>OX411736.1:14938238-19876476 GCA_948252095.1 Dicycla oo | reverse complement strand
CTGCCACCGACAGAAGAAATTATCACGAGACGCCATTTTCTGTTCAAGAGATATTCTCAAACGTCATTAAGATCCCGAAAGCCCTTCGGAGGCTCCATTAGATGACCGGAAGTACCGGCTGAAGGCTTGTTAGAGGCTTCTACAGCACTTACAGGTGACCTGGGGATATTAGATTTACTTCGTCCACTTCCTCTTAATGTACTTTTCTTTGAAGTTTTCTTCCGTGTGTTTGTTTACCTGGAACAAATGAAGGTAAATTAAATATTGCGTAGTGCAGTGTGCTTTAGGGTTCATTAAAAAAGTGTGCGTTTGTTTAGGAGTATGGTCTGGCTTTCTAAGTTATTTGTTCATTAAGAAGCGTGTGGCTTTGCACGCTTGATGATAATATAAGTTCAGAACAATTTTCTAAATTAGTTTCGTAATAAATATTGAAAAAAAAATTGATAAACCACGAAAATCGTGGTTTATCAAGATTATCATCATCTGTAAAGTTAAGTGACTTCCCAGAGGCGGAGGGGTGAGCCGCTCTGCAGAGTAGTACAGAACAATTTACTTGACACGTCTGCTACTACTGCGGAGCGTGCGCGCCTGCTGGCTGTGGGTAAGTGGGAATCGGGTCTGTGGCTCCATGCACTACCATCGTCGAACATAGGCACTTTGTTCGAAGATACTACTTTTCGCCTCGCCGCTTCCCTGCGACTATAGGAGCTCCCTGCTGTCCTCCTCATCGTTGTCACTGTAGCGAAGTTGTCAACAGCCTCGGACACCACGGCCTGTCTTAGAGCCGGAGTGCGGGTCGCTTAGCGCGGCACGCGAACGTCGGCGTTCCAGCTGTATTAGAACCATTTGGCTTGGCACGCGACGATGCATGGCGAGTGACCGGACGGCATGTCTTTATTTCCATGGAAGGTGGGTAGACATTTAGTGGGACGCAGCGTGCGTCGATACTCTTGCGCCATCCCATCTTCCTGGCGTGCTGTGCTGGCGCTGCTGCTGCTGTGGAAAACCTCAAGCGGCGAAAGTACCTATAATAAACTTATCGGTAACTATATTTTCGAGCCGTTTGGGGATGAAACCCTCAGGGCGTGGGGTCCGAGTGCTCATGATTTGTTCAACGAAATCTCCAACCGGTTGGTTGACACTTCGGCGCGCTGTTGGATATGTATTCAGGCATTCACTTAGGTGTCGCTTAGTGTTAATGAAAACACCTAAATGAACGCCTGAATACATATCCAACAGTATTTACACATTCATTTAGGCGTCATCTTACGTTAGTGAATACGTTTTCACTAACACTAAGCGACACCTAAGTGAACGCCTGTATACATATCCGACAGCGTGGTGCGCTACGCGCGAAAACGTTTTCACTAACATAAGATGACGCCTAAAAGAATGTGTAAATAAAGGCGCGCTGTTGGATATGTATTCAGGCGTTCACTTAGGTGTCGCTTAGCGTTAGTGAAAACGGACAGTTGACAAACCGCAGAACGTCAGCTACCTACTGAGTTCAGCTGCCAAAAATAGCATGGCTTCTAAAACAACTGTAGGTTAGTACTTTAATTAAAAGGTTCTTGACACATTTAATTAAAAGTTCAAAAATCTATCAGCCAATCCCACAACCCAACACCCAACCACAACCCAATTGGATTGTGGAGGTCAGATAGTAATTACTAATACCCCTTGGTAATAATGGTACTAGTTAAAGCTTCAAACGACTCACGAAAGGTTATTTGATGGATATGAGTTTTTAACTCTCCTAAAACCCCAACAGTGTTCACATTCAAATACTGTCAGCCCTAATAGCATTAGCATTAGAGCGCGCTTTTGTTGATAACAAAATTGCGGACGGCCGCAGCGCCAAGTTTCATCAGATAAACCTACTCAGGTACACACATTGCACTTGGCATGAATTTCAACCAATACTCATATGTTTCATACGAAGATTTTGTCAAATAATACATTTAAAAAAAAAACACAGAATGCGATCGCTCAGCAACTATCAAACAAGATTCACCTTGATCCAATTTGGCGAACGATCTATTTGTCAAATCCAGCATTAAATCTTGCAGGCACATACTAAAAGAGACTTACCAAGATCTTTCAAGAAGGAAAATTGTTCTAATCAACACTCACGAAATCTGTACGATAACTCTTTTTGGTTGGACTAGTGGTCGCAACGCAAGCGCTACTGCTGAGCCCTGGGTTCGATTCCCAGGTTGGGCAGTGTTGTTGTTTAATTAGGAATTTCTCAGTAGCATCCCGGAGTCTGGATGTATGCCGGTTGATGGCGACAGGCTCGTACGATAACGGTGAACGTGGCTGTACTACAGGCACCTACACGTCTGCCCAACCCTCAGGGATCACAGGCGTGGTGTTATGTTACGTTATGATAACAATGTATGGCACTAGAGTAACGTCATTTCATTTCAATTCGCTTTTTAGCTACCGCTTCTCCCAAAGCCCAACGCCAAACTGTCGTTTAAAACGAACATTACAGTAAAAAGCTTCATTTGCACTGAAGAAACAATCAAGACAAGCCATTAACTTAAAGCGCTGCCATCATTGACGGGATACAGCTGAGATCGCTTCCAGCGCTTTATCGCCACGCGTATCGCTTCAAAGCGCTTTATCGCTAGGGTGTAACGTGCACTAAGTAATTTAATTTTTACGACACGTTACGTTGCCTCAGCGATGTTTTTTGCCTTTAACTTGAGACAGTGTCGATTATAACTCGCGCGTTGATAGAAACGTGGAAAGAGATATTACTGTAGGTAATTACCGGGAAACACCGAAATGTATCGGACTTCGGCGTCATCTGGTTACATAGAGACCAAGCTTATTTCAAGTATTTTGTCTTCTTCAACCAGGAGCATGTTATAATTCGACTAAGTGCTGTGTACACATAATACTATAGCTGCGCACGTGAGCGGTTATAGGATCATTCGTGTGTCTGTCTGTCCGTCTGTCACAGCCAATTTGCTCCGAATCTAATGAACCGATGAATTTCTGTGACCCAAATACGGACGTGTAACGTAAATAAATGAATTTTGAATATGGAGGTCAATTTTAGGGGGGCAGATAAGACAATTAAAAAAAAAGTTCTACAAACTGTACTTTATGACATATACTATGAGGGTCTCAAATATGTTATTTTTTTTTTTATAATTTTAAAATAAAATTGTAATTAGACGAAAATTGACCACTCGCCCTTATCTCCGAAACTACCGAGCCTAAAATTTTGAAAAAATAGAGGTAGAAGTTCTATACCTTTACATTACAGGAACACATAAAATAATATAAGGAGTCTATGGTCTTAAAATGACATGGTAAATGTGTCAATATTGTGCGTACAAACTTACACTTGCAGTTGGAATGTATGGGGGAACATGTTTTTCAACTACAATGTTAAGTTTGTTCTTGGGATAAATTCATCCCAACTACGGAACACTTCATTGTGCGTAGTCCGCCTGGCCGGTTTTTATGCTTCAACATAATGATGCAAACAGATGCAAGTGCAGGTTACAACGGAGTCTATCACGCTGTCTGTAAATGAACCAATTTTAGGTTCTCATAAAAAAAAACTGCCCGTGACTGCTGTAAGATATGAGCATTAGCAATGGTAGGCAGTAGTGATGACCCCAATCTACCTGCCAGACGTTGTGTTCGGCTGTGGCTTCGTTTATACGGCTACAAGCAATATTATATTATTATCTAACTAACTGATAAATTACTAAAAGCTTGTTCACACCAACCCTTTTTGACTTGCAATCGTGAGGAAATCTGGGTTCCGTTTATCTTAAGTAAGCGGTCCTTACCAACTTGAAGTAGAGAAAGGTAGAACACACTAGACCGGTCCTAAGTACTTAAGTATCCACACAGCACGGCCGCTGTTTTCTTTGCAGAGTAGTTTCCTGAGTTCTCCGATAGATGGCGGTGTTTAAGTTATGTTTAAGTTTCGAACTATTAGTAAGAGAAACCGAAGTTAGTTCGTGAGACCGCATAAGTTATACAGTTTGTAATGTTAACAGATTGATACGGAGTGTCTACAGAGACCAATCAACGGCTGTGGAAAACAAACAACCAAAAAAGTCTTCGAAGGAGTTATAAGAAATTTTCAAAATTCGTGTAAGTATACCTTATTTCTTCAAAACATCGAATTTGTTAGGTTTCAGAAACACCCTAATAATACTTGTAGGGATGTAACATTCCTTTGTGCAAATAATATCGCATAGATAGGGACTCCTCAATTCCGGGAATCGGGATGCTCCCTCTCTAGGGATTAGGGAAGTGGCTCAGAGTATAAGCATCTAATATTACTTCGATAGCAGAGCTTAGCATCGCACAGCAGTATTAAGGATCTGTTTTCTCATTACTAAAGTGAACAGAACAACAGTGAACCACCTGATATTGTATAAAAGAGACCTGCAATACATGGTCTGCATTATTTTATGTATATTTTAAGTATAAGGCCCATCGTCCACAACGCTAACAAAGGGATTATTCCGATCTGTCACCCTGCTTTGTCCCCTTAGAGGAACAGATCGGAAAAAAACGTTTGATCTGTCCCACTGTTAGCAACTTTATTCACTCCTATCTGTCCCAGATTAGGAGTGAATAAAGTTCGAACTGTCCTCTCGTTGCTAACAGGGGGACTGATATTTTTTGTTTCGACCTGTTCCTCTAAGGCTAAGGGGACAAAGCAGGGTGACAGATCGGAATAATCCATCAAAAGTAACCAGTATCAAACTCAAATCACCAATGTGTAGCCAGAATGTCACTACATGGTATGCATTATTTTATGTATAAGGCCCATCGTCCACAACGCTATCAAAAGTAACCAGAATTTAGACGGCACCCTCATTTTAATATATAATAATATAGAACGACGCGTAAAAACAAATTGAGAGGACCTGTCCAGTCAGTGCACGCATTTGTCCGTAATCGCGCAGCTCACCTCAGAACTTAAGGAGCTCAACGATTCGAGGAACAATACCAAAGAAAGGACATTTGGGTACGCCGCATCAATTATTCAAACTGCCAGACCATGATTAAAAATAACTGAGAAAAAATAAAACAATCAAAAACAATGACCCATAAGTCTTCACATTCACAATAATTAAAATAATATAATACTTTACAAAGTAAATATTCATGTCAACATTCAGTATGCAAAAATAAAAAAATAAAAAAGAAAATTTGGAGCAGCTCATCCCAACCCTTTTTGTCCTCAATATAATCTTTAACGGTAAAAAAGCTTTCTGATACAACTATACGTTCAATGAGTGATTTGAATTTATTAAGGCTTTCATTTTGAACGTGGCTTGGAAGTTTATTATAAAAGCGTATACATTGACACCTGAACGAGCCACCTATTTTCTTGGGCATTGTTGGAGGTACAACAAATTTGTGTTTGTTCCTAGTATTTATATTGTGGATATCACTGTATTTTTTAAACAATTTAATACTTTTATGGGCATATAAAAGATTTTCAAAAACGTACTGAGAAGGCAAAGTCATTATATTAATCTCCTTAAATTTCTCTCTGAGAGATTGTCTCGGACTTAATTTATAAATGCATCAAACAGCTCTTTTCTGCAAAACAAAGATAGTCTGAATGTCGGCTGCATTTCCCCACAACAGAATACCGTACGACATTACACTATGAAAATAGCTAAAGTACACTAAACGGGCTGTCTCTATGTTAGTTAAATTACGAATTTTCCTAACAGCGTATGCTGCGGAGCTTAGCTTTTTTTGACAATTTATCTATATGTGGACCCCACTGAAGTTTAGCATCCAAAGTTAAGCCACAGAATACTGTGCTATTTTCAGGATTCAATTCTTCTCCCTTTATCAACGTTAGTGTTCACCTGCTGCCTAACGTGAGGTAGCGTAAATACATTTGGTTTTTTTTTTCATTAAGAAGTAAATTATTAACATTGAACCAGTGAACTACTTTTGAGATCGCTCTGTTTACATCGTCAGTAACCAGCTGCTGACGTTTAAGTTTAACCAAAAGTGAGGTATCATCCGCAAACAAAACTATATCATGATTATCCTTTGTAGAAAAGAGAAAAAAGAAATCGCAAATACTGGCTTTATCAAAAAAAGTTCCACGACATAAAATATTGCTATTCAGTAAAGGAATACGCTGGCATGATTCCTTTTTCAAAATTAGGTACTTGATTTTTGAGCGACGCCAAGTCTATGGAGCTTCATTTTCAGCCCACCGTGCGGCGTGCACACTATTTATATGGTAAACATCCGGGACTCGAATCTACGGCCGTTCGCCTCTTTATTTAAGTTACCTACGGATTGGACAGGTTTCCGGGTCTGATGGAGGAAAATTTCTTGTTTGTTGAGGAAGTACGCATTGTGGTGGCTGTTTTGGAGTTTTGAAAGAAACGATGTGATTGTTTGCTTAGCAGCTACTACCTTGAATATATTCATATTCAAACTTTTTTCATACTAAACTTCTCACACATCTTCTGAATTTAAATATTTCTTAGTAGTTCGTTCGCTTGTTTCATACTTATCATAGTTATACAGGGAAACCTATTATTAGTCTTAAAAAAATATATATATAATAAAAGACCATTTTATTACTACCAGATTTTTTGAAGATAAGGTGATTGTGCGTTTGTCCCAATGAACAGATATTACTTACAGGTAAAAATTAGAGTTACAAAAAAACGGAAACATAGTTCAATATGGCATTTCTAGGCTCGTTAATATAAATATGAGTAGGTTCACAATAATGCAAAGAACTGGATGTGAGCTCACAATATCAATACCTTTGGGAACAGAAGTACTAAATAAAATATCGCAAAGACCACTTTATTAGAGAAGTTCCTTGCATTAGTTATAGAAAGGATCAAATAACATATTTCAAGGAGCTTAAAAGCATGGTCCCCATAAAATGCGTCACAGGTCCCACGAACCCACGTCACAGTGTGGTGGAAGGGTGTGACGATATCATTGACGCTATTTCAGGCATTTTAATACGATCGCCCATTATTGCTCCGGGCAAGGGACCGCGTATACCCCATGGGATGGGCCCTTCGATATAGCCCCGTATTCACCATTGAATTATATAGAATGTTGAGTTTATGTGTAAGGAGAGTAAGTAACAATTGCATCTTTTATTCAGTAAGTAGGGTAGGTACCAAACGGACTAGTTTCACTCTTGACTCCAGTCTAGGTCGGAGGCGACAGAGACAATGACGATGGAGTGAGCTTAACCAAAAGAAGCTTGTTCACTCTCACTTTGAAGAGATTAGGGTTGTATGCGTTCGGAAACACAGACGCAGGTAGTGAGTTCCACTCCTTTGCTGTGCGCATTATAAATGACATTTGGAAACGCTTAGTGCGAATTGGTGGAATAGCAACAAGGTACGGATGATAGCTTGCAGTGTGTCTAGATGTTCGATGGTAGAAGGGGGCCGGTGGAATGAGGTCGTGGAGTTCTTGAGCACATTCACCGAAGTACAATCTGTAGAAGACCAAGAAGCAGGCAACCATGCGGCGATGAGCCAAGCTGTGAAGCTTGGCATTCACCAGGTTTACGTCACCAATGAACCTCTTAGCTCTGCGTTCCACCGCTGCACCGAGTCAAGCGCAGCAAGTTGGTATTAAGCTGAGCCATCCCAAAGGTGGCTGCAAAACTCCATGCAGGAACGGACTTACGCTCATGCGCGTTGTGGTTCCTACCATACACAAATTCAAATACCACAACTTGCTATGTAAATAACAGGAAGTTATAACATTATCAACATACACAAACTGGATTAAATACGTAGGTACATATAAAAATAAGTATTTAATCCACTTTGCGCTAACTCAAAAACTGCTCGAGCTAATAAAGTTATAATGAGACGACCGCGCGGCCTTCTTCTGCCAAATAAAAAAACAATCACGTAAGTTGGCCTAGCAATCACGGAGAAATCTATGAACAATACATAAACAGAAAAAAATCTCTCTACCTTGTTTTTTTCGGTCGGTTAATAAAGGCAGGTAATGTTCTTGCCTTCAATGCAACACATTGGCAATCTATTTATCTCTCTATATTTTCATTTGACTAAACAAACCCATCAGAAACACATACAGATTCGACATATCTCAAATATTGAAACAACAATACGTTACATATGTATGAAATCCCTCAATTAACCAAACCAGCCGACCCCCGCGTATTTCGGAAAGCGATTATGATGATCGAGTTGGACTGCACTATCCGATGCAGTGGATACTCGCCGCACAACACGACGTTAGGGCTGCCTCGCTAACTCAATGCATTTATTATAATTAAACCAATTACAAACACATTTTAATTATTAAGTATGAAATATGAAGAGATGAAGCTAGTTGCCCATTCCAAAGCGTAGTAGATTCATTCCTGTGGAGAAGAAACTCCATGGATACTCTTTTATTTAAATCCAAATATGAAATTATAGGTAAATGTTAGAACCATGCCGAAAGACCGTGCTCGTTAAAAGCGTCCAAAGTAAAAATAATTATTGAATACTTACACGTTAAGGTCTCGGTTAGGGCTCAATTCAATTCATGCATGACATCAGTACAAGTTATAACAATGCATTTGCAAGGCAGATTGAAACTTTGCACAGCCAATGACGCCATTGTTTTGCTTTTAATAGGAATATTTTAGCGTCTGTGCACTTTATTCTAAGGTGAACCTATAAAATTATTCATAGGAGTGCATATTATAGCTTCAATGTAAGATAAGCTAAAGACAGATGAAGTAAAATAAGAAACGAAAACATTACAATTTCTAAATCAGCAATTTTCCGATAAAACCCTGCGACATTTTACCTCATTCTTATATTAAAATACAGAATGGTATCCCTGCCAGCTCTGTAGCGACGCCTTCGCTCCATTGGCTCGTACGAAATCCGTCAATTTGCTCCGCGGACCGCTCAAAATTAATAAAATGTAATTATCCAATGAGCGACCTGAATTCCATTTTTAAATAGTCTCGCGGGATTCGCTGAATAAGGTAGTGCTTATCCCGGAATTTATTATAATTAATTTTATTGACGCATGACGTTGTTGATTAAAAAATAATTGGCGATAAATCGAAAAATATAAAACTTATGAATTTTGTGCGACTATGGCGAACAGTGGTTGAGCCTGGCCTAATCAAACAAAAGTTTATGCCCAGCAATGGAGAGCTCGGACAGTGGATGACAATGACAATAGCTCAACGGTTAAACCGCGGTCTGACGAACGAGAAGTCGCGAGTTCAATCCAATCATAGCACAAGCATATTATATCATTTAAATGAACAGGAATAGTAACTAGTAATTTGCCAACGATAGCCAGACATCACAAGCAAACCAAATATCCACTAGTTATCCTAAACAAAAATGTTTCCTTCCAGATAAAGTTATACGCTGAAGGGTAAGATTTCGCGTTATTTTGTTTGATATACATAAATCTATCCTTCGCGAAACTCGTAAAAGTTTTACGAGGAATCCGTTTGGGCTCGTAAGTCATATGAGGCTCATAACTGTCGCTAGTCAGGTCACATGCCGTCTGGAGAACCTAACATTACTCACTCCTGTCGTTTGACTTTCAGACGCTGAATCTGTGCTAGTTCCTAACATATTTATTGTACGAGTATTTTCTTACATGATATTGAAGGGCAATATTTTATCAGTGGCTCTTGAAACTAATGGTGATTATACTCTTATAAGCAAGCAGAAGTTATTAACAGCTAAGTACCTGGTTTAGAAACTCTTTCCCCCGGCAACTTACTTGACAAGATTTACTGAAATAAATACATTTTTTTTCTTAGAAATTAGGAAGTGTACCTGTGCCTATCTTCTATTAGACGTTTACTGTTGAATGAAGCTACTTAAGGTGGCATACTTTTTGACATTATATCAAATAAATATTCGTTTTTCACCTATGCCTGTCATATTTGCTTCTTTGTATGTCGTTAGTCTTTTAAGGCTTTACAAACAACGTAGATCACTATTAGTTACGACAATACGACCAATCGTACAGGAAACATGGAATAACTATATTCATAAAAATTGGTGTATTAAAATTGCGTCACTAAAATCTCCTGAATATACCTCCTGATTAAAAGAACACAGCCGAATTAAAAACCACCAGTTTCCAAGAAGATTGAAAACCCCTACAAACACACTTTTCCAAGTTCCGTCCACCGCGCACCGCAACCACAGAGCCCTCACACAAAGTTATCTCGCACTGGTCTACCGCACGCGGAAGAACAGTACAGTACAGGTCTGTGGTAAGAATTTGACATTGACAGCGCCTTTATGTCGTCGCAGTAAGGGCGGTTTTCGCAGCTCAAGTGTTACTAACGTGCGGTTGGCCGAACAACAGAACACGAGACTCCAACAGTTGTTGTTAGAACTCGTATGATAACACAAAACTGTTAAGTTTAGTGGGTAGGATGACAGCGATGACGTAGTGTCGGTTTGTGTTATAGAGTTTAGAAGTTGTCATTGTTGCGGTACAAGTTGTTCTGGATACATTGTTAATGAAAACATGATAGTGAATTTATGTTTCTATCAGAAATAGAGCAGTTGTCTTTGTAGACCAATGAAGAGTTCAAGTGAAGAAGTGAAGCCATCCATGAAGAAGATCAAGCTGCCGTTGGTCATAAAACTAAACCAAACAACCATTTAATAAAGTAATGTAGGAGAGTATCGCTGAAGGTACTCTTTAATCCTATCATTCAATTGCAAATGCAATGTTAAAACGTAAATTAGCAAACACCAACCAACTTTTTGACTTCATTCAATTCAATTAATCTTTATTGTAATCCATAATATATACACATATCGGTGGTAAGTAATTAATAAATAAAAAAAACATATTTTGAACTAACTATTTTAAACCTACCAAAATAAATAAGTTGCTTCCATACGATTGAAAACGCTTTTCCGCCAGAGAAATCGGTTACACGCGCCACATTGATTAAACGTCCATTCATTACGAGCCATCGAACTAGATGGCCTCGTCCTCATACTGTAACTAATTGACGTGCTATGTCCGGTGCTTCAAGCTGGACTAATTAGTTCTGGAGCCTATATTAATCAGTGTCAGTCCCTGAGGACAGCGGGCATAGTGCGGGAGTAGTGTCTTTGTGGTGGACGTTATCTGTGAAGAAGTCAGATGTAAACAAGATCAGGTGTTAAGGCGAAGAACAATAGTATTCATGCGCTATATAGGTGAAACAATGCACCGTGATGTTTTGAGGAAAATCTCTCCGATGAAGAAAGACAACAATTTCTTAAAAAAAAAGAACAAGAAGTACTTCATGGGCCTGTAACTTCGGAATCCATTCATACTCTTAAATTGGATCATAGCAATGCGAATTGACGGTAGAAATCAGTATGATAGTAGGTGATACAGTCGAGTTCACTAATATATTGGCAGTGACATGTTTCAAAATATTGTAAGCGTTAAAATGATCATATCGAGGATTCACGGGCTGTTTATATTAAGCAACATCCTGGCCGATATTGAGTTATTATCATATCGACCTGCATTAAAAAGTGAAAAACGTAAAAAATGGTGATAGACACTATTGATTATCAACCCTCGATAGGCCACTTTTTCGTAAAAAAAAAAATTGATACTTTTTACAATGTTCTTTTTCCGAATAATGAAACTTGAAATGCTCTCGTGTAAAGTTCCAAACATGTCGCTTAATACAAATAGCGTGTGAACCCTCGATATAGTTCTATACAAACTTGGACATCAATAAAATGTTATCGTATAAACTGTTCATAAGTATGTTACGGTAGTGCACCCAAAAATATCTGACTACTCTTCGGAACATAAATATCTAAATACTCTAGATTTCAATATATTTGGTGCAACCTATAAAATAAATATCATCTATGTGCTTTGAATATTCAACTAAATGGTCTTTGTCATTAAATGTATTTTTGCTTGTTGAAGGAGAAGTACGAGTAATAATGCAATGTTGCCGTTCGTAATAGGACTGTATCAATCTGAAAACGTTGCGTAGTAGCTGTATTATTTGATTATTTAAGTTTTAGGAAACCTTACGATCAACACAGACCTATGTATTTGTTTAAAATTTTTCAGTCGGTCTTAAAAATAAAAATAACATTTTAAGCACACTAATATTTAATTTTTATTTTAATATTCTTAAATTCTTATTTTGTTCTTCTGAAAACCTATCATTTAAAAGACAAAAAAATACAATAGGATATACATCTTGTTCAAAGAATTTAAGACAACAATTCGAAACATGTCAAATTGTCAAGATATTTTTCATAGAAAAAATATATAGATATTTGTGAACCTAACTTTGCGCCAAATAATATGAACAAGGGATTGCGCACAATTTTTATAGTATTTGTCTGTAGCAATATTATTGATATAATATGGTCACATAGTTATGATGTCACAGATTGTTTACAAATTATTGTAAGGCAAAGCTGTTTAGAGTTATATGTAACTTACCATTGCCTATATATTTTTGATTCATGAACATGCTCAGATATTAAAGAACTCGACTGCACCTCCACCTTGACTTTGCAATCCACTTACTGGACGTACACTCCTAGCATTTACGCAACTGTGTCTACACTTGATAACACAAACAAAAACACGAAAGAAATCATCCCCAATCAGGTTCCCCGGCAACGTTCCGTCAGGCTGACAGTTGACACAGCACATAAGCTTGTAAAATTACCCTTCTCGTATATCAGTCACGTTCTCTACTACACACGGTCGTCTTACAGCGCCACGACACAATTTAAAGACAAAAGAACCAGTCCTCACCAATGATATTATAAGTGAAAAGACGTAGATAGGACACACTCCGAAAGTGGCACGTCAAAATCTGGCTAATTAGCCACATTTTCGTCGTCATGTCTCTTTTTCACTCCCGGTAATTACGACATGCCGTCCTTCCACGTGTCATCTAATTGTGCCGTTTTTGAACATCGAATTTTAGGTAGGTAACCTATCTACGTCTTTCTACTTATAACATCATTGGTCCTCACAGTGAGCGAAGAAACCCTTTTAATTTCTGGAATGACTACGAACTATGGCTGCAGTAAGTCGTGAACTAAGTGAGGGTTGTTGTGACACGTATGGCCCTACATTGCAAAAGCATTACCAAAAGGAGTGACTGTCTAAGCTGACGACAAATGCTACAATACGGAAACCACCAGTAGATGGTGTTCCTACGGAGAGGCATCTGTAGCAAATAATAAAACAAAATGCAACACTTTTGTGGCAATTACTTTTTTTTTGGCGACTAGTTTTGGTTGCATCACATCGCGATCTGTCAAGTAAAACAAAGTCCAAAATTGGCTTCAAATCTCACGATTATAAAGATACAGAGAGACTCTTAGAAGTCATCTCATAAAAAGTAGCTCGACATGTCCTATATACACCATTTTCGGAGACCAGTTTTGAATATCCCACACTCACTACACACCCAAATATCCACACCAACACAAACTACTTTGCTGTCTAGTTAATTATTTGTTTTTTCCTTAAATTGTTTTATTTGCGATCCCAACATTATTATCTATTAGTTATTATATTCCTGTGACTTGTCCGTGTAGTTTGAAGGCCTGGAGACCTGTAACACAGGTATTCCTAGTACAGGCTCAAGTCTCCACAACATCAGTGTATTTTTGTATACACAAATTATGTATTGTACTAATTTTTCATTATGTGGTGGAGAAAATAAACGTTTATTATTATTATTATACCATATAGTGTCTCGTCTAATCTTTGGACATGGATGTTATCCAGAATGATAATGTAGTTTTCAACTTGGAGTAGACCTTCTGTTATCAATTCTTTATAGTTATTTGTCACTAGAAAGTGCCAATTCAGGGCGTCATACAAATTCGTTGCGGAGTGCGTCTCCTACATGCAAATTACTTCCGATCCAATCTTGTGATGACAAAGCGATCGACGATGACTGAAGTTACGATTGGTACGATCCATGTGTAAGGTTACATCTCACCCGAAAATGATACCACTACAATAGAATTGGTAAGGATTCAGTAATTAAGGGAAACCGTTTGAATAGAAACGAATATATAGATCTCTAGAGCATTGGTAGAGAAAGATGCTGGCCTTGCCAATTTAATGTAAGGAGGCATTATCACTTCCCATAGGGGACGTATGTGATTATATAGGATTACAAAGAACGAAAAAAGAAAGGACTTGATGTGATCAGTGGCAACTGCTTTCAATTTTATCTTTTACTCCAAGGGACAATCAGGTCTCATTAAAATTTGTTTAATTTCCTATCCCATGACGGATAGTTACGTCACACCAAAAACAATTTATGACAGCAAACATACACCACAGATCAAAAAGTATACGTGTTCTGCTCACAAAGTTTCCAAATTCAAAAAGTTCTCATTTCTCTAACCCTCCCGCGGCGGCGGCGCGTTCATTTGCCAGCGTCGCTCTCGTCAACAAGACGCGTCGACACGTCTCGTCACCGAATTAATTTCCTTCCCTCTAATTGGTTCGCGGCGTGCAACTCCTACAAACTTTACACGCGTAACGCTTAGTAATTGAAACTGGAACATTTTAGGGTTAAGTCAGTTTCGTCTAATGATTTATGTTGTTTACGCGGCCTCGTCAGCTTATTGTCTTTATTTGGCTGGCCGTTACAGTAACAGTTAAGGCCTATGTAGTATGGCGGAAAAGGACAGGAAGCCATTTATATAAGCACAATTACAAATTCATAAGGCACATTGTCAAAGTGGTCAAAAATTCACATTCTTTGTTAACTTTAAAAGGTAAAAAAAAAAAAAAATTGCTTGCATATTTGGGATTTCTAAAATATTTGGGCACCTTGTTCCTACTTTATTAGATCAAAATTGATTGGTTATAAAAGCCTACCAATCAAAGATATAGAATGATGAAGAAAACCATTATAAAGAATAAAGTAGCTTTTCACACTTTTTATAGTAGACCAAAAATAAATAAAGAAAAAGCTTAAGTTTAGTCGACACACGTGTCGTCTTCTACCGATCACCTTTACTTGAGAGGCTATATACAGTATGTTAACCAACAGAGGGCGTTCCCGCTAACCCGCAATAATATAGCATCCATACATGCTAAAAAAAATATTACCATTCGAAAACAAAATGGTTTTTATTTTTTTTTAATATTAAAATATTCACAAAAATGCTAAAAATATTCACTAAAATATTCAAAAAAATATAAAAATATTCACTAAAAATAAAAACTAAATTGCGATGTTTCCGTCCTTCAAGTACGCGTGTACAGAGTGTTTCTTTTACGTATCAATTTAACATTTTTAGTGAATATTTTAATATTAAAAAAAATAAAAACCATTTTGTTTTCGAATGGTAATATTTTTTTTAGCATGTATGGATGCTATACTATTGCGGGTTAACGGGAACGCCCTCTGTTGGTTAACATACTGTATAATAATGGCCTATTTCCAACCATTTCTTATTATCACACTTGTGTTGTTCCCATCCTTTTGATTAAAAAGACACGTGAACTGTAGGCGTCAAGTCAACTTGAAAATTTCAGAAGGGTCTTTAAAGAAATAGGAAAAGATATTTAGTTTATTCTGAATACAAAGAACTACTGGTAAATGAAGAGAAAAGAACGTACGTGGGGGCGGTTAACAGAGCATTTCCATGCCTTTAAACAAACTTTTCGACATGAAAACTAAAATTCTCCTAAAATCATACTTTAAGCAATACCATTTGTATGGGGATCAAAGTAGGTAGCAATATCCTTTGCCGTAAGTTCACTTGTCCGTAGAACGTTTACCCGAATGATCGCTTGACCGATAAACTGTTGTAATCCGAAGAACGATCGCTCGAAAGAACTGTTGTCCGAAGAACGTTTGACCGAAAAATAGGTTTGCTTTAAATGATAGCTCTGACTTTTTTGCATAAAAAAGTCACAAAACATGGCATGTGTATTTTTGAATGTATTTTTATTTTCTTAACTGAAAGAACAACGATTTTACACAATAATCACCAATGTACCACCATAATGCCCATCCCATAGTCTGCACAAGCCTTAAACACCATCAAATAATAATAAATGTCCGCACACAAATACTAAGGTAGGAACCATTTGATAAATGGGGCCTGTTTGATTTATGACTGGCTACCGTCTGCCCAGCCCTATCGCGCATAACCTTGCAGGTATGCGATTATATCTAACGATTACTAATGTACTTATTGAATCTATGTGCTTTGCTAAATAAAGACAAATTATGGTAGGTAATAGGAATGTGGTTAAACTTATTTAATATCCGAAAGCCTAATTCTTCAGCTGTATAGCCGATAAAAAAACAGCCTGGCATTTATTATGGATAGGATATGTTGTCAAATGTTAAGTACTTTAAATGACGAAGCCTTGCAGCAAAATGGATCTCAGTTTATTACAATTTCGGAGTAGAGAGAGTTAGCTTGTCATTATATCAAAGCTTCATATCTCAAATGACTCTTTAATGACAGCAGAGTTATATCGCTTTACGTCGTAATTACGCGGCATAAACAATGCGGCAGGAACACCTATGCAAAACTTGAGGCTGTAAATATTCGGCCTTCGACTTACGTCAAAATTTAAAAGCATTGGATATTCGGCGCCTAACCGGCCCTGAACCGGCAGCGATGCAGAATGCGGTCGAATACATTAGAGACACAGCGCGAGGTCGCAGGACGATCGGTTTCCATTCCTATACATAAATATTTAAGGGTACGTATTCCATTCTTGCTTTTAAATAAATTAAGGCAGCTTATTCTCTTGCTGCTTGCTTAGTTTTTAAACTAACATTTTGATAAAAAAAAAATACCAGTGGCAGTCTCAACGACCAGCCAAAGTTAGGTCGTATAGTAGTTAGGTATTTACTCATAAATGAGGAAATACCAAAATAACTGTAAAAGAAATAGCATACATACTTATAAATTCCAACGATTTATTGACTGTATTAAGAAAAAATGTAATTTGATTTAAATGTATTAAAATAATCACGAAAAACTTGTAGAAATGCGACGCTGCTAGCCCTCGCGGAATAAACGCTCTTAAGTGCGGTTAACTTCACCCTCCCAACTTATGGCAAATAAATGTTTCGTGTGATCATTACCCTATCACCGCTATCCTTTTATTAAAATACCAGTGGTTCATTCACCGAATATTTTTATCCGCAAAAACGCGACCGTCAATACCAGTCTGGTGGCAAAATTATTTATAGCTTCGGACATTTGAAATGAAATCCCGAACGATGCCGGATGCGGGCACAGACAGGGTCGGACAACAAATCAATCGCGGATAACGTCGCGGGTTCGGATACGCTGCAATTAGAGCCGGTATCCGCCGCACCATTATTTATGAATGGCTCAACACTAGTTGGATGTCCATTCGCGCACTGCTGAGGGCCACCGCCACTGCGGGGCTAAGGTCTCTTCTCATACAGAGAAGGCACGAGCTCTGATCACCACGCTTGCTCGAGACTGGTTGGCGATATCACACGTATATCTATGTATTAAATGTAAATCCAGGTTTCCTCACGATGTTTTCCTTCACCGATTTCTAGGATAAACTCAGAAACTTATTTGAAAAAATGTAATACATACAGAAAAACTTCTGAGTTTATCTTGGTTTATTAGCGTGGGTGTTTCGTCTGCTATGTTTTACAAGTTATGTTCAATACCTAAATAGGATTTAGATGAAAAACTTTAGCCTCGTGCCGTTTTCAGACGATGGCCTTGTTTCACTACGTGACTGACAATTGATGAAGCAAATAATAAAACATCAGGAACATGCCATTTAACTTCATTGATCCAAATTTTTCGTTTCATTGTTGTCTCTAAATGGAACGATTTGATTTCCAAGTAACACAATTTAAATAACACCACAGAGCACTTCAATTTCATACTATTAAATTCTAAACGCTGCTCCAATTAAAATAATGGTTTGCCCCAACTAAATAGTGTTGAGGGGTCCATTACAAATTATTAATTAATTTGTCCGTGTACCGCTACCCACGCGCCAATTTCAAACATATAGTTATATATAGCAAGTTACAAACTGCATCTATTCACGGTGTAATTTGTCTCGGCAATTAGGCGTGAGCCACACAGCGCATCGCGCGATGAGACGCGACGCGCGAAATGTATCAAACGCGCGCCAATTAGCGTTCAGTGTGAACACGTTATTGAAAAACATGCTAGATAAGTAATTGGTTTGAAACTTGTATGTATTCATGTTCTTACATTTCCTGCTGAAGCCCATGAGATAATTAAAGCTTGAGATTAAAATACATTATTGTAATAGGAGTGAGTTTAGTTGAGATTTTTCTGTTTTTGTCGTGTTTCGTTCGTGGTACTGTAGCAGGTTTGCTTCGATATTCACTTACTAAGGAAGTTACAAGTTACTATTAGCACATGCTAACAGGTTGTAAATTAAGTCCCGCGTGACAGGTGAAATAGCTCCAGAATTAATCCGTGACTATTTCACGGATTAGTCCTGTCTAAATAAGTCACAAGACCTTTTTAAGTATTGATTTGTAAATAAGTGGGTAAAAAGGTGTAGTCCTTATAAATAAACTAGCTTCAATAGGGATGATGACTAAAAAATGTTTTTTTGTCCGTCATGTAGATTATTAAAATATATTGGACACGTATTTTTTCTTTTTCTACGTAATCAAAAGATTACGGTGCTACATTGAGTTAAAATGTGGCATGACGTCACGTCTTCGTAGATTTTATACGTAGAAGTGACGTAGCAAGCCCCCACTCCCGAACTTTAATGCGAGTTATCTAAGTCATTTTTTATTAATATGATAAAGCAAAAAATACGTATCTAATATTTTTTTATTATCTGACTGACGGACTAAATAGAATTTCTTTTTTTTTACCCAGGCATCATCCCTATTACTTTTCCAACCCCGTCGCATCGCATCGCCCGCCCACGCGATTACTTCGTTTTTGCTTATTCTTTCTAACATTTTTTTTTCTTTTTGCTCGGCTCCTAAGGGTTCTAGCCTGATGTTAAATAGCTTATAGCCTTCCTCAAGAATTAGCTTATCAAATACAAACATAATTTTTCAAATCCGTCTGGTAGTTCCAGAGATTAGCGCGTTCAAACAAACATAAAAAGAAACAAACAAAATATTTACTTTAAAAAAGTATTAACCGACTTCAAAAACCTAAAACGTACGTTTTAGGTTTTTGAAGTCGGTTTTTACTTTTACTACTACTATAAAATAACTTTCACAAAAAAAAACTTAACAGCTTCTGAAGTCGGTGCCAAGCTAAGGTGCATTGAAGAAAAGAAGACACCTACTTCAGAAGTTGTTAAGTTTTTTTGTTTTTTATGATTGTTATTTTATTCGTTTTAGGTTTTTGAAGTCGGTTTTTACTGTTTTTTAAGAAAATTTATTGTTCCATTTTTAGTTGAATATAAAATTACATAAGCCCAAGACTAACGAAAAGAAGAATCATCAAAATCCGCTTAGAAATGCCGGAGGTACAATACATTTATGCATAAAACTTCGTACATAGGAATAATTACCTAATATATTATGTACTAAACCTTCCTGAACATTAATGAAAGAATCATCAAAATTGGTTCATAGGTTTCGGAGAAAATGCCGGACATACAAACTTACATACATACATACGGGTCGAATATAGTCCCTCCTTTTTGAAATCGGTTAAAACAAACTGTTCAGCTTTATTATTAGTATAGATAGATAGATAAATCGGGTACCTCTATTTTGAGTCCAACTGGCATAATCTAATATTGTCCTATCTACGAATACCGCTCCAGTAGAGTGGCTCACGAACTAGTATTGGTCACGTCCGCATTATATCGCGTTCTCCTCATTGCACGCAAATCCTAATTGCACCTACGTATTCCTGCAACTCTTTGTGAAATTATCCCAGGATTTATTCTTAGTACTAAACTCAATTTTGTCTTACTTTTGTTTGTGAGTATTTCGAGATGAAAGCCGTGGGTTTGTGTTTGGTAATCTTTTGTTCATCATAGTAGGGAACATATAATAATAACTATCAAGTAGATGGTGTATTTATTAAAAGTGTGGAATGGGTAAAGAGCGGA
Source organism: Dicycla oo (assembly GCA_948252095.1). Taxonomy (NCBI): domain Eukaryota; kingdom Metazoa; phylum Arthropoda; class Insecta; order Lepidoptera; family Noctuidae; genus Dicycla; species Dicycla oo. The sequence continues at coordinate 19,856,355 of OX411736.1, read as the reverse complement.
CTTACTTTGCATAGAGTTTAAAAGTAGCAGTTTATAATAAGGTGAGTGTGTCCAAGAACTCCACGACCTCATTCCACGAGCCTCCTTCTACCATCAGCCACCTAGACGCACTGGCAGTTACCATACCTACCTAGTTCCTATTCCACCAATCAGCAAAAGAGTGGAACTCACTACCTTTTTTATTATTTGTGATGGGTTTACTCTTGACTTTAGTCTAGGTCATAGTTGTAGTCTACCTGCGTCCGTGTTTCCGAACGCATACAACCCTAATCTCTTCAAAGTGAGAGTGAACAAGCTTCTTCTGGGTAAGCTCACTCCATCGTCATTGTCTCTGTCGCCTCCGACCTAGACTGGACTCAAGAGCGAACCCATCTCAAATAAAAAAAAGGTAGGTAAAGAGTTGCAGACAGGTTTTCCACTTAAACGACTACCACCTTAATCATCACTCAGTCTTCCAATAAATTAAAATGAGGAGATAAGAAAAAGAATGATAAGAATATTACAAGTTCTGGAACCGCTACAAATCTTGATAGTGAGACATTGCACCAAACTTTTTAAAACGCCACATGCGAAAACTGGAAATGTCCTTATTTATACTCAGACTCCCATAAGATATCTGCCTATTCACCCGTCAACAAATTCCTACATATTCCCCTGTTTATTACGAGACAGAATCTGACCACCGCAATGTAAAACACAGAGTAATTTGCGTAATCATCTAATTAGTCTAAACGTGTTTGCTGGAAACAGATTCGCCACAATAATGGCGGCAGATATTGGAGGGAACCATGGAACGCATAACATGTGTCATGTTCACGACACAATGAAAATGTAATTATTATGTTCAAAGGGAAATGGAATGGAGTGTCAGGCTTGTGATGAGTTTGTTTTTGCATCAGGAAAAATGTTTAAAATATTACAGTGTGCTTTTATTATGAATACTTCAACTTTGTTAGCTTAGTTGTTAACTTTATTGCGCATGCTGTGGTCTCCTGTAAGTGAAGGAGTACGCCTACTTGCTGATGGTGCCCTTTACTTGTGTTCTTCTTCCATGATGTTGTGTACTCTATCGTAGGAACCCTACGTTGTAGCAGAAATAATTTTCAAGTTTTGAACAGACTAATATTTGGTTGGAGAATCAACGCGACTTTTTACCCGACGTAAACGAAGAGGAGGTTCCCAAGTCGACACCTATATCGACCGTCCCTATTAACAATGTCGGTTCTGCAGGGAGACTACTATTTAGTCCCTACTGAACAGTGGTCTTTTTCGCAGAACTAACATTGTTAATATCATAAAGATTCTTTTTTATCGTCAGGGCAAACTTTGAACTGCCCTCAGTTCAAAGTTTGTTTGACAGTGAAGAATTTTTTTAAAATTGTAATTCGATTTATGTAAAAAAGTGAATATTGGTAAAAATGTATATCCGACATTGTTAATAGGGACGGTTGATATATTTTTTTTAATATTTATATTAAAGAAAAAAGCAGCTGCGCCACTTTAATTTAAAGAGTAGGTGTCTATTTCCTGAAACCACTTTTATTTTTTTAATTAGCCCATACTGTCCCACTGTAGGGCAAAGGCCTTCCAGGAACTCTTTTCCCGCAGTAATTCGAACCAGCCCTCGCGGTATGTGTCCAGGTCATCCTACAATGGGTACCGCAATGTGAATGGGTATGGACGGCACTGCCGAGGCCGACCCAGAAAGAAACCACTTATAACCATTTCAAAATTAAATTCGTTTCCGTCCCCAACATAATTTCAAGAACATTATCTATTCATATTCCACTCAAAATTGTTAGGAACCACCTTTTATTTAGTGGCCAGTGTACAGAATAGCCGGCCAGTATAGCCGGGCAGGATACGACACAAAATATACGTACTTCTGTGCGTATCTATAAATCGAGCGAAAAGGCAACTCATAGACACGCGTCTACGTGGTACAGTGATTGCAAGCGCACTCGCGAAGTCACGACTGCCATTTGTATAAGGGGGAATCATTAAAATCAGGAATACAACACTTTAAGACCAAGTAATTCTATTCATGACTCTTTCACGAAATCTTGACATTTAAGGATTATACTAACTTAAGGAGTTGTATTATTGATTTTAGTGATTATGATTCTGTAAATAGATACATACTGCAAATTGCAAAAAATGTAAGAAAATTTGAATTTCGCGGGTTACCCTGGCGCTTTCGCCTTAAGATCGACACACGTACACGTGTATGTATACGAGCGCCTGTTTTGGCTCGTTGTATGAAGATGGACTTCTGTACCTACCTATGCTGTGGTACGCACTTGCTGCGCACTGTCAACAGTAAATTACTATCGCTCGATGGAGCGGAATAACAACGCACCGATATTGATTTCGTTGACTAACTTCGTTGAAATACTGCCGCCTCTAAATCTATTGGATTGAAAGCGACCTTAGATAATTATAGGGCATTCCCGTAATATCCGAACACAGACAAGCAAATACAATTTTTGTCATTATAACTAGCGTTGACCGAACTACTAAATATTACTTATTCGATTTAAGGAAAAGCGAATATTCGGCCTCATTTAAATAATTGGTCAATAGTCAGCAGAACGTGACGCTTTAAATTTGATTTTACAGTGTTTACTCTGGTTCACTCCCTCTCATAGAGAGATAGCCAGTGTCCCAGCCGCGGGAACGTTATAAGTTGATTATGGTGCTCTTGAAATCAATTTCATTTCGAAACTCATTGAAAAATAAGTCATCCTAAATAGTTGGTCCAACATCGTTCGAAAAAGGCTCACTCCAACATTTTTTGAACCTTTCAACAATCCATAAAACAATAAGTAAACATTAAACAATCCATAAAACAATAAGAAATTTTTTTTGGAAAATAAATATCGCTCAAAAGGCTTCGACAAATGACGATCCCCCCCCCCCCCCCTCCTTCACAGTTTGAGCCCCCCGGTCTTATATTGGCAAAGGCTTTGTTTTCAGCATCGTACACTGGTAGCGGGGTGAAAAGGATAGCTTTGTACTGCCCATACGACGGGGTCTTTGATTGGATCGGAGTCTGAAATAAATGAGGTTTGGTGCCTGGTGTTTGGTGGATTGTACAGGAAAATTACATACTTATATTGAGAGGTATTTAAACAAAATCAATAATATAACCAGGGGCGTGGCTACCGCCGTATCAGCCACATCAACAAATACGAGGCCTCTAAGCTACGTGTGTAAGCAAAAATTCGTTAAATATTATCCAAAACCTCAAATTGTTATTGGTAAGAGGCCCGTATTGAATGAAAATATGACAACTAACGTAATTGGGACATGGCTTACACAGGTTTCAAGCTACAGGCCGCTGTTCAATTGTCAAGCTCTTCCATTCATTTAGTAAAATTCACACAGAAAAACTACCTTTCCGAGTCAGGAGCCAACCATTTTATTTATTTTGTAAAAAATAATACCCTCATTTGGAGCTTTGCTGCAGTCGGGTAAAAGGGGCCCCCGAAAATTTTTGATTCAGACAGGGCCCTTTTACGACTATAATGATGATAGATGTCAGCTTGATAGAAAAAGCTTCTGAAAGCGTAGCAAAGGCGTGGTTACGAAAGTTCGTAGCACAGTGCGTACTACGCCGTAGATCACGTAGCAACTATCGTAGGTTATTCACCTTTTGTATGAAAATCGCTTATTGTTATTACACTGCATTCATCTGCATCTTGAATTTTTCGAAATTCCGATAGACATTTATGTTCTTTTTTATATCTAAACATGTTTATACAGTAAATTAAACTTCGTATATCAAATTAATGCCGCTCTCATTCTACAAACAAAAATACATAATATCCAAATAGTTACTATAGCCAAAGATTAATACAGATGGGACACTCCGCAAATTCATTTAAATAAAAAGCGACTCTTGCTACGACACAATAAAGTGCAATTCAGGTCGCACAACGCTTATTGCCTACAGTTATATTCGCCTACAAGCTGCCTCTCGGCAGCCCGCACTGAATTGGCCCGACAAGTCGAGCCCGCCGCGTACTTGTAGCTTCGTACCTAAACTGCGGAGTGTCCCATCTGTATTAATCCGTGCTATAGCCTAGTTGGCTGATTGGCAAACCCCATAGTCGGCTTATTACTACCATGTAGATTGTTAGAAATTATTATGATTTTAATTTCGATGTTTGGATTTAGGTATTTGATGGTTTCAAAATACTCCTGTGCACTAGTATTGCTAGGTGTCTTCATGTATTATCGCAGACATCCCCACATAGTATTTCCAGTTAACTACAAAAACCTTAAATTATTACTTCACAGACAGTACGAGTGCCATCTTTCTTCCACATTTGAATCCATTTCATGTCATTGTACCAGCAATATAAAGGCACGGTCCACTTGCGAGCTGCCCACTGCCCAGTTATTGCAGCGACCATATCTTCCGCTGCGCGCACAGAATATCAAATAGATTACGAACATCTAATACTCTTGAAGAGAGGATAATAGCGTTATGCACTTGGTTTGATGTAGTCCTGCTTAGCTGTACTAAGCTTTCTTTTATGAAATCTTTACTAGATAATGGTCAGTCTCTCTCTCTCTCTCTCTCTGTTTAGTTACATTTTATTGCTTAGCTACCGAAAATAGGTAAAATAATTGAGGAAAAGTTAGCATAGTAGGTTTTTTATGTATCACTATTGTCTTGTCCTTATCCGAATTTATTTGGGTTCGGCGCAGAATGTCTTCTTCTTCCATACTTCTCTATTAGTCGTCATCTCGGTAGTCACTCCCTTTCTGGCCATATCATCTGTCACACAGCCCATCCATCGTTTCTTTGGTACAGCCATCCACATTCATCCTCACATCTTTCCGGACGACATTTCCCTCATTCATCCGCATCACATAGATCCAAACAACCAAACAACTTTACAGTCACCGGTGCCATTTGGTATGGAGATGGAGAGAGATGGATTAATTGGAGAAGAGTTAGCTCAGTAGGTGAAGCTACCATACCAACGCAGGTCATATAAGATGGCTACATACCTACTATATCGCTATATTCATTTAAACAAAAGTAAAATCAACAAGTTTATAAATAATCTATACTATACCTATATCTATAATATACTATTTGCAGTGCATGTAATATTTCTGTTAAATATTATTTTAACAGAATAATTAATTAAGATGTACGACTGTTACATTGGCCGCTACCGTGTTACCACAGCGAGGGTACAGTCACGAGGCCTGATATGTATACTGTCTGTATACATATCAGGCCTCGTGACTGTACCCTCAACGGATCAAAGTAGAAAAGTCTTTTTCTTCCACTGTGTTGATTGTAATTTTATGTTGATACGAACATAGTATTTTGGAACCCATACTGCATACCTATCATTAGTATTATGTATAGTATATATGTAGAATAGAATAAGAATAGAATAGGAAAACAATAGCTGTTCCCTACATTTATGTTCGCATAACTTATCAACATGTTGGGAACAGCAGATTTTTTTTTTTTAAAGTTGTTCATAATTATTAGTATAATGACCCCTTAAGAGGATACCGAGCGCGCAGTGGCGCCCTCGTCGTTTGTTTGGTTATTTCACTTATTTTAGAATGTAAATGCAGAAAATGCATGTTACATGGTCGTATACTAGGACAAAAAAAAACTAGTCAAGTGTTTTATTATTTAGGTAGTAAACAAATAATTCAAAGTTTTCTAACACTGAAAGGTCTCTAAAACGGTTTTCGACGCACTTGTGTTTGCCTAAGAGTCATCAAGTCGCCATTACATCTTAAGAGGCAACTCTTAGAATATCGATTTAGTTTATACTTTACTGTGTAGTCGTGTCCTAAGAGCTATGCTTTGTTGTACACTTGCCTTAATGTGTTTACAGTTATTAGTAAAAAAATAGATTGTAAACAAGAAAATAATACCAACAGCAAAAAAAAAACCATTACTATTCTAGGACCATTTTTTAAGCAATGCGCAAATTTTCACAGGTTGTTCTACCCATATTCATGAACAACTTTCACTATGGGACCAACCCTGAAATCACGATAAAAAAATCTGCTGTTACATACATTTTGATCGAGTAGGTATTGAACTTTTATATAAAACAGCTGATTATTTTTTCGTGATTTCAGGGTTGTTCATATTCATGAGTAGAACACCCTGTGAAAATTTGCGCACTGCTTAAAAAAATGCCCTGTATAAATTAGCGCACAATATCAGCTGAACGAACGAATTAAAAATAAACCCATCAAAAACTTGACAAAGCGAAAAAAGAAGGTAACATAAAAAAGCATTGCTCATCATTCACGGCTGAATATTTAATTGTATTCACAATTCGCACGGTTATGCCCACTGACCTAGATTGCCCACATTGCTCCGGTAATGGACAACGGCAGGCTATTATGGATAACGTCGGGGGATATTAGTTACCTGTGTTCCTGTTAATTACATTAGTTTCCAATGCTTCAATAATTCATGATAAAATAACAAATGACTGTGCGAGCCAGTTGGGTGCTGCTCGATGCTATTCCAATAAATGAGGCTATTGAATTGTTTGTCGATTTTATCACTTGGTACTTACGTTACGGAAATATATCTGGCAAAATAACTCATTTAAAACGGAAAATTTACAGTGTAGGTAAATATACCACCACCAGGTACCATTTCCTTATGTCAAATTCCTATTCTTCATTGAAGGGACAACGTAAGGTCCATTTGTTTTACGATATCCGTTCCGTATTCCTTTTCAAATGTCAAAAATCAAATGTGAAAATCAGTGCTATAAAACCTTCAATATTGACTATAATATCTCCCCAGTATCACTAGCAAACCTATCGCTCGCCTTGAGTATGAGTTGCGACTTGTTTTAATGAAAACAGAGTGCAATGGCACTCCTCGGTACGGGGTAGAATTTGATGTTTCTTTAGAGTACCTAGGTAAATAATCTCATGTGTGGGGAGGTAAGTCATTTAGAATTTTAGATTGTGTTATTTTTCCCCAAATTCAGCATGAGTTTTATTGAAATATCATACCGTTTATATCAATTTACAACTTTCCGCCGTTTGTTTTACAGAGCTGCGATCATTCAAATTCAAAAAATATTTCACAGCGGTACCGTGTCCCGGTACATATTGAATCCACAAATCAAGATCAAACTTTAAAACGCAATGCAAACCTATGAACGCATAAATACGAAGCTGTGAACGACACCACTATCCGAACTACCGAAATTATTATCGACAGAATGAAAACGTGTAGTGTAGTGCGATCCACACATCAACGCACGTACTCACGTCATTGCTTGATTTATTGCAAGAATGCCGGCCGCGCAACCACACGGGGTGGTTATTGCAATCGTATATCTATGGTTATTGTTACGCTATCATTTATTCGCTAAAATATTGAAAGGTTCTTGAAAAAGAAAGTGCGTGAATCTATTACTGCTAATGGATGCGTAACATGTTACAAGGAAAATCCATCAGTTGAATAAATGAATAATGTTTTGAGCCAATTTACGAAATGATTTCGTATAGCAATCTAAACGTAGATAATAAAATAGGTAGACGTACCTACATGTAGAAAGCATTTAAATATTTCTTTGTTCTTATTTTTATGGTGAGTTGCACGAAACCAACATTAGTTTATTTAGGTTTAGGAGGCTTTAAATTGATGCTGTCACTTTCTTTTTGATACAAAATATTAGGGATGGCATGAATTTAGTCTCCGTTAATCTAATATCGATTTCGTGCAAAAATCAACACAATGTTGAGTTTTTTAGGTCTCATATCGCGGCCACGCCTTTTATTTCATATTATGTCAACCATAATGAAAATTGCGACAAACGTGAGGCCATTTTACCAAGAACGACTTCAGTCCTTATAAACTGCCTCCAAAACTGACGGTACGGCTTTCATGAGACGGACATTTACATACCTACAATATAATTATTTTAAGGGATCGCTACTAAACTGAAAACGTGAACAATTTACTGATTTTATGAACTTTTGGGCCTTTATTAAATTGCTACTATTACGTGAAGGCCTTTTGGCTATTATGGCCAGGTGATTTAAATATGGCGCAAACATCAACAAAATGGCGGGTGTATTAGTGAACAAGATGGCGCGAGTGCTGTCGTAAAATTAGGAGGGCGGCCATTAGAGTTGATGAGCTGAACACGTCTGGACTTTATAATAACTCATTATGGTAATTACGGGTGTATGTTTTAATTAAACATTACTTTTTTATTATTCATCACTGGGTAAAATTGAGGCTTTTGAAATTACATATCACTTTTATGTTTTCATCATGAATTAAAAGTAAAAAAAAAACATATGTTGCAGTACAACACTTTCCAATATCTTGCAAAAAATACCACAGAAACTCCCAAAAACTTATTCCGATGGGATCACAGAATGCCCCTATAAACACAAACTTGCGACAAAAGAAAGGCGCCAGTTTCGCTCCCCGATAGCTGAGTGACGCCATTCTTATAGTAAACTGCGATCGGTATTGCACCGAACATGGCCTTTACTACCCGGCTCGCGGATTATAGCGTCACTTTTGTATCGTTCGCTTCCCAAGTTCGGCCGTTCCGACGAATTGGCGAAGCGACCCGGCAATGGATGCCGCAAATATATTATGGCGCCGTATATGGCCAATGTATTGGAAATTGGTATTGGGGATCGGGGCGGGAGATGGCTTGATAATCGAAGGGAGATCGGAAAAGTTGGAAATGATGTGGTAGCGTAGGAGATGATAGTACTCGTAGGCGTTACTTACTATTGGGCACGCCACAATTGCGGCGATAAGTCCCCTCTTTGAGGAGTGGTTAGAGAGGCGCCACGGCGTCCTCACCTTCCGCCTGACGCAGGTCCTCACCGGACACGGTTGTTTCGGGAGGTTCCTGTTTCGCATAAGGCGGGAGGAAACGCCCGGGTGTCACCATTGTGTGGATCGCCCAGAGGACACGGTGGAGCATACAGTGGAGGTCTGCCCGGCTTGGGCAGAGCACCGCCGTGTTCTCACGGAGGCGATCGGCGGCGGCGATCTCTCGCGTCCGAGCCTGGTCCAGGCCATGGTGCGGAGCGAGAGTGCATGGGAGGCCGTCACCTCCTTCTGCGAAGCGGTAATGCTCGCGAAGGAGGAGGCGGAACGCGTGAGGGAGAGGCAGCCTCACGCCCTCAGTCGCCGCAGGAGACGCCCTGGGCGGCGGGAAACGATAGCCGATTCCCGGCCACCGTAGGCGCGGGCTTGCGGACGGTGAGTAGTGGGTAGCTCGCCGTCCGGTGAGGACCAGGCGTTACTTACTATGTGTAAAAAAAAGGCGTTACTTACTATGTGTAAAACCTACTGTTTGTGTGAAATGATGTGTTATCATAATTGATTAGAGGTGGAACTAAAACCTAAGCACCGGTAAGTAACGGTAAGTAGCCTGCTGTGGTTCAAGAAAGGGGCATCATTAGTGTTGTACAGACTACGTATGATCTCACTGGGGATAGAATATACTTTAGGTACTTCTATATAATTTGCCGTGCTGTGGTTACAGTTGTCAGTATGAAGCTAGTTGCCCATTCCAAACCGTAGTAGGTATGTATGGAGAAGAACGAGCAAGAAACTCCATGGAGACTCCTTTAAATTATATTATTACATCATTTAAATAAGGACTTAGTCTGGGTGGTTTTCACATTTTCCAATCAAATCCGATGACCTTTTGAATTTTAAATTAACTCGCTCAAGCTTTAGCAAATAAACTCAATCTACCGAAGTTCGATAAAATAAGCTCGATATTCATATGGGGTATGTGTAAACAGGGCTGTGTGTACAGGTAGGTACACAAGTTGCCATCAAACAGATAGGTGCAGGAGGCTCATTCTGCTAAACATAATCAGCCTATAATGCTCCTACTTCTGGGACACAGAGCTCCTCTCTTGGGCTGTAATCCACCACGCGGGCCCGGTGCGGGTTCCTGGATAATGCAAAGGGTCGTATTGTATTGTCTAATTCAAACTAGCTTTAGCAAGCTCTTGCGAACCTGACGTTCAATGATCAATAACTGACATTTATATTTTCATTTCGCATAGGAAACATATTATTGTGATGATGGCGAGATAAGATGACAGTCTGAGAGGGGGACTGCAGCTGAAGACTGTGGTTGATGCACCAGTGACTAACGATATCCTCACCTCCTTACTGAGTAGGTTTTGTTGCTTTTCGTCCGTCAAGCGCGTAGGAGGAGTTGAGCATCAGTATTGCCGCGTTTAACCAAGCTAGAACTTGTAAAACTGTTACTTTACATGACGTTTTAAGAGTAGGACTTCTGCGTATATCTGTGTCATACTCGTAGTTAGTTACACAAGCCGTGACCCAGGTGACCACACGCACCGTCAGGGACTGTGCGCGAAATATACGCGATTTAATTAGAAGAGAGTTTATTTATCACATTATACATTGTACGTACGTGGTTATTATTGGTTCTAGATTGCTATTCAATGTTTATAAACTTACATCTGCTTCTCTTGAGGTTTTCTGTGTTAGTGTGCAAAATATTTACCTGAAAATGAAAAGAAAATAATTTAGTAACAATTAAAATGTACTGCATCTAAAGGCGAATTTGTCCAGTGGAACTGACCACGATCAACACATCTAAACCGTGTTCAGAGAGCTGTCTGTGTCATCATCGTTGACTACAACGATGATGACACAAACAGCTCTCATCAATATACTAATATTGACACTGACAGCTCTTGAACTTGGTTTTAGGCCCTTAGCAGATCCCCGCCGCGAAACTATAGCAACTCAACTGACTCGCATGATGTTCTGCTACTCGAGTACGGCGGAGGTGATGTGCTAAGGCCCTAAATGTGCTGAACGCATTCAGTTTCAGTGCTGAAATTCACCTTTAGTAGATATGTATCTTCGTTGTATTTTGTATAAATAAAGATTAGAATTGTTTTAAAGACACTATGATTAATTACGTAGTTATTGGAATCGGTTTCAGTTTTAACACGATTAATTAATTTTGTTAACCTTTTATATTTGCTGACATTACTTAAATATAATTTATATTTTCTTATATTAAGTATTTTATTTTATGATCATAATTATTTTAACAACGCGACTGACTTAATCAGGTCAGTTTGAACGTATGACCTCTATTGCGCGCTCTATTTTATTTTAGTGAAGTTTTTTACAAGTACTTACTAATAAATAAATAAACCACTAAAAAGCCTCGGCAAACCGCAAACAAACGATCCAGTTTCAATAATGTAAAACAAGTAATTTAATACCTATTCAGTACGTGCTTTTAACATAAAGAATAAATTCACGTTCATTTTTACAAGCGATAATTCTCCACTAACACCAGTTTTCGGAATTGAGAATTTAAACTTGAGAACGTTTCAAATCCTACTTTAGCATCACTATTTAACTTTAGAATTTGAAAGTGATGCCTTTAAAATAAGTATAGGTTATACATTGTAGCAATCATCTTCAGTCTCAACTTCAAATACACAATTCAGAAACCGCGTGTATCACTATTTTAGTTTGGTACATCACATACAAGCCCTTTTAGTATTCTTCCTATAAAACCCAAGTCCCGCCACAACCGCCACCTATGCTGTAGTTCCCGTTAAAGATAATGTGGTCGCAGCTAATTCGATAGTGATTGGTGCGACTCACAAGCTGCTGCGGTGGGGGGTACATACCCAATAAGCGCAGGAGACTAACGGGCTGTCTTAGTTAGTTTAAAGTGATGCCGTTGTGTTATTTAAGAAAGATACTCAATACTCCATCATTTATTGCATTCTACAGTATGTTCTTTGGTGAAAATAAATAAATAGGAGAAGTGGAAGTCGGGATGTTTTAGTCTTGTGGGTCTTAGGCATCAATGCGAAGATGAAGGGAGTTGAAAGGGGTATTTAACACAAATTCGCATTTAATCTTCGAGTTCATAGGCCGGTGAAACTAACAGATATTAAACGGGTTTTCTGGGTGTAAAGAACACAGAACAGATAAAAGAGAGACTACACACCTGGCTTCATCTACGACACGTTATAATGGCGCAAGACGGCATAATTCTTTTTTTTTTCGCGGAACTTCGTACGCTGTCACAACAAGAGCGCGATTGTTCGCCGATGAAGCAAATTTTGGTTGACTATGAGCGGTTGCTCACAATTGCGGCGCGCCTGCCCCGCCCACAAGGCCTTTCTAACCTCTTTCATCTGTTCTATGGTAAATAACATCTTTTATATGCGATATTTTACCAGGGATCTTTGTGTACATGTCATGGCAGCTATGTCACGTCGTTCTTTTTGCACACCTGTCAAGGTAGGATATGGTTTAAAGAATTTTATTTATATGTACTTCGGTGAGTGTGCCCAAGAACTCTACGACCTCATTCCACCGGCCCCCTCCTACCATCGAACATCTAGACGCAATGCCAGTTACCATCCCTACCTAGTTGCTATTCCACCAATTCGCAGTAAGCGTTTCTAAATGTCATTTATAATGCGCACAGCAAAAGAGTGGAACTCTCTACCTGCGTCTGTGTTTCCGAACGCATACAACCCTAATCTCTTCAAAGTGAGAGTGAACAGGCTTCTTCTGGGTAAGCTCACTCCATCGCTCGTCGACGTTGTCTGTCACCTTCGATCTAGACTAGAGTCAAAAGCAAACCCAACTCAAATTACAAAAAAGAATCACTTCACGTACTCATATTCAATTTCGTCAATTACGTTTAATCCTATAGGTAACCTCAGAAAAAGGAATACTATTCCGTTTGGAGAAATATGCACAACGTTTTTATTTTATTTTTATTTAGACGCACACTGCATCATCGCTGCAACAGCATGCCAATACATGCTATCATTTCCTCGGTAAAATACAACCCTCTGGCTGTGGCTAGCGGTCTCTCCTACCGCAGTACCTATGTATACCCCTCCCCGCACTTAGCTAATGAAACCGCTACACCGTATTATCGGCTAACACCACCACTCTTATTTAGTGCACGTAGGTACCGATTAATTCCCACATACGGTAATGAATGACCTAGGCCTTACTTTACGAAGGAAGAAATTGTGTGTAAAAGAAATTGGTTTGATTAAATTCATAGATGTGTACCAGACTGAAATAAAATTATTGTAGTGTTTGTTTAGTTTTTGCTCGTGAAAATTATGTCTCTCTAGGCCATACAAGTCTTTTTAACTGAAGAGACAGCTGTGCTACTGGGGAGTTTGTTGCGCCACTAAGTCCCGGGGGCAGTCCCCCGGGACTTAGTCTTATGTAATGTTGACGTTCGTAAAGTGCTGATTCTCAGCCTGATTTGAATAAATGACTTGATTTGTATATGACAATTACCTAATGATTTTCTAAGCGTTTTCACTACATTTATATCATTTTCATCAATATGGTCACGATAAAAATACTATAATAAATTATGGAATACGAGTTCCGTTGCGGTAGCAATGTCGCACAAACGGCTCGCAACTTTAATTACGTGTACGGAGTGCACACTACAAACGAACGCACGATTGAAAGCTTCCGACATGGAAATTTTGATCTAAAAATGAACCCCGTGGTCGCCCGAAAACTAAAGTCAGCAACGACGAATTAAAGGCGATAGTGGAAGCTGACGATACTCAATCTACGGCTAAGTTAGCAGCAGCTTTCAACGTTAGCATCAAAACAATATTGGTCCATTTGCATCAAATTAGTAAGGTAAAACAACTTGATAAGTGGGTGCCGCACGAACTGAACGGTCGTCAACGCGATGAACGCGTTGAGGTATGCCTTGCTTTGCTTAACAGACACAGAAGCGAAGGGATTTTGAACCACATTGTCACTTGCGATGAAAAATGGATTCTTTTTGATAATCGTAAGCAGTCATCATGTTGGTTAGACCTTGGTTTAGCGCCTAGGCAATGCCGCAAACGAAAACTTACCTCTAAAAAGTCATGGTCACTGTTTGGTGGTCTAGTGCTGGTATAATTCATCACAGCTTCTTACCAAATGGCACCCGCATTACTGCGGATGTGTACTGTGAGGAACTGGACACAATGATGGAGAAGCTCACAAATCTCCGACCAGCCTTGGTTAATCGCTCGCCTCCCGATGCTCCTAAACGACAACGCTCGACCTGATATGGCACAACAGACCTTGCGCCGACTGACTTCTACTTTTTCCAAAATTTGGACAACATCTTGGCAGGGAAAAAATTCAACCCGAGAGGCAGTACAAAATGCCTTTGAAGAGTTTTTTAGCTCCCGTACACCTGACTTCTTCATTGAAAAATTAACACTGCGTTATCAAAGATGCATCGATAGCATGGTAATGGCAAAAATATTTATATAAAAGTTACTTTAACTTTCTGCATACTAAACGGCAATTTCATAGGTAAACACCTAATATTTAGGGTTAATTTTGACAACTTTATTAACAACGTGTAATTAATTAATATGATGAAGCTGATGCCATCTATACCAGGGGGCTGAAAACTTTTGAGCCGAAGTACCTTCAAGTGACATTATTGTCTCGCGCTGCATATTTACTAGTTTGCGAATACCCTCTTTAGTATAAATACAGAGTTTCATATCATTAGCATCATTACACTTTTAGTAATTAATACCTAAACATCATCATGTCTCGGTCATCCGCGACCCATCCCTAGGCTCTAAAACTTTTCAGCCCCCTCGGTAGGTACGCTGTTTTTTAAGCCTTATAGAAAATATAGCAACAATAGCGCTCTTAACAGTGTTACATCCGGTATACCGGGGGAGCTGAAAAGTTTTGAGCACAGATCTTAAAAACACAGGAGATATGCTTTGTACACAAAATTATTCCGTTCCAGATGTCTCCACGTTACCCGCACTTAGTTTATTAACACAAAAGCAAAAACTATAACAACGGCACACGAGCTCATATTTCTCCCGCACACAAAGAAACTTACAGCAACACTAATAAACTCACTAAGAAAACACACTCAGAATAAACAAATTGCGCAACTGTGATGTTAAGTGAAAGGTGATGGTAAGTATCGATGAAATTCAGTTACCTATAATTTCTGCTCTTTTCCTTTATTGACTGTGAATGATACAGGAGTTTCCCTCAATATACCGACTTTATACAAGTGAAGTTTGATCAGAATTAGAATATTAACTAACTTAAGTTAGTGAAATTTAATACAACTCGAATCTAGACTTAACACAAGTAAAACTTCCCAAGATTTTTATTGACATAATTGTTTTTGGTACTTCATCGTGTTTTTAGTATCACGAAGTAATGTTTTATTGAATTTAATAAGAAGAACTATAATATTTTAGTACTAACGTGTGAAATGATATGCCATCTTTCATGTAATTCACAATACAGCTGTTACTTTTACAAACAATCACTGAACAACGCGGCATTTTGTCAAAAATCATAAGTAGCGCCGCCGTCTCAAGTTGACATTCGACTATTGACTGAAACTGGCAAGCCGCTTTGTGGCCAGATGCGTTCGCGAGCGCCACGCTTCCTTGCCATATCTCCTGTGTTTATAAGATTTGCGGTTTTGAGGCCGCGGATGACTGTGTACAGCGCGAGACAATAATGACACTTAAAGGTACTTAGGCTCAAAACTTTTCAGACCCCTGGTTCATATAAAATACAAAGTCCTGACTGACTGACCGATATATCAACGCACAGACTAAACAGCTAGTCCTAGAGACATGAAATTTGGTTTAGGTAGGTAGTTCTTTGTGAAGAGTAGGTATCCACTAATAAAGGGCTTATCGACATTACACCCCTACTAGACTAACTTTGACACCCCGCAACCCTCCCAGGTTTGGGGGTGTTAAAGTTTGTATAGAGGAATTTTAACGCGCGGTCCGATTAACTCGAAACTCAGTATTTATACTGGAGACCAAAATAAAGTATAAGGTGTATCAGGGTTTTTCGAAAATCTAACCTAAGCAGGATGAAATGGGGTAGTCAATTTTACAGGGGAGATTTTATTGAGAGGCTTGATTAACTAGAAAATTGGTGTAAATAATCTTTGAGTCAAGGTAGGGGGTGAAAACAACGAATACAGTTTATATGAAAAATATTATTCATTTGGTTAATTAACTTGAAACTTTGCACAAATACTTGCCTAAGTAAGTAAGTAACTTACAAATACATATATGTGGGATAATGATTTTGTAACAAGCTAAGTATGAATGCAGCATAATATTGTCAAAACGGAACGCAGCGGATGAAAGAGAGAGAAGTATGTGTGTGAGCGTAATAGCGGGATGACGCAGAGTCTTACGACGACAGACGTACGGTGCAACGGCGATATATTTCAGTGTGTCTAAAATAAAAGTTTTTAAAAGTATTTCTCGTTTATTTTGCCATATAATCCCACAAATTTGGGGGCTCGTCCGGTATTGGCAAAATAACGACACGAGTTCGAGTTTTTACAAGTGCATAAACGACGGACGACGGAGGCCGGCACGTGGCGTGGTCAACGGCGACGAACGGTGTTCAAAAAATCAACGGCGGCTGACGATAATTACGACGGTATCGGCGAACGGTGAGCTGACGATAACGAAGATAAAACCTACTTAATTCGAAAATGACGAAAGACGAATCACGTACGGGCCTAAACTCGATGTTGTACCTAACTTCGGACATAATACCTAAATTCACCGGTCAAGATAAGACGTATCCAGTGGCGCGATGGATACAAGACGTGGAGGAAAATGGAGAAATATGTGGTTGGACACCTTTACAACAGCTGCTGATGGCACGGAGATCCCTATCAGGCACCGCACAGCTTTGGATGCAAGCTGAACGCCCTCACAAATCATGGGAAGAACTGAAGGCGGCCCTGAGTAAAGAGTTTCCCGACAGCGTCGACATCAAAACAATACACGAGCTTCTGAGCCAACGAAAGAAAAGACGTGACGAGAGTTGTATTGACTATATGTTGGTCATGAAGGAGTTGGGGAAACGGGGTAAGATACCCGATTACGTGGCCATTAAATATATTGTTGATGGCATAGTCGACCACGAGACTAACAAAATCATGCTATACGGTGTAACAACGTATCCTGATCTGAAAGAAAAATTTAAAATCTACGAAACTGTTAAGGAAAAGATGAAACTGGAACATTCTAGAAGTACCTACAGAAATGAAAAACGCGGCATCATGCGACACGAAAAAACGTTGAAAAGGTGCTATAACTGTGGTGACGGCGATCATGTGTCGGAAGACTGTCCGCAGAAGGCACAAGGTCCAAAGTGCTTTAACTGCAACGAATACGGTCATATTTCACCGAAGTGCCCGCATAAGAAAAATATGGCGGCGGTAGCCGGCCGTAAGGAAGATACGAGCTCATCAAGATGGCGTAGTTCCGGTGATAAGAAAGAAAACAACGGCGCATCGACAAGTGGGAGCGGGAGCGGCGAACGTGCGACCAAGCAAGCAATGTTCGGTCAATCGTTCAACAACGCGGATAATACGTCACACTCACAGAATGACAGTGTCAAGATGACAGATGACGACATAGACAGCAAATGTCAAAGTCAATTTGGATCTGACATTTGCGATGAAAACAAACATTCGCGACGGGAAAAACCTTTGAAAATCGTAGAATTATGTGGAAAAACGACAAGTGCGCTTATTGATTCCGGTAGTGATGTGAACTTAGTATCTTCCGAGTTTTGTGCTAACGTCAGTAAAGTGCTGAACAATAACATAACACTGTCTGGACTTGGATCCGCTAAAGTGGAGTCATTAGGTCGTCTATCAACAAATGTTGTGATCGACGGTACGAAATACGACGATGTGTCATTCTATGTGGTACCTAAAGACTGTATGCCTTTTGATGTAATCATAGGTCACGAATTTCTTAAGAATGTTATAACGGTTATGAATGGTAGTGCTGTGTGGATGAAACCTGTGGAATGGATGAACGAAATTAATTGTTTTTGTTGCAGTGTTGAGGTTGGCCATGTAAGTAATACTTACCTTAAAGAAGAGGTTGTTCAGATGGTTGAGAGCTATCAACCATGCCAAATTAAAGAAGCTCCTATCCAGTTGAAAATAATTGTGAAAGATGATGTCCCGGTGGTGCAACGTCCACGACGCATATCACTGAAGGAGCAGGTGGCTGTTGAAGAACAAGTTGCGGAATGGCTCGAGCAAGGAATTGTACGTGTAAGTTATTCAGAATATGCCAGTCCATTAGTTCTTGTTCGCAAAAGAGATGGTACTATAAGGGTGTGCGTTGACTATAGAAAATTAAATAGTAAAATTGTAAAAGATGAGTTCCCATTGCCGATTATTGAGGATCACATTGACAAGTTGGCTGAGGCAAAAGTATTTAGTGTACTGGACTTAAAAAATGGGTTTTTCCATCTGAGTGTCAGCAGTGAGTCGGTAAAATATACTGCATTTGTTACACATCACGGTCAGTTCGAGTTTTTGAAAGCTCCATTTGGCTTGTCTGTTTGCCCTAACTACTTCATGAGATTTGTGACCATAATCTTCAGAGAACTAATATCTAAAGGGATTGTTCTAATATTTGTTGATGATATTATTATTCCAGCAAAAGATGAACAGGAAGCCGTTGATAGATTAAGGGAAGTTTTAAGAGTGGCGTCTGAATATGGCCTGCAAATAAATTGGAAAAAAGCACAGCTGATATGTCGAAACATAACCTATTTAGGTCATACGATTGAGAATGGACAAGTAAGGCCTGCCAGTGAAAAGATTGATGCCGTTACAAAGTTTCCAGAACCCAGAACAATTAAGCAATTGCAAAGTTTTATTGGGTTGGCGTCGTATTTTCGGAAGTATGTCCAGAATTTTGCATCAATAGCACAGCCGCTTACAGATTTACTTAAGAAAGATGTCAATTTTGAATTCAATGATGAACAACGGCGTGCATTCAATTGTTTGAAGGAGCGTTTGACTACTAAACCAGTTTTACAAATATTTAATCCAAGATTGGAGACAGAAATGCATACAGATGCATCACTTCTGGCTTACGCAGCTATACTCATGCAGCGATCTGATGATGACGGTGGACTACATCCAGTATATTTCATGAGTCGTAAAACCAATGATGCAGAAAAGAAGTACACCAGTTATGAACTGGAAAGTCTAGCTATTATTGAAGGGGTAAAAAAATTTAGGCACTACTTATATGGTATAAGATTTAAAATCGTAACCGATTGCCAAGCATTCCAGATGACGCTTAAGAAATAAGACTTGAGTACAAGGGTTGCAAGATGGGCATTGCTTCTGCAGGAGTTTGACTTTGTGGTGGAACATCGGCCAGGAACGCGGATGAAGCATACTGATGCATTAAGCCGAAACCCATATGTAGCTGTAGTAACTTTGCACGATGAGATCAGAAGAGCACAACAGTTGGATGATGGTCTAAAAGCTATATTACAGATTTTACAGGAGAGAACATACGGTGATTATTATACTGATAATGGATTGCTTTACAAAGGGGTGGAAAAGCACTTAGTGATCCCAAAGTCTATGGAAAATGAAATCATTAAAAGAGCACATGCAAATGGACATTTTTCAAAAAGAAAGATGATTGAATTAATTGGCAAAGACTATTTTATTAAGAACCTTGATAAGAAAATTGAAGAGTTTATTACAAGTTGCATTCCATGTCTATTAGCTACGCGTAAAGAGGGAAAACAAGAAGGATTCCTAACTCCGATTGAAAAGGAAGAGTCACCGCTACATACACTGCATTTGGATCACATTGGTCCAATGACCGAGACGAAGAAGCAGTATAACCATATCCTCACGATTGTTGACGCATTTACGAAGTTCACTTGGATATTTCCAACTAAAAGTACCACAAGTAGAGAAACAATTGAAAAGTTGAAAATTCACCAACAACATTTTGGCAATCCAACCAGGTTTATAACTGATCGAGGAACGGCTTATACGAGCACTGAGTTTCAAGAGTATTGTAAAGACGAAAATATACAACACATCAAAATTACGACGGGTGTGCCTCGAGGAAATGGGCAGGTGGAAAGAGTCCATCGCACTATAATCTCTGTACTTACCAAGATGTGCATAGAGAACCCTGCTCTCTGGTACAGGCATGTAAGTAGATTACAGCGTTCTCTAAATAGTACTTTTCAGCGAAGCATAAACACTACACCTTATCAACTATTGATTGGGACAAAGATGAGAATGAAGGAAGACATCGAGATTTATGATTTGCTTTCAGAAGAAGAAAGAGAAAGCTATTCAGAGGAGAGAGAAAAACTTAGAGAGAAAGCTAAGGAGCAAATTCTACAAGTTCAAGAAGAAAACATAAGAAATTTTAATACGAATAGAAAAGAAAGTATGAAGTACAATGAAGGAGACTTGGTAGCAATAAAACGCACGCAGTTCGGCTCGGGAATGAAGCTTAAAGCTAAATATCTTGGCCCCTATCAAGTCGTAAAAGCAAAGAGGAACAACAGATATGATGTAAAAAAGCTCAACCCGAATACTGAAGGCCCTAGCGTAACCTCTAGTTCAGCAGATTACATGAAGGTGTGGCCAGCTGTGAACTCCTTAACCTAATAGGTGAGAGTTGCTTGTTAATTTTTTCTTGTTTCAGGTTTGTGCATGAAAGGTTGTGTGCAATGTTTTGTTAAACACGGTGTTTTGTTAGATGTAAGCTTAGTCTATTGTTATTAAGAGTTAAGAGATGTATCTTTACTGTACCTACTGCAACGATAGATGTCAGTGTGTAAACATTTTTTAGGAATATTAACAATGTTATGTTCTCTCTTTGAATTATTATTTTATGATGTCTTTTTTAAAATAAAACTAACTATGTGATGTTATGTTGTTACTCCGATGTTGTATTAGTGTATTGTTGTATTAGTAGTTAAGGTAAAAATAAGCTGAAAGCTAGCGATGTATGTTCGGGTGCATGTCTGAGGACAGACATGGATCAGGATGGCCGACTGTGGGATAATGATTTTGTAACAAGCTAAGTATGAATGCAGCATAATATTGTCAAAACGGAACGCAGCGGATGAAAGAGAGAGAAGTATGTGTGTGAGCGTAATAGCGGGATGACGCAGAGTCTTACGACGACAGACGTACGGTGCAACGGCGATATATTTCAGTGTGTCTAAAATAAAAGTTTTTAAAAGTATTTCTCGTTTATTTTGCCATATAATCCCACATATATTAAAACCAAAAATAAAAAGTAGAAGATATACAGGTATATATATAGGGGATTTTCAAAAATCCTCTCCCAACGGGGTGTTATATACTGCTCTGCTTCTGTTAGCTCGATAATGGGTATAAATAATGTTTAAGTCATACAGTGGAAACGTACCAAACGCTTTCTTAAAACAAGCCATGTCGTGGTGAAAAGGAAGCACACAGTTTATTTGAAAAATGTTATTCCTATTTAATCTATAAACTTAAAAATTGACCCCAATACTTTTTTATCTGAACCTATCTTTTTTGTTTATTTTTTGGTTTGTTTGTTTGAACGTGCTAATCTCTGAAACAATCAGTCTTATTTGAAAGATCCTTTTTGCATGTAGGTATTATATTTAACATCATAACATAGGATCCTTAGGTGCCAAGCAAAAAGAAAAAAGTGAAAAAGAACGCTGAGCGAAAACGAAGTAATAGCGCTGCCAGGCAATGCGATGCGATGCGATGTGGTGACTGTGGTGAGTCGGGGGAATAAGAAATTTCACGCGGACGAAGTCGCTGGCTGAAGCTAGTGATATGATATGATAGATATTAGCACATCCTGTTAATTCTTGGAAATATGAGATACTAGTTATTGTGTGCGACTTTGTCTGCGATCCAGGATCAAAAGTAGCCTATGTCCTTCTCCAGGTCCCAAGCTACATATCTGTCAAATTTCTTCCAAATCTGTTCAGCCATTTTAGCGTGAAAGCGTAACAAACTCAATTTCGCATTTATAATATTATAGGATAACCTCACCGGATCAAGGGACTTTTGAAAATGGCATACTTTTGAAGCTTTTATGATTATTATTGTATCGCGAATTGTTTTAATTATTTTTTTTATCATAATTTAATTTATGAATGGAAATGAAGACCCTGTTCTATATTATATCACGACAGTTACATATATAAATAACAAATGATGGACACCTGATAAACATGTTAAAATTAGTATTTTCGTTTAAGCAGTGGTTTGTTTATTATTGTGTTACATAAACTATTGTATTTATATTGATGGGCCCTAGCAGGGTTCATGTATGAAACCTATATACTTGTACCAACTTGTAAACTACATAGATGTAATAAATGATGGTTATGATTATTATAAAGCCCTGTTTGTCTTCAAACCACCTGTAAAATACATGTGACATAAAAAAATAAATTTAGAAATGGCTACCTAAATGAAATTGTTTTGTATTTATAGCAGTTATAAAAATACAACAGCAAAACGTATAATATTTCACTCAAATAAACAATTGAATACCTAAACAAAAGAAGCGCGGTCAAAACATGCGAGGCTTTGTAAAAATATGAAAATGTCCCCAAATACCACCCTTTGTAGGATTGTAGACTGTAGGCGACCGCCCCGGGCGACGCGACGGGTTCTTACGATTCTACGCCAAAAGATTTGAGGACCTCGTAAAAACTAATATTCGGCTAAAACGGCAGACGCTTTACTTTTTAATTCGACTTCCCTTTGCTTGAAGCACGGACATTTGTAATGTAATACAATATTGGAGGACTTCCCAAAATGCGGTCGTATTTTTACTTTTTACGGGGCTAAAGTAAAATTTATTTGTGAAAAGTTATACGAAAAGTTGGTTCATAACATAACTTAGTAAATAAATGGCGCGAAAACTTGCTATTGTGTAGTTTCGTCAGCCATAACGTTTTATTGAATGCACATACAATTATGTGCCGTGAAATGTTGCGTTTCGTGCCAAATTCTTTGTGAACAATAATTAAATAAAAAATTAGGTTTATGTCTGACGATAACAATATGACCGGTTTTAATTTTGTTATCTCCCCGGTGGGTTCCCGCATTGTCAAGGCGGGGGGATCAAAAGCCGTGGCTTAGTCACCCACGGTGAAGCAAAGAGGAACCCAAGAAGGGGCCACACGTCAGGGCTTTTGCCAGTAAGCCGACGATGTAGCGGCCAACAAGTAGGTTGCGGTGCCGCTTGGGCGACATCGCAACTGAGGCGGGCCGCGATGTCGTATGGGAGGCATCGCGGCTGAGGGCTGGAGGCCGCGGCGGGGGAGGAATGCCGGTATTGCGGTGCGCCGCTCTCTATGGCGTTGGTCGCTTTCCCTATTCTCTGCGACCGAAAAGTGGTAGGCGGCCGGGCCACTGACCTGACCGGTCGCCTAGACACGGGGTCTGCATGTGCCGGTTTGGTGCCAGGGGTGGTCACGGCGTGCAATGTGTTCTTGTGCGCCGGTGATGGGGGTACTCCCCAGACGGTGAGTGCTAACTCGTGCCCGTGTTCCCGCCCCAAGCGGCAGAGAAGAACACCGTGGAGTTTTAGTGGGTTGAAGTCCTACATAACTGCACTATCTTCTTCTGAGGATAAGCCAGTTAAATTATGTTTAAACTCGAGATCATTACAGCTGACTAAAATAATATACTTAATTACATAAACATTAATTGGCGCGCTTAGCAGCATGCGTGTCGGATGTCATATTGATGGCGTGTATTGTAATAACATTAGCTAGGTACGCAGACGACATGGTGCTGCTCGAAACTCGTAGCCACTTGCGAGCAATATGCCAGACTACATGGTTTGGCATATAATGTTAAGAAGAGTGTGGTCATGGTCTTTGGGGCCAGGGGTAAATACCCGGAAGCAGTACCTTCAGTTAAGCTAAACGGTATACCCCTTGTGAGGGTAGACCGATTTAAATATTTGGGTCACTTATTGACCACTGGCCTCAAGGACGATGAGGATATTGACAGGGAGCGGAGGGCGCTGTGTGTGAGAGCTAACATGATTGCCCGCAGATTCAGGCGTGCCTCTAAAGAGGTCAAGTGCACTATATTTAGTGCTTACTGTACGTCCTTTTATACTTGCAGTCTGTGGGTTCATTATACTCAAAAATCATATGGCGCCCTTCGCATACAGTACAATAATGCATTCAGGGTGTTGATGGGGTTGCCCCGGTACTGCAGTGCATCAGGAATGTTCGCTGAAGCTCACGTGGACTGTTTTTACACCGTGATGCGCAAGCGGTGCGCATCCTTGGTCCGTGGGGTGCGGGGCAGCGCCAACAGCATCCTGTCTATGATAGCGAGCAGGCTTGATTGTGCGTTTGTGAACCACTGCTGCAGGGTTTCGGCTGGGCCTGTCACCGTGCAGCAGTGATGTCACAATCTGTTTTCTGTTTTTGGTTTTGCTTTTGTGAGTGTATTACTAACATAGTTTGTAAGTATATTGTTACTAACACTATGAGTCTTGTTGCTTGAAATAAAATTATTATTATCTCCTTTATTTATTTTTTAAACTTATTTTATTTACATTTTTAAATATTTTTATAAAAACATAAAAAAAAACATTTAAAAATATAAAAAATAGTGATCCGCCGGTAGCGGGTGCAGGGTCCAAGCTACCGGTGGTTAGGGCCCCAGAGACAGGAACCTCCTCACAATACGCGCCGTATCAAGGAGGACTGCCTTCTGAATCAGGCCCTTCAATTATTATTATTATTAATCTAAGTTAACCCTGCAACGCTACGTAATACAATAAATGATATCGTCTGCTGTCACTAGTATGATATTAAACAGTTCCACATAACATCACGCCTCGTTTCCCCGATGGTTTGTGCAGAGCTGTAGGTACCTAAGTATAAGTCCCGGGTAACAGGGGGCGAGCATATTGCCATGAACCGGGCACATATCCTGACTCCAGGCTTCTACTGACAGAGTCCAGATAGAAAAACCCAATAACACTTTGCCCGACCTGGGAGTTGTCCTGGGTCCCTGAGCCCGGTCAGCTCCTGGGGTCCTGGGTGGGCAGTCAAAGAATTTAAAATTCCGATTATAAAAATTCAAGCAATGGATTTAGTCACAAGGTCTCCTAACTCTTTTATGTAGGTACGAGTATACAACCACTTCAACCACTTGAGCCTGAATAATAGATAGCAATCCTTTTACCATCAGAATCAATTCGGCGCGTCTAATTGTGACAAGCGTCTGAAGCGTCGACACAATACTGCTTTACTGGCCATCAATAATTCAGCACTACATCTGAAATACCTTTCAAATGGGGCAGTGGGGGGTTGAGTCAGGGGGGCGAATTTAGTTATTTAAAAGTGGTCCGGCTGGCCGGCTTTTAGTTACGTGTTTTTCATTTGGAGGGTTATAAAAGTTTATATTATTATAACTGTTTAGTTCTGAAAATTAAAAATACGCAGGTATCTGTTTGAATGTAACATGTCATAGGCAGGTACTGGTTTCATTATTGTTCTGTCAGCGTTACTTTATATTTTAATGAACAGCCCAGACGATTCTATAGGATAATAAATCCAATATTTGTGTAGACAGTTTTCGTGTAAATAATAAATTATAATTTCGTTCTATAACACCAGAATTTCGGGGAATTTACTCGTCTCATATAAAAAAAATCTTTATAAAAACATAACGAGCGAAATGGTGAGTCTCCTTTATACAGTTGTGCTCACCCCTGTGGAGAATGCAAGCGTATACAATGTAGATATGTAGACATCAGTCATCAATTTCCCAGGAACCTTTGATTACTTCGGTTTTGGTAGCAGCGTACAGGGAACAAGTTTTAATATTTCCTGCAACATAAACATAACATAACATCACGCCTGTAATCCCCCAAGGGTTGGGCAGTGGTGTAGGTATATAGCTAGGTTCACCCACATTTCACCAGTTTTGTTTAAGACCCATGTAATAGAGGGCGAACCCATTGCCATCATCCGGGCACAAGTCCAGGCTCAGGGCTTCTACTGAGAAATTCCAGAAGGAAAACCCCAATAAGTGTACGGCCCGAGTGAAAAAGCGTCCAGCGGGGCGTTTAGCGTTGCGTACAAGCGGCGAAGAGCGTTCATCGAGCGCCGCTCGGCCGTCAGTCAGGACACTCACGAGTGTTTGCATGTGTTTAACACGAACGTCGCACGCCCCGCCCCGCCGGACGCTCGAGTCGAGCGTGCTCTCAGGCCAATGACTATATTACAGCCCCTTGACTGCTCATACGGGCGACTCATGCTCACAACACATAAATGAAATTGCACATATGATGACATGGCTCTTTTAGTAATAACCAGTTATTGGACCTCTGCACACGCGGTTATTTTGGTACCTTTTAAAGCATTTCTGCATAAATAAAAACAATTATGAGTTCTTGTTCAATTAAATGGTGTGGGAAATCGTCTAGAAGATCCACCTATGAAAAAGATGGCGTAAGTTGTCATCGGTAAGTAAAATATATTTATAATTTAATAATATTATGAATAATTGCAGGGCTCAAGCAAAACTGGTTGTTTACGTAAAATGGCACAAAAATGTATGGGTACCGCGATGATGTCTTTTTGAAAAGCCCTTTTCTCTCACTAGGGTCAATACGTCTGTCCCTTTCTATCTGTACTAATGCTGTAGTGTTATGACAACTTCAAAACAAAGGCGATATTGACGATACAAATAATTATTGATGTTTCCTAATGGTAAAAAAGTAATATTAGTTAATGTTTACGTTTTAGATTTCCAAATATTCCGGAACTTACGTCAGTGTTTTATTTGCACCCAGTTAACACACTATCAATATAGTTTAAAAAAATGTAGAACTAATAGTCTTCGATTTTATCGATATCAATATTATTGCTGTAAAACTGACTTGTGCATCACTATGTTTGGAACATTCGTCCTGACATTGTTGCATCAGCCAATCACAACCGCTGTATTTTCTTCGTCCTCCGGCCCGCAGTGGTGAGTCGTGTGCCTACACGAAATCGATCTATCAGCTCTCAAGTGGTTTCATTCTCTTTGAGTCAGGCCGTACACTAACACTTTGCCCGATCCGCGAATCGAACCGTAGGACCTCATGGTCAGCAGCAGCGCTTGCGACCACTAGACCAAGGAGGCAGTCAAATATTTCCTGTACTTTGCAGAAGAGACGCTACCGGCCGATATAATAATGATTTCCACGAACATCTGCTACTTATTATTCGCCTAGAATTCCAAATCAGCTCAGTTATTACATAATATACTTTAATAAAAGTCCTCTATATTAAATTAATTCCCTTTAGGCTGCTTTCATAAAGCCTTCCTAAATTGTTTTAATAATTGATTCCACTCGGCTGTATTTCAATGGGTTTGAGACTAATTCAACTGAATCATAAATTAAATATCAACAGATTCTAAGTTATTTCAACTAATTTCAAGTTAAAGCGATGCCTACAATTAAACTTGAAAGTGTAATTAAGTAATGAATATGGCGGTCGGTTGAGTCCAGATCCAGACACTGTAATATTATCTAGTCTGTCTGTGTGACCGCATTGTTCTACTAAACCATTTAGAAAATTCTTTCCGGAAGGTCTAAGATACTGTGGCGGCATCTACATCGCCACATGCGAACTACGCATCAGACTGACGTCACGCAAATTGCTGCATCGCGCAAACAGAGTTTACCGCGCGACTTGCATATGTACAACGTCCCGACACGACATCAATGATCGGGCAGTAGCCCACCAGACACAACACCCGACTGGTCGGAGGATCCTCCCTTTTCTGTGGAGGATGAGTGAACTTTCCACCATGTTCCTCATACCTCTATAATAGGTACAATATAACTTCTCCATATAACAAAGAACCCTCGATGTGTTGTCAGGCCGTAAAAACGGTGCCAAGCAGGGACGTGTCGCTAATTGAGATGTTTTCAATGTTACAACTTAACATGCACTGTATTCTGCCGCCGCGCCGTAAGGAAAAAGGACGTACTCGTATATACAGAAATATTGAAATGGAGAGAAAAAAATTGTCCTGTTTTAAATACAAGATACAAAGGCAGATGCGTCTTTTAATATTAAGAATTATTAGGTTTTCGTTAAGTTTACGCCAATATTTTTTCCGAATATGTAAATACATAGCTCTATTTCGAAAAAAATGTCATAATTCTTTTCTTCCTTATGACGGCAGAATTGTACACTTTTTGCAAGCTCCAAGATAAGACAAAGGTTGGCGGGGCGCCATTTTTAATAAGCCAAATGCACTAGAGCACGTTTCTACATTAATCATACGAAATTCTTTATAACATGCGAGTAGCTTCTGCCCGCGACTTCGTCCGTGTTAAATTTCTTGTTCCCCGACCCCCACCCCACCCCGTCGCGTGACGTCGCCCGCCCTCGCTATTACTTCGTTTTCGCTTATCGTTCTTTCTGACTTTTTCCTTTTTGCTCGGCTCCTACGGGTCTCAGCGTGATGTTAAATAGCCAATAATCAAATGCAAAAACGATGAATCTAATAGCACACTTTTTCAGAAATCATCAATCAAAATTACATTAGTTCCACTATCTGTCAAGAGATGTCGCTGACCTAAAACTACAATATTGTGTGTTGTTATGGCGAAGATTTGTAAATCTATATAAATAAAAATCAATTGCCGAATGTACGCGCATCACTTTGGAACGGTTGCACCTTGTGGTTAATTCTTTTTTTGTTGTGTTTGTAATTGTCAGGACAAGGTTTGTGTGAAAGAAAATGTTCGAGAAGTTGCCGGGGAAATTAGAAAATTCGGATAACTGTAAGTGCATTTTTTATTGGAATTTTGTATGAATTATTGAAATTTAGGCGGGTCAGCTAGTAAGTACTATCCGCCTGTCCGCCTATTCGACGTTTGAAGGGCTGTACGTAAAGTAACATCCAAAATATTTATACTGGATGACTTTTTTACCGTCTTGAAAAAAATAGGGTACAAATAGGTGAACGGAAAGCCTATAGCATAACCAGTATTTGTTTTTTGTTTTTTCAATAGCTTAAACAGAAATTGCTCTATCAATAAACACTACCTACAGACATTTGAAGTAAAGTAGAACAATAATAACAGAAATTTTGAAAAACTCGTAGTGCGTATGATTTGAATTTCGATATTATTATTATTATTATTTTCAAAAAAACTAATTATGCCATAGGCTTCTACTCCGTTCACCTATTGTACCCTATTTTTTTCAAGTCGGTAAAACAAATCATCGATAAACTGTGAATGCACATCAAAATGACTCAAAAAGTTAAAGACAGTCTCCTAAGACGGGATTCCTGTAGCTACCTGCCCTTACTGCTCTATCTTAAAAATCCACGCTGCGCTGTATCATAGTGCGTACCGTTAAATATTATAATGTGGGAATGATCAACATTCACTTGCAAGTTTTATTGAAAACCTAAATATATGTAGGTACGCAGTGTAAAAGATTTCGCGTGGGCACAATATAAATATGGCGCGCGGGGAATGAGATACCGTTGCATTAACTTCATTTTAAAATAGCGAATGTAGTAGGGTAGGGCGGGGCTAATAGTCCCAATTTTCACTCTAAGACCCATAAGTCTTAAAATCGAGTACTTATTGTCAACAAAAAGTGTTGTATGAAGCTTTACACAATTCAGCTTAACGCTCAAATAGTCGGAAGTGTGAATATTTATTTGATTTCCGAAAACTTTAGCAACAAATGCAAAATGGAATTCTGTACTTTTTACCCCGCTCACGGGGTAATAAGTCCCAGATTTGGGGTAAGAAGTCCATACATCCTCATGGCTTGCTAATTAGGTATTTATAGTCAATTATTAGGTTAAATCAAAATGCATTATTTTAAAATCAATATCTAATAATATTTCTGTTTATTAAAATATCAATATAATCCACAAATCTTAATATTTTAGAATAATCAACATGAAATTCCAACTTGAAAACAATTAAACAAAACGAAACGTGAATTATTTTGAGCTTTGCTTATAAACATACACACAATTTGTCTTTTATTATAATGGCAGTAATTTCAAATCTTAATTTATAATCAACTAAGTATTTAGAAACTCCCTAATCTTCATCGCTATCGCAATTAAGACAGATGAAATTCAAATTGGAATTAAAACACACACATCGTTCATGTGCTCAACCTTTGCAAATTGAACAGTGAATCCACTGCTCTCCTAACTTGCTTTCTGAATAAGATTCGCAGCATATAATGCAAAAATACTCTTCATCTTCAGAGGAAGGTGACGGGCTATTCTCTTTTAAAATTTTCTTCTTTACTGTCATTTTGTTCTTATTTTCTTTAGTTTTTTACTCTTCTCTTGTTCTTTCTCCAACTCATTTTGTTCAGGAGTGTCAGTTAAAATAGTTGCTTTGCGACGTTTTCTGGTGTTTTGGGTTTTACGGGGTCCGGCTTTAGGCACAGGTAGATCGGCTATAGGGGAATATGCTGCTTTAGATGTTGAAGGTTGAGGAGATATTGCTCTCGGTTGTTGTATCGATTGTGCTGGCTGAGTTTGCTCTATACTCGATTGTGCTGGCTGAGTTTCCTCAGACTCATTTATAAGTGGAGGTATATTTTCAGTGTTATTAACATCAATGGGACGATCTGTAACATTACTTGGACCGTTGTCTAGCTTGACATAGTTTCTTCTCACCCTTATTGACCTCATCTGCAGACAATTTCATAATATGAAGCGGTTTAGTCCCTCTATCTGTCCTTCTTTTATAATTACGCATACTTTAAAAGGAAAATATACACTATTTATTAAACATATCACTTCAATAATACATATGGGGTAAAAAGTCCTCTCGCGGGGCAAGAAGTTCCATCGGTGTACTTCTTGCCCCGCGCCTACGTCCAGTGATTTGCAAGCTAATACAATAAAAACGGTTAACAACAAGAACATTTTATTACCATGCATTACTTACGGGTATAATAAGACTGCAATATGAACTTACCTTAATCTTTTCTTTACGGTCAATGTAGATCTATGAAAGAAACGAGAACCAACACTTTTTTTACTTTTGGGTGCGAAAAAATTCCGATAGCCATATTACTCGCATGTGCGCTCCGCGACGACTGGCGGCTCGCGGCTTCGTCGTTGCCCCTCACCCTGCTTCAGGTCACGTAGATCGTCTGTTTCTAGCGCGGATAGATACTGTGATATGTATGTTGGGACTTTTTACCCGCCGGACTTCTAGCCCCGCTCTACCCTATTATTATTATGTGATTTATTTATTTTCTAAACTTATAATAGAATACATTTTTAAATATTTTTATAAAAAAAATATAAAAAATAGTGGTCCGCCGGTAACGGGAGCAAGGTCCAACCTACCTAGGTTAGGGCTGCAGAGATAGGAACCTCCTAACAATGCGAGCTGTATCGAGAAATACTGCCTTCTGAATCTGGCCCTTGATTCAACCGCCTAACGAAAGCCTCGAAAGATGTTGATCGAGACTTTCGGCTATCAGGCCATTGGCCGTTACTACAATCGGCACATTGACAGGCGAGCTCACATTCCACATGTCAACAAACTCGTGTGCTATGGAATTATTAATTTTAATTAAAATTAATAAAATAAACAGGAACAGTTTGTAGTTCACGTTTATTTTATGCATTTTAATTTAGGTTTTTCTATTATATTTTTCAAAATAAAATAAAAAGGTTGAAAAAAAAAAGAAAATAAAAAAGTAAAAGCCTACAAAAAATGTAGGAAGTGTACACAGACCAACCTTCGAAGATGTCGATTGATCAAATTAAGCTTCCAACTATCTTGCATGGAGTTGCAGATGAGTTGACTATTAAATAGTCGACTATCTATGCGTCATGCTTACCGCGAGAATCGAACTCGCGGCTTCTATAATGCGAAGCGAAACGTATAGCCGATGGACTGAGCGACGAGTCAAGGCATATGCTCAATTTTATCAACACTACTTAGGTGGGTGACGTCATCGACCCGCGCCGCCGACGCACATTTTTTGTTTACGGTGCGCGGGAGCCAGTCATTTCAGTCTTGTGCAGCGAACGATGAGCTCGGTTGTTATTCGTTTATTATACTTTATTTATTTGCCCGTTATTGTTCCACTGCTAGGCAAATACCTCTCTCAGTCCAGAGCTGCCGAGGTGAGGAGATCTTTATTATAGGAGTCCAGCTCATCCCGCCATCACCGTCATTATTATTATCCTAACTAGTAATACTATAAATGCTAAGGTGAGTTTGTTAGTTTGTTACGCTTTCACGCTAAAACGGCTGAACTGATTTGGATGAAATTTGGTATATGGGTAGACGATGACCTGGACAAGGACCTAGGCTACTTTTCATCCTGGATCACAGATGAAGTCGCGGGAAACCGCTAGTATATAATATGTTTAAAAGGTAAATAATTAAGTTTCTTTTCAAGTGCAAATAAAATCAATTA
Organism: Dicycla oo; assembly: GCA_948252095.1. Classification (NCBI taxonomy): domain Eukaryota; kingdom Metazoa; phylum Arthropoda; class Insecta; order Lepidoptera; family Noctuidae; genus Dicycla; species Dicycla oo. The sequence goes on along the minus strand of OX411736.1, from coordinate 19,823,969 downwards.
GGAAATCGAGAACAACAGCTATAAAAATAACTAGAATATCAGTTGTTTATCTTTTTAACGACCCTCGCTCTGTTCTGAATTTCTAATACGAGGGCGGGTCAATAAGTCCGTGACTTTTTGAATTTCTGACCTCTTTACTGAAAAAGCAACATTACTCCTGTCAACAGGCATCTGTCATTTGACTCCTGTCAAAATTTGAACTTGCTGCGTCAGTTAGTTTGTGTTTGACAGCTATCTTTATCAGACTACCCAGTAATTTGAGGAAAAAATGGAAAAGAGTGAATTTCGTGTGCTTATTAAGCATTATTTTTTGCGAAAAAAAACCATTACCGAGACCAAGGCTAAGCTTGATAAATACTATGGGGACTCTGCACCATCGATTTCAATGGTAAAAAAGTGGTTTACTGAATTTCGTTGTGGCCGTACAAGCACTGAAGATGCCGAACGTCCTGGACGCCCAGTTGAGGTCTCTTCACCCGAAACAATAAAAAAAATTCACGATATCGTGTTGGCCGACCGAAGATTGAAAGTGCAAGAGATTGTGGAAGCCGTAGGGATCTCGCATGGCTCTGTGGTTTCAATTTTGAATGATCACTTGGGCATGAGAAAGCTTTCCGCAAGATGGGTGCCGCGTTTGCTCACAGTCGACCACAAACGCAATCGTGTAACAACTTCACAGGAAGGTTTGGCGTTGTTTAAGCGCAATATGGAGGAGTTTTTGCGCCGTTTTGTAACCGTGGATGAAACATGGATCCATCACAACACACCAGAGACCAAACAACAGTCAAAACAGTGGGTTTCTAAGGGTGAATCGGCGCCAAAGAAGGCCAAGGTGGGTTTGTCAGCCAATAAAGTTATGGCGACTGTTTTTTGGGATGCACGCGGGATAATCCACATTGACTACCTTCAAAAGGGAAGAACAATCAATGGGGAATATTATGCCAACTTATTGGACCGATTCAATGACGATTTGAAAAATAACCGACCTCATTTGGCCAAGAAAAAAGTTCTTTTCCACCAAGACAATGCAAGGGTGCACACATGTGCAGTTGCTATGGCAAAAATCCATGAATTGGGCTATGAATTGCTCCCTCATCCGCCCTATTCTCCAGATTTGGCTCCGAGTGACTACTTCTTGTTCCCAAACCTGAAGAAATGGCTTGGTGGAAAAAGATTTGACTCCAATGATGAAGTCATCTCGCAAAAAAAGGCCTATTTTGAGGACCTCGACAAATCATATTTTTTGGAAGGGATAAAAAAATTGGAGAAGCGTTGGACAAAGTGTATAGAGCTCAAGGGAGACTACGTTGAAAAATAAAATGATTTATTTATCAAAAAATCTGTGTTTTATTCCAAAAGTCACGGACTTATTGACCCGCCCTCGTATAGAGTAGGTATATCAGAATATGGAAAACATCTTATCCTACTAAAATTATAATGGACGTAGTTATGCTATAACGTTCCAATCCACACGCAGGTCGAACTGAGTAAATCGCGTTTTTTTAATTATGTGGTACGCTTTTTTTTGGTAGCGAGTACAACTAAGTAGTATGTATCACTTCAACTAAATAAATAAACATTATTTTATTATATACTTGTCAAAATACCTAGCTTGGGCTCAAAAACTCAATTTTGACCACCTTGTGGATTGGAACGTTATAGCATAACTACGTCCAATTGTAAATGCGAATGTTTGTGAGGATGGATAGAGGTTTGTTACTCTTTTACGGAAAAACTACTGAACGAATTTAGATGAAATTTGGCAAATGGGTAGACCATGACCTGGATTAGAACATAGAATAACTTTTATCTCAGGAGTGCGTTCCCACCTCCAAGCGGGCGAAGCCGCGGGCGAAAGCCAGTACTTAATAAAGGCATTTGAAATTAATTTTGTTGAACTTTAATTAATGGGTTTTGTACGAAAATATAACAAACAAACTTCACGTTTTCATTACAACAATAACGAGGAAATTTTAGCAAAATTGATTATTTGGAAGCTTTATTTCATTAGACAAGTTATAAAATCAGGAAACACTCGATAAGTCTTACAACAGACTGTGATACTTTAAAATTCAACAAGTTTTACGAGTTTGGAGGCTGGCAGCAAGCTCGCGAAGTTTTTCAAATTGGAAAAAATCTCGGAAACTGGCAACCCCATCCCTTCGCTTCACAAGTTTGAGGGTCGCGGTTTGAAAGGTTTGCTGAAAGTAAGCCTCTTTCGAGTGGCCGAGTGTTTGACTTGACTTGATCATTGGATTGGCTATAGGTACCCTCGTTTACTAACTTTCACAGACTTCAAATGTTTCTTTCATTTGTGAGACTATAAGGATTCTTTTATGATGTTATTCTTTAATGATAAAACTAAAAGCGATGTCGTGATGAGGTATGTTGACTGTTAGGACGGTCAATTCAATTAAATTTCCTAACATAACAAAGTACTTATACTTACCATAATACTGGTGCCAAGTTGCCAACGATTATGGCGTCATTAGGTACTACCTCCGGATTATTCCGATCTGTCACCCTGCTTTGTCCCCTTAGACTTTACGAGGAATTGATTGGAAAAAAATTGATCTGTCCCCCTGTTAGCAACGAGACGACAGTTCGAACTTTATTCACTCTTATCTAGGGCAGATAGGAGTGAATAAAGTTAAAGAAATAAAAAAGGAGCTCATACTTTAAATCATAACTGAAATGATATTTCATGTTGGGCGTTAAAACTTATAGAAATACATTATTTTAACTGTAAAATCACGTAGCGAAATCGGCAAAATTTCACATACGGCCTGTTAATAAAATAACAACTACTTAAATAAATAATAATAAGTAGGTAAGCCCACAATAACAATTTTTAGGGTTCCGTACTTCAAAAGGAAAAAACGGAACCCTTATAGGATCACTCGTGTGTCAGTCAGTCTGTCGGTCTGTCACAGCCAATTTGCTCCGAATCTAATGCACCGATTAAGTTGAAATTTAGTACACGTATGAATTTCTGTGACCCAAAGACGGACGTGTAACGAAATAAATGAATTTTGAATATAGAGGTAAATTGTGGGGGGCAAATAAGAAAATTAAAAAAAAAGTTTTGCTAACTGTACCATGTGACATGTCAAATGAAAGGGCTTACTGTGAGGGTCTCAAATATAGTTTTTGCATAATTTTAAAATATTTTTTTTTTTAAATTATTTAAGAAAATAGACGAAAATTGGCCATTCCCACCACCCCTTATCTCCATAACTACTGAGCCTAAATTTTTGAAAAAAGAAATACAGAAAATATTGTATGGGAGAACATGTTTTTCAACTACAATGTTAAGTTTGTTCTTGGGATAAATTCATCCCAACTACGGAAACCTTCATTATGCGTGTTCCGACACTTGGCCGGTTTTTTTCAATAAAAATTCTGCCCGGATATTACAAAAATGTCATAATAAACCGCAATGGAGGTGTGTATACGGCATATTTTTGGGCAAACCGATGATAATGGCCGCTGATCCCTTCCGTATGAGGGTCGCGATGGTACTTTCACTACTGTTTTGAATATATTAAGTTGCGAGTTATTTTCCGACAGGGGTATGAATTTAACCGTAGTTTTATTAACAGATAAACCCTTTTTCAGGCTGGCTTGAATGGGTACCTACGTTGAAGTTAGAATAAGTAATTTAATAATAACATACAAACTACGGAACCAGTTTAATTTTTAGCTGTATCAGTATCTAAATCAGCGGAATGACAAGACAAATTCTCCATAGTTAAACGAAAATGATCCAACCAGCATTAGATGTAATGTGGGTTGGATCCTTTTCGTTTAACTATGGACAATTGTATTCCATACGATAACAGGTTTAAGTCTCGTACTAGCTAGTTTTTTAGTCTTGATTATAGTTGAGAGGAAATCAAGCTCATAATCTGCCTATGTTGCCAGTTTGCCACAGTTTGCCTCCTCTCTGTGAGAGGGAGTGGGATGTAATCCACCACGCGGGCGCAGTGCGGGTTGGTAGATGTCACATGTCTTTGAATTTTTGGTTCTAGCACATGCCGGTTTCTGTTTGAGAGCAGTGGTGATGAAAAATGTACACAATGTAAAGTGCCTGTCAGGGTTCGAACCAACGACCTACAACTCGTACGTCGCACTGTCACACGAACTCAATCTGTAAGAAATATTAAGTAGGTAGCTCGACACATAACAACCAAACTTCTAAAACGAGCCTGTGACAATAAACACGTCGGCCATCAGCCTGAACAACAAAACTAGTACATTATCAAAATAAATTAGTAGCTCACCTCGACGTACTGAAAATATCATCAAAACCAACTTCCGACGCGTGTTCGCACGCAGTAATATAACATCATATAGCAACACGCGACGCGATCCTTACGATATTTTGTACGACCGTACGTCACCGGGACGCGACGTGACGACGTGAAATATTATTATTTGCGTTACCTTATTATCGCGCGGCGGCACCACTTTGTTGCTACAGCGTGAAAAGTTTGAGAGTGACGGAATTTCGTAATAGATTATTTTTGAACCGACTTCAACAAACGAGGTTCTATGTTAGGCCCATGTATGCATGTTTGTATAACTACGTCCGCGATTCTCTCAAAAACTAATGAAACAATTTTGATGGTTCTTTCACTAACGTGATCTACATACTTTCAGGAAGGTTTTAGTATATAATACTAGTACATTAGGTAATCATTCTCACATACGAAGTTATATACATAAATGTACTGTATCCCCGGTATTTGCATTTCTAAGCGGATTTTGATGATTCTTCTTTTCGTTCGTCGTGTGCTTAAATAATTGTATATTCAACTAAAAATGGAAAAATAAATTTACTTTTAAAAAAGAATTTATTTTTCCACTTTTAGTTGAATATACAATAACTTGAAGAATAATAAAATAACTTTCTTCAATTTTACACTGCACCTTAGCTTAGCACCGACTTCAGAAGTTGTATTTATTTATTATTTAATGAAAGTTATTATATTCTTTTTACGTTTTTGGAGTCGGTTTTTACTTTTTAAAAGTAAATGTATTATGTTACCGGTTTAGTCCCGAAGGGTAAGCACGAGTATAAGTTATTTATAAAAATAGGCAGGTAATTTTATTTGTTTCAGAATTTTGGAGCGTGATGATCCTGATGTTTTACAATTAATTATACAGGAGCAAATTAAATTAACTAGCGAAACTCCGCAGATGTGATGATTATTTTTATGGTTCCGTACTTCAAAAGGATAAAACGGAACCCTTATAAGATCACTTCGTTGTCTGTCTTTCTGTCAGTCTGTCACGACCTTTATTGTCGGGAACGTGTGGAGGTATCAAGTAGAAATTAATATCAAATACGTTGGTCTATGGTCCCTTAGAGATCTAAAAAAATCAAGTTTCTTAATTAATCAAGGCAGTAAAATAATACGGCCATTTGTTCGACAGATTTTGATACTCGCGACTAAATCAAAACATTTACCGTTGAAAATCATGAAAGAAGAATGGCAGGACCCCATGTCATCTGGGTGTCGCACTTAGACTTCGCGTACATTCGTAGAAATACTCGCAAAAGATAGATCTTGGTCAAATTAAGAAAAAATGTAATCAGATCATATTTTTAAAAGAACTTCGTCGAATAACTAAGTACACGGTGCGCGCGTCATGCTTGTCGTCGGCATCAGAAATGTAAATCGATGGTCGGCATCACAAAACATAGGTACTAGCAGCAACTGCAATTGCTTTAAGTGTAGGCCACACTGACATATTTCCGTTCACACCGCGAACTATGAACCGAAGTATGAAAAGACACGGTACCTAGCTACATTAGAGAAGCTAAACGCACATAGCTTTGTTCCCTGAGTGATCATCTCTACACATCTGGATTACGCACAATCCTCGTGTTCTATACTTCACCACACAACAAGTAAAACTAGTAGGTATACAAACTAAATCCCAACTATTTACAACGACACATCAAGACAAGACAGAGAAGTCACATTAAAATAGAGATTTCTGATTAGATGCTGACATCAATAGATTTATATTGCCATAAAAGCTAATTTCTAAAAAAAAACGTTAAATAGTGGATTTATTTAACTGTGTGTTAACAATAAGCTAATACATGTTTATTAAAACATGTTGCCAATACAAAAATAAGCACTGCCTCCAAAGCTTAGAAATTGAAACTCTTGTGTTTCAAGGGACAAGAGTCTGCTTCTCCAAAATGTCATAAGTTATCACATGAACGAAACTGAACCGTCACGCTTGGGTCGGTGACGCTGAATCGGGTATACTCGGCTCTAGTCGGTCGGTGACGCTGAATCGGGTATACTCGGCTCTAGTCGGTCGGTGACGCTGAATCGGGTATACTTGGCTCTAGTCGGTCGGTGACGCTGAATTGGGTATACTCGGCTCTAGTCGGTCGGTGACGCTGAATCGGGTATACTTGGCTCTAGTCGGTCGGTGACGCTGAATTGGGTATACTCGGCTCTAGTCGGTCGGTGACGCTGAATCGGGTATACTCGGCTCTAGTCGGTCGGTGACGCTGAATCGGGTATACTCGGCTCTAGTCGGTCGGTGACGCTGAATCGGGTATACTTGGCTCTAGTCGGTCGGTGACGCTGAATCGGGTATACTCGGCTCTAGTCGGTCGGTGACGCTGAATCGGGTATACTTGGCTCTAGTCGGTCGGTGACGCTGAATCGGGTATACTTGGCTCTAGTCGGTCGGTGACGCTGAATTGGGTATACTCGGCTCTAGTCGGTCGGTGACGCTGAATCGGGTATACTCGGCTCTAGTCGGTCGGTGACGCTGAATCGGGTATACTCGGCTCTAGTCGGTCGGTGACGCTGAATCGGGTATACTTGGCTCTAGTCGGTCGGTGACGCTGAATTGGGTATACTCGGCTCTAGTCGGTCGGTGACGCTGAATCGGGTATACTTGGCTCTAGTCGGTCGGTGACGCTGAATTGGGTATACTCGGCTCTAGTCGGTCGGTGACGCTGAATCACGTATACCTACTCGGCTCCAGTCATAAGTTTTCAATATTTTTTTTTTCATAAATATCGATTTTCTCAAGTTTAAAACAATACTCTGAAGTATCGATACAGCACACAGGCCATCAATATTATTTTCTTTCGCCTGTATAAAAATAAATTCTGCTAACAGCTCCAATAAATTCGTTGTTCGTTCCCGAATACAACTGAATAATACATTGCAGTCCGGTATATTTCTTGCCGTTTCTGTTTCAAAAACACATCGCGAAAACGTGCTGCTGAAATACAAATATGTACATGTTTTAATAAAAACATTTGTGTGATGTGTATATAGCATGTAATACCTACTTATATCATGTGATGTGTTCATACTTCGATGGACATATTGTGCAAACAGGACACTGAAGGTTTAAAAAAAAAATCCGGCCAAGTGAGTGTCGGACCACGCACAATGAAGGGTTTCGTAGTTGGGGTGAATTTATCCCTAGAACAAACTTAACATTGTAGTTGAAAAACATGTTCTCCCATACATTCCAACTGCAAATGTAAGTTTGTACGCACAATATTAAGAGATTTACCATGTTATTTTAAGACCATAGACTTCTTATAAGTTTTCGTGTAATCTATAGATATAGAACTATTTTCTGTATTTTTTTTTCTCAAAATTTTAGGCTCAGTAGTTTTGGAGATATGGGAGAATGGTTCATTTTCGTCAAATTTCTTAAATAACTTTAAAACAATTTATTTTAAAATTATAAAACATATATATTTAAGACCGCGAGCATTATGTTGTTAAGAAATCGGTATCATAACAAAACTTTTTAATTTTATTTGAGTTGTACAGACGCCTGCAGGTCAAGCTATCCGAAACTGTCAAATTTTCTCAATCTACCTTGAACATAGTGTTTTAGCGACAAAGTTGAAAATCTATTAAAGAAATTTGACAGATTATAGTAGCTTGATGTGCTGGCGTCTGTACATGCATGAAGTCTGTCAATATGGTACTATTTTTAAATTTACAATCAGAACTTTACGATATGAGTGTAGATATAATAAAAATTCACCAATACAAATATTTATTTATTGGTGAATTTATACACACCCGTACCTCAGAGACTGATCTTCTAAACTTGTTGAGTGATACACCGTGTAAATCGGTTTCTGGTGATCTACACATTCGGAGCAAGGGAGCGTCGAGACCAAGGTTGAATTTGCGTAGGAGGATATGAAACAAACTGATGATACAACTAAACGTCCAACTAGACCGCTACATTTTATGAATCGCGACGGTCTCGTAGCGTGTTTATTTTGAAGAACTGTAGGCGCTGCTCGTACGGACAGTGGTGGCTAATATTCCTTGATATTTTCACAGATTTGTATGAGGTTGCTTTCCGTGTGGTTTGGCAATAAACAGTTCTCGTCCTAGTTACCAGTAGGTAAGGCAGTTGTCTATGTCTACACTATGACAATGGTTTCTGAAATCATATATTAGGTAGGTAGGTGTATACGTACAGCAGGTAGCAGTGGTCAGATCGTATTAACTAGTGTCTGATTGGTCGTTGTTATATCTCTCAACCAATTACAATAACGAACGTGATATTTGACAGATAACATACTAAACTAGCATTTATCAAGAAATCAAAGTTTAAGGTAAATTAAGTAGGTACTGTATTTTAACAAACGACACATATGCTATGTAGCTGTTCATTTACCTAAACTTCTCCCGCCTGGGTGGTTAATGACTCAGGGCTGCTGCACTATAAGAAGTCTTAAAGCCACACTGTTTCTTAGCGAGAAAATGATGGTGGTATTTGTCCTATATAGCTCCATCTCTTTCTTCAATGATGGCCCAGACACGTCACAGTAAGGCACCAAGCGTCAGTGTCACCGCACTAGTAAAGTCATACTGTGGAGTATGGGTCGCTAGGAGCGTGTCACCTAGCACACTGCGTAGCACACGATCTAGCTGTGTGGCTTCGACCTAAGGTTTCTATCCTCAGAACAGATTAAGAAAACACTACTTCTATATTTCAGTGCCTTCATAAGTTCAAAAACAATGTCCTTGTATAAATAAGGGAGGGCCGCAGAGAACGAAGGCGAGGTCATTCCGCGATCGATATTGTTAAGAAACAAACGACCACTCGTTTTATTACGTTGAAACACATTTAGATAAGTTGTGTTTCATGGTCAGCTTACCAAGTTCAGGAGGCTAATGGGATCTATTTGCTTGACATGACTTAGTAGCACTAGGAACCTGCTGCAGTTGCTATAATGTTTCCTGCTACTCCCATACAGACATTCTGTATTAGTTGCCTTTACCTTACTCTACCTGTGCCCAGAAAGTCGATGCCGACGGCTTTTTCAATAATACAGAAATCTGCAGGCCGTTTCCCGTAATTAAAAACGTTAAAAATCTAATCGCAAACTCATCTCAGCGACAATCAAAGTCAACAACTTGTCGAAAACTTAGAAAATTAGGTATTTTTGACAAATAAAGGGACTAACTACATGAATGAATGAATGAAATGCACCGACCCCAGCGTGGTTTGACCAGACTCGATTACTCGAATGAACCCAAAGATTCACACTAGCCCCTGTTGCCTCACAGAGACCATTGCTTATCAAGGAATAGACCGGGGGGCACGATAATGGTAGGGAAGACAGGCAGATTAAGGTACTAACTTTAACGCTTTTGTCCATAGAAAATACCAGTTTTGTATGGAGATGCGTACGCATCCGTTCAGACGCGGAAAGCTGAGCGTATGCGTACGCATCTCCGTACAAAACTTGTTTTCAATGTACAAAAGCTGAATTGAGCTGAATAATTGTAGTTAGTCCATAAGACTGAGATTAGAATGCGAACGTATTTAAAAGTACGGGAATTGTCGCTCCGTTGTTGGTACACCTACACCTTATCACTTACACAGCGCCCTCACATTCACATACACACACACACACACACACACACACACAGCGCGCTCTCCTCGGAGTTTAAGTTTCCAAACACTGCGCATCAATAATGCAAATTTTTCGTTACATTGACAACGAGACTTAGACAGTTACCTACGCCATAGAGGCATCCAGAGGAATACCAGGTGAACTATGAGGACTTGCCACGTAGAGGTGCGGTAAATAAAAGTACTTGCTGAACAACTCAAACGCTCACAAGTTTTTACTTACTGCGTGAGATACTCCTGCTACGGCGCCGCTGGAAGCCACTTACAGTAAGTAGGGAGTCTTGTAATTACCTGCAAACAATGAAAAATGTATGAAAACACTCGTTTGGCTGTTTAAGAAAATAAACGTGGTGCTTTATTAAGCGTTTAGGTGTCCATGCATAGAACTATAATTAGCATTATCATATTGTTTTGAAATATCGGTTACATTAATTTTAACTACCTATTGCAGACACCTTTAATTTACTTCTAAATCGTACTAAAACAAGCAACCAATTAAGTATACAATTAACAACCAATTTGCAAAAGCTAACGGGCCATATCATAGCGAACCGTCAGGGAATGTTCAGTTCATGTATGTAAGTACAGTCGGACACAAAATGCACAGAAATAACATTCATACTTATTTAAAGCATCTTTCGCCATAATAATCTGCGGTATAAATCACGGCCAGCGTCTGCGCACGTAAAGCTATGAAATACGCCCATTCCACAGTTTATGAGTTTTCACTTTATACCGGGAATGGGACGGCAAGACAAGACAATGTCACTGACAGCACATTTTCCAGATTGTTTGAGTGATCGAAGCATACTTTCGAAATTTAAATTGTAAATGACAGCTGTCAAATTATTTCAGATAAGAAAATTGTTTAGTTTATGGAATATTTTTGTTTTACACAAATTATTCCTTTTCAAATAAATATGTGACGTATTTATTGACTTTATACTTTATAATAACTTACCATTATTAATTAGGTAAATAACGAGACATTTCGACCAAACGTAGCGCAACTTTAGAACGAAAACGACACAAAGAAAAACGAAAATTGAGTTTGTGTCGTTTTCGTTCTAAAAGTGCGATAGGTAAGCTATTTAACTATTTATAACCAGATTCAGTTCAGGTCACGTCCTCGTAATCCTAGTAGGTATAATTGGTCTCACAAATACGAAACAATTTTAGAATCATTTCTTAAAATACTTTATTTATAGCTTTTGCCCGTTCTTATAGCTTCACCCACGTCAGTACTTATCCTTTTGAATCTAACGGCAGGTAAGATCTAGGACTTCCTTTCCCACTTATCGGGCGCATGTCACCTTTTGGAACTGTCACTTTCATTGAAAGTATTGACAATGACGTGGTCGGAAAATTATTAATAGCAATAATTATTATATTATCCTGTTGCCTCGGCGATAACAGGTATATTTAAGTATATATTTATTACTGGAACAAAAGATTGATAAAAACAGAATCAGACACGCTGTCTGATGGAGGAGCTTGTGGCTAAATAATAACAGCCGCACGGGTCGATCAATCAGGTTAAGCTACGGTTGCCGTAGTTGGTCCGTGGATGGGTGACCATCTTTACATACCAAGACCCCTCCGTGCCTCGGAAAGCATGTTAATCCGTTGTTCCCGGCTGTCATTCGTGGATTTTGACAGTCGTTACGGGCCGTCAGAAGCCCGAAAGTCTGACAACCAATCTTACCAAGGGGTATCGTATTACCCAATAACTGGGTTGTGGAGGTCAGATAGGCAGTCGCTCCATATAAAATACTGGTATTCAGCTGCATCCGGTTAGGCTACTTAGGGGCAGGCTAGGCAGCCTAGGCTACCTTTAGAGACAAGTGATATACAGTTTCAATATACCTTATACGTTATTTTACTATGAATTATCTCTTAAATTGAATTCTCAACCATTACTCTAGCATTAAAATTGTCGTAGTTGTTAGTGGTTGAAATCTTACATGTTTTTGTCGGTCAGAAATATTGAACTTACTATCAGTACACTGAGCGAATAGACGTTATCACATCAAAAAGCAATACCTATTAGACAGATTACTATCGATTGACCTAATTCTATAGGATTGAATGATTTTGGATTTATTTCGAACCAGAAATCATTAAGACAGGCGAACCCATAAGATGAAACCAACACACCCATTTTCTCAAAGCTATTGTGAAGCAGCAGGTCTGGGCCACGAATCTGTCCTAAATAATTATAACATTGTATGATCAAATATTGAAATGTATGAAGCCCGGGGCTGTATTATGTTATATTGTGGCCTGTACTTACATTAACGTGGCTGTAATGAATGTTTGAAAAAGCTTTCATAAAATTGTGTTCGTGTTATTTTATTATTATCTACATATTTCATATGTTTGTTAATATTTTGGTTGGGCAAACACACAGGCCGCGTGTCTGATTTGAATAAGCCACCCGTGTTTTTTTATCGTGGTAGTGGATGGGGGCAGAGTAAATTAAAAATTCTAATTAAAATTATCACATTGAGTACCTACTTAAACCCTCTGACCTAGAAGCATAATCTGCCTATAATGTCCCCACAGCTGGGACACCGGCCTCCTCTCTGTGAGAGGGAGTGGGCTGTAGTCCAGCACGCGGGCCCAGTGCGGGTTGGTAGATGTCACATGTCTTCGAAGTTTTGGTTCTAGGACACGCCGGTTTCCTCACGATGTTTTACCTTCACCGTTTTGAGAGCAGTGGTGATGAAATAATTTACATAAAGTAAAGCGCCTGCCTGAGTTCGAACCTACGAACACTCGCGCAGCCGTTACCACTGGGCCACCACTGCTATCGAGCGAGGGCAGTGGTGGCTCTGACCTACAGTGAATATAATCTTTAGCAGTTTCCAAACAAACGGGCGAAGATGCCATGCGAAGTCAAAAAGTGCACGGGTGGCATTTACCCAAGAATTCTTCGTGCAGCCAGTTTTCCCCTGATTCAAACACCTTCTCAAAATGTACCATTCCTTTCCGTCATGCACACATATCAAATACAAACACTCCTATTTCACCATCTACCCTCAACCCTTCATTAACCTCCAACCTCGCATTACCTCAGCTACACTCCTGCCTACCCTAGTTTGACAGATAGCGTGTCGTTTACTCCGCGCCCTCTCAATGGGCCCTCAGACTGCGGCAACACAAATGTGGGTAAACTATCAGAGGCACTGACTGTACTTTGTCAGGGTTTATCTGATTGTGGTAAAATGGCTGGAGCTTGTGGTTTGTCTGATGAGGAAAGTAAGAGGTAATGAGATCATTTATTTAGTGATATTGTTGAGTGTTTAGTCTTAAGATAAATAAGATGAAATATTTTAACGTCGAAGAAAGAATGCAATTAAAGCACGGCTACGCATCGTATTATGCAGCAATACGCATCGTATTTGGCAGTTGTAATTACTTTTATTTTGAGTCTTATAATTTATTGTTTTTTTTTCTGGTATAAATTTTACGTAATAATACATATTAAAGTAGCAAGGAGAAATTTTCAGTTAATTCTGGGCATTTTTTGTAGTTTCATGGTTTTGAATGGGATTTTTTTTTATAGATTTTCCATACATATTTCAAAATTCTGAGGCCGCTATAAACTAAATCACTGTTTAAAAGATATTATTATAATCTAATCAAAATCAAATCAATTTATTTAAGGATTTACAATTTCAGGATAATAACTAAGAATACTAAAACTTAACCTAGGTCAATAAAACACATGTGCTGAACTAGGTAATCTGTGTGTTTCAGGCGATATGGACTAAGCTTAAACTATATTAAATAATCAAGTATTAATAGTTACAAATAAAACAGTAATGTTTAGTTGGCAAACACGAAAAGGAAGACATAAAACCCTGCAGAGCAAGATGCTGTATTTATTCTATTGTAGATTCATCACCTCAAATTTTTTAAATAGTAATATTTTTATGACCTGTAAGGTAGGTCATAATTTTTTTTTTCATTACGCAGCCACATTTCCCGCTCGCACTATTAACTACTTGGTTTTCGCTTAAGTGTTCCTTCCGATTTTTTTTCTTTTTGCTCGGCTCCTAAGGTCGTAGCGTGATGTTAAATAGCTTAGTATAACCTTCCTCAGGAATTGAGCTACTGAATACAAAAAGATCTTTTCAAATCCGACTGGTAGTTTCAGAGATTAGCGCATTCAAACAAACAAACAAAACTCTTCAGCTTTCTTATATTAGTATATATATATATTATGTAGATTTGATATTCCCCGATATACAAATAATTCAGAACACATGCACCCATAGATCCACCCTACACTTGGTTTGATGGTCACATAAAAGGTTCATTTACACTTGTACGAACGTGCGTAGCTGAACGATTGCATGCTATTAAGGACGGATGGTACTTAAGGATTAATACAATTAAAAGGGCAAGAAACTACGACTGGTATTCGTGTTTGTTTGTTCTTGAATAATTACTTTTCGGCCTTTGACCCGGCCGGTCAAACTGTGGTGGAGTAATTAAAAGATTTCAGGTACATTTTAATTAATTTGGCCTTACAGTCTTTGCTAGCGGCAAGTATCTAATTGGATACAAAATGGCTATTAGATCTCAACTTTAATTAATTTAGAATATTATGAGTATCTTTGAAAATGTAATCCATCAGGCGAGATCGAGGTCAAGAGCAGGCCCATTAACCCGTCGCATGTCGTAATTCCAGAAACAATTAAAAAGTAAAACAATAATAATAATGTCAGCCTATTATTGTCCACTGCATGGCAAAAGCCTGTTCTCATCTCATACTGAGAAGGTCACAAACCTGTCTTCAGCAAGCGTGGTGATCAATGCTCGTGGCATTGATCACCAGCTTGCTGAAGACAGGTTGCCCATAGTCACAGCAATACACGTAGAAATGCATAAAACATACAAGCCACTACCTAAGTTCTGTTGATCAAAACAAGATCTTAGCTTGAGTCATTCAACAGGCACTTTAATGTATACCAGTATAACTTAACTATCAATTTAGGTTCCGTAACCAACTTGGAAATGTGTTTAATTAAAGCATGCCACAGATATCTTAAACTAAACCTGTCGATCTGTGAGCGCCTGCGGTTAATCCGTAATGTAATCGATGTAACGTCACTGCGTGCTATGTTATTTCTGACAGGCGTTCGGTTACATTCAATGTTAGAAATAGAAGTGGGCTGTTTCATACATGATGTTATTAAATAGTGTTTCATAAAAGTATACAAAAAGGTAAAATAAAATACATTTTGAAAAACTGAATAAATACGATATCTTCGTAAAAAAATGTATTGAAATAAGTATCTATGTACAAAGTAGAAGTACCTATGTATTATTGTGACATTGACCCAACAATGACAGACATAAAATAACAGATAAGATGGTGTATCAACAAGCTGCCAATAAAAACAATGGCTCGTAAAAATATAGATGCAATATATTGAAGCTAAAATTCAGCAAATGAGATTCAGAAACTCAATAATCATAGCGACAGCTCTCAATGTAGACAAATAATATTAGGCGAACCTAAAATAGTACAAAACAATATTGGGGTACCTACTTTTTAGGGTTCCGTACACAAAGGGTTGCCTCAATTTTGTGCTGGAGAACAATTGTTTGAGAAACAATAAAATCGGTTTATTTTATTTTTTTTTATTTTTAAAGGGTGCCTACGGGATCCTATTACTAAGGTTCCGCTGTCGGTCCGTATGTCACAGGCTTAGGGCCGTATGTTTTGCACAGTAATAGGTAATCACTTGAAACACAGTGTACTATTACGGCAGCTATTACAGCAGATAATAACATTAAAAAATTAAATGGGTCCCCAACTCCCCATAAAAGAAAAGTACTTATTTTCGGCGTTTTTAGAAAATGATGTTAAATATTGTAAGGTGATACGGAACCCTTCGTGTGCGAGACCGACTCGCACTTGGCCGCTTTTTAAATATTAATCATGATTTTATGTTTATTAATGTTATTAAAATAAACATGTTATGTCGTGCAGACAACATCAAACCTAAGTGTTGTTCAAACTTTTAAAAGTCGTTTTAAATGAAAACTTGTTATTTTTTAAATAAAACACCTTTGTCTTCTGAAGAATGGTCAATAAAATTTAAAAAAAAATCTAAAACAGTTTCAATACCTATGTATTTCGCTAGTTGATAAAAATAGCGTTTACTTTCACTTTTATAATAAAAAGCAACAATTTTAAAGAAAAATACCCCTAAAAATAAGAAAAGCTCACGTTCAAGTATGTAATTAACTATTACTCAAAAAACGTGGGATTAGAAAACTGTCTACAATAAAAATATTATCGTAATATTTCAGCTGGATTTCAGCGCTCTCAATGGAAAATGAAACTCGATAATGATAGCGCAGTTGCCTTAAAAGTGTTGGGTCACACTGCTAGTGGAGCGATAAGTGAGCGGATTCAGATATTATCCTAACTCCATAATCCTAACTAATATTATAAATGCGAAAGTAAGTGTACCTTTTCACGCCTAAACCACTGAACCGATCATCCTGAAATTTTGCATATACGTTGTCACTTGTACAGAGAAGTACATAGGGTACCTTTCATCCCGAAAAAAGTACCGTTCCCGAGGAAAACTACGTTCTTATGATAATAGATGGCGCCACGTGTCTTTCAAATCATGACTGAATTATATTAATAACGAAACCTTAGTAGTGTTAAGTTAAAAAAAAAGTACCTAATACATTTTGTTAATCCGCGTACAGAGTGTCGATATACCGGTTTTTCATCCTCCTAACTATAATATTATAGATGGTAAAGTAAGATTGTTTGCTTGATACCTTTTCACACCCTAAACCGCTGAACAGCTCATCATGACATTTTGCATGTACGTTGTCAGGAATACAGAATAAAATGCCCACATAAAACAAACTTACTTTCGCATCCTAACTTAATATTATACACGCGAAAGTGAGTTTGTAAGTTACGCTTTCACGCTAAAATAGCTGAAAGGATTTGGATGAAACACATGGGTAGACTATGACGTGGATTTGGACATAGGATACTTTTATCCCGGTAGTGCAATCCCGTGGGGTAATTCCCGACACAGTATTACAATCCGACCTACACGCGGGTGCAGACCTACATGCAGATAAGAACTAACGATAAGTATATTTCTAATGAATGTATTTAATAGTAATTGATAATTATTTAAACTGGTTAAAAAAATATTTCTTTCAAGAAAAGAAGATTCAGTTTTTGAAGTAATGAACAATAATTAAATCCGATGTCTTGTAGTGATTTCCAAAGAGACTAACTAGTTGACTTGTATTGCTCCTTGTGCTTCATAATTTCTCAAGAGACCGAGTCAACTGTACATTCTTCATAAATAAGTTGAAAACTACTAGCAAACACTTAATACAATACAAAGAAAATATGTATTTAGTTTAAAATATAATACCTAATTGCTGTACCTGCCTATCATTTATTAGTTGAGCTTCCCCCGTCCCCCATCGTGCCAAGAGAAGAAGAAACGAATGAATGAAGAAGAATGAAGAGAAGAAGTGGAAGTATATACCAACACGCCTGTAATCACTGAAAGTATATGCAGAAGTGCGTAGTTCATGCACATTTCGCCAGTTCTATTTCAAGACCGGAGTATTATAATAGGAACCGAGCCATTTACCACTAATCACAAAAATTTATTCCACTTGGGGGTTTCTAATGGATAAGCTCTACAACACTTCCCGAGCCAGGAAGCCACGGTCGGCACTCTGGCTTGAGGTCGCTAGACTGACGAGACAGTCACTGGCTATAACAATTCTATATGATAACTACAATTTAATACTCTACTCGTTCTATAATATACCACAACTGACAAATAAACCTATTTTTCTCAGCCCCGCTAATCGCCCACATTGTAACCCTATCCTAAGTAAAACAATAGCTCGGATCGATGCCGCTAATGGCTGCGCTGCTTAGCAGACGATCCAACAGTGTTGGTATACACTCTTCATCTCCGAATACTCGACAGAACAGTTTATGATAGCAGTGTGCAGTTTACTGATATCAAAACATGACTCATTTCGGAATTAAAGTGGAAGAAAATATGCAGGGTTAGGAAAAGAAAACGTTTAAGGTCATTGTTAGCCACATAACATAACATCAGGATTCACACCTGTATTCTAAAAGGGGGCTAGTCAGTCGGGTCCTCGAAGGGTTACGTGTACCTTTAGTACACACACATTTCTCCGGTTATGTTTTTAGTCCCATGTAATAGGGGGCGGGCTGCCGCCAACCACAAATCCTGAGCACAAATCCAGAGTCTAGACACCAGGCTGCTACTGAGAAATTCCTGATGGTAAATCCCAATAACACTTTACCCGACCTGGGAATCAAACCCAGGAGCTCATGCTCAGCAGTAGCGCTTAGACCAACGAGGCAGTCATATTTAATTGCTATTTATTATTGTGCAGGTATAGTTTTAGCAACTAAAGGTTGATTTTTAATAGAACTGTCATATATATTTTGAATAAATAAGACAGTTTGTCATATTTTCTAAAAAAAAAACTGTCAAACCGCTATATTTATTCCATAAACAAAACTTATCTGACGATTGAAAAATTTGCCCTTACACGCTTAGGGCCAAAATAATAAGTAGATAAACTATAGAATTGGCAAGACCGCAATTCGATATCCGGGCGAACGTTACATTCTGGGAACTCATTAATAGAAAGCAGAAGTAGCTGTCTAGCTTTCAATACGTACACAATGAAGTTAATTATAAGACGATTGGCAGGAAAAACTTCCACTACCTACTGTAACCGAAACTGTCAATTAATTGCTAAAGAAAAGCAAATTCCTGAAACTAACATTAATAATAAAGAAGTCAAAGTTGTTCGAGAGAACGACAGAAGTTTGGCAATAATAATGAGTTCGTGAACTAAGTGCTGCTTGCTAATGTCCCTAATGACAGTTCATTAGAACCGCGACAGTAAAACGTCATGGCTCGAGTTTAGTTTTAGCTCAAATATTTATGGATGGAGTGATTGTTTATGTTCTACAGAAAACCGACTCCACAAGTGACAGTCAATGAGATGTCTATTTATTCAAGTCTTCAGCCACCCTCCTGCCTTGTTCTCATTTATTTAGGATTTTCCAATCCAGGTAAACAATTTTTTAAGAAGACGCTCTCAGCAGGTACCGATATTTATTAGATTCTATCGGAATCGACAACAGTTGAACCATTTTATTAACATTTTTACCATTTTATTTCATTTCAAAACAGAACCATTTTATTAACATTTTCAATTCGTCAGCAATAATTGATATCACTTTATTTTCAGGACCAGACACCACACACAAATGCAGCAGGTTTATTCAGGTCGTAATTTGAGGGAAGTATCCCAATTTATGACAAAATACGCCAGTCAGATTCAACCATCCATATTTCGCAGAGCGCAATCCCACCTGTTCCATACGCTATAAAAAACCCACTTGACACGAAAACACCGAATAAAAATATGCACAACACAGGATTACAGGCAAAGGGACCAATTAAAAATGTTTGTTATCAAAGGCACACAGTGATCCATGTAGAGGTGTTAATTTCAGCCCCAAGATGAACTCTCCCCTCAAAACTGTGTAAATGGCGAATACCCTTCGAGGGTGCTCTCAAAAATGTTGTTAAGCATTTTTTTTTTCCGTTGAGCTATAAAAACTTTTTAGCAAGAAATAAAACCGACTTCCAAAACAAAACGCTACAAGTGAAAAATAACTTTAATTTCGGTAGTCGGTGTCTTTGGTTTTGTATTTTCGTTTTTTGCCACCGACTTCCGAAATTAAAGTTATTTTTCACTTGTAGCGTTTTGTTTTGGAAGTCGGTTTTATTTTTTGCTAAAAAGTTTTTATTTTTCACTTTTTAGTTGTGGAACCTACCCCACACAAATTCGAATACATAATTGAGCACAATAGTTGTAGATATAGTGATAGGAAGTTATTAAAATATCATCACATCATTCATATAAAATAAGTGGGAAATATACGCATTATTGAAGCTAACTCAAAAACTACCCAAGCAAAGTTAATAAAATTAAATGGGAAGACCTCGGAAACTTCCGCGGTTTTATGGTAATAAACATATTATATTCATGCGCCCTCAAACTAAACATACATATAACCCTTTCAAACAAAAAAAACTCACAACTCCAAACTCCAATGATCGAGCGATCGAGCATCAAACATGCATGATTTTAATCATTGGCATCTACATAATTTTAAGTGAAAGTCTTTATTAAATCAGCATCCCCTATTCCAAAAGCTAATCTAGAACCTAACCAAAACGTAGACATACAACACTCCGGCCTAGTATACTACGTGTAGATACAGAGATATCTACACATTACATACACTGGCATAACCTGCGATGTGTATACAAGGTCTTTGTTATACTACGCCAGATGCGGTGCCGATGCGTCTGATCGGTACCTCATCAGGTATAGTACTGACGTGCCTCTGACTGCCGCTAATGGGCGCCCTTACAGTTTGCGGGGAGGGTTGAGGGACGCGGAGGGATTTATCAGAGAAGCCGGACAGTTATTTTGCACGATTATGGACGACGCGATTAATTTTTGTTTTTGATGTTGCAGTTTTGGTTTTCAGACGCGAGTATTTTCCAGATAGCGGGATTAACGAAATTACGCTAAAACTTTATTAATAAATGTGACCATCGAAGTGTAAAGCGCTTAAGAATAACCAAATTACACCTGGACAATCTACCAAAGCGTAATTCGTTATTAATATTAAAACTCCTTTAGCATGGGTGACTAAGTTTAAGTACTTGGGTCACTGGGTCACTGAGGATCTTAGAGATAACATAGATAGAGAGGGAGCGCAGGTCGCTGGCCGTTCGATGTACTCGTAACATGCTGGTTCGAAGATTTGCACGTTGTACAAATCGAGTAAAGGTAACTCTTTTTAAAGCTTTCTGCCAGTCTTTTTACACGTGCAGTCTTTGGACCAGTTTTACGCAGAGAGCGTACAGCGACCTGCGTGTCCAATACAATAACGCATTCAGGATACTGTTGGGGCTGTCGTGGCGTTGTAGTGAAAGAAAGAAGAAGAAGAAAGAAAATACGTTTATTTGCGATAAACATGGCGCAAAGAAATAAAATAACAAAATAAAACAAAGAACAAGTTTGGGGAAAATATGTAGTGCGTCCGGTATGTTTGCGGAGGCGCACACAGATTGTTTTTACGCCATAATAAGAAAACGGACCGCATCCATGGCCGGCTGGCTGCGCACCGCCACTAATAGTCTCCTGAGTGTGTTCCGAGATCGGTGGGACTCCCCTCTGCTGCGTCACTGGGTAAGGATCCACACCAGTTGAGGATGATACCTTTATTATTTGAATTACTAACACTAGTCTTTAAGTAATTTTGTTATACTAACACTATGGACTCATGTCTGAATTAAATAATTTGAATTCGAATAATCATAAATACAAGAAACTTTCCGTGATTTTCTAAACAAGATTTTTGGTGCAACAGCAAATAATAGACGGTGACGTCCAAAGTGTTTCACCAACTATTTGTTATTGACGCTCGGGTCGCGCTCGGGTGGCGGAGATGTACTACCGTCCGGTGCCGAGGGGTGGGAGTGTCAGCTCTCCCACTCGCGTCTGTAGAGCTAATTGGCTAGATTTTCTATAACTACCTTCAAAGCTGGAAAAGTGGCATTGTAGAGCGCTTTGTGAAGGGGCTTATCTGGGAAAGTACTACCACCAAACCTATTCGAGCCGCAGAGCAGTGTTCCTGTGTTCCGGTTTAAAGGTGTAATTACAGGAATATAAGAGATTTCAGTTTTTTTCTCTAAGATAAAAATGCACCGATGCTTGTTTGCTACCCGATTACAAATCGATACACAAGAATAGAAAACTATTATCGGTGACATTCCCGCCGAATGGTCAATTTTCGTCAACAGGAAACGTTTGCAGTGACACACGGCGAATCTGGCGTGGTCTGAATAGCGTACCTTCGAATTGTTGTGTCTGTAATGTACACTACTCGAGGATATATCGCATAAACTAGCCAAGTAATTCGATTACTCATTAGATACCTAACCTACATGACATCAACATCATCATCGCTATTTTGGCGACAACTACTGGGTGAAATCATAGTATCATTTGCTTACAAAGTAGGTACATACAATAAAGGTGTTTACAAAGTTTTGTGATCCCTGTACAATCTACCTTAAGGCATGCAAATATTGAAAAGAAATTTGTATTACACGTCAGTCAAATTTAAATTGTCAAAAAAAATTAAATAAAATAAAAAATTATAGAATTTAATGCGATACAAAACACTTTTGACCGGTACGTGACTTTCATAATTATACAGTGAATTTCATTAATTATACGGTAAATTAGGAATCTTACCGCTGGTGCGGGGGACAGAACTATATGAATTCATAGAAATAGAAAAGAGACAAATATAGTTTTTGACTTCCTGCTTCAAATGTGATCGAATTATGTTTTAAAAACTATACATATCACATGCATCTTGTACGGACACACGCTTTGACTGACTTGAACTGGGTCTCTTTAAGTTATTTCCACAATGGTTCTTAGCTTGCCTACAAACACTGCCCCTGGTTTTTTCCAGGATATCACAACTTATCAGGCTTCCAAAACTCTATTTCAGTCTAGCTGTTCACTGAGTCACTACAGTATCAAAGCAAACTGTATTAAAGGTGGCACGCTTATAAAGGCACGTGAAAAGAGGGTACAATCTAAAAGAACGAGATAACGCGCGGGTAGTAATTAAGTTTGCTCTACCTCTGCACTCAACACGAGCAGAGAACGTTCGCCACATTAAATTAAAACCAGCAGAACATCCAATCTACAACGGCAATTTTTTTTTTTTTTAAGTTGTCAATATTCATACAGGTGTGATACGATATTGCTGTTTGGATTCAAAGTATTTTTGGGATGCAGATTTCAGCTATCGGTTTTAAGCTTTACTTTTTGAATGTTGCTTCGAGCCTGCATAATATAGCGGCGAAAACTATAGATGCAAGCTGCCAGATCCCAAAATAAAAATCTAGCCAGACATTTTGGCTAAAAAGTAGTAAAAAGCCAAGCTACAGTTTACTTTGTATTTATGTGGATGAGCTGTTTCTGTAGGCATTAATACATAAACATAATTTTATTCATTTATTTTGCAGTCATTTTGGATACAAAAAGCCTAATGAAAGATTGACAGGAGCACTCTCAAAAGCCCAACTTGTCCAGTAAGTTGGTAAGGTAACACCGGAGCCGTATTATGAACTATTAACGCCATTATGATTCCGTTGCGAAAAAGGGATGGTACTACAGGCCATGTATAGCTCCATCTCTCTCTAGCACTGGAAAAATGATGGCGTTAATAGTTCATAATACGGCCCCAGAACTGTTAAACGAGCGGTAAACAATATACACTATGAACACATACTTTATAATGTAGTTTTTAATGTACTAGCAGGCTCATCTGATGGTAAGTGGTCCTGGTTACTGCCGCCTGCCGCCTCGTTGATATCTGCTGCAACACCAGAGCCGTGTCCATTCCCCACGTTTTTGTCTCTAACAATGTGAAAGGTTTCATGTGCCTGTAATTACCCTTAAAACGGAAACATACCGACGCTTCCTGGCGACAGAAATACGTAGGCTGTGGTGGTTGACTGGTTGCGATGCGAGAATGGCTCTTGATTTTGAGACCGACTCCTTTCATCTTAAGTACCGCATTCGTTCTTTATCCCCAGTTGATATATTCAGTAAAAATCTTACCGTGAAAACTACCAGTATCTATCAACCATTCAGTGTCAATCTCTGGCATCAGATGGAATGGCAGCTAACTTCACCTAAGTGTTCACGGTGAGATGTTTACAGAATAGATCGGCTGGTCTTAAACTAGACCTTCTGTCTTAGCTTAGTGTTGCTACCTTATAGTGAACATCTCCTACATACGAATGTGTACTAACACTTGCACTGCCCTACAAAACACGGGAAAAGTTGATTTATTTCTCTTTTATCGCCATCTTTAATTTTGTTTTGGTTTTACGTTTCCTACTGCAAAATCAGTAGTTCATTTCAAAAAGACAGACTTTATCCTGCTAATGAAGAGTGTTTCCGATTATTTTCATAGACGTTCTCTTATTCTTGTGTTACTTTGTTTGTGTACTCCACGAATGTAACCTACAATGCTATTTGTTGTAGTTTTGTGTCATGGTAATGTGAATATCATATCACTGTTGCTTTGAAGGGTGACGACTAACGGGTTTTATGTACGACGGTACGAGGTTCTTTTGGCATGTGGCCATAATCGGAACTAACGGCTGCCATCTTGTTTAGTGAATAAAATTTCTGTGTCAATTTCACAAATGTTTACCAACAACAACCCCCCCGTCAATGTAATTCAAGCCCCAACAGATCCTTGTAGCACTCTAGGAGGGAACACAGACTGTTGCTAGATCTCCTGACATATCTCCATAAGGGTCAGTTCCTATCAAACGGAAAAATATTCGCGAATGCTCGAGCTCTTTTTAACCGACTTCAAAAAGGAGGTTCTGTATTCGACCCTTATGTATATATGTATCTATGTATGTAAGTTTGTATGTCTGCGATTTTCCCAAAAACTAATAAACCAATTTTGATGATTATTTCACTAACGTGATCTACATACTCTCAGGAAGGTTTTAATATATAATACATTAGGTAATTATTCTTATGTACGAAGTTATATGCATAAATGTACTGTATTACTGGCATTTCTACGCGGATTTTGATGATTCTTCTTTTCGTACGTCTTGGGCTTATGTAAGTGTATAATATGTTCAACTAAAAATGGTAAAATACATTTACTTAAAAAAAAAGTAAAAACTAACTTCAAAAACCTAAAACGAATAAAATAACTTTCATAACAAAACTTATTTTATTCGTTTTAGGTTTTTGAAGTCGGTTGTTACTTTTTTTAAAGTAAATTTTTAAATTTCACGGAATAAGTCAATATCAATATTGAATATAGTGGAGACTGACCCTAGCTGGATAAAGTGGAGACTGACCCTATCTTGGATAAAGTGGAGACTGACCCTAGCTAGATAAAGAGGAGACAGACCCTAGCTGGATAAAGTGGAGACTGACCATAACTAGATAAAGTGGAGACTGACCCTAGCTTGGATAAAGTGGAGACTGACCATAACTAGATAAAGTGGAGACTGACCCTAGCTTGGATAAAGTGGAGACTGACCATAACTAGATAAAGTGGAGACTGACCCTAGCTTGGATAAAGTGGAGACTGACCATAACTAGATAAAGTGGAGACTGACCCTAGCTTGGATAAAGTGGAGACTGACCATAACTAGATAAAGTGGAGACTGACCCTAGCTTGGATAAAGTGGAGACTGACCATAACTAGATAAAGTGGAGACAGACCCTAGCTTGGATAAAGTGGAGACTGACCATAACTAGATAAAGTGGAGACTGACCCTAGCTTGGATAAAGTGGAGACTGACCATAACTAGATAAAGTGGAGACTGACCCTAGCTTGGATAAAGTGGAGACTGACCATAACTAGATAAAATGGAGACTGACCCTAGCTTGGATAAAGTGGAGACTGACCATAACTAGATAAAGTGGAGACTGACCCTAGCTTGGATAAAGTGGAGACTGACCATAACTAGATAAAGTGGAGACAGACCCTAGCTTGGATAAAGTGGAGACTGACTCTAGCTTGGATAAAGTGGAGACTGACCATAACTAGATAAAGTGGAGACTGACCCTAGCTTGGATAAAGTGGAGACTGACTCTAGCTGGATATAGTAGCTAGATAAAGTGGAGGCAGTAGTTGCTACAACGGCGGCACGGGCTCGTGAGCTACCTTTGCCTATCAGTAGTTTACTACCGTTAAATTAGCTATCCGTCATCCTAAAATAATATCATCTGGTTCTCTCACAATTATAACGTATCTACTGATAAATTACCGACATAATTAGAGTTGAATTGTTCTATTATAAGAAAACTATTTGACTGCTAATGCATGCCCTATAGACTGATGAGATACATAGTTTTGAGGCGATGATTCGCCCGTTTGGGGCGAATCCATAACATGTGAATCGACAAAAAATTGTTTTCCAATAGTTGACAGAAACCACACGCTCAATTTCGACTAACAACACGAAAATCAAACATAAATGATACGAAAAAATGGAAATACGCACTTGATATCACTGTCGTGCTAAAATAATCCTTATTTCTAATAATTCTAAGCCCATTCCAGTTTGATCGACAATGTTTGTGCCTCTTATCATGTCCACAACTAGTAAGATCTTTAACAACTAGTATTTAACGATCATTTTCGATTGACCCACATCATATTTATAGACGAATATTTTTGGTCGCACGGTAGATTTCTTGAGTTAGAACCACGTGTGTTGGTGGATTCTTACTAAATATAATATAAATATATTTACATAAAAATGTCAACGATCTTTGTTGCATAAACCCACAACGTAGATAAGTAAATATAATTATTTACTTCAGAAAAAATAGGCATTTGTTGTTATTGAAAACTTCAAGGCAGGAAAATAAATTGAATACCAAGAATTTGAGATATTTCTCTAAGAATTGTGTTAACTTAAAACCAGGAAATAAGAAGAAATCTATATAGAATTCTAGATAGACATAGAACAGAAGCTTCAAATTGCAACTCATATTCTGATGTTAATGATAACAATGATTGCAGGAGGATTGCAAAAGGAGTATGTAAGGATCGTAGCAGGTGGCTTTCTGTAGTTTCTGTCTACCCTGCGAAGAAGGCCTGAGTTTATGTACTATGTATGATTGCAGGAATGTTTCATTTTATAGGCTATCACTTAGCCACGAGCGCTTGAGAGGTGAATGGCATTCTAAAGATGTATTTGTGCTTTGTATATTAGGGCCTGGTGCCTTTGTAAATAAATATAATAAAATAAATAAATAACCCTTATTATTACCATTAATTTACCACCAACGACTTCTATTTCTGCTCCTGACTCATGCAAGCCCTTAATGGTACATACTACGTGAGATAGATTCAATGTAAACAAACAGCCAAGGTTACTACAGTTAATTGAATCAACCGCTGGTGAATATAGTGCGCTACTTTTGATAATGGGATGAGCAGTAGTTTACATTACACAATGATGTTCTAATACCGACTTGTAAATTGCAAAAAACGTAAGAAAATTTTAATTTCGCGTGCTACCTTGACGCTTTCGCCTTAAGGGCTGAGATTCCAATCGTCAGATAACTTTTTAGGGTTCCGGACCTCAAAACGAAAAAACGGAACCCTTATAGGATAACTCGTGTGTCTGTCTGTCTGTCCATCCGTCTGTCATAGCCAATTTGCTCCGACTCTAATCGACCGATTAAGTTGAAATTTGGTACACGTATGGATTTGTGACCCAAACATGGACGCGTAACGTAAATAAGAAAATTAAAAAACTACCGTGTGACATATCAAATGAAAGGACTTAGGTACCTACTGTGGAATACTTTTATTGGTAAATATCTCAATAATGTGCGTACAATCTTACATTTGCAGTTGGAGTGTATGGGAGAACACGTTTTTGAACTACAATGTTAAGTTTGTTCTTGGGTTAAATTCACCCCAACTAAGGAACCCTTAATTGTGCGTGGCTTGACACGTACTTGGCCGGTTTTTTCTTTTGGGAATACAAGAATTGGCCTTCTGATCAAACCAACGTGACGTAATCTTAATATTTGTTTTTTGGCAAAATTAGTCGGCTCTATCTTACCCGTTGGTAACTATTGAATAACAAAATCGCCCTCATCATCATTGTGTCTCCACCTAGCCTGAGCGCGTCCTACCTTACGTAAAGTACGCTATTGTCCAGTAATAATATCAAACTGCTATCAACAATCCGTCTACAGCGTCTACCTAACAAGTGATGAAAATTTTTCTACTTGGCCGTTCTTGAGAAGATTGTCTAATAGTGGTTGTTTTGTTACAGAACTTATAAGACTTATTCATTGGTGTTCAATGTTTGTAAGGACAGATGCAAATAGTAGCTGTTGGCTAGCGATACACAAATAAAAAGACAAATTGTATGAGCTTGTCAAAATTGTATTAACTCCAAAAGAAAACCCTGAAAGCCAAATCTAATTCCAGTAAACATTGATCCAATGGAACCTACGTGTACCTCCGTACGTAAACAGTTCTACAATCCAACATAATTGCTTAATAAATTCAAAGTTGGACAGAAATATGTAGTATCATACGCCCAACATTTGCGTATATTTGCATCATAAGAGGCACACTAGTTAGTAACGTCATTGAAGAGGACATTGAACTTAACCTATATGCGGGGAGTGGGAATGGCCCGCGCATTGCACTGGAGGGAATAGCCATGTTAGCGAGGCTCAACGGCTAGGACGTAGTTTCAAGAGTGGGTGATCTGTGGTAAGCCTAGGTCTGAGTGTGTCTAAGACGAAATGTGTCAAAAGTCAAATAATGCCAAAACCATCAGAACCAAATCAAAATGGATGCCCTTGCTGAAAAACATAAGAGTAGACACTTTCGTAGTTTTTGGAAGAGCACCAACAAAGTAAACGTTCGACCTGGACTTCCGGTGAGTGTCGAGGGTGTGAGTGACCCTAAGGATGTTGCTGATATTTTCAGAGACCATTTTCGTGTACTGTCCCCACGGGGACCTGCGGGGACGGTGCTGGATGTTGAGGTGCCAGACGAGGACGTGGATGCCAAAGATGTGGCTCAGCAAGCAAAGACCCCTAGCCACGATGCCCTCAGCATCGAGCACCAGTTCAAGCTGGCCCACATATAAATAGAGTCTTAGCAATTTCATGAAAACCGTAGTTGCACCTGTAGTGAAAAATAAAACGGAAGATGTTGCTGACAAAAGTAACTACTTTCATTCTAGCCCCTGTAATTTATGTCAGGCCGGCAGATATCTAGGACATTCGGACGGTCATTCTTAGACGAAGACGTTTAGAGTTAGGGTAGAGAGACGTCAGCGAGACGGGCCCGCTCGGCCAAAGAAGACGCATTGGTTTTAATAGATATAAAAGATATTATATTAGTACCTATTACTAAAAATACAACCAAGTCTCATACGTTAAAAGTTTTATTTATATATCAGCCTAGTCCCCGAGAAAGTAAAAGATCCCCACCAGGGAACTTTTACACAGTTAGACAAGTACCTTTTCGACGTCGACTGTCAACTGAGAGTGCAATACTGTGTCTTAAGCATACCGTCAAATGTTACGCAGATCGAAAGACTCCAGTGCACGCCGGCTTTTTCGACCTGTCCAAAGCTTTTGACCTGGTGTCATACGACATCCTATGGGCTAAACTCGAAGGTATAAACCTACCACGTGCCAACGTCTTTAAATACTGGTACAGTCATCGAGTCACCAGCGTTAAGTGTGCGGGTGCAATGTCGGAGCCGCATCGACTGGAGTGCGGAGTGAGGCAGGGGGGGTTGACTTCCCCTCCCTCTTTAACCTGTACATGAATGCCTTGATCGTCCCGCTCAGTAACCAGCGGTGGAGTTTGTGTCAACAATCTCAGTTATGCTGACATGGTGCTGCTGAGCGCGTCGGTCTGTGGCCTCAGAAAGCCGCTGCGGACCTGTGAGGAGTATGCCCTTAGTCATGGGTTAAAGTGCAATGTGACCAAAAGTCAATGCGTGGTCTTTGAGGCCGGTACGAAACGTTCGCAAAATTTCACTCATGTTTCTAAACGGTGTTCCACTCGAAAGGGTGGCTCAATTCCAACAAACCTAGGGCATTTAGTTACGACCGACCTCAAGGACAATGCTGACATGGAGCGGGAATGGAGGGTCTTTCCAGTGCGGGCCGACATGCTCGCACGCAGGTTTGCGCGCTGTTCGAGGGAGGTGAAGTGAACGCTCTTCAGGACGTACTGCACGTCCCTCTATACGTGCAGCCTGTGGGCGAGGCACATGCGTGCATCATAAGGAGCCCTCCACGTCCAGTTCAACAACGCTCTCACAGCTGTATTGGGGCTGCCTGCAGCGCCTCAGGTATGTTCGCTGATGCGCGCACCGATTGCTTTCACGCAACCATGCGCAAGCGGGGCGCGTCCCTGATGCGTAGGGTGTGGGGCAGCACCAATGCCGTCCTGGCGATGATCGCGGACCGGATGGACTGCCCATACATACGGCACTATTGTGATAGGCAAGTGGCTATCAGCAGGGCCGGTTAGTTATTAAGTCTTTTAGATTGTTTTCATTTTTTTTTATTATCCTTTTTATTGTTTTTTTTTTTTGTATTTGTGTGTACTCCGTATAAGAGTTACGGTTACTCGAAATAAATGTATTTTATTTTATATTATTTATATGAATACAAAAACACGTAGTTTCTGAAAGAGATTCGTAATTCGTCGATTCGTAATTCAATTATTATTGTCACAGTTCAGAGCACTATTATGACGACGAGACGTAGCTCGTGGCTAAGTAATAACAGCCGCACGGGTCGATCCATCAGGTTAAGCTACGCTTGCCGAGGTTGGTCTGTGGATGGGTGATCATCTTTTCATACCGAGACTCCACCGTGCCTCGGAAAGCGCGTTAAGCCGTTGGTCTCGGATGTCATTCGTGGATCTTTGACAGTCGTTACGGGTCGTCAGAAGCCCGAAAGTCTGACAACCAGTCTTACCAAGGGGTATCGTATTACCCAATAACTGGGTTGTGGAGGTCAGATAGGCAGTCGGTCCATGTAAAATACTGGTATTTAGCTGCATCCGGTTAGACTGGCAGCCGACCCCAACATAGTTGGGAAAAGGCTAGGCAGATTGATTGACAGTTCAGAGTAGTATTATGTCGAAGGTATGTTACGTCGAAATATAGATCCGCCGTACAAGTGCATATCGAAGAACGGTTCTTTCGGACTAATGCTAGTCGAATATAATTATGTTCTGTCGAAGCAATGAGTACTCGTACTATTATTGTATTTCGAAATTGAGACCGTGTCAAAATAATTAACTGTCGAAATTCAGTATGACACTCGCAGAAACTAGTTCCCTATAAAACTCCCGTACAATTTATCCAGCAAGTAAATCCCTTGGCCTTAGCGGACCAGAAAGTCTCGTTACCTATTCATTAGACGAGAATTCAATGATGGCGGCCTGTCCCGGCTTAATTAATATCAGCAAAGAAATCCGCTGTATTCCCCATAGAATGGAGCCTGTCGTTCAATTAATGCTTGTTTATTTAAGATTTTTTCTAAAAGCTCTTGTGAATTTGTATGGGGAGAAAGGACAATAGATCTTTATGGAGCTATTTAAGAAGCTTTGGACGTCTATGTTTAGCGATGTCGTACTTTATTTATTAGATGAATAAAGTTTAGGGGAAAACATTGTCCTCTAATATTTATGGCTTATATCACCATCAAATTCAGCCTCTACTATTCCCCTGCTGGGCTTAGGCCTACTCTTTAGCATGTCATCTATCCACCCCAATCCGGTACTTGTGGTATTCTTATTATCATCCAAATACACTTATTAGTAAATAAACCGAGCCACTTTCTTTTTTCACGTATAATGGTTATTATTTTTGGTATTATGGAACGTATCGATTCAAAACATATAACGCCAAATAGATTATTTATTAACCTTTATAATAAGGGTAGTTTGTTGTCAACTTTTAATTTTAAATTAAAATTTAAAGGGCAGAATAAAGTTACAGCATTTAATTTGCCTATGACCATTTTGATTGTACTCCATTAAGAAAAGGTTAAATTGGCGGTTTTTGTTAGCTATACCCACATGTGTGATTGACGTGTTATTGTTGTCTTTATCTGTGTCTGTGTAATCAATTATCTTGATAACATGGATACTATACAGACGGAAGCTGCCCAAGTTGTAGCACGAGTTGTGTTGTGTGTTGTTATAGGTGTTGTATGTTGTTGTTGTGTGTGTGTTTATTTGAGGCTGGACAAGGACACCGTGAAATGGCTCGCAGACTTCATTCGAGTCGTTCAACGTTACAGCGGATATACCGCATGTATCTGGAGATTGGAAAATTAAAATTTTATTTTATGACAATACAACAATTATCCATCTCCATTATGTAAATGGCGAAAGAAACTACATTATTTTTCAGAGCGCAAAAGTGATGAAATTGTATAGGGTGACTGGTAATTAGTGACTGATACTTAAACACATGATTGTACTCATGATAACAAACAACTTTTACTATGGGACCAAAACTCCCTACATTTTGACTAGTTATGCGAACATGAATGTATGGGACAGCTGATTTTTTTTCGCTAATTCAGGTTTAGTCCCATAGTAAAAGTTGTTTGCTATCATGAGTGGAATCGTGTGTTTAAGTATCGGACACTAATTACCAGCCACCCTATACAATAACAAACGCTGTGACTGACACGAACGGTTTAACGCCACAAAAACGGAACTTTTATAGTCATACACATTTAATGTTAAAAATTTTTCCAGATTCTCACATTTAGATAAGAAATTGACGAAAGAAGGTTTTTTTCGTGCACGGAGCCTTAAAAGTTCTACAACTGAAGCATCATCTATTATCACTAGGGCATTCCAATATTTAACTCAACTTGGGAACTAAACAAGCACAGCAAGCAGATACTAAACAACTGCATCGAACAACTGGAAGAACATCAGTCTCAAATTAATCATGTCACAGTAAAGCTGCATAATTAGGGAAACCACATCAATTAGGGATTTAAAAGAAAAAAACCTCATTTGTGACACATTCTATTTCCTAAAGTTAAGGGTCTATTATAATAGGTTGGGGAAAAAGTTTCTTCGCATTTTTTTAGAATATTCAAAACATTTTTTAATATAGTTTATTTACATTTAACTAAAGTATGTAGTTACCATTTTGTTCGATAACTTTTTGCCATCTTGTAGGTAGGGACATGATCCCATTGCTATAGAAATTTTGGGACTTCTGGTCAAAATACCGCGACAAGTGGTTTTGGCAGTCCTCTCGTGATGTTAACCTGACACTGCCTAAAGAATTCTGAAGAGACCGAAACAGGTGGAAATCTGAAGATGCAAGGTCAGGACTATACGGCGGATGCATTAACACCTCCCAGCCAAACTCTCTTAATTTTTGCTGAGTGGCTAAATATGTGTGAGGTCTAGCGTTATCATGATGAAAAACCACACCCCTTCTGTTGATTAATTCCGGCCGCTTTCTCTCAACTTCTTGCTTTAATCTCATCAGTTGTTCGCAGTAGAGTTCAGAATCGATGGTCCTGCCTGGTGGTAACAGCTCATAATGAATAATGCCCTTCCAATCCCACCACACACACAGCATCACCTTGTTGCGAGTTAACCCGGGTTTCGCCACAGTCTGTGAAGCCTGACCGGCCTTTGACCACGACCTTTTTCGCACGTTCTTGTCATACGTGATCCACTTTTCATCACCAGTTATGCGAAAAGACTTTTTACCCAACCTACTCGTAATATTAAGTACACGATTTCTCGGGCCCTGTCTACCGTGTGCCCCTGCAACAAGGCAGGGAAGCAGGGAGGTCTGTACCACTCGGTCGCCATGTTTAGGGACCCTGACTCTGTTTCTTATTACACTACCCTGCCCTTGCGGGCAGTTCCCGAAAAATCGTGTAATGTAAAAGGCCCTTTAAGCACATTACTACGTTCATCAGGCCGGGTCATTAAGACCTCGTTAATAAGTAATTAGATTTTGATAAATTTTAATTGAGGTATATAAGATAGGTGTGTTGTAGTTTTGGACATTGTGTAAACAGTTGTGACACATACAATAGTGACGAATGAAGTACATAGTAAGTTGTCTCTTAGTATTGTCTGACTTTCCAAAAATATTTTATTCGTCGCCATTTATACTCTTAACTTTCCTATTGTGAAAGCCTTCTTATCTGGGTTCTTAAGTCTTATTTATTTATTTTTTCTATTAGAATCATTTTCCTATATTCATTCAGTATCTTTTCCGAAATGGAATATTGTGTCTTTATCTTTCGTTAATCCCACCTATTCCGTAACAAACTCGCAATAATAATTCGCACCTTGAAACAAAAGTGGCGTTATACAAAAATTAAAACTTTTCTGTATGTCCATTTAAAGTTTTTGACGCAGCGTTTTGGTCAATATCTTAGCAAATAACTAAAATAAAAGAATGCAATTTGACTATCTTACTTTACTGCGTGTATTGTACTGAAAACAAGCCAGTAAATTATGGAGTTATTTAGAATTAATAATAACTAGCGATCTTGTTGATAACTGTGAAAATGTCAATAAGCAAATGGAACATTTAAATTATCAAACCCTGAAGTTTAATGCAACCCAAATCAACTCATAACTTCATCTAATTCTCTATTCCTTCCACCAGATTATCGCAACTTTGGCCGTCGTGGCCGCGGTCCAAGCTAAGCCATATGGTGGAATCGGGATCGAGTACAGTGGCGGGATCGGGCTCGGTGGGCTCGAAGGAGGTACTTAATATTTTCCTGTTTAAATTAAACATAATTATCTTAAGGTGCTGAAGGGAAGAAAGTTTCCTAAAAGAATGAGAAATCTTGGCAGTGGCCACACCACAAGGAGGTCACTGCAAAGCCTGATAGCTGGTGCAAAAGTGTAAAGTGGTGTAAAAGTGCTGATTCTCAGCCTAGTTTGAATAAATGACTTTTTTCATTTTGATTTTTGCTGCCCTAATCATTCTTGAGCTAAATCTGTATCTTTATTCAAACATAAATTGGAGTCCAGTAAACCTTTGAGCGATAGAGATAAAATAGTATTACTGGTGTTAATAGTTGCCTATTCTATAAATTAAGGCGTTCTGAATTTCTTCCAGGTCTCGGAGGCGTCGGAGGACATGGTGGAGCAGGCCTTGGCGGAGGTGGATACACGTCCGGAGGTCGTTACGGTCAATCCGGCTACGCTGGTGGAAGCAACGGCTATGGCAACAGCGGCTATGGTGCAGGCACCCTCAACGCTGGCCACAATATTGGTCACCAGGAAACCGATTTCCATCAGGTGATTACTTGAAACTATTATGCTACGGCCAAACCTGCGCGTCAAGTAGCGGGTCACGGGACACGAACTGGGAGCGTCAACAATGCGAAAATTTACGTGCACACATAGCCATTGAAGCCGCACGTCTGTAGCTTAGTTTAGCACCTATTGTTGTATTATGTCAGTCTCATGTTTGAGTGAACAGTCACTGAAGCCGCACGTCTGTAGCTTAGTTTAAGGCTTGGCATTACGCCGTTGACCTCGCTCAAACGGGCGTTACCGCCGAGAATGCCCCGCGCACCCCCTCATTATAATTACGCGCGAAGCGATCACTAATATTCTATTTTGCACCGCTGACTGCCACAGAGCCATGACGCGCGACGCACGCATAGGTAGCCTGTTGCATATTTCAGAGCAGTGGTGCAGAACATTTTTAGGTAAAAACTTGTATGTTGTAGAAAAACAAATACAACACTTGTGTAAATTATTATATTTTTAGATTTTTTTTTTTTTTTTAATGACTAAGAACTCATTGTAATATTACTAAAACAGAAAATGGGCGGCAGAATATAGACAGTTATTATTATTAGCTTTCCCCGCGACTTCGCTCAGAAATAAAAGTGAATAAGTTTGTACCTAAAAGTACTACTAGTAGTTGTTTTAAGTACTTCAAATATGTAAAAAAAAACGCAAAATAAATCAAGTGGAAAATCTGAGCAATATACAAATCTGCCGGCCATATGCTTGCACGAAGCTCAAATGCCATATTAGGTTCATGGGGTCCATGAACCACAATACGTCCCATATGGTTTGTGGGCCCCATACGACCCGTGACCTCAGTTCAATTTAATTTATTATAAGTCACAAGCGGTCGTGGGCCCAGAACTTCTTATTAGTTCAATAAGGCCGGCCACATACACAGACTGAATTCCGTTTCGGAATTCCGTTCCGAAATATCGATTCGGAATTTTCGAAGGCAGTAAATCCATACAAAATCAAGGATGTATCACACACGTACTGTAGTTCTTCGTTTATTTTGTATGGCTTTGCTGCTTTCGAAATTCCGAAATGATATTTCGAAACGGAATTCCGACTGTATGTGGCAGGCCTAATCAATTAATATATAATTATAATATACAGAGTCGTCCATTTACAGGGTCCATTTTTTTTGGTTTTGATGGGTTTTTTTTATCCATTTTTATTGCATGTCAGTGACTGATGTTGGGATTAAATTTGTTCTGGTTATACATTGACAAAAGCAAAATAAAAACACACTCAAAATTATAAATGATAAATGATTTTATTTTTGTAAGTAGGTTTGTACAAACACTTTCACAAGTCAATCATGTTTTTTTTTTAAACTAGTTCTGGTCGGCGTTTCCTATCTGACTACTCTGAGAAGAAAGGCCGAAACAAACTCAGAGGTCATAGGCTCTTATAAAGACCGGACATAATCTTGGTCAGTTCATGTGAAGACCATGTAGATTGGTGTCTGAAATGGTCTTTTGAGGAAAGAACCACACAGATTGAGAGGACCTGTCCAGCCAGTGCACGCATTTGTCAGTAATCGCGCAGCTCACCTCAGAACTTAAGGAGCTCAACGATTCGACGAAAATACCAAAGAAAGGGCATTTGGGTAGGCCGCATAAATTACTCAAACTGCCAGACCATGATTAAAAATAACTGAGAGAAAAAATAAAACAAACAAAATAGCAATGACCCACATAGTATTCACATTCACAATAATTAAAATAATATAATACTTTACAAAGTAAATATTCATGTCAACATTCAGTATGCAAAAATAAAAATTAGTAAAAAGAAAATTTGGAGCAGCTCAATCCCAAGCCTTTATGTCCTCAATATAATCTTTAACGGTATAAAAAAAAGCTTTCTGACACAATTTGGTTTCAAAATTCTGAGAAGTTTAAATTGTCTACAACACATTTTTTTTGCATTTGCTTTTTCTACATTATAATCATCAATGTATCGTCGTCACTTCATCGTCGTCACTTTCATTTCTTTTGTTTCTTTTTGAAGATATGGGAATAATTTCTACTTACACTTCTGCATCATGTGTTGCATCATTTCAGAGTGTTTGTATGAAAGTCTTTGTCAATATCTTCTATTTCGCCTAGTTTGCCACAGAAGTATCCTTTGCACGTGGTATGTTGGCTAAAAGCATGTTCTGCAGCAAGCATTATATCAGCATGGAGTTGCATTGCATTATCAGTATGCTTGTATTTTGCAATTGCAGTTACTACTACTTTTCGCATGGTTAATATTCTTTTCTTTGTTAGGAGTTTTATGAACCGTATTAGAAATTTCGTGTCTGTTGTAAAACTCTGCAGTTTGTTGCAAAAATTCCTCAGCAAGTGGTTTCGGCATTCAATTTATTCTATTGTTAAATTTTCGTACGGCCTTTCTTGCAAAAGCTTTGAATATGTGTTGGCGTCACCATCTGATATAATTCTGCCATATATCAAATTTGCATTTCTATGCTTTTCTTAATCCCTCGACAATAATCGTTGACTCCATGCCGGTAGATGGTCCTGTAAATGAAGACAAAAAGTATAATAATGTAGCTTTCAGTATACAAAACCTATATTACGGCTTTAGTTCTCTAATGGGTTACCTCTACCATTTTTTATATAATAGATATTTAGTTTGATTTCAAAATAATAAGGCGAACCATTTACGTTTAGTTCATATATAAAACAAACAAACAGCAATACGTTTCCACTTATAATATTACTAGGATTTTTATGTAAAACACATAAAATATTTACCTGTATAGTTTTTATAACAAATATGATTTGTTTGTCGAGATTCCTTTATTTTCTGCTCTAGCGCAAATGTAGCAAAATTTATTTTTGACAGCCATGAACAATATTTTATTGCTACGTTTACCAAGTAGGCTGCTGCTCCTGACAGTGAGGAGTAGTTTTTCTTGTATGATCTTTTTCCCCAACATCCGTCAGCAATGACATCAATTATCGGTATTCCCTTCGCATTTACTTTACCCTCTTCAACGGCAGCACATCTATCCTCTTCAGCAGCTTCGTTCAAACATCTTAACGCTTCAGATTCCCACGTTTTGTTTACTATATCCATATGAAAGGTGAATAATTTTTGTGAGATCTCAGGAAGTCCTAGAGTTGACGTAATTTCCAGAAGTTGCGTATGTCCACATCCTGCTGCTATTGCCCCAGCTACGGCACATGTATTTAAATTCATTTCTTCTGGGGTGTTGTCTCCCTCTATTATAAAACTCATGTTACATAACAGACATTTCAGTTTTAATTTATTCATTAAACCTGTCAAACGTTCAGATACGATTTCTATTGACTTTAAACCGCAGTCCAATGGTCCGTGGCTTGATATTTCTTGGAGTGATTTAAAAAAATGACTGATGTTTACAATACGTCTACCAATCGATAATTCTTCAGTTCCCCTAAAACAAAGTAAAATATAAAATTCAGTTGAAATACTGATGGCTTTAAAAAATATTGTAGCTTATATTGTATACGTTCATCCACGTTTACTTATAAAAGGGTTACGTTAATCCAATTTTAAAATATGTCATTTGATTTGCTTATAACTTTAGGGTCCTATGAAACTCGCCAACCTCGTTACTTTTCGACTCCTTGTAGTCCGAGAGTCGCAATCTGCAGGTTACATCCATGGGGTCCAAAGAGGATGGACAAAAAAAGTCCACATACTGTCGGAATTCCGTTTCGAAACATCGATTCGGAATTTTCGAATGCAGCAAATCCATGCAAGATCAAGGATCTATCACACACGTACAAGTAGTCCTCCGTTCGAAATTTTCTCCGATTCAAAATTACGCATGGTAGTCTGTGCGTGACTTTGTATGGGTTTGCTGCTTTCGAAATTCCGAAACGATATTTCGAAACGGAATTCCGGGACGGAATTCTTACTGTATGTGGCTGGCCTAATTATTACCCTGTATTAGCAATCTGATTGCGATGAGTAAGAATACAGGGTCAAATTAAATTAGCTAGTGAAACTCCACAGACGTGATGGGTATCGATATCTAAACATGATGAACTAGTTAGCTGCGACACATATACAGGTTCAAATTAAATTAGCTAGCGAAACTCCGCAGACGTGATGGGTATCGATATCTAAATATGATAAACTACTTAGCTGCGACACATATACTGGGTCAAATTAAATTAGCTAGCGAAACTCCGCAGACGTGATGGGTATCGATATCTAAACACGATAAACTAGTTAGCTGCGACACATATTCAGGGTCAAATTAAATTAGCTAGCGAAACTCCGGCCAACGTAAATTCGTACGTGTCTAATAGTAACAAGCTATAGATTCACTGCATGCGAATCTATAGCTCGTTATGTCGTTACTGCGCCGCCGTGTCGTAATGCCGCCCGGTCGTTTGGAATCTATACCTTGTTGCCATTAAACGAATACGAATTTCCGTTGGCAAATTCGAAACGAAAACAGTTTCTCGTTCTGGCGACGAAAGGTACCTAGGTACTCGTAAGTATAAGCAGCTGATAGGTAGGTACCTGCTTAGGTACGCATATTACTTATACGTACCTACCTATATCTTTTTATCAAAACGCTTGATTGATGGTTACTAGTAAAATGTTAGATAGGTACTCAAATTACTTACCGTTTCATTCTTTTTATTCTCCTCTTGTATTTTATTTTGAAATTACGCTTAGTGCGTCTTTTATTGTCACCCATATTGATTTTATAAATAAACTTATATTAACACAAATATTTCCTATGTAGTATTACTAAGTATATACTAAAAACTACTAATATTTACACACACAAAAACTATTAAAATCAACAAAATAAGTAGGTAGGTATTTGTTTACAATACTTTCTAATGGTATTGTCACCAACGAAAAAATGCGGGAAAAAGTGACACAGGTCCGTTCAGCACTGCGTCTCGTCCCGCACTAAATTAATAGGCGACAGAGGGGTTGCTCACGCGATTGAGTGTCGATTTATGTAAAAAATAATGATCATAAGTAATTAGAAAAGTTATTTAAAAAAATAAGCCGAAGATTCCCTAGGTATTGTATTGTGTAATATCATGATGACTATAAAAAAACCTAGCGATTAATAGTTTCGAAGAAAAAAGGTTTTATATTTCTAAAACAGGGGTTACTTTTCATGTATATTAATGATATTTAAAATTATTTTTTATTTTTTTCTAAGTGAAGGGGACATGTGTTTTATTGTGTAGTTTAACATATATTTTTTTAAAGATCATTATGGTACGGGTTATGGAGAAAAAAGGTTTTAAACTTCTTCAGTTCCAGCCTAATTTACATATAGCACCGCCTTAACGCCTAAATTGTTGTATTATGTCAGTCTCATATTTCGTCTCAATCGTTTCGTTTGCGAGACATGAAGTCTCTATCATGCATCAAACTATTTTGTGTTAAATTAACTATCCCTTCCTATAAATTAATTCTATTTTTTTTTACTAAGTAAGTATCCACAACTGAGATTTAGAAAACTTAACAACTTCGTAAGTCCAAGATCAATCGTCAATCACCACCCGTCTTCCCAGAGACAGTGGGATGAGCCGCTCTGTAGGTTGGTACGGAATAAACTTATTAATACGTCTACTCGTACCAATACTGCTGAGCGTGCACTCCTGTTGGCTGTGGGTGAATGGACATTCCGGCTCGCTATATGTTTGCGTGTGGGTGCTCCTTGTGGGGCTCTTCATCGCTGTCAATGCGGTGAAGGAGTCAGTCGACTGCCTCAGACACCATGGACTATCCTGCAACAAGAGCGCTGGTCGGATGGTACGGCACGCCAGCATCATCCGTCGGACTCTTGTCACCGCCGGGCTGCCAGCAGTTTTAGAACCCAATGGCTTGGCACGCGACGATGGGAAGAGGCCAGACGGAATGACCATAAAGGCTTAGAAGTTGGGTAGGCCCTTGGTGTGGGATGCAACCTGTGTCGACACCCTCGCGCCGTCTCATCTTCTTAGCACGGCGGAAAACCAGCAGGGGCAGAAAACCTCAAACGACGCAAATATTGCAACCTTATTAGGAGCTATATGTTTGAGCCGTTTGGGGTTGAAACTCTAGGGCCTTGGGGTCCGAGTGCTCATTGAGTGTTTCGGGACATCGCCAAGCGGTTGGTCGACTCTTCACGGGACCAGAGGGATGGCCTATTTTTAGCCCAAAGAATCAGCATTGACATCCAACGTGGCAATGCTATGTTTTACATTGATAGCGATGCGGACGAATTTTTGATGCCCTATGAGCTCTTCACCTTTTTATTTTTATGATTTGTTTATATACTTGTACATAATATATATACAAATAGTCTAGTTACTGTTTGAAATAAGTAAAAAAATATGAACTAATAAAAAAAACATCAAGAAGCATTCTTCCATTTAAAATTAAATTTTACGTGCATTTAATTAGGTTTATTTATACATGATATGAATAGACTGGAACAGGTAGATACTCGATAGCCGCACCAGCCGTACGCTATGTGCGTACTTCGCCAAATATTATATATACGGAGGACTCAATAGATCGCGTTCCGTACGCAAACCCTTGAAAAGGTTTTCGGAAAAATATTAAATCAGGAGTAAGTAAAGTAAAGCCGGTTGAATTTGAATTTGTATTTTAATCACGAAAATTGTGTGACTTTGGAGGGTTGATATTGTAAAGCGCTACTGACATCATAAATGGTACAAATGATAGTCACTATTCATAAATTTCTCGCTTTGATCAGAGTAGAGAAGCTGTACACACGTCTGACAACAAGACGCGTGCTTCCTGCTTTGCGAACGCGGTCTTCCCGCGTCACGGTCGCGCAGGTGTGCAAGGCGCTATAAGATAACAAGGGCAGTGTCCGGCGCGCGACTGACGCTCGTGTGGCCGAAGCTTATTGGAATGATGCAGCTTAATCAGTACGATTGATATATTAACGAGAAAATCAATCACGTTGTGGAAACGTCTCTTCTGTCCTTTGTCACAATTAACTCGTTACTTGTCAATATTGATTTAGGTATCTTTTTCACTTGTGTATTGCGTTGAGGCGTCATTTTTGTCAACACCTTTGTAGTATTCCCGTTTGAGCACCTATGCTTTTAGCACCAATTGAAGGTATTCTCAAATGGTGGAATAACTTTGGTGCTCAATGCATAGGTGCTCTAAAAATAGGTGCTCAAACAGGAATACTCCACGCCTTTTGCATCGTAAAATATTGCAAGGTACTGATATGACCCAGGCTTTCATAGGCCTAAATTGTCTCCTATGTCAACATCTACCTAGCCTTTTCCCATGCAGCTAACCAGTATTTTATATGAAGCTACTGCCTATCTGACATCCACAACCCAGTTACTTGGTAACATGACACCCCTAGGTAAGACTGTTGTCTCCTAGAATGTATAATGCCATATTAATACCTTTTCTCGTTCTCAGGAGACCGATCAACACCAGGCCAGTGACCACGACATCGGAACCTCAATGCAGGCAGGCCAGGGAGGCTACAGCCTCTACGGCCAGAACAACTATGGAGCCGGCAATGCGGGTTACGGCCAGCAGTACAACCAAGGAGGCTACGGCCCAAGTATCTAAAACCTACTTGAACAACTGCGTATCTCATTGACAAAGTCGAACCTAAGTTAATATGTTAATAAATATTTATGCTCATTTAATTGTTTTTTTTTTTTATTTGCCAACGATGCTATTTGGAAATGCCTGTAATCGTTTATTTTTAACACAATGCATTATGTTCTCATCTCTAAGGCAATTGTACCACCACCGCCG
The DNA here is from genome assembly GCA_948252095.1 of Dicycla oo. Classification (NCBI taxonomy): domain Eukaryota; kingdom Metazoa; phylum Arthropoda; class Insecta; order Lepidoptera; family Noctuidae; genus Dicycla; species Dicycla oo. Next base: position 19,781,191 of record OX411736.1, on the reverse strand, counting down.
GCGAGGAAGCGACTAACTATTGGCTATTTTCTCGCACAAGAAACGTACAATGGATATACATTTCTGTGTAAACAACAGAGATGCATATATTAATAGTTGATCGCTGACTGTTCACACTGCCGGCGAGGACTCGCTTCACTGGTTTGTCGCTGAGCGACAAGAGCTATCAAAGATAACACGCGCTCAGCGATGTTCGCTTGGCGGTCAGAGCTTACGCCGAGAGACCAACCAGCAGTCTAGCGAGTGGTGCGAGTGATCGCCCGTCGCACTCGGACATTCGTTGACAGCCCAGCGACAAAACTATCGGAACTACACACTCGCTGCTCGCCACTTCGTTTTCAGTTGCTACTTAGTTGTACTCGCTACTCGTTCATCGCCGGCGGCGAGTCAACTGCCCAAACACACTCAATCGCACTGGTGGTACTCGCTATTTGACAGCTGAAAGATATTCTCTGCAACTTGTTTAAAAAATAAAAACAGTAGACAGTCAACACCATTACTATTTTCAATCTATAAAAAAATTTCATTGATCAATCTAAATGAAAGTTATTGTGTTTGCAAGTGTGTTCCACAATATTAGTATATTGTTTATTTATTTAACCATTTATGTACACACAAATAAACAGACAAGAATAAAGGAACAGAAAATTACGTACAAAGGTGATGCTTATTTGTAAAGAAATCTCTTCCAGCATACCTGCGATAGGACAGAGGATAAAAAGAGATGTAGACACCGTGTGTAAGAATAAGAGAAAATAAAAATACATAAAATCTAAAAAAAACAACTCACTAAGCTAATAAAACCTATAATAAATAATTAAATACATACATACTTCTAGAATAAATATCACTAAAATAACTATGACGAAATGGAAAGATAGTGTTCTTTCACTCTTCTTTTAAATACTGCAACAGTTTGGCAGTCCCTAATGTCAGGTGGAAGTGAATTCCACAACCGAACCGCGTGCACAGTGAAGGAGTAGGAGTAGAAGTCAGTGGAATGGGAAGGAAATTTTAGGAGGTTTCTAAGATGCGACCTGCAAAGCACATCAAAAGGACGGGCATAAGAAAAGCGTTCCCGCAAATAGGAAGGTGTTTTAGGGTTGTGAAGGATGTTAAATAGCAGACACAATATGCGAGAGTTCCTGCGAAGTCGAATAGGGAGCCACTTGAGAGTCTTGCGAAAGTTAGAAACGTGGTCATACTTTTTAAGGTTAAAAACAAAACGAATACAGATATTTTGTAAACGCTCAAGTTTATTCAAAAGCTCCACAGTGGCATCCAAATAACAGGCATCTGCGTAGTCAATAATAGTCTGAATGAGAGTTTGAGCAAGGGAGATTTTGGTGTTTAGGGGTAAGAAGCACTGGAGGCTTTTCAAAGAATGAAAAGTGTAGTGCACTTTACGACTGACTTGAGCAACGTGGTCAGTCCACGATAAATAGGAGTCCAAGGTCACCCCCAGGTTTTTAACCGTATTTGCGTATTCAATCTGAACTCCATTCAGACAGAGTGGAGACAGCGACGCAACATCGAGTCTATTCCGCATATATCTGCCGCCAATAATTATAGCCTGGGATTTCCTAGGGTTGATTTGCAGTCCGGAGGACCGCGACCATTCGCTAATCAAATCCAGGTCTCTGTTCATGGCACACACAGTGGCTTCCGCATCTTCCCTTAAGAAATGGCTGTACAGCTGCAGAGATTGTTTTATTTAGCTCGAGACTATTTTATTTATATGTAGGTCGTTGGCTCAAATATTACAGTTCGATTCAAACTTAATAATTTATGCTCTATTTAGTTAAGGTCGAAGATTTTTTTATTTAAGATTTAAGATATTTTAAAGATTTAGTTCCACTAATGGTAAGTTTGAATCGTACTATAATATACCTGCACTCGCAGCTAACTTCCGAGCCGTCATTAAGTTTGAATCGAAAGTAAAAGTATTAATCCCATTCATTTTAAAGAACTCCTTGTTACTTGTAAGACACCTTGGTGATCATCACGCCTTTGTGTGATTAAGTTACCTGAAACAAAACAAAAAGCAAATGAGTATATCATTCATTTATAGACACTAGGCAGACGTTGAGATGATAGGCACCTAATCGAGTTATTAAAAATTACTTTAGTAAACTTCTAATGCAAATAATTAAAAGTTGAAGAAAATTAGCATCATCATTTTCATTAGAATGATCAAATGAGCCAGTAAAGGCTAAACCAGAAAGGCGCGACAGCGTTTCATAGAAAATGTTTTACTAAAGTCGCGCCGCGCCTGTCTAAGGGAGCCTTAAAACTAAAATTTATTTTTGTATTTACTTTAGTTATGGAGCTCGAGTAACCCAATAAATACAAAACTTCTTTAACTTTACCAAAAACAAAACTGCCTAGCCATTGTCGTTCAGGCATTCGAGAACTTTTTTTACAATGTTGCACAGGCACCATTTCGACACATACCGATATGATGTCACCGCTTCCTTATACGGATCAGCAGCGACCACACTGAATCACATTTGGGATTGGAAAACGAGCCATTGTCGACCGGCTTTTTTGAGGTCAATTCTTTTTTTTTTGGCGCCACTTTTATGAGTCTACGGGGCGCCCAGTGTAACTTAACATATGAGGTAGCCCTGCTTTCTATGGCAAATGTCATTTTATGTGTCAAAACTGATGTCATCACGTGACAGATTGTACTGGGTGCCTTCGGCCCTGGGAGGCTTTATGTGTACAATGTTTTGGTCTGGTATTTCCATGTGTTTTAAGTAAAAATGGTTGTGGTTTCATACTGTGTAGTGTAGTAGAGTTCCATACTTGCATGGGACACTCGAATAACAGATTTGGCTAAAAAAAAAATTTTTTTTTTGTCAAAACCAGTGCTTGACAGTTTCTTATAAAAAGTTGTTCATAATGATGATTACAATGACCCCTTAAGAGGTTGTACGTTATTTATGTTACACCTTGTATGATATGTGGCCTGGTTGTTTCGACTTACATTTATTTGTTTTTACGTTGTCCTGTTATCCTGTTTGTCACTGTTACATTAATAAAGAGTGATGAATATCGTGGAATTTCGACAATTGGGCGACCATTACTTAACTGAAACACCTTTACTAGGAACTAGTGTTAATATAATTCAACACTGGAATCTGATAAAGCAGTAAACCTAGCAGTGAGAAGGCACATCACGTGACATCAGAGATGGCGGTGTTCAAATAAAACGCGGGAACAATGCGACACGCAACGTACAGCTGACACGTAACATCACGCCTGCACTCCCCGAGGGATAGGACAGGACACAGCTGACACCTTGTCACTAAATGCCTAAGTTATTCGTAAAGTTCTATAGGAGTTCTGAATTATTCTGAGGTACAAAGTGTTTACTTATTTGTAAGTCAGTACGCTGAATCAAGAATGATAATATATTATATTCATGTAGTAAGTTGGTATTCTTCCAAATAACACTTTTACTCCTTAAATATTTTTGAAAGCTACATGAGTACCTACCCAATTCATATAGTCAATTTCCACTACTATTATGCATTGAAAATTGGTCTTCGCAATTTATGTAGAAATCATTCCTGGGTGCATACTTTTTTGTTTATGTGTATATTATATAACATTGGTCAGGCAGTTCTTCCATAGTTCAAGTAACCCAATCCACATTAGCCACCCAGGCCCATAGCCCAATAGCCCAATATGTTTTGTTTCCACGCACAACAATAGTCCTGTACCAACCGGGGGTTGTCCTTGGGTGCACTTGCATAGTACATACAGGGATAATCGTCGGCTAGTGCCTCCTTATCATTTAAAATTATTTAAGGGGCCTCTGCGAGTTGGCTTCGGCTCCTCGTACGCCTTCAAAAGGTCCGGGACCCCAGGGTCCCGAGAAATGTAAAAAATAATAATAATTTTATTTATTTCAGACTTTAAACTAGTCCATAGTTATACACTCAAATACATACTCACTCATATAAATCAAACTAAAAACAGATAAAACTCGACAATAAAATTGTGACTAAATAAAATCCAAATAATAAGAAAAATAATAATAATTAAAAATGTCAAAAAATATAAAATTGTCAGATTCATAGTAATAGTAACTGGTTAACAATTCTACCTGCCCCAAGCCCGATATACGGGTGCATCTAAGGCCTGCCAGTGCTGCATGAAAGGCCCGTCCAACCTGTTGGCAACAACGGTAAGAAAACTGTTGCCGCTGCCCCGCACTCTACTCGCTATCGAGGTCGCCCTCTTACGCATGCTGGCATAAAAACAGTCTATGCAGACGCTCGCGAACATGCCCGATGCGCTGCAGAAGCGAGGCAGCCGCAGCAGTGCCCTCAACGCGTTTATGTTCAATGTTATTGTTTTATACGATTAAGGCTGATTTTTCAATAGTAAGATAACTTTTATCTGAAGAATAAATATGACAGCGTGACATATTTTTTATACAAAAGCTGTCAAAACGCCATTTTTATTCCATAAATAAAAATTATCTAACGATTGAAAAAATTGTCCTAAGGAATATGTATATAAGAAAGGTTATGTGATAAAAAAAATTAAGGATAAATAGTAAAAATATAGAAACATTAAGGCTCCAAAGATTTCGGCTTAGGGAAAATTCAAGAGTAAAACGGGTTTAAAATACGTGTATCTCTATAAGGTAATGCGCGGTACACGCGGCTATAAAAGGCGCGCTATTTGCTGGCAAATCGTTTATACTTTTAGGTTTCAGTCTAAAGTTTGCGACGTCTTCCTATCTATCTTATCTATCGTTAAAGGTACTGCAGATTCACTTCCTCGTGAGAGTAACTTCCATAGGTTAGAAAACAAACTTTCTGTCTTCTTTGTTTTAGAATTTAAAAAATAAATTAGCCTTATTCAATAAACTCCATAGATTCGCTCTTCTTCAGAAGATATAATACAATGCTACCTATTAAATCTTTTGCAACAGAAGTTCATACGATAGCCATCTACGACAAGACGTAAAATACAATAATTGCTTTATACTCAAACCGTGCATTGCCGAGTGACGGCAGCCAAATAAGGTAGCTCACGATGGACGCACGTGCGATGCAATAGGTGAATAGGCCGTAAAGATATAGTTGAAAGGTAGTGTGTCATAATATGTCACGTATGCATGTGTCTTGTGTGTCTTCGCAGCTGGGCGTAACTGATTCCGCATTGCCACTATGCTGCTTGGGAATTTATGGCACTCTGGTAATTCACTGGGAACATTAGGAGTTACAGGTAATTTTGGGATTAGAGGAAACAGGGCCCCAATGCTGTATGGTATTTATGATTCCCCGCTTATATGTTACCACGAGCAAACCACATCAATATCGTGTCTTGTAGACACCCAGTTAGTCATTGTGTCACAGAGAATACGTTATTAGCAGATGTCGTGATTAGTTCAAGGAATTGACGTGGTTTCGAAGCAAATAGAGAATTAGGGCCCTGGTACATACATATATTGATAATGTACAGACGCCAGCAGGTCTAGCTACCCGAAACTGTCAAATTTTCCCAATCGACCTTGAACCTAATGTTTTAGCGATAAAGTTGAAAATCTATTAAAGAAATTTGACAGATTGTAGCAGCTTGATGTGTTGGCGTCTGTACGTCTAAAATTCATCTTAGTTCGTATTACTAATAACTTGAATCATTTTAACCCCGCGTTTACACCCAGAAGGTGAGAACACGCTTGTTTTCGACAAGTCTTGTAAAATACGTGTCAAAATTATGTTGTGTGAAACAATCCATTATGTGTTAACGTGCTTTCAGAAACGTATTGATAAGGTGGATCCGCAGCGGTAGTGCTCGAAATCCAAATTTTCTTGGGCTTTTTGCAATTTGCAGGACACTGTCAGGTTGTATCTTAATGAAAATATGATTCGCGACTAAAACAAATATGGATTTACATAATAATTAAAACCATAAGAATCATGAACAAATCTAACTTAAACTATTTTTTTGTTCAGCTTTTTGACAAGATTGCTACAAGTTTTGTATACAACTAGGCTTTACTACAATTACAGCTTGTTTTAGGTGTAAGCGATAAACTATATAAGACTTTAGACACAACATGTAGAATACAATAATGTTTTATACCTTTGTACAATCGTAGAGTAACAGGGTAGACAAACGACAAATAATCAAATCCGACCAAGACATAACATTCTGTAACATCCAGAAGTCAGAACCATCTTCGACGAATTCAAAAAAAGACTCGTTACTTGAAAGATTTCTATTTCGGATTGCATGAACGAATAGCGTACTTCGAATTCCAAACCATACTCCACTGGAGTTTCCTCGAAATAACTCCATTTCTACATTCTAAGCCGTGAACAATAAAATTCTGCATCAAAGCATTCATCATATCTATGCAGCCTTCAACTGTAACTACGTATATACTAGCTTACTATACTTGTACACTTTCATACAACACCGCATTGCTGTCGGCTAGCCGCTAGTTCTGACGTCATCGTCTGTCACTAAATAGGACAGACAGACAATACTACGGTTCTAGCTTGCTTCTTTACGAACTGTTAAGGAACTAGTAATATTAACTCCTACGTGCTATGCTGCCCTGGTACTGGATTGAAAATGCTTCGAGTTTATTGGGCTGAGTAGGTCAGGCTGGCCAATCTTTATGAAATATTGTTAACTAGAAATGTTCGAACTCTTTCGATCACTCTTTGGTGGTATTTATTACTGGGAATGCTTCGTGTTAACTGGCCTGATTAGTCAGGCAAATCTATTTTTTGTTTTTGTCTAGTCTGGCCTTTTTTAGTCTAGTCTAGTTTGTGTTCCACTGCTGGGCAAAGGCCTTCCATTTTCCCTTCCATACCTTTCTGTCTTGTGCGATCTCTGGTCATGTTGGCCCTGCAAACATGATCAGATCGTCACACCACCTTCGCCGCGGTCTACCTCGATGGCGATGTCCTCCCTGAGGCGTCCAGTAGGTGACGATCTTTGCATATCTCTCCGAGTGCATTCGTGCGACGTGGCCAGCGCACTCCCACTTCAGCCTGGCTGTTTTTTCACCAACATCCGCTACTTGAGTTAAGGAGCGCAGGGTGGTGTTTCTAGCGCGATCTGTACGCTTGACACCTATTATGCTGCGCTCCATTGCCCGCTGGCAAATCTTGAGTTTGGACTTTTGTTGTTCAGTAAGGGACCAACTTTGTGCAGCGTATGTTAGAGCGGGCTAGATGCACATGTCGATGAGTTTTCTCTTCAGTGTTATTGGAAGGCGTACCTTTCATGTGTTCTTTAAGGGTCCAGTAGGTTTTCCAAGCATTTCCGATTCGTCTGTCAACTTCCATGTCTTGTCTATTTTTGAAAGAAACTATCTGGCCCAAGTATATATCTGCCGTGATATGGAAGAAGGCGGCTGCACGACATTTTTACAGTATTATTCATCGTATTGCAATACATGCCCGTCTACCTCGACCCTACGTTTTGGCAAATCAATAGCTAGATTATATATATTGGAAGTGGTCTCATAGTTGAAGAGCTAGTAAAATAACTATTTCGTGTTATGGTGCTCAGTTACTTATTATTGACAATGTTTCACAATTTTGTCTGACATATACCATAGTTCACCGAAATATTGCGACTTTTTCTTTTGATGGTGTCTTGGTAGCTTTAAGGTTATAATCAAAATCGACGACATGTTGCGCCGACCCCAAATAAATTGGGACAAGGGAAAATAATAATGATGATGAATCAAAATCGCCCTCACCATGCGATGAAGTTTGTCGCCCTGTACAAAATGTTGGCCTGGAAAAGACAGTCTATACAGAAAATAATGGATAAAGCAACGACGAAAAGGAACAATACAGTTTCCATTTCCCTAATTTATTCATTGAAACCAGGACAAACTTCACAAGCACTGTACTATCCGCTAACCCGAACACGGCAAATAATTGAACAACATTAATTAAAATAAAGTAAAACTCTGAATCTGATCATTAATCAAGTTGACGCGGCTGTCCCAGTCTCAGGTGTCCAGACTTAGTTCTAACGAATTAGCATAGATTCAATAACTCATTCATTAATACCAAGGCTTGAGGATAGGAACTGTTTATTTACAATGAAAATGCTTGGATGCTTGTTTATTGAAAATGAAAATGAAATTTGGGGTGGTTTTGGGATCTACCTCCTAGTGGTCCACCCCGGGCAACGGCACCACAGGCTTGCCTGTGGTACGGCTGAACGATCCCACTTAGCGGTGGTAGGCTCCGCAAGGGGCCGCCTGGCTCGCGACCACCATCCCACCGGAGTCTGGCGCCAAGCAGCTTGCTGTGTTCCGTCGGTGTGTGGGAGTGCCAGTGCCTTTGGGGGAGAAGGAGATTGTCAGTTGCACTGTTTGGCACCGGTTGTGGTCTCTGAGTCAGCTAGCCGGGTAACTCATTTTGGAGGGTAGCGGGATCCGAAGCACGGTGCCAGCCGTTGGCCGACCGCAGTCAGTAGGGGGCCCAAGTAGCACGCCAGCCACGTGCCAAAGGCTGCCCCGCCAACTCGCGAAAAATCCCGGTATGCTCCACCGTGCCAGCCGGCGACTGGATGGGAGGACCCGGTAGCCATATCCGGGGGGGTTCGGGCGTCCCCGCAGTCTCCAGATGAGTTCCCCGTAGGTTTGGTTGGCTCTAGTGTTCCACTTGGATCACTGAGCGGCGCCTCGACAAGTCGACTTTTTCCCCCAACAACTCCACTCAATATGACACACAAAGCGAAGAAAAATAGGGTAAAACAACGGCTGCACTTCCTCCCACTAAAAGTGCACCTCACTAATATCAGGGGGTTGCACTCCAATCTCGATTCGGTCCATCACCACCTTGAGACCGAGAAGCCGCACCTGTTTTTCCTAACGGAGACGAAGATAACAACCCCGTCGGACGTGGCGTACCTCAACTACCCGGGGTACTCTCTTGAACACAAGTTCAAGAAGCAAGCTGGGGTCTGTGTGTACGTCCGCGATGACATTTGTTGTCGTCGTCTCCGTTGCTTTGAGAAATCGGGTTTCTCTGCCATATGGCTACTTGTGGATACTGGCGTGGAGAAATCTCTCTACATCGGCATCTACCGATCGCATAGCGGTGACCAGGAGACAACAGCGCTCTTTAATTTCCTCGTGGAGTCGACTGACGTAGCCCAGCAATGGTACCCAACGGCGAAGCTCATTTTTCTGGGGGACTTCAACGCCCATCATAAAGAATGGTTGTTCCCATACCAGAAAACTGACCATGCTGGGTTGGAGGCGCGCAATTTTGCTTTAACGCTAGATCTAACCCAGATGGTGAATGTGGCAACGCGGGTACCGGATGTTGACGGCCATACACCCAATTGCTTGGACCTTCTGCTGGCATCTGATCCGGACAGTCATTCAGTATCGGTCTCAGCCCCGCTGGGAACGTCTGACCACTGTCTGGTGAAATCCATATCAACCTGCTCTCCTCCAGATGAGAGCCCTAGAGGCACGAGGCGAGTATGGCGATACGGGCCAGCAGACTGGGATGAGATGCGGCACTTTTTTGCGTCTTATCCATGGCGGCAAGTGTGCTTTTCCTCGGGTGACCCCTCGCGCTGTGCTGACGCGGTTGCGGACGTGATTCGGCAGGGGATGGAATATTTTATTCCATTCTCCGACATCCCGCTCGGTCACAAATCCCGGCCTTGGTATAATGCAGAATGTGCCCACGCTGAGGCCCGAAAAGAGACTGCCTACCAAGCCTGGGTCAAGGCCCGCGACCGCAAAGTTAGAGCGCGCAGGGTTCGCGCGAAGAAGAGAGCCTTTAATTCTGCCGCCAAGTTCTGCAAGCGGGTTTTGCGTAGGGCACGTTTTGACCATGTCGGACATATCGGGGCCAGGCTGGCTTCGCACCCTCCGGGTAGTAAACAGTTCTGGTCCCTGTCTAAAGCGGTTGAAACGAATTTCTGTCGTCCCACTTTACCTCCTATGATGAAACCTGATGGGTCGCTGGCTCACTCTGCAACTGAGAAGGCAAATTTATTTGCATCTCTCTTCGCAAGCAATTCACGTCTGGACGCTGGCTCAAAGCAACCACCTACTGTACCTCATTGTGACTCCTCGATGCCGGAGATCGCAGTACACATTAAAGAGGTCCGAAGAGTATTGTGCAGTCTAGACGTGAACAAGGCCAGCGGGCCTGACGGCATTCCAGCGAGAGTGTTGAGGCAGTGTGCGCCTGAACTGTCTCCTGTATTGACACGTTTGTTCCGCCTCTCTCTTGAAAAAAGAACGGTGCCGAAATTCTGGAAGCTTGCAAATGTACAACCAGTGCCCAAAAAAGGCGACCGTGCAGACCCTGCCCATTACCGTCCGATCGCCATTACCTCCATTCTGTGCAAAGTTTTGGAAAGGGTACTGAACAATAAGTTGCTGAACTACCTTGAAGACAATGATCTCCTCAGTGACCGTCAATATGGCTTTCGCCGGGGACGGTCAACTGGCGATCTTCTTGTGTATGTCACGCACTGCTTTGGCGAAGCCATCGAGAAACACGGCGAAGCACTGGCTGTATCGCTTGACATCTCGAAGGCCTTTGACAGGGTCTGGCACGCTGCTCTGCTCAGCAAGCTTCCTGCTTATGGAATCCCAGCTGATTTTTGTAGCTGGATATCAGATTTCCTTAGTGAACGGTCGATTAGAGTAGTTGTTGATGGCTGCTCTTCTGACCTTATGGCTATTGATGCCGGAGTTCCTCAGGGGTCTGTTCTCTCTGCAACTCTTTTCCTGCTGCACATCAATGGCCTGCTTCGGCCTGGTATTGTTGGGTACGCAGATGACAGTACAGTTTCAGAGAGATACTTGTCCAGCGCAAAAACCAGCGGGGCTGAAGTTCGTTCCTTGAGAGAGGCCATGGTAGAGCGGACAGATTTGACCTTAAGCTTTGTCTCCCAGTGGGGTGATGATAATCTGGTCTCTTTTAACGCCACCAAAACGCAGGCGTGTCTTTTTACCGCTAAAAAGAGTCGTTTCGCCCAAACTCCTACTTTTCGGGGTACATCTGTTCCTGTAACTGATCGACTTGAGCTCCTAGGCATGGAGTTGACATCTGGTCTCAACTTCGGCGCCACAATCGAGTACAAGGCCCAAACTGCGGCCAAGAAACTGGGCATCCTAAATAGGGTGAAGCGATACTTTACGCCTGGACAGCTTTTAACCCTTTACAAAGCGCAAGTCCGATCTTGCATGGAGTATTGCAGTCACCTTTGGGATGGATCAGCTAAGTGCCAACTAGCCGCGCTTGACTCGGTGGAACGCAGAGCTAAGAGGCTCATTGGCGACGTAAAACCAATGCCAAGCTTCATTGCTTGGCTCATCGCCGCAAGGTTGCCTGCTTGTCGGTCTTCTACAGATTGTACTTCGGAGAGTGTGCCCGAGAACTCCACGACCTCATTCCACCGGCCCCCTTCTACCACCGGACATCTAGACGCACTGCCAGTTACCATCCCTACCTGGTTGCTATTCCACCAATTCGCACTAAGCGCTTCCAAATGTCTTTTATAATGCGCACAGCAAAAAGAGTGGAACTCACTACCTGCGTCTGTGTTTCCGAACGTATACAACCCTAATCTCTTCAAAGTGAGAGTGAACAGGCTTCTTCTGGGTAAGCTCACTCCATTGTCGACTTTGTCTCTGTCACCTCTGACCTAGACTAGAGTCAAGAGCAAACCCATCACAAATAAAAAAAAAAAAAAAAATGCGAAGGTAAGGCTTGATTCAAATATCTTTAGGAAAGGCGTTCTTTTTTTTACTAGAGAAAAACCTAATGATGGTTATATACCAATGATAATATTAAGAATTTTAAAAATTAATAACGATAAAATGTCAGTCTGACTTGAAAATCTGGGACGAAGACAAACTAAAGGAAAAAGCAAATGTATAACAAAGTAACTCAAAACTGCATAAACGCTTTGGAGCCAACCCGATTATTCCCTAAGGTCGAAGTGCCAAGGCCCAAGTGCTAGAGCGTGCTCTGCAGGCCTAATGCAGCAATTCTGGCTCCATTTTGGGGACAATTTGATGCAGCTATCAGTTCCATTTAAACTGCACAACAGTTGCATTAAAAATCCTCTAATGCTGCAACGAATGATTAAAACCACACTAACGCTCGTATACTCAAGTCCAAGGCCCAAGTGCTAGAGAGAGCGTGCTCTGCAGGCCTAATGCAGCAATTCTGGCTCCATTTTGGGCACAATTTGATGCAGCTATCAGTTCCATTTAAACTGCACAACAGTGGCATTAAAAATCCTCTAATGCTGCAACTAATTATTAAAACCACACTAACGCTCGTATACTCAAGTCCAAGGCCCAAGTGCTAGAGCGTGCTCTGCAGGCCTAATGCAGCAATTCTGGCTGCATTTTGGGCACAATTTGATGCAGCTATCAGTTCCATTTAAACTGCACAACAGTGGCATTAAAAATCCTCTAATGCTACAACGAATGATTAAAACCACACTAACGCTCGTATACTCGTACGCTACCTTTGTGAACGCGAGTTAACGAATGAATGTACTTTTTGTGATTCCAGTTCAGTATTTTGAGTGTTCGTAAAATGGAGTAGCGTTTTTATCGTAATGAACCATCCGCGCCATTATTAAAATATTATTTGTAAAGTCACATGCATTATTTATTGTTTCTTGATATAATATGTCAGCGGCTAAACACGCTTCCAAGTTTACTGTGCATAGTACATGCAGTGCAGCTTTAACCCGTAGGCTCCACCCCTAAATTTCTTTTATGCGGGTTAAAACGCTCATTTTAACTATTGAAATGAAATGAAATAAAAGTTATTTATTTGCCAGAATATAGGTGCTTACAAAATAATATGGTAAAATAATTTTTGTCTCACTATATTCGACTTACCAGTCGTGCAAATATTTCTAAGTAGTGCATAATAATGTCTTGAAGTTACATCAGTTTATTAGAATATAAGTATCTCACAGTCAAGACTTCAGTTTATCAGTTATTAGATTTATAAATCATGTCAATAATTATAAGTAAATAAGTGTTCGTTTTATACAGGGTGTCCGTTTACGGTGTAGCGAAAATTAAGGTTGTGGTACAGACCATCAAACTGAACAACTTTTTCAAGGAGACCAACATCGTAATCGTGAAAAAAAAATTTATCGTTCCATACATTTGGTCAAGTAGGTATTGAAGTTTTGTATGAGACGACTAATTTTTTTTTTCATGCTTACGATGTTGGTCCCCGGGAAAAAGTTGCTCAGTTTGATGGTCTGTACCACACCCTTAATTTTCGCTACACCGTAAACAGACAGCCTGTATAGTTACTAGCTTTGCCCGCGACTTCGCTCGCGTTAATTTAGAATTTGACAATCAATTCACACTACTATTCATGAAACTTTAGTAGTGTGTTAGTAACTTAAAATTTTATCTTAAGGCCAGGCTTTCCTGGCCTGTAAGCCTTTGAAACGCTATCTCCTCCTCCCCCAAATTCAGAGCGACGTATTTATTTACGATGCACCGCCGACCATTTCGCGGAAAATCCACGCCACAGTGTAAAATATTTGCAGTTGATCAATAATGAATTATTAGTTCAATTTAAACCTACTGTGTATTAGGTATACGGTGAACTAAAATTATTACTTAAAATGTCCTGTGTTACTCAGATATATTGTAGCAGACAAGGTGACCAAATACTTCTGAACAATTAAAAATGTCAATAAGTTCCATACACTTCAAGTTACCATTAATATCTGAACATTCATTACTTCATTAATATCTGAGCAGATGCTTGTCAATAATTTTTATAGACACAACTAACCAAAATTATCTTAACACTTACAACTAATATCGTTGACACTATCTATTGAGCTTGCAGATTCGACAAGCGAATAGGGACCGGGATCGGGATTAGTGGCGTGTCGATTCTATTCGACGACGTACGAAGCGTCGAGGCGCGTGGCTCGAAAACCTGGTGTTTGTATTTTAGGTACGTGTTATTTTTGAGGACCTATTAATCCTGAAAGTAAGTTCTGGCTCATCATAAAGCCAAAACTATCATATTAGATACCTACTCCAAATTTACCCATAGACCATACCACTAGTAGACCAACGAGGCATTGGATATTCTGTTGTGCTTTCATGTCGTCTTGCTTACTTCCTACATAAAAAAAAACAAGCAACGAATCACGTAATTAGTCCACAATACCCATTGGGCTATTACAGAACCGAAGATATAGGTGACCTGACTCACGGCGCATTTAAAACGGGTCGCCTTGAACCGCAGCTCGTAAACCTGGTTGCCCTCACCCATTTAATATTTATAATATTCGGGCCAACAAGCGTAATTGCTACTGCTCGGTAATTACAATAAATATAGAAGGTAGATCAAAGTAATGAGTTTTTGTTTGACATCATGATCAAATTAGACTTGGGAGGTCTTATGTCCAGCGGGGTTATTGCGTTAAACACGTACAATGATATCCTCATCTGCTTAGCCTTTTCCCAACTATGTTGGAGTCGGCGTCCAATCTAACCGGATGCAGCTGAATACCGGTATTTTACATAGAGCGACTGCCTGTCTGGAGGTCAGGATGGTATCAACCACACCCCATGGTAAGACTGATTGACTGTGAATAATAGAGTTTATTTTGCGGGAGCAGATCTAAGATGAGGAGCCAGCCCAAGAGAGATACAGAAACCAGCAGGGCAGCATGTGGCGAGCTGTTGGGCAGTAGCGACCCTACAGACCCTATCTCCCGGGAGAAGTCTTGTTTCTCATCTCTGGCTTGCCTTTATTGACCGGCTGGATCGAACACTGACGAGGAACAGAGCTCCCACCTCATTCTTCCCTTTGTTGGCCGACTTGAGTGAAGATTTGCAAGAGCAAACGTACTCGGAGGAGAGAAAGAATTCCAGTAAGTGCTGGTAGGGATCTTGACCATCTTCCGGACTCTGGGATTGTTCTGATAGCCGTGAAATACCATCCATGTGCCAACTGCGGCAAGCGTAGCGTAACCTGATCGATGGTCCCGTGCGGCTGTTGTTACTTAGCCACCGGCCCCACAGGACACATACAATGGTAATTAATACCTTACATTTTAACAATTCTACAACATTCATTGCGTTATTTACGTTGGCGAGTAATGGATTAGCAATTTATTTCAAAATCCATCTTATTATGATTTAAAGTTTTAAACGTGTGTTACGGAATTGAGGTGCGTGAGTGGACTTAGTTAGATTAAGTTATAAGAGAAGATATAGCTGAACATCATTATAGACCTAAATAATTATATTACTGTAAATGGAGATTGAATTGAGTTAAAATTACAAATTTCGTTTAGCGGAGTTTCTAAGTAATACACTTCCTTATAATCTTAAAACATGTTAAAACCATTACAAAATGTATTTCTTTGAAATTAACTTTCAAGACCAAAATTGAAATGTAAAAGAAATGTCTTTTGAAACAGGGGGCCTACTCCGAAGCGAAAATCCGAAGTATCAGCCGAATTTTTTTCTATTTCGTTCGGTTGGTTCGGATCCGACCAACGTCACAATAAAGTTCGTTGAACCAACGTCAAAATGAAGTTCATTCGGATCCGAACCGACCGAACGAAATAGAAAACAAAGGTATTGAGAAAAGTCCGAACATTCGGCCGATACTTCGGATTTTCGCTTCGGAGTAGGCCCCCAGGTTCGCCTGATGTGGACCAAGAATCAATTATGTGAGGTTTAATTTGCCGTGATCAAAGGTGACTATATTATATTCACAATCACAACTTCACAAGTAACATTAAATACATATGTGCAGGAATATATATTAATTTTATATTGTCTGCCTCGTAAGTCTAGTGGTCGCTAGCGCTACTACTGAGCATAGAGGTACTGGTTTCGATTCCCAGGTCGGGCAAAATGTTATTGGGTTTCTCCGTCAGGGATTAATTAGCCCGGAGTCTAGATTTGTACTCAGTTGGTGGCCATAGCCTCACCCCTTTTACATGGGATTTAACATAACTGGCGAAATGTGTGTTGTACCTATAGTGTACTTACACCTCTGCCTAGAAACCATTCGGGGAATACAAGCGTGAGTTTAAGATCCCTGCACAAAAGCCACTGACACTTTCATTTCATTCTCAGAATTTACTAGACAAAAGTTATTTTTGTTTGTTGTTATATATGTTTTAAGTTATAGACGTAGGTGGTGTACTTACCTGTGATTGCTACGCTCTGCAGGTGCAATATAGAAACTGTGCCTCCATTGCACAAGCGCTAACACGACGAAGCTTACGGTAAGCGGCTTAGCCCACGCGGTGACATGATTGGTGAAACTGTATGGTTAATGGTCGTTATGGAGACTCTACACACGATTAGTTACAAGTTATTGTGAATTTCGATTGATGAATTCAGAATGGATAGTTTCTCCATTGAAAAGCGAAAATCCTCCGACCAGGCGAGTGTTGTCTCTTGTGGGCTACTGCCAGACGATTGCATGTTTTCGGGCTGTTTATAATCTATGATATTATTATTCAGATTTCGCCGTAAACTTTGCTTGCGCGATGTACTCGTAAGATGTATTGCGTAGTTCGTATGTGGCGGTATAGATGTCGCCACCACACATTAATTCATTATCAAATAAAATAAATAAGTAAGCCATGTAGGTATGACTTCATTTGTATGGGCTTCTTATTTACTGATATTAAGAACTCTTTGGTATAGTCAAAGAGAGGTCTGTTTTGCAAGCTTCAAAAGATAGCTGTCCATTTATTTCGGGAGGAGAGAAGCGGCAAAATGCAAACATAAACATTATAATTCCAACAGATTTACTTCATGTTTTATCAGAATTCTTTTGGCTAATGTTTGCACTTCTCTGCTCCACTTTTAAGCCCTCGCATCAAAAGATGTTTAATATGATGCCCCGCGCTTGACTAAATTAATTGAAAGCCCTCACATGCACAATATTAGGCGCCAACAGCTTGCTGTAAGCCATACACATATACTCATTCCACCAAAAGAGAGGTCAAAATTTCAACCTAGGTCAATTTTTATCTCTAAATCAAACCAATAATTTAGCCACTGCACCAAACGATCAATCCTTTCAGATTTATATCAAGAACGCTATAATCCAGTCTTCCAATTGAAAATCAACCCCCCTCCTCCGTATGAGCCAGTAATTAGTGGCATACTGTCCATTCCATCGGCTCATCGTGAATGCCTAATACCAGCACATGCAGGCCCATTGTCTTAGGATGGCACGCTACGGTAGATGCCTTAATGATCTGGCTGGCTAATATAATTATAGCCTCCTGATTCACTTGAATAGCACCCATATTTGCGCGTTATTAACTGGAAGATATTTTTGAAAGTGACCGATGGTGAGATTTACACTAAATTACTTTAACGATTGATTCTGCGATGCTGTAATGCCTGTCTTTATTTTCTTTTTGGGAAAGTTAATTTATATCGACCCGTCTCCCAACCCTCTGTCTCTTCTTCTAAAGGGTAACCATACTACCTTTTTAAGGCGCAGATAAATGCCAATGGCCTCGAGCGGTTAGCTTGCGTGTTCTGTGCTGAGCTCACGCAACGCGTCGTACGTCCACCCAGTAATAGGACTCGCCCATCAACGAGCGCTGTCCAAAATTAAAAGCATTATTAATTTATTACACATAAAACAAAAGGTAGGTATTTTAATAAAACACGTACTTATATTAAACGATAAATAATTAAATTCTCTTTTGAAATGGTGAAGGTTCCATAAAAATACGCTTGATAATGTTTGCGTGATTCTCATATTTTTATCCACGTTGGACATTGTAATAAAAACACAACATATAGTTTTCCAAATCAAACACCATTAAAAGCCGGCTCTAAGAATGTTTGACCAACGATTGTTCACTGCAGGATGGCACATAATTTTCTTAACTTTTCCTCAGCCAGGTCCAACTTCTATCATAGCATAACAATTATCATTTCCATGATGTCTTTTTTTTCTGTTTTCGTTTCAGTCGTGGGCGCCATAATAAACAATATTTCTTTCTGTTTCTTGTAGAATGTCGTCTAATCCACATATAGCTAGTTAACAATGATAGAAACTTCGAGTTGAGTGTAGCACTCGACCTACTGACTCAGCCTCGGGCACGTCGATAGCCGTCCATTGTCTAGCTTGTTTTATATACCGTCCACTTATGTTAGCAACAATGTTATTAAGGAAGGAGTAGAGGATATGAGAATGACATAGATAGTTTTGATAAAATTATTACGTAATTCCATCACTGCAAGTACATGAATCGAATCAGAAATGAAGAGATCCGCAGGAGAACCAAGGTAACCGACATAGACCAAAGAATTGCCAAACTTAAGTAGCAGTGAGCAGGGTATATTGTTCGCACAGATGGCCGATGGGGCCGAAAGCTAGAGTGGCGACCGCGTACCGGAAGACGTAACGTTGAAAGGTCTCCCACAAGGTTAACCGATATTCTTATGAAGACCGCAGGAATCCGCTGGATGCGGGAAGCACAGACCCGGTGAAGTGGCGGTGCTTGGGAGAGGCCTATATCCAGCATTGGACGTCTTTCGGCTGAGTTGATGATGGATGAATGAATGATAAAGTACATGAATTAAATAGCCAGGCTCAGCAGACGACAAAGGCCAGACGAAGAAGGTCAGGAGAGGATGGACACTTTTTGTTAGCAGTTTCACGGAATTCTTGATTATTAGCTCACATCTATTCTTTGCAGCAGTGGACCTCGATAGTTCTGAATTGGCTAAACATTCATCGAGATAATATTGAATTGGGTTTTTCTAGCGTCTTCGTTTACCTTTTTTAGAAGCATTGTTGATCTACCAAACCGCAGTAGGCCCAAATGTTGTAGGCTTTCTTGGAGCCGACAAGACAAAACTATATCCTTCTCTTTCATACCCAATCTAATCAATACCGCTTACACAGTTAATCCTCTATTGTGAGTAAATACTCCTAATAGTCGCTAATGTATCATCTAACCTTGATGTCACCACACGCTAAAAACATTATTAAGTCATGATTGTGAACTCTGGTTAACATGATGTCATGCTTACGCAACTATTCTGCTCTGTGGCTTATTGAATTGTTACTGGGAGTGTCTGTAATTGGTCTTGTGAAGAAAGGCTTATTTTTCGTTGATTACGGGTATCTGGCCCACAGCTGTGGGTACTTAGACCTTTCCCAAATTGCGTCACAACCGTCAGATAGGTCAGCCTAAAAACCACTTTAAAAATTTGGACAGCTGAAACCTAAACCGGTATTGTGGAAACCGACTTAACTACCTAACTTTAAAAAATATGGCCTTTGACATTGAGATAAGTAAAAAAAAAAATGCTCATTAAATAATTTTCATGTTCATTTCGAAGTAATTATGACCATGGAATTCTGTTAAAAAGTTTTTGTTCGCCTACCCGATTTTGTTAGCTCTAAATGTCTTCCATATAACTGGTTAATCACATTTCCATATACACCTTACAGACCAAAACAATTGAGGGCTAAGTTCACCAATACTCTGAACGTGTTCAACTGCTGCCAATGTCATTGCGGTGGATAATTGACACTGACAGCTCTTGAACACAGTTTTGATGATGCGCTGATCGCGTTCAGTTTCATTGGTGAAATTCTGCCTGACTCCTACACATTCACTAATCCGATTTCAATGCAGTTTCTCTGCAAACTGCAATTATAAATTGCTAGTGATCGAACGTCCATTACGTCATCTGAAGATCAAGTTTTTGGTACGATAGCCGAACATTTCGCTCAGCAGTTTGGTTAAAATTGATTGGCAATCACTGGATGCTGGTGAAGCGTGTTTGAGTACTTTTGAGTGGAATAAGTTGTAATTGGTCAAATAGAATAGGCACTCGAGAATACATTATTTTAAAATATCTTTTGCCCGCGGCTTCTCCCGAGGTAGTCTATCAGTACCTACCCTAATTGCGTAACACACTATCAATCGGAATCGGTTTCATCTTGACATCTCAACATTCATTGCGTTATTTACGTTGTTGCGCAGACAACATTTTCGAACATATGAAGCAATAGATTAGCAATTCGCTTCAAAATGATTCAGATTCCGATCGATAGTCAATCTGCCTAGCCTTTTCCCAACTATTTTGGGGTCGGCTTCCAGTCTAACCGGATGCAGCTGAATACCAGTATTTTACATGGAACGACTGCCTATCTGACCTCCACAACCCAGTTACTGGGTAATACGATACCCCTTTGGTAAGACTGGTTGTCAGGCTTTCGGGCTTCTGACCACCCGTAACAACTGTAAAAGATCCTCAAATGACAGCCGCGACCAACGGCTTAACGTGCTTTCCGAGGCACGGAGGAATCTCGGTATGAAAAGATGATCACCCATCTACAGACGAACCCCGGCAAGCGTAGCTTAACCTGATGGATCCACCCGTGCGGCTGTTATTACTTAGCCACGAGCTCCTCTCGAGATTCCGATCGATAGTGTGTTACGCAATTAGGGTGCTGGATACAAGTATCCTATGTCCTAACTAAGATATTGATCTACCCACAGAATTGATAAAAGAGGTCCGCTTACAAAAAAAAGAGAACTTTTTTATCTGTTCTGTGGATCATCTTTCATCGTAATCCGTTAAGCCGTTAGTTACTTAAAGAGTAACAAACAGAGTTACTTTCGCATTTATAATATGTATTATCGATAATTGAATGATGACATAGAAGGTGTCTGGGATTCTATAGCGTAAGCATTGTCAACAGGTTATAGCGTAAAACTAGTTTTTTTTAAATTAATTTAAAATGTTGTTTGCCTGAGTTTGTACTAAATACTGCAAAATAAATAAATGTTTTTACTTACTCTCTTTCTTACACGTTTGGGAGACATGTCTGATAGTAAATTAAACATAGGAATCAATAACTTCATACAAAAAAGCAGGAGCTCTATCCTATACTTATTTTGATGGCTCAGTATATATGTATAATATCAGTTTCTAAATAATAATAGGTACAGCTAGTAGCTATTCAATGAAAAAGAATCTTGCCTGAATTTATGCAAAGTTCAATTTTCCACAACATACTCGCATAAATTCAGTTCCATTTTGATTAAATCAAACACGAAGTAAAAAAGCACAAATATACTGAAAATATTAGTTACTTTATTTAATAGAAATATGTGCAGAAAACGTTGCAATGTTTGTAGTCCATTTTGAACGAGTTGTACACATATATCGCAACAGTGCTTCTAATTTGTAAATTAAACTTTAATCACATCGAACGATCATGAGGAGCCAAAACTTAAATATGGCGAAGTAGGTATGTCCTGTAGTAGTCTTAATTTAAACGTTTTGATAATGCAATATTATGGCATGTGATCCAGATCCTATGGCGGGTTAAGTTTTTGTTAAGTATTATCGAATAAACAAATTATAAATATGTTTAGTTTGAGGGCGCATGAATATAATATGTTTATCATATATATTTATGATTATCAAACACTTTATCAATAAAATAATTATTAGGCCTTCTTTACATAACAGTCAATAGACACCTATGTTATGCTAATAATAAAATGAAATAAATGGGGATTATTTACCGTTTGATTTTTTTTTAAGCCACCAGCAAGGAATTAATAACGAATGCTCTAGTAATGGCATCACGCTGACAACTGATGGATCAATTACACCAGTAAAAGCACCTAATAAGGTAATTATAAACACTGTAATAAAACGACAATTAGACGTAATAGTCCTACAAACTGAGCCCAAACGCGGTTCGATAAACGTTTTTAGGATTTCTAAAGGGCTAAAAAATACTTGCACCTAGAATACCTACAGGCCCACATTTTGCTACTTGGTCTTTACGGACTAGCCACAGACGCCCAAAAGTGTGACAACCAGTCCTACCAAGGGGTATCGTGTTACCCAGTAACTGGGTTGTGGAGGTCAGGTAGGCAGTTGCACCATGTAAAATACTGCTATTCAGCTGCATCCGGTATAGACTGGAAGCCGACCCCAACATAGTTGGGAAAAGGCTAGGCAGATTGAATCACATCGACCGATCACGAACTAGTATTTGTGCTACAACACAACAAACTGGCGAATACGATGTGTTTAACCTTCGCTTAGATTGACTTTCGTCGTTGCCTTTGTCGTTTAACCAAACGGACAGTTTAGTATAGCAGACCGTTTACAAAGTATTTGGATGACTACACAATTTAAATTATTCACGTCTGTCTGTGAATAATTTTTCTTATCCCTTTTCTTATCTTAATATAACAAGATTTAGTAATTTCACCACCTTCACATTATTGACCTTTAGAATAAGATTCTATTGGAAATTTCTGAGAACGGCCCGAAAGGGTTAAAAGTTCCGATACAGTTAATATGAAAGAGTTAATTAATTGTACAACGAAACAAGCGAATCCTAACTAATATTATAAATACGAAAGTGAATTTATTTGTTACACTTTCACTTTAAAACGGTTGAACGGCTTTGGATAAAATTCGGCACTTGGGCAGACCGTGAACTGGATTTCATCCCGGGCGGTAGGACGTTCCCGTGGGATACTTTCCGACTTCCACGCAGGCGAAGCTGCGGGCAAAAGCTAGTACTAGATAAAGTAGGTAATCTATTATATTGTTTCGAAATATTAACTAAACTAAACCAAAAATTCCTCAAGTAAACTAGTATGAAGGTAAAGTCATTCGCAAACCACATTCCTTCATTATTGTAGGTCCGACTGACCGTCTCATTTGTAGTTCATTATCATCACCAGGAGGAAGAGGAGCTTGTGGCTAATTAATAACAGCCGCACGGGTCGATCCATCAGGTTAAGCTACGCTTGCCGGGGTTGGTCCGTAGATGGGTGACCATCTTTACATACCGAGACTCCTCCGTACCTCGGAAAGCACGTTAAGCCGTTAGTCCCGGCTGTCATTCGTGGATCTTTGACAGTCGTTACGGGTTGTCAGAAGCCCAAAAGTCTGACAATCAGTCTTACCAAGGGGTATCGTATTACCCAATAACTGGGTTGTGGAGGACAGATAGGCAGTCGCTCCATGTAAAATACTGGTATTCAGCTGCATCCGATTAGACTGGAAGCCGACCCCAACATTGTTGGGAAAAGGCTAGGCAAATTGATTTTTATCATCATCAATCTGTCTCAAGGAAAATCGAATGTTTTTATTATAATAGCCTATGCAATTTCTTGAAGAGCCTAAATTTCTTCAACTCCGTACAAAAATCTGTGCATAATGTAACTAATTTTATTATAGACCGTCTCCATCTCAAGTCACAATATCTCGCGTTGTAAGATCCCGGAAAGGACAGTGTTCTCTCCGTGTTATCTGTTTAAGCGGAATCTAAATCACGGGCACAGGGCCCCGGGGAAATTAAAACGAATCAACTATTTATTATACACACTAATGATTTTGTTGAAGATACTTTAAAAAGGGAAAATGTTGATATTGCCAGCTGGGTTTATGTAAGATGAGATCTGGCTTTGAGCCTTTAAAGGGTCCAAGTTAAGGTTTAATTTGCCAAATCTGTGAATCTACCTCGCTAGGTATTCGGCTTGTCAAACCGGACCAAGTCTATATAAATCTGCCATTCAAATCACTGTAAAGACATTAAGCTGTGACAAAAAAAAATAGCTTCCAAGAATTTGGTAAGACTTTTCGTTAAGACTGGGACAGTTACCTAGCTAGAAAATCTATTTTTTTTTATCTTAGGCAACATCAGTGTCCCAACTCTTAATACAAAAAGCTAAGCGCTTAGCTTATGCCTTAATCCAGATGTCTGGACAATCATGGAAGAGATCTTTCGAAGCAACGAGTTCACTCTTTCATTAGTTGAAGATCAGCAACTCAGTATCCCTTTTTAACATGAAATACCAAGCTAAATAGAAAACCTAGATTCTATAAGAGAAACAGAAGTTTGAAATGTAGTTCGATTTCAGTTATACTGCTTGATGTACTGGCAAGATGTCGGAGCGACGTACATACTGCAATGTATCTTATCTCTATATATTTGACACTAATTCTAGAATTTTCCCAAAGTAGGGTCTTTGGGAAAATTCTAGAATTTGTGTCTTCATGATAGCTATGTGTAGTTTAATACTAGAGTTAATAAAAAGAGACTAAATAAACGCAAACAGTTTTGCTAAATGTATCTTTATTAGTAGACGAGACGCTTTACAGAATTGTTGTAATAACGACCGAGTTGTCTGGATCTGGAATTCAAACAAGTTGGTCATTTATACAACAATTCTAAAACCTACCTTGTATATTGCTGAAAGTGAACCTGAAACTAATTTAGCTTTCTCTGAATTCCTTTGTATCCAGCCCAGACATGTATTACAGGAACAGGTAAAAAAAAAAAATTGTAGATTGCGACGAAGCTTCAGTAACGCAAAAGCCTAACCTTTCCCGAAAATTTGGAAGAAAACAAAAAACAGTAGCAATTTAAAATAAATCCAACTCATTAAGGGTTTCAAAAGGTTACGTGCGAAGACCAAAAAAAGCACTTAAGTCACATTCCAGTAATATATCGAAGGCAATTGGCTATATCTATTGCCTCCAAGCCACTTTAAAAGCCTTCGAATAGATTCGCGTATATTTTTTACACCTGGCAACCTTTTTAGCTGCTTAAGGCGTTGAGAAATGGGTTGCCAGTAGTTTTTCCCTAACAACCTAAATTAGTGAAATGATTTTGACATAATATTACTTTTTCAAGTGTTAAGAGATGGCCGATTTGTAAACGTACTTAAGTAATAAAGTTTCTTTATAGCTTAAGTCCAGGACCTACTTTATTAGTTAGCCTGTATTACTTCCCTCCCAAGAGATGGGGTTATTTTTTAATCTAAGAGAGAAAATAATTTCGCAAAGTTGCAATCAGTTTCAGCATTTACTTAGAAAACTTTATTCTTCTACATGCACTATGATTTTTTTTTATCAAAGAAAGTGAATGCAATGTAGTATTCTCGCCATGTCGCTGCTCTCTGTTTATGCCAAAGCAAAGTTGTATAGATGAAAATTGCCCAGTTTAATGAACGCTAGTGATGTACTGAAACCCAATATCGATAATGCGATTAGGGGAGTCGCTCACAGCGCGTTATGTCCGGGCTATTGCCTCGAAGGGTTATTATCGCCATCCAAAGCAATAAGCATTTTCATTTTAAGCGTTTGCACGTTGTTGTGATCCGGCATAGGATTTTATTGGACGCAGAAATTGATTTTAGGCGGGATTTAGTTTCGGAAAAGGTAATGGGGAAATGTTATGTAGTGAGGAGGTGATCGGTGTGTTTTCCGGTTCTTAATGAGAACCGATATTTGATTTGTAGTAGGGTGGGACAGTAGTTTCAATAGAAAATCATCACTTCTAGATAAATTAATTCTTGTTTCTGGGCACAAGAGCCCTTGCTTTGCACTTAAGACCAAACTGTAGCGGCCTGAAAACAGACGCCTAATGAAAGCTTGAGGGTGTAACTCATTGTCTTTGACACGGTCGTCAGCGTCTGTGGAGCTAAGCTAGTCTTCCATAACCTCAAGACAGTTGTATTATTATCGTATATTTATATTCCTGTCAATATACCCATATATTTTGTATACCAACATTTGTTATGCAGCAAGACGGATTTTCGGTCGTCTCCGCTATACATACAAATAAATTATTATAACTGCCTGTTTGTTACCTTGTCACGCCTAACCCACAGAACCGATCATTATGAAATATGAATTTGATAGATAGGTAGACTGGGAGCTGGAGAAGAAAAAAATTTGAAATACAAAATACACTTGGACGAAGTCACGGGCAACCGCACAAACATAACATTAGCACAATGTTATGACTCGTTAATTTATTTAGTCGACGACCTCTACACCTCCTGCACAATAACAGCTGCTGCAAGCAGGTGTTTGTGATCAAATGTTGTAGAATATCAGTTGGCTGCCAAATATCACAACATTACAGTAATATGTGGCATTACACAGCAGCCTGGCTTGCGGGTAATAAATATTAAGTGTAGCGATGGGATCATCAAGTTTAATAGTTTGAGTTGAGCGATTAGGTGATTACTAAACCTATTCAAAAACAAATTATTTTATTTCACATAAGTAAACCTACGTAGACACTTATGAAACGTCTGAGACCGTTCGCTACGCGCGTCGCGTGTTTGTATTGAAAGATAATAATATATGAGCAGCGCTCACTGGCGCGGACGCGTGCGACGAGTTTGACAAACACATGGTCCTATGTAGTTGGTGCTATTTTCTATCAAAAGAAAGGTAAAAGAAGAATAAATTGAGACTGTGTCCTTTAAGGGATTGTATTAGGCTCGCTCACATGACGTAGGAAGATACACCGTTATTACCAAACTTGTGATTTAGGCAGATAAGTACTGCGCCGTAGAAAGGGTATTGCACTTTACCTACCTAACTAAAAAGCGTTCAGGATAAAGCAGTCTAGTACTTTCAGACACTAAGATAAAGAAAAGACAGTTCGCGAGAGAAAACGAAGAGAGCGTCGAAAGAAAAAATTCAGTAAATTATTTTAAAATATCTCATTCTTCCAGTTTTTCAT
The DNA here is from genome assembly GCA_948252095.1 of Dicycla oo. Taxonomy (NCBI): domain Eukaryota; kingdom Metazoa; phylum Arthropoda; class Insecta; order Lepidoptera; family Noctuidae; genus Dicycla; species Dicycla oo. Next base: position 19,754,621 of record OX411736.1, on the reverse strand, counting down.
TTTCAACGAAGTTTTATATTACGCTATTACGAATATTTTATTCAGAGACTGAAGAAGTAGTGTTTTGAATAGTAATCCATAGTTTAGCACCTGTGAATGATATAGCTACGTTCACAGATAAAAAACTTTTTTTATCTGTATTTTATCTGTATTTTTCTATTCATTGAGCAATCCTTTTTCCAGACTATTGCAGACAATAAAAGGCTTTAAGACTTAGTACCTTTGTTCTCGATGAAACTTTGGGAAAACCAATAAAATGTTGGTCTGGACGTTTACGTGGGCAACATTTGAAATAATAATATGTTAGGTGAGCTATTATTATTATAATAATTTCATGCTCAGCAGGGTGATTTCAGTACTGTTTCCAGTTTTAAATCAGCCCCTTATCCTACCTTCCTACCTTATCTTACCTACAGTACCTAAAGATTAATTAAATACTAAAAAGCATTTTTCCAGCATTCAATTACTTATATTAATTTTTTTATTATTGTTCTCTCAGAATAAGTTCGTTGACAATTCCTAACAAATTAGGTGTTTTAGCAAAGTTACTTTGTGAGCCAAAAATTATGAAAACCAATTGGATGTTTTAGTTAAATGGTGTAAACGTAGGTAAATACAAATTTATAAACCTGGGTGAGTGAAAACTGCGAGGTCCTGTCGGTTTAACCTTCCAAAACATCTATGTATAAGTAAGAGGACCTATATAACTACTAAGACTGCTACTTGTCTGTACCTCTGTAAGCGACAGTCGAGCGTATTTATTTTGAGGTTGCTTTCAGACGACACGCGCCCACTACGGACGCGCCACGGACGTCAGCACCCGCGTCTCTCACTTTGAAAGCGCATGCTGAGTGTCAGTCCCTCAGCTGTCGATCGACCGATAGTCGGCAGAGAACAAAAATTTAATTGTTATCAATTTAGCGACAGTTGAAGGTTTAAATTAATAAAGGCATTTTTCAACAAAATTATTTATTCAATTGTTCATTTAATCACAATAATCAACAATATGTGTACCGTGACATACGTCGTAGGTATAAAACGAAATTAGATTTTTCATGTTTTACAAAATTAAATAACGTGATTTTTAGGGTTCCATACCGCAAAAGGAAAAAACGGAACCCTTATAGCCTTATAGGATCGCTCGTGTGTCTGTTTGTCTATCCGTCTGTCACAGCCAATTTGCTCCGAATCCAATGGATCGATTAAGTTGAAATTTGCTACACGTATGTATTTCTGTGACAAACACGGACGTGTAACGTAATTAAATGAATTTTGAATATGGGCGTCAAATAATAAAATTTAAAAAAAAAGTTTTGCAGACTGTACCGTGTGACATATCAAATAAAAGGGCTTACTGTGAGGGTCTCAAATATATCATTTTTAAAATTTTAAAATAAATCATTATAAAGTTATTTAAGAAAATAGACGAAAATTGACCATTATCTCCGAAAGTACTGAGCCTAAAATTTTGAAAAAAAATACAGAAAATAGTTCAATACCTATAGATTACAGGAAAACTGATAAGAAGTCTATGGTCTTAAAACAACATGGTAAATCTCTCAATATCGTGCATACAAGGTTACGTTTGCAGTTTGAATGTATGGGAGAACATGTTTTTCAACTACAATATTGTTAAGTTTGTTCTTAGGATTTATCCCAACTACGGAACCCTTCATTGTGCGTAGTCCGACATGCACTTGGCCGGTTTTTTTTTATTTTAATTATTTGGTAATTCAATACAAAGTGTGACCGCCTTTGTTGTTTAAAACTTGTCGGCAACGATTTTTCATTGAATTTATAAGATGTTTAATCTGATCCTGCGGCAATCGCTCCCAATGGAATTTTAACAAGTCTTTCAGTTGTTGGGTTGTCGACACTCCGTCCAGGTTCGTTGGAACACGTCTCCGGAGCATGTCCCATGCGTGCTCGATGCTATTGAGGTCTGGCGATTGTCCAGGCCACTGGAATACCCGGATGTTTCCATTGCCAATTACTCTCTGGTTCTCCGAACTGTGTGCAAACGCACATTGACATGCTTCAGCGTGAAATCTGAGCCAAGACTTTGGGCAAATGGGTGAACATAAGGCCCGTTCAGCGTTTATATTACCATCTACAAAAACGAGCTCAGTTGGTCTGTTCTTCATAATACCCGCTCATACCATCATTGTGGAGCCACTGTAAGGGTGCAGTTCCTGGAGGCATCTCAGCCGTTCAGCATTTCTAGCACGACGATACACTCTTACCCTTCTCGTATCAAGCCTAAATCCAAACTGGGACTCATCGCAAAATAAAATTTTATGCCATTGCTTCTGGGTCCATGTCAAGTGTTCCCTACACCATTCGTTTCGACGGGCGCGATTTCCATGGCGTATAGGTGGACACCCAATTGGGCGTCGTGCTCGTAGGCCATATTCATGCGGCCTATTTCTCACGGTTTGGTGGCTAACAACAACATCGCTTGAGAATTGTAGCTTTAAACCTCTCTCCCGGGCGGTTAACATCGGCTGACGTCTTGCAGTCAGTTGTATGTATCGGACATTTCGAGCAGTTGTACTCCTTCCACGTCCTGGGTGCTGCTCAGCAGGATCCCCTGTATTAACGTAACGCTGCAAAGACGACAAATCACGCTCCTATTGACACCACAATGCCGAGATTCCTGGGACTGATCACTTCCCGCTTGTAGCGTTCTTACAGCTCTCTGCATTTCATTAGCAGCCAAATGGCGTCGCTCCATGACAGAAAATGACTCACCGCTCATTTTTTTCAAAAACTGTATATCTCAAAATGATAAAGTGAAATAAGCACCAAATTTATCAAGCAACGAAAACACATGAAACGGGAAAAACTAGTTAGCCTTTATTTTAATAAAAACAAAACATAATTGAAAAGTTTCTATTTTTAAAATCAGCCAGTATATGTTTCCAAGAACACAAAGATTGTATACCAATTTGTTAAGAAAAAAATAAAGTATCAATTAATAAAACATGTAGCTTCTGTAAATGATGCGTGTTGCTTAGACTTTTTTGATGTGTGTAAATGCTGTATTTTTTAAACCTCTATAAGAGAGAAGAGCCACTCCTGTAACTGTATAAGCGAAAAACGTGTTTTAATGGAAAACCTCAATGAGCGAAAACGAGATTGCGTACCCTTGAACTGTCGCGTAAGCAGGTTCGACTGTACAAGTGTGAATTTTATTGTTGTTCTTCAAGAAATATGATATGATATGACCGTCTTGCGAAACTGTTGATATAATGCTGATATTTGTCATTTGATTTTACGTTAGAAATACGATATTGTGTAAAAATAGTTGATGGGGAATTAGCTCGTAGCAAGCGCTACTGCTGAGCCTGGGGGTTCGATTCTCAGGTCGGGAAAAATGCTAGTGGGTCTTTTTCAGTAATAGCGAGTTTTGTGCCTGGTTGATGGCCCGCCCCCATTACGTGTTACTTAAATATAACTGGCGAAATGTGGGTGTACAGGCACATCTCTGCCTAACCCTTCGGGGAAAAAACGGGCGTGATGTTATGTTATTTTGATCGGGGAGTTACATATATGTATTGCTAGCTGCTCTTCAATAACATTGATAAGTATAATAACAAGAATATCTAGGTCAAATAACAGTGCTTTCTTATGAAATATTTCAGAAAGAATACAAAGAATACGTAGCACAAACTGAAAATTTCTTTGAAAATTTTATAATGCTTTGCTAGACGAGAACAACTCGGCACCAACTGTTATACAGTTTGGCAGACTTTATGTGTTATTGTTAACACAGATATTGAATAAAATAATAATAAAGGCGAACTCGTTCCGGAGACTGGAGGATTCATGCTTGCAATACAAGACCAAGCTATTGAGACCAAAAAGGACAGAAAATATAAGGAATTTAACAAGCGACACATGAATAAAAATGCAATAGATTACCAGAGACAAGACAATCCAACATATAATAACGCCTGCAAGTCAATAGCCCAGACAGACTACAGACATCGACACGGTCAAGTATAGCCAACGTAATACACCAAAAACTAGCTCATAAATACAAATTTTTAGACACTGTAGTACTAAAAATACAACCCAGAAACGGTATTAGAAAACCCCACAACAAAGTTGTACTTGGACCGAGCCATACTCGGCGACCGCACAATCCACTTTAATAGACCAGACATGAAAAAATAAATTAAATAAAACTGGGTTCCTTCCGTAACTTACAGACTATATAATAGCCGAAAAACTATCCAAATACACCGAACTGAAAGACGAAATAACCCGACTTCGGCATCTACAAAAAGTTACGATAGTGCTATCTGCAACAGGAGTAATACCCAAACAGCTTCATCAGTCCCTCAGTTCCCTCAACCTGCCACCTAACACCTACCACCTGCTGCAGAAGGCGGTGATTCTCAATACATGTAGATTAGTAAGGAAATTCCTCCAGTGTGAGTCGGACAGCTTGCACCATTACTGCCACTCAAATATACCTTCGGTAACATACAGCCTACTGCGAATAACCACGCAGTATCTATCTAATAATACTCCAACACGTAACCCCACTGATGAACACTTGGCTTAGGCCCGTGCCATCTGCTCCACCCGGCTAGGCCAAAGATAACAAATCTAGAAACAAAAATAATAATAAAAAGACTGTCACCTAAGGAAGTGGGTACAAATACTTAGTATACCTACTCAGGTTTCTGGTTAGGTATTGCTGTATTCAAGTTCGTATAATCTGAACACCTGTGAAAATAAAGACACGTCAGGGGTCTACACCCTCCCGCCAGGGTTGCGGGTTGTTCGAAAGAGTTACCGTGGCCCTGGCACAGGCAACTGAAGGAACACGGGTGGGTTTTAGTCAGTACAAGTCTGACACGCCCTCCCACTCCAACCAGAGCGGGAGAAGTTATTTGAAGATTTCCCATACACAATAAAAAGGGGTCTACACCCTAAGCATGAAATCCGTAGTTTCGGCCGAAGTTACGGGTGTTTTTTACTCCGTATCACTTGCGGACATATTATGATTAGTTCGGGGTTCGAACTAAGAATGTTAGACAACACGAGTTGTCCCTACTCCCGATATGTACCTAATTACTCGTTCAAAAATGTTATTTGACATTGTATTGACAGATCAACTACTTTCGGACGGGCACGGGCTCTAAGTCCGTCAACAGCAGACATAATGTACAGACGCCAGCAGGTCAACCTACCCGAAACTGTCAGATTTTCCCAATCAACCTTGAACCTAATGCTTTAGCAATAAAGTCGAAAATCTATTAAAGAAATCTGACAGATTGTAGTAGCTTGATGTGCTGGCGTCTGTACATACATACATACGGGTCGAATACAGAACCTCCTTTTTGAAGTCGCTTAAAAAGAGCTCGAGCATTCGCTAATATTTTTCCGTTTAGTAGGAACTGACCCTAACGAACTAATAAGCCCAAGACGAACGAAAAGAAGAAGAATCATCCAAATTTCCATGGAAATGCCGGAGATGCAGTACAATTATGCATATAACTTCGTACATGAGAATAATTACCTAATGTATTATATACTAAATAAAACCTTCCTGAAAGTATGTAGATCACGTTAGTGAAAGAACCATCAAAATTGGTTCATGAGTTTTTGAAAAAATCGTGGACATACATACATACGGGTCGAATAAAGAACCTCCTTTTTTGAAGTCGGTTAAAAACTACATTCAGCAACCTGTCAGCAGTCAACCTGTTTTCATACCTACCTAACTATTACATAAATTACATAATGAAGTATTTTTCCCATGGATGGAACAAGTAGAAACAATAGAATCATGCGCCAGGCGCCAAATTCCTTTTACTTCTTCTACGAGTAGATGCATGCATTAGTTTTATAATATGTTCATGCAAACTTAAATTCAAAACATAATATCATCAATTCCTCCTAGCCTAACTTTTCCAGACATAGCCCCTTTCCAGAAGATATAACCCCTACGTGAATTTTCCAGTCGACAAGCATTCAAGAAAAACATTCTTACAAGCAATATTTCAATATTTTCTATCTCCCCTCTATATAAACTTGTATACAAACATGCAATATTACAAATATGCAAGCCTCGTATAATACGAGATTTAAGCGGGAGAGGTACAACCCGGTTGCGCCTGGATGCACCAGCTTTCGATCGTTGTTGCACTATGAGAGGCCTCTCATATTTTGCAGTATTGCACGGATTGAGGGCTTTGTACCAATACCGGAAACGCTTGAAATCGTTTTGAATTCGAAATGTTTTGTATAATCATTTATAGACTTGTATTTGAAAAAGTTTTGTATCTATTTATTACTTATATTATATTTGAAATGTGTGTTGTTTGGATCAGAACTTTAGATGTAAAATGGAAGCCTCTCCACACCCAGCTTCACTTTCGGTTCTGTAATTACTATTCCTCCATAAGCACAAAACGAAATCCTTTCCCTAATAAACTTCCGTTTTGCGAATAATTGGTATTTCAAGACGGGTTAGGGAATAACATAAACCATAGAAATATTGGGTTGACACAAAAGTAATGACACACTACAAAACTCTATACATTTCCTTTTTCAAGCTAATTGTTTTCGATAATATTTTAGAATCATGTAGAACATTCTAGGTACTTGTGATGTGGGGGATATAAAGCCGCCCTCGCGATCGGTTTAGTCAGTTTGAAGAAAAATGGACGAGCGACAAGTTCGAACACTATACTTATACGAGTACTTGTTAGGCCACAGTGCGCGGGCTGCGGCTGACAATATCAACACTGCATTGGGCGCTGGAAGTACAAGCCATGCGACGGCGTCCCGATGGTTTGACCGTTTTAAATCAGGAGACAGGAACCTCGAAAGTCAGCCACGCTCTGGACGACCACCCGCAGTGAATGATGACGATTTACGTCGCGGCGTCGAATCCGGATGCTACCACTCGTGAATTAGCGTAAGCACGTAACTGCAGTCACCACGCCGTGGAAAACCATCTGCATGAGCTTGGGTATCGAAAAGTTTTGGCTCGGTGGGTACCGCACATCCTTACAGACGCCAGTCGTGCAGTCCGTGTCGCTATCTGTCAATCACTTTTGCTGCGACCCCAACGAATGAGTTTTTGTCTGATCTGGTTACTGAAGAAGAATCATGGATCCATTACGAGAACGGTACACGTCGTGCTTTTTGGCTGCCTCCAGAAGAAACGCCACCAACTCAACCCAAGCCGAGTCAAAAGAACCGCTTAAAAGTTCTGCTTTGCTGTTCTGCAAGTCAATGTACTCGTAGTTTTACTACATGATAAGGCTCGACCTCATGTCGCATCTGCCGTTCGCCAACAGTTGGAGAACTTGGGCTGGGAGACGATACTCCACTCGCCTTATTCCCCAGACCTCGCCCCATCAGACTATAATTTGTTTAGAGCCCCGAAACAACATTTGCTGGGTAAACAATTTAATGATTTCTCTGATGTAGAGGCGGAGTTGAAAAACGTTTTCGAGGCACAGCCATGGTTCTGGGCGAAAGGCATCCAAACTTTGCCGGATCGTTGGCAAGAAGTCTTAGATGCTAATGGTGATTACATCATTGACGAAGCGCTTTTTGTATTGTAATAATAATAAAAAAATATAAAACGTAAACCAAGTGTCTCATTACTTTTGTGCCAGCCTGATAGCCTGCAAACCTCAATACCTAGATAAACATAATACGCTCAGATTATGACACACTGTACCCAAGTGGTTTACTCTTGAAGGTAATTATAATTAAAGTTGGTAGTTACTAACAGTACTCGCAGCTTACTAGAGCTATATTAGGTCATCTACTGTGAATAAAACCTGACCCAAAGGGCTTATGAAACTGCCCTACAAAAAACCCGCTCCATCGAAAACTATCGATAAAGACAATCGATTATATCCGCCCATAAGCGGTAGTAATCCGGAAAATTCCGGTTCAGAGCGGCTCGCGCCTGAATAAGCCGACGTTGGCCGGAGAAAGCTATGAATATGCATCGCTTTTGTGATTTAATGCCCACGCTTAGTTCAATTTCGATAATACGAAATTCTGAAGGAGAAATAATAACTTTGGCCTGTCGGTAAACAGGGGTGCTAGCAAGTAAAACAAATGGAGTTTGCAAGCAATCATGTGCAAAATAGTGTAGCCTCCGCTTACATCGAATGCTTTCTCAGTTCTAATTCAGCGAATTGATTTGTTTGTGATTGTGAGTGACTGGCTGGCACTGTGTAGGAATTCGTTGCCAATGACAAAATTAATCCTACTCCTAAACAATGTTGCCAACGCAGAAAGAATGTGCGTAACAACGCCGGTGTCACTAAAGATTGACATTCTATTCAAAGACTCGAACACAAAAGGCGCAATGTATGAGCAAAAAAGAAAAAAAAATATAAACCCTTGGCAGCCTTTGCATCCGCGTTTTCATTAAAGCAGGAATTTGTAATTAATCCATCTTAAAAGAGGGTATTTTCCTGTTTAAACCGGTTCAATCTGGTTTGTGGCGATTTGAACACGCAGAACAAATGCTTATTGTACGAATAGATACATTTAGATTTCAAAGAATATCGTAATTAAAGCTGTGTTTAGCAAAATGAGTCATTTGCAGATATTCAAGTTTGAAGACCAGGTGTAAAACATCTGTTCGTTTATGCACTAATTTATTTTAAAATCTTTGCACAAAGCTCTTAATGAGGTCGTTGTCATCTTAATTAGTTATGTAAACGTTAATCGAATTTTAGATATCGAGTTACCGATATTATAAAGATTAGCTGAGGTGACGTCATAATTTTGGTGACTTTAAACTTCAACAACCAGAACAGTTTCTTAACAGCTTCTAAGTATGCTTCTTCTCGTTCATTGTTCTGTATTTTCTTTTTTGTGATTGTTGTGTTATTGTTGAATACATGCTCTTCTACTTCTATGTACTTCTACGTAGGTTTCTCACAGAAGATGTGGCCAGAATCTAAGAAAAACTTGGCAGATATATAAGAGAGAAGAAGGAGAAGTCTACTGTATTGCATTTTGCCATTAATAATCTTATAGGAGAGTTCTTCCGTTGCGATGAACCAAGGACAAGACCGCGGTAAAATACCTCGTTCATTGTTCTGTATTTTCTTTTTTGTGATTGTTGTGTTATTGTTGAATACATGCTCTTCTACTTCTATGTACTTCTACGTAGGTTTCTCACAGAAGATGTGACCAGAATCTAAGAAAAACTTGGCAGATATATAAGAGAGAAGAAGGAGAAGTCTACTGTATTGCATTTTGCCATTAAGAATCTTATAGGAGAGTTCTTCCGTTGCGATGAACCAAGGACAAGAACCGCGGTAAAATACAATGTAACCGCGAAGAAAAATGAAACTGGAACAGAAATACTTAAATGATCAAGGACAATTAAATCCGATGATATACCAACCAGACTAAACAGAGGACCACACACACCATACAACTATAATTTAACAACCAATTTTATCTCACATTTAGGTCAGACCTGTTTAAAAACTTGAAATACCATTCAGAACTACTAAGGTTTGGCATGTCTAAACACGAACCTTATGAATCAGAAGTTTACGATGCACAGGTCTCTCTGGCAGGCAACCCGAAAACCAGCGGCGAGATCAAACAAATAAGTAATATTATGAAGTAACACAGAATAATAAAAAAATAGCGAAGGATAAAGAACTCCCGCAAAAATAAACGTAGACCAAAGAGTAGTAGATAAATGGAGTGTTCAGAAAAGTATTTTGCCATTCGACTCATATGTGAAGCGTGGCGGGAAATTAAACGTCTGTCCTTGGACGATCGCCGGCGTCGCGTCAAACGGCACGTTTCCGATTGGTTACGGGTGGTTATAATATGAGCTGTTTGCCATATTTTTTGTCATTTATGTGCTAACACAATCAATGCACTGTATGAATGCTTATTTTGTACGCCAAAAAATGCATAGATTGCTATTATCAGTGGTTTGTAAAACGCGCGTTTCCTGTTAGGCTGTGCTTCCAAGTTTTGCTCACAGCCACAGCAATGTCAATATGCGAATTTTGTAATGATATGATCTTTCTGTCCTCCACACTTATTCATAGTCAAGCTAATTTAGCATGCGCAAACGTTGCCTGTTTGATATCCTGTGTTAGTCACTCCGCGTGCTGAGAATACACTGGATCTACGATCTACCTGATATGCATCTACTTACTGACGTCAGGATTCCTATTTCCTTTTAATAGCTTTGGTTTTATAAAACCGGATAGGTGCAAGTAGGTACTATGTGCTTATGGAAATTGTTTTGAAGTGTATAAGTGTATTCTTGAGTTCCTAAGTACCTACGATAAATAATGGAAACAGACGTTAATTTGTGGAAATCTATGACAGTAAAATTGTGCCTCTAAGGACTTAGGTATGACTGCTATTTGCTTTGTTTATGTAGACATTATAATATGTTCAAGAGTTGACTGTTTTATTAAAAAATAACTATTTTACAATCTGGACCCTATCCTAAGTGCCTGAGAGAGGACAGATTTTTTGGTCTTTCGTGCCAAAATCATTTACAGAAAGAAATACTTATTTCAAACAAGCTGTTCGTGCCCGGCGTTGCCCGGGTGAATTTCATGTCTCTTATCTCCAGTGGTTTAGGATGTGTGTCTGTTTTCATACAAAAATAAAATACCATTTAAATTTCCAACTTTTCCAGTGACTCTTCCAAATATACGTAATCTGTCATACAGACCTTGTCCTGCAATTATAAATAAAAAAAAGAATTAGCCAAATAGGTGCAACCGTTCTGAAGTGATGCGCGTAAATGCATTCGGCAATTGATTTTTTGTTTATAATAGATTATTACAATCAATACAATCACAACTGGAGCTGCCATGCTGCGCTTTTGAAAGAAACCTTACTCCAGTTGCGTCACATCACCGGCTCTCCACCTTTAGCCTGTAGTTGAAAACAGCTGCCTCCACACAGATTTGAATACAAGGATATTTTTAGAAAGCTGAAGGAATACGGAATGGATAAATATTTAAAAATAGATGTTTGCATAGCGTAAAACGGAAAGCTATGTTCAGCCATCATGGCAATTGCATTCGTTACATTTGAGATTTAAAATTGGAATACCTTATCCACGGTAATATCTAAACGTTAATCTTTCATCTTGTAAGTAAAATGTTAGTAACTACACCAGGAAAATGTGGAAAAACAATAGTATCGCGTGTGTTTGAAGTTTTACCTACGCTTTTCAAACAGATGCACAGCTATTATGTATTGTGGCAAAACGGAAAAGAACTCTAATATCACAACAAAGACAAATGATTTGTGGCAAAGCATTGTGCTTGCATTATGATGTTGTTTACTCACAAGCCACCACCTAGCATCTTGCCATCTTAGAACACCTACAAAAACATAGAACTCCTGTTAAACCCAAAAGCACAGTTTACTCACACAATATTTAAAAATATATAGGTCCAATTACTCCACGTGTTGTCTCCAAAGCTCAGTGCAATATAGTCTGATTGTCAATTACCCCAGCGTCCCTGGCCAGTACCGAGGGCTGGTAAAATGACGAGCATTTATCGAGATTCGATACTATGCCATGTTTGAATGAATGGAAACTTAATAACTGTTTACAGTTGAGTCACAGTGGACCATTTGTGAGTGGATCAGGTTTTGTTGTCTTTGGGTGTTTAAAGTTTTGGGGTTGTTGTGTGATGTCGTTATAATATGCAGTTTATTTATTTGCTTTGGACATTTTTTACCGTGTTCAACTGTATCAATATTCCAATTACAGACAAGATTACAAGATATCTCTGCTTTATTCACGCAGTGATTTTTATTGGAGACTCACTGTTGTGAGCCTAATAATTTATTATTGTTCAGAAAATACACGCTTTTATGATACAGTCGTTATTTCTGTGTCCAAACTTACAGCATAACAAATATTCTAACTAACACTTCACACCAAAGTCCGCTCAACGATCCAAAATTGGCATTCCACTTATCTAAATATAATTCAGTTACAGAAAAGTTTCGCGACGCCATTATCGAATTAGAAAATACAATTTCATCGCGATTCTGAACTCGAACTAATTTAATTACGGCTAACAAGTGAGTTGATGCGCGAAACAGAAGGACCACTTCACTAAATGTATCGCTTATTGACCCCGGTTATTAAGGCGGGAGCAGACAGGCGCGACGCGACCGCACGATGCGACTCTAGTAGAACAATTCCTATGAAAGCTTCTTGGAAATTGTTCTACCAGAATCGCGTCGCACCTGTCTGCAAGAGTCTTTATAGCGGTGTATGTTTCGGTGCACAAATAACCAAACAGCAGTACAGTATCTGATCGTAAACATGACACTTCCGAGCTTTTAAAAAGACCGTCACATAGTATGAGTGAGAGAGAGAGCATCAGAGGAGGCTCTATAAAGACTGTCACACAGGCATGAGTGAGAGTGAGAGCATCAAACGAGGCTCTACAGACTTACATAGGTATGAGTGAGCGAGAGCATCAGAGGAGGCTCTACAAAGACTGTCACACAGGTATGAGTGAGAGAGAGAGCATCAGGCGAGGCTCTACAAAGACTGTAACACCCACCGTAGGCGCGGGCTTGCGGACGACGAGCAATGGTTAGCTCGCCGTCCGGTAAGGATCAGGCCCGGGTCGACGGCGCGTTGTGTTCCACGCGCGCCTCAAAGAGATGTCAGCACTAGCTGAAGGGGTCCGCTAGGGCCCGCCAGGGTTGCGGGTTGTTCGAAAGAGTTACCGTGGCCCTGGCACAGACAACTGAAGGAACACGGGTGGGTTTTAGTCAGTAGAAGTCTGACACGCCCTCCCGCTCCACCCAGAGCGGGAGATGTTATTTGATGATTTCCCATGCAAAAACAAAAGTGAGAGAGACAACACAAAGACACATGTATGAGTGCGAGAGAGCATCAGAAGAGGCTCTACAAAGACTGCCGCACCGGTATGAGTGAGACAGAGCATCAGAGGAGGCTCAAAGCCGGACTTTGTCTAAAATTCTATGTGCCATATTATCGCCCACCATGTAGCTTTAGGGAAGGACTACGTTCCACAGCAAGAATTCGTTACAAATTCGCAGTGAGCCTTCTGTGTTTTCCTAATCTGTGGTCTAATGAATGACAACCGAGCACAATGACAAAGTTTGTCTACGTTTTGGGCAATGACAGCATTGTAATGTCTTATAATGTGCTATGAATGTAGGTACTGATACTCTTTGTTGGAGGGACAATGTTTGAAGTTGAAGAATGGTTTAACGACTGCGAGCAAAGATTAAAGTTTCAAATCTTACTGTATGTGGTGGAATCAGATGGAATCTTGTGTTGACGATGCATTTATCACATGTTTAATTTCAAATTGGAGCAACAAAAAATACAATATTTCTATACCTAACATAATTTAATAAAAAAAAACTAGCTAAGAGGCTCCCGTAAAACATTGCAAGAGTCAACTGGAGAAAACACGACCCCAGGTCTTTTTTAATAACTATATTTAACAAGGAAGCAGAAATTACAAATAATAAAGCTATAATAAACAAAGTTAAAAGAAACTTAGCATGTTTCAAATTCCACATATTACTTTCATAATATTTCCATGGCAACGTTTCACATGTATTTCACAAAACAAAAAAAATTGAATAACCCAATTCCAACTCTTAATATCCTGTCATGCAATTCCCAAGACTGGGCAAAGCAAAGAATTCCCGGGCAAAATGCCAACTAGTCTTCGGGTAGGTACCACAAAGTACCACCTGCGTATCGTCTGTCACTGTATGACACTGTTCAGTGTCAGACACAGCTTGTAAACGTTATGTCAGTCTCAGGTAGTAAAACTAACAGCAGAGAATTCCTGGGGAGATTTTTTTTTTGTTAGTGTCAAAATGTTTGTCAACAAAGAGGTTAAATGGATCCCATGTGGTGATTTGTAAGGGAATGGTGTGTAGTTAAAATTTATGTTGACATGTGGTCAATTTATAGGCTATATTTATAATAGATAGCTCTGTTAGTAATCTTATTAGGGTTGCCAACGAGTCTTTTGAACCGTAATAGGTACTTGAAACGTTCACAGTGTGTGCCTACCTGCTATGGCCGCTATAACAACAAAAAGCCGGCCAAGTGCGTGTCGGACCACGCACAATTAAGGGTTCCGTAGTTGGGATGAATTTATCCCAAGAACAAACTTAACATTGTGGTTGAAAAACATGTGCTCCCATACATTCCAAATACCAATCTCCATAGTTAAACGAACCAACCCACATTACACCTAATATGGGTTGGATCCTTTTCGTTTAACTATGGACAAATGTAAGTTTGTACGCACAATATTGAGAGATTTTCCATGTTATTTTAAGACCATAGACTTCTTATAGGTTTTCTTGTAATCTATAGCTATAGAATGATTTTCAGTATTTTATTCAAAATTTTAAGGTCAGTAGTTTCGGAAATAAAGAGGGGGAATGGTCAACATTCGTCTATTTTCTTAAATAACTTTAAATAGTTTATTTTAAAATTATAAAAAAAATCATCGCGAAAAAATCAGCTGTTCAGTACATGTTGACGAATTATGTGAACATAAATGTACTGAACAGCAGATTTTTTTTTTGCGATTTCAGGTTCGGTCCCATAGCAAAAGTTGTTTATAATACGCAGTCGTAGTATAATACGCACTTGGCCGGTTTTTAGGGTTCCGTACCTCAAAAGGAAAAAACGGAACCCTTATAGGATCACTCATGTATCTGTCTGTCTGTCACAGCCAATTTGCTCCGAATCTAATGGACCGATTAAGTTGAAATTTGGTACTCGTATGTATTTCTGTGACCCAAACACGGACGTGTAATGTAAATTAATGAATTTTGGATATGGGGGTCAATGTTGGGGAGCAAATTAAAAAAAAAAATTCAAACTGTACTGTCGATATATCAAATGAAAGGGCTTACTGTGAGGGTCTCAAATATACAGGGTTATTGGTAAAACATCAACTACCTCTTAAGGGGTCATTGTACTCATTATTATGAACAACTTTTACTAAGGGACCAAACCTGAATTCGCGACAAAAAATCAGCTGTTCAGTACATTTATGTTAGCATAATTCGTCAAAATGTACTACTGAAAAGCTGATTTTTTTTCGCGATTTCAGGTTTGGTCCGATAGTAAAAGTTGTTGATAATGCTGAGTACAATGACCTCTTAAGAGGTTGTCCAATAACCTTGTATAATCTTACTAATTAATACAAAAAAAATCTACATGTCATGTTCAGAAAGGTCTCTCCTCCGACTGTTCGAAATGTAAAAAATAATAATAATTTTACGAGTTATCGGGTTTGAGCGTCTCGACCGCGCGCACGTCTCATTTTTGTGCAAATTGAGTTCTATGCCCGAGGCGTTATTACGGTGTTTGGGTGTCATCTCTAATGTACGGTCTACTACAACAAAGCTGTAGTGAGTACTATACATAACTCTACAAAAATTAGACTAAGGGCGAATTAAATAAATATTAGTCAATGTAATTCCTAATATGTACATTATATTTTCCGAAGATTTACCCTGCCTATGTTAGTAAGAGACAAATACACTGGAGATACAAATCCCCTCATCACCATACGACATCCACCTCGTGTTGATGAGGCGCCTGGGGATTATTGACGGTATTGGCAGCAGACTCTTATTATATTAATTAGGATGCGATGCTTTTAATGGTAATATGGAGATATAGATATCTCCTGCTTTTTGATCTAGTCACAATGTTGCCCGCAAATCTTACGAAATGTAATGTAATTTATCAGAAATTCAGGCGAAAGAGTTTAGAAGAGAAATTATGTATGCATAACGTGTGTGAAACCACATCTAATTCTAAGAATGCTACACCGACTTTATAATTTACCTGTCATGATATTAGCTGCGACCAGTTTGCAAATTGCAGTAGCACTTCATAGTGGCGCCACTAGTGGCCACATACAAACTGTCAAATTTTGTACATTACGACTTAGTTCCTTATTTCGCCACGTATCACGATATACTGGGAGAATCGCATGAACGGAATTCCACACGTCTGACACTTGATTACGCGTTTATCTTCGAGGTAACAAGATTTCTTGGACAGCCGAGACGTTTAAAGGTCTATCCATAGTTCCACACATATCAGAGCCGTGCCCGAGACAGACGTGGTCAGGGGCTCAATAAAAATATCGGTGTGTACATTTTATCTATACTAATAATAAACCTGAAGTGTTTGTTTGTTTGTATGTTTGAACGCACTAATCTCTGCAACTACCAGTCGGATTTGAAAAATTATTTTTGTATTTGATAGCCCGATTCTTCAGGATGGCTATTTAAAGGCTGTTTACCATCACGCTAAGACCCTTAGAAGTCGAGCAAAAAGAACGCTAAGCGAAAACGAAGTAATAGCGCGGGCAGGAGGCAGGTCAAGCGATGCGACGAGGTTGGTCGGGGACGAAGTCGCGGGCAGAGGCTAGTCATTTATATGAACTCGTTCCCACACGGCCATTTCCGAGCCGGCGACGGAGCCTCAATGTACAATGAGACCTCCCGTGTTTGTGACAGAAAAAGATCTGGCCGTCCACGTAGTGTTCGTACGAAAAAGGTGGGCAAAGCAGTAAGGGAAAGAATTCGAAGAAATCCTGTCCGATAGCACCCAGAACCATGTCACGTATTTTAAAAGATGACTTAGGACTTGCAGCCTATAAGAGACGCACTGGTCATTTTTTAACTGATAATTTAAAAAAGAATAGGGTGGTAAAATCGAAACAACTACTGAAGCGGTACGCAAAGGGAGGTCACAGAAAAATTTTGTTTACGGATGAGAAAATCTTTACAATTGAGCAACATTTTAACAAACAAAATGTCACGTCCCGGGCACGGCCCTGATATGTGTGTATACACCGTAATCGACTCAACTGACGATGAGAGTATTTCTGAGATGACAATGACAGAAGGCTTTCTCGACGAAACCATATAGTCCACATAGGAACAACAACTTTAATAATTGTTCAGCGCTTCAGAGCCATGGTTTTTGTACCAGTTGCAGCATTTCCTCCTAAATAATGCGACCCATTAGTTATCACGACGTAGCTACGTGAGCACATGAAATCTACTACCCTGTCCAAACTTCACTGTATTGACTCATAAATACACAGAAAACTTGGAAAACTCGATTTGCACACGCAGAATGGCACAAAGCGACGTTCAGAATGTCAAGCACGCTACGGCACTGTGCTTCGTTAAGTGTTAAGTCAACAAAAAATAGGGGAGAACTTGGGAAAACTGTCGAACAGAAAATGTTCGCTTTTTTGAGCAAATAACGAGGTTTTCTTGATCTACATATTTCTGACTTTACTTAGGCTTTTCCAGATTTTCAACGTAAGTATTTACTTGGGAATCTTAGTGTGTTGAAGCAAAACTCCAGGGAGGTTGTCGTGTAGGTAAATAGTTTTGGCTGAAAATGTTTTTGCTTTTGTAAGGCTAAGAGACCTAATGACAGATTACATGGTAGCAGATACAGACTAGCTTGTTTATAACAACAGCAGAATGTTTCGAGATACATTACCTAACCTTATCAACTTGGTTCTTCTTGTAATTACCTTTTTCCAATTATTTTCGAGTAATTCCACGAGTTTAATGCTGCAAGTTTTCAAACGAATTTTTATCTCGAAACTTCCTAACTGAACAAAATTTTAAGGATTTTTGAATAACAAAAGCTGCGAAAAAGAAGAAGAGGAACGACCTCACTGGTATTCTTATTGTAAAAATTAGCTCGGAGAAAACAGAGTATGACAATATAAAGAAAAAGTTGGCACTGCTAACTTTAGACACAAGTAATCTTTTTATTCAGATTTTTGTTTTAAATGAAATACCGTCTGTTTACTTGCGTATCTTGAACCGTAATAAAAACTGAACAAATAACACCAATTAAACATTTTAAACAAATAGTGCTCTCATAAAAAATAACCCTTTTATACCGATAGACATTTATAAATTGTCAAATTTTCTGAAATCGGTCTCCCGGGCGATGCTCAGAGCAATTTTCGTGATCAACTGAGTGGATGATTGTTTAAATTGCTCGTCTTGTCTTGATGCGTAACAACATTGCTTTATGCAATTTATGTAGCATTTTACGGTTTTTAGGGTTCCGTACCTCAAAAGGACAAAACGGAACCCTTATAGGATCACTCGTGTGTCTGTCTGTCTGTCCGTCTGTCACAGCCAATTTGCTCCGAATCTAATAATAATAATAAAAAGTTTATTGATTCCTAAACAAATGTTACATTATAGGTATGGCACTGGATCCCGCACTAGGATGCCCTGTTAATGGACCGATTAACTTGAAATTTAGTACACATATATATTTCTGTGACCCAAACACGGACGTGTAACGTAAATAAATAAATTTTGAATATGGGGGTCAACGTTGGGGGGCTAAAAAAAAAGAAAATTTTAAAAAAAAGTTTTGCAAACTGTACCGTGTGACATATCAAATAAAAGGGCTTACTGAGAGAGTCTCAAATGTATTTTTTTTATAATTTTAAAATAAACCATTTTAAAGTTATTTAAGAAAATAAATATAATAGAAGTAATGAAAAAAAAAATATAGAAAGTAGTTCAATACCTATAGATTACAGGAAAACCTATAAGAAGTCGATGGTCTTAAAACAACATGGTTAATCTCTCAGTATTGTGCGTACAGACTTACATTTGTCCATAGTTAAACAAAAAGGATCCAACCCACATTAATTGTAAATTGTAATGTGGGTTGGATCCTTTTTGTCAATAATCCTTTTCGTTTAACTATGGACAATTCGTAGTTGGAATGTATGGGACAACATGTTTTTCAACTACAATGTTAAGTTTGTTCTTGGGATAAATTCATCCCAACTACGGAACCCTTCATTGTGCGTGGTCCGACACGCTCTTGACCGGTTTTTCTTTTATAACTGAGAACGTTAAACATGAGATCATACTATTACTTTTGAGAACTTTTAGAACAGAATTTAAATTCTAGGTATTAATTTAATAAATCACAGTCGAACATTTTATAGTGACAATCGGAATGTTTTATTACAGTTTTATAACGTGTCGATATTAAGGACCGGTACGTTTTGTTCCAGTTCACCCGAAATAAAATGCATTGTGCAAGAAATTATGGGAAATAAGAATATTAATTTCAGCTTCTTGTTTGCTATTATCCTCTGTTTCCTGACAGGACAGATTATTTAGATTAGAGCATGGAGATGATGAACTACAGTTCCATAATTTTATTCAGTAAAATGCAATTTCCTTAAACTCACCAATTTCCCTGCCCACCTAGCTGCCAAGACTGGGAAGTAAAACAAATAGTTCCCCGGGCCAGCAGATTATGCAAAACGGTTTATTTAAATTTTATATGCGGCCACCATTATCATAGTGTTTGAGCGTTTCCCTCCAAAACCGATGGATTCAGTTTGTCCGATATTTTGTTGATATTAGTAGCGATGACGTCACAGTTTCCGGTTGCTTACCTGTAACAAGAAAAATAAAACGTTAGAATCATTGGACATCCTTTTCTGTTTTGCCTTTGCAAGCAAGATCATGATAGGGGACGAAATATATTCAAATTGTTGTTTATTTGTAGTTTTCTTGCATGACTTTGTGGATGTTACTCCCGTGATATTCTGGGCTAAAGTGGGTCAGCAATAACCAAACCTTTTATAACATGGGACTGTTCGAAAACCGTAATCACTTTAGTTTAGTTAGACTCAACTAAACGACTGCTTAGCTAAACAAGAGCTTTATACTAATCAGTAAAAGTGAAAATTGCCACCACGCTTATCAGATGGACTTCTGATCTTGTTATCAGATGCAAACGGTTCGTAGACTGGAAGCCGACCCCAACATAGTAGAGAATGCCTTGGGTAGATGATGAACCACAATGAATTCATTCATAATCAATAATCTAACTTTGTTCCAAACCCTGTTTTACCGTGTTAATCTGTTCAGGTAAAACTGTAGCGTCGGAAAGTTATACAAAACCACTATTAACTTAATAGGCGACAAACGCGTACAAGATCGCGTTCTGTTAATGCAATATGCATATCACTTAAATGAGTTTATGCATATTAATGCATTTGGCAGCGCTATTACACATCTAGTTCGAGTGATTTGTAGGCAAGCTTCTGAGGCTGTGGTTTACTGTTATGTATGATTATGACGTAAGTCTAGAGATGGAAATTGTTCGTAAACTACTTATGTACAAAACTGTTGTTCTAAACGACAAGTGGTTTCATTTCTTAAATTACAAATGGTATGATAATAGTATTATGGTATGGCTTCTCAGGGGTAGTCAGATGGGAAATGTCGACGCCGTAAGAAAAATATTTTTATATTATTTGACGTGTCAAAGTGATTCCTATATCCTATTTTCAGAATAAACATTTAATTATGGGTGGTGGTGCTATGGTATGTAATCGAAATAACTTATTGCATAAAGTAAAGCTTAATCCTATTGGCTCACTATTTTTCCCAGTTTCTGCCTAAATCGTTATCTTTTGAAATTCCAAACTGGTAATCTGTGGTAATATTTTAGTGGCTTAACCTACAAACGATTCAAAACGATGAATTGGTGCTTGAAGGTGGAATACTACCTAGTGTCGATTGGCAGATAATCCTATAAGGCAAAAAGATTGCCAATTTAAACAATAACAGTCAATACAACTTGAAATCACACATAAAGTTACACCTTTAAAGAAACGCCATAAAACTGCACATAACTAGTAATCAGAGAAAACAATTTACGTAACAGTGGCTCCTATAGGTACTGATTACACTACTCAGTGGCAGTCGCTGGGTGTTACCTAGGTACTGCGTTTGAATCCGATACTTTGTTGTTTTGCTGACATAATACCTAGTGACTGTAGCTTGCCTGTGTACAACGCCACACGGTTCTTTTGGCACGCGTCCAAAATCGGAACTATCGCTGCAATCTTGTTTTGTCAATAAATTTTTTATGACAATTTCACAAATGTTTACCAACAATGTCATTCAGGCGGCAAAAGATCCTTGTAGCACTCTAATAATTATGGCTCATCCAATTTTTTAGAAAAAGTTTAGCTATTGTAAAGTTCGCGTCATATAAGTTTGCTGCTCTGAACTAGCCTACAAATGACTACAAATGTAACTAAAACAACAGCGCGCCATGTCATGCGCATTGGAAAGCTTGGTTTCAGAGCGGCAAACTTACGTGACGTGAACTATAGAGCATGCATGGTTTTGTCACTCATACCTGTGTGATTTCTTATACTAAACCTCGATGTCATATAATTACACCCGGATACGGTACCAATAGCTGTGCAAGGTTCTGATGGCACGCGGCCAACATCGGAACTAACGCCGCCATCTTGTTTTTAGGGTTCCGTATTTCAATACATATCACAAATCGATGGCTCCTAAGTATACCGAGTCAACTGTACTTCTAATAACTTTAAAGGAAGGCGATAAAAAGAGCGAAGCGTTGGCGTCAGAGCCTGCCGTCAACGTCATTCAAGCGCCAAAAGATCCTTGAAGCACTGTCGGTACTTACTGTACTTTGTTGTTTTACTGACATTACCAAACTACGACAAAATGGCGTAAGCTGGGAGTGCGTCGTGTGGACAGTGGATTGAACTTCGATAAGGGATTACTGACAATTTGCTACAGACTAACGATTGCGTAGTTGTAGGTTTTATTGGAAGAACTGTTGTTTAGTATATTGTAGCCCGCTAGACTCGACCGTACATCAGCAAGGAGTTTCAACCCCTGGTTTCTGAGAGACGACAGGATGATAATAAACAGGATTGTTAAAATTAAGGTGCACACCAGTTGTGTATGTACTTTAACAAAAGACTGAAATAAAGGAATGTTCAATAAAATTGTAGTTGTTTATTTTTTTTATTTTTTGAGATGGGTTTGTCTTGAGTCTAGTCTAGTGTCGGAGGCGACAAAGTAGACGATGTAGTGAGCTTGCCCGGAGGAAGCCTGTTCACTCTCACTTTGAAGAGATTAGGGTTGTATGCGTTCGGAAACAGACGCAAGTAGAGAGTTCTACTCTTTTGCTGTGCGCATTATAAATGACATTTGCAAACGCTTAGTGCGAATTGGTGGAATAGCAACGAGGTAGGTATAGTAACTTGCAGTGCGTCTTGTTTGTTTGCACTTGCGCTGTTACCTAACACCTACTGTGCTAGATTAAGACCTACAATCAAGACAGCAGCCTCAGAGTATATACCTGCAATATATACTCTAAGACAGCAGCATTCTGCAGTATGTAAGCACGTACTACGTAGGTACCTAAGTAGTCACGTGCACTGATATGTATACACCGAGCAACTTTTAAAATAATTTTTTCCTACTGTATCGATTATAATTTCATGTTGTTACAAACATAATATTTTGAAACCCATACTATTATGAAGTAGATCTTACCTCAAAAGTTGCAATCGTTATTACACGAGAAAAACGACTTTGAGTTTTGTTTTGTGTATAGGTACATATTTGTGCTCGTGACTGTACTTAGTTATATATAAGTTTAGGTAGGTATAGGTACAGATATACCTACATAAAAGCGAGGTGTGTAAGTGGGGCGCCTCAAACTAGGCTATCACGACATCTGATACCGAAGGAATGTCACTCGACGACAGGGTTAGCACTTCGCAGGATAGAATTTAATTTTCTTTGGTTTCACCTAAAAGTTCTTATTTGGCCACACTTCTGTTAATTGAATTTTCCAGTTCTTACTTTTCCCGCCTTTATCGTTCTTCTTCTTATTGTTTTCGTTTTCTTTATTTTAATAATATAATTAGGTAACTATTAAAATGAAGTATATTTTATTTAAAAAAAAAAAAATTGTTAAATAAAAAGTTAGAATAAAAACGTTTGGATTCAAGCGCATTTTCAAAAGTTTAATTAATTACATTAACATAAGTAAGTATATACTTAACTTACCAACAAGAAAGACAAAAAAAAATGTCAAAAGTAAGTATTATTGCTCAAACCAATTTCAAAAGCTCAGCTTAGGTACTTATTTGTCTTAGCTTATCAAGATTTTTTTTTTTAATCTGGCAACCCTACCGGCTGCATGCGCTGCACTAAGTATACACAGGTAGGTACACAACATATGCGTCGCATTCCTTATAATACGCCTCGATTCTACGTGAGGAGGCATAACTTGTGCTGACTATTGCGTATTTACTTGTTTATGAAAGAAATAAAACTATTTTTCCCCTCACAACCTCGGAATGGTTCTGTTTATCGTTCGAAATCGATCTGCCTAGCCTTTTCCCAACTATGTTGGGGTCGACTTCCAGTCTAACCGGATGCAGCTGAATACCAGTATTTTACATGGAGTGACTGCCTATCTAACCTCCACAACCCAGTTACTGGGTAATACGATACCCTTTGGTAAGTCTGGTTGTCAGACTTTCGGGCTTCTGACGACCCGTAACGACTGTTAAAGATCCACGAATGACAGCCGAACGGCTTAACGTGCTTTCCGAGGCACGGAGGAGTCTCGGTATGAAAAGATGGTCACCATCCACGGACCAACCCCGGCAAGCGTAGCTTAACCTGATGGATCGACCCGTGCGGCTGTTATTACTTAACCACGAGCTCCTCGATTCGAAATCTGAGTGCAATAGTGCATTTTATCCGCTAGCGTGGAATGATTTTTTTTTTAAATTTGAAACGTTCTATTCAATCATATTCTATACCGCCAGTCCATGTCAGTGCGCCAACTTCATTTTTAGAATAATCGCACTGGTCAGCACGACGACTGCATGAAAAAAACGGCCAAGAGCGAGTCGGACTCGCGCACCGTGGGTTCCGTACCATAAAAAGTGTGCTATTTAGAGACATCGTTTTATATTTCCTGTAATCTTTACATAAAGTTCTATAACATAGAATAATTTCAGATTTTTCTCTATGCAAACTTCGGAGGTAAGGGGAACGGTGTTTTTTTTTTTTACATTTTTCATAAAAAGTCGAAATCTGTTCGGCCTATACTAACATACTAACTATAAGCATTAGTAGTTCTTGAGATTTCCATCTGTGACAGACAGACAGAGTCGCACCATAAGGGTTCCTTTTTTACCATTTTGGTACGGAACCCTAAAACCATTAATTTAATATTTTATATAAGCTGTTTTTCTTGCAACTAGCATTTTCCTCGCTGCAGTGCGGTGAAAAGTTGTGTGTTTCGCTCGGCAGCAAAGTTATTCTGCGTCTCGTACCTTTGAAACCCCTCGCACCAAAAAAGCAACTTTGCAGCCTTGCATAACCAAAACTGTTATTACTAACTAGGTAGAAGCGATAGTGGCAGTCTTGTGTAATGATTGGCGTTTAAATTGAAGTGTCTACAAATATCTGTCAAGAAATCCAAGATTTGTTTATCTATCAAATAAGCTTCCACAGACTCAGCATTTTAATTTTCTGAGATTAGCTATGCCACTTATCGCATGTCATAATTTGCACACTTGGTGAATGAGAGCTAGAGCGAAAAAGTGTAACATTTTGTCCGTCACGACACTTTTGTTACGGTAGGTAACAGAACTGTGCAAAACCGAAACACCTCTCGTTTTCCTTTTTTTATGTCATATTTGATTAAAAACTCTTATTTATCCTGCCCTTATCCCAATTTATTTGCGGTCGGCGCAACATGACGTTTTCTTCCATACTTCTCTATTAGTCATCATCTCGATAGTCACACCCTTTCTAGCCATAACAACTTTCACACAGTGCATCCATCATTTGATTAAAAACTCAATCAATCTGCCTAGCCTTTTTCCAACTATGTTGGGGTCGGCTTCCAGTCTAACCGGATGCAGCTGAATAACAGTATTTTACATGGAGCGACTGCCTATCTGACCTCCACAACCCAGTTACTGGGTAATACGATACCCCTTGGTACGACTGGTTGTCAGACTTTCGGGCTTCTGACGACCCGTAACGACTGTCAAAGATCCTCGAATGACAGCCGGGACCAACGGCTTAACGTGCTTTCCGAGGCACGGAGGAGTCTCGGTATGAAAAGATTGTCACCCATCCACAGACCAACATAGGCAAGCGTAGCTTAACCTGATGGATCAATCCGTGCGGCTGTTATTACTTAGCCACGAGCTCCTATGGTATTCAAATTAGAAACCCGATAAAAGCCAATATACATTTATGAATTGCCAGAGACGTTCATTAGTAACGTTAAACTGAGAAGTAACAATGTTTCCTGGTAACTTCTTCAAATAACAAGAGACAGTACTGTTTCCACTGATGACGTCACTAGTCTATGCCTCTCAGTTAACCGTTGTATAAGAGACCCGTACTTAATCGAGTCGAGATTTACGACCGGCTCGGGAGAACATCTAGTCACATGCAATGCATATAAATTAACAACACAATTCGTCAAGGGTCTGTACACGATGGCTGATGATGAACATTCATGGTCCATTTGTCAGTATTAGTTCAGCAGAAAGTAGCTATCGATTTAGCAGAATACTTGAGGTTCCAAAATTTGATTTCCGGATGAGGAAGTTTCTTTTTCTGTAACATTTTTTTAGTTTCAGCCGTCGAAAGTTGACCTCCGGTAATTGGTATAAGGCTCGTTCAAGATACAAATCTAAGACTAAAACCCATGATCAAGATAGAAGAGTGAAGGACCTTGCTATCAACGTTTTCGCTCGTAAAGTCATAAGTACGTGAGAAAGTGATTGATGATCAGTAACAGTGATTCTATTTTTATCCCTGTGTGTACAAAGATAAGCGATAAACTTACTTAAAAAGTCACAGTTATCTAATTGTAAGGTCAATAACCTGACGTTTTATATGATTAGTGATTATATAACTGTGTGACCTTCAATGCTAAATGTTTTCAATGCTAAAGCATTTTACATTATGTAACAGACCACTAATTAACTACGTAACTAAAGCTAACACTGAGCGAGTCCTTGTATGTCAGCCTATAAAGTCCCAACGGAGTAGAAAGTACTCTACGTTTACAAAGAAACGAGCACTGAGCACCAAGCTTGCGTTTTGGCGACATCTTTTTTAATAATATTTTAATCAAATTTGTTTTAGTTCTCTTATTAGATTACCGAAAAGTATGAAAAGTGATCTATCAATTACTTGAACAGACGAAAACATGCAAACACAATATCTGTGCTAGGACATCCATCAGTTTGAAAGGTACCTAGATGAAGTTGTTGAAAGCCTGAAAAAAAAACTGTTCTGTATTTTAAATACTGACACGTTGTGTTCAAAATAAATGTAACCAAAACGAGTAACTTAAATGAAAATGCAATCTGCCTGCCTCTTCACAACTATGTTGGGGGTCGGCTTCCTATCTAACCGGATGTACCTGTATACCAGTATTTTACATAGAGCATCTGACCTCCACAACCGAGTAACTCGATACCCCTTGGTAAGATTGGTTGTCAAACTTTTGGGTTCCAGACTACTCGTCACAACTGTCGTCGATCTACGAATCGAACGAAACGACAGCCGGGACCAACGGCTTAACGTGATTTCCGAGGCGTGGAGGGGTGTCATTACGTAATGTATGGTCACTCATCCACGAACAGACCGCGGCAAGCGTAACTTAACCTTCGATCGACCCATGCGGCTGTTATAATTTAGCCACGAGCCCTTGGCTGTAATTTAAAAATGATAATCTGATGGAACCGTGCAACAATCCATTAATTTCGTAAAATCATTATGACCGACACGCAAAATGGCGGAAAATGCTTTTCGCTAATGCGTAGCTTTCCATGTTAATGTGCTTGTAATTTCGGGCGTCGGATGATGCAATATTGCTAAGTTAATCTGGGAGATAAACAAATAATATTTATCTATGTACATATTATTGATATAGCAAACCATTAACAGGACGGATAGTGTTAATGGTTCATTTGGAAATAGTAAGCTGTCAAGTTTGCAGCGTTTGGCTCTTTTACCTAAAGAAAAACATGCTTCTACCCTCTATGTAACCAGACATGCATTACAAGACTTTATGAAGACTGGTTATCAAGAATTGGTACCTACATCTACATCAAGAAGTGCGAATGCATTCTGAATTCGTTATTACGCATTTTGCAATATTTCAGCAGTATCTATGAGTTTGTTCTGAAAAACACTAATTTACCCTCCAGAAGAATTAAGTAGCATCCCAATAACATATTCGCATGTTCGCACGTAGTTACTGTAGTACCTAGCTGTGTATGTTTAGGTGTACTTAAACTCTGTAATTATTGGAACGTTTCTAGAAGTGTTTGCGGTTCTCGTTATTCCTTATCTTAACAGCATTAGTTATAGATCGTTCCGTAAGTGACTGGATGACGTTGAGTTACGCTGTAACAAACTTAATTAAACAGACATTGGTCGTAACGTAATAGGTTCATTAAAGTTTACTCAAGAACTTGTAAGACAAGTGCAGCTGGAAAAATATGATCCCCAAAAATATACTCTATAACTATCTTCATCAAAATAGCGATATTTTTCAGTAATGTTAACCGTTGAGTAATCACAAACATTAAAATAAAGAAGGTCGAGACCGGAAAATATGACCGTCCTTGCTCCATAACCGACTGATATTTCCATATCCGTCCTGTAACACCCGGGCTCGAGACACGTTTGAACCAACAACGGGTATAAATTAAAAACTTTCATAAAACAACTCGTTTTTGCAATGGCGCCCATTAGCGTTCAGTGATTTACGTGAAAATTTTTAGGTTTTATTCATGGATGACCAATTGACCATTAAATCGTCCAATATACGTGTTGCCAGATACATTTTGTAAATCTGAACATGAGAAAAATAAATTTCAACAGTGCCTGCCTATGCCAGGAGCCATTGTCGATTAATTTATTAGGCAGACATTATGCTCAATGGAAAATGTATTAATACAAATGCACAACTGTCGATTGAAAGAGATTGGCCGATAGGCTATAAGCCCAGTCTTTAGCATTATTTAAAATTAAAACAAGCCATTTTCACAAATGATGCAAAACACTTTTCATCAGTGTAAATAGCAGCTGTTTGTAAGCAAAGTTTTTAATGGACTCTACCCACTAAAACTGAATAAAAAAACTGGGAGTGAGCCCAAATAGGCACATTAATTAATGTTCACACATTTTATTATATTATGCCACATACATATATTTTATAATATGACGGTACTTGGTCCGAGTTTCGGAAAAGCAGAAATTAACGGTAATAGTCCATTCTTATCTGTCACTCCATATTATTTTCTTCGATATAATAAGCTACTTAGATTATTAAAATTGATTGATGAATACTATACAAGGAAATATCCCGAATAAGTCAGATCCTATCCTATCTCTCCTGTGATATTTTTACGAATAAATGCGACACGGAAATGACACAACTTCATGTTAACAATTCTGACAGCGGCCATTGTTATTTTTTCGTGTGACAACACTGTTAACGAAAGTGTCATGGCGTCGGTCTCTGTTATTTTAATTAATTATGGATTGCATGTTTTTTGGTGTTGTATCATTTGGTGAAACGAAAATTGAGGTTTTAACAAACGAAATTACTAATTAATCGCTATGTTTTTTGTTCCTTTTGAATGTTTTTCGCCAAATGTTTTGTTTCATTATGTTGTTTCCATCTGATCTCCCGTTTTCGACAATCTAAGGCAAAGCTTTCGTTAATGAGGTTCCGAAGCATTCCTTCGTCCTTTGAACTGTAGGAGACGATCACAATGAAGAAACTCATTTAAATTCTCAGTATCTACTTGCATACGAGTGCAATGTAATTGGAAACGAGAAAATATATTGAGCTCCTCGTTAGTCGTAAAATGGAGCTGTATATATTGGACGTTTCGCCGATAAAATGTTTAATATTAAAGGTGAATACTACAATGAATATTCCTGTTCAAGTAACAGTAACTCCAATTTCCGATATATTCTAATTCACAAATGCGGCTGCAACACCACGGTATCCGGCTAAGCCTACTATTATTTCTCTCTAATACCGGCTACCTGCGTTAAACTAGCTTAGATCCGTTTTCCCATAAATAGATATAACAAAGCCATGCAAATCGGTGAGTGGTCTACTTCGCTATTAGTTAAACTTCAAAAACGTGCATATTGTCTGTTGGACACGTCCTTAGGGTTCCGTAGCCAAGAAACAATTACTTAGTGTACGTTTAAATAGAATCCTAACCTTTCAAATACTGCAATTTTTTGCATCTTTCTCATGGTTATTGATACCCGGTCATAAAGGAAGGGGATTGCAGAACATTAGACTCGAATTTGATATTTGCCTGCGGAACCCCAAAACCCAGCTTCGTAACCTGATACTGTATCGATCAATTCGATAAGTCAACGAACTTTAGACCAAACGCGCCAGACCGAAAAGAATTAGCTCTGAGCCTTGAATTTGGACAGAATTAGCAGGCTTCGAGTACGAAACAATACACAATGGTGTTAGTTGATAGCTTTGTAAACAAAGAGAATGCTCCAAAGTGTTTTGCAGTAATCATTTACTTTGTGGAATTTAGTATTATTGCTCCCACAGGCATCGCCGATGGCGTGCTTTGAAATAGCATCTTCAACAACTGTAAACAAATTATTTGAATGTATTACTGATTTTGATTTGGTATCAGCTACAAAACGTTCACGTGGTCGAAAATGTCAGGACTTGGTATAGGTAGGTATTTTTATTTATGATTTTTACTTCGAATGAATCGATCGAAAAAACGAAATGCTGTTCGATGGTAAGCAAGCGCATCTCTTGAAAACGGCTGGAACGATTTAGCTATTTTTTTTTTTTTTTGTTTAAAATGTTCGCAGTCCGAATTAGGTTTTAATGGAAAGAAAAAATGGTATAGCGCAAAATTTTCAAATCCGGGAAAAACTTTTTTTCTATGGGTTGAAATTTGGACAGGACATAGCGTCGCCGGGCAGCTAGTAAGTAATATATGTAGAATAATATAAAATGGGACACAATACTCCATTCTGTAAGGAAGCCATTTAATCCATTCCCGTTATTTCTAAGTATCGTGACTAAGTTATTAATAAGCCATTACCGAGCTTACTTTAATGCGGCAGCATCATGTTACCTATAACAATTAAATCTATTTTCTCAAGCAGCCACAGTACATCAAAGTACCGTCGCCAACAATGGCGCTACACTGTGATTCAATGTCTAAAAGCAGAACAATAGTAGCTCTAATTCCTATTGTTGGATGATTGTTTGTAACGACTGGTAACGACCATACTGATCGTGGAGCTGTCAAAACTAATCACAGAACAATATCATTTTGACATCTGACAGATAGCGAACGTCAGAAGATCGATAATGGACGTAGTTAAACGAAAAGGATCCAACCCACGAAATGTGTGTTGTGGGTCCTTTTCGTTTATCTATGGACGATTAGGTATTATTGTGGGATGGCAACATTGGTGAATCGAATTAATTTTATGCGAACGTTCTGGACAGTAGTGCTATTCTGTAATAGTCTCACCGTGAAAACTTAGATGAAGTCATTCCACCAGATGCCAGGGATTGACACTATTGACAGCTCAATGAAAGCTCCCTTCACCTAAGTTTTCACGGTGAGATTTTTACATGAAAAAAATTAGAATCTAATAAAAAAAAAATACTAAATAATATACAGTTATGAAGAAGATTTCAGGTGTTATTTAATTGCCACTACATTTTAGCTCATGGCCAATGAAACAGTCTGTTTGATCAGAATCTAAACATTACTACACCATCATTATTAAGTTAGCAACTTTTTTTAAAGTTAACACTGAAGTGAAACAAGCAAACAAACAATATTAGTTCGGAGGTCACAGCTGGTAAAACATTGCGCTTCTGTTAAAATCAAATAAAGATGGCTGGGTTATGTCTCGTTCTACACTTGAACCAATAGCTCAAATTTAATTTTACTTTGACCGTCGAGACTCCTCCGTTATCTTGTATCCGTCTTATTACAAACATGGTTAAACTATGGTCCGTATTCTTTAAGTATAAATCTCGATTTAACGAAAGACTTCAGTAGAAATTATTATGAAATCTAAAAGATGGGTAGCAATGGTATGACTGCCGAGATGACGACTGATAGAGAAGTATGGAAGAAAAAGATATGTTGCGCCGACCGCAAATAAATTGGTACAAGGGTATGAGCATGATGATGACCTATGACTACGGTTTATAGAACTTAATCAAAATAACCATGAGGCCTTTCCCGTTGAATACCTATTACTTTTAAATTGAATTCTTCTGTAGAAAGCTTAACATCTTTTTAAGAATCTCTCAAGTAAGAGCACATTATTAGATAGTCGAGATAAAATGGAGCAATATTCCGAATACCGCGGCGATTCCCGACCAATAGTGGTCTAGCGGTATTTGATCCAATTTTCAAGGAAATGTTGAACATTTTACAATCTTTTAAATAGTACTTTGCTGTGTTCATTGCAGTGTGAGGTTTAGTAAAATGCAGCGAATTTTGTGAAGTTTTAACAAGAACATTGTTAAAACATAAGATTTTATTTTACTTCTACTTAAATACGGGTAAAAAAGAGACAAGGGTTCTATTTTCATTTCCATATCACAAGGCACATAATAAATTGTCTCAAATTACACAAATATGCTATATTTTACATTGCCCATTTGTCGTGAAAGCTAACAGCGAACATAGAATTACCATTATAAATAATATCCAGCAAAACAAAGGTCGGGGCCGCCATGTTTTTGACACTTTGTTGGAATCAAATTAGTTTCGCGGGAAAATTTAGTAACCTTATACAGAGTCCTGTCGTTTTTTACCTTTGTTGCCGTGGAGGGAATCATGAGAAGGGTATACTGTGGCTGATGGGCGTACACAATGGCTGGGCATCATGTTTCTATTGGACATGCAAGGATAATTGAGTTTATTTTAACAGTAAAGCCATGGAATTGACTCTGGCAGTATCGACACTGCCACACACCGCCGTAAAAATGACAGATACAAATATCTCGAATCATAGATAATTAATTTATCTATGCTTTGAGATATTTTTGAGACAGAGATCATGTCGATGGCTCCTAAGTATACTGAGTCAACTGCACTTCTAATAACTTTAAAGGATGGCGATAAAATAAGCGAATGTTTATTAATAAAATAATATGAAATTTATTCTGCACTGCTAACAGGCCTTATTATAATCAATTCATTATGATTTGCTATTTTTCTTGATTGTATTAACGTTGAAATATGAACATTCGCTCTTTTTATCGCCTTCCTTTAAAGTTATTAGAAGTACAGTTGACTCAGTATACTTAGGAGCCATCGATGTGTATGACGACACCCTACTAGGTGACTATGACGATTAGACGACCAACATAATTGCTACCAAATTCAATTAAGTACCTCCAAAAAACTTGAGAATTATTTTAATCGAATCCAGAACCCGAAAACGTCTGGCTGAGTCCACAATAACAGCTAACTCGATAAAGCCAAGTCTTGTAACAAACTTATGTTCGGCCGAAACTGGCTAACTGAATAAATGGTAGGTTCCTGCGACCCCAGTTACAGGTGGACTACTTTTTATTCCTGAAACATTTACTACATTTATTCAGGAACCCGTAATGGTGGACTTAGAATAAACAAGGTGCAGGGTTGGTAGTTTGGTGCGCAAACATTTGCGGGAACGAACACAATCGATGTCAAACAGAAATGTTTGGATGAAAAAACATGGCGATGAAAATTATATGTCCGTTTAGAAAGTGGTTTTCCTGGTATTTGCTGACATGACAACTTCGGTGTAAAGAAAATAGATTACTTTCTTGTACAATGTTATTCAGTCTACATCCCCAAAAACAAGAACAAAAACACCCACTACCTCGGTCTCGCGATCATTTATCATCGGACCCGACTCCCAACTGCAGACACGACTACTGTCAACCCTGTGGGTCCCGAGCCACACCGTATTAATATTTCCGTTAGCCAAACAAAACCCATTTTACTTCGGAACACCTGTAAAAACTCGGAACTCGATTTCGCTATCAGCGCTCCAAGGATGGGAATTGCCTTAACAATTTTCTCCCTAAAATTAAGGACGTCCGCGCGTTATTCGCAGATGCTTCTCGACTGGCGAATTTCAGAAAATTCCCGCAGTACCTAATGTTCCTCGTTATACCTGTATAATCTCTCAGTATTACAATTTTCTTGGACACGAAGATTGGAACTTTTGGAAATTCCACTGATTGGACTTGTGCTTTACTTTCTAGAGACGAGAGATAAAGGAACATCAGCATTCTCATAACGTAGATCTTCGTAATAACAATCGAAAAAGTAAAATACACACGTAATTAATTATCAAGACGATTTTATTACAGAAATTAATATTTTCGTTGAAACATTAATCAAGGAATTATTAAAAGAAAAAACTCTCTCATGGGAAAATATTCCTATTAATACATGATCAAATTAATTAGCTACACAAGGTTTCTTAAATGATTTCGTTACGAAAATAAAGACGCATCTTAAAAAGAAACT
Source organism: Dicycla oo (assembly GCA_948252095.1). NCBI lineage: Eukaryota > Metazoa > Arthropoda > Insecta > Lepidoptera > Noctuidae > Dicycla > Dicycla oo. The sequence continues at coordinate 19,721,103 of OX411736.1, read as the reverse complement.
CCAATGGAACTTAGACTACCACCCTTATCTAGCCCACTGTTGAACATCGTGTTATATCCTCTGGCTACACCACGCGGCCAATTCCCGTAACTAAAAACAATAAAATCACATCTCAGCGACAATCAATGGCAACATCTTGTGAAAAATGTTGGGAAATTGCAAGTATTTTTGACAAATTGAGAATGAGATTGGAATGTGGATGTTCTTAAAAATACGGGAATTGTGCCTCAGGTGGCATTTAATTGAACTTGGTTACCACTGAACTCTCACTCTAACCGCTATCTTGCTATTAAAGCATGATGCTTCTAAAGTTGTTCAAATTAAATTTGAACGTAATATCTTACAATATTCTACAACCATAAACTTTATAATGACTGTTATTAGATCCAGACGCAGACGTTTTATTACCTCACTACTAAATAAAATGGCTGTACCTACATTTCAACGCTATAGTAATTAGAAACAGGGTTTATTTGAGGTCTCAAGGGCCAGTAATCAGAGTTGGAGTCAGCCAGACGTACCCTACCCTTATTTAGACCAAGCCACTGAGGTACTAACTAAACAAAACCTACTATTATTTTGCAGAACGTTGCTATTTCTTTTAAGAAAATAACAGAGTTGAAAAATGTCTTTGTAATTGGTTAGCAATGAATATTTGAAGTTATTTATAATTTGATTGGGTCTTACGGCACTATTCTGATTGACTTTTATTACCTTCGTTATGACACTTTAAAATGGCTATGTTGGAGTCATAGTAAAACCATATTTTCGTTAAAAACGTTTAAAAAGAATAAAGTTGAATGGGAATGAGCAACATTCCTCTGCCAGGTTACCTACATATTTGACCGTACCGTTGTTAACTTATCGATACAACGAATGTCTAACCATTGTACAAACTAACACTGATTGTACACAGTTGTATTGAGTTTAAAGATCAATAGGGCGCAAACTCGTTGCTATGGCAACCTACCTATGGGCACCGCAGGAACGTGTTCCCATACTCTGCTCATAACGTATAGGAGGGAATCGGCTATTTATTATTCGCCACCGTAATATAATACCATAGGAATTCTATCATGTAAGCATTCAAATCGATGATAAGACACCCAGCTTGTCAAAAGGATTGGTGATTAGGTGATTGCTGAACATTGGTGATTCTGCAACCGATTCAAGGTACTGTAGGTACACTAGGTATCCAATATACCGAAAGTCAGTTTTACAACTTCAGAAGTTGAAATCTAAAGCGAAATATAACCATTAGATACAAGAGAGTAAACAGCAATTTGACCTACCCGCAAAACAGTGTTAATATTTATGAATGCATACCGCATTAAATCAACGATATCTACCTATCTGATCGCTGGGTCAATAACAGTTAATTTATTTAGGTACATACAATACAAGCTGGATTATTTAGATTTTAGCTTGTTTTATTGAGTATCTAACATGTTATTGTGTAATACTTGAACTTGTGTTGGGTAAGGTTTATTTTCTGTAACGATCAGAGTAATATGTAGATAAGTACAGGTTAACGAGAAATATCTTATTTCTCCAAGAGGTCACCGACCAGTAAGACCAAAACTAAGCCCAAGATTTGATCATTCGAAGGATTTTAAGATCTTATTTATTTAGGAAAACAATGAAGCGAAACTATTGTTAAGTAAGAAAAAAAAACTATCGTTTTAAGCTCATCAGCAGGTGCGGAAACCGCGAGGTAACTTTTCCTTTGAGTCTAGCTAATACTACTGGCAGTTAATTCCATTCTAAGATGACCACTTAAAAAGCCTTCAATTCCCGATATATCGACAACCATAACTTATGAAGATGAAGTCTAATGAAAAGACTAATCCAACTAATTTCCCTATCACCGGCAGACGAGCGTGAAATTACCTCTCAACGTCGTCATAACTTACAAACACGTATAATAACATTTCAGACACTTGTTTATTTTTATTACATAAATATTCATGATACAGACTCAAAGCCCTTCATATTAAAGCTATATAACTACGAGATCCCGGGACGATGGTGTTTGTTTTCTACTTCCCCCATGATACACCATAGCAGCTGCGACTTTACGGAAATTGGTTTCACGTTTGCAATTTTCCGAATTTGGCATTCGATTTGTGAGTATTCATGTTAAACCGTTTCGGATGCTGTCCTTACGATGATTTGAATAAAGATTTGGTTCTGGAAAGTCTATAATGCCATGCATTTTACCGTAAAACGGTTCAAATAGTACCTATTTCATTAGTACTTTCACTGTTAAGGATGACTATGTATGTGGGAATGGAAAAAGGGCTAATATAAAATTTAAAGAAGACGTACGACGCAAAGAATAATAAAAAAGTAAGTTTATTAATAAATAACAATATATGAAGAGGAAACAAGGAAGGAAGCTTCAGCAGCCAACATCCAGCAGTGGGTTAAGTAATCCGTATAAATAAGGGCGACTAAAACTAAGGAAACTAAAACAGTGTAACAGTCTATTGACTTCACGTATACTTTACATGGACACGACTATGACCAGGATGTGGAATTTGTAAAAGTTCTACGTAAAGCATTTTTAAATGCACAAAGGTTTTCGGCGACAATTCTGCAAGAAGCGTGCAGTGCTTTTTTAACATCAGCGTTCTTTTCAGGTATTTCCCAACACCTAACTAGATCATGGCTCAACATTTAGGTAATTTATCGAATAATAAATTACGATCAATCGCACAATATGTCATCGAAGCGACAAAAATGCCTAACTAAAATAAATGTCGTGAAATAAGAAGCCACTAAAAACCGACATAACGCGAGGAGGGAAACGAGTGATTTATCTGCAAACTTGGCGGCCATTTTGAAGCCGACCTCATCGGCATACTGCCTCCTTGATCAAATATTAAAAAGTATGAATATGGACGGATGAGTTTTTATAAGCATTGGGATGTAGTATTTTTATTAAAATGATTTTTCGATGAAAATATCGGATATTTTTATTTCTATCTCAGCATAAACGAGCGATTCAATATCGCTCGTTCTTCCGGTGTCAAATGCAAATTATTACTTTAATCAAAACGACGACATGTTAAAGCAATTCAGCCAGCGGAAACTAAATTAAAATGAAAGACAACATAAGATTGACTTATCGTCCATCACAGCTTCAGAAGAACACGACTAAACAGCCAAGATATTATAGTGCCCTCGAGGTTTTAGCTTTCAATTTTTAAACTTTTAATATTTTTATATGCACATCAAAAGCAATTTTTTCCACTTAATTAAGTTGGCGCAGCATTTTTTTTATCCATCTCCATCACTTAGTAACGGAGCCATGACGCTTTGTTTTTTCCCGCCTCAGTGACACCACGCCATTCTCGGCGCCATTTTAAAAGCATTGGACAGGAAGTGTTTTTTTTGACAATAATTATCTTGTAGAGTAAGTGCCTACTTGTAAATTAAGCTTTTAATTTAAAGCCTGTTTAATTAGCATGAAATTGTAAATGGTTTCAGTTGGAACGATGTTTTTCAGCAGAAAAGGTAATTGTACAAAGATAGCCTGAATAAATTTATTGTCTTCAACCCGAGCGGAATAACATAATAATAATAACCTCACCGCTGTATCTCTACGTTGATGTCGAGGTGGGGCTTGCGCGCTCTGAACTTTAGGTCTGCGCCGATAGTTTACTTTGGAACAGGTCTAGGATGAGGAGCCAGACCAAAAGAGATACAGAAATCCGCAGGGCAGCATGTGGCGAGCTGTTGGGCAGTAGCGACCCCACGGACCCTATCTCCTGGGAAAAGTCTTGTTCTTTACCTCTTTCTTGCCTTTATTGGCCGGCTTGAGTGGAGATTCGCAAGAGCAAACGTGCTCAGAGGAAGGAAGTATTCCAGTAAGGTGCTGGTAGGGATCTTGACCGTACTTCCGGGATTGTCCTGATAGCCGTGGGATACCTCTCCACTCCTCAAGCACCTCAGGAAGTGTTGCCCCCTTGTCGCTACGTCACTATGTGCTAGCGGCCGTTTCCGGGGGCCCATTATTGAGTGTGCAAGTCACCCCCTCCCATTTTATCCGTGTATAATACCTATATAACATTGGTCAGGCAGGGGACATAGTTCTTCCATACTTCAAGTCACCCAATCCACTTTAGCCACCCAGACCCATAGCCCAATATGTTTTGTTTCCACGTACAACAATAGTCCTGCACCAACCGGGAGTTGTCCTTGGGTGCACTTGCATAGTGCATACAGGGATAATCGTCGGTTGGTGCCTCCTTACCATTTAAAATTATTTAAGGGGTCTCTGCGAGTTGGCTTCGGCTCCTCGCCTTCCAAAGGTCCGGGACCCCAGTCCCGAGAAATGTAAGAAACAAATAATAATAATATCCTGGGACATTTTCCCACACGGTCATCTGATCCCAAAATAAGCAGAGCTTGTACTATGGAAACCAAACTATTAACTGATATACTACATATACTACTTTTTTTTGTAAATACATACTTATATATAGATAATTACACCCAGACTCAGGACAAACACGACATGTTCATGCACACAAATGTTTGTCCTGGATGGGAATCGAACCCACGACCAGCGGCATGATAGGTGGTATCTTAACCAACCACGCCATCTGGCCTGTCAAAAGCTGTTTCTTGTAAAAAGCATATCACATATTGCGAACAAGATAGGAAAAGAGCTAACTCCATCAGATAATTTAAATAAGTGTGTCCCAAGAGTACTCCAGCGGGATCTATTCCTGTTGATGTTATACATTGTGTGAGAATCTAGGCAAGCTTATTCGATTATAACTTTAATTCATTCCTGTAAGCATATTTTCCGTAAACTCTTAAGTAGATAACTTTTCTTTACATTATTGTTAGTTATTATGATATTTTTAGCGTCACAAATTTCGCAGCTTTTCACGTTTCAATTCATAGCAAACGGTTCAAATCACTTTGATATCATAATTGTAACGTTCCCAAAGTTCCTGAACCTTGAAGTAGCACTCGATCCCAATCAACGTCTCTCAAGTTTACGATAAAATCCATCGTTTGGGGTTGTCACATCGAATAAGGTTCTGAGGAAAGTCAAGTGTATTGAAGTGCTGAGCAGGAAGCTTCACAACCGTTATGAATTGGATTCGTTATGAATATTTTCTTTGGCACTGATGAGATCCACTTTTCGCTTGTTAGGAGACGTGTATTAAGTTCAAAACTTTCGAGTTCAAGAGATTGAGCTGTTTGGACTGAATATATCGGGAATTTGTTTTGAAGTTAACAGAAATTTATTCCTTTAGATGTTATAATCATATCGTCAACATAAAACGTTGTTTTTTTTTTAATAATCTGTCACTTTTCATGTTTATTTCGCAACTTTTACAAGAACATTATTAACTTGTATGTTTTACCTCGTTTCCAAAGCATAACAACAGTTCAAAGTACCCACATATTATTTAACATTAATATCGTATTAATACACCAACTTCTAGGTGCATTTACAACCTGTTGGTTAACAGTGTCGCAAGCCGCAGCCTGACCACAAGTATTCCGGTCTGGTTTAAGCCACCAGTTGCACTGACTTACTCAGGTTATCTATAACAGGGTTATGCAGTAATATTTGCTTAGCCTAACTCCGTTTTCCCCCATCTTCTTGTTGTCACGGGTTTATTGCCAGCATTACGTAAGGCATGCAGAGACAGATTGTGTGGCGACATTGCATTTATGGCTTGGCTTACAAGATAAGCGGTATTTCGAGCGATGCCTCAGGGAATTTACTGTGGTTAACATGTTCGTTTGTGGTATATTTTAACGTTTAACTTAATTTTCGAGTGCTCTATGCTTTCTGTGCATCTTTGATAGTGGAATTAATTTTGCACAATCTGCGGAGTAAAGCAAATGAGAAAAGAACTGCTTTTGTTTGCAACAACGTTACTTCTATCGACTATGGTAATATTGCAATTAGGAATTTTATAATTGAACAAAGGATTCGTCCAGCTATTTATATAAAGAACGAGAAAAAGACAAATTTCTAAATATGGTTCAATTCGTTCGTTTACTCATTCATCCGGTTCTGTGTTGAATTGAAAATAACCATGTAATTCCATTTCAACGGTCTCAAAGAGAACACGGCTTTGAACAAAAATTCGTCCGATTCTATTTTTCAGAGAACATTTTAACTTCTTCAACTAATTATACTTGTTGGGCGACTTCAAAGTTGTGGAACTTCGTTAGGGAGACATTTTACAAATTTTAATAGGACTATCTTCTTTTGTTTTACGAGCTCACCAAAAAGTACTTACAAACCATGATAATGCAGAACTTAGTAGTCTCACGTCTCAACCTCCCTACACGAGCCGTATTTATTCTCAATTGCCATGAACTTCGCGAGATTAATGGCAGGTTTAAAAATATTTTATTCCGAACCTTTATCAAGCTTATTTTTTTTTTTGTCAAACCAACTAAGAGCGTCTGTTCTATTTACTCTTCAAGGTTTATATTTATAAGGATAAGGAATTAAGACATGATAACTTAATTGGGCCCTATTTATTTCAAAGCAGACGGATAAAATTAACATATTTCGTGCTAATTCCACGACAGTCGGGTCAGGGAACTGATTATACGGTCCGCCCACGTTTCTGCTATTTTTTACGTTTGCACTCATCTCGCTATAAATTATACGTCCCCTATACCTGAAGAGCTTATTAAGCTGAATTTATAAGGGCCCCGATCAAAGGTAGAATCGTTTTGGAACTCCATTGATGTTGGCGACTGAATCTAATGACCTGTTTGGGCATAAATTGGGTGATATACACGCTACCCGACGTCAATTTTAATCCAACTCCGATTGGATTGTGTTGGATTGTGTCGCAAAATGTCAAGTCAGGGTGGAAATACTTTTTGGTGATTTGTCAGACAAGTCGTAAAAATTCTGAAGAGTCATTAAGGTGGTGAGGGTCATAGGTTAGCAAGTCATCTTTATTAACGGTATTGGAGTTTAAAACGTGACTTGCTTGCTTCTAGCAGCAGCAGTAATGTAATATTGTTTTTTACCCCAGAAGCTTTCAAAGCCAAGTTTCGAGACAATACATTCTCAAAACAATAAGGACCTGGAGATTACAAAGATTAATATTAGCCATAGGACGAATTTTTACGACAGAAATTAAGAATTTACTGCAAAAATTTACTGAAAAAATGATTTGTCTTTATTTCATTCTGTGCTCAAAGAAAAATTGAGGTCTTTTCATTTATGATTAATGTTACTATAATTACAAGGTAGAATGAGACTCGGCAGATTGTGGGCGTATTAAATGTTTATTGTTTATAAAGGAAAGATTGATTATGTCTCTTCAGAGCGCTTCTAAAAACTGCCTGGACGAAATGGAGATAATTTTAAGACTTCTATATCTTATCGCCGAAGTCTTAGTGGAAAGGATGCAGGATTTTTAAGGAAGGAGTAACTGGGTGAATATTCGAGCGTTTTAACCGCCGTCATTACCTTCCGCCAAATGTTGATGAAAGAGAATATACAGGGTGTTTGGTGCATCGTGTGCCAAATTGAAATGGTCGACTGGGGGGGTCACCTTCTATCCTTTCAGACCCCTAAACACTTCTCATGCCCTGTGGCTTTTTTTTCATCGACTTTTTATTTTTTTATAAAAAAAATACCCAAATTTTGCATTCAATTTCAAAATAAAAAAAAAGTGTAAGTCGTAGACTCTGAATTTTAATTTTATTTAGACGTGTATTGTATTACAGTACTTTTAAATTCAAAATTAGTGACATTAGCCATCCAGTTTTTTTTTAATTTACTCGCAAAGTTTCGGACTTCAATTAAAGCTGTCCATGTTACAGCTATTTACATGGCTATAAAAAAAAAACCAAAAGCGACCGGGATCTTCCAACTCCCTCAAAAACTCTCTAGTCTATCCTCTTGCTAGTGATGTGCCACATGCCATAAAAATCTTTTTACAACTTTGTGAATTTGCTAGAATTGTGAATCGAGTCACAAAATACTAAATTTGAAATTATGATTTAAAAAAATATTTTTACTTAAATTATACCTCAATAACTCATTTAATCTGTTATCTCACTCTTGTAAGGTAAAATCTGTCTCGTATCTCTCTTTTTTGGGGGGGACGGTTACTAGAAATAAAAAATAATTGCATTTTTAACATTTATTTAATCATTTTTTACATATTCTGCTCAAATTGTTGGCCGCTATTGCGAATGCAGGCCCGACATCTATTTTGTATTTCCACAGTTGTTGTACGAAGTCGTATTTCCTCCTTAATTTGATTAAACGCCGTTTCAATGCGTTGAAGTAGTACCTCCCTAGTCGGAACCTCCGTGGCGTATACCAGCTCTTTGGCACGTCCCCAGACATAAAAATCTAGCGGAGTTAGGTCTGGGGAACGTGCCGGCCATGCAATAGGGCCATCGCGACCAATCCACGCATTGGGGAACACATCGTCAAGATATTCCCTCACAGTCAAACGCCAATGCGCGGGACAGCCGTCATTCTGGAATACTTTGGGAACATTTTCATTAAATACGGGCACCTCGGACACTAATTCGGGCAGGTCATTTTGAAGGAACTCCAAATAGTTATCGCCATTGAGGTTATCGGGCAGGTAATGCGGTCCAACTACCTGATTCCCAATCACTCCTGCCCAAACGTTTACACTAAACCTCCTTTGAAAAGATTTCTGCCTTTTAACATGTGGGTTTTCCGTTTTGTTTGTCCAGTGATGCAGATTGTGAAGATTGAGGATCCCTTCTTTGGTAAATTTGGATTCATCCGTCCACAATATTCTTTTTAAGAAATTAGGATCATCCACATCCGTGTGTAACATAAACCGACAGAATGCCACTCGTCTGTCAAAGTCGCCACCCTCAAGACCTACAAACAAAGAACTCTTTTAAATTCCTGTTGAGCAGTAAATAATTGCACAATGAGATTTTTAATGACCGGCGGCGTCGGACCGTTTGTATGGGCTGGTTCACTACCTGGAAGTAGTGACGTCATACCCATTACCTGCTAAACAAAGGCATCGTCAAACAAAGTGTGTACGGGTTTAAAGTTAGTTCAAAATTACGTACCTTGCACCGGAGTGTAGTGGAATGGATGTTTTTCGTTTTGCTGAAGAACTTTCCACACTTTCCATATTGAAATATCAAGATGTGCTGCCACATTTCTGATGCTTCTTGTAGGGTCTTCCTCAAAAAGTGCCAGTATTCTCTCGTCCACTTCAACATTATGTCGCACAATATGGCCCCTTGGTTCATGAAAAGTGACACTGCCAGTCTCGCGTATGCGTCGGTATGTGTCTTGGAAGACTCTGCGGCCAGGTAGTCGTCTACCAGGAAAACGTTCCTGGTAAATTCGTTGCGCTGCACGAGCGACACCATTGGCGGCTCCATAAGCCATCATGATGTCAGCATATTCCTCGTTAGAGAACGTCGCCATTGCAACAACAAAAAATCAACAAAGTTTAACAATAACACCAAAAGTTAAAACGTAACAAAAACCAACAAAACTCAACAAAACAAAGTAACAAAATGAAAAAATCGCGGAGTACGGTGAACTAACACACACGTCAGGTAGCAGAGGCAGTGATGTCTCGACTGACTGACGAATGACGGATTGACGGCGTCGCCGCGTCGGTGGCAGTTCGTCGTTTGTTCAAACTAGTTTAGGTACGCTATGCAAGAAAGATAGAGATAGAAGATAGATTTTACTTCGCGAGAGTGAGAAAACAAATTTTACCTGTTACTTAAGTAACAATTACGCAAAAAGACTTTTTTCTTTTGAATTTGGAATTTAATATTTTGTGACTCGATTCACAATTATTCTAGCTAATTTACAAAGTTGTAAAAAGATTTTTATGACATGTGGCACATCACTAGCAAGAAGATAGACTAGAGAATTTTTGAGAGAGTTGGAAGATCCCGGTCGCTTTTGGTTTTTTTTTTTATAGCCATGTAAATAGCTGTAACATGGACAGCTTTAATTGAAATCCGAAACTTTGCGAGTAAATTTAAAAAAAACTAGATGGCTAATGTCACTAATTTTTAATTTAAAAGTACTGTAATACAATACACATCTAAATAAAATTAAAATTCAGAGTCTACGACTTACACATTTTTTTTATTTTGTAATTGAATGCAAAATTTGGGTATTTTTTTTATAAAAAAATAAAAAGTCGATGAAAAAAAAGCCACAGGGCATGAGAAGTGTTTAGGGGTCTGAAAGGATAGAAGGTGACCCCCCCAGTCGACCATTTCAATTTGGCACACGATGCACCAAACACCCTGTATTTAATGAAATATTTCAGCAATTCCTGATTCTGGTCCTTAAGCAGATTCTGGGAATTGATGAAATATTTCATTAACTATATTCTCTTTCATCAACATTTGGCGGAAGGTAATGACGGCGGTTAAAACGCTCGAATATTCACCCAACTGTAAAGTAAAAGAAAAATAACTATAGTGTATGCCTACACTTCAAACAGCTAAAATTGGATTTAAAGAAAAAATCAAATTCGCTTTTTCATCATAAGTAGTTCATATCCAATTTTATCCATTAATTTATTTTAACACATTATCTGTTTATGCAAATGTCTTATTTTACGATGTTTTCAAAACAATAGAGATGCACAACGAACACACAGGTGCGGCGTGCCGCACTCGAAGAAAGTTATGTAAATTGTATGGACGTGCATACGCGCCGTCAAGCACCTGGTGAACGTCCGAAAACGCGCATGTGCGTCTGCCGCGCCTAATGTATTAAAGAAAAGCAGTAAATCATGAAACATATCTTCAATGTCAGCTTAAAATTGTAAACGACCCATAAAACGATAAACGCCTACACATAAAAGTAAAATTAGTCAAACAAAATCTATAAATAAATCACTACTCTACTTTATTAGGCAGAGCTTGTTCAAAACTAAAACTACAGCAGCTATTGTAAAGCAAAATCAGATTCCTCTAATTTTTGCATAAACACCGCCCACATTTTTCTATAGAAGTCTAGAGGCGTAGTTGTTTACAAAAGCTATTAAAAGCATCAATTAAACTAATGAAATACATGGAAGCATTTCGTCGAGAACAGTTTAAAGGTAAGCAGAGTCTGAATACGTAATGATCTCGTGGAAACTTGAAGACACAACTTAAAGGTGAGGTCTTCGTCAATTACGAATTCAAAATAATGTCGCTTCTTGCGTCGAATGAATTCGTTTGTTGGAATCATGAATAAAAATGTGTGTATTTATGTTTTGCTTAATTTGGTCATAACAATCTTTTGTATTTGAATTCCTCATCATCATCATTGGCAAGCGTGTTCCACCCAGTGCTGAGTATAAGCCTACCTATCTTTTGTGTATCTGTATTGGGTGATACCAATTAGAAATTGAATGGGATGGTAATTAAAACTTATTTCGTGCGTTCGTTTTACAGATCTTAATGCCCAATATTTACCCTTATGAGATGAAATGTACAAAAAACAAACCCAATAACAGAAGAAGTAAACTAACTATCCAAATGAATTGACGTTTATTTCCCCTTCCAATATACACACAAGCCATTAAACAAAGTTTACAAAACACACAAGAGCAAGCAATGACCAGCGTTTCGGCACGAAGCCTCAATTCCAATCGTGATCAAGCAGGAATTTATTCAGTGAACTCGGAACATTTCGTTTTGTACTAAAATTACCAACACAATACATTCATTGGGACAGTGAAGTCGCTATGGCATTCGAAGCCACATTCTTTCCACTGATAATTAAAGTAAATATTGAACAATGTGAAGGCAGAGGTGCTTTAAGTTATAGTTTAAAAACGCTGCGTTATTATAGACTCAGCAATTCGTATACAATAATGTTTCATTATGTCTGTAAACGTTTACTTTAGTGAAACAAACATCAATAATTGGCTCCTTTACCAAGAACTGCCAAATTTGTCAAAAATTTATTTATTTGGATCAATAGTGATACTACTAAACTCATATTAATACCATGAATTATTCAACTTCATAAAAAACTTTGTCATAATTATAACACCCAATTTGCTATTTTTGTTGCGAACAAGCATAATATTTACGAAAATAGTTTTCCTTTTAAAACTCCACTCATTGTGTACATGCAAAAGCGCTCGTTACTGCAATCAAAATTCACTGTGCTTTTGTAACGAGAATCAAGTGACCTACAACCGTAGCAAGTGTTCATTCTTGAAACTATGCACCTCGCAGCTATTGAACCAAGCAGTTGTTTGATCAATGCTCCACTGTTTGCGCACGATAGAATCAACACGAAAAAGTAATATCAACTATATTACCTACAAATATTTTCAACCGAACCCTAAAAATATATCTGTTAGCAAAAAATATGATAAACGTAACAACCAAAATGAGATTCAGCATACCTGATAAAAATCAACACAAAAGATGGGGAGAAAAAATAACTTCCCCAAATAAAAAAACAGGTTCGCGAAGACTCGTTAATTCTAGGTCTCTTTTGACACACGAATATGATTTATGTGAATTTAAGCCGTATGACAGTAGCAATATCGTTCAAAGTCCTGATGCAGACAAAATAATTCAGATTCAAAGGCCTCTTAGGAAACTTTTACGAATTGTTCCTTTTAGTTAAAGAGACAAAAAAGACATTGGCGAGATTCAGAATACGTTAGTAGGTCTAAACAGAAAAACTAAAAAGGCTAGAATAACAGATACAATAAAGTCTAATTCTCATTAAATGTTGATGATCTTAAGGCTGGGATTACACCTGTTAAAACTAGCTTACAGTACTTTGTTGGTGTATTTAATACGCCAAATTTCAGACCGAAGTACTGTGGGCCCAACAAGTTAAGTAAGGCCGACAATAACGCGGCTCCCTTTAAATTTGCTTACCACCGTAACAAAAAAAAAAAACAATTTTGGGGTCTAAAACAACAGCAGACTAAGCACTAACTTAATAACCTTAGCAACAAAAATAATGCGTTCTAAAGTAACCTAAACAAATAGGTATGCAGGCGAAGGGATCATTTAAATTCCATGGCCACGCCAATCTGCCACAGGACGAAGGCAATCAAAGTTGGCAAATGAAAAAGTTGCGCTCAACCGATCCTTTGCACGGTTTGTTTGTTTCTTATTCTGTCTCGTTTACTTATTCTCTTTATTATTTTTTATAGGATTCTATCTTCAATTTCCACAACGCTCGGCTCTCGTGCTATTCTGGAGGGTGAATTTATCACCGAATGTGTAACAGAAGCCGAGTGTATACGGAAACCAACCTGTTTCATGTGACGAACGAGATTTATTACATCGGCTCCCGCTGCATATTCAAGTGGCTTTCGCTCCGCATTTGTCAAAAAACTTTACATTAGGCTTCTATAGAAGACAAATGGTGGGCATGTACAGAGAAAGAAAAATGTACAGTTATCGACTTCTCTCTACCAAAAGCTATCAGCAAAAAGTGCGATTTCAGCAAGAAATGTAACGGATTTTGGCAAGCACCAGTGGTTCCCTTTGATTTATAACCAGTCTTAGGTTTTTGTAGAGGTTGTACTACAAACGTATTTCAGATAGCTCAGTTACAGCGAACCCAAATCATAAGTTATTGTGTTATTTCTGTCATATTATGTGTTCATATGAGAGTTCTAAGCTTATTAGCGTCACATTTCTTCTAATATTATCAACGTCGTTCTGCTCATTATTCTACAACCACCAACACAAATGATTTCAAAATTAGAGAAAGTTCATAAAACTCATGATTTGAACGAGCATGGCCATAATAAAGGCCACCCACTAGTTTTTCCATAACAGGAAGTTGTATTGGGTGTTTGCTGACTATCGAAAATCTTTTTTTTTTTACGTCGCTCTGTTGAAGATGACAATATTTTTTTTTTAATGAAAGCAATCTCCGGAACCCACGCAAGCAATAATAAGCTAACTAGAATGCTTCAACACTTAACAGATAAAATCTTATAATCTTGGCATCAGAACAAATTCCTTGTCAGCAGCAACGTCCTGAAACTATGGCGGGAAAGCTCACCCCATTCCATCCACCGTTTTTGATCGAGCGAGCGAAGCATCTCTGTTTCAAGTCTGGGAAAATTTGCTTTCGTCTGTCAGTTTTTTGGTACTCCTCTACAGATCGTATGTTACGACCGATCTGGACAAAACTTGGTATACAAGTTTTATGACTTTATAGAAATTTTTTGTCGTTTTTTTGATTGGAGGGTACTTCCTCAAAAAGGGGCAAAAAGGGGGCTACTGGATATCTCCGCCTTATGAGATCCAATTTCGATGTTTTTTTTTATTTGGTGACTGAAAAATTTGGTAAAGATCTGATAAAAAAAAACATGGTAAATATCCCGTTTTAAATAACTGTTTCAAAAAAGTTTGTTCTCGCGAGGTGTACTGTTCACGGAACTACTAGTTTACTACTAGGGAGTCGGATATCAAGAGACACTACCCATTTTTGTTTACTGGGAATCTTCTGAACTTAACCCAAAAGTACGTAGTTAGTTCCTTTTCTTCCTCTAATGGTGTTGGGTGGACAATAATGCTAAATCCACGGCAACTGGGTCACAAGCGACCCACGCTTCTTCAATCTCTTGACTAATCAATAGTCAATCCGTAAGATTCGTCTGTAGCAAGTCAATTCTTTTGGAGCGGATTGTAATTATACCCCAGAAGACCCCGCAGTCAATTACCGACTTTTCCTATTAGCATTTTTTTACAGTTCGTAAAAGGTGAGTAATTTTTCCGCTATTCAAAACGTTCGGTTGGCATCTTTGCTATAGAAAGTTCGATGAAAAGAATAATCGTTTCCGTTCGTTTCTTGACCGCGACGTGGTATTTTAAGGAATTCATGCCGAAAGCTGCAAAGATTAGATTTATTTTATTCAAAACAAACGGAATATCAATAAAAAATGATAATGTCAAGTAGTAGAAATTGATTTATCTATCTAACAGATTAGTGATCGAATCGACTAATTTATTGTATTTTATACGAACAGAAGGGATTCTGAAAGGCATGTCCGTATTATTCTTTCGTGGTAATAAAAGTGAAGTTTAGGTATAAATTAGGTATAATAAGTGAAAGGAAATGGTACATATTCTATCATTTTTAATGTACAGACGCCAGCAGGTCAAGTTACCCGAAACTGTCAAATTTTCCCAATCAACCTTGAACCTAACGCTTTAGCGATAAAGTTGAAAATCTATTAAAGAAATTTGACAGATTGTAGTAGGTTGATGTGCTGGCGTCTGTAAAATCCATTTGGTTATCGTATCACGAGTTTATCAGCGGGACTTCTCTTCCGTGGATATTGTGAACTGGCACAATATACTAAAACAACAGCTGCATTTTGATAAAACATACCTGTTTATATTTATACATTTTTGTAGCACCGGTCTCAGCAGCCCTCGGCCCCCAACTGACCGCTTAGCATCGCATGCCCGCGCTGTTACTTCGTTTTGTAGCACTGGTCTCAGCAGCCCTCGGCCCCCAACTGACCGCTTAGCATCGCATGCCCGCGCTGTTACTTCGTTTTGTAGCACTGGTCTCAGCAGCCCTCGGCCCCCAACTGACCGCTTAGCATCGCATGCCCGCGCTGTTACTTCGTTTTGTAGCACTGGTCTCAGCAGCCCTCGGCCCCCAACTGACCGCTTAGCATCGCATGCCCGCGCTGTTACTTCGTTTTGTAGCACTGGTCTCAGCAGCCCTCGGCCCCCAACTGACCGCTTAGCATCGCATGCCCGCGCTGTTACTTCGTTTTGTAGCACTGGTCTCAGCAGCCCTCGGCCCCCAACTGACCGCTTAGCATCGCATGCCCGCGCTGTTACTTCGTTTTGTAGCACTGGTCTCAGCAGCCCTCGGCCCCCAACTGACCGCTTAGCATCGCATGCCCGCGCTGTTACTTCGTTTTGTAGCACTGGTCTCAGCAGCCCTCGGCCCCCAACTGACCGCTTAGCATCGCATGCCCGCGCTGTTACTTCGTTTTGTAGCACTGGTCTCAGCAGCCCTCGGCCCCCAACTGACCGCTTAGCATCGCATGCCCGCGCTGTTACTTCGTTTTGTAGCACTGGTCTCAGCAGCCCTCGGCCCCCAACTGACCGCTTAGCATCGCATGCCCGCGCTGTTACTTCGTTTTGTAGCACTGGTCTCAGCAGCCCTCGGCCCCCAACTGACCGCTTAGCATCGCATGCCCGCGCTGTTACTTCGTTTTGTAGCACTGGTCTCAGCAGCCCTCGGCCCCCAACTGACCGCTTAGCATCGCATGCCCGCGCTGTTACTTCGTTTTGTAGCACTGGTCTCAGCAGCCCTCGGCCCCCAACTGACCGCTTAGCATCGCATGCCCGCGCTGTTACTTCGTTTTGTAGCACTGGTCTCAGCAGCCCTCGGCCCCCAACTGACCGCTTAGCATCGCATGCCCGCGCTGTTACTTCGTTTTGTAGCACTGGTCTCAGCAGCCCTCGGCCCCCAACTGACCGCTTAGCATCGCATGCCCGCGCTGTTACTTCGTTTTGTAGCACTGGTCTCAGCAGCCCTCGGCCCCCAACTGACCGCTTAGCATCGCATGCCCGCGCTGTTACTTCGTTTTGTAGCACTGGTCTCAGCAGCCCTCGGCCCCCAACTGACCGCTTAGCATCGCATGCCCGCGCTGTTACTTCGTTTTGTAGCACTGGTCTCAGCAGCCCTCGGCCCCCAACTGACCGCTTAGCATCGCATGCCCGCGCTGTTACTTCGTTTTGTAGCACTGGTCTCAGCAGCCCTCGGCCCCCAACTGACCGCTTAGCATCGCATGCCCGCGCTGTTACTTCGTTTTGTAGCACTGGTCTCAGCAGCCCTCGGCCCCCAACTGACCGCTTAGCATCGCATGCCCGCGCTGTTACTTCGTTTTGTAGCACTGGTCTCAGCAGCCCTCGGCCCCCAACTGACCGCTTAGCATCGCATGCCCGCGCTGTTACTTCGTTTTGTAGCACTGGTCTCAGCAGCCCTCGGCCCCCAACTGACCGCTTAGCATCGCATGCCCGCGCTGTTACTTCGTTTTGTAGCACTGGTCTCAGCAGCCCTCGGCCCCCAACTGACCGCTTAGCATCGCATGCCCGCGCTGTTACTTCGTTTTGTAGCACTGGTCTCAGCAGCCCTCGGCCCCCAACTGACCGCTTAGCATCGCATGCCCGCGCTGTTACTTCGTTTTGTAGCACTGGTCTCAGCAGCCCTCGGCCCCCAACTGACCGCTTAGCATCGCATGCCCGCGCTGTTACTTCGTTTTGTAGCACTGGTCTCAGCAGCCCTCGGCCCCCAACTGACCGCTTAGCATCGCATGCCCGCGCTGTTACTTCGTTTTCGCTTAGCGTTCCATCCATAGACATATAAATAAGTTTTTTTTTTATATTTCTGTGGTTCTGTTTGAAGTTTTTCTTTAACATTTTTTTTTATTTTCACTAAGGGCAGAGTCCACCGACTGTTAAAACGGCTTTTTAGATATTTAATCAGTTCTTTCCTTAGGAAATTTGACATAAACCAACTGTTTAAATACCTAACCGGTGGTTTGAATGTTGGTCGACACAGGCCCAAGGTTCGTAGCGTGATGTTAAATATAACCTATAAATCTTCCTCTAAAAATTGGGCTATCAAAATGAATGCAAATTTTTTTTTTCTAATCCGACTGGTAGTTCTAGAGATCAGTGCGTTCTAACAAACTCTTCAGCTTTATTATATTAGTATACAGTACAGATAGATAGAGAGAGGCGGAAAGAGAGTAGGAAGACCTTTGCGCAGCTGTGGCTAATAAACATATAAAAAATAAAAGAGTATAGATAAGTTCTTAATAGCTCGTAATTAGTTCCCGAACATATTCCAAAGCAATCATATCCTCAACATAGTTTCAAAGCACTTCAAGCTAGTAATATGTTGACAATTACCAGTGCAGTTCCAAACAGCTTCAAATGTATTACTTTGCTTTGAGCACTATTATAGTGCATACGAGCGGGCCACTTGCACCGACTTTGTGGACTATTATAATTGTACTGCCACAGCACAGTTCCGATTCGTTATTAAGTTTAATTCTCAAATTGTTTCGGAGGAATCATAGGCTATAATATGTTTTGAGTACTTACTTATTCTTCTAGCTTACATATTGTTAAATATTTTCTTCGGATTGCAAGCATACAGCGGTTAGGTATATCAAGCTATTGGTGAAGGACTGACACATCAGACAATATTTTTAGAACAGCATACATTAAAAGTTGAGCCACAGCCATCACTGCTGTCGAGATTTAAAGACGGAACACACGTAACTGCAGGCATGACAAGCCTGCATGAACAATCATTTTGTGTAAACGTGCACATTTTCCCTATCTGGCTACACACTGTACAAGCAAGCTGGAGCAGCATCAGTTTTTGCTTGAGCGATGAACGACGACGACGCGCTTGCTTTATAAACGTTTTTAACCGACTTCCAAAAGGAGGAGGTTCTCAATTCGCCTGTATTTTTTTTTGTTTTTTTTTTTTTTTGTATGTTTGTTACGCGATTACTCAAAGACGGATGGACCGATTTGGAAAATTCTTTTTTTGTTTGAAAGGGTATACCTCCGAGGTGGTCCCATATAAATTTTATTAACTTTGCTTCGGGAGTTTTTGAGTTAGCTTCAATAATGCGTATATTTCCCACTTAGGTATTTTATATGGATGATGTGATGATGTTTTAATAACTTCCTATCACTGTTATTTACATGGCTATATCTACAATTATTGTGCTCAATTATGTATTCGAATTTGTGTGGGGTAGGTTCCACAACTAAAAAGTGAAAAATAAAAACTTTTTAGCAAAAAATAAAACCGACTTCTAAAACAAAACACTACAAAGTGAAAAATAACTTTAATTTCGGAAGTCGGTGGCAAAAAACGAAAATACAAAACGAAAGACACCTACTTCCGAAATTAAAGTTATTTTTCACTTTGTAGTGTTTTGTTTTAGAAGTCGGTTTTATTTTTTGCTAAAAAGTTTTTTATTAACTTATTTTAGCTACATTAATTGTGTGCAACTGGCCTGCGTATAATTGCGCAAGCTTAACCTGCAAACACACGTTCTATCATGCTTGCACAAGCGTGGCTTATTCAAACCGCAAAATAAAAAAAATTCTGTCAATCTTTATGCCACTGTCACGAGTAAGATGCTTGTACAAAATCATCACACAGACGCTCATGAGGCACGCACGCTTGTACAAAATTATTGTTCATGCTGGCTTGTCATGCTTGCAGTTACGTGTATACCCTCCTTAGAGTATATAATATACTCTAAGATACCCTCCTTTAGACGAAGCAAATAACATCTCATTGTCAATACCGAACAAAGGATTTTTGAGAAAATCGTAAACACTATTCTACTTATTTATTAATTACTATGGATGTATTCTCTTAAACACCAGAAACCCGATTGAGGTTTAAATCGATTTGACATTTTTCTCATTGATATTTATCTCACCCTCACATAAAATCATCTTTCCGATTCATAAGAACCGGCCAAGGCGTGTCGGACTACGCACAAAGAAGGGTTCCGTAGTTGGGATGAATTTATTCCAAAAACAAAACTAACATAAATACGTCAATAATTCTCCAACTGCAAATGTAAGATTGTAATCGATTTTTTTAATGTGATAAAACTACAAATTTAATAAATTAAGCAAAGTCAGAAGCCCATGGGCGGCATTAAAACTCCAAGTTAGTCACTAACCACACGAAAAATAAGAAAGCTTTACAAATTAACAATTTTTTTACTTTTTCCTTTGCTTGCGCTGTGACAGCTTGCTTCTTGCCAAACTTCATGATTCTAGGTCAACGGGAAGTACCCTATAGGTTTTATTTGCGAGTACAAAATATGTCGCTTAGACTTAGAAGCTTGATTTTTTAGAGCTCCAAGGGACTCTAGACCTACTTATTTGACATTAATTTCAACTTGATACCTCTAAGCGTTCCGGAGAAAAATGGTTTTGACAGACTGACTGACAGACAGACGGACGGACGGTCAACGAAGTGATCCTATAAGGGTTCCGTTTTTTCCTTTTGAGATATGGAACCCTAAAAATAAACAAAAGTTCCAAGTAAACGTAACTAAAGCTCTATTCATTATAAGTAAGATTATTTAGAACATTATTTTAGTAATAATTAAGGTAACCTTTTGGCTTAATCTTATAGAAGTATCAGATAGAATCCTATCTGTTTACCCGTTAAACAAAAATCCGAAGTTTCCAGTCACTCCAAAATACGAGTTATTTTCTAAAGGTGACTCTTAGCTGGTAATTACTGGCCCTGATAGCTGTAATGAAAGGTTTGTTCTACTTTAAGTAGCGATAAGATTTTACGGAAGAACCCGTTGTTGACAAACAGAAAACGAGCTAACATTGTTAAGACTCCTTTCGTTATTTACCTGTGAAACAACTGAAATAATTATTATAATTTAGCTAAACACTCACAACGGCGCGGGAGCCTTTATTTCCAAAATGCTTCTTTAGAAATAATGAAGTTTTGAAGAAAGAAAACTCAGCGTTCTTTCTAATCAAACTAATTATGACAAATGTCTGGGCGATCATAAATCAAAGTTAGGTCCTCATCTTTGTTTTCAACAAAGCGATTCTTTTAAATAGAATGATATCACTACTGAGGAGAATTCGAACCAAAGCCGACCGATATGCCTACCTACACAAATGGTTCGCCGTAGTGTGACCACCTGCTTCCTTCTGTCATACGAAAAAATACACAGTACAGAGGTAATGTAATTCAATACGTTGCGAGCAGATGCGGAACCATAAAAAAAAATACGCCACCTGCTTGTTTGGCACTCGACAGGCCGTAAAAATCTGGGGCAGGCAAAGGTGCTGAAAGATCGCTCGTGTAATGTGAAAAGCTACAGCTTTTCCATAAAACGACGCCGTAGATAAATTTTTGATGCGAACTGATCGATTCTAAATTGGTTTGTAGATAGGTAGATAGACAACAAGAGAGATCGTCAAACCTGTGCTTTGGAAATATGGCAGGCTCTAACATTTCCTTTGTGACTACGAATAAGAGTTTTATATTTGGAAACTATTACGAGTTACGAAGACGGCCAAACAATGATAATAATACATACAAAGAAGTACCGTTTAAATATTCAAATATATTTCTCAGAATTCCGAATTCGCAAGCGTGCTAAACCAACACTAGACATCGTGACCTAACGTGGTTCGTGGAAAAACATACACCGACACATTCGATGAAATAGCAAAATTTATTGCGCAGCGATAGAACTCTTTATGGATTCAGCCAAATTCAACCAGCATATCAGTGTGTGCCAAATATCAAAGCAAAAACGTGTGCGCTATGAATGCGAAAAATCGAGCTTCTTTCACACCACCGCATAGTTGAAAATCGAAAGCAGAGTTTGGCTCGTTTTTTCAATCTGTGTTTTGTGAAGCATGCGTGTGTGCATCTGAAATCCATTTCAATTTGACACAATATGCAGTTCATGGGGACGCGTGAATGAATGGCAACGTTCCACCGCTATCAGTCTGATTGATGGCAACAGCGCGTTGCCTGAACAAAAATAGGCTCTCTATCGTTAGATCTATTGGTCGATTATATTATCGCCAGACTGACTAGTTTAGGTACCTGCGTTTTGTATCTGGCAACTACAAATATATGTTGACAAATTCTCGGCCGGCTGGTCACGTCATCAATATTGACACAGATTTACATATCAATATGCTAACAAGAGCAAGATCCAAGTTCATGTGATCGCTTTAAGAATAACAGTTTTATCATATCCATGCCAATATTATAAATAGGAAAGTTACTGTGTCGGTCTGTCGGTCTGTTACCTTTTTTAGCCTTAACGGCTAAACAGATTTCTATGAAATTTGGTACACAGGTACAACATGACCTGGGTTAGGTAGGACATAGGATATTTTCTGTCTCGGTAGTACGTTCCCGTATGATCACTTCCGAAGTGCACGCGGTCGAAGCCGCGAGCAAAAGCTAGTAGGACATAATGTGCCTCCTAGTTTATGCCACAATCATCATTTAGTAGGTAGTTGAGGTGCGAATTCAATTTAAAATACATTTTTTTTTAAATCATCATTGATCTCCAAATGGATTTGGAGAAACCGTTATCAGCGACCCTTTCGAAAGCGAAAGGCTTTTTACACACTCAATGTAATAGCCCATTTTAAATAAATGCGCAGGTTATCAAACAACTCTCCAAAACGCTTTTGTATCGTTCACGTTTGAAACCTCAGGGGATATCGACTGAGCCAGTTCGGAGTTAACTATAAATACCTTAACACTGATTTGCTCTTGATACAATCGATATTTATGTCTAGCCCTCAAAAGAGCACTGCAAGCGGTCGTCCCGAAACTGTTTGCAACAGGTAATCTTCGCCTCTTCAATTAATGAATATGATCAGCGTTCCTGGATCTTCTCAAAGGCATAAACTTTTTCATTGAATTTACTGCAGTCATTCGGCCTGTAAAGCCGCTCCGCCTATTCGCAGACAAGCTTGACAACTTTTTAGCATTCATCGACGAGTATTCATGACAAATCCTTTTCCGACAAAGACAAAATTATAGTTTGAACACACTCTAAAATTGAGACAGTAAATTCAACACATAATCTTCAACTACAATCTAATCTTTCTACTTAGTGAAATTGGTGTAGCAATTAGCATAAATTTTACTCCAGCAGTGGCCCTTTCATCCCAGACTAAATTCAGCAATGTAGTAAGTTTGTTGAGCCAACAATGGAATTGTCGCCTACGTAGAAACGTAATACAAGTGTGTATGTATCGCCTGAACCATTGTTTGGCGGAATGTTATGTAACTTGAATATTAAATAGCCGTTTTCATTTAAATATTTGTACATGGTCAGTAATTTGAACTTTGGCATTGTTTTTCGCGACCAAAATGCGTCTCCTGTACAAAGTATGTATCCTTATATAATGAGATAGATAATCCTTGCATCATCTTTATTGTTAGCGTCATGTTCAACGATTCCTATAATAGGTACAACTTGTTTTCATTTCGCATTTTTACGAATAGAAAATTCAGTTGCAACTTTCAAAGAGTTCATTTATTCGATTCCCTTTAAGATTTTTATCTTCCACGGACTTCGTTTATTCGGGACAGATACAATCTTTTCGTCACAAATTCTCTTATCTTACGGTACTTTGTCCACAATTGAGCAACCGTGTTGAGGACGCCAGGGCCCCGTGAAATTGATTTTGAGACAGTCTGAGATTGCGAGGCGGTGCAGCGAAGTCACGAAGATAGCGGGATACTTCAATGTGGAGAAAGTGCAATCGTGTTTATTAAGCAATGCAAGAAAACATCGAATGGAATACGGAAAATAGCAAGAAAAAATACCCATTTATTGAGGATCAAAACAAATGACGGCTTCTTTCTTTTCATATTGGAACAATGAACATCAGTATCGCTATGAAGGACAAAGATTCATCGAAAATACGTGAAGAAGTTTACTTGCCAATAACCCCGAAGTTGTATCATCACCTCATTACGTTGTACCTAGCGTTTACAGCTTATTACTATCGTAGACTCCCGGACGATCTCCGACTAAGTAAGGATTAGTATTCAGGATCCCAGTCAGTTACGTGCTAATAGCTAAACCACGGGTCGTTGTCCTTTATTCGATTTAAAATTGACTCCTCGATTTCCCTTTTTTAGCGTTTCGTAGTCTAATCTAATTACTTGAATTGTGTCTTCGGTTTCGACTAGCGATATCTTTGTTTTCCCCAGCCTTGGAGTTGTGGATAGTACTTGAAGACTTTCTCGAAGAGGTTTTGAGAAATGTAAAATCGTATTTAGGTTTCTTTACTTTAGTCCAAAAAGAGGCCAAGTTTGTGCAGAATTTTCACGGTTCACGATTGCCATTCCTTCTAAAGTTCAAGACGATTCTGTCCTTTTTCATTTCACACATTTGAATAACAGTTAAGATGCAAGTTTCATCTTTAATCAAATTCACTATCAATGAAGCTACATTATAATGCCTGCTGACATTGTCAAATGAATCCGCATTAGTCACCGACGTGTAGACATTCAAAATTATGCAAATATCAAATTAATTCGAGTTTAATGTTGCCATTTGTAATTTTCGATCACCTATTCAGTTAGCAAGGAAATCTAAAATCTATATGTTGCCTAAATAATGGGATGTTGGCTTCTATATATGATATAATTATTTGCGGTTGGAATATTGAGTTGTCCATCAATGAAACATTGACTGTGTCTCCTTTGTTATTAAAATGTCGATGTAAATTTAATACATATTTCTTATGCAGTGGTTTTGAGCTTCCTGTTGATGTTGTGGCTTTACTTATATGGTGTAGTTGAGGTTTGTCTGTTCTTGTAAGGAGTTGAAGATAATGTTACTATGTAGGTACGTTGCAATCTAGATGGGAAATCAATTAAGATTTTGGTCTCTCTAAATGAGACTTGATTCTGCCGATGTGATTATACTACCTAATGATAATAAATTACTGGTAATTTCGCATTTTTCTAAAGGTTGATAGTTACATTCAAAATTAGAATGGTCCTTTTTAGGTAGAGTGCTTTGATATTTACCTACGTTTACTTGTCTCTTCAAAATATTATGCGAATTTACCGTAGGTATTACTACATTTTTCAACAATTCAATCATATTTCTTAAGAAAAGATACAAAGTGTTGTCTGTCAATAAACGCTGAGAAAACTATAAATATCCAAATACTTCATTCAAGTCTACAGTCACATAAGTACCTGCTCAATATTTACTTTTCTGAATCAGCGAATTTTACGTCAATGCTATTCAAACTTCACATGGCAACAAGATTTTCTTTATACTCATTTGATTGTGATGTTTTGCTATTGAACAAGAACAGTTTTTTTATTCTTGTAAGGAGGGTATTATAATACACGGATATAATTACGGTCGTTGCACGTGGTATTTGTCGTGATTTTTTTTTTCTTGTAAAGTAGAATTATAACATTAAAATTAGTGGTTTTGTCGTTTTTGGACAAAAGAAGGTGGTTGTATGTCTAGCAGTCACTATTATTTTTATTTCAAAACAAAAATGTGAAAGGCAGAGTTGCCCGATTGGTTACTCCTTCTCAAGGATTGTGGCTGGTATTCAATACTAGTTATTTATTAAGGTACTCCCACAGTTTCTGTATAATAAAATAAAGCTGGTAAATACAGGCTTTAACTTTGACCATAAATCAACTCTCACAGGCCAGGAGGACATAGTTAACTCATATATATTCTATCGAAAATGTATTATTCTTGGCCTCAATATTAATAAAACCATCAAGTAACATCTTAGGTCTATTACAGATAGTCTATTTTATTACAATCTCACAAAGATTATTATGAAATCTACCTGTCCATCATAAACATACAAAGACTACTTATATCTGATAAAAGTATTGTTTAGTATATCGTTTCCATGGTAACAAAGCTACTCTATAACATATTCATATTATAGCCTTGGACTAGCAGAAGTTCTGACTGACTACAGAAGCATATTATTTGAGTTCACAGCATGTTTTATATGACATATTAGATGAGTTCATTTCAAGGTATTTATGGAAGGAATAGATTTTAAGTGAATTATACTAGAGTAAATTGTTTATCCTACAACCTTGTGGCACAGGATTAATTCAAAGTTATTAATCATAAATTGGTTATTCGCCCCCTGATACATGAGACTTAAACATAACTCGCGAAATGTAGGTGTACTATAGGTAACCTCTGCCGAACCCTTCGGGGATTGTAGGCGTGATGTTTATGTGTACATTGGTTATTTACAAGAAATATTTATTCGTCTGTTGGTTAAACTACTGGTTCCAGCATATATTGTGGTCAACAATAGTATGGTTACTAGTTGGTAAATAAAACCTGTTCTTTAATACACCTCATCAGTCAGTTAGCCCAAGCTTTATAATATTATGTATGTATAACCTCATAAAACAGAAATTTCCTATGTACATTTTCAAACCTATTTTTTGGTACGTAAATGCAGTTCCTAATTGAAAGCTTTTTAAACATCTCATGTTAACTGAACAGTATTTGTTAACTCCATTTACAAACAATGTTGGTTGCATCAATGAATCATGATTCTGTTTTAGTTCTAACATAGGTTTTTGAATGTTGGTTGATACGAGAAATTGTATTTCGAACTTACAGAATATGTGACAAGCATTTTGTTTTAGTTTATACATTATTGGAACTGTATTTTGATGTTTCGGGTAAGGTAAAATGATGATACAATTAATAAAGTTTTGTTTTAAACTGACACAGTTAAGTTTTATACAGCGATTGAGCTCAGGCCTCTGAATACAGAAAGAGTGGTCAGGCAGGAATTTGATATAAGATTATTCAATTAATATGTAATAAACATTGTATTTATATTAGAAGATAATTGATTTTTCAACCTATCTAGGTTTCATCAAGGCCTTTTAATAGGATTGTCTAAAAGCTCAGCTGTTATGAATGACTAAAGGGAGTGAGAATAATTGTTTTTAGGTCAATACCTCCTTTAACTTTAGCTTTTAAATAGAAATAATATATTTACACAATGACGAAATTATATGCATGATGGTGATTTCACACATAAGCCCAGGATCCAGTAATAGATGTTGTATGTAGCAGCTTGATAAAAAAAAAGTGAGTAACATTCATAAAGTGAATGAATCAACTGCAAAAACGAAGCCAGCGGTCGCCCACGGCGCGAGAGGTGCCGCGGAGCCGCGCCGAGTCTGCCCGTGTGTGTGTATGCATTGTGCATGGCAAGAAGTCGTCAAGCCGGTCCCACTATCTAACACCCACTCGACACTCGAGCCACACGGTACCGCATACACCTCCAACCAATCCCACAGACGCTTCACACACGAGTTTCAACCATTTTCATTATGAAAATAAATTCATAACACGAGAAAAAAGAACAACTACGACTCGTATTTAGATCAAACCGCTATGTTATTTCTGAATGAAAAATGACTCAGGCCAACAGCAAAAATAAATTCGCCCCAAATTACTTTAATACACACGTCGGTAAAATTGGGTAAATGATAACAAAATAAATAATGCACACGTAAAAATTACCTACCTTCATTGTCGTTGTTTCCCTCAGCGCTGAACACCGAAGTCGCCAAAACTCCGACGCACAAAACGTTCAAAAACCTCACAATCATTTTAACTGATTATTATCTTACACTGAGTTCACAATTTTATCGAAAATAACAATTTATACACTCGACATAATCAAACCGATGACACTCGCGCTGCTGAGCAGCGATCAGCCTTTCGCAAATGGCGGCGGATGACGGATGTGTTCATCGATTGCACTCGGTCTTGAGCGTGCGCGTTTACGAAGCCTCTTCTGAACAATAAAAAATTACTTGCAACACTGACCACGTGGGAGGAAGTATTTTCATAAAAAGCATTTGGTTGATAGAATAAACAATGAAAAATATTAAAGAACTCTATTTATTTTTATAAAACTTATTTGATACGGTAAATATTCCGTGTACTGAATTCACTTGTATTGAAGTCTTGGAGAGTGAATATTAAGTCATGGCAACTTGAAATGTGTCACGGAACTCCATCTCTTTCGTGAGTATCACCCGTTATGTTAGGTGGAAAGAGAGAAGTAGTTTTTAGTGTTTGTAGTGATTCATTAATAATTCCCGATTTTAGAAAAATTGATAGATACAGTGGGCAACATAATAGAGATTCATTGTATTGGAGCGTTTACAGGGCCAAAAAGTGCTTCAAACTTTTCTTCATTCTTTCTCTTCACCAACTCTTGTATCTTGGTATTTTATAAGGTAGCATAAAAAAGATTTCGACAATATTTCCTATTCTAAAAAAATCTCTATAAAAATACTCCATGCTAAGTATGTATGTCCACTACTAACAAAAGTCACTGCATGTACAGTCACGAGCAATAATAATAATATCCTGGGGCATTTCACACACGGTCATCTGATCCCAAACTAAGCAGAGCTTGTACCTTGTACTATGGAAACCAGATAACTGATATACTACATACACTACTTTTTTTTGTAAATACATACTTATATAGATAATTACACCCAGACTCAGAACAAACAGACATGTTCATGCACACAAATGCTTGTCCTGGATGGGAATCGAACCCACGACCTGCGACATGATAGGCGGTATCTTAACCAACCACGCCAGCTGGCGTGTCAATGAAATGAATACGTTGACAAGTTTTTTAAATATTTAAGTTAAATTAATAGGATACTTCAAAAATAAGTGCTTCATGTTGTCTTCAAAATATTATTTTATCAAAGTCGTGTGACAGAATAAAATGTACCTACACTTTTTCCAAAGTAAAGTAAACAAAACACTTCGAAACGTTATATTAATATTGGTTAAGAGTTTAAGGGGGCATTGTATTTACACATCAGTATGAACAACTTTTACTATGAGGCCAAACCTGAAATAGCGAAAAAATAAATCCCATTCCCTACATTTTGATGAGTTAAATTATGCGAACATAAATGTATGGAACAGCTGTTTTTTATAATGATTATCATTCAGGCCGATTGAACGGCGCCGTTTAGTAAAAGGCTAGGCTGTTAACTGAAAGGCTAATTAAGCTAGTTGGCTGCTGTGACATATACATGGATATTTCAGTATTAAGTAATTCAGTTGCATTACAATGTCACAAATAAATATCTTTCATAATAACTTTTTTTCGAATAATCTTCACCCCGTCCAAGGAGTTCTCATTAAAATTTCACACTGACCTTCTACACACTGCTACATATCAAGCTATTATATTTACATTGTACGGAAATCCTACACAATGCGAGATCAGCTTATACTGGAAATGTGTATCTTGTTATGTAGCCGTGTGTACAAGCAAGACGATTACATTTTAAAGTAAAGCTCACGTGCACATTATTTTGAAATGTATTGAGTTGGAAACAGTGGAAACGCCGGGAGGGGATGTCCTAGGAAGACATATTATGACGATTGACTTTTAATTGTGATGTTCTTCAGAAAGGTCAGGTGCGTAGTACTCGCAACCGGCGTGCATGTATGACCAGATGTAAGAACGTAAACGAGGCAAAAGGAGTATGTAAGGATCGTAGAAGGTGGTGTTCTGTAGTTTCTGCCTACGCCCATGGAAAGAAGGCGGGAGTTTATATATGTATGTATGTAACACAATGTGTTGTTATAAATTCGAAAACTTGTCAACGTCATCATCTGCCTAACCTTTTCCCAACTATTTTAGGGTCGGCTTTCGGTCTAACTGGATGCAGCTGAATACCAATAGTTTACATGGACCGACTGCCTATCTCACCTCCACGTCTACAACACAGTAACTGGGTAATACGATACCCCTTCGAACTGGTTGTCAGAATTTCGGGCTTCTAACGACCGGTAACAACTGTCAAAGATCCACGAATGACGGCCGGGACCAACGGCTTAACGTGATTTCCGAGGCACGGAAGGGTCTCGGTATGTAAAGATGGTCACCCATCCACGCCAACCGTGACAAGCATAGCTTAACCTGATCGATCGACCCGTGCGGCCGTTATTACTTAGCCACAAGCAACGTATACATTTCATTTCTCGTGACTGTACCTAGTATAGAGGATTCAAAAATAAAATTGATCATTTCGTACATAATTCCAGCAAAATGGTACAGTTTCTTCTTTTTTAATTTAGTCTTAAATGGTTCGGTCTTCAATGTTCACACAGCCTGAGCCACTGGCTCCCGAGATCACAGATGGGGGAGGGAGTGGGCCGTAATCCACCAAATCTCATAACCGTGAAGGAAAATGTGAGTAAACCAAGTTGTACTTTTTAGATTATAAAAATCCGAAGATGAGTGATATCCACTAACTCTCACTGGTGATTGTGATTCATGAAAATGAAGAATGACCGACCTTGATTTTGCTTTGTGGAAGAGACCGAAAAATTTCGTCAGTCTTTCACGTATTTAATAATTAAAACTGTAATTGAAGTTAAGAAATCAAAATAATCCTCTAAGAACATAGGATGGTTATATTAGTAAGTGCTAAATACTTCGTAAATGCACCGGTAAAAAAAAAATTAAATATTATTGAGTGCGCAATGATTTTATTTTTCACTTGGCAACACCGCAGTTTCGAAAGTTCAATTTCGCATGGCGGACGTGCAAGTGAACTCTGTTATTTGTTGGTGATAATTTCATTTATTATCTCGTTGTGATTCCCTATGGAAAGACAAATTCTGATGCTTCTATTTCTTTGTGGACGTGCTCTATTCATTCCTTAACATTAGATGATGCTAAAGTTTTATTTATAGTTGCATTTGTGTGAACTGCATAGTGTTTCTCAAAAATGGGAAAATGTGACGAAGCTAACGTCGAAGTTAGCATGGGGGACTCGGCGTCCCCTACTATGAAACCTGATAATTTCTCGTTCACCCCGCCTCCAGAGGCACCAGTGTTCGAACCCACGCCAGAGGAATTCCTGGACCCCCTGGCATACATCAGCAAAATACGACCAATCGCTGAGAAATCAGGGATTTGCAAGATAAAACCTCCAGCGGTGAGTAAATTTCTTTGTTTCGACAAACAGTGTGTCACTAAATAGGCCTAACAAAGTGCTTTTCTATCGATAAAACACGAATATTGAGCAGTTTTCTAACCATAAAACCACTCGCGAATTACGTGTGATGCAACCATATTACCTCGACTTAATATGCTGCTCGTTATCTAAATTTAATTTTTACCTTCTAATCCCGTGTAATACGTGTCAAGTGTCGTCTGAATACGGTTTCAGGCATCACATTTTGTTTATTTAGGCCTAAATGCAGTTGCATATTGTATTGTGGAGGCTGGTTGCCATTTTGTGTCATGCCCTCCTGCCTACGATAGTTTAGATAAAAAAGAACTATTGCGAGTTTTTTGTCGTGACTAACTGTAATCTCCACAGTGTTTTTTGAATGCACACTAAAATGTGACAATGAAGCCTACTGTAGAAGGATTACTAGCATTTGAAATGGTTGCAAACACAAGAGAATGAATATGCACTTTGCTATAGATAACCAACTAAATATTATTGGTATGCAAGACCTACTTTCTGTATATTTGTCCATGAAATTGTATGAAACATTCACATGGTTCAGACTGCTTTGTCATCCATTTCTGTAAAACAGAAATAAGAATTAAACAAAATGATGGTGGTAGGTATTTGTAGAAAAATGCAGATTTAATCAGTGCACTTGAGTTGGTCTATTGGTTGAACTCAAATTTAATGTTTAGATGTTGCATAACATTTAAGATAAATCAATAAATTTCAATTTATTTCCAATATTTTGTATACATGCAGATTAACTTGCATGCTTTTAAAATGTGCTCAATCCTAAAATAACCATATTGGTATATATCATCCATTTTGCCTAACTGTACACAAAGTAACAGTACTTTAAAAATATCAAAATACTTAATCTAGACATGCAAGAAAGATAATATCACCAAAATGTAAAAGTATTAAAATGGGTTCATTATTAGTTTAACCACTACTAGTGGTCTTTGAGCATTCACCACCTGGAAGTGGACCATCTCTAACCAAATGTCCTGATGTAGGTATCTACTGTTCAACCTGCAAAACTATTATTGAATTTTAATACC
Source organism: Dicycla oo (assembly GCA_948252095.1). Lineage (NCBI taxonomy): Eukaryota > Metazoa > Arthropoda > Insecta > Lepidoptera > Noctuidae > Dicycla > Dicycla oo. The sequence continues at coordinate 19,689,429 of OX411736.1, read as the reverse complement.
TTTTCATCAACTAATGTAATCTGATTTAATATAACAGTAAAAGAAAACGTTAATCATAATAATTTTACAAAATCCTACAATTTCCATGTATTTCGAGTGCCATTATTTGAAGAGTTTTAGACTACGAGTGCCAAAATCTACTAATCTAATATCAGTTAGCCGATAGACCAATTTCAAAGCATGCCAAAAATAATCTGAAGTATTGTGGTTTTCCTCACTATAATTTACCCTATTAGGTAATTGTGTTAGTGAAATTATGGAACTAGGTTTTTCACTGGAAGTGGCAATACAAGGTACTTACATACATAAACTCGCCCCTTCTTCCCATGGGGGTGGCAGAAACTCAAAACACAACCTGCTACGATCCTTACATAATAATAGGCAAGTGAAGGGGCAATTACTAATTTATGTACAACAAATATATTAAAAGTGAATATTTTAATGTGAACGGTTGCTATAGCAATACATCTTCAAATGTGGTCCTACTATGATCATTGTTAAAAAGACTGATAACTTGAGTATTACAATTTACAGTTATTAAATTAAAAACAGTAATTGAAGTGTTTGTTTAACATGTAGCCTAGTGTTCCTTTCTTATGAGGATGAACAAGTGATGAATTGTAATTAAAGTTGATTAAATGTGGATTGGGCAAAAGATGTAAAGATCAGTGTAGCATTAAGTAGTTTCTGCCTATGCCATTAGAAATAGGAATGATGTTAAGTATGTAGGGATTGAAAACAGTCATACATCACACATCTCTTGAACTTATAATAGCAATTGAAATTGATGATTTTAAATTAGAGCATATTTTGTAATATTATAATTGTTAAGGCCCAGCAGAGAGGACCTACTTATAAAATCACCATGTTAAATATAACAACACACAATGTGTTGTTCACCATATTCTTTTATAATTATTCAAATACAGTACACAGGATTGTATTAATTTAAGTGGGTTACACATAAAAAAGATACATGCGCCCGGGTAGATCCCTATTTTGTGATTATAAGAATTGAGTATATAGGCTAAAATGACAAATACCTATATTGATCAATCTGCCAGGGTTAAATAATAGGTCAATCAAGTCAATTTATGTGTTAATTAGACTGCTAACTCAGTTTTGCTTGGTGACATGCAACAGGTTTTTGCCACCAGTATTTATTAGAGTAGTTATGCTAAAAGGTATTTTTACTGTTACTTATAGTACCTATACAACACTTTAGTAATAGTGATGATGATTTGTTTAAAAATATAGTGGTTGTGTTAATAAATTACTAAAACAAAAAACTTATTTTTGTATATTGTTATTTTTTGTATAAGTAGTAGTTACATCGTAATATACTTTGTTGGAGGTCCTGAATACATAAACAAACAAGGGTGCATACTTAACACTTCACTGGACTCTGTACCTAAATCAGAAGATAGAAGTTTTATTGTTATTACTGCTATAGACGTATGGTATCCCTCAAAATGTTAATCAATGTTGGAATAGATTTTGTATTTGTTCAAAGTTGCATGTTAACAGCATGGTCTTACATTTTATGATCTGTGGTTTTACAGGCACAACACAATGCTTTCAAGGACACTGAACGAGACCATAGAAGTTTTGGTCAGTAGGTCATCTTAGGGGTGGAGTTGTAGGAGTTGGAATATATGCTTTGGGGCACTATGAGCAGCAAAAACAGTTTTTTTTTTGTTATTAACAATAATAATTGTTATGACTCTATGGCCGTTAAGAGTCCTTGAAAGCATTAAGATAAATGTCAGCCTTGAGTTACACTGTTTCTCGAGCTATTCTCTCTTATGGTTATAAGAGAGAATAGCTCGAGAAACAGTGAAATGCACAAACCTTATTGATAGGATCTAGAGTATACAGAAAATAAGTGTAATGGATAAATTAATGATACACTAGAATTTAATGAATAAACACCATCTTTTCTTTATACTCGGTCCCTCAGTGCTGGGGATCATGCACGACCCATCTTGTTCAATTCAATTCAAAATATTTTATTTTACATGGGCACCTTATGAAATGTCAGAAGCCAGGTTCGAATTGGTTGTTTCCTATACAGAAGAGTTGGAAAGAAACTCCAGTGTCACTTTTTTTTTTAAATTATAGGCTTTTACTTATAGGTATGGGAGGACAATGATAGCCTGTGAACAAGTACCAGTTATTTATCAAAATAAAAAATGGTCAACAAATCGAAGCATCTATGAGTCTATAGTGCCGTGTAATCTTGTCCTGGCTTAGTGCCAAATATGTCAGTCCTGGGCCATTCTTGAGGCTTCCTGAAAAGAAAGTTCCAAGGTCAAAGTCAACATCAAATGATTTATTTCAAATGGGCACTTTTGAACATTAACATATAAAAAAATAGAATTGTTTCTAGTCGCCCCTTTCAAAAGACAGTTTCATAGGGAGAAGAATGGGCAAGGGTTCTGAAAATTACTATAGTATGGAAATACAAGGTTTAATAAAAAAGGCTGTGTTTAACAAATTCTTAGTTTTTCAATGTCAGTGACCTATGCAATAGCAGTAAAAAATATTAGAAGGTTAGTTTATTGATAAGTAGGTACTTGCTGTAAGGAGCTCATGGCTAAATAATAACAACCGCAAGGGTCAATCCATCAGGTTAAGTTATGCTTGCCGGGGTTGTTCCGTAGATGGTTGACCATCTGTACATACCGAGACTCCTCCGTGCCTCGGAAAGCACGTTAAGCCGTTGGTCCCGGCTGTCATTCGTGGATCTTTGGCAGTCGTTACAGGTCGTCAGAAGCCCGAAAGTCTGACAACCAGTCTTACCAAGGGGTATCGTATTACCCAATAACTGGGTTGTGGAGGTCAGATAGGCAGTCGCTCCATGTAAAATACTGGTATTCAGCTGCATCCGGTTAGACTGGAAGCCGACCCCAACATAGTTGGAAAAAGGCTAGGCAGATTGATTAGGCACTTGCTGTAACGTACTGACCAAAATTTATTGAATGAGTGTTTAAAATAGTACAGGAAATAGGCAGGACACCTAGTCTTATGAAGTTGTGTAAAAGTATTACTTAAATCATATATATATGTGGTACAGAAGCTGTTAGATTAATCTTCAAATTATTTCAATTTACTGTTTCAATAGATTTGTAACAGATTTAAGAGCGTTCATCCCGTGCAAGCTGGCAACATCGCATTTCTACAGGTTTTTTGAGATTATTTTAATACATTTTAATCAAATTACTATTTTTTTAATAGACTCTCTCTAAAAACTGACAATATTCTATAATGCCAATTTTTATGAGTATACTTACTTTAAATGATCTAGAGTCTATTAAAAAAAAAAAATTGTAATTTGATTTAAATGTATTAAAGTAATCACGAAAAGCTGTAGAAATGCGACGTTGCCAGCCCCGCGCGGGATAAACGCTCTTATAAGACTCAAATGTTTTATTTATTTATTTTATTATTTATGTACCTACAACAGTAAAACACATAGAAATATGACATAATTATAATTTTGAGTACAAAGGTACTGCTTATGATATTTTCTTTTTAAATGTAAACATGCATTTTGAGTACTTGAGACTTCCTAAATTAAATTAAGTTTTCACTTTGTAGTTTTGTTTTTTGTAATTTGGTTTTTTTTTTTGTAAATACATAATTATGTTTTTTACACCAGGATTCACCAGGGTCAGTTTAGAGTTGTCATGCTATAAAAACTTTAAACATGACCCCTCAGTGACTCGAAAAGCACGATAAGCCGTTAGTCCCGGTAGTCATTCGTAGATCTTTGGCAGTTGTCAGAACCCCGAAAGTCTTACAACCAATCTTACCAAGGGGGTATAGTTGCCGGCACGAAACTTGTGCACCGACCTTGAATTACTTAAAGCGATTTTGGACCTTACTACTGAGACAATACGTATGCCCAAACCTCCCCCACCACTACTCCCGTGTGCTCAAGATTCGTGCCGGCTGGTGAATGGTGTTACCCAGTAACTGGGTTGTGAATGTTAGATAGGCAGTCACTCCATGTAAAATACTGGTATTCAACTGCATGAACCGACTGCTGACATTCAACTGTTAGACTGGATGAACCTTTTATTGTTATTTGTTTATGTACTTACCAACAAAATAATAATACAATCGTGAAAATTGCTTCAATAGGTAGTATTTGAGAACAAGGCACTTCAGTATGCTATTATTAAAATAAATCTTACTAAAATTATCAAAAGTACTTCAAACACTATTTCCCTATTTTAAGTACTATTTGTATTAGAGATTAAGATAGAGCTATCTCAATTTTAAGATTCCTGCAATAGTATTAAGAGATACTTGCTTGTTACAGCAGTATTAATTCAATTGCCTTTTAAAGGTCTTGTAACATATTCGTTTTAACTTTTGAAAATAATAATTAACGTCCTTTTTTTTTTCAGATAAATACGTCATTTCATACAAACAAGGAAAAAAATGCATTGATTACACTTGCTCAAAGCAAGTTGCAGTAACCATTTTTTTTCCCTTTGAATAAGCATACAAGCTAAACATATTATTTCGTTGCAGCATTGGCAGCCCCCATTCGCAGTGGACGTAGACCGCTTACGTTTCACACCGAGGATACAAAGACTCAATGAATTGGAGGTAAGAATACTGATTATATTAAAAATAAAATAAAATCATTTTATTTCGGACAATTAAGAGAACCATAATTTTTTTTAGTAACAGGTTTGCACTTAAAGCGCTATTGCTAGTAAGTAACTTATAAACTAAAGACGAATTAATGAGAAGACCACCCATCAACTAGACAAAGAGAAATTGAAACTATGGTATGTCTTCTCACAAATTGCCTTTTATGGTGGAGGAAGTATTTGCTGCCATAGCCTTCAGTGTGCTATTGTGACTACCTCTTATTCTACTCGGGACTGAGGCCGTTTATTTGCGGATGGGTGGCATGTATGGGTTACCGCGAACATCTCTGAGGCACTGCAACAACGAGGCAGTCGCAACAGCATCCTAAAACATTATTGTATTGAACGCGTAGAACATCCAGCGACCATTTCGAGTAGTTGAACCAAAGATTACTAGTGTAAAAACTGACAATAAGCTTTTAAAGCGTAATCTTTACTTGGTCAGTACACCGAGAAAATCTTCGTGCCAACATATTACCCCTAACCGCCAGTGCCTTACGCTCCCTCTCAATGTCACCATGACCACTGAGGTCGTCGGTAAGAAAATACTTAAGATATTTAAGCGGGTCGCAGAGCAAAAACTAATCTAAGTTAGTTTAGCTTATCTCACATAATAGCTGGTGTAGTTTTTCATACTTGTGTGCAGACAGCTAACTATGCATAGTTGTTGGTGCAAGTATGAAAAACTACGCCAGCTATATGAGCTAAGCTAAACTAACTTAGCTTAGTTTGCGGTCTACAACCCGCTTTAAACTTTGTGACTCTACGTATTAGGGTACCGTCTATGGTAAGTTCGAGTATACTTCAGCGACCCCAAAGACAATGTATTCACATTTTTTGGCATTATAGACCAGTCCATGTGCAGCAACTCTCACATACAATTTAGCAACTCCAGATTATTGAATAACACAGGAATCTTTAATGATAATAATAATATAATAAAGCTGAAGAGTAGTATGTTTGAACGCTCTAATCTCTGGAACTACCAGTCGGATTTCAAAAAATATTTTTGAATTTGATAGCCCAATTCTTGAGGAAGGCTAATATATAGGCTATTTAACATAGGCGAGGACAATTTTTTTTTTCGCACGTTTTCTCGTTAACACATCTGACTGAGAATTATCGACATCGGCACCACTGCCATAGTAAAAAATAGTATAGAAATAATATCGCGGGCGGTCGATGCGATGCGATGTGGTGGGTCGAAAGCCGAGGAAGTTTTAAAATGTGGCTGTTATTTTAGTATTAGGGCCCGATCACACGTACATACGTTTGGATTGTCGAAGAGTCCATCAGTTAGTCAGATAGTTGAAGCTAGTAGCCTATACCAAAACGTAGATCTGTATAGAGAAGCCGATACCGACCACAACAAGGTCACGTCGCAGGACAACGCAACTGCAAGTGGCAGTAACACTATCCACACGTAAACACTGCTTGCCCACATTTCGTCGCTGCGATGTTCAATCTAAGCAATGAATGTGGCACACTAAGTGGGGGTTTTTAGAGGGGCTTGTGGCTAAGTAATAACAGCCGCACGGGTCGATAGGCCAGGTTAAGCTACGCTTGCCGCGGTTGTTCCGTGGATGAGCGACCATCTTTACATACCAAGACCCCACCGGGCCGTTGGTACCGGCCCCCTATTCTTCCCCATTCGGCCCTGTCGTTCGCGGATCTTAGATAGTCGTTACAGGATGTCAGAAACCCGAAAGTCTGACAACCAGTCTTGCTTGTTAGACTGGAAGCCGATCCCAACATAGTTGAGAAAAGGCTAGGCAGATAATGACTAAGTGGGGTTTTTTTAGGGTTATTTTTATCAGTTTTTTTTTTTTATATTTGATTAATTCTTCCGACATTTTATCGCTCATTGCAAGTTTGCACTTAAAACCTCCACATTCATTGTTTTATCACGATCATTCAAATCAGATAGGTATTATTTTGTTGAATAATTGGTTTAGTTAGCTCATAATTGTGTGGATAGCGTCAGCGAGCGGACGCGTTTAAACTTGTATGGGTAAACAGTTTGATTAGTGAACTATCATAATGACTGCCTAATCGGGGATTAGTTAAACTGCAGCTACCATGTTGATCAATGTTTAACTGGACCTCCCGTGCACACAGAGTTGAAAATTATTCATATTAATGTAGGGACTATTGATATTATTGTAAGTGGGCCACGCGCGTTTTATAGCCTGCTTCATGCATATCAACAAGTTTCATATTTCTCTGAATTCATATTTTTCACTATGACTATTATACTATATATTATATACTGATATTTTTGACTATATATATTGATATTTTTTGTATGCAACAAATTTATCTATTTCAAGTTCTTTGGCACCTGAACAATTAATACAATTCATTATCAAAACTTGCCTATTTATTTAGTTACTAACCATATCATATACTCATAGCAATGTGTACAATGACGTAGGTATTCGCAGGCTTTAGTTAGCTCATTAGTAATTACCACAGGTCATTAAATAAAATAAAAATTGAAGTGTTTGTAATTTCAAAATAACAGCGTGTTACTCATGTTTTACTAAATGAAATTGTAAACAAAAATAATAACTCTCAAACGCCGGAGTCGGGTTTGAAAAAATATTTTAGCATTTGGTAGCCCAATTCTCGAGGATGGTTATAGGCTATTTAACATTACGCTACGACCATTAGGAGCCGAGTAAAACGAAAAAAGTGAGTAACGCGGGGCGGGGGACGAAGGCGTTTTATTAAAATGTAGCTGTTGTTTTAGTATAATTATTGTTTATCTTAGGTACGACTTCCACTTGAACGAAGTCGCGGGGCACAGCTAGTTTGTAAGAATCATGTAACCGCCCTTGGAGTTTGCTTTGCGTTAGTTTTAAATATCATTATCATTAATTGCTGTTGGATTGGTCAGTTTACATGTAAGTTCAGTCATCATCCGTCGTCCACAGCCTGACTTCAGCCACAGGGGCACACGCCTCTCTTTTATTGTGTCTATCCCCACACTCCTGTGCCAGCCTCATCCAGGTTTTACTCGCGATGGTAACAAAAACAATGTCGTCCGCCAACTTGCCGCCGCCGCCGGACGAACGACACTTCGTCTTCCAGTCCTTGGACGCGACTCAGTGATGGCCTTACTCCACAGAAATACGAACATCTTCAAAATTGCTCTATTTACGCTACAGGTTCGGGATGCAGCTGAATACCAGTATTTTACATGGAGCGACTGCCTATCTGACCTCCACAACCCAGTAACTGGGTAATACGCTACCCCTTGGTAAGACTGGTTGTCAGACTTTCGGGCTTCTGACGACCCTTAATGACTGTCAAAGATCCACGAATGACAGCCGGGACCAACGGCTTAACGTGCTTTCCGAGGCACTGAGGGGTAGTGGTAATGAAAGATGGTCACCTATCCACGGACCCACCCCGGCAAACGTAGCCCGCGAAATTCAAATTTTCTTGCAATTTGCGGTGTCAGGTTGTGGAGGTCAGATAAGCAGTCGCTCCATGTAAAATACTGGTATTTAGCTGCATCCGATTACACTGGAAGCCGACTCTATAGTTGATAAAAGCCTAGGCAAATTGATATTGTATTATCAATAAACTGTTTTCAATTTTTACCACAGTTAGTTTTGTATAGGTACTTTTTGTGTCCACGGCTTTGCTCGCGGGTAAGTTTGTTTGCCTGTCAAGGAGAAATATATCTTAAATAGTATTTATAATATCAAAATCTAGGCCGCCTATTTTACATGTGGCCAGATATCGATCTAGAGGCCTATTGTTAGCTAGACTCAGCACACCAACTCCCACGAGCCTATTTAGAATTTTTAAGAGTATTCGATCTGCGAGGTTTTGTCGCAATCATGGCCTAAATTGGAGATTTTGAAAATTACACATGGTTTCATTCATGCCTTGGACAGCACCTTGGTGTTGGTCTCGACTGTCATACGAATAACAAACTTGAAATTTTAATACAATGCTATGGTCAGATCAGATGAGGATCATATAAGTTAATGTCTCGTGGTGATCTTTTGAGGAAACCACAGGTTTGAGTGGACAGTGCACGCATATGTCAGTTATCGAGTATAGCTCAACTCAGAAATAAAGAGCTCAACGATCCGAGGAGGTTGCTGAGTTGAGAAGTAAGGACATTTGAGACGGTTCAGCATTTTCAGTAGAAAGGCAAGATGCCTGAAATGCCTTTGGTGTCGCAAACGATGGCAGTGACCCTTTACCATAATTTAGGCCACTGGTTTGATGGTCACCCAAAAACATGTAAAATTAGCAAATACTCATCCCACCATCCCAAAGTTTACTGTTTTATGTTGTAAAGTAAAAATGTTGTTCTTCTATACCAGGCGATAACCCGAGTGAAGCTGAACTTCCTCGACCAGATCATCAAATTCTGGGAGCTGCAGGGCTCCGTGCTCAAGATCCCCACGGTGGAACGGAAGCCGCTGGACCTTTATGCTCTACACAAGATTGTTAAAGAAGCAGGTTTGTGCCCCGTGTCTATTTTCTTAGGGGTTGGTTAAGTACACCCTGTACATCCGACGTATCTCCTGGGAACCAACAATAAATTATGACGTGGTGTAACGAAACATTAACGTTTGTCAATACTGAGGAAATAATTGTATGCAGAAAATGTGAGTAACATCCAAGGAATATCAGTGAATGCATAACGGGAAAGAATCTAAATAAAAATGCAACCTATCCGACTCAAACCGCGTCTAATTCAACACAAATAATTAAATTATGTACAAAAATGCATCAGCTATTACCGCAGTGCGTCAGTGCCCTCCCAAATGTATGTAGGTCGCGATCAAAGTTCAAATACCAGCCTTGGTATCACCCATCATCATCATCAGCCTGCAGCAAACCACCTGCTGACATAGGCCTCGCCAATAGCACGCCACGCCATTCCAATCGATTCACGGCAACTCTCATCCAGCTGCTACCAGCCACCCTGCTAAGGTCCGTTGCTGATTCGCAGTCTCCACTCAAGAACCCGTCTACTCCAACAGTCATCGGTTCTACTGTGGCTGGACTATTGTTACTTCTGCTATCACTCATGCTGTCTACATTCATCATTACAACATGGCGTGAGCAATAACTTGTGTCGATACGATGGAAAACGAAGCATATAACTTACATATCAGTTGTGGCACATTGCTGAAATTAATATGCGAAACGTGTATTTTGAGTCACTTGCAGCAAAGTATGAATTTCACACAAGGAAAGGAAAAGGAAGGGCATCTCCTTTGTCGAAAATAAACTTGCAAAAAGAACAGGTCCCTTATTTTACATACATAATTCACGTCTTTTTCCATTAGGGTAGGCAGAAACTACAGAACGCCATCGGCGACAGCCCGTCATACTTATTTTGCTTCGTTTACGTTTATACATCTGAAGGCCAATTTCCGTAATAAAAATGTTCAAAATCCTTGTCGCAATCTCCTCTTAACGACAATCGACAGAGAATCACTTGTAGTTCACTCACTAGTTCACTGTTTCGCATTCTAAACTGAACTGCCCCGCAGCGCTGGTAACTAGCCGAGAGCCTCCAATATGGTCAGGGCCTGGTCGCGAAGGCGCAAAGTAAGTGCAGTCATGAACTGCCCTTATGTCCACCCCTTGGCTTCCATGACAACTTCAAACTGGATTTTGTATGGCGACCAGGAAGATGTTCCACGAAAGGTGGTACTTTAAACCCGCGCACCGGAGGTGCAGCAACTACAGAAGCCACAGTCCCGTCTCCAGCTTTCGTATTTCCCAACGCTAAAGAAGACGGAAGCAGCCGTTCCTCCAGCCAGCGGGCCTATTACTCCAGTCGGCGGGCCTGCTCCTGCAGCATCGCTAACAGAGCAGAAAGGTCCATGGCTGCTGATGCTGTAGGAACTCCAGATACTTCGGAAACTGGCTCCGTCGTCGGCTGATAACCACCAGGTGTCTGTATCGGAGAACCTTCAAATCACCTCTGATCCACCTCCTGCTGGCGCTGACTCCTGGTACGGATACCCTTCGTGTCCTCCTTCGGTAAAACTGGCATAATTTATCCCTTACTTCAGATACCAAATGTTACGAGCTGGGGGTTCGGGATAAATTAATTTATACCAATTTACGCCAAAAACACTAACTTTTTGGTTGAATAGTTCACCAATACCGTAATCAGAAACTTTAAGCAGAATGATAAATGATAAATGATTTTTATTTCTGTAAGTAGGTTTGTACAAACACTTTTACAAGTCAATATTTTTTTTTTAACTAGATGAGGTCGGCGTTTCCTATCTGACTACTCTGAGAAGAAAGGCCGAAACAAACTCAGAGGTCACAGTCTCTTATAAAGTCCAGACATAATCTTGGTCACTTCATGTGAAGACCATGTAGATTGGTGTCTGAAATGGTCTTTTGAGGAAAGAACCACACAGATTGAGAGGACCTGTCCAGTCAGTGCACGCATTTGTCAGTAATCGCGCAGCTCAACTAGCTCAACGATTCGACGAACAATACCAAAGAAAGGACATTGGGGTAGGCCGCATAGATTACTCAAACTGCCAGACCATGATTAAAAATAACTGAGAGAAAAAATAAAACAAACAAAAAAAAAAGCAATGACCTACATAGTCTTCACATTCACAATAAAGTAAAATAATATAATACTTACAAAGTAAATATTAATGTCAACATTCAGTATGCAAAAATAAAAATAATATAAAATAAAATTGGAGCAGTTCAATCCCAAGCCTTTTTGTCCTCAATATAATCTTTAACGGTATAAAAAGCTTTCTGACACAACTTGCGTTTAATGAATGATTTGAATTTATTAAGACTCAGATCTTGAACGTGGCTTGGAAGTTTATTATAAAAGCGTATACATTGACACCTGAATGACCCACCTATTTTCTTGAGCCTTGTTGGAGGTACAACAAATTTGTGTTTGTTCCTAGTATTTATATTGTGGATATCACTGTATTTTTTAAACAATTTAATGTTTTTATGGGCATATAAAAGATTTTCAAAAATGTACTGAGAAGGCAAAGTCAGTATATTAATCTCCTTAAATTTCTCTCTGAGAGATTGTCTCGGACTTAATTTATAAATGCATCGAACAGCTCTTTTCTGCAAAACAAAGATAGTCTGAATGTCGGCTGCATTTCCCCACAACAGAATACCGTACGACATTATACTATGAAAATAGCTAAAGTACACTAAACGGGCTGTCTCTATGTTGGTTAAATTACGAATTTTCCTAACAGCGTATGCTGCGGAGCTTAGCTTTTTTGACAATTTATCTATATGTGGGCCCCACTGAAGCTTAGCATCCAAAGTTAAGCCCAAGAATACTGTAATACAGAATCACTTGAAGTTCACTCACTAGTAATTCACTGTTTCGCATTCCAAACTGAACTCCTCTGCAGTGCTGGTAACCCTTTATTTATAATGACGAGTTTCTAGAAAGTTCGAGGACATAATTCGTGAACATTCTAGCATTTCCTGGAATGATCTAGAATGCTGCAACACGACACTTAACCGTCTAGAAAATTCTGGAAGTGTCTAGAATATTCTAGAAAGTCTGTGACGAATCGATGAATCGTGTAGTTCTGTTGCTCGATAACAGATGGCGGTGTAGTGTCTCCGTAACAATAAACATACGGTTAATTTAATTGTTCCGGATCCGCGTCTAAATTCGCCTTTGAACTAAACTTGACAATTTGCCATTATTGAGGTAAACTGGTTCCCATATAATTTTCCTTGTGCCTTGTCTTGTTTCAATTTAGCAAATCTTGTTAACAGTAATTTACTTACGCTGAAGTCTTAAAAGTTTAGTCAATGTATGAGATATGGTTCTCGTGTATAATCTATTAATTAATTAAATTGATGAGTCGCATCCCATGTGAGTCAACAGGAACAGAAATAATTTTTAAATACTTACACTTTTTATATTTAGATAAAAGTCTATTTAAAAATGATCTCTGTAACCACAAAGACGCAGCAAGAACTACGAGTACTTCTTGCTGTGTCACTAATACTTGGTGGTTTCAGACATAATGTTGCCTAGAGGTGGACTGCAACCGGCATAAGCCCAGGTGCGCACGGCCGATTTTTTTAAAGCGACTTTTTTTTTTTTGTCGCTCACTGTATGTTTAACTCACTACGTTCAGCCGAGCTTTGAGAATACAACAGAGCGCGTCAAAAAATACAGTTTTGGATTTTCAACACTCGGCGCTAAGCAGTGCTTGTTCAAAAGTCGCCGTGTTAACACGTTCGCGGGCGTTTTACGTCTATATAGACGTCATAACTATGAAACTTCTATTGTGTCTCGTTTACCGTCCGCGAACCGATTAAAAAGTGGCTCGTGGGTACGAGTGCTAACAGTGTTTATCAGCATCAACATTGTGATACAAGGTCTGTTCTTAGGCAAACCATTACATCGTATTAGCCAGAGTATATCCATTTGCTTGATAAAAGCCAAGGATCTCCACATTCGCTACAACTACCAATCTCATATCAGTTGCAAGCCGTCCACTGCTGTACATGCATCCTCCACAAGGATCTCCACAACAACCAGTCCAGCGAAATATGTATACTGCGACTCATGATTGTGTAGAAATACTCAAATATGATTCGTCCCTCAGGTGGCTTCGAAGTATGCTCATCGGAGCGAAAATGGTCGAAGGTGGCTCGTCGCATGGGCTTCCCGCAAGGCAAGGGCATCGGCTCCATCCTCAAGAACCACTACGAGAAGATCTTGTACCGGTACGACAGCTTCAAGAACAATGGAACCGATAATAAGGACACTGTGAGTTTGTTTGTGTATTTAATGGCATGGACAAGGAGTGAAAATGTTAAGTGGGTCATTCTAAACACATTCCTTTCTCACACAGTCACCTGCTTGCATGTCACCTTTTTAAACTAGGTACCATTTTTATTCAAAACTACCTGACCTGACAGACGTATTGCCAAAAAAAAAAACAGATTGGTCAAGCCATTTTCGTGTTTTTGCGAGACTAGCACGGCAATTGATTTTTCTATATACAGGGTTATTTGTAAAACACCAGCAACCACTTAAGGGGTCATTGTACTCATCATTATGAACAACTTTTACTATGGGACCAAACCTGAAATCGTGAAAAATAAACTGCATTTTGACGAATTATGCTAACATAAATGTACTGAACAGCTGATTTATATGTATGGGAAACCAGATTTTTTTTTCGCGAATTCAGGTTGGGTCCCATAGTAAAAATTGTTTGTTATCATAAGTGCAATCATGTGTTTTAAGTATCAGTCACTAATTACCAGTGACCCTATATAGATGTTGTGAATACGTAGTCGGAAATATAATAAGGGGAATTCTATTTAGAAATAAACCATTTTCATTCCATACCTGTATACATACTAGGCATGTGGGAGTCAACTTGAGCAGGCCATTGTTTCTTTCTTGGAAGTGAGAATAGGTTTCTGGTGAGCAAGAGAAGCAAAGGTATAACCACTAACAATGATTTGTAGCTAATCTATACTGCAATATTAATAATAATAAATAATAATAATGTTCATAATATCACTAACATGTAAAAAATGTACTAAAACTAACAATGAAGCACTTAATAAATATCAGCAACTTCTCCAGGAAATCAAAGTAAAAGGCGAACAAACGCCAGAAAAAGCAAGCGGTACACGCAGCCGTTCTACAAGCAAATGCACTGCGGCCGCCACCCCGCCGCCGGCGCGCCGGTTCAAGCCGGACCCGGACGGGCCCACGCCGGCCGACACCGTACCGGCCGACCGCACGCTCAATCAGCTGCAGGAGGAGGCCATGAAGACGCCGGTTAAGGAGGAGAGTCCCGAGACTCGAAGGAGTGAGTTTTCTTTGTTATTTGTGGTGACTTCAGGGTCTGCCTTCTAGCTAAGTAATTTGAGTCAAGTATGTTCAAATACCTGATGGAATTAGGATAATGGTGACTTCCATGTGAACAGCTATGATCTGGTTTAAAAGTATCTGATTTAAATGTAAACAAACAGTTTAAAAAACGTTCCTGTGGATGCCAATTTGTAGTGCCACTTACAAATTGAGTGCTTTGATTAGATTATTTGAAATCCGAAATCCTAATTTTAAATCACCTTCGATGTTTTTTTTATTTCAGAATTGAGGTTAATTTTATAACGTTAATCATCGTGGATGGTTTTTTAATTACAGTTTAATAATGTTATCCAAACAATATTTTTTGTGGAAATAGTGGTGAGATATAAAGTAGAAACCTTCTAAAAATCTGCCTAGCCTTTTCCCAACTATGTTGGGGTCGGCTTACAGTCTAACCGGATGCAGCTGAAATACCTATCTGACCTCCACAACCCAGTTACTGAGTAATACGATTACCTCATTACTTTTCATACTTTTGGAATACACTATAGATAAGTAGGTGATTCCTGAATAAACAAAATACTCTGTACAAAAGAATAAGTGCAGAATTACTTGATGTTTGAATACGAACAGTTGGTGATCGTAGTATCTTAGACCTTTGCAGATCAATGAAGATTGTGCCAACTTTAATAGCCATTTCAAAGTTCATGTAGAGTTTTATTAGCTGAGAATGCCGTAATCATAATATTTTTTGGTCTGATCCGCATGATATTCTAGCTTCCGCTTCTCCAAACAGAGTTACTAGATCTTGTCTCTGCAGGTCCTCGCGAGAACAAGTGGATGTCCGCAGCTGGGTCCTGCGGGGCCAGGTCCAGGGTGACGCGCGCCACGCGCCTGCGCGAGCACCGCATGTCCAACATGACGGTGTCCGTGACGCCCGCGCCGCCCTCCAGCCTTGCGCTGCACCCGGACGACCCGGTAACATATACACTAACATGTTTGAGTTAACAGTAACAAGGTTCCTCCAACACAGGCAGCTGTGGAGCCTTCAGTCACGTTTTCATTATGGGCCTCAACGAGCGTTATCAGCCACGCCCTACATCCAGAAGATCCGGTAACATGTAGTTTTAGAGATATCAGTTACAGGTTCCTTGCAGGTAGTCAAAATGAGGCCCTACCCGCCTCACGGTGTGCCTTGTCTAATGTAGGCTCCTCATTTGACTGGAAAATCATTTGCTTAGTAGAAGTTGCAGTAAAATAGGTGAGTATTTAATCAACAAAGTAACTATGACAATACAGGATAGTAGGGAAATCGACGCGGAACCTGTAACTACCATGGATTCAGTACATGATTCCGCACCCCCCTGTGTTGAAATTTTTCGTCAGTTGTTAAAAAAAATCTGCTGTTCCCTACATTTTGATATCGTAGGTATTGTACTTTTGTAGATAGCCGATTGAAAATTTCCATGCAGGGTGGTATCATATTTTTGGTTTTTTTATAATTTTTTTTTACCCTATCTTGATGTTAAATGTTTTGTGATAAATTTTAAAATTTTTCAAAAGATAGGTGGCACTCTATCCATCCACTTCCTATATTCCGTCTAGCTTTTTTCCCAAAATCCAGGGTAAGAGTTGTCCAGTGTGGGGATATAACGTTTTTGTAAATAATCACTTATATGACACAGCTGGTAATAATATGAATAGAACATTCAAGAGATTTTTTTTTTGTAAATATAATACAACTTCCATTAATGAATGTATAGAAAATAAAACAAAACACTGCACTTGATACTCATACTGTCTTTTTATACATTATCAAAACATGGAATATATTATATATTGGACAATTATGAGTTACGGTAATTGTCTGATTTTTTATTATAAAGCAAAATTTTGTAAATAACTACTTAATTACCTTTAATGTTTTTTTTTTTGCTTTCTAATCACAAATCGGTACAATTTAAACCCGGAATCGTCTTATTTGGGATGGTCATTACTTGTATTCTTGTTTTCCTAGAGAGTTTAGCTAACTAAGCTGTAAATGGTTGCTCTAGGAGTGGCATAGCATCTTTTTTACACCACTGTGGGAGGGAACACATGACTTTTCGCCTTAACCGTTGGCCAATAATGGAACAAACGGAAAAAATATAACAAAACAAATTTCTCTTTGCTCCAGCTGGCGAAGTACATGTGCCACGTATGCGGGCGCGGTGACGTAGAGGAGCAAATGTTGCTCTGTGACGGCTGCGACGACTCTTACCACACCTTCTGCCTGCTGCCGCCGCTCGCAGACGTGCCCAAGGGAGACTGGCGCTGCCCCGTGTGCGCGGCTGAAGAGGTGGGTACAACTGCGCACAGTTTGACGGTTGGCCAGTGTCTTGCGCACTTTTAGAGCAATTTTGAGCACGCTAAGCTTTCAAAACTATGAAATTAGGACCGGAAACAACAGAAAACAGTTTTTGGTAGTATTAGTCGGGTATACGTAGAATTGATGTTGCATGCTGTCTATTTATTGAATGTCAAGTAAACTTTAATTCGATAAATAAGGAGTTTGAACCTTTCAGGCGTTGTCCCTGTTCGCCATTTTGATTATTTTTCAAAATGGCGTCACACGATAATACTTATACAGGGTTATTGGTAAAACCCTGTATAAGTATTGATGAGTATAATGACCCCTTAAGAGGTTCTATGTTCTATGTTATTGGGTTTGGTTTCCGCACTTAATCCTTCAAGTGGACCATTGTGCGTGAGCCATAGCGGCCGTCGGGGTTTATTCCAACCAGCCCACCTCCCTCCAGAAGTTGGTCACGGCTTCTGGTCTGTTCAGAACATCTGTTAAAGATTTGGGTGTCCCGAGGGTTTCTGTTCTAATCTGGGCAACGCCTGTGCACTCGAAGAGCACATGCGGAACGGTTTCCTCAGCCTCCATGCAAGCTCTGCACAGAGGGCTGTCCGTTATGCCCATTGTGTAAAAGTGTTTGTTCAGCGAGCAGTGTCCTGTGATGGTCCCCGTCATCAGGCGCAGGCCATTCCTATCCAGGCGTACGAGTCGCCCCTTAAGAGGTTGTTTGTATTTTACCAATAACCCTGTATATGGATATGGGGCATATAGACTAGCAAAAAATGTCTGTGAATGTCCTAAACTGTCATATCAAACGAAAATATTTGCGCTCATCATGGCCTTTTTTAACTTTAATTACCTAGATATTGTGACAGTTTAGGACATTATAAAACAAACATTTTTTGTTTGTCTATATGCCCCCTATCCATATATAGAGGTATTATCGTGCGACGCCATTTTGAAAAATAATCAATATGGCGAACCGGGACGAGGCCTAAAAGATTCAAACCCCTTTTTCAGATAACTACCTAATAACTTAAAACCGACTGGCAACAGAAATCACGAAGTACGCCTAACACAAAACAGAGAGGCTCGTGGCTAAATAATAACAGCCGCACGGGTCAATCGATCAGGTTAAGCTACGCTTGCCGCGGTTGGTCCGTGGATGGGTGACCATCTTTACATACCGAGAATCCTCCGTTCCTCGGAAAGCACGTTAAGCCGTTGGTCCTGACTGTCATTCGTGAATTCTTGACAGTCGTTACGGGTCGCCAGAAGCCCAAAAGTCTGACCACCAGTCTTACCAAGGGGTATCCAGTAACTGGGTTGTGGAGGTCGGATAGGCAGTCGCTCCATGTAACATACTGGTATTCAGCTGCATCTGGTTACACGGGAAGCCGATCCCAACATAGTTGGGAAAAGTCAAACAGTTGACAGAAATAGAACAATGTTGAAATCCGTTTTGTTCTAAATGTGAGATTTGTTGTGCAAGCGGGTCACAGAAACAATATCCACAGTAATAAGCACAATGTTCCCATTGTCATCAGGTATCGAAACCGACAGAAGCGTTCGGGTTTGAGCAAGCGTCGCGCGAGTACACGCTGCAACAGTTCGGAGAGATGGCCGACCAGTTCAAGTCGGATTACTTCAATATGCCTGTACATGTGAGTTAGATGTTACGCATTATAAAAATGTTGATTAAAGAATATTATTTGAATTTTGTACTGGTATAAATGAATGTTCAGGGTAAGATTGAAATAACATGCAAATATGTATGGTTCAGATGACTTATATAGATCAAGAAAGGGAGTAGTTTCTACTGTTATTTTAATTGTTATTACATCAGCTAATTTAATTTAGCATAAGCTGGCTATTAGTGTGTATGACTCCACTCACCTGGATACTGCAAAGATTCACTGAATTCAGTGTAGTCTGGAACTCTTCTTTATAATCGAAATGATTACAAAATTCTCATTATCTAACTAAGTAAATCTTTGAATTTGGTCATATTTTTGAGCCACGTGATGTTTTCCGACCAGATGGTGCCAACATCGACAGTGGAGAAAGAGTTTTGGCGCGTCGTGTCATCAATAGACGAGGATGTTACTGTAGAATATGGTGCTGATCTGCACTCAATGGATCATGGTTCTGGTAAGTAACGAAATATTTTTATACAATATTATAATAACCACAGTATGGTGGTCGACAAATGAAGATTTAAAGAAGATTTAAAATTGAAAGCACATCTTTGAATACGATCGATAAGTAGTTACGCGTTTACGCTCCTTCAATTTTCTTTCCTTCAACTTCTGTAAAATTTTTCATTTGTATAAGCAGTTCATCATTATCTTCATCGCAGCCATAATAGATCCACCGCTACAAATTGGCCCTCACCTAAATCTCCCACAAACGACCGACTGGTATTTTTTTCGTATCATCATGAGCATGATGTATATATTACAAGCTTTTATTTAATTTCACCTGTCCTAGTGTCTGTCTGTCTGTAATCGAATCTTGCAAGTTCAATTTGACACACTTCCCGGTTTCTAATTGAACTGAAATTTTATATGCTTAAGTAAATCGGATTGTGGAGATTGAGGATCTGATGATGGAGCCGGAAGGCGGCCATGGGAACTCAGTAATAAAATGACGCAACCCTATCGAGTTTGGGCTCGTTTGTTTTGTCTAGACAAGGACTCTGTCCTAGATGATATCCAGATTAATAAAAGCTTGTTTAAAAAATAAATAATAATAATACACTTCGACGCTTGGAAGGTAATATTTACCAAACGACATGTTAGCAATTTTCCACTAGAGCATTTTAAAGTTTTTTTTTAACGACTTTAAAAAAAGGAGTTGTCAATTCGACACGTATGTATGTAATATTATTGGAACTGCAATATATACACATAATAATCTATTAGGGCTTCCAAACAAATATACAAAATTTCATAAATGTATGTTTGTTTAGTATGTATGTATGTTTGTCCACGCATTTCTCCGAAACTATTAATCGTATCGTGACCATTCTTTTTTTGTTGGCTTACATTTACTTCAACTTAAGGCACAGTGGAAGTTTCATCAAAATCGGTTCAATAGTTTTCAAGATAATGGACTAACACCTATAACTGTGACGGCCTGGCTTATTGATACGTGCTACGGGTGTGGGGTTAGAGGGAAAACATCTCAAAAACTTGGTCAAATTCTAGTGCAATATTTATAACAAAACTATTAACTACCTAGTCTTGCCATAAATATTGTCACAGAAGAAAAAAAAATTTTTTTTAATCGCAAATAATATTTATTACTTTTACAGTGTGTTAGTTTAATACATAAATATAAAACAATTTAAAATATAAAAAGCTTATTCGAAGTGGTCTCCATTGGCTGCAATACAGTCCTTTAAACGTTGAGGCCAGTTATCAATAGCAGCACGCACTCTTTCCATGGGAAAATTCTTCACTGCCAATCGTATGGATTGTTTTAGGGACTCCAAATTATCATGGCGTTTAGAGCAAGCCGTACTCTCTAAAACTGACCATAAATCATAATCCAGCGGATTAAGATCGGGACTAGACGACGGCCAGTCTTCAGTTCTGATGAAGTCCGAAACGTTCACTTCCAACCAAGACTGCGCGGACCGAGCTTTATGACCCGGCGCCGAGTCTTGTTGGAAGGACCATACTTGGTTATTGAACATGGTGTTGTTAAGGGGCTTAACTACCTTCTCAAGAATGGTATCTCGATACACTTGTGCCGATGTTTTGATACCTTTTTCACAAAAATATGGCTCAGTCACTCCTTCATAGCACCCCACCAAACCATCACTGAAGTCGGATAATGCCCACGTTGCACTCTGTCGACTAATTGGGAACCTTCCTTAGAGCTTTGAGCTAATACGATCATTTTGTTTGTTAAAATGTTGCTCAATTGTAAAGATTTTCTCATCCGTAAACAAAATTTTTCTGTGACCTCCCTTTGCGTACCGCTTCAGTAGTTGTTTCGATTTTACCACCCTATTCTTTTTTAAATTATCAGTTAAAAAATGACCAGTGCGTCTCTTATAGGCTGCAAGTCCTAAATCATCTTTTAAAATACGCGACATGGTTCTGGGTTCTTCATCTCCCGAGATAAAATCTTTTGCTTTCGGACAGGATTTCTTCGAATTTTTTCCCTTACTGCTTTGACCACCTTTTTTGTACGAATACTACGTGGACGGCCAGATCTTTTTCTGACACAAACAGAGGAGATCTCATTGTACCTATTAATAGCCCGGTACACAAACATTTGACTAATACCAAGTGTATGGAGAGTTTTAAAAATTGCATTTGGCTCCATACCAACTTTGTGTAATGCAATCACAACGATTCGGTTCTCTTTATCACCCCACTCCATTTTAATATCGCAAAATATTGTACAATGTATTGGCGCCAAAATTAGAAAACTCAATGAACAATCGTATATAAGTGACAGATTCCAAATTCAAATGTAATATCTTTCTTATTTTTAATTGTAACAGTATTTATGGCCAGACTGTGTACTTATTACAAGCAAATATTCCAGTTTTTACTAAAAACTAAAAATTACGAAATAAAAAACTAATAAATAAAATTAAATCGACTTCAAAAAGAAAATAACTCAAAATTATGAAATAACTTTAATTTCGGAAGTCGGTGGCAAAAAACTAAAATACAGATCCCAAGACACTGACTTCCGAAATTAAAGTTATTTCATAATTTCGAGTTAATTTCTTTTTGAAAACGATTTAATTTTTTAAAATATTTTTTTTATTCGTAAAATGTCGCATATTTAGTACTCATTACTGCTTGATTCCAACGAATTTTAAATGAGTTTAAGGCGAAAGCGTCAGGGTAGCCCGCGAAATTCAAATTTTCTTACGTTTTTTTTGCAATTTACAAGTCGGTATTAGGTTGTATGTTGATTTGAATATGATTCGCGGCCGTAACAAATCTGTATTTATAGAATTATAATCATTAAAATCATCAATACAATTCTCGAAGTTCATATTCTTCTATTGAATGACTATTTCATGAAATCTTGACATTTGAGGTCTTTTCTAACTTATGAAGTTGTATTACTGATTCTAATGATTATAATTCAGTAAATATATGTTTGTTATTATTTGGATCAACATAAAACCTAATACTGACCTGCAAATTGCAAAAAAAATAGTAAGAATATTTAAATTTCGCGGGCTACCTTAGCACTTCCCCCTTAAAGGCTTAATAAACTGGCATTTTTATTAAATATTATGAACTTGCTCAATTGTCGCTTAGTCAATTTTGCTTTTCAAGCGTCGACTTGTTTGTTACTGTAGGTTTACTAAGCTATCAACCATTCCCTCAGGTTTCCCCACAAAGACGCTCGCACACCTGTACCCGGGCGAGCAGCAGTACGCGGACTCCTCTTGGAACCTCAACAACCTGCCCGTGCTCGAGGGCTCAGTGCTCGGACACATCAACGCGGACATCTCCGGGATGAAGGTACAAGGATTCGCATAAATAATATAAACAATACTTAATAGTTGCCTACGTTAACACCTCCTCTGTTTTTTTTTTTTTTTATTTGTGATGGGTTTGCTCTTGACTCTAGTCTAGGTCAGAGGTGACAGAGACAAAGTCGACGATGGAGTGAGCTCACCCAGAAGAAGCCTGTTCACTCTCACTTTGCGAATTGGTGGAATAGCAACCAGGTAGGGATGGTAACTGGCAGTGCGTCTAGATGTCCGATGGTAGAAGGGGGCCGGTGGAATGAGGTCGTGGAGTTCTCGGGCACACTCTCCGAAGTACAATCTGTAGAAGACCGACAAGCAGGCAACCTTGCGGCGATGAGCCAAGCTATGAAGCTTGGCATCCACCAGATTTACGTCGCCAATGAGCCTCTTAGCTCTCTGTTTAGGTATAGGCTCATGACTAACTCCGTCGTATGTTTCTGATAAGGATCATTATCCGTACTACATCTGCCCGCATTTTTCCTATTTTAAGGTATCGGATTTTTGCGACAACTCAAGGTGATGTCGGCTCCAGACTCTCCAGACAGCTTATACCCAGTACTTTCTGCAATATATTATTTATGTAACATGTATGACCTCATCAGAGTCCCACCGGGCGGCGTTATACTGTGGCCATCTTTTGCACTTCCAGAGAAGCTCTGGTTTCCTGTAGCACTTGACACTCGAGTCCTCGACCACCATCTAGTTTGACTTAGTCTAGCTAGATGAATAGATCTAGAACCGTCTCAAATTATTTATTTTTTTCCGAAAATTTTTAGGGTTGAATTAACATTGTGATATTGTCCTCAGATCCCTTGGCTATACGTTGGCATGTGCTTCGCAACATTCTGCTGGCACAATGAAGACCACTGGAGCTATTCCATCAATTACCTGCATTGGGGAGAGCCCAAGACTTGGTAACTGAATAAATAATTAATGCTTATTAAGTTACAAAACATCCCTGCGCTGATTTGTTGGATTCATTTTCTCCTCTACCGATCGTTATTTCTCCTGACAAAGTTAATTCTGCTTGTATTTATGTATGTATACAGTGTTATTGGTAAAACACCAACAACCTCTCTTCTCTTCAGGGGTAATTGTACTCATCATTATGAACAACTTTTATTATGAGCTGTTCAGTACATTTATGTTAGCATAATTCGGCAAAATGTTCTGAACAGCTGATTATTTTCGATTTACGGTTTTTTTTTTTTTTTTGTGGATGGGAAATCATCAAATAAGAGGTTGTTAGTGTTTTACCAATAACCCTGTATATTGATGTTCCATGTTATCTATCCTTTATGCACCTGCCATGTTTTCTCTCTGCATCACCCTAAGGTTGACTGGTAGAAAATGCCCCAGGCATTAAGGACGCGTTCTCAAAACACATAGGTATCGAATCGCATCACTACACTGACACGGCTCAAACACACACACATACGCAAGGTTAACTGCCGGCTTAATGAGTAACTAAACTGATTTTGATACTTAGCAAAAATTGAATATTTTTCTTAGATTATTTTTCATGTTTTTATTTGGACCTACGTAAATATCCAGACAGTGACAAAATAAAATAACCCTTAATACCACACGTGAAGATTCATGCGTAGCAGCAAGATATGTGAAAAATTAGACGGTTCGTTTTTATTTAAATTAAATAATATTTTAAATTTTAAGTGTGCTACAATATCGCATTGGGTATAGCCTGTAAGGATATTTGTATGTAAAGAGTGAATAAATAAATAAATAAAATTTTCTTCTGACATTATTTGTAACATTTTTGTGAATATTTTGCCCATATTTTTGAAAATATTATATTTGCTTACCTAGGGTACTTTTTAAGAAACAATATTATGTACATAATAGTAGAAAAATGATCATATCATATCGTCAATTTTGTGTGAAGAGGTAACGGAAAATCGTTTTTACGATATCAAATACCAACATTTCAAATAAAAAAACGGCCATTATTTGCAGATAAAGAAGTAATCTATTTATTGCAATTGTTAGTTTTGTTTGATTTAGTTTCATTTCATTGCTAACTATACCGAAAAATAGCCTATTTTTGTCGGATTTGCAAATTTGTTCTTAAGTCCGCCTTTGTACGGTTTTCGTTATTTTTACTTGTGCATAAAGTTTTAATAAATAAATTAATTAAGCTATTTTGAAAAGGAAAATTAGTCGGATTCATCCAACGTTACACCAAATCCATGGCTATTTTCAAATATTTTAAATGATGGTTATCAGTAGGATCATCTCGTATCACAAGAATACCTTTTTCCCGACTGCGCGACGCAAGGAGGGTAATGTGTATATCACCCTAGTATACGCTGATATATTTTTTCATTACCTTCCTTTATATACGGCTGACCCGACAAACGTTGTCTTGTCAACATTTCAATAATTCATACAAAATTCCCATAGAAAATGCACTTTAAGTTTTCCTGAATTTTTTTATTTCCCCGGCAGCTTTTCAAACATTTTCTTTCATACAAATCTTGTCCTGACAATTACAAACACAACAAAAAAGAATTAACCAAATATGTGCAATCGGTCTGAAGTGATGCGCGTGCGTACATATATTTATATTGATTTTTATTTATATAGATTCTTAAAATCTCAAACAACCCCTCAGAATTTCACTGCTTTGAAATATAATTATAACGACCGTTACCTAAAGCGTTACTTATACAGTGAGAGAAAAATAATCCTAACTAAAAACTGTAAAATGAAAAAGTAAATCTAAAAAATCAAAAAACCCTACTGCGTAAGAAGTGAACTTTAAAGAAGATGAAACAAGATGACCGGACCGGATGAGTCGGAGCCTTCTTAAATTTAACAATAAATACCTTATTACCTTTGACTGCATGAGATTAGTTCATCTTGTTTCCGTCTTTTTTAAAGTTCACTTTTTGATTTTTAAATTATTTTCCTTTTTAAATTTACTTTGAACCTAGAGCACAACTTTGACCCAAATCAAGGCAAATGTTTAAACTGTCCTTCGGTAACTAATAGATGGCGATATAGACGCGTACTTGCGGAAATTTGTGTGGATTAATTACACTAAACATCTGTATCTATTTGGGTCAAAGTTATGCCCTAGGTCAAAGTAATCCGCCCTTACTGTAATGAAAAAATCAAAAGCACATATTTTTTTTTGGTTAACTTTGCAATTTATAGTACAAAATACAAAATTCCACCTCGACCATATAAATACATTCACTGTTACAATAGTCCGAGGTCAAAACCCCCAGGCGCACCACTAATATCTAAACCATGTATTCTCCCCAAGGTACGGAGTACCAAGCTCAAAAGCAGAGCAGTTCGAGGCTGCTATGAAGGCGGAAGCACCGGAACTGTTCCAGTTACAGCCAGATCTTCTGCATCAGCTGGTCACCATCATGAACCCCAATGTTCTCATGAAGGCGGGTGTGCCGGTGTACAGGTGAGCTCTTACAAAAATATAAATAAAAGCTTCTTCATAGTGAATCAACAATTATCTAAATTATTCCAACCTAGAACTTAACAGAGTGCTTTATTGTCAGTGTAGATTTAATGTTCCATCGGCGAGCAAGTATTTATTTAGATTTACCAACTTTCGTATACACTACATAAATTCAAGAAGCAACAGAAAAAAAAAAACTAAATGTAATAAACAATTATAGATAAATACAGCAGCATCAGTACATATTATATAATAGTGGTTCTGCGAACAGTACAGCTCGCGACACAAACTTTTTAACAACAATTAATATAAGTATCGCTAAAGTTATTTACAACAGGATATTTACCATGTTTTTTTTTTTCAAAACGTGTTAAATATCCCGTTTTGTTGTATCCTATGCTGCTGCTTGCCTGGTCACTGGAGGCGCACAGTAGCGCCATCTAGTGACCTTGTTGTAAAACCAACATTAATATTGGTTTTAAAGCCTCGTTTTTAGAGAATTCTGATAATTATTTCCAGAATTCTCTAGTTTTGTGATGATAAGGTGGTCCCAAGTGCTCCATCAATCCCTACCTAGTAGTTAAAGGGCCGATTCCACTGGTAGAAATCTAAAAGTGGGCAATTTACTGCAGTTTGAGGAGCTATTCTGCTCATCACATCGAACATCCTCATCAGATCTTCACCAAATGTTTATGGGACCAAGATAAAGTTACTACATTTCAAATATAATAAAAGATCCATGGAATTTGTATCTCACAAGGCTGTCTCCCAATATCCAGTAGCCACCTTTTTGCCCCTTTTTGGAGGTACTACCCCTCCAATTAAAAGTCCCCGACGACAAAAAAAAATCTATAAAGTCGTAAAACCTGTATACCAAGTTTCGTCCAGATCGATGGTAAAATACGACCTGTAGAGGAGTACCGACAAACTGACAAACGAAAGCAAGTTTTGCCAGACTTGAAGCAGAGACGCTTCGCTCGCTCGGTCAATTATAATAAAATAAAACCCGTATAGAAGCACCAATTGAGAGCAAAAATTGAATTCAAAGACTAGAAAAGTACACATCTTGTACTTCGAGCACCAGGACGATAATCCCGCGGAGGATCCGCAGCCTCATAAGCAGGCAGTATGGTGTTATCTAAATAAAGTTACGGAATGATTATCCCTTTGATTTTCTTGTTTAGGATGGACCAACACGCTGGCGAGTTCGTGATCACGTTTCCACGCGCATACCATGCAGGATTCAACCAAGGGTACAACTTTGCCGAGGCGGTCAACTTCACACCTGCTGACTGGGTAAGATAACCATTTTGTTATTATTTTTATCAAGTCAGAGTTATACGGGGCGGTTACAAGTGTTGACCGGATTAGTTGTATGAAATTCAGGACCTAACGCACATTTATTATAGGAAACTGATATTTTTGTGTGCAATTAATAAAAAGTCGAGCAGACAAGAAATCAAAATCTTTGAATATTACTTACATGTGGTAGCAATACATTCTAATTGCATACATACAAAGTCAATCCGATAAGCAATGTTAAATACTTTGCTAAGGGACTTCAAAAAATTTAGCTTACGTATCTTTTTTGTTCACTCTACTTACATCTAGTTCTAACTAAACCTGCCATTCTCCTTACAGTTAAAAATGGGTCGCGATTGCATCGCCCACTATTCGACTCTGCGTCGGAACTGCGTGTTTTCTCACGACGAGCTGGTCTGCAAGATGGCGCTGGAAGCTGATGGACTGAGCCTCACCGTGGCACTAGCAGCCTACAGGGACATGAGGACCATGCTACATGATGAGAGGAAGCTCAGGAAGGGACTGCTGGACTGGGTAAGAGTTATCTTTGACCTTCTTATGGACTTGTGTTGGCTTGTACCCCACAGCTGATTTAAAGCTGTATCTTTGGTTTAGAAGGCTCATCCCCATTTAAACACAAAAAAAAAGTCAAAAGAAGAATAATTGCTCTCTAAATATTAATAAGTTAGCCACTTGTGAGCAGTTATTGTTATAATTTTTTTCAACATAAGTTTGTAACATTGTCTTCAACTCGTCTAACTTTGTCTCATTTTTCCACCAGGGCGTAACCGAAGCAGAACGCGAAGCCTTTGAGCTGTTACCAGACGACGAACGACAATGTCAACTGTGCAAAACAACGTGCTTCTTATCGTGCGTGACGTGTGTGTGCACGCCGCATGTCGCGTGTCTGCGGCACTACACGCAGCTGTGCGACTGTCCTGCACACAAACACAAGCTCAGGTAACGCAACGTGCTTCTTATCGTGCGTGACGTGTGTGCACGCTGACATAGTAGAAAAGTAAAGAAAATGTCAAAAATGATGGTATTCAATGGGTCACCTCGCTTATGGAAATGCTTAAATTTTGAACTGCAACAAAAGTACAAGTTTTGTCGCTAAAATCTAAAAATTAAATTAAAATTATTGCTCAGCTTTCACATATTTAAGTGAATAAAAAGCTTTTTAGCAAAAAAATAAAACCGACTTCCAAAACAAAACACTACAAAGTGAAAAATAACTTTAATTTCGGTAGTCGGTGTCTTGGGTTTTGTATTTTCGTTTTTTGCCACCGACTTCCGAAATTAAAGTTATTTTTCACTTTGTAGTGTTTTGTTTTGGAAGTCGGTTTTATTTTTTGCTAAAAAGCTTTTATTTTTCACTTTTTAGTTGTGGAACCTACCCCACACAAATTCGAATACATAATTGAGCACAATAATTGTAGATATAGCCATGTAAATAACAGTGATAGGAAGTTATTAAAACACCATCACATCATCCACATAAAATAAGTGGGAAATATACGAATTATTGAAGCTAACTCAAAAACTCCCTAAGCTAAGTTAATAAAATTTATATACACACATAGGAAGTATACCCTATCAAACAAAAAAAGAATTTTCTAAATCGGTCCATCCGTCTTTGAGTAATCGCGTAACAAACATAACAAAAAAAAAAACAAATAAAAATACAGACGAATTGAGAACCTCCTCCTTTTGGAAGTCGGTTAAAAATATCCATACTGTATTTGTAAATCTGTATCTAAAAATTAAAGAGGAAGCTGAAAAATTACGCTCAAAATTGGCTCGGTAGAAAACTTACGCGCCAAATATCCATGGACATTAAACATCCCCTTCTTCTCTCCAGATATCGCTACACGCTAGACGAGCTGCCAGCCATGCTGGAGAAGCTAAAGAAGAAATCGGAAGAATTCCGAGACTGGGCGGAAGCAGTACAGAACGCACTAGACCCAGACACGCCCAAGACTTGCGACCTGGACGGGCTCAGGGCGCATCTGAAGAGGGCTCATGATCTCAAGGTAATGACGTAACGCAATATCTAGCCTGTATTGCCCGAAGGGGAAGGCATAAGTGTACCCCCATATTTCGCCAGTTATGTTAAGTAATTGTTGTGTTATGGTAAGTAAGTGTGTATACTAACCAAACGGACTATACTTATGGGTGCCGAAATAAAAGATTTTTATTTATTTAAATCCCATGTAACAGGGCGCGACTCCACCAGACTGGGTGGAATTTCACACCGATACAAGTAATGTATTCCTTACCCAGTTACTTCATTCAAATTAATTTCTGGTTTTTTGTCAACAGATGCACAAAACCGAGCTCGTCCGCGCCCTAGAGACCGCAATAGAAGACGCAGAGAAGTGTGCGTCAGTGATCCAACAGCTGGACCTGAATAAGATGCGCACGCGCACGCGACACCACGACCCCAAGTACCGCCTCACTATACACGAGCTGACGCTGTTCGCCGCGGAGATAGATGGACTCGCCTGTGTGTTACCTGAAGGTAAGTGATTTAAACTACAGTCATAATAAATTCAACATCTGTCTAGCCTTTTATTTATATATTAAAACTTAACAGTATAAAGATGCGACTTAATGCCTGAGGCATTTTCTACTAGTCACCCTTAGCGTGATGCAGAGACAAAACTTGGAAACACTATTCAAATTTAAAAAAAAATCAAATCAAACTTTTATTTGCTAGAAATAAATTGCTTTTGCAAATCAATCATACTCTTTTTTGTTCTCTCAGGTTCAGCAGTAAAGGAAGTATTACGACAAACATCTGACTTCGAGAGTCGCGCGACTGACCTAATCAACAGAGATCTAGAAAAGACGGACCAAGCCTATGTCAGGGAGTTGGAAGAGGTATGTTATGTCATGCTTACAGTGAAAGTAAGCTTCTAAATGCAGCTTGTTTCTGTTACAAATTGCAAAAATGCATTACAAATTAGTCAACACCTCAACGTAAGTCAATATACATTCGATTCTATAATCAGATTCTTAATTTGTCAATCCGGGAATCCCGGGACTTTTTCGATACAAAGCCCATTTCATATTAGCCAACACCTCAACTCTAGGTAAATATATACGCATCCGATTATCCGATCTCTAATGATAATTAGTTGTTTACCAAATAATAAAGGAAAAGAGATAGCGAAAAAATTACTTTCAGAAGAAAGGGACGCAAATATGAAAGACATCAACGAGAGTCGTTACACCTTTGGTTCACCTACAAGAATGACCAGTATAAGATGAACTCGGATAAATAATATCAGAAAATAAATCTAATTATGATGATCTAACTATTAACTTACTGATGAAATGTTATATGATCTTTCTGGAACCTCAAAGTCTGGCTGTTGTTCACCAATATATTGTGCAAGGGAGCATTATAATATTTATTTTTACCAATTTTTATTGACTAACGTGTTTACGTCTCTCAGAAGTGGTCGAAACTAAATGGAAATTGTTGATTGGCGACCTATATCAGATCTATAAGTCTGATGTGTTGACAGACATCGGGCGGCCTGTCATTAAGCGTCTGTGGGCAGTATGGTCCTGGTTGTGAGGTTAAAAGTGCTGCATTCACAAAGTTACGTGATCTAGGCACCATACATTGTAATTTCAGCGAAGCGATTATCGAGAAAAATCGAAACTCGACTATAGTTGCTCTTGCACTCGTTTGAAATGTATTGTCAACATGCAATCTTGTGATTCTATATATAAAAAAACAGGTTAATACCAAGTTTTAGCCTGAATCTCAACCCTATTACAATATAAAATACACATACAAATATCCCAAGACTCACTTTTCACCACCATCTCTTTCAGACCTCAGAACTTGGTTCCCGCCTCTGCATAGTGCTCCCACAACTGCCTCCCTTACAAGCTCGCCTCCAACAAGTGAAGTTCATAGAAGAAGTGCGCGGCTACAGAGAGGACTACTCCACACTGACGCGTGACGTCATCGACAGACTGCTGACCGACGCGCAGAACGTCGTGCCGCATCACAAGGTGGAGATGGAGAGGTCGCTGCTGTTCAAATTGAAAGGTAATAATACAATTATGGTGTTGTGGTAGTGAAGGGATTTTTTTTTTGTATTTTTGTCGGTACAGCGGTTTTTGTATTTTGTCATCAGTGTTCTAACTAGGTAACTGAGGGTTTTACATATTACAGTTTAGTATCCAGTGGTGCAATTAGAAAAATAAAAACCAAAATATTCACAATTTATTTATCTCTTTCCAGCACAAGTAGATGAATGGGAAGCCCGCGCCCGCGTGGTCCTCCTCGACACTTCCAAAAACCCTCAAACTGAGCTGGAACCCCAGTACACCACGCTGTCAGAGCTGGAAGTATTGTTATCTGATGGAGAAGAGATCGAGGCGGCGCTGCCGTCCTACCACGCGCTACAGACGGCCGTGTCTCATGCCAGGGATTGGCTCAACAAGGTAAGTTAATCTTGGGAACTTCGATGTTATATAATATATTTGGTTCACATAAGTTTGCGTAAATTAATACTTTTATTTTAGAAATATGTTTAATAAATACAATTTCGAGTCCTTCAACACTTGATAAGTCCACTGCAGGACTTGCCAAACAGTATTTCTAATAAAGATAAACTCGGCGAGATAGATACTAAAATTTTTGTTGTGAATTTGCCTTTAATTAAACTTATTTTTCTGGACTAAATACAGATGTTTATCGTAATCCTCAAACAACAAAGATGGCCAAAAATGATAGCAATGTGCTTTGGTGAAGAAATTGAAGACATATGAGACGTTGTAGATTGGTTTCCAGCAAACGATTCAACGTTGTTGCAGGTGTCAATAGCCGTTTGCCAACAATGTTATTATTATTCGATTCTTCGATCTATACGTAATCAGTTTGTCTTCCATCCCAAAACGAATAGTCTGTATGTAACTTGTCTAATGTTTACTTACGTCAATCATTATGTTCCCCAGGTAGAAGAGATGCAATCAAAGGAGTTGTACCCGTACATGCACAGCGTAGAGAACATCGTGCGGCGCGGCGCGCACATCCCGCTGTCGCTGTACGAGAAGGATCAGCTGGCGCAGGCGCTGCAGTCCGCGCGAGACTGGAAGCGCGGCGCCGCCGATATGTTCCTCAAGAAGGTTAATTCTTTGTCAGTTTTTAACTTATGAACTAAAACCTCGTTTACATTCGAGGAAGTTCATGCGAGACTTATAGGCGAGAATCGCCAGGCGATTTATCGCACATATCTTGAGTAAGCGTGAAGTTTCTTGCCGGCTCTTCTCCATAGGAAACAACCAATTGGAACCGTGCACCTAGCTTCTGACGTTTCATAAGTGCCCATGTAGGTTTATGTGAAACTGGCTTCTGCCCGCGACTTCGTCCGCGTGAAATTCCTTGTACTCCCGACCCACTGCGTCGCATCGCGTCGTCCGCTCGTGCTATTACTACCGTTTTTTTTTTCTTTTTGCTAAGTAGTAGTGTTCGTAAGGGTCACAGCGTAAAGTTAAATAGCCTATAACCTTCCTCAAGAATTGGGCTATCAAATGCATAAAGAAATTTTCAAATTCGACGGGCAGTACCAGAGATCACCCCCTACATGCAAACAAATGTTTTCTCTTTATAATATTAAAAAAAAAATTAAAAAAATAAAAATTGTTTAATTTCAGATAACAATGATCCATAGTGTTAGTTACAAAAAATACTTAAAAACTATGTTAGTAGGTTGATAAATTATATAAAAGACTACTGTGATACATCAGCCCGCACCTCTCACATGCAGTTTGATGAACCGGTTGAACATCGTCGCGTCCAACCTATCTGCTATCATTTTCAGGATGCCGTTGCTACTCCCCCGCACAGCTTTCATGACCGACGCACTTTTCTTTCGCATAATTGCGTAGAAGTCATCTATATGAGCGTCCGCAAACATGCCTGAAGCACTACAAAAACGGGGGAGTCTCAACAGTGCCCTGAAAATGTTATTGTATTGAACTCTGAGGGCACTGTAGGTACCCTGTGTGTATCTGACCCATAGACCGCTCGTGTAGAAACTTTGACTGTATGCTTTAAAAAGCGTTAGTTTAACGTCTACCGTACAACGAGCGAATCTATGTGCCAGCATGTTACCCCGCACCGACAGTGCCCTCCGTTCCCTCTCAATATCCTGGTCATCCTTTAAGGTGTCAGTCACAATATGACCCAGGTACTTAAACTGAGAAACACGGTTCAAATTTTCTCCATTTAAAGAAAGCGGTGGCACGCTATTTGGCCTTTTGTTATTTCCCACAAAAACCATGAACTCACTTTTTTTACTATTATACTTTAAACCGTGCCTCTCAGCATAAGCTTCACACACAGATAAAAGTTTTCTCAATCCACTGATTGATGGACTCAACAGCACCATGTCGTCCGCATAACTTATGTTGTTAACACTAACGCCATCTATGCGGCAACCAACATGCATGCTGCTCAGTCCCTCAATCAGTTGATTCATATATAGGTTAAAAAACCTCGGAGAGGTCAACCCGCCCTGCCTCACACCCGAATACAATTTATACTCATCCGAACACACATTTGACCATTTTACAGTATTTTTCTGATTGTTATACCAGTAGGAAAAAATATTTATTATTTCAGGAGAGACGCCCTCCTCTTTCAATTTACTCCAGAGTACTCCATAGGATACCAGATCAAACGCCCTGGATAGATCTAGGAAGCATGCATATATAGGTGTTTTTCTTTTCAGATAATAGTCAACAGTATGTTTTAGTGTCAGAATGGCACTTTCTGTTGACAATCCTGCTCGAAAACCAAACTGGGCATCCTGTAATTGGATGCATCCACCAAGGCGCTCATCTAGCACCCTATCCAGCACTTTTGCTGTAATGGTTGCGAGTGATATGGGCCTGTAATTATTTTTATCAGCTATGTCTCCTGTATGGTTTTTGACAAGAGGTACTACAACAGTTTTAATTAAATCTGATGGCAAGTAGGAGTGCCTTATACATAATGTAAACAACATTGACAGTAGCCGATTTATGTGTGGGCCAGCATATTTTAAGTGTTCCACACTAAGCCCATCATGCCCTGGTGATTTTCCCCGTTTCATATTGGCAATAGCACTACCCACCTCCTTACTGTTAATTCTAATTGGTTGAGCAATATTAAAATTTTTCGTTATTTCGATTTCACATGATTTCAGCGGTGATTCTACTCTAAAATGATCTTTAAAAAGATTGGCAACATCTTTAGGTTCACTAGTACCGTTCACACACGCCGGTAAGGACGCCTTATTATTCAATTTCTTAGTGTTCAACCAGAATTTACTAAATTGTTTGGCCGAGTGCTGTGTCGCAAGAATGTCCATACGGATTTGTTCCTGATTTTGTTGGCAGAATTTAAGCCTTGATTTAAAGATTTTTCGGCTTTGATGCATATTCTCACATATTTGACCAGTTTCAGGCTTACCATACAATACATATAATTGGTAGTCAAGCTTAGCCTGCTTGTGTGCTTCAGCTACATGTTTATTCCAGCCTAGTATGTATTTGCTTTTTTTATTTTTAGTCATAGCTCGGTCACAGCAGCTATCTATTGAGGCCTGTGTTAGTACGTTGACAATATCATTATATAATTTATCTAAATAAAGTCTATGACCTAAAATACTACACATCTTATCAGCACATTCATGGCATTCACGAGGAAAATCTATCAGTTTTAAATTATTATTACAATATTCATTATATTTCACTATTTCATCTTTACTCCTTAAACCCCACATAATATTACTTTTACAATGATTATTATTATTATCCAATTTAATCTTACTATTTATGAGACCTAAATTACATTCAATCTGCAAAGGGTAGTGGTCGGACCAGTATGTGTTATAGATAACTTGCACGTCTGATATAGTAAACAAAGCGGATTCACTTACCACACAATGATCCAGCCACCTTTTGCAACCATGAACCTCACTCACAAATGTATGTGTGTTAGATAATTCCCCAAGTGCTTTAACATCTGCGCACACCCACTGGTTCTCGTTACAAAAGTTAAACAATTCCTCATAAAAAGGTGCTGACGGATGAGCATTGTAATCACCCAACATAAACACTGTTTCAATATCACTGTCTTCTATGATTGCGTTTAGTTCCCCCAAGCATTCAGTAAACGCGGGTAAGTGATCCGGTTGATCAGTGGGCATATACACGCACATAATTAAAATATCACGTGAGTCAGTGGTTATTACTTTAATCGCAACGATTCGCTCACTAGTGCACTTTACTACTGACACGTCACGGAACATATTTTTCCGCCACAGTAACGCCACTCCACCGTGGGGTCTGCCGCGTAGCACACCAGCCGATACATCCACCGCCGACTTCCCGGTGTAGCTAAACTCACGGTCAATTTCTCCGAGGAATGTCAAGTCGTGTGGCAGGAGCCAGGTTTCTTGCAGCGCCACAATATCCGCCACTTTACACAACGACTTGACACAATTTACGCTTCGCTTGACATTTTTACAATTGAAAGTGATTAATTTACTATGTTTGTTTTGATCCATCATTAGTAGTATCAGCTTTGCTGGGTTCTGACTGCGTATCCACTACTGGAGATGTCATTGATGGTGATCGCATCCGAAAATGTACAAAACGTCTAAATTTAATTCCATCCGGCCACAGCTCATCATTTAGATATTCATCTAACTTGTTCCTAGAAACAAATATTTTGAAGGCATTATATGGCCGATCCTTTTTCATATTAACCTTTTCCATAGTAATTGTTTCTTTTGTCTTCGCCTGTATGTAGTCACATATATCTGCCTCAGACGTATTCTTGTTTACGTTTGATATAAACAGGGGAACTTGAGTAATGGCTGCCGTAAATTTACTTTGAGATTCCGTGACAGCTGTACCCGTTTTACCAATAAATCGATTTCTTAACTTTTTCCGTTGATATAATTTCCATTCTTCACTTGGCGAACTATTTTGTTTCCATTCACCTTCTGTTCTTACGATATCCGCAAACGTAGCTCGTTGCGAATCCTTTATTTTTATTTGTTGCATTGACGGCGACATAGGTGTTATGCGTGTAGGAGCGAGGGAGATAGCGTGTGAGGCAGTCGTGACAGGTATTCGGTTGCCGCTGTCATCCGAGTGCGAGAAGGTCCGCACACACTCTTTCTCGTTCACATCGCACCCGTCATGGTCTCGGCGATCTCCGTTACCATTTGAATCAGCTGATTTACAAACACCCTCGTTCGTTAAATTTATTGAGGGTGATAATCCAATTGGGCCGCTATCCAGCAGATAAGCGCCTCTTCTCCGTTTATTTACATTGTCATTATTCACAGCAGGTACTAATGTACTGACAGACCATTTCTTATGCATTTCCTGTACTTGTGCAACAGTTGCATAGTTTTCTTTAATGTTGGAAACCTCGTTTTTTAATTTTATAACATCTTTTAATATTGTAACCACATCAATATGGTCAACCGATACCGGGGGTAATTTCTGTAGATCGCGAGCCACAAAAACAGGAACTGTATCCGGATCCACTTCCTTAAAAATATTAATAATATCTTCCACATTTCTTTTCGTTTTTCCATCTCTCCGCCTTTCTACCTTCCGTTGTTTTGTTGGTAAGGATTCAAATAACAGTAACTTTGCTTTTTCGATCTCTTTTTCGGTGAACGCTGATTCACATATTTTAACAAGGCTCTCGTTGTCCATTACATCTTGTTTGTATTGTATGTACGACAATACCTCACAAATCACTACATTACATCCGTTACATTTTAAAGTATTTAATGCCATCTTCGACACGGCAACGCACCCGACCGCTAGCGCTGTGCGAGCGAGACTATTAGTATGTATATAATGTGTAAGTATTTATTCTGAGGAAATAAACAAATTGTGTTGCTCTGCAAAGAAAGAAACGACAATTTATTATGTCCTTTCCTCGCAATGTCGCACGCCACGTTTTTCCAACCGTAAAATCAGACTGTCATTATAATGAACTGTCACTGTCACAGCACAGATCTATCAACAGCGTAGCGTGGCAAATTCAAACTACCATAAATAAAAATCAAAAGAAATAGTAACTATTTCTTTACATGTATAAAATATTTTGAAATAACATAACATGCCAAAACAAGTTGGGTTGGTGGTTTAATGTGTTCCAATACTTTGAAGAATACAAGTCTATTTAGTGATGTTTAGTGAAGTGAGGAAAATTGAAAACTATCATGAAAACGTCTATTATCCTCTATTTACACAGTAGGAATTTAACAGTGAATATTAGCGAAGCACATTCAGAAAAAGGCAATTAATTACATGACGTGTTGTTATTTTAGTAAATCAATCACAGTTTCCAACACAGAGATTTTATTTTTACTTGCCTGTGACTTGATTAGCTTTGAAAAACCCCAGACACTTCTGTATGTATAAATACAAATGACTTAAACTAACCCAACTACTTTCCCTACAGAACTGGCCCTACTCATTACTCGAAGCCCTATCCCCACGAGTGGAAGCGGGTGAAGCCGTGACCCGCCGGCGCGCGCGGCCGGGGGGTGAAGGCGCGTCGTCGCTAGAAGCTAGCCTGTTCCTCAGGAACTTCAGCGAAGACTCCACGCCTACGGATATCGTGGCCGCTTTCAAACACGCCGAGCAAAGGGAGCTGCATGCTATCAAGGAGTTGAGGTGAGGATATCAAATCTGAGTATCTTCTAAAATTGATTAAATATATAATTACCGATTATTTTCAAGTTTTTGGAACAACAAACTCAATGTCGTACAAACAAAAAAACCGGTCAAGTGCGTGTCGGACCACGCACAATGAAGGGTTCCGTAGTTGGGATGAATTTATACCAAGAACAAACTTAACATTGTAGTTGAAAAACATGTTCTCCCATACATTCCAACTGCAAATGTAATTTGTACGCACAATATTGAGAGATTTACCATGTTATTTTAAGACCATAGACTTATAGATTTTCCTGTAAGCTATAGGTATAGAAGTATTTCTGTATTTTTTTTTTTCAAAATTTTAAGCTTTAAGTGGTGTCAATTTTAGTCCATTTTCTTAAATAACTTTAAAACAGTTTATTTCAAAATTATGAAAAAATAATAATATTTGAGACAATAAGCCCTTTTATTTGATATATCGCACGGTTTGTTTGCAGAACTTTTTTTAAATTTTATTATTTGCCCCCAAAATTGACCCCCATATTCAAAATTCATTAATTTACATTACACGTCCGTGTTTGGGTCACAGAAATACATACGTGTACCAAATTTCAACTTAATCGGTCCATTAGATTCGTAGCAAATTGGCTGTGACAGACGGACAGAGACAGATAGACACATGAGTGATCCTATAAGGGTTCCGTTTTTTCCTTTTGAGGTACCGAAACTGTTTTTTTTTTTTACTTTATATTTCAAATGGTGGGTTAATTAAGTGGCAATACATGTTATGTAAATTATCTAATATTCTGAATTCAAGTACAGCAGTAGAAGCGCTGTTTAGTAGCTCACTCGTGGTAGTACTACCAAAACATATTCCATAAGTATACTTACGACCCAATGTTAAGAGGGTCCTTCCCGCCCGCGTCTATCGCCAACGCGAGCATGGTCGAAAAGCTTGTTGTTTCATCCAGCGCAACGCCCGTTGACTAAGAAGCAAGTGAGAACGCGATAACATTGAATGAAAAATAGTGTGCGGAAATTTTAATAAACTTGTTCCAGGAAATACGTGTTTTTTTAGCAAGCCTTACAAGTTTGTCAAATAAATGTTTGTCATTTAGAATCTCTATTACATGTCCGCGATTTCTATCGTTATGTTTTCTTTACTTTTACAAGTTTTGAGTACATTATGAACGGCCAAAGTTCAGGTAAAAATTGTGCAAAAAAGCAGATTTTTGGAGGCTTATTCTGAATTTGTTTCTCCTTGATAGAAACCTAAATACAGGCACAAAATACCTATTAGTTCAAAAATTGCTTAGAAAGATATGTTAAAACGCTATAATCACGTACGAGTGTTAGTATGAAAAGTACAACGGGTTGGCCCCTCTTAAGTCAAAATACTGGTACCAGCAGCCGGAAAGTCGTGTCCGATGGAAGAATGAGCTATCGACGCCACATTAATCCTAATTCGCTTCCATTGAGGCAGCAAATTAGGTGTGTAATAGCAACGTGTGTGTGTGTGTGTAATGTGAATGTGTAATATTTATTGTATCGTATGTTGGTGGATTTAAATCTGAACAATAAAAGATTTCGTTTCAATTGCAGCGCTGTTTTTTGTGCAAATAGTTACTAAATTGTTATAATTTAATTAAAGCATCATTATAGCTCTCGAAATTATATTTGCTGCAAGTAAGACTATTTCGTGAATGTCACAATAATTATTTCAATTTGTAGTAACTTACTACGTAAAACAGCACTGAACATTGCACTTAAAACAACTAGAGTCAGTCACGGGGACTGCCGACAGAAGTGCGTTGCGTGACGCGTGATGCGTGACGTGAACTCATGAGATTTTCCCAATGATATTATATTAATAATAATAATAATAATAATAATAATAATATTCCACAACTATCACACAACGCCGTCTAGCCTCAAGCTAAGCAGAGCTTGTGTTATGAGTACTAGACAACTGATAAACATACTTATATATTTCTAAATACATACATATATAGATAAATTACACCCAGACACAGAACAAATGATCATGCTCATCACACAAATATTTGTCCTGGGTGGGAATCGAACCCACGACCTCCGGCATAGCAGTCAGGGCCACTAACCACTAGACCAACAGGCCAGTCTAAGTCTAGTCTAACATATCTGTCCATTTTATATTAAAATGAGGCAGATATGTTACTACCGCGCGTTTTGTGAAGACTCGAAAGCGTCCCAATTGGGGACTTTTTTTGGGGCATTGAGCACGACCAGATTTTAAACCTTAGTTAACATGAACGTAACACATCTTGTGTATAATATCATTGGATTTTCCTTAACCAAAAATCGCTCAACGTGCCTAAGGCGCGTCGCCCACACGAGCTAGAGTCGAGGCGACGTCGCGGTGCGGGCGTGCGGTGCAGGGAAGGGGGGGGGGATGGTAAGGGTGGTGCGGGAGGTTTCTACGCTACCCCGCACCCTCCATCCCCCACCCCTCCGCATCCCTGCACCGTTGTGGGCGACGCGCCTTAGTGAATTTTGCGGGTTGAGGACATCTGAACAATTTTCTTTTGTCCTAATGTTAATTGTTTTGTCACAGAGCCCGCAACTTGCGGAAAGAGGTCCGCGCGCCCGTGTCAACCGGGGTGACGTTCTGCACGTGTCAGAAGCGACAGTACGGCGTGATGACGCAGTGCGAGCTCTGCAAGGACTGGTTCCATGGTGAGTAAACTAACTCGTTCGCTTAATACAAAGGTCGATATTTAACACATTCTCTGCTGAATTCTTTATGCAAACGCTTCTTTATGCTACACCCTTACCGACCCTTTTTTTTACGATGTTTTCGAAACAATAGAGATGCACAACGAACGCACATGTGTGCCGCGCCGCACTCGAAGAAAGTTATGAAAACACACATGTGCGTCTGCCGCACCGAATGTGTTAAATACTCTGACTCCTAAAGTCGGTGAAAGTTCATGTGACTTAGGAGTCAGAAAATCTGATGAGGCACTAGTTACATTGAGTGTACAAGAAACTAAAGTCCGTATTGATATACTGTTCCAACGTGATGCCTGATAGTGAAGCCAAGCCTCAAAATAATGTCTTTATTTTAGTTTATTTTTTAATAAACAGAAGTAGAATTAAATGTTATACATACTATCTTACTAATTAAACAAAATTCTTATTATACTACTAGCAACATTATCCACTTATTATTAATTGGTTGATTGCTAAAGCTACGTGAGATAAAAACGAATGGAGTGAAAGATTGATTAAATGAATGCTTTCTGATAACGAAATTTATGGAGCAGAAAAAGAAAAAAAAAATACAGCACTTAATCATTTATAAAGGTAAGATAGAATCGACTACAGATTTCCTAAATTGACGTGCTATTAGATTAAAAATATCAATGTTTACGAATCTAGTTGGAGTTGTTGTAGGAATCGACAAGTTGACGCAGAGGAGCGCGATAACCAGCATTGGAGTTACAGACGTGCCTGATATTAATATATAGTAAGCGGTATGGACGCGCTTGTCTACGCTCTACTGTCCTCGGAACGATGTAACAGTTATAAATAGATATATTGAAAACTAGTCGCTTCATCTATGTAAAGCATGATTTACACGGTAAGATTGAAATGCCTGTGACGTACCGTAAGTTGGGCCAACAATAATAAAAACAATAACTAAAAGTGTTAGATAGTGCATGTCATTTGTAGCTTTACTGTTATTGAATGCCGGGCAAGATACTTGCAGCGTGTAAATGGGGCTTTATTGAGTGTGAAATGACTTCTTCTCATAGAGCGATAAACAATATTGCCGATAAAATTTAAGGCACTGAAAGTTCCACAAGTTTATTTTTAACTTTCAAATATCTAACCATCATATTATTATTTACAGCAAACTGCATAGCAGCAACTAAAGAGGATCGCGAGGAGTCACCGGAGCGCGTCGAAGTTCCCTTCCCTAACACTGAATCCAAGTTCCTATGTCCCGACTGTATGAGGACCAAGCGGCCTCGCCTGGATCGCATACTGGCGTTATTGGTAAGTCTCTATAAGTTATATACTTCTTTATAACTTCCTTCCAGCTTGGTCGTAAACGACGCAAAAGGAGTATGTAAGGATCGAAGCAGGTGGCGTTCTCTAGTTTCTGCCTACCCTGGCGTGAATTTATGAATGTATGTAACTTCCTTCCACTATTGGGACCCAGGCCTCTTTGTGAGAGGTAGCGGGCCGTGGATCACGCGGGCACAGTGCAGCTTGGTGGATGTCGCAGCTCCTTGTTTTTTTTGGAATATGGTATGAGTTCACACTCACTTATAAGTGGGGGCCGATAATATTTGACAAATAATAGACAGACAAGACGTTGCTGCGAAAATTTATCTACCAACAATAGATTTTAGATAGATTTTACCAACATCTATATTTTTCGTCGTGGTGTGTATATGTGGGCTTTGTACTATGTTTAAACACGGTCAATCTTTAGCTATTTTTACCCAGTTTTTGCTAAAACCCTGCCCTACTCAAACTCTATCCCATATTCTCTCTCAGGTGTGGCTCCAAAAGCTGCCTGTCCGCCTAGCAGAGGGCGAAGCCCTACAGTGCGTCACGGAACGAGCGATGGCGTGGCAGGACGCCGCCCGGGCCTTACTCGCCAGTCCACTGCTCGCGTCACTGCCGCTGCACGAGCATGACACGTTGCAAGCTAGCAGGGAGAAGGCTGATAAACTCAATGCCGAGTTGAAGAAGGCTACGGGCAGAGCGCATGAACCACATTCTGCGCAGAATGCTAGGTAAGTGTCTTCATACGAGTAATATTATGAAGTGCTCGGGGTAAATATCACATATCGAGCTTCAGGAAGAGGCTGGAATGGGTGACAGAGACGATACAAAACTTTGTCTAAAACACGATGTGGGAACTGTATGTATGTAATATAAAAATTAAATTGGTCCATATTTCAGTTGTACTAGACTAACTGTCACGTGTTACTAACTATATTTATTTTTTCTGCAAGTAACACTTTCGTAAAAATACGGCTAGCAATAAGTAATGTACGTATATTGGTTTGAGTACGTGATATTTTACAGTTCCTTGTAACGTAGCTGCCATCATCTTTCTCAGCAATATCTAGGCATCATAATTGGCCTATTTGCATATTGGATTTCCTATGCCTGTCCTGTTTTCTCTTCCTCTTACTTTACTAAGCATTCGTTGATGTTGTTGTCACAGGTCATCAGCGAGCGTAGAGCACGCATACAGCGCGACTCCGCGGTCGCCGAGCACGCGGGTCGCGCCTGGCTTGTTACAGAAACTAGAAGACTTGATGCTGGAGGGAGACTTATTAGAGGTAACGTTACATCTACTACTGTTACGTAGAGCACGCATACAGCCGGACGGCTTAAGTTATTGCAGAAACTAGAAGACTTGATGCTGGAGGGAGGATAAGAGTACAGTATATTTATCTCACGAAGCGACCCGCGCTTTACATGTGGTTATCAAGTGTACACACACACACGCACGCACACGCACTCTCACAGCGTCCTGGTGCGCTTGGTAACCACAAGTACAGCGGGCATAGCTTCGTGAGATAAATATACTATAACTAAACAAGTTTTTCGTTAATTTGATGGTCGATGATCTTTTGGTCATGAACATGTGCGACGCACGATGACAGCGTCACGTCTGCATAATTGTCTTACGACGATGATGCTGGAAGGATTAGATTACTCTGTTTATTTATTTACGTCTTATTTGTGCAGGGTAAACTTTTTTTTTACATGTTGCGGAATATTGGCGCACAAAATAGAGCTGTTTTGTGTTTTTTAAAGGCTTTTTACAATATTGCACGTTGTAGCGCGACAGACGTCGCAAAACATGTTGAGTGTCACGAGAACGTAACTAGTTTTTAAATCAATGCAATGGTTGCACTTTGAGACGTGAACGGTTCGTGACGGTTAGTATCTCTAGAATTATTTTGTGATTCCAGAGTCAATATGGCGATGCTAAGTTTGAAAGTTATTTCTCAGGTGCGGTTAGAAGAACAAGTACAAGTATGGAGCGCCGTGGTGGCGTGTCGCAGCGCTGAGGGCCGGCGCGCCGCGCGCCACGACGCGGGGCGCCGCAAGCGCCACACGCGCGCGCCCCGGCATCACCACCAGATCAAACGCACGAGGACACGCCATCATCATGGTAAACACTATTTTCTTGTCATCATCATCATTCAGCTGAAAAGCTGCTAGACTGATGCGACCCTCAACTACCGCCGCGCCGCAAGGTGTCCTTGTAATTTTCGCATCCAGCGAATTCCCATGATTTTCACCAGGTCATTCGTCCATCCTGTGGCCTTGCTACTTACTTGGCTTATACTAATCAATTATTGTTGACATTTTTTTTTGTGGTGAATTTCTTCATTTCCCATAAACACTTTTTTTTTGTGTGGATGGGAAATCATCAAATAACTTCTCCCGCTCTGGGTGGAGCGGGAGGGCGTGTCAGACTTCTACTGACTAAAACCACGGCCACGGTAACTCTTTCGAACAACCCGCAAACCCTGGCGGGGATAAACGCATTCCTACTTTTAAAAATGTAAGTTTTAGGTGCTTTCAGCGATTTTTTGTGGGGGAAATGTTACAGGTCCGCGTCGCCGCGGCAC
The DNA here is from genome assembly GCA_948252095.1 of Dicycla oo. Classification (NCBI taxonomy): domain Eukaryota; kingdom Metazoa; phylum Arthropoda; class Insecta; order Lepidoptera; family Noctuidae; genus Dicycla; species Dicycla oo. The sequence goes on along the minus strand of OX411736.1, from coordinate 19,644,958 downwards.
CGTGACATGCTATGCGTAGTTTTACGTTTAAGTTTTCAGTTTAGTCTGCTGTCTCCATGACTGCCAATTTTTCAAGAAACCCCAGAAAGTTATTCTTTTCATATTATTTCCAACAAACTCATGAAACACAAAAATGATATTATTATTTTGTTATTACAGTAGCACCAGTCACTAAACCTACGCTCAAACGAGGCACAGCTACCACCACAAATTATTTAAATAGGAAACAGGTAAGATTTTCTTCACATACTTTTTTTTTTATTTGAATCCTGTCTTGAAGTTCAAAAGAGAAGAGTGTAATGAGAACCTCCGCGAGTTTCGATATTTCGTTATGTACACGAAGGTTATACGTAGGACGCGCTCTGTGCAGTTGCTAGTACCTACGAAGGTGCGGAAGGGGCTTGTGGCTAAGTAATAACAGCCGCTCGGGTCGATCGATCAGGTTAAGCTACGCTTGCCGCGGTTGCTCCGTCGAGGTTGACTATCTTTATATACCAAGACCTCTCCTGCCTCGGATAGCTCGTTAAGCCGTTGGTCCCGGCTGTGTTGGTTACAGATCGTCGGAAGCCCTAAAGTCTGTCAACCAGTCTTACCAAGGGGTATTGTATTACCCAGTGACTGGGTTGTGTAGGTCAGATAGGCAGTCGCTCCATGTGGAATACTGGTATTTAGCTGCATCCGGTTAGACTGGTAGCCGACCCCAACATATTGGGGACAGGCTAGGCAGATGATGACTTAGTAAGGTGCGGATGTTTGAATGCGACGATTGTGTTCTCAGGGCGTGTCGTCAGGCTCCGGTCTGATGATGCGCAAGCACTACATGGCGCGGCAGGAGCGACGAAAACGCGGCCTCGCGCCCACCACGCGCGGCAAGCACCCGAGGCAGACCAGGATGGGTGAGTTATCTGTACTTACAATACGCCCGCAAATATGACAAATCAACTTTTAGAAGTTCTGCTTTCTAGAGCGTTGTGTCTGCCACTTAGACCTGTAACCTGTGTGACAGTTGGTTGGTTGACTGCCGCGTTGCTCTAATGGTCGCAAGCGCTACTGCTGAGCATGAGGTCCTGGGTTCGATCCCCAGGGCGAGCAAGGTGTTATTGGGTTTTCCTATCTGGAATTCCTCAGCAGCAGCAGTCCGGAGTCTGGATCTGTGTCCAGTTGATGGTGAAAAGCTCGCCCCCTGTTACATGGGACTTATACATAGCTGGCGAAATGTGGGTGTACTATATGTACATCTCTGCCGAACCCTTCGAAGAAACAAGGCGTGATGTTATGTCACGCTCTTTATAAACCTGGGCGAGCCGGTGCATGCTCGAGTACTGTACGACATATTTATATTCTTGGGTATTTGTTGAGTAGTTAATTATTGTGTTACAGCTATTTCGTCAATAATAATTGTATACGACTCTTTTAATTGGGATATCGTGTTTTCAGCTAATTTCAGCCGAAAAGACGACTAATGCGACATTTTATAAAATAAATGAAGAAACGAGAGGTGTCTTAACGATTCTTTTGCCTCCCGTCAGGTCAGCGCGCAGCAGCCGGCAGCTCGGGCGGCGGTCGCGGCGGCGCCGCCTCCAGCAGCCAACGTCGCAGCAGCTCATCATCAGCTTCTTCAGCTGAAGATGAAGAGGACTGTGCTGCACAAAACTGTCTCAGACCCACTGGTATGTATTCTACTTTCAACAATACATTATACTTGCACAATCGTCTTCTTATTAAAAAAAAAAAAAACCTTTTTATACAGCTATTTGTTCAAATAACGTTTTCTGAAGAAGAAGTTGTGAAACAAAACAGGACGCATGACTTCTAATGTCTGATATTTCTGGACAAATGTCCCGGGATACATGACGTGTCCCGGGACACTTTTGTCCCGACAAGGCAGCGGACAGTGAAATTTTCAACCAGCTCATAATGAGCAAGTTGAAACTTAATGAGAGCTCATAGAATGTGATTTCTCTTTGAGGTCTTATGTAATTAGTTTTACAATCAATGACATGAAACCTTTCTTCGCTGATACAAAAAACTCCGACCTAGGCTAGAGTCAAGAGCAAACCCATCTCAAATAAAAAAAAATAAAAAAACATTCATCGATCCAACCTTTTCAAATTTAGTATTTCAGACAGCCATTATAACTCATAATAATGAACTCTTTTTTTTTATCAATTCTACAGGCAAAGTAGACTGGGTCCAATGCGACGGTGGCTGCGACCAATGGTTCCACATGCACTGCGTCGGACTGGCGCGAGGCGCGCTACGGGAAGATGACGACTACGTGTGCGGGACGTGTGCGCAGCGACCACGAGACTAAACACCGCAAGACCCATGCACACCCGTTAATGAGTTCTATGCATCCATCAACAGGATCTTTGCACCCATTAACCGGTATACATCAAAATACGGGTGCTGTACAATCAGTAACGGGTTCTATGCACCCATTAACGGGTACTATGCACTCGTTAATGGGTGTATGCCTGCTGCTACACCAACTGGGGGCCTTGCACCAGCCTTTGAACAAGTGATACGGTTTGGACTATTTTGTTATGTAGTTGAATGTCAGTGATTATTTAAATGTGTTTTTTGAAGTTGTAACTGGTTGAATTTTAACATGGGTTATAAATAAGATAATGGTTTATAGTAATGTTGTTGAAATTGATTCAGTTGTTGTCACTGAAAAGTTGGGAAAAAGTTAGTATTTTAAAATACACTCATGACTTTTTTTTATTTGATCTTGATTAATGAACAGTTACTTAGATTAATGAAAGAAAACGATTTGAATGAAAAACATATAGTTAAAATAAACGATAAACCAAGATTTTAAAGATAAAAAGGGTTTTTACTGCATCTTAAAATGTTGGCTGCTTCACAACTTTTTGAAAACGCAAATACATAATATATGAATATGTCCATAACAAAAATGAATAAATAAAGCAATTGACGTTCAAAATATTTCTGATAAAATTAATATAAAACTGAAAATATCGAACATTGTTGGTTGGTACATTTAGGGCAGAAGAGGGGAGTGTCGAGCGAATATGGCACTTAAGTAGTCAACAATTATGTTTTAAATCGACTACAGTATTATTAGAAATATCTGAAAGAAGCATAATAAATAACTGCACTTGGGATAAATATTTAGTAAAAACCAAAAGATATATTACTAAATGCATGTAAGATTATAACGCGCTGTCCAGCAAGAAGTGCCGTACCTGACGCGCATCGTGCAAACACTCGCAGCAAGTTGACTGTCTGCGTATTCATAGTGCCAGTAAACTTGCTCTGTTTTGCTTGCTTGTGAATTGAATGGTTTTAGCTAATTATACATGTATACAGCAGTCGATTCGGCTTCAGATATTATATTACTGTTGTCCTAGAATGATCTCATAGCTTCGTCCTCCGAGCTGAAAGATAGCTTCACTACGTAAAATTTTTCTTGGACGAGGCACTTAAATATAAAATGCCATGTTATGAAAATATCAAGCTCATAGCAAAATAAAATAGAACCAAAAAACATGAGCAATGACTTACAAAATGTAATGCATGCATGTGTAATGTTGTCCTAATATGTATTATGTATATGGAAGTATAGTGTTGTGGCAATATCTACACCGCCACGTGCGAACTGCGCATGAACACCTGACGTAACGCGCAAGCAGTTCATATATACAACGTACCGACATCAACCGTCGGTCAGTAGCCCACCAGACAGAACACCCATCTGGTCGGAGGATCCTCCCTTTTCTATGGAGGATGAGTGAGCTTTACACCCTATTCCTCATTACCTCTATAGTGGCACCTTTGCTCGACTCTCCCCCAGTTTACCAAAGGGTAGAGAGACACAAGCGCAGGAACAACTTGTAACAGAACTTGATAAAAGACGAAATCAAAGAAGCTTATCGCAAATCTATACGATTGATTTCACAACGGAAACGTTCTCATGAATTTGCTAAACGCAAAGCATTTAAAATGAAGTAGCACAGGCCAATTATTTTGCGATGTTAGAGTGAGAGAGCACAAGAAAGCTGTGCGATGGAAAGAGGGAACGATGCCTGTCATCGCCGCCATCGCAAAATATTGAATCTGTAATTTAATTAATCATATTTTTGAAATTATCTCAATGTGGTACAATGGATTTAAATCAAATTAAGGCTCTGATATGCTATGACACAAAAATCTCGTGAAACAGTAACAATTTTATTTTTGCGTGCCACGGCGGCGTTGCTTGCTCCGAACAGTTGACAGATAAGTGTCAATACAGCAGTGCTATTCTGTACAAATCTCACCGTGAAAACTTAGGTGGAGGGAGCTGTCAATGTTGTCGATCCCTAGTGTCAGGTGGAATGACAGCTCACTTCACCTAAGTTTTCACGGTGGGATTTTTACATAATAGACCGGCTGTGCATATACATTGAGTACCGCCTTCAGCCGCCCATACATCTGTTGTGTCGTAACAAATACGGGCCCAGTAGTTGAATCATACAATGTTTTAATAGAATGTAATTCAATTATAACTGTTGTTCAATGTAATATTTGTGGGATTAGTTGTCTTGGTACACAGATGTTAGCGATTGATGTTTGTAGTGATACCCCCCCTCCCTGAAGTTATAGGGGAACAGTTACTGTAGCGGTGGCAAGTGGGATATGTATCGATGTGTCTTAGATATGGTGCCCTAGGTTTAGTGGACTGCTTTCTTGGAGAAGAGATGGAGTCTCGTGAACAAAACTAACATACAGACTTTCGGGGATACGTGACAGTCGGTTAGGCTGTTACGTCTTTCTGTTACAAGAAACCCTGACGTCATGGTTTATGTAAAGGAACGGAAGCTAGTGATGACTTTGTAAATAACGTAGACAAATGGAATACTTACATGTTGCTGCAGCTAGTTGGCAGGGGGTCCTACTCTAACAGGCTAGGATGGCGACCAAATAACAGAAATTGAGATAAACCTGATATAAAGTGGCAAGCCAGCCAGACAGTGCAACATCCAAAATCTGAAAATGCATTAAATGATGACATGGAAATTATCCTGAACAATAAAATGATGGTAGTGAAACACCAAATAGATTTTATTGAGATGTTGAGTCACCCCTACAGTAACTATTCTTAAATTAAATATCGATGTTAACCCAATGTTGTTGTTAAAGATATTAGCAAAATATACATGTCTCTCTCTCTCTTCACAAAGTTGGTATCTTCCGAACGCGACGCGTGTGGAATATCAAGAGTTTATTATTTTTATTACAACGTGACAAATAATTAAGGAATCGGGACTGGGAACCTTGTAAAATTATGTATGATATATAAAAAAAAATATTGTATTATAAAGGACTAGCTGTGTATGTGCGGAGCTAATCGCTAAACCGTGTAGCCGGTTGTAAAGATTTAAAATAATTAGTGAATTTGTAAGTTTGTCTAGTCCTTAATGGTTTGTGTGGTATAAATTCTTATGGGGTGTGATCATATGAATAGTATCTTCTTTCTGCGCACGAGTTGAAATTAGTGCCATAATACTTCTCCAACTTAACATGGCATACATAAACAACTCGGGAAATTATTGTACTTCCCATAAGTGTTTATACCAAATTAATTCTTATTTCGCAGTAAAAATATATTTATATTTGAAACATTTTCCAGTCCTGTCTATGTTAATATTGAATGTCGCCAAATATTATTTTGAGATTTTATTTACTAATTTTGTATTTTATTTACTTTGCTATGCCGTTGAAAATTAGTAAATCTTATTTCTTTTTATTACTTAATTGAATAATATACTATTAATTGTATCCTTAGTCTAATTTTAATATTTTGATTTTGTATTTTTAAAGTTTTTTTTTAAACAAAATCTTGTTTTTGATTTTATTTTAGTTTGGCAACATTCATGTTAATATTTCAAGAATGCTACAAGATGGCAAGGTCTTCGGTTAGATGAGAAAATTTTGTAAATATTTTTTTAAAAAACGTTAGCAAAAAAATTAAAAAGTTTTTAATGTAATGGAAATTTTTGCAAGAAACTGATAGTGTAAGAAATAGGAGTGTGTGAGAAGTGTGTCTGTGTGTGCAATATAAGGCACTGTCGTTGACCCATCGTAACTCATTATAACTTAACTATAGCTCCTAACTAGAGGAACAAAAACTAGTCCGCAGTATCGGAAATGTCGAAATTTTCTCTCATATTTATGAAGACACAATTAACATAACAAAAATAAAAGAATTTCAAGTATTACCGAGCTGAATAGTTAAATTCACTTTTCTATAACATTTTACACTGTTACCTAAAACATTATTAAGTTTATGTAAAATAATCGTGGTTACTCTGTAATTATATTGCTCTGTGTATTTCGATGACCCTTTACATAATCTATCAACATAAAATTAAAGTAAATGATAATTAAATGATTCTTCACTAAACTTGTTCCAGAAAGTTTTGCTATGTACAGTTTTGAAGGCAACACACAACACAGAACTTGAAAGGTACTTACGAGGAGATGTATTTATCAGATAATAGCGGCAAATCTTTTATGTTCATAGGGAAGTGAGAAACGATATTCTACAATAATGTTCACCGCGTTAGCTTGAGTTCCAAGACCAACTAGTAAACTACGTTTAACTGCTTCTTATTGGTCGAAAGCGTTTATCATATTGTAAATAATGTTTAAATGTAGTTCAATGTATGTATATTGAGGCGTTGTCGCCATACTTGTTAGTGTAATATTGTAAGAGCTTGCGACTTGTCGCCTCACCATTTGTAATAAAATTATTAAAGACAACTCCCATCTCACAGCTTCACGTCGCACGTCACCGTACGAAAACTAGCTGTAAAGTGCGAGTTGACTTTAAAAGACATATTTTTACAGATATTAAAAATGTCTTCGGAGGATTTTGAGGTATTTTAAGTATTTTTGACTGAGTTGGTATCTGTTCTAATATGTTTCTACGGAGAATATTTATGCACTGGCCTTTTGTGAATCAATGTTTACATAATAGTTTATTGTAAGACGATTAAATAAAGCTAATACCTTACCAGATCTTCTTTTTCTATTCCATTTATGTCGGGACTGTTTGAACCGATTTCCATAATAATGATTTTCTTTTGAAGGTTTAAATAAATCAGTATTCTGTACATAGCTGGACATAAAATATTGTTTTTTTTAAAGCTGCATCGAGCTGCGCGAGATACTATTTCTTGTATTACCTAAATAAATAGTGCTTAGCGCCATGTTATTCTATATTATACGAATCTGTGTTTCAAATAAATATTTGATGATTCTAATATAACAGCACAGCACAAAGATATAACTATTTTATAATTTTATTTGGTCATAAAAAATAAAATTGCCTAAAACATTTTTAAAAAGTGGTCTTAATCATCACGTGCAAAGCCTTTTCCCAATTATGTTGGGGTTGGCTTCCAGTCTAACCGGATGCGGCTGAATACCAGTTATTCTCTTTTATAAATGTGTAACAAATATAAATAAATCATAAAACCTCTTGCCTTATTTGAAAGTGATACCAAACGATACAAAATTGTGACAAAAAGTCAGGTCAAACCTAATTAAAATATTTCTAAAAATTAAAATAAAAGTTATCACTAAATGATACACCTCTGGTTTCTGAAAGGCGATTCCACACGATTAATGAGTTATATGCGGATTTGATTGCGCAGATGCAGCTTACTTTCGAGACTTGGAACCTATGTTAAGTCGTACTATTGAAGTTTTATTTTCCTCTGACCTGAACACTGCATACAAAATTGGCGGTCTTTAAACCTATAAAATTCCGTTCTGGTAAGGTATTTATAATATTGATTTATATAGCAAAGAGCCACTTTAATTTTATTGAAAACTACATTTTTTTACTATGCTTAATGTAGTTAGGTACATAAACACAACTCTGCATGCAGACTTATTCAAATATTATAGAAATTTTAAATTAATTGAGAACTAATTTTATTTATTGATGTATAGAAAACAAATACTTAATATAATTTATACTCATTGATTCATCTTCATTTCATTATGATAAGATGTAAAATAAAATAAAATTCATATTTCGATATCTTTAACACTAATTATATCCTCAAATAAATAATTTGATGATGTCTGTAAATTATATCTATTTAATAAATGTAGTATTTTTTAATAATAAATGCAGAGTTGTGTCGTGTGACCACGCTGTTATATCAGTATGACAAATTGTAAGCCAATATGAACTCTATCGCTTAGTAGACAAGATTTATATTAATTTTTACAAGACGGCTGTTGCCGCCAGCCATTTAGCGCTAAGTCCGTTACAATTAACTGTTTGGATTGTGGCTAGTTTTAGTTGACGAGGTGCAATCGGTTTGACTATTATTGCTGTAGTAATAATGTGGCTCAAATAGATTCCTCTTGAACATGAGCGTGGTGATTTTTTATATTCTGAATATATTTCATATTTTTTTTTGTTCTAGTGTTTAAACTAGTACCAGTTATTTTTACCAGTTTATTTTTTATTGAAAACAGTAATAAACAATCGAGAGGCGAGATCTATTGCCACTTACCCCGGGCAATAACAGATAATTCACAGATTGATTCGGCAAAACTATCCTTTAGGATCAAAACTAAGACCGTAATCACTTTAGCGAAGTACCGATTACAGATAAGACGACCCTCTTTTTTTTTTGTCCTCAATTTGCACAGTCAGAAGTTATTCAAACCAATTGCACCAATTAAATGGCTGTAATACAAAGTTGACCGTATTGTGAATTTGTGATGATCTCTGCCAGCCCTCGTTCGATCTGATGTTATGTTAATATGTATAATGTATTTATGTATGCCCGATACCTGCGCAGGCGACGGTTTGGTGAATTGTGGGGGATGGTCGTAGTAACGTTTAATATTAATATTATGATTGTGAGTGAAGTAAAAAGTGTTTATAAATGTTAATTTACAAATTATCCCAATATGTATAGTAATTTGACTTAATTTGGTACTTCAAAATGTTATGTAAGTATGTCGGACTAGGTATCCTTTTTAAGAAAGTGTAATAATCACAATTATCAGTACTCATCCTAGTAATAATCAACAAATTACCATTTTATAGTTCAATAAATAATTAAAAACTACCCTCCTATTCGACCAAATCATCGGTTCGTGTGCAACCATAATTGTACAGATATATTTAGTTAAGAGAAAGTCTACGTTTGTCCAACAATACTGGAAGCTCATACTATACCTGATAGTATTCTAGTGTAAAATTAAATTGTTTAAATGTAAATGAATGGATGCCAGCCCGTATCGTTGGACAGATTGACATATTGTGTACCAAATAAATACGGAAAATTATAGAAAAAATGTCATGGGTTTTTATTTCATTTGTGCACTATATCCATATTATTAATTTTAGCACAGCTACTACCCGTTCACTTCGAAAATGCCGTCGCTTCCTACCATTTCCCTACCTCCTTAACATTAATATCAGAACATGCATTACTTCATTAATATCTGAGCAGATGCTTGTCAATAATTTCTATACACAACTAACCAAAAATATCTGAACACTTACAACGTCAAGTGTTTTATTCCCTTTTCATTGTATTTATACCACAGATGGTGTTTGTTTTTGCTAATCCTAATTCTAATCCTAACTAATATTATAAATGCGAAAGTAAGATTGTTTGAAGCCAAAGGACGGGCAGCACGAGCGGCAGCGCATGTTTACATTCAGCTCCGTCGCCCACTTCTCACCGAGCGCCTGGATAAAACGGACTCGCGTGCCGCGTGCCGCCGTATATTAATTACCCCGTTTACATTCAGCGGCGCCTTTTTAGGGTTCCGTACCTCAAAAGAAAAAACGGAACCCTTATTGGATCACTCGTGTGTCTGTCTGTCTATCTGTCCGTCTGTAACAGCCAATTTGCTCCAAATCTAATGGACCGATTAAGTTGAAAGTATGAATTTCTGTGACCCAAACATGGACGTGTAACGAAAATAAATGAATAAGAAGCTCAACTTTGGGGGGCAAATAAGAAAATTAAAAAAAATAAAGTTTTGCAAACTGTACAATATCATGTGACATCAAATGAAAGGACTTACTATGGGGGTCTCAATAATATATTTTAAAATAAATTATTTTAAAGTCTTTTATGAAAATAGACGAATATTGACAATTCCTCACTTATCTCCGAAACTACTGAGCCTAAAATTTTGAAAAAAATAAAATAAAGAAAATAGTTCTATACCTATAGATTACAGGAAAACTTATAAGAAGTCTATGGTCTTAAAATAACATGGTAAATCTCTCAATAATGCGCGTACAAACTTACATTTGCAGTTGGAATGTATGGGAGAACATGTATTGCAACTACAATGTTAAGTTTGTTCTTGGGATAAATTCATTCCAATTACGGAACCCTTCATTGTGCGTGGTCCGACGCGCACTTGACTTGGCCGGTTTTTTTGTTTACGATTTGACAAAATGCCCTTAGAGTGGTTACGAAATTACTTCAAGATTCGAAAAAAATAATATGGGGTTTAAATGACAAAAACCACAAATTAAAACTAAGGTCACGATGCCTGGTAATTTCTTTTTGAATTTTATATCATTTTAAATAATGATAATATATATGTAATGTATGTAATAATGACATACTTATGTAATGTAAGAAGACACAGCGCGGACGCTGTAATTATTTCGACGTCTGCCATTGCTGAAAGTCGAAAGCGATGTGAGTGGTAGGGCAGTACGAGTATGTAGACACACACTTCTCTTGATCCTGCCACGGCAGTATGCAGGGAAGTATGACCGGCAGCGCGAGGAGCAGCGGCAGAGGCAGAATTTGAATGGGGCAATAGGATTTTTTATTCTGTTTAATTCTCAACTTTTTACAAATATTAAGTCACGCATATAAATACAGGCAGAGTCGAACTTTAAAAAGTTTCGAATAAAGTTGCTAACAGTGGGACGGCTCAAACTTTTTTCGATTTGTTCCTCTAAGCCCTAAGGGGACAAAACAGGGTGACAGATCGGAATAATCCGAAACTTCTTAGTGTTCAGACCTGCCAAAGTAAATCGGCCGTAGTGTAAGTACGTGTACGTATTTGTTGTTATATTTTGGGATTGCTCAATAGAAAACCGGCCCGGGTGCCATCCCATGCCACGCTACGCTACTGTTACGAGCCACTTCCTCTCACGAAGAGGAGCCCATGTGTCTCAGCAGGGGGAACATTACACAATGATTATGCGATGTGTGCTTAAGCTAAGACTACTTGCTATGTAATCGTATGAAGACTAAGAACTGCGGCTAAATGCGTGCTCTACGAAGCAAGAAGGGGTTGCATAGAAAACGTATTACAAGACCCAGCACCATCTGCGATAGTTACAAAAGGACACTAGTGGGCACATACCAACTAACTGACGAACCTACCTAGCAACTTAGACATCAGTGCATCACGTACTAACACCGAGGTGCACCAATTTATTGAGTGACCCTTCTGCGCTTTGTTAGGAAACCTAAACTTTTAACTTTACTTTAACTTTTCGGATTGGTTAGCAAACAGTCGGAGTCTGCTACGTATTTTTATGTTTCGCTTTCGTTAACTTACCTACCTACCACGCTATGACACCTGTTATATGAGTGTCCTGGGATTTACAGTAAGGTGTTGATCGATTGATGAAGGTGACGTATGACAGGCCATAGCTCATGCAGGTGAAAATTATTTATTATTAATTATTAGATATTAAATTAATCGTTTTTCTTATCTGTGAACAGCTGATTACATAAATACAATTGATTGTTGGCATGACGTCTTGGGCGATTAAATAATAAGAGAACTATCATAATGATTGATCTGCAATACCGGCCACAGGGGATCTATCAAATTAATCAAAATCAAACAATCTCATTATTCTTATAAGTACTTATTTATGAACACAATGACCATTGGACACCACACAACCGCGTGCTCTTACATAAACTTATCGTTACAATACAATCATTGTACTATTGCAGATAACTTATAACTTTCTACATAATATCACTCCAAATCTTCACGAAAGCGTATAACAATTGACGATTATCTTGATAGTCCATAACCTAATGTAACAAAGGAGTGCTGAGTCTTCGCGATATTTTCCTCTTATAAGTAAGGACAGGACAAGACTGGAATACCATCCGCTCTTCTATCTCCTGAGGAGCCAACGGCCTGCCTCTGAACTCGTCCTCGATTTGCTGCAGGGTCTTTCCTTTCGTCTCAGGCAGTAGAACTGAGATCACCAGTAAACAGTATGTGAGAAGACTCGCATATATGCAGTACGTACCGTATATACCTACACTTTCAACTAATCCTAAGAAAGTTTTTAGAACTAAGAAGAAGGAAGCTGACATTGTTGCTAAACTAATGCTGCCTCCGATGCTTCTGTATTCCAGAGGGAACACCTCTCCACCAATCACGTTCGGCAACGGCAGCATGCCTGTAGCTACTGTGAAGAACTGCAGATTGATCAGCAGAGCTGGGATCCACACAGCATCGTAGGTTAACGAGCCTTCCTTCTTCAGATAAGTGTAGGCCGCTATAGCTAGCTGACTGCTAACGCACAGTCCACCGGTTAGGAACATCATGGTTCGTCTCTTTATCTTGTTTATTAGAAACACTGCTACAGTATTGGAGACAAATCTCTGCGTGTCTAGGAAGATCATCCAGAAGTGTGGGTTGACGTTAGGACCCATGATCAACGTTATGATGGTGGTGGAGTAAGCTGCCATGGTGGTACCTCCAGCGAACTGGACCATTACATAAGCGTGGATCATTATAATGATTGGTTTGTAGAACTCTGGTTTGTGCATCGTTGCCATAGCATTCTTCACCCGGTTAGGTTTCTTACCAAGCTTCTGTTCTTGTTTTGCTTTTTCGAAGACCATTCTGGCGTGTATCATTTCCTCTAGTTCATTGTCTTCTCCTTCTCCTCGTAACCAGTGGAAGACTTCTCGGCACTCTTCGTACTTACCTCTGGCAACGAGCCAACTGGGTGACTCAGGGGAGTATAACGTCATGACGAGACTGAAGAATGAAAAGAACACGCAGATCAGTGCAGTCTTCTGCCAACTGAGGAGGGATCCTAGTACGTGGACGAAGAGTATACCGAATGCTTGGGTCAAGGAGACAGTCGTGAGGAAAGCTCCTCTATTCTTGGGACTGGCATACTCCCCGATCAGGATGGAACGTAGAGGTGAGAGCATGCCGATAGAGAGGCCTTGGAGTATTCTCCCGACAAGTAGGGGCTGGAAAAAAACATTATTTTAAAAGTTTCGATTTTGAAATCCTTATACACTAACATTCATATAGTCCCTCAAAAGAATGAAATAAATCTGCATAAAGTGGATAAATGATTGATTACCAGAAGTTGTATCTGCGCTTACCTCATAGCTAGTAGCCATCATAGTGACGAACCAACCGATGAGGACAGGCATGGTGACGGCCAGATGAGCAATCCTTCTGCCGAACCGCTCCATGATAGGTGGCGTGATGAAGCTGCCCAGTAACTGAGTCACGCCTAATACTGATGCTGTTAAAGAAACGACGATTATTTTAGGTTTTAACTAAAACTATTGTTGGGCATTTGGTAGGGGAAGTATCTTATTTGGGTTGCGACTTGCAAGTCGCAATGTAAAGTGACCTCCACATTCAAGTCGCAATGTAAAGTGTCTATATAGAGGGTCTAAGCCAAATTAGATGACCAACTAACTAGGCGACTTCTACGCCTGGACAGGAATGGCCTGCGCCTGGTGACGGGGACCATCACAGGACACTGCTCGCTAAGACAGGACAGAGCTTGCATGGAGGCTGAGGAAACCGTTGCGCATGTGCTCTTCGAATGCTCAGGCGTGACACAGATAAGAATGGAAACCCTCGGGGCACCCAGATCCTACACAGATGTTCTGAACAGACCAGAAGCCGTGATTAACTTTTGGAGGGAGGTGGGCTGGTTGGAATAACCACCGACGGCCGCCATGGCTCACGTACAATGGTCCACTTGAAGGACTAAGTGCGGAAACCAAACCCGATAACATAGAACATAGAAAGTGACCCCCACATTCAAAAGCGTCAGTCTAAGCGTCATTGTTGGGGTTACGTTATACTGGAAGCCGACTTCATACAACTAATTGGGCAACGGCTGGAGATGGTGGTGACTTGGGTGATGTTATTGTTATATTATAGAAAAATACATTGCCGGAAAGTTTGACTGCCGCGCCACGTCTTATCCAAGCTTCATTGGGTTAGTTTCTGTTGACCATCTTTTGAAATCTTGACGTCCAAACAGCTCTAATTTGAATCTGGTAGCTTGTTTCAACAGTTGAACTGTTGAAACAAGCTACCAGATTAACCACCAAACCGACCAAGCAAATTCAGTTTGGTTAGCTGTTAGTAATTGAAGTCTTACCTAGCCATGACGCCGCAGTATTGCTCATCGGTATCTCAGAGTTTGGCACCAGTAGCTGCGGCAGCAAGATGGCAGGGTAGCCGATCACGCAACCGTGCCCGATGATGTTGCTGCCCACTGCTGCCGTCACGAAACACTGGGAAGAGATCTCTGTTAGTGGAGGGGAACTATAGCTGTTTTTATCTTACACAGGCGTAAAAATTAGGTTTAAAATGGTCTTGCCACACACGCATACCTCCCTCGTACCAGCACTAGATATAAGAGAATAGTTAATTCTGCGGTAAAAATATAGCGGTAAATTTTTATGCTAATAATTATATTATATTTTATATTATGTCAAAGCTAGTATTTAAGTGTCTACACATTACATTTATTTTTTATAAAATAGCAAAACAAAAATGCATTCAGATACTCAATTTTGTTTTTTTTTTCTATATTTATTATAGACTAGATATAAGGAGATAGAGATATCGAGATATAAGGACTAGTCTAAAAAAAATGTGGCGCAAGCGCGTCATGCACAAACAATAAAAAATAAAACATTCACGTTTAGACTAGCTACTTAAGAAAATGCGTGTAGACATTGTTTGTTATTAATGTTATGAACCCATTGTTAACTGATAAATAAATGCAATCGCGATGAGTTTTGAAGTAGCGATTATTATCGATCGATTTGAGTAGACTGTCCGGAGTATTCCCGTTTGAGCGCCGATTTTAAGAGCATCTATGCATTTTGCACCGAAGGTATTCCCATTTGAGAATACCTTTGGTGCAAAATGCATAGATGCTCCGAAAATAGGTGCTCAAACGGGAAAACTCCGACTGTCCGACGTTGTACAGCTTTGTTATTAACCAAACAAATCTACTCAATAAGAAGAGGCAACTAACTAAGAGGCTACTAAAAGATTTAACCCCACAAACACATGTAGGAACTTAACGATGTGTTACATAGTTTCTACAATATAATATTATGTAGGTACGTATTAGCCGCACGTCTTTTTATTTAAATGACCAACCTAACTTACCCAGTCGTTGCCAATAATAAAATAATATTTATCAAATCATCATCATTAGACTATTACAAAATTCTTAAAAAGCTTAACTGGCACTCATTCATCATGCTCACTGCCTCACTTCCCCTAGCCGACTCACCTCATCGCGGGTGGTTGCTATGGCTACGAGAATCGAGTGAAGTGATATGATCACAATACTTGCGCATCGCACTCACCAACTCACTTCACGTAACCGAATCACTTCGGTGCGGTTGGTTGCTATGGCTACGGCCTACGAGAATCGGGTGAAGTGAAGTGATAAGATCACGCCGCGCTTTCAGAATCCGCTGAAGTAATAAGATCACGCCACGCTTAGTAAGCTGTTAGCTAAACTTAGTATTGTATTTAGAGGTATTTGTTTAATTGATTTCATCCTTATAGTTAATACCTTTATACATTTTCTGAGGCACGGTTAAGTAGTCATCACACTTAGATAAATCAAATAACATCTTAGGTTTAACAACAAACATCAGTCACTACGGGGCGGGCTGACAGTGGTTTGAAAATTATTTAGTGATATGTTGTGTCGTTATGTTTTACCACTTTTAAATTTAAATCCAAGATGGCGGCTGCAAAAAAAATCATATTTTTCATCATGGGTGTCGTTTTCATGGTTTTTGAGGGTGCTAAAGCCGATAGTCAGTCAAAATGAAAATCCAAGATGGCGGCTACGAAAATTTTCATATTTTTCATCATGGGTGTCGTTTTCATGATTTTACAGGGTGCTAAAGCCGATAGTCAGGTCAAAATGAAAATCTAAGATAGCGGCTGCAAAACATGACCATAGAATAATTTTAAAAATTTTGCAGCTGCCATCTTGGGTTTTCATTTTGACTTCACCATCGACTAGATACTTAAGTACTAGCTCTGAAATAATATAAAATGATCATTAGAATAGCATAAAAAATATTATTAAAATCTCGATTATGCTTGTATAAATGTGCTTGGCCCTAGCATCAGGTAGGATGACATTGACAGCTAACTTCACGCTCACTTCACTTAAATATTCACGGTGAGATGGGTCGGTGAGATGTTACAGAATAGCATTGCAGGAGAGACTTCTGAAATATTTACATAGCAGCTCTTTAAATATTTTTTCTTTGTTTCGTTTTGTTAATGTTTTCTTTTCTGTTTAATTTTATTTGAATAATTATTAAGATATTTCTGTTAGATGAGATATTTCTGGGATTTAAAACAAATCTATAAATTCGACGACTTGAACTCGCTTGTTTAAATAAAATAAAACATCTGTGCAACTCACTTGTCTCCAAAACGGTGAAAGTTTTTCCTTCCCCATCTTCAAATATCACTTTCAACACAGTCTCATTAAAATTAACACATTTAACTAAAAACACTTCAGCTGACTTAAAAAATAACTCTAATTTACTTTTAAAAATAGTATCACAATAAAAATATATCAGTACATTTTTATGAGGATTTGCTTAAAAAAACATCAATTAGAACGAAAGCCCCGTTTTATCCGATTACAAGTCCCATGTTTATTACAATGACAATAAAATGTGAAATAAAGTATGTTTATCATTTTAACTGCACTCAAAGGATTATAGGTATGGAAATATCGGTATCTAAGGGCAGATCCGCACTGGCGCAGTTTCACTAGTGCACTGACAAACGGTACATTTTGTACATAATATCATTTATAAGATTATGATTTTACGATCGATGGATAGCGTGTCACCAAAATGAGATATTAATACTAATTATGATAATAAGTCGTAAGTCATTAATTGCGTGTTGCTGGTCTGTCGATACCGTGGTCGATATATTTTATTAGTTAGATAATTAGCACGCATGCCTTGGCATGCGTGATTTGGCAGTTATTGCAACGTTTATTTTCTCTATTTTTATTTTTATCCTGTTACACCTAGTTATATGAGCATGCTGTGGTCTCCTGTGATTGAAGGAGCACACGTAAAAGAACCTTTTGTATTATTGCAATATCTATTGTATCTGTGTATCCTTTGTTGGCTAAATAAATAAATATTAGCAGTATAGTGGAAAGATGAATGTCAGTATACCAAATAGCCTGTTGGACTGTACGTTATGTAAAATAGAAACTTATGTCACAGGAATGGCTTCCTACTCATTGTGTAGAGGCAATGTAAATGTTGAGGATAATCACCACATATTTACTGAACATATTGCCTCAATTTCGTTTAAATCATCCGCAAAAACAAACTCTCATTTTTCTATTTCTTTTTCTAATAATTCTTTGGATCACAAACCCGCAGTTGTCCCCCAGCCTTATACACGCGATATCTTTATAAAGTGGCAGTGGAACTAAGCGATACTTTTGACGTTTATCTGTCAGATATCGCAACAATGATTCCTTGTGGTCCACGCAGTGCTCGGGTGCTGGGGCATGATGACGTCAGAATTCATGACAGTGCAAAATGTTGGAGAACTGTTTTGAGTTAGTGGTTAGTGCAAGTTAGGCAGCCAGTGAAGATCGGCGGAAAACATCAGTCTATTTTTAAAATAGTTTGGTTATGGCATTGTTTTTTGATATTTTTATGTGGCATGGACAAATGCTGACTTTATTTCTTGACATTCGCCTTAAAGTACACACGTGGCACAGTCTGTCATGTTCATTTCATCTGCACGTTACCTCCTGAAACAGCCAGTTTCTATCCGATTGCAGCTTCATTTGTGAATGGCAACACACACACTTTGAAACTGGCCTAATGCAAATTCTTCTTCTTGTTAATCCTCTAGTTTCTTGCCCATTCTTCTCACTCATAGAAATTGGAACCCTTTAGGACCGATAACTAGCTTCATCTTTTTTGACAAACTAACCGACATCTCTACGAACTTTATATTTCAAAAGCAATCTGTAATGTGGTTAAATTTAAATAAGTACCGTCAAGTTGTAAATTATAAACAGTTGGAATTTAGTGTTACTTATCTACAATTGTAAAAGAGTAATTTATTTGCTCTTTTATGAGGGAGGATTACTGAAATCTTTATTGTGATCCATTGAAGTATCTGTCTATGTACCATAGTAGTTGTACATTGCATTTTGTTATGGGTAAAGGGTTAAATAATTTAGGCATTTTATATTTTAGCGTTAGCAAGTTTTTAACCGACTTCAAAAAAAGAAGGAGGTTCTCAGTTCGTCGGAATCTTTCTTTTTTTTATGTGTGTTCCCCGATCACTCGATGACGGCTGGACCGATTTGGAAAATTATTTTTTTGTTTGAAAGGGTATACTTTCTAGTTGATGCCATTGTCATCAGGTTAGGATCTGATGATGGGATCCTAGAGAAATCGACGGAAATCTTCAAATGTTATAGGCACACCCATAGCGATTTGGGTATTTTTTATAGTGACTCGTGCATTTGTTCTTGGAAAGCACCATTTGGTCAAGTGGAACTGATGATGAAGATCACAGATGGCCACCGGAACTACTCAATAATAAGTATTTCATGGGTTGCGATTCAATTAGATGCTTTAATAATGGTTGCTAAGTAATTTATGCTCGTCACAATGATGATGTGGAATTTATCTGGTACCTACTTACCAGGAAAACTCCTCAACAATTAACGTCCCTGCATCGGAATAAGCAATATTTTGTAAAAGGTGATGAGTAGTTTACATTAGGATATTGTACCTTAGATAAATTACAAACTGACCCACTAAAAAGTGAAAAATAAAAAAAAACATTTTCCGAAAAAAAAAAAAAAAAACAACCGACTTCCAAAAAACACTACAAAGTGAATAATAACTTTAATTTCAGAAGTTGGTGGCAAAAAACTAAAATACAGGTTCAAAGATACCTTTCTTTTGGAAGTCGGTTGTTTTTTTTTTTGGAAATAGTTTTTATGTGACAAATGCTTGCGTCTTCTTTAAAAAGGCATTTGTATCCAGCTGATACGAGACTGATAAGAGGCAGGGTGTATGGATAGAATAAGAAAAGGTACATAAGAGGAAGTCTGAAAGTGATACCGGTGCTAAAAAGTTGTGTGGAAATCGGTAATCGGTATGGGTATGTGATGCAAGGAGTGAGGAAAATGTCGTGAGGTAAGTTTTAAGTAGGCTATAGTAGTCGGTAGGGGAAGACCAAAGAAACGATGGATGAACTGTGTGACAGATGGATATGAATTGAAAGGTGGTGACTCGGTAATAAAACAAAACAATAAACATTGTTGTTCTTTCTGAGAGCTAGGTGCGGATTAAATAGGACAATCACTTCTCTTATCACATATCATATCAGCCGCCTAAATGTCTTTGTAAACAATAGGATGACTGTAGTGTTTCTATTATTCAAATGATATCAATTTATCGGCGATCGTAGGTCAGTCGCACCGCCAAACATTATTTTGTAGCAACACATCTCACACCTGTACATCTACATTCTACTGAGAAGCCAGTAAGTAGGTATTAAGCTGGTTTCCAACAATAAGATTCTTCAATCTTAATAATTTTCTCGAAGACACTCAACTCACTCAATATACATGTTCATAGGACAAGTTCAACAGTTATACCAGGATAAGACTGTTTTTATAAAAAAAAAATTACATTTTTATTTGGTAACATATCAATGAGACTAGTAAGTTATTTAAACTTAAAATAATAATCAATGGTCTTGAAGTTATCACTCACTATGATTACCTAAGTCACCATCTTTGTATTTTCCCCATTTCCCTTCAGCGGCTGCTCCTCTTTCTCAACTCCTACCACTCCTCTATACTCATCCTCAATCTCCTGCAAAGTCCTGCCTCTGATTTCTGGCATCGGAAACCATATCACACCCAGGCAGTAAGTCAGTAACCCAGCATACACCGAGTAGGTGCCAGTTGTACCCTCACTTTCTACCAGACCAGGGAAGGTTTTGAGAACCAGGAATAAAGTACCTGCTACTGACGCCAAGCTTATGCTACCAGCTATACTTTTGTATTCTAGAGGAAAGACTTCCCCAGCTATCACGCTTGGTAGAGGCACCATACCCACAGAAACAGAGAAGAAATGCACATTTAGCAGTATACCTGGAATCCCTATAGCTTCATAGCTCAAAAGACCCTGGTCTTTCGAATATACATAAGCAACCATCGCCAAATGACTAGCTACACAAAGACCTCCTGAAGCAAACATCATAGTTCTTCTCTTGAACCTGTTTATGATATAAATTGCTAATGTATTCACGAGTATTCTCTGGCTCTGGTCAAGACCTAACATCCAGGCATCAGCATTGACATCAGGGTTCATGATTAGCTTAATAATAGTTGTGGCGTAAGCCACTGTCCCATTGCATATGCATGGAGCATCAGAATTATTGGTTTGTAAAATTCCTTTTTTTGCACAATTGACATTAAATCTAAGTTCTTTTGGGTGCTCATAGTATTTTCGAAGTTAACTCTTGCTTCGATCATGGCTTCTAATTCTTGATCTTCCTCATCACCTCTTAGCCAGTAGAATACTTCTGCATTCGTTATATCTTCCTTTGGAGACCAGCTAGCTTGGAGATTCTGGTGTAGAGTATCATGGCGAGGCTGATAAAGGGAAGAAAGAGACAGACTAGGACAGTTCTTCGCCAGCTCAGGAGGGATACGACGAGGTGTACGAAGAAGATGCCGGAGCCCTGGGTGAGAGATATGGTGGTGAGAAAGGCTCCTCTGTTCCTTGGGCCGGTGTATTCACCGATGAGGATGGAGCGAAGAGGCAGCATCATGCCAAACGATAGGCCGCCTATAATTCTTCCGAGGAGGATAATCTGGAACGTGTAAACGTGTTTTTCTTATGAGTGCTGATTTTAAGCTTACAACTTGAATACATTACTTTTGAAAGATCTTTTCGGTTTTACCCAATGATGGTTTAAAAACGTTTCTCTAATATTTGGGTGTTTGGGTAATAGGTAAATTTAAAATTACAGCAAAAGGAGAAACAGCAGCATCCATCTCTGCAATAATAACAACAACTTAAATGGTCGCTTTTCCGATTGCTAGGTTTGGTATTCTTCTGTCGTGTAAGGTATTCCTTGTAGGGTTCTGTGGAAGGTATCCGAATATCATTCACTTCCTTTTGGATTTGTGTCACTTTTATTTATTTATTTATATGTAAAGGCTTAGCAACTAAATACATACACAGCGTTGAGATAATAATAGATCTCGCGTGTACCTATCCATATTATAGGAAAGCACGGCACTATTAATTTGGGTACTTGTACATTTGACAAAAGAAAATATAAAATATACCGTCGTAATCACGAAAAAAATATCAACTGTCCCATACAAAACACCTACTCGACACGAATGTATGGGACGGCTGATTAATTTTTCGCGAAAATTGTTCACTTTCATGGTCTGTACTACACCCGTAAATTTGACCACACCTTTCTAATTCTATTATCAATCAATTTTCGCATGAGTGAGGCGTGATTAGAATTGATATGACGATTACTAAGTATGCTCAATTGTACCTGAAATTCTTATCTCATATTATAAAGAGGCCTTACCTCGAGACTGTTAGCCAACAGTGTAGTCAACCAGCCCACTATGGCGGACACGCTGACTATGTAGTGGGCCATTTTGCGTCCATAGTGGCCCATTATAGGAGTGGCGACGAAGCTGCCGATCAGCAGAGTTATGCCGACCACTGTTGCTGACATTCAATATACATCTGTGAGAATTTAGTTAGAACTTCAGAAGATTAGTACCTATTAAAAGAAGAACCAGTAGCTGGAAAATAACATGAACCTCTTTGTTTTTGTTACACCACATTATCGATCAAAAAATGTATCAGCCATGTGTGGTGTTAATGGCATAAATTGTCTTAATACCTATTGCAGTTATCGATAGATAACGCCAACTACGACAGAAGGATTATAGCAGCTTATGCTGCGAATGTTATTTACATACATACATTAATTCATCCATCGCTTTCCATCAGGCGTGATCGAGGCAGGCCGAGTCAGCAATAAAAAAAAAATATATATATATTGATCCATAACAACGGTAATCAAGAAGTTCTGTAGTCACTGTCGGCTAACAGAAAACCTAAAAGTCACAAATGCGGTTGTCGCGGTTGGTCCGTAGATGCGTTTATCCATCTTTACATACCAAGACTTCTCCATGTCTCGGAAAGCACGTTAAGCCGTTGGTCCTGGCTGTCATTTGTGGATATTTGACAGTCGTTACGGGTTGTCAGAAGCCCGAAAGTCGGACAACCAGTCTTACCAATGGGTATCGTATTAGTAACAGGGTTGTGGAGGTCAGATAGGCAGTCGCTCCATGTAAAAGACTAGTATTCAGCTGCATTCGGTGAGACTGGAAGCCGACCCTAACATAGTAGGGAAAAGGCTAGGCAGATGATGATGATGACGATAGAAGAAGAAAACTTACCAATCCAAGAGTCGGCTTTCTTACTAGTGTCTATACTGGAGTGGGGCAGGTGCAGCTGAGGCAGCAGGACTGCGGAGCAGCCCACCACGGCGCCATGGCCGACCAGGTTGATGCCCACCGCTGATGTTACGAAGCACTGCAAGAAGTTGTTAAATCATCATTATCATCTTATGCTTGATATAATAATAAAAATAAAAAATGATTTTTTTTTGTTATACACAAAGGCATGTTAGTAACAAAAACTTATGTTATTATATATATTTTAGAAAACTTGATACCAACATCACAAAATAAAAAGAACATCATTTACAGGTAGGTTTATGTGCTGAATACAACATGCAGCTTGACAAACCTATCCAGCGCAGGACCGTCAGACAAAGCGTAGGTACTGTGGCGTGTAGAATATCGGAACACATAAGGGCGGTGAGAAACAACGATACACAGAAATCGGCCATAGCTCAACATCTTTTAACCCTAGATTACTACTCTACGTCGCAGAGGCGCCCGCGTTTTTGATATATTGTTCTCTTTTTTTATCCTTCGCGCGTTTGGCATTCACGTTCAAGGATATCTCAGTCATCGCCAGCACGTGTCACAGGACGGTGGTTGCGTTACGGTAAGTGTGCTAGTTTTTATTATATTACTACCCTTGGCGCTCCAAAGACGTATGAGTAGCTTGTATGTAAGTTTTGCGCTATTAATAAAATTCTTCTAAAATATTTTTTTTGTTACTTTATTAGTTTTTTTTTAGTTAATTACTTTAATTAACTATTTTTTAAGAGCAGTGTATACTTTAAGTTGTTTTTTTAATGTTCAATTGTCTATGTTCCTAAAATTTGTTCCTAAGATTTATTTGATTAAAGATATTATAATAAAAATATATAAATATTATTTAAAATTATATTTTTCTCTTTTTAGTAATATACACAATTATATTAACAGTCAAAACATATCAATCATACTTATAGGTTTTGAATAAAATCATTAGTCAATATGATGCGCCTCACAGTCGTATGAGTAGTTTATTTGTACGTCGCAACATGAGTAGTAATGTCGGGTTAAAATCCAGATCGAACCACTGGATTGAGTTACATAACCCTCAGGTCAACTCGACAGAAAGCCACTACATACCTAGACTGGTGAGAGAAGCGATTGGAATTACCAAATATAAGAACTTCAACCGTGAGGATGGGTTTTACCTGTCGAGAGCCTGGAATCCAGTGGTCCAATTGTGTAAAGACATCTAGAGTGCCGAAAAAAGTTCGCGAGCGGATACAGTGAGTTTTGTGTGTCGAGAATAGAATCAAGTTGTGAGTGTAACAAGTGACAATGGTAGCGGCGTCAATCGCACTAAACGAACAAGCAAGAGGGTAGACCGTTTTGTCTGCTTGTAAACATCTTCCCGTCTATCCGCAAATACGCTAAGGATGCTGTTGAAGCTTTCCCTGAATCTGCGTAGTGGCGCCGCAACTTTCTTACACATTCTCGCGAAGGTGGAAGCTTCAACATCACCCTGAAAGAATTGTTGTATTGGATGCGCAGGGCATTTACCGCTTTTTGGGTATGATTAGCCCAGAGGCGGCTGGTGTAGAATATCTGGCAGTAAGCCTTGAATAGTGTGATTTTAACGGGTACTGAACAACCAGCAAACCTCCGTGCCACCATTTCCCCTCACAGCCAACGCCCTGCGCTTCCTTTCTATGGAAACCTTAAAACCTTTTTTCATATCCAAGTCGTCTTTTAAATCTTCAGTAGCAGTAGGTATTTAAACTGAGTTACTCTCTGTAAAAGAGAGCCGTTAAGTGTTATTGGAGTATATGATGAACTTTTATTTTTGCCTCTAAACGCCAACTGTTCACTTTTCTTAAGGTTGTACTTGAGCCCATGCTGCTCGGCATAGACTGCACATGGCGAAAGCATCTTTCTAATTCCACATATTGAAGGGCTCAGCAGCACCACGTAGTCTGAGTAGTTTATTTACATTTACTCTGAATTCTCTGATTTTGACTGACATCCGACATGTGTGCTGCTGAGCTCCACAAGTAGTTTGTTAACATAAATATTAAACAACCTTGGGGACGTAAGAGCACCCTGACTAACACCACACTCGAGTTTATAGGGGTCAGAAAATGCATTTGACCACTTTACAAAATTTATCTGCTTCTCTTACCATAAAGATAGTATGGATACTAATGAGTCAGGCATGCCCGCCTCGCGCAGTTTCTCCAACAAGACATTTTACGAGACAAGGTCGAAGGCTTTTGAGAGGTCGAGGAAACAAGCATTCACTAGTGTTTTCCTATCTGTGTAGTATTTGTGGGGTATAGTTTTGTGGGAAATATTTTTATGAGGTATAGTTTTGTGGGGTATAGTTTTTATGTACATTTATTTATTTAAACAGGGTTTACAACTATTGTTAACTCTGTTTAAATAAGTGATCATCATCATCATCATTTCCTCTACTTCAACTGGTTTTGAGCTTCCCGCATCCAGCGGATTCCTCAAGGTCATTGGTCCACCTTGTGGGAGGCCTACCAACGTTACGTCTAAAAATAAATAATAATAAAGAAGAATCCATAGTGACCGGTGACGGAACATATTGTGTTTCAAAAGTAAAATACCCGGAGGTGCAACGTGACAATACTAAATTACAAAATATTTCTGTGTGACTCTCTTTATTTAAAACCGCACCTATTAAAACTCTATTTTTAGAATGACTAGTCTTACGACTGAAATAATCCCAAGTGCCTGAAAATAATTTCCCGCAACTCCGATGAAAACAACAATGCTGTTACCTTTACTAAGAAATAATTAAATGAGCCTAAAGCTGACTTTTTCTGACCCTTAAACTTCAATCGTGCATTATGTAGAGTGGTAGTTCCCGTACCAGAAAACTGACCATGCCGGGTTAGAGGCGCGCAAGTTTGCTTTAACGTTAGATTTAACCCAGCTGGTGAATGTGGCAATGCGGGTACCAGATGTTGACGACCATACGCCCAAATGCTTGGACCTTCTGCTGACAACTGATCCGGACAGTTATTTAGTATCGGTCTCAGCCCCGCTGGGAACGTCTGACCACTGTCTGGTGAAATCAGTGTCAACCTGGTCTCCTCCAGATGAGAGTCCTAGAGAGAATATGGCGATATGAGTCAGCAGACTGGGATGAGATGCGGCACTTTTTTGCGTCTTATCCATAGCGGCAGGTGTGCTTCTCCTCGGGTGACCCACGTCAGCACAGCACGAGGGGTGCTGTGCTGACGTGGTTGCGGACGTGATTCGTCAGGGTATGGAGTATTTTATTCCATTCTCCGACATCGCGCTCGGTCACAAATCCCGGCCTTGGTATATCAAGGTAACTGTCACATAATATAATGCAGAATGCGCCCATGCTGCGGCCCGAAAAGAGTCGTCCTACCGAGCTTGGGTCAAGGCACACGACCGCAAAGTTTGAGCGCGTAGGTTTCGCGTGAGAAAAAGAGCCCTTAATTCTGCCGCCAAGTTCTGCAAGCGGGTTCTACGTAGGGCACGTTTTGACCATGTCGGACGTATCGGGGCCAAACTAGCATCGCACAATCGCACATCAATGACCTACTTCAGCATGGTATTGTTGGGTACGCAGATGACAGTACTGGTTAGGAGAGATACTTATCCAGCGCAAAAACCAGCGGCGATGAAGTTCGTTCCTTGAGAGAGGCCATGGTCGAGCGGACAGATTTGACCTTAAGCCTGGTTTTCCAATGGGGTGATGACAATCTGGACTCTTTAAACGCCTCAAAAACATAGGCGTGTCTTTTCACCGCTAAAAGGAGTCGTTTTGATCAAACTCCTACTTTTCGGGGTACATCTGTTCCTATAACAGATCGGTTTGAGCTCCTAGGCATGGAGTTGACATGCAGTCTCAAATTTGGCGCTACCATTGAGAGCAAAACCCAAACTGCGGCCAAAAAACTGGGCATCCTAAACTGAGTGAAGCGATACTTCACGCCTGGACAGGTTTTGACCTTTTATAAAGCGCAAGCCCGATCCTGTATGGAGTATTGCAGCCTTTGGGATGGCTTAGCTACATACCAACTTGCTGCGCTTGACTCAGTGGAACGCAGAGCTAAGAGGCGTATTGGCGACGTAAAGCTGGTGGATGCCAAGCTTCACAGCTTGGCTCGTCGCTGTAAGGTTGCCTGCTTGTCGGTCTTCTATAGACTGTACTTCGGTGAGTGTACTCAGGAACTCCACAACCTCATTCCACCGCCCCTCTTCTACCATCGAACATCTAGACGCACTGCAAGTTACCTTCCATACCTGGTTGCCATTCCACCAATTCGCACTAAGGGCTTCCAAACATCCTTCATGATGCGCACGGCAAAAGAGTGGAACTCACTGTATACCTGTGTCTGAGTTCCCGAACGCATACACCCGAATCTCTTCAAAGTTAGAGTGAACAGGCTTCTTCTGGGTAAGCTCACTCCATCGTAGACTTTGTCTCTGTCACCTGTGACCTAGACTAAAGTCAAGAGCAAACTCATCTCAAATAAAAAGAATAAAAAATTATACCGGTTGTCACGCTTTGTGCATAATGATCGATAAACATTCAAGCACTGATAAAACAAGAACCACTGCCAAAACGTGTGATCATTTTGATAACACCATGTTATCTAAATTACTTGCTGATAGTAATATTTAGCCACCTTAGAGGGAATGCAAGCCGACATGAAAAAAAAAAACCGGCCAAGTGCGTGTCGGCGGTCCGGTCGGCATAATGAAGGGTTCCGTAGTTGGGATGAATTTATCCCAAGAACAAACTTAACATTGCATACATTCCAACTGCAAATGTAAGTTTGTATGCACAATATTGAGAGATTTACCAATTTTAAGATCGTAGACTTCTTATGTTTTCCTGTAATCTATAGTATAGAACTATTTTCTGCATTTTTTTTTTTAATTTTAGACTCAGTAGTTCCGGAGATAAGGGGGGATGGTTAATTTTCATCTGTTATCTTAAATAACTTTAAAACTTTTTTTTTTAATTTCAAACAGAAACTAGATTATATGTACAAGCTAAAACTAAAAGATATATATGTATATTATGTACAAGTATATAAAAATCATAAAAATAAAAAGGTGACAAGCTCATAGGGCATCAAAAAATTCGTCCGCATCGCTGTCAATGGAAAAAGTGCCCAAAAGGCTGGCAGCATTGCCACGTTGGATAGCAATGCTGATTCTTTGGGCTAAAAATAGGCCAGCCCTCTGGTCCCGTGAAGAGTCGACCAACCGCTTGGCGATGTCCCGAAATACTCGATGAGCACTCGGACCCCAAGGCCATAGAGTTTCAACCCCAAACGGCTCAAACATATAGCTCCCAATAAGGTTGCTATATTTGCGCCGTTTGAGGTTTTCTGCTCCTGCAGCAGCCGCCCCAGCACAACCCGCCGTGCTAAGAAGATGGGATGGCGCGAGGGTGTCGACACAGGTTGCATCCCACACCAAAGGCCTACCCAACTTCCAAGGCATTATGGTCATTCCGTCTGGCCTCTTCCCATCGTCGCGTGCCAAGCCATTGGGTTCTAAAACTGCTGGCACCCCGGCGGTGACAAGAGCCCGACGGATGATGTCGTTAATGCTAGCGTGCCAAGCCATCCGACCAGCGCTCTTGCTGCAGGATAGTCCATGGTGTCCGAGGCAGTCGACTCCTTCACCGCATTGACAGCGATGTGGAGCCCCACAAGGAGCACCCACATGCAAACATGTAGCGAGCCGGAATGTGGTGTCAATCAGCATAGTGCCTATGTTGGGTGACGGTAGAGCCTGAAGCCAGAGACCCGACTCCCATTCACCCACAGCCAACAGGCGGGCACGCTCAGCAGTATTGGTGGACGTATTAATAAGTTTATTCCGTACCAACCTGCAGAGCGGCTCATCCCACTGTCTCTGGGAAGACGGGTTCTCGGGCTGAACCGTATCCGGGCAAGCCACTTTCCAGGCATTCACCGCGTCGGTCACACACGGCACTTTCGAGTCAACCTGAGAAGGGGCTAAGATTCTTGTGGTTAACTTTTCGGTGCTGTGGACCGAGGACAAGAACGCCGGTAGGCTTACACTAGAAATTTTGCGGACGCCGACCTCACCAAAACGAATGGGTAGTGTGGCTTGCAGCCACGCGCGGTCGTCCAATGCCACATTTAAAATTGATGGTATTTCTAATAATATGATCGATTTTGTTCAAAAGTTCTGGCTGCTTCAACTTTAAAACCATTTGTTTTAAATTATAAGAACAATATATTTGAGACTTTCACAGTAAACCCTTTCATTTGACATGTCACACGGTACAGTTTGCGAAACTGTTTATTTAATTTTCTTATTTGTCCCCCAACATGTACCCCCACATTCAAAATTAATTTATTTACGTTAGACGTCCGTGTTTGGGTCACAGAAATTGATACGTGTACCAAATTTCAATTGAATCGGTCCATTAGATTCGGAACAGATTGGCTGTGACAGACGGACAGACAGACAGACACACAGGTGATCACTCACTATAAGGGTTCCGTTTTTTCCTGTTGAGGTACGGAACCATAAAAATGCAATTTTCTTCTCTGTAGTTTTGGTTTTAGAATTAGGTACGAGTACATCGATGAGAACTAACGTTCACTTTGGACGCTTTGGACAATAGAAACGCATGCGGCAGCCACAGTGAAGCATGCTGTTTCATTTTAGATCGCATGGTGACTGAACAACTGAGCAATTACTTCGAATGACCTTTCCTCATGTCAATAAGGACAATCGAATGGGGTTCTGTACGAAATAATGTAATGGCGGAGGCCTTAAATTAAGTTACATTTACAGAGCAAGACAACATATACCTAGGTAAACTTTTGATGTTATGTTGTGTTATGTTAGGTATATCTGAAAACAAAAGATCTAACTTTCTGAAAATTCTATGGACACAGAAAAAAATTGAATTTGTAGCCTGAATTCTATGTTGCGCTCTATTTTGTACACAAATACCAAACAACGATAAAGGAACCCACAACACACTAGTCTATCAGACATACAAACTGTTTCTATTCCACAAAAAATATCTTCGATATGTTTGCAAGTACTTGATTGCATGTCTAGGATCGATAACACAGGTGCAACTAATATAAGTTTGACTACACCCCTCCCTGAGATTGACGCCGTGACGGACGTCTCATCTGTAGAAAATAAGATCTACTTTCGTCTGTTCCAAAAATGAAACAAATGTATCCGAATACGTACAAGTGGATGCCAATTTGTAGTTACAAATTGAGAGCTTTGATTTGATTACATATTTGAATACAGAAACCCGAAATTCTAGTTTTAAATCACCATAAAGATGATTTTCATTCGACAATTTTATAACCTTCATTAACAATAATTGTTGGAAAAGTTTTGAAATATTATAAAGTTAAAACCTTCTAAATACAGATGCATGTGTTACTAATAATTCCTTTCAGAAAGTAATTGCGTATGAATAAAATAAAATAGAATACCTCATATTACAGAAAATAAGAATAACAAGAAAATAAAAAAAAATAAGAATTTAACCTCTACAGGGTTTGTTTAAACTATCATCAGATAGATATTTTTAAAACCGAGCACAGGTAGGTCCTACACGAACATACAACCGACGATCTAATCGATCCACGTTAATCTGTGTTGGCCTTTACTTGCAAGACCTCTGTTACACAAGTCTGGTTTGACATTGACACAGAAAGTAAGCGTTATATTGCAAAATACTATGGAAAAACCGGCAAATGAATAATCTTGACAAAGAATAAAATGATAACAAACACAACTAGCGGCTGGCTGCCTCCTGGTGGTTAAACATACTGGTGAAGTGCGGGTCAGTGACCTCATCGGACGGGATCGAGTCTCGACTCGAGGAAGGGAAAAGATTATGTTGAGTTGTTTAGTTTATTAAGAGGATTGTGAAGCTGTAAATTTTCATACAAAAAGAGATAACGTTTTTCTCCCCGTGAACATAGTCTAATTTTCATAATTTTTGGAAATGTTGTAGATATAATAAAAACTAGGTCCGTAGTTTTTATTATAAAGTAATATTGCATACCATATAAGTTTTTGTCATAAAAACTTCCTCGAGCGTTTTGTTTTTTTTTTTTAAATTAAATTGAATTGAATTACTAAAAAAGAAAAATGTACAGACCTAGATTAAGGTATACTAAATATAATGAGACCAAAATTGTCTCATTTCGTAAAGGTTTAGGGGGGTGAAAACGTTACCGCCCGAAACAATATTTATGTAAATAATTGTATGAAATGTAGGTAATTGCCTCCAAGACTCGCGCCGCGTATCGGCACTTCACAATCCTCTTAAACCCCTTCTGGATTGATGTGAATTGTCACATTATGTTGTTTGCGCATAAGAGGCTCGTCAATCTTTTCCGTCTGGTTTTGATTGAACAGGACAACGTAGTATTTGTGAGTGCACTTTGCACCTTAATGTTTAATTTATCTAACACTAAGTGTGGTGTCAGGTTTTCGCGTCCTGAGTTAATCTTGCTCTTGCAAGGGTATGACCTCATATTGCGAAATTTGTTCCTGACGTTAGGTAATTGTTCTCGTAGGACGTAGAATTAGCCTGAGTACTCAAATGTCATGTTGTGAATAAAAGCCTTATTTGCAAATAGGACTGCGTCAAGACCTTTTTTTCAAAGGGGACGTAGCGCTCATGTAAAGGTTCCATGCAATGTACCTTAACCATATATTGTAGGCTGGCTACCATTCGACAACTTGCGCCAGTGCAGAACTGTTTTTATTTTAAATAAAAGAAGATAGATCGTATGTTTTTTTTCAGTCGACACTTGGGCTTTAGCCACAGATTAATACAGATGGGACACTCTGCAGTTTAGGTACGAAGCTACAAGTACGCGGCGGGCTCGACTTGCCGGGCTAATTCAGTGCGGGCTGCCGCGCACCGGCCGGCTCGCACGGTCAGTTCGATACTCACTCACACGCCGCGTCGTAAAAGAAAACAACCCTAACGAGTCAGAAGGTATAAGAGTTACGCGATAGAAAGAGAGGCAACTTGCAGGTGAATATAACTGTAGGTAATAAGCGTTGAGCGACCGGAATTGCACTTTATTGTGTCGTAGCAAGAGTCGCTTTTGCGGAGTGTCTGTATTAATCTGTGCTTTAGCTAGAGCGCTAGGCGGTATAATTAAAGAAGTGTGCTATTTTATTTTTCTTTACTTTACTCTTGGAAGGTTATAATAGTGTTATTTCTTAACTTGTACATGATGGAGTCTGAACTTCTACAGTACTATAGGTACACAGTCTGTCTAACCCTTCGGCGATTACAGGCGTGATGTTATGTTTATAAAAAGATTCTGCGACATTTTGCTATTTCATTTCAACTGGATACCGACTTACCGTTACTGAGAAAGAACCTGGTGACAGACGGACGGTCATATAAACATACATAGGTCGTCACAGATTTAGTAACGGCCCTCTTTGGTTGGATACGGAACTCTAAAAATAGGAAGAGGAATGACCGTTGCTTTTCAGGAAATTAAAATATATTACTTTACGTATATATAGGGTTATTGCTAAAACACCAACAACCTCTTAAGGGGTCATTGTACTCATCATTATGAACAACTTTTACTACGGCTAACCTGAAATGGCGAAAAAAAAAAATCTGATTTTCAGTACATTTTAAAGAATTATGCGAACATAAATGTATTGAACAACAAATTTTTTTTCGCGATTTCTGTTTTGGTCCCATAGTATATAATGATGAGTACAATGACCCCTTAAGAGGTTGTTGGTGTTTTACCAATAACCCTGTATACATAACTTGCATTTATATACATTTATATCAATATAATACAAAAACTTTCATTTATTACAACAATATCACATTTATTATGAAAACAAATTATACGAAGCACTTAGATACTAAGATTATTTTAATAATTACAATTCGGTTGTAATCTACGTATAATTCCTATGGCCTAATCGATTATGTTATTAATGCATAATTATTAATAAGTACTCGTAATAATGCTGTTTAATAAAATGTATTATTACTGCTAATAATAGTATAGCTTCTCTTCTGTAAGAGTAGAAGCCAACCCAACATAGTTGGGAAGAGGCTAGGCAGATTGACTGAATGGCCTGTAAAGTTGAAGCTGATAGTTGTTCACTCATTTAAAGTTTATTCTGGGTGTCTAGACTGATTTCTAAAATACACAGAGACAAAATAACACGTGTTTGTAACCTATCTGCACTATTAACTAAAAATCACAGAGAGTCCACAAAACGCCAAAGATTCCAGATCTATCAGCTATCATCTTTAGATTTCTCAACGTCCACCTTATCCTTCAAACTCTGCCGCACTTCTACCACTTCAGGATCCAACGTCTTTCCTCTGAAGTGCTCCTCAATCTGCTGCAGGGTCCTGCCTTTAGTCTCCGGCAGCAACCACCAGACCACACTCAGGTTATATGACATGACAGCTGCATAAACTGCGTAAGAACCATGCAGACCTATACTGTCAACCATTGCTGGGAATGTTTTCGTGACCAAGAAATACCCAGAGGCAATGGCAACAATGCTGATACTGCCTCCAACACTTCTATACTCCAAAGGAAAGATTTCGCCAGCAATGACATAAGGAAGGCAAACCATTCCAACAGCTACAGTGAAAAATTGTATGTTGATGAGTAAAAATGGCAGCCATACTGCTGTGTAAGTTAACCATCCCTGGAGTTTAGCGTAAACATAGCAAGCTATGGCTATGTTACTGAGGATACAAAGACCTCCAGTAGTCATGAACATCGTTCTTCGTTTCACCTTATTGACTACGAATACTGCCATAATGTTTGATATATTCCTCTGAACGTCCAAAGCTATCATCCACACATGACCATCTACTTCTGAACCAGCCAGGTGAGTGATAACTGTCGTAGAATAGCAAGACATAAGACCACCACCAGAAAATTCTCCCATCAGGTAACTGTGGATCATGATCACTATCGGCTTGTAAAATTCCTTCTTTTTGAAGAGAACCCTTAGATCTTTACAGTTGGAAATTGTTGCTCTATTCGATTCACATCTAGCTCTGATCATTTCTTCCAATTCCTCTTCTTCTCCATCGCCTCTGAGCCATCGGAAGGTCTTTCTGCAGTCTTCATATCTGCCTCTCGCGGCAAGCCAGCTAGGAGACTCTGGAGTGAAGAATGTCATGAGGAGACTGGTGAGAGGAAACGTGATGATGATGAGGATAGTCTTCTGCCAAGAGAGCAAGGAACCTATGAAGTGGACCAGCAGGATTCCGAAGGCCTGGGATACGGAGACCGTGGTGAGGAATGCTCCTCTGTTCTTTGGGCTGGTGTACTCTCCGAGGAGAACTGAGCGTAGAGGCAGCATCAGGCCGAAAGACATGCCGTGGATTACTCTTCCTGCAATCATTGCCTAGAACAGAAGATAAGTTACATTACATAAATTATACTCTTACATAAACACACGCCTTTTTCCCATGGGGGTAGGCAGAAACTACAGAACGTCACCTGCTACGAACCTTACAATACTCTTTTGCTTCGTTTACGTTCATATATATTAGAAAATACAACATGATCATGTTATTGTTGTTGCTGTTCACGTTCACGTGTCCTCTATACAACATGATGCACTAAACTATCTATTTAAGTATCTTATTAATTTAAGAGATTATGTTTTGATCGGTTATTTTCCCTTGCCACTCTCAATAATCAAGTATTATCAGATAGCTAGTTTTTCTTCTATTATACAATTCTTACTTTAGACTCTGACACTTTTCTTTTTCATTTAACAATAACTTAGGGTCAAATTTGATCAGAACTGCCGTCTCTAGACGCTGCTGGCGGCGATTCCGTGCTACTCCGTTTTCCTTAGCTCTAGGTATGTTGTAAAGGATTAACATGTATTGTGACTGTTCCTATATAACCTACCCTTTTTATTATTTTTTTTTATTTTTTTGGGTGGGAAATCATTAAATAATTTCTCCCGCTCTGGGTGGAGCGAGAGGGCATGTCAGAGTTTTACTGACTAAAACCCACCCGTGTTCCTTCAGTTGCCTGTGCCAGGGCCACGGTAGCTCTTTCAAACTACCCACGACCCTGGCAGGCATCGGCCCTAGCGAACTCCATCAGTTAGTGCTGAAATCTCTTTGAGGTGCTCGTGGAACACAACGCGCCGTCAACCCGGGCCTGGTCCTTACCAGACCGTGAGCTACCCATTGCTCGCAGTACGCAAGCCCGCGCCTACGGTGGCCGGGAATCGGCTATCAATTCCCGACGCCCAGGGCGACTCCTGCGGCGACTAGGGGCGTGAGAGCGCAAATATTGCCCTTCCCTCACACGTTCCGCCTCCTCCTTCGCGAGCATTACGGCTTTGCAGAAGGGGGTGACGGCTTCCCATACATTCTCGCAACGTACCATAGCCTGGACCAGGGCCGGACGCGAGAGATCTTCGCCGTCGATCGACTCCGCGAGGACGTAGCGATGCTCCGCCCAAGCCGGCCAGACTTCCACCGTATGCTCCACCGTGTCCTCCGGGCAATCCTCACAATGGTAACACCCGGGCGTTTCCTCCCACCTTAACCGGAACAGGAACCTCCCAAAGTAAACGTGTCCGATGAGGACCTGCGTCAGGTGGAAGGTGAGGACGCCGTGGTGCCTCTCCAACCACTCCTCAAGAGGGGACTTATCGCCGCAATTGTGGCGTGCCTAAAATAACCTACCCTAGGCTGATAAAATTGTATTAGTGTTAAGTTCGGCTTCACCTAAGTATAATTACTTACTTCGAAACTTTTAGCCAGGAGTATCACGCCCCACCCGACAATGATGTTGGCGATGACCGCGAAGTGTGCCACCTTCCGACCAAGGCGGCCCATGATAGGCGGCGCTATGAAAGTGCCGAGTAGCAGGGTTATGGCTGTCACTGATGCTGAAATGTTAACAGAAGACTAGTTTAGGTAAGTGTGAACTGTCCCAGACATTGTGACCAGGCTTCGATCACACATCAATTGGATTAAATGAATGTGAAGACTATATGGGTCATTATTCTTTTTCTCAGTTAGTTTTAATTCTGGTCTGGCAGTTTGAGTAATTTGCAAATGTCCTTTCTTGGGTATTGTTCGTCGAATCGTTGAGATTCTTATGTTCTGAGTTGAACTGCACAATTACTGACAAATGCTTGTATTGACTGGACCTACACTCAATCTGTGGGATTCTTTTCTTAAAATAACGTTTCAGACACCAGTCTACATGGTCTTCACATGATCTAACCAAGATTATGTCTGGACTTTAAAAGATATTGTGATCACTGAGTTTGTTTCGGCCTTTCTTCTTAGAGTCAGATAGGAAACGCCAACCTCATCCAGTTTTTATAATACGTGTAAAATTGTTAGTACAAACCTACCTAAAGAACTAAAATCATTTATCATTTAAGATCATGCAATGCATCTTCTATAATAATATATAAAAATGAATCGCTGAACGTGTTGCTAAGCGCAAATCTCGAGAGCAGCTGAACCGATTTTGCTAATTCTTTTTTTAGAATATTCCTTGAATTACGAGGATGGTTCTTACGGGGAAAAAAATGCCTGAAAAGGTCTAAAAACAGCACTTTTCTATACTTCCATACAATCGATTCGTAATAATACTTAAAAGTCAATTTGAAGTTTAATACATAAAGTTTAAGTGTTACTGGAGAGGTTCCGGGAAGGCAAAACAAGTGAGTGACGTTAGTATTCCTGAATAGTAGTAGTCCTGAATATAGCAGAATAAGAATTAAAAAAATTAAAATTAAATCGACTGTTAAGCGGTACGAAGTTCGCCGGCTCAACTAGTTGTACAATACAAACACTGGCTGTACTAATGTTGCCGTCATCGTCATAAGGAAAAAAGACGCGTCTGGCATTTTTTTCGAAATAGAGTTAGTTACATATTCGGAATCAGCAAATAAAGACGCATCTACCAATATTTTTAAATTGGCGTAAACTTAACGAAAACCTAATAATTCTTACTATGAAAAGACGCATCTGCCTCCTATAGTTTAAACAGGATAAAACATATTTTTTAAATAGGATAAAATATTAGTACCTATAGTTATAGATATATAAATAGTAATAGTGTACTTCGACGCATATTCACTTTTGTTTTTGTAATTATTTGTCTAGTCAGTTAGTTCGGAATTAATTTAGTACCTAGTGTAGTAAATATTAGGTTGGGGAAAAAGTCTTTTCGCATTATAGTATGTATGAACTTGTAATAAAATCTCTTTGGCTATACTATTTGTATCTGGCTGGTTTTGGTATCATTGAAAGTTTAAATTTTAAAGAACATAATTCCAAATTCAAATTAGGAAAATGTGTGATTTTCATTTGTTTTTCGTACCGTCAAGATGAGTGAATCTAATGAAGAAATTCGATACATTTTAAAATTTTACTACAAAAAAGGTAAAAATGCAACGTAAGCCGCGAAAAAAATTTGCGATGTTTATGGACCTAGTGTAGTGTCTGTGAGAGTAGCACAAATTTGGTTTAAGCGTTTTCAATCCGGAAATTTTGATGTCAAAGATGCACGTCGCTCTGGTCGCCCTATTACGGATAAAATGGATGCCATTTTTGAAAAAGTGGAGCAAGATCGGCATATCAGTAGTTACGACGTAGCTGAAGAACTGAAAATTGACCACAAAACAGTTTTGGCGCATTTGAAAAAAACTGGGTACACAAAAAAGCTCGACATTTGGGTACCTCACGAGCTCACTGAAAGAAACCTAATGAACCGTGTACTCATTTGTGATTCTTTATTACGACGTAATGAAACCGAACCATTTTTGAAGAAGCTGATAACTGGTGATGAAAAGTGGATTACGTATGACAAGAACGTGCGAAAAAGGTCGTGGTCAATGGCCGGTCAGGCTTCACAGACTGTGGCGAAACCCGGGTTAACTCGCAACAAGGTGATGCTGTGTGTGTGGTGGGATTGGAAGGGCATTATTCATTATGAGTTGTTACCACCAGGCAGGACCATCGATTCTGAACTCTACTGCGAACAACTGATGAGATTAAAGCAAGAAGTTGAGAGAAAGCGGCCGGAATTAATCAACAGAAGGGGTGTGGTTTTTCAACATGATAACGCTAGACCTCACACATCTTTAGCCACTCAGCAAAAATTAAGAGAGTTTGGCTGGGAGGTGTTAATGCATCCGCCGTATAGTCCTGACCTTGCACCTTCAGATTTCCACCTGTTTCGGTCTCTTCAGAATTCTTTAGGCAGTGTCAGGTTAACATCACGAGAGGACTGCCAAAACCACTTGTCGCGGTATTTTGACCAGAAGTCCCAAAATTTCTATAGCAATGGGATCATGTCCCTACCTACAAGATGGCAAAAAGTTATCGAACAAAATAGTACCTACATACTTTAGTTAAATGTAAATAAACTATATTAAAAAATGTTTTGAATTTTCTTAAAAAATGCGAAGAAACTTTTTCCCCAACCTATTAGTTAACTGTGTAATATATTGAAGTAGCTTCTGCTCGCGACTTCGTCCGCGTGAAATTTCTTGTTAATAATTCTTGTTTCTTGTTAGTAATAGCGTGGGCAGGCCATTGCTACGTTTTCCTTTAGCGTCCTTTCCGACTTTTTTTCTTTCTGATCAGCACCTTAGTGTCCTTGCGTGATGTTCAATATGCCTATTAGCCTTCCTTACCAATTGGGCTATCAAATGCAACGAATATAATAGAATAGAATAAACTATATTTCCAGTTGAGAGACTCATATACATGGTTAGTAACATTGTTCTTAAAGCTAAGTGTTAGTAGACAATAAAACAACTCGACACAGACTCACATAGGGTTAGTTAGAATATTCTTAAACATAGTGGTTAGTTTACAATACACGCTGAGACATGTAACTGACAACAGTAAATTATATACGGACAATCCACTCTGTCAGCTATCATTCTCAGAACCCTCTTAGGGCTGGCCATGACTCGCGCCACCATTGATACTGCGCGCTTACGCATTGTAGTATACAAACAATCTATATGCGCCACCGCAAACATCCCTGACGCACTGCAACGCCATGGCGACCTCATATATTTACGAAAAGCGTTATTAAATTGGACATGGAGGGTTCCAGAAAAATTCTCCCACAAGCTGCACGAGTAAAAGGTAGTACAGAACGCTCTAAAGAACCTTTACGTCTGTAGTACACCGCGCAAACCTGCGGGCTATCATATTCGCACGTACGGACAGAGCCCTCCGTTCCCTTTCAATGTCAGCATTGTCTTTAAGGTCGGTGGTGACCACGTGACCGAGGTATTTAAATTGTTCCACACGCTCAAGAGGAACACCGTTTAGCCGTATAGAGGGCACATCAAGCCGGTATTTGGTCCCCTCCTGAAAAGAAATGTACTAACTTTTTTTTGACGTTGTAAGTACATCAAAACATGTTCTATTGCGTACTGTTTGCTACTTGCAAACAGTACGCAATAAAGTCCTAATACCGCTCAGTAAAGTCCTAATACCGCTGACTGACGCACTCAGCAGCACCATGTAAAACCGTTTCTTAATGGATGCCTACACTGTATAGGGTACCTATGTACAAAATTTCAAGTCTCTAGGTCCAGCGGTTTGGGCTGTGCGTGTATATATCACCCAGTCAGTCAGCCAGTTTACCACTTTATAAATTATATAGATAGATCGTTAGAAGATACTAGCTTCTTCCCGCGATTTCGTCGGCTTGGACTTCAGAATTGGATCCAAAGAGAAATGATGCATGCAGATAGACATAAAGCGTTACTACAGTTTAATAGATCTTTTTAAGGGGAATAGTTCCGTAATACACTTAGACTTATTTTATAATATGTAAGGATAAGCATTTTAATGTATATGAAATAAATAAACATCCCTTAGAAAACAATATAAGAAAGCTCGCAGACTATAGACTTTGAATTATTCACTCTAAAACTAACGGAAGCTTTAAAATGTTAACAATGAGTGTTAACTAGCCACTGCAGTGTTTGTGTGATGTCCCCAGACGCTATTCTGGTACTTATCTCTCACTAAATCGTTGAAACGTATGTTTTATATCATTAATGTCTGTCTGTCTGTGGATGTCTAGTCTGTTGTTGTTCTAAAACATGAATTACATAT
This sequence comes from Dicycla oo, assembly GCA_948252095.1. Lineage (NCBI taxonomy): Eukaryota > Metazoa > Arthropoda > Insecta > Lepidoptera > Noctuidae > Dicycla > Dicycla oo. The sequence continues at coordinate 19,604,945 of OX411736.1, read as the reverse complement.
GATTGACCTTAAAATATGTGCATTTTTTCCTGGATTAGGTAGTATTTGACGTCACAATGCATTATAAATAATGTACAATACTTAATTAGATTTACAGGTATGATTAGCATTCATTATGCATTTAGTTAACATTTTTGTTTGTTTCTTGTGTGAATTCGATGTTATATAGAAGTACCATGTGTATGTGTTATAGGTTAAACGAGGGACAAGATCCTGAAATCGCGAAAAAGACATCAGCTGCTCCATATATTTATGTTCGCATACCTCAACCAAATGTAGGAAAAGCGGATTTTTTTTTTCATATTAATTACAGAGTTTATAGTACCTAAATGCATTTTATACCATCGTATGATTTTTGAATTTAACATAGTAGAAGCAAATTAATAAATATATCAAATAAAATTAACACTTTCATAAACAGGTGATTGATTTAAAAGCGAGAGAAATCTTTCAAGATGTGGTGCTTCAAGGTTTCTTTGTATAAACTAAGGACATTACGCAATTTATTATACAACTTTGCTCCTTCATATAATATTTTTTTCCTTCCGTAGTTAGTACATGGTGTTCTTAGGCAGTGGTTGTTTTTTTGTCTAGTAATACGGTTTTGTGTTTGTCCTTTTTTGTAAACGTTATTTTAGAGTGTATATCTTTGTTTAACAGCTTCTATTAGTATACAAGCTGTTAAACAAAAATATGCAAGTGCGATAGAGTCATCAATTTCGTTTCTCTGTAGATTTTTTCTGTGGATAAGAATTTTTGAGTTTCCAACATTGAGTGACCCACATTTTATTTCGGAAAATTTTCTAGAGTCAAGAACAGCTTGTAATAAATGATTACTTACCTATCCATGACCCCTGCTCCTCAGTGAGGGTGATCTGAGAGCCAGGTTCCTTCAGCTGAGGCAGCAGGATCGCCGGGAAGCCCACCACGGAGCCGTGGCCAATTGTAGTGAAGGATACCGTAGCTGACACGAAACACTGGAAATAAAATAAAAATTAGAATTTAATGTAATATCCAGATTTCGGTGAGGCCTCTGTTTGTAAAAGCGGTTTTATATATTTGGATTACGCAGCAGAACTTCTTGGATAAGAGATTGGCAGAAACGATCCCAACCATGAACCATAAGTAAACATGTCTATTGCAAAAGTAGGTATTTGATTAAAATACAGTCACGAGCACAAATATGTATACACATTACAAAATTAAAAATCGTTTTTCTGGTGTAATAACGATTGCAACTTCGAGACATGACCTATTTCATAATATAGTACATTCGCTTTAAGAATGTAGTGAGTCATCATTGTCCATCGGCCTAGCCCCACCCCCTTACCAATCAAATCTTTTCAAATTACAAAGTCAAGTTCACAATGACAGTTGAAGGCATTGCTTCGAACGCAACGGTTGGTCGGATCTTGCAGTTGCACTAATGACTCACTGTTTCCAAAATGTTATGTTTGAAAAATATAAAATACAATCTGAAAAAAAATACAATACAATATGAAATTACAATCAATACAGTAGGATAAAATCAATTTTAAAAGTTGCTCAATGTATACATACTAGTAATCTAAAAAATTCGTACATGTGCAATTCGTAAATGTGGCAATTAAAGTAGTGCCACTTACAAATTGAGTGCTATGATCTATAATTTGAATACTTTAATCCGAATTTCTAACTTTAAATCACCTTAAAGATATTTTTCATTTGACAATATTGAGGGAGGGAATTTTATAACCGATGATTTTCAATTACAATTTCATAATGTTATTCAAATAAATGGATTTTATTATGGACGCTCTGACGTCAAACATACAGGAAGAGCCGCCCTGGTGCATGCTGTTTGCCGGTGACATTGTTCTTGTCGTTGAAGATGAACTGAGATCCAGAGAAGATTGGAGAAATGGCAACAGAAGCTGCAGAATGTTGGCTTGAAAATCAGCAGAACCAAAACTGAATATATGTGCTGCGATTCGTGCTTCTCCCAGTCTGCTCCAACTTTCGGTATCTCGGTTCACTCGTGCAAAGTGATGGCGAAGTAGATCGGACAGTAAAGAGGCCCCCGGAGCATGCGTTGTTCATACAAACGAAATACCACAATAATTTGTAAATCAAACATTCTTAAGGTAGTGTATATTTATTCCGATTGGATTATAGAATATCTAGGTTCCCAAATATATATTAAATAAGAACATTAATTCAAACATTAAATATGAGAAAAATAAATTTGCTATAGAAATTTTAAATACCTCACATCTCGTCTTTCAATTAGTTTATTTCAAAATATATATTTAGGAACCTAGGTATTCTGTAATCCAATCGGAATTAATACACACTACCTTAAGAATATGTTTGATTTACAAATTATTTTGGTATTTCGTTTGTATGAACTACGCATGCTACGGGGCCCCCGTAGCATGCGTACGTAAGCACAAAATTAACACTGGATGGATGAAATGGCGGCAGGTCACGTGAACAATCTGCGACTCCCGCATTCCCCTTAAAATTAAGGGGAAGATATATGAAACTATGGTTAGACCTGCTGTCTTGTTGTTGTTGGGCCACAAAAGGGATAAATGAAAGGCAATTGCATGCAGCTGAGATGAGATTGTTAAGATTAGTATGTTGTTATGCGAATGGTTAGAATAAGAAATGAGTACATAAGAGGAAGTATGAAAAGTTGTGCGGAAAACCGCCCAAAAGCGTGTCGGAAAACACACAATGAAGGGTTCCGTATTTGGGATGAATTAATCCCAAGAACAAACTAAACATTGTAGTTGAAAAACATGTTCTCCCATACATCGATATACGCCACGGTCAATTCTCCAACGGCAAAATTAGGTTTGTAGTCACAAAAAAAAAAAAATGATAAAACTACAAATTAAAAATTTTCGGAATTTTTCCTTTACTTGTGCTGTGAGACCTTGCTGCTTGCCAAATTTCATGATTCTAGGTCAACGGGAAGTACCTATAGGTTTTGATACCCTTGTGAAATCGCAAAATATGCGAAAATATGCGACATAAACGGTCATATCTTTTGATCGCGTTCACTTACAAGTTTCATTTTTCCACAGCTGAAAGAAATCATAGACCCGGGTATTTGATATAAATTTCAACTTGATACTTTTACGCGTTCCTGAGAAAAAGGGTCTTGACAGACAGACAGACGGACAACAAAGTGATCCTATAAGGGTTCCTTTTTCCCTTTGAGGTACGGAACCCTGAAAATGAGGAAAATGTCATGAGGAAAGTTTTGAGTATATGCCGATGATTATAAGAGTAGGGGAAGACCAAATCAACGTCGGATGGACTGTGTGAAAGATGTTATGGCTAGAAAGGTGGTGATTACCGAGATGACGGCTGATAGAGAAGTATGGAAGAAAATGTCCTGTTGCGCCGACCGCAAAATACATTGGGATAAGATATTGATACAATTGAATTGATTGAGTGGGAATTGGGAATGAAATGATTCAAAAAAATTATAATTGTTGGAAAAAATGGCGAGACATAAAGTTGATAAAGATACGAGATCAACAATAACTAAGTAAATATTGTTGATTGGGTGCAGATTATTTTGTAAATGTTTTAATTAATTATTCAAGACTTTCCGCAACTGATAGCCGATACCACTGTAAATACCGTCTCCCGTTAGTGAACGGAAGTCGATTGCAAACTTGATTAAATATTTAATATTGTATTCCGGAAACAGCTCGGCTAGCCACGCCACCTGTTTGCAGTTTTTGAATGTAGAAGGGTCATAAAAACACATGTCAGTGCATTTTAAAAATGAGTTTCGTGTAGAATAAAGCCAGCATAACATTACGCTGCTCGTTTTCTTGTCCTAATCCGTTCTGGTTTCTTATACTACATGTTACATTCACACTAACGAAAAATGTGTCTCTACAATGTATTTTTATTAAACCTGCCTACGAAACCTATTATGTGAAAAAAACCTACCCAATAAAAAAATAGATTAGCCTATATTCATCTGACGTTCGGAGAACCGGTATAAAATGAATATAAGTACCAACCTCTCGGTATCTAATAGTTAGTTACGTGGATTTATTTGATTTGAGTTAGGTTTATTAAATGATAAATGTTTTAGTTAGTTACCTGGATTTATTTTATTTGAGATAGGTTTATTAAATGATATATTTTTTTATTTCTTTAAGTAGGTTTGCACAAACACTTTTACGCGTCAATCATATTTTTAAATAAAAATTAGATGAGGTCGGCGTTTTCTATCTGACTACTCTGAGAAGAAAGGCCGAAACAAACTCAGAGGTCACAGTCTCTTTTGAAGTCCAGATATATGTAATCTTAGTCAAATCATATGAAGACGATGTAGACTGGTGTCTGAAATGGTTTTTTGGAGAAATAACTGCACAGATTGAGTGCAGGTCGAGTCGGTGCACGCATTTGTCAGTAGTTGTGCAGCTCAACTCACAACTTAAGGAGCTCAACGATTCAACGAAAGCACATTTGCTGAAACTGCCAGGCACTGAACTATCTACTTTTATAAATAAGTACAGGTTGCAGTTTAAATCATTGTCACCCTTTCAGGAGTGAAAGCCCTAAAATGCAAGAAAAAACGTGGGTTTTAAATCTTCATACCGCAGACACTAAACTCGTGGTGGCCCAGTGGTTAAGGCCTTGCCATTCATGCAGACAAGTACCAATGTGACTTTTCAATTCATATGTACTATAACAGTCAGAAGTCGACTAGCAATCTCACAAAACTATGGCATAGCAATATAAGTTGTACTTATGACCTTCTTCTATAAAAACGTTGGAACATCACTCATGCCGCTGCCCGTATAGCGCAGGCGATAATTGTCATTGCGGTGTAAGTGGACTTCTAGACGTTGACTGTACCTTGGACATTTTTTTTAAATATATATATTATTATATTTGACAAACATCGTGAGGAAACTGATCAATGCTCGTGCCTTCTCTGTATGAGAAGAGGCATTTGCCCTTCTGTGGGACAATAATAGGCTATTATTATTATACCAAAGACAAATCACATTTCCAACGAAACCAAAACATTGACCTAATTTGATTCCGGTTGGTTTGAATCTCTTTGCGCACAAATATACCCGCCTGGCAGCTGTGAGAAGAGCCCATGGCGTGGAGGCAATATAAAGTATTAATTTTGTTTTAAAATTCGTTTTTCTGTTGTATGTGAGGTACCAACCATTATTCTTTTCAACAAAAATTATTGACATATTTTTAATGTAATTTTTACAATTAAACTAATAATGTTTCCAAAATTTGGTGTTGTTTTATTAACTGGTAAATTATCTACAATATACAGTTTCATCCATGCCGTTTAGCTCTATTATTTTAAGAGTAATTTTATTTTTTCTTACTGACCCCTATTCTTTGTCCGCGAGTGTATGTACGAGTGACTTAAATACGTATACCCAGCACTAGTAAGTACCTACAGCGACATCAATGCAGGTCAAATCACAATTCCTAAGGTTTCACGCAATCTTTGTGGTATCTATGCTGTAATTCTTAAATGTTCACAAATTATTATGTAATTATAACTAATTAATTTCAGAGCAATCAAAGCGTAACGGTTGATTTTTATTTTTTGTATCATTTTATTAGTGACTCTGTATAAAGGATGATTTTTGAAACAGGTTTTTTAGGGCAATATAAGTATTGATAAAAATAATTGTTTTTACAAATCAATAGGATTTAAATTATTTTTCGTACAAATCAACTAAAATTGCGTAATTGGTGATGTTGTCTAAAATTTAAACTGTGTGTAAATTGAGAAAATATAATAATTTAGTTTATCCTTTTTTTTCTGATTAACATAAATCAAAATCATCATCTTTTTTTTAATTTTGTCATTGCACTTTCAACAACCTTACGGCGTGCAAATTATTACATACATTAAAATATTAATACATACAAATAAAATAATGCTAACAAAACAACACAGAAATTATAGTGAAGTCAATTACTGAATAATATTATAGTCGGGTAAGTCTTACATACATACATTACAGACATACATAGTCAAATTTGCAATTAATTATAACAATCATAATCTAGATAAATTCACATCATTTAGAAAGTCTTTCACTGAGTAATAACATATCGACCGTCCCTATTAACAATGTCCGATATACATTTTACATAAATCGAATTACAATTTAAAAAAAAATCGTCACTGTCAAAACAAACTTTGAACTGAGGGCAGTTCAAAGTTTGCCCTAACGATAAAACAGAATCTATAGGAGGTATTTTAATATATTATAAATGTCAGGACCCATTGTTAAAATAATTTATATCTAAATTGTTAATTATTCAAACATACTTTTCAAAGCATTGTTTATTAACATTATCACTTTCAAACAAAATAGCATTATTATAATAAAAGTCGCACAAAACACGCGTTTTACCTAAAAATGCAATGTCACCAAACTTACTTGTTTTAAAAACGGCGAAATCCTTTGTTTTGTCATTTAAACACACAAAATTCACGTCAACTTAACTTAGCGTCTCAACACTGACATAAATGATATAATTATTATATGATATTAAAAATCTCTAAGAAATCTACATCTCACACGAATGGCGATAGAACTACTGAATAGAAATAAACACCAGTTTTGTTCTAAGAAAGATATATAATTATAGTAACTTTCACTGCTTACTCATATTCAACTTCATCAGAAAGCAATAAGGTTGGTTTTGAGGTGCGAAGTCACTATGGAGATATGTTCGGAATATTAATTCGACCGGTTTTGTAAAAACAACACGTGAGACATACTGCTTTTTTGCCCGGATATGCTTATAAAAAATCACAGAATCTTTGATTAGGTTTAAATATAAGCCTAAAAAACCGGCTAAGTCCGTCATGGTGTTCCGTGTCTTCTTCTACTTTAAATGATTTTTCTAATATTCTATAAACATAATCTTTACTACTTAAGTTCTTCTTCTTCTCGAGTCGATGGAAAATTATTAAATGAGTTGGACCCAGGAGGTGGGCTCGCCCATTGCGGCATTAGTGGCGATTTTATCCTCAGAAATTCAGGCGTATGGAACTTTGGACATGCCAACATACTATATGGCGCATGATTTGGTCAGAAGCAGGAGCAGGAGGGCTTGTGGCTAAGCAATAACAGCCGCGCTGGTCGATCGATCAGGTTAAGGTACGCTTGCAGCAGTTGGTCTATACATGGGTGACCGTCTTTACATACCAAGACCTCCATGCCTCGGAAAGCACGTTAAGCCGTTGATTCCGGCTGTCATTCGTTGATCTTTGACAGTCGTTACGGATCATCAGAAGCCGGAAAGTTTGACAACCAGTCTTACCAAGGGTTATCGTATCACCCAGTAACTGGGTTGTGGAGCTCAGATAGGCAGTCGCTCCATTTAAAATATGTACTGGTTTTCACCTGCATCCGGTTATACTGGAAGCCGACCCCAACATAGTTGGGAAAAGGCTAGGATGGTTTGGTCAGGAGCACCGCATTCGCTCTGGGTGTCGGTTGGGTCAATAATCCGCTATTTCGCTAGATTGTACTTGCAGCGGCCTACTTGGGTCCGCAGTCGATTGATTGCCTTCCATATAGGCCACTGCATGTCACGTCCCGGTGGCAGGTGCTTCTGGGGCTGATCGAAGTCGGGTGGTAGCGGGTACTGTTTATCCCACAGTTTCTTCTCACCTCTTCTTTCTCTTCAGTCTGTTTCTAGGCGGTTGGTCTTGGATAGCCCGTGTACAGCAGAGAAAGCTCTTCGGGCTCTTTATTTTGTAAATAAATGAATAAATAAATAAGTCTACCCGGGGTTGTTGTGTGTGTTCCTAGAGAGGATGACGTGAATCGGTTTCTTGCTTATATTTCTCTTCGCGACTTCCCTTCGTACGACAGGTGGAGCGATACCTGCCAACGAATAGAGCATGTTGAGCGAGCTTGGCTTTAAGCAACCCGATATAATTCAACACGTCTCGTTCAGGGCAATGTCAACTTGATTAGCGTGAGCACACTGGGCACGCGAGTTTGCCAGCGGAGCAGCATAAAAATATGCCAGAGTGGTGCGAAGAACATCGGGTGCTGCACCCCATTTGATGGAAATAAGGCGACGAAGATGGTTGTTTCGGGTCCCAACCTTCTATCAATCAATTCAATCTACCACTGAGCTCAACCTGTGTCTATGAATTACTTTGGATAAATAAACATTATTATTAATATTTTAAAAATGTCTTTGGCATTTTTAGAGACCCCGGGGTCCCGGACCTTTGGAAGGCGTACGAGGGGTCGAAGCCAACTCGCAGAGGCCTCTTAGACAATTTTAGATGATGATGAGGCACCAACCGGGGATTATCCCTGTATGCATTATGCAAGTGCACCCAAGGACAAACCCCGTTGGTATACTATTGCCATTGAAACAAAATATATTAGGCTATGGGTGCTATAGTGGATTAGGTAACTTGAACTATAGAATAATTATGTCCCCTGCCTGACCAATGTTATATATTATACACGGATAAAATGGCAGGGGGTGACTTGCACACACAATAATGGGCCCCCAGAAAAGGCCACTAGCACATGGTGACGTAACGACAGCGGGCAACATGTCCTGAGATGCTTGAGGAGTGGAGAGGTATTCCACAGCTAACAGGATAATCCTGGAAGTAAGGTCAAAATCTTTACCAGCATCTTACTGGAATAAATTCTTACAGCATTAGGTTATTAAGATCATAATTATTATAAATAAATAAATAAACTCACTTACTTACTTACTTACTATAGAGAGCTGATGTGACCCGCCTGGCAACCATGGTAATTATGGCAGGGTTAAAAATAAAAGTAAAAAAAAACGTATTAAACGAAATTATAAGGGTTCCGTTTTTGCCATTTAAATAAAACATGATTAAAGTATACTTAACTATGAATCATTATCAGCCTGTACCCGCTATGAATTAGGGGAAGAGAATAGAATATACTCTTTAAAACTATTTACACCATGTTCAAAATTATATTACTACCTAACTATATATACAAATAAATACAAAAACTAGGAATTTTAGGCGTCGAAGTGCTCGTCCGCATCGCTGTCGTCCGGAAACGTGCCCAGAAGTCTGCATTGCCACGTTGAATGGCAATCCTAATTCTTTGACCAAAGAACGAGCCAGCCCTCTGGTCATGTGAAGTGTCGACCAGTCGGCGAGAAATTTCCTTAAAAAGAAGACGCGCACCCGAGCGTTTCGACCCCAAACGGCTCAAAACTAATATGGATTCAAGATATAAATGATGAAATTGTACAATAGTCGGTCTTATAGCTAAAAGCGATAGTAGACACCTATTTTTCTCTCCAGGGTGTTCATTTTAGTTTTCATCTAGCAATTTGGCGACACTTATCAAAAGTGGATACTAAGATTAGGTTCTCTTGGGATAGGAACCAATTTTTTTTTTTTTGTAGAATTTCTTCTTTTCTTTGGTACGTACCAAAAATACCAGATTGTTAACATTATCAATTATGATAATGTTAGGTATTTAAAAAAGTAGCATGAAAGAAAACGCTATTCTCCTAAAATAGGAACACTCTTGTAAACATACAGACCTGCAAACACCAGCTATGTATAAAATAATAAATAGTTCTGATTTAATTCTGGCACGTAAATTATGCGACAATGTTGAACAACGCTGCCACAGTGTAACAAACAGCAGGCTGATGGGTAGACTGCGACATTTACATGAATAATTGATTTATTCTGTGATCTGGACTTTAATATGGCGTTTAATGCTTTGACAGTACTCGTAGGTATAGGTTCTTGCAAGTTTGTTTTCCAGTTTGTTGTCCAGTCCAGTCGGCTACTGATTTGTCCCTACCTTTGTAAATACGTAGGTAGGTGAGTACGTACTAGAAATGCAAGGACATTTAGGTACCAGACTGGTACCTAAATGTCCTTGCTGGTACTACCAGTGACAAAAAGGGAAAGCTATCGCAAGGGAAGCCAGTTCAGAAATATTTGTTTAAACCAGTAGGTAGGTAATTAATTGACATGTTAAAGGAAAATAACTATGCTAGATAATTTGCCGAATTAATTTGTCTTACCAAGGGGTATTGTTATCCAGTAACTGGGTCGTGGAGGTCAAATAGACAGTTGCTAAATGTAAAATACTGGTATTCAGCTGCATCTGGTTAGACTAGAAGACCCCAACATTTGTGAAAAGGCTAGGCAGATTGATTTTGAATTTGCCGAAGTAATTCCGACTCGAATTAATTATAGAAAACTAAATGAACATAAAACGGAAAATATTTAGAAACGTTTTGCTCTTTTAAATGAAGCGTTCATTTAAAAGAAGAGCAAAATGTTTTTTAAAATTAGTGAGCGCTACAGCCAAGTTGATAACAGTTACTTGGCTATTTAGTATTTTTAGGACTCCAAAATGGGAATTATTTGAGGTTCGATTAAATACATGCCACAAAATTCACGAAACGTTGTTAATGTTACGTTACAGTTGTTATAGTACAACGTGAATGTAACGCACATTTTCTCCCAACTTGTTCTTTTATTATTTTATATCTTGTTGTGTTATTTCTTTGCGTCATGTTTACCGCAAATAAACGTATTTTGTTTTTTTCTTTACGAGAGCACTACGAGACTACGTGTGAAACTGTACTTTAGTTTATACTAGGTACTGTAATTTAAATAACCAACAACGGAACGAAAGGCGTCAGGGTAGCCCGCGAAATTCAAATTTTCTTACGTTTTTTGCAATTTACAAGTCGGTATTATATTGTACGTTGATCAAATTATAATTTGCGGTCGTAACAAGTATCTATTTACATAATTAGAATCATTAAAGTGATCAATACAACTCTTTAAGACCAGGTAATCCCAAAAAATGACTATTTCATGAAATCTTGACATTTTAGGATTATACTAACTTAAGGAGTTGTATTACTGATTCTATTGTATATCATTCTGTAAAAACATATTTGTTACAGCCGCATATCATACTTTATTTAACATACAACTTAATACTGACCTGCAAATGGCAAAAAACGTAAGAAAATTTGAATTTCGCGGGCTACCCTGACGCTTCCTTTTTAAGGGTCATTGTAGGTACTTACTCATCATTATGAACAACTTTTATTATTTGACTAAACTAGAAATTGCGAAAAAAAAAATCAGATGTTCCGTACATATGTTCGCATAACTCGTCAAAACGTAGGGAACAGCTGATTTTTTTTTGCGATTTCATGTTTAGTCAAAGTCAAAGTCAAAGATCTTTATTGTGAGACAGTGGTTACAGAGTTGTTATTGGTTTAGGCCCATAGTAAAAGTTATTCATAATGATGAGTACAATGAACCTTGTAAGAGGTTGTCGGCTATTTACACCTTGTAAAACCAAAGCAAAATCGTGCTTTAAAAAATATAAGGTAGCGAAAGTTTGTTGAGACAAAATTTGTTCTAAAGTACCTATTGTAAAAATCGGTTTACATACATTAATTTTTTTTTTGAAGTCGGTTAATAGTACATTCCTGCCACCGACTTCTGAAAACCACACACAATACACAAGGAAAACTTAATTTTAATAAAAAAAAAAGAAATGTTATTCAAGTATTTACCTACTTGGTAAGTAGGCCTACTTGGCACCGGATGTTAAATAATCTTAGTTATGCTAAGAGGGTTAGCGACCGCGTGCCGTTGGCGCACGGAACGATAAGCCGATCTGGAACTATGGAAACTAAGCCTATTTGTTGAAGTGTCTATTGGAGCGTTTAAGGTTGTTTCACTTAATATTTGTAAAATAGTAAAATCAAAATGAAAATCCAAGATGGCGGCTACGAAAATTTTCAAATTTTTCGTCATGGGTGTCGTTTTCATGGTTTTACGAAAAAAATGAAAATGTTCGCAGCCGCCATCTTGGATTTTCATTTTGACTTCACTATTTTACAAACATTAAGGGTGACAACCCTAGCGCTCACATCAAAAAAGTTTGTGATCACTAGTAAAAGCTGTATATTTTTAAAATTTAGCTTTATCAAGAAAAAGTGTTTACGTTATATCTTTTTAGAGTTCCATACCTCAAAAAGAAAAAACGGAACACTTATTGGATCACTCGTGTGTCTGTCTGTCTGTCCGTCTGTCACAGCCAATTTGCTCCGAATCTAATGCACCGATTAAGTTGTAATTTGGTACACATTATGTATTTCAGTGACCCAAACACGGAAGTGTAACGTGAATAAATTAATCTTGAATATGTGGGTCAATTTTGGGGCAAATAAGAACTAAAAAAAGTTTTGCAAACTGTACCGTGTGACATATCAAATGAAAGAGCTCACTGTGAGGATCTCAAACATATTAATTATATAATTTTAAGATATAATTTTAAAGTTATTTAAGAAAGTAGACGAAAATTGACAATTCCCCCTTATCTCCGAAAGTACTGAGCCAAAAATTTTTGAAAAAAATATAGAAAATAGTTCAATCCCTATAGATTACAGGAAAACTTATAAGAAGTCTGTGGTCTTAAAATAACATGGTAAATCTCTCAATATTGTGCGTACAAACTTACATTTGCAGTTGGAATGTATGGGAGAACATGTTTTTCAACTACAGTGTTATTTTTGTTCTTGGGATTCATCCCAACTATGGAACCATTCATTGTGCGTAGTCATTCCCTTCATTGTGAGTAGTAGATTATGTGTCTGTCTGTCTGTACGTCTGTCACAGCCGATTTGCTCCGAATCTAATGGACCGATTAAGTTGAAATTTGGTACACGTATGTATCTCTGTATTATTAATTAATTTACATTACACGTCCGTGTTTGGCCAAACACGAACGTGTAATGTAAAATAATGAATTTTGAATATAGGGGTCAATTTTGAGGGGCAAATAAGAAAATTAAAAAATATAATAGGTTAGGGAAAAAGTTTCTTCGCATTTTTTAAGAAAATTCAAAACATTTTTTAATATAGTTTATTTACATTTAACTAAAGTATGTAGGTATCATTTTGTTCGATAACTTTTTGCCATCTTGTAGGTAGGGACATGATCCCATTGCTATAGAAATTTTGGGACTTCTGGTCAAAATACCGCGACAAGTGGTTTTGGCAGTCCTCTCGTGATGTTAACCTGACACTGCCTAAAGAATTCTGAAGAGACCGAAACAGGTGGAAATCTGAAGGTGCAAGGTCAGGACTATACGGCGGATGCATTAACACCTCCCAGCCATACTCTCTTAATTTTTGCTGAGTGGGTAAAGATGTGTGAGGTCTAGCGTTATCATGATGAAAAACCACACCCCTTCTGTTGATTAATTCCGGCAGCTTTCTCTCAACTTCTTGCTTTAATCTCATCAGTTGTTCGCAGTAGAGTTCAGAATCGATGGTCCTGCCTGGTGGTAACAGCTCATAATGAATAATGCCCTTCTAATCCCACCACCCACACAGCATCTCCTTGTTGCGCGTTAACCCGGGTTTCGCCACAGTCTGTGAAGCCTGACCGGCCTTTGACCACGACCTTTTTCGCACGTTCTTGTCATACGTGATCCATTTTTCATCACCAGTTATCAGCTTCTTCAAAAATGGTTCGGTTTCATTACGTCGTAATAAAGAATCACAAATGAGTACACGGTTCATTAGGTTTCTTTCAGTGAGCTCGTGAGGTACCCAAATGTCGAGCTTTTTTGTGTACCCAGTTTTTTTCAAATGCGCCAAAACTGTTTTGTGGTCAATTTCCAGTTCTTCAGCTACTTCGTAACTACTGATATGCCGATCTTGCTCCACTTTTTCAAAAATGGCATCCATTTTATCCGTAATAGGGCGACCAAAACGACGTGCATATTTGACATCAAAATTTCCGGATTGAAAACGCTTAAACCAAATTTGTGCTACTCTCACAGACACTACACTAGGTCCATAAACATCGCAAATTTTTTTCGCGGCTTGCGTTGCATTTTTACCTTTTTTGTAGTAAAATTTTAAAATGTATCGAATTTCTTCATTAGATTCACTCATCTTGACGGTACGAAAAACAAATGAAAATCACACATTTTCCTAATTTGAATTTGGAATTATGTTCTTTAAAATTTAAACTTTCAATGATACCAAAACCAGCCAGATACAAATAGTATAGCCAAAGAGATTTTATTACAAGTTCATACATACTATAATGGGAAGAGACTTTTTCCCCAACCTAATATACATATTTGCAAACTGTACCGTGCGATATATCAAATAAAAAACTTTATAGCAAAAAATAAAACCGACTTCCAAAACAAAACACTACAAAGTGAAAAATAACTTTAATTTCGGTAGTCGGTGTCTTGGGTTTTGTATTTTCGTTTTTTGCCACCGACTTCCGAAATTAAAGTTATTTTTCACTTTGTGGTGTTTTGTTTTGGAAGTCGGTTTTATTTTTTGCTATAAAGTTTTTATTTTTCACTTTTTAGGTGTGGAACCTACCCCACACTAATTCGAATACATAATTGAGCACAATAATTGTAGATATAGCCATGTAAATAACAGTGGTAGGAAGTTATTAAAACACCATCACATCATCTACATAAAATACGTGGGAAATATACGCATTATTGAAGCTAACTCAAAAACTCCCCAAGCAAAGTTAATAAAATTTATATGAGACCACCTCGGAAGTATACCCTATCAAACAAAACAAGAATTTTCTAAATCGGTCCATCCGTCTTTGAGTAATCGCGTAACAAAGAAACAAAAAAAAAAAACAACATACAGACGAATTGAGAACCTCCTCCTTTTGGAAGTCGGTTAAAAAGGGCTTACTGTGAGAGTCTCAAATATATTTTTTATTAATTTTAAAATAAACTTTTTTAAAGTTATAGAAAATAGACGAAAGTTGACCATTCCCCCCTATGTCCGAAACTACTGACCTTAAAATTTTGAAAAAAATACAGAAAATAGTTCTATAGCTATATAGATTACAGGAAAACCTATAAGAAGTCTATGGTCTTAAAAAAAAATCCCAATATTGTGCGTACAAACTTACATTTGTCCATAGTTAAACGAAAGGGATCCAACCCACATTACACGTAATGTGGGTTGGATCCCTTTCGTTTAACTATGGACATTTGTAGTTGGAATGTATGTTGAACATGTTTTTCAATTACAATGTTAAGTTTGTTCTTGGAATAAATTCATCCCAACTACGGAACTCTTCATTGTGCGTGGTCCGACACGCACTTGATCGGTTTTTTTTTATATTTTTAAATAACAAATATTGAGTAAGTACTTAATTCACTCCTAATGTATTGTTCTCCTAATGTTGTTTAACAGAAATTTGATGAAAAGAAAAAGATTGTGCAATTAATAGAAGGTTTTTATTTAATAACTCCTCCCCTGGCTCGGATACATGCGGAGATCCTCCTGGGCATGCTGAGAATCAAGTTATCCAGCATTTCTTGCGGCAACCTGTCCCATTCTTGAATAGCGGCTTCCCTGATCTCTGGCACTGTCTGGGGAGGTGGCTGACGGTACCAATCAGCTCGCTGAAGAGCATCCCACGCGTGCTCTGTTGGGTTTAAGTTAGGCGAGCCGGCAGGCCAGTCTAACCTAGTGATGTCGTATTCTCGGAGAGCAGTATTTACTCGTTAAGCTCGATGTGCGGGCGCATTATCATCGACCAGTACGAATTGGTACCCATGGTTTACTCAGAATGGTTTGACAATTCCATCAACAGGTTTTGTACCTATCTGCCATCATGGAGTCTCGATTGGTAAATTGCTTGAAGAGCTCGTTTACAAATACAAATATTTTATTTTCTTTAACAAGGTCTATACTACATAGCTAGTGATAGAAGTGTCCTTTTAAGCAAATAAATGCCTGTATTAGGACACTCCACTCTTCCGCAACTTAGATTTACTTAATGTAGGTAAGTACTTACATTCACATACAAAAATTATGCCACTGTTTACAATTATACGTATAAGTTTGGGAAAGTAAAGTAAATTAAATTAATACAAAAAAGAATTAGAATATATAATATATCAGCTTAATCAAAATGAGTTTTTGAAGAACAAATATATTTTGAATGTTAGCGGCTTTGCTCCAGAGCAGAATACATATATGTATAGCATATAATCTAGGACCCAACATCGTTTTAGATAAAGAGGTGCTTAAAACTGTAGACTCGGTTTCTGTGGTGCCCACATATATCAAGCCTAGCGGGAAGGCTCAGTTCAGCTTATTTCTAAATTTAAGTTGATGAGTAAAAATGGCAGCCATACTGCTGTGTAAGTTAACCATCCCTGGATTTTAGCGTAAACATAGCAAGCTATGGTTATGTTACTGAAGATACAAAGACTTCCCGTAGTCATAACCATCGTTCTTCGTTTCACCTTATTGATTTCAGACATAGCTGTATCAACGTCCTGACTGCGTAGGCCGCTGAACTGAGCCTTCTCGCTAGGCTTGATATATGTGGGCCCCACAGAAACTGAGTCTACAGTTTTAAGCACCTCTTTATCTAAAACGATGTTGGGTCCTAGATTTCTAACATTCGGTAAGGCAAACTTCATTACTTCATTTCGTTTTCTTGGCATTGAGAACTAAGTTACGAGTATCTATTTGTCGTAAACCAATCAGTAACCATTGAGAGAACACTGTTTACGAGCAAGTACTTGTAATACTTGTGGTAGTGTGCGTTTGATATTCATTGTCTTTTTGTAACTGCAAATGTGTAATTTGTTAAGAAAAATCGAAAATTTATGTAATATTTGTATGCGTAGGTACGTATACGCGTACACGGCGCCGCCGGCCGTTTGCCTGGGTTAGAGTTACATTGCACGCAATAAAAATAAGCTGTTTTTTATACCTAAAAATAAGTAGTTTCCCAGCAATCATTTTTGCTCAAAGCTACTTAGTTAGATGTTCAGTATGCATAATTCACGGCTTTGTGATGTGTCTTTTTACACCTTGTAGGTAATATTGCTGCTAATAATATAACTTTTCTTCTGTAAGAGTAGAATTTTTAATTTACTTTCATAATGGCCTGTAAAATACTGGTATTCAGCTGCATACATTTAGACTGCAAACCAACCCAACATAGGGAATAGGTTATTCAGATTGATTGAATGGCCTGTACAGTTGAAGCTGATAGTTGTTCACTACGGCTGAAAGAACCAATAGCCATTTGAAAGTATTTAAAGTTTGTTCCAGGTGGCCTAAATTCTGAAGGGGTCCGCTAAGGCCGATGCCCGCCAGGGTTGCGGGTTGTTCGAAAGAGTTACCGTGGTCCTGGCACAGGTAACTGAAGGAACACGGGTGGGTTTTAGTCAGTAGAAGTCTGACACGCCCTCCCGCTCCACCCAGAGCGGGAGAAGTTATTTGATGATTTCCCACCCAAAAAAAAAAAAAAAAAGGTGGCCTAAATTCAATTTTAGACTGATTTCTAAAATAGAGACAGAAAACACCTATTTTATTTTAAGCTGTCTGCACTATTAACTAAAAGTCACAGAGTCCACAAAACACCAATGATTCCAGATCTATTAGCTATCATTTAGATTTCTCAACGTCCACCTTATCCTTCAAACTCTGTCTCACTTCTACCTCTTGAGGAGCCAATGTTTTCCCTCTGAAATGCTCCTCAATCTGCTGCAGAGTCCTGCCTTTAGTCTCCGGCAGCAACCACCAGATCACAAACATGTTATATGAAAGAACAGCTGCATAAACTGCATAAGAACCATGCAGACCTATACTGTCAACCATTGCTGGGAATGTTTTCAAGACCAAGAAATTCCCAGCGGCAATAGCAACAATGCTGATACTGCCTCCAATACTTCTATACTCCAAAGGAAAAATTTCGCCAGCAATGACATAAGGAAGGCCAACCATTCCAACAGCTACAGTGAAAAAATTTAAGTTGATGAGTAAAAATGGCAGCCATACTGCTGTGTAAGTTAACCATCCTTGGATTTTAGCGTAAACATAGCAAGCTATGGCTATGTTACTGAAGATACAAAGACCTCCCGTAGTCATAACCATCGTTCTTCGTTTCACTTTATTGATTACGTATACTGCCATAAAGTTTGATATATTCCTCTGAACGTCCAAAGCTATCATCCACACATGAGCATCTACTTTTGGACCAGCCAGGTGAGTGATAACTACGGTAGAATAGCTAGACATAAGACCCCCACCACAAAATTCTCCCATCAGGTAACTGTGTATCATGATCACTATCGGCTTGTAAAATTCCTTCTTTTTGAAGAGAACCATTAGACCTTTACAGTTGGAAATTGTGATTCTATTCGTTTCACTTCTAGCTCTGATCATTTCTTCTAGTTCCTCTTCTTCTCCATCGCCTCTGAGCCATCGGAAGGTCTTTCTGCAGTCTTCATATCTGCCTCTCGCGGCAAGCCAGCTAGGAGACTCCGGAGTGCAGAACGTCATGAGGAGACTGGCGAGAGGAAACGTGAAGAGGATGAGGGTAGTCTTCTGCCAAGAGACCAAGGACCCTATGAGGTGTACCAGCAGGATTCCAAAGGACTGGGCTAAAGACACCATGGTAAGGAATGCTCCTCTGTTCTTCGGGCTGGTGTACTCTCCAAGGAGTGCTGAGCGTAGAGGCAGCATCAGGCCGAAGGATATGCCATGGATTACTTTTCCAACCATCATTGCCTGGAACAGATGATAAGTTACATTACATAAATGATACTCATACATAACGCCTTTTCCCATGGGGGTAGGCAGAAACTACAGAACGTCACCTGCTACGAACCTTACAATACTCTTTTGCTTCGTTTACGTTCATATATATTAGGAAATACAACATGCTCATGTTATTGTTCTTGTTGTTCACGTTCTCGTATCCTCCATACAACATGATCACGTGTCTCAATACGTAACATGTTTGCACTAAACTGACTTGAGGTTTTGATTTTGAAATAAGAAGTTACATAATTCAAGAGGTTAAGTTTTGATCGGTTATTTTCCCTTGCCACTCTCAACAATCAAGTATTATCAGATGGCTAGTTTTTCTTCTATATCTTTAGTTTAGACTCTGACATTAAATTTTATTTTTCTTTCTCATTTAACAATAACTCAGCGTCAAATTTGATCAGAACTGCCGTCTCTAGACGGTGCTAGAAAGGCGATTCTGTGCTCCTCCGTTTTCCTTAGTTTTTCTAGGTATTGTGACTGTTCCTAAATTACCTACCCTAGGCTGATAAAATTGTAATTGTGTTAAGTTCGGCTTCGCCTATTATACTTACTTCGAAACTTTTAGCCAGGAGTATCACGCCCCACCCGACAATGATGCTGGCGATGACCGCGAAGTGTGCCACCTTCCGACCAAGGCGGCCCATGATAGGCGGCGCTATGAAAGTGCCGAGTAGCAGGGTTATGGCTGTCACTGATGCTGAAATGTTAACAGAAGACTAGTTTAGGTAAGTGTGAACAGTCCCAGACTGCCCAATGTTACCAGGCTTCGATCACGCATCTATTGGATTAAGTGAATGTGAAGACTATGTGGGTCATTGTTCTTTTTAGGGCTCCTTACCTCAAAAGGAAAAAACGGAACCCTATTAGAATCACTCATGTGTCTGTCTATCTGTCTGTCCATCTGTCAACATGAATTTATGTGACCCAAACATGGACGTGTAACATAAATAAAGGAATTTCGATTTAAAATTGGGGGTCACTTTTGCTGGGCAAATAAGAAAAAAAAAGTTTTGCAAACACCCAAACTCCTTTTTTTAGTAAATTGTTTATAACTTTTGCAATTTTTACGAGTGGAACTTCATTTTTTTTCAAAAATCATCTAGATGCAATGAGGAGCCACACTCAAAGCTGTGTGTAGATGTCGCTGTAGTCGAATGCACCTTGTTTACCTTTCTTGACAGTAGTGTGACTGCTATTTATGAGATTTTAAAGTGTAATTCGACTATAATATGTACGCGTTTACGACTGTGCCTCAAGTAAAAGTTGAGCTCCGTAAAAGGAACGCTGCAACTGCCGACAAAAAGGCCGATTTGATTGAAAGGTACTAAAAATATGTAAGGTTATGATTGTTTGTGAGCCTTTTTCTATAAGCCACGGACTAACATTGCTATATTTTTTTTATAGATTACATTCGTAGGATCCAATTCAAAACTTTCGTGCTGACTGCGACATCTAAGACGACACCGCATAGCTATGACCACCTTCTGATACATTCAGAGACATAAATGCAGATACTCCTTTACCAATGATTAACACAGGCAATACAGGAATATTTTGAAAACTAAGTACCTATATTGATTGATTAAACCTTTAGGAGAATTATTTACTACATAGATTAGTTAATATAGTTTATTTTACGACGCTTTTATTTTGATGACAATAATTTTATTTTATTAGATAATAATCTTGATTCTTTGATTGCTGAAAAATGAGTTTAAAAAAGTGCTTATCCAAAACTTACAAATTAGTAAAACGACTAACTGGTTGCGTAAGCTTTCCAAAAAGGTACAAATGTCTTTCCCAGCGCTTTGTTGCTATTTGTTGCTAATAATGATAATATGGTTAACTTTATTATCAGACAACATGGTCCATAAAAAAACAACACAGTGCATTTATGTACAATGTACATACGTAGTACTACGTACAATTTATGTACGTAGTTACAAAGAAGGCATTAGTAAGGTTGTTAGTAGTACACACAAAAATAAAAAGGTGTTAGTAATTTGTTAGTAAACAAAACAAGTCCTAATGACCATAATGATGGGAGGTTGCAAACTCATAACGCTCCAAGACTTAACAATTTAACACCCAATATAACTCGATTTGCAACAAAAATTTGATCGTATCGAAGCAAGTTGGTCGGAAATGCTAGTAAATTAATATAGACTAGCTGTTGCCCGTGACTTCGTCTGCGATCCAGGATGAACAGTATCCTATGTCCTTCTCCAGGTCATGGTCTACCCATGTGCAAAATTTCATCCAAATCGAAAGACATGTGGCGCCATCTATCATATATCATAAGAACGTTATTGTTGTTTTCCTCGGGAACAGTACTTTTTTCAGTATCAAATTTACCCCATGTCCGTGTCTGTATACCTGAGAACGTATATGCAAAATTGGAAGATGATCGGTTCTGTGCTTTAGACGTGAAAAGGAAACAAACAAACAAACTTACTTTCGCATTTATAATATTAGTTAGGATAGTCAATCAAATGAAGGGTCTAACTTACTTAAGCTTACATTGGGTGTTAAATTATTGTCTAGGAGCGTTATGAGTTTGCAACCTCCCTGTTTTAGCTACGTATTTAGCTATTGATGTATAATACATTAAAGCGCCATTTCAATGAGAAAACCTTATCGTGCCATACATCTATTTCTATAATTATTTAAATTATATACAGGTATTACTCAATCGACTTTGATGGCTCAACGGTGGGTATTATTTTTGATTTTTTAAATGTTCGCTCCACTTTTTTTGCGTTGGGGTTTTTTAAAATTTTTAATTTAATTTTTCATAAATAACTCTATTGGTTATGCATAAAGCTCCCAGTCGGCATGATTTTTCCGACATCTTCAACAATCATCGCCATATTTCAGCAACACAAAACCTTAATGAAATATACACTTAAATCTTCCACATGTATCACTCCGTACATTGGTGAAAACCGTAAGTATGAAAATCCGTTCGGTAATTTTTGAGTTTATCGCGTTCAGACAGACATTCGCGGCGGGAGAATTTGTTTTATAATATTTAATTATATTTATATTTATTTGGATTAACCATTCTAATGTAAATTAAATTTAAAAAAATCACTTAGAAAACAATGTAAAAAAGCTCGCAGACTATTTTGACCTAACTCTAAATGAAGCTTTAAAATTTTAACAATCTCATGTGCCTAGGTATATTACCTCCCCACCGAGAGTGTCCGAGTATTCACGTTGTCGTCGTGATGGGGCTTGCGTGTCTCAATGATTTTGGAGATTTGCCAGTAGAGTTACTCATGCCGGTAAGGTCCAAGTGAGAGATCAGACTAAGAGACACGGGGCAGCGTCCATAAGATCGGACTTCTGCGAGGGCGCACCGTTAGGGGAATTGAACAGTGTTCGTGTTGCGCGATTCATTCTCCGAGTTTTTGGTGAGTGAGTAGGAGGGTGTGCGTCGTACATCGTCCGATGATTCACGGAGCGGATCTATCGGACGGTGTGTGATGTGCGACTAACTCGTCGAATTCTTCACGGAGTGGGTCTGGGGTTGAGGTTTTTGTCGTGTGCCGTGCAATGACCTACGGAGCGGGTCATTGGACGATACGTGATTTGTGATTCGCTCCTCTAATGTTTAGAGGAGTGTGTGGAGGTATGAGGATCTGGATGTAAAGTTCACTCATCCTCCACAGAAAATGGAGGATCCTCCGACTAGACGGGTGTTGTGTCTGGTGGGCTACTGTCCGTCGAATGATGTCGGGACGTTGCAAGTCGCGCGGAATACTCTGCGCGATGCAGGATTTTTCGTGACGTCAGTGTGATGCATAGTTCACATGTGGCGATGTAGATTGGGTTTTTTCACGGAGCGGGCTTATCGGACGGTATGTGATTTGTCATCCGTTCCTCGAAACCTTCGAGGAGCTAATCTGGGGAGGGGTTATTTGTCAAGTGCTGAGGATTAGGGCCCAATCAAGCAAGCTCAGAAAGGAAGGATCACTTCTAGTACGCGTCTGCTCATCAAACCTAACTGAGAAGATGTACCAGGGTGGCTTCGAGGACAGGACAAGAGTCCTGGATGTTGAATGGTCGCCCAAGGCGACATCAGTGCGGCGACAACTTTGCTAGCCAGGCATGGCTGGCTGACTGTGAGGAGGTATGGGGAGATAACCCCTTTAAAAATCGTCTACCTGAGGAGTTGAGTTCAGCAACAATTATTAAAGCGCATCAAACAAAACTTCGTATTCTCGGAGGACACTGATCGCTTTAAATTCCTATCGAATTTTTATCCGTCCGTTAAGGGCGCATTGAGCCAGTATGGCTCACTTACCGGTGATGAGGAGTCGCTGGGTTCTATCCCTAGCACATCCGTGGCACTGGAACCTAAAGAGTAGACTACCGCCGACCTACTGTCTAGCAATCGGAGAGAGTATGGCTTACGAGATTCGTCCAGCTCAGAGGTGTTAAAGAATGCTCCTGCGAAGAAGGCACAGGAGGTGCCAAAGAGGATACAACCACACGTGCATAATCTGTGCCCCCCCCCTACCCCGGTTGCTGTCTTGCTCGTAAATGTCATACGCTTCTGAAACGTCGACGAGATTGTCTTGGTCCCGCACGCGCAAGCGAACGCAGACGTCAGGGCTGCGAGGCTATCACGACCAGGAAGAAGCCTGCCTTATCATGTCTCCCACTAAATCGTTAAAAGGTATGTATATCATTAATCTGTCTATCTGTCTGTGGATGTCTAGTCTGTTGTTGTTCTAAAACATGAATTACATGTGATTGACCTTAAAATATGTGCATTTTTTCCTGGATTAGGTAGTATTTGACGTCACAATGCATTATAAATAATTTACGATACTTAATTAGATTTACAGGTATGATTAGCATTCATTATGCATTTAGTTAACATTTAAATACAATAAAACCGGTCAAGAGCGAGTTGGTCTCGCGCACCGAGGGTTCCGTATACCATCCTAATTCCTACTATTCTACTTCCTATCATACTATAATATTATCGAAAGTTTCTGAGGATGGATGGATATTTGCTGATCTTTCAAGTAAAAACTACTGAACGGATATTCATGAAATTTAGCACACAGATAGCTTATAACCTGGATTAACACATTGTATACTATTTATTCCGATTTTATTACGGGTTCGAGACTTACGCGGGTGAAACCGCGGGGCGAAAAAAATATATACATTTTATTTCTTTCTTATTTGCAAAATAGTTGGGCAAACGTCATCTAAAATTAACACAAAATTCAAGTTGATAGCATTAGTAGTTCTTGAGATATCTACCTGTGACAGGCTTACAGACAGACTGAGTCGCACCAC
This sequence comes from Dicycla oo, assembly GCA_948252095.1. NCBI lineage: Eukaryota > Metazoa > Arthropoda > Insecta > Lepidoptera > Noctuidae > Dicycla > Dicycla oo. The sequence goes on along the minus strand of OX411736.1, from coordinate 19,580,956 downwards.
AAGGGTTCCTATTTACCATTTTGGTACGGAACTCTAATAAAAATAGTCCGTATTTTGTTTGTTGTGTGAATTCGATGTTATATAGAAGTACCATGTGTATGTGTTAGGTTAAACGAGGGACAAGATCCTGAAATCGCGAAACAGATATCAGCTGCTCCATACATTTGGGCGTTTTTTTTTAAACGTGTCCAAGTTACAAAATGGAATGAAATAATAAAAAAAATAGTAATGCATATTAAAAATTATTGAATGATTTGTTATTCTTTAAAAAAACATTAAAATAGCTGCAGTTACCCAATAAATATACAAGTTTGCACAAAAATAAAACTTTCTTTGGGCACGAGGGTAGTTTAGACATCCACTTTGTAACTTCTAAAATTAAAATTAATAAATAAAATAGTATACTTTAAATGAAAGAGATGCTTTTATTTGTTTAGAAATATAATATTCTTTAAAATAATATAATTGCATAAGTAAAATAAGCCATACGTTGTAAAGATGTAACCATTTTGTAACTATTTGGTAACTTTGCAGAGTTAGCTTCTGATTTATACAGTGTAACCATCATTGAATGCTGTTGATTATTTTTTATTAATTTCTTTTTTTATAATTTAAAGAAAAGCAAAATAAACTAAGGTAGTCACTTTGAAAATAACAAAAATATAAATAAAATGGTAACAGTAAAATATAAGACAATTACAAAATGGAAAACTTCAGTTACAAAATCGAAAAGTAAAGCTTAGTTCATCCTGGTAAGGAAATGTTGCATATCAGTAGGTACTGAAATAGGAAGGGATTGTAATAAACCATGAATGATGGAACCAACTTAAAAAGAAATGAAGCTATGCTATTTTAGTAATCAACGCTTTTTATTTATATTCAGCCTTATAATTCAGTTCAGTCTCAAAAAATCAATCTATGTAAACACTACCTCATGGTAAATTTAAAATTATTATTATATTGCAAACTTTCAAACTATCAACTATACAACACTTTGTAATAAAAAGTTCTTACTATTATAATATTGGTAATGTTAGGTTGCACTAGAAAAATCACAGATTTAACTTAAAACTATTAGACTTCTAAATAATAACAAATCGATTGCAGTAGTTTTAAATAGCTCACGCTATTGAATCCAAACTAGGTAAATAAACAATATTCACTAAAAAAAACAATTCTTATTCATCATCAAATTAAAAATTCTGAAAAATAATTTAATCAATTATTATCAACTCTATCCATATTTAAATCACTTATTAAATATTTATCCTTAAATCTATCTAAGTCTGTCTAACTTTACTGTTTCCTTGCCTGTTTTATTATGTATTTATTTTATCTATTTATTTAATTAATTGTTACCTATTTAAAAATATTATAATCATCACTCTCATCTGAATCTTCAAAATAATTATAATTTTTGGTTTGTTTTTCTGATTTAATTAAAGTTTTCAATTGCTGCCGGTGTTTAGAATTATTATGTGCTACTTTTAGTCGATTTGGGTTTCTATTTTCGTTTTGTATATGGGTCTTGCTATAAAATTTAGTGTTTTCCCAACTTAAAGTTACATCAGATAATATTTTAACTCTAGGAGATTTTTGTGCAGTTTTTACTGTGCCAAGAGATGTAATTGCAACTACATCTGTTGATGTAGTTGCATGTGCATGTACCACCGGTGAGAGTTGTAAGTCGATTGGCCCCTTTAGATATTGTAGGCTCTTGAAAACATCGGATTCATCTAAGTTGTTCAAAATTGTTGACGTATCTATACTTAATACGGACTCATTGTCATTCACAGAAATGGTTTCGTTCTGATCACCTCGATTGCTGGCATGATTCACTCCCACATAGCCCACATAGTTATCTGAAAGAATGAATAAAAAAAAAATTGTACTAAAATAATTATTGGTCCATGATATCATCAATTCATCATAATTATTATTCACTTAAAACATAAACACCATCAACCCTGCATGCATTTGTACTCGCCTTTATATTTCCATTTTGTAACTTTTTTATTCCACCTCATATGTAACCAAACAAAATGGAAGTAACGCATCTCGAATCGCTGACCTAAGATTGCTTGTAAATAAACTTTAATAAAGATGAAACACTGAAAAAACACTTTTAATAGCTTATAATACGTTTGTAGTATATCATTATTATATTTCTATAAACAAAAATCCAAACTTACCAGTAAAAATCACAATTACAAAGTCGATGAAAAATCCGGCACGGTAACGCTTAACAAGTTTCGACACGAAATGCGTCGAACTGTCATTCTCTTGACTACTTTACAAAATGGCGATGTCTGGAATAATGTTGCCAAGGAAGAAATTTTTAGTTAGTGGTAATTTTTTTTGGAATAAATATTATTAAATTACGGTTACAAAGTGTAATTCCATGCAAAGCTGGAATTGTGAGACATTATAATAATGCTACGAACTATAGTATATATTATAAAAGTAGTGTTATTTTATGTTTAATTCCGACAATATTGTCACATTTCTATAACATTCATTCTTTTTTACCCTTACCGCCGGAGGAAATTCGCAAATAAACTTTACTCAAAACTAAGCCGGTCACTGTGGGACATAGTAAAATCAGGGGTATTCAAAATTATATTCAGTATTATTTTATATTTATCAATAAATTATTCATATATTTACACGTATTTCCAATACATTAGATATTAAATATTTTTACAATCAACACTTCATAATAAATGTTCGTTCATTTCTCCATAAAAATAAGGGTAAACTTGTGAGACATACACATTTAGAGTATGGTCGTGTAAAAAAAAAAATGCCCATTTATGTTCGCATAGCTCAACCAAATGTAGGAACAGCGGATTTTTTTTTTCATATTACAGTGTTGGTCCCGCCATTCCTAGTAAAAGTGGTTAATTTTCATGATTAGTACGTCCTTTGTTTAACATAAAGGCTCTCGCTGAAAAGCGCAACGCGACTCTAATAGAACAATTTCTATGAAAACTTCTTATCTTATATCTTATCTTAAGACATTGTTCACACACGGTCATCTGATCCCAAACTAAGCAGAGCTTGTACTATGGAAACCAGATAACTGATAACTGATACATACACTACTTTTTTTTTTGTAAATACATACTTATATAGATAATTACACCCAAACTCAGGAAAAACAGACATGTTCATGCACACAAATGTTTGTCCTGGATGGGAATCGAACCCACGACCAGCGGCACGATAGGTGGTATCTTAACCAACCATGCCATCTGGCCTGTCAAAACTGTTCATTCTTCATGGAAACTGTTCTACTGGAGTCGCGTCACAATGTCGCGTCGTGCCGCGCGCCTGTCTGCGGGAGCCTTGACATACTGTATGCTTATGGTACTACAAACGTAGTACAATCATACAACATATGTAACGTTTTAAAATAAAAATAGGTGCCATGACGGAGGTTTCAAGCAACTCTCCAATTGGGCATTCCTTATAATTAGTACCTATCTAAACGTTGCTTGAATTTTCAACCTGAATACATTTTCGTGTATGAAAAAATGTGGAGTCAAGAACAGCTTGTAATAAATGATAGTGTACAGTCTTAAACTGTATGTCATTTTATTACTAGGTATACACTGAATGATTTTTTTTTACCGTCTTGAAAAAAATTGGGAACAATAGGAGAGAGAGTTTTTTTTTTGATTTGTCAATAGCTTAGACCCAAATTGCTCTATCAACAAACACTACATTTGAAGTAAACTAGAACAATAAAACCAGAAATTGTGAAAAAACTTTATAGATCGTTATAAAAAATCATACGCACTACGCAGGGTCTGTAGTGCGTATGATTACAAATAAAAAAATAAAATAAAATAAAAACTAGTGTGGCGGCATCTACATCGCCACATGCGAACTACGCGTCACACTGACGTCACGAAAAATCCTGCATCGCGCAATCAAGAGTTTACCTCGCGACTTGCATATTTACAACGTCCCGACATCAATCGTCGGGCAGTTAGCCCACCAGACACAACACCCGTCTGGTCGGAGGATCCTCCCGCCTCTATGGAGGATGAGTGAGCTTTACACCCTGTTCCTCATGCCTCTACACTAGGTATGCCATAGGCTTCTACTGTGTTCACCTATTATTCCCTTTTCTTTTCAAGACGGTACAATAAATCACTGAGTGCGATTACTGCTACGCGGTGACTAACATTAGAGGAAGGAATTGTCAACAGTATTACTTGTAAACACTACGTACACTATTTATTTATTTTTTAACCGACTTCCAAAAGGAGGAGGTTCTCAATTCATCTGTATGTTTTTTTTTTTGTATGTTTGTTACGCGATTACTCAAAGACGGATGGACCGATTTAGAAAATTCTTTTTTTGTTTGATAGGGTATACTTCCGAGGTGGTTCCATATAAATTTTATTAACTTTGCTTGGGGAGTTTTTGAGTTAGCTTCAATAATGCGTATAATTCCCACTTATTTTATGTGGATGATGTGATGGTGTTTTAATAACTTCCTATCACTGTTATTTACATGGCTATATCTACAATTATTGTGCTCAATTATGTATTCGAATTTGTGTGGGGTAGGTTCCACAACTAAAAAGTGAAAAATAAAAACTTTTTAGCAAAAAATAAAACCGACTTCCAAAACAAAACACTACAAAGTGAAAAATAACTTTAATTTCGGAAGTCGGTGGCAAAAAACGAAAATACAAAACCCAAGACACCGACTACCGAAATTAAAGGTATTTTTCACTTTGTAGTGTTTTGTTTTGGAAGTCGGTTTTATTTTTTGCTAAAAAGTTTTTATATTTTATTATGTTTGGAAAACTTACAGCTAATCAGACACAATGGTTACTAAGTTTATAATATACTAGCGGGAGCTAAGTGATATTTTGTATACGCGCTTCAACTAGCTAGAACAACAACAGCTCTACAAGTGTACGAACCGCACAGACAGCTCACCTACCCACGACCCTTGCTCCTGAGTGAGGGTGATGTAAGAGTCAGGTTCCTTCAGCTGAGGCAGCAGGATCGCCGGGAAGCCCAACATGTTGCCGTGCCCGATTATAGTGAAGGATACCGTAACTGACACGAAACACTGGAAGTAGAGGATTACGTAGAATTTAATGCAAGTTCTAGATTTTGTTACGAAAGCGATGTTAAGTATTAGGTTTAAACAGTACAAAGTCCTTGGAAAAGTGTTTGTCCGGGGAACAACTCCATCATATCTTGGTGGCCCGTCTATCAGTTTCGTTATCATCATCATCATCTGCATAACCATTTTACCAACTATGTTGGGGTCGGCTTCCAGTCAAACCGTATTTTACATGGAGTGACTGCCTATCTGACCTCCACAACCCAGTTACTGGGTAATACCCACCCTACCCTTCCACCGTACCCTTGGTAAGACTGGTTGTTAGGCTTTCAGTCTTCTGACGACTCGTAAGGACTGTCAAAGATCCAAGAATGACAGCCGGGACCAACGCACTTTCCGCGGCACGGGGGTCTCGGTATGAAATTGTCCTGAAATAGCACGCATCTGATGATGCTCTAGTGTTAGCTTTTCGTTTTATTATAACTACATTTTGTTGATTGGGTACAGATTATTTTTTAAATGTTTAATTATTTTAGACTTCTGCAACCGACTTCCGGTACTGTCAATACCGTCCCGGGTTATTGAACGGAATTAAATTGCAAACTTGATTAAATACTTTTAATATTTTATTCCGGAAGTTGCTTGGCATGCCACCTATTTGCAGTTTTTGACCGACTTCAAAAAAGGAGGAGGTTCTCAGTTCATCGGAATCTTTTTTTTTATTTATTTTCCCCGATTACTTGAAGACGCCTGGACCGATTTGGGAAATTCTTTTTTGTTTGAAAGGGTATGCTTTCTAGTTGGTTCCATTGTCATCAGCTCAGGATCTGTTGATGGGTTCCTGAAGAAATCGAAGGAACTCTTCAAATATTATAGGCTATAGTAATTTGGGTATTTTTTATAGTAACTCGTGCATATGCTCTCGGAAAGTACCATTTGGTGAAGTGGAACTGATGATGAAGACCAGAGATGGCCACCGGAACTACTCAACAATAAGTACTTCACGGGTTGCGATTCGATTAAGTACTTTAACAATGGTTGCCAAGCAATTTATGTTCGTCACAATACATATGGTATGATACTGGTATGATACTTATCAGGAGAACTCCTCAAGAATTGACGTCCCTACATCGGGAAAAGAAATTCTTTGTAAAAGGTGATGAGCAGTTGTTATTAGGCTATGGTAACTTAGATAAATTACAAAGTGACCCACTAGGTACTAAAAGTAAAAATAAAAACTTTTTCCAAAAAAAAAAAACAACCGACTTCAAAAAAAAAAAAAACACTAGAAAGTGGAATATAACTTTAATTTCGGAAGGCGGTGGAAAAAAAACTAAACTACAGATCCAAAGACACTGACTTCCGAAATTAAAGTTATTTTTCACATTCTAGTATTTTTTTTTTTAAGTTTATAAGTTAAAGTTTTTGTAAAAAAATGCTTTTCCCAATGCAGAGACGTTAATTGTCGAGGAGTTCTCCTGGTAAGTACCAGGAGAATTGGAGCTTGTGGTGAAGTCACCATCAGCTCCACTTCACCATATGTATTGTGACGAGCATAAATTGCTTCGCAACCATTTTTAAAGACCTAATCTAATCGCAACGCATGAAATACTTATTATTGAGTAGTTCCGGTGACCATCTCTGGTCTTCATCATCAGTTCCACTTCACCAAATGGTACTTTCCGAGAGCAAATGCACGAGTTACTATAAAAAATACCCAAATCGCTTTAGCCTATAATATTTGAAGAGTTCCTTCGATTTCTTCAGGATCCCATCAACAGATCCTGAGCTGATGACAATGGAACCAACTAGAAAGCATACCCTTTCAAACAAAAAAGAATTTCCCAAATCGGTCCAGGCATCTTCAAGTAATCGGGGAAAATAAATAAAAAAAAAAGATTCCGATGAACTGAGAACCTCCTCCTTTTTTGAAGTCGGTCAAAAACTGCAAATAGGTGGCATGCCAAGCAACTTCCGGAATAAAATATTAAAGTACTTAATCAAGTTTGTAATTGACTTCCGTTTACTAACCGGGGACGGTACCTATTTACAGTACCGGAAGTCGGTTGCAGAAGTCTAAAATAATTAAACATTTAAAAAAAAAATCTGTACCCAATCAGATAGGCAGTCACTCCATGTAAAATACGGTTTGACTGAAAGGCGACCACAAAATAGTACTAATAATTATTTATTTTACTTATCCTTTTTTCTGATTAATTTTAACATATTATAATCAAATCATCATAATTTATTTTAATTTTTTTAAATTTTGTTTTTGCATTTTATATCAAGTATTTTAAATGTTCATCTTATTGTTATTCGTATCTAAATTGATAATTATTCAAACATACTTTCAAAGCATTGTATTGTTTAATAACATTAAAACACTTGTCGCACAAAACACGCGTGTTTTACCTAAAAATTAAATGTCACCAAACTTACTTGTTTTAAAAACGGCGAAATCCTCTGTTTTGACATTTAAACACAAAATTCACGTCAACATAACTTAGTACCTTACTCACACACCTAACACTGATATAAATGTTATAATAATTGTAATATTTACATCAGTAATATTTATAATTATTATATTATGATATAAAAAGATCTCTAAGAAATCTACATCTCACACGAATGGCGATAGAACCACTGAATACAAATAAACACCAGTTTTGTTCTAAGAAACATAGTATTATAGTAACTTTCACTGCTTACTCATCTTCAACTTCATCAGAAAGCAATAAGGTTGGTTTTGATGTGAGAAGCCACTATGAAATTGGTTCATTTTGCCTTGCATTGAATGAGGTTGTTCTGTTTTTTTTTCAGTGTTGTATGCGATGATGTGGTGATAAACCCAAGTTTTCTAATTAAAAAGCCCTCCGGATCATTGTTAAATACTTGAAAAATCATAAAACTTTCGGGAATTTTTCGGGTTTTGTAATTTTTGACCACCTTGAACCTGTGCTACCGAAAAAAGTCACTATGAACACCTTAATTTATTTATTTAAAGTAGACTCAATTTTCATCAAAATAAAAACCAATTTCATCTCAGTAGACCAAATTTCTAAGATAACTTACAGCTGTTCAAAAGTTTGCAAAATTTTCAAGAAGGAAATATTAGAGATTTTTTAAATTTTCGTCAATGCTGATAACTAATTACCCAATTTATGGCAAAAGTCACTATACACGTTACTAATTTACAATTTTGCAACAAAACGAGACATACGAGTATTTGTTCTATGTAGACCTGATATATAGCTGTTCAAAGATTTTGAGGTAAGCATTAGGAGGCTTTGTAAAATTAAGTAAATTATATTGATTGTTTCATTAATCCCTCAAGCGTCTGACAATCCCCATACATTATGTCAAGGTCATGTCAAGGACATGTCGAATGTCAGCCGAACCCCATAATTTCACAAGTACTGTAAGCCCGCGGTCGCCATACGATGATGTTTTTTACGTTTATATATTTAAGATATACGTTTATATACATATTATATAAAGATTTTTCTTTTAATATACTGATTATTATTTAAAATTTTGACATCTTTACACAATAGGTATAGCTATTATGTAAAGATTTCAAAATTTTTTCTTACGCGCACTTGGTGCGCGCCAAACAGTCAAGGGTTAACGTGTAATGAAACACTCAATATAATTTATATAATAAAAAAATACTTGTTTTTACTCGTTATTTTTGATGAACTGGGGTAGTTCTTTAAATCCACAGAACACCTTTTGACTTGCTTGCTTCGGTAGAATTTCTTCATCGACCTGCTTGCGTCATCGATGCATGGTTCATCAATGTCGTCACACATCAGGTGTTGCAAACAGCCGAGCATTCAAGCCCTGCTTTCCTGCAACCACAACTGCTGGTACAACTTTTGTCCCAGTTTCATCATGTTTAGTTACTTGAGGAGCTGATGAATGAGGCCTTGTGTACTCCGCATCCAGCCCCAATCGAGAAGATTCTTCTCACTTTCCAGTCACTTATGTGCTTGAAACGAAACCAACAACAAAATTACTAACCATAATTCTTCGCCATCATGAGTAATAAATAATGTGGTCTAAGGCAGAAAGGAAATCAAAATAAGCTAAAAAAAATCTGTTTTCTCCTGGTGGTATGATCGCAGAGAGTGAAATCTTGCATCATCCCTGGTTGGAGGCAACCTGGTTAGTTTTATGTTGGACTTATCTGCCACCCTTGTGAACAACTGGAATCGAAGGTCGTTGAGCTTTTGGGATTCACTATTGCCTCCATACAGTAAAACGAGGAAGGTCTCTCCTGCTTAGGTGACCTGCGCTGGTGTGGGGAGGCGTTTCTGTTTTTTCAGTGTCGATAGAAATTTCATTTTTTCTTGACTAAAAAGAGCTGATTGTGATACATCACAACCACTGAAGGCGTGAAGAAACAGTGCCATTCTGGATTGTACTTGGTGCGTGAAAGAATTCGTCGATTAGGTGACATCTGGGTTTTTTCCTCTCCCACATTTTTCATGTTTGTTGGAAGGGTGTGGTCTCCACCAACTCATGAGAAACCACAAAGCATGACCAACAAATCTATGTCTTCGCCGACGATCTGCACTACGTTGTAGGTAGAGGACGTGGAGATAGTTATGGCTGTAGTTTCTATTAATCAGTCAGCACCTTCCTCTGCTTGTAGTGTTTTCATTTGGTTCGTCTCCAGGTGCACCTTCAGCATGTCGATGAGTTTAACCTTGTTCGTGTCATTCAATAGGAACGTGTTCTGAGCAACTGGAGAAATGGATGTTTAATCGAAGGGAGAGGACGTTTTTCTGGCTCTATGAAGACGTTCAGAGCTCTTGGTATTTTTTTCTGATACATCAGCATGATACCCATAGAAAACTACAGTCATATTTAAGCCGTAGTGATTTTGCAAGTATTGCACATACCTCGTATCAATTTCCCCAAAAGACACACTCCGAGGCCATACTTTGTGGAGCAGATTTCCACTGTCCACAACTACGTACGTATCATTCTTCTGCTATTTCAACAAAACACACCTTCAGTAGAAAAAAATGTTCAGCAGACACCTTTCCTTTTTTTGGAAATTTTGCAAACCTTTGAAATGATGTATCTTAAAAAAAATTGATTGAATCTAATTGGATCTTTGGATTCAGATTTGATCTAATTTTGTTGAAAATGTAGTCTACTTTAAGGTGTTCATAGTGACTTTTGCCGTAACACCGGTCCATGGTGGGAAAAATTGACAAAACCTGAAACAATATCGAAATTAAGGTTTAAATATGAACATAACAATGATCCAAAGGGCTTTTCAATTGGAAAAACTTGGGATTGTCATGACCACTTCATTACATACAACATAAAAAAAACAGAATTGTACGATTTCCATGGACTATTGGTGATATGTTCGGAATATAATTCGACCGGTTTTGTAAAAACAACACGTGAGACATACTGCTTTTGTGCCCGGATATGCTTATAAAAAATCACAGAATCTTTGATTAGGTTTAGATAAATAAGCCAAAAAAAGTTCATGGTGTTCCGTATCTTCTAATTTACATTATTTTCTCTAATATTCTGTAAAGGTGTTAATTTTTATAAAAATAAACATAATTCTTTCATCTTTACTTCTTAAGTTCTTTTTTTTCGAGTCGATGATAAATTATTAAATGAGTTGGGCCCAGTGGGTGGCCACGCCAATCGCGGCATTAGTGGCGTTTTTATCCTCAGAAGTGCAGGTGTGTGGAACTTTGGACATGTCAACATGGGGCATGGTTTGGTCAGGAGCTTCGCTTTCTGGGTGTCGGCTGAGTCAATAATCATTTCTCTAGATTGTCCTTACAGCGGCCTACATGGATCCGCAGTCGATTAATTGCTTTCCATATAGGCCACTGCAGGTTACGTCCGGGCGGCAGGTGCTCCAGGGGCTGTACGAAGTCGGGTGATGGCGGGTGCTGTTTTTCCCAGTCTCATCTCACCTTAGGCTGGGTCTTGGATAGCCTGTGTACAGCAGAGAAAGCTCTTCCGGCTCTTAAGTTTACCTGGGGCTGTTGTTTATTTGTAGAGAGGATGACGGGAATCGGTTTCTTGCTTATATTTCTCAAGCGCGCATGCGACTTCCCTTCGTACGACAGGTGGAGCGATACCTGCCAACGAATAGAGCATGTTGAGTGAGCTTGGCTTTAAGCAACCCGATATAATTCAACACGTCTCGTTTAGGGCAATGTCAACTTGCTTAGCATGAGCACACTGGGCACGCGAGTTTGCCAGCGGAGAAGTATAAAGATATGCCAGGCAGTGGTGCGAAGAACATTGGGTGCTGCACCCCAGTTGGTGGAAATAAGTTCTAGTTCCAACCTTCTATCAATCAATTCAATCTACCACTGTGTCAAAATAAATATTATTATTATTTTAGAAATGTCTTTGACATGACTCGGGACCCTGGGGTCCCGGACCTTTGGAAGGCGTACGAGGGGCCGAAGCCATAGAGGCACTTTAGACAATTTTAAATGATGAGGAGGCACCAACCGACGATTATCCTTGTATGCACTATGCAAGTGCTGGATGCTTGGGTGCTGGGGGTTGTATTGATTGCTGATCATGGAAACAAAACATGTTGGGTTAAGGGTTTGGGTGGTTATAGTGGATTTGGTACCTACCTTGAACTATGGAAGCTATGTCCCCTACCTGACCAATGTTATATAATATACACGGATAAAATGGACAGTCAATAATGGGCCCCTGAAACGGTCTTTAGAACATAGTGGCGTAGCGACTCTTGTCGTTTGCTCCCTCGGGCAACATATTTGAGGTGCTTGAGGAGTGGAGAGGTATTTCACAGCTATCAGGTCAATCCCGGAATTATGGTCAAGATCCCTATCAGCGCCTTACTTGAATACTTCTTTCCTCCGAGTACGTTTGCTCTTGCAAATTTCCACTCATGCCAGCCAGTAAAAGTAAGAAAGAGGTGGGAGCTCTGTTCCTCGTCATTGTTTACTCCAGACAGCCAATAAAGGCAAGCCAGGGGTGAAGAACAAGACTTCTCCCGGGAGATACACTTTTTATTATTTTATTATTTTTTATTATTATTTTTTTTTTTAGATCCCACGGACCCTCCGTGGGGTCGCTCCTGCCCAACAGCTCGCCAAATGCTGCCCTAAGGGTACACGTATCTCTCTTGGTCTGCAAACTTTACTCTTGGTCTTTAATAATAATAATAATAATTTATTTCAGATTATATCCATATGTGTTAGTATACTTGCGAGCTTATAAACTAGTGTTAGTAATAATTAATAATAAATTTAAATAATAATTTAATTAAACAATACACAATAAAAATAATAACAATTTTATTGTATATTCTTCAATCAAACAGTAAGTGGCAGGTCCAGGTGGACTCCGCGATGGCGGTGACAAAATACTATACGACTGCGTGCAGCCGTATCCAGCGAGCCAGCATCGGAGAGTCCCACCGGTCAGCCAGCGCTCGCAGGATAGTGTTGGGACTGTCGCGCGTGCGCCGCATGATAGAAGCGCATCGTTTGCGCATAATGGTCTTTACTTTGCCTATTTCGGCAAAGTAAACTCAACTGGCACAGACCCAGAGTGGCGGCATCATCCGGGCGGCACACGTCCGTCACATTTTTTTCAGGTCGCACCCATGCTCTATATACCCACCTCTCATTGCTCTGGAACATGCGATTCTGCGTGTATCGATCAACCCGCCGCTTATACCGCCGAATACGGCTCGCCCATGCTCAAACTTTCTGCTTCAGGAAGTCGATGCGCTCTGTGACACTGGACATATATTCTCGAGGGCTGATTCCAGTCCCCGAGAATGACTGCCTTAGAAAGCGTATCACTCGTGGTCGTGTGTTGGGCAACACCTGAAGCAGTATAATTTGCCGATGAGTACCCTGGCCCCGTCGCTACGACACTCGATCCGGCATTGCCAGGCTGGTACGGCTGGTTGTGGTCGAGTAGCTCCGTCACAGTTTGGAAACTTGACGTTGCCTAAACGACATGCCGCAACAGCCGCGCAATACAGGATCGAGTGTGTATCAATGAGAAAAATTCTTAAGCTGCGAGTCCAAGGCATCTATTTTTCTTGTGCATAGGTTGGCGTGGTAATCGGGGACTAAATTCGGTACGACGTATAGGTGTTGGCGACTCGCGAAACGCATCCTCCAGTTCACTTCTCAGTCGGACGTTGCACTGGCTACTTACTGTGGCAACCCTATCATCCTCCTCTTCAACTACATGATTGGACCGCGGCGGGATTCGTCAATAATTGAAGCTTGTACCGCGGCTTGTGCCGGAGTTGAGGCGATATGGTTTCTCAGTACCTCTGAGCGCAGCCTATCAAGTGCGGCATCGTACAACCTATGATTGCGTTGGATGACCTGCACCTGATCCGATAGTCGTTGGGCCGAGACGTTGACGGTTCTTGAAACAGATACAGCATTCTAACACGGTACGCAGTGAGGTTAGTTCCCCCTCTGTAGACCCGTAATATGCGCGCATGACGTTCTCGTTCATAGATTGAGTCCGTCTCATGCGTTGCACACAACCACCGGCAGCTGGGACCCGGCTCGGGGCCGGATGGCCACTAAGTCCCAAGCTCCTCGATTGCCGGCCTCTCCCCTGCCGACTAATAGGTGTTGGCGACGTCTGCGGGGAAAATACACGTCGCTCGAGCTCGACGCAACTACCACGGCTGCTGTTGTGACAGCGCTCACAATGGGGCTGGATACCAGTGGCGGCGAGGCGGAGCTAAGCGAAGAGTCCGGAGGTGGTGGCCGTGCTCGTGCAGCTGATCTCGTCAACATTATTTAATTTACATTCAATCTTTCCGTTTTATCAGGGTTTTATCGGAAGTGACGCGACAGATGTCACCTCCGATTCAGCATTTTTTATGTCTTTTATTAAAGATTTTGGTTACTTTTCCTATCTTTTAGATGATGTCTTGATTTAAAGAGTTTAAGGTTTCTTTCGGGTTTCTGATACAATAAAAAACTGCGTCTAAAATGAATAAAACTATGAAAATTTTGAACGCAAACTACATTGATTATGAAAACTAGTGATGTGTTGACGTTAGTGTTGCCAGCTTATTTTTATCATTATTACAGATTACTAATATTTTATTATTATAGCACTGCGACCACAGATATGAGACCTAGCTAGATCGATTATTCGCCCCAACTTTCATCGAAATCGTTAGAGCCGTTTTCGAGAACGTGATTACAAATATATGTTATTATATCTGTACATATAATAAAACAGTACAATTTGGAGACATTTAAAGATTTTCGGAATTTACTTTCATATTGTTGGACAATTTCTGAGCAGTAAACCTAACAAAATGTATTAGACTTGCATAATATTAATAATAATAACCCTATCGCCGTATCTCTACGTTGACGTCGTGGTGGGGCTTGCGCGCTCCTGAACTTTAGCTCTGTGCCGGTAGAGTTTACTTTGCCGAAACAGGTCTAGGATGAGGAGCCAGACCAAGAGAGATGCATAAACCCGCAGGGCAGCATGTGGCGAGCTGTTGGGCAGTAGCGACCCCACGGACCCCTATCTCCCGGGAGAAGTCTTGTTCTTCACCCCTGGCTTGCCTTTATTGGCTGTCTGGAGTAAACAATGACGAGGAACAGAGCTCCCACCTCATTCTTACTTTTATTGGCTGGCATGAGTGGAAATTCGCAAGAGCAAACGTACTCGGAGGAAAGAAGTATTCAAGTAAGGCGCTGATAGGGATCTTGACCATAATTCCGGGATTGTCCTGATAGCTGTGAAATACCTCTCCACTCCTCAAGCACCTCAGAAAGTGTTGCCCCCTTGTCGCTCCCTCACTATGTGCTAACGACCGATTCCGGGGGTCCATTATTGAGTGTATAATTATATAACATTGGTCAGGCAGGGGACATAGTTTTTCCATAGTTCAACTTACCCAATCCACTTTAGCTACCCAAACCCATAGCTCAATATGTTTTATTTCCACGTTCTACAATAGTCCTGCACCTGCCGGGGGCTGTCCTTGGGTGTACCTGCATAGTGCATATAGGGATAATCGTCAGTAGGTAAAGCATTTAAAATTGTGTAACGCCTTCCAAAGGTCCGGGACCCCAGGGTTCCAAGATATGTAAAAAATATAAAAAATAAATAAACTGGCAACACTGAAACGTCAACAACGTCAATTTTTTGTCTCGTATTTCGCATATTTTTATTATTCAATCAATCTGCCTAGCCTTTTCCCAAATATGTTGGGGTCGGCTTCCAGTCTAACCGGATGCAGCTGAATACCAGTATTTTACATGGAGCGACTACCTATCTGACCTCCACAACCCAGTTACTGGGTCATACGATACCCCTTGGTAAGACTGGTTGTCAGACTTTCAGGCTTCTGACGACCCGTAACGACTGTCAAAGATCCTCGAATGACAGCCTGGACCAACGGCTTAACGTGCTTTCCGAGGCACGGAAGAGTCTCGGTATGAAAAGATGGTCACCCATCCACAGACCAACCTCGGCAAGCGTAGCTTAACCTTTTTTTTTTTTTTTTTTTTTTCCGTGGAGAAATGCTCATGCATACTGCACTACCACGGGGAGATAGTGCAGTTATGTGGGACTCCAACCCACTAAAACTCCACGGTGTCCTCCTCTGCCGCTTGTGGCGGGAACACGGGCACGCGTTAGCACTCACCGCGAACCCGCCGCGACTGTCCGTCACCGGACCCTCCTCTGAGGAGCACCCCCCATCACCGGCGCACAAGAACACATTGTGCACCGTGACCACCCCATGGACCAAACCAGCACATGGGCGCCAGACGACCCCGTGTCTAGTCACCCTTGGTCCCCCTGCGACCGGTCAGGTCAGTGGCCCGGCCGCCTACCACTTTTCGGCCGCAGAGGATAGGGAGAGCGGCCAACGAAATACCGACACTCCTCCTCCCCTGCGGCCCCACCGCGTCCGCCATCAGACGGTGGCGACCCCGTCAAGGCCACGGAAGGTAGGGAGAGCGGCGCACCGCAATACCGGCACTCCTCTCCCGCCGCGGCCTCCAAACCTCAGCCGCGATGCCTCCCATACGACATCGCGGCCCGCCTCAGTTGCGATGTCGCCCAAGCGGCACCGCAACCTACCTGTTGGCCGCTACGTCGTCGACTTCCTGGAAAAAGCCCTGACGAGCGGCCCCTCCTTGGGTTCCTCTTCGCTTCACCGTGGGTGACCAAGCCACGGCTACTGAGCCCCCCCGCCTCGACAATGCGGGAACCCCCCGGGGGGGAAGCGTAGCTTAACCTGATGGATCGACCCGTGCGGCTGTTATTACATAGCCACGAGCATATTTTTTATTATTATATATGCGTATTCAACATCAACAGGTAAAAACACACGTAACATTTATACAGAATTATACCAGATGAAAGTAAAAATGAAAAAAAAAAGACTATAAAAATGTACCTACTAAAAAATAGGCATAAACAATGCGGGCAGAAATCACTGATGTAAGGACGTAAGTAAATGATGCAGACCAGAGCCAGAGCACGACAACAAGCACACCCACCATCTCCAGACTTGTCGCTCAGCTCCGCCTCACAGCCGCTGGTATGCGCCTCAACCGTGAGCGCCGAGTCACCAGTTGCTGCTGTTGCGTCGAGCACGAGCGACAAGCTTTTCTTCCCACCTCGTCACCAACACCACCACGGCGGCGAGGAAGAGGACGGCCACCAGCAGGCTTGGTATCTCGAGGCCAACAGGCCCCGAAGAGGGTCTCCGCTTCTGATGGAAATGTGTCGCGCATGCGATGGACTCAGTCCATAAATGAAAATGAGATTCGCGCATATTATGGGGCTACAGAGGGAGGAATTAACCTTACAGCGTAGCGAGGACGGAGTACTTGAACCTGCCGTCAACGTCTCGGCCCAACGATTTTCGGAACAGGTACGCGTCATTCAACACAACCATAGATTGGATCTACACTTGATCGGCTGCGCTTGGAAATGCAGAGTAGCTCTGCTAGTAACCTACCCCTACGGGCCCACTGCGAGCAAACCAGCATATTGAGGAGGAGGATGCCAGAGCTATATCTACAGATAACCTATGCAATATGGAATTAAGGAGCGTTCTGAAGGATGTGATCGGTGAGTACCAGTTCACATCACCTGACCTTAGACCACGGCTACCACGTTTGCCCATGAATAAAAAAAAACAGAGCACTAGTGTGCGCTCTGGATGCGCTGTTACCAAATTTTATTGAAAGCAGCGCAGATCTTTGCGATACACACTCGTATATCATAGCTCGTGTTAAATTTCCAAACACTGAGCGAGCTAGACGGCCGAAACCATCCGCACCAACCTGGCAATGCAGAAAGAGACCAGGGAACTCATCGGGAAGTTCGTTTGCTTCAGGGAGGGCAATACACGCCCAAGGGTTTGTGAGGAGGGCGTTCTCGGGAACTAGTATTAGTCCTCGAGAATATATATCCCGTATCACAGAGCGCATCGACTTCATGAAGCAGAAAGTTTATGCATGGGCAAACCGTATCCGTCGGTATTTTGGATCGCTACACTCAGAACCGCATGTTCCAGAGTGATGAAAGTTTACAGAGCATGGGAGCGACGCATTCCCTCTAAAGGTGTGACTGACGGAGCCAGCTGTCAGCGGGAGGCAGCAGCCCAGCACGTCCCGAGTGCAGGCTGGCGTGCCCCCAAGCACACCAGCTGCGGAGACGCATGTCAGAGTCGCCCACGAGTTGCAAGAGGACCAGCCAGGAACCACTACTGAGGACGGGAGCTCTCAAAGCCCAGAGCAAGAGCTTTATGAGCCTGACTGTGGACACTCTTTGCCGATGCTGGAGACTAACCTGCAGAGCTGAAGGAGCCCGAGGACATACTCCTGTCAGGAAAGGCCGTATGGGAGATTACATCACTATGGTCTCACCGAGGTTATAAAACGCGGCGCACACCAGCAACGACGTGTAGTGTTTATTGATAGACCAATTCCTGTCTAAGCTAAAAAACCAAAAAAAAAACTTGGTATGCCCCATAGGCTTCTACTCAGTTCACCTAGTGTACCCTATTTTTTCAAATAAAGAAATCAGCCAGTATAGAATAGAATAATATAATACATATATATTTTTTTTATTTTTTCCTAATATCCTCAATATTTAATCATTTTTTTAACGTCTTGAAAAAAAAATAGCATATACGTAATTATCGAACTTAACGCGTCGCTTTAATGACTATTAAAGCGACGCCCTATGTTGGAAATTTCAGCTGAAATAAAAACATTTAAACGGAGATTTCATGGGATTTATTGGTGACAACGATTACAATTTCAAGATGGCTATCCAGAACAATATAACACCCATTAGACACAGCTAAAACCTATAGACAGGAGGTATCAAACTCGAATGACACATGCCATGTCACACGTTGTCGTTTTAGGTTGCGTTTAGGAACCCGTATACAAATTCCAATCCAACACCCTAAGCCCAGGCTCGTACCCTACAGAAGTGCAGGGTGCCCTTAGCGAGTAGTCGCTTACTTTATATGGTGTTTATGATCTGGCTGTAGGCCTTAATTTATTAAGGCACCGACAGCCACCAACCTCCTAGGTTGACCTGAGAGACGCAATTTACAAAAAAAAAAAATTGTTCTTCTTTCACGCAGCAACGGAGCATCGGATCGATGTGATTTTTTGCATAGCGATAGTGTATGGAGCAGAGAGTGACATAGGTAATTTTTTATCCCGGAAAAATTCGCCGCACGAGTAAAAATATTTGTGACAAATACTTTTGGTAGTCGATGTCTTTGATTTTGGAACTATCGTCTGTTTTTCAATCTCGTAGACTAATTTGACAGGTGCAAATGTCAAACTATGAAATGAAAAAAAGATACATGGAATATTTGAAATGTCAATTTAGTCTACGAGATTAAAAAAACAGACCATAGCTATATCATGATTTTGTTCGAACTGACCTCTAAAAATAATTTATTAGTAGCATGACAATCAATAAATTGGCTTGCATCACTGATCTTGTAGCTGTATGGTCTTCGGCCTTGAAGTTGTGCGTTCGATGCCGATTGAGATAAGATCGCCAATTGTAGTGGGACATGTTTCTTTAATTACGTTTTAAAGTAGAAATAAAGTTGGAAGTAAGATTGGAGAACCAATTCATGGCCGGCAGGCTTATTACGTATCTTGCAGGAGCCTAGCGATTGCAAAACTGGCGAAATAATTGCTTTTCAATCGCAAATCGGTATTATGTATCAGCATACTACTGACACTAGTGATAAGGTACTTTACTAACAAAATGGACCATATTGTTGTCTGACCTAAATAAATAAAAAATAATCTCCCAACAGTAGAGATTCATAAAAGAAACAAAAAAAAAAAAATAGGCTGTCAAGGGGACTGCGGCTGACTAGTGCCGACAGAACCAAGTGAAAAACGTAAAACGTTGCATAGCTCGTCGCATGTCGGTGACGCGAACCCTAAGGCCCGGTTTCCACCAAAGCAGAGAGGAGAGTAGACGAGAGGAGATGTGTTTGAATAAACCAATCCGATTTCGTTATTTCCACATATACAAGGTTGCCCCCCATTCTAAAACAATTTTAAAAGAGTAATGGTGGAGTTTGTTTCCCAATCTTTTCCATACAAAACTACCCTTAGGAAGGGGTGACTAGAATCCATTCTATTTTTTTGTAAATGATGACGTTCAAATGTGCGTTTTATGTGCCTAACTGCAGTAAATTATTTGACTTTGTCTTTGAAGGTGCCTTCAGGTTGACATCCAAATAAGTGCATCATTAATATCATCCACGACCCGACTTTACATGCACTGCTTTATTCATAGTCCTCTTTTATGATATATGACTTACCTCAAAGTAGTAATACTGAGACAGTTCATTCCTAGATCCTCCAAAGTATCTGACGAAGTACTTGAAAGTTTTCCCAAGATCCCAATCATGCTCAATGGTCTCGTTGATGAACCTCTCGCTGGTGATCGCGTATGGCGGTCGAATGGGTTTTAAGGAGAGCAAGACATTGCTAGCAAAGTCGCGACTGTCTGAAATTTGGTGAGAAATACTACTTAATTGTTACGAAAATCATTGGCAAAATTGAATAAATGTATACGCATATGTGCAAAAGTAAGAATGTATAAAATCAAATCTGATTCTAAGATTAAATAAAGTGATGAGGATGGTATCCCATTCAGTTGTATAATGAAGATGCAATATTTGTATATGTGGTATAGGGTAGGTATAGGGTTCATTAATAAAAAATAAAATAATAATAATAATCAACCACATTATTTCACGGCACGGCTTGAAGGCAATACTTGTGTCTTGGTCCAGTGCCTGAGCATTAGACCTTCCGCCCTATCGGCCACAGTAACTAAAAGGCTGTTGGCGCTGTCCCGCACTCGCCGCATCAGGGAGGCTATATGCTTTCGCATGATTGCGTAAAAATCATCTATCCGTGCCTCTGCGAACATCCCTGATGCGCTACAGTGTCGTGGCCCCCAACAGCGCCCTGTATGCGTTGTACTGGACGCGTAAGGCGCTGTAAATTATCCGGAAAAGAACCGGAGTTACCGACATAGCTTGCAGAGTAAGTAAACTGAAGTGGCAGTGAGCTGGCCATGTTTGTCGAAGGACCGATGGCCGGTGGAGCAGAGGAGTTCTGGAGTGGAGACTGCGTATCGGCAAGCGTAGCGTGGGATGCCCCCCATCTAGATGGAGCGACGACCTTAAGAAAGTGGCTTGGACAGACTGGATGCGCAAGGCGGAAGACAGGCTGTTGTGGCGCATCCTGGGAGAGGCCAGTATTTAGCTGTGGCTGCGGTAGACTGACTTGATGGACTGATTGACTCAATTATTTATTGCAAATGATAGGTACATACTACTCTTTGACGAGGTCGTTGTGATCCGAAAAATAATTAGGTAACAGATCCGGGTTAAAAAACAGGTCAAATGTGAGTTTAAAAAAGACATCGTAAGGAAACCTGAACTGAATGCTTCGAAAACTGTTTAGCATTTCGCTATCTGAAATCTTTATGTGAGTTTATATATCCTTTACTATAATCTTCAGATTCAGTTAGAATATGTGGCTCTCCTTCTGATTTCATGACACCTTTGGTCTAACCGCAGTACACGTTTTTTAAATAAACCGGTCCTTGATTTCTTTGTAGATCTTGCAACCGGTTACCACACGCCGCTGCTCGGTGATAATCACTTAATCAGTGATAACATATGAAAGCATCGGTGTCGTGTTTAGTTTTTGTTATCAGCATCTGATAATCTCATGAATGCATGTAATGTCAGATTAGCTGGACAGGTGTCGGTAGCTGAGTAGCATCTGAACTGATAGATAATCTGGGTAGGTTACCTACTTTACTGCACTTTAGACAAATCTCGAAAGCTACCGTTTCCTATGAGTGCGGTGGCCGCCACATAGCGTCCGCAATTTATGTCACTGAAATGTTATATACAGGGTGAATTTTTCAAGTGGGCGTGGATGGCCAAATCCGAAACTATGAGGAACGCGGAAAGTACTCAAAGGAACTCAAAGGTAGCACGATTTTGATGAAAACTAAAACTGCATCATTGGATTGTGTGACAGTCGGACGGTATGACAGCTGTGTCGCCTGGACGGTCTGACAGCTGTGTCGCCCGGACGGTCTGACAGCTGTGTCGCTCGGACGGTCTGACAGCTGTGTCGCTCGGTGTTAGTGTTTCCTAGAGAACGTTTTTTAACACCGTAATGTCAAACCCCGCTACCATCACGTTTATGATAGCCGTCACTGCGGCCGTTGTCTGGCGGCCACCGCTCTTGTAGGAAACCGTAGCTTTAGTAGATATCTTGTAGATGTCTACGCAAGAGCGACAGTAATAACTTACTATCTGATGGGCGAGCTGTTTACTTGCCTCTGAAAGCACGTCAAGCCGTTCGTCCTAGCTGTCAATTTTAGAACTATAACAGTCGTTAACGACTTTACAATGCGCACAGCAAAAGTTGGAACTCTCTATCTGCGTCAGTGTTTCCGAACGCATACAACCAGAATCTCTTCACAGTGAGAGTGAACAGGCTTCTTCTGCGTAAACTCACTCCATCGTCGACTCTGTCTCTGTCGCCTCCGACCTAGACTAGAGTCAAGAGCAAACCCATCTCAAATAAAAAAAGCCTGACAGCCAGTCTTACCTAGGGGTATCGTGTTACCCAGTAACTGGGTTGTGGAGGTCAGATAGGCAGTCTTTCCATGTAGAATACTGATATTCAGCTGCAGTCGGTTTTACTGGAAGCGGACCCCAGCATA
Organism: Dicycla oo; assembly: GCA_948252095.1. Taxonomy (NCBI): domain Eukaryota; kingdom Metazoa; phylum Arthropoda; class Insecta; order Lepidoptera; family Noctuidae; genus Dicycla; species Dicycla oo. The sequence goes on along the minus strand of OX411736.1, from coordinate 19,558,551 downwards.
CACAGCTGGGAAAAAGCCAAAAGGCAGGCAGTTTATGATGGGTGACCTGTTCACCAAGTTAAATCAAAACTGAAATATTGACGGTTGAATATGATGGACCGCCTTGTCCTATCGTATTAAGTAATTGCAGAAGAATTATCAGTGAACCAGAGAGAGTGGAAAGAAAATTATTACTGTAAAGAAGACACTTTTCTGATATTCGTCCTAACTAAACAACACGCGGCGCAAACGCACTTATTGGAAATGGGAGCAGTGGCTACAGTTAAACTTTGTAGGGAACTACACGAACATATTAGGTTGGGGAAAAAGTCTTTTCGCATTATAGTATGTATGAACTTGTAATAAAATCTCTTTGGCTATACTATTTGTATCTGGCTGGTTTTGGTATCATTGAAAGTTTAAATTTTAAAGAACATAATTCCAAATTCAAATTAGGAAAATGTTGATTTTCATTTGTTTTTCGTACCGTCAAGATGAGTGAATCTAATGAAGAAATTCGATACATTTTAAAATTTTACTACAAAAAAGGTAAAAATGCAACGCAAGCCGCGAAAAAAAATTGCGATGTTTATGGACCTAGTGTAGTGTCTGTGAGAGTAGCACAAATTTGGTTTAAGCGTTTTCAATCCGGAAATTTTGATGTCAAAGATGCACGTCGCTCTGGTCGCCCTATTACGGATAAAATGGATGCCATTTTTGAAAAAGTGGAGCAAGATCGGCATATCGATAGTTACGACGTAGCTGAAGAACTGGAAATTGACCACAAAACAGTTTTGGCGCATTTGAAAAAAACTGGGTACACAAAAAAGCTCGACATTAGGGTACCTCACGAGCTCACTGAAAGAAACCTAATGAACCGTGTACTCATTTGTGACTCTTTATTACGACGTAATGAAACCGAACCATTTTTGAAGAAGCTGATAACTGGTGATGAAAAGTGGATCACGTATGACAAGAACGTGCGAAAAAGGTCGTGGTCAAAGGCCGGTCAGGCTTCACAGACTGTGGCGAAACCCGGGTTAACTCGCAACAAGGTGATGCTGTGTGTGTGGTGGGATTGGAAGGGCATTATTCATTATGAGCTGTTACCACCAGGCAGGACCATCGATTCTGAACTCTACTGCGAACAACTGATGAGATTAAAGCAAGAAGTTGAGAGAAAGCGGCCGGAATTAATCAAAGGGGGGGGGGGGAGGGGTGTGGTTTTTCATCATGATAACGCTAGACCTCACACATCTTTAGCCACTCAGCAAAAATTAAGAGAGTTTGACTGGGAGGTGTTAATGCATCCGCCGTATAGTCCTGACTTTGCACCTTCAGATTTCCACCTGTTTCGGTCTCTTCAGAATTCTTTAGGCAGTGTCAGGTTAACATCACGAGAGGACTGACAAAACCACTTGTCGCGGTATTTTGACCAGAAGTCCCAAAATTTCTATAGCAATGGGATCATGTCCCTACCTACAAGATGGCAAAAAGTTATCGAACAAAATGGTACCTACATACTTTAGTTAAATGTAAATAAACTAAATTAAAAAATGTTTTGAATTTTCTTAAAAAATGCGAAGAAACTTTTTTTCCAACCTATTATGACAAAAACATAATTTTCCACTCATTTTCACAGAAATGTGAGGTTTTCAGAAGTCAACAAAAAACGCACATAACAGAACCCGCGAAACCTCACGTTTTTCTATTACCTAAAGGAACCCAAAATTTTGGCACAGTTCATTAACATCGTATAGTATATCGATCACCATCAGTCCTTCAACTTGGGGGATCGGCTGAACATAGATCGTCATAGATCATTGACAACTTATGGGCATTTCATCAAACTGCGTCACTATATGTTTATATCTTAAGAAGTTTACATACAAGGCTGTTTGGATCAACGGGCGAATAACTTGATTCCGTTAGGTAAGTATACACGTCCAATTTGCCCCTGACCTAGGTGCTTCATCGGCTAACCCTTCATATTCATTTATTTGCAATAGGTTGGTCAACAGTGCTGAGTCAACAGTGTTGGTCTTAAGATGATAAAATGTTCCAACAAAACCGACATAGAAACTGATACTAATAATGAATTAATTAATGTGATAACATGGCTGGGGGACAATAATCTTCATGTCAATGTTGAAAAAACCAAAATAGTTCATTTACAAACATGTAACTTGTCAGTAATACCAACAGCAATTAGACATAATAATGCATTGCTACAACCAGGGACATCGGCTTAATTTTAAGTATAGTAATTGACAACAAATTGAACTGGAAGGAGCATGTAAAAAGAGTATGCAGTAAGCTTGATAAGTTCAATAAAGTAAGTGTCCAATAAAAAAAAACAGTCCTAAACGCTTATCATGGGTATGTTTCATCAGTATTGCGTTACGGCCTAGTAATATGGGGTAATTCAGTGGATGTGGAAAGAACATTCAAAGTGCAAAAAAAATGCATCAGAGCCATGAGTGGAGCAGAATACCTTGACCACTGCAGACCATTATTTAAGGAATTAAAAATACTCCCACTCCCATGTCTGTATATTTTTGAAGTGTGTCTATCTGTAAAAAAATACCCTCATTTATTTCTATTAAATGAACAAGTCTCCGAAAGACTGAAAACAAAAATGCCGGGAAATTACTAGTACCTGCTCAGAGATTTGCAGATTATGCAGTAGAAATTCCAGTTGTATGACAATTTTATAATAAATTCCCACCTGCCCTGAGAATGTTACCAATTAATAAGTTACAATGTAAGATGTTTGCTTGGCTCTTAGACATGTGTTTTTATTCCGTCAATGAATACTTACATCATAATTTTTGATATTGTAATTATGATCTTAATAATAACATTAGCATTTGGACATTATTATGAATTCTTGGACATTGTAATTTTTAATTTGATATTATGATTTATGTTTTGACATTATAAATAATGCATTTTTTGATGAATTTTTACCAAGTCTATTAATCTGTCATTAAAATTGTAATTTCATAACTATAGATAATATTCTTATACTCGTAATGTACCTAGTTCTGATTTGCATGGCTAGCTTATTATTTAATATTTCTACACCAGCAATGGTAGTATGTGTGAAATAATGTTTAATGTAAGATCTCAATGTACTCACCATATACTGAGAAATAAATAAATACTTACTTACTTAAAGTCAGTAATAAAGTTTCCTATTACATAGTCAGACATTTGACATGCAAAACTTAACAATGTTGTTACTGCTAAAGTATATTTATTTCCTCTTCATAAGGGCAGGCTGTGCGATGCTACTATTTTCCATCACTAGTGGACTATCAGTTTTCCAATATTAATAATATTACTTATACACATTTGCTATCAATACGTCTTTACCTATGAAATTGCCGATTTTTGATACTGGTTAGTGTAAAGATCATTCTATTTAGAATTCCAAATTCAAATTAGTTTTATAATATAGCATGACATTAAAAAAAAATCAGTTGTTCATTTGTTTTCCCGCCGTTCAATTTTTTTTTAAATATCGATGTTTCTGTAACCATGGAAAATTCGAAATTGCGCGCTATTTTCCAATACGAGTTCCCTCGTGGCACCAACGCAACACAGACAGCACGTAATATTAACGACGTGTATGGAGAAGGTACCGCAAGTGAACGCACGGTGCGTGTTTGGTTTGATCGCTCCGTTCTGGAAATTTTGATCTCTGCAATGAGCCCCGGGGTAATATTTCTAATCCAACGAGGCGGCGAAAAACGCTTTAAAGAATTTATCGATTCTCCTTCCTTCCCAGGATATCTATAGCAGAGGCATCAAAGAACTTTTATTACCTCCTAGCAGATGTTCCTCTCACAGTTCCACGTAAGAGACCCCGCGCTGTCCTAACTAACACATTTTGTCCTCCATTCTGTCGCACCAATATCGGTGCCCATGGTCCGCTCATAAGAACTATTAACCATTACAATATGCTCAACAAAAACTTAAATTCAAAACTGGACATATTTCACGACTCCTTGGGTGGTATTCGGAAAAAAATCCTTGACCATTATCATGTAGTCACATAACTTTTGTTAGTAGAATTATGTATCTGAATTATTGTGTTTTATCATTAACTTGTTTTATGTTTGTTTTATTTTATGTTGTATAAAATAAAACAAACATAAAACAAGTTAATGTTAAATAACTTTAAAACTGAAATTTTAAATTTTACTTTTAGGTTATAAGCAGCTTCTGTCCAATGTCTTTCTTTTTTCTTTAAATGTTATGTACACCTATAATTTGTGTATACATTAGCAGTAATACCTCTCCTAAATACGCTAAACTAATGTTGAATGTATATGCTGTTGGTGTTCTTTAATAAATAAATAAATAAATAAATTACAATGGCAAAAGTGTATCGACAATGTTTCTTTTAAAGCTACTGTTTGTTTTTGTTTCTATGTAAATAGGCAATTTCATAGGTAAAGACCTAATATTATTGAGACAGCCGTGGTGGCCCAGTGATATTGGTCTCAACTTACGAGTTTGAATCCAGGCAGGAACCTTACTTTGTGTATTTAATTTCATCACCACTGCTGTGAAAACATCGTGAGGAAACCGGCACGTCCTGGAACCAAAAATTCGAAGACATGTGACATCTACCAACCTGCACTGGGCCCGCTCCATCTTACCGAGAAGAGGCCTGTTCCCCACCTGTGGGAATATTCCAGGCTGATCATGAATATAATGACGCTAAGTATAGTTAATTCAATTATTTGATCACTACAACTGCTGACTCACTGGATTTTACCTACAATTACAAATAGTCGATAAGGTATATGGTTCTATATCTCGCTCCGTATTTAATTGTATGAGGTTTTCTTATTTTGGTGTCAGTGGGCGGTGGGTTTTATTCAATTGTATTGATACTTTGGTACTCTTATGGATATTAAGATAATTGTGGGTAAAACTCGGTAATCTAATTAAATATATTGTAAGTACTTATAGTATATTTTGTATCCTATTTTGTGTGTGTATGACTGGGCCACAAAGAAAGCGGGTCGGTAATAAAAACCTCAATAACTTCCAAAATATTGGAGCTAGCTTTATGAAATAAAGATGGTATTATAGATAACGTTCTAGTGCTTAAACTAATGTCATAAAAGTTCAAGATTATGAAGTATATTTTGAATAAAAATAAGTTAAGTGAAAATTACCATTATCACCAGATTTCGAAAAATATGCTACGGTATCAAATATGCAATTTTACACATAAATACGGCATTTATTGTGCAGAAATTAATTATTCTGATCAAATTCAATTAAAAACATGCCAATGCTTGAAGACGGGCGCAGCCAGCATTATACAGAGGGAACTGTTGGTGTCGCTATCGACCGCTCAAAGAGTGCTCCAGCGATTTGAAGGGACTGGATCCAATATTCGCAGACCAGGAACAGGCCGAACAAGCTGCACGACGATGTTGATCGATATATCGTGTCAAGAATGTTGAGAAATCGATTTCCAACGGCTGTTGAAGTCAAAAATCAACATCTACGTGCTGGAGGGAGCAATCCGAACACGTGTACAGAGAGACGGCGTCTTGCTGAAGCAAACTTGAAGCCATTTAGACCTGCAAATGGTCTTAAAAATCGAAAGGCAGCTTCAAAATTCAAGGCTGAGTTACGCTAGAGAACACATGAATTGAACTCTGGATGACTGCCAGTTATCCAGAGTTCAATTCATGTGTTCTTTCTTGACCAGTCATTGACTGGTCAAGAAGGTCTGTTTTTGGAGCAGTCGAGGTTCATGCTATACACACACGATATGTTGGCTCATTTTAAGTAAACATGAGCAAGAACGCCATCTTTATGCAAGATACCGCTCGTCTCCATATAGCTCGGGTAGTGTTTGACTACTTTGAAGATGTCGCTATCACACGCATAGAATGGCCAGCACGCAGCCCAGATTTGAGCCCCATCGAGCATGCCTGGGAAGAACTGGGACGACGTGTACGCCGTGTTGTGAAGTGAAAGAAGCACCGATAGAGGAATGGGTGAATATTCCTCAGCATCGATTACCAGCATCCATTTACCACAGCTGGGTAAAAAAAAACCTTGACCTGGTTTTTCAGACGGTTACCTATCATAAGTTCGAAAAATATTTGCCCAAATTTCATTAAAACTTTTCAACTATTTTCGTTTCGTTTTTTTTTACTTCATCGAAGTCACGTCTGCCACTGTATCAGTTGACCTATTATCAATTCGATTTTTTTCCGAGGTTACACTTAACCGAAATAACATTTGTGCAAACAAGCATGCAACATGCAATCTAGCATGCAACATGCAAGCAGCCATGCAACATGCAGCAAGCAATGTTTTTGTCACGGATCCGGCGCTGCGGGGTTTGGGCGGCCCCATGCGAGCTTATCGTGCAGATGGTTTTAACGCTCACCACCGCAGCTTTGCGGCGGCGAGCCTTCAAACCACCTGCTCTCAGCTCGTGGGCCGCCCCACCCCTCCGTGCCTACGCGGGCTTAAATTACACTCTAGGGGTAGGAAGACTGCGTGAAGTCGGTTTTGCAGCGATTCGTTTCTGTCAGTAAATTTTGTAGCACAACATATTGACTTTTCATGACACTATTTTAATTTAATATTGAAATGCTACGAAGTAACCGGCTATATTTATGACCAAATAATATTCCGTAAAATGTTGTTTCGGTGTGGTGAAAATTTGGCAAATGAAAAAGTTCAAAAGAGGCTTCGGCCAATAGCAAAAAGTTATTTTGTAAATCGGCGAAATATAGTTCGGTAAAATAATACTTATGACACATGATACTTCGATGATCTAAAAATATGTCAAATAGCAAAAAAAGACGTCGGTCAATAGTTTTCGGTAAAATGAAATTCGAACAAAAAAGTTTTGGAAAAGTGATCGGTTCCCTTTTCAGACCCTTGCTTCTTAAGCTTAAGGTGGATCCGCACTGGTAGCCCGCGCAATTCATATTTTCGTGAGTTTTTTGCAATTTGCAGGTCAGTATCAGGTTGTATCTTGATCAAAATGTGATTCGCGACCAATACCAATAGAACTATAAGAGTTATCAATACATCTTTCTAAGTTAGATTTCGGAAATCTAACTAAGAGAGATTGATGATTCTTATGGTTATAATCATGTTCATAAATACATAATATTTGTTAGTGTCGCGAATCATATTTTGATCAAGATACAACCTGATACTGACCTGCGAATTGCAAAAAAACTCACGAAAATATGAATTGCGCGGGCTACCAGTGCGGATCCACCTTAATTATGCAACGTAAACTTACTTATAACATTATGTTTGTGCTTAATCGTAATTTTATACGAAACCACTCTAGGATAAAATAGTTTTAGATTCGAAAACTAAGACATCCGACATGTAAGGTCCTTTATATCAAAGCTATCTCGGTTACGACATAACGATATAGGTACATACGGATAGTTACAGTAGTTCCTGTAATAAAAATTAAACCAAAACTATGGAGTCGACTCTATTTTACATTATTTTAAAAGTTCATATTTATTTTTTTGGCAATAAGGCTTGTGATTTTGTATTGAGGCATTTTATTTTAATTCTAGTGCACATTGAGATAATTAAGTAGAAAGAGATCTATTTTAAAGGTAATTCACATTTCAGAAGACATCTTACATAGATAAGTTAATTATTTTGTTTCTCATTCATGAATGCAGAAGCAGCTTTCTGGCTTAAAAAGTTTTCACTTAGTAATAAACCGTAAAGTTTTCATGTAGCCATGGTAATCCCATCTATCGACAATACAGCTAACTACACTTTTAGTTAGCTAAAGGTTCAAAAAGCTCTTTACTAAGGGCCGGTTTTTGATCCGTATTTAACTCAACCAATGGTTAAGCATAGTAACTAAATGTTAAATTTTGACTAAATGTGAAAGGCTAATCATGAATGAGTTATGCCATTAGTTACTATTTTTAGTATGAATGAGCTAACATGAATACATTCATGTTTAGCCTTTCACATTTAGCCAAAATTCAACCATTAGTTACTATGTTTAACCATTGGTTGAGTTAACTACGGATCAAAAAACCGGCCCTAAGCCATACAATCAACAGCGCCTAGTAAATGATGCAAAGCACATAAATGCTGTGGTAACATTTATAACTAAGCTAGAAGCAGAGTAGGTAGTTTCATTATAAGTACATATTATTGTAACTTACGTTGCTATAACTTATCAAAATTTTACATCTGGACAAACGGAATTGAAACCAACTTTTCTAGTCCAGCCTTTAGCAGTTCACTAGTATAGACAAGGAGCTACAACCATCTTATTTGCACAGGCATTCAAACATTTTCCCCAAAATACAAACCTACACAAAAATTTTTTAGCCCCAATACGACTCCACCGCCTCAGTCTTCCTACAAACCTAGGAGCGGTCTTCCACGCATCAGTAGCGCTCATTCTGCAACGAAAACAGCCGGCGGCCGAGCGTCCTCGTCAGACACAATATGTCCTTAGTAGAAGGAGCTTCAGATACCGAGCATAACAGGCAGGAGGAAGAACCCAGGAACTCACAGCACACACCCACTGGGACCAAGAAGAAGAACAACGATAAAGGAAGACAGGTTAGTGAGAGACTTCAGTTTATTTTTTTTAAACTTTTCTTGTTAAGATTTCCTTTCAAAGTTTGTTGTAACTTAAAGTGGTGTTTTGAATGAAAAGTAGTTTTTTTTATCGTAGTATGTGGAAGGAGGTAGGTACCTTAATTTTTAGTTAAAGGGTTGAAGGGTTTAGTAGTCCTTGCAAGATATAAAAAAAAAAAAATGGTAGTTCCTGATAACAAACAGTGATTCATTAAAAAGTTTCACGTTAAAAAACTTTTGTACTTTTGAATTAGTCCTGTAGCAAGTCTGGCGGTATAATATACCTGTTTTATATTGATTTCAGTTTATATAACTTTTATTAAATTTTACGTATATACCTGCCCACAATTGGATATAATTAAAAAAAAAAAAAAACTGTCTGTAATGAATTTACGAAAAGGGCAATCTGATTGAAAAAGCTCTTGATTCGAGCTTTTAAAAGGAAAATGTACAATTCAGCTGTATTGTTGTGAATTTAAATGTTAAGTTATAGGTTACCATTTCTTTTATCTAAATTAAAGTCAGCGCACATTATTTTCGGTTATAAAATATTTTTATTTTGCTCACTGACTTGTTTTGTACTAAACTCATTTCGATTTACCTTCTTTTCGCATAGTTGAATTTCTGTTGATAAATGTTTGTGTTAATTAATCTTAGACGATGTAGTCTTTCGTATATGTTAAGAATAAAAACACCTTTGGCATGTAATTGTGTACTCCATTGTGTAGCTTTACTTATATTGATAAAGCTTTCAAACCGCAATTCTTAATATCAAGTTTATTCTGGGAATATATTGAAATTGTGGGCTTAGGGATTTATGTTAGTTAGTGAAATATAAAACTATGTTATATCAGAAGTGATCTTCAATAAAAGGTCAGTTAAATGCAATTTGGGAACTTTAATAATACCACATTATTGGTCCAGTATAAACACATTAACAAACTATTACACAGGATAAGGCAGGCATCGGTTTTCCAAATCTATCTAGGTACTTATAATAATATTACAAAAAGGTAAAATTTGTAAGATTACATGTATATATAATCTCCGAAACTACTGATCCGATTACAAACATTCTTTCACTGCACAGAATATATAATAGTACAAGTGTCAGAAGATATGTTTTATATAGCGGGCAGAACTTACTGGATGATATAATCAGTGATCCTGTTTTCTAACTCTCAGTTGCTCGTCTTGCCTACTCCATAAAATAAATTATATTTAATGATACTTTTAACAAAAAAGTCAAAGTTAAAATTTTAATCAAAGAACTAATTAAAGTTCCTTTTAAAGAAAAGCAATATCTTCTAACCGAGTAAGCTTTAATTTTGATCATAATCATAATTTTTAACTCATAAGCTATTCGCAGTACCAAAACATCCTTTACTTCCATATATTTTTAATTAACATCAACTAGTTCTTCCGTTGGACACAGTCAATCTTAATTTACACTAAAATCGTTTTACAATTGATCTAATTTGACGTAAAGCCACACTACGAATTAAACAATTAATGAATATCACCAATTTATACCATATTAGGTGGTATAGATCCGTGGGACAGCATAAGGCAATTGATGGCAATTTTGTCCGTTCTCAACTTACTCGCCCACTTTTAAATGGCGTAATTATACAATGCCTGTTTTGTTGGTAACGTCTCTAGTAATTGGGTTTACTCCTACGCAGTATATTGCCTCTTAACGATGCCACTAATTTCAATATATGATTGCAACATTGTTGTTTTTAATTAGGAGTTTTTATTATCACCAATTTTAATACTAGCTTTAATGGTGTCTTCTGATTTGCTTTTTAATGAAGGAAATAAAGAGATTAATAAAACCATATGAGGTTCTAAGTTTTAAGAGCCCTGAGTTCTGCCACTAGTCACAGTATAATTACAGAAGTATACAAGTGCATGTTACAGCAGCGCCGCCGCCGCGCCGCGGTAATGCGTGACACTCTAACAAATGCAATGCTTTTCATTTCGACAATTTGACGACATTCATTGCGCTTACATTGTCGAGCAGATGAATTTTTAAATCATATGAAGCAATGGATTGTGAAAGAAAGTGTGTTACGCTATTGGGGTGATATATAAAATTCCCAGTACTTTTTAACATTATTTAATTTTCATTTGTTTATCATGACATCAATTTGGTTAAACCAGGGCTAGCATATATACATATTTACCTCTCGCAACTGGCAGCTCTTATAAAATTCAAAAGTTTTTTTATAACACACTTTTCCTTATGACTTTCCAATACAAACTTATAATCCAACGAAGACATTTCATGTCAATCTCATCAAACACTCTAAAATTAGGTCAGACTCAGCCCCAGTAACACAGTACCACAAAATCCGACTCATAAATCTTTCTGAAACTTTTGACAGCCGGAAACTAAAAGAACAATGCTACAATTAAGCTCGCAATATTTCTTGCGTGTGCGCACCCTATGCCTAGTCAAGCAGATCGCAATTATAGATCATTACTGTCGCAACACTATTCATGGGTTCTATTGTATTCTTATTAGCATTATTTTTCTTGATCGTTCTTAAATCGATTAAGTTAACGATTCAAAATTCATAGGCGAATTGTAATGGTTATCGAGTTATAAGTTGTATATTGTTGGTAATCGTTATTACGTTGGCTATGTACTTATCTGTTCATTTACTGGTAATCTTAGAAAGAGGAAATTTCAGAAATAATATAGTTAATATTATTTTTTTAAAAAGCAAAGGACTTTAAGGAACCCCCATTAATAATTTTAAACACCTCGGAAATGGAAATTTTTATTTGTTTTTTAAAGCATTTGGTAAATAAAATGAACTTCTTGCCAGATGTCAGACTCTTACATGTGGAAGGAACAGATCCATACTCTGATGAAGGGCGGAGAGAGTGAGTCCGATATCTCGGACTCCGAGCACTTCCTGACCAAAGGCGCCTTTCTCCTTACTCCCTCCCACGGCCTCAGCATGGAGAAAGCTTCGGCCATCTGCGAGAAGATGGAGTTCAAAGGCTGCTTCTCACTTACCAAGACAGCCACTGGCATCCTATTCAAATTCTCCAGCGTTGATGACTACCAAATGGTCTTCAAAAAAGGTTTCCATAAAGTTACTGGATCCAGGTTTTATAGGAAGGTAATTGGTTTGTTTTTCTAAAATGTTTGCTTTGACAATGCTTTCTTTTGTTATGCTTTCAATGCTTCCTTTCCTGTTTCCTTTGATTTGTTACGCTCTCTCTTATATTACGTACCTATTTGATTCTCTTCGCCCTTCTTGCATATCTTTACGTGGAATTTATTATTATTTTCAAAACAGAAGCTTATCATAATTTAGGTTCTCTTTTCTGACAAATTAAACTACTTTCCATAAGTCTTCGTAACATTTAATTGAACTAGTATATTACTTATTAATTTTATTGACAATCTTGATCGTTCCTTTATTAGAATTTCTAGCTTAACTTCGTTTAACTTACCAATTACTAATTCAACTCCCTGGGTTTCCAGATCGCCATTCCCTGCAGACCTCAGAAGACGTTCACCATCTATGTGTATGACATTCCCGATGAGGTCCCCGAGGAGGACGTCCGCCACGCCCTCTACAAGTTCACCTCCGTGGTTGAGGTGCTGCGTCTGCATTTCTCCGGCTCCCCCAAGGACGGAAACACTGGTTGGTATAGTATAGGTATCGGTATCGCACCTTTCTTTATCTGCTTTGATAGCAATACGCGCTTCGACGACTACCAGGCGCTTTGTGAGTTATGGTTGTGAAAGTTATGTATATTTTTTAACCTTTCTCTGATTCAGTGGTCATTGTTATGAATAGTGTTTTCTATTTCATGTCTTGCTATTGTAAACTTATTGTCAATTATACCTTGTCAAGGGGTATCATTAGGATTATAAACATAGATTTCCTGGACTGGTAACCTAAACTTAACAAAAGTATTTGAAACATTAACCATTAGGATGCATCTTTCAAAATTTACTAACACCCGCTAGTCTCTGTGACTTCATACTCTTTGCTTCATACCCCACACCAAAGCCATCAACCATAACATCCTTTTTTATTTCAGGAACCTCCACTCCTAAGCCAATGGAGAAGTCATCATCCCGTGCCCTAACGACTATTGATGGCGAGTTGGTCAGCAGCATGATCCCGAAAGAAGCCAACAGCGTGATCCGTGTCACGTTAGCCAACATTGAGGAGGCTAACATTCTGTTGCAGAATGGCCTGGACTTCTATGGAGCCACGTTCTTTCCTACTGAGCTCGCGACGCCGGCTCAGGCTGCCAAGCTCATCAAACCTAGCAGGTATTTTGTTACTATCCTTAATGTTGGATAGTGTACTGCTTCCATTATCAAAATACGGATTGTAGAGTCTCATCATCTTCCTATCATCATCCCATTTTGTGTTTGGGATCGGTGCAAAGTTTATTGAGCCTGAGGTAATAAAATGGCAAAACTGCAGATCAACATGGAAGCAAGCATCTATCATTATAATGTTAATCTACGTATCCTTCACAATATGAATATCGGTTTTTTGAGCACATAGCACATTTTTTTAACAGAATGTTAAAGTTTGATTGTCCCCAGGGTCACAGGCGGCACTGTCTCAGCCAGGGTCCGTGATCTACTGCCAGTGTTTGACCAGCAAGGCTTCACCAAGTTCGCGCCACCAGCCTCGCGCCTGGTCAAGCCAAGATCCAAGTAGACAACCAAAATGTCACCTGTCATTGCATGAAATTTTTCAAATCACCGCGAGATACGATTGTGCTTTTGCCAGAGTTTGTTTGCCAACCCAGAGAATGAACGATCTCTGGCTAAGCAATCGCTCGCCACAGGACTAGGCACAATTCGCTTTTTACTTGCAGTAATAAAAAATATGTCTGTTACTACAGAACATGCAATGACAGGACTTAATGGAAGAACGCTTTGGACAAGGAAATCGGAACAAAAATAAATAACACCAATAAAATTTCATATCGTAGGATGATTGTATTAATATCAACTAATAATGTACATATAAACAAGAGATTAAAAATACAATAAAAAATATGATTTTAATAGAATCCATGTACTTAAGTACTTACTTGTATGACATAATGAGTACCGAAATGCATTTAATATTATATTTAACTTAACTAAATAATGTGCCATTTCATAAATACTATTTTTATAATCTGTTTTGTTACCAATTTGTAATAATAAATGTTATTTTCTACCAATTTGTTGTTTATTTGATTCCCAAACTCTTTGGCGTTTGACCTATTAATGTCTTTTACATCAATGTTATCCAATAAAAATATTTTTCAAAAGTTAAATAAATGATTATGGTTATTGTAGCTCGTGGCTAAATAATAACAGCCGCACGGGTCGATCCATCAGGTTAAGCTACGCTTGCCGGGGTTGGTCTGTGGATGGGTGACCATCTTTTCATACCGAGACTCCTCCGTGCCTCGGAAAGCACTTTGACAGTTGTTACGGGTCGTCAGAAGCCCGAAAGTCTGACAACCAGTCTTACCAAGGGGTATCGTATTACCCAGTAACTGGGTTGTGGAGGTCAGATAGGCAGTCGCTCCATGTAAAATACTGGTATTCAGCTGCATCCGGTTAGACTGGATGCCGACCCTAACATAGTTGGGAAAAGGCTAGGCAGATTGGTTATTGTATACGAGGGCAAACACTGTGGCTTTTTCAGGATCTATTGCTTCATTAGTAACTTTAAGATTAGGTCTCCAAAAGCACCATGGAAGCCGTTGGATACAAAATCCAGAAAAACTAGATCTATAAAAGTATTTTCTAACATCTTGTCTTTAACATGGAATGTTATAAAATCTCTTAAAATATCGCAATCATCCTTAATTAGTGCAAGTAGATAAAAATAATATAATTTGGAATATTCTTTTAAATACTTTACAGTTATTTAATATCACTCTATGTCTTTTGAAAATATAAAGTTATATTTCATTAAATTATCTTACATTCCTACAAATAGTCCTTTAGATACAATAGCACCGATCTTATGTATCGACCTTAATTAAACTGACTACTTAAATATCACAGTTTTTATTATATGACGGTAGCAAACAGCACATTTTATATTTTGTACATTGTTCCTTCTAACAACATGGCTTGGTCTGATCGTCAACACAAAGAAATACAAATACAACTATTAAACTTTAGGGCCAACGCTTTTCTTCCCATTTCTAAACCTCTCCTCTATTTCTTGCAAACTCTTTCCTTTGGTTTCTGGCAATATGAAGTACATAACAACTGTACCAATTAATGCTATCACTCCATAACTGAGGAAAGTTATCACTTCACCAAAATTGCTCATCATTCCTGGAGCTGTTTTGACCACAATAAAGAAAGCAATAAATGTTGTTGCTGAACTGATACCAGAGCCCAAGCCACGTACTTTCGTTGGGAACACCTCCCCGCACATGATCCATGGTAAAGGAACCAAGCCTATAGATATAGCACAGATGTAGAACATTAAAAACATTAAAGGCAGCCATGACATATTCTCAGGCTTCCAATAAAGGAACATTGAGAGCCCCACCATGGAGATCGAAGTCCAAATACCACTTATGAAACATAAAGGCCGCCTTCCATATTGTTTGCATATTACACAAGCGACAACACTCATGAGGACTCTTAATGAATCTATAATTAGCATTACAAGGTAATGATCGATACCCTTCCCGACGGCCTTCTCAACGATTTCAATTGAATAAAATGCAACTGCATTTACTCCAGAGAATTGACACGTGCAAAAGAACATAATCATGATCACTAGAGGCTTTATCAACTCAGGACTTTTCAAGCTTATCAGCTTTTCTTTCCATGACAACTTCGGCGCGCTATCGTAGGCCTTCTTACTGTCGACAATTCCTTTCAATTCCAATTTTGCTTCTTCACCGTATCCTCTCAACCAGTAGAAAGCTTTTACTCCATCTTCTATCCTTCCTTGTGATATCAGCCAGATAGGACTTTCTGGTACAAAAGATAATAATCCGACGGTTAATACTGGGAAGACAGAACAGATAATTGCAGTCCATTGCCAAGTTAAAAACGTTCCTATGGCATGGGCAACAAGTATTCCTAGGGCTATGGCTAAAGAAACTGCTGCGAGGAAGAATCCTCTGTATTTTGGTTCTGTAGTTTCTCCGATGTATACAGGGATTAGGGGGCCGGAGAGGCCAGCGCATAGGCCCGTGAAGAACCTCCCGATGAGCATGAGGCCGAGGTTGGAGGAGCAGGCGATGAGGATCCAACCGAGGAGGAGAGGGACGCAGGTAATGTAGTGGGACGACTTTCTTCCGAACTTTTCCATCATCCAGCCGGAGACGAGACACCCTGGAGCCATTGGTAGTGCTGCCATTGCCGCTGTAATGAGAAAAAGAGGTGATGGTCACTATCAGTCCTATAATGTATATCTGTCTGTACGTACCTATATTTTTGAAAACATGTTTATTTAAGAACATACGCAAATAAAATGAAATGTTATATTTTAGTTTTTATTGTTGTAGAACAAACATGATAAAATTGCGTACCCCAATACATAATAATATAATTTTCAAGAATTTACTTTAATCTAAGTAGGTTAGTACGACATACTATGCAATAATGTGAATGATAAGAGCCTAATGCGAAATCTTATCAATTAGTTATATCTTCTGTTTCAATTTACAAAAGTGATACAGTAAAAGAACGCAAAATTGTATGCAATTTAACAATAAGCGGTTTCACTCTACTTCACAAAAGGGAATTAAGCAGTTCAGTTTAGCAATTGGTTGCTACATATTCATGAAACCCCATTCCAAAAGTAAATTGAAATGTTTATTGAACACCCAAGACTTGTCAATTAAATGTACTTTAACAATTTTGTATCGAACAAAGTTTCGCTCCATTTCAACCATTACAATTTCAATTTGCTCTGGAATTGGTGAAGTGTATTGAAGGCCATCTAAATTATAATATATTGTGTTATCTCAGAGCTTAGTTACATGTTCAGTATCGCATAATGTCTTGTGTGCTTAGCACTAGCTCGTTAAAGAAACATACGACAGCTACGGATGCTGTAGCTATTTGCACTCCTAATGCTATTTAGTTGATGACATTTGGGTGCACTATACTTATATATACCAGGTATAGAAGTGTAAACTTCTGCACAACCCTTCCAGGAATATAGGTGTATTATGCTATTAAGAATGTTAATCAAAATATGACTATTACCTATCCATGACGTAGTGTCTTCGTCCGAGGGTATGGGTCCAGAGTTCATCTTCAGCTGAGGCAGTAGGATCGCGGAGTACCCTGATGTCAGGCCGGTCACGAAAGTCAGCAAGATCGGCGCTGATGATGCCAACGTCTGAAATGCAAGTATTTTAGTTAGTTTGCGTTCTTGCATTCAAGGAAGGAGAGATTTTATGAGGTTTTGGCTACACCATTGTCATATCCAAAGAGTACTTTTTACATACAGGGATAAATAGGGAGGTCATAACAATGGTTTGACAAAGAAGCAGAGAATATATAAAATTATTTCATCATGTATCTGCATAGACTTTTCCCTACTACACACACCAAAACAAGCTTGCGATCAGTTTGAAAAATCGAAATCTTTTTTGTTACGGTAGAGACTATAATAGAATTTCTTCTTCTTTTTAGATTCTTTACTTAACAATATAGAAAGAATATAAAACAATAAAACAAATTCAATTGTTTTTCCATATAAAAAGAAATTCAATCCAAGCTTGCGCTTATTCGGAAATCTGACTTAGGCGGATCTGGCTTAACGGATTTAAAATATTTTTTGACGGAAAGTTGTGACTGAAAAAATGCCAAGAGGATTATCAGAAGTTTTACGAGCATGAATTTTAACTTCGAGGGAAGAAAGATATTCCATGAGAGAAATAGCACGCAGAGTGTATCCCAGTCCTGTGTCGAGGCCACATTGCAGAGGTACCACGGCATGGATAATTTAGCTGACCGACCCCGCAGCGGTCGCCCAACTGTTCTGACTGCTGCTCAGAAGAGCGCTATATCAGATTGCTGGCAGCTCGTGACCTAACAATCAACGCCACTACAATAAAAATAGAAGTGCGAAGTGCGGGCCGCCTCTAGACTTGAAGTTAGCACTCAGACCCTTCGGAATAGCTTACACCAGGCAGAACTACGAGCACGGAGGTCTTGGCGAGCACCTCTGAATTCACGGCAACGTCAGCGACGGAAATTGCAGTGGGCAAGGCTTCGGCAAAATGAAGAAGATGAGGAGGAAAACATTTGACAAAACTGTCTTTTCGTTGACGAGTCTTGGTGAATCAGTACAGCAGATAACCGACGTGTCCGTGTCTGGAGAAGACCTGGAGACTCTGAAAGGCAAAGAACTGCGACTGGAACTGGTCAGCATTCTGGGAAATTGGTGTCCTTTTGGAGTGGAATTATGATTGGAGCTAGAACGACTTTGATCCCGTATCGAAACTCCATGACGGCAGATAGGTACAAAACAGTCGCTTTTGATGAAATTGTCAGTCCGTATTCGTACTGGTCGATGAAAAATCATCCGCAAATCGAGCTCAACGAGTCAATGCTGCTCTCCGAGAATACGACATCACTAGGTTAGACTGGCCTGCCGGCTCGCCTGACATAAACCCAACAGAGCACGCGTGGGATGCTCTTAAGCGAGCGGTTTAGAACCATCAGACACCTCCCCAGACAGTGCCAGAGATCAGGGAAGCCGCTATTCAAAAATGAGACAGTTTGCCGCAAGAAATGCTGGATAACTTGATCCTCAGCATGCCCAGGAGGATCTCCGCATGTGTTCTAGCCAGGGGAGGAGTTACTAAATAAAAACCTTCTATTAACTGCATAATCTTTTTCTTTCCATAAAATTTCTGTTACAATTACGTTAGGAGTGAATTACTCAATTTTTGTTATTAAAAAATAAAAAAGAGTTTATTTTTTTTAAATTTCAAACAGTGAATTTCTATTTAAAAAGAAATATAACATAAACACTATTACTTGATAAAGTTTTTATCAGCTTTTGCTAGTGATCACAAACTTTTTTGATCTGTGTATGTTTGGGCCGGCTTCCAGTCAAACTGGATTCAGCTGAATACCAGTATTTTTCATGGAGCGATTGCCTATCTGACCTCCACAACCACGGCACAACTAGGTACTCGTAACACGGTACCTCTTGGTAAGACTGGTTGTCAGACTTTCGGGCTTCTGACTACCCATAACGACTGCCAAAGGTCTACAAATGATAGCTGGGACCAGCAGCTTACTGATGAAGATTAGCGGACGTTCGACTTTAGGCACTTGTCCCGCCGCTAACGATGAGCGAGAAGTGAGTAGAGCTAGAAACTAGAAACGAGTTGGCGAGCAACGAGCAGCGAGTGAACGACAGCGACAAGCGATTACTCGCGGTATGCATATGTATCAAGCGTGAGTCTCTCGACGAGTGCTCTGCCCGCCAAGCGAGCGTCGTTAAGCAAGCACTCTCTTTGATATCTCTTGTAACTGCGACAAACGAGTACTCGCGCGCGGTGTGAACAGTCAGCAATGTACTATTAATATATGCATCTCTTTTGTTTACAGGGAGTGTATATCTATTGTACGGCACCACGTCTCATTATGTTTTTGTTCCTAATATTCTTTGGCATAACTGTTTTGGTATCATTTTTTTTGGCATAATAATACTTTGCCATAATTGCTTTCGGCATACAGTTTATTTATATTGACATAATTATCTTGTAGGCTAATTTACCTGACCCGAAAAGCCTAACCCTAGACGGTCGACGTCAGTGGCACACCGAAGTTCGGTTTGGTTAGGTTCAATTATGCGTAAGCTGTTATGCGCAAAAAATGATATGCGTAAATATAATTAATATAAACAAAAGTATGCCATGTTATACCATGGCTAAAATTTTTTTAGGTTCACTATCCATTTGCACAAAATTTTGTGCAAATGGATAGTGAACCCTATTGTACGTTTCTTGAGCGAGGAAATAGTCGATCGTTAGTCGCTTCCTCGCCGGCGGTGGGACAACTACGGGTACAGGTGTATCTAAAATACTATCAAAACATTTAAACTTTTAGAACCATAATATGTCTTTGAAATTGATAATATGTCATAATATGTCTTGGTGAAAGGTGATCGCAGTAAACGGATACCACGCAGCAGTAGTCTAGTAAAGTGGTGGTTGTACCCCCACCCTATTATCTTGTTCTAATTACCCTTCAAAACAATATAGGGGGAGTGGATGCTGAGAACTATCAGCACAAAACTACACACATTAAAATATTCACATATATGTAATACTAGTAATTACCTGTTTCCATAAAGGTGAAAAGCGAGCAACAGTTTTACTGTCAGTCAGTAAAGTTGTATCTTTCTTCTCCGGGTCAAGGGTCAGTCCCAAAGAAGAATTTGTCATCTGAATGTTTTGCATATACTGAGAAGATCTTCTTGAAGTTCTTTTCTCTTCTTTTTTCTCCTCTGCACACTTCGCTTCTGCGTAAGCTTCTTTATTGACATTTTTGAGATGTTCTTTTATTAATTCTAGTTTGGATTGTTTATTTTCGTTAGTATCTTTATTTGGTGTGTCTTCACAAGTTTGATTGCTGTTAAGATTATTTTTAACAAATCCGTCAGGTTGCTTATCTACATTATTATTCTTTTCAGTTTCAAGTTTTATAGCTTTGTTGTTGTAATAATTTTGCTGGGAGTCATTTTCAGCAATGCTCTTGTTAGTTACTTGTATTTTCTCAGCATTATTTTCGTCTTGTGCTTCATCGTTTACTGCATTGCTCAGTAAATCTTGTTCATCAGCAAATGTTTCGTTGTTTTCGAATGTGCTTATTGGTATACCGTCTTTTCCATTTGCATCTACCGCCATGCTCGTTCTGTAATTAAAGAGATTCTGTGATTAATTAAAGTAGTCAATAAAGACAGGTTCTATCTGTTTTATCTGTCATCGTCAATATAAATCTTTGTTTAAAGATTTCTTATCAGATACACTTGACGTCTGGTAGTATCACGGTTGTGAGGAAATACTTATTTGTTGTTCCTATTAGTTTATAAATATACATAATGACTTGTTCAATAAATCATTTATTTTGAAGTAAATGATGTGTGAAATTGGTTATTTTATTCATAAACATGTTGGGAACGGACACACAATGCCGTTAATTGCATGGCATGTTGTAGGTCAATATTTTTTCAGTTCGGTAATCAAACCCACGTCCCGTATATTCTGACAATAATCCGTCACTTCACCATTAAATTAGCCATAGGCTATTTTATAAACTAAATAGTACATAAGAAATCCAATTTTAGAATTTCTTCTAATGGCGATGATTAATTTCTGATTCCATTTAACATATCAATTCCACCATCATGGAAGAAACATCGGAAACTTTTAAAGTTGTAAACAAAAAGGCACGAGGGAATTATGTATGAGTGGATAATTACTGCTGAGACAATGGATTGCGTGTCTTATGCAATAAATGTTAGTGCGAGTTCGTTTAGTATTTATGTGATTACATGGGTATACTCTAGAAATATAAGTAACAATGAATTATTAATATCTATCTAACTGTTATTTCAAGTAGAATAAATTAATGCGTAATCTCACACAAAATATTATGTCAATTCAATGAATTACGATATGTAAGCATGACCATCCGTTGGCTAATGAAACTTGGAAAAGTGATCGATTGTGTCAACTAACTTATGTGGAGCTGTTCAAACCGTCGTAAACGATCGCATGACTTCTTAATGATTAGTGTTTTGTTTTCACTACATTTGTATCTTTTTCATCAGTATGGACACGATAAAAATACTATAATTATGGAATACGAGTTCCGTTGCGGTAGCAATGCCGCATAAACGGCTCGCAACTTTAATTACGTGTACGCAGTGAACACTACAAACGAACGCACGACTCGTTATTGGTTTGAAAGCTTCCGACATGGAAATTGTGATATAAAAAATGAACCCCGTGGTCACCCGAAAACTAAAGTCAACACCGACGAATTAAAAGCGATAGTGGAAGCTAACGATAATCAACCTAAGGCTGAGTTAGCAGCAGCTTTCAAAGTGTGCATCAAAACAATTTTGGTCCATTTGCGTCAAATTGGACGATTGTGACGCGACTCTTGTGGAACCATTTCTATGAAAACTTCATTAAAATTGTTCTGCGGGAGTCGAGTCGCGCCGTCGTCGCGTCGCGCTTGTCTGCAGTAGCCTTATAATAGCTAACGCGGGTGCCATATCCCGCGCGGGAACTGTCTTCCGTTGCTTCATATGTTCGAAAGTTTTATCTACACGTACGTAAATAACGCAATTAATGTAATTGAACTGTCAAAATGAAACCGATTCCGATTGATAGTGTGTTATGCAATTTTTTCGAACATATGAAGCAATGGATTATCAATTTTCTTCAAAATGATTCAGATTGTGATCGATAGTGTGTTACACAATTAGGGTGCAGAGCTTTATTACGATTGAAACAAATTCTGAAGACACAATCGAATGTGACACTGTTGACTGATTGACACTGCTCACAGATTGACACTACTGACTGACTAACACTGCTGACTGACTGACGCTGCTGACTGACTGACACTGCTGACTGACTGACACTGGTGACTGACTGACACTGCAGACTGACTGACACTGCTGACTGATTGACACTGCTGACTGACGGACACTGCTGACTGATTGACACTGCTGACTGACAGACACAGCTGACTGATTGATACTGCTGACTGATTGACACTGCTGACTGACTGACACAGCTGACTGATTGATACTGCTGACTGACTGACACTGCTGACTGACTGACACTGCTGACTGATTGGGCAAAACTAATATCGGGCTAAGGTTAGACTGGTTTTTAGAATGTTATGCTTCTTCGACTGGAATAAACATTAGTAGGTTACCGAAACTGATCCACGAACGACGATACTGAGCGAAAAGTCTCTACGTTAAATTCTAATGATGCAACATAATTCAATAATTTCTAACTGAAATGTAGTTTGAACTATACGAGTGCTCATGCTCTGTTTAATGTCATCTCCAAACGGCTGGTTGACACTTTCAGTGACCCAAGGGCTGGCTTTTACCTTGGCTAGAGGCTAAACGTTGCCATACAACGTGGCAATGCCGCCAGTCTTTTGGGTACATTACCAGACGACAGCGATGCGGAGTAATTTTTCGACGCCATATTTTAGTTTGTTTAAACACAGAATTAATACTGGATGGATGAAGTGGCGGCAGGTCACGGGAACAATCTGCGACTACCCCATTAAATAACAAAAACCAAACAAGATAAAAAACAATAAATAGATAGATTATTATTTTGGTAGATTTTTAAAACAATGATTAGACCATCTTCTGTCTTGTATAGAACACAATGTTGGGCCACAAAAGGAATGAATTAAAGGCATTAAAGGCGGTATGCAGACGAGATGAGAATTCTAAGAGGGATGTGTGGGGTTACGCAAATGGATAGAATAAGAAATGAGTATATAAGAGGAAGTCTGAAAGTGACACCGGTAACTGAAAAGTTGTGTGGAAATCAGTTGTCATGGTATGAGCATGTGATGCGGAGGAATGAGGAAAATGTCGTGATGAAAGTTTTGAGTATGAATGTGGATGGCTATACTAGTAGGGGAAGACCAAAACACGATAGATGAAAGAAGATATGACTAGAAAGGGAGTGACTACCGAGATGATGACTAATAGAGAGAGACATGTTGCGCGAACAACAAATAAATTGGGATAAGGGCAGGAGAATGATGATAATTTTATTTATGTAAGGTTATTATATTTTTATTTTGTATTAACGATATATACGATTATATATATTTTTTATACTAGTACAACTTGTACTAGTATAAAAAATATATATTCATTTCATTTTAATTCTGTCTACTTTCCTACTCCATTTCGCAATAATCTGGTTTCTACAATTTAATGTAACTCATATGCATCAGCAAGTTAGAGTAACCGACGGGTTAACGTGTTCTCCCAGATACGAAAAGCTGTCAATGAGTAAAATCAACTTATCCCCTCCTTTCTAATGACGCAATAGAGTCTAAATATTTCTAAAATGAGCTTCCATTTTAGAAATATTTAGACAATAGTTATAACCTCGTAAAAGTATCGTAATCGTACAAAGACACACCCGTCTATAAATCGTGGTACTATTTCTGATGTCATAGCAATTAACGATGTAGTAGTAAGTACTTCGTGATAAGAGTAGCGGGTCAATCAACAAGGGTCATACGAGGTTTTACTGTGTGATGTTATCAGACCCCGTGACTGATACTGAGGGCTATCTAAGGGCTAATCAGTTAAGATGTTAGTTGTCTTTGTTTTTGTTGGTTTCCTACCTAGTGTTGGCACGAGCTGTATGAGGACAGCTCATGTTATGGGGATAAATACAATTATTACAAAAGATGGACAGTCAGTGTGTTCGTTACTAGGCCGGTTGGTCAGTGTGGACCACAGAACATTATTAGATATATAAGGCAGACTTGTGATCAATGCATCATAAAACGATGCATTAAAGTTAACTGACGTGTCTGAGTGCTGGTCATATCTATCTGTCATTGAAAGGTTGTCGATACCAGGAAAATGGATCACTCTATCACGCATCTGCTAATTACATATTCGACCTAGTTGCATTCATTTTGACCCGTACACTTTCAGAAAAGAATAATTATTATCAAGGCACGTCTTCTCAAACATTATCGCGCTCCCCGGTCGGCCTTGATATGCAATGGTCTCTGTAGCTATGAAACATGAGGCACCAGGAGCTAGTGTGAATCTTTGGGTTCATTCGTTTAATCGGTCAAACCACGCTGAGGTTGGTGCATTTAATTCATTCACTCATGAGATGATAAGGGGAGTGAAAAAATTTTCACGCAGCAAAATTGCCTCACTACTGCAATGCGTCGGCGATGTTTGCTGAAGCTCAAGTAGACGGCTTTCACGCCATTATACGTAAGTGACCAGCATCGCTGATGCGAAGGGTGAGGGGCAGTCTCAACAGTTACCTGAATGTAATTGCAGATTACATCCATAGTCCTATTTGGAGACATTGGATTGAGCTGACGGGCGTCTTTTCTCTTTTTTTCTCTTATTGTCTTTGTGAATTACTAACATAGCTTTAAGTCATCTTACTTACTACTAACACTCTATGGACCGAAAATTCTGAAATAAATGTTTTGAATTGAATTGATTTTTTCTGAAATACGGTACTGAAGGAAAAACATCGTGAGGAAGCATGGACTTATTAATTTAAGTTTTAAATCGCTAACCCGTCTTGAGCACGCGTGGCGATCAATGCTCGTGCCTTCTCTGTATGAGAAGAGACCTTTGCCGTGCAGTAGGATAGTATTAAGCTGGTATTATTCATTGATTTATTCAGTGTAAACAATGAATCTTTAAATTGGAGACAATTTGATCTTTAAACTTGCACAATTAGATCATAATTATTGTTAATTACAACTCATGGTCAACCAATCAATTAATATATCATTAATTTGACTCAAAATATAAAATAAAATAATTGGCCCTCAATTATTTTGAGTGATAACATGAGATCAAGATTACATGAGAAGTATTTTGTACCAACAGACTTATCTGAAAAACAAGTGATGTCGCAAAAAAGGCCTCCCGTCCCATCTGTCATCTTTGGCATAGCTTTTTGCTCCTTTGTATCTAGTAAGTTTTCATTCTCACCGAACCCGTCTTATATAGGGTAAAAATACAATATATTAATATAACACAACTATCTCCATCAGGTTCTAAATTAAATGACTAATTAACTAACGAACCATACGCAAAAAAACACAAATGGACATTTTTAGGCGTCGAAGTACTCGTCCGCATCGCTGTCATCCGGAAACGTGCCCAGAAGATTGGCAACATAAATAAGGGTCAAATTAAATTAACTAGCGAAACTGCAGACGTGATTGGTATCGATACTAAACACTGTAAGCTAAAAATAAAAAAGATTTTTTTTGGGAGTCAACGACTGCTGGTATCGTTGTAACTTGAAATATTAGTTGATAAAATCTGTTTTCTTTTGTTTTATCATATTTAAATATCGATAGGTATCACGTTTGTGAAGTTTACAAAAAGAAAATTAAACTACCTAATATTTCAAGTGACTGCACCAACTGCATTCAATTGACCTCTCAAAAAAATCAAATATTTTTTTTGTTTCATGATAACTAGATAACGATACCCATAACGTCTACGGAGTTTCGCTAGCTAATTTAATTTGACCCTGTATAAAATCTTACACGGAGCGACTGACATCACAGGAGTCATTCTAGTACTACTTGACTAAAACAATTAGGCGCATGACAGGAATTCGGTTTCGGCGCCCGCACCCCGCACCTATCCCCGCGTTTCCCCTAGTGACGCGCAGTCGTATACTCGCTTTCGGCAGTGATGATAATACGTACAATATCAATCACAGTTCCGGTATTCCCTCGCTAGTTCCTATAACATCATAGGCATCATAGCTGTCATGCGCCTAATTGTTTTGGTCACGTAGTAGGTATTTTAAGAACGTTCGCATTCTAAGCAAAATCTCAATCTGACAGAAAAAAAAAAACTCAGATCTACCCATATTTTTGACCAGTTCATGACATAGAGTGTCACTGAGATGAGATGAGGAACGATTACGTACGGGAATCGGCCTTCTGACCTCCGCAAACCGATTAGGTACTGGAGCAATACCAACCATGCGTTGGAGGCGACTGTATTTATAATATTTAGCTGTCCTAATTTTCGCCATTCACCTCGAAATAATTTTATCAAATATCCCGGTTATAAAGATTGATAGTAGCGTACTGCGCACTTTAAAAAAATTCTAGAAACGCAGCTAAAGATTTTAATTCGAGATAAAGTATTTGAGATCGGAATATTAAACAAAGACAGCATATATTTACCTACTTTAATAGATTTATGTGGGTACTAATTTTCTACAATGTGCTTTCCGTGAATGTAGAATTATGTATGTTAATATATTCGGTACCAATGTCGTCGTGGTACCGGTTTGCGAGCGTGGTTCTGATTAAAATAAAGTCGAGCAGATCGATCGATGGTTAAAATAGTCTTGGGGCCGGTTTTTTAATACGTAGTTAACCAATGGTTAAACATACTAATGGTATAACTAATGGTTGAATTTTGGCTAAACGTGAAAGGTTAAACAAGAATTTATTCATGTTAGCTCATTCATATTAAAAAAAAAAAACCGGCTAAGTGCATGTCGGACGCACAATGAAGGGTTCCGTAGTTGGGATGAATTTATCCCAAGAACATGAAGAAACTTAACATTGTAGCTGCATCTGTTTGCATCGTTATGTTAACCCAAAATTTACAATAAACTACCTAAACACATCATGGAGATTAAAGATATAGATCTATTTAAAACCAAAATACATGAATTTTTAGTTGCGAAATGTTATTATCATATTAATAAGTATTTAAATGCAAGATGCTAGGCCTGCTACATCCGATTTACTATGTTACTATGTTAAGATGAATTATTTGTTATTCATTATAATATTATGAACTTGATTAATATTCATTATTATGAATTTAATTGTTAGGTATGTATTATTTATTATTATTTAATTTAGTTATTTGATTTATTTAAAATTATTTTTATTGATTATATATAATTGTGATTTATTGAACTTAGACATTATTGATAGTTTTAAATTGTACTACAATATTTGCATACCCATGTGATGGTAAAACATGGAGAACTTTATTATAAGGAAAAATATCTATGTATCTCTTACCCATGTTTGCAAATAAATAAATGATTTATGAAGCATAAAAACCGGCCAAGTATGTATCGGACTACGCGCAATAAAGGGTCCGTAGTTGGGATGAACTTATCCCAAGAACATACTTAACATTGTAGTTGAAAAACATATCTCCCATACATTGCAACTGCAAATGTAAGTTTGTACGCGCAATATTGAGAGATTTACCATGTTATTTTAAGGCCATAGACTTCTTATAGGTTTTCTTGTAATCTATAGGTACACAGGTGTTATGTTTAACAGCAGAGTTGACACGTTTAATAACTTATTGTTCATGGACGTGGAAACATATAATTATGCGTATCTGCTGGACTCCAACTTGAACCTTCCATACACTTATGACACATACAATCAACGGTATGGAAGTTTGAATAACAAAGGATTGAATATTGTGCTAACTGATTTGCAGGATCTCGTCCTAGATTTAAACTCAACAAACGCGTCGTCAGATGCTGGCTGTCCCCAAATAAATAATGCGCCAACTGAAACTCAACTTCCGGAAAATTGTCAGTTTTTTCTTTAGTCATTATTTGTATATTCTTCACCAAAACATAGCGGGACTTATGAATAAATCAGATTTATTGACGGTTAAACTAGAAGAGCTATCTAATACTGGGATTAATATAGATATTGTCTGCATAACTGAACACTTTGTCGAAACGGGTTATGAAAATTTCATACATGTACCTAATTATTGCCTCGCTGCCTTCTTTTCAAGAGACGCTAAACGAGGAGGAGCGTGCATCTTTGTTCGAGCAGGATTGCACTATAGAGAATTAACAGAAATTTCAAAACATTCAGTGTCAGGTGTTATCGAATGCTGCGGCATTGAACTAGTGTCTCATAATGTCATAATAATATGTGTGTACAGAATACCTAAACATAACTATAACATTTTCTATGATAAACTAGATGACATATTACGCAAAGTCTGTTCATACTCGTATAAAAACGTAATTTTGACCGGCGATTTTAATATCGATATCCTGAAAAGAAATAAAATTACATACGAATTTGAATATTTTCTTCGACAATACAATCTTAAACTATCACTCTTTGAACCAACTAGATTAAGCAGTAAATCTTGCATCGATAATTTTGCACATTCATTTAAACGTGGATGTAAAGCGAATGTAATGGATTTAGCACTCTCAGACCATACAGCACAATTATTAAAAGTACCTTCTAATAAAAAATGCACTCTAAAATACTGGAAAACTAAAAAACTTGACTTATCAGCGTCTAACTTGGCTAAGTTTAAGGATTGCTTGAAATGTCTATCTTTTTCGCAAGTTTATAAAGCAAAAGACGCTAACGAAGCGTATGATAATTTTATAGATGAATTTTTACTGTTCTACGACTTATGCTTTCCAGTTAACATTGTGAAGATTAATACCAATAAGAAAACAAAATGGTTGTCCCGTGGTATAAAACTTTGCAGTAAAAAGCAGAGACAACTACTTTGGGAATTTAGGCTGAAGCCTAATTTGGAAAATAAAACTATTTTAAAAAAATATTCAAAACTTTATAGGCGAATTATAAAACTAACGCAAAAAACACAAAATAATTATCACGTAAATACTGCCCAAAACAAATCGAAAGCTGCATGGCAAGTAATAAACAAATCGAAATATAACTTACCACAAGAGCCAATTTTATGTATTAATAATAAGAATTTGACATTTTCACACCCGCTTGACATTGCTAATGAATTTAATAAATATTTTATTGAAGTTATCGAAAATAATATTCAAACAAACAATGTATCGAATAATAAGCAACACCTAAAGGACAATATTTCACGTCAATCCTTATTTATGTTACCAGTCACATGCGATGATATAATCAAAATTATTAACAGTCTCAAAAATACAAATACCGTTGGATTTGATAACATATCAACTAAGGTTATTAAAGAAGTTAAGGAGATAATAGCACCGTTACTTTCGCATATAATAAATCTCTGTATTTCCGATGGTATATTTCCAACTCGTCTGAAAAAAGTAATAATTAAGCCCCTATTCAAAAAAGACGATAGAACTGAATTAAAAAATTATAGGCCAATTGCGAAAATTCCTATATTTTCAAAAATCATTGAGAAAGTGATCTATAATAGTATATATGCCTATTTTGAAAAATTTAAACTATTTTGCAATGAACAAAAGGGATTTAGAAAAAATATTAATATAAACATGGCTCTATTTGACCTACTATCAAGTGTCCTAACATCTGTCGATAAGAAAAACAGGGTTTGCGCTATTTACACAGATATGACAAAGGCATTTGATTTTGTGGATCATAAAATTTTACTACAAAAACTATATAGCTACGGCATTAGAGGAAATATTCTTAAACTTATAGAATCTTACCTAAATGATAGACTGCAATGCACAGAAATCACAAGAATATGTCCAGTAACTAAGTTGCAAAAAACATATACCTCGGCAGCAAGGCTGATCAAATATGGAGTCCCTCAGGGTAGCGTATTGGGACCCCTGTTATTTTTAATATATATTAATGACCTACCGAAAATAACAGGGCACGAAATGGTACTTTTTGCTGATGATAGCACGGTTATTATAAAATGCAACAATCCTAATAATTACGAACTTGACGTTAATGACACTCTCTCAAAAATAGTTAATTGGCTCAAGGACAATAATCTTGTAATAAATCTAAATAAAACTAAAATTATGCATTTCCACCAACGGCTTGTAAATACTCCAGTTAATGTCACCTTTAATCAGTCTAGAATAGAAGAGGCTAGCATTGCAAAATTCTTGGGTATCTCTATAGACTGCAAACTGACCTGGAAACCACATCTGGAAGAAGTTTGCAAACGATTAAGCAGATCAGCGTATCTTCTATTTCAACTGTCAAAAAAAGTAAGTACAGAGACACTCTTAACGGCTTATCATGGTTTGGTAGCCTCGGTTTTGCGTTACGGTGTTGTTTTTTGGGGACAGTCAACAAACCGAGAACTTGTTTTTAAAATGCAAAAGAGATGCATGCGGGCGATGTTTGGCTTAAGAAGGACTGACAGTTGCATCCCGTATTTTAAAAAATACAATATTTTAACTTTTCCTGCATTATACATCTTGGAAACTTCTTTGTTTGTAAAAAATAATCCCCACTTATTTAAAAAAATGGCCACAGTCAAGAAATTACCCATACGTACTCAATATATGAACACATTATGCCATGTTAAATGTAAAACTGCACTGATGAAGAAAAGTTTCTTTGGTATTGCTCCCCAAGTTTTTAATAAAGTTCCCGATGCAATTAAATGTATGCCAATTCAAAAATTCAGAAACACTCTCCAGAAGCTGCTAGTTGAACAATGCTATTACACATTAGACCAGTTTCTGAATGACAAATTTAATTAATCACATATTTGGAACTATTATTATGTTATTATTTTATTTTATTTTATTATAATGCATTCTTATTTTTTTGATTATTTTAATCTCTGCTGACATTGTATTTTTTTTAATGACATTTAGACTATTTTAATTTAATTAATTTTGACGACTGTAATATTGCTGACATTGTTTTATCTTTCTGTACTATTTTATTTAACTTTTGACAATTTTTATTTGTTGGCATTGTTTTTATTTTTTTTAAGAGATTTTTATAATGAATTTAATTTTGATCATAGCATCACTATTTTGTATGCCTGTCGGCGGAACATAGGTTGGACCAAACACTATTATATACATAAGATCATTGTACCCTGTGTTCACAAAATTAAAAAAAAAAAAAAAAAAAAAAAAAAAAAAAAAAAAACAACTATGTTCTATATTTTTTTCAAAATTTTAGGCTCAGTAGTTTCGGAAATAAGGCCTTATTTCCGAAACTACTGAGCCTGGAATGAGAGAATGGAGAATGGTCAATTTTCGTACATTTTCTTAAATAACTTTAAAACAATTTATTTTAAAATTATAATAAAAATATATTTGAGACCTGAGGGTCTCAAGCCCTTTCATTTGATATGTGAAACGGTACAGTTTGCAAAACTTTTTTTAAATATTTTCTTATTTGCCCCCCAAATTTGACTCCCATATTCAAAATTCACTTATTTACGTTAGACGTCCGTGTTTGGGTCACAGAAAATTATACGTGTACCGAATTGCAACTTAATCGGTCTATTAGATTCGGAGCAAATTGGCTGTGACAGACAGACAGACACACGAGTGATCCTATAAGGGTTCCGGTTTTTCCTTTTGATGTACGGAACCCTAAAAATAGTTACTAATGGCATAACTCATTCATGTTCAGCCTTTCACATTTAGCCAAAATTCAACCATTACTTAATATGTTTAACCATTGGTTGAGTTAACTACGGATCAAAAAATCGGCCCTTAATAAAGAGTTTTTTGATTTTCGGTAAAGAGATTAATGTTACTTGACATGTGACGACGAAGATATTACCATAACATCACGCCATGTTTCTTCAAAGGGTTCGGCAGAGATGTACATATAGTACACCCACATTTCGCTAGCTAAGTATAAGTCCCATGTAACAGGGGGCGAGCTTATCGCCATCAACCTGGCACAAGTCTAGACTCCGAACTGCTGCTGAGGAATTCCAGATGAAAACAACCAATAACACTTTGCTCAACCTGGGAATCGAACCTAGAACCTCATGCTCAGCAGTACTGCCGCCGTAACGAAATAGGACGTATCTACAGAATATTGAAATGAGAAAAAAAATCTCTTTAAACTTTATTATACAAAGGCAGATGCGTCTTTTAATAGTAAGAATTATTAGGTTTTCGTTAAGTTTCCGCCAATTTAAAAATACTGGTAGATGCGTCTCTGTTTGCTGATTCCAAATATGTAAATAAGTCTATTCGGAAAAAAATTCAGATACGTCTTTTACGCTTGCTAGACCAACGAGTCAGTGAAGTTAGTATCATTTCCTTCTATCAGGTAATAAAACCAACTGTGTTCAACAATCGTTCTTTAAGTTAATGAATGAATAATGAGTTATGTCAGTAATAAAATTCGCAGCTGAACAATGTATCACAAGTGGGCGTTTTGTGGTAATTCCTAAAACAATTAATTGTTATCTTCTTTGCGGAAGAGAATGTGGACCAGCTGTTTGTCACCCGCTCATAGCTTTGAATGCATCATTCTGGGTGTAATTATCTATATAAGTATGTATTTACAAAAAAAAAAGTAGTATAGGTAGTATATCAGTTATCTGGTTTCCATAGTACAAGCTCTGCTTAGTTGGGGATCAGGTGATTGTGTGTGAATAATGTCCCAGGATATGATATTATATTATTGTTATATTCCTAGCCTTTTCTAGTTGGGTTCGGCTTCCAGTCTAACTGGATGCAGCTGAAGACCAGTGTTTTAAATGGAGCGACACGGCCTATCTGACCTCCACAACCCTGTTACTGGGTAATACGATACCCCTTGGTAAGACTGGTTTTCAGATTTTCAGGCTTCTCACGACCCGTAACGATTGTTAAAAATCC
Organism: Dicycla oo; assembly: GCA_948252095.1. Classification (NCBI taxonomy): domain Eukaryota; kingdom Metazoa; phylum Arthropoda; class Insecta; order Lepidoptera; family Noctuidae; genus Dicycla; species Dicycla oo. The sequence continues at coordinate 19,525,593 of OX411736.1, read as the reverse complement.
AAGAATGACAGCCGGGACCAACGACTTAAAGTGCTTTCCGAGGCACAGGGGAGTCTCGGTATGTAAATAAAAATAATAATAACTTTTTATTCACACAAAAAAATAAACTTTGGTAGTAGGTTTACAGAAACGTTTATGAAGTTACGAGTATAAGTAAAGCTCTGTTTACACGATGCAAGCTTCTGGAACATTCAAGAGCAGTAATCGTATGCCGAACAGCACATTCAAACGTATTGCCATTCAAGAATTGAATGGAAGAGAAAATTTCAACTGTGTAACTATTACGGTTCATGAGATACAGCCCGGTGATAGACGGAGAGACAGACGGACAGCGGAGTCTTAGTAATAAGGTCCTGTATTACCCTTTGGATACGGAACCCCAAAAACGATAAAAAAAAATGAAAATTTCCCAGTGGAATATGGTTCAAAACAAGGAGCTGAATAGCTGTTAACAAGGAGCTGTTAGTATGCGGAGGGCTAACCCTTGCACCCTGCCTGCCTCTAACGAAGAGATTACGGAAGAACTTAAATGATGATCACATTCATCTGTGGTCACCAAACAGTCTGTCATGCGTTCTAATTAGAGTCAAGAGCAAACCCATCACAAATAAAAAATAAAAATTAAAATTTCACCATTGAATGGCTCATTGGGCACAACTGTCTCGTTGGTCTAGCTTGTGGTAGCAAACGCTACTGCTGTGCATGATGTCCTGGGTTCGAATCCCGGGTCGGGCTAAATGTTATTGGGTTTTTCTATCTGGAATTTCTCAGCAGCAGCCAGGAGGACTTAAATATAATAGGCAAAATCTGGTAAATCTGGTGCATCTCTGTCAAACCGTTCTTGGAATACAGGCGTCAAGATGTTACGTAATGCTCATTGGAGATCCATCTTGCAGATAAGACTTCAATACCATTTCTCAAGGACCTATTAGTCCTCCGAAAGAATCAATAGGTACCTACTCGTACTACTCGCAAGCAGCTCAGATATATATATAAAAGTGGCCGAAACAAAAAGATTACCTACCTACGAATATAGTAAGAATATGGCACATGGCATCCTGTACTTTCTGCCAACCACCCGGAGGCAAAAGCCGTGAGTTTACGCATGTTTTCTAACTAAATGACGATCGGCATCCAGTCTGACCAGGCGTAGTTAAATAAAATTAGTAGTTTATAGTACGGAACGACTGGTCGAGACTGTTGCAACCACTAGCTCATACTAGCAATACCAGTTTCAAGAACAAGCCTACAATATTTATCATGCAACTATTTTAGTTTCTCTCACGACAAGGAACTGTAATTTTTTTTTTAATTTATGGAACTTTTTTTTTCGACCTTACGTAAATTGCTTTTAAAGTTATGTTAAGGGGACTACAGGACCTAAACACAAGTTTTATAATACCTAAACGTACTGCAGTAAAATAAATCAGAAAAATATATGATATTTTGAAAACCTGATAAAAATCACGACGATACCTCTAAAAATTTCTTGAATAAAATCTATACAGGAGGATACGTGCAATCATTCTGGTTTTGTGTCAGATTAATCTACAAGCAACATTTTAACGTAAAATTGCTTTAATTAGTGTTTTATATATTTATTTCTGTAATTGTCCGTGACGTCACAGCGGGCCCTGTCAGAATACCAGCGCTGCGACACTTACTTTTAAATGTTGCAGCATCATGCTGAGAAAGAAGCCTTTTGACCACGTACGGGACTGTTTTTTTTATTATTTTTATTTCACTTTTGTTTTTTATTTTTTATTCTTAAGCTTAATTTGTGATCTTCCAGTGCGAGTCTCAATAAATACTTTTTCTTTCTTTCATTCTTAATTTTTAATCCATTTAATAGATTTTTTTGTAAATAGATAATTGCTTCATATTTTGCAATAAATTGCCAGCGTTATGTCATCGCGCTTCTCTTTCTTTTCTATGCAGTCCGACAGTGTCCGCACTTTAGGTTCTATAGTCCCCTTAAGTCGTTGTGTTGTTAGCTGTGTTGTGTGAAAGTTGTGTACTAACTCTCTTTGGCAACACTATCGTTAATGAACCATTAAGACTCATTATCATCGTCATGTATTAACTATCGTAATTTATGTGACATGGCCATTTTAAAGTTATTTTGTCATATTCTGTCTAACTTAGTTCTTTCCCTCGGCTAAAATACGGTACAGGCGGACAGCCTTAATTAAGTAAATACCTTATTGTTTACTAATGATCTATTAACTTCAACGGAGAACTGTGAGTTCAGAGGTTAGTGGTTTATTGGGTAAGCTGGACAACACAACACATCACGACTGTATTCCACGAAAGGCTAGGCATCTACTAGGCTGATCCAAAAATAATGATATAAAAAAATAAAAAAAACTATTCAAATGAATAACTATCCAAATGAATATACCTCCCGGGAATTGTGGTCTATTTATATGTTTTTTTTTATGCTGACTTAGTGGGTAAATAAAAAAACAAAATAAAAAAAAAATAAAAATAAAAGTCCAATAAGACCAATTATCACGCCTTTTGGATCAGTATACCTAGTACACACATATTTCACCAGTTATGTTTAAACCCCAAGTAATCTATCAATACTAGACACAAATCCAGACCCCGGGCTGCGACTGACAAATTCCAGATGGAAATATCCAAAATAAAAAATTCCGACCCGGGAATCGAACCCAGGACCTCATGCTCAGTAGTAGCGCTTGCTACCACAAGACCTATGAGGTAGTCAAATATGCAAAATAAAGACTACAATAAGAATACGAAGATAACTTCAGTCTATGTTCATGATAATGCTATAAATAGAAGGCCTAAGCTTAATTATTGATTTTTTGAAAATTCGATAAATTATAAAAAAGTGGTCTCACGTGAGTGATGTAACAAACAAACAAATTTTTGACGTGAACAATATTAGGTACATATGAGTTACGACAACTAAGATCAAACTTTGATTTTGATTTTATAATTTCATAAGTAGTTAATCAAGATTTAAATTTGACAACTTGTGTGGTTGTTTTATAAGAGTTGAGACATGCTCTCTTGTAAACCAATAGAAATAATATAACTAAGTTTTTTTTTTATGGTTTTGGTTCGCCTACAAGTAAAGGGCCTTAAGATGTAAATAATACTAACCGATGCCTCTGAAAATTTGCAATACCTGAGGAGGCCTTATCATCCTGTGAAATAAAAAGCTAAAATTACCCTCCTTCTGGGACAGTCGGGTAAATTATGAAAATGATATTAATTTATTTCTAGGGATGACGACTAAACATTTTTTGGCCGTAAAAAATATTGGACACGTATTTTTTTTCTTTTTTACGTAATCAAAAGATGATGAAATGTAGCATGACGTCACGCCTTGTTAAATTTTATACTGAATTGTGACGTACCAAGCCACCGCTCCCCAACTTTAATGCGTTTTATCTAAGTATTTTTTTTATTAATATGATAAGGAGAAAATTTAAAAATACGTGTCTGTAATTTTTTTAGATAGAATTTCTTTTTTTTTTATCCAGGCATCATCCTTAATTAAACACTTTTACATGTCATAATCAAATTATATTTTTAAACCTAGTTGAGTTCGGTGTTTCCTATCCGACTACTCTGAGAAAAAAGACGGAGACCAACTCAGAGGTCACAGTCTCTTTTAAACTCCAGTCATAATCTTGGTCAGGCTATATGAGGACCATGCAGGTTAATACCTGACATAGGAATTGGTATGTGAGGACAAAACCACACAGATTTGAATGGACCTGTCTAGTCAGTAATTTGTCAGTAATCGTGTAGCTCAACTCAGAACTTAAGGAGCTCAACGACTCGACGAGCAATACCAAACAAATACACACAGGACATATACAGGGTTATTGGTAAAACACCAACAACTTCTTAAGGGGTCATTGTACTCATCATTATGAACAACTTTTACTATGGGACCAAACCTGAAATCGCAAAAAAAATCAGCTGTTCAGTACATTTTGACCAAATAAGCGAACATAAATGTACTGAACAGCTGATTTTTTCGCGATTTCAGGTTAGGTCCCATAGTAAAAGTTGTTCATAATGATGAGTACAATGACCCCTTAAGAGGTTGTTGGTGTTTTACCAATAACCTGTATACAGGCTATCCTTCAGACCCGGTAAAACAACACTGAACGGTGATCTGTGAGATGATTATTTTTCTTTCGAGAACCAGATCAAAATGATTTATTAATACTTTAGCTATTGGTAGAGCGAATTTAGCGTAGCAACAATTGTATCAATCAATGTAATACTGGCTTATATTATTTACACAATTTTATCATGACTGACATGACTCTAAAGATTGTAAGATAGCTGGTTAAAGAAAATGTCCGAGTCTGTTGCAGAAAAAGAGTTCAGTGACCTCATGAGTAGCGACATATCTACGGAAAATACTTGTACTTGATGGAATGTTCTGAGAGCTTAAGCCTGCTATAATTTTCATTTCGGCGAACATATGTCGCGTAATTTCTTCAGCTGTGTTTATTTGTGACAAATCTGACAGATGACACACAAATGCTAAGCTGTCATCTAATCTCTAATAAGACAGCCGACTACTTTCATTTGTGTGTGGTTTCAAAATCCATATCGTAAAAACATTTATCTACACTCATATCGTAAAGTTATGATTATAATTCTGTGAATGTACAGACGCCAGCACATCAAGCTACTACAATCTGTCAGATTTCTTTAATAGATTTTCGACTTTATTGCTAAAGCATTAGGATCAAGGTTGATTGGGAAAATCTGACAGTTTTGGGTAGGTTGACCTGCTGGCGTCTGTACATACCTACTTGTTACGGTCGCGAATCAAATTTTGATCAACTTGTAAATTGCAGAAAATTTGAATTTCGCGGGCTACCCTGACGCTTTCTAATTAAAATACATTGACAATGAGTAAACGTGATCAACACAATGTTCACATCTTCGTCGTCAAAATATTTATATATTTCGTTTCAATGAAATAGATCTCCTGTGTGGCCTTGAGCAGCTGCCAAATTTCCGCGATCTGATGAATACTGTGATAGCTACCTACGTGGAATCAGCTGTTTATAACAAATTCTTACTCTTCCAATCATGAAAACATATATACATTTTTTTTTTATAGATATATACATTTTTTTTTAATTTGAGATGGGTTTGCTCTTGACTCTAGTCTAGGTCGGAGGCGACCTAAACGTCACTACAGGGTTATTGGTAAAACACCAACAACCTCTTAAGTCATTGTACTCATCATTATGAACAACTTTTACTATGGGACCAAACCTGAAATCGCGAAATAAACAATCAGCTGTTCAGTACATTTTGACGAATTATGCGAACATAAATGTACTGAACAGCTGATTTTTTTTTCGCGATTTCAGGTTTGGTCCCATAGTAAAAGTTGTTCATAATGATGAGTACAATGACCCCTTAAGAGGTTGTTGGTCTTTACCAGCAACCCTGAAAAGTTGACGGTGAATTAGTACACATAAAACTTAAATGTAACACACACTTATAAATAAAAATAGTTTAAAATTCAATCTTTACTCGTTTTGGTACGAAAAATAATACGTTTCCATATGAAACAAAATATGTCATCAAAACAATCAATATAGTTATTGTTATAATAAATATTTGTTTCTGGCGAGTTCCATCGTCACTGTTGCCAATGTCCGCCTTCCGTCTGAAACTTAGTCCAATTTGGCAAATAGTAACTATTATTACTATAAGATGATTCACCAATATCTTTAATTAATTATTAGACTGTATAATAAATTGTACAGCACTCCATTATCTGCTGCAGCTGAATGCCAGTATTTTTCATGGAGTTACTGCCTATCTGATTACCCAGTAACTGGGTTGTGGACAACCCAGTTACTTGACAGGCCACTTGGCGTGGTTGGTTAAGATACCACCTACGAGTATCATGCCGCTGGTCGTGGGTTCGATTCCCATCCAGGACAAACATTTGTGTGCATGAACATGTCTGTTTGTCCTGAGTCTGGGTGTAATTATCTATATAAGTATGTATTTACAAAAAAAAAAGTAGTGTATGTAGTATATCAGTTACCTGGTTTCAATAGTACAAGCTCTGCTTAGTTTGGGACCAGATGACCGTGTGTGAAAATGTCCCAGGATATTATTATCTTTATATTATTAACCCAGTTACTGGGTAACACGATACCCGTTGGTAAGACTGGTTGTCAGACTTTCGGGCTTCTGACGACCCGTAACGATCGTCAAAGATCCACGGATGACAGCCGGGACCAACGGCTTAACGTGCTTTCCGAGGCACGGAGGAGTCTCGGTATGTAAAGGTGGTCACCCATCTACGGACCAACCGCGGCATGCGTAGCTTAACCTGATGGATCGACCCGTGCGGCTGTTATTACTTAGCCACGAACTCCTCGATATAGAGGATTCACCAATATCTTTTATTGATGAGACCGAATAATAAATTTTATAGCACTCTATTGTCTGCTGCAGCTGAATACCAGTATTTTTCATGAAGCGACTGCCTATTTAATCTCCACAACCCAGTTACTGGGTAACACGATACCCGTTGGTAAGACTGGTTGTCAGACTTTCGGGCTGGACTGCTCAAAATGATTACATTCTAATTCTTCCTCGTCTTACTTACCAAGTAGGCATAAAGTGCTGCATTCCATATCTGCATATATGCCTATGTGATCTAAATGGTAGGGCCTTTCTTAAACTTTTTAACTGACGATTTTAGGTTATAAACCTAATTCTATATCAATAAAAATTAATTGCCGAATGTTTGTAAGCGTATCACTTCAGAATGGCTGCACCTATTTGGCTAATACTTTTTTTGTTGTGTTTGTAATTATCAGGACAAGGTTTGTATGAAAGAAAATGTTTTGAAACTTGTGAGGAAAATTGGAAAATTCGGGAAAACTGACAATGAATTGTCTATGGGAATTTTGTATGAATTATTAAAATTTAGACAGAACGACGTTTGTCGGGTCAGCTAGTAAATTATAATAACTTTAATGGTGATGTTCAGAATGGTCATATGCGTAGTACCTACTCGCAACCGGCGTGCATGTATGACGTAAGCATTGTAAGTATCGTAGCAGATATCGTACCATCGGACATATAGACGCACTGCCAGTTATCATCCTTACCTGGTTGCTATTCCACCAATTCGCACTAAGCGCTTCCAAATGTCTTTTATAATGCGCACAGCAAAAGAGTGGAACTCACTACCTGCGTCTGTGTTTCCGAACGTATACAACCCTAATAATCTCTTCAAAGTGAGAGTGAACAGGCTTCTTCTGGGTAAGCTCACTCCATCGTCGACTTTGTCTCTGTCACCTCTGACCTAGACTAGAGTTAAGAGCAAGCCCATCACAAATAAAAAAAAAAGATGCGTTCTATAGTTTCTGCCTACCCCCATGGGAAGAAGGCGTGAGTTTATGTAGCATACACAGCATATAATGTTCCCACTGCTAGGATACAGAGCTCCTCTCATAAGAGGCAGTGGGCTGAAATCCACCACGCCGGTCCAGTGCCGGTTGGTAGATGTCACATGTCTTCGAAGTTTTGGTTCTATGACATATCGGTTTCCTCACGATATTTTTCTTCATCGTTTTGAGAGCAGCGGTGATGAAATTAGTTACACAAAGTAAAGGTTCGACCCCCCGACCTAATACAACTCGTAAGTTGGGCCACCATTGCTCTTTGAGTTTATACAAGGTGTAACTTAAACCTCTTAAGGGGTCATTTTACTCACCATTATGAACAACTTTTACTATGGGACTAAACTTTAAATCGCGAAAAAAAAAAATCAGTTGTTCAGTACATTTATGTTCGCATAATTCGTCAAAATGTACTGAACAGCTGTTTTTTTTTGCGATTTCAGGTTTAGTCCCATAGTAAAAGTTGTTCATAATGATGAGTATAATGACCCTTTAAGAGGTTGTGCGTTATTTAAGTTACACCTTGATGTACTAGCTTTTGCCTGCGACTTCGCCCGCGTGGAGTTTGAAAATTATCTCACGGGAACGTAATACCATAAAAAATAGGTATCCTTTGTCCTATTCCTGGTCATGGTCTACCCATGTGCCCAAATCAGTTCAGTCAACTCACTTTCGCGTTTATAATATTAAAAAGTTAGGATTTAAGATGTGTAATTAATCAATAAGTTCTATTGGAAGACCGCAAGACTTTTCTAGGACAATAATTAAGATCCACAATTTCAAACTACATACCAACAACATAACGCACAACTCGACCAACCTAGCGCGAGCTTTCAACCTTGCTCAATGTCGGGGTCAAATAAAAATAACTGACAAACTGTAAACGAGTAGTAATCGTGAATTTTGTAACAAGACTACGTGTTTGCGAAACTATAATGACTCTAAAATAGTTCTTCAGCTATCGTTCTGTAATAACAGCGACCCTGGGTCTGGCTGGGAAATGATGATAGAGCTTTTCTTTTTAATTGAATGTCTGCCTATCCACTAAATCTAGAACATTGTTGAACATAGGACGTGACATGTTGCATCAATTCATACAGGGTGTATCGTGAAAAAAATATCTGCATTTGCACATTTGGATTGAGCCGGTATTGTTCAGTTTGATGGTTTGTACCACACCCTTAAATTTGACCACACCTTTTTCATACAGCCTGTATACAAAAATAAAAAAAAATCAGAAAAGGTTTTCACGTTTTACCAATGGTGGCCTTCCGACTAGAAAAAGCAGTGGTCTATTTACAAAATAGCTCCATATTCAGTCGTACTTAATAATCACGACAAGAATTCCATTGATGTTTAATTATTTGCATGTTTAAATGAATATTAATTCAGGAACGCCGACTTGTCATCACAATCACAACAACCGTGCGCACGCGCAACGTTTTTTGTAGGTAACTACTACGTAATGATACGTCAAATTAATAAATTGTAGTCACGCGCACCTACGGAATTATGGAATGTATACACAATACGGAAGATTGTCAAATCATTCAATTGGATTGATAGGAGAGAAATAGACATTATACAAGAAAACTACACGTGCATATATGGGTGACTGGTAATTAGTGACCGATACTTAAACACGTGATTGTACTCATGATAATAAACAACTTTAATAAGGTACCGAACCTGATCGCGAAAAAAATCAGCCTCTCCCTACATTTTGACGAGTTATGCGAACATAAATGTATGAAGGAGCTGATTTTTTTCTCGCGACATCAGGTTTGGTCCCATAGTAAAAGTTGTTTGTTATAATGAGTACAATCATGTGTTTAAGTATCGGTCACTAATTACCAGTCACCCTATATTTATATACTGGGTGACATTTTTTACCGTCTTGAAAAAAAAATAGGGTATAATAGGTGAACGGAGTAGAAGCCTATGGCATACCTAGTTTTTTTTATTTTTTGAAAAAAAAAAAGAATATAAACAATAATATCGAAATTCTACCTTCGTATGATTTGAATTTCGATATTGTTTAACGATCTATTAAGTTTTTTTTTTTTAATTTATGATTTTATTATTCTAGTTTACTTCAAATGTGTATTGTTTATTGATAGAGCAATTTCTGTCCAAGATATTGAAAAAAACTACTACAATAAAAAAAGTTAAAATTACAATAGATTAGTGTAAGCGTAATTCTAACTTTTTGGTTCACCAACCATTAAAAAACGAAATGAATGACAACACAACATGACTCAACAACAAAAAAGTTCGATTAATTTAATTTAATTTATTTGCGTAACACACTTTCATTATGTATTTGCCATTTTTTATTCATTTTAAACTTTTTTATTCCAATTTTATGTTAAAAGTATAGTAACAATGAAGTATAAATTGTATCTAGACTAAGCCCTTATATATACGTGTACAGATCCATGTAACTGGAGAAATCTCGACTCCCGTCATACAGGATGTCCTAGTTCAGGGGTCGAGACATCATTGATGTAACGAACGCTGAAGTTTTGAAATAAATTACTAACTTACTTACTTACTATCGCTCGGAATTTGAATCATTTTGAAGCAAAATGCTAATCCATTGCTTCATATGTTCGAAAATGTTGTCTGCTCAACACCATAGATAACGCAATGAATGTTGTTGAACTGTCAAAACGAAACTGATTTATTTCCAGGACAGATCCTGTTAAATAATTCAATATTTTGCCAAATCTCAGCAAAAAATATGTTCAAGCTTTGAAAAATCTTGTATATGTCAAGGAATTCGTCTAAGTAATCTGTCTGTTTCCTAAGGGATGAGCAGAGATGTATATGTCCATTTACTCACAAACAAAATCGACCATCCCTCAGCACTTATAAGCCTAAACGCTCCCATGGGAGCCATGCGTGGTGTGGGGGAGCGCGGTCTGCGACGGCGGCGGCTTCTGCTAGCTGTGCCAGGTTCCCGCAACCCATGCCACAAGAAAGGCAATTACGCGACGTACTCTTACGCTCCTCAATCCTCAACTCGATCATACTAACGCAAGATGTGGACCTGTTCACTGACAAACTGAACAAAATTATATCTGCAGCAAATGAGTTAAGCATTAGTACTTAAATAGCAATATGCTACCAACACATTTGTACCTAACTGTACGCGTATAATACTGTCGTCATAAGGAAAAAAGACGTATCTGACATTTTTTTCGAAATAGAGTTATTTACATATTCGGAATCAGCTTAAAAAGACGCATCTACCAGTATTTTTATATTGGCGTGAACTTAACGAAAACCTAATAATTCTTACTATTAAAAGACGCATCTGTCTTAGTATTTTGTATTTTAAAAAGTACAAAATATTATATTTCTCCATTTCTATACTTCTGTAAATACGTCCTCTTTCCTTACGGCGGCAGAATAAGAAATGTAACTTGTTTGTAGACACCTTGAGTTGACCGTCAAGTCTACAAAAATTTTAAATAAATAAATTACTGAGAAATTCCTTCTTATTGGCAAATATTATAAACAATGCCCGATCTGGTGATCAGACCCAGGAGCTCACGTTTCCTAAAAAGTAAACAAATTCTGATGTAACTATAAACAAATGCTGACGCAACAGTTTTTTCTATCTTCACTTGTTAATACGGTTAGATTTTATCTTATTTTAAAAACAAATTTGAATGTCTCACACAAACTATGCTTGTATTAACACTATCACTCTTTTAAATGTAATTGGGTTAAACTAAATACGCAATACATAATATGTTTAGGTATAAACACAATTAGTTACTATGTAGGTACTTATCATTTACTTTGGATATATTTTGGTCGCAGTGACAAAGATATTTTTATATAGGTACTTAATTTATGTATCTCCTATTTTTTTTGTGTACATTTTCCGAGGAATGTAGCGAAAATATAAAGTATTTGAAATGTTTTACGTATAAAGTTCATTGACATTAAACTGTTACATTACAGATAAAATAAATTATGAGTTAGAAGGAAAATTAAATAGATTTTCCGAGTTTTCAGACATCTCACTATCTCTTTGGATTAATGAGTTGCTATAAATAAGTATTACGATTACCTATTGATTGATTGGTTTTCGATTATTTTTTTCTTTTAGTTCTACATTCATAACAGACTAGCAGCTCCCCGCGGTTTCCCCCGCGTAAGTCTTGAACCCGTAGGAATATATGGACAAAAAGTATCCTCTGTGTTAATCCAGGATCTAAACTATCTGTCTGCCAAATTTCATCAAAATCCGTTTAGTAGCTTTTGCGTGAACAAACACACACACAAACTTTCGCCATTATAATATTAGTGTGATTCTAACCCTACTCGAAAATGATCAGGCTCAGAAGAGGATGATGGATGAGCGTGGACTCGGTTTACTTTTTTGCTTCTGATGGCCTTAGGCCGTGAACTTTGGGAGGAGGCTTTTAGCAGCTGATATACGAAGTCGACGATCATTGCGGGCCCGTAAGTTACTCCGTGAGCACCGGATTGAGAGATTGCCTATGTTGGACACTAAGTAACTGGAGTAGCGTATTCTTCTCCGATGAGGCTCGAATTTGTAGAATGGTGAGGACCGATGTCGGCGAGTGTCACGAAGACCAAGGGAACGCTATTCGGGAACGTGTGTTTTGATTAAATCACCCCTTATGATGGAAAGTCTGTTATGTTTTTGGCGGGCGTAACTTCCAGCTATCGTACCGAGATAGTATTAATTGAAAATGGCTCATTAAATGCGCAAAGGTACATAACAGAAATCCTTTGGCCACTTGCACAACCCGCACTGACTGTAATTGGTGAAGATGCCATTTACATGGACGATAATGGTCGGGCCCACCGTTCTGGAGACGTAGATGCTTATATGCAAGAGGTCGGTATTCGTCGTTTGGATTCGCCAGCGCGGAGCCCCGACCTTAACCCCATTGAGCACGTCTGGGACCTCCTAAAAAGGCGATTACAATCTGTCCAACCACTTCCACAAAACATCAGGGAGCTTAAACGTGGGATCTCGGCTGAGTGGGAACGCATTCCACAGGACACCATCAAAAGCCTGGTGGAGAGCATGCCAAGACGATTACATGCCGTAATCGCTGCAAGGGGAGGTTACATATTTTTATTTATTACATATTTTTTAATGTCTTTTTTTAAATAAAATACCTTATAAATACTCGTAGTCTTAATTTCGTTATAGGTACCAATAAAAAAGTCCGTTTTAATATGACTCTCTGTTTACATTGACTAAAACACCGATTCCAGGAATTAAGTGTTAAAAACTAGATTCTCATTGATAATAAGAAATTTCTAGTCATTTTTGCTAAAGACATACTAAAAATATTAATATTATCCATAGAAAAGCCAATGATTGTAAGGTGCCCTTTTTTCTGCAAAGGAGTGTATGTAAGACGTCTCTCTTACAACCTCTATGACCTGATCAAGTCCTGCTTTGTTTGATTTTGTATTCTAGCTAGTGAGACAGTAAGTTATACATATACGAAGCTATTGCCATCTGACCTCGGCACACCAATCACTGGGCGATACCGATATCCTTTGGGCACGCAACTCGACGAACATCGCTCATAAATTATACAATGTTTAAAATAAATTATAGACCTAATACTATGTATAATTTATCCGCAGTTAGCAACATCGCTAGCATTCATATTATTTGCATTTTATGAATTGTGATCCTAATTTATAGGTAGTAATAAAAGCCGTATAAAGGCTCTCGCAGACAGGCGCGACGCGACGGCGGGGAGCGACTCTGGCGGAACAATTTCTATAAAAACTTCATGGGAATTGTTCTACCAGAGTCGCGTCGCGGTATTCCGCGGGAGCCTTAATACACACAAGATTTGTATTATCCGTATAATGTCATTATACGGCTATAGATACATTAGTTGGTAGGTCTAACTATTGTCAAGAAGAAAATAGAGCTCAATTTATGACACTTTGAAAATTCGCACTGACCTAGCTGAAAAAACCCTGCGGTAGCAAGTTTGATTCCCGCATGCTATGAGTTTGAGTTTTGAGTTTCACACCATATTAAATTATTTAGAATAATAATAAAATAGAAATATACATGTCTGTTCAAACCATCCTATACAGATATTCTTGTAATGCTTGTCATCACGGGCTTGACAAAACCTGCTAACTTACCTACTATTTGCATTCCGGGGTTAATTACAAGGTAGCTAGCTCTCTCTTAAATGTCAGCTTAACTTACTGATATAAAATGCTTAGCAAGTAGTTACATGGCTAGAATCGACTACCATAAAAATGTTTTGTTTATTTATTGAAAGAAAGTAAAAAGTTGATACGAGTGGAGAAAGTTAAAAATATCGCACTGACAGTTCAATACTGCTGTAACTCAAAATATATCAAATTTGAGATGATAGGAGGAAATAATTATTATTATCTGTAATTTTAAAAATAATTGGTAAATGATCAATCAATCTGCCTAGCCTTTTCCCAACTATGTTGGGGTCGGATTCCAATCTAACCGGATACAGCTGAATACCAGTATTTTGCATGGAGCGACTGCTTATCTGACCTCCACAACCCAGTTACTGGGTAATACGATACCCCTTGGTAAGACTGGTTGTCAGACTTTCGGGCTTCTGACGACCCGTAACGACTGTCAAAGATCCACGAAAGACAGCCGGGACCAACGGCTTAACGTGCTTTCCGAGGCACGGAGGAGTCTCGGTATGTACAGATGGTCCTTAACCTGATGGATCGACCCGAGCAGCTGTTATTACTTAGCCACAAGCTCCTCTCCCAATTGGTAAATGATAATTGCGTTAATTTTATTAATAAATAAACTGAATACATTATTCATTTTTTATAATATCTACAATATTTATCAGGAAGTGAATAATCAATTTTTCGTCTGTTCTGAAAAATCACATTTTGAGTTACAACAGTATTGTATTATCAGTGCGATATTTAAGCTATCTGAAAAAATATTTTAATAATAAAACGTTTTTCATTAAATATAATTCATTATAATTTTGCTTTTCAGTCCCAAAACTTCACAGACACACCCCCAAAATTTCTTATAAAAAAAAAATAAAATAAAAATTAAAACCTACCAGTAATTATCAACACAGCACTCAACTATCATAGAAAAATATTATTTCTTTTAAAATCCACTTTACTCATACACGAATACTTTAAAACAAGTACGACTGCGTATTTGTCATCAACTGGGAACAACTGTGCGACGACTTGAGCTCATACAGTTCAGAATATAACTGACGCTAGGAACTAGAGTATAGCGTAGTTAGCCCTAGCGGTGCACGCGGCAAACGGGCTAGGAATAGAGATGGGACACGATGATACGAGTTATGTCGATATTTTAATTATTTTGGCTACTCGTGTCAGCATAGTGGAGCTCGTGGCTAAATAATAACAGCCGCATGGATCGATCAAAGATTAAGCTACGCTTGCCGCGATCAGTTCGTGGATGGGTGACCGTCCATTACATATCGAGACTCTTCCGTGCCTTGGAAAGCACGTTAAGCCGTTGGTCCCGGCTGTCATTGTTGCGTTGTGGAGGTCAGATAGGCAGTCGCTCCATCTAAAATACTGGTATTCAGCTGCATCTGGTTAGATTGGAAACCGACGCCAACATAGTTGGGAAAAGGCTAGGCAGATTGATACCTGTCAGCATAGGTGGGTATGAGACTATATCGTGCTGTGGTGAAAAGACTAGTTATTTTGGAAGGTTGGTAGAGGTGATTTGGAGGTTTAATGATTCGGTATTATTTCAGATTTTTTTGTAATTTCTAAGCTAGTGTAGGAAAATATCTTAAATAAGACTGGAATATGGTTTCAAATTGACAACGAGTAAGAGAGGTGATTATGTTTTTGTATGGGACAAGGCCTATATGCTCTGCAGTTGGACAACTTGAGGCTGTTAGTAAGGTAGGTAGCGGGACTGCACGTTTAGAGCCGTGTGAGAGTCGAAAGTGTCTTTAAATGATAATTATAAAAGAATACCGGTAACTATCGAGGTTTAGGTTATCGTTGTTGCGTTAATTTTATTGTCTGGAAATAGAAAATTATGTACACAGTTTGTAACTTAGCCTCCACGAGACACTCCACTGACTTACGATACTTGAATCTATGGACGGCGCACACTGGGTTGTAGCCCATTTACCATCTTCCTGTCTGACCTATATTTTTACAACCACATGCATAAGTTATTCTAATACCGTTCGTGCCGATAACAGAAACAAAGTGGTCTTCTGAAATCAGTCAGCAAAAAAAAGTAATTAATAAAACTAAACAAACCCGACTGCGGTAAAAAACTTAAGTTAAAAAAAGACAGAAAATCCCCCATTCGAGTTTGAAAATATAAAAATGGAATGGGTCCCGTCTGCTTCCAACTTTTATTTAATTTAAAATGGGCTTGTTTTTAGCTTTTCAGTTTTTTTTAACTTCTTAAGTTTTTACCGTAGTCGGGTTTTTTTACTTTATTAATAACTTTTTTTTTTATTTTCAGCTTTTTAGTTTACAAATATGTGAAAGATTTTGAACAAGAAATAATGCCTAATTTTATTTTATTATTTTCTTTATTTTTTATTGTACGTGTTTTTTTACGATTTGTCACTTCGAATTACTTTTAACTATATAAGTTATATTTTTGTAGTCATCTTTTAAAGCCCTTCATTTTGATATCTCACTCGATGGTATTAGAAGAAAAAAAAAAAATTCGATCCCCACAATATCGCACCCCAAATCTGCCATTTTACTTTGTATTTTTTTATTTTAATGTACCAGTGACACTAGCGCTATCAAGACATATCTAAAGACGTATAATTTATCCGTTTCGGAGTTACGAGGGAACAAAGAACGGACATACATACATACATCATACAAACAGGTCAAACACACAACCCTCCTTTTGGGCTTCGTCTCAGTCGGGTAACAAGGCTATGATTATTTTGATTACACACCAGAACCCGACATTTATAATGGCTACCGAGTGGCTACCGTATACATCGATTAATCCGGGAAGTTAAGTAATTTAGTCACGTCCAGTCGTGGTTGAATGAACGCTGTTGACACTAGAAAACCTCTCCGTATCTTGGTTAGTTGGTACCAACTACTAACATATTAAATTAATCAAGGTCATTGCTAATAAAAGCATCAGAGTCTAACAATAGATAGATACAATAAGTACAATAGAACCTACTTTTCCACTATCACAACATCAGCATGGCGGGTGATTGAAAAAAAGATATGAATTCAGAAATAAGTAATTTAACCACAAAATATATCAAGGATTCTTTTTAAATATTCTATCATTTATTAATCCTTTAGTACAGGTTAAGTACAGATATCGAGATTTTTTAAAAAATGTATATCGTTGCTTTCCTAGAGTATTTTGGGTGACGTCCAGACAGATATAATTATGACTACAAAATATTACGATCTCCCCATTGTCAAGGTTTACTTCATTCAACGTTCATGTCACTAACTACAGAAGAATACCCTATTTAAAAGTATAGTCTCGCACAGACAGGCGCGACGCGAGCGACGGTGCGACGCGATTCTGGTAGAACAATTTCCACGAAGTTTTCATAGACATTGTTGTCATGAGTCGCGTCTCGCTGTCAAATTAGCAGGAGGTTAAAATTGGAATTAAACGCCGTCATTTTTTTTTCTTAACATTTCACAACTGTTTACCAACAGTGCCTCCCTGTCAACGTCATTTGAGCGTCAAAATATTCTCGTAGCACTCTAAATGTATTTCAAACCAAAACCTGTCAGTCTATCGATATCGATATTATTATCGATAGAAAAATGTCAATATCGAGTTCAAAGTCCGAGCCCTGTCCGATAAAGCTATGCTTTAATTTATACATATTTAAACTTAATACATATTTATAGAAAAGTGGTATAATAAAGTTTATTTACGAGTTAAACGTGTTTTGTTTTAGGCCGTGAGAGTTCTGGGAACCAAGTACTATCAATTTTTATAGCCTTTCGTACTTTGTGGTTTTGACCAAGAATTTAAACTCAATCTTTTAACGTGAGTTTATAGTCAGTTGACGCGACTGAATAGGTTTATTCAACATTATTTTTCTGCTATATTTTGTAAGTATCGAAGTTGAAAAAAGTGGTCCAGCCACGTGCAAGGAGACTATAAGTAATAATATTATAGTCTCCTTGCACGTGGCTGGACCACTTTAACCAATGGACACTTGGACCAAAGTATTTTCTTGAATCAAAAGTATTTTCTAGTAAGAAGATGAACAAACGTAAGTCTCGCGTAATTTTTTTTTGAAATTTTGTTGCGAGTATTAGAGATTTCCATGAATACTTAATTTATTTGAAAAATCCCTATCAGCCACATGCAAAACTTTCTTTAAATTCTTTGTCTATTTCTCACAAATAATGAACAAAATTGACCAAAATCATTTGGTTTCGTAAAAGATAAAAGTCCATATTTTTATCGTAACCGTAAACATTGAGTAGGTTGATGTCAAGGAGGATGGGTTCCATTGCAGTTTTAACTTCTGCAAATGACACTTCAATCACACCAATATGTCTGTCAAGAGTGGTTCTCTTTGATCCTCTATTACAGCAGGCGCTGGGACGTCCATGTTTGACAATAACATTTCGAGGGCTCATCTAACGCTGGACCTGTTAATCTTTCTAAAATTAGGCAATCTCTACCATCACACTGGGATATAGATTGGTGATCAGAATACAGTGATTCACAGACAGAGAAGGACTCTGCTACCCATACCTACTCTTTACTATTGTAATCACCTATTCGCCTTTTCATTTGAAAGGTACAACCGCGGACATTTGCGGTGAACAAAAAAAAAAAAAGAAAGTGGTTCACCGCAAATGTCCGCGATGGTACCTACAGTCAGAAAAAATATGAATTGTCACCCCTACGCGTAGACAGATAAACACCCGTACGTCAATTTGTGGTATTATTATAGCCATTTTATACACACAGACAGTCAATTTCGGTAATTCTGTAGGTGAAAGCTAAAGGACCTTAAGTCCATTTTTATTTTTACAGTCTTACGGAACAATATTCGTCAAAAAATATCACAATAATTAATAGCTTAATAAACTTTTATAATCATAATGGACCAATTACACGCAGCGGGCCTACAATGCTCTCAGAGTACAGTACAACAACGCCTTTAGGGTTCTGTTGCGATTGCCTCGTTTTTGCAGTGCCTCGGGTATGTTTGCCGATGCGAGGGTGGATGACTTTTACGCTATAATGCGAAAACAGTCAGCCTCACTAATTCGCAGAATTCGAGGCAGTGGCAACGGAATCCTAAGGATGATTGCAGACAGAACAGTTTCGGCAGCTGTGGAAAGGCTTATCAGGCTACATGTTACCTGATTACTGATGAACGTAATAATTTATTTCAATTTTAAGTTTATTTTAGTTTTAGCTTATTTTCTATTAATATCAATTTAATTTTAATTTATTTTCAAGAATTCGTTACGTTTTTCAGTGTTAGTAGGTACATACTTAAATAGATGCCCACATTAATTGATAATTACCTCATTACTAACATAGGGGTAAGATAATGTTATACTAACAAAATATGGATGTTTAAATAGTCTGAAATAAACGGATTTTATTTATTATTATTATAATTGTTTTCTACAAAGATACACTATTTACTTTTTATACACGGTCGATTTTAATATCTAATTTCGGGTACCTATAGACATCTTTAATGAGCTCTACTGAATAATTTATAAAATGTGACTTAAGGTCCTTTAGCTTTCACCTACAGAATTTACAATCAATTTCCAGATTTTACACTCACTACTCTGTCATGAAGAACAATTAATAATTTCCTTTCGTGCTGTTTCAATAATTCGTTGCTATTTTATCCAATAGTTCTTGTCTTGACACAAATGGCCCAGCCACAGAGCGGTAATCCAGTTAGCTGTTGCAGTATGTATCTGTACATACATACCTAGCTAGATTATTTTATTATTATTATTTTATTTTATCTTTATTACTATTATGTTGTTATTACCTATTTTGCCTATTTTGTGATTTTTATGTGTGTGTATTGTGTTATTTTTATTTGACAATGTCAATTTAATTTAATCCTATGGACTTCAATGTCTGCAAATAAATGATTATTATTATTATTATTATAGACGGCTTCACAAAATGTGTGTTAAGGAGGTCTCAATTTATGTCCAAATATCAGCTGATTACGTACCTATTAATAGTTAAACTTTTCCTAATAATAATCATCTTATAACAGAATTGGTAATTTATTTGCATACCTAAGTATAATTTGTTAATAACATCCGTTAAATTAATGCCTACATTCCCTAATGCGAACCCACTTTAAGTTCAAATCCCATAGATAAGCTGATTAGTTAGCTTATTGTCATTTTCCAGACTTACTCCAGGCGGGTTAGTTCATATTATCTGGACACATGGGCTGCTATTGAGAATTTCGTAATGGAAAAACCATTTGACTTTTGCAACCTGGGTATCGAATACGTGCTGTGTTCGATACCCGGGTTGAAAGAAAGAAAGAAAGAAAATATATTTATTTAGCACAGACTAAAAAACACAAAAATAATACACAGCAGATTGCAACATGATAAAAAAAAAAAAAACAAATAGAATGTATAAGATGCGATGCAGGAATGTGTGCCTCACGGCTGCGCCAAAAAAGTCCCAGTTCAGCAAAAATGCCATACAACTAATGCCTGACGCTGGTTTTCAACTGGACCTGAAGAGTGAGGTGACGGTTGTAAACCACTTTTATACTGCAACGTATGTATGTATAGGTATACCTACTTAAATAAAAAAAACCGGTCAAGTGCGTGTCGGACTACGCACAATGAAGGGTTGCGTAGTTGGGATGAATCTCAATAACAAACTTAACATTGTAGTTGAGAAAGCAGTTCTCCCATACATTCTAACTGCAAATGTAAGTTTGTATGCACAATATTGAGAGATTTACCATGTTGTTTTAAGACTATAGACTTCTTATAAGTTTTCCTGGTATTGTACTACTTTTTGTATTTTTTTTTTCAAACTTTTAGGCTCGGTACTTTCGGAGATAAGTTCAATTTTCGTCTATTTTCTTAAATAAATTTTAAAATAATTTATTTTAAAATTATAAAAAAATATATATTTGAGACCCTCACAGGGCTTACCCTTTCATTTGATATGTCATACGGTAGTTTGCAAAACTTTTTTTTTAATTTTCTTATTTGACCCCCAAAATTGACCCCCATATTCAAAATTAATTTATTTACGTTACACGTCCGTATTTGGTTCACAAAAATACATACGTGTACCAAATTTCAACTTAATCGGTCCATTATATTCGGAGCAAATTGGCTGTGACAGGCGGACAGACAGACAGACACGAGTGATCCTATAAGGGTTCCGTTTTTTTTCCTTTTGAGGCACGGTACCCTAAAAAATGAGTTTGTGTCAGATAAAAATAATATCGAGTAGTGTGATTTCCAGTAAAATTGCACAACAAACAAAAAAATTAAAGAAAAACATAAATAAATAAATAAATGAGACGGATGGTTGAGCACATTCACGACCACTAGAGCAACGAGATAGTCGAGTATATTTTTATTTAAATGCCTAATAATAATATCAATCTGCGTATAACCTCCTAGTGATTAACTCTTTATTTATTTTATTTCGATGGTCCTAGTTTATCATTTGTGACTTCTAGTTCCGGCTATTTAAAACTATTTGTAGGTGGGCACGCCCTTTATGCCTGGAGGCTAGTTTTCATTTTTTTTTTTGGTATCTGGCGCGTGCTAGCTGACTTATAGAAAATAATTTAATTTATTGTTTTGTATTGCGCAATGTAACTCAATTATTATGCGCAGTTGGATAGAATATTTTTTTGAACTGAACAGACAGCTGTGCTGCTGGGGAGTTTGTTGCGCCACTTCTTCTCCTCAGCTAAAGCACTAGGAAGTGGTGAAGGGCGGGTGTTTTTGGGGACTGTCTTATGAAGTTTTGACGTTCAAAAAATGCTGATACTCAGCCTAGTTTGAATAAATGACGTTTGATTTTTTTTTTTTTTTTGATAACCGTGAGGGACCAGATAGAGAGTCGGGTAGAAAGCCGGGTGGAGAGCCGGGAGTCTAACCGGATGTAACTGAATACCAGTATCTTACATGGAGCGACTGCCTATCTGTCGATACCCCTTGGTAAGAAGGGTTGTCAGACTTTCGGGTTTCTGACGACCCGTAACGACTGTCAAAGATCTACGAATGACAGCCGGGACCAATAGCTTAACATGTTTTGCGAGGCACAGAGAGATTTTGGTAAGTAAAGATGGTCACCCATCCACGGACCAACCCCGGCAAGCGTAGCTTAACCTGATGAATCATTATTACTTATTATCTACATTATTTATTATCTAATTTTTATCTTCATTATAAAACTGCTATATTATACTGGAAAATATTTACGTGTATCTTTGTCTTAAATTAAGTACATAATTGTGCTTAAAAATAGACATGTTTTGATGATAGTTAAGATTTAAGAAAACACATGTCATGTCATTTAAATTTGGGAAATTCCGAAGTCATCTGCGTAGATTGTTAATAAGAAATGTTGCTCATTACTTTTCCACTGTCGTGTATGCACATAACCTTATCAGATAGTAACCCGCCTCTTGGGTCTATTCGCCAGCTCTACTGTAGAGCATAGGATCCTGATTTCGAGGCCAGGCTCGGAAAACCCCCAGTCCGAGATATGGTTTAGATTTTATTTATAGTTTTAGGTAGCGAGCTGGCGAGCGAGTAGTGTATATTGTCTTTACCTAGGCACAAATTAGAACGCTACTGAAAATTTCATAATCGTCAAACCCTTTGTCCACCCCCACCCAGTTAATACCCAGGCTCGATTAAACGAATGAAGCAGGTCCATGATGTTAAGTGTTTAACAATTACGAAATCGAATAATTCTACAATAGGGAAGCTTTTCATGAAGAATTTTTGCAGAAAGTATATTCCATTCTGCCTCATCTGTGACATAGAATTCTATACTCGTTTATAAGGAACTAAACCCAGAAATCGAATTCGAGATCAAAAATGTAAACACAGAAATGTCATTGTCAAAGTGACAGTTCAGGGGTAATCAACATTTCCCTAGTATTTCAAATTAAGTTTTCTTTCTATATATAAAATATTAGATAGATAATAAAATATAGCTTTATTTTTCATAAAAATCTGTTGCTGCATGTAATATGCATTGCAAGCGTCGTCGTATAATCATCACTTGAGAACAGTTCGGCCAATTTGGCCGATTTCTTTTTGGTTCTGTTCATAATTGTCAGGACAAGGTTTGTGTGTAAGCAAATTCTCATATATTTCATTAGTAAAAAGCACCTATATGCGAAGCCAAGGCGTTTCGCTAGTTGAAAACACTAAATGAAGTCCAAATGTTTAAGACCACTGCCTTATTGCCAGTAGCATAAAAATAATTTGCACGATTTTATTTCAAACAGTTATAATTTATTCTTCGATCGTAGTTTACATCACTTTAAAGTTGAGAACTGTGTGCAATATTATATTTTACCTGTTTAAGATACGCCTACAACTTTAGCACTATGTTATAGTACTTTTCGGCAAACTGTACAATTGAGGTTTTTATTTAAAATTGGCAACAACTTTGTTTACATGTTTGATCTCGAATTAAATTTTTTGGTTTAACTGATAAGCTTTTCGCCTGGCTTCAGCTCAACCTAGTAACTGTGATATCATAATATAGTATAGTTAATCTTTATATTAACGATACTTACTGACGGGTTATCGCAGCCTCATAATCAGCCGTTACCAGAAATAAAAAAAAAACTGTTTTCTATTTTCATCATACATCATCATATTTAAAAATGATTTAGGTACTTGAAATTACTAACGTATATCTTCAAATAATGAAACTAATAAGCTTTGTGATTTTTCAAACCTATTAAGTAACTTTTACGTCATGATTTCTGACACTGGTACTTGAGATTGAACCCTTAGAATTACAAAACAGTTAGTACTCCTTAGCAAAAAAAAAAAAACAGCCGGGTTTGATTTTTCTTCATTTTTGGTAATAATTTAGTTCTAAAGAGGTTTCAATAGCCAAACTATAATACTGGCACTTAATAAAGAGTCTGGGGATGAAAAAAAGTTAATTCCAAATTCGAAACTTTTGTTTTGCAAAATAATAAACCCTTTTTCAGTTTGTAACATTTTACTTACTTTTCACGGGTTTTCGATTAAAAGGTTATCAGGCAACTAAAACTAACTTCTCTTTATTTTTAATAGAGTAATTTGTTTGTCGCATAATCCTGCCTTATTGTGACTTAAAACGGATGTCCGTGTGGCGATTGTAATGGCAGAAAAAGCAATAAGAGCTAGTAAAATTTTAGCGCTGCTTGAAGAGGGGTGTAGCCAGTCACGTCTCACAGCGGTTAAACATGAGTCGTTCAACCGTCCAAAGAACCTGGAGTCGATATTAAGAGTTCAAGAGGCAGATTCCGTTCAGAGAAGGCAAGGTTTTGAGAGAATACGTTGCACACAACCACGAGACGACCGCTTTTTAGTGACTCAGGCGCTGCGGAACCGCAAATGTAGTTACATAGACCTCAAAAGAAACCTTGAAGTGGTACGAAGAGCACAAGTTAGCCTATGGACAGTGAGGAGGAGGCTTTTAGCGGCTGATTTTCTAATTAAATACGAAATTGTGACACTAATGTTATTATTTAGAAGTAGTCGCTCGCCTGTGTGTGTGTGTGTGTGTGTTTGAAGCCAGCCAAAAACTTTTCTTTTACATTCACACAATGTAGCAGAATATAATTAAGGAACAACGTTTATTAATTCTATTATAAATAAAACTTCCAATCCCATAGTAACGTCGTTTACCAAGTGCCGTTCTACAGCGTTGAGTAGGACATCATGTCCTAT
Organism: Dicycla oo; assembly: GCA_948252095.1. Classification (NCBI taxonomy): domain Eukaryota; kingdom Metazoa; phylum Arthropoda; class Insecta; order Lepidoptera; family Noctuidae; genus Dicycla; species Dicycla oo. The sequence goes on along the minus strand of OX411736.1, from coordinate 19,501,186 downwards.
GACGTTGACGTTTTAACTTCGCTACGATTTTATTACCTATATGTCGCAGGAAAATGGTTGTAGCCGCGATATAGTTATATCCCTAGGGATATAGCTATCTATCTACCGTAATGTAGTTATATGAAAACTGTCGGAGTGCTCTAATTTTGTTACTGGGACCAATGTCGACGTAGCGCTCGCCGGTCGCTACCGCAGCACCGCTCGCTTTGCTCGCTCAGCTCGCGCGTAGTTGGTCACAGTTGAGACCTAACCTAACCTACATGGTCGGAGTGCCCTGATACTTATATACTAGATCATGCTAGGATCATAGTTACATTCCTACTAAGATGCTAAGGTGGATTGAAAAATTCGTAGCCTGACATCGAAGTGACTAACCTAGAATTTTTAAAGTACCCTCACATTTTGTTCCAGTCCTTCAACATCCTACTAATATTATAAATGAGAAAGTTTGTGAAGAAGTGTGGATGTTTGTTACTCAATCACGCCAGAATGGCTGAACGGATCTGGATGAAATTTAGCACAGAGATAGAGTATAGTCTGGAATAGCACATAGGTGACTTTTTATCCCGGAAAAATGTACAGTTCCCGTGGGAGAATTTCCAACATCCACGCGGGCCACGCCAGTATATTATAATGTGCAAACTTAGAGAAGAAACCAGGGAAAAACGTCCAGGAACGATAAGGAAAAAGGTATCGTTTCATCGGGACAATGCTCGAGTGCACACATCAGGTCAATTCTGACTGAAATTCATAATTGCGGACTTGAATTACTTCCGCACCCTCCGTATTCAACTGATTTAGCTCCATCAGACTTTCATATATTCCCGAACCTAAAAAAACATTTACCCGGGATGAAATTTTCGACTAATGAAAAGAAAGAAAAATGTTTATTCTACACAGACAAAACGCATATTACACACATGCAAAGCATTCCAAAGACCTTAGAATAAAAACTAAAGCATTAAGACTCGTATTCAAGCAGTGCTTGATAACAGGGCCAGCCAGGGACCAACGACAAACTCAGAGTAATAGTGTTCCGTGTACAAACTACATTTCCTCTGTGGTGCGCTCTATGTAGTCTCTGGTTGCGCCACTGGCAAATGACAACAAACGAAACAAACTTACAATCAAAACAATAACAAAAAGCCGAATTGCAGAGTCGGAAAATTACTACTTTTATGACATATAAAGAACAAGATAAACTGTGCGTCGCATCTGTGCAAGAACCGGTCGTTGCTCAGCAAAATACCGTGACGACGGACGAATAGGCGTCATCGGCGCTGATTTTCTGCAACTACCTCGAATGACGCAATGACGTCCCTCTGTGTGACTTAATGACTCTGGTAAGTAAATTAGAGAGGTTGGAGCCGCTGTAAGTCACTATTTTGAGGGTCTTGAACATTTTTTTTTAAACTGGCATCAAAGCTTTACACGTAAGGTGGAACAAGTGTATAGAGATTGGCGGTGAATATGTAGAAAAATAAAAATACTTTTGTCAGTGACTTCCTTTGTTTTCATGATATGGGCTATGAACTCTCTAATCCATCCACGTAGTTATGAACCGCTTTCTTATAACTGTATTATGGTAGATAGCTATATCCCTAGGGATATAACTATAATAATAATAAGAAGCCATTTTATCCGTGTATAATATCGAGGGTTCACGGGCTATTTGTATTAAGCGACATCCTGGCCGATATTGAGTTATTATCATATCTACCTGCATTAAAAAGTGAAAAACGTAAAAAACGGAGATAGTCACTATTGATTATGAACCGTCGATAGGCCTCTTTTTCGTAAAAATATTGATACTTTTTTACAATGTTCTATTTTCCGTATAATTTAACTTTGAAATGCTCTCCCGTAAAGTTCCAAACATGTCGCTTAATACAAATAGCCCGTAAATCCTCGATATATAACATTGGTCCGGCAGGGGACATAGTTCTTCCATAGTTCAAGTTACCCAATCCACTTTAGCCACCCAGACCCATAACTCAAATGTTTTGTTTCCACGTTCTGCAATAATCCTGCACCAACCGGGGGTTGTCCTTGGGTGCACTTGCATAGTGCATACAGGGATAATCGTCGGTTGGTGCCTCCTTATCATTTAAAATTATCTAAGGGGCCTCTGCGAGTTGGCTTCGGCCCCTCGTATGCCTTCCAAAAGTCTGGGACCCCAGGGTCCCGAGATTTATAGAAACATAATAATAATAATATTAATAATAATAATATAATAATAAATTTCTTTATTTATCCAAAATAAATACACACAGACACAGTTCAGAACAAATCAATACCTACAATAGAATAAGCATAAAACATAGCTTGTGAGCAAGAGATTTAGGTTTACAAAAAAAAGAGAAAAAAAAAAAAAAAAAAAAGGTCTATGCATACAAAAAATAATATTAACCTGGGACATTGTTCACACACGGTCATCTGATCCCAAACTAAGCAGAGCTTGTACTATGGAAACCAGATAATTGATATACTACATACACTACTTTTTTTTATTGTAAATACTTACTTATATAGATATAATAATAATAATAATAATCATTTTATTATCAGGCTACTGGTGCCCATAGAAAAAATACACAAAATAATATTAACAACAAAAATAAACTAATACATATTAAAAACCTTATTAAACTATAAAATCATATCATGGCTACAACCATCTTACTGCGACATATGGATACATTCCTATAAGAAAAGTGGGAACTCTAAGCGTTCACGAACCCTAATCATCTCATAGCTTTATACGCGAGACAGATCATCGTAAGGATAATTCGTCTTTCGTGAGAGACTAATGCCTGTTTTCACTAATACTAGGAGACACTTAAATAAACGCCTAAATGAAAGCGCGCTGTTTGATTCTCGCCGAAAGTTAGTCATGAAAATCGGCGGCTACCTTCTTATTAAACCAGCAGTTCTGCGAACTGTAGGTACACCTCGCGAGCATAAAATTTTTGCAACAATTATTATTATTATTAATAATAATAATAATATTTTTTTCCCCACCGCTGTATCTCTACGTTGACGTCGTGGTGGGGCTTGCGCGCTCCGAACTTTAGGTCTGTGCCGGTAGAATTTACTTTGCCGGAACGGGTCTAGGATGAGGAGCCAGACCAAGAGAGTTACAGAAACCCGCAGGGCAGCATGTGGCGAGCTGTTGGGCAGTAGCGACCCCACGGACCGTATTTCCCGGGAGAAATCTTGTCCTCATCTCTGGCTTGCCTTAATTGGCCGGCTGGAGTGAACACTGACGAGGAACAGAGCTCCCACCTCTTTCTTGCCTTTATTGGCCGGCTTGAGTGGAGATTCGCAAGAGCAAACGTGCTCGGAGGAAGGAAGTATTCCAGTAAGGTGCTGGTAGGGATCTTGACCGTACTTCCGGGATTGTCCTGATAGCCGTAGAATACCTCTCCACTCCTCACGCATCTCAGGAAGTGTTGCCCCCTTGTCGCTACGTCACTATGTGCTAGCGGCTGTTTCCGGGGGCCCATTATTGAGTGTGCAAGTCACCCCCTGCCATTTTATCCGTGTATAATTGTATAACATTAGTCAGGCAGGGGACATAGTTATTCCATAGTTTAAGTAACCCAATGCACTTTAGCAACCCAAACCCGTAGCCCAATATGTTTTGTTTCCACGCACAACAATAGTCCTGCACCAACCGGGGGTTGTCCTTGGGTGCATTTGCATAGCGCATATAGGGATAATCGTCGGTTGGTGACTCCTCATCATTTAAAGGGGTCTCTGCGAGTTGGCTTCAGCTCCTCGTACGCCTTCCAAAGGTCCGGGACCCCAGGGTCCCGAGAAATATGGAAAAAAATAAGTATAATAATTTTATTGCAGACTTTCTGTCCATACATTTGTTAGTAACAATGTTCTTAGCCTAGTTTTATATACCATATTTTTTTTTTAATGAAACCAACTTAAAGTTACTACCTTTCAAATTAAAAAAGAACCATCGAAATCGGATCTCACAAGGCGGAGATATCCAGTAGCCCCCTTTTTTGGAGGTACTTCACCTATCCAATCAAAAATCCCCGACGCTAAAAAAATATCTGTGAAGTCGTAAAAACTGTATACCAAGTTTTGTCCAGATCGGTTGTAAAATACGACATAGATAATACGATAGAGGAGTAGCAACAAACTGACAGATGAAAGAAAATTTTGCCAGACTTGAAGCAGAGACGCTTCGCTCGCTCGGTCACTAAATTGTTACGTGGATGACCAACCAAAGGTGTGTGCTCGTGCGGGCCATTTGCAACCGCCAATCTTGGAAGTTATCAAAACTTTTTAATGCTAATTTAAGGCAACCAAACATGCTCGCTCTTGAGCATGTGCGCATAGGTGAGGCAGGGATCGCTTACTCTGCAGGGGACCAAACGGTTATCAGTCTTCTGATAATAAAGAAATCACGTGTTTTGAGTTGGTAATATAATGACGTCTTTACTTGTTCATTTCCATTTCCGAGATTCATTTGTTTTCTCAAATTATTTGATAACGTTGACAGTATCGTTGTGAAGTTATCTTCGAGTGTAAATAATGACTGGTGTTGTGTTAAAATAGGAAGGTATTAGGTATGTTGACGCATACGCATTCTAAGGTGGTGATGAGGCAATATGGACAGCGAAAAAACCGTTGTAGTTTCGCGTAACAGCGGAGAAAAGGCCTAGAGTTTACGGGTAAGGTCTAAAGCCGCAACCTAAGTCAAATTTGCCTTTGTTTAGTACTATGTAATAGGGGGCGTGTCTTTGCCATTGACCAGGTAGGTACAAATTGAAACTCCGGGTTGCCACTGAGAATAAATCCTAGAGGTAAAATCCATCCAAGACGAAGATAGTTAAAGTACCTGGAAAAGTAGGTACTTTATGTTTAAAAGGATGAAGGAAAATGGGATTTTCTATCGGTACTATCACTGCTGCAAGCGCCATAAATATACCAAGATATGAATGTAACATTGAACGAACAGTAATAATAGCTAGCTAAACAAAACGATTTAAGTTTTACCTGCAAGGGCATCTAATACCTTCTGCAAAATCAAAGGGAGTACGATTAGTTTCAGCCAATCTTGATCTTATTCAACACAATCCTAAAGGAAATATTAATACAATAAATCATATTATTTCTTGATAATAATACTTCACTAGATTACAGACAACGCAGGAAATGCCACAATCACACTTATTGAAGAACGAGAAGCCTAAACATTAACGTATCAGTTTGTAAGAATAACATTACATGGATGCAACTGATAATGCAGGAAGCTGTGGGTTTCTTGCAGATATTGAACAAATAATATTGTTAGAATATAATTTTATTGTTTAAGGTTTTATAAGTATATCTGGGCCATTCTCATTTTTGCAAAGGACATTGAAAAAAATGGCCTATGAACCAACACGCATGAAACATTTACTATAATGACTAGTTCTTTTAATAAAATACATTACAAATATTTTAATAGAACGGACACTTTTTAATTTCGAAAACTTTTTAAAAAGTATTCACTTCCGTCATAATCCTCGGTGTTATTATTTTTTGGTTCAATTTGAGGTTTTTAATAGGCAAAGGTATTATAGATCATACAGCCAAGTCTTTGTAACAGCACTCTTAATAAGAGTTTGACACAGACAAGCGTCAGTATTCTCAACTCTTGATATACGATAATGATTTTTAGTTACAGACAGTCCGCTATGATGTCGCGGAACCATAATACGGCTTATCAAAAAACTCGATTGAAAGCGCTGTTTGAAACGAGCGATAATATCGACACTGACAGTTGATGAATTGACAGATGACAACATTTGACATTTGATAGCGCGCGCATCCACTCACACGCATTCTGTGCTCGATCTGCGTTTGCGTTGGTTGTGTACTGAATTCGTTTGCATTTTGTTACTTTTCCGATTTTATCTAACAACTTGGCGTGAACTGGACTGTGATTTTCTCTTGAAATATCGACCTCTGGCTGAGTTTTACTGATACGGACCTACTTAGAACAACGTCCTGGCTTATAATTGAATTTTTATTGACGTAATTATAACCTCAAAATCCGAAAGTGATTTGATTATTTCCGAAATCTCAAAAGTGTCTGTTGTTTTAATTTAGGTTCAATCGAATATATACATTATCTAAAACCCAAAAGTAAATACACCTCCCTGTTGGATCTTAGGCGAGCTATGTATGGACGACGAGCAATGTCCTTTGTTGTGTGCATCTGTACCTAGGTATCAAAAAACGAAATACTTGTATTACTTTTATCATTTCTATCTACAATTCATCGAAGTAGTTTATATTATTCGGATTTTTATTAATATTAACAAAATATAAATATATATTAAAATTATCATTAAGTTAATGACGAAAAAGTCTCCTCCATGGCGTGAACAAGGTCCATTTACGATAATACAGACAATTTATGTTTCTCTTTAACAATTAAACTAATTTATATTATTTTATACATGTGATAAACTAAACACTAAATAATTACAACATAAATACATCATTGGATTATTGCAATAATAATTCTTAACTATCTTTCTTTTGCTGTGACCGACAGGGTCCACGATTTACCACCTAATCATATAATTGTGAAATGCAATAAAGTATTGAGAACAACGCTGGCGACCACTAGCTGATAAAGTAACATTTCTCCAGACTGAATTTCGGCAATGGCGACCAATCTCAGCGGAGACTCTAGACATCGACGGGGGAGACATTTTATAGTGCTGAAGTGTGTGTGTGCGCAGACACAAGTGCACCTTCTATTACCTCACTCTCATAATCCAATGGGGCGGTAATTCGTCATGACCGGACAGAGATCGGGCGCAAAACCCGGGAGTGTAACACCGCCAACTTCTAAACTCTGGTCTGGTACAGAGAAATTCCTAATTTGGCTGATTTCGGAATCGAACTTAGGAAGAACCCCACGCTCAACAGTCGCGTTGCGACCACGAGACCAACGGCCATTCGCGAAAGTACATAGATACCTACTAAATGATATTGAAAAGTCACATGCTAGATATTGACTCTTAATAAAAGCAGGAAAAGGAAGCAATGGAAGTAAACCACAAACAATTTGCATACTATTGTTAAACTATTGGTGCGTGCTGTGTAGTACGAGTACGTGACCGATTCTATAGTGAGTGAATGAACGTGATTGACTGATAGCGTGACGAATGAACTGAAGATAAGTAGGTGGATTATCGTTTAAAGGCAGCTGATATCTAATGAATGCGGATTGTTACAGTCCAGCGCACGTTAGTAGCAACACTAGCACTACGAAGTTCGCCCTTTCTGCTACGACATAAGAATGCTGTCTATGTCAAATTTTTACGATGAGTGCTGTACATGAGTATAGGAGTATTCGTTCCGAAACTGGATAGGAGTGTATGTTTTTTTTTTTTGTAGAATGAATGAAAGTAGTGAAGAAAGTGCTATGTGATATGAAGTGGACTATATATGTAAGATGCTGAGCTGCACATAATTTATTTGCCAGATACGTAGGTACCTAGCTTAGATTCTTATCTCCAGTAATACCACGTGCCGCATAATCTTTATTAAACAATGTAACTCAGATAGTTATTGACAGCTATATTTTGCTATACCACGATTTATATTCAATCATAACAATTATTATGTTATTTTTCTCAGAGTGCGTCATTGGAAAATGATCAATGAAGTAAACAGTTTTTTTCTACGAATGTTTTAAAAGCATTAGTTTTTAAGACACAGATAAACTATACCAACACACGTAGACAGGCTCAAGCTTCCTGTTTTTGTTGATCATTTGATTGATATTTTAACCATCGATAATACACGACTTTAATTGAGGTAGTATTATTATTGTAATACTACCTCAATTAAAGTCTGTCTGTCTCTTATTTCTGGTCTAACACGTCCTCATATTAATCCTTTCAGTTTCATTCCAGTTGAACCGGGAGAGATCAGAAAGTTCATTCTCTCCATCAAATCAAAAGCGGTGGGATGTGACAATATCACCCGTGATATGATCATTACTATTCTGGATCATCTCCTGCCCGCGATTACCCATATTATAAATTATTCCCTATACACCGGAGTATTCCCTATCCTGTGGCGCAAAGCCTATGTTCGTCCACTACCTAAGGTTTCCAATCCCTCTCTTCCTACCGACTTTCATCCAATTTCTATCCTTCCCTTCCTGTCCAAAGTGCTTGAGGCCTGTGTCCACAAACAATTCTCTAACTTCGTACATCGCAACTCACTCATTAGTCCTCTACAGTCTGGGTTCAGGCCTGGGCACAGCACTGTTTCCGCCCTCCTTAAAGTGACTGGCGATATAAGGGCAGGACTAGAAGACACCAAGGTTACTGCTCTAGTGTTGGTTGATTTCTCGAATGCCTTTAATACCGTCAGTCACGACATCCTGTTAGCCATTCTGTTATATGTTATAGTCTCTCCCGAAGCACTGGAATGGTTCTCCTCTTACCTTCAGGAACGTCAGCAGTCTATTCGTGTTGGGGATTCTTCTTCATGCTGGTGTGATTTGGAAACTGGCGTTCCTCAGGGCGGTATACTTTCTCCTCTTCTGTTCTCTATTTTTATTAATCTTCTAACTTCCGAACTTCAGTGTGCGTATCATCTGTATGCAGATGACTTGCAGTTGTACTGTCAAAGGAAGGTTGATGAATTACCTGATGTTATAGACAAATTAAATAGGGACTTGATAGCTATAAAAACCTGGGCTGATAGATTTGGTGTAGCTGTAAACCATACGAAGTGTCAGGCGATCATCATTGGCAGTCCTCGTGGTATTAGCAAGGTGGTGGGTATAACCTTGCCACCAGTTCTCTTCAATGGAACGATCGTTCCTTTTAGCACTGACGTGAAGGACCTTGGCTTACACATTGATAGTACCCTGAATTGGCGTACTCAAGTCGCTAGGGTAAGCCAGAAGGTTACTGGAACGCTGCGGGCTCTGTACCGGTTGAAAAATTTATTACCATCGAGTACGAAGACAATGCTTGTACAGTCCTTAGTTTTCCCTATCATCAATTATGGTGATGTGTGCTATTATGACCTGAATGCAGATCACCTCGACAAACTTGATCGTCTTCTCAATAACTGCATTCGATTTGTTTTCAATCTGCGTAAATACGATCATGTCTCCGCGCATCGGTCGCTTCTACAGTGGTTGCCCATACGCCAGCGCAGACAGCAAAGGGCGCTGACCACCTTGTTTTCATTTCTTGACTCTCCCTCTTCCCCTAGTTAGCTTCCCATTTTTAATACATTTGCGCCAACCACAATAGAAATTTACGTTCATCTCACAATCGTATTCTTCAATGTCCCACCCACCGTACAGACTTCATTCACTCTTCCTTCTTCGTTCAGTCTATCTCTCTGTGGAATGCACTCCCCCAGGAAATCAGGATGGCAACCAACCGATTATCCTTTAAAGTTAAAGTTCGCGAGCACATTCGGAAGATGCTGGCAGTATCATCACAACGGTAATGTTTCCCAATGGTTTGTCTTATTTGTTTTAGTATATTTATGTCTATTTATTTGTGTTTATATTTATATATAGTTAGGTGTATATATTATATTTATATGTAAGTATATCTTTATATTTAAATAAATATTTATTCCTCATTTCTCGCTGTTGCACCTACCACTGTTTGTCTCTGCATCACCTAAAGGTCTACTGGTAGAAAATGCTTATGGCATTAAGTCCGTCTCTGTACGTTTTGTGTGCTGAAAGTATTAAATAAATAAATAATAACCATTTTCCACGCTGGCAATACAGTTATAAGTAGACATTACTAGCACTTCGCCAGCGACTTCGTCCTCTAATAACGAAAAATCCTTATTCCTCGTCTACATTATAAAAGGAACCTCCGTGCAAAATTTCTGCTTTCTAGGTCCAAGGGTTTGAGCTGGGTGTTGATGAGTCAGTCAGTGAGTGCGTATGCGTTAGAACAAAAGATATTAAAAACATAAATTAAACATTTAAAAACCCGACGACGGAAAATTGTGACAAGAAAATTACTTCAAATAAAATATTTCAAAAACCCAAGACATTAAAGCGTAATATGATTATTAAATAAATACCCCAATAACTATTATATAAAATAATATTAACAGCCGTCGTGTGTAACTTGTTGTAGAATACACATTACTTAATTAAAAATAAAGCTACTGGCACATACTACTATAAATAGTATGTGCCAGTAGCTTTACAGTAACTTATACTTATAAGTTACTGTAACGTAACATATAGTCGGGGCTATTAGCTAGTCACATGATGAGAAAAAAATAAAGAGGATCAAGTCAGTCTTCGAGGACAGGAACCAGGTCTGCAGCTCGAGACGCAAGCAGCAATAGGATGTAGCAAAGCAGTAACGGTGGATCTGCAGCTTAGGACGCTCGGAGTCACGACCGTGCATCAGGAATCAGCAGACAGCAAGGCGGGAGAATCCACATGCACCAGAGTAGGAACGAGGACGAGCCAGCAGCGCCTTACTCCAAGAAGGAGTATAGTGACAGCTGCATCTGTTGGTAATGGCCTACGTCAATCCGTTAGAGGGATTGTAGGGATCCATCCAGGGATTTGTCCAAGGAGGACAATAGAGAAGACGGCAGTGACTTAAACCATACCACTAGGAGTTCAAGTGTCCGAGGAGCACAGGAGACAGGGCGCAAGCCATGTCACTAGAGGTTCAGAGTGAAGCGAGGACTTGGACTGGTGGCCGGAGTCCACTTGAAAATAATACTGACGGTGATGACTTCACATGATATTTATTTATTGCTTAGTAAGTAAAGATAGACTGGTTCGAAGGTAAAAATAGACTGAAGTTTACAAGCAATGACGGGTCCTTTAAAGGACCCCGTCTCGTTCTAGAAATACAAATACTAAATATTTTAAAGGTACGTCATATTAGATGAGTAACAATCACAGCCAGTGACAATTAACATGAGAACTCGGTTTTAACACAGAGCTTACAATGGAGACTTAGCTTTATAAAACAATAAAATCTGACAATTGACATTTGAGTTTTGACAATTAAAAGAAAAATGTGAAAAAATAACATGAATTAATAATGACACGATGTGGTTTCCTTTGAAATAGTGTAAAATGTATGTAAAATGTAAGTATGAACTTCAACTCGTTCAATAAACTAAAACATGCGGTTTAGAAAGAGAAATACCACATTACACACGACGGTTATTAGTCATACTTACTAATATTGTAAATGTGAAAGTAAGTTTCTTTGTTTGTTTGTTACCTTTTCACGCCTAAACCACTGAACCGATCATCCTGAAATTTTGCTTATACGTTGTCAGATGTATAGAAACGGACATAGGATACCTTTCATCCTGAAAAAAAGTATTATTCCAGAGGAAAACAGAGGTTCTTATGATAATAGATGGTGCCACGTGACTTTCGAATCGCCACACTACTAAAGTTTCGTGTGCCAAATCGTCGTTGTCAAACCAAAATCCGCTATGTGCACTTTTTTGAGATTTCTACTTTATGAACTTTGCGTATACTTCACTGCCCTATATCTTCTATAATATAAAAATGAATCGCTGAATGTGTTGCTAAGCGCAAATCTCGAGAGCAGCTGAACCGATTTTGCTAATTCTTTTTTTAGAATTTTCCTTGAAGTACGAGGATGGTTCTTAGAGAAAAATTAAAAAAAAATGCCTGAAAAGGTCTAAAAACAACACTTTTCTATACTCCCATACGATCGATTCGTAATAATACTTAAAAGTCAATTTGAACTTTAATACCATACCATAAAGTTTATGTGTTAGTGGAGAGGTTCCGGGAAGGCAAAACAATTGAGTGACGTTAGTATCGTATAAATGTTAATGTTAATATTAGTGACTATTAAAAGAATTTTAGGTGGCTTATAATTTTTATTTTTTCACATAATGTAATTTATTAACTTTCTTTTTTCTTTTTTTATCTTACTAGCTGACCAGGCCGTCTTGAATATAGCAGAATAAGTATTAAAAAAAATAAAAAATTAAAGAATCGACTGTTAGGCGGTACGAAGTTCGCCGGGTCAGCTAGTACCGTATAAAAAACTGCTTATGTGCCTATGATCGACGATAATATCAATGGCTTTTATTTGATATAGTTTAAAAAAAAAACACCTTCATATATAGTCTATAGGAGAACTTTTTTTTTCAATATTTCAATAGTATCATTTTTGTACATAGCAGATTTTGGTTTGACAACGACGAAATTCAAAATTAACGCGAGCGAAGCTGCGGGTAAAAGCTAGTATTCTATATTTATTAGTTATTATGGTGGTTTATTAATTATATATACGCTTTAATGTCGTGGGTTTTTAACATTTTTTATTTGAAGTTTTTTCATGTAGGTAACAATTTTGCGTCGTGAGTTTTTAAATTTTTAATTTATGTTTTATTTGTGGCTTTTTTATAGCTAAGAACATACTCAGTAATGAGACTTATACAAAGCAAAAAAAAAACCGGTTGAAATTCGGTCTAGCCGTTTCCGAGAAAAATGGTAACAGACACACACAAACACATCTTACCCCAAACGCATGTACAGACGCCAGCACATCAAGCTACTACAATCTGTCAGATTTCTTTAATAGATTTTCGACTTTATTGCTAAAGCATTAGGTTCAAGGTTGATTGAGAAAATCTGACAGTTTTGGGTAGGTTGACCTGCTGGCGTCTGTACCCTCTCCGTGGTGGCCATCGCGGGTAAGAAAGATCTATTTTATAACGTATTGATTGAGACGATGATGCCATAGTTTCAAACTTCACACTGCCCGAGATGAATATCAAAGATGTTCGCATACCTACTTGTTTTTTTGAACCATGGGAAATGTCAATAGTGTACAGTCACGAACCGGGATTGTTGGTTGAGTCACTAGCATATCATCTTAATTTGGTTGTGTTACACGAATGCCGCCCGTGAAATTTGACATGTGACATTTCAATAACGAAAAACGGGCGGCATTCGTGGAACACAACCAAGTTACGATGATAAGCTAGTAGCTCAACAATCTCGGTTCGTGACTGTACCTTGACATATTGAAATAATAGCTAAATAAGTAGGTACATACGTAAATGGACATTTAGGAAAGTGGAAATTTATGATTAAACACGAGTTTCCTAGTTGATTAGTTCTATAAAAGCTCTAATATTTAAAGGTTTCCTTCTGAAACTGTAGGTAAATACAATGTGCCCTGTAAAGTCGACTAACGTGGTACTGACATTGCCTGATAATTTCCTCAATCGCTGAAACAAGGCAAAGTCAAACTTATAAAGTTTACCCTTTCATAAATATTATATGACTTGCCGAATGATATTGACCTTAAACATCCTTTTTTGTTCTTGTTCAGAAATTAATTGCAATAATTCGATTCGTTTTTGTCGTTATGAGTCTATCAAATTATTGTATCATTGTATGTTGCTATTTGCTGTAGACTTCCGTATTGTAAAAAATAATTATTTTATTATTGACAGGTAGTAAGCTAAAAACTTGTTACTAATGCTACGGCCACATCGTCGCGATAAAGCGAACGTGGTGAGCGAAAAAGAGCGCGCGAAGTGTAGTTCACCTTATCATGACAATGTGGCGGGATCATAGCGGAGTTATTACGAAAAATTAGGTATTCTCTACACGGATTGAGGTTCTACTAAGTGGACCGCTACTAAAACACAAAGTTATTTTCCACATTGTCGTTCAATCGTTGCTCTCCTGTGCTTCAGAGGATCCAAAAAGGAGAGGCCATTTTGAACTTTGAGCTATCTCGACATGATTTACAAATGAGGCGAAAGTGGAACACATAGCGCTATTGTATTTAAAACAGAGATTAATTAAAACAAGTATTGGTGGTGTGGTGGCACTAGATGGCTAGAGTTACAAAACAATAGATAACTGTAATTTCGACGGCAGCAAAGTAGAGAGAGGCAACTGCACTTTTTACAAAATTCACTTTTCTTACATAATTCGACTCAGAATTTATTTATTTATTTATTTGGTTCACCAACAATTGTTTACACTAACATCATGAGCATAAATATAACATGTTAAAAACTTGGAACAGTGTAACAATCACTTAAAGGTAAACACCACGTGAACTAAATTAAGTAATATTAATTGTAAGCCTAGGTACACGTACTGTTTACAAGCTATCTTAAAACTAAAGAAAAAATATATAGTCTATGTTTAATTATAGAATTAGTTTTGTAATATTGCACAAATTAAGTAAGAACAAATTAATTCAATCAATGTTTTACAACAACTCTGATATACAACTCAAGAGTTTAGATTTCTGCTTAGTCAGAGAGTCAAAGTGAAAATCGATTAGATCGCTGCAACTATTCAAAACCCTACAGAACCTAGCGCATGGGGAGTTAGATCCCAACACCGTTCTTCTCTGTGGAGGACGAAGTGGAGTTATGGGTTTACGTGGAATTCTTGATGGAGCACGAAAGTTTATAAGTGCGAGCAGCGACGATGAATCAATCTTTCCTTTCAGGATTTTACAGGCAAACATTGCATCGTTTAAAGGCCTTCGCTCTTCTAAAGTGCGTATGTAGAAGATTTTTAATCTGAATTCTTTGTTTTATCACAGGCTTTTTTTAGTTTAATTCTAAATTTTTGGTAATATTAAGTCACGTATATAATAAAGACCTATACACCTATTTTTCACAACGTGACGCAGTAGTACCACAGATTAATTACAGATGGGACACTCCGCAAAATCATTTAAATAAAAGCGACTCTTGGTATGGCACGATAAAGTGCAATTCCGGTCGCACAACGCTTATTACCCACAGTTATCTTACCTACAAGATGGCGCCACGTGTAACTCTTATACTTTCTGACCGCGGCTGTCCTACTGAATTGGCCCAGTGAGATAGGCCCGCCGCGTACTTGTAGCTTCATACCTAAATAGCGGAGTGTCCCATCTGTATTAATCTGTGGTAGTAGTCACCAGTAGTCCGTGGATACGTCGCACAATCGGTCTAAGATGATCAGATTCAAAAGCCTCATCCGATCCACTTTATTAAATAAAACCCCTGTTTGTACCCTATCTTCAGATAAGGTACAAACATCTAACTTACTAAGCTCATATCTTATATTATAACGTAATCCTTGACTATTAAAGCAACCACGATACAACGAACTACCGCACGTAAAACCCCTTAGCTCCTAGCGATTACACTTGTTTTCCTTTTAAGAGGATTGTGAAGCTGTAAATTTTCATACAAAAAGAGATAACGTTTTTCTCCCTGTAAACATAGTTTAATTTTCATAATTTTTGGAAATGTTGTTGGTATAATGAAAAACTAGGTCCGTAAGTTTTTATTATAAAGAAATATTGTATACAATATAAGTTATTAGCATCTAAATATCTATATTTTTGACATAAAAACATCCTCGAGCGTTTTTATTTTTTTTTTAAATTAAATTAAATTGAATTACTAAAAATGAAAAACGTACAGACCTAGATTAAAGTGTACTGAATGTAATGAGATTAAAATTGTCTCATTTTGTAAAGGTTTAGGGGAGTAAAAACGTTATCGCCCGAAACAATATTTATGTAAATAATTGTGTGAAATGTAGGCAAATGCCTCTAAAAATCGCGCCGCGTATCGGCACTTCACAATCCTCTTAAACTCTTATGTCTACCTATGGACAGCATTGTGGGTTATGTTATTACTAATGTTTATTGTTAAATTAGTTGTAAGCTCTTATAATGTAACGGTTTGCTGTTCCTTTGTTATTCAAAAAAAAAAAAACTGTTTCATAGCCGTTTTAAAGCCGGCGTCAGTTTTCTAAACTTGCGATATTTTAGTGCAACAACAATAATAAGTCACAAATAATGGTTAAAGAAGGAAAATAACTAATACCTTTATTTATTATAGCAATAAACAATGTATTAAACAAATATAATAGTAATAAGTAATAATAATAATATCCTGGGACATTTCACACACGGTCATCTGATCCCAAACTAAGCAGAGCTTCAACTATGGAAACCTACACATACACAATTTTTTTTTTGTATATACATACTTATATAGACAATTACACCCAGACTCAGGACGAACAGTTATGTTCATGCACACAAATGTTTGTCCTGGATGGGAATCGAACTCACGACCTGCGACAACCACGCCAGCTGGCCTGTCAGTGTCTTAATACATATATTATTAAAAAAAAATATAAGGTTAAGCAATTAGGAAGTCCCGCGTAGAAGCGGATATATGGGAATTGACTCATTTATTCACTTTTCGTACGAAGTAGATGAAGACATCTACCGTAGTTTGGAAAAAATATACAAGGTGTAACATAAATAACGCACAACTTCTTAAGGGGTCTTTGTACTTACCATTATGAACAACTTTTACTATGGGATCAAACCAGAAATCGCGAAAAAAAACAGCTGTTGATTTTGACGAATTAAGCGAACATAAATGTACTGAACAGCTGATTTTTTTTTCGCGATTTCAGGTTTGGTCCCATAGTAAAACTTGTTCATAATTAAATTAAAAAAAAAAATTAAGTCACACCTGGTATACATTACAGTAATTGGCCTAAACCATTTCCTTGGTATTGCCCTATTAACTAAATTTTGTACAATAGAAGAAGGTAGCTTTGTTCTTCTATTAATTATAATAGTTTTGCGTTCAAATCGCTGTCCTGTAAAATCATGATTTTGTAGATAACCATTTATACTTTGCGGCCGTCGATTTAATTTGGAAGATTTGACCTTGAGGTCTCAGGCCTATGATTTGCGCTTGCGCATGAGTCGTTCTACCGGCCAGAAAATGTCTGGGAATCGACTCCGACCGGTTCGGAAATTCTATAGAAAAATTTTTTAAGTACTACTTATTTTGTTTAATGAACCTTGACGTCTTATTATTTTAGTTTCCTCTAATAGTGCTTAGATATTTACAGATCAAACATAGCAATTAAGTTGTTTAAAATTAAAGAGATTAGGAAATAATTTACGTTCGATTTGAAGAGACGTTTAAATAGTGCTCATCCTTTTTTTATTTTGTTAATAATGTTGTTGAATAAACAAATCAAATACAAATCGGGTATTATTATTAATATTATATGGTACTTATTCGGAAAAAAATACCAGACAATTTTCATGAAGTCACATAACTTTTGTTAGTAGAATTATGTATCTGAATTACTGTGTTTTAAGTTCTTACTTGTTTTATGTTTTTTTTTTTTGTTTTGTTTTATGTTGTAGCTATTCAATTTAGTAAATGTTATGTACACCTATAATTTGTGTATACCTTAGCAATAATACCTCTCCTAAATACGTTAAACTATGCTGTCGGTGTTCTTTAATAAATAAATAAAAATAAATAAAAACATCGGCATTTATGCAGCCGAGATGCGAATGCTAAGAGGGATGTGTGGTATTACGCGAATGGATAGAATAAGAAATGAGTATGTAAGAGGAAGTCTGAAAGTGACACCGGTGACTGAAAAGTTGTGTGGAAATCGGTTGTCATGGTATGGGCATGTGATGCGGAGGAATGAGGAAAATGTCGTCAGGAAAGTGTTGAGTATGAATGTGGAGGGCTGAAAGGGAGTGACTACCGAGATGACGACTAATAGAGAAGTATGGAAGAAAAAGACATGTTGCGCCGAACGCAAATAAATTGGGACAAGGGCAGGAGAATGAATGATTTATAAAAAACAGTAAGTATTCATGATTTATTAATTATTTATGACTGACTGAATTACAGTATTTTGATGACTTTTTCGGGCTCGGAGGTAATTTTCGGCTAAGTACCGGCAGAGAATAAATAACAGTACTATCGTAGTACCGGTCCTATGTTAGTGGGGACTTATTATAAGCTTCTACGAGTATCTGGTTGATTTAACAACATTCCTTTAAAACGTGTTACTGTTGATAATAATTATGATAATAGAACCTATCACGTGGATTCGCACGTTTATTTGAACCGTTTATTTAATTATAAAATATGGTATAATTGAAAGTTATACTGACTTTTATAGGTAGGTACGGGTTGAATTTATGTTTTGTAAGTTATTTTAATTATTAATTTATAATTTGCAGATAAATTATGTAGGGATATAAAAATGTAAATGTTTGGATAACTGTTTAATCCGCTACTAAGAGTAATATACGTATACTAAATCTATGGGCGTGATTATGTAAGTAGGTACTGTAAAGTTTTCATACAATGGGCAACCTTATATTTTACTGGCTTTTTACCTATAGCTTATGTGAAAACGTTATTTGAACCTTCTTGAATTTTTTTTTGGGTTTACGAATAAATGATAAAAAATATCTTGTAATTGTCATCTAATTAATAGGTTACACAATGAACGAATTAATAATAGATAATCGGGCAATATTTTTTTTAACCTAATGTTTGTAATAACTACTGACTTTAGTCCAAAGACAAAAACTAGAGGTAAATCAAAGTTCACAAAATAAGTTGTTGTGAAAAAACTTCGGTCAAAGATTAGCCTTTCTCAACAATATGAATACTTTTTGTCTTAGTAGGTACATACATATCATCGACAAACGCAAGGGCCTTTCCAATTTTGAAAAAAAAAATTATTGCAAGCTGCAATTGTACTTATGACAAAGTAAAACAAAGTACCTTTGGGGCAGGGATTTTAGCCGATCGTCTACCGCTAGCTAAACTAATTAAGAACTAAGGTCAGTGAACTAAGCCAAGCTAAACTGGGAATAAGTTGTCCGTCCACCGGAGAATAAGCTAAAACTACGTTAATGATGATCAGTTTGTGCTGGAGGGTCGAGTTAATCGGAAGTGATGGAAGACCAGGAGAAGAGCTATGACGATAGCTCAGAGGAGGATTACATTCGTCATAGGAAAAGACAGATTGATTATTGCTCATTACACAAAGAAAAACGCACACACAGATACTGGATAAGCAAGCACATTCAACACTGGAAAATTAAATTTAACACTCTGTTTAACGATATAGACGATTTATAACGTTACACCTTATTTTTATAATTAACCTTTTAAAATACTTAATTTAAAAGACAATAATACCTAACTTTAAAAAAATAATCGGGCAACATTTATCATAAAACAATAACTAAATCGAAACGTGTTGGAATTACAGTGACAACACTGTAAGCAAAGACAAATATACGTTTGATGAGCAATATGAGCAAATGGCTGAGCAATTCCGTCGCCATTTTATGCTTGACCGAGGGTTTATAAGGGTCGGCACATCATTTCTCAGGACTGTCCTCTCAGACCCCGACGACCCCATAACTCTTCTCTAGGAGAGCAGTAGGGACCGTAGGAACAAACACAAATCGACATTCCGACCTCGCCGCCGAGGTCCCTCGCGACGACCCCGTAGTAATCGTCCTCCCCCCCGTCCCTTGCTCGGGTATGAAGTGCCAGCTGGTGGCGTAGCTGAGCCAGTAGCTTTAAACTCCCCTGATCCGATTGCACCTGTATATTTGTATTGAACAGTCTATACTTATTTATTGTTGTGAAATGGCAAGTCGCAAGTGATCACATTCGCTGTTCAGGTTTGCCATTTGACACCAATTCCTTTTAATTACTGCTGATTCATAGAGAATGCTGTTGAGAAATATCTTGCTCACGTCTTCGATGGAATCGTTGCCATCTTTCTCAATACCAGACCAGAACCACCAAACTGTGTTTAGATAAAGTAAATCTTAATTTTATAGGCCAGGTTAAGTTACGCTTGCCGCGGTTGGTCCGTGGATGGGTGAGTCTTTACATACCAAAACGCCTCCGTGCCTCGTTGGTTCCAGCTGTCATTCGTAGATATTTGACTGTCGTTACGGGTCGTCAGAAACCCGAAAGTCTGACATCCAGTCTTACCAAGAGGTATCGTATTACCGAGTAAGTGGGTGGTTGAGGTCAGATAGGCAGTCGCTCCATGTAAAAATACTGGTATTCAGAAAAAAAAAACCGACAGTTGGGAAAAGACGAGGCAGATGACGACGAACCAATAGGCCTGCATGAGTACTTGTTTCTGATTGATTAGACCTTGCGAAATGCAATATCTTATCTCAAATCAGAAGTAAATATAGGTCAATGCCGATGCTGTGTTCGTTTTGTCGAGTCAGGTACTAGTTTTGAAGTAAACATTTTCCAAGGACTTGGGGTAACAGTTTCCGCAAAGATTAGGGAACCCTTTGCAAGATCCTCATTCTGATAACGTTATTCTGTAGGCACTAATAATCTTATTGACAGTCTCGTTGGTGCAGCGGGGTCCTCGGGTTAAAGAAAGAGTTTCAGAAAATTTCCCTTTTACTATGAAATTCTAGTATCAGTCGGTGTATAGATTTGCGCCCGATTAGTTGCAAGAGGAGGAAAACGTCGTCAGGAAAGTTTTGAATATGAATGTAGATGACTATATGAGTAGGGGAAGGCCGAAGAAACGATGGATGCACTGTGTGAAAGATGACATGGCTAGAAAGGAAGTGACTACCGAGATGACGACTAATAGAGAAGTATGGAAGAAAAATTGGAACAAGGGCAGGAGAATGGTGATAATAGTGGCAAGTGGCTCGCTCTCTATTTCACGAGTCTTCCTAAGCATATAACTGTTCAAATGTGGGTGTAGGTACCTGCTCTACACCACGGCCTAGCCTACGTCTTTGGGGAATACGGGCGAATTAATACTTATTTAGAAATAGGTATGGTTACTTACTACCACATTCAGTCCTAATAGTTACCTGCTAGTAAAAAAACATAAATAGGTAGGTGAGCTCAAGGTAATATCCACGCTATGATTAATTTATATCGACGATTTTGCAGAAATCTTTTTATTTATATTTTTTAATTTTATTCGAATTTGGCGGAAGCCTTTGCTCAACAGTGGGACAGTGTAGGTTAATATATATATATATATATATATATATATATATAAATACATGTTCCGTTTCGCTTGCACACTGATAGTCCTTCTGATGTCCTAACTGGTAGCCAGAGATGCTTAATTTGGATTAATTCAGTTCAGTAAACAAGATTGACGTTTAAAGTTCAACATGAGTCACACAATAGTTACTGTGACGTTTAAGTTATGCGTATTGCATGCTATGGTGGGAGTTACGCGGTAGAGGGAGCTAGTGCGCCGCGCTCAGTAGGCCTAGCCAAACGGCATTCGTTACGGGCGATTCTATTTCTACAATCGCTACCGACGCATCTCTATGGAAATGCTGGTCTATGACCATGTGACATTTCGATGTGTCAACCCCATACATTTTACCCTTTTCTACTAGCGAATGTTACTTTGGCTAGGCCGTCAGCTCCTATATATATAAATGTACTCTGTGAGCCAGACTGAGCTTACCAGCAATATTGGAAACAGTGTTTTATTGTACATATCTAACCTAACCTAGACCAAGGCACCACACTTACTATTATGTAGAAGGAACACGTGCACTGTCACAACGATTTGTAATGAGTAGCAGAGATCACAAAGGAACATTATCCAAAACTAAAAATTCGAGGATATGTAACATTATCAAGTCAAGGCAACAGACCAACAGTCAGACGGGTGGATCAAGTCTACTAAACAAAAAATGACAGGTAAAACCTGGATGAGACTAAGTACCAGGGGAACATGCCAACATGCAAAAGGAAATAAGCCTTGACTCAGCAGCGGCTGACAAAGCTGACAGTGATAACGATGACTGTAAGAAGGAAGACTAAACAACAAAGCTCACAAAAAAAAAAAAACATAAACGCAATTTAAATACGCATTTTATATAAATTCCTGCTCACGTAGCATGACGACCATAGCAACGGGTTTTGTCGACGGAAGAATAGACATGAAACGCAAACAATATTATGACAATAAACAATTTATTCTCGACAAATAGCGCAATTGATCTGTGACGTAAGTGACGTATGATCCAAGATGGCGGCTGGCGCGTGCGCACTATCAGCTCAAGGCAATCGGTATTTTGTCTCAATTCTTTAACTGTTTGGTATTGATAGTGGGTATCTCTGGGATTGCGTCATGATTCTTGTGCTATCAATTATCATTGACATGGTAATACAGTTAATTATTGTAGGTACTAAGTGCCATCTTCTCCCATCGAAAATTAATTTGTAAATCACTTTCTCCACTCAGCAAAAGTAACTAGTTACAAAATGGGCTCCACTACCATAAATAGTTGACTAGCCAAAACTAGATCAGATTTTTGGAATAATTTAGACTCTTTATTTCGTGTTCCTACTACTTTTGTTTGACTACTATAAAATCACATAAGAGGTCTAGGTTTCTTACACGTAACATGTAAAACACTGCACTTTTGGCCGATCAACAAGCAGAGCCCTTCAACCCTCTCCTGGTCGACGCTAGCAGTCAGCCTCAACCCAGCGCTGTACATCCGACTTATTGGAGCACAACGCAGCGCCACCCCGACTCACTGGGGAAGCACCACAGACAGTTCCGACTCACCGTGAACTATGCGGCACCCGGTTCCGACTCCCTGGAACCTCAACTGGCCCTGGCAAGCATCGCAAGATACACGACTCAGCCCACTATCGACCTGCGGTCACCGGAGGGGAGTGATGTGGTGACATCTACATCGCTACATGCGAACTACGCATCACACTGACGTCACGCAAAATCCTGCATCGCGGAATCAGAGTTTACCGCGCGACTTGCATATTTACAACGTCCCGACATCAAGCCCACCAGATGCAACACCCGTCTGGTCGGAGGATCCTCCCTTTTCTATGGAGGATGAGTGAACTGTACACCCTGTTCCTCATACTGTCATGTAAGGCAAAGTGCCAACTGTTCTTTTGTGGAATGCTATGAGCAAAACTGACCGAATTTCAGATAATACGCTTTTTCCTGAAATTCATAGTAAGTAATTCGTAGTAGTAGGGATCATAGTAATAAGTTATATCTATGCTTGGGATGCATAGTGACGATAGAATGTGCTTCTGGCTGGAGCACACTTGGTGTCGACGTAAGGCATGGCATGGGCATTGATCACCAGGCTAGTTTAAGGCAGGTTGGCGATTTTAGAATTACATTTCCAGTCCAGGGCTCGTGGCTATGGGCACGCCACAATTGTGGCTATAAGTCCCCTCTTTGAGGAGTGGTTGGAGAGGCGCCATGGCGTCCTACCCTTCCGCCTGACGCAGGTCCTCACCGGACACGGTGGCTTCGGGAGGTTCCTGTTCCAAATAAGGCGGGAGGTACGGTGGAGGTTTGCCCGGCTTGGGCAGAGCACCGCCGCGTCCTCGCGGAGACGATCGGCGGTGGCGATCTCTCGCGTCCGGCCCTGGTCCAGGCCATGGTACGGAGTGAAAGTGCATGGGAAGCCGTCACCTCCTTCTGCGAAGCAGTAATGTTCGCGAAGGAGGAGGCGGAACGCGTGAGGGAGAGGCAATCTTTGCGCCCTCACGCCCCTAATCGCTGCAAGAGATGCCCTGGGCGTTGGGAATTGAATTGGGCCGATTCCCGGCCACCGTAGGCGCGGGCTTGCGGATGGCAAGCAATGGGTAGCTCGCCAGCCGGTAAGGACCAGGCCCGGGTCGACGGCACGTTGTGTTCCACGCGCGCCTCAAAGAGATGTCAGCACTAGCTGAAGGGGTCCACTAGGGCCGATGCCTGCCAGGGTTGCGGGTTGTTTGAAAGAGTTACCGTAGCCCTGACACTGGCAACTGAAAGAACACGGGTGGGTTTTAGTCAGTAAAAGTCTGACACGCCCTCCCGCTCCGCCCAGAGCGGGAGAAATTATTTGATGATTTTTTTAATTTTTTTATTTGAGATGGGTTTGCTCTTGACTTCATTATTTGATGATTTCCCATCCAAAACAAAAAAAAAAGGCTCGTGGCTAAGTAATAACAACCGCACGGGTCGATCGATCAGGTTACGATTGCCTCGGTTGGTCCGTGGATGGGTGACCACCTATTTCATACCCCCATGATTGATGATTTACCGTTACCCCTCCGTGCTTCGGAAAGCATGTTAAACCGTTGGTCCCGGCTGTCATTCATGGATCTTGAAAGTCGTTACGGGTCGTCAGAAGCCCGAAAGTCTGACAACCAGTCTTACCAAGGAGTATCGTACTCTCCAGTAACTGGGTTGTGGAGGTCAGATAGGCAGTCACTCCATGTAAAATACTGGTTTTCAGCTGCATCCGGTTAGACTTGAAGCTGACCCCAACATAGTTGGGAAAAGGCTAGTCAGATGATGATTAAATTTAAGTCCAGGTTTCCTCACGATGTTTTCCTTCACCGATTTCCAAGATAAACTTAGAAAGTACAAAAAAGTCACATTGGTACTTGCCCGGATTTGAACCTACAACTTCGTGCATGAGAGGCGAGGCCTTAACTACTGGACTACCACGACTTTCCCCCTGTTATCTATCACCTTGATAACAGACCACTATTGGTTAGATGGCATGAGGTATTTACTTAGTTCGTGACTCATGTTAAGGAGGAAGCGTCAAGGTAGCCCGCGAAATTCAAATTTTCTTACGTTTTTTGCAATTAATTAAGTTATATGTTAAATAAAGTATGATTTGCAGCCGTAACAAATATGTATTTACAAAATTATATACATTAGAATCAGTAATACAACTCCTTAAGTTAGTATAATCCTGAAAAGTCAAGATTTCACGAAATAGTCATTTTTTGGGATTACCTGGTCTTAAAGAGTTGTATTTGATCACTTTAATGATTCTAATTATGTAAATAGATACGTGTTACGACTTCAAATTATAATTTGATCAACGTACAATACAATACCGACTTGTAAATTGCAAAAAACGTAAGAAAATTTGAATTTCGCGGGCTACCCTGACGCTTCCCCCTTAATATTAAAGAAGAAGTAGCATGTGTTTTATGAATCAGCATAAAAATGGACCGTGTTGGACATAGTCATCCATGTGCGTCTGCAACAAGTCTAGATGTCGCTTAGTTGTGAAACGTAATCATTATTGCAGATATTTATGGACTTTTATGTCACCATCATGTGTAATTATTTTTTAAATAAACTACTTTATCATTTGCCTAGTCTCGTCCCAACCGGATGCAGCTGAATACTAGTATTTTACATGGAACGACTGCCTATCTGACCACGATTGGCGAGACTGGTTGTGAGACTTTCGATCTTCTGAATACACTGACTTATAAACCTATGGACTTGCCATACCCACTAAATTAGCGTGCATACCTACAAAAATTGGGCACTCGTAGGTTGTTACTGTGAGTGCAAGAGAGAGAGCAAGCAACCGTTTGACAGCACATCTACCAATCATCTACCACAAAACTCGGTACTCAACATGGCGACCGGTCACGCATAGACATGATTTTTCACGTCACACAAGAGTGTTGTCAAATTTAAAGGCCTTCTACACGATCGGAACCAACTACCAACAGAGGTCACCTTGGATGCATCCACCAAATTGGAGTTCAGTCTACAGGTAGTGTGGTTGGATCAACTTGTCAGTGTATACGTGGAGACCATGGAGTTATAACCTACGCTACGTTTCGAAACATTAAAACAAAGGAAAACAAAACAAAACATTAAAAAAAAGGAGAGAAGAGGAAAACCTATACGGATGAAAATTGGAACTTGGTACAGAGCAAGCGTTTGAAAAATAGATTTATTGGAACGCAAGGGAAGGCAAAGGAGTTCTCGGGTAAATTTAAGGCTGCAGACATTAAAATACCACTGTTTGTAAATAACGTGGATAAGGAGTCATCAGTTAAGGACGTCGCTGATTATATTTTAGGCAAGACGAGCGTTTCAGTGGAGTTGACAGAGATTAAGATGAAGCGGCAAAGAGATTATAAGGCTTTTAAAGTGTTTGTACCTAGGCATAAGTTAGATATGTTTCTAGATGAGCAATTGTGGCCAGAAGGTATTTCTTTCCGTCGATTTATTAATTTTAAGGATCGGCGAGTACAAAGCTCCCCTAAAATGGGGGCGACTGATGCTGGAACTGAGGCTATAATGAAAAAAAAAATCTAATTTATGATGGACACTACAAATAATCAGAATATCAAAATGGTCAGTTTCAATTGCAAGTCTGTTACGAGATCCGTGGAGGGGATAAAAGAGCTGTGTAAGACTGCACACGTTATTGCCCTGCAGGAGACGTGGCTCCTGCCTCATGATACAGCATTCATTGGAAGCATCGATAAGAACTTTGAGTACACCAGTAAGTCAGCGGTGGATACATCGGCAGGCGTGCTGCGTGGTCGGCCGTACGGTGGGGTGGCGCTGATGTGGCGAAAGGGTGTTTTCTCGTCCGTAACGGTTGTGCCGTGTATTAGCGCCAGACTGACAGCTGTTAAGGTATGTGCGGGTGAGCGTGTTTCGTTAGTGTTTTCAGTGTACATGCCAACGGATAGTGCGGATAACTTATTAGAATTCACGGATGTGTTAAGTGAAATACATGCGGTAATTAAAAGTTGTGATATTGAATCCGCTATTATTCTCGGGGACTTTAATGCCCATCCAAGGGAGTTATTCTTTAAGGAATTAGCCAACTTTTGTGAGGAGCGAAGCTGACTCTGTGCGGACGTGATGAAGTTGGACGTTTTGTCAGACACACACACTTTTATAAGTGAAAGTCATGTCAACTGTAAGCGATGGCTTGATCACTGTCTGACAACGGAGGCAGCTTGGCAATGTGTTACTAATATTAAGGTAGGTTATGATGTTTTCTGGTCAGACCATTTTCCACTGGAAGTGTATTGCAACATGGGAATATTACCATGTAAAGTGCAATATACTGGGAATATGTACAGTGAAGTGAGATGGGGTGAGAGAGATGCTGAACAGATAAGATTATATAGGGAGCTGTGTACAGCTACATTAAGAGACGTTGATTTCCCGGTGGAACTTGGTCTGTGTGCTGATAATGTTTGTTCTGATAATTCTCATCATGTAATTATTGATAAGTTGTATAATAGTATTGTTAATTGTTTGACGGAAGCTTCGCGAAGGAGCCATAGTGTAAGGAAAAAGACAAAGCCAAAATATGTTATTGGGTGGAACAAACATGTACGAAAGTATCACGTGGACGCACGAAACAGCTTTCAGGCTTGGTTGCTTCATGGCAAACCAGAGTCTGGTGATATATATAATACTATGCGTGAAACCCGTAAGCGTTTTAAATCTAAGTTAAAATGGTGTCAAGACAATAAGGATAAAATTAAAATGGATATCTTAGCAACAAACCACAAAGACAAGGATTTCAAAAACTTTTGGAAGCACACCAAGAAACTGGAAGCTGGTCCGTGTGTCCCTGTCAGTGTTGAGGGTAGGAGCGAGCCCTGTCAAATAGCGGAATTATTTAAGGATCATTTTAGGGTAGTGTCTCCTCTAGGGTGTGTGCAGCAGCAGGTGCTCGATGCTGAGGTTGCAGATTGTGAGCGGTTTAGATTTAAGGTGAAAGAAGTCGCCCATATTATCCAAAATATGACTAGAGGTAAATCTCCAGGACATGACGACCTTAGCATCGAGCACCTGCAGTGCGCTGGTGTACATTTACCTAGGGTGTTGGTCATGTTTTTCAATTTGTGTATAGGCCATTCATATTTACCCAGGGAGCTTATGAAGACCACTGTTATACCTATTCTTAAAAACAAGACGGGTGATGCCTCCGACAGGGACAACTACAGACCTATCTCATTGGCTACAGTGATCGCCAAGGTGCTGGATGGGTTGCTTGATAGTCGGCTAAGTGAGCATATAGATCTCCATGAAGCTCAGTTTGGTTTCAGGGCTGGGCAATCGACTGAAACTGCGGTACTGCGACTCAAACATACTGTCCTGTACTATGCGACGAGGAAGACGCCTGTGTACGGTTGTTTTTTGGACCTGTCGAAGGCATTTGACCTGGTGTCTTATGACGTGCTGTGGGATAAGCTCCAGGGGGAAACCAGCACACCCAGAGAGGTAATAAATATTTTGAGATATTGGTACGGCAACCAGACCAATAATGTTAGGTGGGCGGGTTCATGTTCGTCGGAGTACAGGTTGGAGTGTGGAGTGAGACAGGGAGGCCTGACTTCACCAAAACTCTTCAACCTGTACGTGAATGGACTGATAGGTGAGCTCAGCGGGGCCGGTGTCGGCTGTTCAGTGGATGGTGTATGTATGAACAACATTAGTTATGCCGACGACATGGTGCTGCTGAGCCCATCTGTCACAGCCCTTAACTACCTCATAGGGATCTGTGAGAGGTACGCGGGGTCACATGGCCTCAGGTATAACTGTAAGAAGAGTGAACTGCTTATTTTCAAGGCGGGTAGTAAGAGTCCGAAAACCGTTCCACCGGTCAGGCTGGGAGGAATGCCGTTAAGTAGGGTCACCAAATTTAAGTACCTGGGGCACTGGGTCACCGAGGATCTCTCAGATGATTTAGATATTGAGCGGGAACGTAGGGCGTTGGCAGTGAGATGCAATATGCTGGCGCGCAGGTTTGCACGGTGCACAAAAGATGTTAAAATTGCGCTTTTTAAAGCATACTGCCAGACATTTTATACCTGCAGCCTGTGGGTCCGCTATACGCGTGGGTCTTTCAATGCCCTGCGGGTCTTGTACAATAATGGTCTTAGGATGCTGTTGGGGTTGCCTCGCTTTTGCAGTGCATCAGGTATGTTTGCTAAGGCTAGCACTGACTGCTTTAGGGCTATAGTAAGGAAAAGAGTGGCCTCCCTGATGCGCCGCGTGCGGGGCAGCACCAGCAGCCTTCTGAATACCATATTGGATAGGGTTGATTGTCCAGTTGTGAGGCACTGGAATACCGTTCACGGTTCTGGAGGGGTCCTTTTCAATGTAAAATAGTGTAAGTGTAATAATTAATAATTAATCATTTTGACATTCAATAATAATATACTAACATAGTTATAAGTATGATTTACTAACAATGTATGGAATATTTGTTGATTCTGAAATAAATGAATAATAATAATAATAATAATAAAAAACGGAGAGGTGCCTTGTGTTGTGATTCACAACACAAGGCACCGTGGCGGTCGACGTTCACGACGCAAATGGCGCAAGATATGCAAGACACCGACTACCGATATTGAAGTTATTTTTCACTTTGTAGTGTTTTGTTTTGGAAGTCGGTTTTATTTTTGATATGTCCATTCTAACTCTTCGGTCAATATTTTTATTCTAAAACAAATAAAAATGCTCTTTGACTGTAAAAACCCGTTAATCTTGTCATAAAACAGCCGTTAAGGATAATTACTTCGATATTTTTTATTATGTAATAGACGTCAGTAATACAAAGTTATGTAAGAAAATAAAAGAAATCGTGGGAAATGTTTTTTTTATTTCTAGCTGTTTGAAGCCAGAATGATTTTTTTATTCCTTCTTATTGAATAAAGTCTTTATAACTTTTTGCATGACGAACAAATTATAGAGCTCAGTGGTCATTTAGAAGTGTCGAGACAACCGGATTATCAGATTATGTGTTTAAATAAATACAAAAAAAAAAGAAAGAGTGCTAGTGCATAATTATTATTTGTATGTATGTTTATTTTAAACCGATATGTTCAGGTTACTATCTAAATTATTATTTATAAACGTTGCTTAAATTTAAGCAATGATTATAATAGTGACTCATTAACCATACTCTTTGACGTTTACAGGTCTCTTAATTTTAAGCAACGTTTAAATATAATGGGGGGCTGGGGTGTACATGTTTCTCATTCAATTCCCCTTCTAATGAAATAAACACTAGGTACCTTTGTACCTTTCCATCTTTATGTATTTTCCTCTATTAAGTGTTTTGTGTATAAATAAATAAATAAATAAAAGAATAAAAAAGATAACCATGAGTGAAACATGATATGCCTAGAAATGGGGTGACTTCAGGTTAGAGATATGATGTATGGAAGAAGAAGACATGCTGCGCCGACCCCAATTTAATTGGGATAAGGACAGGAGAATGGACGATAAATAAACATGTTAAAAAAAATAGTTCCTGTGATTTAATGTTGAGAATTTTTATAAGTTTCAAAACATTTGTGGTACCGTTATTGACGTCTCTTATATTTTGAATAGGTGCTTAGTGCGGATTTCTCCAATGAAACTGAACGTGATCAGCACTTTTAAACCGCGTTCTAAAGAGGCCAGTGTCAATATTCCATAACAAATTTGACACTGACAGCTCTTGAATGCGGTGTAATTAGGTGAAATTCGCCCTTAATTCTGAAAATTTTACACTTTTTACATACCTACTTTAATCATAAAAACGAGATCCATACTGCAGTTAAAAAACATGGTTCACACCACAGAACTTTAAAATGATCTCTCGACTTTTTAAGCGCCATAGACAAAACTGTTCATCTGTAATTCTGATTTGTCAGGTGTTAAAGCTAGTCAAGCCTCTAATTTAACCACCAAAACTACAACACTAACTTAACTACCAAAACTGAAATACAAAAGAAAAATAGAAACAAAATATGTAGCACAGAACATGTATGAGCACAGAACAGAAATAAAAAAAAAACTAAAGCTGTTCTCGATTCTTCGAATTAACTGTTTGTGATGATGTGGTTCCGGGTGCTAACCACTTGGTCACTGGTTATCAGCTAGATGATCATTGAGCAATAGGATCCACTACTTACTCGTATGTCTACTTTCACTAATACTTGGTAACGTGATAGATTGACTTGTTTAATTACTTAAGTGTAATTTTTGTAATTAATAGATTAATTACAAAAATTCATAAATCATTAAAACTCCATAAAGTTAACAAATTAAATACAAAACTTAGGCAAAAAAATCTAAATTTAATTCAAGAATTAAAAAAGTGTAATAGTGAGTTAGAATTATGTAATACTATGTATGATACCGACACTCAGCACCTTCAGGATGAATTGTTTGTAAAGGAATTTGCTCTAAAGGAAATCTTTAGTAAATATGAGGCTACTCAACAAGACCTGAGTAAGCGCTTGCAGGAGGCCAATGCGTTGGCAGACCTGGTCAAGTACAATGCGGAGAGGTATGAGTCTCTGACTAATAACCTCTCTTTTAGCTGTGCCTGCTCCCAGGGGCCCCAGCCTCAACTTGGTACACCCACACCCTCAGTGGTTCAGCCAGTAGGTAGCTGTATGTATGATAATAACAATAGTATGAATAATTTGATTAAAACAACATATATATTTTCTGACAAATTTGGTCAAGGTTTTGGTAGTATACTTAATCAGTGTTCACAACAATCTGTAATTAATCATTGTTTACCCGGTGCCAGTATTAGCCAATTAATTAGGAAAATTAAATTAACAAAAATAAACCCCAGTTCCACTGTTATATTATTGTATGGGGATAGTCTAACTGTAAGAAAAAAGGACATAATTGAATGTGTCCATTTGATGTTGCATCTCAATGAAACCAATAATTGTAAATTTATTTTCTGTGCCTTACCTTATTCGCATTATTTGTCTGATGAGCAAAATAGGCACATTTATAATTTAAATATGTCAATTTATAATAGGACTTGGGACAGTGATGCTATTTTATATTTCGACTGTAATCAATTTATTACTGATTACAAACTGACAAAAAATACAATGTATTTGGCACCTAGTTGTCGGAGACTTATTGCTAATCTTTTAGCATACAATATACAAAGTGACACCGGTACCTGTAGTGTACCATCGAATACTGTTAGTACTGGTACTAATACCACTATTGACACACCTTGTAGTTTAAACTATTAGGTGCGACAATGGGTCAGCCACATATATTGAATGTTGTACATCAAAATATGCAGGGTCTGTCCGGCAAAGAGCTAGAGTTAAGTTTATTTCTGGAAAACTATAATGTTCAGGTGTTATGTATGACTGAACACTGGTTGAAGGAACATGAAGTATTGTTTATAAATGATGATTATTTTACTGTACAAAGTGCATTCGTAAGAAAAAGTGCTATTCGCGGTGGGTCTTTAGTTCTTGTTTCAAACAAGTTGAAATGTAAACAACGTTTAGATTTAGTTAATCTTTCTATCGAGCGCACTATTGAGTTGTCTTGTGTTGAACTCGAGCGATACGTTATAATTTGCGTTTATCGACCCCCTTCTGGGGATTTTATTCATTTTGAATCGGTAATGGAAGATGCACTCAATAAGTTAAAATCTAGTAATAAAAGTATACTTTTATGTGGAGATTTTAATATTAATATTTTAGATGTTACTCCACTAGGTATTAGACTTCTCAATCTTTTTAGGTCTTATAATTTATTTAACTTGTTTTTTGAACCTACTAGGATCACGGCATCTTCGTCAACATGTCTTGATAATATATTTAGTGATTGTGTTGTCAAAAATAAATTAGTGCTAAGTGACTTAAGGTCTGACCACTGTGGTTTATTAGCTAGCTTCCCTATGCAATTACATAAAAAGCCGCATAAAATAGAATGCAGGCCTTATACAGCTAGTCGTTGCAACAAATTTAAAAATAATGTAGCCCATAGAATTAGACCATCTATAGTAGAACACGATAATCCTAATGAAATCTATGGAGCCCTTTTTGATGTTGTGCAAAAAGAGTACCAATCTACCTTCAAGACCAAAACCATTAATATTAATGGCACCACCGTGGGCTTTAACCAATGGGCTACTCCAGGTATTTATATAAGTAGAGCGAGACTATATGAATTATATGGTTTGAAAAAACACAGGTTTGATACTCCTTTCCTAGAGTATGTCAAAAATTATTCAAAATTATTTAAAAGTATTTGTGTCTTTGCTAAATCTAAATTTTTAAGCGATACAATTAAAAATTCCAATAATAAAGTAAAAACCATTTGGAAAATTATTAATAATGAAACGGGTAAGTCGGTTAAACAAGACAAACAACTTGAAGTTATGGTCGACAACAAATTAGTTAATAAAGCAGCAGACGTTGCTGAGGCATTTAATGAGTTTTTTGCCAACATACCTTTAACTACGACTCGCTCCTTAAATTCATCCCCGTCTAAAGCTGAAAACCTTTTGCATAGTAGTGTGCCCAAATGTGGTCGCTTATTTAGCTTCGAACATATAACACCTCGTGATGTAGTTAATGTTTTTAACACACTTAAGTCTAAAAACACTGGTGATTACTGGGGCATCTCAATTAAACTGTTAAGTAATATAATAGACATAGTAGCCCCCTATCTAGCTGTTACTTTTAATAAATGTGTTGATGTAGGAACTTTTCCTGACCTCATGAAAAGTAGTAAAGTCTTACCTTTATTTAAATCAGGTAATAAAAATGACGTTGGCAATTTTAGGCCAATTTCTATATTACCTGCATTTAGCAAAATATTTGAAAAGTTAATACTCAAGCAGTTGCTAAGACATTTTAATTTAAATGGCCTCCATCATGATGAACAATATGGCTTTACTAAAGGTCGTTCGACTACAGATGCGGGTGTTGCTCTGCTGAAACATATATTTAACGCATGGGAGAACTCGCAAAATGCTATTGGAATTTTCTGTGATCTCTCCAAAGCCTTTGATTGCGTGCACCATGACACGCTTTTGCGTAAACTACATCATTACGGTGTACAAAACGAAGCTCTTAAAGTAATTAATTCATATTTACATAATAGGTTTCAATGTGTAGATGTAAATGGTGTGAAATCTTCCGGGCTACCAGTTCTGTTAGGTGTACCTCAAGGCTCAATATTGGGTCCATTCTTGTTTTTAGTGTATATCAATGACTTACCATTCTATTTAAAGGGTATCTGTGACGTTGTACTGTTTGCAGATGACACCTCTCTTATTTTTAAAGTAGACAGGAATAGACAAAATTTTGACGACGTAAACAGTGCACTCTCAATGGTTACAGATTGGTTTACGATAAATAACTTAGTTCTCAATGCTAAGAAAACGAAATGTATAAAGTTTGCCTTACCGAATGTTAGAAATCTAGGACCCAACATCGTTTTAGATAAAGAAGTGCTTAAAACTGTAGACTCGGCAGTTTTTCTGGGTATAACAGTAGATGCCAAACTTCAGTGGGGCCCACATATATCAAGCCTAGCGAGAAGGCTCAGTTCAGCCGCCTACGCCGTCAGGAAAGTAAGACAATACACTGACGTTGATACAGCTCGGTTAGTCTATTTTAGTTATTTTCATAGCGTTATGTCATACGGTATTCTGCTCTGGGGAAAAGCCGCTGATATTCAAAATATATTTGTTCTTCAGAAACGAGCTGTTCGAGCAATTTACCAGCTCGGTGCCAGAATTTCTCTGAGAGATTTTTTTAAACATATTGGTATTCTCACGGTGGAATCACAATTCATCTTCGCCAACATCTTATATATTAGACAAAATATACATGTATACACTAAAAACAGTGATATTCACAATGTTAACACCAGAAATAAGGACAAATTACGTGCTCCATTTCACCGGCTCCATAAGGTTCATAACTCATTTGTTGGGCTTGGTATATCCTTTTATAACAAGCTACCCTCTTCTTTGCTAGATTTACCTTACAATGCATTTAAAGCCAAAGTAAAATCTAACCTTTGTTCAAAGGTATACTATTCTATCAACGACTACTTAAACGATAAGAATAGTTGGTCGCTGTGTTTAACTTAAGACAATGTTTATGTTCTTTCTCCAGAATTAGCTTACCTACTGACAGGTTATATGAGTTCATATAATTATTTATTTTCTTTGACTGTAAAGATCAATTTATTTTTATTTTATTTTTATTTATCATTGACATAATCTACTCATTACAATGTTTTTTTTTATGAGTGGTATTGCAATATGTGGTTAGCTAGTGACCTCGACAATTGATCATAATTATTCTTGTCTGAGCAACCGGCAGCAGGTTCGTCATGTTCCCTTAGATGTCACTGCTTGCGGTAGCGTCGGGGGTCAGGTTGCCTCCTTCCCTCAAATATGGCGAGGGGGGTAATGGCTGATCTTTGCGTTATGCTCGTGAACGGGTGCTGCTTGTGGTGACTGGTCGTCTTGCTGACCTTGGTTTTGTTTTGTTATTAATAATTTAACTCGTTTATTTTACTTCGATGGTCCTAGTTTATCATCTGTGACTTCGAGTTACGGCTATATGTAAGTGGGCACGCCCTTTATTACTGGAGGCTTTCAATATAGGTATAAAGTTCTGCTTACGTTTTTAGTTTGTATTTTGATTCTGCTTGAGTATAGTTTTTGAATTTTCGATTTTTTTTTTCTTCTTTTTTTAAGTATATTGGCGTGTGCTAGCTGACTTATAGCAAATAATTAAATCTAATTTAATGTTTGTGTTGCGTAATGTACTTGCATGTATTTTGCACAGTGTTGTATAGAATATTATATATATATTTTTTATTTTTATTTAACTGAACAGACAGCTGTGCTGCTGAGGAGTTTGTTGCGCCACTTCTTCTCCTCAGCTAAAGCACTAGGAAGTGGTGAAGGGCGGGCGTTTTGGGGGACTGTCTTATGTAATTGACGTTCGAAAAGTGCTGATTCTCAGCCTAGTTTGAATAAATGACTTTTGATTTTGATTTTGTATTTAATGACATGTATTTAATCGGACCTTAAATAATTCCTATTTTGTTTTTCTAAAATGATTATTGAATTCTCTAGTATAACGACTGCGCTTCTTATTGTGAACCTCGTATGATTTCTATTTTGAGGTACAATAATATTATTCTCAAAAGCCAAGTACCTAATTACGATCAACTTGGATGTAGCGCTCATTCGGCCCGCGGCCGGTTGGACACAGTTCTAAACTTTTTTTTTTGTTCCGGGATGGAAAATCCTTATGGATGCGGGCGGTCTGCCAGACTCTTACTGACTAAAAAACACTCCGGTGTTCCCTCCCCACACTTGGACTGGGGATCATGGGAACTTGTGCGCCTTCTACGATCCCCAGCTGGTGCCGGGCCCCCCTTTGCGGGCCACCTCAGACCCGCGGGGTGAGTGAGATGTGAGACTCCTCCACGACGTCCAATAGGGGCGCGCGTGGAACATTACGCGCCGCCGCCTTGGGTAATGCTGGATGAGGGGCGGCGGATGTCTCCGAGTCCGCCGTCCCTCCGGATCTGTTTACAGGGGCTGGAAGAGGGCGTTGTTCGCTTTTCGCCGACGTTTAGACAATCTGCTGCGGGTTGGGAGAGTGGTCTCAATCTCCCTCTCCCTTTCTGCAGCATTCTTCTACGAAATGACGGTTTCACAGAAGGAGATCACCCCATCCCACGACTCGGTACTCTCGACCATCGAACGAGCGACGGCCGGTAGTGACAGGTCGGCTCCGATTTCTGATACGAGGGCACGGCGCGACTCCTCCCATGCGGCACACTTTGCCAGTGTATGCCACGCCGTGTCCTCCCGACAGTGGATGCATTGATGGCACTGAGCGTCCGGCGCCCTGCCTATGCGACTCAGGTACTTCCCGAAGCAGCCATGCCCAGAGTGCATCTGAGTCGCCCGAAACGATAGAGAGCCGTGCCTCCTCCCGAGCCATTCGCCGAGCATTGGTCGGATCACCTCGACGGTAGGGCGCAGAAGCCTGTCTCGCCTTTTCACCACCAAGACCTTGCGGAGCTGTAACCGACGATGCTCGACCTGTCTCTGCATCGGTACACCGCCCCGTCTTCGCACCTCCTCGCGCCATCGGTAAAGACACGCGAGGTACCTCGCCTCTAGGTGCCAGGGTGGGGATTCGGCCAGTGCACAAGCCGCCTCGTAGGAGATCGTGCGATACCCCCTGATAGCTCCGGTGCTCGGGCCCCCCAGATTGGGAAGCAGCGTTACGAGGGCGCCCGCCGCACCCATTAACTTGGGCGTCAGCCGCCGAAAGTGGGGGCCGAAGTCCCACCGGCTCTCGAGCACCAGTCCCAGGTACAACCTAACCTAACCTAGCTTCACCTATTCTAATATGTTTGGCCAGGGTACCCTAGCTTAGTTACATAAATGATAAATCGTATACTATTAAATGAGCAACATTTGTATTATATATTGGTGGAAAAAAATTATGGGCCCTGAAGGGAAACCACTTTCTTAAAGGAAACATTCCTTTATTTTTAAAAAGAAACAAAACTGCATTTACAGATATCTCGACAAGTTTGCCAAAACCGGGAATGGAACCAGTTAAAAATTCAAAAATAAACACTAATATATTATTGCTTAATTATGTATATATATTGGTAATCAATCACGCTCTGGGAACGGCTTTAACAATTTCGATGAAACTTGCAATATAGGGATTTATGGGGGTGAAAAATCGATCTAAGTACCTAGGTCTTATTTCTGGGAAAAAATCGTTATCTCTATTTTCACCCTAGGAGAGCTCGGTCGACCAAGTTATTTATTTGTTTATGTAGGTTTATAGTTAAATACAAACACTTAGATGTGTCAATAATATTTTAAAAACTGGATGAGGTCGCTGTTTTCTATCCGACTACTCTAAGAAGACAAACCGAAACCAACTCAGAGGTCACAGTTTTTAAAGTCCAGGCAATATCTTGGTCAGATCATGTGAGGACCATGTAGATTAGTGTTTGAGATGGTTTTTGAGGAAAGAACCACACATATTATTGTGAACCTGTCTAGTCAGTGCACGCATATGTGAAAGGCATACTTACTTATCCCGATTTATGTGATCCAAAAATAGCACTGCAAACAACAACACACCTGTTTCAACACGTTATATCTAAAAAAAATATTTAAGTTTTAGAGCCCTGCTCACACAAAAAATCACTTAACCAACCACAATGCTTTTTATTTCACATTTATTCTCAAGAACGCAACAAGTTGTTATTACATCAAAACCGTACCGCAGTTTTAGTATTGATGGGAGAAGTTAAGTTAGTGATGTGTATTACCACGAAAGTGAGTCATCGATAAAAAAAAATATAAAAGATCCACGGCCTATGATTTTAAACTATTTCTTTAATTTGTTTATTTAGGGTTAAAATAATATCGTTAATATTACTTACGTTTATTACTTACAGGCTAACACAACATGTACCATTTATGGTATTACATAATATTTCAATGCCACAATATAAATAAATTAAAATTAATAATAAAATAATAATAAATAATTTATTGATCCAAGATATACATAGACATAGAGTTGTATACTAGTTACATGCTAAGACTTAATCAACTAACAATGGACACAAAGGGAGAAAAATAATAGTCTATATTAACAATTATTAAATCCTGTCTCCTAAACAAGGGATGGCCTGTATCTTAGCAGACAGTGATTCGACCGAGCTGAACAGTAAATTGGTGTTGGACCTTAGGTTTCGAGTGTCGATGTTATTCTACCATAAAACAAAAAATGTAAGTCAGCTGAGTAAGTTATTTTAGATTTATTTATTTGAGCAAGGATGCAGGTGTGGAGGAAGAGTGGGTGTGTGAATGGGAGGGGTATGTGTGTAACTGTTAGTGAGTGTATGTTAGTTGTGTTGTGTGTGTGTGTGTGTGTGTGTGTGTGTGTGTGTGTGTGTGTGTGTGTGTGTGTGTTTTATATACGTGTTTGACTTAACACGTAGTTTTGATGTTCAGCAAACGAGGTTTTATGATGTACACCAGCGGGGACATATGTTCGCTTCCCTGGGTTGGGCAGAGGTAGGCAGCCATGTACTCTGAGGACAGATCGAAGGACAAACAGTTGACGTACCGTCAGAACTTTGCAGTCAGATTAGAGTTGTGCTGTGGGGTATCTAAACGGTTTCCTGGTCATAACCTTAAGTACAGCTCTTTGAGCTCTCTATGCTCTCAGAATGAAGGTCTTCGCTGCTCCGCCCCACACGGTTATGCAGTATCCGAGGATTGACTGGCACAAAGTGAGGTAAACCATCTTGAGAATATTAAAATCAGCCGATTCTCGCAGAGATTTAAATATGTGTATCAGACGGATAGTTCGAGTAGTTAGAGCATCAAGCTGTTTGTCCAATCGCAATCCCTCGTCTATGTGCACTCCCAGATACTTTACGTTATTTGTTCTACCAATGGCAGCACAAGAGCACGACATCAGCCGATTTTGGCATGAGTGAGCTGTAATCGAAAAAGTATTCAGGGGTAGGGTGTTACGACGGATCGCAAAGGGTATATAATAGGTTTTATCCAGGTTTAGCGTCAGCAGGTTTATATTAAGCCAGGTCATCACGAAAGCTAATGCAGATTCAGCTCTAGTTTGAACATCGTCCCACGTAGGCCCGCAAATTAAAATCGCCGTGTCATCGGCATATGCATAGATCTTACCATCAGGTATTGACATTCTACAAAGGTCGTAAATGTAAATTAGAAACAGCGTGGGGCCTAATATGCTTCCTTGAGGCACGCCGCACGTCACTGATTCTTCATCACTGTGTATCGAGCCTATTTTAACTCGCTGGGTGCAATTTGTCAGGTAGTCCGTAAAGAGTTCCAAAGCCATGCCACGTACGCCCAAACACTCTTACTTAGCTATTAGTTTGGGAACAGAAACTGTGTCGAAAGCCTTCGACATGTCCAAAAATATACCAAGGCACTTAGTTTTGCTGTCCAGTGTCTTAGCTATAGTTTGGGTTAGATCTAATACAGCATCTAATCTAATCTTTCCCTTTTCCACACACGTCTGTCCCCTGCCAGTCCTTTCGTTAGGAGTCAATTTCGCCCCTCCATATTCGTCTTGGTCTGCCACGATGTCGTCTAGTATGAACCCAATCAGTGGTTATTGTCCCTCACAGCTCTTCTGACACGCGGCAGGCGTTGCATAATCAGCCTATAACGTTCCAACTGCTGGGACACAGCACAGCCTGACACAGGCCTCCTTTCTGTGAGAGGAAGTGTGCCGTAACCCACCACGCGGGCCCAGTGCGGGTTGGTAGATGTCACATGAAAACATCATTGTTACATAATCCCATCATACAATAAAATTATATAATTTGCTGCGCCATGTTATATAATTATCCAACAAAACAAACAGCAACAGCTAAAATATTTCTGACAGCTGCGCCACTGTACGTACGGCACAGATAATGCATCCGTCCGCAGCGCCGGCATGGGAGTCGGTAGGTGCTAGCGCTGACAGAACGCAATGTTCTCAACTTCAATATTATATTTACATAAACTTTGAAAATATTCAATATTGTTATTTATCTCATTTTAATTGTCATTTGTACTTTCACTGCATGATGCACCGGTCGACGTCATTACGTCAACGCCGTCTGTCGCAGAAAACCAGCGCTGGGGCTCTGTCTCGTATGGAGTTGCGGCATTATGCTGAGCGACGGCCGTTTTGCGTGAATGTGACGCATATTTTCCTCAAACTTGTTCTTTAATTATTTTATTTTGTTATTTTGCGTCATGTTTATCGCAAATAAACGTATTCTCTTTCTTTTCTTTTTTTCTGACATGTTTTCGAATTTCTGGTTCTAGCACATGCCGGTTTCCTTTGCGGCAGACGTGTCCGGCCCAATCCTATTTAAGATAGGCAGCTTTCCGGGTAACATCCGTGATTTAGGTTTGGTTAATTATTTTTCACCATGCCTAGTCTTTTTTTTACTATGTTGGGGTCGTCTTCTAGTCTGACCGGATACAGCTGAATACCAGTAATTTACATAGGGCGACTGCCTATCTGACCTCCACAACCCATTTACTGGGTAGCACGATATCCCTTGGTAAGACTGGTTGTCAGAGTTTCGGGCTTCTGACGACCCTTAACGACTGTCAAAGATCCACGAATGACCGCAGGGGCCAATCGCTTAACATGCATTCCGAAGCACCCCTCCGTGCTTCGGAATGCATGTTAAGCGATTGGCCCCTGCGGTCATTCGTATGTAAAGATGGTCACCCATCCACGGACCAACCGCGGTAACCGTAGCTTAATCTGATCGATCGACCCTTCTGATTCCTTAGCCACAAGCCACTCTACGGTTAATTATCTATAAATAAATTTTATACACATGGAACATGGCATGTGAGGCATTGGATATGCTTTTTCTATTATGCATTTCAGTTTTGTCTCTGGGATGGCCCAGAGACAAAGCTGAAATGTCCTAATACCGAAATCTATAAACTTAGCTCGTGTTTTGACTTATACATGATCCCGTCTCTGTCTTCCTCTGGAATAACGCTTAGCTTATGACATGTATGTGCTGCTAAGTATATTATAATATAAACAATCTAACACTAAAATAAAGTTACAAAAATAATATCCTAACCAACTAAAACTATTAAAAAAACTAAAATATGGCGTCGAAAAATTCATCCGCATCGCTGTCATCTGGTAATGTACCCAAGAGACTGGCGGCATTGCCACATTGTATGACAATGCTTAGACTCTGGCCAAGGTAAAAGCCCGCCCTTGGGTCACGGGAAGTGTCAACCAGCCGTTGGGAGATTTCCTTGAACAAAGCATGAACACACGGACCCCACGGCCCGAGGGTTTCAACCCCAAACGGCTCGAAAATATAGTTAATAATAATAATAATAAGTCTCTGGGACCCTAACCACCGGTAGCTTGGACCCTGTTCCCCATGCCGGTGGATTTCTATTTTTTATATTTTTAAATGTTTTTTTTAAATTCTAATATTTAAAAATATAACTTATATGTAAAAAAATGAATAAAGGAGATAATAATAATAACCTGGGACATTATTCACACACGGTCATCTGATCCCAAACTAAGCAGAGCTTGTACTATAGAAACCAGATAACTGATATACTACATATACTACTTTTTTTTTGTAAATACATACTTATATAGATAATTACACCCAGACTCAGAACAAACAGACATGTTCATGCACACAAATGTTTATCCTGGATGGGAATCGAACCCACGACCTGCGGCATGATAGGTGGTATCTTAACCGATAAGGTTATCATAATATACTTCCGCCGCTTGAGGTTTTCCGCAGCCGCAGCAGCAGCGCCAGCACAGCACGCTGTGCCAGGAAGATGGGAAGGCGCAAGAGTATCGACACACGTTGCGTCCCACACTAAAGGCCTTCTATGGAAATAAAGACATGCCGTCCGGTCTCTTGCCATCGTCGCGTGCCAAGCCATTGGGTTCTAATACAGCTGGAACGCCGACGGTGACAAGGGCACGTCGGATGATGTCGTTAATTTTCGCGTGCCGCGCTAAGCGACCCGCACTCCGGCTGCAAGACAGGCTGTGGTGTCCGAGGCTGTTGACAACTTCACCACAGTGACAGCGATGAGGAGAACAACAGGGAGCTCCTAGTCGCAGGGAAGCGGCGAGGCGGAAAGTAGTATCGTCGAATAAAGTGCCTATGTTCGACGATGGTAGTGCAAAGTATTGTGCTATGCTGCTAAGTATTGTGTTTATAGATGTCGGGCTTGGTGTCTGTACTTTATTATACTGACTTAAGGGTCAGTGATCCCTACCCTTTAAACTACGTAGAGTAGGTACAGTAAGTCTGCTGAGAAAATAAAAACACAAAATATGTATATCTAACAAGAAACACAAGTTATTTTTTGTTACATCAACGCAAAAATCTTAGTTTTCTAGTGATATTTACTATAAATTCACGACAGTTTTTTTTTAAAGTAAGGCTGACATATGGCTGACTGTAAGGCTGGCATTCTTCATAAAATACAATAACTGTGTAACAAAAAAAGTTGAATAGCTTAAAATATGTAAATGAAGCATTATCCCATTAATATTCTATTGCGTAATAATCAAACATGATTTTATAATTACGGAAACATTTTGTTTCTTTTTACTTTTTATTCGTTACTGATTTTAAATCAGAGCACGCTGCTTTCAAAACCATTAAGAAAGACAGATCAACATCAAAAAGATTTTAAGAAACTTCAACGTCTTCGTTTGATATCTAAACATTATGATAGAGGTAGAGAAAATTAAAGTGAGTGAAAGTATTAATTTCATCATTTATTTTATGTCAAGAATTCACATAATATATGCAGTAGGTATACAGTAAATAAAATGGCCCATATTTTATAATACAAATACAAATACGTTTATTGGCTCAAAAATAATAATAGTAAAAATAATAATAGTAATAGTAGTGAAAGTATAACGATATTAAGCACATCACTAGTCCTCTCCCTCCAAACGCAACACTTGCGCAATCGTATATACTTTCTCCGCGTTCTGATGTTTGAAATTATAGGCGTTTGTATTGTTTGCATAAAAGTTTACTATTTTTAATAAATATTATTATGCAGCTCAAAATAATTAGTTGTTTTTATAATATAATAAATATGAATGCCCCAAAATACAGGCTCAGGTCTAATTTGGGAGATAGCATCAGGTTTTTGTAATGCATTTACGAGTATGTCAGTATTTTAGAATTATTTTTGACTTTCGGATTTACTGTCTATTACATATTGTGTCAGTTAAACGTTTTATTTACTAGGTATTAAAAGTCCAGGGCTATGATTTTGATAAACTACTGAAACTTATAAATTTAGCATTTTTAAGATTATTTTATATCATATCGGGCCCCGGTTTTGCACGGGTAAGCACTAATTATTTGTAGCCAGATGAGTGTGCCATTAGAAGCGAACGTAGCGTCTATGAATTATAAATTTTATCGTCCTAAAATCTCATATGAACAATTACTGAAACGTTTTAATGTTCTTAGTTTGGAGTCTAGACGATTTCTTCTGGGCGTAATGATGTTGCATGGTATATGCAATAATAGATTCGACTGCATTATAGTACCTAGATCTGTCATGCTTCGTGGGGTACGTGTGCCTCGACTATTCCACACAGATTCGTGCAGAACTAACGCTGGGGTGCGCGTGCCTCTTCGTCGCCTCGTTGATGCGTACAACACTCACTTTATGGAGCTTGACATATTTACTCTTACCAAAGATCGTTTCAAGGCAATAGAGTTACTAAATTCATAAGTATATATATATGTATATATAGTTCTTTTTTCTTCTTCTTCTTACTAGTCTTTTACGATGCACACTATTGTCTGTTTTCTTTTAACTTTTTTTTTGTGAATTCGTGGACAATGCTGTGGGCTACATGTGTCACAAATACGGAATAGATTGTGTATAAATGTATTTCTAAGTATTGTGCTAATTTAACAATCTCTAGTTAAGCTTGGCATGTAACTGTTTTTTGTCCCTAACAAATCAAATAAAATACTAATGATTGAAGTACTATCGTGAATTCATGCAAGCCTAGTACTTTTTGTTAAGTTTACTGCTCAGAAATATTACACAAAATTACCAAAAAGTCAAAAAGC
The DNA here is from genome assembly GCA_948252095.1 of Dicycla oo. Lineage (NCBI taxonomy): Eukaryota > Metazoa > Arthropoda > Insecta > Lepidoptera > Noctuidae > Dicycla > Dicycla oo. Next base: position 19,456,989 of record OX411736.1, on the reverse strand, counting down.
TTCGCTCGCGTAGCAATTCAATAAAAAGTAGCCTAAGTCCTTCCTCAGGGTACAAAGTATCCCCATACTAAATTTCATCAATATCTTTCCAGCCGTTTTGGAGTCCGGAACATATATATACACATCCATTTTTAAACAATACCTACTATAGTAATGGCTTATGGGAATCCACTGAATGTGGACAGCGTTTTGTCCAGTTATGGACATCTTTATCATTTGGTTTAAAATATAATTGCAGGTTACAGTTGAAGAGACAAGTGTAAGTAAAGAAATTACTTGACAAAAACATTTGCGTAAGGTTGGCACAAAAGTAATGAGACACTTGGTTTACGTTTTATATTTGTATAATTCCACCTCATGCCAACGATCCGGCAAAGTTTGGATGCCTTTCGCCCAGAACTCTTTTTTTTTTTTTTTTTTTTTTTTTTTTTTTTTTTTTTTTTTTTTTTTTTTTTTTTTTTTTTGTGGATTGGAAATCATCAAATGACTTCTCCCGCTCTGGGTGGAGCGGAAGGGCGTGTCAGACTTTTACTGACTAAAACCCACCCGTGTTCCTTCAGTTGCCTATGCCAGGGCCACGGTATCTTTTTCAAACAACCCGCGACCCCAGCGGCATCGGCCCTATTGGACCCCATCTTTTGCTGACATCTCTTTGAGGCGCGCGTGGAACACAACGCGCCGTCGACCCGGGCCTGGTCCTCACCGGACGGCGAGCTACCCACTACTCACCGTCCGCAAGCCCGCGCCTACGGTGGCTGGGAATCGGCTATCGATTCCCGCCGCCCAGGGCGTCTCCTGCGGCGACTGAGGGCGTGAGGCTGCCTCTCCCTCACGCGTTCCGCCTCCTCCTTCGCAAGCATTACCGCTTCGCAGAAGGAGGTGACGGCCTCCCATGCACTCTCGCTCCGCACCATGGCCTGGACCAGGCTCGGACGCGAGAGATCGCCGCCGCCGATCGCCTCTGTGAGAACACGGCGGTGCTCTGCCCAAGCCGGGCAGACCTCCACTGTATGCTCCACCGTGTCCTCTGGGCGATCCACACAATGGTGACACCCGGGCGTTTCCTCCCGCCTTATGCGAAACAGGAACCTCCCGAAACAACCGTGTCCGGTAAGGACCTGCGTCAGGCGGAAGGTGAGGACGCCGTGGCGCCTCTCTAACCACTCCTCAAAGAGGGGACTTATCGCCGCAATTGTGGCGTGCCCAGCGCTGGGCTGCGACAGTCGCACTCTCCATGTCGCCATGAGATCCTGCCGGAGCTCTGTCCGCTGTACCGTGATTTCTTGCGGCAGCGGAGTTACGCCCCGGCGTTTCGCCTCCTCGCGCCACTCCCACACGTGCGCGAGGACTTTCGCCTCCAGATCCCACGGCGGCAATCCGGCAAGGAGGCTCGCCGCCTCACCGGAGACCGTGCGGTAACCGCGGACTAGCCGAATGGCCATGACCCTCTGGGACGCGTTCAACCGGCGGACTGGCCGCAGCCTCAGGGAACGCGCCCACACCGGTGCCCCGTAAAGGGCCATGGACCGCACGACCCCCGCGTAAAGCCTCCGGCAGGAGGCGTTTGGACCACCTAGATTGGGCAGGAGCCGCTTCAAGGCAGCCCCAGCCCGCTCCAGCCTGGGAGCCAAACGTCGGAAATGCTCCACGAAGTTCCACCGGCTGTCGAGGACGAGTCCTAGGTACTTCATCGTCGACTCGACTCCAATGCGAACCCCTCCTACCGTTATTTGGGAACCCGACGGTGGCGCATTCCGAGGACCATGAAAACACATGGCCTCGGACTTGTGCAGGGCCACCTCGAGTCCCAACTGCCGGATCCTCGCAACGACTATCGCAACCCCGCGTGTCGCTAATTCAGCCGCCGCCTGGTGCGACCTCCCCTGCGCCAGGACCAGCGTGTCGTCAGCGTAACATACCATGCTGACGCCGCTAGGGAGGTCGGCGCGCAGCACCCAGTCGTACCCGATGTCCCACAAATGCGGCCCCAGGACCGATCCCTGTGGAACACCGCACGACATCTCTCGCCGGTTCCACTCTCCCTGATGACCGGGGTAGATGACGGCCCTATCCGTCAAATAGGCCTCAACCACTCGACAGAGGTAGGTCGGCATCCGGTGATACCGGAGTGCCTCCCTGATGCAACTCCAGGGCAGGGTATTGAAGGCGTTGGCGATGTCTAGCGACACCGCCAAGACGACCCCACCCCGGGCCACAGCATCCCCCGTCGTGAGGGCTCGCACGCGCATGATGGCGTCCACCGTAGAGCGCCCCCTGCGGAAACCAAACTGGCTCTCCGCCAAATCCGGCCCCTCCTGCACCAGCCACCCGACGAGGCGGTCTGCAATAACTCTTTCAAAGAGCTTGCCCACCTCGTCGAGCAGCACGATGGGTCGGTAAGCGGACGGAGAGTCCGCAGGGCGCCCCGGCTTCTTAATGAGGACCAGTTTCCCCGTCTTCCAACGAAGTGGGAACTGGCCCCTCTCCAAGCATGCGCTTAGGAGCCCCCCTAGTCGAGGCCCGAGAGCCCCAAAGGCCAGAACCCAGGCTCTTCCAGGTAAGCCGTCGGGTCCTGGGGCGGCATTTTTGGCACTCAGCCTACGTACCGCCGCTCTCAACTCTACCTCGGTCACTTCCGGAGCATCGTAGTCGTCGTCGGTGATGTGGTCCGCAACGGGCACCGCAGGAAGCGGAGCCATGGGCGGGGGAGTATGTTCCCCTCGCGAAGGGAACAGAGCGCTCACCACGTCCTCCACGAGCTGGGGCCGGAGACTCTGCGTCAGCGGGGGCGCCCATGGACGGAGTTTATCCCGCACCATTTTATAAGGGCGTCCCCATGGGTCCCTGTTTAGAGTCTCCAGCGACTCCTCGCGAGCCAGATCCCTAGCCCGCAAGATCTCCGCTCGGAGGGCGGTCTTCGCCGCTCTGTACCCCTCGTACAGCTCCGCCTGAATGGCTTCCGTATCCGGAGGGCGGATACGGAGCCTGCGGTGCCTGGTGTACCGGTGCCGCGCAGCAACGCACGCCTCGCGCAGAGCCGTCAGCTCCGGCGACCACCAATACACCTGGCGCCAGGCGCGACCGGGCTGGACCCGGGGCATTGCCACGTCACATATTTCGGACATGGCCTCCCGGAACCACTCCGCCTCGTCGTTGATGTCGGCAGGCCTGTCCGGTGGTGACACCCAGGCCTGCACGATCGAGCCCAGTCCTCCACCATCCTGCCCCGTGTGTCCGTATACCGGGAACCCCAAGCCACATTCTTGGCGTTGAAGTCCCCGAGGACGAGCACGGGAATTGAACGAAACCCAACGACGACGTTTTTCAACTCCGCAAGGGAGTTGTGGAACTCGGCGTGTACGAGCTACGCTGTACATTGACCTTTTTTGTAGTTTGTACGTCACACTCATTTATGCACATTAATATTGTTTAGCCGTGCATTTCTCTAACATAGCATTTAAGTGGAATACTTGTGTAATTATATTTAGTAGCAATAAATCCATCAAGGGACTCGTTGGTCTACTCATTTACATAACATAACATTTTCACTGTTGGGCATTACACCCCAACATTTGGTCCTTCGAGCAATTTAAAGTTGTGTGATTTATAACTTTTACGGCCGCGAATCGGTTGGACTGGTCTCTCACAAGCGAGTCGCCCCAGTAACCAATTGAGAAGGCGCATATCGTGGAAGAGAAAGATTGCACAATAGCAAGAACCAGGAGTGTGGAGCAACAACCTACTTCTCAAAACAAAAGTTCGTCAATTCGTCGGAAAGTTTGGCAACATGACGCCATCAGCAAATACTTACGAGAATCAGCGCGAACTTTACGAAAACATCAAGAAAGTCGGAATCAACATCAAGAAGGATGGCTGGGACAGGAAGAACTTGGACTACTTCAAACGGCGTATGCAAATGCTGGAAACCTTATGGAGCGAATTTCAGTTCAACCATGATCGTCTGTCCACAGAAGTAAGTGCGGGTCATCCTTACTTTACAAGTGATTTATATAACACAACATTGAAATGTCATACAGAAGTCAAGGAGTTAATTCTCCAACAAAATCAGCAACTGTCTACGCACAAACGGTCCATAGGGGGACCGGCGGGGCAACCAACAACACCGTTCGAATGTACTTCTGAGCAAGATAAAGCAAGTACATCGAACAAGGAATTACAAGAGCAACAAAACAGCGAGGAGGAAGAAGAAACCAGTAACACAAATGACAGCATCAACAAGGATCAATCGCCTCCTCGGCAACAACAAAGCCCTAACACGAGGGATACGGGGTCTAACAGTAAACTGGACGACCTCTTACGCAAACAATCGGCGAACTTCAAGGCCTTCATGAGAGCTGTCGCCAACATTCAAGTGGAATTTATCACAGAAAAATGGGAATTCCAGGATGCGTTGCAAACGTTACAAGCGCGTTGGACTGCTATTGACAGTCTCCATTGGGAAATCGAGTGCGAACTCAACGGGGACAAGAACGTAGTATATGAAGAGCGTTATACAAGATACGAAAACCAATATATTGATCTGAAGAAGGCATTAAACACCAAGATGTGGTCCGGAGCTTATCGAGAAAAAACAACACCAAAGTTGGAGATACCAGTATTCCACGGAAAGTTTAATCAGTGGATACCGTTCAAAGACCTTTTCACGGAAGCCATCCATAACAATACATCCTTGTCAAATGCGCAGAAGATGCAATTTTTGAAAAGCAAGGTCCAAGGAGAAGCAGAAAGGTTGATACAACACTTACAAATAAGCTCGGACAACTATCTAGTGTGTTGGAACATTCTCAACAATCGGTACAACAACAAAAAACTTATATTTACATCGCATATCAACATGCTCTTCAATCTGCCTACTATGCAACAGCAGTCGTTAGCACCAATCAAGAAAATACATGACGTCACAATAGAATGTTTGCACGCTATCAAGAATTTAGAAGTGGATGTCAGAACCTGGGATCCGCTACTAGTGCACATTTTAGCACAAAAACTGGACGCTGAGACTTACTCGGATTACATTGAATCACTGAAGAACTCGCGAGAATTGCCTGTATTAAAGGATTTCTTAGACTACCTAGAGGCGAAGTTTACTTCAATGGAATCGTCGCAGCGTAAACAAGACCAGTATCAGAAGACAAGTTCTGGAACAAATCAGAATCAAGAAGCATCCCATAACAAGAAACACAACTATCATAACAACAAGAATCAAGCGGCTAGTAACAACAAGGTTACGAAATCGTACCATGCGTCAACGTTCACTTGTCCACTCTGCAACGACGAGCATGGCCTCTATTTTTGTGCAAAGTTTTTAGAAATGTCGAACGACGAAAAACTTAACACAATAAACAAATTGCAAGTCTGCATTAATTGCCTGTACAGCCATAAGGGCAAAAAATGTACGTCAAACAACCGATGTCGCAAGTGCAAAGCTAAGCACAATACGTTATTGCACGAGGCTGCATCAAAAAACAATGAACAAAACCAAACAAACTCATCATCTCATGTTTCTCAAAATGATGAAGAAGATTCGGAGGTTCTATTAGCGACCGCCATAGTAAAGGTAGAGGGAGTTGATGGAACTCAGTACAACATGCGAGCTCTTGTAGATCAAGGATCTCAGATATCACTGATAACAGAACGAGCAGCTCAACTTCTTGGGATCAAACGTCAGAAATGTAAAGGAGTTGTCTCTGGAGTTGGAGAAAAGAAGAGCAATTGCAAGGGCATGATAACAATTTTATGCAGCTCTGTCTGTAGCGACTTCAAGTTCAGAAAATCAGTTTACATAATGAAAAACTTAATCAAGAATCTACCAAACAAAACTTTTACAAAACCATCATGGCCTCAAATACAAAATATCAACTTGGCGGATCCGGAATTCAACAGCAGCCGACCAGTAGATCTGCTATTTGGAGCAGACATTTACTCCCAGATCATGCTAGGAGGGATAATTAAGGGCGATGACGTCACACGGCCCATCGCACAACAAACACACTTAGGCTGGCTACTATGTGGACACGTCAAAACTACAAAATTACAATGCAACGTGGTATTGAATAATCTGGAGGATATAATACAGTTTTGGGATTGCGAGGACATCAAGGACCAAGCCGATTTCTCAGTGGAAGATCAGAAATGCGTTGAGTACTACACTAAAACCACACAACGTTTAGGAAAGGGAAGATACGAAGTGAGACTTCCTATGATAAACGACTGGGAATGCAAGCTGGGCTCTTCAAAACAGATGGCCATTGCCCAATTCAAAACGTTAGAACGAAGATTGGAGAAACAACAAAACTTAGCAAAAGCCTATAAAGAGTTCATAGCAGAATACATTGACTTAGGTCATATGCAACAATCAACATGTAACGAGACACTCCACTGCTACTTGCCGCACCACGGCGTCGAACGCGCCGAGTCAACAACAACCAAGTACAGGGTTGTGTTTAATGCATCCGCAAAAACAACTACCGGTTGGAGCTTAAACGATCTCATGTACAAGGGCCCAAACCTACAACAAGATTTACAAACAACATTACTACAGTGGAGGCAATACAAGTATGCTTACACAGCTGATATTGAAAAGATGTACAGGTAAATTTTAGTGGCCCACTGTGACCAAAGTCTACAAAAAATTGTCTGGCGAGAATCACCCGAAAAACCTCTACTTTCATATCAGCTCGCTACAGTAACTTATGGCACCAAAGCGGCGCCGTTCCTCGCCATAATGACACTACGAAGACTGGCGGAGGACGAGCGTCAAAATTTTCCGGAAGCTTCAAAGTTAGTGGAGGAGTCATTTTACGTCGATGATCTCGTTCACGGATCGCATACCATTGAACAAGGACAGAAGCTAATTTCGGACCTAAAACAATTACTCAAGAGTGAAGGGTTCAACCTTAGAAAATGGTCATCAAATGAACCGGCACTCTTGGAAAATGCAATCACTCAACATAACAACGAAAACACTGTCTTCAACTTTAAAACGGATCGCACATCAAAAACATTGGGCCTGTGCTGGAATTCGACAGAGGACAACTTTACATTCCAATGTTCGATTTCAAGCGTCAACAAGAAACATACAAAACGCAGCTTATTAGCTGAAATATCAAAATTGTTTGACCCACTTGGCTGGCTGGTTCCCTTATCAACGAAATTAAAGTTGTTGTTCCAAAAAGTGTGGGAGGTCAAATTAAATTGGGACGACGAAGTTCCCGACAACATAGAAAAAGAATGGTGCAAAATACAAGCGGACATAAGGGCGATAAACTTGTGTGAAGTACCAAGATGGCTCAGATGTGACGGAAAACAAGCTATAGAACTACATGGCTTCAGTGACGCCTCCCTGGATGCCTATGCGTGTGTTATTTACGCACGAGTTCACACATCATCTGACGTTACACTTGTCGCTGCGAAGTCTAAAATTGTACCACGCAGAAAAGCAACAACATTGCCTAAACTGGAATTAAATGGAGCGCACCTACTATGCAAATTAATGCAAAAGGTTAAGCAATCCTTACATCAACATGATATTCGAGTCTATGGCTGGACTGATTCCATGGTGGTCCTGGGTTGGATACAAGGTGACCCATCACGATGGAAAACATATGTAGAGAATCGGGTCCAAAAAATCAACACTGTAATACCGCGTTCATGTTGGGATTACGTCAAGTCAAATGAAAATCCCGCTGACGCCGCAAGCCGAGGCCAGTACGCCGGTCAATTGAAGGGAAACAAACTGTGGTGGCAAGGTCCTATCTGGCTATCATCCTTTCAAAGAAGGTCCCATGTCAAACAGGCCTATACCTCAGACCAGGAGGTGAAATCAACGGCAATGAAACAAGTCAATGCTGTCCAAACAAACACAGAAACCATCAATATTATCGAGCAATTATTGCGAAAACATAGCTCTATTAATCACGTCATTCGAATAGTCGCATGGATACACTGAGCATTGAACTTAACAGTTCGAACATTGGACTCGAAACATCGCCAATTACCGAGTTACCTTACGTTGCAAGAATTGAACAGTGCAACTAAGACAATTGTGAAACAAACACAACAAAAGGTATTTGAAACGGACATGAGTCATTTACGTAAACACGGCAGAGTGACATCAAGTAGCAAGCTACTGCCTCTCAATCCTTACATTGACCAAGAAGGCTTGCTTAGAGTCGGGGGAAGATTGAACAACGCCACGTTAACTGAAGAGATGAAGCATCCGATGATCATACCTCACGACAGCCACCTAACGCATTTGCTCATCAATCAAGCTCACCAAATGACGTTTCACGGCGGACCACGACTCACCTTGTCGCACCTGCGCCAAAAATACTGGATCATCGGTGGCGTGCGAGTCACGAAAATGCAGATCAGAAAATGCGTAATGTGCCGAAAAATCAGTCCAACAAAACAACAACAAATCATGGGTGAACTGCCGACCGCAAGAATAAACCCTGCCCCGCCATTCTACCACACAGGAGTGGACTACACGGGATTCTTCGATGTTAAGATGAACAAAGGAAGAGGGGCCAAAACCACTAAGGGTTACATAGCCATCTTTGTTTGCATGGTAACGAAGGCAGTGCACATTGAGTTGGTCTCTGATCTTACAAGCTCGGCATTTTTGGCAGCCCTTAACAGAATGGCAGCAAGGAGAGGCGCCCCCCACCATATATACAGCGATAACGGCACGAACTTTGTCGGCGCTAATCGACTGCTCAGGGAACAATACTGGGAAATTGAGAACACCTACAGGAACGAACAACTACAGAAGGACGTCGCCGAGATGTTCATACAGTGGCATTTTAACGCTCCTGCGTGGCCCTCGGCGGGAGGATTGTGGGAACGAGCCGTAAGAAGTTTGAAACACCATTTAAGACGAGTGGTGGGTGAGCAAAAGTTAACATTCGAGGAGTTCACCACAATCTTAACAAAACTAGAAGCTTGCCTAAACTCCAGACCCCTGTGTGCGCTGACTGAAAATGTGGAAGACCTGGACTGTCTGACACCAGCACACTTTCTAACAGGGAAGTCAGGTTTGACCGTCATCGAAACAAGAGAAGACGCCCGAACAAGATGGGAGCTGACTAGAAAAATATATACAGAAATCTGGAAAAAGTGGAAAAACGAGTACTTATGCCAACTGTTAGCAAGAACAAAGTGGCACAAGCCTCAGAACAACATGAAGATTGGTGACTTGGTTGTTGTACATGATGACCAGCGGCCTGCAGGAAAATGGTTGATGGGCAGAGTAACAGATCTTCACCCGGGAAACGACGGATATGTTCGTGTCGTTACCCTGAAAACAAGAAACGGCCCCAACAACGAAACGTCAACAAACTGCCAAGACAAGCAAAATCAACTTGATCGGATTAGTAATGGCCCTGCTAAACCTACTGAGTCCAGCAAACGCGACAACAAACACAACAAACTTTATCGAATTGCAACAAGGCCTATATTTCGATAAAACCACCAACATGAAATTGATTCGCGACGAGTGGAAGATAGTTGTCTACTATGACGTCAAACCCTACTGGCATGGTACAGCAGTGTTCACCAAATTCGGCGAACATCTCGAAACCATATGTTCACAACTAAAACAGAAGACTCAATGCGACGTTATTACATTACAATTACATCACGCGTTCGCTGAACTCGAACACTACAACCGTATGTTGCTGAATCCGCAAGGTCGGGTGAATATGAGAAGCAAACGCGGCCTTATCAACGGTGTCGGGTCAATCGCACGTTCCCTGTTCGGAGTATTGGACGACCAATTCGCCGAACAGTATCAACGTGATATAGAACTCATTAAACAAAATGAGAAACATCTGGTCCAATTGTCTAAAAATCAGACATCCATAATAGAAGCCGAATACAACGTATTAAGAAGATCGGAAGAAATAATCGCAAAACAACACAAATTATTTAATCAACATCTGATAAGCTTAGACCGGCTAATGAGCAACCTGCAGCATGAAATTGCGTCTCAAGAACTATCAATTGAATTTGTGATGTCAGCTATCTCTGCAAACAGCTTTATAGAGCATCTAAGAAACGTACAAGAAATTCTGTTGGATACTGTAACCAACATCTACAACGGCAAGATGAACTTACACCTCATTGCGCCAGAACAGCTACGGGACGAATTGAACGTCATATCCGGTCAACTATCAAAGGATGTGACACTTCCCATCACCAACATTCAAGATGAGTTCTTCCACCTGTACCACCTTCTACAAGTGAAGGCAAAAATGACAGAGAGATATCTAATCATCGAGATACGAGTGCCGTTAATCAGCAGAGAAACCTACGAAGTTTACCACGTCATACCCGTCCCAAAACAGAATGGCGTCGACATGGTCACCCTACTGCCTGTAGCGGAACGATTAGCAATCAACTTACATAAGGATTCATACCTACCGATTACTGAAACCGACCTACATCAATGCATACACTACGACAGTACGACTCTGTTGTGCCCCACGAGGTCACCAATATACCACATGAAGTCTGAAGAAAGCCTATGCAAGAAGAGACAGGACTCGTCGGCCTGCAAAACCAAACATGAGAACTGTCAAAACACGTGGTTGGAACTCAGCAACATAAATAGCTACATGTACTTTTGCTGTGACGCTTGCAAAATACGCGTCATATGTGGGAATCAAGTTTCAAGTGCACTACTTAACAACGCAGGGGTAATGACACTCGGTAGCGACTGCACTGTCAATAGTGAGACGTTCACTGTACATTCCCAAAGGCAACACATGGATACAATACATGCCCAGGTTGAAGAACTCACGCTGGAAATCCCACCAATCAATCGGATCATCAACCTATCGGTATCGGTTTTGAAACACGAACCCGAGAATGAGATGGTAATGGAGCAGAGCTCATTACTGCGAGATCTGGGAAAACAGATAGAACAGATGAAAGCCGCGGCCGCAGCTCCGATCGGGCCGATCGGGCAACGTACCACGATGTCCACCAATATGTTGTCATATACGTATTGGCAACAGTAGCAGCGACAGCAGGCGCAATATATGCTTACCACCGACTTCGCAAACATTGCACGAGTCAAGAGGAACTTGAGGCACAACCTGTTCCCAATCCCACGCCCCGAAGGAGGTCAACTGCAAGCATCGTGGACAACGCAGCTGTATTTGACGTCACAGACGACAGCAGCGTAGTGCATTTATCGAGTGCACGTACACTCAACAAAGCGACGTCGCCTATTGCGCGTTGTGATTTAATTATATAAGGCTCGGATTAGATTATGTTTTTTACATTTTATTTCTTTTTTAACATTTTCTTATTTACATAACATTTCAATTTCATTGTTTACCTTTTGTGAGTGGGCAATATGTACGAGCTACGCTGTACATTGACCTTTTTTGTAGTTTGTACGTCACACTCATTTATGCACATTAATATTGTTTAGCCGTGCATTTCTCTAACATAGCATTTAAGTGGAATACTTGTGTAATTATATCTAGTAGCAATAAATCCATCAAGGGACTCGTTGGTCTACTCATTTACATAACATAACATTTTCACTGTTGGGCATTACACCCCAACACGGCGAGAGTTCGGTTCGGGGAGAAGTATACCCCTACCACGACAATCCCCCCGAACCGTGCTGCAACGCAACCCTGTCCCCTCTTGACGGCTTCAAGGGACAGGGTACCGGCGGCGGCCGACGAAACGAGGGTCACTGAGCCGCTCAGGTCCTCCACCCAGTATTCACTGGGCGGGACAAAGTACGGCTCAGCGACCACGGCGATGTTAATCGACCACTGCGCCATGCTCTGGAGCAACAGATCCTGAGCGGCGGCGCAGTGGTTGATGTTCGCCTGGAGGAGGCGTAATGGGGCCATTACTGGCACTCCATATTAGCCCCCCCCTGAGCCTCCTGTGAGGGCCCTGCCGCAGTGAGTACGGCGGCGACGGCAGTGGAGGCGGCAGCGACGGCGGCCGTGGCGGCGGCTGCGGCCGTGACGGCGGTAGTGGAGGCGGAGGGCTTGCCCCTGCCCCGGGCTTTGGTGGGTGGACCACAGCCCTTGCTTCCAGCCCGGTGATCGGCCGGCTTGCCAGCTGCCGCACATAGATAGCAGTGCGGCGTGGCATTGCACGAGCCGGCCTTGTGACCGGGTTGACCACAACGGAAGCAATGACTGCTGCGATCCACCTCCGAGGTGCATTTTGCCCCCACGTGGTTGCCCACTTGGCAACGGAAGCACCTCAGAGGTCTGGGTTCCAGCAGTTTCACCTGCGTGGAATCCCAGCCCACCTGGAACCTCCGGCCCTCCCCAACTATTTTTTGGGCCGCCGATACGGGGCAGCTCACCGTAACGGCTCGCATCCCCGTGAGGTCAGGACGGATGGTGCCTACCTTCACCTGTTCGAAGGCACACCCCCCAGTCTTGACCACGGCGGCCACCACCTCTCGCTCCGTCACGGAGTCGTCCAGACCCAGGATGCGCAAGTCAACGCACTTGGCGGGTCTGGACACTCGGGCCTCGTCCGCATTTAAGGACGCCCTGAGCCTTTCGGCCAGAGCGTCAGCGGTCGGGCCACTGGCCGCACCGGGGATCTCGAGCATCCGAGCCCCAGTCGCAGTGACCCTTACCCGCATGCCCTCGGTAACACCGATCTCCTCCAGGTTCACCGCCGCCCTCGCCTTGGCGAGCACGTCGCGGTAGGACACGCCCTTCTTCTCCGCTTCCGGCTGTAGTGTGATCACTACAGCTGCGGACTTTGGGGCACGTAACCTCGCCGCGACGCTTCGCTCTTTGCGCCGCTGCCGCCTCTCCCTCCGCTTGGCCGACCTTGCCGCCTTGCCCTCCTTCCTCTTCTCCCCAGCTACCTGCCATTCGGCGTCAGCCGGAGGAGATTTGGGAGGCGGGGGCAGCCGCGTCGTCACCGCCACAGTTGGGGCCCTCTCAGGCGCCTTCGCGGCCGCCTTCGTGGGCGCCTTCGCAGGCGCCGTCGCAGGCGCCTTCGCAGCCACGGCCCCGCCCTTCGCCTGCCCTGCCGACCCTGGTTTGGCCGTGGCAGCCATGGCGGCATACGAAGCCGCCTTTGGCTGGCCCGAGGCCGCCGGTCGGCCTAGCGGGGGCCGCAGGACGATTCCCTCAAGGACCGAGAACCGGTTGTTAAGGGCAGCCAGCTCCTTCCGCACCAAGGCCAGAACTCGGTCCTCTGCAGGCCCGAGGCCGCCCTGCCCCTGCTGCACCCCCTCCTGAGCGCCAGCTCCGCGAAGCCTGGCCAGGTCTGCTCGGAGCTCCTCATTCTCCTTTCGGAGAAGCTCCATGGCGGCTGTCAAGCGGGTGACCTCCGCCCGCATTTCGGACATTCCGTCCGACGGAGGCCCTTGAAGTAGAGCCTCCGCTGCCGCCATAATGGAGGCCTTGGCTGCGGGTATGGCCTTGTCTTTAGAAGACTGCGTCTTCTTCAAGGCCACACCCTTGACTGCAGCGGCCACGACCTCCTCAAACCTGGCCCGCTCCGAATTGGAGCCACCAGCGGCGTCCGACTCATCGCCAGACGCCTCCACGGCGCTCCCCTCGGCCGACCCGGCTGAGCCGTCCTCCGTTGCGGCGTTTACCCGGCTCTTGCTCTTCCGGCCTAGGCCCCGGCGAGCATATTTGGGAGCCGATTCCGAGGAAGACTCCTGGGCATCTCCCGGATTTAGGTTCCGCTTCAGGAAAGCATTTTTCCTTCCAGCGGCCCCCACCACTACGCACTCCGGGCTCTTAAAAGTGCCCTTCGCGCCCTTCACTCCCGATGCGGCGTCGGACTCCGACCCCGCATCACTCCTCTCCCTCTCCTCTTCTCGTCTATCGTTTTTCTTTGGTCCCATATTAGTTCCCACGAGTAAAAACTTTATCACTGGCTCAAAACTGTGGTTCGCACTAGCGATTAATTTAGCTACCCATTAATCAAGCTACCAACCTCCCTCACGGTGCGCCGCCGCTTGAAGGTTTGGGGTAATTTTTTATAGAGGTTTTCTTCCTCGCGGTCCGGGCGGTTAAGCCAAGACCCTCGACCCCCATCAAAAGTCAGAGACATGACCTTGAACAATCTTCGGGGCTACGAGACTAACGGTGGCAGAAGGAAATGACTTCCTCCTGCCTGCCCGGCGACAGGGTTAGTGCACACCGAGCCCGCTCTTACTCCGCCGCTGTGCGTCTCTGCTTAGAGCAGAGGGACACACGTTGGAGCGTACCTCCAACAGGATATTGGCATACGGGCAACAAAACCCCTTAGGCACACGTGCCTAAGGGGAACTATTGCCCGCACCCCAGGGTGCACCGTCCCGGAGACTGGCCTTCCCCCCGGACGTATCCGTAAGGGAACTCCAGCCCACGGGCACTCGGGGAGGTTTCCTGTCCACGCACCCCTCGCCCAGAACTCTGATGGCTGTGCCTCAAAAAAAGTTGTTCAACTCCGCCTCTACATCAGAGAAATCATTAAATTGTTTACCACGCAAATGTTGTTTCAGGGCTCTAAACAAATGATAGTCTGATGGGGCTAGGTCTGGGGAATAAGGTGAGTGGGGTATCGTCTCCCAGCCCAAGTTCTTCAACCATTGGCGAATGGCAGATGCGACTTGAGGTAGAGCGTTATCGTGTAGTTAAACTACATTGACTCGTCTTCGTCGTTTTTTCTTAATAGCAGCAGATAATTTGGTGAGCTGGGTTAAATATTTGTCAGCGTTTATAGTTTAATTGTGTAATAGTTCATAAAACAGCATGCCTTGCGCGTCCTAGAAACAACAAAGCAGAATTTTTAAGCGGTTCTTTTGACTCAACTTTGGTTGAGTTGGTGGCGCTTCTTCTGGAGGCAGCCAAAAAGCACGACGTGTATCGTTCTCGTAATGAATCCATGATTCATCTCCAGTAACCAGTAGTTCACATCTAAAGTAGAGCAGTGTCATCAGCGTAAGATATTATTGTGCCATGCTTTAGCTTTATGTTACAAAGGTCATGTATGTATAGCCGAAACAAAGTGGGCCCTAAAATACTTCCTTGGGGAACACCAAAAGACGTGTTTTTTGGTCTGCGCTGAGAACACTGCCAATTTTGAAGAGTTTCAGCTAAATGCAACTTATGCCCACTGTCTCAAGCTTGCGCAACAGAATAGGAATGGACACTGTGTCGAAAGCCTTGGCGAGGTCCTTGTGCGAGCCTTGGTGACTAAAACTAGATTTTTAGATAGAAGGAAGCTATGATGGACGCTATTTTAATTCTCAGAATTTACAGTGTTAACACTGTGTGTTAAAGCAGCTAGCGAAACTCTGCAGACATGATGAGTATCTAAACACGATAAAATGTTAACAAATACCAATAATATTTAGGTCATCTGTTGGATAAGTTGTTCAGTTGACTATCTAATTAAAATCATAAAAGTGCCTACTAATTTATAATATTCATTGTGTTATTTAAATATTAGTTTCTAGTGTTATGTAAACTTTAAACAAATCATTACTTATTATTTTAGGTGTTTCATGATGATTATTTATTTATTTGATCAAGCAGGTATAAAGTATTATTAATCTGTATCATTGACATAACCTAATTTCCGTTTTCATATTTTATAAAAGGCAGGGTACTTAGCTAGGATGTTGCATTTCGATTGAAATAACTTGTGTGAGGCGAAGCTCTGCCCAACTGTGTATCTATTAATAAGAAATAAAGTGATAAAGACTCATCGGTATACTTTTATTCTGTTCTTCGTCACAAAAATAAAGTTTTATATAGAATAATAATAAAATCATGAGTAGGTAATTGAGAAAATCTATTTTTCGTTTTATCGTGTTTACGTATCGATACCAATCACGTCTGTAAAGTTTACAAAAGAAAAAAACTGATTTTTTAAACTGATATTTCAAGGGACTACACTAATTACTGCGGTCAACAAAAAAAAAAATCAAATTAATTGATTTTTCGTTTTATCATGTTTAGATATACATTACGTGTGCGGAATTTCGCTAGCTAATTCAATTTAACTCTGTATATTCTGAGAACTAAAACAGGCGTTCATCATACCTAGTTTTTTTTTGGAAATAAAATAATTAATAATATCTAAATTCAAATCATACGCACTACGCATCTTGCGTAGTGCGTATGATTTGAATTTCGATGTTTTTTAACAATCTTTAAAGTTTTTTCAAAATTTCTGTTTATATTGTTCTACTTTACCAACTTCAAATGTGTGGTGTTTATCGATAGAGCAATTTCTGTCTAAGCTATTGAAAAAACAAAAAAAAAAACTAGGTATGCCATAGGCTTCTACTCCGTTCACCTATTGTACCCTACTTTTTTTAAGACGGTAAAAAATATCACTCAGTATATTACTTTATAAATGTGAGCCGCGTGGGAGACCATTGCTATTAACCGGGCACAAATATGGACTTCAGGCTGCTGTATTTCTTTTGCCAGTTAGTTTTAAGGCTCCTTCAAGCAGACGCGACACGCGATGCGCTCAGGTTCTATCATCGGACATACAAACGCACAGCCAGTTACCATCATTACCTGGTTGCTATTCCATCACTTTGCACTAAGCGTTTCCAAATCGATGGCTCCTAAGTATACTGAGTCAACTGTACTTCTAATAACTTTAAAGGAAGGCGTTAAAAAGATCGAATCTACAGCAGAACCCAAAATTTTGAAATTAGTGGTTTATAACACAGCCCAATGCAAAATAGTCCTTATTTCATGGTCAGTAAGACTCACATTCATAACGGCATAATCGGCGTATATAATATAAAAATGAATCGCCGAAATGTATATTATGTACGCGCATAACTTCCGAACGACTGCACCAAATTGGATAATTCTTTTTTTGTGGTGTTTGTAATTGTCAGGACAAGGTTTGTATGAAAGAAAATCTTTGAAAAGTTGCCGGGAAAATTGGAAAATGCGGAAAAACTGAAAGTGCATTTTCTATGGGAATTTTGTATGAATTATTGAAATTTTGACAGGACAACGTTCGTCGGGTCAGCTAGCGGTTAATAAAATAATATAAAATTTATTTTTTACTGCTAATAGGCCTTATTATGTTCAATTCACTATGATTAGCTATTTTTCCTGATTGTATTAACATTTGAAATATAACCATTCGCTCTTTTTATCGCCTTCCTTTAAATGTCTTTTATAATGCGCACAGCAAAAGAGTGGAACTCACTACCTGCGTTTGTGTTTCCGAACGCATACAACCCTAATCTCTTCAAAGTGAGAGTGAACAGGCTTCTTCTGGGTTAGCTCACTCCATCGTCGACTTTGTCACCTCTGACCTAGACTAGAGTCAAGAGAAAACCCATCTCAAATAATAGTAAAAAAACAAACCTATATAAAATCATTTATGGGTTATTAAGAATATCTTCATAAAAAAACTCAATAAAACTTAAAATGGATGGTCCGAACATAGAACCTCACGTTTAACATTCGCCCATACTACCACTGAACTAACGAGGTCGTTGAGAAACCTATTTGACTACTGTTTGGTGGCCATTTTATTCAAACATGAACACAGAAATGTTGCTTAAGGCCTTAAGGGGGCCTTAATATAATTCGCGACCGTAACAATCATATGTGACACTCCGCAAGAAAAAGTACCTTATGGTCATCGGCGCGTAAGCCGTTCAGAAATACAAATCGTACAGTTTACTTAGCTTGTAATAAGCACAATGTCGTAAGTGCCAACGACCATAAGGTACCTTTTCTCGTGGACAGTCACATATATTTACAGAATAATAATCATCAGAATCAGTAATACAACTTCATATGTTAGAAAAGACCTCAAATGTCAAGATTTCATGAAATAGTCATTCAATATAAATATGAACCTAGAGAACTGTATTGATGATTTTACGGGTTATAATTCTATAAATACAGATTTGTTACTGACGCGAATCATATTCAAATAAACATACAACTTAATACCGACTTGTAAATTGCAAAAAACGTATCAAACGGTACACTCTGGACGAACATTTCCATAAAATAGTACCTACATACTTTTTGATTCGCGAAACAAACCAGATATACTTTGTGTATCTAATTAAACATCTCAAATTTCATAACATAGCGAGTACCTAATAGCCATTGACCTATTTCCATTGCACCATATGTGCTCCGAAATCTAGAACACTCATCTCAATTAAAGTATTGTGTTACTAATGTAAGTGTGTCGTGATCTTGATCTGATTTCATTTTGGAGGACAATGAAGCAAAAATCTAGCTGCCTGCCTTTTCCCAAGTATATGTATATGTTCTGGTTAGCTTCCCGTCTAACTGGATGCAGCTGAATATCAATATTTACATGGAGTGACTGCTTTCTGACCTCCACAACGCAGTTACTGAGTAGCACGATACCCATTGGTAAGACTGGCTGTCAGACTTTTGGGCTTCTGATGACCGTAACGACTGTAAAAGATCTCGATATATAAAAAACGCTCAGCCTTTTTATATAATAAAATTAACAAACTAATAAATATTTATGATAAAAAAAATGAATGTAAAAAAAAGTTAATATTATGGCTTCACAGTTTGAATTATATATAATAATAATATATATAATAATAAATATAATTTGTGTTGTTATTCGCTTATTTAGTCCCTCATGAACACTCAAAATCACTCTCATACACACACACACACACACACACACACACACACACACACACACACACACACACACACACACACAAACACTCACGCACATACACACACGTACAATTAATCGTACTTTTGTTTTTATTTTTTCCTTTCTTTGTTTTCTTTATATATCAATAATTTATAATGTAAGGGCAAGCAGAGCCTTCAACTACAGGCATTTTCTATACCTAAATGGAGACTCCTCAACATGCAATGTAAACGTTTTTGTGGGACCAACTATAAAATCACAAAAAAATAATAATCAGCTGTTTCATACAAAAGTTCAATACCTACTCGAGAAAAATGTATGAAACAGCAGAATTTTTTTTCGTGATTTCAGAGTTGGTCCCGTAGTGAAAGTTGTTAATATTCATGGGTAGAACACCCTGTGAAAATTAGGCTACTGATAAAAGAATTGTCCTGTATAATGGATGGTCACCCATCTACGAACCGACCACGGCAAGCGTAGCTTATGTTTCAATCGAGCCGTGCGGCTGTTATCAACCACGAGCCCCTCTCGATGGGCATTGACGATAAAGCAATTAGATAAACGTAAAGAAATAAGTTGCCAATTTTGACGTGAAAACGTCTTTTCACTCGATATACTAATGGTAATAACTATCAATCTGCCTAGCCTTTTCCCAACTATGTTGGGGTCGGCTTCCAGTCTAACCGGATGCAGCTGAATACCAGTATTTCACATAGAGCGACTGCCTATCTGACCTCCACAACCCAGTTACTGGGTAATACGATACCCCTTGGTAAGACTGGTTGTCACACTTTCGGGCTTCTGACGTCTAACGACTATCAAAGATCCTCGAATGACAGCCGAGACCAACGGCTTAGCGTGCTTTCCGAGGCACGGAGGAGTCTCGGTATGAAAAGATGGTCAGCCATCCACAGACCAACCCCGGCAAGCGTAGCTTAACCTGATGGATCGATCCATGCGGCTGTTATTACTTAGCCACGAGCTCCTCTCTAGTGGTAGTAACTACGAAACTTTTAATGCTAGACTAATGGTTGAGTATTCAAAAGATAGGCCATATTTGTAGCAATTTTGAAGTAGGTTTTCATTTCCCTCTATTTTCATTAACCTCTATTATTCACTATGTGACGAAATTCCAATTCGAATAGCGCAAGGACGTGTTTAGCAAAAATGTTAATTAAGGCATCATTGTCAAGAGTTGACATAACACTACTAGGACCTAAAGAGAAACAAAAGAAATATTGACCTAAATAGGGTCAACAATGCATATAAAATTGACAATAGCAAAATAATTTCTGATGTCTCATATCGGCCGTAAATCTGGTCAGAAATTAAAAACAACCCAGGCGAGGAAAGCTTGCATCATAAACAGAGATCGGATAAGCGGATGCATATTTACCTAAAGTTAATTTTTGGCTAAGAAACTATGGAAGCGGCTACTAATTTTTTTTCTTAATATACCTCTCGGGATTCATCGGGATACATGGTATGGAAACGAATTCATAAATATGTGGCATTATCTATTTAAAAAAATCCAGGACCACATAACTACGTGTATTCGTATGCTTGTTTACTTGAAATTTATTTGTAACAATATTTATCCTGACGTTTTCTGCTAGTTTGGCATCCTGATTTACAACATTAGCTTCCATTATATAGTCAAAAAGTACTAAATTTATCAGTTCCGGAATCGCGAGATTCTTACTACTAACCAACACCTGAATTTAAGTAAATATACATTCGATTCTATAATCAGGGGTCTAAATTTGTCGATCCCGGAATTCAGGGATTTTTTTGATACAAAAGTGCATTCCATATTAGCCAACCCCTCAACTACACTATTCCCAACCACCGTGCACATCAACAGAAAAGAGCCGCGACATTGAAGCACGACGAGTCCCAAAACGTAACGGTGGAGGAGTATAAACAACTATGATATACTTGGCAAGACAGCTTCTCTCCATTTGTGGACCATTGTCGAGCATATCATCGCCAACCATAGGTGAGATGAGTGGACAATTATTACGTGCTTTACACCTGGGTTCTAAAATGGAAATCAACACAAAAGTTAGCTAACAAATTATTAAGCGCGTCTGCCTGGAGCCAATCGAATCACTTCTGATGCGTTCGTCGTTGCAGAAACGTCGGTTCCAGGAAACGGGGGCGTTATGTCACCTAATCACCTTATATCCTTACATACTTAGATACTTTACGCCTGGACAGCTTTTAACCCTTTACAAAGCGCAAGTCCGATCCTGCATGGAGTATTGCAGTCACCTTTGGGATGGATCAGCTAAGTACCAACTAGCCGCGCTTGACTCGGTGGAACGCAGAGCTAAGAGGCTCATTGGCGACGTAAAACTGGTGGATGCCAAGCTTCATTGCTTGGCTCATCGCCGCAAGGTTGCCTGCTTGTCGGTCTTCTACAGATTGTACTTCGGAGAGTGTGCCCGAGAACTCCACGACCTCATTCCACCGGCCCCCTTCTACCACCGGACATCTAGACGCACTGCCAGTTACCATCCCTACCTGGTTGCTATTCCACCAATTCGCACTAAGCGCTTCCAAATGTCTTTTATAATGCGCACAGCAAAAGAGTGGAACTCACTACCTGCGTCTGTGTTTCCGAACATATACAACCCTAATCTCTTCAAAGTGAGAGTGAACAGGCTTCTTCTGGGTAAGCTCACTCCATCGTCGACTTTGTCTCTGTCACCTCTGACCTAGACTAGAGTCAAGAGCAAACCCATCACAAATAAAAAAATAAAAAAAAAATATCCTCTATGAAAGACTTAGGCCTCTTCTCAAACAGAGAAGGAACTTGCATCGACCGCACTATTGCTCATGCGTGGGGCGATGCCTACACTACATTCAATAGCAAACGCTCTTTCATAAATGACTTTGCGATACGTTTCGCCGCAGTATCGTTCTAAGCGCATTATTGTATTGCACCCACAGGACACAGCACGCTTTTTGAGGATAGATTGTCCACAGGCTGCAGGTGTAAAAAGATGTACAGAAGGCTCTGAAGAAAGTGATTTTTACCTCACATCTTACATCGGGCAAACTTGCGAGCAATCATGTTAGCCCTCACGGACAGCGCCCTTCCTTCCGTCCTTAAGGTCTTCGGTAATTAGATGACCCAGATATCTGAATTGACGTACCCTAGCCAACTCTTCTCCATTCATCTTTATAGGTGGCACGCCAGAGGTACACCTAGTATCAGCCTTAAATACAACATACTCGCTTTTCTTTACATTATACCTCAACCCGTGACTATCTGCATAAGTTTCACAAACTTGTAACTGCTTTTGCTGCTGTCGCTTACCCTTCAAGCAATACAAATGTAACTTATAAAATCAAAGGATCGGTCTAAAATTAATCCCATATTAACACCAGGACATCCCACGTGATCAATCATATGACTTATATGGACACAAGTGCGGATCGAAGGTTAAGTTTAGCCACATAAAATGTATTTACTTCTATTAATGGATTCGTCACGACTCACGAATTGTCGAACCTGCCAGCCATACTCGTAGATGTAGAGAATCTTACAGTAATGTAGAAGACGGTGGCTCGGTGACAGCTGGGTTAGATTAGTTATTTAAAGTGATTTGTGACGCGAAGTGATGAATTAAGTGATATGGACTATATCTACTATAGATGTATACGTAATTATCACAGTTATATCGTTTTCTAAACGTAAGATCTCTATCCGTTGTTGGCTTAGCTGTCTCTTGAGAACTACGCATGTGACATTCTCTGAGAACATTTAGAAGTTACAAAAAAAAAAACTACACTTTTAGCCGAGCTAGGTATATAATATAATATCCTGGGACATTTTTCACACACGGTCATCTGATTCCAAACTAAACAGAGCTTGTACTATGGAAACCAGATAACTGATATACTACAGACACTACTTTTTTTTTGTAAATACATACTTATATAGATAATTACACCCAGACTCAGGACAAACAGACATGTTCATGCACACAAATGTTTGTTCTGGATGGGAATCGAACCCACGACCAGCAGCATGACAGGTGGTATCTTAACCAACCGCGCCATCTGGCTTGTTAAAAGGTACCTAGCCAAATCATTATCAAGATTATTCTGAATGAGACCCGATCCTGGCCTTCGACCTTTGCCCGGTTAAAAGTGAGCCCTTCTATCGTCATAAAACGTGTTCTGATAACACGAATCACTGATAGCAGAAAATTTATTTTATCAATGAACACGAGACGAGAAGTTTTACGTGTATTAAAATAATATTATTGGCAATAAATTAGAGGACTGTAAAAGACTGACTGAGGAATGACTGGGTGGACTGAGAAATGTTGTATAATAATAAATAGTGGATGGCAGCTGTTCAAACACTAATGACAAATTCTTAATTTTAAATGTCAGTTTTTATATTTTGAATAAATGCTGAACTGATTTTTATTTATAAACTGTATATTTTTGACGTTCAAAAAGTGCTGATTCTCAGCCTAGTTTGAATAAATGACTTTTGATTTTGATTAGGTATAGAAAAAAAAAATCAAATATTTTTTTCTTAAAGAAATATTGTCGATGCACTTTTGCCATTGTAATGAAAGTTCGTTGATGCCTCTGCTATAGATATCCTGGGAAGGAGAATCGATAAATTCTTTTAAGAGTTTTTCACCGCCTTGTTGGATTTGAAATTTTTCCCTGGGGCTTATTGTTGAGATCAGAATTTCCAGAACGGAAGCGATCAAACCAAAAACACACCTTACGTTCACTTTCGGTATCTCGTCCATACACGTCGTTAATATTGCGTGCTATGTTGCGTTGGTGCCACGACGGAACTCGTATTCGAACATAGCGCACAATTTTGATTATTCCATGGTTACAGAAACATCGATATGAACAGAACGATGGGAAGACAAATGAACAACTGTTTTTTTTATTAAATGTCATGCTATATTATAAAATTAATTTGAATTTGGAATTCTAAATAGAATGAAAGATATTGATCTTCACACTAGCCGGTATCAAAAATCGACAATTTCATAGGTGATTATTAGAATTTATGTGAGAAAAAAAGTCATAATAACTACGGAAAATCAATTAACAAATCAATAATTAATTATTTTAGTATCTAAAATACATGAATTAAGTAATATTTCAGTGTTATTCGTGTTTAAAAAATTTCGTCAAGTATTTTCTTAAATACCCAATGATAAGTTTTCGTTGTAAAATCAAACAATTATCTTGATAAGCACAGTCTAGAGTTTGAACTTTAATTTATGACTTAGTAATAATATTTTATTGTCTTCAAATAACAGTTTATATTTTTATTCTGAAAGTCAGCGTTGTATTCAACGGATGCGAATTTCGAGACAATATTTCGATAGCAATAAATTGATAAACATTAAAATAAATAACTAGATGGAGTGAAAAGTGGAGGAAAGTAATTGAGTGATGTCCTCAAAGAAGAAAAACAGGTTTTCCCCGTTTTGGAAACAAGTGAGTATTTTAACTGAAACTTTATTATCATTGAAAATTGTACGAGGTGAACGAACCCAGATAGCTGGTTCCTGCCATTTACAAATGCGACTTCCCAATAGCAGGTTACCCTACGTCAGTCAGCTTGCATCATCCCACTGCTGAGCGAGAGCGTCTTCTTATGACTACCAACTACTTCGACCCAGGGCTAAAGAACATATCGACCGTCCCTATTAACAATGTCGGATATACATTTTTACCAATATTCACTTTTTTACATAAATCAAATTACAATTTAAAAAAAATTCATTACTTTCAAAACAAACTTTGAACTGAGGGCAGTTCAAAGTTTGCCCTAACGATAAAAAAGAATCTTTATGATATTAACAATGTCAGTCGCAGAAAAAGACCAGTGTTCAGTAGGGACTAAACAGTAGTCTCCCTGCAGAACCGACATTGTTAATAGGGATGGTCGATATAGTTGGCGATTATGGGTGGAAGTCCTATTACACCCCATTAATAAATAAATAATCTATATCTAGATACAGGGTGTAGCGTAATTAATGGATAACGCTGTATGTACGAGTGGGGGACTCCAAGCACTATAATATAAAAAAAGACAAACCCCGGAGTTGATGGGTACGCGATTTTTTTAAAATTATAGTAGAAACTCTATTATCCGGCCCTCAGTTATACGGATTCGCGATTATCCGGACTACCAACCACGACCAATTATATGTACCTACAAGTCGAATTCTGGACAGAAATGAAACTGGACAGATTCGCAACTGGACAGATTCTCAGCTGGACAGAATTAGCAACTGGACAGAATGTGTACAGTCCATGACATAATTAATGTGCATCCACTTTAATTATGTCATGGACTGTACAAGGAGCTCGTGGCTAAGTAATAACAGCCGCACGGGTCGATCCATCAGGTTAAGCTATGCTTGCCGGGGTTGGTCTGTGACCATCTTTTCATACCGAGACGCCTCCGTGCCTCGGAAAGCACGTTAAGCCGTTGGTCCCGGCTGTCATTCCAGGATCTTTGACAGTCGTTTCGGGTCGTCAGAAGACCGACAGTCTGACAACCTGGTCTTACCAAGTGGTATCGTATTATCCAGTAACTGGGTTATGGAGGTTAGATAGGCAGTCGCTTCATGTTAAATACTGATATTCAGCTGCATCCGGTTAGACTGGAAGCCGACCCCAACATAGTTGGGAAAAGGCTAGGCAGATGATGATGTCCTAATGCTATTTAGAGACCTTCAGCACTAATATTTTCACGTACAGACGCCAGCGCGATTGACTGTACAAGTTGTTGGGTGTGGGTGTAGTTGGGAATATGGACGTTATGAAAAAGTGGTCAAGATAGAAACGCGGACGCCTTGCTCCAGAGTGCAAGGGCCCGACTCATTTGACGCTTCGATTTGGAAAATGTATCTCTTAATAATTTCTTAATAAACATTGATTTTCGTTGATATGTATTTGTTGATTTTTTTTTTAACACATAACATTATTACATGTACAAAATGTTAAGTTATGTTCATACAGGATTATCCGGATTTTCGACTATCCGAATGCCTAACGACAGCAATTAGTCCAGTTAATCGAGTTTCTACTATTTTGAAAAATTACCAACTTTGGTCACTTCCTTAGCCACCGTGTTCATAAACGAAGGAATTTGCATTATCTGATTTCTCAATAATATTCTTAAATAAACGTGCTATAAGATGTGTATTACAGTTTTCGAGTACCTCATGTAGTTTTTTATATCTTAAAGTGAAAAAATTGTGTTTCTGTAAAAAAAAAAAAACACTGTATATCTAAAAAAGATATGGAATATTGATATACGAGTTACCATTTTGAAATCTGCAGGTTTCCGTACACATTTTTTGTCCCAGACGAACTCAAACTTAGGAAAACAATTTACAAAAACACAATTTTTTCACATTAAGATAAAAAAAGAACTACATGAAGTACTCTAAAACTGTAATACAAATCTTATAGCACGTTTATTTAAGAATATTATGCAAACATCAGATAGTGAACATTCCTTCATTTGTGATCATGGTGGCCGAGGAAGTCTCCAACGGTTATTTTACAAAAAAAAAAAAAATTGCGCATGTCCATCGATCCGGGATTTGACAATTTTTTTATATTATAGGGCTTAGGGTCCCCCACCCGCAGACACAGGGTTATATATTAATTACGCCACATCCCCTGTATATAATAAAATCAATTGCCTTGCGTTAGTTTCGAAAAACCTCAACTGATTTGATTTTTTGTTTAGTTTTGGCCATTCAAATTAGGAAAAACCCAAAGGAACAACCGAAAAATCGAAATTAAAATTGACAGGTCTGACGGGTCAGCTAACACGAAAATACGTTAAAATAAAAAAATAAAACGTTTATTTTCTTCACCATATAATGAACATGATCGATATGATCTCGATCATTTTCATGAGCAGGCCCAGTCAACAATAAAAAAAAAAAATAGTAGTTACAATACATACTCGTAATTGTGTATATAAAAACACATTGGTGTTTGTAAACACTGGAGCCTAGATACTAGGAATACCTTTGTTAGTCATTGGTTACAGGTCTCTAGGCCTCCAAACTACACGGAAAGTCACAGTAATACAAACACCTATATATTAATAGGTGATAATGTTGGGTTGGAAGATAAAATAAAAAACAATTTAAGACAAAGAAAATCTAATAACTTTTACTACTACTGTGATATTCAAAACTGGTCTTCTAATATGGTATACCAGGGTGCCGAAAAGTTTTGAGCCTAGGTATGGGCCGCGGATGACTGAGACATGATGATGTGTATGGATTATTTACTAAAAGATAATGTAATGAAAACTCTGTATTTATACTACATATGCAGCGCGAGATACTGACACTTGTAGGTACTTAGGCTCAAAACTTTTCAGCCCCCCTCCAGCCTCCTCCTAATGATTTCAAAGCGTCTGCTTCCCTCGTCTGTGAATACTGGCGTGATGGTATACTAGTTTTACATTTTGTATTAGTTTTAAGTACTATATCTCTTTGTTCCAGTGTTTCGTGACGGCAGCAGTGGGCAGCAACATCATCGGGCACGGCTGCGTGATCGGCTACCCCGCCATCTTGCTGCCGCAGCTGCATCTGATCGACTCCGAGTTTAAGCTAGACCCTGTATCTGCGTCATGGATTGGTCAGTTTACAGAATTAAGTCCTACTATCCTATCTTACTTCTTACTAATATTATAAATGCGATAGTTTGGATGGATGGATGGATGGATGTTACTCAATCACGCCAGAACGGCTGAATGGATCTGCATGAAATTTGAAACAGAGATAGATTATAGTCTGGAATAGCCCATAGGATAATTTAATCGCGGAAAAATATACAGTTCCCGTGGGAAAATTTCCAACATCAGCGCGGGCGTATCCGCTGGCAAAAGCTAGTCCTACTAATACTATGCGAAATTTTGGATGGAGGGATTGATGTTTGTTACTCAATCACGCCAGAACGGCTGAACGGATCTGCATAAAATTTGAAACAGAGATAGATTATAGTCTGGAATAGCCCATAGGATACTTTTTATCCTGGAAAAATATACGGTTCCCGTGGGATAATTTCCTACATCCACGCGGGCGAAGCCGCTAGCAAAAGCTAGTAATATTATAAATGAAAAAGTTTGGATGTTTGTTACTCAATCATGCACAAACGGCTGAAGGGATCTGGATGAAATTTGGCACATAAATAGTTTATAACCTAGATTAACACATAGGATACTTTTTATCCCGGAGTACGTTCCCGTGGGTTTATTACCGACCTCCACGCGGGCGAAGCCGCGGGCGAAAGCTAGTATTGAATTTAGAAAGTTTTTTAAGATTTTTATTTTAATTAATTTTTTATTTTTATTTTTAATAGAGGTTTTTTTCTATCACTTTTTTGTAGAGCATGCGTAAAGTTTAAAGTTTGCGAAAGCACATATTTTTGTCACCAAGCAGCTTTGCTGTTCTTGAATGCTTCGTTGTTTATAATAAGAGACAGTAACCAACTATTTGACAACGTATCGCAAAGAAAAGTGTGAAACCTCTTGAGATCGACATACTTTATGAAACGTATTAGTTGCCTACTTAAAAACACTGAAAACCATAGATTGGATTTGTCTTTAACTTTAGAGTCGAAATGCAAATAAGATTTAATACTCTCATCCGATTTCTTTCACAGCATCAATCCTGGGTATTACGCAGCTGGTCGGGAGTTTTATCTCGCCTCCTATCATGGAGAGGTACGGCAGAAAGATGGCTCACTTCACCGCCACCGTGCCCAACCTGGTGGGGTGGTTCATCATCACCATGGCTACGAACTTTGAAGTAAGAATATTCAAGAATATGAGTGAAATCACGTCACTTTCTCTGATTTATTATTGTGAAGGCGAATACAAATTAAAATAACCAGTTTTAAGCGAAGTTGATGCAATTGTCAAAATAAGCTTTAAGTCATGCAGAACCACCATGAATTATAATTTAAAGATATATTATTATTATAAATTCTTTAAATTTCTAGATACTATTCGCTGGTCGAATACTACAAGGTCTATCAATCGGCATGCTGTCGCCCCTACGATCAGTCCTCATCGGTGAATACGCAAGTCCAAAGTACCGCGGAGCTTTCCTCACCACAGTCTCCTTGTCACAATCTTTTGGAGTATTCTTCTCTCACCTCATTGGATCCTTCCTGAGTTGGCAGCAGACGGCTCTGGTCTGCGCATTCTTCCCTTTCATAAGCCTTGTCATGACCATATACTCTCCTGAATCACCGAGTTGGCTTGTCACAAAAGGAAGACATGAGGCCTGTCGGAGGGTGTTCCGCTGGCTCAGAGGTGATGATGAAGAGGATGAGTTGGAAGAAATGATAGAAAGTAGATTACTCTTTGAGAAGGCGATGATTTCAGAGAGTTTTGGCAAAAGAAACAATCGCATCCGAAATATGGTAACGACGATCAAGAAGAAAGAATTTTATAAGCCAATTATACTGATGATGCATGCTCATGTATTAGTAAACTTTGCTGGTGGTACTACCATGTCTGCCTACTCAACTTTGATCATAGGAGTAGTGATGGGACCACAAGTGAATGCACATTTCTGGATGATCTTTTTGGGCGCCCAAAGATTTATTTCAAATGCTCTAGCAGTTTATGCTATCAACAAATTCAAGAGACGGACGATGATGTTTGCGACTGGAGGCCTTGCAATCTTCATCCAGTTCACTTTAGCTGCCTATGTGTACTTTAAACAACAAGGAACCTTACCATACGATGCTTTATGGATACCTATATTACTGATCAATTTAAAAATTTTTGCTGTAGCTACAGGCATGTTACCTTTACCAAATGTTATTGGTGGAGAGGTCTTTCCTTTGGAATATCGAAGTATTGGAGGAACTATCAGTCTAGTATCTTTCTCAGGCACATTCTTCATTGTCCTCAAAACTTTTACGGGATTAGTTGAAACTGTAGGAATGCATGGGACGTATATGGTGTACGGAAGCATCATCACTTACTGCATGGTAGTCATTTGGTTCCTTCTACCAGAGACTAAAGACAGGACCTTGCAGCAGATAGAGGATGACTTCAGAGGTAGACCGTTAGCTCCTGAGGAGATTGAAGTCAGGAAGTCTTTGCAGGCAGATCCCATCGTTGCTTATAAGAGACGAATGTCGGAAAGGAGATGTAGCAGTACCATTCCATTTTAGGATTATGGTTTTAGTATTATAAATGGTGATAGCTACTAAATAGTGATAATATTATAAGTTTGTAAATACTTAGATAACATTAAATAATAAATGAGGACGAATAAAGTATTATTAAATTTGCTTTTTGATTTGGATATTAATATGCAATATCTCTACTTTTACCCGACCCCAAAGAAGGCAGAATGGTTATTTTAAAATGATACATAATTATAAGGCAGCTTTTAGAAATATCAAGCGATTTTACCAGAAATTTTTTGATACACATTTGCCAACTAAACATATTCCAAGTCTCTTTCCTCTGAAATAAATAGTCTCTACTATAAATATATTTTTTATATTTTTGGCACAGAAACTGCCTCGTTGGTGTAGTGGTCGCAAGCACTACTGCTGAGCATGAGGTCCTGAGTTTGACTCCCGGATTGGGCAAAGTGATATTGGATTTTTCCATGTGAAATTTCTCAATAACAACCCAGAATCTGGACTTGTGCCAGGTTGATGGCAATAATCTCGCCCCCCTGTTACATGGGACTTAAAAATACCTGGTCAAATGTGGGTGTACTGTAGGTACACCTCTGCCTAAACCTTCGGGGATTACAGGCGTGATGTTATGTAATGAAAACTTTATAATAACAAATCAGTTCCAAATAAATTTATTGAATCAAGCCGAATCAATCAGTCTGGGGAGTTGATCCTGGGTCTCTTGCTGGAGATCCGGGAGCTGTTCCTGAAGGCTATGGCACTGAACCAGCACATCATCAGCACCACCATTGTGAGTACCCTGGAGACATTGCGGCTGACTTGGTTCATTCTTGTATTGTTGGATGCTGTTGAGGAAAGGTAAGGTTTAGTGTTGCTTTAGAATATACAACAATGATGAGTAGATTAAAATTTTTACAATGCATGTGCTCGAAAAGAGTGTTTTTCAAGCAAAAGTGCCACTTTATCGCACTAGTGCTTTTCACTTTTTTTATTTGGTTATTTATGAAGCACAAAATGCCAACAATAGCCTCTTACCAGCTAAATCAAAAGAAAAATACTTTTTCAACATATATATATTTTTTTTATTTTCTCGCACAATGCATAGTAAAACATTGTAAGATACACGTACGTAAGATGATTTTAGCCTCATATAGACTTATACACTCGTCGGAAATCACCTCCTTTCCGCACTTGTAGCATAAATACTCGTAACTATTAAAAGCTTAGGGACGGGCATTCATTTGTTTCTAGCTAAGACCAAATATAAACATGGTGATTAGAGAGGTGTCGTTAATAAACGCCAAACATTATATCATAATAATTATCACAAAGAGGTCGTGACTATTAGTTCCATAGTCCATTATTGTCTGCTTTGGCCGATGATTTACTTCTATCACAATATAATAAAAGTTTCACGACCAAAGAATAGCTTTACGTCACACCTACCATACGGACGTAAAAAACAACTATAACGGCCTCAGCACACCTCCGCCGTGTAACCGCACAACCGCATGATGTTCCACTGATGTTCAGCTGATGGTCCGCTACTCGAGTCAGTTGAATTGAACTACTGCGGTTTCGTTGCAATGGTTTCGCGGCGGAGGTGTGCTAAGGCCCTAAACATCTGAAAGATTCACTGAGGGAATAGGGAAATACAGGGTGGTAGCGACATTGGCGCAAAACCTGTTACCATGGATTCAGAACATGATTCTGGAGCCCCCTGCTATGCCTGCATGAGTATGTTCAATATTTTTTCTGACCGACAAAAACATGTAAGATTTCAAGCGCTAATAACTACGAGACTTTTAAAGCTAAAGTAATGGTTGAGCATTCAAAAGATAGGTCATATTTATAACAATTTTAAGACCGGATATATGATAGATCACGTTAGTGAAAGAATTATCAAAATTGGTTCATTAGTTTTTGAGAAAATCGCGGACATACAAACTTACATACATACGGGTTGAATACAGAACTTCCTTTTTAAAGTCGGTTAATAAGCCCAAGATGAACGAAAAGAAGAATCATCAAAATTCGCATAGAAATACCGGAGATGCAGTACATTTATGCATATAACTTCGTGCATAAGAATTATTACCTAATGTATTATATACTAAAACCTTTCTGAGAGTATGCAGATCACGTTAGTGATCATCACAATTGATTAATTAGTTTTTGAGAAAATCGTGGATATACAAATATACATACATACATATATACGGGTCGAATAGAGAACCTCTTTTTTGAAGTCGGTTAAAAATATCCCACATTTTTACCGACTAAAACCTTATGGCGCTCAGCACTTCAGCAGCTCCATTGCCCCCTTGTGTATGATAACCGGATAGATTTTACTCAGTTAACAATCGGTGGTCGGTTTGACTCTAATTTTGGTCAAGGTTGACTTGAAGGGTAAATCAAGCCTTATTAAAGTATGATCCCAACCTTCAACGGCGCACACGCTGCCACTGGATCAAGAAATCTTACTTTTTAAACTGATAAGTGCACTTTAAACTTACTTTTAAAGCACGAGGTACTTGCAAACACAGTCTGACACCACAACTGTGTGTCAAGGGACCGCATCGCCTTATAAATTGAAGTCATAAAGTTCGTTTTATTTTAATTACATCCGCCATCTTACATCACAAGTTGCAGGAATGTCGTACAT
Source organism: Dicycla oo (assembly GCA_948252095.1). Classification (NCBI taxonomy): domain Eukaryota; kingdom Metazoa; phylum Arthropoda; class Insecta; order Lepidoptera; family Noctuidae; genus Dicycla; species Dicycla oo. Next base: position 19,424,450 of record OX411736.1, on the reverse strand, counting down.
TGTTTACATTTAATTTAAATAAACCTATTGTTGTTGGTATGATTCGATAATTGTTGCATAACTTCCTGATTGTATATGTAATTTAAATCTGAGATGCAATTTATACAAAGAATCTGCGAATGGCCTTTCGGGCGCCCAGTAAGTAGGTAAGTTCTGGCGCCCATACGGTTTTCTCATTTGTGGGCGCCCAAACATACAATATCTTTATTTGAGGCAATTTTAATGGATTTTGTACGTATAGGGTCACGAAGAGTTACGTCGATCAAAAGCAGCCAGTTTCCTCTTTGTGATATAGCATTTTGTGGCAACGATGCAAAATGTAAGTGAAATCTTTTCACAGGCGCGCACTACCACTCGGTACTATATATTATGCAAAATACATTGACAGGCCAGATGGCGTGGTTGGTTAAGATACCACTTATCATGCCGCAGGTCGTGGGTTCGATTCCCATCCAGGACAAACATTTGTGTGCATGAACATGTCTGTTTGTTCTGAGTCTGGGTGTAATTACCTATATAAGTATGTATTTACAAAAAAAAAGTAGTGTATGTAGTATATCAGTTATCAGGTTTCCATAATACAAGCTCTGCTTAGTTTGGGATCAGATGACCGTGTGTGAAATGTCCCAGGATATTATTATTATCTCCTTTATTTATTTTTTAACTTATTTTATTACATTTTTAAATATTTTTATAAAAAAGATAAAAAAAAACATTTAAAAATATAAAAAAATAGTGATCCGCCGGTAGCGGGTGCAGGGTCCAAGCTACCGGTGGTTAGGGCCCCAGAGACAGGAACCTCCTCACAATACGCGCCGTATCAAGGAGGACTGCCTTCTGAATCAGGCCCTTCACTCAGCCACCCAACGAGAGCCTCTTGAGATGTTGGTCGAGGCTCTTAGCGATAAGGCCATTGACCGTAACGACTATCGGTACAATGATTGCCGAGTCCACATTCCACATAGCGACAACCTCGTGGGCTAAGTCGAGATACTTCAATTGTTTCTCCTTCTCAGCCTTCACGAGGTTCTCGTCATGCGGGATAGTGACATCGATTATCATCGTGCGGCGCACTGATCGATCTATTACCACTATATCAGGCTTATTGGCTACAATAGTCCTGTCGGTGATAATAGATCGATCCCAGTATAACGTGACATGGTCATTCTCGAGAACTGGGTCGGGCACATACCTGTAATAGGGTACCTCAGAGTCCACAAGGCCGTATTTCAGAGCAAGTTGCTGGCCACTTGGTTATGCCTGTGCAAATACTCGCCGTTAGCCAAACGAGAACACCCAGAGGTAATATGTCTGATAGACTCACCGGGACAATGGCATGCCCGACATATGTCGCTCGTCCCGTCTTTCATTATATACTTCCGGTAGTTATTCGTTAGCATAACTTCATCCATAATCGCACAGACCGAACCTTCGGTTTCCCCAAAGAGGTCACCGAGGCGTAGCCAGGCCACGGACGCTAAGAAATCTACGTCGGGCCCATGAAGGGCTCGGAAAAAGCGTCCGTGGAGCTCTTTGCTTTGCCATACTTCCTTGCGGTCGTTGGTACTAAGCACCACAGGTTTGCGCCAGTTCTCTTTAGCCAAGGACAACGGGGTGAGTCCCTTGTCCACTGCGACCACATCTAAAAATATTCTCTGAGACTGCACACCTCGCGGTTGTGGAGGGTCTTATTATTATTATTGTTATATTGGATTGCTTTACGTTTAGTTAATTACAATTACCTTTTTAATGCTAAATAAACAATTGTTTTGGCTAAAAGTTCTTTTTCATCGAAAATGACATGCCCCTCCGAAAAAAATGACATGCCCCTCCGAAAAAAATGACATGCCCCTCCGAAAAAAATCGTTTTTAACCGACTTCAAAGAGGAGGAGGTTTCTTCGCGGATAACTTCGTCGTTTATGAACCGATTTTGATGATTATTAAAATATGTGGGGTAGGTACCACAACTAAAAAGTGAAAAATAACTTTAATTTCGGAAGTCGGCGGCAAAAAACAAAATAAAAAACCAAAGACACCGACTACCAAAATTAAAGTTATTTTTCACTTTGTAGTGTTTTGATTTGGAAGTCGGTTTTATTTTTTTCTAAAAAGTTTTTTCTTCCAAAATATTCAGTTTCAAAATATATTTTTTTTTTTACAAAAATCCTTTTGACAATACTACCATTAAAATTATGTTAAGCACTTCCATTTTTATTATTAGGTACTGTTTTTACAAAAAAAAAAAAAAATGTGACATAATATTCAAAAGTGGAGGTGTTATCGGTAGAAAAGAAGAACGTATAAAATAGAATTTAAAGTGTTTCATTTTGGTTTCATTTAAGTCGCTTTAAAATATTAGTCAACATTATTTTATTTAACGTTACCTACCTACAACAAACTGTAAAATTAATGCAACCAGGTTATCAGTTCTGAAGACTATTACTTCGGCAAACCGGAATTTCGAGGCAATAATAATACACTCAGTGCCCATTAAGTACTTATCTTTATATAGCTTCCCATATGATTTAAAACGGCGTGTCTGGCTTCACTTCCAGGAGACAGCTGGTGGACAGAACAGATAAAAGAGATTTCATCTGTTCTGTGGTATAACACTATGAGGATCTTTTAACCGGTGGTCAAAATGGGAACTAACGCCTGCCATCTTATTAACTGACTTCAAAAAAGGAGGTTATTAATTCGACACGTATGTATGTAATATTACTGAAAATAGATTATATTCACATATTATAATCTATTAGAGCTATCTATGTTTGTATATATGTATGTTTTTCCACGCATTTCCTCGAAACTATTAATCGAATCGTGATCATTTTTTTTTTGTTGGCTTACATTTACTTCAACTTAGGAAACAGTGCAACTTTCGAGTTCAAATTTTGAGTTAATTTCTTTTTGCAGTCAATGTATTTTTTCTTTATTTTGTCAATACAATTTCTGTGACAAAGTTTCACCAACAACGCCCCCTGTCAATGTGATTCAGGCGATGTTAAGGAGATATGGAGGAACTGCTTTTGTCCCCTCGGGACATACCAACGGCATACCAAAGAACCGGGTTTCGCAAATCCTGACGGCCTAGACAAAGTTACATTCTATCAAGGATAACTAGCGATACTGATGGTGGAAAATTCAATAATGTATGGGACTGATATAAATTACCGATAAATCTGTGAATGCAGATCAACATTTCTCAAAAACTTAAGGACAGTCTCCTAAGACCGTTTTCCTGCAGCTATAACGGTTAAGGTACCTGCCCTTATTGCCCCGTGTTCAAAATCCATCCTGTGTTTGTCATGATTGACTGCTTAGCTCCATAAATGTATAGCGCAATGATAATCATTTAAAAGGTTAAATCTATAACTATCTTTCATAGCTTAGCTCATCGCCGCAACGTTTCCTGCTTGTCGGTCTTCTTTTATAATGCGCAAAAGAGTGGAACTCACTACCTGCGACTGTGTTTCCGAGCGCATACAACCCTATTCTCTTCAAAGTGAGAGTGAACAGGCTTCTTCTGGGTTAGCTCACTCCATCGTCGACTCTGTCTCTGTCGCCTCCGACCTAGACTAGAGTCAAGAGCAAACCCATCTTAAATTAAAAAAAAAAAATGCGGTATTCTAACCTTTTGACTCGTCTTTTTTTACAATTTGCGGTAAAGTTTATAAGAATACGAACATAATGCAATATTTTCATCCCCAATAACAAATAGCGTGATAATTTATAGCTTACAGACTGAGCAAACGTATAGGGAATGTCTGTGCAAAATTTATACATACATAAAAAAAAAAAACTGATCTAGAGCGAGTCGGACTCACGGACCGAGGGTTCCGTACCATCATATATAAAAAAAGTGTGAGACATCGTTTTATTTTTCCTGTAATCTTAACATAAACTTCTATCACACAGAATAATTTCTGATTTTTTTTTCATCAAAAGTCGAAAACTGTGCGGCCTAAAAAAAGAAAAAGTGTTTGAGAATGTGCAAACAGTGCTCTTTTATATGATACCCCACATGCCCTTACTAGGGGCTACTGCCCTACTTCGACTTTTTCAGTCCCTGTTGAAAAAAAAAAAAATCTATCTTATTTGCAAAATATGCAGTTGGGCAAACGTCATCTAAAACTATTCCAAAATTCAAGTTATATTTCTTGAGATATCCAGCTGTGACAGACGGACAGACAGACAGACAGACCGAGTCGCACCATAAGGGTTCCTTTTTACCATTTTGGTACGGAACCCTAAAAACGGGAACGATTCTAATGCTGAAAATATAGTAGCAAAGCTCGTAGCAATTACTTTTTTTCAAAAATATTCAATGTAAACTTTTTACTTCACTACGATTCTATTTACCTATGAAATTCCCGTTTTTCATTGAAAAAATAAAACAATTTATTTTTAAAAGAAATATTGTCGATGAACTTTTGCCATTTTAATGAAAGTTTCTTGATGCCTTTGCTATAGAAATCCTGAGGAGGGGAATCGATGAATTCTCTAAAGGCGTTTTTCACCGTTTCGTTGGATTTGAAATTTTTTCCCCGGGGCTCATTGTCCAGATCAAATTTCCAGAACGGAAGCGATCAACTGGCTGTACCTTGTCCAGGCATGTCGTTGATATTGCGTGCTGTCTGTGCTGCGTTGGTGCCACGACGGGAATTGTATCCGAAAAGAGCGGGTAATTTCTATTTTCCATGGTTACAGAAACATCGATATCAAAGAAAAATCGAACGGCGGGAAAACAAATGACAACTATTTTTTTTTTTTGTAAATGTCATACTATATCATAAAATTGATTTGAATTTGAAATTCTAAATATCATAGAATGAAAGATATTGATATTCACACTAGCCGATATCAAAAATTGGCAATTTCATTGGCAAAGACCTATTAGAAAGTTCTTTTAAAAAAATACAACACAGTGTAACGTGAGCAGCCTTTTATTTATTAGGTTAGATCCCGTCGGAGATTTTTACAGTAGGTCTACTACGCTTTGAAATGGATAACTAGCTTCATATTTCTGATTCACCGACTCCTTGACAATTCAGAAATGCCTGTAAATACTTTGAGTTGAGTTTTGAATCTTGCATAACTACACTGTGGGAATAACTGTAGTGTATAGTACAGACGCCAGCACACCCAGCTACCCGAAACTGTCAAATTTTCCCAATCAACCAAGTATCTGTCATATCATATCGGACCGATACGAACGGCGCGGGAAAACAAATGAACAACTGATTTAAAAAAAAATGTCATGCTATATTATAAAATTAATTTCAATTTGAAATTCTAAATATAATGAAAGATATTGATCTTTACTAGCCGGTATCGAAAATTGGCAGTTTCACAGGTAAGGAGCTAATATGTATACTCGTACGTAGATGAGTTCATCGTCACGATGCTTTCCTTCATTGATGTCAGTCAATGTCCAAGATAAACTCAGAAAGTACATTTGGATTGAAAATTTCACATTGGTAAATGCCCACTAATAGGGATGACGGATGATGAAGACTGTGTCCGATTAAAATACGGGAAGCAGATATCTGTCCTTGTATATGAATTCCAGAGTCTGGCCAAAGATTCTGCCTCCAATTGACCACAGACCGTCATGGTTTTCGCTGACTGTACTATAATAGGTCTCTACAGGAGTAGTTTGCCCTGCAAGACCTTGTGACCTGAGATCCTTGGACAATGGTCACTCGGTATTGAACTTAATAGCTTATATATACATTTTGGAGCATTTAGTAAGGTCTTTTATAATGCGCACAGCAAAAGAGTGGTACTCACTACCTGCGTTTGTGTTTGCGAGCGCATACAACCCTAATCTCTTCCAAGTGAGAGTGAACAGGCTTCTTCTGGGTAAGCTCACTCCATCGTCGACTTGTCTCTGTCACCTCTGACCTAGACTAGAGTCAAGTCAACTCCTTTCTCAAATAAAAAAAGGTAAAAATTATCTGAAAAGAGCGCAATAATTAAAACAAATAAGACAACTTACTGACTTATGATTAATAGAGACAGCTATAGGCTATGTTGATGTTGGCAGTTGGCTATAATGAGACAATGTTGATTGTGATAAACAAAGTCATTTCCTTGTCGTTTTGAAATTAAGTTGGTTAGTAGTACCTACGAAATGATCTTGTTCAATGACAAGAATATTCCATTTTAATACAAACGACAAATGCTCACGCATATCAAACGAAGTTTCTTTCGTATCTTGTCGAAAAAATCACCTTATTTTGGGGACTATAGCCACTTAGCCAGCACCAATTTTTGCAAGATATTAAAATATAAACTTACTTATATATTGTTACTGCCGCGTTTGGTTCCTTAGCATGCCGCTGGACCCTCTCACCCAAGGGTACACGATCAACAGTCTGTCCAGAATAACATCTTCATCGTCAGTGGCATTACTAACTATTGTAGATATTATTAATACAATCACTACTAATCACTGATTAAAACAACATATCTATTTTCTGACAAATTTGGTCAAGGTTTTGGTAGTATACTTAATCAGTGTTCACAACAATCTGTAATTAATCATTGTTTACCCGGTGCCAGTATTAGCCAATTAATTAGGAAAATTAAATTAACAAAAATAAACCCCAGTTCCACTGTTATCTTATTGTATGGGGATAGTCTAACTGTAAGAAAAAAGGACATAATTGAATGTGTCCATTTGATGTTGCATCTCAACGAAACCAATAATTGTAAATTTATTTTCTGTGCCTTACCTTATTCGCATTATTTGTCTGATGAGCAAAATAGGCACATTTATAATTTAAATATGTCAATTTATAATAGGACTTGTCATCACAGTGATGCTATTTTATATTTCGACTGTAATCAATTTATTATTGATTACAAACTGACAAAAAATACAATGTATTTGCCACCTAGTTGTCGGAGACTTATTGCTAATCTTTTAGCATACAATATACAAAGTGACACCGGTACCTGTAGTGTACCATCGAATACTGTTAGTACTGGTACTAACACCACTATTGACACACCTTGTAGTTTAAACTATTAGGTGCGACAATGGGTCAGCCACATATATCGAATGTTGTACATCAAAATATGCAGGGTCTGTCCGGCAAAGAGCTAGAGTTAAGTTTATTTCTGGAGAACTATAATGTTCAGGTCTTATGTATGACTGAACACTGGTTGAAGGAACATGAAGTATTGTTTATAAATGATGATTATTTTACGGTACAAAGTGCATTTGTAAGGAAAAGTGCTATTCGCGGTGGGTCTTTAGTTCTTGTTTCAAACAAGTTGAAATGTAAACAACGTTTAGATTTAGTTAATCTTTCTATCGAGCGCACTATTGAGTTGTCTTGTGTTGAACTCGAGCGATACGTTATAATTTGCGTTTATCGACCCCCTTCTGGGGATTTTATTCATTTTGAATCGGTAATGGAAGATGCACTCAATAAGTTAAAATCTAGTAATAAAAGTATAATTTTATGTGGAGATTTTAATATTAATATTTTAGATGTTACTCCACTAGGTATTAGACTTCTCAATCTTTTTAGGTCTTATAATTTATTTAACTTGTTTTTTGAACCTACTAGGATCACGGCATCTTCGTCAACATGTCTTGATAATATATTTAGTGATTGTGTTGTCAAAAATAAATTAGTGCTAAGTGACTTAAGGTCTGACCACTGTGGTTTATTAGCTAGCTTCCCTATGCAATTACATAAAAAGCCGCATAAAATAGAATGCAGGCCTTATACAGCTAGTCGTTGCAACAAATTTAAAAATAATGTAGCCCATAGAATTAGACCATCTATAGTAGAACACGATAATCCTAATGAAATCTATGGAGCCCTTTTTGATGTTGTGCAAAAAGAGTACCAATCTACCTTCAAGACCAAAACCATTAATATTAATGGCACCACCGTGGGCTTTAACCAATGGGCTACTCCAGGCATTTATAAAAGTAGAGCGAGACTATACGAATTATATGGTTTGAAAAAACACAGGTTTGATACTCCTTTCCTAGAGTATGTCAAAAATTATTCAAAATTATTTAAAAGTATTTGTGTTTTTGCTAAATCTAAATTTTTAAGCGATACAATTAAAAATTCCAATAATAAAGTAAAAACCATTTGGAAAATTATTAATAATGAAACGGGTAAGTCGGTTAAACAAGACAAACAACTTGAAGTTATGGTCGACAACAAATTAGTTAATAAAGCAGCAGACGTTGCTGAGGCATTTAATGAGTTTTTTGCCAACATACCTATAACTACGACTCGCTCCTTAAATTCATCCCCGTCTAAAGCTGAAAACCTTTTGCATAGTAGTGTGCCCAAATGTGGTCGCTTATTTAGCTTCGAACATATAACACCTCATGATGTAGTTAATGTTTTTAACACACTTAAGTCTAAAAACACTGGTGATTACTGGGGCATCTCAATTAAACTGTTAAGTAATATAATAGACATAGTAGCCCCCTATCTAGCTGTTACTTTTAATAAATGTGTTGATGTAGGAACTTTTCCTGACCTCATGAAAAGTAGTAAAGTCTTACCTTTATTTAAATCAGGTAATAAAAATGACGTTGGCAATTTTAGGCCTATTTCTATATTACCTGCATTTAGCAAAATATTTGAAAAGTTAATACTCAAGCAATTGCTAAGACATTTTAATTTAAATGGCCTCCTTCATGATGAACAATATGGCTTTACTAAAGGTCGTTCGACTACAGATGCGGGTGTTGCTCTGCTGAAACATATATTTAACGCATGGGAGAACTCGCAAAATGCTATTGGAATTTTCTGTGATCTCTCCAAAGCCTTTGATTGCGTGCACCATGACACGCTTTTGCGTAAACTACATCATTACGGTGTACAAAACGAAGCTCTTAAAGTAATTAATTCATATTTACGTAATAGGTTTCAATGTGTAGATGTAAATGGTGTGAAATCTTCCGGGCTACCAGTTCTGTTAGGTGTACCTCAAGGCTCAATATTGGGTCCATTCTTGTTTTTAGTGTATATCAATGACTTACCATTCTATTTAAAGGGTATCTGTGACGTTGTACTGTTTGCAGATGACACCTCTCTTATTTTTAAAGTAGACAGGAATAGACAAAATTTTGACGACGTAAACAGTGCACTCTCAATGGTTACAGATTGGTTTACGATAAATAACTTAGTTCTCAATGCTAAGAAAACGAAATGTATAAAGTTTGCCTTACCGAATGTTAGAAATCTAGGACCCAACATCGTTTTAGATAAAGAAGTGCTTAAAACTGTAGACTCGGCAGTTTTTCTGGGTATAACAGTAGATGCCAAACTTCAGTGGGGCCCACATATATCAAGCCTAGCGGGAAGGCTCAGTTCAGCCGCCTACGCCGTCAGGAAAGTAAGACAATACACTGACGTTGATACAGCTCGGTTAGTCTATTTTAGTTATTTTCATAGCGTTATGTCATACGGTATTCTGCTCTGGGGCAAAGCCGCTGATATTCAAAATATATTTGTTCTTCAGAAACGAGCTGTTCGTGCTATTTACCAGCTCGGTGCCAGAATTTCTCTGAGAGATTTTTTTAAACATATTGGTATTCTCACGGTGGCATCACAATTCATCTTCGCCAACATCTTATATATTAGACAAAATATACATTTATACACTAAAAACAGTGATATTCACAATGTTAACACCAGAAATAAGGACAAATTACGTGCTCCATTTCACCGGCTTCATAAGGTTCATAACTCATTTGTTGGGCTTGGTATATCCTTTTATAACAAGCTACCCTCTTCTTTGCTAGATTTGCCTTACAATGCGTTTAAAGCCAAAGTAAAATCTAACCTTTGTTCAAAGGCATACTATTCTATCAACGATTACTTAAACGATAAGAATAGTTGGTCGCTGTGTTTAACTTAAGACAATGTTTATGTTCTTTCTCCAGAATTAGCTTACCTACTGACAGGTTATATGGGTTCATATAATTATTTATTTTCTTTGACTGTAAAGGTCAATTTATTTTAATTTTATTTTTATTTATCATTGACATCATCTACTCATTACAATGTTTTTTTATGAGTGGTATTGCAATATGTGGTTAGCTAGTGACCTCGACAATTGATCATAATTATTCTTGTCTGAGCAACCGGCAGCAGGTTCGTCATGCTCCCTTAGATGTCACTGCTTGCGGTAGCGTCGGGGGTCGGGTTGCCTCCTTCCCTCAAATATGGCGAGGGGGGTAATGGCTGATCTTTGCGTTATGCTCGTGAACGGGTGCTGCTTGTGGTGACTGGTCGTCTTGCTGACCTTGGTTTTGTTTTGTTATTAGTAATTTAACTCGTATTTTTTACTTCGATGGTCCTAGTTTATCATCTGTGACTTTGAGTTACGGCTATATGTAAGTGGGCACGCCCTTTATTACTGGAGGCTTTTAATATAGGTATAAAGTTCTACTTACGTTTTTAGTTTTGTATTTTGATTCTGCTTGAGTATAGTTTTCGATTTTTCGATTTTTTTCTTCTTTTTTTAAGTATATTGGCGTGTGCTAGCTGACTTATAGCAAATAATTAAATTTAATTTAATGTTTGTGTTGCGTAATGTACTTGCATGTAATTTGCACAGTGTTGTATAGAATATATATATTTTTTTTAATTTTTTTATTTAACTGAACAGACAGCTGTGCTGCTGAGGAGTTTGTTGCGCCACTTCTTCTCCTCAGCTAAAGCACTAGGAAGTGGTGAAGGGCGGGCGTTTTGGGGGACTGTCTTATGTAATTTTGACGTTCGAAAAGTGCTGATTCTCATCCTAGTTTGAATAAATGACTTTTGATTTTGATTTTGATTGACTACTGCTATTATTATTGCCTTCAGGGTCATTTTATTATTAATAAGTAAAAATATAATTTTCGGTTTATTTAATTCTTAATCAATTAACTCTCACCTCAACAGTCTCTTTAACTGTAACGAATATTCAGAATAACTGTTTAAAATGATTAACCAACACTTTCAGACTAATTTATAGAGTCTAGTCGGTAATTACTTAACTTTTAAAACTTATTGCAACTGTGGTCGACAAGAAGCAACTTGCACACAATTACCTAACTTGGTAACTGCGTTGCAGAGTTGGTCTATAAGGTATTAAAGAAATTTAAAATAATACTGACTCTACAGGGGCAACCACTATTATATAATAATATAGCAAAATCAAGAAAACTTTATTACAGCGTCTCAGTCAAGAACTAGGTCGTAAACTAGGTCGTCTGAATTTTCCTGGTATTATATACCTGCCTTTCAATGATTTTGTGCAAGGCGACTTTGAATACTTTAATTGCTTCATCAGGGGAAAAAAACAGCTTTTCTACTACAACATAAAGACGCCATTATTGTGAAATTGTTACCATTGAAGACTGAACGTAGGGGGTCAGTCGCCTCGAGGGAAGCCAGCTGTACTCGTCAAGCTGGTCAAAAATGACGATCAATCAGATATACCCCCTATGCCCCCGGGTGGTAAATTGGCGAAGACTGAACGTACCTGATTTATGTGACATTATTCCTAATTTGTCTGAATGCGTCACTACATGTTATCAATTATTAGAATGAAAAGGGTATTTCTCAATTAAAATCAAATAAAACTGTCACAATAACATTTTTTCAAATAATGTATACAGTAGGATTTATTTTATTTTACTTAAAATAATATGGGAACAAATACTGAACCTTGCGAAACCTCTATTTGGTGAAAGCAAAATTATTGTATAAAATTATGTTAATTTTGTTGAAATAAAACCTTTATTACAATATTATTTAAACATATTTATTACGTTATTCACTTAACTATAATATCAAGTTTTATATAAATTAATTATAACTACCTTGTCAAACGCTATTTACAAGACAATCCTCATTTTACCCTTGTTCACACTTTCAGTTTTGTTTTGTCAAAAGTGCTATTCTAAGCTAAAAAATACTGCTCTTGTTATCCACTAGGTATAAGTACAAAGAATCTCGTCCAAGTATCACATATAAGTTATCACTTTACATTTATCTATACAACAGGACTACTGCATCTTCGGTCTCTACTATGTAACTTCCATGACGTCAAAGATTGAGTGGACTTTAACTCCTCAGGAGATAATGGTCTGCCTCTGAACTCGTCTTCAATATCCTGAAGAGTCCTATCCTTCGTTTCAGGTAAGAAGAAGTATGCTATCACAAGACAGTAGCCTACTACAGCAGCGTAGATGCAGTAGGCTCCATGGATACCTATAGTACCAAAGAACAATGGAACTGTCTTAACGGTAATAAAAAGATTGGAAGACAGGAAGAGGACACTGATTCCTCCAGCCAAACTTCTGTATTCTAGAGGGAAGACTTCACCAGCGATGATGAAAGGCAACGGGACGGTACCAGTTGCGATAGTAAACATGTGAATATGGACCAACGCCACACCAACAGCTGGGTGGTCAAGGAAAGGAGGCAGCATCCCCTGGCCTTTACAGTAAGTGTAAGCTGCTGTGAGCAAGAAAGCAATAATATTGACAATGACAGTAGCAAAAAGCATCGTTCTTCTATTAACCTTCTTTATGACTAATACTGCTATTGCATTTGAAACGATTCTTTGGGCATCAAGAGTGATGACTAAGAGAGCTATGTTAACGTCAGTACCTATGACATTATGGAAAATATCTATCGTATATGCAGCTAGAATATTAGCTCCAGCCCATTGTCCTAAAGTATAAATATGCATCATAATGAAAATAGGTTTGTAGAACTCCTTCTTCTTTACCGTAGCATTAAAGTATACGATACCGCTTTTGATTTTCTTTCCAAAAGACTGAGAGATGTTAGCATCTGCTTTTGATTCTCTGACTATGATACTGGCTTCAATCATCTTGTGCAATTCCTCTTCTTCGTTCTCATTTCTTAACCATCGGAAGACTCTCTTACAGTCTTCATACCTTCCTTGATCTGCGAGCCAACTTGGGGACTCAGGAGAGTAAATAATAATGATTAGATCAACAAAGGCGATGCACGCACATACTAAAGCAGTCGTTTGCCAATGTAGATAAGATCCCATTGTATGTACTGTTAGCACTCCCGTTGCTATACATAAAGAAATCATTGTCAAAAATGCTCCTCTATTATGAGGGCTAGTATATTCTCCAATTAAAACAGGGCCTAGAGAAGCACTCATGCCCATAGACAGTCCTTGAAGGAATCTGGCGACGAGTAGAACAGGGACACTCTTGGCCAAGATGATGGAGAACCAGCCAGTGATGAGAGGCATGATGCTGATGAGGTTGGCGGTTCTTCTGCCGTAGTTCGCCATGACGGGAGGTACTATAAAGTTACCGGCCACGAGGGCAAAGCCGATTATTGAGGCTGGAAAGAAATAAAACATTAGGTTAACAAACATGGAGAAACGGGAACAATGTGCTTTTGTTTTTGCCTATTCGGACTGTAATAACAAGTTATTGTTTTGAACTACGCTTTGTGCATACATTACACAATAAATGGACTTTTATACACAAGGGAAATAATTATTTGCTTGTGGTATCTAAGATTAACTTATGATTCCATACTTTGCCATGTCTCAAGAGCTCAGCGTTAAAAACATTTGCGAGCGATGACAATTAAATACTTCCGGTGCTTTCTGGGGAGTTTTCTTACTATCCATGACTATTGGCACATCTTTTGAACAGAGCTCAAGCCTACCCGAGAGAAATTGAGTTCAGCAGTGTCATATACAGGGTCAAAATAAATTACTTAGCAAAACTTTGCAAACGTAATGGGTATCGGCTATCTAATGATAATATAATAAAACTAAAAAAATCTAAACTCTTAATTCACGTTCCTACAACTAACTACGGGGTCAATGGCCGCTGGTAGTGTCGTTACTTGAAATGTTGAGTTTAATAAATCTTTCTTTTTACTTTTATCGTTATTAGATTAGATATCTATACCCATCATAACATCGGAGTTTCCCTAGCTAATTTAATTTGACCCTGTATTTCTTGCAACACATCGTCTGTCTATTTAGTCAAATTGTTCTAATTAGCTAATAAATTACCAATCCAAGATCCAGAAGAGTCATCTATAGGTATGATGGAGTCGGGCTTTCTGAGCTGCGGCAGCAGGATGGCGTTGAAGCCCATGACGAGGCCGTGAGCCGCCATGTTCAGACACACGCCGATCGTCACGAAACACTGGAACATTACATCAAAACTGAGTTACATTATGTACAATATGCACCTATATAGGAAAAAGCACATACGGGTAACGTTAAGAGAATTGGTAGCAGTGTTTTACGATTTCTCTAAACTTCAGAACGCTGACCATTCATTTAGCACCTTATCCCTAACTATAGATTCGTTTTCCTAGGAAAGAGTGTATCCGGAGTCACGAGAGGTTCCATCATATAACCGCCGTCATGAAAATCTGTTATTTTCGCCAGTATTTGATATTAAGACGAAAGCGCCAGAGTAGCCCGCGAATTTCAAATTTGCGATTTGCAAGTCAATATTAGGTTGTATGTTGATAAAAATAATATATGATTCGTAACGAGTTTGTATTTACAAAATTAGTCATCAATACAATTCTTTAAAACCAGGTAATCCTATTAAACGACTATTTCATGAATTCTTGACATTTGAGGATTTTACTGAATTAAGGAGTTGTAATTCTGTAAATACAAATTTGTTACGGTCGCGAATCAACATACTCATCAAGATATTGACTTGCAAATTGCAAAAAACCTAAGAAAATTTAAAAGTCGTGGGCTACCCTGGCGCTTTCCCCTAGATGTCAAACAGTATGTAATTAGACAGCCGCTACTGTATGACCATTCACCGTTTTTTAAAGAAACCAAAGATTAACGTAAACTCAGGGGGCACCCTGAGAACGTTTGGTTTGTTAATGAAGTATTTAGGGATGAGAGTACAAGGTGGAAGACCTACACTAAAGAGATTTCCAATCCATCTGCAAATGGTGCCGATTAAATGACTGCTTTATTATAAGCTCATAAAGGCCTGAAATGAAATAGATGTGTACGTATATTGATTCAGAAACAAACAGTAAAACCGTAAACAAATAAATTCGGGTGATCATAAAAATATAACGATGTGTACGCCTACGGGCTGAAGTGATTGATTGACTTGTGGATGCTCTTGTGATGTTTTCGTGTTAAGAAGCTAACTAATCCGTTAAAGCACATCTGACGCAATGTGTTGCATTCGTATGGGTAGTAGCCGTAGCAATATTCTTTTATTTTAGCAACTCTCAGCATTGGTATTAACACACCACACCATGCTTTTGAAAGTAAATTGAAAGTACTAATAAGAGACTTGCAATTGAAAGTACTAATAAGAGACGGAATGATATTGTATGTGAGTCAAATGCATCCTTTAAATATGTTTTTGTAAATAGATTTTATAAATTTTTAGGCCCATTTCTGTACTTACAATAAATTAAATAGGAAATTAAGTATGTATAAATTAAATAATTACGACTGCAAAAAGACCATTCTGCAATTTTTACTTAGCATATCATACAGTGAGACAGAGGATTTACTTGTTGTATGTAAATAAAACATGTTACTCTTTTAAGTTAATATTAGTTTCTATTTTAGTCTTCTCCGTTGTTAATTTTGTATTTTAAAATTTGATGCACCTTTCTAGCCCGAAACACAGGTTCTACTTAGTTCAGGCAAATGAGCAACTGTGCCCTCTATAATTTTTAAGATATATGTTATTGTAAATCTGCACCATTTTTATAAATAAACGATATTATTATTATTGTTTAATAATAGTTTGTAACTTTGCTGATAAGACAACTTTAATTCTTATGAAGCCGCAATAAATAAAATCGGCCTTATTTTTGAAAAAAAAAAGCATGAATGTAATATTGTATTACATCACAACATTCATTAGGTACAACATTAATTACAAAACAATATTGTTATACACGCACGCCGGTTGCGAGTACTGAGCACCTGACCTTTCTGAAGAACATCATCAATAATGTGACTATAATAATATGTCCTCCTATGGCGTCCTCTCCCGGTGTTTCCACTCACATCTGCTTTGTTAGTCGCCTTTCATTCATCTTCTCAACATGACCAAAGCATCTAAACATACTCTTTTCAATTTTTGTCGCTACATCTTCTTTTAATGATAGATCGCCCGGTAACTGGTCATGCTGGAAGCTCTTCCGGATGGATGGGTTTGCGTCCTGCCGGAATACTGCCGCGAGTCCTGCTAGAAGTACGCAGTTTGTATTAAAGTGTGGTCTGGTCCTACCAGCTGCAGTAGGATGACCTCGATTTTTGAACTTGCGCTCGTTAGACCTTTTAAACATTTGGACAGTGTGTATTAAAATAAAATAAATTAAGTACTTTCATAATATTAATAATAATTAACCCAACCGATGTATCTCTACGTTGACGTAGTGCTAGAGCTTGCGCGCTCCTGAACTCTGGGTCTGTGCTGTAGAGTTTACTTTGTCGAAACAGGTCTAAGGTGAGGAGCCAGACCAAGAAAGATACATGAACCCGCAGGGCAGCATGTGGTGAGCTGTTAGGCGGTAGCGACCCCACGCCCCTATCTCCTGGAAATTCATCACCTCTGGCTTGACTTTATTGGTAGGCCTGAGTGAACATTGACGAGGAACAGAGCTCCCACCTCTTTCTTGCCTTTATTGGCCGGCTTGATTTGCAAGAGCAAACGTGCTCGGGGGAACGAAGTATTCCAGTAAGGTGCTGGTAGGGATCTTGACCGTACTTCTGGGATTGTCCTGATAGCCGTGGAATACCTCTCCACTCCTAAAGCACCTCAGGAAGTGTTGCCCCCTTGTCGCACAGCGCACTATGTGCTAGCGACCGTTTCCGGGGGCCCATTATTGAGTGTGCAAGTCACCCCTTGCATTTTATCCGTGTAACATTGGTTAAATATAACATTGGTCAGGCAGTGGACGTAGCTCTTCCATATTTCAAGATACCCAATCTACTTTCACCACCCAAACCCATAGCCCAATATGTTTCGTTTCCACGTTCTACAATAGTCCTGCACCAGCCGGGGGTTGTCCTTGGGTGCACTTGCATAGTGCATACAGGGATAATGGTCGGTTGGTGTCTCCTCATCATTTAAAATTGTCTAAGGGGCCTCTGCGAGTTGGCTTCGGCCCCTCGTACGCCTTCCAAAGGTTCGAGACCTCACGGTCCCGAGATATGTCAAAATTATAGATGTTTTCTTAGTTAATAAATGACAAATTATTATTATAGGAGCTCATTTATCTAATATTATTTAAAGGAAAAATCTATTTAAGGACCTATAAATCTATCACTGAGGTTTAATCAGCATTTGTATATTGTGCCTGTACAGTTAATAATTAATAAAAATAGGAGTGAGTAAAAATCAGGAAATGAATAAAAAAACTTGTCTACGCTGGAATACCGAAATATTGACTCCTCCTTGCGTTTTCGGTACCCGTGCGCGGGCGTCGAAATAAGTCACGCGAGCGCGCTGCCCCCGTGTGTGCTCATGCGCCATCGCCTGCTGATTGAAGATAGATCAGTTGTGTTTTGCAAATGTTTTTTGTACAGTGTCAAAGAGACAAAACACTTCTATTATTTCGTGCATTTAATTTTTGCGGAAAAAGTTGTGTCCTTCCGGAAGTGCTATTGGTCCTGCTGGCAGGACTCGGGGCGATGTATTATTTAATCCTGCCTTATCCCATCACTCCTCAGCCTCACCACACATGCTTCGCAAGGAACGAATTTCAACAGTATTTATTCTACTTTCATGTTTCATGTCTTTCATTGTTTGTTTCTATAAATCCCTGTTTACCGCAACACATCTCATTAACTTTTAACCCTTTACAAAGCGCAAGCCCGATCCTGCATGGAGTATTGCAGTCACCTTTGGGATGGATCAGCTAAGTACCAACTAGCCGCGCTTGACTCGGTGGAACGCAGAGCTAGGAGGCTCATTGGCGACGTAAAACTGGTGGATGCCAAACTTCATAGCTTGGCTCATCGCCGCAAGGTTGCCTGCTTGTCGGTCTTCTACAGATTGTACTTCGGTGAATGTGCCCAAGAATTCCGCGACCTGATTCCGCCGGCCGCCTTTACCACCGGACATCTACACGCACTGCCAGTTACCATCCCTACCTAGTTGCTATTCCACCAATTCGCACTAAGCGTTTCCAAATGTCTTTTATAATGCGCACAACAAAAGAGTGGAACTCACTACCTGCGTCGGTGTTTCCGAGCGCATACAACCCTAATCTCTTCAAAGTGAGAGTGAACAAGCTTCTTCTGGGTAAGCTCACTCCATCTTTGATTCTGTCTCTGTCGCCTCCGACCTAGACTAGAATCAAGAGCAAACCCATCTCAAATAACATCGTGTTTGGTTCCCTGAAGGGTTGGGCGGAGGTGTACTTATAAGTAGTACTAGTGAAAGGTAATATTGATGCCTCCTTGTTGCAAAGCGGTTACTGCTGCCTTTGAACTGCAACGCAATGCCTAGTACAGACGCCAGGCACATCAAGCTACTACAATCTGTACAAATTTCTTTAATAGATTTTTAAATTTATTGCTAAAGCATTAGTTTCAAAGTTAATTGGGCAAATTTGACAGTTTTGGGTAGCTTGATTTGCTGGCGTCTGTACATTAATATGGATCATCAACTTAAGGAACAAAGTTATTTGCTCCTGTTATTTCACCGGCAGCTGCTGGGCTGGGTATGTACGTAATTTTCAAGACAAGTCGATTCACAATAGGTAGACCGCATACCTCATTTATTATTTAATACCTACATACGAGTACATACATAAACTCACGCCATAATTAATTTCTTATTATATATGTTATTCGTATGGTGTTGTAATAAAAAGTACATATTCAATTGTTTTTTTTTGCGCCAACTAAGAAATTAATATCGGAAAACGGCTGAATAAAATAATGTGTCTTACGGTCCGTACTATGTCCTTGATTTTATAATCTCAGATCAGATGTTCAAATCTTGTTTACATCACATATGATAAAATTATGATAAGATACAGGAGATAAGCTTATCAAATCTATCTACTATCAGTTATTGAGGGCGCTACTTATGTATATTATTTTTGCGATAACAAATGCTTATCTGAACAACTTCACTTTTAAAAGCTGTTCCTGTTTCTTAAGGTGACGGTAATCGACGTTTGATGATTTTAAACTGAAGATCACGTCTAAACGTGTCGGGTTAATGATTTGTAAAAATATATCGCTGGTTTGCGAGAATAGCGACTGAATTAAAAATTATTGATTTTAGAGAATGGCATTTTTAAATTTCTTTATAAATGTTTTGCATACCGCAAAATGTAAATGATTTATTGAGGGTTTGACTTTACTGATTAGAGAAAAAATTATCGTATTTGGCGTCTCTGTTTGATAAAATATCAAAGATTTATGATCGTTTGGCATATAGTATTCAGTTTGACAGAATTTTGAATTACGTCAATATTCTCGCAAACCAGCGATATGTTAAATTAGAGCAGTCTCTTTATAACTTAATATGTGAATATTTTAAATTATATTTATATTAATAATGTAATTAATTTGTAAAGTTGTATCTAACGCTGATAGAAAACTTAGGGCTCGTTTTTTGATCCGTAGTTAACTCAACCAATAGTTAAACATAGTAACTAATGGTTGAATTTTGGCTAAAACATTAATGTATTCATGTTAGCCGATTCATATTAAAAAAAGTAACTAATGGCTAAACTCATTCATGTTTAGCCTTTCACATTTAGCCAAAATTTAACCATTAGTTACTATGTTTAACCATTGGTTGAGTTAACTACGGATCAAAAAACCGGTACTTACAATCACGCAAAAAATGAAACCTTCACCATTTTGTAGATAATTTAATTATTTATCTTTTAGTTTACGTGTTTTAATATAATTCCTTTTGTTTTATGTTTAATAAATTAATAATGCGTCTAATTTGGGGAAGCGCTCCTTGATGGGCGATTATTAGGTGGGTGACACGCAAGCTAACCACTCAAGACCCTTGGCATATATCTTTGTCTTAAGAGTACCCTTGTTTTGAATAGCTTCCTATTAATGTAGGTAAGTAATTAAAATATACATATTTATTGCACTTTATTTGATTTACGAGGCAAATATGAGTGGGAACGTCGGACGCCCTAGAAGGAGGACACATGTAGTGACCTCATTGGTTTTGTTCTTCAGAAAGGTCAGTGTGTAGTACTAGCAACCGTTGCAATTGGTGTGCGTGTCTGACCTTGATGTATCATCGTCTATGTTGTAAAAATGTCTCCGTGAAAACTTAGGTGATAGGATCAGGTGGAATAATACCTAATTAATTACCTAAGTTTCCACGGTGAAATTTCTACAGAATAGCACTACCTTCTGTTCTTAGTTATTTCCGCTATATTCTGCATATAGACACAGATGTTATAGATACAGATAAATAATGTTTACAAGGTCAGGTGTTCGTTGTTATTGTCATTTATCTGCAGCAATTATTTAACGTTTTTAGGGTTCCGTACCACAAAAGGAAAAACGGAACCCTTATAGGATCACTAGTGTGTCTGTCTGTCCATCTGTCACAGCCAATTTGCTCCGAATCTAATGGACCGATTAAGTTAAAATTTGGTACACATATGCATTTCTGTGACCCAAACACGGACGTGTAACGTAAATAAATAAATTTTGAATATGGAGGTCAACTTTTGGGGGCAAATAAGAAAATTAAAAACGAAGTTTTGCAATTTTAAAATAATTTGATTTGATTTTTATAATTTTAAAATAAACCAACGTTAACGCATAAGCAAAGAAAACGTGTACGAAAAGCTTTATAGGTACATATCTATGTCATGGTTCATGTATAGGTTTTTACCGCAGAATAAAGCACTTTCCGTACCTAAATGGTAAAAAGGAACCCTTATAGTGCGACTCAGTCTGTCTGTCTGCCTGTCACAGCTGCATATGTCAAGAACTACTAATGCTATCAACTTGAATTTTGGAATAGTTTTAGAACTAAAACTATTACCTGTACTATTACCAGGGACTGAAAGTCTTAAAAATTCGAAGTGGGGCTACTAGGGTATATCATATGAAAGAGCGCAGTTTGCACATTTTCAAACATTTTTGCTTTTCTTTAGGCCGAATAGTTTTCGACTTTTGATGAAAAATGTAAAGAAAAACCGTTCACCCCCTTATCTCCGAAGTTTGCTTAGAGAAAAATCTGAAATTATTCTATGTGATAGAAGTTTATGTAAAGATTGCAGGAAAAATAAAACGATGTCTCTAAATAACACATTTTTTTTGATGGTACGGAAACCTTGGTGCGCGAGTCTGACTCGCTCTTGGCCGGTTTTCATACAAAGGTATACCAAGATGACTGGGAATGTCAAGAAGATGGACGCCGACAGCGATTGCCATAAGTACATCTAAGTAGGGATAAGTTGAATACATAATAATTCTTGTTGTTAGGCACAGAGGTAGGAGATCTTTTAGTCTAAAATGCACGGTACTTGTTGCGTACACTTTTCAAATGTTTGTAAAGAAATTTTAGTGAAACGGCGTGCAGTTTGAGATTGAAAGCTTTCTGTACCTAAGAGTCTCGCAATTGTTTTCATAATGATGCGTATCCCGCAATTTTCTCTGACAAATTGGCGTGAAACGAAAATCACATAACACGTTTAATTAAGTATTGAGTAGGTACTTATTGACTGCAGTGCATGAATCCACAGGGACACGCGAAGATTGGTTACTTTAGAAAAGTACCTCATCATCTTCCTGACCTTATCCCATATTACTTGGGGTCGGTGCAACACGTTCTCCCCTGTCAACCGTCCCACTATCATTCACTCCCTTCTTTTTCATATCATTCCTCACACAATCCATCCATATTTTCTTCGGCCTTCCTCTTCCTCTCCATCCATCAACATGTATATTCATCACTCTTTTAGTCACATGCGTTTCGTCCCTTCTCATCACATGCCCATACCAAGCCAAACGATTTCCTTTCAACTTTTCTGTCACTGGCGCCACTTTCAAACTTCCTCTTATATACTCATTTCCCTGTCCCCATATAACAAAGATTTTTCATGACGTAATGTCCAGCACTTTTTTTTTAAATTTCGCTTCTGTTAGTTATTTAAAAGGTATATAATGTGTTTTGGAAACATGTCAGAGGTGTTTTAGACGTAAAAAACGTAAAAAAACACGTTACTGTTTGCAATGTTTCAATGATGCACACTCAAATCCAGGACGTGCAAATAATTAGTACGCATAAAATTCGAATTTATACTCACCTTACCATTTTTTTTTTCTATTCTTTTTGTATAGGTAATTTCAATAAATTTGCTAAGATAAATATTGTTCGTTTTATTTTTCTTTATACTAATTTACTGTGTAAAATTTGTTTGCACATTCATATCCGTATAAAAAAAAATAAAGATAATTTACCTAACTTTTTTATTTTTTTCGACAGAAGACAATGTACTCCCTACGTCCCTATACTAAACATTGCATAAATCCCGCTACGTCCAACAGAAATAAGCCTTTAAACTTGGTACTAATTTTGTTCATATATGATTCATGAACTTGTCAGTGTCGGTACAAAAAGTGTCACGTGAATCATATTTGATTCATCGGACAGGGACTGTTAATCCATTTTCGTCACTCCATAGGTACATCCATCTCAACATTCTCATCTCCGCTGCATGCAATCTTTTTTCATCCGTCTTCTTCACGGCCCAGCATTCAGACCCATAAAGTACGACAGGCCTTATCACGGACTTATAAATTGTCCCCTTTAGCTTAAGCGACAACTTTAAAAAAGTACCTATTTTCTTATTTTTTACTAAAAACAAGCCAAACAATTTTCACAAGATTGTTGTCTTTATTTGTAGATATCATTAGGAGAAGCAAACTGAGGCTAAGTTCAGATACTGGTGATGACTACAAAAGAGAGAGAGGCTTGACTGAAAATGTTCTTTATAAAAATCTTCAATTCATTGACGAACACCACATAGCATAAACCGCAAGGTCTTGAAATAAGGTGAGTCTTGAAGGAAGGAGTTTTGAAAATACATCCCCTGAAAGAGTTAAATAAGGGATGAAAGTTTTTCCGATGAGAAATCCCATCGATCGCGCGGTTTGTAGAAAAAGCGAGCCAAATCGAGGCTAAGTTCAGACACAAATGAAACTTAACTAGATATTTGATTACTTCAAGAGAGAAGGAGACTCGAATGAATATAATTGAATCACAAATCAAAAGTCATTTATTCAAACTAGGTTGAGAATCAGCACTTTTCGAATGTCAAATTTGCATAAGACAGTCCTCCAAAACGCCCGCTCTGCACCACTTCCTAGTGCTTTAGCTGGGGAGAAGAAGTGGCGCAACAAACTCCCCAGCAGCACAGCTGTCTGTTCAGTTAAAACATTTGATTCTATACAAAACTGCGAAAAATAATATAAGTACATTATTACGCAACACAAAACATTAAATTAAATTAAATTATTTGCTGTAAGTGAACTAGCACACGCCATAACACAAAAAAAAAAAATCGAAAACTATACTCAAGTAGAAATAAAAACACAAAACTAAAAAACGTTAGCAGAACTTTATACCTAAATCAAGGCCTCCAGTAATAAAGGGCGTGCCCACTTACTTCTATAGTAAGGCGTAATAAGGCTATCCGTATATATAGCCGTAACTTGAAGTCACAAATGATAAACTAGGACCGTCGAAGTAAAATAAACAAAGAGTTAATTACTAATAACAATAACAAAACCAAGGTCAGCAAGACGACCAGTCACCACAAGCAGCACCCGTTCACGGGCATAACGCAAATGATGATGATGAGAAATTAAATCACTAAACCTAATTATAACCTCAGAGAATCTTTGATCTTGCCTTCTCCTAGAAAACTCAAGTTAAAGACAATAAATCAAGCTTATAATATCTAGTATTTCCTCTATATTGCAAGCCAAGACAAACCACTTCATTAACTTAGTACCTTACAATACAACCTAGCTGACATAATCAAGGTGTTGGCACTAATATGTTTATAATATGTAATGTTTATTGCTTTTAAACTATTTACTGAATGAACGGTTATGGAGAATCTCTTGGTATTCTAGACTCTAAACCAAAAATAAATACAGTGACAAAATCGTAACTTAAATCAAATTGAAAAGGCAACACATAGAGAGGTATAACCTGCATGCAATTGAACCTTGTCCAAACTGGCTTAAAATTTGAACGGACTAACATTGAGGGAACACCTTAGAAATGGCATAGAATTGATAAGATGTAACTTGGGCTATGAAGGATTAATAATGTCTGTATTTAACTGTGGAGGCTTGTAATTAGCAATTTAGTTATATGTTATTGTTATTATAATGTTATTAGTCTGTAAGCCTTTCGAAAATAAAATAAATAAGAGAGAAAATAGTAGAGATGCCGCTATAAGGCGCTATTATTCGACATTATTCGCCATTTTTTCATTATTCGTTGAATAGTGTATAATAGTGGGTGCTATTCGATAGTGGCGAATAATTGCCTGGTTTACATTTTGAAAGAAATAAAACCACAAATTTAGAAAGAATCTAACTATAATTACTTGCATACATGCAGTCCTAATCTAATCAATATTAGAAAACAAAGTCCCCCGCCGCGTCTGTCAGTCTGTATGTATGTTCGCGATGATCTCAAAAACTTCTGAACGGATTTTAATGCGGTTTTCATCAATAGATGGTGATTCAAGAGGAAAGTTTATATGTATAGCTTTCCGACATCCACGCGGGCGAAGCCGCAGGTAAAACCTAGTAAACAAGACGAAGAAGAGTGTTAATTTTAATAATTAAATTCAAGTAGATCTAGAATGATGAAGAAAAACTAACTTTTGCAACTCAACGTTCATATTGCGGGGAATTCTCCGACACAAAGATGCTCCACAATAGAGATTTTTTTGAACAAAAAGGGTTTCCAACTGTTGGGATTGTAGTAGTAATCGATAAAAAATCATTGTAGTAACAATTGAATACGTACTAAAACTCGGTAGGTTTGAGATTACCGGAGGCCTGCTATTAGCCATAAAAATTGCCGGCAATATTGCCAAAGTTGCCAAAACACGCCGGGAATGTTTCCAAACATCTCGGCAATATTGCGTAAGAAACGTATAAATAGAAAACAACTTTTACTAATATAATTGCTTAGTAGGATAAGATTGCTGTCTGCAGGGTGGTAGTTTTTATGCTTATCTACAATATCGAACCAAAAATTTTAGTTTTTACAGTTATTTTCTTACTGATAAACTAAAGAAAAGAAACAAGCTATTCATGATAGTTCATAGGTGATAAAACCATAACTATTTTAGAGATATAGTATTTTTTTTTCTAAGTTCTTATAATTTAACTTCACTTGTATGTAAGAAAGTATATACATCTATATGTATACATATCTGTATGTATAAAAGGGTCAAACCTTGCAAGACGAATTGATCAGCAATAACAAGTTGACGTTTTTAACCGACTTCAAAAAGCAGGTGTTTTTATTCTATCCTAATGTATGTATGTTCGCGATTTTCTCAAAAACTACTGACCCGATTATTAAAATTCTTTTGACGACACGATTTTTGCTATATAAATCATATACAGTTGTATCATTTATATTTATTTCATTCGGTATCAATACCCTCTTTCTTTTTTATAAAATTTATAAGTGAAATTCTTAAAAAACTATGGGGTTAGCTATCATGAAGTTACCAGTGTCATAGTGTAACTGTATCTTCACATATATGCACGGATAATTAAAAATAATTATGATGAACAATTAATTAAAAAGGCTTACTAGTAATACGTATAATTACACCATTACATAAAATCCCATGACCGTATAAACATTGAAAATGGCATTTGAAATATCCTATGTAATCTGGCAACTTTGGCAACTATCCGGCAATATTGCCCAAATTTTCCGGGAATATTGGAAACTTTCCTGAGAAGTTTCGGAAACATTCGGCAATTTTCATCCCTACCTGCTATTAGTGCTTTATTACAGACTAGCTGACCCAACAGACGTTGTCTTGACAAAGTTTCAATAATTAAAAAAAAGAAATCCCCTAGCAAAAAGGACGTTAAATTTTTCCACAATTTGATTTCCGGGAAACTTCCAATTTTTCTTTTCATAATAAAAACCTAATTTGAACATCGGTCCAGTGGTTCTAAAAAGTGATGCGCTAACCGCCGAACAGCATTTCATTTTCATACATACATAGATTGCAGTATCTTTTTTGATATTGAATAATTATGGCGAATAATAAAACTAATAAATAATAATAAAACTAACTAACTAACTCCACTAAACACTACAGAGAAAGCCGAGTTATCGCTAATCGACTATTCATCATTACCACTATTGCAATGGTAGAATACATATAAAGTAAGCCTTACTTGTCTCTACTTCCAAGTTATAATAATTCCAACAATTTATTTTACTTTCCATGAAGTATTACATTTTTCGTCTATGGTTGCCACTGACAATAAATAAGGAACTTCATAGGCGTGCTTATGTCAAAAGTAAAATAAATGGTAGGACAGAGAGTATAATCCTTACTAATATTACCTTACTTAAGCTGACAAGTTTGTTTGTTTGGTTGAACGGTCTAAACTCAGGAACGCAGGTTTGAATTAAATTGAAAAAATGTTTTAGTGTTGGATATTTATCGAGGAAGGCTATAGGCTATATAACATCACGCTACGACTAATAGGAGCGGTGGATCAATGAATAATGTTGCTAAAACCGGGAAAATTTATATTCCTTTTGAGAGCTTCCGTTGCGTGCGCTGCGTAAACGGTTAAAGTTACGCAACAATCATGTATGACGGATTGTTCCTTTTAAAAAGCTCTAAAAAAGTCCGCGATAGCATATATACATATGTCTATATTTTTAAGGTTGGCTCACTATAACGTTTTTAATGTTAATGAAATTCTGTTATGTACCATATTTTATGCAAATAAAGATATTCTATTATATATTCTATTTGTAGGAGAAGCACCATACTCCTAACTCCGTTTGCTATTAGTTATAAGTAGCTATAAGAATGTACTAGTAGCTATCATCTAACTAATAAATTTTCCACGAGACTATGCTTGTCCGTCGGAAATAAACACGTTTTGACTTGAACGCAGAGAATCAACTCAAAACTGCGTACGGGTTTATCCCTGGCTCAGAAAAATCGACAGGTCGTGACTTGCACGAGAAAATAGGGGCGTGGTTACTGTTTAAACCACATATATTGGTGTCATAGTTTTACTCGGGTGAGGTGTACCCGCTACGTTAGTTATAGTGCAAAAGTAATATAAATGCGTCCCCTAGGATTGAAAGTTAGTTCATAAATTGTATCCAGCAAGTTAGTACCTAATAGTACCTAACCATCAAGTGACATGCTCAATAGAGCCCTGTGTAGTCGCGTGTCTGTAGTATCTGTATAATGTTTGTATTATTGCAATAATTAAGTGTTTTCGAAGGTAAGATTATTGCCGTAAGTATTATGATTGTGTTTTATGTGTATTTTGTTTCTGAATTGTGTTTACGTGCCCTTTTATTATATTTGTGAATACTTGTACTGGTTTAGTTTGCACATCACGCCCTAAGCACAGCATGCAGGTTGTTTGATATATGTTTCGTGTGCTGTGCTTAACATTTGGTCCTTGCGAGTCGGATAACCGATTGTCCGGGCGTAGTCTTACAAACTAGCGTTCGGAATCGGATTACGCTTATAGGCGAATTAACCAGGTACAATGAGTGAGAAAAGTGCCGTAACCACGCGAAGCAAACTACGCAAAATGACGGAAGAAGCAGACACGCGGCGCAGGGAAGCCGCCATCGCCTCGGACTCAGGCTTACTGTCGGAAGTGCCACCAGGTTCTCCATCAATAGCGCCAACGGTAAGATCAGCGGCTGCCCCCATTATTCCACTGACCGGGGGTCGAGTAATCGACCAGTCGCACGGTCGCCGCGGAGCAGCAGAGTTTCGTCCAAGAGTAGTCGCAAGGGCGTCGAATTCTTGAGGAAAAAGGCCGAATACGAAGCTGAGCGTGATTTGGTGCTCATCAGGGAGAATCTGGTGAAGAAAAGAATGGAGGTGGCAATAGCAGAGATCGAGGCAAATGCTGAAAGTGAGGACTCAAACTCAGAGGTGGATACGACGCACCGAGTTGAAGAATGGGTGAAAACAACGCCCCAAGCGATGCAACCAGAAACGGCGATGTTTACGGCGGCTGCGTCTCGCGCGCCGTCTACGTCGCACGTACCGCTTGAGGGCAGCGCGCCGTATGAAGCACCTACGATTCAAGACCAAAATGTAAGTAGAGTGAATCTTGAATCTAATATGTACCGTGTGCCGGCTATGTTAAGTGAAAGTAATGTGTCGCATCCGTATAGGAACCCCGTGAGCAATGCGGGGCCTATGCAGACGCCAGCCCATACTGAAGCGGTTAGATTCCGTTTGCCCGACG
The DNA here is from genome assembly GCA_948252095.1 of Dicycla oo. NCBI lineage: Eukaryota > Metazoa > Arthropoda > Insecta > Lepidoptera > Noctuidae > Dicycla > Dicycla oo. The sequence continues at coordinate 19,395,925 of OX411736.1, read as the reverse complement.
ATTATCCCGCCTTCACCACTTCGGTCGCAAGTGGACCTCGAGTATCGACACTCGAGTCGGTCACACAGCGACAGGGAAATAGCGGAGTGGGGGCTGTAGAAAGGCAGCGACTATCGTCGAGCGATAGAGATAGGAAAATCGATAAGCTGGCGGAGGCGATCACTAACATGGCACGCCCGCACCCGGTACCCAGACAGGCTTACGAATTGCCACATTTTAGCGGTGACCCAGCTGATTGGATATCATATAGGAATATGTACTGGGACACTACTGAATTATATAACTTTAGGCCGCATGAGAATATAGCGCGTCTGAAGTCGTCTCTACATGGGGAGGCGAAGATAGCAGTGGAGGACCTGTTACGGTCAGCGAGAGAACCCACTGAAATAATGCGTGCATTAGAAGAAGAGTACGGACATCCAACCGTCATACTTCAATATGCTCTAAAGAAGGTGAGAAATTTACCTAAAGTGTCTGATAGTGGCCAGGAATTAAGGAAATTCTCATCGACGGTAAGGAACTGTGTGTCACTGCTAAAGAACGTCAGAGCAGATGGGTACCTGAATAACCCTCAACTAGTAAGCGAGCTGCTAAGCAAGCTGACACCAGTTCAACGAGCACAGTATGGTGACTTCGCGATGGGCCTGGATAACTCACAGAGGGTGGACTTGAGGATCTCACCCAGCTTGGAAATGCTGTCACAGTTCCTCATACACGTGACGCGTTCTACTTCATACTACCTACAACCGACTGTGTATGAACCAGAACAGGCTAAACTCCCTGTGAAGCTGCAGCAGACCAGCGGACGGACTCGACCTGGAAACGCGGCACGCCCAGTCACCAACAAGCCGCAGATGACTCATCGTGTGAATACACAGAGCGACGAAGCTACGAGTATCACACAGAAGGAGTGCGTGATGTGCCACGGCAAGCATGTCATAGAAGATTGCGACCAGTTCAAGAAGCTGAATATCCAAGATCGCTGGGAACTGATCAAGAAGAAAAAAGTGTGCTTTAATTGCTTAAAAGCAAAACACACTAAGCAGTTTTGTCGCGCAAACAAGTGCAAAAAGTGCGACTACAAACATCATGTGTTGTTACACGAAGACAGGTCAAAACCAGAATGTGTAACAAACATAGGAGAGTGGCGAGCCACAGCGTTATTGAAGATAGTGCCAGTGTCGGTGTGTAACGAAGATAACGACAACGATCAGTGTTATGCGTTGTTGGACGACGGGGCAACAGTATCGCTAATAGACAGTTCGCTCGCTACTAACCTATCGGGTCCACGTGTGCCACTAACATTAAAGACCGCGGGCGGTCATGCTGTGTCGGACCTTACCTCGCGAGTGGTACAAGTATGTGTGAAGGGCCCCAATGGACAGTGCCATAATATCAAGTGCCGGACATTAGCAAACTTGAACTTGCCTACACAAACAGTGACCTCTTCAGTGATCAACGATAACGCGCACCTGCGCGACTTGGGTTGCGCAGAGATGAGGGGAGCCAAGCCGCTGCTGCTGATCGGGCAGGACAATTGGGAGCTGCTCGTTGGCGGGGACACCCGCCGTGGACGATCCGGTAAGCCAGTTGCCTCACTAACTAAGTTAGGTTGGGTCATACATGGACCATTTAATAACGACAGTAGTACCGAAGCAGTGAACTGCACAACAGTTTCCCTCCCAGATTTGCATGATTTAGTGAAGTCACAGTTTGAATTAGAATCGATAGGCATTTCTCAAGTAACCCGCAAACATAAGGATGTAGAACGGGCTGTACAGGTGTTAGACAGTACGAGTCAACGCACCCCTGATAAGACGCAATGGGAAGTAGGTATTTTGTGGAAACAGGACAACATTCTGTTGCCTGATAGTTACAGACAGGCCCGGCAGAGGTTATATGGTATGGAGAGGCGGATGCGTAAGGACGCTCGTTTCGCTGAGACATACGCGAACCAGATAGAGCGTCTAGTAGCTGAAGGGTATGCACGGAAGGTGGAAGGCGAGGTAGATAGCTCACCGGTTTGGTACCTACCACATTTCGGAGTTGTAAACCCGAACAAACCAGGGAAGCTTCGCCTAGTCTTCGACGCGGCTGCTACGTCCCAAGGTACGTGTCTAAATGATAACCTACTGACCGGACCCGATCTATTAAATTCTTTACTAGGTATTTTGATTAAATTTAGAGTAGGTCCCATAGCGTTCTCAGGCGATATAGCTGATATGTTTTTGCGAGTCAAGATTAGGGCACAAGATCAGGGCGCACAGCTGTTTTTGTGGAGAGGGGCGAACGATGGTAGGGAACCTGATACCTACGCCATGACATCAATGATATTTGGCGCCTCCTCTTCACCAACCACGGCGATATATATACTCAATAAAAACGCCAATGCACTCATTGGCGTTTTTATTGAGTATATATATCGCCGTGGTTGGTGAAGATGCTTATCTCTTATGGCCTCAACAGCTTCGGGGTGAACGTTAACCCACTGGTTAACGTTCACCCCGAAGCTGTTGAGGCCATAAGAGATAAGCACTATATGGACGACTATTTAGATAGTACGTGGTCCGTAGAGCAGGCCAACAGCCTGATCGAGCAGGTTGCCAGAATACACGCCTCCGGGGGTTTTATCATACGGGGGTGGGTAACCAACTCGACAGAGTTAAGGGAAAAGCTAAAAATAGATATGCCCGATAAAGTCCCGCTCGAGAAGGGAATCGGGATGGTCGAGCGGACATTAGGGTTGACATGGTCGCCCAAACAAGACGAACTGGGATTTGACTTGTCGTTCAAACGGTTACCACCTGAAATATTAAGTGGCGACCTGGTACCCACCAAGCGTCAGTTTTTGAGCGCGATTATGTCAATCTACGATCCCCTCGGTTTTCTCTATCCCTGCGTCATCCAGACGCGAATATTGATGCAGAGGATATGGAAGTCGGGGATCCAGTGGGATGAACCTCTCAAGGACCGAGAGGCCAAAATGTGGTTTGCCTGGCTCAAGCATCTAAGCATTCTGACCGAAGTTAAGATACCGCGGTGGTACGGGCTGGACCTCAACAATCTGGAATTACACGTGTTCGGGGACGCCAGCGAACTGGCATACGCCGCGGTCGCCTACCTTGTGGGGTATAACACTGAAGGGCATCGAGAGGTCACCATGCTATTAGGTAAAGCGCGGGTGGCCCCTCAGAAAGTCATATCCATTCCTAGGTTAGAGCTTCAGGCAGCGGTGCTAGCGTGTCGAATAGCGGACACCGCTGAAAAAGAGTTAGGGCTGCCAATCAGGGAAAAATTTTACTGGACAGATAGTGAAACTGTACTTAAGTGGATAAATTCGGAGGCACAAGACTTCCAAAAATTTATATCGCATAGATTAGCCGAAATAGATAGGTTAACAGTCAGAGGCAACTGGCGCTGGGTCCCCACGGCGGACAACCCAGCAGATAAGGCTACCAGATTGTCTTGGCCTGATGACCATGCAGCGTGGTTGTCGGGCCCCTCGTTTTTGTATGATTCACAGGAGCAGTGGCCAGCATGTCGCGAACCTGAGGCGGCAGAGGCAGACCTCGAGCGCATCCAACGAGTCAACACTGCGGCGGCCCCTGCCGGGCCCTTCCTGGAATACGAGCGCTACTCAACATGGCAGCGCGTGCAGCGCGTTATGGCGCGCACGCTGATTTTCATCGAGCGATGTCGCAAACGAAGAGCGACGTCGGAGCTGCGTCCACATGACTTGGAAAAAGCGCACCTCCACCTGATAAGGTTGTGCCAAAACGACAGCTTTCATCGAGAACGGGCCGCCATCCTGAAAGGGTTACCCGCACCTGTCGACAGCCGCATAAAGTCATTGGACCCGATGTTCACCGACGACGGACTGCTACGAGTACGAGGACGTCTGACTGCATGCGAGGAGCTCACATTCGGAGAAAAACACCCGATTATTCTCGACGGGCGTCACCCTCTGGTAAGGAAGCTCATCGCACACTATCACGCGATGGCTCTGCACGCGAACCACGAGACCGTAGTCAACAATCTACGAGAAACTTACTGGATCATAAAGGTAAGAACATCCGTAAAGACCGTGGTCGCGAATTGCCAATATTGTCGCATCACCAGAGCCAAACCTATACCACCAAAGATGGGTGATCTTCCACTCGCCAGGGTAGAAACCACAAGAAGAGCCTTTGTGCGAGTAGGAGTCGACTACTTCGGCCCAATGGAGGTGGCGATAGGGCGGCGCCGCGAAAAGAGGTGGGGAGTACTCTTTACCTGTCTCGCTACGCGCGTCGTCCACCTAGAGTTAGCCGCCACACTAAGCGCCGATTCGGCGATACTGGCCCTGAGGCGCCTAATAGCGCGCCGGGGGCAACCTGCACACCTGTACTCCGACCAGGGAACCAACTTCATCGGGGCCAACACCGAGTTACGAGCAGCCCTGAAAGACCTGGATCAGGATACACTGAGGGACGAGGCCACCAATCGAGGCATCGAGTGGCACTTCAATCCCCCCTCAGCGCCACACATGGGCGGCTGCTGGGAACGCCTGGTCAGGTCTGTGAAGAATGCACTGAGAAGCACGCTCAAGGAGCGGGCCCCTCGTGAGGAGGTCCTTTACACCCTTCTCACCGAGGCAGAGCTGATAGTAAACAGCCGCCCGCTGAGCTATGTGTACGACGATCACGAGCAGCCTGAGGTCCTGACGCCGAACCATCTGCTCCTGGGCACGGCGTCCGGGAGTACACCGTTTGCGCCGAGCAGCTACGAGGACGTCGATTCCTGCCGGCAGTGGCGGCGGGTGAATGCGCTCGCCGACATGTTCTGGCGCCGCTGGCTGCGGGAGTATCTCCCGACTCTACAACGTCGTGAGAAGTGGACAAGTAGTGGACCCAATGTGCGCGTTAGTGATGTAGTAGTGATCGTTGACAACAATAGAGAACGAAGTGCATGGACAAAAGGTGTGATACAATCTGTGTATCAGGGTAATGACGGAATCGTCCGTGTTGTAGATGTTAAGACAGCAAACGGGGTCTTGCGTCGACCAGTAGCAAAGATTATTGTGCTTCCCACAGAAATGGATGTAGGATGTGGAATGTAGGAGAAGCACCATACTCCTAACTCCGTTTGCTATTAGTTATAAGTAGCTATAAGAATGTACTAGTAGCTTAACATCATCTACTAATAAATTTTCCACGAGACTATGCTTGTCCGTCGCCTCTGACCTAGACTAGAGTCAAGAGCAAACCCATCACAAAAAAAAAAAAAAATTAAACACGTTTTGACTTGAACGCAGAGAATCAACTCAAAACTGCGTACGGGTTTATCCCTGGCTCAGAAAAATCGACAGGTCGTGACTTGCACGAGAAAATAGGGGCGTGGTTACTGTTTAAACCACATATATTGGTGTCATAGTTTTACTCGGGTGAGGTGTACCCGCTACGTTAGTTATATTTCTTTGTAACAAACTTATTATTAGTCTCAATAAAAAAATTATTATTATTATTATTATTATAGTGCAAAAGTAATATAAATGCGTCCCCTAGGATTGAAAGTTAGTTCATAAATTGTATCCAGCAAGTTAGTACCTAATAGTACCTAACCATCAAGTGACATGCTCAATAGAGCCCTGTGTAGTCGCGTGTCTGTAGTATCTGTATAATGTTTGTATTATTGCAATAATTAAGTGTTTTCGAAGGTAAGATTATTGCCGTAAGTATTATGATTGTGTTTTATGTGTATTTTGTTTCTGAATTGTGTTTACGTGCCCTTTTATTATATTTGTGAATACTTGTACTGGTTTAATTTGCATAAAGACGACGATAACCCCCGCCTATCAGAGTCTAATCACCCGCCCCTAAGCACAGCATGCAGGTTGTTTGATATATGTTTCGTGTGTTGTGCTTAACACTATTCTAAAGCTGAAGAGTTTGTTTTTTTGTTTGTTTGAACGCGTTAATCTCTGGACCTGTTAGTCGGATTTAAAAAAAATATTTTTGCATTTGATAGCTCAATTCATGAGGAAGGTTATTTAATATGACCCTAAAGGCTTACGCAGACCGGGACGGCATGGCAAGGGATTTAAATTTTTACTAATGGACATTCAAACGTATCAATATAGAAATAAAACATAAATTGCCATGCTTTAAAATTATGCCGTGGCATTGAAAGGGATATCAATTCCCGGCATTGAAAGACGCACCACGGGCGCCCGCGGCGGGATACAGGCAACGGCATGCCAAGGACTCCGGCGCTCGTTGTGACATACCGCGGGGTGCGGCGACAGGGGATTTTCAACCTAAAACCTCCTTCTATCCCTATTATTAGCCTGTGCTCCTTCGTCGTCTGCAATAATCGATATCAACACCAAATCCCAATCTACCATTTTAAAACTGAGGCACATCAACACTCGATCAAACGCAACTGAAGACTAAAAGTGTATCGGGCAGCAGGAGCTGCCGAGGCGTGCTTTGGCAAGCCATTGGAATGCCGCGGTATCTAAGCGGCTAGTGTGCGCTGACTGACTGCAAAATCCCTTGCCATGCCGTCCTGGTCTGCGTAGGCCTTAAGGAGCCGAGCAAAAAAAAAAAAAGTCAGAAAGAACCCTAAGCAACCAACCGATTATCCTTTAAAGTTAAAGTTCGCGAGCACATTCGCAAGAAGCTGGCAGTATCAACACAACGGTAATGTTTCCCAATAGTTTGTCTTATTTGTTTTAGTATATTTATGTCTATTTATTTGTGTTTATATTTATATATAGTTAGGTGTATATATTTATATGTAAGTATATCTTTATATTTAAATAAATATTTATTCCTCATTTCTCGCTACTGTAGGAGCTCGTGGCTAAGTAATAACAGCCGCACGGGTCGATCCATCAGGTTAAGCTACGCTTGCCGAGGTTGGTCTGTGGATGGGTGACCATCTTTTCATACCGAGACTCCTCCGTGCCTCGGAAAGCACGTTAAGCCGTTGATCCCGGCTGTCATTCGAGGATCTTTGACAGTAGAAGCTCGAAAGTCTGACAATCAGTCTTACCAAGGGGTATCGTATTACCTAGTAACTGGGTCGTGGAGGTCAGATAGGCAGTCGCTCCATGTAAAATACTGGTATTCAGCTGCATCCAGTTAGACTGGAAGCCGACCCAACATAGTTGGAAAAAGGCTAGGCGGATTGATTTTCTCGCTATTGCACCTACCACTGTTTGTCTCTGCATCACCCAAAGGTCGACTGGTAGAAAATGCCTGTGGTATTAAGTCCGCCTCTGTACATGTTGTGTGCTTAAATATTAAATAAATAAATAAAACGAAGTAATCGCGCGGGCGGGCTACGCGATGCGATGCGACGCAGTGGATCGGGGGAACAAGAAAGGTCACGCAGACGAAGTCGCGGGCAGAAGCTAGTTTTTTCATAAAATCTACATGTAGGTAAATATTTCTACACGTGGCTAGTTTGTTTGCTATGCACAGTTTGGATTGTAAAACTGCAGTTCCACTAAACCACATAATGATGTAATTAGATTTCATGAGTTTTTCGCTCAAAACTGACTCGAGGCAGATAGGGATAAGATTACAAATGCTTGTAGCAGTGACAGTGGCCCTACATTATCACTTTTACAAGTATTTGTAATCTTATCGTGATTATACGCGAGATATATCCTACATAGCGTAAAAGTATTCCAGTCTAAGGCTATTTATTTTATTCTAAATAAAGGTGAATGGATAGTTTTATAATAATAATTAATTAGGCCGTCTCCGGGGGCCCATTTTTGAGTGTGCAAGTCACCCCCTGCCATTTTATCCGTGTATAATATATAACATTGGTCAGGCAGGGGACATAGTTCTTCCATAGTTCAAGTTACTCAATCCACTTTAGCCACCCAGACCCATAGCCCAATATGTTTTGTTTCCACGTACAACAATAGTCCTGCACCAACCGGGGGTTGTCCTTAGGTGCACTTGCATAGTGCATACAGCGATAATCGTCGGTTGGTGCCTCCTTATCATTTAACATTATTTAAGGGGCCTCTGCGAGTTGGCTTCGGCTCCTTGTACGCCTTCAAAAGGGACCCCAGGGTCACGAGAAATGTAAAAAAATAATTTCAAATAATTATTACCTACCTAATTATTATTAGAATATAAACAACCTCGTTGGTCTTGTGGTCGCAAGTCACTACTGCTGAGTATGAGGGCCTGGGTTCAATTCCCGGGGCGGGCAATGTGTTATTGGGTTTTAGTCTGGGATTAGTTCCAGGTAGATGGCGACAGGCTCGCTAACTATTACATGGGACTTAAACATAACTGGCGAAGTGTGGGTGTACCTACTTTGGGTACACCCTGCCTAACCCTTCAGGGAATACAGGCGTGTTAATAATTAAAGAATTTGCTACATTTTTAGAGTTCCGTACCTCAAAAGGAAAAACGGAACCCTTATAGGATCACTTGTGTATGTGTCTGTCCGTCTGTGACAGCCGATTTGCTCCGAATCTAATGGACCGATTAAGTTAAAATTTGGTACACGTATGTATTTCTGTGACCCAAACATGGATGTGTAACGTAAATAAATGAGTTTTGAATATGGAGGTCAATTTTGGGGGGCAAATAAGAAAATTTAAGAAAAAGTTTTGCAAACTGTATTGTGTGACATATCACATGAAAGGGCTTACTGTGAGGGTTTCAAATATTTTTTTTTTATAATTTAAAATAAACTGTATTATAAGTTATTTCAGAAAATAAACGAAAAGTGACCATTCCCCCCTTATCTCCGAAACTACTAAGCTTAAAAATTGAAAAAAATACAGGAAATAGTTCTATACCTATAGATTATAAAACGTCTATGGTCTTAAAATAACATGGTAAATCTCCCAATATTGTGCGTACAAAATTACATTTGCAGTTGGAGTGTATGGGAGAACATGTTTTACAACTACAATGTTAAGTTTGTTCTTGGGATAAATTCATCCCAACTACAGTGTGCGTAGTCCGACACGCACTTGGCCGGATTTTTTTTTTAACAATAGTTGTTATGAATTGAATTGAATTTTATTTAATTGCCGTCTATGCCATAAACAAACTGCTCCATTAACCAATGAGACATTCTATTCTGAAAATTACATATTACCTACTTACAGTAGTTTATTAACAAGATGTGCACATAAAATAATATAACTAGACCGAGTCCTAGTGGGTCAAATTAAATTCGCTAGCGAAACTCTGCAGACGTGAAGGTATCTAAACACGAAAAATTAAAAAAAAAAATTGACTACTTTTTTTGGGGTCCATTAGCGCTGGTAGTGTTATTACTTAAAGTGGGAGTTGCTACACTACCGGTTGATGACCCCGAAAAAACATCATCAAATTATTTTCTTTTTTGTTTTATCATGTTTAGTACTTATCGATACTCATCACGTCTGCGGAGTTTCGCTAGCTAGTTTAATTTGACCCTATATATCTTTGTAACTTGGGGAGCTCGTGGCTAAGTAGGAACAGCCGCACCGGTCGATCCATCATGTTAAGCCACGCTTGCCGGGGTTGGTCTGTGGATTCTTTTCATACCGAGACTCCTCCGAGCCTCGGAAAGCACGTTAAGCCGTTGGTCCCAGCTGTCATTACGGGTCGTCAGAAGCCCGAAAGTCTGACAACCAGTCTTAACAAGTGGTATTGTATTACCCAGCCACTGTGTAGTGGAGGTCAGACAGGCAGTCGCTCCATGTATAATACTGGTATTCAGCTGCATCCGTTTAGACTGGAAGCCGATCTCAAAATAATTGGGCAAAGGCTAGGCAGATTGATATCTGTGCAACTTTGTAGCTAGTAAATTATTGGACTGCACTCTAGTACCTATCTGGCCGAAAATAGATGCAACGATGAGTAAAACGAGGTGCCTCGCACCTGCAAGTAATAATCAAAATTATTGCTAGAAGATATACGCTTAGCTTTATGCACATTGTACCTATTTACTTTAACAAATCCCAAACTACTATATAGGTAATAGGTATACTATAATATACTGTACACTCTGCTTGCCTACTCCTTTGGATATTATCATCACTCTCCTGTCCTTATCCCAATGTATTTGCAGTCGGCGCAACATGTCTTTTTCTTCCATACTTCTCTATTAGTCGTCATCTCGGTAGTCACCCCCTTTCTAGCCATTTCATCTGTCACACAGTCCATCTATCGTTTCTTTGGTCTTCCCCTACTCGTATAGCCATCGACATTCATACTCAAAGCTATCATGACGACATTTTCCGCATTCCTTCGCATCACAAGTCCATACCATGACAAAAGCTTTCCACACAACTTTTCAGTCACCGGTGTCACTTTCAGATATCCTTTTAGTTACTTATTTCTTATTCTATCTTTTCGCGTAATACCACACATCCCTCTTAGCATCCTCATCTCAGCTGCATACAATTCTCTTGCCAATACCCCTTGGGATATGATGGCGTTTTATTTTCAGAGCGAAAAATCTTTCGAGATAACTTGGAAGAAGAGATCCTATACTTTTATCCCGGAAATCATGGACATATGTATGCTTATTATACCTTTACAACTTACCAAACTGTTATTGGCAAGATGTAGATAGGTGTAATTTTAGAGAACAATTGCAAAAAAAAAAAAACTTTAATCTACACACCAACTTGTATAATTTTATTTTAACCTTGTAACACTTTTTGTTCAGTATGTTTGGGAAGATTCAGCTTTTTTGTTTCACAACCTTGAGTTTTTTTATGGCTCATACTTATAGTTATTACTTATTAGTATGACCATATACATAGTAGGTAACTACCTATTTTAAAAAAGAAAAAACCGGCTAAGTGCGTGTCCGACCACGCACTATGAAGAGTTCCGTAGTTATAATAAATTCATCCCGAATTTATTCGAAGAACAAACTTAACATTGTAGTTCAAAAAGATTCCAACTGCAAATGTAAGTTTGTATGCACAATATTGAGAGATTTGCCATGTTATTTTATGACCGTATACTGTTTATGAGTTTTCCTGTAATCTACAGGTACTACTTATTTTATTTATTTTTTTCAAAATTTTAGATAGTTTCGGAGATCAGGGGGGCGGATGGTAAATTTTCGTCTTTTTTCTTAAATAACTTTAAAACAATTTATTTTAAAATTGTAAAAAATATATATATACGTATATTTAAGACTCTCACTGATGACCCTTTCATTTGATATGTCACACGGTAGGTACAGTTTGCAAAACTTTTTTTTTTTAATTTTCTTATTTACCCCCTAAAATGTGGCCCCCTTATTCATAATTAATTTATTTATGTTAACCATCCGTATGTGTAACACATTTCAACTTAATCGGTTCATTAGATTCGGAGCAAATTGGCTGTGACGTGGACAGACAGTCAGAGACACGAGTGATCTTATAAGGGTTCAGTTTTTTCCTTTTGAGGTACGGAACCCTAAAAACAAAAAGATCTTTAGGTACCTACTATATGTAGACTGCCTTGTTTCACCTTATAAGTAGGTGAGAAATAGATCCCTTCGCAGCAAGTGCCACGCCTTGATCTAATAACTGACATTAAGGGCTTATTCACCATTCATTCCAAACGGAATCTTGGTGTCCCCAATCATCACATACGTCCTAGTTGGCTTTTAGTCTAAACGTCTTGAAACATGATGGTATAACTTTCCTTACTATTATATTAAATACCAATAAAATAATTATCTGAGTACCTATTAATAATGATGAATAAAATAAAAAAACACAAACTCACCTGCTTTTTGAACGGTGTAATCCATCCCGAAGTCTTCTTCGCCATTTTTGTTTTATATTAATTTTGAAACTCACTTCAGTTCACATGCGCACGTTTAGCTTCGAAGGCGACATCACCAAGTCTGTGACCACTTGTAAACATTATCAATACGATACGAACGATAATGTATGTAAAAGTTACTGTTAGATTTTTATTATGAATTGCAATTTTATTTCAACCTAGATTCAAACACGTGGTACCACTGAGCGATAGTATGATTGATATTGTGTCATAGAGTAGCTGAAGTCAGTATACCAACTGAGTTGGTAAGTACTGATTTTATAATTCTATACAGGGTTATTTGTAAAACACCAGCAACCTCTTAAGGGGTCATTGTACTCATCATTATGAACAACTTTTACTATGGCACCAAACCTGAAATCACAAAAAAATAATCAACTGCTCCCTACATTTTTGTTCGCATAATTCGTCAAAATGTACTGAACAGCTATTTTTTAACCGACTTCAAAAAGGAGGAGGTTCTCAATTCGTCTGTATGTTTTTTTTTTTTTTGTAAGTTTGTTACGCGATTACTCAAAGACGGATGGACCGATTTGGAAAATTCTTTTTTTATTTGAAAGGGTATACTTTTCGAGGTGGTGTCATATAATGTAGTGTTGTTCACTTTGTAGTGTTTTGTTTTGGAAGTCGGTTTTATTTTTTGCTAAAAAGGTTTTTCTATTTTCAGGTTTGGTCCCATAGTAAAATTTGTTCATAATGATGAGTACAATGACCCCTTAAGAGGTTGCTGGTGTTTTACAAATAACCCTGTATATTTTGGGATTACGAAATGCCATGTTAATTAGGCATTATTTAAATATTTAGAAATGGAAAGCAAAATCACCAATAATTGTCAGTATATCACCGAGATTAATCTAAGTAATTAACCCCAAGAAATTTGATAAAATTTATAAATATTTGATTTGACGGCATTATACCCCTATCTCTGTTATCCCTGTATTTACCCCTTCAAAACTAACTAAAAAGCCCTTTCTAAAGTTAACTACCAACTTAATACCTACCGAGGTTCAAATAGATAGATTAGTACACTGAGTTTAGCTAAGCATTTAGTTACTCCTAATTCTCCTGTCCTTATCCCAATTTATTCGTCATCGCGGTAGTCACCCCCATTCTAGCCATATTATCTTTCACACTGTCCATCCATCGTTTCTTTGGTCTTCCCCTACTTGTGTAGCCATTAGCATTTAGTTAGTCTGTGGTAATATTTAAAAGAAATTACTAGCAAGTACTTGTAGTGTATCTACCTACAATAAAGTCAAGTTGAGATAGTTCATAATAAACATTATAGTTAAATGGGTAGGTCTGTAGGTAAGTACATCGATGATGAAGTAGATAGTACTATACATAATGTACCTACGTAAACCACTTGTGAAATATGCGTGCGTTGCTACATTCTATTGCAATACATCAAAGGAGGTTACGTTAATACCCTTTTCAAACGTACAGACGCCAGCACATCAAGCTAAACATTTATTTATCACTAAATTATTAATAATCATAACTTATCACAAGCTTTTATTAAAAAAATAAAATAAAAAAATTAACTTATGAAAGATGAAAGAGAATTACACAACTAAGTACTTAGAAAAACGTACAGATTGTCCTACGAATGGATGAATGGAGGAATGAATTCATAAACTAAACTAAATTAAAGCTCAGTGCATCCTTTTCTTTCTATTTCATTAAGAAAAGGACAGAAGATAAATTTGGTCAGCGCCCGATGTAAATTGACGTATTTTTAGTAGGCAATATTTTAATCACGTCTAAACTTGTCTATGGAGGAATAAACTATAATTTATCTTCTGTCCTTTTCTTAATGAAATAGAAATAATAAGATGCACAGAACTTAAATATAGTTTAGTTTGTGAACAAGGGAATCGGCGCCATTGTCGCATAAATATTAGTAGGGTGCATCAGTATAAGTAGGTTGTCTTCTATTTATGCGTATTATGAGCCAGATAATACGCATAAATAGATCATTTCATGAAATAGAACATCGACCACTGGTCACATCATGACGTGGTCTGGCCAGATCATTGAATACTCAATGTTTGACGATATGAGCATGACAAGTAGTCATGATGTGGTCAAACATTAGTGAACATATCGTAAAATAGTTAGGCTTGCACCAGGGGTCGGCTTTAAGTCCTTACATCTTCCTGTTGATTATGGACGCTCTGACAGCCGACATACAGGAAGAGGCACCCTGGTGCATGCTATTTGCCGACGACGAACGATTATTGGAAAAAGTTTCCAGATACGGAATTAGAGGAACGGCATATAACTGGCTGGAATCTTATTTGTCCGACAGAGTACAATCAGTAGAAGTAACGAATTATAATGACCAAACCAAAACGTTAGATTCATGCCAATCTTCGTTTAGGTATAATAGATATGGCGTGCCACAGGGGAGTATTTTAGGGCCCCCATTGTTTCTGCTCTACATAAATGATTTCCCAGAAGTTATTAATCATAAATGTGTACTGTTTGCCGACGATACTACAATTATAATCAAAGGGCAAGATAAAAGTTCGTACGAACAAGAAATAAACAGTACTCTTCAAAAAACTATAGAGTGGCTAGAGGCTAATAATTTAAAAGTTAATATTAATAAAACAAAATTTATGCAATTCCATACTTATCGATCAAAACCGTTGTCACTAAATATATCGTATAAAGGGGTCGCCCTGGTAGAAACTGACTCTGTTAAGTTTCTTGGAATAAATTTAGATAAATTTTGCTCATGGAAAAATCATATAAATGACATTTGTGTTAAAATAAATAATTTTATATACCCTTTGAGGCGTATTAGCTGCGAAGTATCTAGAAATGCCGCAATAACGGCTTTCCATGGCTATATAACCTCCACTCTAAGATATGGTATTATCTTGTGGGGTCGTTGTGTGGAGATTGATCAAGCATTCGTAATGCAAAAAAAGTGTCTAAGAGCTATATTTGGGTTGAAGCAAATAGAGTCGTGTCGTCCATTCTTTAGGAAATATAAAATACTGACTCTACCATGTATGTATATATTAGAATCCTGTGTATTTGCTTTCAAACATAAGAGACTTTTCAAGCAAGCGACAAGCTACTATGCCCCACGATCTATGTATACTAATAAGTTATTTCAACCGAGGACTAATCTCACATTTACAGGCAAAAACAGCTATATTATGTGCATAAAATTGTATAATAAAATACCAAATTCGATAAAAACGCTACCATTTTCTAGATTTAAAAGCAATTTGACAAGGTTTTTAATTGAAAAATGCTTTTATAGTGTGCATGAGTTTTTAGATTATAAAATGTAAGTTTTGTAAATTGCATGGTCTATCTAAATTATAACTTATTGTTATTATTATTGTGTGACGAATCTCTCCCATAATTGACATGATTATTATTGACATTTATGATTATTGTATTATTATCAGTTTTTTTTTAAATATTATTATTATATTGACTTTTACTTAATTCAATAATACAAATTTTAATGGCTGTATAATGACTGCATGATGATGATCAATAATAAATTTAAACAAAATGTACTTAAAACTTATTTTATATTTGCACGCCGAAATTAAAGGCAGAATAAGAGCGCATTTTTTTTTTTACATATTTACCATCTTTCTGTACCTTGTTCAGGCAAATAAATGATTTTTGATTTTTTGATTTTTTTTTTGACATCGTTCTTGTCGGTGAAGATGGACCTGAGATCCAGAGCAGATTGGAGAAATGGCAACGGAAACTGGAGAATGTCGGCTTGAAAATCAGCAGAACCAAGACCGAGTATATGTTCTGCGATTTCGGCGGTCTCTTCAGTGCTGGAGCCATAGCGCTTGATGGCGCGCTTCTCCCGGTCTGCTCCGACTTCCGGTATCATGGTTCACTTGTGCAAAGCGATGGCGAAGTAGACCGGACTGTTAAGCACAGAATTAACACTGGATGGATGAAATGGCGGCAGGTCACGGGAACAATCTGCGTTTCCCGCATTCCCCTTAAACTCAAGGGGAAGATTTATAAAACAATGGTTAGACCTGCTGTCTTGTATGGATCAGAATGTTGGGCCATAAAAAGAATGAATGAAAGGCAATTGCATGCAGCCGAGATGAGAATGCTAAGACGGATGTGTGGTATTACGCGAATAGATAGAATAAGAAATGAGTATGTAAGAGGAAGTCTGAAAGTGACACCGGTGACTGAAAAGTTGTGTGGAAATCGGTTGTCATGGTATGGGCATGTGATGCGGAGGAATGAGGAAAACGTGGTCAGGAAAGTGTTGAATATGAACGTAGAGGGCTATACGAGTAAGGGAAGACCAAAGAAACGATGGATGGACTGTGTGAAAGATGATATGGCCAGAAAGGGAGTGACTACCGAGATGACGACTAATAGAGAAGTATGGAAGAAAAAGACATGTTGCGCCGACCCCAAATAAATTGGGACAAGGGCAGGAGAATGATAATCGTAAAATAGTTAGTTTATCCACCGGTAGAGGCGTTAATATCGCTTTGTTTTTGTATTAATATTATGTTACCGCGACCAGCTTGCCATTGGATGACACATGTAAGTATGTATTTATAAAACTTTGTTTCCCAGTATTACAATTGAAACACAGTATTACACTTTAAACGGTGACAAGAGATAATTAAAATCAATTAAAAACAATTAGTATTTTGCTCTCAAGACTAATCACAGCTAATGTAAAACACAAGAAATATATACAGACTAGTGCATGAACCACAGCACATCACGTGCGATGAGGAACTAAATATTCCGTCTTAATAGAGTGCTAGACCAATTGAGATAAGTTCGTCATCTATTCGAGACACGTGTTTTATTAAAATACTTGAAGAGTGCGTACTGTAGCTGACACCTAGCATCGTAGTAAATTATGGATATATAGGTACGTCGCGATGAAGTTTTTCACGACGGGGGAGTTTGTTGCGCCACTTCTTCTCCGCACTAAGAAGTAGTGACGGGCAAGCGTTTTGGAGGACTGTCTTGTGTAATTTTGACGTTCGTTCAAAAATAGCTGATTTTCAGCCTAATTTGAATAAATGACTTTTGATTCTGTTACAAACGCATTTTTCGTACGTTAGTCTTATTTTATTTTATTTTTTAAGGAAAAGCAAACAGTAGCACAATAAGAAATACTCATAATATCTTAATTATTACATTTTTTTTATATTATGCTACCCACTACGTTCTCCACAGATTACAATTTAAAGTATTTAGAACTAGTTAGGAACACAGATACAATACCTATATAATAGTAATTGTCCTAGAACTCATATTTCGATTATTAAGTTTTAATAAAGTAAATTTGTGTGCGTACATTATGGATTTCACATGTCTTCGAATTTTACGTTCTAGGACAGCTTTTCTTCACCGTATCGAGAGCAATGGTGATGAAATTATTTACAGAAAGTGAAGCGCCTGTCTTGGTTCGAACCTAAGACCGGCAACATAAGCCGCGGCCGTTCCTACAAGGCCACCACTGCTCACTAGGTATTTTTTACACCTACGGAGTTTCTTTCTCTTTGGAATAGTAATTCTCGACTCTTTATTGACTTTATAAGAACTATGTAGGTACCTAAGTATAAATTAAGCACATAAAATTATTAAAATTATAGTAGACAATGACTAAGCACTCACATAATTATGTTCTAAATCAATGAGTGAATAATGGTTCATCTTTGACATTTAAAACAAGATGGCGACAGTGACAGTGTAGTTTGACATGCCTAAGTTGCTCAATGCATGAAAGTTCACGACAGTGTCTCTAAAACCTTATTTTAATTAATACTTGCCATTCACTTTCATAGCCGGTTTGAATTAATAAAAATAAAAGTGTACTGGGGCCGTATTATGAACTATTAACGCTATCATGATTCTATTGTGAAAAAGGGATGGTGCTATAGGTCATGTATAGCTACGTCTCTCTCCAGCACTGGAAAAATGATGGCGTTCATAGTTCATAATACGGCCCCTGCTGTAACATATTTGCTAACTTAAACTGCTTGCTATGTTATTCTGGGCTGATTTTACAATAGTCAGTTAACTTTTAACTAAAGAATAAATATGACAGTTTTACATAATATTTTCTATACAAAAGCTGCCAAATTGATATATTAATTCTTCAGATAAGAGTTATCTGACTAGGTATTGAAGAATTAGCCCTAAATCAAACAACTAGTAACGGCTAGTCAATTTCACCGTCATCTGCCTAGCTTTTTCCCAACTCTGTTGGGGTCAGCTTCCATTCTAACAGGATGCGGCTGAATACCAGTATTTTACATGGAGCGACTGCCTATCAGATATCCACAAGCCAGTTATTGGGTAATACGATACCCCTTGGAAGGACTGGTTGTCAGACTTTCGGGCTTTTGACCACCCGTAACAACAGTCAAAGATCCACGAATGACAGCCGGGACCAATGGCTTAAACGCCCGGTTAATAAAACTAATCCTTTTACTAACCAGTCGTTAGTTTTTGGTACACTAGGAACGTGAAGTACCACTGAAGAAATCATTCTGTAAATTATCTGAACGTTCCCAACAAATTGGCTGCTGGTCTAATTTAGCCCATAATAATAAATGAAGCATTCGCATATTCTATGCTATCCATTGTTATACAATGGATAGCATAGAATATACTTAAGCGGTTCGTAATTCATCAGGCATTATTTTAGGCTCGTGGCTATATGAAAGCGAACAGTCGCACGGGTCGATCGAAGGTTAAAAGCTACACCCATATCGAGACCCCTCCGTGTCTCGGAAGCCACGTTAAGCCGTTGGTCCTGGCTGTCATTCGTAGATCTTTGACAGTCTTCTGCCCAAAATTGTGACCAGCAATTCAGTCTTACAAAGGGGTATCGTGTTACCCAGTAACTGGGTTGTGGAGGTCAGATAGGCAATGGCAACATGTGACATACTGATGTTCAGCTGCATCCGTTTAGACTGGAAGCCGACCCCAACATAGTTGGGAAAAGGCGAGGATGATTGGACAGTATTTTAAGATTTTGCCTGTATTCATGGTTGATATATTTTCATTACTTTGTAACTAAAAATAGCAATTTTGAAAAAACTTTATAGATCGTTAAAACATATCGAAATTCAAATACGCACCCTGCGTAGTGCGTATGATTACAAATAAAAACGTATATATTTAAAAAAAACTAGGTATGCCATAGGCTTCTACACCGTTCACCTATTATGCGCTATTTTTTTCAAGACGTAAAAAAACACTCAGTATATGTCTAGATGTTAATGTTATGATATAACACATTGCGGAGTCAGTGTGATTACTTACGAGATTAAAATTTAGGTAGCTAGGCAGGTACCCAATAAATTCTTATCTCAAGGTTATTTGTTTAGGGAAGTAATTAGAAATACTGAATTAATTGCGTACCTACCTACAAATTAAAAACATAAGGTAGGTATCTATCTAATTAATTTCTAATCAAGTTTGCCGTGAGTAGGTATAGTTTGACCTAGGTTTTGACCTCTGACCTAGACTACAATCAAGAGCAAACCCACCTCAAATAAAAAAAAAGTTTTGTAAATGATATAACATAAAATATGTACCTAAAATGTCAAAATGACAAAAGGTTAATCTGAGTTTAAATGTTAACCCAGTACCTACGTAATCCAGGTTTTAGGTATACAAATATGGCAGACTTAGAACAGGCGAAACATTTGATTACGATGAAAAATATTGTCACCAAAGTTAATAGGTTATGTACAAGAATTACATTTTATTAGTATTCCATTCTTATTTTACCACATAGCTAGAACATCTATCTATGGCTTGTAAATCACAATAGAAATACATACTGATACTTTTACTTCCATTACTTATTTTGATTCCTAAATATTACCACAGACTATATTAAACAATCACACATAAATGTCACACAACTTCCTGAAACCCTGACAATGAAACACTGACATTGACCAAAATTTACGCGCACATAACTCAGAAACCACTGCACATATTTTGATGAAAGTTACACCATTTTATAGACCAATTTTTCAATATACAGACTATTACGCTAGCATTGTTAGGAGCGGAGCAGTGATTGAAATTATCGGAGCTGTATATTTCCCACGTATTAATAGAAGAGTTGGTGGCAAAATGCCATCTTACAGTTTTGAAACGGAATGAAGATAGTCTCAGTACAGTTCAGCTGTTTACAAAGTATGAAACAATCCTATAGCTCCGTAAACACACGTCCGTGTGTCATTACAGATCTATAAACTGCTGAGTTATTTCTCGAGAAGTTTACCTCAAACTGCAG
Organism: Dicycla oo; assembly: GCA_948252095.1. Taxonomy (NCBI): domain Eukaryota; kingdom Metazoa; phylum Arthropoda; class Insecta; order Lepidoptera; family Noctuidae; genus Dicycla; species Dicycla oo. The sequence goes on along the minus strand of OX411736.1, from coordinate 19,375,825 downwards.
TTGGTTGTTTACGGGCGGTGCGTACGTACATACGTATCTAAAGCAATACATACCTATACTTAAGTTTCTTCTCTACGTAAACATTTACAATTAGCGTCAGCGTCAGAACATTACCAAGATTACCAAAAAAAGTAGTACCTAATTCAATTAACAGTAATGTAGGTTTATACATCATAAGTTATCTACTAAATGCTAAATAAAATAAAGGGTTTTCCAATAAGAGGTGCTATTTTGATATTCAAAGAAAAATGCCATTTTTTAATATAAATGATCAGATGTTTATTTCATTATAAAGAGGAAGGTATGCCGTTAATAGTGGAAAATAACATCAGGCAAATGACCACCACGACCACGCTTACAGGTCCATATCCTTTTCATTAAATTTTCCATAACCAAATCGCAAAGTGGCTGCCCTATGTCCTCGATAGCCTCACGAATTCCATCTTTGAGGTCTTGAATCAACGCTGGGCTGTTGGCGTAGACCTTCTCTTTCACGTGGCCCCAAAGGAAGAAGTCGCAAGGTGTTAAATCATAAGATCTCGGTGGCCAATTGTGATCGAGAGATAACACGGTCCGGAAACTTTTCCCGTAAAAGATCAATGGTTTCGTTGCTTGTGTGGCACGTAGCGCCGTCTTGTTGAAAGTAAACGTTGTCCAGATCAATACCATCCAATTCCGGCCATAAAAAATCATTAATCATCTCTCGATAGCGCAATCCATTCACCGTAACTGTTGCTCCAGCCTCATTTCGAAAAAGTAAGGTCGAATGACTCCGCCGGACCATAAACCGCACCAAACAGTCACACGTTGAGGATAGAGAGGCTTTTCAACAATAACTCTTGGGTTTTCCGAGCCCCAGATGCGACAATTTTGCTTGTTGACGAAGCCACCGAGGTGGAAATGGGCCTCATCTCAAGATGATTTTTCGATGGAATTCCGGATCATTTTCATGCATTTCAACGACCCAATCAGCCAACACGACGTTGTTGATGATCGGCCGGCTTGAGTTCTTGTGTTAACTGAACTTTATAAGCCTTAAGACACAAATCTTTATGCAAAATACGGTGTAATAACGTTTGTGGAATGCCTAATTCCAAAGAACGGCGAGGAATGGACAAACCTGGGTTTTCTTCAACACTTTCGGCAATATTCTCTGCTGTTCTTGAGCGACGTGCACGGGTTTTATTCTTCACATCACTAAGTTGTCCCAACAGCTCGAATTTTTCCACCAATTTCTGTATTGCGGTCCGACAAGGTGCTCCACGACGACCCAAAAATGTTCGAGTTTTACGAACCATCTCTGCCAAATTTTCACCATTTTTATAGTGAATTTTAATAATTTCAATGCGTTGTTGAAGCGGGTATTGTTCCATTTTTATTAATGGCGTAGTTTCTACTTGTCAAATGTCAAAAATGACAGCTTCAAAAGTGACATCTACCGAAATAGCGGGCTATTCAAAATAACACCTCTTATTGGAAAACCCTTTACATCCCTTAGAACACGATTTCCCAACACAAAAAGACGATCAACAAATGTTTGTTCAACCATCCGCTATAACACTGCTTGTTCTCCCAAATTGTTTTCTTGGTATTTTCTTTATAACTCAATTAATAACAAAATCATACAAAAGATATTTATAAAAGAAAATTACGCATTTGGCTATTACACCTTGATTACATTACCACTGAAACTTATTAAACCCAGTGTCTTAACACCCACACAATACCTCACACTCCTACACTTACAAAATCAAAATCAAAAGTCATTTATTCCAACTAGGCTGAGAATTCCAGCACTTTTCGAACGTCAAAATTACATAAGCCAGTCCCCCAAAACGCACGCCCTTCACCACTTCCTAGTGCTTTAGCTGAGGAGAAAAAGTGGCGCAACAAACTCCCCAGCAGCACAGCTGTCTGTTCAGTTAAAAAAAAAATCTATCCAACACTGCGCAAAATAATATATCTAAGTACATTACGCACAAACATTAAATTAAATTGAATTATTTGCTAGTCAGCTAGCACACGCCAATATACCAAAAACAAAAAAGAAGAAAAGAAAATCGAAAAACCGAAAACTATACTCAAGCAGAAACAAAAATACAAAACTCAAAACGTAACCAGAACTTTACACCTAAATAAAAGCCTCCAATAATAAAGGGCGTACCCACTTACATATAGCCGTAGGTACATGTAGTCATAACTCAAAGTAACAAATGATAAACTAGGACCATCGAAGTAAAACAAACAACGAGTTAAATTACTAATAACAAAACGAAACCAAGGTCAGCAAGACGACCAGTCACCACAAGCAGCACCCGTTCACGAGCATAACGCAAAGATCAGCCATTACCATATTTGAGGGAAGGAGGCAACCCGACCCCCGACCGAAAGAAATTGACCTTTACAGTCAAAGAAAATAAATAATTATATGAACTCATATAACCTGTCAGTAGGTATGCTAATTCTGCCGCTGGGGTTGCGGGTTGTTTGAAAAAGATACCGTGGCCCTGGCATAGGCAACTGAAGGAACACGGGTGGGTTTTAGTCAGTAGAAGTCTGACACGCCCTCCCGCTCCACCCAGAGCGGGAGAAGTTATTTGATGATTTCCCATCCAAAAAAAAAAAAAAAGGTATGCTAATTCTGGAGAAAGAACATAAACATTGTCTTAAGTTAAAAACACAGCGACCAACTATTCTTATTGTTTAAGTAATTGTTGATAGAATAGTATGCCTTTGACAAACATTCCTACACCATTATTCATTTTGTTGTTATGCGCATTCTTATTTTATTTCGTTATGTACGTAGATACCCAAGTACGTATAATTTAATAATAATATAATAAATAAATCATTTGTATATTTCTTTGATTTTATGTTTTTAGCTTTTTTACGTTCTGTTTTTTGTAAACCAATAACATCTGGACTCTAACCATTAATTTTGTAAATTTATCATGTCATATACAAAGAGCCGGGTGATCTGTAACTCAGGACCTTCCAACCTCAGACAGCTTTCTCTAGTTAAGATTGTGCATTTTATATTAACTAGTGCCTGTAGCAAGATGTTGAGATATATTATGATTAATAATATATAGGGTGACTGATAATTAGTGACCAATCTCGCGTTTGGCGTACATACTCTGAACGTAGCCAAATTTTTTTTCATACAATATAATATGTATATAAACGTATATCATATATATAAAAAAAAAAATCAGCTGTTCATTACATTTTGACGAATTATGCGAACATAAATGTACTGAACAGCTGAATTTTTTTTGCGATTTTAGGTTTGGTCCCATAGTAAAAGTTGTTCTTAATGATCAGTACAATGAGCCCCTAAGAGATTTCGTGTATGAATAGATACACCTTATACATAATATAAACGTAAAAAAAAAACATCATCCTGACCGCGGGCTTACAGTAGTTGTGAACCTGTGGGGTTCGGTTTGATATTCGAGCATATATTGACATGACATATTATGCGGTTTATAGGGTTCCGTACCTCAAAAGGAAAAACGGAACCCTTATAGGATCACTCGTGTGTCTGTCTGGCCGTCTGTCTGTCTGTCACAGCCAATTTGCTCCAAATATAATAATAATAATAATATCCTGGGACATTTTTCACACACGGTCGTCTGGTCCCAAACTAAGCAGAGCTTGTACTATGGAAACCAGATAACTGATATACTACATATACTACCTACTTTTTTTTTTGTAAATACATACTTATATAGATAATTACACCCAGACTCAGGACAAACAGACATGTTCATGCACACAAATGTTTGTCCGGGATTGGAATCGAACCCACGATCTGCGGCGTGATAGGTGGTCTTCATCTTAACCAACCACGCCAACTGGCCTGTCGAATAATATAATAATAATAATAGACCGATTAATTTGAAATTTGGTACACGTATGTATTTCTGTGACCCAAACACGGACGTGTAATGTAAATTAATGAATTTTGAACATTGGGGTCAATTTTAGGGGGTAAATAAGAAAATTAAAAAAAAATATTTGCAAACTGTACCGTGCGATATATCGAATGAAAGGGCTTACTGTGAAGGTCTCAAATATATATTTTTTATAATTTTTAGGCAGGCCAGTTGGCTTGGTTGGTTAAGATACTACCTGCCATGCCGCTGGTCGTGGGTTCGATTCCCATCCAGGACAAACATTTGTGTGCATGAACATGTCTGTTTGTCCTGAGTCTGGGTGTAATTATCTATATAAGTATGTATTTACAAAAAAAAAGTAGTATTATGTAGTATATCAGTTATCTGGTTTCCATAGTACAAGCTCTGCTTAGTTTGGGATCAGATGACAGTGTGTGAACAATGTCCTAGGATATTATTATTTTTTATAATTGAAGAATAAAATATTTTAAAGTTATTTAAGAAAATAGACGAAAACTGACCCTTTATCTCAGAAATTACTGACCTTAAAATTTTGAAAAAAAATACAGAAAATAATTCTATAGCTATAGATTACAGGAAAACCTATAAGAAGTCTATGGTCTTAAAATAACATGGTAAATCTCTCAATATTGTGCGTACAAACTTACATTGTCCATAGTTAAACGAATAGCTTTGTACGACCCTCTACATTCTTAATATTATATAAAACCCTGATCTGGTCGCAACTAGAATACGCCGTCCAAATTTGGGATCCTCTATATGATAAGTACAAGGATAGGCTGGAAATTGTGCAGAAAAAGTATTTACGTACAATGAATTATAAAAGTTATCGTCCTAAAGTCTCATATGAACAATTACTGAAACGTTATAATGTTTTTAGTTTGGAGTCTAGACGAATTCTTCTGGGCGTAATGATGTTGCATGGTATATGCAATAATAGATTCGACTACATTCCTTTAATCAAATAGTATACATTATATACTCGTAGTACCTAGATCTGTCACGCTTCGTGGGGTACGTGTGCCTCGACTATTCCACACAGATTCGTGCAGAACTAACGCTGGGGTACGCGTGCCTCTTCGTCGCCTCGTTGATGCGTACAACACACACTTTATGGAGCTTGACATATTTACTCTTACCAAAGATCGTTTCACGGCAATAGAGTTACTAAATTCATAAGTATGTATTTTTTTTCTTCTTCTTACTAGTCTTTTACGATGCACACTAATCGTCTGTTTTCTTTTAACTTTTTTTTTGTGAATTCGTGGACAATGTTGTGGGTTACATGTGTAGTGACATAAATATGGAATAGATTGTGTATAAATGTATTTCTAAGTATTGTGCTAATTTAAGAATCTCTAGTTAAGCTTGGCATGTAACTGTTTTTTGTCCCTAACAAATAAAATAAAATAAAAATAAAGAATCCAACCCACATTAGGTGTAATGTGGGTTGGATTCTTTTTGTTTAATTATGGACCTTTGTTGTTGAAATGTATGGGAGAACATGTTTTTCAATTACAATGTAGGTTTGTTCTTGGGATAAATTCATCCCAACTACGGAACCCTTCATTGTGCGTGGTCCGACACGCACTTGACCGGTTTTTTTTATGTATACAAACGAACACTTAGGGGTTAAACACATGATTGTACTCATGATAACAAACAACTTTTACTACCTATGGAAACTAACCTGAAATCGTGGAAAAAATCATCTGTTCCCTAGATTTTGACGAGTTATGCGAACCACAGAGTACATTGAATATATGGGAACATAAATGTAGGGAACAGCTCATTTTTTTATCACAATTTCAGGTCTGCTCCCATAGTAAAAGTTATTTGTTAACATGAAGTTTGAGTCATGTGTTAATTAAAGTATCGGTCACTAATTACCAATCATCCTATAAACAAAATAGCATGAGAAATAAAGCTCATACAATGCTTAAATCACTTTTCTTAGTACCAAATTTTAACAAAGATAAAGTGAGTTGAAAATAAATCATGAATAATAAATCACTATTCAACACTCAACTAATATCTTTGACGTTTGCTGACAAAACAACTAAAACACGCACAGCCCTACCCTTGTTATCCACTGAAATGGCAGCCACACCCTATTATATGAAAATCAATAGGTTACTATACCGTGTACCTACCCCATTACACCACGAGCCTACGCAAGATATGTCGCTTCCAGACATTACATGAAACTCAATGCCCAAATAGGTAGGTATTATTATTGTTGTTAAATAATACAATAGTATAAGAATAAGACTCGGGTCTTTTTCGGGCACGATTTTCGGCATGAAAATAAATTGACCGTGCAAAAACCGACACTCGCGCCCTTCCGCACTGACTTTTTTTTTGCACTGAATATGGCGTGGGAGGCCTTTGCTCTGCTATGGAACCAAACAGGCTAGTTAGATTAGTCAAGGTTAGAAGCCTCCATGAATGTCACACCTAAACGCTTCCTTGATCCGGATTGGACCGGCAATGGCTACGGAGTCTTAACGTAAAATTAATCCCTGTTTTGCTCATTTTAGCGCCTGACCAAATATGCTGAGCATTCAGTAGCGAAAATGTAAAACATCACTCGGTAGTTGACACGATTCAATTTCAAACATTTATGGTACGTTTTTTCTTTATACTTTTTTTCTAATGTACAGACTAAAAAACTTGTTTTTAGAGAGATTGTTTGGAGAGGAGTGCTACTATACCAGTTATTTTACCTATACAGCAACCCAAGCAGCAAACCACCAGCAACTAATTACTACTAACTAACTACTAAAGACCTCTTTGATTTTGACAGTGATGCAAAATCAGAGGTATAATTACTATGAAAGGACACCTCATGGCTTCATCCACCGGCTCTATCTACATTGTTTAAGCCCCCGTGTTCCCAATCAATCTGCCTAGCCTTGTTCCATCTACGTTGGGGTCGGCTTCTAGTCTAAACGGATGCAGCTGAATACCAGTATTTTACATGGAGCGACTGCCTATCTGACTTCCACAACCCAGTCACTGGGTAACATGATACGCCTGGGTAAGACTAATTATCTGACTTTTGGGCTTCTGACTACCCGTAATGACTGTCAAATATCTACGTATGACAGCCAGGACTAACGGCTTGGGGCGAAACTCCAGGTAGCCCGCAAAATTCAATTTTTTTACGTCAGTATCAGGTTGTATATTGATCTAAATATGATTGGCCACCGTAACAAATTTTTAATTATAGGATTATTATTATTAAAATAAATATTCTATTCTATTCTATGCAGCATGCAAGCGAGCGCCGGAGCCGTGACAGCAACCATGCCTGCTGCATGTTGCATGCTCGCCCGCGGGCCGCCTCGCGCCTACGCGCCTACGCGATTCTAAATTACACTCTAGGCAGACAAGACTGCGTGGAGTCCGATTTACAGTGATTCGTTTCTGTCACTAAAACCTAATTTTTAGCAAATGTTTTAAAATGTGTTAATTTGTAAGATACAAATATTTTGTATTAAATAAATGATTATATTAAAATAAAACAGTTTTAGAGTACTTTATGTAGTTTTTTTTAATCTTAAAGTGAAAAAATTGTGTTTCTGTATTTTTTTTTTCCTAAGTTTGAGTTTGTCTGGTGTAAAAAAATGTATGGAAACCTGGATGGCCATATTTTTAAAACTTATCCCCTAAATGCAGATTCTAAAATGGTAAGTATGTTAATATTATAATAATAAATATATAATAAAATTCTTTATTTCTCCTCACAATGACAAGCTTATTCTAGGTTTAACATCTATCTGTGTGTACGTGTGTATCTGCAAGAGTGTTGGTGTTAGTGTCAATGTGACGTCACTGTAAAGTGTGGAGAGGAAGTGGGTGTAAGTTATAAACTTAATCGTACCAATTTAACTTAAGTTAAGTAGACATTCTGTAAAACTATAATCCAAATTTTGTAACCAGTCCGAGACCAAAGACTTACATTTGGTTTTTGGTAAAGGATATTATATCGTTAAGGCCCGGTTCAACTTATTGTACAAGTTTGAAGAAATAAGATTTGGAAAAAAACCACATGAGGTACTCTAAAACTGTAATACACATCTCACGTTTAGTTAAGAATATTATTGAGAAATTAGATAGTGAAAATTCCTTCATTTGTGAACACGGTGGACGGCAAAGTGACCAAAGGTAGCAATGTTTCAAAATATAATTTAAAAAAAATTATTAAAATTGGTTTGACAATTTTTTATATTATAGTGTTTGGGATCCCCCACTTGCACTGCTATATATATATGCTATCCATTAATTACGCTACATCCTGTATATCGACGGTTATGAATCAATAGTGTTAACTCAATAAAGTTAACTTTACAGGAGATAAAATTACCATTTCTCTGCTTTGAATAGAAAGATACTTCAAATAATTAGTTCTTTAAAAATAGAAAAATATAACTACAACAATTTAGTGAATTTTGAGACAGTGCCTAAAGGCCAAGCTTTATTAAACTTAAATCTATCTGCATTAATGTTTAATAATAATAAATAATAATAATAATTATTATTATTATTTATTGCAGTCAAATACACACATAAAAACACAGGCATTACACAGAAGACTATTTAAATGCTACTTTTGTTGAACTCCGGTACCCAAATTAAGATTAAACTTGTGTTAAGGGTACCGGGGCCCTCGCAGTTATTAATCTATTACAATTTTATACATATCTACTGAGCGGAACGTGTTCACGTGATTGATGTTATACATATAATAATTATAATTATCCGTTAGTGTTGTGAAACGAGAAGAAAATGGAAATAAACACAACATTTAACTATTTTATTAAAAGTATATGTGTATAAGTATGTATGTGGATTGTGTAATGTGTGTGTTGTGTGTGTGTGTGTGCTGTGTGTGTGTGTGTGTGTGTGTGTGTGTGTGTGTGTGTATGTGTGTGTGTTAATAATAATATAATAATAATGTTTAATAATTTAATAATAGATAATAGTCATATTTTGACTAGTCATCCCCATATCGATGAGCCATAATCTCCTCTTTCCATCACTCACACAGTGTCAATCTAAACATTGGTTTCAAATTATTTTTTATTGTACTAATAAGTAAACATCGATAGAATTGATTTTGTATCTAAAGTTCCATGTGCGGGAAGCGCAGGTCGGTATCTCGCATGTTGTCTTCTATCCAGCGTTCGGCTTGTTGTGTCATCTCCTCGTCGAAGTGGTCGCGCCAACCGCCGACCTTACCTGGAAACACAAGACATTATGAGCTGGTGGCGTCTTCTCAAGACAAGAATCTTCTCATAAAGAAACGAGAACTGAGTTTCAACAATGGCTTACCCAACTACCTCTATGGGCGAAAGCACTATGCTAATCGGCCATTTAATTAAAGACTTGCAAATAGCCCACATATTTGACTAGTTAAACCAATTAAAAGGTACATCATAATTTAAAGTTACTTAGATAATAATTAAAAGGTACTTAATAATAATCAAAGACTTTATAGTCGACCTCGTAATTGTTCTAACACCCTAACGTTGAAAGTCGCTTGTACTTCATAAAACAACACGGTCTACGTAACAGATGTAGTGAAGTTTCAATTGACTGCGATGGTGTCAAAGATGACCATACAACCTTTCCTAATATACGGCTCTTCTCCGTGGTTCAGGAGACCCAGTTCATTCATGATGGTATAGTTGACAGACATGTTGGTCCTGAAGCTGTCAATGCTGAGGTGCTGGCTGAGGCGGGTCACCTGCTCCTCAGTGTAAGGTTTGTTAAGGAAGGAGGCCACGCGACGGATGACTGAAGGTAGATCCTGCATAACAAAATTATTTATGGTACCTCGATATTTCGGCTTGATTTTGTTGTCAAACAAAGAATAATAAAATGGAATGCCTCAAGGTTGTATTCTGAGGCCGTTATTATTTTTCCATAATTTAACTTTTTCGACATGGTTCTAAATAAAAGAAAGATTTTTATACACAGGCTGATTCTGAAGCTATTCCATACATTTTTTATGCATAGACAGATTCTCATAAAACCATAATTTTTGTAGCTTCGTATGTTCTTTCTAAAATGCCTTAATTTTAGAAAGAACATACGAAGTTTATCGATTTTACCAGACATCCAATAAAATTATCTAATTACTTAGTATTTCGAAATGCTTTTGGGCGGTGACCGACCGATGCATTGGGTTGAAGAGACCGGCTCTAAGTTTATCTCGTGTGTGGCCCGGTTCACATTAGGTCCAACCCGTCCATCCGACAGCTTTACCGGAACGACAAAAGGATCATTTATTTCATACATATGTATATCATATGCGCTGTTCACATTAGGGCTACCCGATAATACTGTTGGAGACGACACACCGCTGCCGTAAGACAACATAACTCAACTTACAGTGTTTTAGCTCAACAACGCCCAATCAGTTTCTTTAAGTCTGTTTAGTACCCCTAACCAACATTTTTTTTCATTTCAATGTATATTTTGGAAGAGGAGCTCGTGGCTAAGTAATAATAGCCGCACGGGTCGATCCATCAGGTTAAGCTACGCTTGCCGGGGTTGGTCCGTGGATAGGGTGACCATCTTTACATACCGAGTCTCCTCCGTGCCTCGGAAAGCACGTAAGCCGTTGGTCCCAGCTGTCATTCGTGGATCTTTGACAGTCGCTACGGGTCGTCAGAAGTCCGAAAGTCTGACAATAAGTTTTTCCAAGGGATATCGTACTACCCAGTAACTGGGTTGTGGAGGTCAGAAAGGCAGTCGCTCCATGTAAAATACTGGTATTTAGCTGCATCCGGTTAGACTGGAAGCCGACCCCAACGTAATTGGGAAAAGGCTAGGCAGATTGATTTTGTATATTTTGCAAGATAAGGCAAGCTAAAAAACACTGTATTACGTTCAGTTCAAAGCAATTAACTATGAAAAACATCAAACATCTCACATTTTTTTTTTAAACTAATTTAATTTTCTTATTGTACTTGCTAAACGAAAACATCAAGAAATACGCGTAGTTTTCGATAAAACAACGGGAGATTGTTATCTCTGTAAGCAATAAAGTGGTTTGGAGAACAAAACAATAATTCATAAGCAGTGACTGTTGGAGATTGTGGACTACAAACAAGTTATAACTTCGAATTTGTGCATGGATAAGGATTAATACTAAGCGTATTAATTAGCCAAACGTGAGTGTAAATTGATAACATAATAACATTAGAAGTGCTGTTAAGCTAAAACGAAATATTTTGAAAACAGTTACTAATTTAAATTGATCGCCAATTTAAATTGGTAACTGTTTTCAAAATATTTGATAATGTAAACAAACTACAGCTGACTCACTGTTACTCCTATAAAACTTGACCAATCAGAACTCACCACGAAATCTATGACGCAAAAGTTGCCGTTCGGAAATCAACTCGCAGCAAAATTTCAAGACTGAACACCAGCCTTTTGAGACTGTGCTCCGTTACACGCATACTACGCAACTCAAGTTTTGAATAGTATAAGTATAGTAATACTGTACATTATTGTGCATGATAAAAAAAAAATCTTAAGCCTAAATTACAATTTTAAAACACCGCACAATGGAAGAAAATAATATAGGTAACAACAATTCGTCGACTTAAGATCACTACAAACGACTCCCTAGATATTTCTTTTGAATCAACAGACTCTGAAATTAGAAAATACAGTTTACCAGACTTGTCGACTGCATATGACAGTGACATGGATGAACTAAAATCAAAAATAACACAGCTTAAAAGTGAGTTAGATAGTGCACATGCGGAAATAGAAAGCCTTAATGAGGAGAACATGGCGTTAAAGACCACTTTAAACAAAGAAAGAAATAAATCCAAACAGTTACAAAGTATATGCTCAGAAACAAAAGGTAAGGGAACAAATACCCATAAGAGTAAAAGCAAGAGAAGGAAAAGAGAGCTCTCAAGAGAGCTGAGGCAATCTTTTAATGAGGAAATAAACAGTAGCTGCGTGGACCTTGGACTTGAACACACGGACACTATGGAAGTGACAATAGATGGCGCCACTAGCAACACATCCGTACTACACAGGATATCGAATATAACGAGCAATGACACATCTGCTGAAAAGACAGATGGCGTGACCAGTACAGACTCAAGAATTGAAGGGAAAAAAAAGCAAAAGCAAAATTCAAATGGCTTTCAAACATCCCACTGCCGTATGGAACGCGGTAGAAAACCAAAATTATGCATTTTAATTAATGGTGTTTGCGGTACATTGCAGTCTGTAGAGATGACTTTCAATCAATTTGATTATATTCGATATGTTTCACCAAATTGTTACATAAGGCGTTTACTTGAAAATTTAGACTACAAGTTACGTAATTATAGCATGATTGACTATTGTATCAATATGTTAGGCGAAATAGATTTTAAAACTTCTAGTCCTGGCTTTGCAGAATTGATAACGTAAATTAGGGAAGCTGTACAGCATATTTCTAATACAAACATAATTATATGTGCACCTACCTATGTACGCGGTGCTCCTATTTATAATTACAAAATAGAATTATTTAATAATCTTTTATATTTAGAGCTTCAAAATAACACCTATGCATATTTTTATGATTCAAATCTTGGCGTGTCTCTCGATATGTTCTCATCAAAAACAGGCAAGATTACTAATCTAGGATTAAGACATATCTACAATGACATACTACGTAACATTGTAGCTGATTATAGTTATTATGGATATACGGTACTTATTCCTCAAAATGTGGAACTGGAGGATAGGTGTCCTAAGTTTTTTCTCGCATAGACATAATTCGAGAAATGTGTATAGATCAAATAAAGCAGCTGTTCACAAAACTAAAGAAAACTGTAACCAAAATAAACAGACCAAGATATTATTGTTCTATTATCAAAATGTAAGAGGTCTCCGTACAAAAACTAATTTATTTTACAATAATACTAGAACAATATCAAGCGATCTTATCATCCTCACAGAAACTTTTCTCAATAGCTCTGTTAATGACGCAGAACTTTTTCCTCCTGAATATGTTGTTCTACGGAAGGACCGTCTAGGTGATGTCGGGTGGGGCGGGTGTTCTGTTGGCAACTAGGAACTGCTATACTATGAAAAGAGTTACAAATGTAAATGATTTAACAGATGATAAAGAATTATTGTTCGCTCTTGTTAGTGGGAAAAATGTTAAGCTAATGGTCTGTGTCGTCTACCTGCCGCCCAGTTACAGTAGTAAACAATATCTAGACGTCTTAACATGCATGGAAAATGCAATCAACATGTATGCTGAATATCCATTTCTGATAGTTGGTGATTTCAATTTAAATTCGTGCAATAAAACTGTCAAATCTCAATTTAATAATTTTTTGGAGTATTCTAAGTTGCAACAATGCAATAACATTAGCAATAAATATGGATGCGTCCTGGATTTAGTATTGACGACTCTTGATTCCAATAGTATCAATGTTTCACCCGATACTGAACGTTTAGTCCCTATGGATGCATACCACCCACCATTAGAGATACTACTTACACTTCCTAGAAGAGTAAACAATCCGCTCTCTTTGGTTCCAGGAAAGTACTTAAGTATGGAATGGAACTTTCGTGAAGCAGATTTACATAGCTTATACACTGATATCGCTAATATTGACTGGACCGAATTACTTGAGCAAAAGAACTTAAATATAAACCTAGCTGTTGATATACTATATAATAAACTTAATGACGTCATCAGTACACATGTTCCTTTAAAAAGAATAGCCCAAAACAATAAATATGTATATCCAAAATGGGATACCAAAGAAATTATTCATTATATAAAATTAAAATATTTTAATTTAAAGAAATTAAAATGTCATGGTTTAGAGTTTAACAAGGAACTTTTTAAATACTATAGGGCTAAAGTGAAAGAGCTCATTAATACAGCATTTAAAAAATATATTGTAAAGGTTGAAAACAATGTAAGTTTAGATCCCTCAAGTTTTTGGCAATATGTGAAGGAAAAACGTAAAAATAGGCAACATTATAAAAACATATACTTATAATGGTAAGTCCGTAGAAGGACAGAATGCCGTTGACTCGTTTGCTGAATATTTTAGCTCAGTGTTCCATGATACCCCTCCGTCATTAGATGTGAGGGCTGCGGAGGATGAGGCTAATCGTTTAGGCTACCTGTCTACAGTGGCTATTGAACAAGTTACAGCTACGGATCTTAGGCGTGCAGTGCGCCGACTAAAAGCGTTAACAGCTTGTGGTCCCGACAACATACCGGGTTTCTTAATAAAGGATTGCCTGTCTGCTTTAGAGGAGCCTTTACTATATATGTATGATCTTTCGCTTAGACAATGTTTATACCCTGGTAAGTGGAAATTGTCCAGAGTGACCCCAATACCTAAATGTGGGTCGTCCACAGATATAACAAACTTTAGACCTATTGCTATATTGTGTGTATTTGGGAAGATATTTGAATCTATTCTTAATAACGCCATTTGTAAACAAATCAAAGGACAATTGAGTGATTGCCAGCATGGGTTTCGTCCTGGGCGCTCCACGGTAACTAACCATATAGAATTTGTTGATTATGTAAATAGTAGAGTTAAATCTGGTTGTCAAGTGGACGCCGCATACTTTGATTTCAAGAAAGCCTTCGATCTTGTAGATAATGATGTGCTTTTAAATAAATTTGCATTACTAGGATTCTCAACTTCTCTCTTAAAATTCATGGCCCACTACTTGAAAGATCGTAAACAGTTTGTTAAGCTAGAAGGATATAAGTCGGAAGAGTATTTTACTAGATCAGGGGTAAGTCAAGGTAGCACCATTGGTCCTACACAATTTATAATAGTGATCAATGATTTACCTTCTGTTATCTCTAACGCAAAATGTCTTATGTTTGCTGATGATTTAATAATTGTACCTCTCTGTATCCAACACTAAGGATTGTGAGGCGCTACAACATGATATTGACGCTGTGGTTGAATGGAGTATAAAAAACAAATTGTCATTTAATAACTCTAAGTGTAAAACAATAACTTTATCCCGATCCCGTAATCCGATTAAAAATCATTATAATCTTGCTGGCGCGTCAATGGAACGTGTCTGCTCGATCCGGGATTTGGGAGTAATAATGGATAACAAATTAAGTTTTCACGAGCATATTCTTAAAACTTGCAAAGACGTTAATAAATGTCTTGGTTTCATCGTCAGATTATCATCTCAGTTTAAGAACACTCAAGCTATAAAACAAATATACAATGCCTATGTCCGTAGTAAATTAGAATATAATGCAATAGTTTGGAGTCCTCAAGAGTCATTGTACACTATCATGATAGAAAAAATTCAACGTAAATTCTGTAGATACCTATACAAACGTCAATATGGATACAACCCTTTCTATATCCTTCTTTGTTCGTGTCAGGAATGGTGGGTTTAGACACACTCAAATTCAGGCGGGAATCCACACATATAATTAATTATTATTTAATATTAGTAGATAAGATAGATAGTCCCGTTCTACGAGAGTCAATCAATTTTTATGTTCCTGACCAGTATATGCGTGGCGTTGTAAGACGACAACATAGACTCTTCTGCTACCCGCGTACATGGCGTGCTCCCCGAACCAACAACACTCCCACTGCTAGAACAATTAAGTTAATAAATGACTTTCTAAAATATATTCCTGAGGCGGATTTATTTTTTGACTCTCAACGGAAAATCGCTAAACATGTGTATATTTATTTAAATATGAAGAAATAATTGTTTAGTTTCAAAGTGGTTTTTTGTTTACAAATTTTTATGTTGCTCCGTTTTGTTTTTGTATTTATTAGTTATGTGTATGTTTTTGTATTAATTATTTAGTCGAAGAAGTTTTAATAAAAATGTTTAATTTAATTTTGTAGAATTAGCATAGATATAAGCGATTTGGTGTAAACTGTTAAGCTTATATTTCATGAATAAATGAATATGAATATGTGGTTTTCAAAAGTTACAGTTTATTGTCAAGGCAGACCGCGGATGTTCAGCCACGATTTCGGTCGGGTCGGATATATTAGGTTGGGGAAAAAGTCTTTTCGCATTATAATATGTATGAACTTGTAATAAAATCTCTTTGGCTATACTATTTGTATCTGGCTGGTTTTGGTATCATTGAAAGTTTAAATTTTAAAGAACATAATTCCAAATTCAAATTAGGAAAATGTGTGATTTTCATTTGTTTTTCGTACCGTCAAGATGAGTGAATCTAATGAAGAAATTCGATACATTTTAAAATTTTACTACAAAAAAGGTAAAAATGCAACGCAAGCCGCGAAAAAAATTTGCGATGTTTACGGACCTAGTGTAGTGTCTGTGAGAGTAGCACAAATTTGGTTTAAGCGTTTTCAATCCGGAAATTTTGATGTCAAAGATGCACGTCGCGTCGCTCTGGTCGCCCTATTACGGATAAAACGGATGCCATTTTTGAAAACGTGGAGCAAGATCGGCATATCAGTAGTTACGACGTAGCTGAAGAACTGGAAATTGACCACAAAACAGTTTTAGCGCATTTGAAAAAAACTGGGTACACAAAAAAGCTCGACATTTGGGTACCTCACGAGCTCACTGAAAGAAACCTAATGAACCGTGTACTCATTTGTGATTCTTTATTACGACATAATGAAACCGAACCATTTTTGAAGAAGCTGATAACTGGTGATGAATAGTGGATCACGTATGACAAGAACGTGCGATAAAGGTCGTGGTCAAAGGCCGGTCAGGCTTCACAGACTGTGGCGAAACCCGGGTTAACTCGCAACAAGGTGATGCTGTGTGTGTGGTGGGATTGGAAGGGCATTATTCATTATGAGCTGTTACCACCAGGCAGGACCATCGATTCTGAACTCTACTGCGAACAACTGATGAGATTAAAGCAAGAAGTTGAGAGAAAGCGGCCGGAATTAATCAACAGAAGGGGTGTGGTTTTTCATCATGATAACGCTAGACCTCACACATCTTTAGCCACTCAGCAAAAATTAAGAGAGTTTGGCTGGGAGGTGTTAATGCATCCGCCGTATAGTCCTGACCTTGCACCTTCAGATTTCCACCTGTATCGGTCTCTTCAGAATTCTTTAGGCAGTGTCAGGTTAACATCACGAGCGGACTGCCAAAACTACTTGTCGCGGTATTTTGACCAGAAGTCCCAAAATTTCTATAGCAATGGGATCATGTCCCTACCTACAAGATGGCAAAAAGTTATCGAACAAAATGGTACCTACATACTTTAGTTAAATGTAAATAAAGTATATTAAAAAATGTTTTGAATTTTCTTAAAAAATGCGAAGAAACTTTTTCCCCAACCTTTTAATATTGGTTGCTTTGTATTGCGCCGGAACTAGAAGACCCGTCAGTCGGCCAGCGGTAAAACTGTCGGTCCGACCTAATGTGAACCGGGCCTAAGTAGGTATTCAGGTTTTATGCAAAAATAGCCGTACCTTAGACATGTCTTCATAGAAAAGGAATAGCAAGTTTGGATGGTGTCTCTTCTCCCAAGCTTCTTTTACACTATCGAAGAAGGGCGTCCAGTAAACTGCAAATACATCAAGCTAAGTTTCAACATTATAATTTTTGAGTTAATTATAGAATAGTCGAATAACCTACGCAGTATTAGATACTCATCGTGTTTATCTAGCTATAGAAAGTTTAGTAATGAAGTCTGAATAAACACCTACATTTATTAAGAAAACAATTCGTAAACCAGCAACATTGCTATAACTTTCTACTTATAGTATAAATAATTGGAAATTATCCTTACCCGAGCTGCTGATGAAGAAATTCCAGAAAGTTTTGAAGTCTCCGCGGTACCCAAGCAACCTGTGCAACTTCTGTAGGTAGAAGAAGGATACCACCACATCCCTGGGATCCCGCGCCACGTACACCACTTTGGCATTATCCAGCAAGGCTGGTGGTAGCAAGGATATTGGCAGGTGGGTGAATACGAAGCGTGGAGACTCCGCCTGAGACAACCTTTGGGTTGCCGGAAGAGTTATTGTCTCAAGATTTTTGATCTTCGTTGCATCCATAGTCTCACTGAAGATTCTATTCCTCATCAGTGGATGTAAGAGCGAGGAACCCCTTACAAAAAAAACATGAAATCTTATTCCATCATGTTATACATCTTTACTAAAATAGATTATGACCTTTGCTAGGTCTTGAAGGTCAGACAGACACACAGTCAGTCGAGTAATTTATTATATTAATTTATTATATTTGTATTAAGAAATCGAGTACAAGTCCCAAACAGCGGCCAAGAAACTGGGCATCCTAAATAGGGTGAAGCGATACTTTACGCCTGGACAGCTTTTAACCCTTTACAAAGCGCAAGTCCGATCCAGCATGGAGTATTGCAGTCACCTTTGGGATGGATCAGCTAAGTACCAACTAGCCGCGCTTGACTCAGTGGAACGCAGAGCTAAGAGGCTCATTGGCGACGTAAAACTGGTGGATGCCAAGCTTCATAGCTTGGCTCATCGCCGCAAGGTTGCCTGCTTGTCGGTCTTCTACAGATTGTACTTCGGAGAGTGTGCCCGAGAACTCCACGACCTCATTCCACCGGCCCCCTTCTACCATCGGACATCTAGACGCACTGCCAGTTACCATCCCTACCTGGTTGCTATTCCACCAATTCGCAAAGTGAGAGTGAACAGGCTTCTCCTGGGTGAGCTCACTCCATCGTCGACTTTGTCTCTGTCACCTCTGACCTAGACTAGAGTCAAGAGCAAACCCATCACAGATAAAAAAAGAAAACAGTTTCACTTTGATTGCCCCACAAGTTCAAGCGCCTAATATGTATAGAAAATGAGAGCGTCAGACTTGATACAAATATGTAGTACTTACTCCAAAAACAAGAACTTTCTTTTTTTAATGATGGTCTCCGATTCGGTGAAGTTCCAATCGTTGGCGACGATCCCAACTAGTTCGCGAGTCCACGTCGAACCTGCAAAGGTACCGATGTAAATAGAAAGCTTTTCAGGTCTGCCAAGGTTTGAGAATAATTTAGGTGGAGGTCAAGAGGGGAGAAATTTTTTCAGTTAGTGAATTCTTAGTTCTAAGGTAAAGTTTACAGGATCTGCAGTCAATACTCGTAAATTATCGTTCTTCCGTAATTTTTAACGGCATGAAATTCTGTTAGCTCTTGAACGATTACCAGAGATACCAGATTACCCTATATTTTTTATTTATTTATTTAGTTCAGACATCAATATGGTCCATTTTGTTAGTAAAGTACCTTATCACTAGTGTTAGTAGTACACAGACAGAAGGAGAAGAATAGTAGGTGACTGAGGCAGGATCTGCAGAGAACGATAAAGCAAGGAATAAGCTACCTGACCATTCTCCACACATAGTGCCTCAGAAAAGGGGAGTAAGGACTCTCCACCACAGTTTTCAGGATGCTATTGTTACTGACCCGCTTTCTACGCATCAGTGATGCGACTTTTTTGCGAATCACTGCATGGAAGCCGTCAGTTCGGTTCTGAGAAAACATCTCCGATGCGCTACAGAAACGGGGCAACTTCAACAGCATCCTAAAAATATTATTGTATAGGATGCGTAAGACATCTAGCGATCTTTTGGTGTAGCTGACCCACAGACCCCCCGTGTACAGACCTTGACAAAACGCCTTGAACAGGGTGATCTTGACTTGGTCCGCACAACGAGAGAACCTACGGGCCAACATGTTCCCTTGGACCACCAGTGCCCTACGCTCCCTTTAGATGTCTACATTATCTTTAAGGTCGTCGGTAAGTATGTGCCCCAAGTACTTAAATTGGTGGACTTTGTTTATGCTCATACCATTCAGAGAAAAACTAGGTTCATGATTAGGGCACTTACCGCCGGCCTTAAAGACCATGTATTCACATTTACGGACATTGTACACAAGGCCGTGCAAAGCAGCATACCCCTCGCACACCTTCAACATTTCTCTGATAGATCCCTCAGTCGGGCCCAGCAGCACCATGTCGTCCGCGTAGCTGATGCTGTTAATACTAACACCACCAACCAGCCACCACCAGCCGACACGCATACTGAGCTCGACTATGAGATCTTTAATATAAAGGTTGAAGAGCCGTGGAGACGTCAGCCCCCCCTGTCTCACACCGCACTCCAACCCATATGACTCAGAGAACGTTCCGGCCCACTTTACACAGTTCGTTTGGTTCGCATACCAATACTGCATGAGCTTTAGCACTGATGCCGGTACATTCCTGTCACCCAGCTTTCTCCAGAGCACATCATGTGACACCAGGTCGAAGGCTCTGGAGAGATCCAGGAAGCAGGCATACACCGGCGTTTTTCGGTCTGTGTAATATTGAACAGTATTCTTCAAACCTAGCACAGCACTTTCGGTTGAAAGCTCAGCTCAAACAAAACTGTGCATCGTGCAGCCACAAATACTTCTTCAGGCACGAATCAAGCATACTGTCCAATACTTTAGCCGCTGTGGTTGCAAGGGAGATAGGACGGTAATTTCCCCTGTCCGAGATATCTCCTGTCCTGTTTTTTTACTATAGGTACTACAGTAGTTTGCATCAGCTCAGCAGGTAAGTGAGAGTGACAGAGGCACATTGTATAAAACCAGGACAGGACCCTCGGCAGGTGACCTCCCGCATGTTTGAAATGCTCGATGCTGAGTCCGTCGTGGCCAGGCGATTTACCTCTGCACATGCCTTGAATGACAGAACTAACTTGAGTGGCTCCGCCCCCCCCCCTCCCCACAGTCGGACTCAGCATCTACCATTGCAACTGCAGGGCCCAGTGGAGATTGCACTTTAAAATGTTTCATAAACATAATAGGTGAGGGAAAAAGTTTCTTCGCATTTTTTAAGAAAATTCAAAACATTTTTTAATATAGTTTATTTACATTTAACTAAAGTATGTAGATACCATTTTGTTCGATAACTTTTTGCCATTCTGTAGGTAGGGACATGATCCCATTGCTATAGAAATTTTGGGACTTCTGGTCAAAATACCGCGACAAGTGGTTTTGGCAGTCCTCTCGTGATGTTAACCTGGCACTGCCTAAAGAATTCTGAAGAGACCGAAACAGGTGGAAATCTGAAGTTGCAAGGTCAGGACTATACGGCGGATGCATTAACACCTCCCAGCCAAACTCTCTTAATTTTTGCTGAGTGGCTAAAGATGTGTGAGGTCTAGCGTTATCATGATGAAAAACCACACCCCTTCTGTTGATTAATTCCGGCCGCTTTCTCTCAACTTCTTGCTTTAATCTCATCAGTTGTTCGCAGTAGAGTTCAGAATCGATGGTCCTGCCTGGTGGTAACAGCTCATAATGAATAATGCCCTTCCAATCCCACCACACACACAGCATCACCTTGTTGCGAGTTAACCCGGGTTTCGCCACAGTCTGTGAAGCCTGACCGGCCTTTGAACACGACCTTTTTCGCACGTTCTTGTCATACGTGATCCACTTTTCATCACCAGTTATCAGCTTTTTCAAAAATGGTTCGGTTTCATTACGTCGTAATAAAGAATCACAAATGAGTAAACGGTTCATTAGGTTTGTTTCAGTGAGCTCGTGAGGTACCCAAATGTCGACCTTTTTTGTGTACCCAGTTTTTTTCAAATGCGCTAAAACTGTTTTGTGGTCAATTTCCAGTTCTTCAGCTACGTCGTAACTACTGATATGCCGATCTTGCTCCACTTTTTCAAAAAGGGCATCCATTTTATCCGTAATAGGGCGACCAGAGCGACGTGCATCTTTGACATCAAAATTTCCGGATTGAAAACGCTTAAACCAAATTTGTCCTACGCTCACAGACACTACACTAGGTCCATAAACATCGCAAATTTTTTTCGCGGCTTGCGTTGCATTTTTACCTTTTTTGTAGTAAAATTTTAAAATGTATCCAATTTCTTCATTAGATTCACTCATCTCGACGGTACGAAAAACAAATGAAAATCACACATTTTCCTAATTTGAATTTGGAATTATGTTCTTTAAAATTTAAACTTTCAATGATACAAAAACCAGCCAGATACAAATAGTATAGCCAAAGAGATTTTATTACAAGTTCATACATACTATAATGCGAAAAGACTTTTTCCCCAACCTAATATTATATTTGCAGCTCCCCCCGGATTATGTCCTCTAGTTCTCGCATCATTCTTTTCTTCCCTTCAATACGTCGTATGGGCATCTTTTTCGCATTGGGTAGCGAAATAAAAAGCAACGACTTAGCTTTCTTCACATCTTCGGCCGAAAAAGCAGTAGTACACAGTTGATGAATACTCTGTGCATCCATAAAACCGAGAACATTATTAAGAAATGCCAACACTTCATTAATAACATTACAGTTCACACATTTGACTATGGCCGAGGTCATTGTACTCTCCGTGAGTCACTGGTCAAAGAAATGGCGCGTCTGAACTACGTCGCGTGCGCGCGGAGACTGACTATAACATTGCAAAAATCCAATAACATTGCAGAAACCCTATAACAATGCAGAAACCCTGAAATAACATTACATAATATCACGTTAGGCAGAAGTGTACCTATTACACCCACATTTCTCCAGTTATATTTAAGGCCCTCAAATAAGGCATCTTTATTTTTGTTCCCAGCACAGTGCACAAATGAAAAAATTCCGGACACGATAGCACATCTACGATATCTGATGGGGCTGCAGCAACAATGGCTAATTACGTTTTCTTAATAATTAATACAGTACACCAGAACTAATTTTATTCTCATCGTAGTTTTATGACAGTGTTCGCGAGTGTAGGTAGCACTGAGGTAGCTGAATGGTCTTTATTTATTTATTCAAGGA
Organism: Dicycla oo; assembly: GCA_948252095.1. Classification (NCBI taxonomy): domain Eukaryota; kingdom Metazoa; phylum Arthropoda; class Insecta; order Lepidoptera; family Noctuidae; genus Dicycla; species Dicycla oo. The sequence goes on along the minus strand of OX411736.1, from coordinate 19,353,081 downwards.
CAACCAACAAAGCATACACCAACATACATGTCTAAGTACTCATATTTTTACATTTTCTAGTGTAGCTTTAATTAAAGGCTGCCATGGCATGCATTAAACCTAGGAGTAGGAAATACAGGTATATAACAGATTTTACTTATTTAATTAAATTGCTACAATACCAAGCAATAATAAAAAAGAGAAAAAGATAAAAACATTTTCTAAATATTTATGTAAGTGACAAAGACGAAAGAAACTACAACATTCTTTTTAGGGTTCCGTACCAAAATGCTAAAAAGGAACACTTATGGTGCGACTCAGTCTGTCTGTCTGTCACAGCTGAATATCTCAAGAACCACTAATGCTAACAACTTGAAATTTTGAATAATTTTAGATGACATTTGCCAACTATTTTGCAAATAAGAAAGAAATAAAAATATACGTATATTGTTTTGCAACAGGGACTGCAAGAGGGTCTTAAAATTCGAAGTGGGGCTAGGACATGCGGGGTATCATTTGAAAGAGCGCTATTTGCACATTTTCAAGCATTTTTTTTAGGCCGCATAGTTATCGACTTTTGATGAAAAATGTAAAAAAAAATACCATTACCAATGTACGTGATTGCATTTTTCAGCATTAAGCCACATGTTATTGTCCAAACACCACTGGGCAAAACGGTTTAAGTCTTCTTGGAGTTTATATGGATCCTGATGACACTATTCGTTTTATAATTTTTAGATCATCCGCGTATATCTTTGAGTGTACAAAGCAAGTTGCTACGTCGTTTATGAATATATTGAAAAGCAACGGGGCCAGATGGAAGTCTTGGAGTACGCCTGAGGGTTTCAGAAACAGGTTCGACAAATAACCATTGACCACGACTTTAGATGTGCGTTTAACAAGGTAAGACTCACACCACTGCAATAAGTTTCCTGCAATTCCGATTGCGTGAAATTTGTTACCAAAAATTTTGTGATCCACCTTGTCAAACGCCTTGCTAAAATCAGTGTAGATTACATCTACGGGTGACCTACGTTCTATGGCGTCGACTAAATCCGATAAAAAGCACGCAAGATTGGTCCTAGTAGAACGGCCTTTCACGAAGCCGTTTGGTTCAGGCATCAATGTTTGTTCCACATGCCACTAAAGTAAAGCTATATCCTGAGACATTGTTCACACACGGTCATCTAATCCCAAACTAAGCAGAGCTTGTACTATGGAAACCAGATAACTGATATACTACATACTACTACTAATACTTTACGAATACTTTTACTACTTTTTTTTTGTAAATACATACTTATATAGATAATTACACCCAGACTCAGGACAAACAGACATGTTTAATTTGCATTTTTTGCACACAAATGTTTGTAATGGATGGGAGTCGAAACCACAACCAGCGTCATGACAGGTGGTATCTTAACCAGCCACTCCATCTGGCCTGTGAAATAGGCCGAAGTTTCGACACCTTGCCAAAGATAGACAAAATAGATACTGGGTCTATAGTTATTTGCGACGGATCTGTCACCAGACTTATAAAAATCGGTACTACTCGTGCTTCTTTCCAAGTCTTCGGAAAACAACCCGTGCTTAATGATCTACCTAGTCTTGCCATAAATATGCATGAATGACAAGATCTGCTCAACTCACCTGGGCTTAAAAGCTGCACCACAAACTCCAATATATATAGCCGAACAGCTGACCGCTCTCACAAAAAGACTATTTTACCTTACAAGGACCTACGCTAAATCCAATAAATATAGTTTCTGCTGGACGTCTAATGGGCGAGTAATGTTGAAAAAGAATCCCGATAGTCAAGCCATTTTGGTCAAAAATGAAGATCACCTGAAACTACTGGCCACTGCTGTCTAACAATGACTACCTGTGTATAAGTATCCTACATATTTTTGCTACTATTTATTACTTTATTCAGATAAAACTACTCAAAAATGTGTCTATTACCTAAAAACAACAATTACGAAACCGCATGTATATAAATGTAAAACTCATTACTGTTACTCTTACCATTACCTATTACTAAGCTCCGACACACACAATATACACCATACACTAAAACTACACTACCCACAATTAATACACGTTATCCACACACATTATTCACGCACCTTCATACCGATTTATGATGTACCCTCGCACGAACATAACACGCTACTTAAGGAATTTTTTAACTTATACCTACTATCAACTAATCTGCATAATAAATGTTCACTACATTTTTTCTCTTCTGTTTATCCAGAAAGTAACTTAATACGAACAACATCTCCAGTCAACCAATTACACCTTTTTGATCAATACTTATCCTCCCACAAAAATGAATAACAACCTAAACCACTTATTTGACAAGATAGACGAGCATTCCGTATCTGTATCCCACACATGTGCACCGGAAGAAACACAATCGTTTTTAAAACATCCTAATTCATATCTAAAAATAATTTCGCAGAACATCCGATCTATAAATTGTAACTTTTTAAACCTTCAAACTCTGATGCACCGTATTTCATTTGACTGTGATCTGGTAGTTCTGACCGAATGTTGGCTACCTTGTTCTAGTAACTCTAACATTCCCATGTTGCAAAATTATAATTCGCTTATGACCACCAAACACCTTAACCAAAGTGATGGTGTGGTAGTCTATGTGAAATCGGACCTAATAGTCACATGTGAAGAGCCAGACTTTGGTAAATCTGCTTCTGGCCTAATAATTAAAATAAATTCTGAAGAGGCCATAGTCTGTATCTATCGCTCACCATCAAATGATAATATCGATAATTTTCTTTTAACTTTAAATAATCTACTCCTGTCACTACATAAGTTCAAAACGGTTATTATAACCGGTGATATTAATCTAGATATAAAACCTAGCACGGTTGATGCGCGCGCCCATGATTATTTGAATTGTTTAGCCTTCCATGGTTTCCTCCCTGCCCATACCCTACCTACAAGAGGCAGCAATTGCCTTGATCATTTGATCTTAAAAACAGGCTGTCGCTCACTTACGTTTGTGTATGACACCACAATCACTGATCATTACTCTTCCTTGTTTTGTTTGGACAAGCAACGTGAACGAACCATTGCTAGCTCCACTATGTCTAAAATTGATCATGAGGCTCTTGACAAATCTATATCCCAAATAGACTTTAGTCATATTCTATGTATAACGGACGCTAATGCAGCAACTGATTGTCTTATAAACTTGTTGTCATCAGCTATCGCAAAAAACACGACTTTTAAAAAATTGCCGGCAAAAAAGAGAATCCTCAAACCGTGGATTACTCCTGGTTTATTAAGGTGTATAAGAAATAGGGACGCTCTGCATAGAAAACTCAAAATATCTCCAGATAATGAAGTATTAATACTAACTTATAAACGATACAGGAACTATTGCACTAAATTGTTAAAAAAAGCAAAGAGACAATATGACACAGAAGAACTCAACAATGCTAGTCACAATCCAAAAACACTCTGGGATACCATAAAGCGAGTTACGAATACAAATAAAACTAAAACATCATCCTCACAACTTCTCAAATACTCATCAACACCAGTACAATCTTGTAACGAAGTAAATTCCTTTTTTGCCAGCATTGGTAGAACACTAGCATTCAATCATACCTTCCACACATTCTCACAGCCAGCTACACCCTCACAAACCCAACCAAAATACATTCCAGTAACATCATTTGTCCTAGATCCAACAGATACTGATGAAATTATATTGGCCATAGGATCGCTGCGACCAAACGCAGCCATTGGCTGGGATACCATTTCACCACTTTTCTTAAAGAAATACGCAAGTACTCTGGCACCCATACTAAGCCATATATTTAACCTTTGCTTTGAAACTGCCGTTTTTCCCACTTCTATGAAAAAGGCTATAATCCATCCAGTCTTCAAGGGTGGAGATGGGAATCTACCAAATAACTACCGTCCGATTGCGGTTCTAAGTGCTTTGTCAAAACTACTGGAACGCCTAATAAACAAAAGACTTATCCACTACCTCGAACATAGTAACCTTTTATCCCCACAACAGTATGGTTTCCGCAAAAATAAATCTACTTGTGATGCAGTTCAAGATATTACTAGTCATGTAATACAGCAATTAAACAAAAATAAAAAAGTTCTTACCCTGTTCTTGGATCTCGCAAAAGCGTTTGACACCGTTACCATCCCCACCCTTCTGCTCAAGCTTGAAACCATGGGTGTTAGAGGAATACAACTGGAGCTTTTCCGGAGTTACCTAACCAACCGCACTCAAATTGTTAAGATTGAAAATCATAGCAGTAGCGAGCTCCCCATCTGCTACGGGGTCCCCCAAGGTAGCATATTAGGCCCCACCCTCTTCTTAATATTTATTAATGATCTGTGCAATCTTGATATCCCTAATGGCAAAGTTATTGCATTTGCAGATGACACTGCTATCACATTTACAGCCGATAGTTGGTCAGAGCTTGAACATGCAGCTCAATATGGTTTCAACATAGCCAGCGAATAGAATCTGGAAATTGAAAGAATTTTTCCTTGTTTATATTAATTTTAGTTTTGCACCTAAACAGTCCTTCATTCTACATGCTAGGCACAACAACATTGGCTATTCTATAATGATAATCGAGGGTGGGCGCTGATACCTATAATTACAAGATATTAAGTTATCTTAGCTTAGGTATTGGCTGAAACTATAATATTATGTTACTTTACTTACCTTACGGCCTATTTTTATTGTAAACTATGTATATTTATATTAAGGTGCAATAAACTTATTTTTATTTATTTATTATTTATTTATAGCTCTGGAATGGCTTCGCTCACACACTCTTACACTAAACACTGACAAAACAAACTTTCTTACTTACTCAGTCAGCCCAATCACACAACCACACACTCCAATCACAATAAAAGCGCATCTTTGTCAAACTAAAACCTCCTGTCACTGTTCATCTATAGCATCTGTTGAACATACAAAATATTTGGGCGTAGTGCTAGATAAGTACCTAAACTTTAAGACACATATAAACCTGCTTACTACAAGAGTTCGTAAACTTATTTACATATTTAAAAATCTTCGACATGTAGCAAATTTAAATACTATAAGAACTGTCTATTTTGCTATATGCTCCTCTATTGTTACATACTGTATTTCCTGCTGGGGTGGTGCGGCAAAAACGACTCTGAAGCCTCTGGAAATAGCCCACAGAGCTGTTTTAAAAGTTGCTACTTTTCGCCCTATTTTATATCCTACCAGTGAGTTGTACAAAGATTGGAAAATTCTTAACGTAAGACAACACTATATCCTACAAGCCGTCCTATTACAACATCGCAAAACCCCATTCAAAAAAATCACAAAACGACGTAAAGATCTAATATGTACAGTACCGCAAACACGATCCTCCTGCATTAAAAGATTCTGCTACTACCAAAGCCCAAATTTATATAATAAAATTAATAAACACTGTCCAATCTATGGTATGACATACCATAACAGCAAAAAAGCAATTTACTCATTTCTACAAAATAAAACTTACGATGACACAGAGAAGTTTCTATCAGCATAAATAAAAATAAAAATATACATCAAAATCTTCTATTACAGTAACAAACCCACATACACTCATACGTACAGAAACGCCAACTCACACCCACACACACACGCACATTCACAAACACGAACGCGCGCTCATACACACATACACACACTCACACCCACAATAACCCACACAACCACACTCACTTGCCTTTCAGCAAATGTTTTTATTACTTATCTTTTTATTATTCCTCTTGTATTACCTTTAGTTACACTATGTCACCAATAATTATAAAATTGTAGTAGAAGACTAGTGTTAAGCCACATACTGTGTACAATTTAATTATAATACCCAATGGGGACCGGCACTGTACTCCCTTATACAGGTTATTCTATAATCTAGCTGGGAATGCAGCACCTCACCACCATTTCTGTTGTAGTTTTAGTACACTAAATTTGTCACCCTGTAAATTGTCATGTACTACAATGCTGTTATGATGAATAAACAATATTATATATAAATATTGTCACGAAGAAAATTTTTTTTTTATTGCAAATAATATTTATTACTTTTACAGTGTTAGTTTAATACATAAAATATAAAAGCTTATTCGAAGTGGTCTCCATTGGGATACAGTCCTTTAAACGTTATCAATAGAAGCACGCACTCTTTCCATGGGAAAATTCTTCACTGCCAATCGTATGGATTGTTTTAGGGACCCCAAATTATCATGGCGTTTAGAGCAAGCCGTACTCTCTAAAACTGACCATAAATCATAATCCAGCGGATTAAGATCGGGACTAGACGACGGCCAGTCTTCAGCTCTGATGAAGTCCAAAACGTTCACTTCCAACCAAGACTGCGTGGACCGAGCTTTATGACCCGGCGCCGAGTCTTGTTGGAAGGACCATACTTGGTTATTGAACATGGTGTTGTTAAGGGGCTTAACTACCTTCTCAAGAATGGTATCTTGATACACTTGTGCCGATGTTTTGATACCTTTTTCACAAAAATATGGCTCAGTCACTCCTTCATAGCTAACACCCCACCAAACCATCACTGAAGTCGGATAATGCCCACGTTGCACTCTGTCGACTAATTGGGAAGCTTCCTTAGAGCTTTGAGCATAAATACGGTCATTTTGTTTGTTAAAATGCTGCTCAATTGTAAAGATTTTCTCATGCGTAAACAAAATTTTTCTGTGACCTCCCTTTGCGTACCGCTTCAGTAGTTGTTTCGATTTTACCACCCTATTCTTTTTTAAATTATCAGTTAAAAAATGACCAGTGCGTCTCTTATAGTCTGCAAGTTCAAAGTCATCTTTTAAAATACAAACAGAGGAGGTCTCATTGTACCTATTAATAGCCCGGTACACAAACATTTGACTAATACCAAGCGTACTCGTATACAGAGTTTTAAAAATTGCATTTGGCTCCATACCAACTTTGTGTAATGCAATCACAGCGTATCGGTTCTCTTTATCACCCCACTCCATTTTAATATCGCAAAATATTGTACAATGTATTGGCGCGAAAATTAGAAAACTCAATGAACAATCGTATAAAAATGACAGATTCCAAATTCAAATGTAATATCTTTCTTACTTTTGATTGTAACAGTATTTATGGCCAGACTGTGTATATACATATTATATATAAAAATGAATCGCCGAAATGTATATTATGTACGCACATAACTTCCGAACGACTGCACCAAATTGGATAATTCCTTTTTTGATGTATTTGTAATTGTCAGGGCACGGTTTATATGAAAGAAAATGTTTAAAAAGTTGCCGGGAAAATTGGAAAATTCGGGAAAACTGAAAGTGAATTTTCTATGGGAATTTTGTATGAATTATTGAAATTTTGACAGGACAACCCTTGTTATTATAAATCATAGAGAGAGGTTTTCCCAAAAAGTCACAACAATATAGCAAAAATAGAAGGCAGTCCGTGAGGCCCTGGCCCATTATTAGGGTCCAGTCTCTTTAAAGCTTTAATTACAGAATCCGTGGTTAGTGTCAATTAAGTCAGAAAATTAGTATGCTGACATTGCGCAGTCCCGTATTTAGCAATATCGTCAACAGTATTGCCACTATAAGGGTTATAAACAGATGAAAAACATGTGGTAAATATGTTCCAATTATCTGCTTCGTTACTACCTTTGATATCGCCGTAATGTATTATGAAGGGTACGTTCTGTTACCATTCCGTTTATTCTTTAAAAATGACCAAAATAGGTTAGGGTTAGAAGTGATCGAAGATTCAATTGCCTTTATATATTGCCTATAATTATAATCCCATCAAAAATATTTTCATGTAAAATGTTGCCAGGACGAGACCATAAGGCTCGCACTGTCAAAAGCTATCAGATCTCATGTAGAGCCAAGCTTCTAACTCTATACGCCCTAACTGTAGATACAAGCCCTAACTTCACAAACTCTACACCTTAATCAAAATATGAGGCTTGGCCGTTTCGTTCGTGAGTGAGTCTGTGTGGTGATTTATTTATTGAGTGAATGAATGAGTGAGTGAAACGGTATTTATTCGTAATCGAATAAAATTTACCTGATTTGCGCACATAAACTCGTCCTCCACGTACCCACACAAAATAATTTAGTTCCTTCGCTCGAAGTCGGTTTGCAGCGTGTAGGTTTTTATTTTCCATTGTAAGATTCTCAGTAACAAATATCGCAATAGATAGCGATCGCTTTACGACCGAATTCTGTCGCAAAGTCCTAGTGGGGTCCCTAGACGAAAAAATCACATACTTGTCCAGCAATTTTGACCGTCTAGGTACCCCACTAGGACTTCGCGACCGAATTCGGTCGTAAACATACATAATAAATATTTCGAGACTGCAGGCCCAGGCCTATTACACTGGTGTTCAGCTTCTCATTTGGGTGATTCTTGTTGTATTGTATTGTAGCCGCAAGCAAGGAATCCCGGGTGCGTGTTTACCAGGATAGTACGTGGGCGAGAAGATTCAGGGTTTGACTTGGGAGCGCATGAACAATAAGATATGTCGCCATCGTTTATAGAACCTTGACAACTTGACCGAGTCAACTAACAATGCTCACTACATTCTCAGCCCTGTGCTCGCGTACACACTGAAGTTCCAAGTTAGTAGACCTAGACAACTGGTCCATCTGTCTGACACGATTAGACAGAACGTTGACCTCTGACCGAAGCAGTTCGTTTTAAGTTTTTAGTTGTTTCATTGTGGAGTTATGAGCGACCATATCGCTATTTAAACTGTCAAATTGTCCACTCGAAAAACTGAGGCAATCCTCCCTCCCTTACTCTTTTTTCTATCTCTCAGTTCACGCAATTCAACATTCAAGGTGTTTCTCATTTCGCTCATAGATTCATTCATAACTGAACGCATTTCATCGCATATGTATATCGGAGCGTGCACTGTCTGTAACAGATGGTTGCACTAATTCCGGCTTGTTTTGCATCTTTCGACGCATTACATTAAATGTTATATGAGCCATGCCTGTTGGTGTCAAAGGGAAACGGGATCATTACCTTTGGGCTGTTTATTACCACAACCGAGGCATATCCACTTCTGGCTTCCATCGAGAAATTTATTTCCTTCTTCCGGTGAGATATCGAGGCATAAGTAATGATATTTGTCTGTACAACGCTGGCATTCTAAGTAATCCTTTTCTATTAAGTCATTACAAACAGCACAACCAGTCATGCTTATTCTGTGCATGCGCACTGTGCGGCGATGACAAGGATGAAAAATTGCAAGTGTTTCTTATCGCAGGGAAGGTGCGGCACGTCCCCGCGCAGCGTAGACAGAGAACGCTATAGACAAAGCGTGAACAAAAAGAGACAAAAGAAAATACGTCAGTATATTTATCTACATGTTCCATTAAAAATGCAAAAACCCGAAAGTGGTGGAACAAAGCGATAAGCTGACACCACCAATAAACCAATGCACAAATAATGCAGACGAAAGCCTGTCGAAGCGTAAAAAAATTTGCATATTAAGTACAGACAACAAAAATAAATTGCTTCATATTGCAGAAAATACTTTTGAGAAGTATGAACTCTGTCATTACATCACGCCTCATGGAATTATGGAACTTCTGTTAAAAGGTATCAAAGAAAAGTTATTAAGAGTTCACTCTACAGGACTTCTGTATTATATTGATAGGTGAGGAAGACTTTAAAATAACAAATAAATATTTTGGTAGCATTTTACTAATTAGACAAATGTTGCAAGAAGTCTCGAACACTACGAGTAATATAATTATCTGCACTCCAACGTACAAATTTTTCACAAACCTATATAATTCAAGAGTGGAAACATTCAATAATTTATTATATCTAGATACTATCACTCATGAACACGCCTATTTTCTGGACAGTAACTTGAACCTAAAGTATGACGACACTATGTTCAACAAACGCACGGGTGTAATAAATTACTCTGGAATTAAATCGATTTTTAAGGATATTTTCAAAATGGTTGTGGACATACAATCATCAAACACTGACTTTCGCCAACCTAACAACCAAATGAAGATAGTAACTGAATCAAAAGACACGGGACAGTTTTTTCTTCAGTCGTATTAATGTAATGCATCAAAACATTGCTGGATTGTTAAACAAATCAGACTTTTGCTGACTGTACAATTAAAAAACTTGGAAAATCAAGGGACAACTGTAGATATACTCTGTTTAACAGAGCATTTCATAATATCTGGACATGAGAGTTTATTGCATATTCCGAATTTACACCTAGCCGCTCTTTTTGCACGAAGCACAAATCGTGGAAGAACTTGTATTCTTGTAAGACAGGGGCACCAGTACGATGTTGCAAAACAGTCTGTATCAGGCGTGTTTGAAATTTGTGCTATAGAATTGACATCCTACTCAATTATTGTTATATGTGTGTATAGAGTACCAAAATATAATTACTATTATAATTATATTTTGGTACTCTATACACGTATATTCTATGAAAAACTTGACATTGTATTAAAAAAAGTTTGTGTATTATCGAATAAAAAAATTGTGTTGTGTGGTGATCTTAACATTAATGTACTGTTAAGAAATAAGACTACTCTGGATTTGGAGCACTTCCTACTTAACTATAACTTGACTCTAGCTCTCAACCAGCCTACTAGGCATCACAGTAAAACGTGCATTGATAACTTTGCACATAATCTAAGAAAAGGATCGAAAACGGAAATTATTGACCTCATGTTATCAGACCACACATCACAAATACTTAAAATACCTGTCAATAAATCGTGTCGCTTAAAATTTTGGAAAACGGTAAAAAAAGATTACTCCAAAGAGAACCTTGATAAATTTAAATCATGTATACAAAATGTATCTTTCAAAGAAGTCTACGAAAGTAATGATGTTAATGTAGCATATAAGACATTTTTGGATAATTTCTCATTGTTTTACGATCTCTGTTTTCCTGAGAAAATAATAACTATAAACATAAACAAACAGGTTAAATGGATTTCTCATGGCATAAAAACATGTAGCAAAAAACAGAGACGGTTATTGTGGGCTTACAGACTACACCCAACAAAAAAAGCTAAAAGTGATTTGAAAAAATACACTTCTTAGTATAAAAAAATTGTTAGACTAACTCAGAAGGCACAGAATAACTACTTTATAAACAACTCGCAAAATAAATCCAAAGCCACATGACAGATAGTCAACAGATCTAAAACTAACTTGCCTAAAGAACAGATACTGAAAATAAAAACAGGAAATTTGACATTAACAAATCCGAATGATGCAAATGCATTTAATGACTACTATATAGATGACATTGAGAATAATATAACAAATGACATTAAAATAAATAATAAGTTAGATAATTCAACAATGCAATCAATGTTTATGCAACCTGCTCTAAAATCCGATATTATATTAGCCACAAAGACGCTTAAAAATACTAGTACTGTAGGTATTGACGGTATATATGAGGAAAGACAGGTTAGAGAAAGTACTCGAAGGAAAGACTTACCTTCTACTATTCAACCAAAACTGAACGTGGTGGGCCATAGTTCTAGAGTTCAATCAGTTACTTTATTCAACAAGTTGCCTGTAGAATTTAAATGTATACATAGCATAAACTTATTTAAAAACAAATTAAGGACATATTTGTTGAAGATGGGGTATTATAGTATCGATGAGTTCATAAATGACCAAAGACGGATATGATATTGTATTTCTTCATTTATTATTATTATTATAATGCGTAATTAATTTGAAATATGAATGTAATGCTTTTGTTTTTTATTATTTTATTTATCATCACATCACTGTAATATTTTCAACACAATGTATTTTGTTATGAAAGAAATAAATGACTAAAAATGACTAAATGACTATCTACTAAAGTAATTAAATATGTACGAGTAATTGAGCTTATAGCACCTGTCCTAGCACATATTATTAATGTAGGTATTACCGAGGGAATCTATCCCGAAGCCTTGAAAAAAGTCATAGTCAAACCGCTCCACAAAAAGGAAGACAAGACGCATATAAAAAATTACCGGCCAATAGCCAAAATTCCTGTTTTTTCCGAAATCTTTGAAAAAGTTATTTATAACTCGTTATATCAATATCTTCAGAAATATAATATTTTGTGCAAAGAACAAAACGATTTCCGGAGAAATAAAACAATTAATATGGCTATTTTCGACCTTTTAAATAATGTTATGACTGCTGTTGATAAAAAGACTCCTATTTGTGCTATTTACACAGACATGACTAAGGCCTTTGATTATGTTGATCACAAAATCCTTCTAGACAAATTGCATTGCTATGGCATCAGAGGGAACATTTTAAAATTACTAAAATCATATCTAAGTAATAGATTGCAATGCACTGAAGTCACAAGAGTGTGCACAAAAACAAAAATGGAACGAACGTATGTGTCAAATTTCAGGAGTATAAAATATGGAGTGCCTCAAGGTAGCGTGCTTGGGCCACCCTTATTTCTCATTTAGATAAATGATTTGACAAAAGTTATAAAACAACAAATGATTTTGTTTGCAGTGCAGTGTTTGTGTGCAGTGCACTGCCATAGTAAAATGTAAGGCCTTAAATACTTATCAATTTGACATTAATAATACTCTTAGTGACATAATTAATTGGCTCAATATGAATAATTTAATAATAAACCTCAAGAAAACCAAAGTAATGCATTTCCAACAAAGAATTGAACCTCCTAAAATGTATGTCAATTACAATGGTAGCGAAATAGAAGAAGTAAAAGTAAGTGTGTTTTTAGGTATATATATTGACAATAACCTTAATTGGAAAGCTCATATAGAACAGCTATGTAAAAAAATAAATAAATCAGCCTATGCACTTTTTCAATTGGCTAAAAAAGTAAATATAGACGCGTTACTTGTTGCCTATCATGGTCTAGTAGCCTCACTTCTATGTTACTGAATTATTTTTTGGGGTCATTCCCCGGATAAGGGATTCCTATTTAAGGCACAAAAAAGGTGCGTTAGAGCCATGTGTGGTCTGAAAACAGATGACAGCTGTGCACCGTATTTTAGATCATTGAAAATACTTACGCTACCGGCGACATACATGTTAGAAATTAGTATCTTCGTCAACACAAATCCTTTTTGAAAAAATGACAATGGTACGAAATGTTCCAATACGTAGTCAGTATAAAAATTCTTTGAGTAATTAATTATAAATGTAAAACTGCAATAGTAAAAAAGTGTCCTGGGTATGGCTCCACGCATTTATAATAAAATTCCAGATGCCATAAAAGAATTAAATTTTACACAATTTAAGAAAAAAATGAAATTGTTCCTAATTGATAAATGTTATTATACTATTGACGATTACTTAAATGACGAATTAATTTAGAATTACAATTATTATTATTGGCATTAAATAATTTTGACATTTTTAATTATTGACATTTTAATTCCTCATTTAGGTCTGACTCATTTCATTTCAATTCCTCATTCAGCTGCATCCGGTTAGACTGGAAGCCGACCCCAACATAGTTGGGAAAAGGCTAGGCAGATTGATTTAGGTCTGACTCAATTTATTTCTAATTAGATAATATGCACGATTTTCAAATATTTTAGTAATTTAATTTAATTTTCAATTTGTAATCTTCAGCTAGATCTGCACACTATATTTGTACACCTCCTGGTATAACTTAGCGCTCTGTTAATCTAACATAAGATCTGTATTTCTTTACCTATGTTAACAAATAAATAAATAAATTCTAAATTCGGTATGGTATTATTGTTTGGGGAAATTCTTCGGAAATCTCTAGAATACTAATAGCAAAAAAAAAAAAAAAATGTATTTGTGCAATGTTTAACATGGACTGGTCTGAATCATGTAGACCAGTGTTTAAATCACACAAGTTTCTTACCGTTCCTTGTATTTATTTATATTTAAGAAATCACAAAATTTGTTAAAACCAACTCTAAACTCTTTGAAGCTAAAAACAATTTTAACAAACGAAAAGTATTTCACACACAGTATTTATTGAAAATGCTGGTACCTAGTATATAACTATTTAGGCGCAGTTGCGTGTATATATAACTCATTACCTAACTGGATAACAGATCTACCTTCCAAAAAATTCTGCGTGGTTTTGAAAAAAACAGTCAAGAGCGAGTTGGACTCGCGCATCGAGGGTTCTGTACCATCATATATAAAAAAAACTGTGCTATTTAGACAAGGGCAAATCTCCAGGTCATGATAATCTTAGTATAGAACACTTCCAACACGCCGGTCCGCATCTTCCCAGGGTTTTATTCATGTAATACAACTTTTGTATTGGGCACTCCTACCTGCCTGTTAAGTTGATGAGGATGATTGTTGTGCCTATAGTGAAAATCATGACTGGCGACATCTCAGACAAGGAGAACTGTAGGCCAATGTCATTGGCTACTTTAACGGCAAAGGTGCTTGACAGTGTGATTGAGCGTAGGATAGCTGGACAGCTCAATTTACATGATGCGCAGTTCGACTTTAGATCTGGGCTATCCACAGAAACTGCTATTTTGGCGCTCACACGGTCGAAAGCACACGGTCAGTTACTATACTAGCAGGAATACGCCGGGTGTACGCTGTATTTTTAGACCTTTCGAAGCCATTTGACCTGGTTAATTATAACGTCCTATGCACTAAGTTGCGCGAGCGGGAACAAGCTGAGGAGATAGCTGTATTGGTATAACCATCATATTAACTAGGTCAGATGGTAGGGTGCGTTATCTAAGACGTATGAGCTGGGATGTGGCGTGAGGCAGGGAGGTCTGACCTCCCCAGCACTGTTCAGCCTGTATGTCGATCAGCTGATCGGGGAACTCAGCAGCACAGGGGTTGGATGCTCGATAGATGGTAAAGTGGTAAACAGCATATCTTACGCGGACGACATGGTGCTGCTGAGTCCTTCGATTGAGGCACTCAGGCGATTGCTTGAGATTTGTGAGAGTTACGCCATGACTCACGGCGTATCTTGTACAATGTGAAGAAGAGTGTATTCATGGTGTTCGACGTTAGTACAAAGAAGCATAGAGCAGTGCCACCGGTGTATCTATATGGTGTAACCCTAAACCGAGTGCCTTGTTTTAAGTACCTTGGCCACTTAGTAGCTGAGGATCTGAATGATGACTAGGATATGGGATGGGAACGAAGGGCGTGGTCGGTCCGATGCAATATGTTGGCCCGCAGGTTTGCTAGATGTACGAGACCGGCTAAGATCACCCTTTTCAAGGCATACTGTCAGTCATGTTACACGTGCAGCCTGTGTATTAGACATACGCAGGGGGCCTACAACGCTCTTCGGTTCGAGTATAACAACGCCTTGCGGGTGCTGTTGGGGCTACCTCGATTCTGTAGTGCGTCAGGCATGTTTGCTGAATCGGCTACCGATACTTTTTCAGCACTTATGCGAAAAAGAGTAACATCATTGCAACGCAGGATTCGGGGGAGTGCCAATAGCATCCTGAAGGCGATTGGGAATAAGTCAGATGGCGTTTTCTTGGAGTATTGGACCTGTTTGCATAACTGCGGGTCTGATGCTACAGGGAAATTTATGAATTAGTATAACTGTAATTAAGTATAGCTACAGTCACGAACAGGGATTATTGAGCCACTAGCTTATCATCTTAACTCGGTTGTGTTACACGAATGTCACTTGTGAAATTTAACATGTGACATTTCAATAACGAAAAACGGGTGGCATTCGTGTAACACAACCAAGTTAAGATGATAAGCTAGTGACTCAACAATCCCGGTTCGTGACTGTACTAACATAGTGACGTAAGCTGTATTACTAACAAAGATCTATGGAATAAGTGTCTGAAATAAATGTTTTATTATTATTTTTATTATAATTAAATGCAAATAAAACCGATAGATTAACTAACGGTTCTCACAAACTTCGGTGACAGATATATCCTAAGTACAAGTATCAAGGTTAATTTGAATCCGATTAAAATCAAGTTAATTCAAAACAAGGTCTAAAGTCTAAAGGAGTATAGGTAAGTGGTAAGTATGGTGAAAGACTGACCTGATCTGGGGTAACTGGCGACAAATACGTCACTAGGCCTTACTTCCATGTTGTAGATGTTGGCAGCTTCAGCGGTGAACGTTTTTGGGAAGAAGTAGCCTTTCGGTCCCACGCGAATGTAGTTTGTGTGTTCGTCTGTGGCAAACAAATAAGTAAATGAAACATTTGAACGTCGTCATGTATAATTAATTCGGATTTTTTTGACACTTCAATTTTATTTGTTTGTCAGTAGTATGGATATGGGTTAAGATAATTTCATCAGCATTTAGAAGAAATATAAATAATTAAGCTAAAAATATAATACCCTAACCTATCCTAATAAAAAAATCGAATCTTTGCGAAAATCCTAAGATTATTGCGATAGTCCAGTAGTTCACTGGATTATTGGAAACTAAGAAACATTTTCGAAGTCTTCATCGAGCTTTTATCAAGTTGCTTTTTGTTTCTGACAATTCAAAAGTGCCTGTAAATGCAAATGCTTTAAGTTCCAAATGCTGTGACATATAGTGATACATAGTAAACTGTCATACATAGTAAGCTGTGACATATAGTAAACTGTCATTGAGGTAGCTCAATGACAGTTTACTGGACTACATATTTAGAAGCAGTAAGTATCTATTATATTTCCGAGTGGCTGTCAAGGTTCAGCGTAAGCTTAGGCAAGGATTAACATATTGACCATATAGTAATTTGCAATGTAATAGCAATTTTATCAAATCACCAGATACAAGTGCCTACTAATAAGATAAACGATGCCCGGTTTTCTAAGAAACTTATCGATTTAAAGGGAATCTAGTTTAATTAGAATTAAGTTTATTAAGTTAAAACATAACTTGTAATGTGAACGACATGGTGGAATGAAGATCAATGCGGATACTCGAGACGCGACATTTGTTGTTAATATAAAATTTAGCAAGACCATACAAAAACTAAGTAAAGTATGTGTAGGTAGTTATGATAATCGTGCACCTATGTTTCGAAACATAAATTATGTATTTGGGCTAAACTACTGTTCTTTTGTTATAAATTTATATGTACGTCATGCACTACTTATCTACTAAAATGGGAACAAATGAAGGCAGCTTGTCAAAACTGTTTCTTTAAGTTCTTTCGTATAATTCTTAGAAGCAACATTCCCTGAGCCCGTTTTTGAACTGCCAGCACTAAGGGAATCTTGATCGCGAGATGGTAGGGACCTAGGAACATAATAGGAAACAAAAGTTCCTTTTCTTACAAGAGAGTGCGTCAAGAACATCAGTGACGACTTCGTCATCACAGATTGTCTTGGCGCACTCTCTAAAGTGTAAAGAGTTGTTAAATTTGGTGTCAGTGTCTCTTGACTGAGTATGGTCATTTAGAGTAGGTACCAGTGTCGCCAATGTTGTCTGCCTGTATGTGATCGCCATTGAGTTAAATGAGATTTAAATGCGGATTTATTTCATCAAATATTGTGATTATAAATCTGAACATTAACGCGAAATCACAACATTAACATGGTCGTACGACCTATTATTGATCGAAGCTTACGACGCACCGTTTTCGAATTATGGGCCTCTAAATTTTATTTTGTTTTTAATTCGGAGACCCATAATTTGGAAACGGTGTTCGTAGGGCCATGCTTCTCAGAACTTAAACGGTTTCTATGAACAAGGTTAATAAGGTTCTGCAACAGCTTGAGCATTATGGAATCCGGAGTAAGGCCAACGACTGGATCAAAAGTTAGCTTGAGAGAAAGAGTACAATGCGTGGAAATAACAAAAACTTGCCAAAATGAAAGAAAAACCTATAAGGTCGCAATATAAACAAAATAATGATGGCACGCCACAGGGAGGTATCGTATCCCCACTACTCTTTCTAGTTTACATCAACGATATTCCAGATGCGATAGGCAAAGACTGCATACAATTCGCTGATGTCACTGAGTGACAATAACAAAAATTTTGAAAATGAAACCGTCCATGCTCTGGATAATAACTTGAAAATAAACATGACTAAAACAAACATAATACATTTTCAGATATACAATGCAAACATAAATAAACTAGACATTATAATGATTCCCACTTCACACTTTGACAATTGTGTATTCTTGGGTATAACGGTCGATAAAAATTGTAATTGGAAAACACACATTGATAAAATTCTTGCAAAAATAGACCGTTTTATTAATTATGTCTTGAAAAGAATTAGACAAACAGTAAACTGTGATACTGCAATGCTGGCTTACCATGGTTACGTAGGTATCATCCGTACTTAGATACGGCATTGTAATATGCGGTAACTCAGTGGATCTTGACAGAGTTTTTAAAGCTCAAAAAAATGTATCTGAGCAATTTGTGGAGCTCACTTTTTAGACAGCTGTAAGCCACGATTTCAAAAACTTAAAATTCTACCTTTGCTATGTTTATATATTTTTGGAATATGTATTTTTGTTAAAAGAAACTACAATTTATTTGAAACTAGCACTGACAGACCAAATAGCCGAACACGGCATAAAGATAGACTGAAGTCTATCTTCATGCCGTGTTCGGCTATTTGGCTGCCACCAATAAAAATAAAATTGTTTAAGAAAAATGTATACTGCATGTGGATTATTATTTATAATCATTTACCAAATAGTTTGCAAGATTTACCGCTGACAATGTTTAAAAAAGTTATTTTCAAACTTTTACTATTTAAAAAATATTATACCACTAAGGACTATTTAGAAGACAAATCAATAGAATCTGGCAGTTGTAAGTTAGACTATTTGACATCGCTGAATTGTGAATACATTTGCACGCCATGTTATGGCAGGATATGCTGAAACCAATTTGCCGTAACACCTTATGTACCATATTCTAGCAAATAAATATTTTGATTGATTGATTGCAATAAAAAATGGTTAACTTCTGTTAAAAAAAAAAAGCTGAAAGATCGACCGACAGAATATTAGTTGAATTTTTTGAAACTTTGCGGTTTCTTTTTTCTCACTCATGGTTTTTGGCTAGAGCAGCAATTTCTTTCCCGAAAAGATTTTCATCCGAGCTACTATTTTGGAAATATAGAGCATTTTATATAAAATTAAATTAAATTCGGAGGCCCATAATTCGGAAACGGTGTGTCGTAGGGCCATGCTTCTCAGAACTTAAACGGTTTCTATGGACAAGGTTGATAAGGTTCTGCAACAAATGCAAATGGTCAACTTTTGTTAAAAAAAGTCTCCGGTTTGACTGTCGTCTGCCCTTATGGAAGCTGCCTTAGGCAAGCTGGAAGATCGACTGACACTTAGACTTGTGTTCACCAATATTCAAAACACCACTGGTTAGGTATTTAAACAGTTGTTTTATGTACAATTTGGAAGGAAGTTTGACATAAACCAACAGTTTAGAAATAGCTAATTACAGACCAATAGCCTTAATTCCGGTATTGTCCAAAGTAGTAGAGAAGTTAATGTGCGAATTACTTGACAATTTCTTATCTAAATATGACATTTTGTGTAATGAACAAAAAGGCTTTAGGAAAAACAAAAGCATAAATACAGCTATTTTCGATTTATTCAATATTATCATAAAAAACGTAGATAGCAAAGTGCCTATTTGCGCAATCTTCACAGATATGTCAAAAGCCTTTGACTGCGTCGATCACGACATTCTAATAAACAAGTTAAGCGTTTATGGAATAAGGGGAAATGTACTCAAACTTATTAAATCATACCTTAGCGATCGTAAACAGTACACGGAAATAACTAGAATTTGTCCTAAGACGAAGAGTGAAATAAAATACCGATCCGAAGGACGAATAATAAAATATGGTGTACCACAGGGCAGCGTCCTTGGGCCACCCCTTTTCTTAATTTACATCAACGATTTGCCACGTCATGTTGATAATCCAATGGTATTATTTGCCGATGACAGCACCGCGTTAGTAAAATGTAAACATCCGGATAGCTATTTTATTTTATTTTATTTGTTAGGGACAAAAAACAGTTACATGCCAAGCTTAACTAGAGACTTTTAAATTAGCACACTACTTAGAAATACATTTATACACAATCATTTCATATTTATGTTACTACACATGTAACCCACAACATTGTCTATGAACAGGACATAAATAAGACCCTGGAAGATATCGTACTTTGGCTTGATAGAAACAACTTGGTGATAAACTTACAAAAAACTAACATAATGCACTTTCATCAACGCACAATTTTAAAAGAAATATCTGTAGATTACAATAAACAAAAAATTAACCAAGTTAAAGTAGCAAAATTTTTGGGGATTTACATTGACAGACAACTAAATTGGCAACCATAAGCAGAGGAAATTTGCAAAAGAATGAATACAGCGGCATATGTCCTTTCAAAGTTGTCCAAAAAAGTTGACATTTAAACTACATTAGTAGCTTATCATGGTCTGGTTGCATCAGTTCTAAGATTTGGTATTATTTTCTGGGGCAATTGCAGCTCACGGGAATACATATTCAAGGCGCAAAAACGTTGAATTAGAGCGATGTGTGGTTTGAAGACCACAGACAGTTGCGAACCAAAGTTTAAGTCTCTAAAGGTGCTTACATTTCCGTCATTGTATATTCTGGAAATGGCCATGTTTGTAAAGACCAATAAAAACCTCTTTCCCACGATGTCAGAAACTAGAAAACGACCTGTCAGAAATCAATATAAAAATTTATTACAAATCGAGTCCTGTAACACAGCGTTAATGAGAAAAAGTGTTATTTGTATGGGTCCTATAATATACAATAAATTGCCAGATGTAATGAAAAATGATACAATTAAAAACTTTAAAAAGAAACTAGTGGCCTTCCTAATAGATAAATGTTATTATTCGATTAATGATTATTTAATGGACAAATCTTTTTAGTCAGCAATGTGTATAATTAATATTATTTTGAACTTTTAACCTAATATACTTTTATTTTTAATTTAATTCTAAAATAACATTTTAATTTGACATTTTGAATATTTATTGTGTGTATAATTGTAATAATTTTATTGTAACTGTGACATTTTAATTTTAATTTGTAATTTTATTTTTAGACTATGAATTTTGCGTGCCTATTTCCAGGCAGAATGTACATGGCTCACTCCTATCTACTCCACCTGCATTTTAATGTACCTACATTCCTTGCAAATAAATGATTTGATTGATTGATTGATTGATTAAATAACTAACCGGCGGCGGCGGCGGTTTGAATGTTGGTAAACACAGCTCTAAGAAAGAATTTTTTTTTTCAATATTCGCGGGTTCTTTTTACATCAACTCATGATTTTCGACTAGAGCAGCAATTTCTTTCAAGAAAGATTTTCATTCGAGCTACCATTTTGGAAATAGTGTTTTACAAAAAGAAAATAAAAAATTAGAAAACTCCTAACTCAGAAACGGTGCGTCGTAGGACCATGCTTCGCAGAACCTACATGGGCTCTAAGATCAAGGTCAACCAGATAATGCAAAAAATGGAAAACTTCAAAAAAAAAAAGTCCTCGATCCATAGCGCCCCTAAGGCTACACTCCAAACCTTCTGCTGTTTTCCTATAGTATGAAACAATTATCAATCTTTTATACGTAAAACCGACCTTTCTCTATCAAAAAACCATAATTAGCGTGACTCAACAGTCAATTAAATTAATTAAGAGAACCTAAAACTTACTTTTAAAGTATTTCGCAAGTTGACAAGTCAGTTCTGGCTCCACTTCTCGTATTTCCAATGGATAATTATTTCTTGCATCCATTTCAAGAGATGCTTGATGATGATGATTTGTATAGAAAATAACTGAGTCTATGGACTGAAACTAGACTTTCAGGATGCCTAGGTTAAGTACTGAAGAAAATCCAGGTAACAAGAAATACGACTTTATTCTGCCACACAACCTTCTCCTCAGAGCAGCTCGAGTCAGAATCACAGAAGACAGAATTACCCTAGATGTTAAAACCGACCTTTTCCCACCTCCCAGGTTTCCGATAATTTTCGCGATACAATCGAGTTCTGTGATTGGTTAACGTTTTAATGTCGTCAACCAATTACAAATAACAATATGCTGGCCTCTGATTGGTTAGCTAATCAGAAGCATCCAACGACCAACTGACAAAATAAAGTGTTGCCAGTACAAAATTTTGAAAACAAATCCTGGAAACTAGTCATTTTGCGTTTAAATTTAATTAAATAAAAATGTAAATTAGCGAACCCTAAAAATCGACCATCCTGATATCGTGTGTGTCCTTGCACATGGTACCGAGTGGAACCCTAACAATCGGAATCAGGTCACTTAAGGCGAAAGCGTCAAGGCAGCTAAATTCAAATTTTCTTAAATATTTTGCATTTATATGTCAGTATTAAGTTGTACGTTAGTCAAAATGTGATTTGCGACCGTAACAAGTATGTATAATATTTACAGAATTATAATCATCAAAGTCATCAATACAACTTTTTAAGACCAGGTAATTCTAATAAATTACTATTTCATGAAATCATGACATTTAAGGATTATACTAACTTAAGGAGTTGTATTACTGATTGTAATGATCCCTAAACGTGCCTACGCTGCTATTGTCACCAGCAGCAAATCAGATGGGCCGCAGCCTAAGCGACAAACTGGAAAAGAGGAAAAACTGAAGGTGGGTTAAACCTGCCCAGCCTTCGGTCCGTGGCTCCTTGCCAAAGACTGAAGATCGCTGTACGCTCTCTGCGTAAAACTGGTTTAAAGACTGCACGTGTAACAAGACTGGCAGAAAGCTTTAAAAAGAGTTACCTTTACTTGATTTGTACAACGTGCAAATGTTAGAACCAGCATGTTACATCAAACGGCCAGCGATCTGCGCTCCCTCTCTATGTTGTCCCTAAGATCCTCAGTGACCCAGTGACCCGAGTACTTAAACTTAGTCATCCATGTCAAAGGAGCGCCACAGAGCGAGACACTGGGGACATCTGAATAGTTTATGACACGCGCTTAAAACATCATAACTTCGCTCTTTGGGACATTATTCTTGAGCCCATGGGTCACGGCATAGGACTCGCAAATCACCACAAGCGTCCTCAAAGCGCCTGTCGATGGGCTCAGCAGCACCATGTTATCGGCATAACTAATATTATTCATACAAACGCCGTCAATATGACATCTAACTCTGGTGCTGCTGAGTTCACCGAGCAGCCGGTTTAGTCATTAGTCATTAGTCATTTATTCATGAACAATAAATTGTATCTGAAATTACATGGTATAAAAAAGAAGATGAAATACATAAAGAAAGAAAAAAAAAAAAAAAAACACGTTAAATATTACAACAATGCATAAACATCGGGATTTCATTATAGATCTTCAACAGCATATAGACACTTATTCAACAGGAAACTTTTAAGTTGCTTTTTGAAAGAGCTTGAGTAGATAGCGCGTTTTATATCTAGGGGCAACTTATTAAATAATATCACCGATTGATATCTGGGACTGTGCTTCACAATATTCAAATTAGGCTGTACCCTGTAGCGTATAATGTCTTGTCTACGTGTGCCTTCTCTAATCTGTCGTTCTTCTTCTGTCTCATATTCATGAATATATTTGGCCATGTTACTTAAAAGTACAAATACATAAATGCTCGGCACTGTAAGTATATTCAGATTTATAAAATGTTCACGGCAACTCTCTCTTTGCGGGATACGGAGTAATGTGCGAATTGCGCGTTTTTGTAACACAAAAGCTCTGTTTATATTATAGTTATAACTTTTTCCCCAAAACATTATACTATATCTAAATTTTGATTCTACCAACGCGTGATATACCATCTTCAATTGCTCAATGCTAATTTCTGTTCTAAGTGCTCTTAACGCATAACATGCAGAACATACTGATGCATTTATACAATTTAATTCTGTTTTCCAATTTAGCTGTTCGTCTATATGTATACCTAAGAATGTAACTTCCTTAACGAGGGCAATTTTGTCATCATTCAAAACAACCTCTAAATCGTCCTTATTACGGGCTGTCGTTCTAAATAATAGTATTTTGGTCTTTGCAGGGTTGATTAACAATTTGTTCATAGTGAACCACACGTGAAATGCTTGCAATGCTGCCTTTACAGTCTCTGTTAATTTATCTATGTCATTTGCTGCTACTATGGCATTTGTGTCATCTGCAAAAATTATTATATCAATGTCAGGTAAAATTGTATTCATGTAATTAATTAAGTCATTAATAAATAGAATAAATAAAACGGGTCCCAATATAGATCCTTGCGGGACGCCCGTAGTCATCATTACTTTTGCCGATTTGTAAACTGTCTTGGAGCCATCTTGCATTTTGTCAATTTCTACGTACATTTTTCTGTTTTTGAGATATGAAGAGAATAATTTCAGGGCCTTACCTCTTATACCATAATGCGCCATTTTTGTAAGAAGTAATTCGTGGTCTATAGTGTCAAACGCTGAACTTAGGTCAAGAAAGATTCCGGCTACTCTCATTTTATTATTTATTTTTCTTATTACGTCATCTAGTAAAGTATATATGGCATCGGAAGTGCCAACACCTTTTTGATATCCGAACTGTCTTTGGTTTAACACTCTATTTACACGCAAGTGATCTAAAAGTCGTTTTTTTATGATCTTTTCAAATATTTTAGACAGGACTGGCAGCAAGGAGATAGGCCTGTAGTTTCTAGGATCAGTTCTACTACCTTTTTTATAGACAGGTATTACTTTGGCTACTTTAAGCTGGTCTGGGAAGATAGATTCCTCAATACATTTATTATAAAAGACACACATAGGTTCTGCTAGTATAGAGATATGTTCCTTAATTACAGATATTGGGATCTCATCATAACCACAAGAAAACTTGTTCTCCATACTTTTGACTATGGTTAAGACCTCATTTGGAGTAACAGAAGCAATTATCATTTCGTTATTTATTTCGAGTGTATACTTCTTAAAAAATGCTATATTTTGGTCTCTTTCTACTGCCCTAGAGATACATTTGTAGTTAAACTGTTTTGCTAAAATGTCCGATATTACTTCTGGATTCACTACAATTTGGTCATTAACTTTGAGACGAATTTCCGGTTGTATCGTTTTCTCCTTATTAGTACATTTTCTCACTACTTTCCACACTTCTTTACTTAGATTTTTGGAACTATTAATTTGCTTCATTATTGCATGTTTTTTAGCCTTTACTACAACCTGTCTATATAGTCTAACATACTTTTTCTTATACATCAAGACAGTTGAATCAACATTGTTACCATTAAGTGCACATAAGAAACGTTTCATTTTACTGGATGTTCGAATTCCTTTAGTGATCCACTTTAGTTGTCTGTTTTTCTTGAGGCTTATTTTATAATCTTTTTTTCTATAGCTGTTTTGGAATACTTTTTGAAATGTTTTGAGAAATGTATTTATACCAATGCAACTCCAATCTTTTTCACGAATACCCTGTACAAATTGGGCACTATTTTTACTATTAAATACTCTTTTATTTGTAATAATAAATGAATAATTATTTCGCGTTAAATTGCTTACATTATCCAGGCGAATATCTGCAAAAATACCCCCATGGCCATCCGCCAAACCATTATGATCTACTGCACATCCCAGAATACACGAGTCGGGCAAGTTGGTAATTATATTGTCGATACACGAATTATAATGTATTGGGTTGTATTGTTTATGTATTGGGTTGGTAAGAAAGTCGTGCGACACTTTAGTGCTCTACTAAATATTATTTATTGGAAAGCAGTTCGAGATCATTTGACCTTGGGAAATGTTAGAATATTCGAGAAGCTTCCATGTCAAAGGGTATATAAAGCACCCGTTTGGTTCGATTAGGCAGTGTTAGAATATATGGATCAGAGTGCACTTAGTGAGTGCTGCTACTAATATGTGCAGTGTGTTTAACAGTAATGTGGTTCACCATTCGACAATAGCACGTTGGTTTGAACGTTTTCATTCTGGTGTTATAACATTCGAAGAATAACCTAGGTCCGGCCGGCCAACAGACGTTAGCGACAAATTCGGCTTTAATCATTTTCATATTTTCGGAGATTTCAATCAACCGCATATTGAGTGGCTCCCTGCTACAAACAATAACACGACTGCACTTATTGGTACTGGCTCATCATCTGTTTGTAGACATATGAGTAATTTCTTATCTTTGCTTAGCGCTTATCAATACAATAGTTTCAAAAATTATAAGCGGCGTATTCTGGATCTACTAATATCCAATAGCGAGTGCGCGACTTATGCACCTTCATGTAATTTGTTACCTCTCGATAAAAATCATCCACCTTTTTGCGCCGATATAAAACGACGTTACAGACAATCAATCCTGTTAAAATTGTAAAGTATAACTATTATAAAGCTAATTACGAACTCATAAAAAAAGAATTGGATGATATAGATTGGACTAATCGTTTGCAGGGGTTGTCATCGGAGGATTGTCTGAATACTTTTTACGATGTTATTTTCAATGTTATAAGAACTTATACACCCTTTTCTAACTCACGTTCATCTAAATTCCCTGTGTGGTTCTCTAAATCACTAATTCGCATTTTCAAAAACAACAACAGAGCCTGGGTGAAATGGAAAACGTATAATAACATTTCGGATTATGAACAATTTTCGCTTCTACGGCATAGATTTCGGATCTTATGCAAGTCAAATTACGCTGACTACCTGAATTCTGTTGAGGACAATGTTAAAAAGAACGTAAAATACCTACGGAGCTACATATGTCCATAATCGTAAGGGTAATGTCGGCATTCCTTCCACTATGTTTTTTAAAAACCGGACATCCAGTGATCCGGAAGAGATTTGCAATATGTTCATGGACTACTTTCATTCGGTTTATGAACCCTCAAACCTAAATTTGAACGAATGGCTACCCCCTGAAGAGAGTAGTGACAAATCACTCATATTACTAGCATTACGTTTAGCGAAGATCAGGTTTTGAAGTCATTACAAGCTTTAGATTCCACTAAAGGTCCTGGACCGGATCAACTGCCCCCTTATTTCCTTAAAAAGACTGCTAAGAGTATATACAGACCCCTGCAAATTATATTTAATATGTTTATTTCAGAGGGCACCTTCCCTGAACAATTTAAAAGGGCTAATATAACTCCTGTACACAAATCAGGGTCCAAACAAGAGGTCGAAAATTATCGCCCCATATCTATTTTGTCTGCTTTGTCGAAGCTTTTTGAAAGGCTCGTTTATCAGGAAATTCATAAGATAATTTACAGAATTATAATAGAACAACAACACGGATTTGTTAAAAGTAAATCTACAACTACTAATCTATTAATATTTACCGACTTTCTTTTTAACAATATGGATCAACAAGAACAAGTAGACGCAGTGTACACAGACTTTCAAAAAGCGTTCGACAAAGTAGACCACAATTTGCTTCTTACCAAAATTGCATTTAACGGCATACGAGGAGATTTGGTTCGCTGGTTTGCATCATATGTTAGTAATAAATCACAAAGGGTTGTTATCAAAGGATTCCACTCGGCGGCTCAATTTTAGGGCCTCTTTTATTCATTTTGTTCATAAATGATATTGGAAATTGTTTCAGACACTCAAAATTTTTGCTCTATGCTGACGACCTAAAAATCTTTAAAGCTATAAGAAAACCTGCAGATTGTTTTCAGTTACAAGAAGATTTAAATCGATTCTCTGAATACTGCATTCAAAACAAACTTTACCTTAGTATTGCTAAATGTTTAACAATATCATTTACAAAAAATGAAAACGTTGTAAATCATAATTATAATCTAAACAATGTAACTCTATTGAAAGCTCCATCCGTGCGAGACCTAGGGGTACTGCTAGATAACAAACTTCACCTTGATCAACATATTGATAACATCACCAAAAAGGCTTATCGTATGTACGGGTTCGTTATGAGATCAGCTACTGAATTTAAACATGCAAGCACTTATTCTCATCGCTATAAAGCACTAGTTAGATCTCAACTCGAATATGCAGTGGTAGTGTGGAACCCTTTTTATAATAAATATGTTGAGATGCTAGAAAAAGTGCAGCGCAAATTCCTCAGATCGATGCACTATAGGTGCTCCCACAATTTCCCAACCTATAAAAATCTATTTAATAAATACAATCTAATGAGCCTGAAGTCTAGACGTTTATATCTAGAAATTATGTTTCTTTTCGATGTATGCTATAACAGGTATAATTGCTCTGAGATTACTAATAAAATATGCTACTATGTCCCAAGAACTGTTATTAGACGAGAGGTGCGCGCACGTCCTCTTTTTGCTGTGTCCCATTGCCGCACCAATGCTGGTTTGCGGGCGCCTCTACGTCGCTTGTGCAAAAACTATAATGATTTTTGTTCAGAAACTACAGAATTAGATTTATTCTCAGTGTCAGCAAATAGATTTCGTTCTGCTTTGATAAAGAAACTTAAGGATTCCGATGTATAGTTATTTGAACAGTCTTGTAGTCTTACTCGCATAGATTGTTCATTAGTAAAGTTATATGAATTGTATATGCTGTGGATAACGTTGTGAGTTTCACATTTATATAATATCATTGTTTATATTACTTGCGCAGATATAATGTGTTACTGTTTGTTTGTCCCAAATAAATAAATACCTTCAAAATACCCTAGAAGAGTTTTTTGATTTAAAATCAAAGGATTTTTGGGTGGATGGGATTCTAAGTTTACTGGGGCGTTGGGCAAGAGTTGTAGATGGAGAGTATATCAGTCATTAATACGACCTTAATTAAATATTATGTTTATTTAAAGAAAGTGTTGTTTGTTTCGCAAGACTTTTCTACCAACCCAATATAAGTTGAAGAGGCGGGGTGAACTTAACCCCCCTGTCTCACTCCGTACTCCAGCTCATACACATCCGATTGAGCCTCAATTGAAATTGAATTGAAAACTAATTGACTGAATTGTAATTCCAATGGTATTTCGGGAATCAATTCTTTCAGAGCTACACAAAAGCCACTTTGGTATTGTTCGCATGAAGCAAGTAGTACGATCATATTTTGGTGGCCGGGTTTAGACTTAGAAATAGAAGATGTTACAAAAAAGTGTGTATTCTGTCTGAATAATAATAAAAATCCACCAAAATCACAACTAAAACCATGGACGGTACCACCATCCCCATGGTACTGACTTCACGCCGATTTCTTGGGACCATATTATAATAAAATGTTCTTAGAGATTGGGAACAGCTGTTCAAAATGGCCTGAGGCTTTTAAAATTGCTAATATTTATGCAACAAGTACCATTGCAATATTTAAAGAGTTATTTTCCGCCTTTAGTTTTCCAGTCCACTTAGGGCC
Source organism: Dicycla oo (assembly GCA_948252095.1). Taxonomy (NCBI): domain Eukaryota; kingdom Metazoa; phylum Arthropoda; class Insecta; order Lepidoptera; family Noctuidae; genus Dicycla; species Dicycla oo. Next base: position 19,323,712 of record OX411736.1, on the reverse strand, counting down.
GGTTTTTTGATCCGTCGTTAACTCAACCAATGGTTAAACATAGTAACTAATGGTTGAATTTTGACTAAATGTGAAAGGCTAAAGATGAATTTATTCATGTTAGCTCATTCATATTAAAAAATTGTAACTAATGGCATAACTCATTCATGTTTAGCCTTTCACATTTAGCCGAAAATCAACCATTAGTTACTATGTTTAAACACTGGTTCAGTTAACTACGGATAAAAAAAAAACCGGTCCTTAGTAACAGATAACGGCCCAACTTTCACTAGTACAGAATTTGAACAAATATAAAACATACATTTTCACCGCCATATCATCCAGCAACAAATGGGGCAGCTAAGCGATTTGTAGAGACTTTTAAAACACGTGACAAAGATTAAGGAAAGTGGTAGCCCACTCAGTATGGTGGTTAACCTATTTTAATTTAGAGAGAGCTTAGAAATCTATTTACATTGCTAAGGCCACCACTTAGGTATAACTGAGAAATCACATGAATTGCAACAACAATCGAAACTTTATTATAAAGGTAGCAGAAATACACCAACGTTAGAATGAGGGCAGAAAGTAATGGTTAGAGACTACAGAAAGGGGCATAAACTTTGGATTTTAGGAACTATAATTGATGAATCCTGTCCAGGGGTAATCTATTACACTGATGGGGGGGAAATGGAAAAGTCATCTAAACCAAATTCGTCGGTGGATGAGTAAATTATATTACATTATAAATAAATTAGGTAATAGTTAAGTATGTAATCTCATTTTATGTTTGTTTTTAGTTTATGATGGCGGAGAGTGTGATATCGGAACCTAGCTGTTTTTCTGGACTGCTCATTTATTTTGCTGTCTTGCTCTCTCGCAACCGATCAGCCATGTTGTAAAGTGTAATGAAGAATAAATGAGCAGTCCAGAAATACTGCTACGTTTCGATATCACATTCAGTAGTTCCATCAGTCGCAATTTGTTCGGGGCAAAGAGTTTCAAATCAGAGGAGCTGAGATATAACCTATCACTTCTCTTCAGCCAATTGCCTAGACCTGAATCCTCTAGCAGTGTGCTTAGAGGATTCAGGGCTAAGCAGAACCAGAGTGGACTCAACATATCGCCCTGAAATATTCCCCGTTTAATTCATACACGCTCATCATTCACCTGGATCTGTTGACACCCTGGATAGCGAAGGATCTTCCGCCACTGCCCCATAAATGACTCTAAAAAGGTGCGTAGAGTTGCATCAATCTTGTACATCTCCAGTACCCTCATGAGCTACGTATGTGGCACCGAGTCGTAGGCCTTCTTATAATCTATGCAGCATGTCGACAAAACCTTGGGGATCGACGAACCTGTTGGCTTATGGCCAAGACGATGAGAAATAGCTCTTTAGTACCGCGGGACACGGTTCTACATCCATTTTCAGAGGCAGACATAATAGAGTTACTCTCAATGTGCGTAATAATTTTCGCTCTTAAAATGGACGTAAGAAGTTTATAGATCGTCGACAGACATGTGATCGGTCTACAATTCTTGGGTTCCGCGGGACTACCTGACTTATGGAGCAGGTGGGTAACGCCTGTTGTAAGAAACTACGGTAGCGACCCAGACACTAAGGCTGACTAGAACTGAGACGCCAGGCAAGTGTGTGAACCAATTAGCCATTTCAACCAAAAGTTGTGCAGTCCGCCCGGTCCCGGTGATTTCCGATTTGGTAACGGACGGATTGCTCTGGCTATGTCTAATGGCGTCATCAGGACTGTATCCATTTCTGGTATTGTTTCACACACTCGCTCGACAGCCTGCACCCAGTCAGCCTCCGAGTGACAGACGGGCACCAACGTGATGCTGCGCCAGAATGCGCTCGTGGCGGCATCATCTGGGCGGCACACGTCTGTCACATTTTTTTTCAGGTCGCACCTAATCTCTGTATTATACCCACCTATAATCGCTCTGGAAGATGCGATTCTGAGTGTATCGATCAACCCGCCTCTTATACCGCCGAATACGGCTCGCCCATGCTCAAACTTTCTGCTTCAGGAAGTCGATGTGCTCTGTGACACTGGACATTTATTCTCGAGGGCTGATTCCAGTCCCCGAGAATGCCCGCCTTACAAAGCGCATCACGCGTGGTCGTGTATTACCCTCCCTGAAGCACTATAGTTTGCTGATGAGTACCCTGGCCCCTTCGATACGACGCTTGATCCTGCATTGCCAGGCTGGTACGGTTGGTTTTGGTCGAGTAGCTCCGTCACGGTTTGGAAACTTGACGTTAGCTAAAGAACATACCGCAACAGCCGCGCAATACAGGATCGAGTGTGTATCAACGAGATCCTCGCTGCTTTCGAAAAAAATCTTAAGCTATGAATACAAGGCACACAACAGCGCCCTATTTTTCTTGTGCATAGGTAGGCGTGGTAATCAGGGTCTAAGTTCGGTCGGAGCGGACCTATAGTCTCGAAACGCATCTCCAGTGGCTACTTACTGTGGTAACCCTATCCTCGTCTTCTTTAACATGATTGAACCGCGGCGGGATTGCATCTGTAGTCGACGCTTGTACCGTGGTTTGTGCTGGAGTCGAGACGATATGTTGGCTCAGTATCTCTGAGCGCAGCCTACCAAGTGCGGCATCGTCAAATCTGTGATTGCGTTGGATGGCCCGCACCTGATCCGACAGTCGTTGGGGTTGGTTCTAGTTCCTGGAACAGAGACATCCTATCGCGGTACGCAGTGAGGTTAGTTCCCCCTTCTGTAGACCCGTAATATGCGCGCATGACATTCTCTTTCATACACTGAGTCCATCTCATGCGCTGCACACAACCACCGGCAGCGGGGCCCCGGCTTGGGGCCAGAAGGTCCTTAAGTCCCAAGCTACTCGGTGGCCGGCCTCTCCCCTGCCGACGTACAGGTGTTGGCGACGTCGGCGGGGAAAAATACTCGTCACTCGAGCTCGACGCTACTACCGCGGCCGGTGTCGGCACAGCGCTCACAGTGGGGCTGGACACCGGCGGCGGCGAGGCGGAGCAGAGCGAAGAGTCCGGAGGTGGTAGGCGTGATCGTCTTGCAGCTGCTCTAGTCAACATTTTTATATTTTCATATGGGTTTTTAATATTATTTTCCTTTATTTCTTTTAAATAGGTACTTTATTTTTTTTAAATAATAATAATAAAGTCGCTACGTCACTATGTGCTAGCGGCCGTTTCTGGAGGCCCATTATTGAGTGTGCAAGTCACCCCTGCCATTTTATCCGTGTATATAATAATATATAACATTGGTCAGGCAGGGGCATAGTTCTTCCATAGTTCAAGTTACTCAATCCACTTTAGCCACCCAGACCCATAGCCCAATATGTTTTGTTTCCACGTACAACAATAGTCCTGCACCAACTGGAGGTTGTCCTTGGGTGCACTTGCATAGTGCATACAGCGATAATAGTCGGTTGGTGCCTTCTCATCATTTAAAATTATCTAAGGGGCCTCTGCGAGTTGGCTTCGGCTCCTCGTACGCCTGCCAAAGGTCCGGGACCCCAGGGTCCCGAGAAATATCAAAAAATAATAATAACCTGGGACATTATTCACACCCGGTCATCGACTTGCGGCATGATAGGTGATATCTTAACCAACCACGCCATCGGGCCTGTCACATTTTTAAATATTTTTATAAAAACCAACTCCTATCGCAGATCCCGAGCTCTTAAGGGCTCTAGGGAATTTCGAAGCTGAAACCGCCGATTCGGGTCCAGACATTGTACCTGTTTTATCGAAGCGATGGGATCCTATCCTTAAAGATGGCCATAAAAGAGAAACACGCGAGGAACTAATGAAAAATTACCTACTTCCAAAAATCTTTCCCTTATTTAAAGCTCCAGTGCTTAACCTTGAAATAACTGCAATGCTAAATGAGTCTGCAAAAATATCAAATCAAATATAAAATATTTTATTGGAACAAAAAACAGGTTTACAATTGTTAGTGTTCGTTACTTTAAAAAACTGTGTTGCAGCCATTAGCGCCCTCCTCCGAGAGGAGAGACGTTGGCGTTCCAACATTTATTATAAATAAATAAAATAATTATATTAAAGCAATAAAATAAGTAGGTAACCTCCTAATATTTTTATTTATTTAAACATTCAAAATAGGTTAAGATGTTCCAGTTCTCTAATGTGATATGTGTGTGTGTGTGTGTGTGTGTGTATGTATGTGTGCAGTGTGTATATGTATGTGTCTGTGTTTGATTGTATACTTAGGAAGGTTATTAAAAAAGGAATATGAATATCAGGATATATTTAAATCATAGGTAAGTATGTGTCACCAGATTTTCTAACTCCTCATACGTCAGGCTTTGGAGCCATATCCCCGTGAGCGCTCTACACTCCCGTGAGGTAAGTGGATAGATATTTAAATTCTTATTTAGTCTGTTGTACAAAACAGGGCCAAAGAAGTGATACTGACGTTTCACCAACACAACATTGGCCGGCTCAGTCTGGCACACTATGTCCGCCCTTCGTTTTTTTTTAACCGTGATTAGGGTCAAAAGTAAGTTCCGAGTGTTTGCGTAGTATAGTGCTTAGGAAAAATGCGTGCCTCACTCTAGGCACTTTACAGAGGGTATAGAGTTCGATGGTAGGGAAACGAATAGGTTTGTGTGCCATGACTTTAAGAACTGCCCTCTGTGCCCGTTCCAGTCTAAGCATTAAACCACCACAAAGAGACCCACCCCAAGCCGCTATACAGTAGATTATGACAAAATGCGCCAAGTCAGAGTAAACTATTTTTAACCGACTTCAAAAAGTTTTTTTTTTTTTTTTGTATGTTTGTTACGCGATTACTCAAAGTCGGATGGACTGATTTACAAAATTCTTATTTTGTTTGTTTTGAAGGTGGTCCCATATAAATTTTATTAACTTCGCTTGGGTAGTTTTTGAGTTAGCTTCAATAATGCGTATTTTGCCCACTTAGTTTATCTGGATGATGTTTTAATAACTTCTTATCACTGTTATTTACATAGCAGGCAGTGGTATTCGAATTTGTGTGGGGTAGGTACCACAACTAAAAAGTGAAAAATAAAAACTTTTTAGCAAAAAATAAAACCGACTTCCAAAACAAAATACTACAAAGTGAAAAATAACTTTAATTTCGGAAGTCGGTGGCAAAACACGAAAATACAAAACCAAAGACACCGACTACCGAAATTAAAGATATTTTTCACTTTGTAGTCTTTTGTTTTGGAAGTCGGTTTTATTTTTTGCTAAAAAGTTTTTTTAGAGTATGAAAGTTGGCGGATGATCTTAAATTTTTCGACACATGATTTACATACCAACAACAAAATGTATAGCACATAATGGTTAAATCAGAGAATGCTGAGCAACATCACTACGTCCTGTACGGTTTCATAATAACCTGTGCAATAATATTCGGTACATGGGTATCCTTTAAAATAAAGACACACTGCCTCCGAGTGCCTCAAGTAAGAAGAGGATCAACTCAAGCTCACAAGGAAGAGATTGACATGGTACCAGTTCCTACTCAACGGCATAATGAGGATAGACAAACAAAGGCAGAAGCACAGATAATAAAAGAGATCATTGGACATCTTCTTAACCGCAACAAGTTAAACAGCTCCCAAAAATATCCGATTATTTTACCCCACCGTCAGAAGTTATCAGAACTCTTGATTGACCAATCCAATCTGCCTAGCCTTGATTGACCAAGCCCACAAAAACACCCTCCACGGGGGAGCCAGACTAACTTTATGACACCTTCGTAACAAATATTCGATACTTGGCGGCATGAAACCAATCAAGAAACAGCTGAACAAATGTGTCACCTGTCATCGCTACAAAACGCAACGTAGCAATAAGCAAATGGCCGACTTACCAACGCCTCGAGTTACACCGTCACGGCCATTCACACACACAGGTGTAGATTTCACGGGGCACGTTGAAATAAAGGCTAATAAAGGTCGCGGCATTAAAACAGTTAAAGCATACATCGCGATCTTCATTTGTCTAAGCACAAAAGCTTGAACCGATTTTTTGTTTGAAGCCATGAAGGGCCATTCCACCACAGCTCGTGACCTATTAGGTCGGATGGTGAAATTCCTCTGCTTGCACAGTCCGCAGGATTCTCTTCAGACTTGTCATGCTTCAAAGACTTAGACGGTGTTATTTGTGTTATCTGTGTAACACTGTTAGCTACAAAACTCTTCCAGCGGCTCACGTCACCCTGTAGCCAGCCCATCACTACCATGGAATCTGTCCAGCAATGTATGGTGACCATTTCCGTGCTGATCGAGTTGTTGACCTTTTTGATTAGTCGAGCTAGTAGTACGGCACCACATAACTCCAATCGAGGCAGCGAAATAGGGGTTTTCTGTGGTGCTAATTTTGTTTTGGCTGCTACTAGTCTGATCAACTGTTGGCCTTCTTTATCCGTGGACTTGCAGTCTATGACGCATCCGTAGGCTTTTTCAGACGCATCACAGAAACCATGAAGTTCGAAGGGTTGTTGGGTATTACCAACCCAGCGTGGTATGGTTATGTTGTGAATGTGTACGAGCTGGCGGAATTGCTCCCATTCTTGTTGTATGTTTGATGGGAGATGATCATCCCAGCTCGTTGTTGTAGACCAAGCTTGTTGAAAAATCAGCTTGGCTTTTACTGTAACCGGTGGTAGCCAACCAAGTGGGTCATACAGTTTGGATATATCCGACAGCAGCGTGCGTTTTGTGTTGACATCACGTTTGACATCACGCTGAGTGGTGTTTGTTTGTATGTTAATTGATCCGTGCGCGGGTTCCAAGTGAGGCATGCGTTTTATTTGTTTCTGCGTCTTTGAAATCAAACATTTTTTGATTTATCAATTCATCAGGCAAGCCTTCGAGTAAGCGTGTTTTGTTGCTTGCCCACTTTCGTAAGTTGAATCCACCGCCCTTGACCATGGTTATAAGTCTCATGACTCCGTGATGGGGTAGGAAATAGCTCGGTGTATCCGGTGTTGTGCATTTTTTCATATGCTCTAGGGCTATGTCCTCGTCGATAAAAGCCTTGTAACTTGAAGCAAGGTTTCCATCTCGTGCTAGTCGTTTTTCCAGCTGTTTGAATTGCGCGACTGCTTGAGGCTTTGATCGTCCCCAGTTTTGTTCGAAGTTGGTCTTCATGGGGATTCTAACTTCATATCGCCCATTTTCAAGCCTTTATGTTGTGTCAGCATACAGCCTCTCGCAGTACTCTTCCTCGACGCTCGTGGACTTATCGTCGGATGTTATCTCTTCAATTTCCCAAAAGCGAGAGATATCGTTGGTGTTTACCACGACATGACAGTTGAACGTATTGGTGTTCCCTACTAACACCCAGCCGAGCTTCGTTTGTTGTGCTATAGGTGCGTATATGTTTCCTCGAATGATGCTACTCATGACTATGTCGCCATATACTCCAGCATCAAGTAAAATGTCAATCGGCCTTGATAAGTTGAAATGTGGGTCGGCCAGGTTAATGTTTTTGATGTGTGGCCAATTTTGTTTCTCGAAGGGGTAATTCGGTAGATTGTTGAGTAATGTTGTCATTACTAGTGCCGGTGTCGAGAACTGGTAGTCTCCGTAAAGGGACTGACAGCTCAACTGAACGGTTCCGTTGCTCTGGCTGCACAGCAAAGGGGCATGGTTATTTACGTGTTGCGAGGAATGCACTATGCGCATTTTCTGTCCAGCTGGAATTACGTCACAGACACTACGTAATACGGGCACTATCACCTTAGCGGCAGGATGCATGATGCGCGGCGATAACTACCTGATTCATTCCCACTACAATATGCAAAGCACAATGGAATTAGGAAATGAACAAGAGATCTACATACCACGGATAAACCTAAATGACTTATTACCAAGCAATCGTCAAAACTACCAACATAACAAACATGGAAATAGAAACCCATGAAGTACAACTAAAAGGTCTTAATTCTTAATTCTTCTTAATTGAATTGGTTAAAGAACAACAGGACATCCAAATGGTTAAATCAGAGAATGCTGAGCAACATCACTACGTCCTGTACGGTTTCATAATAACCAGTGCAATAATATTCGGTACATGGGTATCCTTTAAAATAAAGACACACTGCCTCCGAGTGCCTCAAGTAAGAAGAGAATCAACGCAAGCTCACAAGGAAGAGATTGACATGGTACCAGTTCCTACTCAACGGCATAATGAGGATAGACAAACAAAGGCAGAAGCACAGATAATAAAAGAGATCATTGGACATCTTCCTAACCGCAACAAGTTAAACAGCTCCCAAAAAATATTAGTTTCCTGACCCGTGTCACCAGTGACCCGATCTGTTCATTCCACGACATAGTACTGTCGATAATAACACCAAGATATTTTATGTTCTTAGTTCGCATAATCACGATCAATATCGAACTGCAATGGTGTGCAATTAGGCTGTAGGGTGAAGCCGGTAGAGATGCTGTTCTTGACGCAAACGTGATAAAGGGGATGACTAAATAGAAGTATGGACGACTGCCCCAGCAATGAATAAACAAAGAAAGAAGAAAATAAAGAAAATACGTTTATTTGCGATATACATGACGCAAAGAAATATATCACCAACATAAAATAATAAAAGAACAAGTTTCGGGAAAATATGAGTCACATTCACGCAAAACGGCCGTCGCTCAGCATAATGCCGCGACCCCATACGAGACAGAGCCCCAGCGCTGGTTGTCAGCGAGAGCCGGCGTACATACATACCTCATAGGCATAGGTACCTAGACATATGTATGTAATGCTGAATAGCTGAATATTAGTATTTTGTATAAAAAATGTTTCAGAAACTTTTCAAATCTTTACAATCCTGAAAATAAAATCGCGTAACTCCTACGTCAATATGTATAAAAAACTTCAAACAAATGGCATTGCTATGAACTTTTACCTAGGCGTATGGATGTATAATAATATCATCGCATATTATATAATGGGGCCGGCAACTGTCAAAATGGCGCTAGCGTAGATCGCTCCCAAAACAGTGGTGTTTTTGTACTATTAATATATATTTTTATTTATTTTATTGAAATGTCGCGGTGTAGCGTACCCAATTGTTCGGAGACGGGAAACCACCATTTTTCAAAGGACTCTAAAATCAAAAAACTGTGGCTGAACCCAATAAGACGTGTTGATTTTATACCTAAAAGCAAATCAAGGTTACGTAGAAAACATTTCAAGGAGAGTGACTACAAAAAATTCAGTAAATAATATTCTCTTAAGGTCCGATGTCTGAATAATGTTTTAATAATCTTGCTACTTAAGTGTTTCGCCCTAAAAGTATTTGTTTTATTTATTTTACAGGGGTAGAACATCTACACATTTTTTTTTAATTGCTATTCCTTCTATGTTCCCATGGAAGAAAAGCCTGTTTCAAAAGAGGCTTTAGAAAAAGTTTGTTTCAAGAAAAGCCATCAACGTTACAACGTTGTTGTACCGCTGCAGAGTCACCATGAGGAATGTACTTGTTGGGGTAGGTATGTAAAGTGACGGCGTGGTAGCCAGAAAAACACGAGACTCAATCAACTCTTGAACACTTTGTATTGTTGTAATTAAATATAGGAATTACATTACTTGCATGTCGTCGTGGAAGCTGCGGCGGCGGAAGAGAGACATAGATAATAAACATTCATAGACTATAAATATGTTGACATTAGAAAACCGACCACAGAGTATAATAAATGCTGGACACACCATAACAGTACTGTTGCTAAAGTCTGCAAATATAGAAATTCATGTGTGACAAGATTTAGAATCCACATCTTCAGCTGATTCATGGATAACTAAAATATATCGTGAGCAACACAAATCCTACTAATATTATAAATGTGAAAGTTTGTGAAGATGTTTGGATGTTATTCAATAACGCCAGAACGGCTGAACGGATCTGGATGAAATTTAGCAAAGAGATAGATTATAGTCTGGAATAGCACATAGGCTACTTTGTATCCCGGAAAAATATACGATTCCCGTGGGATAAATTCCATCATCCACGCGGGCGAAGCCGCTGGCAAAAGATAGTATCACATATTTTAAGATTGTTCTCTACAGAGCTGTTGTTAACTAACAATGAGTTAGTAAATTTGTATATATTATATTAATATAATTAGTAAAAACTATGTTAAAGAAGCGAATCCAAAAGGTGCACCTTACGACCTTTCGATCTAATCAGTTTTCCTTGCTCGTAAAGAGGCGTCGGGTTTCTTCAACTTTTCTCTAATTACCTCACTGACTCGCTATGTGTAATACATAATTAAAAGCACTATTTTCATATGTATTAATTCATAAAACGTAAAAATAAAAACACTGTTGCAAGCATAAATACGGCCAAAGTCTATGACAAGGGCACTACCTATGGCAGCGCCATCTATGATTAGCTTTTACCGGCCCCATTGTATTTTTTTATTGAACCAATCTACCTACTAGTGACAACCCCATCATAATCTGTTTGTTGACAGACTGACACACAATCGCGCCAGGGGAACTTAGTTTAGTTACTATGTGGTGATTGATAAATCCTGCCTTAACTACCATAGACATAAAAGATATTGAAATAAAACAACAAAAATAACGTATGCACTGAGTAACCAAGAACATAAAAGATATTGAAATAAAACAACAAAAATAACGTATGCACTGAGTAACCAAGAACATAAAAGATATTGAAATAAAACAATAAAAATAACGTATGCACTGAGTAACCAAGAACATAAAAGATATTGAAATAAAACAACAAAAATAACGTATGCACTGAGTAACCAAGAACATAAAAGATATTGAAATAAAACAACAAAAATAACGTATGCACTGAGTAACCAAGAACATAAAAGATATTGAAATAAAACAACAAAAATAACGTATGCACTGAGTAACCAAGAACATAAAAGATATTGAAATAAAACAACAAAAATAACGTATGCACTGAGTAACCAAGAACATAAAAGATATTGAAATAAAACAACAAAAATAACGTATGCACTGAGTAACCAAGAACATAAAAGATATTGAAATAAAACAATAAAAATAACGTATGCACTGAGTAACCAAGAACATAAAAGATATTGAAATAAAACAATAAAAATAACGTATGCACTGAGTAACCAAGAACATAAAAGATATTGAAATAAAACAACAAAAATAACGTATGCTTCTTCAAACAAATGACATTGTTATGAACTTTTACCTAGGCGTATGTATGTATCTGCGATGATATTGATAGTTGTATTTTTTTATTGAACCAATCTACCTACTAGTGACAACCCCATCATAATCTATTGGTAATATAAATATATAGTCCTCCATATAGGTACTTTCAGATATATAAAAGCACAAATCGCTAAAATTAGATTTTGTCTTGTGTAGATTATATTGCCGTGTGATATTGCCAAGTCACTCTAGGTACTTATTAAAGAAATAAAGAAATATAATATTGACATGGTTACTATAAAATGTTGTTAGCTAACTAACAAGGTATCAATTTTTGACAAAGTGGTTGGATAGCTGCTCCCATAGATAGGTAGGTACTGAATTAACCGACTTGGCTTACATTCGATTTCAAAACTTTTTACGGCAGAAAAACTGCATTGCGAGACTTGTGCATTTTTGTACAGACGCCAGCACGTCAAGCTACTACAATCTGTCAAATTTCTTTAATAGATTTTCAACTTTATCGCTAAAGCATGAGGTTCAAGATTGATTGGTAAAATTTGACAGTTTCGGGTAGCTTGATGTGCTGGCGTCTGTACATATTATTATGTTTTTGATGGGATTTATTTGTCTACACAATAATGAAAGCGAAACAACACTCACTCAGTTCGTAACTTGTCAATGAACACAATTGTCCAAAACTATAAAATAAAGGCTTCAAACCTATTGGGATTACCATAATAATATAGGCAACGTAGATTGCATCCAAACAATATCTTTTAAGAGGGTACCGAGCGCGCTGTGGCGCCATCATCGTTTGTTAGGTTATTTCTTTTATTTTAGAATGAAAATGCAGAAAAAAAGCACGTTAGGTTGTGCTCCACAAGACTATACGTTATTATTATTACACACAGTAGTTTTATATTGTTAAGTTTTATTGTAATCCTTAAAACGGAAAAGAGTAAATGTATAGTCTTCTGCATTTTCACTCTAAAATAAAAGAAATCACCAAACAAACGATGAGGGCGCCACTGCGTGCTCGATACCCTTTTAACACAACAAGGATTTTAAACCCCGATCGCTCACTCACTCACTCATTTACTCATTTATCATCTTAACATTAGCTTCTTCATCATCATCATCAACATTGGCGAACCTTCCATAGTTGAAATAATTCTCAATCTCCTGCAGAGTCCTGTCTTTGGTTTCTGGCATTATAAAATACAGTATAAACAGAGATACTCCCATTATAATTCCATACACTGCAAAGAAACCATACACTTTAATGCAATCGATCAAGTGTGGGGTCGATTTGAGTCCTCCCATTAAACATATTGATATCCAGACCCCTGATAAGGCTAGACCTGCTCCTCTATGAGGTAAGGGAAACACTTCTCCAACTAACGCTAAAGGTATTGGTGCACAACCCAAGTTGGCAAGAATGAAGTATAAACCTAACATGGACATGGGTATCCAAGACCGCTCTCCCGGTATAATTCCTCTGGCTTCCAAGAAAAGATACGTACAGACTGACATAAGTACTCCAAAAGCTGTAAAACCAGTGGAGAAAAGAAGTGTTCTCCTGTTCATCATCTTTACTAAAGCTGAAGCAAATAAAGCACTTGCCGTGATGATGATATCTGAACCTAGAGTGTAGTAGAAAGACTGTGACGTTTCTCCTGTCATCTCAGTCATGATGTGAAGAAGGTACGCCGGGAAAATGTGCCTTCCACTCATTTCTAACACTATAGTCGCTAACACCATTATAAATACTGGTCTCATGAAGTCTTTTTGAGTGAATTTCTTGAAGAAGTCAAAGATTTTCTCAGAGTAAGTTAATATTAGTTTTGGTTTTGCTATTCGTTCTCTCTGAGCTTTCATGGTCTCTGTTATTTCTCTCCGAGAGGCTTCGCTCTTCCCTCGGAGCCAGTAGAAGGCTCTTTCGCTTTTGTCGTACTGTTGTTTGGAGAGCAGCCATGCTGGACTCTCCGGCCATGTGTACACGATGATCAAGGCGAGAAGGAGAGGAGTTAAAGCGACCAATGCTATCGTTCTCCAGTGAAGAAATCGGCTTACTATGTGGATGAAAATAGCCCCCAAACATACTGAAGCATTCTTCAGATATAAAAACACTCCTCTGTATTTCGGGCTGGTATATTCTCCTATCACAATCGCTCCTAAAGAAACTGTGGCGGCTGAAGACAGTCCTCCCAGGAACCGTCCAATCATTAAAATCGTGATGTCATTTGAGAAGTAGATCATCAGCCAACCGACTATTGCTGGTAATATTACCAGGCCGTGGGTAACCTTCCTCCCATAGAGATCCATCAGGAGTGAAGATATGAGGAACCCTGGTATTCCTGCTACGCCAACTATGGATCCTAGAAGAAGCGAAAAAAAAAATCGGTTTAAATTCAATTGATACTTCGAACATTTTGCCTACAAAAAAGATATGAGCATTGATTGCAATAGCTGGTCACTGGCACAGCCTAGCAATCCTCAGATACTTTTGCCACCAGATGTCATTGGAAAGCATGCAGAACATTGACCAATTCTCTTATTATTATTTGGAAACGCTTAGTGCGAATTGGTAGAATAGCAACGAGGTAGGGAGGGAAAATCGAAACAGGTTACTTATACACAGAACGAATCAGGTCTAAGGTCAGGTCGAATCGAAACAGGTTATTACTTGCAGCAGTTATTTCACTACTTTCCTCAAAAATTTCAAGGTAAGAAATTATAAGTATAAAAGTTTTGTTAATTCATATTAAAAAATATTATAATTTATCAAACTGATACATAATTATTATATTTCTTTATTTTTTTGATTTTATACTAAATACGATCTAACTGAATCGGGCGCAAATAAAATTATTTAAAGACGTACAGTAGGCCGCAAGTCAGTGGTAGCAAAACCAGTAGCTCAAGGTCAAAGTGTTACCACTGACGTGCGGGCGACTGTACCTACTCGTAAAAACAAAAACGCAACGACGTTTTCGAATAAAAAAAAAAGATTCCACCATGGTTGCCCATGATACAAAATCCTCTTTCATAAACAGATCTTTATCTTACCTAGCCATGATGCCGTATGCAAGTCAGCTTTGATGGGCGAGTCAGCCTGCTTGAGGGCTGGTAGAAGACTGGACGGGAAGCTGAGCACCAGGCCCTGACCAAACATGTTGATCAGCACTGCTGACATCGTCCATGACTGGAAATTAAGGTAGTTCGTAAGGACCAGGGGGCCGATTCTACTAATTTGCAACGTTACACGTTTAATTGTGTTTCAACAACAGTTTAGTTTCGATTGCCGTTCGATAGTTACCAAAAAAGTCATTCTACTATTCTATAAGCAAAATGGAAACTAAACTTAAACCGAATCGTAACGGGAACGTAACAGCGGGTAACCTGTGCGACCAACATTCCAAATAGTATGTTTTAAAAATACCACAGAAAAACAAAGTTGAATCTAATATATTACTAAATATGAATAAGTGCTACTAAAAGTATTTTTAATACAAAAACATATCTAGACCATACTTATACTTTTAGCCTGTATATTTTTTGTAACATTTCAACTTTATAAATAATAAAAACTCAGAAGAACGTTTCGTTTTCGGCCCCAGCTTGCGAAATCTGTGAAACGAAACGTTTCAATTATGTCAAAAAGATAATGATGCGACTAAACGTCACGCTCATGTTCGGTTTTGTTAGCAGAATAGCTTTTGAGATTGTTTCGATCGATCGGTGACTGAACTGAAACGTAACCGCAGTTGGATCGTTGTTACATTAGTGGAATGAGAAAACGCTCAAAAGCCGTGGTTCAGTTGCGATTCAATTGCGATTTTTGAACAATTTTGTTAGTAGAATCGGCCCCCAGATTTACAATGTGTACCTTGATACGTATACATATACGTATACTGAAAATTTCATTTCGACTACATCCAACTCGCGCGCCATCGAATACAAAAAAAAAGAGTAATTGCTACGAGGTGTGGCAACAAGTCTGATGCCGAAAATATAGTTTTTAGAGTTTTGTCCGTTTGTTTGTCTGTTTGTATGGATGTATGTTCCGGATTTGCGCAAAAACGGCTTAACGGATTTAGATGAAATTTGGTACACACATAGAGCGTAACCTGGATTAACACACAAGGCATTTTTACGTTCCCGTGGGATTTTTTCCGACTTCCACGCGGGCGAAGCCGCGTGTAAAAGCTAGTTAGAATATATTAGGGGTTGTTAGGTACTGGATATATCCGATATCCGCGAATAAGCGCCGTTAACCACATGTAGAATTACCATTTTGAATGAAAAGTTTTTTTTTTTTGGGAAAGCGTCAGGGTAGCCCGCGAAATTCAAATTTTGTTCCGTTTTTTGCACTGTGCAAGTCAGTATTATGTTGTATGTTGATCAAAATATAATTCGCGATTGCTGATTCCAATGATTATAATTCTGTTAATACATATTTGTTACGGTCACGAAGCATACTTTAGTCAAAACCCAGACACTGAGCAGCAAATTGCAAAAATCGTAAGAAAATTTGGATTTTGTGGACTACCTTAGCGCTTCCCCCTTAAGTCAAAAGTGCGGTTGATTGTACTATAAAGGTTTCATACAATGGACAAGCTTATGTGATACAGGTTGACATTCGGTTCTGCTTAGCCTTGAATCCTCTGAGCACACCGCTAGAGGATTCAGATCTAGGTTATCAGCTGAGGGCAGGTGGTCAGGTTATATCTCACCTCCTCTACATGGATGATCTAAAACTCTTAGCTCCCAACAATTTGCAACTGATGGAGCTAATGAAAGTAATCTAAACTTTTTTAGCGCCATCAGGATGGAATTTGGTGTGGACAAATGTGCCGTCACGCATGTAATGCGAGGGGAGATTGTGGAATCCGGGGGAACCCCACTCTCGGATTCCATAAACCTTAGAGCCCTCTTCGCATCCGAAACCTATTTGGGTATGTCGGAAGCATTGGGCATCAATATACAGTATGTTAACCAACAGAGGGCGTTCCCG
The DNA here is from genome assembly GCA_948252095.1 of Dicycla oo. Taxonomy (NCBI): domain Eukaryota; kingdom Metazoa; phylum Arthropoda; class Insecta; order Lepidoptera; family Noctuidae; genus Dicycla; species Dicycla oo. Next base: position 19,307,527 of record OX411736.1, on the reverse strand, counting down.
TTAACCCGCAATAGTATAGCATCCATACATGCTAAAAAAAATATTACCATTCAAAAACAAAATGGTTTTTTTTTTTTAATATTAAAATATTCACTAAAAATAAAAACTAAATTGCGATGTTTCCGTCCTTCAAGTACGCGTGTACAGAGTGTTTCTTTTACGTATCAATTTAACATTTTTAGTGAATATTTTAATATTAAAAAAAATAAAAACCATTTTGTTTTTGAATGGTAATATTTTTTTTAGCATGTATGGATGCTATACTATTGCGGGTTAACGGGAACGCCCTCTGTTGGTTAACATACTGTATATAATAATAATTATTAATTACCCCACTGATGTAGATACATCAGTCAGGAGCGCGCAAGCCCCACCACGACGTCAACGTAGAGATCTACGTTGACGTCGTGGTGGGGCTTGAGCGCTCCAAACTTTAGGTCTGTGCCGGTAGAGTTTACTTTGCCGGAACGGGTCTAGGATGAGGAGCCTGACCAAGAGAGATACAGAAACCCGTAGGGCAGCATGTGGCGAGCTGTTGGGCAGTAGCGACCCCACGGACCCTATCTCCCGGGAAAAATCTTGTCCTCATCTCTGGCTTGCCTTTATTGGCCGGCTGGAGTGAACACTGACGAGGAACAGAGCTCCCACCTCTTTCTTGCTTTTATTGGCCGGCTTGAGTGGAAATTCGCAAGAGTAAACGTGCTCGGAGGAAGGAAGTATTCCAGTAAGGTGCTGATAGGGATCGTGACCGTACTTCCGGGATTGTCCTGATAGCCGTGGGATACCTCTCCATTCCTCAAGCACCTCAGGAAGTGTTGCCCCCTTGTCACTACATCACTATGTGCTAGCGGCCGTTTCGGGGGGCCCATTATTGAGTGTGCAGGTCACCCCCTGCCATTTTATCCGTGTATAATATATAACATTGTTCAGGCAGGGGACATAGTTCTTCCATAGTTCAAGTTACCCAATCCACTTTAGCCACCCAGACACATAGCCCAATATGTTTTGTTTCCACGTACAACCATAGTCCTGCACCAACCGGGGGTTGTCCTTGGGTGCACTTGCATAGTGCATACAGGGATAATCATCGGTTGGTGCCTCCTTATCATTTATTTAAGGGGCCTCTGCGAGTTGGCTTCGGCTCCTCGCACGCTTTCCAAAGGTCCGGGACCCCAGAGACCCGAGAATTATAAATAATAATATAATTAATTCTTCAAAAAGTACAAAAGCGTTATAAAAAACCAAATTTTTCATGATTATTATTCGTTATCGCAGATTGAACCAACTACAGAAAGCCACTGATGTAATAGATATTATAGGGGAAGCGTCAGGGTCGCCCGCGAAATTCAAATTTTCTCACGTTTTTTGCAATTTGCAAGTCAGTATTAAGTTGTATGTTAAATAAAGTATGATTCGCGGCCGTAACAAATATGTATTTACAGAATTATAATCATTAGAATCAGTAATACAACTCCTTAAGTTATTATAATTCACAAATGTCAAGATTTCAAGAAATAGTCATTCATTAGAATTACCTGGTCTTAAAGAGTTATATTGATCACTTTAATTATTATAATTATGTAAATACATACTTGTTACAACCGCGAATTACATTTTGATCAACATACAACCTAATACTGACTTGTAAATTGCAAAAAACGTAAGAAAATTTAAATTTCGCGGGCTACCCTGACGCTTTCGCCTTAAGACCAAGGATTAGGAGAACTGCAACACCGAGATTGAGCCAACTTCGCCATCGACATTATTTTCGACTAGAGTTTTCAAATAGTTGCCGATCTCGTGGTGGGAGATGTTATGTCGCTACTTGCGGAACCCTAAATTCTTAAGACAATGACTAACACCGCATTGCGCTCTGCACCGTGAGATTCGCCTGCTCAGCAATCCGATGACGTGGGGTCGAAGATTGTACAATAGCAGTGATTAATATTGATTTATCGTATTAGTAAATCACTCTTGTTTCTCACATCGAACAAATTGTCACGCATTTTAGTTTGACATTGTAATAATTACATTAATTAAATTGTTCAAGTAAATTATATCAGTTTTTTCACTGAAAATAAACCTTATTAAAGCGTTTCTTCGTTATGCCATTGTATGTATGACGTCCTTATAAAAATAAATTCAATGTCAACCAAATTAATTATTTATTATTATAACTATTTTGAGTAGGTACCTGAATAATAACAACTACATTACGTTGGTACCTCAGGAATATAAAGCTCATTAAAATGTTATGCAAATTAAAATAATACGGCGTCACATCAACAAAATATAAAAAGAAAAGTTTTGAGTTTGTATGTTATAATGTAGGAACTGAACCAACTGCTGGGTAATTTGTTATGTAAATAATTTTTTTCAGGTATTTTTTATATTTTTAATTTACAGATTAAGTTATTTTAAGCAACCAATTTCAATATTTTGGTTTTCCAAGCAGTCCTTAGTTTTAAATAAATTTTATAAATTTTACTTCGAAAAGTAGACTGAAGAGTTTGATATCTTTGCCACGTTTAACACAATAATAAAAATCCTGAAGTTGACCTTTTTTGCTTAACATTAGAAACTTCAAGCATGACACTTGAAAGTATTTTTGTTTCTTTTGGCTTGGCACGGTTTGTGCATATAGCCAACACTTGAAAGTTGGTTGAAGGACCCATGAAATTAGAGTTGGGAATAATCGAACATTTACTCATTACTTTACTTACTTTTACCTATGAAATTACTTTACTTACATTTATATGTCTCAGAGGTCCCAAGTAGATGTTATATATACTGACTACAGTAAATGTTTCGACCGGATAGATCACGTGATCCTGTTGCGTAAACTTTTATCGGTGGGCATCAGGGGTGATCTTTACCGGTGGTTCAAGACCTATGTGGAGAACAGATGTCAGACTGTAGTCCTAAATGGATACTGCTCTAAACCTATGAATGTCCCTTCGGGGGTTCCCCAAGGATCCTTGCTAGGGCCACTGTTATTTAATATTTTTATCAACGATATCTCTTCTTCTTTCCAGTATTCAAAGTTGTTACTATATGCTGATGACATGAAGATAATGAGACAAATAAATACCGTGGCAGATGCTCATTTATTACAGTCTGACCTTAATCATTTTCAAGTATATTGTAGTAATAATAACCTGGACTTGAATGTATCCAAGTGTTATGTCTGCTCCTTTATACGGAAACCTATCCCTATTATCCATAATTACCTGCTTTTGGATACAGCACCAAATAGGGTTAACACTATCAAGGATCTGGGAGTTACCTTTGACGCTAAGCTCCTCTTTGATGCACACATTGACAATATAGTCAAGAAAGCATCAAAAGCACTAGGTTTTATTCTTCGGGTGTCCTCGGAGTTAAAAAATATAAAGACTATTAAAATATTATACTGTTCTTTTGTTCGTAGTCACTTGGAGTATGCCTCTCAAGTCTGGAACCCCAATTATAATGTCTACATAAATCGTATTGAGAGCATACAGAAAAGGTTTTTAAGGCACATTCAATATCGGTCTAAAACGTTTTTAATTAACTATACCTACCGTTGCAAAAAATTTCAGATCCTTCCACTTTACGAAAGGCGAAAAATATCAGATCTTGTGTTTCTTTTCAAAATTGCTAATTGAACAACTGGTGTTACCGAGCTGTTACATAAGGTCGGGCTGCGAGTGCCGTCTGCGTTCTTACGTAGTTCTGATTTATTGCACACCCCAGTGGTAGTCATTATATACAGACGGAACTCGTACATGGTGAGAGCGAGTCGTATGTACAATGCAACCTGCCGGGAAGCTGATATCGACATTTTTAATACTAGTATTGCTAAATTGAAGAAAATGTTAGCTAATAGTTTTTCGAGTGTTAATAGTAATTTTTCTGTTTCTGTTTTCTGTAATTTTTCTGTTTTGTGTCAAAGTCAATTTAGTATATTTTCAATTTTCTGTTTCATGTAATTTTATATTGTATGTGGAAACTTGTAATTGGCCATATTTTGTTTAAACTATTATTTACTGTATCTGTTTAGCTGTAAGTTTTCCTAAAATAAATAAAATAAAATAAAATTTACCTATGAAATTAGTAACTCGATTACCGTTAATAGATTTTAGCTACTAATTTTGTATTACTCATCTGTACTTAGTAGTCGTTAGAAATGCAATTTTAGAGTTGTCATCTATATTACTATGCTCTATGGTGAAGACGAATAGTATCTAGGTATCTAAAATGATTTTTTTGTAAACTATATAATAACAAACCAATCAACAAGTAGCAGTACATTTTGTCGCGATGTCTCCGCCTTCTGACTCAGGAGAATTCTTATAGCGCCTGGGAACAACTACTCACCTTCCCTTATAGAATTTTGCATGTACACAAACATTTAGCAACTATAAAAACATTGAGAAATCAAATTACGAATAAAATTAAGACGTTCAGTTTAAGCAAAGCAAAATTAAGTCCGAAGAATATATTCATTTGCAAGATGCGATAGCGAATGATGCTAATGTTAATGACATCGGACGTTTAACTTTATTGCCATCTTCGTATATTGGTAGCCCACGGCATATGAACGAATATGCACAAGACGCCATGTCTCATGTACGAAAATACGGTCGACCGGATCTGTTCATTTCATTTACATGTAATCCGCAGTGGGACGACATCAAAAACAATTTATTTGAAAGACAGTCGACAACTGGGGGCCGATTCTACTAATTTGCAACGTTACACGTTCAATTGTGTTTCAACAACAGTTCAGTTTCGATCGCCGTTCGATAGTTACCAAAAAAGTCATTGTACTATTCTATAAGCAAAATGGAAACTAAACTTAAACCGAATCGTAACGGGAACGTATCAGCGGGTAACCTGTGTGACCAACATTCCAAATAGTTTTTTTTTTAAATATTTTTATTCATGACCATAATTCCAAATAGTATGTTTTAATAATACTCGTACCACAGAAAAAGAAAAAGTTGAATCTAATAATATTACTAAATACGAATAAGTGCTACTAAAAGTATTTTTAATACAAAATCATATCCAGACCATACTTATACCTTTAGCCTGTATATTTTTTTGTAACATTTCAACTTTATAAATAATAAAAACTCAGAAGAACGTTTCGTTTTCGGCTCCAGCTTGCGAAATCTGTGAAACGAAACGTTTCAATTATGTCAAAAAGATAATGATGCGACTAAACGTCACGCTCATCTCATGTTCGGTTTTGTTAGCAGAATAGCTTTTGAGATTGTTTCGATCGATCGGTGACTGAACTGAAACGTAACCGCAGTTGGATCGTTGTTACGTTAGTGGAATGCGAAAACGCTCAAAAGCCGTGGTTCAGCTGCGATTCAATTGCAATTTTTGAACAATTTTGTTAGTTAGTTCCAGAGTCGGTACCCCCAGCCGTTCGTTTATTCATGCTCAAAATGGAAAAACAAAAAATATTGTTTATCCAAATGTTTTGGATTAAGTTTTAAAATAGCTAGCAATTAATAAAATATTTTTTTTGCTTGAATAAATGAATTTGATGTTTAATTTTTTTTAATATTTCACTTTATACGTAGCGAAGGACGTACCGGGCCGCTAGTTATGTATATATTTTAGTGTTAGCTTGTATACATACGTATAGTCTATATACTGTTTCAAATAAATTTCATTAGTAAAAAAAAAAAACAATTAGCAGTTATATTTGCAAGTTTCCAACACCATTAGTTGTTACAAAATTATTCTAATTATTTTATAGAGAATGGATTTTCTCTAAGCTACCGTTATATTGATTAACGATCATTCAGGCTTCAAGGTTTTTTTTTTTTTTGTGAAAATTGACAAATATGGTTAAGAAAGCTAAAAGCTCGTAATGGTTTTGGAATCATCGTTGAACATTTTTACTTTACTGAATTGTCAAAAACGTCGCAATAATAAACAAAAAACATTATTTTAAATTATATTTTAGTTTTTTTTTGTAGTTAAAAGAAGAAAACTTTGGTAGAAAAAAAAACTTTTTAACTTTAACTTACTTGTCGGAACTATGGAAACGACATTTTTCGGAAATATGTTTTAAAATTATATTTTTGCTTTTTATAAAAGCTGGTTATTTATTTTTTTCTGTTATTTGAAGATAAGCCTTAAAATATCTAATAAAAAACAAACATTTACCTGTCGTAACAATGGGGACGACATTGTTTTAGAATCCTTTCACGTCATGCTGGTCACAGGTCACCACTCAGAGCCAGCACTGGCCACGTATTGATACCGCTGCCATGTAACAAAACTTTATATTATTACAACAGGTTTTATAAAACACCAACGCAAACAACTATTTGAAATTGTGAATCTGTTTTGGTAGTAAACTATTGAATTAAACCGACGTTTCTTTTGCGCATATTTTAATTTTTTTTTTTTGGGAATACAAAAGTTATTTTGTTGACAATTAAAAAAAAAACCTTAAAACCATAAATCAAATTCTGAAATTAAAAAAAAAACCCGCCGAATGCATAACCTCCTTCGTTTTTGGGTTCCATACCCCAAAAGGAAAAAGTAAACCTTATAGGATCACTTTGTTGTCCGTCTGTCTGTCTGTCTGTATATCATGACCCGTTTTCTCAGGAATGCGTAGAGGTATCAAATTGAAATTTATATCAAATACTCGGGACAGTTGGAGAGTTGACCGTGAGTTATATCAAATGTAAGCAAATGTAAGTTTGTAATCACATTTTTTTTTAATGTGATAAAACTACAAATTAGGGCTGATTTTTACCCTCGTTTTCTTTTATTCAAAATTTTTCTGATTTGCCGTTCCCAGAAAAAAGACATAAAAATTTTAATTTTTTCTTCTCACAGTTTCAAACACAATAATTGCGTTGTTCTAATTACAATGTAATCGCCTTTACTTGACCTAGTAATTCTAGTCAATATTTTGAAAACGGTATGTATCGTTTATTTGCACTAATTTCATTTGAGATCCAGATTTTTTATTGTGTCCTTATAATTATTCATTCATTTTTGTCCTAGGGAATCCTACCATAAAAAACCGGCCAAGTGCGTGTCGGGTCACGCACAGTGTAGAGTTCCGTAGTAGCCCGTTATCATAATTATAGTACGATTCTGTTGTTCTTTATTCTGAATGTAAGTAATGGTAAAGATATAAGGAGTGTTATGGTTATAATAACAACAAAAATATATGACAAGGGTGTCCAGTAAATCAAAACTTTAACACATAACGTAACCACGGAGGTCATACCTTGCAAAAAAATCCTAACACCGCGATCTACAAAAGATATAAAAATTAGATAAAACTATTAAAGTAATGGAATGTCCTTCTTAAAGTTATATTAATACCTACCGATTAATGATAATAATTTATTTATTTCAATGTCATTCCTAGAACTATTACTATACATTAGCAGATTCATTATTTAAAGATGATTGTTCTATTAGATACTTGATGTCCCTGTGAGGTCTTGAGTTTGGATTCAAGTTGTAGCAACATTTATTAACTAAAAGGCTCTGTAGATGTTTCTTAAGTTAGGCAGTATTCATTGCATTTCTTTAGGTAATTTATTGAAAATTATTTCATTTTGTCACCTCTCTCGCTCACACGTGACCAAATTGATTAGCAAAATGTAATCAATTAGCGAAATATTAGGTAATATTTATATAATAGGTAAATAATAAAAACACATTTTTATTGTGTCATTTATTTCAGAAACATCAAAAACAGATCATAATATTTTTTGAGCTGATTTCATTAGATAACACAACAGAAAGGTGTTTTTAATGATTACCTCGAAATTAATATTATTTACTAGTTCGCTAATTGATTACCTACATTATTCAAAAGGCATCCTTTCATTTAATAATCTTAAAAATTTAGTCCCGTGTGAACGAGAGAGGTGTCAAATTGCGACAGCCCTCAGTCACAACTGATTTACAATCATGGAGTTTCAGAGGATAGAGGTAATATATAATAATAATAATAACCCCACCGCTGTATCTCTACGTTGACATCGTGGTGGGGCTTGCGCGCTGCAAACTTTAGGTCTGTGCCGGTGTTTCGCATAAGGCGGGAGGAAACGCCCGGGTGTCACCATTGTGTGGATCGCCCAGAGGACACGGTGGAGCATACAGTGGAGGTCTGCCCGGCTTGGGCAGAGCACCGCCGTGTTCTCACGGAGGCGATCGGCGGCGGCAATCTCTCGCGTCCGAACATGGTCCAGGCCATGGTACGGAGCGAGAGTGCATGGGAGGCCGTCACCTCCTTCTGCGAAGCGGTAATGCTCGCGAAGGAGGAGGCGGAACGCGTGAGGGAGAGGCAGCCTCACGCCCTCAGTCGCCGCAGGAGACGCCCTGGGCGGCGGGAATCGATAGCCGATTCCCAGCCACCGTAGGCGCGGGCTTGCGGACGGTGAGTAGTGGGTAGCTCGCCGTCCGGTGAGGACCAGGCCCGGGTCGACGGCGCGTTGTGTTCCACGCGCGCCTCAAAGAGATGTCAGCAAAAGATGGGGTCCAATAGGGCCGATGCCGCTGGGGTCGCGGGTTGTTTGAAAAAGATACCGTGGCCCTGGCATAGGCAACTGAAGGAACACGGGTGGGTTTTAGTCAGTAAAAGTCTGACACGCCCTTCCGCTCCACCCAGAGCGGGAGAAGTTATTTGATGATTTCCCATCCACAAAAAAAAAAAAGGTCTGTGCCGGTAGAGTTTACTTTGCCGGAACGGGTCTAGGATGAGGAGCCAGACCAAGAGATACAGAAACCCGCAGGGCAGCATGTGGCGAGCTGTTGGGCAGTAGCGACCCCACGGACCCTATCTCCCGGGAGAAATCTTGTCCTCATCTCTGACTTGCCTTTATTGGCCGGCTGGAGTGAACACTGGTGAGGAACAGAGCTCCCACCTCTTTCTTGCCTTTATTGGCCGGATTGAGTGGAGATTCGCAAGAGCAAACGTGCTCGGAGGAAGGAAGTATTCCAGTAAGGTGCTGGTAGGGATCTTGACCGTACTTCCGGGATTTTCCTGATAGCCGTAGAATACCTCTCCACTCCTCGAGCATCTCAGGAAGTGTTGCCCCCTTGTCGCTACGTCACTATGTGCTAGCGGCCGTTTCCGGGGGCCCATTATTGAGTGTGCAAGTCACCCCCTGCCATTTTATCCGTGTATAATATATAACATTGGTCAGGCAGGGGACATAGTTCTTCCATAGTTCAAGTTACTCAATCCACATTAGCCACCCAGACCCATAGCCCAATATGTTTTGTTTCCACGTACAACAAATAGTCCTGCACCAACCGGGGGTTGTCCTTGGGTGCACTTGCATAGTGCATACAGGGATAATCGTCGGTTGGTGCCTCCTTATCATTTAAAATTATTTAAGGGGCCTCTGCGAGTTGGCTTCGGCTCCTTGTACGCCTTCCAAAGGTCCGGGACCCCAGGGTCCCGAGAAATGTAAAAAAAATATATATTAATAACATTTAATAATAATATTTGTTTATTTATAAAAAGGGCACATTTACAATAAAAAGGTTAACTTAACAAATAAACTAGAACACAGTTGCTTATTTGCCTGAACTAGGTTGAACCTGTGTTTCAGGCTAGAGAGTGCAGTGTATACTATAATACGTATATAATAAATTAACAATGAGTATAAAGTATAAAATAAAATTAAAAACTTAGGTAAATAGAAGTAAAATAATATATTAGCGGTTCTATTTGCAGACAACAAGTAGATCTTCTGTCTGGGCATAATCTATGGTTAGAAAATATTGAAGTATAATTTTTGTACTGCTAAAGTAATTTAATTTATAAATACTTAGTTTCCTATTTAATCTATTGTACAGAAATGGGCCTAAGAATGTAAAAAATCTTTCTACAATGACATGTTTTGAGGTCGCATTTGGTAAAGTCAAAGTCAAATATTTATTTGCATACTAAGTGTACATTTTGGTGTTGTTTACAAATGCGTACTTACAACTTAGCGGCCTTTTCCAGGCATCGCAAACTTGAGGGCTAACTAGCAAACATTTAAACTATAACGACACAATGAAATTCATAATTACCTTCTATCATTAAGTAGGATTAAATCTAATTATTTAGGTCATAACATTTTGGCGCATGCACATTCTTATAATTACTTAACTCTAATTGTGTATAATGTCTGTGTGCGAGGCTATGTGTGTCTGTATTATTTAGTTAATCATTTAAGTATGTCTGGTATTTAGGTATTTGTTTATTTAATTATTCGCTATTCAATTATTTCATTATTCAATTGTTATTATTTTTAATTTTTAAATGATGTATGTAATTATTTCTGGTTCAAAAATCCTTCAGTTGAGTAGTAGCAGTTTTCCAAAAGAAGTGTTTTCAGTTTATTGTTAAACGGAGTGAGTCTGGTTTCATTTTTTATCTCCTGAGGCAGCTTGTTGTATATTCTTATTGCCATGTATTGTGGGCTCTGATGTAGTATTTTAAGTCTTGATGGTGGTTGGTATAAGTTATGTTTGTGTCGGGTGTTATAAGTGTGTATGTCCTTTACTTTAGTGAATGTGTGTATGTTTTTGAATACGTAGAGACATATATCGTGTATATACAGGGTGTGTCGTAAATAGTGGTCCAGAGTAAAGGAGTCGATACACTGTATTCTTATGTATCACATACCGAAATTTTAACCATATTCAGTTAAGGGTCTCCGAAAAAAAAAATTTGTTTTTTTAAAATTTCTGTACCTTGCTTCACGAGATTGGCTGTAATTTCAACAAATATCAAAAAAAAAATTCTGTTTTTTATTATTACTCTTGAATATGTGTACTATCATATCCAAACCCTTTTTTCTATTTTAAAGTCAAAGGTACTTAAAGAAATTAATTTGTTTCCAATTTCAATACTCATCTCCAGCAAATCATATGACTTTAGGGGCATATTGTGTAAAAAAAATGTACTGCACTGTTAGTGCCCATTAGTTTTAAAAATATCTCATTAAATGCAGATTACAAAATGGTAAAATATTTAGTGGTAAGACTTCAGAAAAAAATGTTATTAGTCAAAATGAAAGACAGCTAAATTTGCTCAAAACATTTTTTTTTTTGTTAAGTTACTAGTATTGAGATATTTTTAACGTACCTCGTGTAAAAAAGGTCTATTGTATTGCTGGAATTGGTAACAAGCCATACAGATAATAAAAAGCATTCAAAAGGGCTCGGGGTGTGAGTTATGGGGAGTGATAAAGAAGGAATGCGGTTTCTTTGTTACTATTCTTTTGAAGAATGAGCGAGACAGACTAATTAGCAACTAGAACAATTAAAAAAGACCCTCTAGCTATAGCCAGTGTGATTCCGTACGTTGCATGCGCCTCTCGTCTCTTTGTGTGTTATTTCTGCCGTTAAATTTCTATTTTGTGGACTTTGATTTGCTTCTGATTTGGACTTGTTGTATTGGTGAACCCTACGACTCTGGCTATGTTATTTTGACTTTGAAACTCTTGATGATTTGGAAACACGTGCAGTGAAGTGGCGAATTAAAGATGGCTCAGTACACGCCGAGAGAATATGCCGAAATGCATCTTATTTACGGCGAATGTGGCTGTGTCGGTAGAGTAGCAGCTCGACTGTATCGAGAAAGATATCCCGATCGTCGACACCCTGATCACCGTGTATTCAGTAGAGTACATTCTGCCTATTCCGAAGGTCGATTACCCGGCACAGGCATCGGCGGCGCCAGCGAAGGACGGCCGAGAGTGTACGACGACGGAGAGATAATGGATTTAGTCCATGAAGACCCAACTACACCTGTTCGTGTCATAGCACGGAGGACGGGCATTTCTACGAGGACCGTTCACCGTGTTATTCAAAGGCATCAGCTGTACCCTTACCATTTTAAAAGGGTACAAACTTTGTTGCCAAGAGATGGGCCATTTAGAGTACAATTTTGCAGAGAAATGCTGCGTAGAATTTGAGCGGACCCACAATTTTATAACAAAATAATGTGGAGTGACGAATCATCATGTAAAAAAGATGGTTATTTCAATATGCACAACTTACACAGCTGGCAGCTAGAAAATCCCAACTTAATCAGACAGGATCGATCCCAGTATCAATTTAAAATAAATTTGTGGACGGGGATCATTGGTGGGCAAATAATTGGCCCGTTCGAGCTACCCGAAACGTTGAATGGGGAAAGATACTTAAACTTTTTGCAAAACGACCTCCCAGAGTTATTGAGAGATGTCGATCCAGAATTAAGAGAAGCAATGTGGCTGCAAAATGATGGCTGTCCCGCTCACTACGCAGTTAGTGTGCGTGAATATTTCAACCATACCTATCCCCAAAGATGGATTGCGGCAAGGTCCAATTTTATGGCCACCACGTTCGCCAGACCTGAACCCCCTTGACTTTCTACTGGGGGAGTCTGAAAGAAAAAGTTTATGAAGTCCAAATCACTTCAGTTGAACAATTACGACAAGGAATCCAGGCAGCGGCTGAAGAGATAAAAACAAGTGGGTTTGCACGCAGGCTAAAGCGATCTTTTATTCGGCGGTGCAGAGCATGCATCGCCGTTGGTGGTCGCCACTTTGAACATTTGGTATAATAACAATGAAAAAACTTATTAATTTAAAAATAGTTGTGATGATTAGTGATTTTTTTTGTTCTGTAAAAACATAATTTTTTTTTTCTGTAAAAACATTAATTTGTTCTGTAAAAAACATTGTAATGAATAATTCATTGTTCGACTTAATTTTAAGTTTGAGTTAAAAATACCAATACTTAAAGGCATTTACTGTTTTAAGGTTTATCTTTTCGTATTGTTTCGTTTCAAGTAGTATTGTTTTAGTATTAAAATTGCTGCGCCCTATCTGGGTTCAATGCTGTACCTGTACTGTGCCTGTACTGTCAACAACTTTTGTACAATGACGATTGAGTATTGATAATTTTAATAAATGGTTAATTTGAAAAAATGTTTTATTTTAAAAAGCCAATCAAAGAACTTACAATAAAATACTTATTGGTTTAATCCTTAACAGTTTGCAATACTTGTAATTTACTTAACCAAAAAAAATGTTTTGAGCAAATTTAGCTGTCTTTCGTTTTGAATGCTAATAACTTTTTTTTCTGAAGTCTTACCACTTAATATTTTACCATTTTGTAATTTGCATTTAATGGTGTATTTTTAAAACTAATGGGCACTAACAGTGCAGTACATTTTTTTTACACAATATGCCCCTAAAATCATATGATTTGATGGTGATGAGAATTGAAATTGGAAACAAATTAATTTCTTTAAGTACCTTTGACTTTAAAATAGAAACAGGGCATATCCAAGATAGTGCACATATTCAAGAGTAATAATAAATAAATTGAATTAAAAAATATTGATATTTGTTGAAATTACAGCCAAATTCGTGAAGCAAGGTACACAAATTTTAAAAAACATTTTTTTTTTTCGGAGACCCTTAACTGAATATGGTTAAAATTTCGGTATGTGATACATAAGAGTACAGTGTATCGACACCTTTACTCTGGACCACTATTTACGACCACCCTGTATATACATGGAAGCGTGAGTAATTTATATTTAAGGAAATAGGGTTTACAGCTTTGTCTATTGTTTATTTGGGCTATGATTCTAACACATTTCTTTTGTAAAATAAATAGCTTTTGTATGTTTACGCTATTTCCCCACAACATAATACCATAGCTTAGCCACGAATAGGCATAAGCGTAGTATGCTGATAGTGCGGTTTATGTGTTCGTGCTATGTTTTAATTGGAATAGTGCGTAGGTGAATTTTGATAATTTAGTTGCTAGTTATTCTATGTGACATTTCCAATTTAGGTGTGTATCTATATTTATGCCTAGTAATTTAAAAGTAAGTATCTACCGTTTCTATAGGTGCATTTTGAAATGTGATATCCATTTGGATGGGACATTTTTTATATGACCTAAACTGCATAATTTTTGTTTTATTCAAATTGATTTCTAGGTTGTGTTCTTGGAGCCAATGTGTTACTATTTTTAAAGTGTCGTCCACGATGTGTTGGGGATTTTCAGAATTTTCGCACTTTATAAGTAGTGATATGTCGTCTGCAAATAGTACGGGTAGAATCTGGTTTGTGTTTAGGGATTTTGGAAGGTCATTTATGTATATTAAGAATAATATGCATCCTACCACACTTCCCTGGGGGATTGAGCAGGTTAGGGGTCTCGGTCTAGATCTTATTGTTTCTACATGATGGTTGGTGGTATTGTAATAGTCTATTTGTACTAATTGTTTTCGGTTTTGTAGGTAAGATTTGAACCACTGGTAGGCAGGTCCTCGTATTCCCGAGCCATATAGTTTTGTCAGAAGGATATCGTAGGAAACTTTATCATAGGCTTTCGTCATGTCTAATAGTACTCCTAAAGCTAGTTTTTTATCGTTGATGTGCTGTAGGGCCATTTTAGTGTAGTTATAGACTGCAGTTGTAGTGGATCCTGATTTTCTAAAACCGTTTTGTGAATCGTCTAGTATATTATATTTTTCTAGGAAATTGTATAACCGATTGCACATCGCCTTCTCAAAAACTTTGGAAAAGGTTGGTAGAAGGGCTATGGGTCTGTAGTTGTTTGGGGTGGTAGTGTCATCTTTTTTGTGAATGGGTTTAACTAGTGACGTTTTGAGTGAATCTGGGAATTGGCCATCTTCAAAGCTCTGGTTAATCAAGAGTGTAAGTGGTTTTGAGAGTTCTTCTACGCATTGTTTTAGTAGGATGGGTGGGATATTGTCAATTCCACAGCTATGTTTATTTTTCATAATTTTTATTATTCCAATGATCTCTTTTTGATTTACTGGGCGTAAATACATAGAGTATGTGGGGGGATTTACTACTGGCCGTCCAAGTTTGTTTGTCGGTGTATCTGCTCGAGTTTCGCCTACTGTTGCAAAGTATTCGTTGAATGTATTGCTAATGGTTACTGGGCATTTTGTTACGTTATCATTTATTTTTAGTTCTATATTTTTACGTTGTTTAGGCTTGGTTCTGTCTGTTTTTGTGTTTATGATTTTCCACATTGTTTTCGTTTTGTTATCGGATTTCTGCATTTGTCGTATAAATTCTCGTTTTTTTGATACTTTTACACTGCGTTTTAATATTTGGTCAAACAAATGGTAATATTTTCCTATTATTGCATTGTTATTTGTTTCGTTTAATAATATTTTTAGCGATCTTTTATGTTTACATGAATTTTTTAGACCAGTTGTCAGCCAACCTTTAACAGGTGTGTTCTTGATTTTTATATTTTGTATGGGTATGTGTTTATTTAATGATTCTTTAATTAGTGAAATAAATGCATCGTAATTTTTATTTATATTATTATTGGGCTTTATTATAGTTTCCCATTTAATATCCTTTAGTGATTTTTTAAAGTTGGATATTTTGCTATCTGTAAATACTCTTTTTTTTGTACGCCATAATTTATTATCTGTGACTAGGGTTTCTGATTGGGGTAGTTCTTGATTTGTGATCGGAGAGACCGTAGTCGTGTACATATGTTTTATTTATCATTTTTCTGTTGTTTGTGAATATAAGATCAATACAGGTTTATGTCGATTTTGTTACACGTGTAGGTTTTAGGACTAATTGGCATAGGTTATGTGAATGCATAAAGTTCAACAATTCGCGGCACCGGGCGCTTTTTGAAATTATATTTATATTGAAGTCGCCTCCTATAATTATATGTTTACTTTTAGTTTTCAATTTATTTAAGATTTTTTCCATTTGTTCATAGAAAGTATGTATATGACGATCTGCTCTATATAATCCTATAACTATACAATTTAACCTAGGTATTTCTATTGCACTTAGCTCAATTACAAATTCCTTAGAGTATTTAACAATATCTTTCCTCTCAATATATTCCAAATTATTTTTAACTAGCAAACAAACTCCTCCTTCTTCGCGAGTAGTACGACAGAAAGAAGACGCTATTTTGTATCCAGGTAGGTGTAGCGAGTCACAATAGTGATAGGTTTTCCATATCTCTGATAATGATAGAATTGTAATATTGGAATCTGATAATAATTGTTCGAGCATGCTTATTTTATTCCCTATACTTTGGATATTTTGAAATGTTATGGTAACGTCAGTTTCGAAATGTTCCATTACGATTTTGATTCCGGTTTTCGCTTGTTTGTATCTGACTATTTGACCTCTGGGTCATCGCTACGTTTGCTGTATGCGATATGTCCCCGTGTGCTGTGTGTTCGCTTCCATGCGCTATGTAGCTGGCATTTTGGCGGTTACAGGTGCTATGCAATCATCGCATTCCTTTCCGTTTATATATAGTTTGTTGTTTTTTATAATGGCTCTCTGGCCGTTTTTCCTGGCTATATGTAGTCTATTTCTGAGCTCATTTCGAAGATGTAGTGTTTCCCTGTCTATGAAGATTCCAACTGACAATCCTGTATTTTGGAATGCACTTCCATTTTCTATTATATATTTTGTCATTCTTTTATTTATTAGGTCAATAGCTAATGGTCTTTTATCTCCACGTTTACCGATGCGCTTTATTTCCTGTATGTACGGGTCTATATCTATGTTCATTATTTTGTAAAAAGCTCTTGAAACACGCTCGCAGAGGTCGTTCTCAGTTTCACGGTAGTCTTCGTGTAGTCCATAAATAACTATTTTGTTACTGTTTTCCAATGTGTGTAATTGTTGTTCGATATTTCCAATTTTTTCGTTTAGTGAGCTGATCTTTTCTTTAAGTATGTTTTGTTCTGATGATAAGGTATTTGTACTTTGTGTTAGATCATTTTGAAGCTTCCTAATTGCATTGCTGAACTCATTTTGGATGGTGTTTTTGATCTTGTATAATAGAAGTCTTCATGATTTCCAGTTTAGTATCTAGTAATTGGCTGAATTTATCTAACGATATAGAATCGTTTTTCGCATTTGTGTTGTTGTTATTGTTATAAGGGCTAATTGCTTGGTTAAGTAGTGTGTCTCCCACTATGTCATCAGGCGTTAGGTCGATGTCGCTTGTATCAGGCGTGAGCACATTTCTGTTTGTTTTTTTTTTTCATTCATACTTTCGGGGGTAATTTGTCCTATTAGGTAGGCATACTATGTATATCATTCCGTCTCTTGTTAGTATTGTCAGCATCGTAGGTAAGCAAGGTGTTTTAATACTAAGTGCATAATGAAAAGCTGGTGAACCGTTAGTACGTCGCAGGATTTGTAAAGCAGATCTGTAGGAAAGAAGAAGGGATAGAAGTTTGCTACCTTTAAAATTGTTCTATATATGTGTAATAAATCAATTCTGTCAATTTTGGACAGATTAACAATTTACTAAACGACTAGCTTTTGACCGCGGCTTCGCTCGCGTTAAGTATTATTATTATTAATTAGGTATATTTTTTGCGGCTTTACTTTTGTTTAGCGTGTGTAAAAAATTTGGGCCTACAAAACTTCTTTGTACACAATATTCTTAACTAATCAGTCATTAGGCGCTAAAACTATCAAGCTATTGGGTGAACTTACTCGTGAGCAAGCAACATAAAACTGTCCATGAGAGAAGCAATGTTCTCTCAAGTCAATACCCGCAAATTTGAGAGTTTGCCCCTGAGACTTATTTATTGTCATGGCAAAGCAGACTTTTAGGGGAAACTGTAATCGTTTAAATTCGAACGGGATATCATTCGGTATTAATGGGATTCGTGGTATAAATACACATTTAGAACTAAACATGATTTTGTTCGTCTTAATTTATTCGTTCCATTAGGTACTGATAGTTCAAACTAATACATTTACATCCTCGATCATCCCCCTATTTTATCCCCTTGGGGGTAGAATTTATTAAAATCCTATTTAAGCGGACGTCTTCATCATAGTAGCTCCAATCTTTAATTTCAGTTCAATCAGTCGAAAATCTAAGAAGATTTATACAAACTTTCATCCCCTATTTTATCCCCTTGGGGGTAGAATTTATCAAAATCCTTTTTTAGGGGATGCCTACGTCATAGTAGCTATATGCATGCAAAGTCTCAGCCCAATCTGTTTAAAATTGACAAAGTTTCATACAAACTTTCATCCCCTATTTTATCCCCTTGGGGGTAGAATTTATCAAAATCCTTTCTTAGGGGATACCTACATCATAACATCTACCTGCATGCCAAATTTCAGCCCGATCCCTCCAGTGGTTTGGGCTGTGCGTTGATAGATCACTATGTCAGTCAGTCAGTCACCTTTGAGTTTTATGTATATAGATTTTGACGCTTCGTTGGTGTAGTGTTCGCAAGCGCTAATGAGGTTGAAGTTGAGGGGAAAGTATAATTGGGTTTTTCCAACAGGAATTCCTCAGCAGCAGCCTGGAGTCTGGATTTGTGCCCAGTTGATGGTGATAGGCTCACCCCCTATTACATGAGACTTAAACATAACTGGCGAAATGTAGGGTAGACTTCTGCCTAACCTTTCGGATTAAAGGCGTGATGCTTATGTTTATTGAGAGAACGTCCCAGTAACGGCCCCCGAATTACAAGTTGTAGATCGTTGGTTCGGACCCAGACAAATACCTATACTTTTTACATTGTGCAAAGTATAACATCACCAGTGCTATCAAAACGGTGAAAGAAAAATATACAGGGTGTTTGGCACATGGATCGACACAGAATCAGAATCATTTATTTATTATTATTATTTTTTTTTAATTATAATTTTTTTTTTTTTTTCAGAATCAGAATCAGACAATTTTTCCCCAGACGTAAAAATCCAGAGTTGAAGATTTTTACGTCTGGGGAGAATACAACCAAATTTATTTTGTGCCACTACACCCACAAACAAAAAAGTTATTTCGAATTAAAGGAAACATTTTGGGTATTTTTTTCATTAAAATATATATATATATATTTAACCAACCGTGACATTTGGGACAAAGGGTGTATGGGTAGAACCTAGCTAATGACCTCCCAAATCCCTGGAAAAATTGAAGTCGGTCCATGCACCAAACAACCTGTATTGTGAGGAAACCGGCATATCCTAGAACTAAACATTTGAAAACGTTTAGTTCTAGGATATGCCGGTTTCCCACACTGTGCCCGAGTGGTGGATTACGGCCCACTCACTCTCACCGAGAGGCCTGTGTCCCAGCTGTGAGCACATTAAAAACCTATGCAGTAGGTATATTTTACAATTTATAAAATCAGAGACACTTTTATTCACCAGTGTATCTACTTCATGAATAAGACAGACTGAATCTAAACAAAAGAATATTAATTATTTTAATTTTAATATTACTTTTTCGCATAATTTTGTAGACAATTTATCATTTTAATGTTGACGTAGGAGTAGATTTTGAACAAGAGCCTTTTGTGAAGTTTAGTATATTTTAAGTATTTTTAGCGAATGACGTACCTACTTAATCATTTATTATTTTAGGTAATTACAATAATAGATGATGAATACATACTTCTAATTAGTTATTTTTATCTAAAGTATATTTACAGTTTGCAGCTAAAAATCATGCCTTAAGTTTTGTTAACAAATTAAACCAACTTCTCTGGCGTAGTCTGAAACTTTGAGCACTCTTTATTTGTTTTCTAAGTACTACAATAAGTGCGCTAACCAACACAAAAGTCACATGCCTAAATCAGAAATAATTTATCATATGCGAGCCATCCATCTAGGAATCGAACCCCCATAGAAATGAATAAACTATCAACACGTAATAAACTATTTCACATTTGAAGCGCAAACTGATGAACGGAACGATCTCGTTTGTACCCGACGGCCTCAGTAGGAGGATAACGTGTTATATGTAAGATATAGGGAATCATACAAAAACGGAAGTGATTCAACACATAGGTACACATTTACAATCTTTTATCCCAATTATCATCCCCTTTAGGATTATTTTTTGACAAAAATAGCCTATGTCCTTCCTCAGGGAGCCATCTATCTCCTTGCCAAATTTTATAGAAATTGGTTCAGTGGTTTTTAGCACGGAACATAAAAAACAGTGGAAGTGGTATGCAACAAAATTACTATAGGAACCGCTGTCGCCAAACTCACACAAATAAACCGATAATCATATAATGCACTACAAACAAACAATTCGTCTGATTTGTCGTTTTAATTTTATTCAAAACTAGCGTAAGTCACAGATCCTACATCCAGAAATAAACCTTCATACTTTGTGAATAGGATTTATTTTGCTTTAGTGCAGAAAGTATTACAACGTTTTGTAATCTCAAGTTAAACTAGATTCTATTGACGAGTAAATTCCGCTAGTCGACCATAGATGGCAGTATTCTCAGTGGTCGCAATTATAAGTATAATTGCGTTAGCCATAAGGTTGACAATCGCGTCATAGGCGATATCTATTGCTACTCGACCAGTGCAGTAACACATTGAATTTTGAATTACATATCGATATCGATAGATACCCGATTTCTTGTTTAATTCGAAAAAATAAGTCTTGTTGGGAGTTAAGTAGAACTGTGGGAAGAATGAAGTAGTATTTTTTTTTTCTTTTGCTTATATCTTTAAAACGGTGTGTCCTATCGAAAAAATAATGAAACATTTGCCCCCCTTTGCAACCCATAACTCCCTAAAACTCTACATGTTGGTCAATAATATAATTTTTGAAATTTTTCATATTTTCCATACAAAAAGTGAAAAGATCCTCCAGTTGAGGTGTCATTTATTTTTTGGCTTTTGCTTATATCTCGAAAACGGTGTGTCCTAATCGAAAATAATAATGAAAACTTTTAATCGCGATTAAAAAAGACATTTAGTTTGATAATCAAATAGGTGAAAAACATCAAATTCAGAATAGCAAAAATTCCATTTTCACTAAATTAAATAGCTTAGTGCCAACTTAGTGCTGTCAAACATATAATAAAAACATATATATAAAATAATTAAGTTGTGTCACTTTAGTCAATCGTCGTTTGACAGGAATAAACTAAATTTAGGTGATTTTTAGTCTAGTTTAGAGACATTTGTGACAAGAAAATCGGCACTATTTTCTTTTATCGAGAAAACTAACATCTGACCCGACCCATCACTAATTGAGTAACGAAGTATTTTCGAGAACGAAATGGGGAATGCCAGTGAATACAATCAATCCAAAAGAAACTGTATTTTAATCGTATAAGGTTGATTTTAACTAGAGGTTCTATTACATCATTAGTAAATTGAAATTAACTAATATTTTATTAGAAAACAAATAAAATCGTACTTACCGATGGTACGAAACACCTCCATTATTAAGAGTTTTTCTCCTACTATCATTTTTGCACTCCATAAAAACTTTTTAGCAAAAAAATAAAACCGACTTCCAAAACAAAACACTACAAAGTGAAAAATAACTTTAATTTCGGTAGTCGGTGTCTTGGGTTTTGTGTTTTCGTTTTTTGTTTTTCACTTTGTAGTGTTTTGTTTTGGAAGTCGGTTTTATTTTTTGCTAAAAAGTTTTTATTTTTTACTTTTTAGTTGTGGAACCTACCCCACACTAATTCGAATACATAATTGAGCACAATAATTGTAGATATAGCCATGTAAATAACAGTGATAGGAAGTTATTAAAACACCATCACATCATCCACATAAAATAAGTGGGAAATATACGCATTATTGAAGCTAACTCAAAAACTCCCCAAGCAAAGTTAATAAAATTTATATGGGACCACCTCGGAAGTATATCCTATCAAACAAAATAAAAAGAATTTTCTAAATCGGTCCATCCGTCTTTGAGTAATCGCGTAACAAACATACAAAAAAAAAAAAAACATACAGACGAATTGAGAACCTCCTCCTTTTGGAAGTCGGTTAAAAATGGAACAAAACGTCATAGCTACGGAAAAATAAATTTGTCGCGAGACTGCAACTCGACGCGATGTTAGAACTAGACTGGGACCATAGTTTAAGATCTGTGGGGAGCAAGCAAGCGATTCAGGGCTTATTTGTGACACGCGTGCCACGCCTACTTTGCACTTCCACTGTTTTTTATGTTCCGTGGTTTTTAGCGTCAAAAGAAAACTTAAAGACAGACAGAATTACCTGGATAGTATGGATTATACTGACATCGGTGAAGGAAAAACATCATGATTAGCCTGAACTTATTTAAACTTACAATAAAATTCGTACCGGAGTCAAAACTATACATTGAATATGTCTGTAAAAATGTAATTGCTACGAGGTCTGGGCAAGATTCTAAAGCCAAAATGTAGTTTTTTGAATGTTTGTCTGTTTATCTATTTGTCTGAATGTATGTTCTAGCATCAAGCAGATACTACCGGATAGACAAATTAGTCAGCGCCTGACGTAAATTAACTAGCTAAGATTTTAATCACGTCTAAACTTGTCTATATGATAGGACTAAACTAATATTAATCGTCGGTCCTTTTCTTAATGAAATAGAAAGAAAAAGATGCACTGTATTTAAATTTAGTTTTAATTAAGTAACGTTTGCAGAGCGCGAGCGGTTCGACATCGGATGGGTGACCAAAAGAACAGTTATTTCGGGTTGATCAGTGTTGTAGGTAATGGGGACGTAATAAGCTGAAACAAGATATTATAATTACTCGTCAGCTGTTTCTTGCATTTTGGTTGAATAGGTAGGTGCTGGAGTTTGTATGGATTGAAGTTTGGTAACCTTCGACGACAGCAGTTTGTTTTTTTTAAATAAAATATATAATATTTACAATCACAAAACTAGAAAGAAAGTCAAGTAGGGGCCGAGTCACACTACTGGTAGATATTTATACTGTGTCAGGTAACTTGGGGGCCCGCACTGGTCGTCGACTACGTATATCAGCCGCTAAAAGCCTCCTCCTGTCTCTTGGTATCGAGTCCAGGTTCTTTGGACGGTTGAACGACTCACGTTTGACCGCTGTGAGACGTGCCATTGGCTACACCCCTCTTCCAGCAGCGCTATAATTTTATTATATTCTAGTTCTTATTGCTGTTTCTGCCCTTACAATCAAGTCACAATAAGGCAGGATTATGCGACAAACATAAATCATTCTACTACAAATTACGAGAAGCTAGTTTTAGTTGCCTGATCACCTTTTAACCGCAAACCCGTGAAAAGTAAGCAGAAAGTCACAAACTAAAAAAGGGATTATTATTTATAAAAACATAAGTTTCGAATTTGGAATTAACTTTTTTTCATACCCTTTATTAAGTGCCAGTAACATAGTCTGGCTATTAAAACCTCTTTAGAACTAAATGATTAATTACCATTAATGAAGAATAATCAAAACCGCCCGTTTTTTTTTTTGCAAAGGAGTGTATATCTGTGATTTTTATAAGCCTTTTGAGCTGTGTAGTCTTAGCGACACTTGTTGATTTGTTCGATTAGCGACCTACTATGCATAGTTATCGTTAATATAGATTACGATATTGTTGATTTGTTTATTTTATTAAAGATTTACCTACTCAATTTATGCAGCAGTATTTTTATACATTTTCACGTGGAACATGGTCAACCCATAAGTTGTAATGTATGGTATTTTACATCCAATTTATCAGGTCGGCGGAAAAGTCTTGTGCCAAGATATAAGACTTAATGAATTTATTGATAACTTTGTTATTTACAATAATTAATCAGTAATGTAATCCCCAAATAACTCTATTACTCTGGCCCATCTAGTTGGTAGTTTGGTGATGCCCTGCGCCCAGAATTCCGGAAGCTGTGCAGAAAAGAAATTGTCCACTGCCATTTTGAGGTCTTCGTAGTTTTGAAATTTTTTCTCATGCAAGTAAAGCTTTAGTGGTCGGAACAAGTGATAGTCAGATGGCGCGAGATCCGGTGAGTACGGTGGGTGGGCAACCGGGTGCCATCCAAGCTCTACGATTTTTTGTCGAGTCTCCG
The DNA here is from genome assembly GCA_948252095.1 of Dicycla oo. Classification (NCBI taxonomy): domain Eukaryota; kingdom Metazoa; phylum Arthropoda; class Insecta; order Lepidoptera; family Noctuidae; genus Dicycla; species Dicycla oo. The sequence continues at coordinate 19,283,674 of OX411736.1, read as the reverse complement.
AAGCGACAAGAGGTCGCTCATTATCATGGAGTAAGTGAACATTTACACATCTCGGTCGTTTTTCTCTTATTGCGTCAGCCAGTTTCTGAAGCTGTTCAGTATAAATGGAAGTCGTAATCGTCCTTCTCGCAGGGAGAAGCTCGTAATAGATTGGTCCCTTCGCATCCCACCAAACGGAGAGAATATGCTTGCGTGAGTGACGGTTCGGCTTTGGCTGCGTTGGTGGCTCTGCGTCGTAAGGAAGCCAGACGGCGTGCCGTGTGTTGTTATCATAGAGAATCCAGCTCTCATCGCCGGTTACTAGATCTTCAAGAAACTCTTTCCGATGTGGCTGAAAAAGAAGCGATTCAAAAATACTAACTCTGACTTGACGATGACTGTTAGTTAGTTGATGTGGAATCCATCGTGCCATTACTTTACTATAGCCGAGTTTGTTTATGTGAGCCTCGACGGTCGAATAATGACAGCCAAGAGTCTCTGCCAAATCACGCCAATTTGTTTCTGGATTAGCCTTTAAACAGCGGAGTAATTCCTCATCGTCGAAGGTGGATGGTCGTCCAGATCGCTCGTGATCTTCCCGATGCAAAGCGAGCAAACCAGCGGATTATCTTCCATCGCGATACAACACCTTTACCGAATGCTTTGCTGATGTTAGCTGTAGCCATACTCACGTTGTGTCCTTAACGCCACTCGTAAAAGATGATCGTTCGAAGTTGATGTTCACTAATCATTTTCACAAACTAACCAAATCCTCATTAGTGCGCCTTTATATACCCTTGTTGTGATAGCTTCGAGAACCTTCTACAATACGCTTACGTATCCCAGATCAATACTAAATATTCCGGAAAATTCTAGTAATTTGCAATTTCTTGTGCAATATTTTTCCGCCAACCTGATATATTTTAAAGTACTAAAACAGCAGAATTGCAATTTATTTGGAACAAACTGACTCCTATACAAAATTCAGGAAGTTGAATTTTGTAAACAAACATGTCATTATTTAAGATCTAGGCCGATTAGATTAGATAGAGGGCCGTGCTGAATGAACAAAAATTGGTTTATTTTTCAAATTTAGCAAGTTGTATGAAACACCAATGCGTTACATATGTTATGAATTCACAATATCTGTTGCGGCACATATAACGTGTTAATAGAGTACATTCCTTAAGTTTAAGAAACTTTTTAATACTCTTTACATTTTTCAAGTTACACGGGGGCCGTGCTGAAAACGTTTGGCTGGCACGGCCCCCTTTTTTTGCATATTTCTTCAGAGGTACATTTATAACGAAACAGGTACATATACTCCTAGAGGCGAGTACATTGCATTGGTGCACACCAAAAACCCAAATTCTGGGGATCCATGTGGGGCAAACGATGAAACCCGGAGTATCACTGCTTGATCCCATCCTATTGGTCCTTTGATTTTGTTCGCGACGATGCGTTACCAAACAGTGTTAATGGTTTTTTGGGTTTTGTTTATTAATTTAACTTCAATAACAATAGAGTTTTATAGTTGAAAAGTAATAAGTAGTGTTTCTTAAAGAAATCGTAAGTACAACCCTTATAAATTTCAATTAGGTGGGCTACATAGCCGTGATTTATAGTTTGTTGGTACCCTAGATAAAGACCTAGCCCTGGACGTACTATTAGAGGTCTAGTCTTGAGAAGGTCTTGTCCTGAAAAGACTACTTACTTGGGTTTATAAGGGTTGGAAATGTTAGTTTGTTGTTTTTTGTTAACTTGTTTTATCGATCTAGGTTTTCAGGGCGTGTCGCGCTCTGAAAAACAAAGTTGTGATATTGTAACTATCATATTGTTTTAAGTCATTAGACCAGCTTGAGATACCTGATTAGTTTATTGAAATAGCTTCATGAGTTTACAAATAAATCAACTTGAAAAATAATGTAAATAAAATAATTGACTTTTTTGCGTTTACACTGTAAAATCTTTTCAGTAAATAATGTTACAGGAACTACAGGTATCTCAATAGCTGGGTAATTTGATGAAGATTCTGGCAATGTATAACGTGTCATAATTATTTTTATATTTAGGCTATTTATAAGCAATTTTGTAAAACTTTAATAATAAAAATCTGGTCAAAATAAAGGTCAAATCGGGAGACAATTTGCGGCTCTCGTTGAGGTAAAGTTTAGAGGTATTTAAGCGCGCAAGGGAAAATATAGTTTCGTAGCCATCGGCATTGTACCATATTTATTCCTGAAGAGTTACGCAAGTCGTCTCCTAAAATCTCCTGAAGACTTATCAAGCTGCTGTTATTATTTTCATCAACCTTCCCCGTCAAGACTTCAATTCTTAGCCACCGGCCATCAGTCTGCAGATAGTCTGAGCCTATAGGTGCAGGACGTCAGCGCCGTTTAGGCTAGGAGGCCTAACCTGATATAGGGATACACCTGGCTAAGCACACACCCTCCTTTCACCCCATCGTGCCCATCGATCACGGCACAGATTCGAAGTAATTTAGGAGTCTAGGCTTTATAATGCTCGAAACACAGGACTAAAATAACACGGAAGCTGTAAAATCCTTATTTTACAATCCCAATTAGGTTGGGGAAAAAGTCTTTTCGCATTATAGTATGTATGAACTTGTAATAAAATCTCTTTGGCTATGCTATTTGTATCTGGCTGGTTTTGGTATCATTGAAAGTATAAATTTTAAAAAACATAATTCCAAATTCAAATTAGGAAAATGTGTGATTTTCATTTGTTTTTCGTACCGTCAAGATGAGTGAATCTAATGAAGAAATTCGATACATTTAAAAATTTTGCTACAAAAAAGGTAAAAATGCAACGCAAACCGCGAAAAAAATTTGCGATGTTTATGGACTAGTGTAGTGTCTGTGAGAGTAGCACAAATTTGGTTTAAGCGTTTTCAATCCGGAAATTTTGATGTCAAAGATACACGTCGCTCTGATCGCCCTATTACGGATAAAATGGATGCCATTTTTGAAAAAGTGGAGCAAGATCGGCATATCAGTAGTTACGACGTAGCTGAAGAACTGAAAATTGACCACAAAACAGTTTTGGCGCATTTGAAAAAAACTGGGTACACAAAAAAGCTCGACATTTGGGTACCTCACGAGCTCACTGAAAGAAACCTAATGAACCGTGTACTCATTTGTGATTCTTTATTACGACGTAATGAAACCGAACCATTTTTGAAGAAGCTGATAACTGGTGATGAAAAGTGGATCACATATGACAAGAACGTGCGAAAAAGGTCATAGTCAAAGGCCGGTCAGCCTTCACAGACTGTGGCGAAACCCGGGTTAAGTCGCAACAAGGTGATGCTGTGTGTGTGGTGGGATTGGAAGGGCATTATTCATTATGAGCTGTTACCACCAGGCAGGACCATCGATTCTGAACTCTACTACGAACAACTGATGAGATTAAAGCAAGAAGTTGAGAGAAAGCGGCCGGAATTAATCAACAGAAGGGGTGTGGTTTTTCATCATGATAACGCTAGACCTCGCACATCATTAGCCACTCAGCAAAAATTAATAGAGTTTGGCTGGGAGGTGTTAATGCATCCGCCGTATAGTCCTGACCTTGCACCTTCAGATTTCCACCTGTTTCGGTCTCTTCAGAATTCTTTAGGCAGTGTCAGGTTAACATCACGAGAGGACTGCCAAAACCACTTGTCGCGGTATTTTGACCAGAAGTCCCAAAATTTCTATAGCAATGGGATCATGTCCCTACCTACAAGATGGCAAAAAGTTATCGAACGAAATGGTACCTAAATACTTTAGTTAAATGTAAATAAACTATATTAAAAAATGTTTTGAATTTTCTTAAAAAATGCGAAGAAACTTTATTATATAGGAGTAGGTTGGAAAGCAGTGCTATTACCTGGTACCCATGAGACTAAATATAGTGGATTAAATGCAGAACAAATTTATCCGGTATCAAGAATCGAATTTTAGGTGTTTTAAACAGGCTTTATTAAATTATTACTGACGCCTATTAACGTTTTTATTTAAACCCCAATGATCAGGTACATTTAATGTAAATAAATACTCCAATATATAACTTTGTTGTTTAACCAAATTTCGCCCAAACTCCTAATAAGTCTTTTTACCGCTAAAAAAAGTCGTTTCGCCCAAACTCCTACTTTTTGGGGTACATCTGTTCTTGTAACTGATCGACTTGAGCTCCTAGGCATGGAATTGACCAAGAAATCTTAGCACAGCGGACAGAGCTCCGGCAGGATCTCATGGTGACATGGAGAGTGCGACTGTCGCAACCCAGTGCTGGGCACGCCATAATTGCGGCGATAAGTCCCCTCTTTGAGGAGTGGTTGAAGAGGCGTCATGGCACGCTCACCTTCCGCCTGACGCAGGTCCTCACCGGACACGGTTGCTTCGGGAGGTTCCTGTTCCGGATAAGGCGGGAGGAAACGCCCGGGTGTTGATCGCCCGGAGGACACGGTGTAGCATACGGTGGAGGTCTGCCCGGCTTGGGCACGGCACCGCCGCGTCCTCGCGGAGGCGATCGGCGGCGGCGATCTCTCGCGTCCGGCCCTGGTACAGGCCGTGCTACGGAGCGAGAGTGCATGGGAAGCCGTCACCTCCTTCTGCGAAGCTGTAATGCTCGCGAAGGAGGAGGCTGAACGCGTGAGGGAGAGGCAATCTTTGCGCCCTCACGCCCCTAGTCGCCGCAGGAGACGCCCTGGGCGTCGAGAATCGATAGCCGATTCCCGGCCACCGTAGGCGCGGGCTTGCGGATGGCGAGCAACGGTTAGCTCGCCGTCCGGTAAGGACCAGGCCCGTATCGACGGTGCGTTGTGTTCCACGCGCGCCTCAAAGAGATGTCAGCACTCAAAGAGCTGAAGGGGTCCGCTAGGGCCGATGCCCGCCAGGGTTGCGGGTTGTTCGAAAGAGTTACCGTGGCCCTGGCACAGGCAACTGAAGGAACACGGGTGGGTTTTAGTCAGTAGAATTATAACGCGCCCTCCCGCTCCACCCAGAGCGGGAGAAGTTATTTGATGATTTCCCATCCACAAAAAAAAGGCATGGAATTGACATCTGGTCTCAACTTCGGCGCCACCATCGAGTACAAGGCCCAAACTGCGGCAAAAGAAACTAGGCATCCTAAATAGGGTGAAGCGATACTTTACGCCTGGACAGCTTTTAACCCTTTACAAAGCGCAAGTCCGATCCTGCATGGAGTATTGCAGTCACCTTTGGGATGGATCAACTAAGTACCAACTAGCCGCGCTTGACTCGGTGGAACGCAGAGCTAAGAGGCTCATTGGCGACGTAAAACTGGTGGATGCCAAGCTTCATAGCTTGGCTCATCGCCGCAAGGTTGCCTGCTTGTCGGTCTTCTACAGATTGTACTTCGGAGAGTGTGCCCGAGAACTCCTCCTCTACTCCTCCTCCGACCTCATTCCACCGGCCCCCTTCTACCATCGGACATCTAGACGCACTGCCAGTTACCATCCCTACCTGGTTGCTATTCCACCAATTCGCACTAAGCGCTTCCAAATGTCTTTTATAATGCGCACAGCAAAGGAGTGGAACTCACTACCTACGTCTGTGTTTCTGTTAGTGGGTCTGCTCAAGTCCCACTAGCGTGCAAAGTGCTTACAATAATATGGAATGCAGGAGATGATCAAAGTTGGTATATAAAATGCTGTTATAAATAAAAGCTTAGATCAAACTTATATTTTAGTTTTATTCCAGTTGACACACAAAAAAGGTAAAATTATCTGACACTGTGACCAGATGACAGGACATGAAAAAGAAATGTAGAAAAATAAATTTAAATAGAACAAAAAGATCAATATCAAAAACATAGACTCTTTTTATTCTAACACTCCTCCTTAAATTAATTTCTCTACTTTCATCCAATACACAATCACACAACACCCATACCAAGTGTACACCAGTTGAACTTCCCTTTCAACAGAGGTTTCGTTAAAACATCCGCAACCATACGGCTTGTATCTACATACTCTAATTCAATATGCCCATGCTCAACTGCCTCTCTCACAAAGTGGTGTCGCACATCTATGTGCTTTGTGCGTTGATGGTGTACAGGGTTCTGCGCAATAGCAACAGCAGATTGACTGTCACTGAAGATCTTCATTGGTATCTCAACTTGACCAGAGACCTCCGCAATCAATCTCTTTAAGAAAACTGCCTCTCTAGCAGCTTCCGACATAGCTTCATACTCAGCTTCCGCTGTGGATAAAGCAATCGTCCTCTGTTTTCTGCTTTTCCAACATATTGCAGCTCCCATGTGCAGAAAAACCATACCCGAGTATGATCTTCTATCATGACAAGTGGCATGACTAGCATCTGCATAGGCCTGTACATTATGCATTCCTGTCCTCTTATATTGTAGCCCAAGGCATTTAGTACCCTTTAAATATCTGAGTACTCTTTTTGCGGCTATCCAATGCTCTTCAGTATAGCAAGCGTTGAACTGACTCAGATAATTAACTGCATGTGCAATATCTGGCCTCGTGCAAACAGATATGTACATCAGCGAACCAATTAGATTTTGATATGGAATCCTTGGATCAGGTTTATGTTCTAGACCAGGTTTCACAAGCTTTTGCCCAGGAACTGATGGAGTTGAAGCAACTTTGCAATCTGTCATCCCAAAAACCTTCAAAACTTTTTCGACATACTTCTCTTGGTCAACTTTGATTCCAATATCGTTCTGCGTTATGTGCATTCCTAAAAAATACTCTGCCTTCCCAAGATCCTTCATATCAAATTTCGACATTAAGTCTAGCTTTACTTTACGCAGCTCCTCCGCGTTGTTCCAAAAAATTAGCACATCATCCACATACACTGCTAAAATAATGACCTTCTTGCCCTGGGATCTCATGTAAATGCACGGCTCATTTTTGGATCGTTTGAACGACAACTGCAATAACTCATTGTTCAGTTTATTGTTCCAAGCTCTGGGGGATTGCTTTAAGCCGTAAAGCGAACGTTTAAGGAGACACACATAATCTTCCTTTCCTTTTTCTTCGTAACCCTCCGGCTGTTTCATGTAGACCGTCTCAGACAAGTCTCCATTCAGGAACGCTGTTTTTACGTCCATTTGGTCAACGTTTAGGCCACTCTTAGCTGCCATCGCCAGGAGGACTCTTAGAGAGCTATGTCTCACCACTGGAGGGAACGTCTCATCATAATCGACACCCCATCTTTGGCTAAAACCTCTCGCAACAAGCCGAGCTTTATATCTTCGCTTATTTCCCGCCTCTTCTTTAATTCGAAAAAGCCATTTCGAATCTACAACGTTGCTCGCTTGCCCAGGTTTTACTAAAGTCCAAGTTCCATTTTTCTTTAAAGCATCAAGCTCCTCCTGAATTGCAGCTTTCCATTCTCTACTGTCAGGCCTTGACAGTGCATCTTGAACCGTAGTAGGTTCATGTTCTGTTTCCACTGCATGGTATAGAACATGATCCGGGAACTCTTTCGGTTTCCTGTATCTTAGTGGATACCTCCGCTCCACCTCTTGTGGTCGATCCTCGGTTACGTCTGACTCACAATCTTGAAACTCCATATCTGGTTCATGAATAACTACTTCATGTTGAACAGGATTTTCAGCAAAACTCTCTTGTTCTTGTTCCACTGTAGGAACATCGCTAACTTCATCATCTTCTAGTTGAGGTTGCAACACATATGGTTCTATTCTATTACCGACAATTGGTTTATCTTGTAGAAGTATTATTTCTGGTTTCTCTTCCAATTCTTCTTGTAGGTCTTTGTATTTTTGATTCTCCAAAAACACAACATTTTTGGCCTTAAATATTTTTCCGGAAGTAGGATGCACAAGACGATAAGCTTTTGCGTTGTCATCGAAGCCTGTGTGGATAAGCTCTCTACTTTTTACATCCCACTTAGTCCTTTTTTGATCAGGAATGTGCATGAATGCTTTGCACCCAAAAGTTTTTAGCATGCTTAGGTCACACTTCCTCCCTGACCATTTCTCATCCGGAGTCATATTCTTCACCGCAATTGTTGGTGACTTGTTCTTTATGAATACGGCGTGATGGACAGCTTCAGCCCAAAAACGTTTTTCTAATCCGGACTCATGTAGCATGGTTCTTGCTTTATCGCAGATGGTGCGATTGGCCCGTTCAGCTACGCCATTCTGCTCTGGCGTATACTCCACCGTTAGTTGATGCAGGATTCCGCAATTCTTCAGCAAGTCATCCATCCGCTTATTGACGTACTCGGTCCCGTTGTCAGTGCGCAGGATCTTAAATTTCTTGCCGCATTGATTTTCAGCAAACGCCTTAAAATCTATAAACTTTTCGAAAACTTCACTTTTTTATACAAGAAATAAATAAAAGTTTTTCGTGGGAAATCGTCAATAAACGTCAAAAAATATCGGAACCCGCTAATTGAAGGTGTACTCATAGGTCCACACACGTCTGAGTGCACTAAACCTAATGCTTCCGTAGCTCTCGTTGCAGTAGTTTTACGAAACGGTTGTTTCGTTTGTTTTCCCATAATGCAAGATATACACTCCAGTTTAGAAGCAAAATCAGGAAAACTTACTCCTGTTGCCATCTTATCTCTCAGTAGTTTGAGGTTATGCATACCAAGATGTCCCATCCTCCGATGCCATAACATCTGCTGGTCATGCTCTGTTGTTGCTAGCGCAGAACCCTGTGAACTGCACTTGATTTTATAAATGCCTCGTTCTTCCACACCTTTCACAATAGGCTTATCTCGCACCTCACACTCATTTCTCTTGTAGATGTCACAACTTTTATCTGTAAATACTACCACATTACCCTTTTTCGCAATTGCATTCACACTCAATAAGTTAGAAGCTAACTTAGGAACATACGTAATGTCGCTGACTGTCAATCCTGACTTACATACTACCGTACCCTCACCTGCACCGAACACCTCATTACCATCTGCACAAGTCACTCTCAAAGACTTTTGAGTATCCTTTAAGTTCTTAAACCAAGATTTGCGATTCGACATGTGTGTCGACGCTCCAGAATCAATGATCCAGTCTTCTGCCTGTGGAATCGACGTGCCGAACGCAAAGGCTTGAAGAGCTTCCTTCTTTCCTTTTGGGTTATCAGGGCACTCACGTGCCTTGTGTGGTCCATCACAAATACAGCATCTGATCTTTTGTTTAATCTTCTTCGGTGTACTCTTACCCTTATGCTTATTTGACAATAGTGCTGAAGTCGGTTGGCTTGCACTCGTGCTTGCCGAATAGGTATCCTCCATTTGAAAAAGCTTCATCTTTACATAGTCGGTAGTAAGAACAACGTTACTATTTTCTATGGCTAGTCTCATTGGTTGGAACTCTATGGTAAGGCCTTGTAGAAGTAAAGCAGCCAACAGTTCATCGTCAACCTCCTTTCCTAGGTCCTGAAGTTCCTGAGACACCATCATCACAGACGTGACATATTCCCTAACCGATGGGAATAGCTCCAGCTTCATGCTCACTAGCTTTGCAAGTAGCCGGCAGCGGTTATTCAGACCTTTGTCCTCGAACGCACTCGTTAATGCTTCCCAAGCATCTTTCGCTGTTTTGGCTTTGCGTACATGCACCAAGCAATGAGGTCTAATCATCAAACAAATCTTAGCTCTGGCTTTCTGGTCTTTTCTCATACCTTGGACATCGGTCGTTTCAGGTGTAACTCTTGTATACTCCCACAAGTCATCGTGAACAAGATGTAACTCCATCAAAAACTTCCATGTGGCGTAATTGCTGTTACCATCTAATTTCTCTATAGAGGGCCACCCACTACTGCCTGAAGAAACCGTATTTTGTGCCATCGTTGAGTTCTGCTCTCTATGAGAACTCGTTACCTTTAGACATCTCTCTGCAAATCGCTGCCTGGGCCCATAACCTGTTAGTGGGTCTGCTCAAGTCCCACTAGCGTGCAAAGTGCTTACAATAATATGGAATACAGGAGATGATCAAAGTTGGTATATAAAATGCTGTTATAAATAAAAGCTTAGATCAAACTTATATTTTAGTTTTATTCCAGTTGACACACAAAAAAGGTAAAATTATCTGACACTGTGACCAGATGACAGGACATGAAAAAGAAATGTAGAAAAATAAATTTAAATAGAACAAAAAGATCAATATCAAAAACATAGACTCTTATTATTCTAACAGTTTCCGAAAGCATACAACCCTAATCTCTTCAAAGTGAGAGTGAACAGGCTTCTTCTGGGTAAGCTCACTCCATCGTCGACTTTGTCTTTGTCACCTCTGACCTAGACTAGAGTCAAGAGCAAACCCATCACAAATAAAAAAATAAAAAACAAATCACTATTTACAGACGCCAGCACATCGAGCTACTACAATCTGTCAAATGTCTTTAATAGATTTTCAACTTTATCACTTAAGCATTAGGTTCAAGGTTGATTGTTAAAATTTGACAGTTTCGGGTAGCTTGATGAGCTGGTGTCTGTACAATAATGAATAATACCATTTTGAAATCGGCTTTAGGCACATATTATTTTTAAATTATTGGTCACTTGTGTTTCGATACTTTTTTTATGCTACGGTTGCTTAAACTTTATCATAATGAATATTTTTCACAAATTCACTAGATCCGTGTAATAGCAGTCATACTATTTATTACTTATCTATCAGCTCAGTTAACGTAAATTACTGTAACAATAAAAAACCGATGGAATTAATTAATTTCTGGTCGTGGAGTACAAGAATGTAAAATAAGGTACAAAAAACATCGATATTATAAAAAAAAAAACTTAACTTTGGTACAACTTGGTATTTTTTTATTTGCCTTTTTTTTTTTTTTTTAATGGCCGTTAGTTCTACCATGACCCATTTCAGGGTTATTCATTCATTATCGGACACCCTGTATTCACTAACTTAGCAGCAGAAGCTGTTAGGGTTGCAATGAGCAGCTGAGGAGGCACTGGGAACTGCGGTTAACTCAGTCTTACACCCCGTAGAATTAATAGTTACTTTAAGTTGCACCTCATACACATCCATGCCATATACGTCCATGCCTATATGTGATTAATTTCTTTAGTTAAGTCATTATATTTTATTGTGATAACGAGTTATTGTCGTCGACTTCGTTCTCATTCTCTTACAAACATCGACCCTCCATTAGACACTTACCTTACTTCTGGCGGGCTTTTGACAATCCTTTTTAATACTGATGCTAAGAAGAAGATTTACAGCATTTGCATTTTTGAATTTCGTGTTTGTATTTATGTAGGGGAAAGGATGGAAGACAGACCCTGCAGGTACTAAGATCCACCTTAATAATTTTGAAAGGAATAACACAATTTCCGAATGAGCAGTGTCATGAGGAGCTCTTCATGCTCGCTCTCTTGGTCAGCATATACAACGCCACTGTCCACGTTGTCATTGTTTTAGCAAGAAAATTGGTTTTTCCATGTTGCGATGTAAAATTGATTTAAAATCATTATGTTCTGGCGGTCTCTGTATGCAAACTGACGGTCTGGTTTAGTGTAACAGACAGCTGTGCTGCTGGGGAGTTTGTTGCTCCACTTCTTCTCCCCAGCTAAAGCACTAGGAAGTGATGAAGGGCGGGTGTTTTGAGGGACTGTCTTGTGTAATTTTGACGTTCAAAAAGTGCTGATTCTCAGCCTAGTTTGAATAAATGCCTTTTGATTTGATTTGTTTGAGGGTAGTCGGTTGTTGAAAAACTTGTGTGAAACCGGGTTCCGTTTTTACTTATAGGTACGGAAGCCTCAAAAGGAAATAATTATAGGTTCCTGTTTCTAGGGCCCTGACCGACCGGTAGTTTGGACCCTACTCCTGATACCAGTGGCAGTGGGCTGATTATTTGAAATTTTATTTATTTTATTTTTATTTGAATGGTACACCAACGACCTATTCACTAGGAATATTGACATAATAATAAATAACATATGCATTAAGTTATGGTGAATTAGTCACTTACAGGCGTACACAGCACTTACATGAAAAATAGCCTCTTAAATATATGTTTTAACAAGATTTTTTACTCGTAGTGAGAATAGAAAAATTAATTAGAAACAAAAACAAAACAAAATCGTAATCGATATTAGAATCAATAATTAAAATCAAAGTTATCATTAGAATTAAAATTAAAGCATTACGATTAAAGTAAAAAAAAAACAGTAAAATTCATATTTGATATTCAAAACAGTAGACGCGATAACGAATGCAACAAGAGAACAATCCAAAATTTTTTATATTAATTTATTAAATGTTTTTATATATTTTTTTTAATGTAATGTACATAACGTACATACAAGCTGACCCGTCAGACGTTGTCCTGTCAAAATTTCAAATTTGATTTTTCATATCGGTCGAGCCATTTTCGAGTTTTTGCACGGCAATTGATTTAGATAGATTTAATTTAATTTAATGATAAATGATTTTATTTCTGTAAGTAGGTTTGTACAAACACTTTTACACGTCAATCATGTTTTTAAAAACTAGATGAGGTCGGCGTTTCCTATCTAACTACTCTGAGAAGAAAGGCCAAAACAAACTCACAGGTTAAAGTCCAGACATAATCTTGGTCAGTTCATATGAAGACCATGTAGATTGGTGTCTGAAATGGTCTTTTGAAGAAAGAACCACACAGATTGAGAGGACCTGTCCAGTCAGTGCACGCATTTGTCGCGCAGCTGAACTCAGAACTTAAGTAGCTCAACGATTCGACAAACAATACCAAAGGAAGGACATTTGGCCAGGCCGCATAAATTACTCAAACTGCTAAACCATGATTAAAAATAACTTAGAGGGAGAAAAAAAAAACAAAAAAACAATGACCCACATAGTCTTCACATTCACAATAATTAATATAATATAATAAATACCGCAAAGTAAATATTCATGTCAAAATTCACTATGTAAAAATAATAATAAAACATTTATTTCTCACTTGCGTGCACAAAATTTACCCACCCTATCTGCTCTCTATCTGTGAGACGATATGTCAAAAATTTTAATGTATATTTTAATTATTATATGTTGTGTGAAAGTAAGTAAAATAATGTTTATTTACACATACCCTATACGTTGATAAGCAACATTCTTTACAAAACGACTTGATTCTTTAGATGTCTTCATCACTCACTTTTGTTTGGAAAAACTGGGTGACATTTTTGTCAGTGAAGTTGACAAAAGCATTATTTTATTTATTAGTGCTCGTTTATTGATCAATAATCAATCAAGTATTTAAACGACTTAAAAAAGAGGGTCTTTATTCGACCAGTATGTCCGTAAGTTTTTTCGATTTTCCCAAAACGTAATGAGTTAGGTTGGATATTTATTTCACTAAAGTAATCTACATACATTCCAGAAGATTTTAGTACAAAATATATCAGGTTATTTTAATTAAACTTGATGAATTATCTTGTTGCATTTCGAAGAGAACGGGGTGGATCGATTTTTTTGCACGCAAGTGTATACTTTTTGAGGGCTGAGTTTTTCAACGTCAGTTATGTTTTATAGTGTCGTGCGTAGATAAAATTGTGAGTTTTGTATGACAAAAAATCAAAATTATTCCTCAAATAAAGATATTAGGCGTTGGAAAAATAAATTCCAAAGTTTCTTATTGGAGTTTACGATTAAAACTCTTCAACAAACAGACAGATCGTAGCAAATTATCACTAGTTAGATAAAGAAGACAATAAAGGGATTTGTGTATAATCAGCACAATAAAGTTCATGGTATCAGATTACCAACAATTACCTACATCAGAAGGTAATTGTACTGCTATCAAGCATTTAGTAGTCGTTATCGACAGCTTCTGGTGACAAGAACGGCTCAACATGGTGTCTCCTTTCTTTAGACAGGTAGAGAAAATAATAATAAATTATGTTTGTTTATATAGGATGCTTTTGTGAGAATTAACCGACTTTCAAAAAAGGAGGAGGTTATATTGTGAAGGAAATTGTGTGGGTTCTGTGATAAAAGTGTGGATTTTTTGTAAAAGGTTTCTTTATTTTTAACTGACTTTCAAAAAAAAGAGGAGATTATCAATTCATTGCATATATATATGTATATAGATATTTTTTATATGTATGTACACCGATTTCTCCGTAAATTGTGGACCGATTACAAAAATATTTTTTTTTGTTTGAAAGGATATGCTCTCCAGGTGGTCCCATTGTGACCAAGTCAGAATCTGATATGGGGATCCCATGGAAATCGAGGGAAACCCTCAAATTTTATAGGCACGCCTATAGCAATTTGGATATTTTTTATAGTAACTGGAGCATTTGCTGTCGTAAAGCACCATTTGGTGAAGTGGAACTGATGATGAAGACCACAGATAGCCATCGGAGCTATTCAATAATAAGTATTTCACTGATTGTGATTCGATTAGTTGCTAAGCAATTTATGTTCGTCACAATACATATGGTGAAGTGGAGCTAATGGTGACTTCACCATCAGCTCCAGTTCTCCTGGTTCTTACTAGGAGAACTCCTCAACAATTAACGTCCCTACATCGGGAAAAGCAATATTTTGTAAAAGGTAATGAGCAGTTGACATTACGCTATTGTAACTTAGACAAATTACAAACTGACCTAATTAAAAATGAAAACTCTTTTCCAAAAAAAAAAACCACCGATTTCCTTCCAAAAAAAAAACTACAATATGAAAAATAATTTAAATTTCAGATGTCGGTGGCAAAAACTAAAATACAGATCCAAAGACACCGACTTCTGAAATTGAAATTAGTTTTCACTTTGTAGTGTTTTTTTGGAAGTCGTTTTTTTTTTGTAAAAAAGTTTTTAACTTAGAAGGTTTGCTTAGTTATGAGGTTTAGGCCTACTTGCACGTTTCGTCGGGTTAAATTTATAAATGGAGAGTTTGTAAACTCGGAGCTATGTAGTTAATATTTTAACTTTCTTCAAAGTGAGAGTGAACAGGCTTCTTCTGGGTAAGCTCACTCCATCGTCGACTTTGTCTCTGTCACCTCTGACCTAGACTAGAGTCAAGAGCAAACCCATCACAAATAAAAAAGATAAAAAAAAACTCTTATTACGTGATGCGCCACTAAAAAGTAACACCTGGTTAGTTAATCTGGCATAAATATTTTTTGAGCTGGGAACATTGCTGTTCAATAGACCAAACACAAAAGAGATTATATATCTTTATTATTTACTTTGATTATGAAATCCGATGAATAATTAATGAACGGAAATTGTATACCCATCTCTTTTACTCGTAGGCAATACTTTCTTGTCTTTGCATTTTATAACATGACATTTCATTTTAATCGTTTTGTACAAGTTTCCACGGAAACCACATACAATACGTATGTGGTTTTCATGGAGATTTAGTCTATTGATTGACGAAAACGTCAGAGAGAAAAATATGTTATAATTTGTATTTATTTCTAGATGAGTTCATGAATATATTGCCTGCTGATATTGTACCGAATTTTCACTTACGTCAAACAATATAAAATACAAAATAAGTTATCGGTACCTCATAACGTCAATTTATTTTGACATGACTTACTGCTTCCACATTGGTGAGTTAAATATTTAAAAGTTTAACTCTGGGTTTACCTCTAACTCTTGGTGGCGCAAGATGAATTATTTGATTAACCCTGAGGCAGCTGTAACTCCGTGTTATTTAGGATAACCCATGAACGCACAAGTGGCCTTTAGTGTTTTTCAGATATAAATTTTCATCCCCTTTTGAGGCAGTTTATAAAGAGAATTGTTGATAATACTGGAATATAGGTTTCAGTATTTATAATGAATAGCCCAAATACTTATTATAAATTCATCAATATTACTTAGAAAATTAGTTTATTTTCGTACAAACGTCCATCCCTTATTTTACCCCTTTTGAGGCAATTTCCTAAAATCATTTCTGTCACATAAAAACTTTTTAGCAAAAAATAAAACCGACTTCCAAAACAAAACACTACAAAGTGAAAAATAACTTTAATTTCGGTAGTCGGTGTCTTTGGTTTTGTATTTTCGTTTTTAGCCACCGACTTCCGAAATTATAGTTATTTTTCAGTGTATTGTTTTGTTTTGGAAGTCGGTTTTATTTTTCACTTTTTAGTTGTGGTACATACCCCACACAAATTCAAATACCACTACCTGCTATGTAAATAACAGTGATAGGAAGTTATTAAAACATCATCACATCATCCACATAAACTAAGTGGGAAATATACGCATTATTGAAGCTAACTCAAAAACTGCCCACGCAAAGTTAATAAAATTTATATGGGACCATATCGGAAGTATACCCTTTCAAACAAAAAAATAATTTACCAAATTGGTCCATCCGTCTTTGAGTAATCGCGTACCAAACATACAAAACAAAAACATACAGACGAATTGAGAACCTCCTCCTTTTTGAATACCACTGTCAAATGCTACCCAATAACTTACCAACTTCTTAATTTACGAGCCGTGTCTTAATATACGACCGGCAAGCCGACTAACTGTGACGATATTCATACAATTTTATACTTAAGACAATGGTAATACGGTCCGATTTTCCAAGGAATCAGTAAATTACGTGAGGATTTTTCCATTCTGTCTGAACTGACCTTTAGGCTGTCCGTTGTTCCCCCGGTGGTTTCCCGCATTGTCGAGGCGGGGGGCTCGGTAGCCGTGGCTTGGTCACCCACGGTGAAGCGAAGAGGAGCCCCAGGAGGGACCGCTCATCAGGGCTTTTCCCAGGAAGCCGACGATGTAGCGGCCAACAAATAGGTTGCGGTGCCGCTTGGGCGACATCGCAACTGAGGCGGGCTGCGATCTCGTATGGGAGGCATCGCGGCTGAGGGTTGGAGGCCACGGCGGGAGAGGAGTGCCGGTATTGCGGTGCACCGCTCTCCCTACCTTCCGCGGCCTTGACGGGGTCGCCACCGTCTGATGGCGGATGCGGTGGGGCCGCAGGGTAGGAGTAGTGTATTTGTATTTCGTTGGCCGCTCTCCCTATCCTCTGCGGCCGAAAAGTGGTAGGCGGCCGGGCCACGACCTGACCGGTCGCAGGGGGACCAAGGTGTCTAGACACAGGGTCCGGTGACGGACAGCTGCGGCGAGTTCGCGGTGAGTGCTAACTCGTGCCCGTGTTCCCGCCACAAGCGGCAGAGGAGGACACCGTGGAGTTTTAGTTGGTTGGAGTCCCACATAACTGCACTATCACCCCGTAGTAGTGCAGTAATAATGGGCATTTCTCCACGCAAAAAAGGCGGTGCCTTGTGTGTCAGTGAAGTAAAGATTATTTTAAAGTAGTACAAATTATAATGCGTAGCTACAAATTATAATACTTAGCTAAAAATTATAATGCGTAGCTACAAATTATAATGCGTAGCTACAAATAATAATAATATCCTGGGACATTTTCACACACGGTCATCTGGTCCCAAACTAAGCAGAGCTTGTACTATGGAAACCAGATAACTGATACACTACATATACTACTTTTTTTTTTTTTTTGTTAATACATACTTATATACATAATTACACCCGGTTGTCTATTGTTTGCCCGAAGATTATATGCCATAATCATCATTTTCCCGAATTTCATTTGCCCGAATGTTTCATTTGCCCTAAAAGACATATGACATACTTTTAATTGCCCGAATTTTAGATACCATAAGATACGAATGCCATAAGTATTGTTTGCCTTATTTTTATGTGCCATAATAATTATTAGACATAATATTTAAATGGCATAACAAGTACCAGACAAATATTTAAGCCCCGTAATAATCATTACACATGATGGCATTATATTTAAACGCCACAATAAATTGGTTTTTTTTCTGTGCATGGTTGATGGTGGGCTAGGTCGACGGAGCCCCGCTTCGCGGGGCTCCTACTTCTGTGTGGTTTATAAAAAATAACCACGAAGGGGATGGCGGGGTCTATTCGCTCGCTTCGCTCGCTCACACGACCCCGCCATCCCCTTCTAACCTAACCTGTCCGAGTCGGGGTGCCCTAAAGTCCCAATTGCATCCAATTTCTCTTGATATAAACAACCGTTACACACCCGATGTCGATGGCAAATTATGTTATGGCATATCATAATTATGGCATGTGATAATTAGGGCTTACAATGATTATGACAAATGATGTTATGGTAAGTGACTTTATGGGAAACAATGATTCTGGCACGTGACTAATATGGCAAATGAGAGTAAAGCAAATGAGTATTATGTCGTATGATATTATGGCTGTTGACCATTATGGCAAATGATATTAGGGCAAATAAAATTCGGGTAAACGGCGGTATACCAATTACACCCAGACTCAGGACAAACAGACATGTTCATACACACAAATGTTTGTCCTGGATGTGAATCGAACCCACGACCAGCGACATGATAGGCGGTATCTTAACCAACCACGCCAACTGGCCTGTCAAATTATAATGCGCAGCTAAAAATTATAATGCGTAGCTAAAAATTATAATGCGTAGCTACAAATTATAATGCGTAGCTACAAATTATAATGCGTAGCTACAAATTATAATGCATAGCTAAAAATTATAATGCGTAGCTACAAATTATAATGCGTAGCTACAAATTATAATGCGTAGCTACAAATTATAATGCATAGCTAAAAATTATAATGCGTAGCTAAAAATTATAATGCGTAGCTACAAATTATAATGCGTAGCTACAAATTATAATGCGTAGCTACAAATTATAATGCGTAGCTACAAATTATAATGCGTAGCTACAAATTATAATGCGTAGCTACAAATTATAATGCGTAGCTACAAATTATAATGCGTAGCTACAAATTATAATGCGTAGCTACAAATTATAATCCGTAGCTACAAATTATAATGCGTAGCTACAAATTATAATGCGCAGCTAAAAATTATAACGCGTAGCTAAAAATTATAATGCGTTGCTACAAATTAAGTTACTGTAACTAAAGATACTTCTTGTATCAGGGTCAGAATTAAATAAGACCTTGGCAAACGATCAGGAAAATAAATTGAGGAAAATATTGACGATGTTACCTAAGTAGGAATTGTAATTAAATAATTACCTAATCTTTATTTACAAGTTCATGTAACACGATTCTTACTAAGTGCTGGCTGTTTCTAGCCTCCGCAGTCCTAAGGTCATTAGATTTTTTTTAAACTGTTTATATTGTATTTTCAAGCCGTAAACGTACGATGGTCAAATAGCAAATTACCTTAACAAACATAACTGGCAAACTAATAATTAGTATTCGATATATTACGATATAGCAGTGGTGACCCAATGGTAATGGCCGCGACTTATGAGTCAGCGGTCGTGGGGTCGATCTAGAGCAAGTACTTTGTGTTAATTATTTCATCACCACTGGTCTCAAAACGGTGAAGGAAAACATCGTGAGGAAGCTCATGAACCAAAAGACATTGTGACGTCTACCAACTCGCACTGGGCCCGCGTGGTGGATTACGACCCACTCCCTCTCACAGAGAGGAGGCCGGTGTCCCAGCTGTGCGGACATTATACGCTGGTTATGTTAGTAGATATATCGCACATTGACACAACTGTAAAATTATAAATTATATAATTTTACGTATATTTAAGTATAATAATTAAGGGCTGATTTTTCAATCGTCATATAAGCTTTACCGGAGGAATAAATATGGCAGTTTGACAGATTTATAGAAAATAATTATTTCAAACCGCCATTTTTGTTCTACTGATAAGTTATCTGGCGAATGAAAAAATGGCCTTTATTCAATTTAACATTTTTTTTTTGCAATTATGTCAATGTTGCTCCAGATGTGCGATATTATGTTGATATGTTACCTATATATAAATATTATATCCATACTGCGAATACTAATTACTAAGAGGCTTGTGGCTAAGTAATAACAGTTGCTCGGGTCGATCGAGCAGGTTAAGCTACGCTTGGCGCGGTTGGTCCGTGGATGGGTGACCATTTTGACATACCAAGACCCCTCCGTGCCTCGGAAAGCACGTTAAGCCGTTGGTCCCGGCTGTCATTCGAGGATCTTTGACAGTCGTTACGGGTCGTCAGAAGCCCAAAAGTCTGGCAACCAGTCTTACCAAGGGGTATCATATTACCTAGTGACTGGGTCGGCTTCCAGTCTAACCAATGCAGAATAAAAATGCGTTTTAACAATGATAATTTTTATATAATGATACTTGTTTTAATGTTGGCAATAAGCTAACTGTTTCAGAAACTTTTATAGAGGATTTATAGCATGGGTGTAGATAAACAATAATTATTAAATAATCAGACTCACAATTTAGAAGAAAACTGAAACAATTGAGGATTTAAACACAAAATAAACGTCATAATTATTTGTGATGGCACTTTCGAGTTGCATAGTTTCTTAAGGCGATAATATACGTGAATGACCTTCAGCGTATGGGCGGAGCCAAGCGCCGCACTCCGCGCGCCCGCACACCTACCCGGTACCAAAGATGTCCACGTATCGCAGCGCAGATGTGCAACTTTGTTTATTTACTTGAACTTTTATGACTCACTCTCTCTCGACAAAATGCAGGCAGCGGATCGTATTATCAAATACGTGCGCGCTAGGCTTTGAAATTTTGCGCTTTTCTGTAGTAATATATTTACAAGGTACCTAGTGGGAATTTTATCTTTTATTTAGCTTCGTATTTTATGTAACTTCTCTATATCTACGTAGGTAAATATGAACGTTAGCTGTCACTTCAGTTAGGTTTCTGAGTAATTATTGTGATTTGTAAAGTGATTTAAAATAAAAAAAAGAAACTAGATCGTACATAATGATATTTTTATTCAAAAACTATGCATAACACACATTACATTATTGATAATAATCTTAAATATTATTACTAATATCACAATAAAATTATAATATGGACATAAAATAATCAATAATCATCACAATACACACACAAATCAAACAAATCTTCAATAGCTTCTATTTAAATAAATTCAAAACAAAGCTTTTAAAATGAACTTAAACTAACACTAAAATAAAATTACAAAAATAATATCCTAACTAACTAAAACTATAAAAAAAAAAACTAAAATATGGCGTCGAAAAATTCTGGTATTGTACCCAAGAGACTGGCGGCATTGCCACGTTGTATGGCAATGCTTAGCCTCTGGCCAAGGTAAAAGGCTACCTTTGGGTCACGGGAAGTGTCAACCAGCCGTCTTGGAGATTTCCTTGAACAAACCATGAGCACACGGACCCCACGGCTCGAGGGTTTCAACCCCAAACGGCTCGAAAATATAGTTACCGATAAGGTAACTATTATATTTATTTATTTTATATACTTCCGAAAAGAATTACCTATATTAATTATATTATTACTATATTATACTACTACTTCAAAACTCATCAAATTCTAAATTTCTGAAGTATACAGATGAAGAGTGGATAGTTTTATCTTGTTCGCTTTCAGTAGAGCATGACTTTTGTTCATCTTCAAACTGTCGATGTATATTTTCTTTATCACCTGTTGTTTCTCTTCGTTTTAAAATATTGTCCGTCATATTAGGGTCCTTCTCAAGGTTCCTCTTATTAGATTTGATATTCCTGTGTTTTTGCGTTTTATTTATTGCTTCTTGAATGAATTGCGCATCTCTCATTTTCTGGTTTCGAGGCTATCTTGGATCTACCAATTCAGAAAGCATACATTCTATATAAAATGTACACAATATGCTTACCATTTAATTTTTCCAAAAATTATCATCTTTTAAGATTACTTCAGTCCTCAGTGGTCGGTCTTCGCCTGTGCAAATCGCAAACAAACATTTCGTTCTTTTGGTGATATGTAACTGACCTTGTATTTGGAAATACCTTTTCGCCTTCTGTGTTAATTTTATAGAATGTATTTGTTTTCCACAGCTTCTTTGAATTCTTTTTTAAATGCTGTCAAAGGACACTTTATTTTGTGTCATCGTTAATCAAACCATCGGGTGTGGCTCCAAGATATTATATTTCCTCGTCTATGAATGGTCCACAAAGTGTAATTTGAACATTCTCTTGTTTTTCTAATTGATCTATGGCAATTTTTTTCATCTTCTTTCCCGTGTTTTATTGGCACTGCCGATATGATCGCGTCAGCTAATATCAGTTTATTGCTTTATTGTCATGTGAACATAACTTATCTGCATTTTTGAACTTCAAGATTTTAGAGCTATTCATCGTCTATAATTTGGTACAAGAATGATCTAAATTGCTTCATGCGTTTGGAAGCAGTTCGAAAATATAAACATGAAACATAGCAATTTTGTATATTTTTTTCTCTAAAAAGTAACATTCATATTAATAAAACTGAACTTCAACTTCATTTTAAACTGTATGGCCCATATCATAATATTTTTTTCACAGCATTTGAACCTTCCGCTTATGAGGAGTTTGCCTTCAAAGTTAAGTCATAATTGCAGATTGACGTATCCATTCACCTTAACCTTCCGCGTCGATCTGTGTTCGCTCAGAGCTAAACTAAACAACAACAAGAGAGCCGATTGACGTTCGCTCGTAACTGTCGCAGGCTCTAATTGGTCATCGCGTTTGTCTCCTCCCCACACCCCGTGCAAAATACCTATGTATCAAATTGCCCAAAGACCATTTATAATGTCGAAGCAATGTGATAAATAAGGAAGTTCAAATTATAATTATTTATTTCGTCCTAAGTAGTTTGCATTATTCATAATGCGCGGGCATTATGAATAATGCCCCTATTTATTACTTGATCCATCTATATGGGTTGTTGTACATTCACCACTAAGTAAATTCACAATGAAAAAAGTATGTGTAAACTTTATTTCTAATAATTCGCCATATTGTTTATTTCCGCACAGACAGCAGAAGAATCAAACAATAAGTAGAATGAAACATTATTTATTTATTTATCATAATCACAGAAATTCACATAAAAATCACAGTTCTACTTACAACTAAAATATACACTAATCGTCTGGTTTTGTTCGTTTTTAAAGCCGGGGTTTCAAGGACAGCGTGACCTACGTGACACGCCTAATCCTTATAAACATGCATTGCAATATATGAGAAAAATAATAGAAAAAATAATTAATTCACGTTCTTTTTTAAAATTTACGTTAACATACTAAATCACAGTGTTACTTACAACTAAATATATATTTATTGCAATAGGCTGATTTGCTTCCAACATTAGAATTATAAGAAAAGCAGTAGAAAGTTAATTGAATCACAGGTAATAATCACGTTTTCTTTTAATTTTAATTTACTTGAAAAGAAAGATACATGGTTACCATTAGTACTTACTCATTACGTTTCCTAGGTTATCGTACTTTCATAATTTTAGAAATCATATTCATTTCGAGCGCTAAAAACCAATAACTGAGCTTGCTATCAGTATTTTATGCAAAAATTGTGTGACTATGAAGACTAGTGACGAATTTACACATATTTTTTATGCAAGTGGCGAATACACTTTCAATGTACAAAATGTGACTAATTTACTTTGTGGCGAATATACAATAACCCATCTATAGGTATATAAGGTGTATCTAAATTAGAAAAATTCAGCTGTTCCCTACACTTTAACGAGTTATGCGAACATAAATATAGGGATCTGCTGATTATTTTTTTTGCGATTTCAGGTTTGGTCCCATAGTTGTTCGTAATGATGAGAACAATGACCCCTTAAGAGATTTCGTGTATGATACACCTTATATAAAAATGAATCGCCGAAATGTATTAGGTTGGAGAAAAAGTCTTTTCGCATTATAGTATGTATGAACTTGTAATAAAATCTCTTTGGCTATACTATTTGTATCTGGCTGGTTTTGGTATCATTGAAAGTTTAAATTTTAAAGAACATAATTCCAAATTTAAATTAGGAAAATGTGTGATTTTCATTTGTTTTTCGTACCGTCAAGATGAGTGAATCTAATGAAGAAATTCGATTAAAAATTTTACTACAAAAAAGGTAAAAATGCAACGCAAGCCGCGAAAAAAAATTGCGATGTTTATGGACCTAGTGTAGTGTCTATGAGAGTAGCACAAATTTGGTTTAAGCGTTTTCAATCCGGAAATTTTGATGTCAAAGATGCACGTCGCTCTGGTCGCCCTATTACGGATAAAATGGATGCCATTTTTGAAAAAGTGGAGCAAGATCGGCATATCAGTAGTTACGACGTAGCTGAAGAACTGGAAATTGACCACAAAACAGTTTTGGCGCATTTGAAAAAAACTGGGTACACAAAAAAGCTCGACATTTGGGTACCTCACGAGCTCACTGAAAGAAACCTAATGAACCGTGTACTCATTTGGGATTCTTTATTACGACGTAATGAAACCGAACCATTTTTGAAGAAGCTGATAACTGGTGATGAAAAGTGGATCACGTATGACAAGAACGTGCGAAAAAGGTCGTGGTCAAAGGCCGGTTAGGCTTCACAGACTGTGGCGAAACCCGGGTTAACTCGCAACAAGGTGATGCTGTATGTGTGGTGGGATTGGAAGGGCATTATTCATTATGAGCTGTTACCACCAGGCAGGACCATGGATTCTGAACTCTACTGCGAACAACTGATGAGATTAAAGCAAGAAGTTGAGAGAAAGCGGCCGGAATTAATCAACAGAAGGGGTGTGTGGTTTTTCGTCATGATAACGCTAGACCTCACACATCTTTAGCCACTCAGCAAAAATTAAGCGAGTTTGACTGGAAGGTGTTAATGCATCCGCCGTATAGTCCTGACCTTGCACCTTCAGATTTCCACCTGTTTCGGTCTTTTCAGAATTCTTTAGGCAGTGTCAGGTTAACATCACGAGAGGACTGCCAAAACCACTTGTCGCGGTATTTTGACCAGAAGTCCCAAAATTTCTATAGCAATGGGATCATGTCCCTACCTACAAGATGGCAAAAAGTTATCGAACAAAATGGTACCTACATACTTTAGTTAAATGTAAATAAACTATATTAAAAAATGTTTTGAATTTTCTTAAAAAATGCGAAGAAACTTTTTCCCCAACCTATTATGTACGCGCATAACTTCCGAACGACTGCACCAAATTGGATAATTCTTTTTTTGTTGTGTTTGTAATTGTCAGGAGACGGTTTGTGTGAAAGAAAATGTTTAAAAAGTTGCCGGGGAAATTAGAAAATTCGGTAAAACTGAAAGTGCGTTTTGTATGGGAATTTCGTTTGAATTATTGCGTTTGTCGAGTCAGCTGGTTACATATAAAAAAACCAGTCAAAAGCGACTCGGATTCGCGCACCGAGGGTTCCGTACTGTCAATATAAAAAAAAATTGTGCTATTTAGAGACACCGTTTTATTTTCCTGTAATCTTTACATAAACTTCTATGCAAACTTCGGAGATAAGGGGGGAGGGGTACGCTATTTTTTTTATATTTTTCATCAAAAGTCGAAAGTTAATAAGACTAAAAAAAAAGAAAAAATGTTTGAGAATGTGCAAACAGCGCTCTTTCATATTTCTCTTTATCCTCACGTGCCCTAGTAGCCCCACATCGAATTTTTAAGACTCCCTTTCAGTCCCTGTTGCAATATATATATATATATATATATATATAATTTATTTCTTTCTTATTTGCAAAATAATTAGGCAAACGTCATCTAAAACTATTCCAAAATTCAAGTTCAAGCTTTAGTAGTTCTTGAGATATCCAGCTGTGACAGACAGACAGACTGAGTCGCACCATAATATATAAGGGTTCCTTTTTACCATTTTGAAATATGCATATAGGTTCTAAGCATATAGGTACGTATAGATAAACTATTCTAAAAATGAACACCTCCACAAAACTTGATTATTTCAAAGTGTGACAGGAAATATTTATTCCAACACTTTACTTGTGTGCGTGCGACGATTTTACTGTAAACATGGACTCGTCGCCGCACTTAGATGTCAACTAATCGTGCGATCAGTCCAGGTACGAGCATTGTACGGCGGGGAGAGTGCGCTTTGTATGGCACGACACATTCGCTCTGTTTTTTTTTTGTGTATGGCATATCGTAGTTGACCTAGAGAGACCGTGACTACTTAATCGGACTATCCTGTGGCTGCCTTAAGACTCCTTAACTCAAAGCCTCCAGCCAGGGGCATAAAACTTACAGACTAAGCGACTACACGCTAAGGGCTCGCCCTGTGAGGAACGGGCCTTGGCTTAGGGCGTCGCTGGGGGGAGGACAGCAAGATGGGATAGGCTGGATCAGATTTGAATGATTATTATTGTCAGGGGAGTTTAAAGCTACTGGCTCAGCTACGCCACCAGCTGGCACTTCATACCCGAGCTAGGGAGGGGGGGAGGACGATTATTACGGGGTCGTTGTTCCTACGGTCCCTACTGCTCTCCTGGAGAAGAGTTATGGGGTCGTCGGGATCTGAGAGGACAAGCCTAGGGCGGCGGACCTTACTAATACGAGAGGGGACATAGCTAGCCGCCTCGACAACCAGAAGGTTGCGATGGTTGGTGGCTGAGTCGAAGAAACGCTTGGAATTGCGTTTCAAGAACTGGGAGATGGTGGGAATGTCGAGATCTACGTGGAGGATTTCGTTCCGAACGAACCAAGGGGCTCCCGTTGCCTTCCGGAGGAAACGGTTTTGGAGGGCCTGCATTCTATGAATGAGGTGAGGTTTTGCGTGCGCAAACACTGAACCCGCATAGATCACGATGGGGCGAATTCACGCTGTATAAATGCGCAATTTGCACCTAAGTGACAATTTGCTACGTGCATTCAGAGCGGAGTGGAGTCTACCGAGAGAGAAAGCGGCGCGCGAACGCACCTGCTTTATGTGCTCAGCGAAGGAGAGGTGGTGGTCGAGGGTCACACCGAGGTATTTGGCTCGCGTCTCCCAAGGGATCGGCTTGCCGAACATGGTGATCGGTCGGGGGGGGGGGGGGAGTCGAGTGCGACGCGGTATCAGAAAGAGGACCGCTTGACTCTTGTCGGGATTGACCTCGATTCTCCACTTCCTAAACCAGGCGCCGAGGTTATCGACTGTGGTTTGGAGAGTGCGAGATATCGGGTGTTGGTCCCTGCTCGAGTAGTAAATGGCCGTGTCGTCTGCGAACAGAGCTAACTGCGCCTTTTTACTTTTCGGGATATCGCTGGTGAACAGCGTGAAGATGAGGGGAGCGAGCACAGAGCCCTGTGGGACTCCTGCACGGATGGGATGGGGGGAGGATAGTGCTCCTTCTATGCGATAGCGAAAGGTGCGATTCGACAAAAAGTCTCGTAAGATGAGTACGAGACGATCCGGCACTCCGAGTTGGTAGAGCTTATATAATAAGCCGTTGTGCCAGACTTTGTCGAACGCTTTCGCTATATCAAAGAACGCTTATGTGTTCGATGATGCGGTGGACCTGATGACCGCAGGAATGCTGCGTTCGGAAACCAAACTGCTCGTTAGGGATGAGACCCTTTGTCCGGCATAGTCTCTGAGTCGCTTATAAATAAGCCTCTCATAGATTTTGCCGAGCACATTGAGCAGACTGATGGGGCGGTAACTAGAGAGCTCAGCCTTGGGCTTATTCACTCTGTTGCGCGTTCGTTTCATTTATACACTAGTTGGCCATCAAATCCGGCTGGTCAGCGTTTGGTCAGTCGGTAGGTACCGTTTGGATAAAAAAAAATCTGTGTTATTGTTTATATTATTACGTACCTATGTTTGTAAGGTATTTATTTAATATGGGTCATTTTATTTACTGTATACCTACTGCATATATTATATGAATTCAGCCTTAAAATAAATGATGAAATTATTATTATTTCAAGCATTTATTGACTTATTACTAATATGATAATGCAATACGTAATAAAACATTTTGCAATACAAACAAACGTTATGAAATACAATATTAATTAACCATTTATCAATATACCTAATCACTTTCATCAGAATCAGACCCAACTAATAATGTATTCAAAATCCATGTCAAAATTTTTCATATATTGTTTTTCGATATCATTAACATGTCTACATGTATTTTCCCACATAGTAAAATCAATCATTTCAATTCGTTCCTTTATTAGAGCCATTATAGACGTCAAGAACGTTTTTTGTAGCCACGTAGTTTTTTTCGTTGACATGTTGACCGTACTTTTGCGTTGAAATCGACGCGTGGTCCCACTTTCATGTCTCGCCGGTGACTGAGCCAATATTGGTCTATGGATTGAGCAACCAATGACAAAGACCAATTATGTGTATTGCTTCGATACACCTTCATTGCATGTGAGCGTAACCTCTGTGGAAGGGCGTTCATTTTTAGAATGGTGTATCTATACATTGTGGAATGTAACAAAGCATTGAGTCACTTCAAACTAGAAATTATTAATTATTTATGTATAAAAAAGTAAACAAAACACCAATTAATGTCTTTAAATGTTAATTAAATGGTTTTTCCTTGACTTTATCATCAAAAAAGAAGAATGATTACAATATAATTGTTTTATCTGGATAATAAAACCATTTAATTGCGATCAAAATACGCGAATCTATTTGTATTTAACTTAGGTTTAGATAACAACAGCTGCTTAGATAATAAGGTAATGCATAACGTTACAGCACGCATATATACACAGTGTTCGGTTAAGCGACAGATTTACTTTAAGGGGTCATTGTACTCATCATTATGAACAACTTTTACTATGAGACCAAACCTAAAATCGTGAAAAAAAAAATCAGCTGTTCAGTACATTTATGTTCGCATAATTCGCCAAAATGTGATTGTTTTTTTCGCGATTTCTGGTTTGTCCCATAGTAAAAGTTGTTCATAGTGATGAGTACAATGTCCCCGGTAGTGCGTTATTCAAGTTACACCTTGTATACAGAGTATTAGGTTAAACGAGATATTTACTTTAAGGGTCATTGTACTCGTCATTATGCTGAAATTGCGAAAAAGAAAAAATTGTTGTTCCTTACATTTTGATTTTTGACAGCAGATTTTTGCCGCGAATTCGAATTTGGTCCCATAATAAAAGTTGTTTGTTATCATGAGTACAATCATGTGTTTAAGTATCGGTCACTAATTACCAGTCACCCTATACCAGGGTTATTTGTAAAACACCAACAACCTCTTAAGGGGTCATTGTACTCATCGTTATGAACAACTTTTACTATGGGACCAAACCTGAAATGGGGAAATAAAATCAGCTGTTCAGTACATTTATGTTCGCATAATTCGTCAAAATGTACTGAACAGCTGATTTTTAATCAGTATGGCCTGAAAGAATTATGATTTTTCTATGCCATTGTGTAACAAACCTATTATTGGTAAAAATGTCACTTACATCACTCTGGTTCCAGCGACGACATATTATGTCAGTCGCGTAAATGAAACTTTGAGTAATAGGGCAAAGTGGTCAAGGGAACCATCATCTCAATTTTGAAGGAAAATTAAACTGCATTTTTGGTTTTTTGATAGACCTTCTGCCGCACCCAGGAATCGAATCCGTTTTTTTTTTTCAAAAACTGCACTCCTTTTATTACACTAACCGATAGTGTTAGCTAGACTATCGGTTAGTGCAATAAAAAGGGTGCTGTATGGATCGAATACTGTGAACAAATATGACAAAGGATTTTTCGTAATTTATAAAACATAAAAATTGCAAAAAACTGATACTTCGTTTGATTTTACACAAAGTATTTCTTTGCAGTATTTGATCCTTGTCAGCAACACTTATCGCTCAGTATAAAAATACAGAGTACTTTTTTATAAGAGGAATTGGGTTCGATTTTCGGTTCAGGCAGAAGCTTTTTTTAAAAAACAAATACTTAATGTAGTTTTATTTTCCTTCAAAATTGAGGTCATGGCTCGTCTAACCACTTAGCCCATGTGCCATCGCAACAATCAAGTTCATTTATGCAACTGACATATCCCCCACTTCCAAGCAACTGGAAAGAAAGAAAGAAAGAAAGAAAGAAATAAAGAAAGAAAATACGTTTATTTGCGATAAATATGGCGCAAAGAAATAAAATAATTAAAGAACAAAAAGGTAAGGTTAAGTGCTCCGAGTTACGCACTAAAGACAAGAAGGAGCTGTTCAAGCAGCTCGAAGAATTGAAAACAGAGTTGACCAATCTTCGTGTTGCTAAAGTGACAGGAGGTGTTGCGTCCAAACTCTCCAAAATACGTGTCGTGAGGAAAGCAATTGCACGAGTATACATTGTGTACCACCAGAAAATGAAAGTTAATCTCCGAAATCATTACAAAAACAAGAAGTACAAGCCCTTAGACTTGAGGACCAAGAAGACCCGAGCTATGCGTAAGGCTCTTACCAAGCACGAATCTAAAATCAAGACCAGGAAAGAGATCAGAAAGAAGTCTCTTTTCCCTCCTCGTGTTTATGCTGTTAAGGCTTAAAATAAATAAAACAAGTTTGGGGAAAATATGAAAAAAACTGGCTATTTTTTTTTTTTTTTTTTGGTAAAATATGATCCCAGAAACCGTCCCATAAGATTTTGGCGCGGTTTGAAATTACTTTTTTTCATATCTTTTTTACAATTTTTGACATGCTCTAACTTTGGTCTCCTCCACTATTGGAGCAGCTGAAGTTTCGAACCCGTAGGAATATCGGGGTGAAAAGTATTCTATGAGTTAATCCACGTTATAAACGATTATGTGTCAAATTTCATCAAAAGCCGTTCAGTAGTTTTTGCGTGAAAGAGTAACTAACATCCATCGTCACAAACTTTCACATTTATAATATTTGTAAGTTTAAAAAAATGCTCTAATTTAACATATATTTTTTCCAAATCATTAATACTACTCGTTTAGACGTGATCTTCAGTTTAAAATCATTAACAGTTGGTTATCGTTGTTAACAATATGAAGATTGAAGTGTAATTTCAAGTCCATTGCAACAACGAGATCTCGAATATGGTCAACTCAGACAGATCATACCACGTAGACTATAATCAAATTTTATAATACGGGGTGTAAAGGACAGCTCTCCGCAAACAAATAGGGTGCATTCAACTCCTTATTTTAATCATATTCCACCAGAAGTTTTCTCAGGAAAAGTTTCATTTTTAAATGGATTTTTTCAGTTACTATTCCTTTATTTCAATGTAAAATTACATTCTCTATACGCAGCACTCCACTTATGTAAATAAAGCAGCTAAAATAAAAAATAAAAAATCAGCAATGGATGTTGAAATACACTAAAAAACGACGCGTGAAATCAGCTGTTCAATTTCTGCCTAGCTACTGAGTTCATCGAACTCACCGCATACCTACCCCTCCCAAGCAGTAACAGACGCTCCGATTTGTGCACAAAAACACAAAAAAGTCAGGTTTATTGGATTCCCATAACGTTCCTTAAATAATTTCATATACCAGTAATCTTAGTATGATATATACTGAATACACTCCAACAGTCAGCGGAGGACATCCTGTATAATGTTTTTGTTTTTTGTGAAAGTGATTGCATTGCATTCAGGCAAACTAAGCTGGAGTTTGTTATATAAATAATATCGAGAAAGTCTATCAAAATCCTCCTGCAAAAGTAGGCAATATTGTGTGTTTTACTTCGACTTATAAATGACACTGGCATACCTACATTAGAAATCGGGAATGAATGAAGCATTGAGTTATTGAGTTTTTTCATCAGGAATGTCTCAGTAGCCTGCAGGCTGGAGTCTGGATTTGGGCCCAGTTGATGGCAATAGGCTTGCCCCCTATAACATCAGGCAAACTATGGGTGTAGGATATAGGAACATCTCTATCAAAGCCAAACCCTTCGGGGAAAATAGGCGTCACGCCTAAAATATAAACATAATAAAATAAAAAAATAACACATATTTTCGTACACCAACGTACAGTTTCGTTACCATCACCCAAGCCTTAACCAAAGAGTGAGAGGATAGTCCTGCTATTGGGTTTTATAGTTAAACATCATCTAACAGGCAGTAATAAAACATTGCTTATAATTACATTTCTAAATCTGGTCATAAACAAGGTGTATTTTCTTGTTTTCCTAAGATAACTCGAATCTAAGTAAATGTACAATACAATGTTTCCCCGTTTAGAGGAAGCAGATGTTATCTCAATGTAGATCTATATATAAACTAACATTAATTAGGTACCGTAGCATTTGAGCAACAGTTTGATAAATACTTCAATGGTTGAAAGCATCCAAGCATTTTGAATAAATTTTTGAAAGGCTTAAATGCCCGGTTCCCACACTTAAGGCAAGGAATGTATGGATTTAATTTTTGGATAGGTATATGTTTATTGACTATTTGAGTAATACTCTGACTGAAGGAAAACGCAATTGGGTTAAATTTCCTCGATAGAATTTAATTCATTAATACTTGGTGTCGAAGAATGAATCCGTTTACGCGATAATGAGTCGCCATTAATTCTTCCTGACTCTAAATTATTATTAGAATTTTCCATGATAACAACGGAGAGGTGGAAAACTTCACGAATCTAAAACAGAAATAGTTTTACCAAACTTTTAAATTAATTAGATAGGTAGAATTTTTTCGCAAAGTATAAAAATAAACGCTAACAACTGAACGGCGCGAAAAACGACGCTATAATTCCGGTAAATCGGGCCCTCGCGCGATGATGCGCGCTTAAAATGCTTAGTACCAACGAAGGATAGAGGGCGCTACTAAAGGTAATGCTGACAACAGGTTGAAAGACAGGTACTCGACTCAAGATGGATGCCGCATATTGATACAGAACAAATTATACGAAGTTTTTCGTCTAAATCTGAGCTATTCTAGTCGGATAACATTTTTCACACTCAGTCACTCAATTCACTATCTAAATGAGACATTTTCATGTCTTTTATTATTATTTGAAACGCGTAAAACTTAAGTACTCAACCGACCAATTTCGGCCGGTAAGTAAATCACTTACGCCTTGTAACTTTGACAGCTGGTTAACGTTTTAAAAATTGAATAGAAACGCTCCAAACATTTACCCTACTATCCGTTATTCGTCTCGCTCCCATCCTTATGTAGGAAGCCAACACTGTATTGTCGCTTACGAAACGTTTTTTACAGGAACACTCACTTACTTACTAGGAGTACTTTATACTTGGAACACTTTTGGGTTACGCCTCGTAGACAAAACTACCATCCGTGAGCAAGATGATTCGTTTCTCGAATACTATTAGTATTATGTTATATCAAGTCGGTGATCAGTAGGTATCTCCCTAAATTGTGTTTTAATTGTTTGACCAAAATAAATAGGTGCAAATGATTGTCGAGGATTTAAACACAAGAAAAAAAAAAGAAAAACAAGAAAATAAAAACCTGCAACCAAAAATGTTCATTGAATGTTGTTTTGTTTTGGTTTGAACAACAATAAAGTACTTAGTTCTGAATTCAAATTATTATACACGATAAATCTAATAAATTGATGGACATGGAAATTAGCATTCGTTTTGTATTCGGAAATGCAATGATTGCCGAGAGACATTAAGAAAGTAGTTGTACTGTAATTGAAATTACCCCCTTGGAAAAAACCCCTTGTTTACTCATCATTATGAACAACTTTTCCAAAGGGACCAAACCTGAAATAGCGAAAAAAAAAATCAGCTGATCCATACATTTGTCGAGTTATGCAAACATATACATATGTATGGAGCAGCTACACCTTGTAGACACTAAAGTTATTCAGGATGTTCTCGTTCCAGGTATGGACCTTATCAGCGGTATGGACCAACATGATCGGGCAGGGTATGATGCTGAGCTACACCACCAGCCTCCTGCCAGGGCTACAGGCACCTGACTCTCCTATCAAAACTGATCTGCACACCTCGTCGTGGCTAGGTAAATATAAAACACTTTTTAAGGTTCCGTACCTCAAAAGGATAAAACGGAACCTTTATAGGATCACTTCGTTGTCAGTCTGTCTGTCTATCAGGATCCTTTTTCTCAGGAACGCGTGGAGGTAGCATGTTGAAATTAATTTCAAATACGTAGGTTTATCATCCCTTGGAGCTCTAAAAAAATCAAACTTCTAAGTCAACGCCATAAAAAAATATGGCCATTTTTGCCAATGAATCAATACATATACGGTACTTCCCGTTGACCTAGAATCATGTTTCGGAAGAAGCGTGATATTGTGGGGAAATAGCACGGTTGTACGGTCATTTTTCATATTAGAAAAAATACTTATAAGAATACTAGTAAATATAGAAGACACCGACAGCTGCAAACCCCATTTCCAAGAGCAAAAAATACTGATCCTCCCTGTCTATATACATTCTAGAAATATGCAAATTCGTGCGAAATTACCAACACTTTTACACGACTAGAGAAAACATACAATCAAAATACACTTTACGCCATAAAAATATGTTAAATTTACCAAGCTCTATGCTAAAAATGCACTCAATAAGTACACTAATCATATCAATTAAAATATATGATAAATTACCAGAATTAAATAAAAAACAGCAAAAAATTTATATGTTCATAAAAAAATTAAAACAATTTCTAATATTTGAATGATAAATTTTAAATTAGATACTTACATGTTTTTATAAAATAACTAGCTGACCCGACAAACGCTGTCCTGTCAAAAACCAAATTCCCATAGAAAATGCACTTTCAGTTTTCCCGAATTTGCCAGTCTTCCCGGCAACTTTCAAACTTTTCCTTTCAAACAAACCTTGTCCTGACAATTACAAACACAACAAAAAAAGAATTATCCAATTTGGTGCAGTCGTTCGGAAGCTATGCGCGTACATACATTTCGGCGATTCATTTTTATATAATATATATAGATTACATTAGAAATAGTACATCACATTCAACTAAGTAGAGCAATAAAAGCCCTCTTCCTCTCTCCTATATTTGCTGTGCCTGACAGGGCTCACAATGATCATATTTTTTGTAAACCTACCTCCTAATTTCACATGTGGAAGCAATAAATATATTGAGTATTGAAGCAAGGTCTCACAGCACAAGTAAAGGAAAAAGTCCGAAAATTTTTAATTTGTAGTTTTATCCCATAAAAAATATGTTATTACAAACTTACATTTGCTTACATTCGATATAAGTCACAGTCAACTCTCCAACAGAGTTGACTGTGAGACATATCGATGAATGGGAGAACATATTCTTCAACTACACTGTGTTAAGTTTGTTTTTGGGATAAATTCATCTCAACTACAGAACAGAACCCTTCATTGTGCGTGGCCTGAGACGCACTTGGCTGGTTTTTTCTTTCATTGCGACTAACTACAGTCAATAATAAATAATAAAAATTAGGAAGTCCCACGATGGACTATCGTTGATAAGAAAATTAAAAACAACACAACAACATTACAACACAACTACAAACTACATACAACAACAACGCAATATATGAACACACATCTTAACAACAAGACCTTTTATAGGTTAAAAATATTCTTTATTATTTGATCTTTTCATAAATCAGCTGATAATGTTGACTAAGAAAACTGTTATTTTTCAGCATCATCCTGTGGCCTATCCGGAATCCCAGGTTTCTTTCTCTCATCATTCCTTATGGACTTCTACGGCCGAAGATTGGCTCACGGCATCGTCATTCTCCCAGGAATCATCGGCTGGCTCTGCATCTACCTCGCTCGTGGCATTCCAGCGCTCATGATAGGAAGGATCTTGGGTGGCGTCACTGCTGGAGCGACGGTTTCTTTAGGAGCTATTGTAATAGGAGAGTACTCCAATCCGAAGTATAGAGGAGTCTTTCTAAATCTGAAGACAGCATCAGTTTGTTTAGGAGGCATGTCAGTCCATATTATAGGGCACTTCTATCACTGGAGGACAGTAGCCTTGATCTGTTTAATACCACATTTCCTAGCCCTAGTCGTCGTCTACACATGGCCTGAAAGTCCGGCATGGTTGGCCTCAAGAGAAGAGTACGGAAAAAGCGAGGACTCCTTCTATTGGTTGAGAGGAAAGACAGAAGCATCTTACGATGAATTAGAAGAGTTGATCAGGGCACAGATGGAGCAAAGATCAAAACCAGTGCAGAAAAGTTCGTATACCGACAAATCTAGAGATTTCTTTAAAAGGTTTACACAAAGAGACTTCTTAAAACCTTTGTTTATTATCTTTATCAGCACTATTTTATTGGAAACCAGTGGAAGACATATCTTCCCTGCATACGCGTTACAAATTATTGGTGAAGTGACTGGTAATAGGTCTCAGTCCTTCTACTACACTTTGGCTATTGACTTGATCATCACTTCCAGTGCAGTCTCCTCATCAATTCTCGTCAAAGTCATGAAACGAAGAACTTTACTCTTCTCCACTGGGTTTTCTGCTTGCGCAGTCCTCATGGTTGCTTGTACTTATCTCTTTTTGGCTGCTGAAGGAATCATTCCTAATGACAAAACTTGGATACCTATAGGAATATTTGTGATGTACTTCATCCTTGCCAATTTGGGTTGCACTCCCATACCTCTGGCATTATTAGGAGAAGTGTTCCCGTTACGTCATCGAGGAGTTGGATCTGCAGCAGCTGGGACCTTCATATCCCTCGGAGTCATGGTAGGACTCCAGATTACTCCATACTTACTGATCAATTTGAAAGTATACGGTACCTTTGCTGTCTTCGGCACTGTCATGGGACTGGCTCTGTTGGCTTTATACTTCATGCTGCCAGAGACCAAGGATAGGACTCTTCAGGAGATTGAAGACTATTTCAATCATGGGAAGTTCAAAGATGATAAAGTAGATGTAGATGAAGAAGTTATGGTTAAAATGGTTAACTAAAATATCAGTCAAAGAGTGGTTTTTGTAAATAGTGATGTATTGAAGTGTAGAACTTGAATATGAGACTGGTAATGGTCCCTTTATAACTCATAGATTTTTAGATGATGTTGAGAGTAGGATGGTTGCACTAGCATGCCATTCATTGCACTTTCTTGACGACATTTACTTTGGTTGATGTAGTTGCACTTGTTGATTTGGAGCAAAAAAAAAAAGAAAGAACGCTAAGTGAAAAAAATAAATAAACAAAAACACGATTGCAAAGAAAACACAAAACTGAAAAGAGAAAAACAAGCATTATAATCTATTGAATTTTGTTATTGCAGGTGGGGTGTAACTTTTGTTTGTCCCCGCCTGCGATACCAAAATTCAATAAATTATTATGTGGACCAAGAAAGTTCACCTCGTAGATGTATTGTGATCAACGTAATTATATAATTAGAATATAGTGTAGTTTTTAAGTATTATTGTTGAATAAATAACTGTAAATATTCTTTATATTGTTTTTTTTAATTCGTCATCGTCATCTAATTTTTGGTGGAATTAAAACTATACAGATGAATTTTTCAAGTGGGCGTGAATGGCCAAATTTGTAACTATGAGGAAATTACACCATTCGACAGTGTCGCTAACAAAGATCGAATTTCGGGATGTAATGACATATGGCAAACTAATGGAAAGAGCTCATTTTTAACAAAATAACAAAATATTTTTATTTTTATTTTTCTTATGTTACCTACCTATTAAATCTTGATATTGATTTTTCAAAAATCCAATGATGCAGTTTTGGTTTTCATCAAAATCGAGCTCGAGACTCCTTAGAGTACTTTTCGCTAATCCTCATAGATTCGGATTTGCCCATCCACGTCCACTTGAAAAATTCACCCTGTATATTGAAATTATATAACATCTATGGTCTAGGTATAAATAGTGCCTATCAAATACCAATACAGTCGCTTGTCGTGTCTCTGTGTGAGCGCTCACTACCTACACAGCGGATTTTGATGATCAGGTGTTTCCCGCAACATTGACGGTATCATCCACACAACGCGCTATTGGACGGTCCTGGTTTGTATATTCTCACCATAATTTAAGCTATTTATTACGGAAAGTTTATGTGCAGGTACCTACTTACATACAATACATATGTACATAAACTCATGCCTTCTTCCCATGTGGGTAGGCAGTCCTACAGAACGCCACCTGCTGCGATCCTTATATAGGTACTCAATGACTATGTACAGGTACTTAACATACAGACGTCAGGCCAGCTGGCGTTTCCCAAATAACGGTAGGAGGGGTTCGCATCGGAGTCGAGTCGACGATGAAGTACCTGGGACTCGTCCTCGACAGCCGGTGGAACTTCGTGGAGCATTTCCGACGTTTGGCTCCCAGACTGGAGCGGGCTGGGGCTGCCTTGAAGCGGCTCCTGCCCAATCTAGGTGGTCCAAACGCCTCCTGCCGGAGGCTTTACGCGGGGGTCGTGCGGTCCATGGCCCTTTACGGGGCACCGGTGTGGGCGCGTTCCCTGAGGCTGCGGCCAGTCTGCCGGTTGAACGCGTCCCAGAGGGTCATGGCCATTCGGCTAGTCCGGGGTTACCGCACGGTCTCCGGTGAGGCGGCGAGCCTCCTTGCCGGATTGCCGCCGTGGGATCTGGAGGCGAAAGTCCTCGCGCACGTGTGGGAGTGGCGCGAGGAGGCGAAACGCCGGGGCGTAACTCCGCTGCCGCGAGAAATCACGGTACAGCGGACAGAGCTCCGGCGGGATCTCATGGCGGCATGGAGAGTGCGACTGTCGCAGCCCAGCGCTGGGCACGCCACAATTGCGGCGATAAGTCCCCTCTTTGAGGAGTGGTTAGAGAGGCGCCACGGCGTCCTCACCTTCCGCCTGACGCAGGTCCTCACCGGACACGGTTGTTTCGGGAGGTTCCTGTTTCGCATAAGGCGGGAGGAAACGCCCGGGTGTCACCATTGTGTGGATCGCCCAGAGGACACGGTGGAGCATACAGTGGAGGTCTGCCCGGCTTGGGCAGAGCACCGCCGTGTTCTCACGGAGGCGATCGGCGGCGGCGATCTCTCGCGTCCGAGCCTGGTCCAGGCCATGGTGCGGAGCGAGAGTGCATGGGAGGCCGTCACCTCCTTCTGCGAAGTGGTAATGCTCGCAAAGGAGGAGGCGGAACGCGTGAGGGAGAGGCAACCTCACGCCCTCAGTCGCCGCAGGAGACGCCCTGGGCGGCGGGAATCGATAGCCGATTCCCGGCCACCGTAGGCGCGGGCTTGCGGACGGTAAGTAGTGGGTAGCTCGCCGTCCGGTGAGGACCAGGCCCGGGTCGACGGCGCGTTGTGTTCCACGCGCGCCTCAAAGAGATGTCAGCAAGAGATGGGGTCCAATAGGGCCGATGCCGCTGGGGTCGCGGGTTGTTTGAAAAAGATACCGTGGCCCTGGCATAGGCAACTGAAGGAACACGGGTGGGTTTTAGTCAGTAAAAGTCTGACACGCCCTTCCACTCCACCCAGAGCGGGAGAAGTTATTTGATGATTTCCCATCCACAAAAAAAAAAAAAAAAAAAAGGCCAGCTGGCGTGGTTGGTTAAGATACCGCCTATCATGTCGCAGGGCGTGGGTTCGATTCCCATCCAGGACAAACATTTGTGTGCATGAACATGTCTGTTTGTCCTGAGTCTGGGTGTAATTATCTATATAAGTATGTAAAAAAAAAGTAGTGTATGTAGTAATAGGTTGAGGAAAAAGTTTCTTCGCATTTTTTAAGACAATTCAAAACGTTTTTTAATATAGTTTATTTACATTTAACTAAAGTATATAGGTACCATTTTGTTCGATAACTTTTTGCCATCTTGTAGGTAGGGACATGATCCCATTGCTATAGAAATTTTGGGACTTCTGGTCAAAATACCGCGATAAGTGGTTTTGGCAGTCCTCTCGTGATGTTAACCTGACACTGCCTAAAGAACTTTGAAGAGACCGAAACAGGTGGAAATCTGACGGTGCAAGGTCAGGACTATACGGCGGATCCCCCCCGGGGGGTTCCCGCATTGTCGAGGCGGGGGGGCTCAGTAGCCGTGGCTTGGTCACCCACGGTGAAGAAAGAAAGAAAGAAAGAAAGAAAGAAAAATACTTTATTTGGGACACGCACAGGAAATACAAACAGTAAAAAAGAGCATAGGAAACTAACAAAATTAACATTAAAAAAATTAAACAAAATAAATACAAAATATAACAATAAAAAATCCCTGTGCGAGGCCAAAAAGGCTCCTATCTCAGCATAAAGCTGCAATATTTAAATAAATACCGCAGCGCTGGTATTCTGATAGGGCCCATGTGATGCCACGGACACACCTACGGACATCTACAAATCCAATAGGGGAATAAAAAGATAGTAAAATACACACAATAGAATGCCTATAATTTAGAGAAAAAAATAAAATATAAACTAATAACCATAAATAGTGTATTCGTTAGTCGAATAACTCCCGACGCCAGACGCTTCAACCTCGCTTGTCTATGCTATAGAATATTGTCTATAGTCTATGACAAGCGATGAGACGCGGGCGCAGGTGATCGGCTGACAGTATATTTACATGCTCTGTGGCTGACAGCTGATATAATGTTTAAGAAATTAACTGTTGATAAAACTAAAACAAAGAGTGAATAATAGATACGGCAATAAAGTGGTCCAGATAAATTATATAAAGTATTGTTTGTTGTAAGAACTGTGTTGTGTAGTGTAAGTCGGAAGAAATAAAAAAAAAAAAAATAAACAAAAATTCAATCACCGAGCAAAACCAACAGTCAAGTTCAAAGCTAAACATGCCGCTAGGAACACAAGACTCCACTAGTGTCACCAGTACTAACTACGTGCAGTCCCAGGGTGAGTATCAGTTTTCAGAGACTGGTTTCCTTTTGTACTCGTAATAAGTGCTGTTTATATTTAATACTAAAAGTACCAACTGTTTTTATAGTACGAAACGGTGGTGGCAAATCGTTCCAACAGCGAGAGGCAGCGAATTTAAAGCTTCCACGAAAAGCGGCTGTTTTGTGCGTTGTGGCCAACATGAGGTAAGATGATGCTCTTGTTTTAATTTTATTGATATCTCGTGACCAAGTCAATTTCTGATACAAATATGCTGGTTTTTTTGTGAGAATAGTGCCAAAGAGTAGGGTAGCCAGATGAAGCTTTCTGCGATCTGACATTCTCATCAAATTACCCTTATTTAAAAATGGAGTTATATGAGATCGGGGAGGGACGTTGAAACAAAATCTTGCACAAGCGTTCTGCACTCGCTGGATCAACTTTCCGCTTCTACCTAGAATGCATGCACCATACACAGTGTCAGCGTAGTTCAGCTTGGATAAAACAAGTGACTCACATAGCATGACACGCATATCCACACTTATGTAGGGCCGTACACGGTACAAAAGCTTAAGACGGTAAAAGCAGTTGCGCACAGCCTCCATGATGTGTGTCTCAAAATGCAGATGCTCATCAAACACCACACCAAGATTACGGGCTTCTTGCACCCTATCAATAGAACACCCATCAATCTTCAAGTCCAGATTGCACCCTAATATTTTGTTGAGAAAGCCTCTTGATCCCAATAGAATGTACTTGGATTTAACTGGGTTCAGAACCAGAGAGTTTCTTTCAGACCATGCTGAAATCCTATCTAAATCCTCATTCATTCTTTTTACAGCTTCAGCAGAATGCTGAGGGCGGAACGAGAGATACATCTGAAGATCGTCAGCATATAGGTGGAACTTGGTATTGACCAGACAATTGGTGATGTCGGCACTGTACAGAATGAAAAGAAGAGGGCCCAAGATCGATCCCTGCGGTACGCCCCGGAGCACTGGCCTGGGACTAGAGGACATAACATCACCATCACTGTCACTTATAACTTGGACGAACTGAGAACGGTTACTTAGGTAACTCTGAAACCATTGGACTGTTTCCGGCTGACATCCGTAGAAAGAAAGCTTAGAGAGGAGAAGGGAGGTGTTGATTGAGTCAAAGGCACGTGAAAAATCCAGCAGTACAAGCATGGTACCCATGCCCTGGTCTTGGGCTTCAAGGATATTTCCAACCACGTCAAGAAGAGCTGTGGCTGTGC
Organism: Dicycla oo; assembly: GCA_948252095.1. Classification (NCBI taxonomy): domain Eukaryota; kingdom Metazoa; phylum Arthropoda; class Insecta; order Lepidoptera; family Noctuidae; genus Dicycla; species Dicycla oo. The sequence continues at coordinate 19,241,887 of OX411736.1, read as the reverse complement.
TGTGCCCCTTTCGAAATCCTGATTGAAACAGTGGCAAAATACCGTGCTGTTCAAGATATGCCCGAAGCTGGTTAGAGACAACTTTCTCTAGAATCTTGGAGAGACATGGTAAAAGGCTAATTGGCCGAAGATCTTTCACGCTGGTGGGATTAGATACCTTGGGTATAGGCCTCACTATAGCCAGTTTCCACAGATCCGGAAAAGAGGATGAGGCTATGGATCTGTTGATGATGGCCGTAATAGCTGCAAGTGTACGAGGAAGAGTCATCAACAGCATCTCCAAGGAGATACAGTCAGATCCCTGAGCATTGGACTTAAGACCACGTAAAAGCCTCAGCACCATGTCCTCGTGGACTGGTTCAAGCTGAAAATGACCATTACTGAATCTGTGGTGCTCAAAGTAAGTTAAGTCGGCGGAACTGACCACACCACTGCCAGGCACATCCAAAAAATGGTCATTTATTTTGTCAGGGTTGTTGCAAAAATGCGGCAAACTGTGCTCTGGTCTTTTAGAAATGGCTATTGAAGACTTAATATGGTTCCATAATGTTTTTGGTTGTTTGATATTTTTATTAATATAAGTTTTAAAATATGCACACTTCTCACTATCAAAAGCGGCCCTCACTAAATATTTGAGCTCTTTATAAGAGTTTATGTGATGTACAGATTTAGTTGCTTTAGATTTAACATGGTACTTGTCTCGCAACTTCATCATTTCCTTGACAGTATATGTTATCCAAGGGTGAGACTTTTCTTTAATTAAAACTTTTTTAAGAGGTGCATGTAGGTCGAAGAGATTCAACATATATTCATTAAATGTTGTTACCATGGAGTTCACATCCTCCAAACTTTCAATATATTCCCAGTCCATCTTATTCAAGTCATCATTAAAATTGTCAAGCAATATATCTTTAAGTGGCCTGTAGGTGATCCAGTGTGGGGAAGGTTTCTCTAATTTAAAATTTAGTTCAACAGATATAACTGCATGTTGGCCAAGCTCTGGTATGTGTGATACGGAGACCCCACACACACGGGCGTCAGTGCACACAACATCAATTAGTGTTTCACTATGATCAGTGAAATGAGTAGGCTTGGTAACAATTTGCTTTAGCTTGAAACATAGTAAAAAATTGTCAAGTAATTTTGTTTTATTTTCCAGCTGGTTTAAAATGTTAATGTTGAAGTCACCAAGTAAGACAACCTTATCCGCGCTAGCAAAAGAGGAAATAGAATCGGTAATCGCATCCAGGAAGACATTCACATCAAGCCACGGCGGCCTGTATGCAGTGCCGATGATCACTGACTGCGAGTTGATGTTAAGCCTGAGCCACATTTGCTCGACCTGCGGCGCCGGCGGGTGCGGCACGGTGCGTACGCGCACTCCGCGGCGCACGTAGAATCCCACGCCGCCCCCGCGGCCGCCGCACACCGTATGCGGGCGCGGCACGTGCCGCAGCCGGTAGCCCGGCACTGTCGGCGCGCGACCCTCCTCTCCCTGCCTAAGCCAGGTCTCGTTTATCGCCATAATGTCTACCATTAGGCTATCCATGGCAACAAGGAACTCCTCATGGCGCGAACCCAGTGACCCCGCATTAAATAATCCAACTTTAAGATTCCTTGTCTTATTCATTTGTGAATAGTGTTGTATATAATAATAGTATGCTTATTGTAAATAGTATCAGAAGTATAATGTAGTGTATAGTTTTGGATCACAATGTCAAATGTAAATATACTGAAATATATAGTATTAGGTGTAATTAAAAGTAGTATAAAGTGAGTTATTATAACTATTACTGAGATATACATAGTCAGCCAATGTGTACTAATATAAAGAGTTCGTAAAAATAAATATATCATAATTACATATATTGAAGACGTGAAGATACTGAGCGGAAGAGTAATACCTAAAAAGTGTACATAGATAGTCGCTGGTTGAGCAGGTGGGCCACCAGAACAAACCAAGATATTATACTGAAACACGAGAATAGCCGGCCTCGCACAAGACAACCTTAAATACTTAAGAGAAAACAAAACAGATAAAATTAGGTAAGGTTTAAAAGATACATATCTTGCTATAACAAAGTGTTTGCAAGCGATCATGTACTTAGACATCCTTTGCGGTAGGCACCCCGCAACAAAAAACACGCGCTAGGTCGTCCTCTGAGCGGATGCAGTGGGTAGGCTTACCGTCACCCTGCTTAGCCAGAATACGGCCGAACTTCGTCCACATATACCTCCACCCGAGACGGCTGCCAGCTTCACGCACACGATAAAACAAATATTTGTTTGTTTTGGTGAGCCTCTCGTTCAGAAAAAAGCGACGTGGGGGTCCGGGGAGTCCCATGTCCGCGGTGGTGGCACCGCGCCGCACGCGCGCGCTCTGCAGCAAGTCGTCGCGCAGAGCGCGCCGCGTCAGGCGCACCACGATGCGCCGCCCGCGCGCCGGCGCCGCCTCTGCTCCCACTGGGCTTGCTCCGCCAACTGGACTCGCAGCACTCGCCTTCACCTCTCGTTCAGCCCGCAGGCCCACCCTTTGCGCGAACACTATGTCCCGTTCATCGAGAGTCACCCCAAGCTTTGCCGCCACCTGCCCGACGGTGTGCAACACACTCTCCCCCTGAATCTCCGGGATGTTCGCGATTTCTAAATCGGAGCCAAGTAAATCCTGCTCACGGTCGTTGAGCTCGAGCTGCAACTGCAGCACTATCTGTTCGAGCTGACCCACTCTGCCGTCTGGCACTGCAGCACTTCCCCTATTTTCTAGTGCCTCGATCCTAGTCTCCAGGATGTCAACCCGCTCGGTACAAACTCCCATCGACGCGTGCAGGCCAGCCATCTCCCTACGAAATTCCCTCATTTCATCCCGAACCTCCCGCAGCTCAGATCGGAAGAGCCTTATTTCCTCACGGAGTGTCAGCTGTGCCTCTGGCGAAGGTTCCCCATCAGCACCTCGTTCGCTCCCAGCCTGAGACGAAACTTTAGCCACTTCAACGGGGGGCTTGGCCAGAGTACCCTGTGCCTGAGGCACCGCAACAGGTGACCTTAACATAGCGCCCGGAACCGATACTGCAACCGGAGATGCAGGCTCTGCCACAACAGCGGCTGCTGCTGCTGATGCTGTTGGAATTGCAGGGGGCCCACTACCCAGATCCTTGACGGGTGTGGCGCTATTATCTCCCCTGGGCAACTTTTTCCTGCACTCGGGGCACAACCAATCGCTACTTATCCGGGCAGGATCAGGCAACAGCAAGCAGGCGAGATGATATCGGTTGTGGCAGGCGGAGTTACTACATGTAGCGCCCCCCTTTGTCGACAGAAACTTTCCGCAGGCGGCACACTTCACCATAGTAGTATGGCTAGATGTCGCACCCTTCTCTCACGCCTCTTTGTTGGCCCTAGATAGCGCCTGCTACGCAAAATTTATTGACCGACACGCACAGATCTGTGGTAACAACACTTGTCAAAAATGTTAAAAGTGACACTTTTTGGAGGTACCGGTGGCACAAAAAGATTTCCAAGTACCTACAAAAGTCTAAAAGGTAACAATAAAACTGGATTTGTTTTTACGGAATTACACCAAACCTAGCCTTGCAAACAATCTCACACGTAGTAAGCACTCCCGCGATAACATTAACACGCACTTTACGCGGGATATATTTGTGTTTTATTATATATTAGTGCAGACACGAACAGCTGATGTGTACCGTAAACCGTCCGTGACGTCACCCCGTGAAGCGAAGAGGAACCCAAGGAGGGGCCGCTCGTCAGGGCTTTTTCCAGGAAGTCGACGACGTAGCGGCCAACAGGTAGGTTGCGGTGCCGCTTGGGCGACATCGCAACTGAGGCGGGCCGTGATGTCGTATGGGAGGCATCGCGGCTGAGGGTTGGAGGCCGCGGCGGGAGAGGAGTGCCTGTATTGCGGTGCGCCGCTCTCCCTACCTTCCGCGGCCTTGACGGGGTCGCCACCGTCTGATGGCGGACGCGGTGGGGCCGCAGAGGAGGAGGAGTGTCGGTATTTCGTTGGCCGCTCTCCCTATCCTCTGCGGCCGAAAAGTGGTAGGCGGCCGGGCCACTGACCTGACCGGTCGCAGGGGGACCAAGGGTGACTAGACACGGGGTCGTCTGGCGCCCATGTGCTGGTTTGGTCCATGGGGTGGTCACGGTGCACAATGTGTTCTTGTGCGCCGGTGATGGGGGGTGCTCCCCAGAGGAGGGTCCGGTGACGGACAGTCGCGGCGGGTTCGCGGTGAGTGCTAACGCGTGCCCGTGTTCCCGCCACAAGCGGCAGAGGAGGACACCGTGGAGTTTTAGTGGGTTGGAGTCCCACATAACCGCACTATCTCCCCGTGGTAGTGCAGTATGCATGAGCATTTCTCCACGGAAAAAAAAAAGGACTATACGGCGGATGCATTAACACCTCCCAGCCAAACTCTCTTAATTTTTGCCGAGTGGCTAAAGATGTATGAGGTCTAGCGTTATCATGATGAAAAACCACACCCCTTCTGTTGATTAATTCCGGCCGCTTTCTCTCAACTTCTTGCTTTAATCTCATCAGTTGTTCGCAGTAGAGTTCAGAATCGATGGTCCTGCCTGGTGGTAATAGCTCATAATGAATAATGCCCTTCCAATCCCACCACACACACAGCATCACCTTGTTGCGAGTTAACCCGGGTTTCGCCACAGTCTGTGAAGCCTGACCGGCCTTTGACCACGACCTTTTTCGCACGTTCTTGTCATACGTTATCCACTTTTCATCACCAGTTATCAGCTTCTTCAAAAATGGTTTGGTTTCATTACGTCGTAATAAAGAATCACAAATGAGTACACGGTTCATTAGGTTTCTTTCAGTGAGCTCGTGAGGTACCCAAATGTCGAGCTTTTTTGTGTACCCAGTTTTTTTCAAATGCGCCAAAACTGTTTTATGGTCAATTTCCAGTTCTTCAGCTACGTCGTAACTACTGATATGCCGATCTTGCTCCACTTTTTCAAAAATGGCATCCATTTTATCCGTAATAGGGCGACCAGAGCGACGTGCATCTTTGACATCAAAATTTCCGGATTGAAAACGCTTAAACCAAATTTGTGCTACTCTCACAGATACTACACTAGGTCCATAAATATCGCAAATTTTTTTCGCGGCTTGCGTTGCATTTTACCTTTTTTGTAGTAAAATTTTAAAATGTATCGAATTTCTTCATTAGATTCACTCATCTTGACGGTACGAAAATAAATGAAAATCACACATTTTCCTAATTTGAATTTGGAATTATGTTCTATAAAATTTAAACTTTCAATGATACCAAAACCAGCCAGATACAAATAGTATAGCCAAAGAGATTTTATTACAAGTTCATACATACTATAATGCGAAAAGACTTTTTCCCCAACCTAATATCATACATACTCCAAAAACAACGACGACGACACGCCTGCAGCCAGGGCAACGATTACAAAGGCTGCGCCCTGCATGCGCGGCACCTCACTATCTATTAATTACACTAGGGAACAAAAAAAAAATAGGGTTCCGTACATCAACAGGAAAAAAACGGAACCCTTATAGGATCACTCGTGTGTCTGTCTGTCTGTCACACCCAATTTACTCCGAATCTAAAGGACCGATTAAGTTGAGATTTGATACACGTATGAATTTCTGTGACCCAAACACGAACGTGTAAAGTAAATAATTGAATTTTGAATATGGGGGTCAATTTTGGGGGGCAAATAAGAAAATTAAAAAAATGTTTTTAAACTTTACCGTGTAACATATCCAAAGGAAGAAAGGGCTTATTCTGAGTGTCTCAAATATATATATTTTTAATGTTAAAATAAATTATTTTTAAGTTATTTAAGAAAATATGTAGACGAAAATTGCCCAAAAATACAGAAAAAAGTTCTATACCTATATAGATTACAGGAAAACTTATAAAAAAGATATGGTCTTAAAATAATATTGTAAATCTCTCAATATTGTACGTACAAACTGACATTTACAGTTGGAATATATGGGAGAACATGTATTTCAACTACAATGTTAAGTTTGTTCTTGAGATAAATTCATCCTAACCATTCCGTGGTTAGGATGAATTTATCTCAAGAACACCCTTCATTGTGCGTAGTCCGACACGAACTTGGCCGGTTTTTCCCAGAGATTTAATTGTGCGATTCGGGATCGCCATGCTATAGAGAACTTAGACCAGAAAATAAAACATTTCAGTAACGAAATGCTAATCTCAGTAACGCTTTTAACAGAAATTTATTTTTAATTTTAACATTCTTTCATAGTTACTTTAAAGTTATTACATTATTTAGACTTAAAAAATAAACTTGTTTTTATTCTCTTGGCCTATTGCAAGAAGAGGTCGGTGTCTCTCTAACCAAAAACCAACAGTAGTCTGCAAGCATTGCAGGGGTCCATTTTCCCTGATAACGCTTTTCTATCGTAGCAATCTCTTGGTGAAAGCGCTCACCGTGCTCATCACTCACTGCACCTAGATTTTTTTTTTTTAATCTGGGTGCGAATGCTGGAAGTGCATCTTTAACGGCAGGTTTCAACCCAAGTATTTAGCAATTGTCTTGCACGGCTTTTATAATGAGGAGACCGTTTATTTCCAAAAAAATAAATCCGCTACCTGAATCGTAAGAAAGTAAAATGGTAAGAAGTCCACATTGCACAGGCACGCTTTTTTAAAGCGAACAGGGACTAAAGATACGGCAGGATCCACAACTCATATAGAGTACCATTGTGCCCCCCAGCCACATCCCCAACATCAACACCTCTTAAACAAACCTTATGGAAAAAGCTAGCAAAATGAAAAAATCTTATTAATTAATAATAAAGGCAAGAAAAAGGTGGGAGCTCTGTTCCTCGTCAGTGTTCACTCCAGCCGGCCAATAAAGGCAAGCCAGAGATGAGGACAAGATTTCTCCCGGGAGATAAGGTCCGTGGGGTCGCTACTGCCCAACAGCTCGCCACATGCTGCCCTGCGGGTTTCTGTATCTCTCTTGGTCTGTCTCCTCATCCTAGACCCGTTCCGGCAAAGTAAACCCTACCGGCACAGACCTAAAGTTCGAAGCGCGCAAGCCCCACCACGATGACAACGTAGAGATACAGCGATGGGGTTATTATTATTAAAGAGAGTTCCCGGGGGCGCGAGACGGTCTGTTACACTGAATTTGGTGCAATGCCTCCGTCTTGCGACCCAGGAGAATACACAAAAGTGCCTGGGAGTAATTACTTACCTTCCCTCAAAGGATTCCCAAAAAAATGTTGGCAATTAAAACCTTAAAGAACCAAATTTAAAGAAATTGTAACAATTCGACCCTAGTTTTAGATCCAAAATTACTTGCATTCAATAACCCTTCACAAAAAAGCTCATAATAATAATAATATATTTATTTGCAAGTAATATATTATGGAATTTTCTTTATCAGTTATCATTTAACATCTCTAGAGAGTAAACACCCAGCGTCTGCAGATGGTGGGACCTTTCCCGACCCAGCGATCCTCCCGACCTTCTATTAAATTCAACCTCCTTAAACGTCTATACGGCCTGACTACACAGCATCTAAAGGATCTATTGAGTTCAGGTGCCGGGGAAACTGATGAGTCGCTTTTGAAGGAGTTTGTGGCCCTGATTAACCTCATGCTTACCGGCGCCAACATATGTGCCCTGCGCAAGAAGGACGGTGGCGTTCGTCCCATCGCCGTTGGGTGCACCTACAGGCGTACGGCAGCCAAAATATACTGTAAGCTGCATAGCGAATCGCTTACAGCAATATTTCAGCCACTGCAGCTTGGTTTTGCCTCGAAAGGGGCGGTGACGCTGCCCTGCCTGCCCTTTCCATCTTTTTAAACTCCAACAAAGGTGAGGTCATTCTCTGACGAACAGGGACACTTGGCTGACTGAAGTCAAAAGGAACTACCCGTATGGTTTTACGTGGCAATGTGACAGGTACTCTTCTAAATTATTATACAAAGACAATGTTTTGGAATCTGCAGTATGTTGCCGACAAGGTGACCTTCTCGGGCCAGTCGTTTTCAGCTTGGCTATTCATCCAATTATCCAGAAACTAAATTCTCGTGTGGTATATAAAAATGATGGAACGCTAGGAGGTGATGTAGACACCGTTTTGAAATATTTACAACTCCTCAAACAGCACCCAATTTATATCTATTGGGTTGGATACTTACCCATCAAAGTGGAGGTTTGCCTTTCTTGACGTTACCGACAGACAATTGACCCTACAGTAGTTTAATGCTATTGCATTTTGCAAATTTTGATTTGTGCGGCAATAGCCGCACAAGTCAATCAGAAAAAAGTTCATTGCACTTCCTAGGTTTCCCAATGTTAGAAGACAGCATTTCTCCTTTTATCGACGAAAAAATCAAATACTTCAACAATATTTCGGACAGACTCTCCAAAATTAATCTACATTCGGCATTCACTCTGATTAGTTAGTTGTTTTGGCCCAAATTTTGTATACTTTCTGCGTTCTTACTCTGTAGGGAAGCAGCCACACTCAAATTATTTGCAGCACACTATCTTCCATTTTAAATGTGGCCTTGGACGACCAAACGTGGCTGCAAGCCACACTATTATATTTCGCGGACGCCGAAGCCTCCAAAACGGATGGGCCGTTTTGGAGGCTTCGGCGTCCGCGAAATTACCAGTATTAGCTTACCGGCGTTTCTGTCCTCAGTCCCCAGCACTGAAAAGTTGACCGAGAAAATGTTAGCCTTCTCCCTAGTTGACTCAGAAGTGCCGTGCTAGACTGACGTGGTGAACTCCTGGAAAGTGGTTTGCCCGTATATAGATCGACCCGTGAATCCATCATTCCAGAGGCAATGGGATGAGCCGCTCTGCTGGTTGGTAAGGAATAATCTTATTAATACGTTCACCAATACTGCTGAGCATGCCTGTGGCTGTGGGTGTGGGTGAGTGGGAGTCAGGTCTCTGGCTTCAAGCGCTACCGTAACGCAACATAGGCACTACGCTGGGTGACACCACCTTTTCCGGCTCCCTACCTGTCCGCGTCTGGGCGCTCCTTGCGTGACTCCACATGGCTGCAAATGCGGTGATAAGAGCGCAGGCCGGATAGCACGGCACGCCAGCATTAATGACATTGGGGCGTAGCCACAATACCACACACATCCATCGTGCTCTTGTGGGGATGACAGCTGATTTAAAACCCTTAATGGCTTGACGCGCGGCGATGCGAAGAGATTAGACGGAACGACCATAATGCTTTGGAAGGTAGGTAGGCCTTTGGTGTGGGATGCAACGTGTGTCGACACCCTTGCGCCATTACATCGTCCTAGCATTCCGGCTGTGCTGGGGCGGCTGCTGCGAGTGAGGAAAACCTCAAACGGCGCAACTAACTACTGCAATCTTATTGGGACTTTTATGTTCGATCCGTTTGGGGTTGAAATACTAGGACCATGGGGTCCGAGTGCCCTCTTAGTTTGTCGAGACATCGCCATGTGGTTGGTCAACTCTACACGTGACCAGAGGGCTGGCCAATTTTTTGAACAAAGAATTAGCATCGTCATACGTGGCAATGCTGCCAGCCTTTTGGCCACTTTTTCTATCGACAGCGATGCGGACAAATTTTTTGATGCCCTGTGATTATTTCCCTTCCTTTTTTATATACTTTTACATATTATTATTTATTATTTTAAGACTGTTAGCTTTTGAGTTAGGTAAAGTAAACACATAATTGGTCCTTTTCTAAAATAAATATATAATAAAAGAAATCTCGATGATTTGTCAAATTGTAAAAACCGTGCGAAGCAGGGCGGATTAGCTTGTTATAAATAAAAATATATTTATGATAGCAAAAACATAGATAGGTACAGTTTACATACTTAATTTTAATGATTAATAACATTTAAGTGGGTGAAAACGTTCCAATGATAAAGTAGCTAATTGATTGGGGACAACTGTGATAAGTTGATAACAGATAGGAAAGATGTTTAATAAAAAACACGATTATATATTTTGATATTAGATCACGTGTCGACTATTTATTATATACTTTTATTGCTATAAGTGGGGTATTTTATTGAGTTAAGTTCCTATATTATGTATTATATTATTTTAATTTATTGTGAATGTGAAGACTATGTAGGTCATTGCTTTTTTTGTTTGTTTTATTTTTTCTCTCATTTATTTTTAATCATCGTCTGGCAGTTTGAGTAATTTATGCGGCCTACCCCAATGTCCTTTCTTTGGTATTGTTCGTCGAATCGTTGAGCTCCTTAAGTTCTGGGTTGAGCTGCGCGATTACTGACAAATGCGTGCACTGACTGGACAGGTCCTCTCAATCTGTGTGGTTCTTTCCTCAAAAGACCATTTCAGACACCAATCTACATGGTCTTCACATGAAGTGACCAAGATTATGTCTGGACTTTATAAGAGACTGTGACCTCTGAGTTTGTTTCGGCCTTTCTTCTCAGAGTAGTCAGATAGGAAACGCCGACCTCATCTAGTTTAAAAAAAAAAAAAAAAAACATGATTGACTTGCAAAAGTGTTTGTACAGACGCCAGCAGGTCAACCTACCCGAAACTGTCAGATTTTCCCAATCAACATTGAACCTAATGCTTTAGCAATAAAGTCGAAAATCTATTAAAGAAATCTGACAGATTGTAGTAGCTTGATGTGCTGGCGTCTGTACAAACCTACTTACAGAAATAAAAATCATTTATCATTTATAATATACTGTTATAAACATAGGGCGACAAATATAAGTTTGTTGGCTAGAAAAAAGAACGCTTACACAGGCCCACCTTTTTAATAAGGGAAATACTCTTTGTTTGTATCAGTATACTAGCTTTTGCCCGTGGCTTGGCCCGCGTGGTTGTCGGAAATTATCCCACGGGAACGTACTACCGGGATCATAAATATCCTATGTCCTAATCCAGGTCATAGTTTACCCATGTGCCAAATTTCATCCAAATCCGTTCAGCAGTTTTAGCGTGAAAGCGTAATAATTCAATCATGATTCGAAAGACACGTGGCGCCATCTATTATCATAAGAAAGTTATTGTTGTATTCCTCGGGAACAGTACTTTTTTTCTGGATGATAGGTACCTTATGACCGTTTCTGTACACCTGACAACGTATATGCAAAATTTCAGGATGATCGGTTCAGCGGTTTAGGCGTGAAAATGTAACAAACAAACAAACTTAATTTTGCATTTATAATATTAGGGTTAAAGGTCACTGGTATCACTCAGAGTTTTCCAATGCGTACAACAGCAGTGATAGCCTAGCTGTGTAACCAACTGCCAAGTCATAGATCTCGAGTTCCTTTGGGATTCATGTACGTATTGTATAATATTATCACTTGTTTAAAAAATGGTGAAGGAAAACATCGTGAGTCACTAATCACACGAAAAAGAAAGAATGTCTTGCTAACCTTGCTAAATAAGTATTTCAGAGCTGTGATACCATGCAGCGGGTTCGCGGTGAGCGTGCCCGTGTTCCCGCCACAAGCGGCAGAGGAGGACACCGTGGAGTTTTAGTGGGTTGGAGTCCCACATAACTACAGTATCTCCCCGTGCTAGTGCAGTATGCATGAGCATTTCTCCACGCAAAAAAAGAAAAGCTGTGATACCATTGGCTCTCAATCATGCTCATACTTATCAAAGCAATGCTTCCTGATGGCTTAAAATGGTGGTAGTATACAAGTAGAATTATTTCCATTATGAACACAAAGAGGTCTACCTACCTGCTAAAACCTAGGTGCTTTTGATTGTACGAGTACCACCACGTAGGTACCACTGCCTGCCTAGCACATCACCTGCGTAGCCTATTCCTATGTTGAGGTCAGCTTCTAGTCGCCTGTTCAACTGGATGCAGCTGAATACCAGTATTTTATATGGAGCGACTGCCTGTCTGATCTCCACTACCCAATTACTGGGTAACACGATACCTCTTGGTAAGAATGCCTGCCTATCGACCTGCTAAAATGTTCTTACAGCGATGACCAATCTTGTCTCAGTCAGTGACTTTGAAAAGATGAAAAAACAAAATTCATGGATTTTTTTTTATTTTTCTACATAACCTCCAGCTTGATACACTTCGACCAACGATATTCGAGCTTCTTCAATCCATCAAAATAATATTTTTTGTCAAACCCTGAAAAATAGGCGTCTGTTTCAGCTATCACTTCTGGAAAATGTCACATGGGGCTAAATCTGGTGAATACGGAGGGTGCGGCAATAGTTCGTATCGTAATTCGACAAGTTTTGATGTTGCGATAGCAGACGAGGGGCCGGAGCATTATCATGATGAAAAATAATTTATTTCTTTGCTAGATGCGGTCGTTTCTTCACCAACTCTGCATTAAATCTATCCAGCTAAGCAGCATAGTAAGCTCCAAATATCATCTTGCCTTTCTCCAAAAAATTGATGTGAATGACCCCTTGGCTTTCCCAAAAGACAGTGGGCATCCCTTTACGAGCTGAACAAAGAGTTTTGCCTTTTTGGAGCACGTTCACCGGTAGAAGTCCACTGCTTTGACTGTTCTTTCGTCTCTGGTGTATAATGGTGGACCCAGGTTTCATCAAATGTTATATACCGTCGCAAAAGTTCGCTTGGATTGCGTTTAAACATATCTAAGCATTGCCCAGAAGTTGTAACGCGATTCGATTTTGGTCGACTGTGAGTAACCGCGGCACCCATCTTGCAGAAAGCTTTTTCATACCCAGAATATCGTGCAAAATATTAAAAACACGAGATGTGCACTGCAACAGCTATCTCGTGTATGCCAAAACTCGACGGTCTGCCAAAACAACATCATGGATTTTGTTGATGATCAGTGGTGACCTCAGTCGGCCTTCCTGGGCGCTCTGCGTCATTTGTGCTGGTACGAACACAACGAAATTCATTGAACCACTTTTGTACCATTTCATGAGATGGAGCAGATTCCCCACAATACTTTTTCAGTTTATTTCCGTCTGTTTAATGGTTTTACCACGTAAAAAGAAGTGTTTAATTAGCAGTCTAAATTCGTTTTTCTCCATTTTCCAAGAATATTCCGACCGCAATTACCATTTTGTCGATAAAATTTTAATTTTCGCGCATTTAAAAAAAAAATATGGCGGTAACTTAGTAAAGAGGTCTAAATTCAGAAGCAAAAATAAATTTCGAAAGAAGATTTTATTTAACCTTAAAAGTCACGGACTTATCAAACAGCCCTCGTATCTCTATTACAAGGCGTCGTGGGTGTTCTCATATAGTCCTAGATTATGCAAGAACAAATATTATGACCGCAATAAGACTTGTTTTCGAGGTAACACCGATTAGGTACTAATTTATATATATTGCCAGTTTATTACAATAACACATCGGCATAATCTTTGTACCTACACGAGCTGTTTTCATTTTAAAAGGAGTGAATGAGACTGTCGATTTCAAAGCACCCTAATTTAAGAAATATCATCGTCTTGCGTTTTCCGAGCTATGTTGGGGTCGAATTCCAGTCTAACCGGATGCAGCTGATTACTACATATTATACATGGATCGACTGCCTATCTGACCTCCACAACCTAGTTACTGGGTAATACGATACCCCTTCGTGAGACTGGTTGTCAGACTTTCGGGCTTCTGACGACCCGTAACGACTGTCAAAGATTCACGAATGCCTGACCAACGGCTTAACGTGCTTTCCGAGGCACGGAGGGGTCTTGGATGGTCACCCATCCATGGAGTGTAGCTTAACCTGATCGACCGACCCCAGCGGCTGTTATTAGATACTTAGTCACAATCCCCTCTCCCACACCTTACTTATGTAATAAATACATAATAACTACTGTCTGACGACCCCTACAGGACGGTATATTGACACTTCGATAAAAGTATCAGTGTCAGCTAAATGCCAACTTGCTGCGCTTGACTCAGTGGAACGCAGAGCTATGCGGCTCATTGGCGGCGTAAAACTGGTGGATGCCAAGCTTCACAGCTTGACACATCGCCGCAAGATTGCCTGCTTGTCGGTCTTCTATAGACTGTACTTTGGTGAGTGTGCTCAGGAACTCCACAAACTCATCCTACCATCGAATATCTAGACGCACTGCAGGTTACCATCCATACCTAGTTGCCATTCCACCAATTCGCACTAAGGGCTTCCAAACATCCTTTATAATGCGCATGGCAAGGGAGTGAAACTCACTACCTGCGGCTGTGTTCCCAAACGCATACAACCCGAATCTCTGCAAAGTTAGAGTGAACAGGCTTCTTCTGGGTAGGCTCATTCCATCGTAGACTTTGTCTCAGTCACCTCTGATCTAGACTATAGTCAAGAGCAAACCCATCTCAAATAAAATTTTAAAAAAGTATGAAATAATAAACAGTAGGTAGTTTATATAAGGAACTGTATATACCTATTACTAGGTATGCCAAAATCATAGACTGAGAAATGGCTGGTTTAAGAAGAGACGCTGAAAGAAATCGTGTTATGTAAACGTCCACTGGAACCTATGTTAAATGTTATTATTTTATACAAGGAGCAGAATCAGTGGCGTAGCTAGATAAACAAGGGTCCTGGTGCAAAAAATAAATTGGGGCCCTATCTAAACTGGTTAGGTTTTATCCAGCAATATATAAATACCTTATAGTTGCAAAGCTAATTTATAATCAGCTCTTCATCGTGCACTGTAGGGGACAGCAAAGATTACTACAAACAGACCTCTTCCAGAACAGCTGTGAAGAGTTTAGTTTTTTTAGGGTTCCAAACAGAACCCTTCACTTCGTTGTCCGTCTGTCTGTCTGTCTGTCAGTCTATCAAAACCCTTCTTCTGAGGAACGCGTGAGGTATCAAATCGAAATTAATATCAAATACGCAGGTCTATGGTCCCTTAGAGCTCTAAAAAAATCAAGCCTCTAAGTCAACGCAGTAAAAAAATACGACCATTTATGCGACATGCATTGATACTCGCAAGTAAATCGAAACCTAAAGCGTACTTACTGTTGACCTAGAATCATAAAAATTGGCAAGAAACAATGTCTCTCAGCACAAGTATAGGAAAAAGACCGAAAATCGTTAAAAAAAAATTAGCATTACAAACTTTTTGCCGTTGGAGAATTGACCGTGACTTATATCAATGTATAGGAAACGTGGATAAAAGAAATTTTGTTTGCGCTATCTACATGGATCTAACAAAGGCTTTTGATTACGAGGATTACACAATACTGTTAAATAAACTTGAATAATATACCTATATACAAGGGGGAATACGCTTAAACTGTTATCCTATTCACTTCAAGACGTAGTACTTCCCATCGGTGGCAATCCACTGGTCGAGTATAGCTTACCGGCTCCGCAATCATTGGTACATCCAGACCGCGGAAATTTGGAATACGCCGACGAAAATAATTACAATCCGGGCACAATGAGTACTATCGTAAATGACTACGTTTCTATGTTCACTTTAGAGCAAAAGGGCATTTTTAACACCGATTTCCAAAGCGTTGAGCTCAGTCAGGGTGAAATGTTTTTCTTGGATGCTTCTGCTGGAACAGAAAAAAACATTTATTATGACTGGCATCCTTGGTCAGGAGACAAGGCAAAATTGCAATCGTGGTAGCGTCTTCCGGAATCGCTGCCACGCTGCTTCCTGGTGGCAGAACAGTGCAAACCATGTTTAAGATTCCCATAGATTTAGAGAGCAACGAAACGCCTGTTTGTGGAGTGTCACGCAGCTGCAGTGACAAAGGGCGCTTGCTTAGAAATTGCGCTTACATCGTATGGGATGAATGCACTATGGCAAATAGGAAAGCAGTGGAAGCTGTAATTAGAACCCTGCAGGACATCCGCAGGAACCAAGACATTATAGGTGGTGTCGCAGTTCTGTTTAGTGGTGATTTCCGGCAAACACCATCCTGTGATGACACGAGGAACTAGGGCTGACGAGGTGAACGCTTCATTGAAAAGCTCGACCCTATGGTTACGAGTACATACACTTGACCATCAAGAATTCTCCGATATTTTTCAAAAGTTGGGGAAGGCACTCTACCAAAGGAAAACGGCCAGGTGGACCTACCAGATACTCTTGGTAGAGTAGTTCGTACTTTAGAAGATCTGATTCGTCTGCTATATGGGGACATCAGACGAATACCGTACCAAGAGAATTCTTGGGTGTGTTAACGGGCCATTTTAAGGCCCAAAAATTATCAAGCTGCAGTGATCAACCGCAGTATTCTCTCGCAAATTGAAGGGATCGAAGTCATATACGCCACACATTACCGCATAGAATTTCTGAATTCACTAACGGGAAGTGGACTTCCGGCGCATATCACCCAGCTTAAGATCGGTTCCCGATTATGCTCCTTCGGAACTTAACTCTGCCGAAGCTGCGCAACGCAACCCGACTTACGGTGCGGTCTTAGCAGAGAAACGTCATCGAGGCAGATATTCTAACAGATTCTGGGTTTGGCGAGACAGTGTTTATACCAGTGTTTTTGTGTGTGTGTAGAAGACTTTTGTCCGCAGGACGTGGTGTTCCGTCGCTTCCGCGGACAAGTTCCACAGGACAGCACAAAGTCAAGCTAGTGCAAAGTGAAGTGCTACTAACATAGTCTTAAGCCTTATTCTACTAAAAATATTTTGTTTATAAAAATATGTATGTAACAAAGCTACAAACGTAGTGTAAAGGCAAGTTGTATAAAAATGTAGCTGTTATTTTAGTATATTGTGGTGTGTTACGACTTCCGCGCGAACGAAGTCGCGGGCAGTAAGTAGCTAGTTAAAAATAGTAAGTCATTTTAAATATTTCTTTCCTGTTTTGAAATCGGTGAACAGAAGCTGTTTCATAATGTTTTTTAACTTGCCTTTGCTTTTTTTCTTGAATGGGGATCAAAACCATATTTTCTTGTAGTTCCGCTGGCTTTGCACATGAATGATTCGAAGTCATATCAATGCGCTATCTAAGGCTTCCAAAATCCGTCAGCCATTAATATATATATGTTCCGTTTCCTTCTTACCCTAACCCGCTAAATCCGCTTATCCGTCAAGTTGGCAACAAGCACCACCAACAGAAAGAATTTAGGGGAAATCCCCACAAGTTTCGAATTTCTTTCAACTGATTTGCCATCACTAAAAGTCGTGTTTCAACCATATTTGTATTCTAAAGGTAGAAGAAATTTTCTAAAGTTCAGTTTGAGGTTTGCTGGTCATGGTCCTAGCCCTCCAATAGCTACGCCACTGAACATAATGTTTTAGAGATTTTGCGCCTATTCGATGCTTCATAGTTTCATAACTAAGATTGGGAGATGTCACAACATTGCTATCAGACTTTTGCTAGGCGTTATTACAAAATATTTGTCTTTGCACGAAAATTAAAGCAGTACTTCTATTAATTTAATATTCTTTATTTTATTTCGGGACTACAAAATTAGGTAATTATTTAACTACGGTCTTTATAGTCAGTATGTTGGTGGGTACAGGTACAATTTACCAACTGTCTCAAGCTTTATCAAAAAGCTTAAAAAGTTTTTCTTTACAGCACACGTAGCATGGCTACCACAAAAAGTTGCAAACAAAAACTGCACTTTTTACGAAATTCACTTTTTTACATAATTCGACTCAGAATTGTATTATCATAGGATTCTTTTTCTGTTTAAGTAGTATCAATTTTTACTAATTACATATACTCGTATAAAGACAAACCTACACCAATTTTTCACAAAGTGACGAACAATCGTATTTTGGAAAAAAAATAATTAAAATCTTTAAGTACCTAAAACCGACTTCAAAAAACCTAAATGATCAAAATCACTTTCATAAAAAAAACTTAACAGCTTCTGAAGTCGGTGCCAAACTATACTCAATACTCAATACTCAATTTTATTGCATTCCATAACGTGTACATATAACAGTTGGTATGTTAAAACATCGAATCAATTATGGACCCTGTCGGGCACAGCAAAGTTAATTTTTGATAGGAGAGAGGATGAAGGCGCTTTTTGTTAAGGAGAGAAAAAAAAATAATTAAGATACTTAGTATCATTAAAATCGTATCATTTGCTTTATGGTATTTATATTTTATATAAGTATTTATATATTAGGTTTTAAGTCATATTTATATATTGTTTATATTATATATTGCACGATTTACATTATTAACACTATAAATTATAATAAACTAGATATTTACAATTTTATTGAGTCTTGTAGAATATTATTATTATTAACTGTGTACTATTTAACATATTTATATTTTTATTTTTTAAATTAACAGTATTTTAAATTTATATTCCAAGTAAAGTTTAAAATGAAATGTAGGTATTATGTAAAAAATAGTTTTTATTGTTGTTGAAATTTATCGTTAAAATATTCGTCAATAGTATAGTAGCTTTTGTTTATCAGAAATTGTTTTAATTTATTGATAAAGATATTATTTTTATTTATATTTTGGATGTATTCCGGTAACTTATTGTATATTTTAATGGACATAACCAATGTACTAGAAGAGTGCATTTTTAATCGTGAAGTGGGTATGTTCAATCTGCTTTCATGTCTAAGAGCAATTTTTGTTTGGATATCTCCTCTTTTGGTATAGAATTGCGGATATTTTCGTACAAATTTACAAATTTCGAGTATGTAGAGGTAGGGCAGGGTTAATATTTTTAGATATTTAAAGTGGGGTTTACAGGAGTCTGTATCTTTGATATTTATTAAAATTCTAATCATTTTTTTCTGTAGAGTGAATAATGTAGGCGCGTCTGTACTATTTCCCCATAGGATAACTCCGTATTGGAGCCATGCAAATGCGTACGCATAATATGTCACTAGTGCTGTGTTGAGGTCTGTTGTTTTCTTTATTTCTTGGAGAGCATATGAAAACTTGAATATGTGATTTCCAATCTATGTGTGAATCTAGGTCTAGGCCTAAAAGGGTGAATTTATTTACTGCTTCTAATTTGGATCCGTTGTATTTGAAACTTATACTTATAGGTGATTTTTGTCGGGGGTGGAAAGTTATTATTTTCGTTTTATTGTAGTTAATTTCAAGGTTGTGTTCGTTCATCCAATGTGTTGCAGTGTCAAGTATATAACTCAATTTTTGGTTTAAATTTATATTATTATCACATGATGTTAAGATAGAGATATCATCGGCGAACAATACGCATGACTCATTGATGTGGTTAGGGAGATCGTTTATGTAAACAAGGAATAGCAAGCACCCTATCACACTTCCTTGTGGTATAGAAGCGTTTACGGGCATGTTTTGGGATCGAATTAATTCTATTTCTTTTGATTTATGATTGTAATGTTCTATTTCTACAATTTGTTCTCTGTTTTTTAAATAAGATGTGAACCATTCATAACTTTTTCCGCGGATACCAATGTTATATAGTTTATTTAATAATATATCAAATTGCACCTTATCATAAGCTTTTGTCATGTCTAATAATAAACCTACAGCGTATTTTTTAATATTAATTATATTGACGGCTTCTTGTATATATTTATAAACAGCCAAAACGGTAGATCGGTTTTTGCGAAAACCATTTTGACTATCATTGAATATATTATATTTTTCACAAAATGCATAAACACGGTCGCACATGACCTTCTCATGGCTGTTGGTAAGAGAGCAATGGGACGGTAGTTATTTGGGTCAGTTTTAATATTTTTTTTTATGGATCGGTTTTATAAGAGCTTTTTTCAATAAATCGGGAAAAACGCCTTCTTCAAAAGATTGGTTAAGTAGTATGTAAAATGGCAAGGTTAATTCGTCAGCGCATTGTCTTAATAGAGTGGGTGGGAGTTCGTCAATTCCATGGCTTTTTTTGTTTTTTATTTTTTTTATTATTGTATTTACTTCGTAAGGATCTACTGGGCTAAGATATAATGTATTTTGAGTAGCCGAAATCGCCGGGGGTCCTTTTGGTTTACTGCCGGTAGGTATTGTGCTGTCCCCACCAATAGAAGCGAAGAAACTATTAAATATGTTGGCTACCTCTTGGGGTTTTGAAGTTAAGCTATTATTTATTTGTAGGGTTATGTTGTGTTTCTCACTTTTTAGTTTCTTGTTTGTGCGTTCATTGATTATTCCCCACATTGTTTTAACTTTATTGTTAGATTGCATCATTTTATTTTTAAAGTGTAGTTTTTTTGCAACTGTTACAGTTTTCTTCAATGTTTTTGCATCAACTAAGGTGCATTGACATTGAAGAATCGAAGACACCGACTTCAGAAGCTGTTAAGTTTTTTTTTATGAAAGTTAAGTATTTTAATTATTTAGGTTTTTTAAGTCAGTTTTTATTTTTTTAAAGTAAATTTATTTTTCCATTTTTAGTTGAATATACAATTACATAAGCAAAAGGCGAACGAAAAGAATAATCATCGAAAATCGCTTAGAAATGCCGAACATACAGTACATTTATATATTATCGTAAATTTAATTACCTAATTTATTATATACTAAAACATTCCTGAAAGTATGTAGATCACATTAGAGAGAAAATCATCAAAATTGGTTTATTCGTTTTTGAGAAAAACGCGGACATATTAACTTACATACGGGTCGAATGGAGAACCTCCCTTTTTGAATTCGGTTAAAAGTAAGGGTCACTTGTTATTTTTGCAAAATATTTATGTTACGAACTCTTTGATATCTATTAACCTCTTTGATGTTACTATGCTTGAGATCAAAAGCTGGCCATAATTAAAAAAAAAACGTTTTGAATCTGGTTTCGATTTTTTTTCTTTAATTCTTGTTTTATTGTTTTATCTTGTTATAAAAGAACGTCACAAATACGAAGATATATGTACACAATTATAGCAACCGTTACAATGATCCAAGAAAGAAATTCGCAGCGGTCTGTAGGTTTGCAACTGGGTTTTTCTCGAAGATCTATGCAAAATGCTTGAAATATCTTCTAAGCGACCGGCAGTGTTGCAAGAAGACCAGGTTCGGATAGATTTCGCATTACAAACTGTTCACGAGCTTGTACATCCAGCTAATTGTCCGCCGAGTACGCACAGTGACGGCTCGTAAGTTACAAAACCGCCTACGGTTGACAACGGGTAGTCGTGTCAGTGACCAAACTATCCGGAATCGATTGCACGAAGACCAGAGAACTTCAAAACGACGAGTTGTTCGAATTACTATGTCCAGGGCTCTACATGCGAATTGTTTAAGTTTCTCCTGTCAATACTTGGACTGGGCATGAATCAGTGGGCATGCAATGCATCGAACAGCTCTTTTCTGCAAAACAAAGATAGTCTGAATGTCGGCAGCATTTCCCCACAACAGAATACCGTACGACATTACACTATGAAAATAGCTAAAGTACACTAAACGGGCTATCTCTATGTTAGTTAAATTACGATTTTTCCTAACAGCGTATGCTGCGGAGCTTAGCTTTTTTGACAATTTAGGTACCTATATGTGGGCCCGACTGAAGCTTAGCATCCAAAGTTAAGCCGAAGAATACTGTGCTATCTTCAGGATTCAATTCTTCGCCCTTTATCAACACGTTAGTTTTCACCTGCCTAACGTGAGGTAGCGTAAATTTAATGCATTTGGTTTTTTTTTCATTAAGGAGTAAATTATTAACATTGAACCAGTGAACTACTTTTGAGATCGCTCTGTTTACATCGTCAGTAACCAGCTGCTGACGTTTAAGTTTAAACAAGTGTATTATTGTATTATGTTAGTATCGTGTATTATCTTCGTAAAGATAGATGTGCTCATGCTACACGTGAAGGCAGTAAGATTCACCACTACAAGAAAAGAACAGGCTTTGTAGCTACAAGCGTGCTAACCCATCCGAAACCCAACCGCAACAATCTTAACTTAACCCCACCCATCAATTGAAACACGCGCCAACCAATTAGAATCAAGCTTTAAAAACGATATTGACAGCTCATTCTAAAATAGAACTCGTTAAACCAAGGTCGAACCAATGAGAAGCTAATATTCTGTACTTACAACATTTTGCATCTGTATCGATATCATTTCAGAGGTTAGGTAAACCTTTATCAGCCGGGACGGGAACGTTTCAAATATGTGTCGGAATTTGAGGACAGAAGTCGTGTGATAATGTTGTTTAAAATAGTGTGAAAATGGGAAGCTCAAAGACATGGATTACGCCGTTTATAAAGCAGGTTTGTGTTTTTTTTTTTAACCTGTTGGTAAATGTTCTAAATGGGCCATGCTGGTCTTTGTTCGGATTGGCGGGGTTCTATTTTCGGTTCGAGCTTTTGTAAATAAATAACGCACGTTGCAGTTTGCCATATGACTGCATTCAATATGGCATTGATTTAAAGATTTATCAAAGAATGCAACCAGGAAATGGCTCTATTAAATTATTTATTTATTTAGGCTAGCCAACAATTATTCACACAATACATTACAAATAATTTCATGAATAGTATTTACTTTTATAAGTGCAACAATTACTTACAAGCTAACACAACATGCGCCATTTATGGATTTACATAATATTTACAATTAAAGATATTCAATATTTTTTGGTAATTCATGCGTAAGTTAACAATAATAATAATAAACAATTAATTCAAAATAATAAAAAACAGATTTATAAACTGAACAGACTAACAGATTTTTATATTAAATTAAAATAAAATTAACGTACTAATAATAAAAATCTCATTATATATAATTCTAATACATTAAATGTTAAAATTAAAATAACAAAAATAAACATAACAAGCAATAACATAAAATAACCGTTTTACAAAAACCTAGGCTAGTTTCAGCATAAAATATTGAAAAGACTCGCATTGAACATATTAGGTAGGGAATTCTAATAAAATAGGAGAGTGTACTAGGTTTACATAGGTCTACCTATCTATATTTATTGTAATACCTTGTGCATTCTCATGTAGTTCTTATTAGGTACTTACCTAAATAATTGCAAAACCTAACTTGAATGTTCAATTTGCTAAATACCATAAATAAAGTGCACGTAGGAGTTTGAAGTTAAGTATATTGGTACTCGAATGGTTTAATAATAGCCTTATCATAAACTATTCGAGTGCCTAAGCACTTATTGACACTGAAAACTTCCACTAACAAAGCAAATTAAATCACAAAATATAGGTAGGTAGGTATGTATTTTTTTGCCCGAACATGAGCAATCTTTATCATCCTCCGATCCTTTCATCTCGACATTTTACCTACGTATTTTCCTTCCATTCTCTATTTTCCGTCATCTCAATGCTTAGATGCTTCTTAGCAATACCGTCTCTCACATTATTACCAATCAAGTGTTTATTTCCGTAATCATCACGGTTCGTTTTAATTGATAGTCTCGAAGTTCGATGACGTTAACTGGCAAAGACGCTGCAGTCTCATGCTCGGACCTAATCATTTGGGTTTTAACCAGGGCTCAGAAACCGGTTGAAATTCTTAACCGGTAACGGTCATTGACCCCAAACCGAAATTAATTTAGGTTAAATGTTGCACTTTACCGGTTTTATCGGTATATGCGGAAACCGGTTTTTCGTGACTTTTGGTTTTGATAGTGAAAATGAATCGGTTAAAACCAAGTTTGATACCGCCCCCGCCACTCTAGCTCGCACGGTCTGGACGTTGCGATGTCATTTGGTTAAACAATTTTAGTCGCATCAAGTCGCATGCAAGTTCGCAACGTCGCCGCCACAAGATACAAGGACTGTAAATACTAATAGGCAACGTACGTAAACATGGAATAGATTCTATTCACTTTTTTTCTCCCCACAATAAATACTGATCTATCACATTCACCACAAGAATAAAAATAATTATATCTCCACTGTGAGTTTACGAATTGTCCAAAATCCAATCGCAATGAACGAGGAGTGAGTGACGACCGGCGTAGGTTTGCTCGACGCTTGCGGACGCGCAACTAAGCAAGTCGAAACATGAATCTACCCGCACCATTTAAGTTCTCCGGTTGTATTGGTCGTCTCAGATTTTTTTTTTTCATAATTATTTTCTGGGGTAATGTCACTATAACTTGTTGGACGTGTTAAAAAAATAGACGAAAACAATTTAGGTACGAATTACGGAATGAACCGGTTAATTTGGGTGTCAAAACCGTTTGTGCTTATGTAACCGGTAAACTTTATCATTTGGGTTACATAAAAACAGTTCACTTGTTTAACCGGTAAATAAAGGAACGATATATTTACCGGTATTTAATCGAAATTAACCGCTCTTTTTAAACCGGTTCCGAGCCCTGGTTTTAACTCAGCACAAGGTGGAGATTATATCAACAATCAAACCTCAGACTCAGCAGAAACTACTATAGGAATACCACGTACACTCAGCAACAGTGTCAATTTACAAATTATAGCAGCACAATCCCAGCTCCAAGTAATCATACAAATGGAAATTACTAGCAAGAAACACAATAAATGAAACCGTAGGCTCAATAACGTGCTAGGAATACTGATCAGTACTGGTCATTTAAATCGTCGTGCCATCATTGTTTCAGTGAGAAAGAGATAGAGCTATAAGTATAAAGTAGTTTCAACCAGCAGGACAAAATGACACCATCCATTTAACCGACTTCTTTTCGTAACGGAACAATCATTGTAGTACCCAGGGCCGACTGGCAGACATCGCTTGTCAATCGCAAGTCAGTATATGACGTATCGCTGATACCGATTTGCGATCGAAAAGCAATTATTGCGCAATTGACAAGCAATTTTGCTATCGCAAGGCTTCTGCAAGATATGTCATAAGCCTGCCGTACATATAGGCGAATATGCGATGGCCAAGGGAGCTCGTATTAGGTGACAAGCGGCGGCATCGAAATTGAAAAATAATGAAATAAAAAATTCAAAAAAAATACCTTTACTTCAGACCTATACCTACGTAGAGTAGTCCAACACTACCACAAGAAGTTTTAAACTACATCTGTGAAAATGACCTAATAGATAGCGTGCCTAGTTCAGTAACTGCAATAAGGGTGTGGCTTACTTTTTCTGTGTCTGTGGGAAACACAGTTTTTCTAAATTGAAACTAAGTACTAAAAACGTGCCTCAAGATCATGCGCAGATATACTTTGTATACAGTATTAATACAAAGAAAGATTTTTGTAGATAAATCGTAGTCATCCTCGGAAAGGGAGCAAATTGTTGAGTTTATAGAAAATAGGTGCCGAAGGTTTTTTGTTTTTTTTTTTTTTTTCTAAGGGTTTTCACTACTTGGCAACCCTCCGCCCTCCTCCCCTTCAGCGAAAACCTACATTCGCGCTTGCTCAAGAGACTTAAGGGATTGTCAACTTCATCTGTGGAGAAAGATTTAGCTGAAACAATTGATTTACACGAGAATTTTTCCACTTTTGCCAAAATTAAGGCAAGAAAAATAAATCTTGCCGAACCTAAAATTTATTTTTAAAGAAAGATTAAATAAACAAATTATTAAAAAAAAACCCGACTACATAAACATAACTGAAAAGAGAAAAACAAGCATTATAATCTATGGAATTTTGGTATCGCAGGCGGGACAATACAAAAGTTACACCATATTTCAGGATATTGGTTTGTAAGCCAAAATTCTATAGAGTCGAAGTCAAAGTATTTATTAGTGTGATTTTTGGTGATACAGCAGGTCTTATAGTTAGGTTATGGTAACTCAAAAAACCGGCCAAGTGCGAGTCGGACTCGCGCACGAAGGGCTCCGTACCATTATCTATTAAAACGGCAAAAAAATCACGTTTGTTGTAAGGGAGCCCCCTTAAATTATTTAATTCTGTTTTTTTTTTTGTTGTTGTTATAGCGGCAACAGAAATACATCATGTGTGAAAATTTCAACTGTCTAACTGTTCATGACATACAGCCTGTACAGGCAGACAGACAGACGGACAGTGGAGTCTTAGTAATAGGGTCCCGTTTTGCCCTTTGGGTATGGAACCCTAAAAAATTCTAAAAAATCTTATATAATTCATAAAAACTGTACGCACCGGGACTTACAGCTTAGTACGGCCGTTATTCCAAATGCGTACAGTGCGGCTACGTTAGAAACAATTGAGCCTGGTACCTATGAAATACCTAAGACCCTACTGACTCTAAACCTAGCCCTATAGCAATTACCTAGCACCCTAGTTACCCTAACGCCCTAGCCTATCATACAAACCACACCAAACGTAAGTTACGTTGGTTTTACGTACGGGAAGTCTGTCACAAGGAGACCTACGGTGACAGACGGAATTTGGGTAGGAATAGGGGTTTGTGTACGTCGTGCAATGTACACAGGAAATGGTTTTCTCACTGCCGATCCCACAGACTCATAGGACCGATGATGGCTAAAGGTGTCTTGGCCACAGTGAGAGGAGTTACGGGAGATGAATCAAACTCCACTCCAGCTTGATGACTGCTTTATTACAGTAGTTAACTTAATTATATATAAATTTTGTGGTCAATACACATTGATACCTATTTACATGTGTGTTGTGTGTGTATCAAGCCGATGAAGCGAAGATCTCAGCAGGTCACTTCTTAGTGCTGACGGTGTGCCGGTGTTGCCGGCGGAACGAATGTATGTCGCTCTTAACGCTGACGCTGTAATGATGTAGCTGGCTCGTGTAACTACTGTTCATGGTTGAACAAAAACCTCTCAACGTTAACAAGTAATCAAGGTGTTAGCAGAGCTGACTAGCCAGGATGCGTCGGCGCAGTACGCAGTACAGTAGCGCAGTATCACCACTTGTGAAGACTATTTTTTAATGAACCATACTTCTTTGCTTCTAATTAATATTTTTTCTGATTATTCCAGTGCTTCGTGACGTCAGGCGTGTCCCTGAACATGGCTGGGTCTGGCATGGTAATAGGATTCACCACGGCCTTGCTGCAGCAGCTCAGAAGTCCAGGATCTATCATACCCATTGATGACACATCTGGATCTTGGATAGGTTGGTAATGTTATCCGATTATTTATCACAACTTAATTACTCAGACACGGAAAAACTTCTAGAGGTGCTGAAATAAAATAGCTGACTAAAGTCAGATATTTTATTTCATTGTACACTGTATTTACCTAGACTAATATTATAATAATTTCAGTTATAGATATAAATATATCCTATACGTCTAGTTTAAACCTAAGATAAGTTAACGCAAAATATTGCTACTGCTTAGATATTGAAAATATGTACATGTTAAATAAATTCAATGACTGACACTTGAAAAGTACTGTCGTTCGATATGGCCTGAAACACAGGTTTAAATAAACCTAGCTCGGGCAACTTCTATTAATTAATTTATTTTATTTTGCAACTGTAATCTTATATTTTTCATACCATAGTTTTTACCTAGATACTACTATTATAGGCCTTGATTAATGTTATATATTATATATTTCAATTATCGCCAAAATACATTATATATTTGTCAACTAATGAACTCCTCAATACTGTAATAGCCTTTTTTCAATAAATACGTCCTTAATTTGTTTTTGAATAAGTTTTATTTTTATTTTTATTTGTGATGGGTTTGCTCTTGACTCTAGCCTAGGTCAGAGGTGACAGAGACAAAGTCGACGATGGAGTGAGCTTACCCAGAAGAAGCCTGTTCACTCTAACTTTAAAAAGATTAGGGTTGTGTGCGTTCGGAAACACAGACGCAGGTAGTGAGTTCCACTCCTTTGCTGTGTGCATTATAAAAGACATTTGGAAGCGCTTAGTGCGAATTGGTGGAATACCAACCAGATAGGGATGGTAACTGGCAGTGCGTCTAGATGTCCGATGGTAGAAGGGGGCCGGTGGAATGAGGTCGTGGAGTTCTTGGGCACACTCTCCGAAGTAAAATCTGTAGAAGACCGACAAGCAGGCAACCTTGCGGCGATGAGCCAAGCTATGAAGCTTGGCATCCACCAGTTTTACGTCGCCAATGAGCCTCTTAGCTCTGCGTTCCACCGAGTCAAGCGCGGCTAGTTGGTACTTGGCTGATCCATCCCAAAGGTGACTGCAATACTCCATGCAGGATCGGACTTGCGCTTTGTAAAGGGTTAAAAGCTGTCCAGACGTAAAGTATCGCTTCACCAAGAAATTGGGCATCCTAAATAGGTTAGGATGCCCAATTTCTTGGCCGCAGTTTGCGCCTTGTATTCGATGGTGGCGCCGAAGTTGAGACCAGATGTCAACTCCATGCCTAGGAGCTCAAGTCGATCAGTTACAGGAACAGATGTACCCCGAAAAGTAGGATTTTGGGCGAAACGACTCTTTTTGGCGGTAAAAAGACACGCTTGTGTTTTGGTGGCGTTAAAAGAGACCAGATTATCATCACCCCACTGGGAGACAAAGCTTAAGGTCAAATCTGTCCGCTCTACCATGGCCTCTCTCAAGGAACGAACTTCGGCCCCGCTGGTTTTTTTTAGTTTGCACTGGTTATGCTTTTAAATTGTAACGACAAATTGTTATAAGTGTTATATAATGGTGGAATGGCAACTAGGTATGGATGGTAACTTGCAGTGCGTCTAGATATTCGATGGTAGAAGGAGGCCGGTGGGATGAGGTTGTGGAGTTCCTGAGCACACTCACCGAAGTACAGTCTACATAGCAGACCGACAAGCAGGCAACCTTGCGGTGATGAGCCAAGCTGTGAAGCTTGATATCTACCAGGTGTAAGTCGCTAATGAGCCTGTTAGCTCTGCGTTCCACTGAGTCAAGCTGTCCAGGCGTAAATTATATCGCTTCACTCTATTTAGGATGCCCAGTTTTTTGGCCGCAGTTTGGGCTTTGTGCTCGATGGTAGCGCCGAAGTTGAGACTGGATGTCAAATCCATGCCTTGGAGCTCAAGCTGATCAGTTACAGGACAGTTACAGGTTTGCCTTCTCTTGCGCGGTATGAGCCAGCGTTCCGTCAGACTTCAGCATAGGAGGCAGCGAAGGACGGCAGAAGTTCGTCTTGACCGATTTAGACAGGTGCCAGAACTACTTGCTACCCGAAGGGTAGGACACCAACTTAGTCCCAATTAGTCCATGTTCGAAACGCGCCTTCTGTAACACCCATTTGCAAACCTTGGCGGCAGAATTGTACGCTTACGGATTGTTGTATTGTTGTTATTGTGGCCGTTGTTGCGCGAGCATCCTGACCGTCGCACCTGTCACTGCCTGTTCTTTGCGCAAATCGGCTTGCACGCGTCATACCAGGGCTGAACCCCGCAGCCAAGTGGGACGTCAAAGAATGGGATAACATATTCCATCCCCTGGCGTATCACGTCAACAATAGCGTCAGCGCAGTCAGAAGGGTTGCGCGAAAATAAGCAAGTTCGCCGCCATGGGTAAAACGCAAAGAAATGCCGCATCTCATCCCATCCCAGTCAGCTGACCCGTACTTCCATACTCGCCTCGTGCCTCTAGGGCTTAAATCTGTAGGAGAAAAGGAAGACACGGATTTCACCAAACAGTGGTCAGACGATCCGAGCGGAGCCCAGACCGATACAGAGTGCTTGTCCGGATTTGATGTCAGCAGAAGGTCTAATCAGTTGAGTCCGGAACGCGGGTAGCTTGGTCGACCAGCTAGTGGAGATCTAGCGATATCGCAAACTTGCGCGCCACTCTTCCAGCATGTCAGTTTTCTGGTACGGGAACAACCATTCCTTATGATGGGCATTAAAATCCCCCAGAAAAGCAAGCTCCGCTGTGGGATATTTTTGTTGGGTCATTTCGGCTGCCCCGGTAAGATGGTCAAAGAGTCTTGTCGTCTCCTGATCACCGCTGTGCGACCTGTAAACACCGACATAAATTGTTTTATGAGAGCCGGTATCTACCAGCAGCCACAGAGTGGAAAACCCAGCAGAGGTGTTGACAGCGTATTTAATCGCAGACGTACACAGCATCGTGCTCAAGTGAGTACTCTGGGTAGTTGAGGTACGCCACATCTAACGGATTCGTTATATTCGACTCCGTTAACAAGAACAAGTGCTGCTTGTCGGTCTCAAGATGGACCGGATTGATATTTGAGTGAAATCCACGGATGTTAGTGAATTGCACTTTTAGTGGGAGGTTTTAGGGGGTTTTTTCTTTTAGGGGGAGTGCCGCCGTAGTTTTAACTTATTCTTCTTATTTTTTACTTCATCGGATTGTAAGAGTTTAGAGAGAAATCAGAGAGGAAGCGAGGCAAATCCGATTGGCTAAACAGCTCCCACGTGCTTACAAAAAAGTAAACTTACCTGGAGATTTCGGGAACGCCGGATCCCCCCGAAGATGCCCACCACACCGGGTCCTCTCTTCCAATCGCCGACTGGCACGGTGGAACATTTTGGGATTTTTCGAGAAGTGGCGGCGTGGCTGGTGAGCTAGTTAGACCCCCAATTTCATGCGGTCGGCCAACGGCAAGATCGTGCTTCGGACCTTGCTACCATCCAGAGTGAGTTGCCATGACAATCAGAGAATCACGCGTCGACAAAACACAACAGACTGCTTGACGCCGAACTCCGGTAGGAGGGTGGTCGCTAGGCAAGCGGGCGTTAGCTCTACCACCGCAATGGAAGAATTGGCCAGTCATACAAGGTGATGGGTGTCAATGTGAGTGCTCAGGATGCGTCGAGCGCTCGGTTCAGTTCAAACCGGTGGAAAAAGCTGCGTTACTTGAGCAGGCTTCTTCATGCATCCCAAATAACGATGTTTTCAATCTCAATAAACCAATCGTCAAAGTGAGTCTCTGAGAAAATGCGTCTGTGCAGAGCATCCTGTTTCATGTCGCAGATGGCACTATAAAATTCCTGTAAATCTAGCGACCTTTCCCCTATAACAACTGCAAATGTTCGACACTTAAAGCCTGCCTGTCGTTGCTACTGCTAAGTAGGTAAGGATAGTTACCCCGCGGAGCAATAGCGTTCATTTTGACAGATCAACAACATTCATTGCGTTATTTTTGTTGCGAGCAGACAAATTTTTCATAACATAATTATGGATTAGCAATTTGCTTCAAAATTTCAGATTCAGATTCAAATTTTTATTGTGTGTTACGCAATTAGGGTGCTAGTTTATTCTGTAAAAAAAATCACAGTGAAAACTTTTGTGAAGTGAGGGTGATGTGTTATAATTTCAGCTGATGCTTGAGATTGACGTTATTGACAGCTTACTTCACCTTAGCTTTCACGGTGAAAGTTTTACAGAATGCATCGGCTGATCCTTTGAGTTTTGTGAACATACACGTGTCTATCGCCCCGACCTGTTTATATTTATTTATTTATTTATTTATTGAATACTTTAAGCACACAAAATGTACAGAGGCGGACTTAATGCCATAGGCATTTTCTACCAGTCGACCTTTGGGTGATGCAGAGACAAACAGTGGTAGGTGCAATAGCGAGAGATGAGGAATAGATATATATTTAAATATAAAGATATAGATACATATAAATATAATATATACACCTAACTATATATGAATATAACCACAATAAATAGACATAAATATACTAAAACAAATAAGACAAACCATTGGGAAACATTACCGTTGTGATGATACTACCAGCTTCTTGCGAATGAAAGGATAATCGGTCGGTTGCCATCCTGATAATAGCTGCAAATAGTTAAACATGTAGGTATTGCTAAACACGGAAATCTTAATAACCATGACAAATACCTATTTGTCATGGTTATTAATATTTCCTTACCTTAGTAAGGTACTAACCTAAGTTTTGCAATAGTCATTATGACGTCCGTGTGAAATTACAATGAATGGTATATTAGCATATCTGATGGGACAGCAGGCAGTTTATCATCTCTGTTTTATACCCAGACAAGAGAACAATAGGACTGTTGGGATGTTTGATCGTGTGTCCAACGCTATCGTCAAAAATAACTACCTACTATGTATGTGGACGCAGATAGCGGCCTACCGGGAGATAGAACACGGCGGGAAAACCCTGGTGGGTTTTCCTGCCATTCGAGCAAGAGCTAAATCTGGACTCTTACTGGTGTAAGAGTCCAGATTTAGCTCTTGCTCGAATTAACTGGAAGTCAGGAGAAGCCTCTGTTCAATAGTTGGAAGTTGCAAGCTGTTAATACTAGTTATACCTACCTAAGAAGATAACACCTCTTGACATAAGTAATTCACTTCTAGCATGGGTAAAATTACGAAGAGGGGCCTGGAGAACCACACACATCCCAAGCAAAATTCAATGAAATCGATATTGATTTGACAAAAAACTGCCATAATTCACAATTCCAATACTTACTGGAATTAGTATTTACTATCCTTAGCCGATTCTAGCCGACAGAGAAATTTATGATCAATCAGAAATCGCATTCACAAATCAGCTGATGGATTTTACCACCCGGACATTGTTCATAAATATGGCGTACTCATTGGTAACTAAACTACTTTATCAGATTGCAGTTAAAACCAGCTCGTTATAGTTTACATTTTCAATATCTTTACGATCTCCTTGACCCCTTATCTTAGACGTCACGATGTGTTTGAGTTTCTTATGCCATGAGAAGCCAAAGTTACGATTTCTTTTTCAAATATGTCTTGTATTAATTCAGAGTACCTAATTCTATGATCAAAATTTCAAGTGTTATCCATCTAATCAATATTGTATTCATAGTTTAGCTTTAGCCGTACGGTCTACTACAGGCCCTTTAATAAGTTTGCTGGTTGTATCCGGAGATGCCCTATAGCCGAATATAGCCGCATAAAGCTCTAAAAGTCCACATGTCGACAAACAGCAGTATTTCAAATTCTTTGTAAACTTATGGTGATCACAGCATGGTAAAATCACAATACCTATGGGAATACAGAGGATGCTACCATCTGCCATCTTAATGTAAAAATGTGAAGTGATAATGAACTGAGAGAGAGAGAGAGAGTGGGATACTGTGAAGTTCGGCTCCAGACTTCACCTAGCATAAGATTATTATTTGGATACTAACATTGATATACTATTTATCAGTGGATACTAATATTCGTTTTAACTTTTCTTTACTAACACTACTGTAGCATATTATGAATGTCCTAGAAACTAAAATTCGAAGACATGTGACATCTACCAACCCGCACTGGGACCGCGTGGTGGGTTACGACCCACCCCCTCTGATCGAGAGGTGGTCTGTGTCCCAGCAATGGGATTACTACTTTTAAGCTGATTGTGCTATTTATTTAATAATAACCTTCTATTTTGCTTCCAGCGGCAATTCTCGGCATCTCCCTGGTCTTTGGTAACTTCATAGCACCGCCAACCATGTCCAGATATGGCCGGAGGATTGCCAACCTTGCGTCCATCGTGCCACTGATTTTCAGCTGGGCTGCCATATACTTTGCCAACAGTATCACCATCCTCCTTCTCGCAAGATTCCTTCAAGGACTATGTATGGGCATGTGTACTTCACTAGGATCCCTTTTAATAGGAGAATATACCAGCCCGAAGAACAGGGGAGCATTTTTAATGACGATATCGGTCTCCATAGCTTCTGCAGTGTTGACGGTCCATTGCTTAGGATCCTACCTAACTTGGCAAACCACTGCCTTAATCTGCGGTTGTATATCAATCGTTGATCTGTTCATAGTAATATATTCACCTGAATCACCCAGCTGGTTGGCAGAAAAAGGAAGGTATGACGCTTGTAAACAATCCTTTAGATGGCTAAGAGGAGATGACGAAGAGGAAGAGCTAAGGAGAATCATTGAGGCGAGTATTATGCTGAAGGAAGCAAAAGCAGAAATGAGGCAAACAAAATCTTTGATAAAGAAGTTCAGAAACAAAATAGAGGACTTGAAGATGACAGTGAAAAAAAAGGAGTTTCTGAAACCAATCATCATAATGATACACATATACATTTTGGGCCAATGGAGTGGGATAAACATGCTCGTAGCATACCCTATAGATTTATTCCACAAAATTGTTGGAAAAGACTGTAACATACCATTATTAGTACTTGCTTTAGATGTTCATAGGCTAGTAGCCAATACAACGGCTTTATACGTGATACAGAAAGTGAAAAGACGAACTATATTAGGTGTAACAGTGTGTATAAACATTTTTGCTTTAATAGCAAATGCTTTTTATTCCTACGCGAAGGTAACTGGGTTAATTTCTCCAGATGAATTTAGTTTAGGTATCTCTATAGTACATATACATATGTTTGCTATAGCCACTGGTTCATTACCGTTGTGTTTTATAATAGCTGGTGAGATATTCCCTTTAGAATACCGTAGCTTAGCCGGCGGTATTAGTGTATTATTTTATTCAACGAATTTGTTTGTTACTATTAAAACTGTGCCATTTCTGTTGAGTACCATAGATTTGTATGGATTGTATATACTTTATGCGTTTATGATGGTGTATAGTTTCGTTGTGGTATGGTATTTGTTGCCTGAGACGAAGGATAGGACCCTTCAGGATATTGAGGATGAGTTTAGGGGTAGGCCGTTGTCTCCTGAGGAGTTAAAGTCGGTGCAATCTTTGGCATCTTTGAGAGCGTTTACAACACATAGAAGATGTAGTAATCCAGTTGTTCTATGAAACTAACGTGACGTCACGCCTGTATTCCCTTAAGAGGTAGGCAGAAGTATAGTTCATTTAAACGACAGTCTTATTGAAAGTCCCTTGTTGTACCTAGGGGCATATTTGTAGACATTAATTGGACAGAAAATCCAGAATCCGAATCCGATCTGCTACTAAGAATTTCCTAATGGAGAAATGTTACCCCAATGATGCTTTGCAAACTCGGGGATTGAACCCAGAACCCCACGCTCAATTTTCGCTAGAACAACTTTGTCTATGTTAGCAAACTTAAGTAGGTATGTGCCCAGACCATCGAAGTACCAGCAAAATATAAAATCACGCGGCACTTCAAATTTCTCTAGCGATAAACGAATTTCAACCGTATCTAAAAGGCACGTAGTTTGAATTTCAATTGTTATTGCATTAGTCGGATTGTCGCTACGGTTTAAGTGTGCATTGTTATAACATTGACCATGACTAACATCATTAGTTTCTGTGATAGTCTGCTCTGTGGACACAATACAATGACATGGGTCATGCTTGACATACTTAAACAGTAATTTATGGATGTTTGTTTGTAAAATGTCTCTATAACCTGCAAAAATAATTATTGATGCTAAGAAAATCATAATTTTTAGGGTTCCGTGCCTCAAAAGGAAAAAACGGAACCCTTATAGGATCACTCATGTGTCTGTCTGTCCGTCTGTCACAGCCGATTTCTCCGAATCTAATGGACCGATTAAGTTGAAATTTAGATAAACCATTTTAATAATGAACGCCCCTCTACAGCGGTTACGCTCACATGCAAAGGTGTATCGACGCAATACACATAATTAGTCTTTGTCATTGGTTGCCAGTCACCGGCGAGACATGAAAGTGAGGATTAAAGGGATCACGCGTCGATTTCGCCGCAAAAGTACGGTCAACATGTCAACGCAAAAAACTACGTGGCTACAAAAAACGTTGAACGAAACTTGACGTCTATAATGGCTCTAATAAAGGAACGATTGAAATTATTTATTGTACTATGTGGGAAAATACATGTAGACATGTTAGTGATATCGAAAAACAATATACGGAAAATTTTGACATGGATTTTTAATTTATATAGGTATTGATAAATGAATAATTGGTTAATTCTTACTGTATTTCATAACGATTGTTTGTATTGCATAATGTTTTATTACGCATTGCATTATAATATTAGTAATAAGTCAATAAATGCTTGAAATAATAATAATTTCATCATTTATTTTAAGGCAAGAATTCACATAATATACACATATTTATGTAGTAGGTATAAAGTTAATGAAATGACCCATATTAAATAAATACCTTTCAAACATAGGTACATACAAATTTAAACAATAACACTGACTTTTTATGCAAACGGTACCTACTGACTGACCAAACGCCAAACAGCCGGATTTGTTGGCCAACTAGTGTATAAATGAAACGAACGCGCAACAGAGTGGACGTGTCGTGCCTGCGATTAGTTGACCTACAGTAAAATCGTCGCACGCACACAAGTGAAGTGTTGAAATAAATATTTCCTCTCACACATTAGTACGAGTATTGTAGAGGGGCGTTCATTTTTAGAATTGTTTATCTATACGAGTACACACACGTATGTATTTATGTGACCCAAACACGGACGTGTAATGTAAATGAATCAATTTTGAATATGGGGGTCAATTTTCGGGGCAAATAAGAAAGTTAAAAAAAAAATATTTGCAAACTGTACTGTATGATTAATATATCAAATGAAAGGGCTTACTGTGAGGGTCTCAAATATGTTTTTTTTTATATAGTTTTAAAATAATTTATTTTAAAGTTATTTAAGAAAATAGATGAAAATTTACCATTCCCTCCCCCTTTATCTCCAAAATCTCACGATTCGGGAATGTACCAATTCCCGAATCGTGAGATTTTTACGATCGATACAAAAGTGCATTCCATAGGCAACACTAAATCGTCGATCCCGGAATTCTGAGATTTTTTCGATACAAAAGCCCATTCCATATTAGCCAACACCTCAACTTTAGGTAATTTTTGCATCCGATTATCCGATCCCTAGTTATATTATATGACAACTATTGTAGGAGATAGAAGACCTGCACCTCATTATTGTAACATATCAAATTCTTAAGGAAATAGCTAATTCAATGCTTCATATGTTTGAAGAAATTCACTGAGTGATTTACAGTATCGACCAAATGAACTAGATGTATAAATGAATAGATGCTGTGTACTCGTAGATGTGTTGGTTTCCGTACCTACGTCTTTTTCGGGTGACCACTGAAAATCAGCGCTGTGCTGTGGGGCCGCCATAGCACAGCATCATGCTGAGTGGAAGCCTTCTTGTCACAGTCATGACGTGCCAGCAGCTGCCGGCTTTTGTTTTGTGCTCGTGATTTGTGCGTTTTCTTTTTGTAAAACTCGAGTTAATTATATTTTTGTATGCACGTGTTTCTGTAACAAATAAACTTATTTTTCTTTTCTTTTTATGTCTACTTTATCATTGCACAGCCGGGTGATTGCGTATCAGACATACAATACCTAATAACCTTTCATTTTGAATATTCATTCGATGAGTGATTTACGGTCAGCAGTGCTATTCTGTACAAAATCTCTCTGTGAAAACTTAGGTGAGGTGAGCGTGGAGTGAGCTGCCAATAGTGACAATCCATAGCATCAGGCTCACTTCAAGCTCATTTCACTCAAGTTTTCACGGTGAACTTTTTACAGAATAGACCGGCACATCATTTGTTCGATACTAAAGTTTACCTTAAGAATTTGATATGTTATCTACAGTATTGAGGTGCAGGTCTTCTATCTCCTACACTAGTTGTCTTATAACTAGAGATCGGATAATTCGATGCAGACTGAGTTGCACATTCTCAAAATCTTTTTCTTTTTTTTAGGCCGCATAGTTTTCGACTTTTGAGGAAAATGTAAAAAAAATACCGTTTTCCCTCCTTATCACCGAAGTTTGTATAGAGAAAAATCTGAAATTATTCTGTGTGATAGAAGTTTATGTAAAGATTACAGGAAAAATGAAACGATGTCTCTAAATAGCACATCGCATAGCGCAGTTTTTTTATATGATGGAACGGAACCCTCGGTGCGCGAGTTCGACTCACTCTTGACCGTTTTTTTTCTTATTTCCTATTTTTATCTCTTTCGGAGAACTAGTAATATTAATTTGTTTTGGGAACAGCGCCATTTTGGCAGTTGCCTCCCCCATTGGTCTCTATTTGATAGCCCGTAATGTGTTATCACTTTTATCATTCAAGCAATTCATTCCAATATCTATATTTTTTTTTAGGGAGTTGCTAACGTATATATATGATGAATGGACGAAATGTCAAAATTGTAGGCCGTAGGGACCGAGCTATGGTCAATTAGCTTTGACCGACCTTCCCTATTCTAGTACTTATTGTTATTAAATGTGAATATACAGGCAGGGACGCGCAAACTGTAACCATGAATTCAGCACATGATCTAGAATCATACGGCCTCGTAGCTTAGAAATTTTTCGTCATATTAAAAAAAAAAATCTGCTATTTAATAGAATTCTGCGATAGGTATCTACGCGGTCAAAATGTATGGAACAGCGCTGTGTGGTTCAGAATCATGTTAGTACCGTATCTATGGTAACAGATTGCAAATATAGGTAAAGAGATTGTAAATATAATTTATTAAGTATTTATTAATTAGTCCTAACTAGCTTGCAGTAAGAGTTAAATGATATTGTAAAATTAACATTATGACAGGAGAAATACAAGACAAAGTGAAATCTAAATATAATTGATTTTTTTATTTATCAAGCTAACCCTGAGTTCCGGAATCCTAATTTAGGGCCAGTTGTTTGATCCGTAGTTAACTCAACCAATGGTTAAACATAGTAACTAATGGCATAACTCATTCATGTTTAGCCTTTCACATTTAGCCAAAATTCAACCATTAGTTACTATGTTTAACCATAGGTTGAGTAAACTACGGATAAAAAAAACGGCCCTAAGTGCTTGAATAATAACAATATGTACTCAGCGTGCGTTTGGATGGCTGGTTATCTTTATCGGTTCGCGTCTGGCTATAAAAATTGCTACATATTTGCTACTATTTACTACCTATACCTATACTCAATTAATTGCTAATTAACTTTGAAACAAAATAGGGACTTCCAAATGACCAGCCATTCTGATATCAGGATAGCTGGTCAACTCTCCGTTTATGTAATCTATTCAAATTCGTGTTATTATTTTCACGTGAGTAATTACTAGGTACCTAATTGCTACCGTCACGTCTTTTAATGTCCACGTTGTAGCTTTAACAAGTAAAAAGTTGTGATCATTTTAATTTTCTACAGGGAATAGATTAGGCTTAGGGTTATTGAAATAAAGCAATTTAAAACGATTATAAAATTGTTTCTTTTTATTGGAATACACCAACCCATTATGTTAATAGAACATGGAAATGTATACCAATAAAAAGAAACAATTTTATAATCGACAACCAGCCATCCAAACGCACACCAAATCTCATGTTAGCTACGGTGTGGTATGTACAAGCTGTACGCTATGGTACAAGCCGTACGGTGTGGTACAAGCCGTACGGTGTGGTACAAGCCGTACGGTCTGGTACAAGCCGTACGCGGTGAGTGGTCAGTGGCGGACTGTTTCTGTCAGGAGTCCGGAGCGGTAAAATTAAATGGATCCAACCCGCCCAGGATGAACGTCGAAATATTTAGCACGCTCACTGCCTCGAAAAGTTTAGGTTTCCTTTTGACTATTGATACATAAATATGAGTTAATTACTTTGTCGCCAGCAGAAAAGCTAGAGCATCAGACGGATAGAGGATTAAGAACATTTAAGATCCTCTCCGGATAGGTACATAAGGTTTTCTTTTGACTATCCGTACATAGAGGAGTTACTTTGTCGACTTACGCAGAGAAGTCTGAGAATAAAGAGAATGTAGGTTGCAAGAGCGACCGAAGCGAGCTCGAATTTTTTTGCACTCTACCTTTATATTTAGCAAGCGTAGGGGGCCCCGAACTACAAACTACCTTTTCATCATTCTCCTGCCCTTGTCCCAATTTATTTGGGGTTGGCGCAACATGTCTTTTTCTTCCATACTTCTCTATTAGTCGTCATCTAGTCACTCCCTTTCTGGCCATATCATCTTTCACACAGTCCACCCATCGTTTCTTTGGTCGTCCCTTACTCGGTATAGCCCTCCACGTTCATACTCAACACTTTCCTGACGACATTTTCCTCATTCCTCCGCATCACATGCCCATACCATGACAACCGATTTCCACACAACTTTTCAGTCACCGGTGTCACTTTCAGACTTCCTCTTACATACTCATTTCTTATTCTATCTATTCGCGTAATACCACACATCCCTCTTAGCTTACAAACTACCTTTTACTTACTAAAAATATTTTTGCTACCCGTGAGGCTGTTATTACTTAGCCATGATACCTAGATCATTTAATGAATTCTCATAGATCAATTTTGACATATGCAACTTTGTATTAAAAAAAGGGAAATTTTAGTTGCACTTTTTTATAATTGCCCTTTTATTAAATACGAGTTGCAAAATAAATTGAGAAGACTTTCAGAAACTGTGTAGGGTCATGTATTGTATCTGTGGACATTTCAGACTCTCTCCAAAACGGCCTCACACTGCACACAACACCGATAGCGTCACGCCACTCACTGGTGTTGCTAGAAACTAAAAATACCACCAGTGTTGCATTATTATATTTTTAATATTGCCAGTTTTTTTAGGATTCCGTAGTCAACTAGGAACCCTTATAGTTTCGCCATGTCTGTCTGTCCGTCCGTCTGTCCGTCCTCGCTTAATCTCTGTGACCGTTAGCACTAGAAAGCTGAAATTTGGTACCAATATGTATATCAATCACGCCAACAAAGTGGTAAAATAAAAATTGGAAAAAAATGTTTTATTAGGGTAGCCCCCCTATATGTAAGTGGGAAGTGATTTTTTTTTAAATTTCAACCCTAACGTGTGATATATTGTTGGAAAGGTATTTAAAAATGAATATGGGTTTACTAAAATCATTTTTTGATAATGTCAATAATTTCGGAAATAATCGCTCCAAAAGTAAAAAACAACGAGTCCCCCCCCCCTCTAACTTTTGAACCATAAGTTTAGAAAATATGAAAAAATCTGAAAAGTAGAACTTTATAAGGACTTTCTAGGAAAATCATTTTGAACTTGATGGAAACAACAGTTTTTGTACAAAAAAGACAAAAAGTTGTACAAAATAATTTCTGGACTAAGTTTGTAGTATAATCGTATATGCAAGCATTTTTTTTTAACTTCATTTACATATTTTATTATATTTTTACGGACGGGAAACTACGGAACCCTACACTGAGCGTGGCCCAACACGCTCTTGGCCGGTTTTATTTTTATTATAATCAATGTCCAAAGGTAAAAGCGTCCATAGGTACAATACATGACTATACTAAGAAGACACACAGATAAATAGGTATACTCGTATTACCTACTACCACTAATCTTAAACAATTTCTGAGCAATTGTATTCTTCTGTTTTTCGTGTAGACGTGTTATTATATTGTTGGAGCCTAGTAGGCATCAGTGGCATTCTTTATGTCTACAAAGGTGCAAGCGGACGGGCACTTAGGACACTCCAGCAAATGGGACATGGTCTGGTCAGAAGCACCACACTAGCACTGGGTTAAACCACTTCGTCTAATTGTATTTGCAGCGGCCTACTTGGGCACGCAATACTAATATATCTTAGGATATTGTTCACACACGGTCATCTGACAGGTTTATTTAATAGATTTTCAACTTTATCGCTAAAGCATTAGGTTCAAGGTTGATTGGGAAAATTTGACAGTTTCGGGTAGCTTGACCGGCTGGCGTCTGTACTATGGAAACCAGAAAACTGACATACTACATACACATTTTTTTTATAAGATATATATTTTTTTTTTATTCCGGGTGTTGTCCTTGAGTGCACTTGCATAGTGCAGATAGGGATAATCGTCGGTTGGTGCCTCCTCATCATTTCAAATTATCTAAGGGGCCTCTGCAAGTTCGCTTCGGCCCCTCTTATGCCTTCCAAAGGTCCGGGACCCCAGGGTCTCGAGATTTATGGAATAATAATAATAATATCCTGGGACATTTTCCACACACGGTCGTCTGGTCCCAAACTAAGCAGAGCTTGTACTATGGAAACCAGATAACTGATATACTACATACACTACTTTGTTTTGTAAATACATACTTATATAGATAATTACACCTAGACTCAGGACAAACAGACATGTTCATGCACACAAATGTTTGTCCTGAATGGGAATCGAACCCACGACCAGCGGCATGGCAGGTGGTATCTTAACCAACCACGCCATCTGGCCTGTCAAAATGGATTGACAGCTTTCCATATAGGCCACTGCAGATCACTCCTAGGAGGCAAAGGACGAAGTCGGGAGATGGTGAATGCTTGTCTTCCCACAAACAGGATTAATAATAAAACACGAATTAAAAATAAAGTCAATGATTTATTGTCATATCACATTTCGTTATAAAATACTGTTTTTAAATTACACTTAATTATACTAAACATTATTAAAATATAATATATAAATAAAATTGTATTATACAAAAATAATTTGGTGCTTGCTTTGTGTGTGCACTTATATTAAATAGGTATGTGTGATTTATTATCTAGGTTAATGAAATATAAATATGATATGAAAATTAAGAAAATATGTTTGATTTTAAGCGAATATCTACTACATTTGTACCGACTACATGTATGCCAATTTGATCGATACTTCTTAGATAACTCCATTTCATGCACAATGTAACTACAAAGTACAGACGCCAGCACATCAAGCTACTACAATCTGTCAAATTTCTTTAATAGATTTTCAACTTTATCGCTAAAGCATTAGATTCAAGGTTGATTGGAAAAAATTGACAGTTTCGGGTAGCTTGACCTGCTGGCGTCTGTACATTACAAAAACATCCAGCAAAAGAAACAGTAAGTATTGCAGGTAAAAGAAAGTCTGAAATAATAACAGGATTATATATATATATATATATATATATACAGTATGTTAACCAACAGAGGGCGTTCCCGTTAACCCGCAATAGTATAGCATCCATACATGCTAAAAAAAATATTACCATTCGAAAACAAAATGGTTTTTATTTTTTTTAATATTAAAATATTCACTAAAATATTCAAAAAAATATAAAAATATTCACTAAAAATAAAAACTAAATTGCGATGTTTCCGTCCTTCAAGTACGCGTGTACAGAGTGTTTCTTTTATGTATCAATTTAACATTTTTAGTGAATATTTTAATATTAAAAAAAATAAAAACCATTTTGTTTTCGAATGGTAATATTTTTTTTAGCATGTATGGATGCTATACTATTGCGGGTTAACGGGAACGCCCTCTGTTGGTTAACATACTGTATAATAAGGTGTTAACTTGTTGGTGTTAATTAACTTTACAAACTTTGAGAGAGTGCTTTAGACCATCGACTGAATAAATTTTAATAAAGGGACCAACTTTGAAATCGCGAAAAAAAATCTATTGCATACTTAAGCTTAATACCTACTGTTCTAAACTGTATGGGACAGCTGTTTAGTTTTTCGTAATTTCAAAGTTGGTCACTAAAGCACCTCTTACACCCGTATTTATAAACAAGCAATTACTTGCTGCTAAGTAATTTCTTAGTGAAGTCATTACTTGCGGATAGAATTGTTCATTACAAAATCTTATTCTATAGTCGAGTAATGTACGTTACTTACTTGAGTAAATGCTGGAGTAAAAATCAACGTTCCATTGCAAAATCAAACGCAAAAAGGTCGAGTTCTTTATTCTTAAGTAAAGAAAATGGTGACTATTACTTGGCTAAGAATTCTAACCTTTGACAGTTCTAAATTCAAGCAAAACACTATAGAATAAAAATCGTTACTTGAGTAATTAATTTCACTGAAGTAATCACTTTTACTTGTTTATAAATACGGGTGTTAAATTTTTGTAACACCTTAAATATACTTATGTGTTATACATAATTTATTTTAAAAATCTTAAAAATAATCATAATCATGTCAATTAAAAATAATGGTAAATACTCGTAACTAAACCAAATAAAAGTCCTTTCAGGAATAGTAAATCTTTAAAATTAGTGTTTCAACCCAAAAATGCCGCATTTATAATGTATATTAATATTTTTTAATCAATGGTCAATCGACATTTGTGGGTTAAATAGAAATACAATCAAAATCTTAATAAAGTAAATGAGATTTTTTTCCCGCTCATGTGTAGTCCACTGGAAATGGGGTATTATGGGCCCTATATGGGGAGACATAGGACGAATAATGAAAATATCATCTAAGGCTAAATGGGTCCCAAAGAAGATATTTTGACAACTTTCGGCTGCACGCAAAATCAATTTTTGTCCTCAAAAACTACAGATAAAGGAGATGTTCCAAAATGTATGGACCAATGTATGGCCAGGTACGTGTACACTATACATAAAAATGGGGAAATATATTTAAAGCAGTTCTCAACCGTCCAATTTCTTGAAAATGGCTTTGTTTTCTGGTAAACCACAATTAATTACACTTGAAATTGTAACACAGAACAAAAACCTGTCATGGCGGTAAGCTGTCATTTTGATTGATTAATGACGTTTGACATGTTTAATACTCAAGAAGAGGACTGAAGTAACGCTGTTGTGACAGCTGAGTCCTCTTTCTATGATCAATGGTTGATCTATGGTTTACATTATGCGCAGAGTAACTAAATCGGTGAAACGCCATGTTGAAAGTCGATAAAAATCATTGATAAATATCAATTCCCTACCATAATAGTATACATTTAAATTAATATTCTGTATTTTTCCAAATTCTACGGATTTTTCTCTTTCTTTTGAGCTAGTGTACACAGACCTGGCCCATTTTGAAACATCTCCTTTGCCTTACCCTTTTTCATAATTATATAAATTGAAGATTTTCTTAGCAAATTATGAGGGCCAAAATGCGAATGACACAATTCAGCTTGATAGAAAAAAAAAACAAAACGCAAAGTTAGCATTTTTAATGAGAAAAAACTGTT
Organism: Dicycla oo; assembly: GCA_948252095.1. Taxonomy (NCBI): domain Eukaryota; kingdom Metazoa; phylum Arthropoda; class Insecta; order Lepidoptera; family Noctuidae; genus Dicycla; species Dicycla oo. Next base: position 19,197,323 of record OX411736.1, on the reverse strand, counting down.
TTATTCGATAGTAATTTCAATAAAATTTCGTCTACACGTTCACCATTAAAGACATAAGGGGATTGTGGGTTTGTTGTAATGTAACAGAGCTCCGTTTGGCCATACCAAATGATCCAAACAACTTAACTACGTCACAAACAGTGATTTAACTAATATCAACCTTACTTTTAAGACTATAAGGCCCCAATAATTTTAGTTGTCTAGCTTTCTATTAGGTGACGAATATTTTACACCAGATAAAAACAATATTAATTAGACGATTTGTGTTTTAAATTAAACGAAAAAAGGAGATCCAGGTTTGTGTACACGATGAGTATCATGGACGCAAAGATTTAAATCGTTAGATTTGCCCTCACCGGACTAACTCGTATGTCGCGCGAAAAGTGTTCAGACTGAGAAGAGTGAGCTCATAGATCCCACATATGGCGTTTCCATGGCAGCATGCGACACTGTGTGTGTAAGAGATGTCAAAACGAAACAGAAACGCGACCATCTTTTGACGCGATAGGCAAAACTAACAAATGAAATCTTTACCCATAGAATACTAAAATAAGTACCAAAAGTTTTTATAATAATGGAAACTGGCTCCTAGGACCTTTGCCACTGGGATTTATGCAAGCCTACAAATGAACAGTGATAAATATCCTTATAAAATATACAAGGTGTAACATAAATCGCGAAAAAAAATTTGTTCATTACATTTTGACGAATTATGCGAACATAAATGTACTGATTTCTTATACGCGATTTCAGGTTTTATCCCATAGTAAAAGTTGTTCATAAAGATGAGTACAATGACCTTTTAAGAGGTGGTGCGTTATTTATGTTACACCTTGTATATCAGTTTTACATAAGTGTAAAGTAAAAACATAAATTAGGTAGGTATTTAATCTCTATGTTTTTTTTTAAATAGGTGACGATCAATATCAAACATAAGAATTTTTCTTCATAAGGAACGTTCCAAGTAATCGAGTAACAAATCAGTAAATATTTTAATTAAAGTTAAGATAGATAGATAGCAAAAAGAGCACCGATTCGTAATATCAAAATAAAAATTGTTTTTTTTTTTTGAAGTGAAAACTTTGAGCAAGTTTTGGTAGAGGGATATCTTACGGGATCGCGGACCGCATCACCGCGACATGCTATGCATAGTTTTACGTTTAAGTATGAATACTTCAAAAAATTACAGTCATGGGGACTGCCGACAGAACTGAAGTTCTGTCGGCAGTCCCCATGACTGTAATTTTTTTTTTTCTACGAAGGTTTTGGCGATGCATTGTTCCCGTGAGGAATTTTTCGCCATACTACAGTTCGCACAAAACTTTATGAGCTCCCGGAAGAAGCACGCGAGTGGCTTTTTTTATATATATGGCATCTCGTAGTTGGCCTAGAGAGGCCGTGACTACTTAACCGGTCAATCCTGTGGCTGCCTTAAGTGAACTCAAAGCCTCCAGCCAGGGGCATAAAACTTACAGACTAAGCGACTACACGCTAAGGGCTCCCCCTATGGGAAACGAACCTCGGCTTAGGGCGTCGCTGGGGGGAGGACACAAGATGGGACAGGCTGGATCAAATTTGAGTGGTTATTATTGAACGGGGAGTTTAAAGCTACTGGCTCAGCTACGCCACCAGCTGGCACTTCATTACAGAGCAAGGGACGGGGGGAGGACGATTACTACGGGGACCTCGGTGGCGAGGTCGGAATGTTGATCTGTTTTTGTTCCTACGGTCCCTACTGCTCTCCTGGAGAAGAGTTATGGGGTCATCGGGCTCTGTGAATAAACCGATTTTTTTTTAATGGCATCTCGTGGTAACAATTACTAACGTCACATGTTTCATACTTTTTTTTATCATCACATGGTCGGTTATTGCATAAGCCTATTGCCTAAGCATCAGCATCAGCCGGCCAGTTCATTAAATGTTGTATTAGACATAACGGTTGAATATAATTCAAGCCGCTAGTGAGTGGCGCCGTTTAGTGAAAAGGCTAGGCGATTGAGTAAACGGCTAATTAAACCAGTTGGCTGCGACACACATATTTTTTTTACTTTTTTACATATAAAATATATAAATTTTGTCTGTTTTTATTCATTTTGTATCTATAACAGGACATCATTTTTTTAAAATAAAAAACAGGTCATAATAAGCGAAGTCGTTATATCCAAACTTCAACTATAAAGAATTTTATATGAAAACCAAACTACGCACTGCAATTACTTCATACTAAACGGTTGACATGTGGTCTAAGTTGATTTTTAAATGACCGGTTGCAATAAAATGGTCCTAAATAAATTTCGGTTGCCAGTTATTTAAACTTTGTCATGATGAATAAATTATGACATTGAATTTGTGATCGATAATTTTCTGAAATTCTCAATTCAAATTTAGAATGCTACTAGGCGCCAAAATTACATTGACAGGAGGTGGAAACAAAAGATGGCGGCTTTAGTTCCAATGTTGGCCACGCGCTAAAATAACCATGTAGCTTTATAGTTGTGTCTGCAACCTTCTAAAATTTCCTACAAAATTGAGTATGTGTACAAATTGGTCCACTCGTTTAGAATCTAGCTAGATAATTTAGGCTAGAGATCTAATGATCTAATAAATACGTCACAGGTACTCCCTTGTTATAGCGCGGTCGAGGTGACAGACTTCAAGCCCCTCACCAAGATTGTAGGCGGGAGGTCTTTTGTGAATTCGTCTAACACCTGAAAAAAAACAAACAAAGATTAAATTATTATTTTTGTCAGTCATTTACTTTGGCTGGTCCTATAAAAAACTCGTTTTTTGTATGGGGACTCCTTTTAATCATTAATTTTATTTTGTTTTCTGTTTTGCAGGAGAACCAAGGTTACCGACATAGCCCGAAGAATTGTCAAACTTAAGGGGGAAGCGTCAGGGTAGCCCGCGAAATTCAAATTTTCTTACGTTTTTTGCAATTTACAAGTCGGTATTATATTGTACGTTGATCAAATTATAATTTGCGGTCGTAACAAGTATCTGTTTACATAATTAGAATCATTAAAGTGATCAATACGAGTACTTTAAGACCAGGTAATCCTAAAAATGACTATTTCATGAAATCTTGACATTTTAGGATTATACTAACTTAAGCAGTTGTATTACTGATTCTATTGTATATATTTATGTAAATACATATTTGTTACGGCCGCAAATCATATTTTATTTAACATACAACTTAATACTGACTTGCAAATTGTAAAAAACGTAAGAAAATTTGAATTTCGCGGGCTACCCTGACGCTTCCTCCTTAAGCGGCAGTAGACAGGGCAGGGACGAAAGGTTTTGGAGTGGCGACCGCGTACCGGAAGATGTAACGTTGAAAAGCCTTCCACAAGGTGGACCAATGACCTTGTGAAGGTCCCACGAATCAACTAGATGCGGAAAGCACAGAACCGGTGAAGAGGCGGTGCTTGGGGGAGACCTATATCCAGCTGTGACGTCTTTTGGCTGAAATGATGATGATGATGATGATTTTGTTTTTGTTATTATTTGTTGTTATAGCGGCCATAGTATAATACACACTCTGTGAATATGTCAAGAGTCTACCTATTACGGTTCTTCGAAAATTAAAGCGTCTGATATTTAATTTAGTATCGCGCGTGTGCCTGTACAGCGTATCCGCACAAACTGTTAATGAGAGGTGTAATACCAGGCACTCGATTTTAGCTAAGACGCTAAGAGGTATAATATTGAGAAGTGTGCTATTGTATTCGCCTGATATGATTAAATAATAGCTGTTACCTGCGTGAATATTTTTTTTTTGCGCGGAACCCTAATTATTTTTTCCAAAATAAAATATAATAGCCTAAGTTACTCCTTATAACATCAGCTATCTTCCAGTGAAAGTCCCGTCAAAATCGGTCTAAACGTTTTGGAGATTAGCCGGAACAAATAGGCAGACAGACAGACAAAAATTCTAAAAATTGTTTTTTTTTTTGTTATAAGTACCGTTTATATTGGGTTGGCGACTGGTTGGTTGGTTGAGTTATAATGAGCGACATACAACTATTTTATTTGTATTTATCTATTAAATGAATAATTGTTAATCATTAATAATATATTCACCGTCGTTTTCTACTACCATTCGCCATCGATCTGGCAAAGAGTGAATGGCGTCCGCATAGAACTTCGTTGGTTTTGAAAAACGCTTATTACTTATTAGCCAACCCGATACTTTCATATGCATTTAGTTAAAAGCTGTTATTTTGACATTACAAAGAGACACTTCAATTTTATTTATTTGTATTGTGCTGTAAGTTTAATATGAATTTATTTTACACGCATACCTTACGGTATAAATTTCATTTACTTCCATTAAGTACTCGCATACAATACATACATAGGTACATACATACATACCTACATACCTCCTGTTGTGGTGAGCCTGTAGAAGCTCGGACCTTTCATGTAATTGGACTCTGACCTTCTACAAAACCTACTGCTAAAGCCTTCCAGGAATTCTAAATTCTATAACCCTGTCCTGGTTTACGCGAAGTTTGGTATTTTCCAGGAAGCTTCTAGAACATTCTAGAAGCTTCCTGGAAAACAGATGACGCGCGCCCTTGTTTTGTCATCAGCCGACTGACTTCTGATTCCTTGTTATACAACTTATGAAGCTTCGATATTCGTCCTGAACCTTAAGATTACTAACAATAAAGCTGAAGAGTTTGTTTGTTTGTAACGCGCTAATCTCTGGAACTACCAGTCGGATTTGATTTTTTTTTTGCATTCGATAGCCCAATTCTTGAGGAAGGTTTATAGCCTACTACCTTTTGCCCGCGGCTTCGCCCGCGTGGTTGTCGGAAATTATCCCACGGGAACGTACTACCGGGATCGAAAGTATCCTATGTCCTAATCCAGGTCATAGTCTACCCATGTGCCAAATTTCATCCAAATCCGTTCAGCGGTTTTAGCGTGAAAGCGTAACAAACAAACAAACAAACTCACTTTCGCATTATCATTTCACAGTATTATGAAAAACCGGTCTATCGACACTAGACTCACGAAATATATTAGGTACTTAAATAATAAAAAAGAAACTTAACAAACTACTTAAGCTTCCACAATAATCTCAATCATGATTCGAAAGACACGTGGCGCCATCTATTATCATAACAATGTTATTGTGCTTTTCCTCGGGAGCAGTACTTTTTTCGGGATGAAAGGTACCCTATGTCCGTTTCTGTACACGTGACAACGTATATGCAAAATTTCAGGATGATCGGTTCAGTGGTTTAGGCGTGAAAAGGTAACAAACAAACAAACAAACTTACTATCGCATTTATAATATTAGTTAGGACTTAACATTACGCTACGGCGAAAACGAAGTAATAGCGCAGAATGCGACGCGGTGGATCGGGAGCCGAAATTTCACATGGACGACGTCGCGGGCAGAAGCTAGTGTTGTATATACAGGGTTATTGGTAAAACACCAGCAACCTCTTAAGGGGTAATTGTACTCATCATTATGAACAACTTTTACTATGGGACCAAACTTGAAATCACGAAAAAAAATCAGCTGTTCAGTACATTTATGTTCGCATAATTCGTCAAAATGTACTGAACGGCTGATTTTTTTTTGCGATTTCTGATTTGGTCCCATAGTAAAAGTTCTTCATAATGATGAGTACAATGACCCCTAGAGGTTGCTGGTGTTTTACTAATAACCCTGTATATTACACAGGGTGACTGGTAATTAGTGACCGACAGTTAAACACATGATTGTCCTCATGATAACAAACAACTTCTACTATGGGACCAAACCAGAATTTGCGAAAAAAATATCAGCTGTCCCTTCGTATAACTCGTCAAAATATAGGGAGCAGCTGAATTTTTTTTCGCGATTTCAGGTTTGGTCCTTTAGTAAAAGTTGTTTGTTATCATGAGGATAATCATGTGTTTAAGTATCGGTCACTAATTACCAGTCACCCTATATAAGTACAAGAAATATTTTTAAGCAGTGCGCAAACTTTCACAGGGAGTTCTACCCATGAATATGAACAAATTTTAATATGGGACCAACTCTGAAATCAAGAAAGAGAAATCAGCTGTCTCATACAAAAGTTCAATACCTAGTCGACCAAAATGTAATATGTAAATGACTACCTCTTATTAAGGGGTCATTGTACTCATAATTATGAAAAACTTTTACTATGGCATCAAATCTGAAACTGTGAAAAAAAATCAGCTGTTTCCTACATTTGGGCCGAATTATACAAACAAAAATGTAGAAACAGGCGATTTTTTTTCGCGATTTAAGGAAAAACAATTGTCCCATACAGTTTAGAACATAGAGTATTAAACTTTAGCAAGAAACAGCTGCTTTTTTTTTTTTCGCGATTTTAAAATTGGTCCCAAAGTAAAAGTTATTCAGTTCGATGATCTAAAGCACTCCTTAAAGGTTGTAAAGTTAATTTTTTAACACCTTATGTGTTACTGATAATAAAGCGTTTACTATACAGTGTGTAAGTTACAAATTGTGTTATTCTTTCCATAATTTAATATCGTGAACATACCTTCAAGTAATGTTCACACACGGAGTCATCAGCCGCTGTGTTGGTCAGTTTGGGAGGCGCAGGCAGCTGCACGAATGTCACAGCGGTGGCCTCGGAGCTGCGTCGCTTTATTATACTGTTTACACTGCAAGGGAAATAGAATAACGATGAAATATCATGCTTTATTGGGTAATGGTAGTAGTAGGTGTCGAGATATCCGCCGCACTGGGCGACCGCGGGCGGGAGCTGAGGTGGCGGAGGGGGCGCTCGATGTGCGTGCGCGCACTGGTCATCGTCCACGCTACTGAGCGACCGCAATCCTATATTACTCATTTCTCGCCAATTAAAATCTAGTTTACCGTTTGTTCTCCATGTAAAATCCTAGAATAATAATATAATAATAATTTTATTTAATAAAAATGTTTTCTTAAAGTGTACATTTTGCCAGTTATTAGTAAATTTCCAATACAATAAATTAAAGAGCCTAATAATAAACTAATGCTTAAGAGGATTGTGAAGCTGTATATTTTCATACAAAAAGCGATAACGTTTTTCTCCCCGTAAATATAGTCTAATTTTCATATTTTTTGGATATGTTGTAGGTATAATGAAAAACTAGGTCCGTATGTTTTTATTATAAAGAAATATTGCATACGATATAAGTTATTAGCTTCTAAATATCTATATTTTTGACATAAAAACTTCCTCGAGCGTTTTTATTTATTTAAATTAAATTTAATAGAATTACTAAAAGAGAAAAACGTACAGACTCAGATTAAGGTGTACTGAATGTAATGAGACCAAAATTGTCCCATTTTGTAATGGTTGAGGGGGGTGAAACCGTTATCGCCCGAAACAATATTTATGTAAATAATTGCATGAAATGTAGGAAATTGTCTCCAAGACTCGCGCCGCGTATCGGCACTTCACAATCCTCTTAAGTATATGTTTTAGTTACAGGTGCAAGTGGGTGAATATTTGACCTTTAAACCGCCGTCATTACCTTCCGCCAAAAGTTGATGAAGGAGAATATCGTTAATGAAATATTGCATCAATTCCCAGAATCTGCTTAAGGACCAGAATCAGGAATTGCTGAAATATTTCATTAAATATATTCTCTTTCATCAACTTTTGGCGGAAGGTAATGACGGCGGTTTAAAGGTCAAATATTCACCCAAGTAAAGATAGTTTGGAATTAGAATGTTAGATAGCGACCCACCCGATCTAGGTTTATTCAAACCTGTGATTCAGGCGATCGCTTTACATTTCAATTACATTGGGACATTAAAATTTTAAGTAAAACTGATATAAAAAAAAAAATCTTTTAACAACTATGAGAAGAAGCATATTGGTACATTACAAATACAGTCCACTATTGTAAAGTTACCGGTGTTTTAGTCCTCGTACCACCTGGAGGATATTACCATTCTTCTTTAGTAGGATCAGTCGACTTGTGAACAGTTCAACCACGTTCAATGCGTTGAGCACTGGTGGCCCTGTGGCAACGGCCCCGACTTACCGAGTGGGTTCGAACCCAGGCATGCGCTTTACTTTGTGTAAATAAACGGCGAAGGAAAACATCGTGAGGAAACCGGCATGTCCTAGAACTAAAAATTCAAAGACATGTGACATCTACCAACCCTACACATACAAACCCAGGAGCTCGTGGCTAAGTAATAACAGCCGCACGGGTCGATCCATCAGGTTAAGCTATGCTTGCCGGGGTTGGTCTATGAATGGGTGACCATCTTTTCATACCGAGACTCGTCCGTGCCTCGGAAAGTACGTTAAGCCGTTGGTTCCGGCTGTCATTAGAGGATCTTTGACAGTCGTTACGGGTCGTCAGAAACTCGAAAGTCTTACCAAGGTGTATGTAAGTCGCTCCATGTAAAATACTGGTATTCAGCTGCATCCGGTTAGACTGGAAGCCAACCCCAACATAGTTGGGAAAAGGCTAGGCAGACTGATTGTGACACATACCAACCCGCACTGGGCGCGCGTGGTGGATTACAGCTCACTCCCTCTTGAAGAGAAGAGGTCTGTGTTCAAGCAGTCGGAATATTATAGGCTGATTATGCTATATCATGACGTTCAAACAGTTCCGACTAAAGAAAATATAGTCGCTTTGACACTTGACAGCTGACCGGACCTGACATTTCAGTGCTGTCACTAATAGCGAACGCTGTTAAAAAAAAACCTGCATCTAAATTAAACTTCATATCACACATGATGAGAGGATCTCGAGGCTAAGTAATAAAAGCCGCACGGGTCGATCCACCAGGTTAAGCTACGCTTGCCGGGGTTGGTCCGTGGATGGGTGACCATCTTTATATACCGAGACTCCTCCATGCCTCGGAAAGCACCTTAAGCCGTTGGTCCCAGCTGTCATTCGGGGATCTTTGACAGTCTTTACGGGTTGTCAGAAGCCCGAAAGTCTGACCACCAGTCTTACCAAGGGGTATCGTATTACCCAGTAACTGGATTGCGGAGGTCAGACAGGCAGTCGCTCCATGTAAAATACTGGTATTCAGCTGCATCCGGTTAGACTGGAAGCCGACCCCAACATAGTTGGGAAAAGGCTAGGCAGATTGATTGATCACACATGATTCGATCAGAATCACGTGTTTTGAAGTTTTCAGGGAAATACAGGCATTATGTAACGATACCTGAGAAATGTAACAGGTTTACAGTATAAAGTGAATAATACAGTACTTACATTTGTAGATAGCCGATAGGCACTCGTTGGTACATGCTGTTCTCATCGTCGTTAGAAAATCTGCTATATTCATCTAATTTGGGCCACTCTGTCACCTGTAACAGACATAAATCATTTTGTTAGTTTATTAATATCAGTGGTTCACCTAGTAAATCTAAATACATTACATCTACACGATACAAATCAATTGATGGCGTTAAGGACCACTTTGTAAAGTACCATTACATCAAAGTGATCCATTTTTAATTAAATCGAGCCTAAATCAATCGTGCCGAAGTCGTGTGTGTTATTACCAGAGATTTGATAATGGGATGTATAAATATACACTAATAATAAAAGGGACAAGAGACTCTCCAGTGGAGTCATCGTAGTGTTTATTCAACCCCCTTCCTCCCCACATCGCATGGCGACCCTGCCAGTCTACTGGACGGCGTTATAGTTGCTCAGCTAGGGGCTAGTCGTCATCAGCTTCAGTCAAGCAGCTCCACGTTAGTTCGATAGAAGCGGGCCATGGGGAGCTCGTCATCGAAGGAGGACGTTATTATCGCCCAGACGGCGGCGGGTGGTTCGAGTGGCCCAGGAGCAGTTATCGGCTATAAGCGAATCTGAATTAACTTTAGGTAAATAAATAAAGTTAATTTTTGGCTAAGAAATCATGGAAGCGGCTTCTTAATTTTTAATCAAAATCCCGGGATTCTTAATTAGTCCCGGGATCCCGGGGCTACTTTCGGGGTCGCTACCTGCGCACAAGCAAGTATAATTTGCCGTCGCACTCGCACACTCGCAAAATACTTATTAGCCCTCGTGAAGGTTACTTTCGCGGTGTGAACATAAAGATGAATATACTGTAAACATTGTTTAACAAAATTCAAGGTACCGACTTGTTTGTCGCTATGGGGAGAAAAGAAAGAAAATTACTTATCCTGACGTTTGCTATATTATCAGTTCGGCAACCTACTTTACAATATTAGCTAACATTTGATTCTGTAGTCAAAAAGTAAGTACATACTAAAATCCATTCCGAAATCGCGAGATTTTAACGATCGATACAAAAGTGCATTCCATATTTGCCAACGCCTGAACATAAGTAAGTATACATTTGTTTCTATGGGTGCTTACATAAAGAAACAGGTTTCCGGTACAAGCGAGTCTGTACGGATCGGGGGGTACTGGTAAGTACTGGTGTAACCACATAATAGAAACAGGTAAATCTGCTCTTAAAAAACCACATCAAATCTGCCTAGCCTTTTCCCAACTATGTTGGGGTCGGCGGCTGCTGCTGAATACCAGTTTTTTACATGGAGGGACTCCCTATCTGACCTCCACAACCCCATTGGGTAATACGATACCCCTTGGTAAGACTGGTTGTCAAGATTTTCAGACTTCTGACGACCCGTAACGACTGTCAAAGATCCACGTATGACAGCTGGGACCAACGGCTTTGCTTTCCGACGCACGGAGGAGTCTCGGCATGTAAAGATGGTCACGCATCTATGGACCAACCCCGGCAAGCGTAGCTTAACCTGATGGATCGACCCGTGCGGCTGTTATTACTAAATTTGTTCTTAGTGACCTTTATAAGAGAGTGCATAAGATATCGTGGAAATATTATACTTGCACCGATCGGTAGCGACCCGTACAGACTAGCCTGTACCGGAAACCTGTTTCTTTATGTAAGCGCCAATCGTACAGGCAGCTTACACTTGCAGTTGTCGTTAGTGGAGCACAGAGAAAAAACCACTAATACCGTAAAACGTTATATTAACCAGTAACCGTATACAAGTTAAAGTTAGGTGATTCTTTCCCTTGATAAGTATGTCGTTCTACAACTTAGTTTGTACTCAAAATTAATTGTTTATTAGCAGCTACTTATAGGTTGTTAGAGTGACGCACGTATGCACGGACGGCAAGTAGGTTGCTGCGTCCGCAAAGTAAGTATGTTCGGTAGTCGAAACCGTACATGTTGGCAACCCAAAGAATGGGATAAAACTTATCAAAAGAAGGAACCCCTGTACACAGTCAAATAAAAGAAATAAAATTATTCGAAGTTAAACGCGATGTTGTCTGCCGTTGGGAGCTTGCGTTGCGGACGGTCCGACATCTCCGCTTGACTCGTTGACGTAATCTCTTCTTGTCTTCTGCGTCGTATGGGTTGCAGTTCAATCTCTTCCAGCTGATTGGCTTTAGTTGGTTTTGAGCGACACCATGGTCCATATCGTTTAATCAACCATCCCACTAAGACAAGAATAACCACTCCTAAGATGGTGTAAGAGATGGCGTACTGATGTATGTCATGAGAAGTCAAAGTAGATGGAAGCTGTTCTTCTCGTGTTTTCATTACAGCTAATCGTTTGTCAATCTCATCCAACTCCTCGTTTTCAGGCAGCCTCGAGGTCGACACGTTGTGTGAACTGATGTTTAAAATCTTGTTAACGATCGCGTTAAGGGCTGGTACTTTAATGGAGTAGTCCATCTTCATGCTGCTGTTATATTGGTTATGTGAATGGATCGTTAGTTCTTTCGATTGTAGTAAGCAGCCTTGCGCTAACGTCAGTATTCCTGACGTCATAGAGTACGACGTGATGTCATGCTCGCACACTGTTCGAATAGTGCAAGTTCCGCAACAAATTGCAAGCCAGGTGTTCGCAGTATGTAAGGCGATCCACTTGTCCTTGCATGACATCTTTTTTAAGTCACACGGCGAGGTCGTTCGATGACCTAATAATTTTGCTTCGCAAGGAGCATTGCTACTGTACAGGTTGAAGATAGGCAAATTCTTGTTACATATCAAGTTGCCAGGTTGAAGATGGATGCATTGTTTCATGTCTTCTTCAGATAATGAAACGTAAGTGTTTTTCCGGAAGTTGACTGCGATGTACTGTGAGGCTAGTTGTACAATGGCCGTTCCTGTGCTAGTCGTCATGGGTAACGGAATCGCTCGGTACAATGTGAAGTCCTCATCTGAGATCAATGGTATATGAATCTCAAACAGGAAATAGTTCGTCGTGACTCGCGCTCTCACATACAGCAGTTTGTACAGATCTTTCACCTCTTGTTGTATATTCCGTATGGGCAGAGACGAAGTCCTGGGGAGTTTTCCAGTAATTTCAGTCAGCTGCTCAATTAAGGTGACCGGTGTCATTAAGTGGACATCGATGTGACCTTTGTAGACATCAGTTAGAGTCTCAAACAGCATCTCTTGTACCCTCTCTAAGTTTGAGATGAGCAGGTACGCGGTAAGCGAAGCTGAATTAAAGTAGTTCGTGGCCATCACAATTTCTATTGCTGACTCGACTTTCGCTAATTTGGTGTCGGTCTGTGTCATGAATTCGTCTATCAGACTAAATTGTCTTTTGATGTTCAGCTCGTTCTTCTTCAGTACATTATTTTGCAGTTCTACGATAGAAGTCTGATTTCTCACCAACTCCAACAAATAGTTCTCGTTATTCTGAATGTTTTGAATATCGTCCTGGTATTTGTCGGCGAATCGTTGATCTAATATGCCAAAGAGGCTGTTTGCGACATAGCCGATCCCGTCCACCAGTCCTCGTTTCTTCCTGTTCGTTAAGTGCTTGTGAGGGGATAGCAATATTGTATTGTAGTAACTCAGGATGTCCATTTCGTGGTGAAGCTGCTCTAAAGTCGTTTTGCAGTATCTTGGATCAGTTTTCTGACATAATTCCGACAATCCTGTAAGATAAGCTTCAATACGCCGTACTCCGTTCCAATAGTTGGTTAAATTATAGTACATAAGGAGCGTCCATTCGTCATGTATTATTTGCACATTACCCATTGTGTCGTAATAAATCGGACGATCGGCTTCAAAGCTAGTAATTTGAGCGCTTGACGACACGCTCGCGCCATATGACCCAGTTGCTAATGTAAATAAAGTAATTAGCGTTGTTAGAAAAGTGAAGAAACATTTTTTCTTAGTGCCTTTCTTTGGCATACCTGGCGTTTCCGTTTCGAGTTGGTCTTGAGCGCTTTTCTCGATGGGCAGTGGTGAGAGTTTCACGATGGGACGTTTGATGATGCCAGATTGAGTTTTCAAAGTCGTTACTCGCACGTAGCCGTCAGCACCAGGATGAAGTTCCAGCACGCGTCCCATAGCCCATTTCTCGGGTGGCAAGTTGTTGTCCTTTACTAAGACTATGTCACCTTCCTGGATGTTTCGTTTAGGTTTGTTCCATTTACACCGGAGTTGAAGTTGCGTTAGGTATTCGTTCCCAATTCTTCCAATTCTTCCAAAATCGTTGTAGCATATGCTCCGTCAGCTGCCAGCGTTGACGTAAATCGACGTTGTTTACGTCACCGTAGTTGGATATCGGAAGTGACATCGTGGAGCTACCGGTAAGAAAATGGCCAGGTGTGAGGTAGTGTTGAGATTCTTCGGGATCTTCCGTAAGTGGGCAGAGGGGTCTCGAATTTAGACAGGCTTCTATCTTCGTCAGTAAGGTAGCAAACTCTTCGTACGTCAGTTTTTGATTCCCCAGTACACGGCGAAGATAGTGATTCATAGATTTCACGGCTGCCTCCCACAGACCACCTGCTGTGGGCCACGCCGGGGCATTAAAATGCCATTCCACTTCTAACTTCCCAATTTCAACGAAGAATTCCGGTGACAATTCTTGCTTAAAGTACTCAAACTCATTTCGCAGCATCTTCGAAGCTCCGATAAAGTTGGTACCACAATCTGAATACACATGTTTCGGTGTGCCTCGTCTAGCACACATTCGTTGAAACGCAGCAATGAATGTTTCGGTACTCAAGTCAGACACGAGCTCAATATGTACAGCTTTCGTGGCCATACATGTAAAGATCGCGATGTACCCTTTCGACGTTTTCACCCCCCTTCCTTTATTAAGTTTGACCTCAACATGTCCAGTAAAGTCCACGCCAGTATGGGTGAAAGGTCGGGATGGTGTAGCTCTCGGTTGAGGCAAATCTGCCATAAGTTGGTAGTTATCGGTCGGGTTGAAACGGTGACATCGTACACAGCGTCGTAGTTGTGTTTTCACCGCACGGTTGCCGCTGATAATCCAATAGCGCTGTCGAATTTGGGCCAAAGTAAGACGTGCTCCTCCATGAATAGTTGCCAGATGCGCTTGTTCGATCACGAGTTGAGTCAGTCGTCCGTTTCGTGAAAGAATGACGGGGTTCTTCATCTCGAATGGCAAGTTCGAGTTCTTCAGTCTTCCGCCAACACGAAGTATCCCTTTTTCGTCGAGATAAGGATTCAGTTTGTAGATAGAGCTTCTTTTCATTAAAGTTTCGTTTGCCGTTAATTGTTTGTATTCGGGTTCAAATTCCGTCCGCTGAACTTGTTTTATTATTTGCTCGGTTGCTATCTTGAGTTCGTTCGCACTTAGGTAGGTAGTATCAAGTTGCATCTTGTCGCGTGTCGTAGCGATAAAGCGTAACACCTGGGCAGTTACTCTAATTACTTTAGTCAATGAACTGCAATCGTTTAAAAATTTGTTTATAAAGTGTTCATTGTCAGTCGATGTCGATAGGGTTGTCTCTTCCAAGTTTCTTTTTCCGATGTGTTGTGTTAAAAAACATGTTGGATTGATCTCAAGTTCGGAGTCTTCTTTTTCTTTTAGAAATCCTGGGCCTTGCCACCAGAGGTCGAAGTTGTTAAGTTTACTCGGCAGCATCCCTCTAGAGGCACAGTCAGCAGGGTTTTGTGACGACTTCACGTAGCGCCACTTCTCCGATGGAATGATGAGTTTTATTTTGTGGACTCGATTAGATACGTATTTGTCCCATCTTGACTCATCACCCTGCAGCCAGGCTAAGACTACTTGAGAGTCACTCCAGGCCTGGATAGTCAAGTCGTATCCCGAAAAGGCTTCTACTACTTTTTCCATGAGTTTTGATAATAGTAGTGCCCCACACAATTCCAATCTTGGCAACGTAGTTTTCTGAGACAGAGGTGCAACCCTAGTTTTTGCGGCTAGTAGAGTGATCGTCGGCATATTTTCTTCGTTTGTTGCTCGGCTGTATATGACGCACGAATATGCTTTTTCGCTGGCATCGCAAAATCCAAGCAATTCGATCGATTGTTGAACTCCAATCCAGCGATTGAGTTTTATTTTGTTGATATCCTGAAGATCCGTTTTTAATTTAATCCATTCGTTTAAGATGTCGCTCGGTGGTTCATCGTCCCATGCAAGTTTGCAAATCCACACTTTTTGAAATAATAGCTTCGCCGCTATAGTTATAGGAGCCATCCAACCTAAAGGATCGTATAGTTTGGATATGTCAGAAAGTAATTTTCTTTTCGTAATCCTTCCCTTAGATTTTTCGTCTAGGTTCCAGTTAAACATGAAAGTGTCTAATTTTGGGTTCCAACCGAGTCCGAGCGTCTTAGTGGAGTCTTCCGTCTTGAAGTCAAATATAGCTTTCGTTGATACTTGATCTTCAGTTAAATTCTCCAGGAGCGCGGGGTGGTTAGCCGACCACTTGCGTAGATTCATGCCGCCTCCCTTCAGTAAGTTGATGAGTGAATTTTGTAGCGATTTAGCTTCCTCCAGCGAGTAGTGACCGCTGATTACGTCATCAACGTAAAATTCGTTTTGTAATAAGTTAGCGGCAGTAGGGTATTTGTGGCCGTCGTCTAAAGCTAATTGTTGCAATGTTCTCATGGCCAACCATGGCGCGCACTTGGTTCCGTATGTGACGGTGCAGAGTTGGAATTCTTGGAGTCGTTCAGATGGCGAATCACGCCAAATTATCTTCTGGAGCGGTTGTTGATCGTCAGCCATCCAGATGCACCGGTACATCTTCTCGATATCCTCAGTGAAGGCGTACCTATACGACCTCCACTTTAGTATAAGGGCTTGGATGTCCTTCTGTAGATTCAGACCCTTTTCCATTAAACTGTTCAAGCTGTAGCCAGTTGACGTTTTTTGCGACGCGTTGAACACAACCCTTAACTTCGTCGTAGTGGATTGTTCTCGCAAAATACCATGATGCGGGAGATAGCATTCTGATACGGATGTGGAAAGTGGAGACGCCAGCTTCATATGATTTAGTTCGGTATATTCCCTTACAAAGTCTCGGTACATCAGAGCAAGTTTGTTGTTCTTCTCCAGACGCTTTTCCAGCTGTAGGAACTGTGAAATTGCGATCGACTTTGATTTCCCGAGATTGTTTTGAAATTTGGGTACCATTGGCATTTTAACGATGTATTTGCCTTCCGTATCTCGTTGTACGGTCTTTGTGTAGTAATCTTCACACTGATCATCTGTGGAAGTGTCGTTCGTATGCGTAGCGATGACGTCTTCGTTCTCCCAAAATTTCGTTAGTTCGTCAAGATTGGCTAGTGTGACGTAACAATTGAAAGTTTTCAATTTGCCACATAATATCCATCCTAGGTGCGTCTGTTGTGCAATCGGTGACTGCTGTTGACCTCTGAGTACCCCTTCTAGAAGTATTTCTGAGTACACGTCGGCCCCTAGCAACAGATCAATAGGGCGAGAGATATTAAAATCAGGGTCAGCTAGTTTTAAGTTTTCCAAGTGCGGCCAAGCAGATTTTTCGAAGGTACTGTTAGGAAGCTTATTCGTCAATTTTCTCAAAATCAGAACTTCAGTTTCAAAGCTGTAATCTGAGTGGATTGACTTGCAAGCGAGTTGTAGTCTACCCTTACAATCACCAGATACCGTTCCTATTCCAGACACGGTAGCGTTAAGCTTCTTCCTCGGAAGTCGTAATAGTTGCGCAGCGTTCTCAGTTATTAAGTTCACTTGTGAGCCTTGGTCCAGCAGAGCGCGAAGTATTAAATACGTTCCATCGTTGGACTTTACTCTCAGTTGTATCGTAGTCAACAGGACCTGCATCTCATTCGTAGACAAGTGGTGAGAACTCAGTGGTTGCGTGGATGACGAAGGGTTTTGACTTTGGTTGATTCCATTTCCCGTAGATGGTGCAACCTTTTTTATATGCAAAAGTGTGTGATGTTTATTTTTACATTCCTTGCATACATTCTTCGAACTACACACTTTTTCACCGTGACTAAATAAACAGTTTTTGCATATATTTAATTTAGACACAAGTGCTATTCGCTGAGTCGGTTCCATATCCACGAACTTTGGACATTGCATTAAAGAATGCGCTTCGTTGCATTGAGGGCATTGTCCGTATCGAGCGTGATATGTTTTCGAGTTGTTAAACTTATATTTTTTGTTGAAGTTTTTCGAGAAAGGAGTCTTCGGTTTTTCGGTTGTTTCTTGTTGTTTCTTAGGGGTTTTCAGAGTTTCGTAGGCCATAAACTTGCCTTCCAGGAAATAAAGAAAGTCGTTTAAATTCGGTACTTCCCTTTGGTCTTGTAGATCTTTCGTATATTCTGCATGGGTGGTCGAATCTAGTTTTTGCGACATCATATGAACGATCATTGGACCCCATGTGGCATTATCCACACCAATGTTTGTTAATCCGTTCAAACATTCAGTAATCACGTCATGCATTTTTTTAAGGTTAAATGCATCCGGCTGTTGTATGACCGGCACGTTACAAATGGCGTTCATGTAAGACGTGAACTGCAGACGGCGGTTATCGTAACGCTGCGTGAGGATTTCCCAACAAGAGGTGTAATTTTCCGAGTTAATGTGCAGGTGTTGCACCAGTCGTTCAGGTTCACCTTTCAATTTGGTCTTAAGATGCTGCATCTTCTGTGCATTGTTGATCGTAGGATTGTTGTGGATAGTTTCTATGAATAGATCTTTAAAAGAAATCCACTGGATATAGTTGCCGGAGAATTCAGGAACCTCTATTCTCGGAGCTGACTGCTGATAATGCACATTTGACCAAATTTTAGTGTTGAGACTTTTGCGCACCTCATCGTATTTGTGTTCGATGTCTAAGAACGTCGCATGGTAGCTTTCGTCGGAGTCTTTCAACGAGGAGTCCAGTTCCCAATGCAGTCTGTCGATAGCCTCCCATTTAGTTTTCAAAATGGAAAGGTGATCCTCCATCTCCCATTTTTCGCTGATTTGTTTTAGATCTATCTTCGATAACGCGCGATCGATGGCCTTGAAGTTACACATTTGTTTCTTCAAAATAAGTTTGACCCTGTCTTCGTCAAGTTCGCCTAGATCAGAAAGATCGAATTTAACTTCCTGTTCTCGCTGTTGTTGAAAATGAAGCTGTAGCGACATGATATCTCTTTTCGTAGATTCGTACATCGCTTTCGTTTTGCCATAGATATCATCAGTGAAGTAGTTTATGTTTTTATCTACCAGCTCCTTCGTCAAGACTTCGTGCCTTTCTGCGAAATCTCTCCACTGGGCTTCCAGAGACTCGAGCCGTTTACCCAAATAGTCGAGATTCTTCCGTGACATGCTGTCCTTTTTGTAGTTAGTGCAGAGGGTCTTGATGCTTTCAAAGCAAGTTGATTGAAGTTGAAGTTTCTCCATCGTTATGCTTCTCGTTTGAAGCAGTTAACTCAGCAGTTCTGGTACGTATATGTTGTTCACGTAGACAGACGAGCGTTGCGTTGGTTGACGACCCGAAAACCACTTCGTCGTAGGCAGTTTTCTTGATACCAAATCTTGAAGTTCGGTTCTTCTTTGGCTTGGAACGGTCGCTGTGTGGAACCCAGCACTCTTTAACTCTGTACAGTATATGTATAGTTCTCAATGGTGCTGGTGAGACCCGCTTCTGGGAAGCCGACACGACCGAGTCGCTACCGTAATGAGATTTGCAAAGCGCCAAATATCCACGAAGGCTCGAAGGACCAAAAAATGTAAGCGCCAATCGTACAGGCAGCTTACACTTGCAGTTGTCGTTAGTGGAGCACAGAGAAAAAACCACTAATACCGTAAAACGTTATATTAACCAGTAACCGTATACAAGTTAAAGTTAGGTGATTCTTTCCCTTGATAAGTATGTCGTTCTACAACTTAGTTTGTACTCAAAATTAATTGTTTATTAGCAGCTACTTATAGGTTGTTAGAGTGACGCACGTATGCACGGACGGCAAGTAGGTTGCTGCGTCCGCAAAGTAAGTATGTTCGGTAGTCGAAACCGTACACTTTATGTAAGCACCCTATAAACAGAACTCTAAATTTGTCGATCCCGGAATCCCGGGAAATTATCGATACAAAAGTGATATTCCATAATAGGAAACACCTAGACTTTAGGTAAATATGCATCCGCATATATCAATCACTACAGCTTTTTACCGATTGATCGATGAAAACATTGGGCTTCAATTAATTGATCGATAGACTAGCAAAAAGCTAATCAATAGCTAATTAATTACTTTTTGCGGAATGAAACCTAATTACTACCTCGTTGATCTAGTGGTTGAAAGCACTACTGCTGAGGATGAGGTCCCAGGTTCAATTCCCAGGTCCGGTAAGGTATAACAGAAATTTCTCAGCATCAGCTCAAGTCTGGAATTTGAGCTCGGGTGATAGCTCCTATAGCTCACCACCTATTACATGGGACTTAAACATATCTGGCGAAATGTGGGTGTACTGTTAAGGTACACCTCTGCCCAACCCTTCGGGGATTAGAGGCGTGATGTTAAGTAAAACATAATTATTTTTGCTTAAGATTTTACAAAGCTAATCTTCTATCTATCCACGTATAGTTCGCGTCAAATAACTTTGCCGCTCTGAAGTTCGCGCAAACGACTGCGCAGTAGCACAGATTAGATATACAGATGTGACACTCCGCAGTTTAGGTATGGAGCTATAAGTACGCGGCGGGCTCGACTTGTCGGGCCAGGACGCCCCTCGCTTCGTGAGGAACGACATCATTCAGAGGGACCTCCGGATTGAGAGCCTGGACGAGTTTGTGCGGCGCCTCGCGAAGGGGATGTTCGCGCGTGCCGACGCATCCGCTTGGCCCCATGTCAAGCAGATAGCGCCCTGGCATACGCGCC
Organism: Dicycla oo; assembly: GCA_948252095.1. Classification (NCBI taxonomy): domain Eukaryota; kingdom Metazoa; phylum Arthropoda; class Insecta; order Lepidoptera; family Noctuidae; genus Dicycla; species Dicycla oo. The sequence goes on along the minus strand of OX411736.1, from coordinate 19,177,195 downwards.
CCCCAGACGCGAGGAGACCCTTGCCCCGCGACCTAGTTGCGGACGACTGACCCCATCACCGGACTGGACTTCCGAGTGAGTCGCCCTCAGTCTACACGCGGCTCACTTGTGACACTGACTCCATACAAATACATGCATCTGTTGCGTGGCGCGTGCTAGGTTAATATAGGCGTGTCACGTAGCAAACAACAGACGTTCACCTCTATACAGGCACCCAACTCACACGCGAAGTCGCGGCTCTTTTTATGCGGGCGGGCGACTCGCGTATACACCGGGCAGTGTTACACAGTACAATACCGCCCACACACTCAGAACACGGTCCCTTCTCACCATCCGGGCTCGGCTCGACCTGAAAACGGAGAGGTGAGGGGGGCCATACACCTCTTCTGTAGGAACGTCGAGTCCGTAACTCTGTCGCTGGATGCCATCTGCTGGGCTTCCCCCATGTAGGTGGGGGTCTCACCCGGTAGGGGTTGTCCGCCGAGTTACGGTGAAGCAAGCGGCGTTGGGCATCAACGTCGTGGCGTGCCTACAAACACAAATTTCAGACACCTCTTTACATGGGCGTGTATGCCGCACGCCCAAACATCCACTCGCCAGCGGCGAACAAAATGAGGGGCCCGTGGTTACGGGCCACCGTATGGCTTCCGCGGTCGGGGGGCTATGCCCCGACACCACACGCCGCGCCCCCTTACGGGGGCGTAGCGACATCCCACAGGTTGTCGGGCCAATTCAGTGCGGGCTGCTGCGCACCGGCCGGCTCGCACGGTCAGTTCGATACTCACTCACACGCCGCGTCGTAAAAGAAGACAACTAAGAGTTACGCGATAGAGGGGCAACTTGTAGGTGAATATAACTGTAGGTAATAAGCGTTGTGCAACCTGAATTGCACTTTATTGTGTCGTAACAAGAGTCGCTTTTTATTTAAATGATTTGACGCGATCAACATTGATCAAGGCATCGACACAACGTCAATAGCCTCGGCGTAAAACTAAATTAAAATGACAATTAACTTACAATATGTGTGGTAGCGTTAATCCTCAGCAACTTGAGCAGTTTGTCGAGTCTCTCCTCGAGCGGTCGGCCGGCGCCCAGCGACTCCAGCGCAGAATGTTCACCCACCGTCACTGTACGACCCGCTTCTAGAACGAGGCGAAATACGTTATGTATTACAATATTTCCATACACATAAAGATACAAGTCGAGCTAAAAGTAAAGAAAACCCATACTGCTGACAAAATATTAAATTATCAATTGACAAGTCAGTATTAGAATGTATATTGATAAAAGTATTTACAGAACTATAATCATTAGAATCAGTAATACAACTCCTTCAGACGCCAGCAGGTCAAGCTTCCCGAAACTGTCAAATTTTCCCAATCAATCTTGAACCTATTGCTTTAGCGATAAAGTAGAAAATCTATTAAAGAAATTTGACAGATTGTAGTAGCTTGATGTGCTGGCGTCTGTACAATCCTCAAATGTCAAGATTTCATGAAATAGTCAATAGGATTACCTGGTCTTAAAGAGTTGTACTGATGACTCATTAGAGTCATTTGTTTTGAGTTATTTGTTAGGGTCACGAATCATATTTTAATCAATATACAACCTATACTGACTCGTAAATTGCAAAAAACGTAAGAAAATTTGAATTTCGCGGGCTACCCTGGCGCTTTAATAAAAATCTTAAATGAACTCACTGACAGACAACGCACTGCCTGAATCATGGTCATGGTCTATGTTGTGTTAGGCATAGGCTGCATGCAGAAATACAAGTCAAGTGACGCGTCTGTTGCGCCGGCGGCCATATTGGAATACACAATGTATCTCGAGAGCTACGGTTTCCTAGAAAAGCGGTGGACGCACTTAACGGCCGCAGTGACAGCTGTGATGCAAAAGATGACAGCGGCAAAGATTTAAATCGTTAAATTCGCCCTATCTCCTCAAAAGATAGTCGCATTTCTGTTTCGTTTTGGCACCTCTGACACACAATGATGCAGTGACTTCACTTGAGTATCATGGAAACGCTGTTTAATAAAGTGTGAGCGCACTCTTGTCAGTATGGACCCTTTTTCTTGTGACGAAGTACGGTGAGGGCAAATCTAGCGATTTAAATCTTTGGGGTCAGGGTTTGACTTAATGTCAAGTACCACCAGTTAATTACAGATTTTCATGGCGGCCGTTACCGCTGTTGTTAACCGGAGTTTAGCTCGAGTTTGACGTGTTCCGGTCCCGTAGTTAGAACTCCTACCGCGTGAGCAAACCTAACAGTCTACATGAAACTTTGCACAAAAGTAAATTGAATATTTTATAACGAAAAAAAAAACTTCCTTAGTGCTCACTAAGGAAGTATTTTTAAAAATCCACCCCCTAAATGTGTTAATGGGAAATCCAATCGGGCACACGGCTTGAATACAAGAAAAGTGCAAAATTCTATAATTTGTTGCAGATATCGTTGATCTAGTGGTTGCAAGCGCGACAACAGAACTGGTCCTGGATTCGATTAGCAGGTCGGGTAATTTTTTCATTGAGTTTTACCACTCAGAAACTGGTTTCTTGCCACGTTGATGCGATAAGTTTGCCATATTACATGGGAATGGGATGGGACTTGAAACCTAACCTTTAGGAAAATACGAGGATGGTGTTATGTTAAGCCTGATCTCTGTCTTATACCAGTGTTGCCATACTTACCATGTATAGTAGTAGGATGTTGCGCAGGCACGTGGACTGCATGTAGGCGCAGGCGCAGGTGTTGCCAGCCTCTAGCGGAGCGTACTACTGCTGCCAACTGTAGCGCGAACAGGCCGCGGACTGTGAAAGGCTCCTCGCAGTTCGGGGAGAGAACCTCGACTAGCCATACGTCTATGTATTGGAGAGACGGGGATTTTCTGCAAACAAAGATACGGTAAGGTAATGTCAAGTCAGTCACTTATTTATTTACTCATTTTTAGGGTTCTGTACCAATATGGTTAAAAGGAACACTTATGGTGCGACTTAGTCTGTCTGTCCGTCTGTCACAGCTGGATATCTCAAGAACTACTAATGCTATCAACTTGAATTTTGGAATAGTTTTAGATGACGTTTGCAAGAAAGATTATTTTTTGCTTTGCAACAGGGACTGAAAGGGTTTCTTAAAAATTCGAAGTGGGGCCACTAGTCTATGTGGGGTATCGTCATATGAAAGAGCGTTGTTTGGGTATTATCGAACATTTTTCTTTTTTTTTTAGGCCGCATAGTTTTCGACTTTTGATGGAAAATGTAAAAAAATACAGTAGCCTTCCCTTATCTCCGAAGTTTGCATAGAGAAAAATCTGAAATTATTCTATGCGATAGAAGTTTATGTAAAGATTACAGGAAAAATAAAACGATGTCTCTAAATAGCACACTTTTTTATATATGATGGTACAGAACCGTCGGGGCGCGAGTCCAACTCGCTCTTGTCCGGTTTTTTCTTTAATGGCCAACCAAGAAATGTTTACAACGTTACAATTCTGAAATAATGTTTTACTAAAATTTAAAGTTATTCTAATAATTTCTTACAGCTTAGCACCGCACGCACTCAGTAACAAAATAATAAAGGTTTTCATGACATTGCACTCCACAAGGTGGCGCCACTTTCACCAAAGGTCTTCCATTTCGACAATGAACATAAAATATATGATGACATTTATCATTCGTTTCATTAATTCGTTCATCATTCAGTCACGTCACGACTGAAGAAAATTCCCGGACCTGACGTGTTAGTGCCGCCACCTTAGACTTCATTTTAGAAAACCCTCATTGTGTCAAGGAATATTGGCACCACGTCAAATCAATCTTACTTGTGTTGTTACTAGTCTAATCTAGAGCAACAAGTACTTTCTCTTTATCCCATTGACCAGATGAGACTGGGAGACGACCCAAGTTATTGTTTAAAGCCATCTTAGCACAATACTCACCGCTCCACCTTGGCCATGTCCAGCAGGTGGAAGTGCCGGCACAGCCCCACGTTCTTGTTGACGCACAGCACGTCAGACACGACGCGCACGTACTCGCTGCCCGACAGTCGCGGAGTCGTCGGCGCGCGGAGGGGGAATATCGTCTCGCCTGATTCAAGGTCGAAGAGGTCGGTTTTGTAGGGGGATAGGGGGCTGTGGACAGAATTTTTTTTATTGATTTTGATAATTTTATTTTATTTTATTTTATTTTATTTTATTTCTTCAAGATAACAAACAATTGCGCAATGCATAATATTTAGATACAGATATTTTATAAAACACTTAAGTAATCACGCAACCAGCATCGTTATCCACAAATTAATACAACAGTAAAAGTATTATGAGCAAGATCCAAGCAAACTTAGCAAACAATTATTGTCTATCATATAATAACTAGGTTTAGTGAACTAACATATTACAAACTAGATGTGTGAATATAACAACTAAAACTATGTGGTAACTATTTGAAGGGATTTTTTATGAATACTATTCTTATACTGTGTGAGTGACAATGCAAATATGTCAATATCAGCAAAATTATCGTTGTAACTTATCATTAGTCGACGTAATGGAGCTCGTTCTCCTGCGTTGGTTCTGCACCACTTCGGCGCGAATAGACTGTGAATGTAAGTATCACGAATACGTTGGGAGCGACTAGGTATGCGAAGGTATATTTGGTTTATTAGGTTATTACAATCAAATTTATTGTGACAAATCTTGTATAAGAACAATTGATCATGATACAGTCTCCTTTCTTTAAGAGTTGTCAGGGAAAATTTATCTAGAAGCGCGTGATATGATGACCACCTCTTATATAATTTATAGTTCAGAAACCCAAGATATTTACGCTGTACTGATTCCAATTGGTCACTGTATTTATTGTAAAAGGGGTTCCAAACACAAGTGGCATATTCCAGTTGAGATCTTATAAGTGCTTTGTATAGTAATAAGAATGTAGATGGTTTCTTAAATGGGTTGCAGGTCCGCCTTACAAAGCCATACAGTTGAAAACCCTTGGCTGTGATGTGATCAACGTGTACATCAAAGTGTAACTTTGAGTCAAAGAGTACACCTAAATCTTTAATTAGGGAAACTTTTTCCAGGGGAGTGTTACAGAGAGAGTAAGTGAATTGAACGGTATTAATTTTTTTGGTGAAAGAAATATACTTACATTTGGATAAACTTAGATGTAATTTATTGGTCAGACAATAAGCAGAGAATCGATCAAGGTCTTGTTGTAATTTAACACAATCCTCAACAGTTCTTATTTTACGAAATACTTTAAGATCGTCAGCATAAAGGAGGAAACCGCAATTTTTAAAACATCTGTTTATGTCATTTATGAACAGGATAAAAAGTAATGGACCAAGTATCGACCCCTGCGGAACACCAGATGTCACGCTGATCACATCTGAGGCAAATCCATTGATCACAACCTTCTGAGTTCTATTTTTTACATAAGACGTAAACCAACGAAGCAAACTCCCATGGATACCATTAAATTCGATTTTTTGTAAGAGCATGTTGTGGTCCACCTTGTCAAAAGCCTTGCAGAAGTCCGTGTAGATTGAGTCAACTTGCAATTGATTGTCCATATTTTCAAATAAAAAGTTAGAATACAAAACCAGGTTACTAACTGTGGAGCGATTTTGAACAAAACCATGCTGTTCAGGGATAATAATATTATGTAGGATGGGGTAAATTGCATTATGAACTAATCGCTCCAAGACCTTTGACAAGGTAGACAACAATGATATTGGACGATAGTTTTTAACATCATTTTTTGCACCGCCTTTATATACTGGCGTGATATTGGCAGTTTTCCACGGTTGTGGCACAATACCCTCCGTCAGGCTACGGTTGAATAGATAGAACAAAGGCACACACATTGACTCAGCAGTGTGTTTTAAAAAGAATGGAGGGACACAATCAGGTCCAGAGCCTTTGGTTATGTCCAGGCATTTAAGTGATTTAGCTATGGTATCCCTAGATAAAGACACATTGGATATACTTACTTCGTTGTTTACCGAAGAAGCAGAAACATTATTAACGTTGCTAGCATTGTTATCTGTCGGTTCATATACAGAACTAAAAAATTTTGAGAATAATCTGCATACATTTGCAGGTCCGTTACATACCTCGCTATTATATAACATAGTGTTGGGTATGCCTGTGTTACCTTTTCGACTTTTTACAAACGACCAAAAACGTTTTAAATCCTTACGCATGTCGGTTTCTATTGAATGGATATACCCATTGAAACATTCAGCAGAGAGTAACTTAAATCTCTTTCGGTATAAGGAGAACTGCTCATAATCCACGCAGTTTTTATATTTTTTCCATTTAATCCAGGCCTTTTCTTTATTTCTATAAATATGGATTAGTGGTCGTGAGAACCAAATAGGATATTCATTGGATTTGACTGGTCGCATTGGTACGTGAGTCCTGATAATTTCATAAATTATTTCATAAAAACTTTGGGTAGCAGCATCCAATGAGATATTATCCAGCACGGAGGTCCAGTCGACTAAATTAATGTCTTTATTAATGGCTGAATAATCGGCTTCTACAAAACGATATCTAGGCGCGGAGCACCATGCCATAGATCTATGCAGTAATTCAGACGAGATAACTGTCAAATAAGGTGGATGAAAAGTATCTACAGGTATAAGGGGAATGGGTGCCGGTACACACACACAAACGTCACTAGAAATCAATAGATCCAGAGTGCGGCCCATGTGATTCTTTAAACTGTTATACTGCTTACAGTTTATAGTTGTTAGGAAATTAAGTAACAAGATTTCCATTGAGGTATTGTCGTTGCGTACGCGCGGCATAAGTGCAGATGTATCATGTACAAGCCATTCAATCTGTGGTAAGTTGAAGTCCCCAAAAATATACGTGTTACTAATACTATGAGATAAAATTTCTTTCTCAAGCAAATTAAAAAGCGATTGGTAGATAGTTAGTGTTTGGTTAGGCGGAACATATACGCCACACACAATGTGAAACTTATTAACAGTCTTAGAATAAAACTTTAAAAGTACGTAATCAATAATAGGTGGCATGGTGTCATAACAACCGTCAGGACAAGGTATTGCCGTAAACTCACAACGCGTTACATTTAAACCGCGACGCACCGCAATCAAAACTCCTCCACCGTCAGATCTACCAGTCAACACGCGATTTCGGTCACTACGATAAACGATGTACCTTGAGTCAATGAATTCACCATCGTCGATTTCAGGTACCAACCATGTCTCAGATAAAACAATGATATCATGTGAGTCCGCCAGAATATTATTGTATAAAGTATTTAACTTGGTTCTTAAACCTCGGCAATTTTGGTAATAAATTGAAATGTCGCTAGTCATTGTGCCGGGTAAATATTATGTTAATAAGTGTTACTGTTACTAGCAGATAGAAAAACAAGTGACCCATCAGAATCAGCACAAAACGAAATCCGTCAATTGATTTTATAAGTATTAAAGATAATTTTGGATGTAAATGATCGCCACACAAGTTAAGCTTATACCTACTTAGTTGTTTATTATTATGTTTCCTGTATGTATTATAACGGTGTATTATTAATTTTAAAACCAGATATTTAACATAAAATGTAAAACCAAACACACAAATTCTAATGGCGGTGGATGTAAAAAAAAAGAACAAAAGATGAGTAGTCGCATACCTTGTCAGTCCACGGAATAATACAGGATCCAGAGTGTTCACGCGGAACATTTTATGTATCACATAGAACATAGTAAGATTTACCACGTTACTTACGATAATTTGACTGACATTTTTTTCAAACAATTTACACACACTTAATAATACGTAATTTAGTTTCCCAAAACACAGATGGAACATAGAAAGATTTACCGCGTTACATACAACAATTTCACTGATATTTATTGCAAAAAATTTGTACACACTTAATATTACGTAATTTAGTTTCCCGAAACACGGGGTTTAAGTTTAGTGATATCATTTTCCGAGCGAATGGCGATGGCAGCGGTGGGGATGTCAGCCCTAACAAGTACAACGCCGTGCTTAATCCAGACAAACTTGTATCCAATTTCTTTGGCTTTTTCTTTGGCTTGACGAAGTAATTTCTTGTTTTGCAATGTCAGGTGTTCATTTATATAGATTGTCCGTGGTGATCCTTGTATATTTATCTGCTCCGACGTGATACCCTTATTGAGGCGCACAGCTGATACAAAGTTGTCTCTAATAATTTGGGAAGCGAATTTGACTATTACATTCTTCGGTCGTGAATTGTTAGGGTTTCTTTGCGGCACACGATGGATTGAAATCACATCACGAGCAGATATAGGCTGTTTTATAACTTTTGCAATACTTTCAATAATTGATATTAGGTTCTCCCCACGTCTCTCAGGCAGGTTGCTAATCTCGAGATTACAACTACGTGCTCTTTGTTCCATGTACTCAATTTTCGCTTCCAAGTCAGCGAGGCGTGATTCATGTGTTTGGATGTTTCTTTCGACCACTTGAACGCGACCATTAACTTCCTGCGTAACTTGTTCGAGGTCGTCATATTTCATGCCTATGTACTCGATAGATTTTTGCACGCCTGCAAACTCGTCCAGCAATTTACCGAACTTAGCGTCCTGCTTTGTGAACCACTTCTCCAGTAAGGCCTGCATATTGTCTTGAAATAGTTTGAATTCTTGCCGGAATTCGGACGTGTGACCACGAGAGACTCCCTGCCGGAACGTGATGCAAGGAGGTGGCGATTCTTCGTCAATAAGAGATCCATCTACACTCATTTCGCCATGCCGAGGTACATCATCAGCGTCGTTATTGAATGTGCTGTTTAATGTTGTCATCCTGATGACTGCAGTCTCTGGCTCGTAATCTACTCTGTGGCAACGGACGGTGACCCGCGCAGTAGCGATAACACGTACAGTACACACACACACGCACGTATCCAACTAATTAGCGGAGTAAGTGAAGACAACAACCGGCCTGCACGAGTGCCTGGACGGAATGAATAATATATTCAACTAAAAAAGTGCTTCACTACACTAAGGTTAAAATTCATTGGCACATCAAAAAAGATTTATTTTAAGCAAAAGTAAAATCAGACAGCCATAGTCCACCACGCGAACCCAGTGCAGGTTGATAGATTTATTTTAACAAGGAAAAATAATTTTGATAAAATTATCTGCAATTAGAATTAATGTTCCAGGAGAAAAGGGATTATTCCGATCTGTCACCCTGCTATGTCCCCTTAGGCAGACAGATCGGAAAGAAAATTGATCTGTCCCACTGTTAGCAACTTTATTCAGTCCTATCTGTCCCAGATAGAAATGAAAAAAAGTTTGAACTGTCCTCACGTTGCTAACAGGGGGACAGATCAACTTTTTTTTTCCAATCTTGTACTCCTCCAAGAACCCGCTTTTCGTTTACTAAAAGATTCTTTTTATTATTTAGGTCCGTCTCTATACAATAAAATAAACAAAAAATGTCCTATATATAGATTGTCCAAACATAATTGTAAAAAAACTGTCCGCACATTCCTTCAAAATAAGACTTTCGACGAAACAGAAAAATATTTAATTTAATGAAGTTATCATAAGTTTGTATATTGTACCACTCACCCAAAACATAGGCCCACACTAATCCAATACCTTTACTTACGCACGCATACACTGCCGCACGCTCACGCACATACACACACCCACACACACACAAGTGCATACACACTTGCATACACTTTTGCACACACATACGAATGCGCTCGCGCACTTTAGCATTTTTTTTTTTAATATAAATAAAGATTATTATTATTATAATCTGTGCCTCTAAGGTGACAAAGCAGGGTAACAGGTCGAAAAAATCCGAAAAAAGTATATTTCTTTCGTTCACAGCACAGCGTTAATTAAATCACCCTGCGCATCTAGTATGGGCGTTCGATAAATCAAAAATCAAAATCAAAATGTTTATTGTGTCTCAAATGCTACATTCTATACATGAGTTGAGACAGCCCCAGTAAGTAATCAGAAACACTTGTGTTGGGGTTGACTCGCTACTTCCCTTATTTAATACAGTTTTGAGACTAAATTATTTTCTAATATAATAACACAAAATAAAATAAAACAAAGCAAAATGAAATAAAACAAAACCCGGCTAAGAAGCAAAGCCGGTAAAAATATGTGATTATTATAGTTTCTATGAACTTATTCTATTCATGCGTGTTGGTGTGTATGTGCGTGCGTGTGTGCGTGTGTGTGTGTGTGTGTGTGTGTGTGTGTGTGTGTGTGAGTGAGTGTGTGCGTGTTGTTGAGTGTATAATTATGCATGTACGTGTCAAGTTAGCAAATTCGTACTAAAATGTGGTCAGTTTCCTCATACGTTAAAGTTTTTAGCCACTCAGTTATAACTTTCTTACATTCATACATAACTTTAGGATGAAATTGTAGTTAGATTAAATTGTAGTAGTAGTAGAATTGTAGAATTTATTTTGTTATTTAGTAAATTTTAATAAATTTTGTTTGTTATAAACGCATATATGCTGACTGCATATATGCGTTGACGTAATGATCAGGCCGCACAACGCCAGATTGGAACGCACCCTTACTATACTATGATTACTAAGTCAAACAAACTTTTACAATAATAATATGTTTTGGTACTATTTATCATAATAAATAAGATTTTATTAATAATATAATTATTTTAACATACAAGTTAGCAAATAAATGATTGATCACGTCGGAGTCACCAATATTGTAGGCGTAGTGGTCTCAGGAATGTGAACAGAGAGGATTAAAACGTTATTTCAGTATTTATTCACTCACAAGACCTAATACGATAGATGAACTTTATAAAGATCAAAAAGCTCGCGTTTGTATTGTAGGATACGGGACAACTGAGGCTCACAGCGCATTTTATCGGATACAAAATGTGTGCGTCAACGTTCCTCTACATTTCTTTATTTTCTAAGCAGTACTTAGAAAGAAAAAGAAAGAAAATACGAAAAGAACAAGTTGGGGGAATATATGGTCCACATTCAAGCAAAACGGCCGACGCTCAGCATAATGCTGCGATCCTATACGAGACAGAGCCCCAGCACTGGTTTCCAGCGACAGCCGGCGTTGTCGTGTCGTGTTGCGTCGTTTTAATCTAGTAGTACTTACTCTCTAAAGAAGTCAATTGGCGTTGCTGTATCCCTGTAGCCCAGCAGGACGGTATCTGGTTTCATGGCGCCCAGTCCGGCGAGGCGAGCGAGTTGAGCCGCTCCAGAACGGACCGAGGATGACAGGCTCAGCTCTACGAACGCTTTTACCTGGATATGATATAGAGATGTCATATTAGGGTCATTTTTAGGTAATCCTATTATTGAATATATTAGTTATCGCATATTATGATACCATACCTTATTAGTAAAAGGGTATTCGTCAAATATTAGTGAACCGATTCATTATTAACTACTCAATCTAATATTGATACCTGCGTAATATTCTCTATAATAATTAATACAAGATTCTCGTGAATATGTTCACGTATGCCTATTACAGAAGTGAAAAGGTGATTACATTATGGAGTCGCTGTGACTGCTGTGAGCTTTGGTCACTACAAATATTGTTATAAACTAATATCAATATTAGCTAATACTAAGACAGAAACAAGTGACCATATTTAGAAAAAAACTGTTTTCATTGCTTGCTTACTTGGTAACCAACTCATGCAGCTTTCATCGAAGACTGACGTGTATAACACTATGTTTCTAAAATACAAACTTTACGCATGCACAACTATAAGAAGGTAGCCAGGATCTATTCATACAATGCAATATTCATCTCGCTCACTCGCCCACCTCGGGTCGGTTCAGGCGAGTCTAGCCACGTCGGCGAGTGAGTGAGATGACTGCGGTCGGCAAATAATAGCATAGCGAGTAATAGCGAAGCGATTCGGCCTATTATGCGTCCTTCCCTATTATTTGACTAATACCGGGTAACCTATTACTCTATATTCGTATATCCTAATATTAATATACATGGCTTGTATTATAATACCTGTACCTATTACGAATTTATTAGTGACACCTCTGATATGATATAGCACAAGACACTTATTTAAAAAAAACGCGGAATAATATTACAACCAGCATACACATCAGATCAACCATACATTTGTCGAAGTTTGGCATAACTTTACTCCGCCTTTATTAAAGGGGAAAAGTCTAGAAATAATTTGAGAAAAAAAAAATAGATCAATTGTTTCCGACGACTAATTAGTGTGTGTCTGTGAGGCGATTTTGGAGATTTTTCGACCCCCTCGAAATATCTCACCAAGGGACCGTTGGTCGCCAGATTTGGCTCGACCGCCTAATCTCACGTAAGATTTTTCAAAATGCGTATTTTTAGTGTAAATACGTAAGTAAATCTGTCCTTGATTACGTTAGATTTATTTAAATAAACATAGTTTTTTTTTATAATAAGTACTTATTGTTTATACACACAGGCATATACAAACTCACGCCTTCTTCCCATGGGGGTAGGCAGAAACTACAGAACGCCACCTACAATACTTACATACTCATTTTTTTTTTTCTTTCTTTTTGTACATACTCCTTTTGCCTCGATTACGTTCATACACGGACGCCTGTTGCGAGTACTACGCACCTGACCTTTCTGAAGAACATAACCAATAAGGTCACTATGTCTCATTTTTTATATTAACTAATTATCCTGTTTTCTCTCAATTTTACACTGTTTCATGCGGACAAAAAATTATGTGAATTTTACCGAGATTGCTCCTCTAGCCCACGTGAGATTGGATGAGATTCGGCTCGACCCTCTCCCTCCCCTAAACGTATTAACCCCCCCTACAGTGGCAAACGAGATATTGATCTGACATTGACAGAAGTGACAAAAAACAAAGTAAAATCTTCCAAAGTCCGTAGGTTATAGATGACTTCATTGATTTCGTACCATGATTGCATTTTCGGTTTTACTCGTACCATAAGGTAACCACTGAATGATTTTTATTTCTGTAAGTAGGTTTTCTACAAACAGTTTTACAAGTCAATCATGTTTTTTTTTAAAACTAGATGAGGTCGGCGATTCCTATCTGACTACTCTGAGAAGAAAGGCCGAAACAAACTCAGAGGTCACAGTCTCTTATAAAGTCCAGACATAATCTTGGTCACTTCATGTGAAGACCATGTAGATTGGTGTCTGAAATGGTCTTTTGAGGAAAGAACCACACAGATTGAGAGGACCTGTCCAGCCAGTGCACGCATTTGTCAGTAATCGCGCAGCTCAACTCAGAACTTAAGGAGCTCAACGATTCGACGAACAATACCAAAGAAAGGACATTGGGGTAGGCCGCATAAGTTACTCAAACTGCCAGACCATGATTAAAAATAACTGAGAGAAAAAATAAAACAAACAAAAAAGCAATGATCAACATTCAGGATTCAAAAATAAAAACAGATAAAAGCAGTTGGTATGTGCCCACGTTGGTCTTCCTGTGTGCTAAAATTTTATCTAGATCCGTTTTTTACGTGATAAAGTGACAAACATCCTACCATTTTCACAAAGATTCACATTAAAAAAATAAAAATTGTTTATTGACAGACAACGATAGTCCATAATGTTACACTGTGATATTGGGCTAAAAAAAATCTATTGCTTATTCTGTAAATAGGATATCGGAATCACCTTTAACGTCATATTTAATCAAGTAAGCTAGATGGAGTCGACATTACCTGAGAAGAAACGGCGAAACAAACTCCTGAGTTTGTTTACTTTACTGTACGGCTATATGTAAGTGGGCACGCCCTTTATTACTGGAGGCTTTTATTTAGGTATAAAGTTCTGCTTACTTTATTTTTATTTTATTTTATTTATTAGGGACAACAAACAGCAGTATATTAAATATTACACATGATTGGAGTACTAAACTAATAGAATTAACAAATACACTACTCACGACGTTATCCACAGATTACCATATAAAATAATTAGCATAGGTACTGTTAATAATAACAATAAGGGCAAACTAGAAGATACTCAATACAAAGTTAAAAATTATTACTCGGTTTGTTATTAAAGTGTATCTCGGAGAGCATAAAATAAAGTGAAAAAATCTAATCTAATAGTATCTGCGTCTTAACACTAGGGACAAATTTAAAGGTATGGAATCAGATAAAATCGGCATGCAAAAACAAGAGAAAAAAAAGAGAGAAACAAAAAACAATAAAATAAAAAGAAGTACGAACTTAAAGCTACATAAATACATGAGGTACAGGAATCAAAATCAAGTAACATCAAAACTTATGGCCGTTCCTTTAGAGTGGAAATAACTTGATTTTTGAACCTAATCTTGTTCAGAAATATAATATCAATTGATCCAAACTTTTTATTATAAATGTCGACCAATCGGTGCAGCGGAGAGCGTGCGCCTGAGTTGGTACGACAGAAATTAGTGGCAAACAAACACCGTGAGCGTACTTCTCTACTCTGTACTGTGCGAGGGACCAGGTAGCACAAACTTCTCACAAGATCAGAACAATCAAACTTGTTGCGGCATATACTGAACAGGGTCATCATTTCTAGGAGTGTGCGTCTAGATTGTAGGGTCAGGATATTATATTTTTAGTTTTGTATTGTGCTTCTGCTTGAGTATATTTTTCGATTTTTTTTTTTTTTGGTATTTTGGCGTGTGCTAGCTTACTTATAGCAAATAATTTAATTTAATGTTTTGTGTTGCGTAATGTACCTAAATTATTATGCGCAGTGTTATATAGAATCATTTTTTTTTTAACTGAACAGACAGCTTTGCTGCTGGGGAGTTTGTTGCGCCACTTCTTCTCCCCAGCTAAAGCACTAGGAAGTGGTGAAGGGCGGGCGTTTTGGGGGACTGTCTTATGTAATTTTGACGTTCAAAAAGTGCTGATTCTCAGCCTAGTTTGAATAAATGACTTTTGATTTTGATTTTGAAGTTTGTTTCGCCGTTTCTTCTCAGGGGTAAATAAAGAAACTTGAAAAGACTGTCCCCTGGGACAGTCTTTTCAAGTTTCTTTTTTTATTAATTATCATTATTTATTATTTTAAAATGTTTTTGACATATTTCGGGACCCCAGGTTCCCGGACTTTTGGAAGGCGTGCAAGGGGCCGTAGCCAACTCGCAGAGGCCCATTAGACAATTTTAAATAATGAGGAGGCACCAACCGATGGTTATCCCTGTAAGCACTATGCAAGTGCATCCAAGGACAACCGCCGTTTGGTGCAGGACTATTGCAGAACATGGAAACAAAACATGTTGGGCTGTGTTTGGGTGGCTGTGGACTGGTTACCTAGAACTATGGAAAGACCATTGCCCCTGCCTGACCAATGTTTTATATACAACTACCTTTTGCTTGCTGCTTCGCCCGCGTGCTTGTCGGAAATTATCCCACGGGAACGCACTACCGGGATCAAAAGTACCCTATGCTAATTCAGGTAATAGTCTACCCAAGTGTCAAATTTCATCCAAATCCGTTCAGTGGTTTCTATATCAATATAATTCAATCATGATTCAAAAGACACGTGGCGCCATCTATTATCATAAGAACGTTGTTGTTGTTTTCCTCGGGAACAGTACTTTTTTTCGGCATGAAAGGTACCCTATGTCCGTTTCTGTACACGTGACAACGTATATGCAAAATTTCAGGATGATCGGTTCAGTGGTTTAGGCGTGAAAAGGTAACAAACAAACAAACTTACTTACTTTTGCATTTATAATATTATATAGTTAGGAAGTTAGGATACACAGATAAAATGGCAGGGGGTGACTTGCACACTCAATAATGGGCCCCCGGATACGGTCGCTAGCACATAGTGAAGTAACGATAAGGAGGTAGCATGTCCTGAGGTGCATGAGTAGTGGAGTGGTATCCCACGGCTATCAGGAATCCCGGAAGTGCGGTCAAGATCCGTTCATTATTTATTATTATTAATATTTGGTTGTAAGATTATTTTAAGTAAAATTGCTAAAGAGTGTAACAAAATGCGCGGCAGCATCCGGACTGGCCTTTTGAGGAAAGTACCAGAAACAGTTTGAGTAAACCTGTCCCTAGAGAAGGACCATGTCGCTGCCATGTCTTACCTTGAGATGATCGATCAACTTGAGCCAGTACTTGTGCTCAGCTGCCAAAGGATCCCCCGAGCCATCCAGTTCACCTACACGCACGTGACCCACCACGAAGAGACCACCCTGTGAAGTAACGGATATTTTACGAAATGCAGAGACTGACTTATTTTTTTTTTTACTAAATAAAGGGTGTAGGATTCTCTTAGGAACAATTGATACGCATTATATGTTTGTTGGTAAGTCTCTTGCCGTTACCAAATCTGTAAACAGTATCCGTATTATCCCATATCCTGATTATGTTAGGCTAGAATGCGTGTTTGTGAACCACTGCTGCAAGATATCGGCTGGACCTGGGATCTTGCGGTATTGGCAAACTGTTGTCTATGTTACTTCAAAATAAATGTTATAATATTTTTACTATTAAATGGAGCGCAGCATGACGGGTGTCGTATAAACGTTGGTCGTTGTTTCATCGTGATGCGCAGGAGTTGCTCCCTAGTACCAAGTCGAAATTTCTATAAGACAGTTTAATTTTTTTCTCGAATTTAGAATTGCTATAAATATTGTGTAGGTAATAGGTAATACGAGCTGGTATCCGCAAACACGTCAATGAGCGAATCTAGCGTATTAAAAATATTATGTATTAGGTATGCTGAAACTGTGTGTACTCCCCGTCACTTGTCCTTAAAGGTTCATTAGAAAACCAGCGTCAGACAGCATCTGTCTGGCATTAATGCTGAAGTGAACCTTTTTGACGCAGCCGTGAGGCGCACACTGGTGATTAAACATTTTTTTTTATTTTCTTATTTGTATTTCGTGTTTCACGAACTGTGTCAAATAAATGTTATTCTTCCTGTCTTTCTAATTACATCAGCTGGAGTACTTACCTTCTTCTGATCGTTAACAAAGTCGATGAGCGGCGCGGACTGTCTCGGCGAGGCGATCAGTAACAACATCTGTGGTCGCCAGAACTTCACGTGTTCGCGACGAGGGTCCAGCAGTAGCAGGTATTTTCGGACCTGGGAATGTTTAGGCAGTCTATTAGATAAAAATAAGGTTCATATTTATGTACCAGTTATGCGAATAAAATTAATGTTTTCTTTAAAAAAAAGTAACTAAAAAACTAAAAAAAACCGGCTGCGGTAAAACTGAAAAGCTAAGAGCAAGCCCATTTTAAATTAAATTAAAGTTGGAAGCAGACCCATTTGAGTTTGGTAAAATATAAAAATGGAATGGGTCCCGCCTGCTTCTAACTTTTATTTAATTTAAATTGGGCTTGCTTTTAGCTTTTTAGTGTTACCGCAGCCGGTTTTTTTTTTAATATCTTTTTTTTTTTATTTACAGCTTTTTAGGCATTACGAATGTGAAAGATTTCGCAGATAATTTAGTTCTTGCAAGGAGTTTTGGTCGTGAGGGTTATTTAAAAGCTTTTTACGATTTGTCACTTAGAATTACTTATAAACACATATAAGTTGTATATATTTTTGTAATCACCTGTTAAAACCCTTCATTTTGATATCCCGCTCGAAGATATTAGAAGAAGACGAAAAAAAAATCGAACTCCACAATATCGCACCCCAAATCCGCCATTTTACTTTGTTTTTGATTTTAAAGTAATTTATCCAAATCCGTTCATTCATTTAGGAGTTCCGAGGGAACAAAGAAACGGACATACATACATACATACAGGTCAAACACATAACCCTCCTTTTGGGCTTCTCCACAGTCGGGTAATTTTTTAAAGCATGCGTGTGTAGCATCAAACCGCGTCAAAACTTTTTAAACGACAGTCATGTGTCAGTCTTATGTTTGTCACATCGAGTAACAGGAAAAATTCGCTTTTGTTTCGTTGTCTCTGTCACCCAAACATGGGTGACCGTCTCAAAAGCTCGATGTTTACTATATGAGCTAGACGCAAAATTAATATGTATTAAGTTGTATAAATACGAAGATCAAAGCTCAAGAGTTCTAACATTTTCAAGATTTATAACGCATATTTTTTTTTAACGATAAGCTGTTGCTATTTTCACCTTCATCATTCTCCTGCCCTTGTCCCAATTTATTTGGGGTCGGCGCAACATGTCTTTTTCTTCCATACTTCTCAATTAGTCGTCATCTCGGTAGTCACTCCCTTTCTGGCCATATCATCTTTCACACAGTCCATCCATCGTTTCTTTGGTCTTCACTTACTCGTATAGCCCTCCACGTTCATACTCAACACTTTCCTGACGACATTTTCCTCATTCCTCCGCATCACATGCCCATACCATGACAACCGATTTCCACACAACTTTTCAGTCACCGGTGTCACTTTCAGACTTCCGCTTACATACTCATTTCTTATTCTATCTATTCGCGTAATACTACACATCCCTCTTAGCATTCTCATCTCGGTTTTCACCTTACCTGATGAAATATAAGCGCCTGACTAAGCGAGCCCCACTTGGGATCAGCAGCAGCCGGCGACAACAGATGTAACGCTACCACTAGCGAGCCGCACGCCAGCGCCGCGCCCAGAGAGTACAGAGCGCGCAGACCGAACATTAGCGACGCACAGCCTAGTAAGCCCAGGAGAGAGGTCACCCACGAGAACTGCTTAAATGATGGCCTGTGAGATGTACAAAGTTTTTTTTTTTCGATTTCATCAGTGATAAACCATGCTGCGCCATCATGACGCACTGGGTACACGTGCACGTGCATGTGACCGGAGCGTCAGGTAAGCGCAGACGACGATATTTGAATTTTTTTTTCTTTCTTTATTTGTTACATAGTCTGTAAGTATCCTTTACTAACAATGCAATTTAAATATATCTGTCTGTTACTAACATAGTTTATAAGTCGCGTGTATTACTAACAAAATTATGGATGTCATGTCTGAAATAAAATATTTTTATTTTTTTTTTATCCTCAAATTCAATTTAAGTGAATCTACACAGCGCGTATTCGTGCGTAATCGATATTCGGCTATGATTTGAAACGTGAAAATGTGCAATCTATACAAGTCAATCAATCAATCTGCCTAGCCTTATCCCAACTATGTTGGGGTCGGCTTCCAGTCTAATCGGATGCAGCTGAATACCAGTATTCAGCTGCATCCGATTAGAGGAACCATGGAGCGACAGCCTATCTGACCTCCACAACCCAGTTACTAGGTAATACGATACCCCTTGGTGAGACTGGTTGTAAGACTTTCGGGTTTCTGACGACCCGTAACGACTGTCAAAGATCCTCGAATGACAGCCGGGACCAACGGCTTAACGTGCTTTCCGAGGCACGAAGGAGACTCGGTATGAAAAGATGGTCACCCATCCACAGACCAACCCCGGCAAGTGTAGCTTAACCTGATGGATCGACACGTACAGCTGTTATTACACAGCCACGACGAGCTCCTATACAAGTATCTGTTTGAAATGTCAAAATAACAGCTTTTACTAAATGCATAAGAACGTATATACGGTAATTACACCAAAAAAGCAATTACAATTTTTTTTGTCTGTCTGTTTGTCTATTTGTTCCGGTTAATCTCCGAAACGGTTGCACCGATTTTGACGGGACTTTCACTGGCAGATATCTGATGTTATAAGGAGTAAATTCGCGTCATGTAAGTTTGTCGCTCTGAAACCAGGCTTTCTGATGCGCATAGCATGGCGCGCCACTATTTTAGGATAGATCTTGACTACTGCGCAGTTGTAGCCTACTTCAGAGCGGCAAACTTAGATAACGCGAACTTTAACTTAGGGTACTTTAATTTTAGCAAAAAGATTTAGAGTTCCGCGCAAAAAATTAAAACCCATGTAATTCGAAACGACTGGACCGATTTTGACGGGCCTTTCACTGGCAGATAAAACAAGAAAAAAAGAGGTAAGGTACTTTTATTTTAGAAAAAAAAAGCCTATGAAATTGTGAACAAACTCCGATTCAAATAGGGAAGTACTGACATCCTAGCTAGCCTAAATTTAAATGTGATCATTTACTCGTAACTAGAGGGCAGGAATTGGATATGTTCTGTACACTTGAGTTGACGGAGTTTTAACGAGCACGTTTCGAATAACTTTATGTGATCGTATTTTTTTTATTTGAGATGGGTTTGCTCTTGACTCTAGTCTAGGTCGGAAGCGACAGAGACAAAGTCGACGATGGAGTGAGCTTACCCAGAAGAAGCCTGTTCACTCTCACTTTAAAAAGATTAAGGTTGTATGCGCTCAAAAACTCTGACGCAGGTAGAGAGTTCCACTCTATGCTGTGCACATTATAAATGACATTTGGAAACGCTTAGTGCGAATAGGTGGAATAGCAACGAGGTAGGGATGGTACGTCCGGCCCTGGTACGGAGCGAGAGTGCATGGGAAGCCGTCACCTCCTTCTGCGAAGCAGTAATGCTCGCGAAGGAGGAGGCTGAACGCGTGAGGGAGAGGTAATCTTTGCGCCCTCACGCCCCTAGTCGCCGCAGGAGACGCCCTGGGCGTCGGGAATCGATAGCCAATTCCCGGCCACCGTAGGCGCGGGCTTGCGGATGGCGAGCAATGGGTAGCTCGCCGTCCGGTAAGGACCAGGCCCGGGTCGACGGCGCGTTGTGTTCCACGCGCGCCTCAAAGAGATGCCAGCACTAGCTGAAGGGGTCCACTAGGGCCGATGCCCGCCAGGGTTGCGGGTTGTTCGAAAGAGTTACCGTGGCCCTGGCACAGGCAACTGAAGGAACACGGGTGGGTTTTAGTCAATAGAAGTCTGACACGCCCTCCCGCTCCACCCAGAGCGGCAGAAGTTATTTGATGATTCATCCACAAAAAAAAAAAGGTGTGCTAAAACTAAAGTTCAAATCCAAGATATGCGAACAGTGGAAGCCGATGGTCTATTTGGGAAGAAAACTTTGTCATAGGTATGATCTCCCCAGTAGCTAAGGGTGCCACTAATAAAAATCAATAGGATTTCATAATCAAAGATAGCGGCGATGAAAATAATATATTTTCATGGCTATAATTTTCATGCTAACAATTCTAATTAATTTTATTTTATGAAAAAACCAGTTACCTAAAATTAGGCGCTGAAGCCAAATCCAGTCCTAGACACGCCAGATTAATGGCGAAGTAGCTGGTCATGAAGAGAACGGAGTTGACCTGCGCGATGGCGTTGAGCGAGTCGGCCATGATGCCCACCTGCACCAGCAGCCAGGATGTGAGCACTGCTACCACTGGGTTACCGGAGCGGGACGCCATCGGGCTCAGGAGGAAACCTAGGGGAGAAGGTGGAAATAGAGATTGTTATAAGTGTATATACGAAATGATGTTATTTGTCGTTTTTCTAGTTCTTTTCGTTTCTGTACCTGTGTTTCTATGAACCAAACCAGACACTCACTCCCACCTATATGCACACACAACACACTTCCACCGCATGCACACTTACACACATACACTCATCAACTTACATAATTTCACAAATACTTTTTTTTGCAATTTTACTTTCTTTTTGTAATTTTAATTCCCACATATTTTATGTTTTATCTTCTTTTGTAACTAATGCTACTTTGACCTACAAGTGTTACCAAATCACAATAACCTTGGTTGTTAACTTTCTAGTGACATTCTAAAATGCTGTTAGATTGGAAATATTGTAGAACCCATGGCTGAACGCTGACCCTCAAAATACAGGTCCAGGCCTAGTTTGGGGGTTAGGAATAGATTTGTGGCAATACATTCGTATGCTATTTTATGAAGACTGGCTTGTAACATGAATTTCTTAGTGTCAATTTTTTTTATTTTACGTTTCTTATATTGTTTGGGCCTAGTAGGTAGCAACATTTATTTCAGCGTCAGAGGCGTTTTGCATTTTTATCGTAACATTGATAAGTTTATGACAGCAGACTAACTTGATCTTCTTTTTTCCGTGGAGAAATGCTCATGCATACTGCACTACCACGTGGAGATAGTGCAGTTATGTGGGACTCCAATCCACTAAAACTCCACGGTGTCCTCGTCAGTCGCTCTCGGGAGCACTTCTTGTGCGCCGGTGATGGGGATCACCGGCGCACAAGAACACATTGCGTGCCGTCACCACCCCATGGACCAAACCAGCACATGGGCGCTAAACGACCCCGTGACTAGGTACTCTTGGTCCCCCTGCGACCGGTCAGGTCAGTGGCCCGGCCGCAAAGGATAGGGAGAGCGACTCTCCTCCTCCCCTGTGGCCCGACCGAGACAGACGGTGGCGACCCCGACAAGGCCGCGGAAGGTAGGGAGAGCGACGCACCGTAATACCGGCACTCCTCTACCGTCGCGGCCTCCAACCCTCAGCCGCGATGCCTCACAAACGACATCGCGGCCCGCCTCAGTTGCGATCTGTTGGCCGCTACGTCGTCGTCGACTTCCCGAGAAAAGCCCTGACGAGCGGCCCCTCCTCGGGTTCCACTTCGCTTGACCGTGGGTGACCAAGCCACGGCTACTGAGCCCCCCGCCTCGACAATGCGAGAACCCACCGGGGAGACTAACTTGATCTTGAGATTTGATTATTTACTTTATGTCTGGGCAGCTATACCATGGAGATACAATTCAACCTAAGCATGATCTACCACCGAATATTTTGGAAAAGAATTATGATGTATTTCCTATTTTTTTTTTTTTTTTAAAGAACAATTTGAAGCGACTTACCATATATGTTATCTTTCGCTAAAGCTTCCAGTACTCTTGAAGCACCGATTAAATTGGATAGACCAGCGGAGAACGTAGCCATTAGCATACCTGTAAATAAAATACAATTTTAATAAAAATCTTGTCCCTTCTCTCTTGAAGTATTGGGTCATTGCATAAATAATGATACGATTTTAAAGAAATCAATTGAAAAACGTTGATAACACAAATGTATTCAATCAATTATATAATTGCCTTCGTTTTCTGTAACCATTCTCCAGCGATCTAGCAGCATATAGATCCCCTTTTTAAAACAGGAGGCGGGTTTGTTGGCAAAAAAATCATCTAAGTGAATTTTGATCGCTTTTTCGTTTTATTTTTTTTTTTCATACAAACTATTTATAGAGAACGAATTAGATAATAATCCAATGGAGCGATATCTGGAGAGTAAGGCGGATGCGAAAGGATTTCCCAACTCAGTTCTCTTAATTGTTATTGGGTCTGGAATAAGTGTGTGGGCGTGGGTTATCTTGATGAAAAATTATTCCTTTTCTGTTTGCTAAAACTGAACGTTTGATAATGATATTCTAATTTAATTAATCTATTTGCTGGCCGTATTTATCAGAATCAATCGTTTTATGCAATGAAAACAACTCGTAATATATGACGCTTTTGCAGTCCCACCAGAGAGACAATAAAACCTTACGCGGATGCAAATCTTTTTTGGCTGAAGCTAATGCGACGTCACCCTTTCCCGCCAACATCTCTGACGTGTCCTGTTATCGTTTAAAATCCATTTTTCACTGTCGGAACACGGAGCCTTTACGAAACTCATAACGTGTCGGAAATGTAACGAATCTTCACTAATTTTTGTAAACAAATTGCGCGATAATTAGCACGTCTACAAGGCGGATGAGCACAAATCAAACTATTGAGGAGCGTGTTCTACGCAATGAAATATAGAAACAAAGAAAACAAAGGTAAAAGATAAACTTATTAGGACATGTTCGGTGACAGTAAGATCGTATCATTACTTATGCAATGACCTATTATTTAACTTTCATTCGAATCAATCTTCATTCGAATTTTTTTGACTCGTTTCGAGCTCGATCGGTTTTTAATCATAAGTTCAAGGAGTGGCGACCTTGCTGCGTCATGCACTCATGGACAACAACTCCGTTTGAGCTCGAAATACGGGAATTTGAACCTTATAAAGTACTACTTTAATAATTGTTTTTGTCCTAGTTCGTGCCAACCCAAAAGAAGATACTTATGGTGAAATCACGCTTACACGCCCGGATCAGTGCAAATGCACTGACAGTGCTTATGCGTGCCAATGGACGTCTCGCTCTAGTGAATCAACGTGCAATGGAGCAACTTTAGTTGAGGCAACTATCAACTTTTTATGATCGGGAAGATCATAAAAACACTTTTTTCTATTGAAATTAATTTATTGGGTACGTACAACGGTGCAACATGGCGAAGAGAGAAGCACAGATACAATAATTTTCACCTAGAAAACTACAGATAGTGAATTGCATGCTACAGACTCGCTACAGATAACTCAAGCCTTATGTTTTATCTTTAATTGAACATTTTAAAGTTTCTTTTAAAAGTTACCAGTTGCTACAGCCACAGATTAATACAGATGTGACACTCCGCCGTTTAGATATGAAGCTACAAGTATGCGGCGGGCTCGACTTGTCGGGCCAATTCAGTGCGGGCTGCCGCGAACCGGCCGGCTCGCACGGCCAGTTCGATACTCACTCACACGCCGCGTCGTAAAAGAAGACAACCGTAACGAGTCAGAAGGTATGAGAGTTACGCGATAGAAAGAGAGGAAACTTGTAGGTGAATATAAGCGTTGTGCGACCTGAATTGCACTTTATTGTGTCGTAGCAAGAGTCGCTTTTTATTTCAACGATTTTGCGGAGTGTCCCATCTATATTAGTCAGTGCTACAACCAAATAGACGAGTTTACGGTTGCCGCAATTTTATGGCAATCTGTGAGCGACTTTAATAGCCGAGTTGCTCAATCTACGCTACGTACAGTGTGATGATGGATATCGAAGAAGCAGCATTTGTTCTCATTCTTTTACGTCGCCACCGTCGACGAGGACAGGGAAGGGAGGGAGGGAAGGTGTGAAATCGCTCGACGCGTTGCGATTGCCGACCCGATACAAATTCGACAGTTGCGGCAATCAGAAACTACTTAGTCATCGATTGTAGCAACTGAAAACTGTTGTCGAAACTCGCAACTCGAGTTGATACGTGTGCGCAGTTCCATTGAGATATATGTAAACAGCTAGTTGCCAATTTCTGCAATAGTTGCTCCATCTGCAAAGCGACTAAGAAGCAGAAGAAAATAGAGTTACAGAAAAATGCTGATCCATGTACAGTCAACGTCTAGAAGTCCACTTACACCGCAATGACCATTATCGTCTGCGCTATACGGGCTGCCAAAGTTGCCAGTGTGTAGTATTGTCAAACGTTCTTATAGAAGAAGGTCATAAGTACAACTAATATTGCTATGCCATAGTTTTGTGAGATTGCTAGTCGACTTCTGACTGTTATAGTACGTGTGATTGCTGACATGTGTGTGTGACCTGCCATGCCGCAGGTCGTGGATTCGATTCCCATCCAGGACAAACATTTGTGTGCATGAACATGCCTGTTTGTCCTGAGTCTGGGTGTAATTATCTACATAAGTATGTATTTACAAAAAAAAAGTAGTGTATGTAGTTTATCAGTTATCTGGTTTCCATAGTACAAGCTCTGCTTAGTTTGGGATCAGATGACCGTGTGTGAATAATGTCCTAGGATATTATTATTATTATTTTACCCTACTAAACTCTCAACGTCACTCACCGACGGCTATGAAAGGCGGCCACACATTAATAGGCAGGAGGTAGACGTAGTTGTTGACGAGCAGGTCGCGCGAGCACGTGGCCGCCGTCAGCACGCTCAGCGCGATGTACGAGATGAACGTGAACAGTAGCGCCGCCAGCGTGCCGAACGGGATGCTGCGGGATGGGTTCTTCAGTTCACCTGGGGACAAGGAAACATAATACTATCTGTGCCAACAAATTTTTGTCCTCTAACAGAGGCGACGCTAAAAAGAACGACGTCTAAAAAATCAGTTGCAGAGGCGCAATAATAATGGCAAGTAAACACTTCGTTCTCAATAATTTTTGACTATTTTCTTAAATAACTTTAAAACAGTTTATTTTAAAATTATAAAAAAATGAATTATTTGAGACCCTCACAGTAAGCATTTGATATATCGCACGGTACAGTTTGCAAATATATTTTTTTTTATTTTCTTGGTTGCCCCCCAAAATTGACACCCATATTCAAAATTCATTTATTTATCGTGTTTGCGTCACAGAAATACATACGTGTACCAAATTTCAACTTAATCGGTTCATTAGATTCGGAGCAAATTGACTGTGTCAGATGGACAGACAGACAGACACATGAGTGATCCTATAAGGCTTCCGTTTTTTTCCTTTTGAGGTACGTAACCCTAAAAATCTGCCCTACATGATAATAATCTACTATAACCATAGACACTTACCACTCATATTAGCCCCCGCCATGACCCCAGTCACCCCAGTGAATAACACCCCGAAAACGCTCGCAAAATCCACCATCTGGCCATCCGCAGTGGTGTAGTCGCGATCGTACTTGGGGTACAGGTTGTCATACAGCGTGGTTGAGTTTAGACCAGTGTAGGGGAACGTTGTAGCGTTTACGATGTGATTCGTGTCTGGTTTCTCTATCTGAAAAAAAAAAACAAGATAGCTAAATACATGTAGTCGTCTATTTGAAAATACGGTTTTTAGAAACCTAAAGTTCAAACTCCCGTATGCCGACATAAGCAAGAATGAACAGGCATCTTCTGGGCACGCAGTCAGCAATAAACAAAAAATTAAGTAATATCTATAATATTAGACCCAGTCCTACAGGGTGAATTTTTCAAGTGGGCGTGGATGGCCAAATCTGAAACTATGAGGAACAGCGGAAAGTACTCAAAGGAGTCTCGGCCTCAATTTTAATGAAAACTAAAACTGCATCATTGGATTTTTGAAAAATCCATATCAAGGTTTAATAGGTAGGTAACATAAGAAAAATAAAAAAAGTATTTTGTTAATAATGAGCTCTTTTCCTTTAGTTTGCCGTATGTTATTACTTCCCAGAATTCGATCCTTATTAGCGACAATATCGAATGGTGTAATAATACAGTGTGTTTTTTTTTTTTTTTCAAAATCAACGGGTTCGATTCCTGGCTAGAAAAATTTATTTTTCAAAAATCCAATGATGTTGTTTCACCCTGTATACAGAACCCTATAGGGGAAATATTTAACTAATACTCTAAAAACTTATTGACCTAATGATGGTACGCTTTTGAAATTAATGAACCCCTAAAGCCTTTAAACTGCGCTCATGAGGAAAAGTACTTTCTGTACGGCCCCACCATTTACAATAAAATACCAAAATAGTACAAAGATTTAAATAAAAATATATTTAAAAAAAGATGCGAAATTTATTAACAGAGAAATGTTATTATCAAGAAAATGACTTCATGAATGACACTTTTTGATTGTTTAATATTGCTTTGGACTCAATATAATTTCATACACACTTTTTTTTTAGAAATGTAGCCTCGTTTTAACGTTTCGACCTTTTTTCACAGTTGGTCGCAGTAACTAAGGTAGGGTTAGGTTAGGTTAAAACTGTGACCAATCACGTTGGTCGCAGTTACTTTACTTGGCTACTCTCATATCGTAAAGTTCCAATTATTAACTTCAAAACGAGTTTATATTGACATACTTTATAGAGATGTTATATTAGGGTCATTTTTAGGTAATTCTATTATTGAATATATTAGCTATCGCATATTATGATACCGTACCTATTACTGGGTATTAGTCAAATATTAGTGAACCGATTCATTATTAGCTAATCAATCTAATATTATACCTGCGTAATATTCTCCGTAATAATTAACATGAAATACAAGATTCTCGTGAATATGTTCACGTATGCCTATTACAGAAGTGAAAAGGTGATTACATTATGGAGTCGCTGTGACTGGTGTGAGCTTTGGTCGCTACAAATATTATTATAAACTAATATCAATATTAGCTAATACTAAGACAATGCGACAGAAACAAGTGAGCATATTTAGAAAAAACTGTTTTCATTGCTTGCTTACTTGGTAACCAACTCATGCAGCTTTCATAAGAAGCCCGACGTATGTAACTATGTCTCTAAAATACACACTTTACGCATGCACAACGATAAGCAAGCAGTCAGATTCTATTCGTACAATACAATATTCATTTCGCCCGCCTCGGGTCGGTTAGTGCGAGTCTAGCCATCTCGCTCACTCGCCAGGCGCCGAGACGTCGGCGAGTGAGTGAGATGACTGCGGTCGGCAAATAATAATAGCATAGCGAGTAATAGCGAGGCGACTCGGCCTATTACGCGTCCGTCCCTATTATTTGACTAATACCTGGTAACCTATTACTCTATATTCGCATATCCTAATATTAATATACATGGCTTGTTACCTGTACCCTCAGTTTAAGTATCCTGTAGACGGAGCTATAACTTGTTGCCGCTCTTGTATCCGTGTGTCAAACAAAGTATTGTTCTCTCTGTCTATTTCACAGAGTTCACGAACGAGTAAAGGGTACAGCACATGTAAGTTTGGCAACGTCGCACCGTCTGTGTAAATCGTGTCAACAAGTGACCGACTTAGTCGGTCAAAACATTGCGGCTTGGTGCAGTTTAAATGCGAAATATTAAATAATATCAGTGGTTTGGCTAGGACAAAATTAGTAAAGTGAAAATATGCTGTGTGCGGCTGTATATTATTCATCAAGAATAACGAAAGAAGGCGTAATAGACCCAGAATTATCATTTCACACGTAAGTCTATGACAACAATTTTATCGTTAATTACAGAGGTTAACTGTTAGAAAATCGATAAACATTGAAGATTTACATATTAAGACTAAGATTGTCTTATATCATATTGATAAAAAACCAACTTTTATAGTCTAAATTAATGTTTAAACTAGGCATTGTTTTAGGCGTGAACTGCAGGGATGTGTACAATATTATCGATAAAATCTATCGACGTTTGTTGTTGATATAGTATAATAATTTTTGCTTACTGTTGTAGGTTTTCATAATATTGTGAAATTAATAAGAAGTGAGTGGATTAAAGCTGTTAAACGTCAGAACTAGGAACATGAAATATTCAAGGCTTTGCTCCAAAGAAAGCCACAGCTATCCTGCTTCATAACGGCTTTATCTATTAAAAAAAACTAAAGTCTGAACCAACATCCAATTTGCAAAATAAAAAAATTCGTTTCATTTCATTGTAATCCAATATAATGTACCTGTGTAAATATTACAATAAATAAAATCGTAAAAATATACGTCTGATTATTTATTTAAGTTGTACCCTTAATTGGTAATAAATTGTTACATTAATTTTACATAATACCATATTTATGTGCCCATAATTTATATTTAACAAAGCACACATTATTATAGTAGGTAAGTAGGTATTAGCTTCTATCCGCAGTTTCACTCCTGTGCATTTTTCGTTAAGCAAAAAATCGATGTACTACCATAGTATACCATAGTATGATTTGAAGCGTCGACCCTTCCCTAGTCACGCACACTAATACTACTCTAGAGCCGCACACTAACAAGAAAAGGACACGCGTCTCTCTTAAAGGCTCCGTCTACAGGATATTTAGTCTGAGCCTGTACCTATTACGAATATATTAGTCACACCTCTAATACTTTATATAAACAAAATACCGAAATTTAAAAATAGAAAGAATCATATTATACTTAGCACTTTTTCTCAAAAATAATGTTATAATAGTAGTTTATGAAACTGTTGAATAATGAGGGGTACACTCGTGAGGTACTTTTAAACACACACTCGTTTTAATCACCTATCATCTGCAGTTTCATACACTAATTATCTACTCTCATCAAAGAGAATTAAACCACTTGAGAGCTGATAAACCGATTTCGTCTAGGCACACGACTCACCACTGCGGGCCGGGGGACGAAGTAAATACAGCGGTTGTGTTGTGATTGGCCGATGCAACAATGTCAGGACGAATGTTCCAAACATAGTGATGTAAGTCAGTTTTACAACAATAATATCGATATCGATAAAATCGACGTCTATTAATTCTACATTTTTTAAAACTATACTGATAGGGTGATAACTGGGTCGCAAAGAAAGCTTGTAAATTATAAAGTTGTTATATGTAACTTATTTTTTCTAAAAATTAAACATATTAAACTGACATATGTGCTTATACATAACAAAACAGGCAAAACCAGGGCCGGTGTTGCTGGACTGGCTTCTTTAAAGTTTCAAAGCAATCAGCTGTGAAACGCCTTGAGCAAACAACACTATACGTTTTGGAAACCAATGTTCCCTGTGAACTGCATAAATCGATTTTTCTTTCAGTTCCGGAATATTTGGAAAACTAAACTGTAAATATTTTATTTTTTTTTATTTTATTTTATTTGGGAAACAAACAGATGCAATAACAAATATATGTATACAAATAGTTCAACACAATCCAGAAACAGTTTCCACAGATTACTATACAACTAAATTATATGTACCTAAGTGTAACAACAACCAGAAGTTCACACCGTTAAAATTTTACTGAGTTTAGAATTTAATATTATATAACATACAACAATAATATTATTTAAATTTCGATGCCAAAAAATTTCTTATATAAAATTTGAATTTGGGTAGAGAAAGGTGAAAGATATCTAAATCTTGATTTGCTTTTAATGAAATTGTGTCGTTGTACAGACGACATGCTCTTTTAACAAAAGTATTCTTACCATAATTGGTTCGGGAGAAACCAATTTGGAAGAGAGTTCTTTTGCGTGCATTTAAGCGTGGACATCCAAAACTTATTTTGCTGAGAAGATAAGGGGAGTCCAATTGGCCTCTAATAATTTTATATAAATAAACTAGATCTCGCTCTGCACAACGTTCCTCCAATTTCTGAAGTCCAGTTGTATGATCAGTTCCAAAACTAAATCGCCAATTCAAGTGCTTAGTAAATTTATTTTGCAATTTTTGGATTTGTTCAATATAAACTGCTTCAGTGGCGTGGAATCCCCAGTATGCACTGGGGATTCCACGCCACTGAAGCATATTCAAAAATCGACCTAACAAGTGTTTTATAAAGAAGTATCAATGTTGACTTATGTTTGAAATCGATACTAACTCTCAGTACGAATCCCAACATGCGAAATGCCTTGTTGGTCATAGTAGTAATTTGAGAGTTAAATATGAGTTTACTATCAAGTTGGACCCCAAGGTCCCGCACCTCGGTCACTCTATTAATAGGATCATTATTGATCTTATAGTTGTATTTTATAGAGTTTTATTAAGTAATATTACTTTTTACCATTTAGGGAACATCGATAATATCGTCATTATGGACTTTGTTTGGAAGTTGTCACAACACTACAGCATTACGTATTGTACCAGACGTCGCAGACGTATTGCCAATACCCTAGTGAGAGAAAAGGACATTTTTGTGCCATTTTACGTAAACAACCAGTTTAGCTTGAGTCCTGCAATTATCCATAATATTATTAAATTATAAACATATGTTACTTACCGATGAAAAGTTATGGCATCTTTTTTATAGCTAAATGTTCTAGATGATTTCCTACACCATTTCATTGAACAGGAACTCATATTGTTTTTATTTATGCAGAAATGTTTTAAAAGGTATCAAAATTACCGCGTGTGCAGTGATCCAATAACTGGTCAAAACTAAAATGGCCACTCATATTGTCATCTAACATAAGTGCAATTTATGTGTCGTGAGCCTGAGTCGCCTGTATGAGCAGTCAAGACGCTGTATAGTGATTGACTCTCATACATAGGAATTGAACCTGAATAAAAAAAAATCCCATAAAATTCAGGGTACAACAAAACGTATGAATCGTGCCAAAACCCAGCACATCAACGCGTATGCGCTAAAGCGGGCGCTGCCACAGACAAGTAATAAATTGGAATAAAAACTTTTTGTAAGGCTATAAAAATGGCACGCCCCGCACATGCGTCTCATTAGAAAAAAAAAACAATTGATGGAAACTCCTTGGTGATCAGCCGGTCTATTCTATAAAAATCTCATCGAATTAATTTAAGATTGGGTATTCAAGTATAAATCAAAATTAAAAACTTACCATACTAGGAGGCGTCACAAAGAAGCTTAGGAAAGCGCTTCCCAAACAGATGAGCATCGTCATCCAGATAGCAAGACTAGTTCTGGCAAAGAGTGAGGCTCCGGCCAAGGACACGCCCAGTCCGATGGCGTTCAACCCAGAGCGGTACAGGAAGCGGTACCACCAGCCATCTGGGATACCTGGGTTGGAGCCCACCAGGTAACCTGCAAGAACGGTAGAAAGGGTCTTTACGGTAAAACGTTTTTTTTTTGTTACATCATAAGTTCATAACTCAAGGGTATTAATGAGGCCATAATTTTGAACAACTTTTACTATGGGACGAAAGCTAGAATCGCGAAAGAAAATCACAGTTCCCTACATTTCGACGAATCATGCGAACATAAATGAAGGAACAGCTGATTTTCTTTTCACGATTTCAGGTTTGAGGCCATAGTAAACGTTGTTCAAAATTATGCTCTCATTAATACCCTATAGTTAACACGTTTACAATCTTTGAAAAATTATATTTATTTTTATGGAGGTTATGCATGTGACGTATTTTTTAGGGTTCCGTACCTCAAAAGAAAAAAACGGAACCGTTATAGGATCACTCGTGTGTCTGTCTATCTGTCCGTCTGTCACAGCCGATTTGCTCCGAATCTAATGGACCGATTGAAGTTGAAATTTGGTACACGTATGTATTTCTGTGACCCAAACACGGATGTGTAACGTAAATAAATGAGTTTTAAATATGGGGGTCAATTTTGGAGGGTAAATAAGAAAAAAAAGTATTGCAAACTGTACCGTGTGACATATCAAATGAAAAGGGCTTACTGTGAGGGTCTCAAATATATATTTTTTTTATAATTTTAATATAAAGTATTTTTTTAAGTTATTTAAGAAAATAGACGAAAATTGACCATTCCCCCCGTTATCTCCAAAAGTACTGAGCCAAACATTTAAAAAAATAAAAATACCGAAAGTAGTTCAATACCCATAGACTACAGGAAAACCTACAAGAAGTCTATGGTTTTAAAACAAAATGGTAAATCGCTCAATATTGTGCGTACTAACTTACATTTGCAGTTGGAATGTATAGAAAAACACGTTTTTCAACTACAATATTAAGTTTGTTCTTGGGATTCATCCCAACTAGGGAAACGTTTTTTTTAAAAGCTAAATGAGGTCGCGTTGTGTATTAATAATAACGAAGACATAATGTACTTCCTGAAGCATTAAGCGGAGGTGAACAGTACTGACACATTTCAACAGCTATGTTTAAGTCTCATGCAATAGGGCCCCCACTTACACAGCGTATTGCAATCAATAGGGCACAGAACTTGACTCACTCTGACCTAGACTATAATCAAGAGCAAACCCATCTCAAATAAAAAAAATAAATAAAAAAATCAAGTACATTTTCCTACATACAGCCATCTTTTGTTAAAAAAAAAAAATGGTACCTTCGTTATTGATCTCGTGCAGTCATTGAGCACGTACCATGCAAACTTTCCCTGTGTTAAGGGTAGTATTTAAACGCAAATCGAAAACATTACTTTTTGTATCCAAAAATAATCCAAATTCCAATCAAAAAGCCTTTTACCATTCTTGAGAAAACCAATTATTGTAACTTACCCTTCGTGCCCTTCGCTCGCTCTTGCATCCTATGTCGACGGAGCTCCGCTTCGCGGGGCTCCTATTTCTGTATAAAGGTTTTAAAGTAACCTAACCAAACCTAACCTCGGGGTTAATATTAGTCGCCATGTTATTTTGCTATGAGTGTGAGTATTATGTATACGTACGCTCTGGTAGATTTGCTGTGCAGTCAGTATTTTTGATGTAAAAAAGTATATAATTGATGAAAATAAATTGATATGTGATTATTTATGTGATGTGCAATTAATAATATCCCCTGTGTTAATAGAATACGGCTTTTAAAGCAAAATTAAACTCACCATTTTGTCCAAAATTCTCGACTAATGCTTCAGTACAAGCAGATATGCAGAGTGCGCTGGACACCACGTTGGCAAAGAAGAACAATGTCCCCACAGCGCCACCGAACTCAGGACCTAGCGTCCTGCTTATCATAACTGTTCTTAAGTTAAGGATTATTGATCTGTGATAATAAAAGAAAGAACCTACCTTGGCAAAACAGACTTATTGAATATCATTATGTATTACTAGCAGCGCCCCGCGGTTTCACCCGCGTAAGTCTCGAACCCGTAGGAAAATAGGGATAAAAACTATCCTATGTGTTAATCCAGGTTATAAACTATCAGTGTGCCAAATTTCATCAAAATCCGTTCAGCAGTTTTTGCGTGAAAGAGTAACAAATATCAATCCATCTTCACAAACTTTCGCATTTATAATTTTAAGTAAGATAGGATTTATTGAATTGTCTGGTATCCATTTTGATGAACAAAAAGTGCACCCCGGATTGTCTGTTGTCTAGGTAAAGCTTCCTAAGGGTGCAACCAGACCTCTGCCGACATTTGAGATGACTATGGGTGTAAGGAGAGGGGGATCGAGGCGGTCCCAGGACTTCATGCCTCTATACATTTTGCTGGAAAATTACGTACCTATGCCTAAGCTTGATGAAGGGTTTATAAGAGACACGACTTTGTCTGCAATACAGGATGAAAGTAGCCTATGTCCTTCTCCAGGTCTTGGTCTACCCATGTGTCAAATTTAAAAACAAAGCGTAATAAGCAAACAAACTCACTTTTATCATCATCATCTACCTAGCCATTTCGCAACTATGTTGGTCGGCTTCCAGTCTAACCAGATGCAACAGCTGAAAACCAGTATTCTACATGGAGCGACTGCCTATCTGACCTCTACAACCCAGTTACAGGATAATACGATCCCCCTTGGTAAGACTGGTTGTCAGACTTTCGGGCTTCTGACGACCCGAAACGACTGTCAAAGATCCACGAACGAGCCGGGACCAACGGTTTAACGTGCTTTCCAAGGCACGGAGGCGTCGTGGTATGTAAAGGTAGTTTTATCATATTATTTAGGGTAGTTAGGATTAGGATTGGCCGGAGAAGACACGTATGGGAAGCGAGAAAACTATTGGGAGGATGTCGATAGAAGAAAGATAATGTATTTTACGAAAATCATATAGAAGGAAATGACGTAAGTTGTATGAGGAAACGCTAGCTTTATCTTTCACTTTTCACTTCACTATCATTTCCTTCTTAGGTGTCCTCTTTTAACCTCAGTTTATGTATTAGGTTGGGGAAAAAGTCTTTTCGCATTATAATATGTATGAACTTGTAATAAAATCTCTTTGGCTATACTATTTGTATCTGGCTGGTTTTGGTATCATTGAAAGTTTAAATTTTAAAGAACATAATTCCAAATTCAAATTACGAAAATGTGTGATTTTCATTTGTTTTTCGTACCGTCAAGATGAGTGAATCTAATGAAGAAATTCGATACATTTTAAAATTTTACTACAAAAAAGGTAAAAATGCAACGCAAGCCGCAAACAAAAATTTGCGATGTTTATGGACCTAGTGTAGTGTCTGTGAGAGTAGCACAAATTTGGTTTAAGCGTTTTCAATCCGGAAATTTTGATGACAAAGATGCACGTCGCTCTGGTCGCCCTATTACGGATAAAATGGATGCCATTTTTGAAAAAGTGGAGCAAGATCGGCATATCAGTAGTTACGACGTAGCTGAAGAACTGGAAATTGACCACAAAACAGTTTTTGCGCATTTGAAAAAAACTGGGTACACAAAAAAGCTCGACATTTGGGTACCTCACGAGCTCACTGAAAGAAACCTAATGAACCGTGTACTCATTTGTGATTCTTTATTACGACGTAATGAAACCGAACCATTTTTGAAGAAGCTGATAACTGGTGATGAAAAGTGGATCACGTATGACAAGAACGTGCGAAAAAGGTCGTGGTCAAAGGCAGCGGTCAGGCTTCACAGACTGTGGCGAAACCCGGGTTAACTCGCAACAAGGTGATGCTGTGTGTGTGGTGGGATTGGAAGGGCATTATTCATTATGAGCTGTTACCACCAGGCAGGACCATCGATTCTGAACTCTACTGCGAACAACTGATGAGATTAAAGCAAGAATTTGAGAGAAAGCGGCCGGAATTAATCAACAGAAGGGGTGTGGTTTTTCATCATGATAACGCTAGACCTCACACATCTTTAGCCACTCAGCAAAAATTAAGAGAGTTTGGCTGGGAGATGTTAATGCATCCGCCGTATAGTCCTGACCTTGCACCTTCAGATTTCCACCTGTTTCGGTCTCTTCAGAATTCTTTAGGCAGTGTCAGGTTAACATCACGAGAGAACTGCCAAAACCACTTGTTGCGGTATTTTGACCAGAAGTCCCAAAATTTCTATAGCAATGGGATCATGTCCCTACCTACAAGATGGCAAAAAGTTATCGAACAAAATGGTATCTACATACTTTAGTTAAATGTAAATAAACTATATTAAAAAATGTTTTGAATTTTCTTAAAAAATGCGAAGAAACTTTTTCCCCAACCTATTATGTCTAAACTAAAAAGCTACATCCACAAAGAAAATGTTATAAAGGATACAATACACTCCTCCGCCTTCGACGGCGCCATTCGTTGATATAGCACAGATGGAAGTGACAGTGAATATCACGATCAGGTACGCTATACCAAACTGGCCCAGGGTGACCAGCAGACCTGCGTTGCCGACTAGGTAACCTGAAATAGAAGAAAACAGCGTTCACAATTTATGCGATGTCGGAAAAATGATTGTAAAGCCTATACATAAAGTTTAGTTTCCAATAAAACTAAAAATTTTTGAAAAAAAAAAATTGGGGTATTATTCTGAAACCAACTCAATATAAACTACATAAAGTTGATTTTTGTTTGAGTGTCAATCAAAGAATTGGAAACAAGGATTTTGATACTTTCTTTTTTGTGGAGAGTAGATAAAATCTATTTTTATGAATCAAATGAATTGGCATAGAGGCAAGATCATGACAGTGCGAAGAACATCGGCCGGCATATGAGATAAGTATGCAATAGATTCCAAGCTCTGTATGTATGTACTTATAACAGCAATTTTATTGTTGTCGGCCAGATATCGAATCCATGTGTCATCGGATTGGCGTCAAAGCTATAATTTGACAACAATGTAAATTAAATTATAGTAAATTTGACATACGGCTGAAATTGGATTAACAATAATTAATCACACTGGGAGACTTGGTTTTCTTTTTTATACACTCGGGTCTAAAGTTTAGACAACAGCCTTTTAGATTCACTAAGCAGCAGGTGTCTAAACTCTAGACCTGAGCGAGGATTAAACCAATTATTTAACAGAAAACGTATCTATTTGCACTTAACACATTATCTGAGCAGATGACCTTGCACATATTGAGTCATGAACTAGATATGGTTTGTTTCAAAACATAACACCAATTTGTTATCACAGATGTTTACAATATATTATTATGACCGACTACGTATTTGTGCAAAAACATTCGAATACTCAAACGACACTGAGCTAAACAACAAAGCGTAAGCGCCTGAGCTTTAACAATTTTGCGCAGACGCAACACAATAAAGTTTCTATTGTGTCTCATTTACCTTCCGCGAACCGATTAACAGACTTATTGATACACGTCGGACCCCCGCGGGTCACGCATCAAAAGATAAAATCAAAATTAATTGCTTGATAGATTCATGGCTCGATAGGTTAAATTGAAAGAGAGCATGAGATTTAATTGTGATTTGAAATTGCGTAGCGGCTGAGAATTCCGCGGTTTGTCTCACATTGAAAACTGTTCTTATTATCATTAGAAATCTTGTATTCAAATAACCAACCCGCACTGGGCTGAGTGGTGCATTACGGATCACTCTCTCTTACAGAGAGCAGGCTCGTGTCCCAGCAGCAGGAAAATTGTGTAAAGTAGGTTGGATCCTTTTCGTTGTAACTATGGACAATCATAGGCTGATTATACTTAACACCTCAAATTCTGCTTACCCATCCGAATGAAGACCAGCGCACTGAACATAGACAGCACGACAGGACAGAAGACTCCAGCGAAGGTGCCCACCTTCTTGATGCCAGGTCTCTCCGTCCTGAACTCTCCAAACTCCACATATCCTGGAAAAAATCAGGTAAATGGTGTCATTATGTGAAAGAAACTCTTCGCAGGAAACTCCCAAACACTTGGAGAATGTAAGATAAGAATATAGTAATGATAAAACTACAATCTATAAGTGTTTTATATTTAAATTTTTGATTCATCGATATAAACTCCTTTTGCTTTCGATTACTGCGGCGCACAATTTTGGCATTCTCTGTAATAATTTCGATAAATAATCATCATCTATTTGGTTCCACTCGTTATGCAGGATTTCCCAAAGGTGTGTAGTAGAAGTAGGACACCGTCTGACTTCTCTGTCCAATTTATCCCACACCAACTCTCATCAGATTGAGGTCGGGCGACTGTGACGGCCAAACCATGACTTAAGCAAATTCTTCCTTTCCAATTGTTCTGAATATTATTTGCAAAGCTTTTATGAATGTTCAGGATCGTTGTCGTGTTGGAAGATAAATTTTCTGCTGATCAAGCGCTGGCCTGAACGTACTACATTTTCCTTTAGTATTTTTTATAGCCTTCTTTCTTGAGAAGCCCCCTCTTTTTACCAGTTCTTCAGTCGCCATTCTTCCAAAACATCACCCAGCCTCCATCGTGTTTAGGGATTATACATGAATATATCATCCGTTCTTGACTTGACCTGCGCACAAACACTCTTCTTTTAGACCCAAATACTTTAACTCATGGGGTCTCATAACTTTGACTCATCGCTAAAAAAACTCTCTCCCACTCTTCATGCGTCTAATTTTTATGTTCTTGGGCCTATTGCAACCTCTTGATTTTATTCTGACGTCTTAAAATTTGTTTCTTCTCTTAAAAAGTCCAGCTTTTCTCAATCTTCTTTTCACAGTAGAAATACTCACAGGCAAACCCCTAGACAAATTGATTTGAGCTGCGATCTCTGGGCCTGTGAATCGACGATCTCGTTTTCTGATCAATACAACGTTTATCTTCAGCAATTGTGATTTTTCGAGGCAATCCTGAACGTTTTCTATCGCGGAGACTCTTGGTGGATGGGTATTTATTCACGTTAGAGTCCACGGTTCGACGACATAAATGGACCCGACTACGTGTGACTCCGGATTTTTAATTTGTCTGTCTTTTTCAAATTTCAGATGAGCATATTTTTCTTGTTTCATACTTTTTAGAGCGTGATTTTTCAGTAGTCGGGATTTAGTTTTTGAACTTACTTTTTTTTTGTGAATGTTAAGGAAAATGTTAATTATAGTCAGAATAAGGTTTCAGGGAAAGAAAAATTGGAAAAGTGGCCCGGAAAATTGGAAAATGCGGGAAAACTGAAGTAGGTTTTTCTATGGAATTTTTGAATGAATTATTAAAATTTGGACAGGACAACGTCAGCCACGTCACATAGTTCTTGATAAATATCTTCATTTCATTTGGCAACAGTTCTGGATTCATTAGTATGACTTCTATTGACACATGTCTTGATTTAAAGAGTTTCCATGGTGTTTCTTGCCTTTTCTTCTCCATAGGACTACGCTTTGGAAGGGCAAATAGCTTCAACTTATTAACTGACAATACAAAAGTACCTATAAATATCGGGTTGGCTAATAAGTAATGAGCGTTTTAGTTTATAATTTCTAGAATTTTCGGAAAGGTTCGAGAACGTTCTGTAGCAGAGGGTATATAAAGAGCGAGTCGCGCTCATGCGCGTTATTGATAGTTTGGCTGTTAGTGCGTTAAAGTTCACAAAGAAATGAGTGATATTAAAACCTACGTACGACATTGTTTATTATATGAGTTTCAATCTGGGCATTCTGCTGCAGAAGCTACACGTAATATATGTCAAAGGATAGCTCACGATGCAGGCTCCGAAGCAACAGCAAAGCGCTGGTTCCAACGGTTCCGCAATAACGATTTTTCATTAACCGATCAACCAAGGTCTGGGCGCCCCGTGGAAATAGATATCGATAAATTAAAACTATTAACACATTATCTGCTTAATTCTTTATGCAAACGCTTCTTTATGCTACACCCATACCGACTCTTATTTTACGATGTTTTCGAAACAATAGAGATGAACAACGAACGCACAGGTGCGGCGCGCCGCACTCGAAGAAAGTTACGTAAATTGTATGGACGCGCATACGCGACGTCAAGCACCTGGTGAACGTCCGAAAACGTGCATGTGCGTCTGCCGCGCCTAATGTATTAATCGAAGAAGATCCTCGAATTGATGTCGCTAATGTAAAAATTGTATGTCGCTCATTACTTATTAGCCAACCCAATAGTATAGTTATTTGAAATAAATGCTATGAGATTGAAGATTTGCATTTTTGGATGTTTTAAAAATGTGCAGTAGACAAAGGCGGTACTACTAGAAGACATCACACCTAACTAAAAGTTGTCTCTACTCACTGCCTCAATTACCAGACCTCACTCGTGGACATGGTTTGATATTTTCACTTATTCGCATGCCGTTTTATTTAAAATCTCACAATGCGATATTATAAATAATCCAGTGGCTGCAGTCTCGACATAGATAGCGATCGCTTTACAACCGAATTCGGTCCTAGTGGCGTCCTGAAGTCGTCCTGAAGGCGTCCCTAGACGGTCAAAATTGCATGACAAACACGAAAAATTCAAATTGCTTGTCAAGCAATTTTCACCATCGAATTAGGTCGCACAGCGATCGCTATCTATGTCGAGACTGCAGGCCCAGACGTATGTTATTATAAACATGCAATCGATATTTAAACAGGCTCTTATTTAATTTCGCTGCTATAAATAGTTCTACCATTAATCTATATAAATAAAAATCAGTTGCCGAATGTGTTTACGCGCATCACTTCAGAACGGTTGCACCTATTTGGCTAATTCTTTTTTTGTTGCGTTTGTAATTGTGAGGACAAGGTTTGTATGAAAGAAAAATGTTTGAAAAGTTGCAAGAAAAATTGGAAAATTCGGGAAAACTGATAGTGTATTTTTTATGGGAATTTTGAATGAATTATTTAAATTTTGACAGGACAACGTTTTTCGGGTCAGGTAGTAAAATATAAAACACAAATTCACAAATTCATAATCACCTCTGGAGCACTTCTCACCCATATCCGACGAGTGCACTTAATCACTGTTTCACTGTTACTGATAGCCGGTGAGTCCGGTGACCAGTCGACCACATTATCGGCGAGTTTGCGACCTTCATTGAACAATGGGCTAGGTGTCACAGTAATTTGAAAAGTAACGGCTCGGAACTGTGCTGGATTACTTATAATAAAATTGAAACTAACGATAACAGTACGCCTGTAATCGCTGCAGGGTTAGGCAGAACTGTTTAATTCAAGACAGTCGTATATAATAGGACGAATCATGAGGCATGTTTTCGTTTACCGGGCACAGATACAGAATACAGACTGCCTGGTTGGTCCAGTGGTCGCAAGCGCTGTACTGCTGATCATGAAATCGAACCCAGGAGGGGTTCGATTTCAAAAGAGGGCAATGTTATTGGGTTTTCTTATGGCAATAGACTCGCCCCCTATTTATTACATGGGACTAAAACATAACTGGCAAAAAGTGGGTGTGCTATTATTAAGGTAGGTGCTCCTGTGCCTAACCCATCAGGGATTACTAATAACGCCTGTAAAGGCGTGATGTTATATTTAATATACGTGGATACAGACTCCTGCCTGGTACTAAAAAAAGTGTCGCTTTTTTATTGTGGAAATCATCTTTTCCTTGCGAGAGAATGTCGGACTTTAAAAGTACTAAATTGTAGGTGAAAGGTGAAGGATCTTAAGTCCATTTTTGGCCGTTTTTATGTTTTTTACAGATTCTGATTCGAAAAACTCGAATTTATAACAATGGTAAAAGAAATTAAGTCCTAACGCCGTATTTAAAATGATACGGCGGCGTTAGGACTTAATTTCTTAAAGACTAGCAAATATAATTGGACATTAATTCCCTGTCCCAGGTTTTAGTCATCAATATTGGGGTCGACTGTGACTTAAGTCTACTGTAAACTTTATAGATTGTGACTTAAGTCTACTGTAAACTTTATAGATTGTGACTTAAGTCTACTGTAAACTTTATAGATTGTTACTTAAGTCTACTGTAAACTTTATAGATTGAGACTTAAGTCTACTGTAAACTTTATAGATTGTTACTTAAGTCTACTGTAAACTTTATAGATTGTGACTTAAGTCTACTGTAAACTTTATAGATTGTTACTTAAGTCTACTGTAAACTTTATAGATTGAGACTTAAGTCTACTGTAAACTTTATAGATTGTTACTTAAGTCTACTGTAAACTTTATAGATTGAGACTTAAGTCTACTGTAAACTTTATAGATTGTGACTTAAGTCTAATGTAAACTTTATAGATTGTGACTTAAGTCTACTGTAAACTTTATAGATTGTGATTTAAGTTTTAGTCATCAATATTGGGGTCTACTGCAAACTTGTGACGTAAGTTTTAGTCATCAATATTGGGGTCTACTGCAAATTTGTGACGTAAGTTTTAGTCATCAATATTGGGGTCTACTGCAAACTTTATAGATTGTGACTTAAGTTTTAGTCATCAATATTGGGGTCTACTGTAAACTTTATAGATTGTGACTTAAGTTTTAGTCATCAATATTGGGGTCTACTGCAAACTTTATAGATTGTGACTTAAGTTTTAGTCATCAATATTGGGGTCTACTGCAAACTTTATAGATTGTGACTTAAGTTTTAGTCATCAATATTGGGGTCTACTGTAAACTTTATAGATTGTGACTTAAGTTTTAGTCATCAATATTGGGGTCTACTGCAAACTTGTGACGTAAGTTTTAGTCATCAATATTGGGGTCTACTGCAAACTTTATAGATTGTGACTTAAGTTTTAGTCATCAATATTGGGGTCTACTGCAAACTTTATAGATTGTGACTTAAGTTTTAGTAATTAATATTGAGGTCTACTGTAAACTTTATAGATTGTGACTTAAGGTCCTTCACCTTTCACCTAGTTATTAATACATTAGGCGCGGCAGACGCACATGCGCGTTTTCGGACGTTCACCAGGTGCTTGACGGCGCGTATGCGCGTCCATACAATTTACATAACTTTCTTCGAGTGCGGCGCGCCGCACCTGTGCGTTCGTTGTGCATCTCTATTGTTTCGAAAACATCGTAAAATAAGGGTCGGTAAGGGTGTAGCATAAAGAAGCGTTTGCATAAAGAATTAAGCAGATAATGTGTTAACGACGATTTTCACACAAAGGCAGGACAGGAATCTCGTAAATAACGACGATTTGTGTCTTTTCCATTAAAACAGAACTCTCTACAGACCAAGGACACGTTACATGTCATTATTTCACGTTTTGAAAGAATAAAACGTTTTCTTACCAGGTCAAGGCTAATTTGGCTAGCTGATGCAAGCAATAGCAAAACAGCAACACAATGGCCAACAACAAACAACAACAACACAACACACTGACTATGACAATAGTAATTAACTTAATTGTAACCAATATTTAATGATTGAATTATGCTCTGAAAGAAATGTGAAAGAACTGTTTTGTTTACCGATTCACCAGTGTTTTCTAGATCTTTCTGTGGGCAGTCTAATAAAGGCTGAACATAGTTTTAGACATGCAACTGATTGTACTCAGATCTAAAACAACTAAAATCGGTATTATTGCAACCTACAGGTCATAGCCAGTGATCGGATAATCGGGCGCTAATATACCTAAACTTTACT
The DNA here is from genome assembly GCA_948252095.1 of Dicycla oo. Classification (NCBI taxonomy): domain Eukaryota; kingdom Metazoa; phylum Arthropoda; class Insecta; order Lepidoptera; family Noctuidae; genus Dicycla; species Dicycla oo. Next base: position 19,133,433 of record OX411736.1, on the reverse strand, counting down.
TTTATTCCCACGAAAGAATAATACAGACATGCCTTTCAGAATCCCTTCTGTTCGTATAAAATACAATAAATTAGTCGATTCGATCACTAATCTGTTAGATAGATAAATCAATTTCCACTACTTGACCATATTCTGCACATTATCATTTTTTATTGATATTCCATTTGTTTTGAATAAAATATAGATACTAAAACTAAATAACCAGTGCTATAATTTCATTAAGTTTGTTATAGTTGTTTTTACAAAATTGTTCAATCCCGGGAACCCGGGATTACCTATTTATTCAGAAAGGAATGTCCATATTATTCTTTCGTGGGAAGAAGTTTAGTTTAGTGGGATAAGCGCCCGATTTATCCGATCACTAGTCATAGCACACATAATACCTATATCAACTCGGAAACAGATCGTAACCGTATCAACTCGAGCCGTTTGAAACGAGTGTTCTTTGTATGAAACTCCCTACTGACAAGCGCTCTAATCGGAATCGTAACGTAAGCGATTCGCTTCGGGACAAGCTCACGAACCGCGGTGTGGCGCGTGCTCAACCAGCAGTCCCCACGCTTACGGCTCGTCGTCCCCGCACTTACGCGTCTCCGTCGCCGCTCTTGCGTCTCTTGCCCCTCTCACCCATCGCGCGGCCTGCCTGCAGCACACTATTCTCAGAGTACATTTTTTATATAGGGTATAGAGACGTCACTCGCGTCACGTTCGGATTCAAACTGATCTGGTGCCAGCCAGGTCAGCCAGCGGTCGGCGAGGCGTAAGCGCGGCGTCGCCTAGCTGTAGCCGAGTCGACGTATCGGAGCTGCGGGTCCGCTTTGGTTACGTGATTACGTTAGGTTGACGCCTGTTTGACGGCGGCGAGGCGAAAAGCGATACGGTGACGAACCCTTTCCGAGTTGATAGGTATGTGTGCTATGACCCAACCTACACTGATATAGGTTTGGGTTGCTTGTGGCATCATTATAACCGCATCTCCTGCAAATGCATATAAACGCGGGCTGGAGGGCGCTGCTGCATACTGCATCCAAGCCTGGACCTACTTATTGCGGAATTAATACTAAATATTTTTGACACAGCTTCTGCCCGCGACTTCGTCCGTGTGTTTCTTGTCCCCGCAACGCATCCAGTCGCGTCGCATCGCCTGCCCGCGCATTACTTCGTTTTCGCTTAGCGTTCTTTCTAACATTTTAGGGTTCCGTACCAAAATGGTAAAAAGGAATCCTTATGGAGCGACTCAGTCTGTCTGTCACAGCTGGATATCTCAAGAACTACTAAAGCTATCAACATCAATGAATCTGCCTAGGCTTTTCCCAACTGTGTTGGGGTCGGCTTCCAGTCTAACCGGATGCAGCTGAATACCAGTATTTTACATGGAGCGACTGCCTATCTGACCTCCACAACCCAGTTACTGGGTAATACGATACCCCTTGGTAAGATTGGTTGTCAGACTTTCGGGCTAAAGCTATCAAGATGAATTTTGGAATAGTTTTAGATGACGTTTACCCAACTATTTTGCAAATAAGAAAGAAATATATATATTTTTTTTTTGCAACAGGGACTGAAAGGGGGTCTTAAAACTTCGAAATGAGGCTACTAGGGCATGTGGGGTATCATATGAAAAAGCGCTGTTTGCACATTTTCAAACATTTTTTATTTTTATTTTAGGCCCAATAGTTTTCGACTTTTGATAAAAAATGTAAAAAAAATACCGTTTCCCCTTATCTCCAAAGTTTGCATAGAAAAAAATCTGAAATTATTCTGTGTGATAGAAGTTTATGAAAAAATTACAGGAAAAATAAAACAATATCTCTAAATAGCACCCTTTTTTATGGTACGGAACCCTCGGTGCGCGAGTCTGACTCGCTCTTGGCCGTTTCTTTTTAATTTTCGCGATCCTAGCGTAATGTTAATTATCCTATAGCTTTCCTCAAGAATTCAAGAATTGGGCTATAAATTGGTAACTAACTAACGAGTATAAGCAAATGAGTATAGATAGATAAGATTATATTGACATTTATTTGACAGGTTATAGAATCAGACGTTACTTTATGGAAATCCATGAATTTCCGCAAAGTAATCGTCTGATTCCATAACCTGTCAAATAAATGACTTTGATGCCTTACCTTCACCAGCCGGTCTGCTAACCGGGCCCCCTCTTCCGATCCTCATCCTCAGCTTGTGCATGATGCCGTAATCTGTGCGTCCTGGGCTGTTCACACTTGGAGACAGCGGGTCCAAAGTATCAGCCATGATTGGCTTCGTCACTGTAACAAAATATTTGTCATGGAGATAGGCTACTACTTCAAAATCTGAATTCTAATATAGCTTTTGCCCTCGGCTTCGCCCACGTGGAGGTAAGAAATTATCCCACAGAAACTACCAGGATAAAAAGTATAAATAATAATATCCTACCCAGGTCATGGTCTGCCTGTGTGGCAAATTTCATTGACCTCTGTTCAGATGTTCTAAGGCGTGAAAAGGTTACAGACAGACATAATTACTTTCGCATTTATAATATAGGGTGTCTCAATAAGAGTGCACTATTTAAATTTCGTGTAATTTTTTTTTTCGTGCAAGTCACAACTCTGAAATTTTACAGCTGTCACCAATTATTGTCCCTATTAAATATTTTTAGTTTTCGAATTTTTGACAAAGATGTGGCTTATGTCACCGATAACACGTTGGATCTCTGCCTTTAGCTCAAGAATTGTTCCTGATTTATTCGGATAAACTCGAGATTTCACAAAAATCCAAAGAAAGAAATCGCACAGCGTTAAATCGCATGATCTTGGTGTCCAGTTGACATAAGAATTTCGTGAGATGATTTGGTCTCTTTGGATTCATTCGTGGTGTGACAGGTGGCGCCGTCCTGCTAATACCACATGTCGTCCAGGTCCATGCCATCCAGTTGAGGCCACAAGAACTCGGTAACGAGTGCGAGCGGTCTCAGGTTCCCCATTTTTGAAATAGGTTTTCACAATGATAACGCGTTTTTCTTCTGTGTAGCGCTTCATTTCTAATAATCGGAACAATTATAGGTGACAGCTGCAAATTTTTAGACTTGCGACTTGCACGAAAAAAAAATTACACGAAATTTAAATAGTGCACTCTTATTGAGACAACCTTTATTAGTATGGAAGTAATATTGCATGTCTTCCCGAAGGCAGGGCCAGCCAGCCACCTTCCACCCAGTTCTGTTCAAATATAAATCCCATGTATGTAATAAGGGGTGAGTCTAGGTACAAATCCATGCTCTGGTCTGCTTGTTTTTCTACTTTTCCAAAAGCAAAATGTGACTGTGGTATTAGCAGACATCTGAAAAATCCTGGATCACAGAAAAGAACTACCAAAGACCAGGAACATTATACAGGTGTAAATGTAAACAGTGGCAACCTTTTAAGTGGTCATTGTATTCATCATTCAAAAGTCAATCTGCCTAGTCTTTTCGCAAATATGTTGGGGTCGGCTTCCAGTCTAACCGGATGCAGCTGAATACCAGTATTTCACATGGAGCGACTGCTTATATGACCTCCACAACCCAGTTACTGGGTAAAAATGCGATACCCCTTGGTAAGACTGGTTGTCAGACTTTCGGGCTTCTGACGACCCGTAATGACTGTTAAAGATCCACAAATGATAGCCATATGGACCAACGGCTTAACGTGCTTTCCGAGGCACGGAGGAATCTCAGTATGAAAAGATGGTCACCCATCCACAGACCAACCCCGGCAAGTGTAGCTTAACCTGATGGATCGACCCCTGCGGCTGTTATTAGTTAGCCACAGGCTCCTCCTATGTAGTATTCATCATTATGAACAACTTTTACTATGGGACCCAACCTGAAATCGCGAAAAAAATAATCAGGTGTTCAGTACGTTCATGTTCTAATAATTCGTCAAAATGTAGTAAACAGTTGATTTTTTTTCACGATTTCAGGTTTGGTCCCGTAGTAAATGTTTTTAATAATGATGAGTACAATGACCCCTTAAAAAGTTGACACTGTTTACACTTACACCCTGTATAGTTATACAGACTGACTCGGGTTTTATATAAAGAAAGAAGGAAAAAAATATGTTTCTTTGCGGTAAACATGATGTAAAGAAAATAAAACCCGTCAAGAGCGAAAACAGCCTTAATAAACAAAACTGCACATAGCCAAAAAAAGTTCAAGTACTTACTTACTGTATATAGGTACAGTAAATTAAGTTCCATATATTATTTTCTACAATATGTATATTTATTTAAAGCTCAGATAGAAATTCACTTCTCTAGGTCTATGTAAAAAGAAAATTTTGTAAGTAGGTACTTAAATAACATAACATCACACCTATAATCTCCAAAGGACTAGTCAGAGGTGTACCTATTGTATAGGTACTAAGTACCTACTTAGTTATAAAAATATATTTCCACAGCCTGCCAGCCATGACTCTGTGTGAGAATGTCATTCTTATCAATAATAACACAGATTGGTAGGTATATTTAATAGGATCTGTGCGTATAATATCTTCTTTGACCTAATTATGCACAGTGACATCATCAAGAACGAATTTTTGCGACTTTATAACTATTTTTTGCAGTCTCATGAACTTCAAACATTTAGGTAGTAACTACAAGGTTGTTTTCAGAAAATCACCAAGTTAATACATTAAGCAGGTGTGGGAATAATGGGATTTGGAAATGAAGTTAGAATAGCTAACCGATTGACCGAAACAATCTATTGTTCGAATGAATCACAAACAAAACAAAAAAAAAACAATTCTTACCGCTTATAAATCGGTCAAATGATGATCACTACTTTATTAATTCGATGTTCTAAGTGGTGGCGTTCATAACATCGTTACGTGGCGGTGTTATTTGTTATTAAAAACACACAGAAATTGATAAAATATGCGGAAATCTTTTCATACAAATCCAATCCAAAAGCTAACTGAGCTGTCACTGTCAGTATCAGATGTCTCTTGACATGACACTGACACTGTCAGTGTCATATCAAGAGGAATTAAACGGGTGCGTTTAATTATTACTATTGAAATTAATTTCGGAAGGCAAAAACCTAAAATACATATTCCAAGACACCGACTTCCAAAATTAAAGTTATTTCATAATTTTGAGTAAATTTCTTTTTGAAGTCGATATATTTATTTTTTCGTTTGGTTTTTTTTTAATTATTTTTATTTTGGTAATTTTTAGTTTTTAGTAAAAACTGGAATATTTGTTTGTATTAAGTAGTTAATATTTTTGTTATAAACATGGCTCTAGAATTAATTTGACCAAGGTTTTGCGATGTTTTGCCCTTTGACACCACACTCGTAGCTCGTATCAATAAGCCAGGCTGTCACACTTACACGTATTAGTCCATTATCTTGAAAACTACTGAACCGAATTTGATGACACTTTCACTGTGCCTTAAGTTGAAGTACCTAAATGTAAGCCAACAGAAAAAGAATGGTCACGATCCGATTAACAGTTTCGGACAAATGCATGGACAAATATATACACATAGGTACATACATACATCTATGAAATTTTGTATATTTGTTTAGAAGCCCTAATAGATTATCATATGTGAATATATTGCAGTTCCAATAATTTTACATACATACGTGTCGAATTGATAACTCCTTTTTTTGAAGTCGTTAACTTGGTAGCAAATGCATTGTAGGTACTAACTTCTGCCCGCGACTTCGTCCGCGTGAAACTTGTCCCCTCAACCTACCCCGTCGCATCGCATTGCTTGCCCGCGCTATTATTTCGTGTTCGCTTAGCGTTCTTTCTGAATTTTTTTACATTTTGATCGGCACTTATGAGTCCTTGCGTGATGTTACCTAAATATGCCTTAAACCAACAGGCAGTTCCAGCGATCTTTCGAATCTTTCGAAACTGGCGGACTTTCATGCAAACTTACATCACCTATTGTACTCCGTTAGGGAGGGTATTTCCAAAAATCCTTCCTTAGTGGATGCCTACACTGTATAAGGTACCTATGTACAAAATTTCAAGTCTTTAAGTCCAGCGGTTTGGGCTGTGCGTGTATATATCACCCAATCAGTCAGTCAGTTTAGTTTAGTATAGATGTGTGCGGGGTGAGTGACACACGGGAGGAGCCTACGGCCTAACTACAATTATGTGCAATTTGTTCCGCCTGGGCAGTCACGAATCTAGTGGGTGTGGAGGGTGGTAGAACTATTCCGAGGCTATTGAGGGCGCTGATGCCAAAAGGCAAGCTGCAATATGAATTATAATGATCTGACAGAAAAAACCTACAGGTATACAAAGTTGTAATGTGCTATTAGGTTTATGAATATAAGAAATAAATAAAATGCAAATAAGTTCTCCTGATTTATTGAACAAACCCTGGCATACAGTAGTATTTCATCTATAAGTCTTTTTCTTAACTTAACCATTTATCAAGCCACAGTTGATCGTTTTTCCTTCTTGCTTCAGTTTCTTCAGGCCACACGATGCTCTCGATCCAGGGCACGTAGTGCGACACTCTGGTGTACATGCCGGCTGAGCCGAGGATGCCGCAATCCTTGCCGTATGACGTCACTCCAGCTATGGTGTACTGGCATTTAAACTCATTCGTTTGTAATGGCCCACCGCTGTCACCCTGAGAAAAGACAACTTGAATCAATATAGCCTTTAAATAAAAGTTGACCTGTATCATTAACTACACATAAATAGATACATAAACTCATATCATTTTGCACAAACTACAGAACGCCACCTGCTATCTACTATAAGATCCACTTTTTGCTTCATTTACGTTCATACAGCGTAACACATTATCGAACAGAATCAGATTCGATTTGAAGCAAATTGCTTATCTATTGCTTCATATGTTCGAAAATTTTGTGTGCTCAACACCGTAAATAACGCAATGAATGTAGTTAAACTGTCAAAATGAAACAGCCCGATCGATAGTGTGTTACGCAATTAGGGTCATACATGCTCGCGGGTTGCAAATATCATAAGTACCACGCACCGGACTTTTCCGAAGAATATCACTACTAATAAGTTAAGTGTATGTCCTTCTAGGACGTGTCCTCCCGGCGCTTATCATTAACTATCAGGTAGATTTCCATCAAAGTAAAATATGGAAGCACACATCATTTAACAAAATCCGCCTTAGTGCGTGTGCGACCACGCACCATGAAGGGTTCCGTACTTGGATGAATTTATCCCAAGAACAAACTTACAATTGTAGTTGAAAACATGTTCTCCATACATTTCAACTGCAACTGTAAGTTTGTACCAACGACCATACAGCCCTTAAACGCGACCAATAACAGGCGACCGATATCTGTCAACACATCAGACTTAAGATCTACAGATACTTATTTGATCCCAGAAAGTGACCATGGGGATTACTTTTGGCTCCCTATTCAAAATTATTTATTTACGTTACACGTACGTGTTTTTGTAAAAGAAATTCATATTTGTATCAACAATTTAATCAGTCTATTAGATTCGGTGCAAATTGGACTGTGATAGACGGACAGACAGACAGACAAACGAGTGATCCAATAGGGTTCCTTTTTTTTCCTTTTGAGGTACGAAACCTTAACCCGTGAGAAGGCGCGCCTAATTTTCTTACACGAGTAGGCGCGTGCGAGCAAATTGCTCACACTATCATAAATGTTTATATTTTTAGTGTTTCTATATTTATTGGCTTATAATGTATTTAAATAAATAACACAAGGTTTAGTAAGTAAGAAAATAAGTATTTTAATCAAAACTGTTAAACATAATAGCAACTTCTAACGCAAATAACAAAACAACCTAGTATTAATTAATTTTTTTGGCACGTTTCATAAAAATCACAATAAAAACTGTTACATAACAAAAACTAAAAAGTGTTATTCATCTATTAAATCTACACTAATGTGCCTCTCGAAACACACTGAACACATGTATTTTACATGTTCGGCGCAAAGTAATTGGATGGGCGCGTGATGAGCAAATTGCCGCACGTTGGTACACGGCCTCCACAAACGCCTTGCTGCGCGGTCGCAACGCCACTGAGCGGATCGAGAATTGCGTCAGGGGAGAGGGGGTGAATATTTAGGAAGGTACTTAAGTGCTTGAATTGGTGTGGCATGGGAAAGACAAAAAATTTTTGAATTAGATTTTTGTGTGAGCAAATTGCTCATAGCGCGCCTTCTCACGGGTTAAAAAGGATATAAAACTATGTTGTGGTGAAACTTCTGTGCAAATATTATTTTTACCTCACAGGTGTCGATAATTTCATCATGATTGCCGTAGCACATCTGTGTCTCGTGGTCGTATCCATTTTTCAAAAGTCTGTGTGGTGGATATATTGTCGAGCATTCTGTTTCATTGTATGCTTGTAGGTAAACCTGAAAAGATGAATTGAGATTTACTATAAAGTGATTTGATTTTACTAAGCTCAGTAGCATGAGTTTTGGATATCGTGTAAATGGAGAGAACGTCAATAACATCAACTTCGCGGACGATGTGGTGCTGCTGGACCCAACTTCTGGGGTTTTCAGAGAATTGCTCAGAATTGAAAATCAAAATCAAAAGACATTTATTCAAACTAGGCTGAGAATCAGCACTTTTCGAACGTCAAAATTACTTAGGCCAGTCTCCCAAAACGCCCGCCCTTCACCACTTCCTAGTGCTTTAGCTTGGGAGATGAAGTGGAGCAACAAACTCCCCAGAAGCACAGCTGTCTGTTTAGTTAAAAAAAATGATTCTATATTATACAACACTACGCCTAATAATTTAGGTACAGAGTTTAGGTCAGCCGACCGGTCAAGCTACCCGAAACTGTCAAATTATCCCAATCAATCTTGAACCTAACGATTTAACGATAAAGTTGAAAATCTATTAAAGAAATTTGACAGATTGTAGTAGCTTGATGTGCTGTCTGTAAAAAAAAAAAGAATCGAAAACTATACTCAAGCAGAAATAAAAATGCAAAACTAAAAATGTACTGATTTATAATGTCACCATGAGTGAATATAAAATTAAGGCCACTGGTAGGTGTCCGGACTCTGCTTCGGAAATAATAAGGCTAAAGGGCTGCCATTAAACATAATTTTTTGTTCAGATCAGAGTTGTGTCTGTGTAGATATAGTATCCGGCTCGAAGGACCAAAAAGATGTGGGATCTTTAAGCCCTTTAATGATGACAGTTGAGTGATACGCAAGAATACGTAATAATAACTTTTTTGATTGACTAGCTTTTGCCAGCGGCTTTGCCTGCGTGGAAGTTGGAAATTATTTTTTACTTGGAAATTAAATTGGATAAAAGTATTCCATGTATTAATCCATGTTATAAGCTATCTGTGTTCCAAAATCGTATTAGAAGAATAATACTAATGATTAAAATATTATCGTTACTTCATGCAAGCCTAGTACTTTATTTATTAATAGGTCAGCCTACAGTTGTTTACACATTTCATTTCAAGCACACGATATACATTTATAAGTGCAACAGTTAATTACAGCTAACACCACATGCACTTATATGTATATTTAGATTTTTAAATTTGATGATAAAAATAATGCAAAGATATAGCATACCTACATTTAGCAATTTAAAACACAGAACAAGAATCGAATTAAATTAATTTAGTTAGTTTTTAAGTTAGGTTTACTGCTCCTAAATTGTGCACAACGTGTCGTGTCTTGATTTGTTATCTGGGGACTCGGTAGTGCCCCCGTCGACCGTCGAGAGTCGAGAGTCGAAGACAAGCTAATTAAGCCAAGCGCAAGAGCACTGCCTACCTACCTTTTCTCGAAGCGCTTCGTCGTTTTTTAGAACCTTCATAACTTGGGTTTGGATTATACCAGATAAACCAAATTCTCGAGATATGATATCATTAGTAGACTTATTAAACATGCAAAGTTACAACTGCATAGCCCATACACCTTACTTTATTGATATCTAAAAAACCCCGACAAATGTTTTTGGTGAGATATCTAATATCTTGAATTCATCCAATCTTACTTAGATTACTTACTACGTACTTTTTGTAAGGTTACATAGATATTTCTTTCCGAAGCGTCTGAGCCGCATTGATAAATTATAGCCTATGTAATTAACTATGTAATTAATAAATATATTACTTCCTGACAATAGGGAATTAATCTTTAAATCACAGAAAAAGTGTATCAGGACAATGTTTGGATTACAGGTCATAGATACATGTAAACCGTTATTTATTAAATTTAAAATATTGACTCTTCCATCCTTATACATTTTTGAGGTCGCTGTTTTTGTTAAGACCAATTCAAAGTTGTTTAAAAAAATGTCTGAAATTAATAACCGAAGTCGATGGGATAACAGTAGCTTATGCGTAAGAAGGTCCCACACAGCATTGATGTATAAAAGTATATTTTGCATGGCACCAGTCATATTTAACCACATACCACGGTCAATCAAAGAATTGAACGTGAGATTATTTAAGAAACGGCTACGATCTTTACTTGTGAACAAAGCATATTACAGTATTTCGGAATTTTTAACAGACAAGAATATAATGATAGAATATTGACATGCTAATGGGAAACAAGTATTGTTTGTCCTTATAAATTATTTTGTATATTGACATTATTATTGTTTATTTACACCAGTATTGTATATTGACATTAGTATCTAATTGACATAGTTTATTATTTGTTTTCAGCCTGTGTGTGGACATTTACTGTATTAACATTTTATTTTTATTATTTCTCTTTTTATTGACATTGATCTCTGTGGCTATTTATTATTAATTAATTAATTTGTATTATGAAATGTGTGATTATTCATAATTGTTTTTTTTTTTTGTTATTTTTTAATTTATTGTTCAGGCTTATTTTATTTAATTATTGAGACTGCTGGCCTGATTTGTTAATTACTAACAAGCATTTGTACGCCCTCTGGCATAGCATAGCGCACTATTTATTACATTTAAATACCATTATTATTGTACCTATGTTAAACAAATGATTAAATGACTTATGACTTACAATTTAACTTTCTATTGCTGAGCTGAGTGATTGTTGTGATAAGTTCTGTGATCACAGAGAACATTATTCAGCTCTTGTATATTTTGTACTTACTTGTATATGTATTTCAATATTGTGAATACAGGTACAGGCCACCGTACAGACCTATTTATAAGATAAGCCGGAGGAAGTGTGGCTATGGGTCAGCCGCATATATTGAATGTTGTACATCAAAATATGCAGGGTCTGTCCGGCAAAGAGCTAGGGTTAAGTTTATTCATGGAGAACTATAATGTTCAGGTCTTATGTATGACTGAACACTGGTTGAAGGAACATGAAGTACTTATTGTTTATAAATGATGATTATTTTACTGTACAAAGTGCATTTGTAAGGAAAAGCGCTATTCGCGGTGGGTCTTTAGTTCTGGTTTCAAACAAGTTGAAATTAAACAACGGTTAGATTTAGTTAATCTTTCTATCGAGCGCACTATTGAGTTGTCTTGTGTTGAACTCGAGCGATACGTTATAATTTGCGTATATCGACCCCCTTCTGGGGATTTTATTCATTTTGAATCGGTAATGGAAGATGCACTCAATAGGTTAAAATCTAGTAATAAAAGTATAATTTTATGTGGAGATTTTAATATTAATATGTTAGATGTTACTCCATTAAGTATTAGACTTCTCAATCTTTTTAGGTCTTATAATTTATTTAACTTGTTTTTTGAACATACTAGGATCACGGCATCTTCGTCAACATGTCTTGATAATTTATATTTAGTGATTGCGATGCCAAAAATAAATTAGTGCTAAGTGACTTAAGGTCTGACCACTGTGGTTTATTAGCTAGCTTCCCTATGTCATTACATAAAAAGCCGCATAAAATAGAATGCAGGCCTTATACAGCTAGTCGTTGCAACAATTTTAAAAATAATGTAGCCCAAAGATTCTACTATAGACCATCTATAGTAGAACATGACAATCCTAATGAAATCTATGGAGCCCTTTTTGATGTTGTGCAAAAAGAGTACCAATCTACCTTCAAGACCAAAACTATTAATATTAATGGCACTACCGTTGGCTTTAACCACCTGGGGTAGCCCCCAGGTATTTAGAAAAGTAGAACGAGATTATACGAATTTGAGATTATACGAAGGTTTGAAAAAGCACAGGTTTGATACTCCTTTCCTAGAGTATGTCAAAAATTATGCAACATTATTTAAAAGTATTTGTGTTTGTGTTAAATCTAAATTTTTAAGCGATACAATCAAAAATTCCACTAACAAAGTAAAAACAACTTGGAAAATTATTAACAATGAAACGGGTAAGTCGGTTAAACAAGCAAAACAGCTTGAAGTTATGGTAGACAACAAATTAGTTAATATCGCAGCTGACGTAGCTCAGGCATTTAATGAGTTTTTTGCCAACATACCTATAACTACGACTCGTTCCTTAAATTCATCCCCGTCTAAAGCTGAAAACCTTTTGCATAGTAGTGTGCCTAAATGTGGTCGCTTATTTAGCTTCGAACATATAACACCTCGTGATGTAGTTAATGTATTTAACACACTTAAGTCTAAAAACACTGGTGATTACTGGGGCAGCTCCATTAAACTGTTAAGTAATATAATAGACAAGTAGCCCCCTATCTAGCTGTTACTTTTAATAAATGTGTTGATGTAGGAACTTTTCCTGACCTCATGAAAAGTACGATAGTAAAGTCATACCATTATTTAAATCAGGTAACAAAAATGACGTTAGCAATTTTAGGCCTATTTCTATCTTACCTGCATTTAGCAAAATATTTGATAGTTAATACTCAAGCAGTTGCTAAGACATTTTAATTTAAATGACAGTCACAATGAAACACACAATGAAAGGTCGTTCGACTACAGATGTGGGTGTTGCTCTGCTGAAACATATATTTAACGCATGGGAGAATTCGCAAAATGCTATTGGAATTTTCTGTGACCTTTCCAAAGCCTCTGATTGCGTGCACCATGACACGCTTTTGCGTAAACTACATCATTACGGTGTACAAAACGAAGCTTTTAAAGTAATAAGTTCATATTTACATAATAGGTTTCAATGTGTAGATGTAAATGGTGTGAAATCTTCCGGGCTACCAGTTCAGTTAGGTGTACCTCAAGGTTCAATACTGGGTCCATTCTTGTTTTTAGTGTATATCAATGACTTACTATTCTGTTTAAAGGACGTTGTAATGTTTGCAGCTGACACCTCTCTTATTTTTAAATGATATATGCGATGTAAACAGTGCACTCTCAATGGTTACAGATTGGTTTACGACAAATAACTTAGTTCTCAATGCTAAGAAAACGAAATTTATAAAGTTTGCCTTACCGAATGTTAGAAATCTAGGACCCAACATGGTTTTAGATAAAGAGATGCTTAAAACTGTAGACTCGGCAGTTTTTCTGGGTATAACAGTAGATGCCAAACTTCAGTAGGGCCCACATATATCAAGCCTAGCGGGAAAGCTCAGTTCAGCCGCCTACGCCGTCAGGAAAGTAAGACAATACACTGACGTTGATACAGCTCGGTTAGTCTATTTTAGTTATTTTCATAGCGTTTTCATGTCGTTATGTTATGTTCTGCTCTGGGGCAAAGCCGCTGACATTCAAAATATATTTGTTCTTTAGAAACGAGCTGTTCGAGCAATTTACCAGCTCGGTGCCAGAGTTTCTTTGAGAGATTTTTTTTAAACATATTGGTATTCTCACTGTGGCATCACAATTTATCTTCGCCAACATCTTATATATTAGACAAAATATACATTTATACACTAAAACAGTGATATTCACAATGTTAACACCAGAAATAAGGACAAATTACGTGCTCCATTTCACCGGCTTCATAAGGTTCATAACTCATTTGTTGGGCTTGGTATATCTTTTTATAACAAGCTACCCTCTTCTTTGCTAGATTTGCCATTTAATGCGTTCAAAGCTAAAGTAAAATCTAACCTTTGTTCAAAGGCATACTATTCTATCAACGATTACTTAAACAATAAGAATAGTTGGTCACTGTGTTTAACTTAAGACAATGTTTATGTTCTTTCTCCAGAATTAGCATACCTACTGACAGGTTATATGAGTTCATATAATTATTTATTTTCTTTGACTCTCAAGGTCAATTTATTTTAATTTATTATTGACATAATCTACTCATTTCAAAGTTTATTTTTTTATGAGTGGTATTGCAATATGTGGTTAGCTAGTGACCTCGACAATTGATCATAGTTTTTCTTGCCTGAGCAACCGGCAACAAGTTCGTCATGCTCCCTTAGATGTCACTGCTTGCGGTAGCGTCGGGGGTCGGGTTGTCTCCTTCCCTCAAATATGGCGACGGGGGTAATGGCTGATCTTTGCGTTATGCTCGTGAACGGGTGCTGCTTGTGGTGACAGGTCGTCTTGCTGACCTTGGTTTTGTTTTGTTATTAGTAACTTAACTCGTTGTTTATTTTACTTCGATGGTCCTTGTTTTTCATCTGTGACTTCGAGTTACGACGGCTATATGTAAGTGGGCATGCCCTTTATTACTGGAGGCTTTTATTTAGGTATAAAGTTCTGCTTACGTTTTTAGTTTTGTATTTTGTTTCTGCTTGAGTATAGTTTTCTGTTTTTTTTTTGGTATATTGGCGTGTGCTAGCTTACTTATAGCAAATAATTTAATTTAATGTTTTGTGTTGCGTAATGTACCTAAATCATTATGCGCAGTGTTTAACTGAACAGACAGCTGTGATGCTGGGGAGTTTGTTGCGCCACTTCTTCTCCCCAGCTAAAGCACTAGGAAGTGGTGAAGGGCGGGCGTTTTGGGGGACTGTCTTATGTAATTTTGACGTTCAAAAAGTGCTGATTCTCAGCCTAGTTTGAATAAATGACTTTTGATTTGATTTGATTTGATATGTCACGGGGTGCAAACATGTCGCAGACGCTCACCGCGAGGCGCAGTATACTCGTAAATTTCAGCTGTGGACAACGCAGTATAAATTTCAGCTGTGGACAATGGCCGGTCGCCCGACCAGTGGTCGCGTATTTCATGATATGGCGGAGGCGAGGAGACATTTTAAGGCCAAACTTAAGAAGTTTCAGAACAGGCTGGATCGGCTAAAAATTGACCTCCTTGCTGTCAACCATGCTAACGAAAACATTAAGCATTTTTGAACCACAAGAACATTGCTGATATTTTTAGGGACCACTTTTTGGCGCGGTCACTCTTAGGCCTGGCGGCGTCTTGTGGAGCCAACGGTGCTGAGAGCATTGTGACACAGCGGAACGCAAAAGTACCAGCCAAAAGCGTGGCTACAATTATGTCGGGAATGCAACGTCTCCCACGTTGCATTCCTGACATAATTGTAGCCACGCGAGCGTCGACCTGCTCTCAGCATTGAATATTTTTAATCTGGCTAGTGTTGTCCCTATTTTTCACTATGTGTCTAGGTCACTCTTATTTATCGGAACCGCTTATGCGGAGGATAATAGTCCCCATAGACCAAAACAAAACTGGTGACACATCCAACATGAACAAATATCGACCCATCTCGCTAGCCACCATCATATTAAATAAGTGCAAGACACCCAGTTCGGGTTCCAGGCGGCAGTGTCCACGTAGAGTGCCATCCTCATACTGAAGCACACCGTCTAGTACTACACCGTGAGGACGATTTGTCGAAAGCTTTCGATCTCGTTTCCTATGACGTGTTATGGGACAAGTTGAGGGGCACGGGTGTACCGGCGGAATACAAAACCCTCCTCAAATACTGGTACGCTCACCAGACAAATCGGATGAGGTAGGTCGGTACTATGTCGGATGAGTATCGAATGGAATGTGGTTGTTGTTTAATCTATATATTAATCAGCTTATCGAGCGGCTGAGCAGCACACATATCGGCTGCCGTATAGACAGTATATTATTATGTGTCAATAAAATAAGTTACGCGGATGACATGATCTTGCTTAGTCCATCGACAAGCAGACTAATAATAATAATAATAATAACCCCACCGCTGTATCTCTACGTTGACGTCGTGGTGGGGCTTGCGTGCTCCAAACTTTAGGTCTGTGCCGGTAGAGTTTGCCGGAACGGGTCTAGGATGAGGAGCCAGACCAAGAGAGATACAAAAACCCGCTGGGCAGCATGTGGCGAGCTGATGGGCAGTAGCGACCCCATGGACCCTATCTCCCGGGAGAAATCTTGTCCTCATCTCTGGCTTGCCTTTATTGGCCGGCTGGAGTGAACACTGACGAGGAACAGAGCTCCCACCTCTTTCTTGCCTTTATTGGCCGGCTTGAGTGGAGATTCGCAAGAGCAAACGTGCCCGGAGGAAGGAAGTATTCCAGTAAGGTGCTGGTAGGGATCTTGACCGTACTTCCGGGATTGTTCTGATAGCCGTGGAATACCTCTCCACCCCTCAAGCACCTCAGGAAGTGTTGCCCCCCTTGTCGCTACGTCACTATGTGCTAGCGGCCGTCTCCCGGGGCCCATTATTGAGTGTGCAAGTCACCCCCTGCCATTTTATCCGTGTATAATATATAACATTGGTCAGGCAGGGGACATAGTTCTTTAATAGTTCAAGTTACCCAATCCACTTTAGCCACCCAAACCCATAGCCCAATATGTTTTGTTTCCACATACAACAATAGTCCTGCACCAACCGGGGGTTGTCCTTGGGTGCACTTGCATAGTGCATACAGGGATAATCCTCGGTTGGCGCCTCCTCATCATTTAAAATTATCTAAGGGGCCTCTGCGAGTTGGCTTCGGCTCCTCGTACGCCTTCCAAAGGTCCGGGACCACAGTTTCCCGAGAAATATAAAAAATAAAAAAAAATAATAATAAGGATAATAAAGGATTTGTCGACATGTTGGATAGACTATAAGAAGGCCTTTGATTCGGTGCCGCATACATGGCTCTTGAGGGTGTTAGAGTTGTACAAAATTGATACAACTCTGAGCACCTTCCTAACGACGTGTATGGGGCAGTGGAGGACGGTTCTTCGCTATCCAGGATGCCGACAAATTCAGGGGAGCAACGAACCTATTAGGATTAAGCGGGGAATATTCCAGGGCGACAGTCTGAGTCCACTGTGATTTTGTTTAGCCTTGAACCCTCTTAGCACTCTGCTGGAGGGTACAGGGCTGGGCTATCCTTTGCGGAGAGGGGGTCAGGTAATATCCCACCTGCTTTATATGGATGATTTGAAACTGTTTGCCACCAACAAATTGCAACTGCTGGAGTCACTAAAAGTAACTAAAACTTTTAGTGATTCCATCAGGATGGAATTTGGTGTAGATAAATGTGCAGTCATGCATGTAAAGCGGGGCGGGATTGTGGAATCTGAGGGACTACAACTCTCAGATTCTATAAACCTGAGATCACTCTCCGCAACTGATACCTACAAATACCTGGGTATGTCAGAGGGGTTAGGCATTAACGGACCTGACATGAAAAAATCGTTGCAGGAGCGCTTCTTCGGTCGCCTGAAAAAGGTACTTAATAGTTCTTTGTCCGGCGGCAACAAGGTGCGCGCCTTTAACGGTTGGGTCATGCCGGTCCTGATGTACTCCTTTGGCATACTAAAGTGGACCCAGACGGAACTAGACGCCCTGGATAGGAGAGTCCGGTCACTGCTGACTGCAAACCGGATGCATCACCCACGTTCGTCTGTCATGAGGCTGTACATTCCGCGGAAGTGCGGGGGTCGAGGTTTTTTAAATGCTAAGACCCTCCACAACCGCGCGGTGTGCAGTCTCAGAGAATATTTTCTCAAGGCTGACGTGGGTATGCACCGAGATGTAGTTGCAGTGGACAAGGGACTCACCCCGTTGTCCTTGGCTAAAGAGAACTGGCGCATACCTGTGGTGCTTAGTACCAACGACCGCAAGGAAGTATGGCAAAGCAAGGAGCTTTACGGATGCTTTTTCCGGGCCCTTCATGGGCCCGACGTAGATTTTTTAGCGTCCGTGGCCTGGCTACGCTTCGGTGACCTCTTTGGGGAAACCGAAGGTTCAGTCTGTGCGATTATGGATGAAGTTATGCTAACGAATAACTACCGGAAGTATATAAGGGCATGCCATTGTCCCGGTGAGTCTATCAGACATATTACTTCTGGGTGTTCTCGTTTAGCTAACGGCGAGTATTTGCACAGGCATAATCAAGTAGCCAGGATTATCCATCAGCAACTTGCTCTGAAATACGGCCTTGTGGACTCTGAGGTACCGTATTACAGGTATGTGCCCGACCCAGTTCTCGAGAATGACCATGTCACGTTATACTGGGATCGATCTATTATCACTGACAGGACTATTGTAGCCAATAAGCCTGATATAGTGGTAATAGATTGATCAGTGCGCCGCACAATGATAATCGATGTCACTATCCCGCATGACGAGAACCTCGTGAAGGCTGAGAAGGAGAAACAATTGAAGTATCTCGACTTAGCCCACGAGGTTGTCGCTATGTGGAATGTGGACTCGGCAATCATTGTGCCGATAGTCGTTACGGTCAATGGCCTTATCGCTAAGAGCCTCGACCAACATCTCAAGAGGCTCTCGTTGGGTGGCTGGGTGAAGGGCCTGATTCAGAAGGCAGTCCTCCTTGATACGGCGCGTATTGTGAGGAGGTTCCTGTCTCTGGGGCCCTAACCACCGGTAGCTTGGACCCTGCACCCGCTACCGGCGGATCACTATTTTTTATATTTTTAAATGTTTTTTTTTAATGTTTTTATAAAAATATTTAAAAATGTAATAAAATAAGTTTAAAAAATAAATAAAGGAGATAATAATAATAATTTATTTTGAAAAACATAGTTACAATTATTGTGAAGCCCTGACTCCAGAGCTAGGTATGTAATACCTGTATTTCAGGAGTCAGTTTCTTCTTCCTTATTACATGCTTCTGTATGCAATAATTTAATAGAAACACCTCGACTTTTACAACATAAATATTAATATTGAAATTTATAGTTAGACATATATTCGATTCTAAATAGTAGTTATACATATATTCAAATAAAATTATTTTTAATGATTGAGATTAAGATAAATATTTGATATTTTTAATTTAAGATTGAAATCTTGTCTTAAGACAAAAAAATATAATTATAATAATAATAATAAAAAAAAATAAAAAAAAAATTAAAATTAAATAAAAATAAATAAAAAAATTAAATTAAATTAAAATTAAAAAAATAAAAAACCAAGAAAAAAAAAAATTAATGAAAGGGAGTTAAAATTAAGCTGTGACAAAGTATGAATTTGAAAACAATGAAAATGACACTGTATAACTGTGGGGGTATGAGTAGTGTGGAGGGGTGTGTAAGGATGAGAGTGTGAGCGTGAGAGTGGAGTGGGTGTGAAGTGGTGTGTGTGGGTGAGGGTGTGCGTGTGTAAGAGATTGTCTATGAGGTAGAGTATGTGGCTCTTTGCGTGAATTCGAGAATTTTTGTATGTGTCTAAGCGAGATATACCATAATATGCTTCACATCCGCTGCAATAGTTTTTCGGTTTTTTCATAATCATGTGAAAGCAACCAAGTTTTCACCGTTTGTCGTGTTTCGTAAATTGTTAGTGGAATAATATTTAGCGTCGTGTTTAACTTATTATATAGGTAGGTGGACTGGTGAGCACGCTGTCTTCTAGCAGATGCTGTGTGGCATCGCACAGGCAGACAGACGACGTCAGGTATGGTTCTTTTATTTTTGTGTTTATCAGTATAGGGTGTGATAGTGTGTTGTTTGACAACTACCTGCAGAATGTAAGTTTGCCTCACAGTGAGTACTTTACACAACCCATATAATGTCGCAGTAGGGAATAGGAAGGGTTTAAATGTCATAACTTTTAACAGGGACGTTTGAGCTCTTTCAAGGTGTATCATGAATATTTTACATGCACCACCCCAAACTACAATACAGTAGCTCATGACAGACGCCGCCAGTGCATAGTATACCCTGCGTAATAATTCAAAATCTGCCACATATCTCAGCTTTTTGAAGGCCCAGATTAGTTTCCGGATTCGAGTAGAAGTAAGATCAATGTGTTGCCGCCAGCTAAGCTTTTGTTGTAGCTGAGGAAGCTACTCAGTACTCACGGTCTGCGAGACGTATGCAGAGATGCACGGCCTTAAATAAAACTCAAACAAGAGTGTCCTAGTGCTTACGGCACCTAAACAACAGCCCCGTCGTGTACCTTCAGTATATCTTAACGGCGAAGTACTTAATGTAGTGAATAGTTTAAGTACCTAGGTCATGCTGTCAGCAGTGATTTACTTGATGATGGCGACATAGAGCGTGAGCGCACGGCGTTGGCGGTGGGGCGCAATATGCTCGCCCGTAGGTTCGCTAGCTGCACAGCAAACGTCAAAGTGAGATTATTTAAGGCGTTCCTGTCAGTCTTTCTACTCGAGTGGCCTGTGGGTGCCATATACAAGCCGACCCTACAACGTCCTGCTTGTACAATACAACAACGTTTTCAGGATTCTGTTGCAGATGCCACGACGTTGCCGTGCGTCGGGAATGTTTGCTGAGACCCACACAGATGGCTTTCAAGAAATAATTCGCAAATAAACCACGTCGCTGCTGAGCAGACTGCGAGGTAGTCGCATCTGTATCCGGAGAGCTGTGGCGGACACCAAATATTAGGCATTTTGTGCGGAGGTTGCTCAGGTGGGATACATGTTTTCTTGTCTGGTCGTGCTCCGCATGAATTATGCATTATTTTATTTAACTACCTATTTTATATCAGTACTACTCACACTATACAATATACGTTGTTTGTGAAATACTAACAAAAAAAATGGTTATACCACGGAAAATTAACGTAGGGTGTCAATTTTCTTAACAGTTACATTCTCTGACTGTGCCTACTAAATGATAGGAAATAATACTCAATAATTACCAGGAGAAAGACAAAGTAATATTCTTTAAACTTATCCTTACTGCAGTTTCTTACAACGTCTAAAGCGCAGGCCACATTGCAAACGAAGCTAAATGAACTTAGCTTCGTTCCCAGTAAAGCCTGCGCTTAAGTCATGAATATGAACCACTTTTTTATGCACCCCTAGTTAGACGATACATTAGGGATATATTGTTTTGAAGTCTGAACTTACAACTTGCAATGTGTCAGCCAGCGCTTGTCTGTGACCTAGACGGCCCCAGCCGGACGCCTCAGCAACTGACATCGAATTCGTTGCTTCATCCAAACACGCAGGTAAAAGGTCTCGGCCAAAATTGATCCTGAAATTATCGTAATTTATTATTTAGTTTATTGTTCAGAGACTGTCACCATGCATGATGTTTATTGAGTAATATCTCGGTAATTTAACTTTATCTTTCCTTTTTTCGAATTATTTAAAAAGTAGGTACTTGTAAAAATAATGCAACAATCACCAAACTTTGCAAGCGATTACAATAACAATAATGTCATAAAATAGTAAAGTGTAGCCAGACAATCCTTTAGTTTTATTTCGGCATAAAATTATTATTCTGGATACGTGATTGGTCAACTTTATTTGGTTGACTATATTGCTTATACCAGTTATGGACCAAACATAGTTCCTTGTGGAACACCAGCACTAACGGCTTGAACTTAGAGTATATAACAATGGAGAAGCCTTATAAACACTTTCCCCTCTGTCTTTCTTTCTAACAAGAACACTTTCTATAGTACTTTCATAAAAACTACTTTTAAATCGATTCTAACGCACATCGTTGATCGTTTATTCACTCTTGTTTCTTCGACTAAACACCAACACCAAACTAGGATGCCCGTGTTCGCGTATGCCACACTTCTAACTGCCGAGTGAACGAACGAATGTCAGAGTCAAGTGTTGAAGAGAATTACATATTACATCTAAATAGCACATTGAATTATAAAGTAAATATAATAAAATATCATAAATATTACAACAAAAATACAGTAGTCCTTAATTATCCTTAATTATACCAAAACGACACGAATACACGATACGAATTCTTTCAGCCAAACTTAGTTTTGGTTGAGCCCTCAGTTCAGACAAGTACTGAACTGAGGGCTCTAGTTAAACTGCTATAAATCTGTAAATTCTCAGTCTATGGAGCTGAAATTTTTCTAAAAGTTTTGAGAAATTGCTTATTAAATTTTGAGATAAAAGCAGTTGCCATAAAGGTTATACGTTTTGAGATTTAAAATATCATGTTTTGTTCTAGCGTCTGAATTGAGAGCACTCTTCATAGGGTGATAACACATTAAATTTATTTTATGTTTTAGAAATTTTTAAACCTTTGTTTTAGGTTTTTATTATTATTTACTAATTTTCCTAAACGTTTCACTTTATTACAAAGACATTGAAAAATTGAGCCCTCAATCCAGATGCACATCTTATAACTGATATGAATGATTTTGAAAAAAAAAAATTTTTCGTTGTTTATTTTACTCAATTTAATAAAACAAGATTAGAATATTAAACTTGATGTTAAAAATGTGAACTCTCTAACATTCACACTATGTTATAAGTTCTAAGAATTTATTTATTGATTAAAACTTATGAAAATATAGGAAGATTAGGGGAACAAAGGATTGGCGAAAAGATTGACTCACCAACTGGCCGCGGCTCCCATACTCGATGATTTCTGCACTTACGCAATACAAAAGAATATATATTTGGTTCGAAGGATTTCCTTTGCTTTCGTACATTTTTTGGACGAATTTGGACGTCGGAAAAAACGCGAAAACTACAGATTTCTAGGAGGAAATCCTACCGGCTGCGCCACTTTTGGTTTCGGAGCGTGAGAAATCTTTCTAATAGTAAAATTAACTACTCAGAATTTTTACTGAGGATAAAAAAATGAAAATACGTACTGCCGATTAGGAGGCGACTTTTATTCTGAATTGCAATGCATACATGGCTCGTCCGGTGAGCACAGACCGCTGAGCTTGCAAATGATATCGAGTTGCTAGAATGGAGCCATATAAGTACTTAGCTTATTATAAAGCATCTATACCTAGATAGGTTTTATAGGTACGACCATAACTACTAAGGCCACACTGGGTGTAGGGTTCAGCCATTGCGTAATAAAGCATTATCTTAACTTTAAAGGGCAGGCGGTTTTTAGTATGGTCATAATAACGAGAAATTGCCGAAGTTTATTGCAAACACGTTGTATGTGATAGCTCCAGTTAAACTTATCGTCTATAATTACTCCAAGATATATTTGTTTACTGACATCTATTTGCCTCGCTTCACTTTTGCCTCGTTTGCGTCCATCTGGTCATACACTAACTTAAATACTAGCTTTGAAATAATATAACGTGATCAATAGGATTAGCATTAAAAAAAAACATAGTCATGGCGACTGCAGACAGAACTGAAAAACTGACAGCGCAACATAAGATTTTCTCCCATTAAAACTGACTTCCAAAATTAAAGTTATTTTTCACTTTGTAATTTTTTTTAGAAGTCGGTTGATTTTTTTACACGACTGCCCCGAAAAAGGAGTGTAATGTAGGGTTTATGTATGCATTTATGTATGTGAGTTTCTTCAATCCACCATAACTTTTACATGCCTGGACAGATTTTGGGGTATCGTTAGAATTCTTACATCATCCCGAGTGACAGTGCTAATTAAAAAAAATAATATCGACACCATTAAAAAAAAAAAAGTTATTACAAAATGGGTATCAAATTCAAGGCCTTGATGTGCACTTTTCAAAAAAAAAACTTGTCACTAAAATGTATCAATTAAAAAAAAAAAAATTAAAACAAGGTCTGTCCTGCCAAAAAACTAATTAAAAAGTAAATGGAAAATGTTGTGTTAGTTAATCTATATATGGTGACTGGTAATTAATGACCGATACTTAGGCCGGGTTTTTTAATCCGTAGTTATCTCAAAAAATGGTTAAACATTACTATGTTTAACGATAGGTTGAGTTAACTACGGATCAAAAAACCGGCCCTTAAACACATGATTGTACTCATGATAACAAACAACTTTTACTATGAGACCAAACCTGAATTCGCAAAAATAAAATCAGTTGTCCCATACACTCATGTTCGCATAACTCGTCAAAATGTAGGGAGCAGCAGATTCTTTTTTTCGTGATTTCAGGTTTGGTCCCCTAATAAAAGTGATGAGTACAATCATGTGTTTAAGTAGGTATCGGTCACTAATTACGTCACCCTATATAGATTAACGAACACAACTGGTTTTTTATTTACTTTTTAGCAGTTTTAGGTAGTCGTATTTTTTTTTTTTTTTTTTTTGTAAAAATGTTTTTTGAACTATTTGCAATATTTGATCAAATACCTTGCTACTAAACTATGTTTACTTACTCGGTTTCTGTCTCCAAGAGCGCAATATCATGATATTTGGAAGGAGGCTTGTACTCAGGATGAATAATGATCCTCTTGATATTATATATCTTCCAGTATTTCTTCGGATCGGTTCGTTTCAACAGCCCAAGAGCAGCAAATGATATGTTACCACTTAAAATTATTTCAAAAAAGTTATAAAAATTATGTTAATGCCACTTATATTATAGAGCAGTGTAATTATCACTCCACTGCTTCTAAAATCTAAATTGCAACATATCCCGAAACACAGTTTAAATAGGTAAGTAGGGTACTTCGTTAAATCTATTCTTTAGAAATGAGGTGGACTTACAGCGCATGAGTTGATGTGCAGTGTCCTGCAGTGAGTATGAATCTCTCGCTGATCACAGAGCCTCCGCACAGCCACTCCGCAGACTCCAAGTTGTTTCCATAACCTAGTAAAGCCTGAAACATAAAGCAGTCTAACGTTGACATACCATCATTGAAATATAGTTTGTCAGCTGAACCAATTACATTTTAATTAACTACTAAACTGATCCAAAAGTAATGATAAAAAAATAAAACTACATATTCAAATGAATAAATAATTATTATATATTAGGTTGGGGAAAAAGTCTTTTCGCATTTAGTATGTATGAACTTGTAATAAAATCTCTTTGGCTATACTATTTGTATCTGGCTGGTTTTGGTATCATTGAAAGTTTAAATTTTAAAGAACATAATTCCAAATTCAAATTAGGAAAATGTGTGATTTTCATTTGTTTTTCGTACCGTCAAGATGAGTGAATCTAATGAAGAAATTCGATACACTTTAAAATTTTACTACAAAAAAGATAAAAATGCAACGCAAGCCGTGAAAAAAAATTGCGATGTTTATGGACCTAGTGTAGTGTCTGTGAGAGTAGCACAAATTTGGTTTAAGCGTTTCCAATCCGGAAATTTTGATGTCAAAGATGCACGTCGCTCTGGTCGCCCGATTACGGATAAAATGGATGCCATTTTTGAAAAAGTGGAGCAAGATCGGCATATACAGTAGTTACGACGTAGCTGAAGAACTGGAAATTGACCACAAAACAGTTTTGGCGCATTTGAAAAAAACTGGGTACACAAAAAAACTCGACATTTGTGTACCTCAAGAGCTCACTGAAAGAAACCTAATGAACCGTGTACTCATTTGTGATTCTTTATTACGACGTAATGAAACCGAATCATTTTTGAAGAAGCTGATAACTGGTGATGAAAAGTGGATCACGTATGACAAGAACGTGCGAAAAAGGTCGTGGTCAAAGGCTGGTCAGGCTTCACAGACTGTGGCGAAACCCGGGTTAACTCGCAACAAGGTGATGCTGTGTGTGTGGTGGGATTGGAAGGGCATTATTCATTATGAGCTGTTACCACCAGGCAGGACCATCGATTCTGAACTCTACTGTGAACAACTGATGAGATTAAAGCAAGAAGTCGAGAGAAAGCGGCCGGAATTAATCAACAGAAGGGGTGTGGTTTTTCATCATGATAACGCTAGACCTCACACATCTTTAGCCACTCAGCAAAAATTAAGAGAGTTTGGCTGGGAGGTGTTAATGCATCCGCCGTATAGTCCTGACCTTGCACCTTCAGATTTCCACCTGTTTCGGTCTCTTTAGAATTCTTTAGACAGTGTCAGGTTAACATCACGAGGGGACTGCCAAAACCACTTGTCGCGGTATTTTGACCAGAAGTCCCAAAATTTCTATAGCAATGGGATCATGTCCCTACCTACAAGATGGCAAAAAGTTATCGACCAAAATGGTACCTACATACTTTAGTTAAATGTAAATAAACTATATTAAAAAATGTTTTGAATTTTCTTAAAAAATACGAAGAAACTTTTTCCCCAACCTATTATATATATATAAATATATATGATTATTGGATCAGCCCTTGCTGATAATATCCAACTTTTCAGATTTTGAATGTTTCTAAATCAATCACGCCTTAACGGTTGACCGGATTTGGATGAAATTTGGCAAACGTGTAAGTATACTCGTAGCTGTGACCACGATGCACGATGACCAGTAGGCCTAGCCAAATGGCATTCGCTTCGGAGCGATTCTATTTCTACAATCGCTATCGACGCATCTCTATGGAAATGCTGATCTATGATCACGTAACATTTCTAAACCCCATACATTTTTGCCTTTTCTACTAGCGTCATCGCTAATCGAATGTTACTTTGGCTAGGCTCGCTGGTTTAAGACATTTTTATTTCTTCCGACCTTTTTTTTATTTTTTTATTTGAGATGGGTGTGCTCTTGACTCTAGTCTAGGTCAGAGGTGACAGAGACAAAGTCGACGATGGAGTGAGCTTACCCAGAAGAAGCCTGTTCACTCTCACTTTGAAGAGATTAGGGTTGTAAGCGCTCGGAAACACTGATGCAGTTAGTGAATTCCACTCTTTTGCAGTGCGCATTATAAAAGACATTTGGAAGCGCTTAGTGCGAATTGGTGGAATATCAAACAAGTAGGGATGGTAACTGGCAGTGCGTCTAGATGTCCGATGGTAGAAGGGGGTCAGTGGAATCAGGTCGTGGAATTCTTGGGCACACTCACCGAAGTACAATCTGTAGAAGACCGACAAGCAGGCAACGGCGATGAGCCAAGCTGTGAAGCTTGGCATCCACCAGTTTTACGTCGCCAATGAGCCTCTTAGCTCTGCGTTCCACCGAGTTAAGCGCAGCTAGTTGGTACTTAGCTGATCCATCCCAAAGGTGGCTACAATACTCCATGCAGGATCGGACTTGCGCTTTGTAAGGGTTAAAAGCTGTCCAGGCGTAAAGTATCGCTTCACCTTATTAAGGATGCCCAGCTTCTTGGCCGCTGTTTGGGCTTTGTACTCGATGGTGGCGCCGAAGTTGAGACCAGATGTCAACTCCATGCCAAGGAGCTCAAGCCGATCAGTTACATGAACAGATGTACCCCGAAAAGTAGGAGTTTGGGCGAAACGACTCTTTTTAGCGGTAATAAGACACGCCTGCGTGGTGGCTTTAAAAGAGACCAGATTATCATCACCCCACTGGGAGACTAGGCTTAAGGTTAAATCTGTCCGTTCTACCATGGCCTCTCTCAAAGAACGAACTTCGGCCCCGCTGGTTTTTGCGCTGAAAAAGTATCTCTCTGAAACTGTACTGTCATCTGCGTACCCAACAATACCAGGCCGAAGCAGGTCATTGATGTGCAGCAGGAAAAGAGTTGCAGAGGAACTCCGGCATCAATAGCCATAAGCTCAGAGGAGCAGCCGTCTACGTCTACTCTGATCGACCGTTCCCTAAGGAAATCTGATATCCAGCTACAAAAATCATCTGGGATGCCATAAGCAGGAAGCTTGCTGAGCAGAACAGCGTGCCAGACCCTGTCAAAGGCCTTCAAGATGTCAAGCGATACAGCAAGTGCCTCGTCGTGTTTCTCGATGGCTGCACCACAACAGTGCGTGACATACACAAGAAGATCGCCAGTTGACCGTCCCCGGCGAAAGTCACTGAGGAGACCATTGTCTTCAAGGTAGGTCAGCAACTTATTGTTCAGTACCCTTTCAGTAACCTTGCACAGAATGGCGATCGGACGGTAATGGGCAGGGTCTGCACGGTCGCCCTTTTTGGGCACTGGTTGTACATTTGCAAGCTTCCAGGATTTCGGCACCGTTCTTTTATCAAGAGAGAGGCGAAATAAACGTGTCAACACAGGAGACAGGCGCACACTGCCTCAACAATCTCGCTGGAATGCCGTCAGGCCCGCTGACCTTGTTCACGTCTAGACTGCACAATACTCTTCGGACCTCTTTAATGTGAACTGCGATCTCCGGCATCGAGGAGTCGCAATGAGGTACAGTAGGTGGTTGCTTGGAGCCAGCGACCAGAGGTGAATTGCTTGCAAAGAGAGATGTAAATAAATTTGCTTTCTCACTTGCAGAGTGAGTTAGCGACCCATCAGGTTTCACCATTGGAGGTAAAGTGGGACGACAGAAATTCGTTTCAGCCGCTTTGGACAGGGACCAGAACTGTTTACTACCCGGAGAGTGCGAAGCCAGCCTGGCCCAATACGTCCGACATGGTCAAAACGTGCCCTTCATGCGGACTAGGTTTATGAAACGTGTACAAGTGTTTGGTCCAAAATAAATGATTTATTTATTTCATTTAGCCTAGACATTTGATATTTGACGTACCACATGAGGAAATTCCCATCTTTGTGCTTCTCGACCACCTACGGCCAGGGCAGCTCCGAAATTGTATTGATGGCAATTTAAGTCTTCCTTCCAAGTCTTCTTGACTGTGATACTGCCCACACCACGGCAGCGGTACGGCAGGCGTCCGAAGTGTTCGAAACATTCTGTAAGCATAATTTATTTATGCACTATTTTATTACACATTTACTGCCGCTGACTTGCTCGTGTAGTGTCTATATAGCGTCAATAACGACAGATTCAACTTGCCTAAATCCAACGGTGACTTCCACTTGTTGTTTTGTTAGATTTTTGAGGGATAAATCCACCAGTGAATATGTTCTGACTGAGGTATGATGATGATGCTCGTAAGGCCATCCATAAATTACGTCACACAACTTTTTTTTAAATTTGGAGCCCTCCCCCGTCTTTGTCACAGGTTGTCGTATTTTTGTGACCCCCCTTCCCCTGGTGTGACGTCACATATACACATCAAAAGTATCTAGGGATCAAGGCATTTAAAAAAAGTTTTTGCCCTATTGAAATTAAATAAAAATGTCTATTTAGATTGATTAAATAAGACTTTTCGCGATTTTTGCTTATGCTGGATTTTTCACCTGCCATTAAAATGTGATGAAAAGATAAAAATAAAAGTTGTAAAGGTTTTTTCTTGCGTAAGATAAACAATCATTAGTCTGTATTACCACCGTTAACGAGTATAACACAATCGCAGCGATTGCGCATACGCAATATGAGTTCATTCAAATCACGTTGCGAAATGGCTGCCCATGTACGTTGTAACAGGCGAAAAATTTGTTTGGTAGGTGTACGGTATCCATATTTGAGAGAGCTCTTCTTTTAAGTACATCCCATGCTTGCTCAATAAGATTCAAGTCTGGCGATTAAGCAGGCCATGGTAGGACGTTGATATTAGCTGCGGCAAGCGTGTTTGCAACGACTCTGGTAGTGTGTGGACGTGCATTATCATGCATAAGCAGAAATGAAGCACCAAATTGGGTCTGCAAAGGAATGACAACATCTTATAAAATCGTTTCAGCGTAAATCTGAGCATTGAGATTGCCTCTGATCCAAATTATTTCGGTTCTTCCACCGATCCAAATATCCGTCCACATCATGATTGCATTGCACCACTGAATGCATAGACTTCCTGGCATGATTTTAAACGTTCTTGACACCCAGAAGTCCTCCAATACCGTGTACATCTAGTATCTGGCCTCATCAAGTGAGATTCGTCAGAAAACACACACAACGACACTCTTGTTCAGCTCAAATTATGTATTCACGAGCCTATTGTAAACAGGCTCTGCAATCTGCAATTACGCGTTAACTTACTAACATTCCTAAATAGCCTAACAGCTATGAAGCCTCGTTACCGACGTCATAGTGGTCATTGTACGACTTCGTCGAGCAGTAATCTTTATGTAACGATCTTGTCTGTGTGTGGTGATGCGATCTCATACTACATGACGATGCAAAGGTAACGTGTCCAAAGTCGACTTATTAGGCTTAGGCATAGTACACAGAGCGATTGCAACAGCACGTCGAGAACCAGCTTCCAACATAACCACGGCTTCGATAATTTCTTTGTCTTCTCTATATAATAAGGTTCTTTTGTATTGATTCCACTCAGAAGTATGACAGAAATTTTACTGATTTGGCCTCAAATCCGTGGCAGCATTATATTGGAATACGACTTGACAGAACCTTTTTATCTTTTGACCGAAATTAAAAAAGTATTCCCTTTTCAAGTACCGAAATTTACTAAAAGGAGTTACAAAAATTATAATTTAAAAAAAAAACAAATTTTTAGTATTTATAGTGCGCGCAGAACTAGTTGGCCGCGCCTTAGGTATGTGAGCGGTGGGACGGAGAGGCGGGGGCACTTGCTATCATTACTCAGTGCGGCGCCGTACTTCGCGACGGCAACACGAGATGAACGTTCCGGCTAGTTTAGACAAAACGCACATGAGATTGCAATAGCGAGATGAGTCCGCCGATAAAAAGACAATCTAAGGAAATAATATTTAAAGTGCATACGTTTTTTTTTTAAAACGGAAAGCCGATGTCAATAGTTTAGAATATAAAACTGATGCGAATATACATAAATTAGTAGCAGAAGCAACAGAGATATCAGAACGAAGTGTAAGGAGAGTGATTGCTGAAAGTAAAACTTCCTTGAAAAATACAGGGGAAGCAAAATTTAGTTCTCCGCGGAGACCAAAGAAATAAAAAAGAAAATACAAGTTGATGATTTTGATTTAGGAGTGATATTAAGAAGAAAAATAAATCAGTTTTATACGGTAGAGAAAAAAATTCCAAGTCTACGAAAACTAAATGCTGTGTTAAAAGAGGATAATATTTTAGATTGCGGATTAACTTTTTTAAGAGAACTTTTGCACAAACTGGGATATTCATTTAAAAAATGTAAATCGAAGAGAACCCTTTTAATAGAGAGACCAAACATTGTTGAATGGTGAGTGAAATATTTGAGGGCCGTAAGAAAATTCAGAGAAGACAAACGAAATATATTCTTTTTGGACGAAACTTACGTTAACCAAAGTCACAATGTCCAAAAATGTTGGCAATCTTCGTCGGAGCCTGGAATTTATACAGCTATAGGCAAAAGAAGGCGTTTAATAATAGTTCACGCTGGTAGCCGGAACGGATTAGTTGACGATGCTTTGCTAATTTTTAAAATCAGAATCAAAAACGGGGGATTATCATGGAGACATGAACTCTACAAATTTTTACAACTGGGTTGATCGAAAATTAATGTCTAAACTTCCATCTAACTCAGTCATAGTTATGGATAATGCTGCATATCATTGTGTGCAAGTTGAGAAGAAACCGACTACGTCCAGTTTGGAAATTAATATGCAGAACTGGTTGCAAAATCATAACGTTTTTCTCCCACGATCATCAAAGCCGAACTCTTGAGGTTGCTTAATACGACCCAATCAGAAAAAATATACACGATTGATGAACTTTTGAAAGCTGCAGGTCATACTGTTCTAAGACTACCTCCATATCATCCAGACCTCAACCCGATTGAGCTTGTGTGGGCAAATACAAAAAATTGCCTGGCCAGACCTCACATTATTGCTACATTGGACGAAAAAATTACAATACTAACAAGGCTATTTTCCGGATTCTCTGCCAAACAATGGCAAAAATGCGATGACCACGTACAAAAAAACGAACAAGAATACTGGAATTATGATATGAGATTTGATACTATGATGGACGAAATCTTTACTTACAAGATGATCCTGAATCAAGTTCTGAATCAAGTGATTCAGAGGATATGTCAGAGTAATTTCATATACGTATGTAGGAATAGGAGTGCCGAGCAGAGGTATATATCGTCAGGGCTTGGAGTTACATTTTATTGGGATAAACAAGACCGTAAACACATTTACAAAGTTACACTATTAAAATAACACAATACAAGTGGAACACAGTTATTCGAACAAACCAATATGGTTACAGTTCATATAGCAGCCTAAGCCACCCAAATACAAAGTGTATCGCTATCAGTAAGTCAATACAGCTATGTGAATATACAGCAGCTCTGTACCAGGTAAACCGACAGTAATGTCAGGAGCAGGGAGCTCTTTATTGAATCGAATCGGAAGCTCACTGACTAGCATATCGAGTGCACGCTTTTTAAAAGGACGATGTCCCCACCTTGCATTCCCTTCACAACAACTCTCTCCGATGACACACGGAAGTCATCGTGTTATTTGATACAAAACACTAAAATGTGCTAAATCTAATAAGACACATTATAAAATAATCTCTCACTATATAATAAAGACACATTATAAATAAGTTAATACTAGAATAATTATCGTAAATAAATAATGGTGATTTCACAAAGTAAATCATTTTAAAATCAAAGTAACATGTGACCAATTGTTTTGAACAAAACCATAGGTTACAATTATCAAAATAAGTTGCCAAAATCAATTAGTGTGTACACAGATTACTCAATAAATTATGTTCCGATTTATTGGACGATAATTGATAGTAAAATTACTATAAAAACAAATTATAAAAAATTTGGTTGACTACCCACAATTTTATTTGACAACCGTCTCCGACAAGTATATATTAATTAAATAACTTCATATATCATTAAAATATGTCAGAATAATTTCATATACTTAATTTGGTTTTGTTTTATTTTACTATTAATTACAATATAATTAGATAGGTACAATAAAAACTTCTAAAAGTTCAATTGCTTTTTATTTATTCTTTTCAATAATTGGACAATTATTGTTCAAGAAATCTCGAGATTGGTCATCACTGTCTAATCTCATGTGCGTTGCGAGCAGTAGGCAAAGGCAACCCGCCCCCTCACCCCTGTCACCACCTAAGGCGCAGCCAACTAGTTCCGCGCGCACTATAGCAAAACCTAGCTCGATCCCTAGACACTTTTAATGTGTATTCTGAAATGTTAAAATAAAACTTATTATAATACTGATAAGAGTAGGTAATGTTTTAAAGTTTTTCGTTGAAGTTTATGTATAGAGTTTGAATATTTTAGAACTATACTTGTGACGCCACGATGCTTATGACTCGACCCCGGTTGTCATACGATGTCAGACTTTGTTGAACCCCTCCCTCTCCCTTAGGCTGAATTTGCTATGTTATCTTAGGGCCAGTATTTTGATCCGTAGTTAACTCAACCAATGAGTTATGCCATTAGTTACTATTTTTTTAATATGAATGAGCTAACATGAATACATTCATGTTTAGCCTTTCACATTTAGCCAAAATTCGGTTGAAATAATGGTTATTAGTTACTATGTTTAACCATTGGTTGACATGATCAAAAAACCGGCCCCTTAACGTGTGACGTAACTTGTGACTGTCCCCTTAGAGTTCGATCACTAATAAGTTCTTATTAATTAAATCATAGGTACTTACTGCGTGAAGCAACTGATCCATCATTACGTTTCATGAGCCCTAAGGGTCCTATGGCGTGTTTACGGAACCTGAAATGATGACACTTAGATGCACTTTCTTGCAGAAGTAACTGTAGAGCTCCTTGTTAAAAGATCCTTCCCGTAGTCACTGGACCTTTTTAGAAGGCTTCCATATTCTATAATTCGCTTTAAAAAAGTATAAGTGGATGTGGCGGCATCTACATCGCCACATGCGAACTACGCATCACACTGACGACACGCAAAATCCTGCATCGCGCAATCAGAGTTTACCGCGCGCTTGCATATATACAACGTCCCGACATCAATTGTCGGGCAGTAGCTCACCAAACACAACACTCGTCTGGTCGGAGGATCCTCCTTTTTCTATGGAGGATGAGCGAACTTTACACCCTGTTCCTAATACCTCTATACTGGTGACCCCGAACATGGACATTGATGCAGCTTTCGACGTCATCATCTTCCTCAAGCTTTCAAACGGCGAGTCACACAGCCAGCATCCACGGCTTTAACGGGTTTCCTGACCACCAGCATGCAACGGATGCGCTTTCTTGGTCATCACCCTCAGCCTCATCATCAGCGACCTTGGCACATCACACTTCACTTTCGGCCGGTCAACAAGCAGAGCCCTTCAACCCTCTCCTGGTCGACGCCAGCAGTCAGCCTCAACACAGCGCTGTACAATATCAGACTCAATGGAGCACAACGCAACGCCACCCCGACTCACTGGGGAATCACCGCAGACAGTTCAACTCACGTTGAACTATGCGGCATCCGGTTCCAACTCACTGGAACCACAACTGGTCCTGGCAAGCATCGCAAGATACACGACTCGGCCCACTATCGACCTGCGGTCTCCGGAGGGGAGTGATGTGGCGACGTCTACATCGCCACATGCGAACTACGCATCTAATTGACGTCACGCAAAATCCTGCATCGCGCAATCAGAGTCGTCGGGCAGTAGCCCACCGGACACAACATCCGTCTGGGCGGAGGATCCTCCCTTTTCTATGTATGGAGAATGATTGAAATTTACACCCTGTTCCTCCTGGTGATGATGATAAGGTATGAGGAACAGTCCTCGTACCTCATCATCATCACCATCTGCCTAGCCTTTTGATCGGCTGATCGGCTTCCAGTCTAACCGGCTGCAGCTGAATACTAGTATTTTACATGGAGGGACTGCTTATCAGACCTTCACAACCAGTTACTGGGTAATACGATACCCTTGGTAAGACAACCATAATATTAAGTGAAAAAACCTAGTACCTGACACTGTCCTCGATTCGGGGACCAAACCCAGAACTAAACCATCTGCGACCACTTATCCAACGAGGTAACTATGTGGGAAGTGAATCATACATGGTGAATAAAAACAACCCAACCAATGAGTTGACCAACAGCACAGGCTATGACGATATTAACACCGGAGTTGTCAAATCAGTTGCTCTTATTATAGCGCCCATATTAAGTGACATTATAAATAAAAGTATTCAGAAAGCCATTTTTCCCGATAAGTTAAAGATCTCAGTAATAAAGCCATTATACAAAAAAGACGATAAAACAAAAGTTACCAATTATAGGCCGGTTGCACTGATACCAATTTTTTCAAAAAAAAATTGAAAAGGTTTTATATAACAGCATTAACAGTTATTTAGAAAATATATATATAAGATATATTTTGCAAAGAACAAATGGGCTTTAGAAAAAATAGAACTATTAATATGGCTATTTATAACTTTTTAGAAAAAATACATCATAACATGGATAACAGAAAACCAGTGATGGCAGTGATGGACATGACCAGGGCATTTGACCTTGTAGACCATAAAATTGCTTGTTAGCTTAGTTAAGCTCGAAAGATATGGTATCAGAGGTAACGTGCTTAATCTGATAAAATCTTATTTGGAGAATAGAAGTCAAATTACACAAATTAATAAAATAAATATAAAAACCAAAACTGAGGTAGTTTACTCCTATATCTCTAGAATACTGTCATGTGGTGTGCCACAGGGTTCTGTGTTGGGACCATTACTTTTTATTTGCTATATTAATGACTTCCCCAAGTAGTCGAACACCAAATGTCACTATTTGCCGACGACAGCACAGTTATTTATGATTTTGGCACTATAAAAGAAATAGAAGAGCATGGAAACAATAGCCTTATTCCTATTATCGACTGGTTAAATGCTAATAATCTTAAAATAAATCTAGCCAAAACTAAAGTTATGAATTTTAAAATTAGACACAAAGAACAATCATAGTTTCAAATAAACTATAAAGGGAATGAAATACTTGAAGCTAGTGTTACAAAATTTCTTGGACTACATATTGACAATGAAATGACATGGAGGACTCAAATTGAAACTGTTTGTGGAAAGCTTAGTAGATTTTCAAATGCTCTGTATATGCTGGGTAAAATTGCGAATAAGACCGCCCTACTAGCAGCCTATCATGGTTGTGTCGCCTCGGTTTTGCGGTACGGCCTCATATTCTAGGGTAATGCCCCTAAGATTCAAGAAGTACTTATAGTACAGAAAAAATGTATCCGAGCTATTTGTAAAATAAAACAAACAGAATCATGCAAGCCACATTTTCATAACCTAAAAATATTAACTTAACGTCACTATATATTTATGAAGCCTGTATTTTTATAAAATACAACATGAATTTATATAGATTTGTAGAAAGTAAACGGCGCTCAAAGAAGTTGCAGGTGTTAGCAACAAAAACCAAATTTCACAGCAAAAGCTTTTATGCAAACGCTCACAAACTATATAATAAGCTACCAGGACAAGTTATCTCACGTGTTAACATTAATGAATTTAAAAGAAATCTGTTCAAATTGTTAAATAACAAGGCGTATTATTCTGTTGACGAATATTAAAATGACAAATTTTAATTTTAATTCCCCTTTAACTATCGAATTTGTTTTTATGTTATGTGAGATACTAAATGATTGTGTTAATTTTGATTATTGTGTATTAATGAATTTGTGACATTATTATTTTTATTTTGTAATTTTGGTTCTTTTTACTTTAAGTATTTTATTTGACAATTTATCAATAATTTTGTCTATATTTGACATGATTTATAATTATTGTGGTTATACCTACTTTGGAATTACATATTTTGTATGCCTTTTGGCGAGACACAGCTCGAATCTTATTTATTATAACATCTTCTGTATGTACCCTGTGTTCACGAAATAAATGAATTTGAATTTGACCTACAAGTATAATCGATGGCTGAGCTCAGGTTTTATGTAACTTCATTATGTTAAAACAATAAACAGTAAAAAGCTTATAAAGTGTGGTGTGGTGTTAGTGGGCTTCGTAAGCCTAGTGGTCGTGAGCACCACTACTAAGTTCGATTCGAAGCCAACTCGCAGAGGCCCCTTAGATAATTTTAAATGATGAGGAGGCACCAGCCGACGATTATCCCTGTATGCACTATGCAAGTGCACCCAAGGACAACCCCCGGTTTGTGCAGAACTATTGTTGTACGTGGAAACAAAACATATTGGACTATGGGTTTGGGTGGCTAAAGTGGATTGAGTAACTTGAACTATGGAAGAACTATGTCCCCTGCCTGACCGATTTTATATATTATACATGGATAAAATGGCAGGGGGTGACCTGCACACTCAATAATGGGACCCGGGAAACGGCCGCTAGCACATAGTGACGTAGCGACAAGGGGGCAACACTTATTATTATTATTGTAGCCAGTCTCCGTTGAAATTGGCCGAAGTGATCGAAACTTGATCGGGAAGATATTATGGTTTAAACAGTTCTCTCCAAAAGTTCCTTCACCACGACGTCTACTACCTAAGTCTGTGGGTGAACTATACGCAAAAGCAGTACAGCGCTCTACGCGTCCAATACAACAATGCATTCAGGGTGCTGTTGGGGCTGCCTCGCTTCTGTAGCGCTTCGGGGATGTTCGCCGAAGCGCGCGTGGATTGTTTTTATAGAACCATGCGCAAGCGGTGCACATCCCTGGTGCGCAGGGTGCGGGTCAGCCCGAACAGTGTCGTGAGCCCCTTCGCCCAGCGATTCGACTGCCAGTACATGTATCACTGTGACATGGTGCATGTACGGGCTAATGTGGAAACATTGTTTTAATTGTTTTGACTTGTATTGTTGTGTATTTTTGTATTGAATTTGTATTTAATTGTATTTGTATTAGTGTATTTTATAATTGGTCCGTGTTGACTTCTAATTCAATAAATAATAATAATAAGTCTACTTCACAAGTATTCCCAGTGGTTTCCCAGTGAGATGGATACTTACGGTTCTTCCTGCCCGATGACACAATCAGTGCAGCAGACTACAGGCTCATTGTTTTTATAGGAACAGATGTCTGGTAGCTCTGGAAGGTCGAATTTCTTCATATCAAAACCTGCATTAGCCTGTGAAAGAACAATACTTTAAAATCAATACGAGTAGGCAAACAGAGATTAAGGCCCCTATATATCTAAAGATTATAATTATGTACTCATTATGTCTAGACTTTTAAAGCTATACTCGGACATAAAAAACTAAGTAATTGATAGTAGCCAGTGTTTACAAAATACACGTTTGCGTGCGCTTTTTGAAAGGATTTCACGAAAAACCCTGTGATGATCAAACAGGGAACCAACAAACGAGTCTTATAGCTAGTTTTCTTTAGTAGTTTCTTTCTTTCTTTAGTCATACACTGTACGAAAAATAAATAAAAAAGGTTTATCGATTTGAAGGAGTGTCCTTCCAATTATTAATCTTTTTTTTTACGGCTATAGCAGTAATAACAATAAAACTTCTATTGGGTGTTAGTGTACTTCAAAGCGTTAAAGAACTTACGTAAAGGTAGGTCAAAGACGCTGACGTGCACCGAAATATTCCGACACATGTGCCGTTAAAACCTTTGGTTATACAGGGCTCATCTGAAACAGTATGTACAGATACATTCAACACACGTCATTTTTTCCGGGAAAACTGGATGTAATGGGGGAAAAACTGAATTCATATTCGTAATCAGCGGATCCAAGATACCCTAGAATTAGTCATCAGATCCTTGAAGGGAAAATAAAAGTTAAAATTTGTAGATCTGTGTAATTAAACTATTTTGCAAAATGCGAATTGATCTTCTATATATACGTTATTAAATTTTGTTACATATGTCTTTTGGAAGAAAGGCTTTCATAAGCTTTCATCGAATTATCCTCCTGTTCCGATAT
Source organism: Dicycla oo (assembly GCA_948252095.1). Taxonomy (NCBI): domain Eukaryota; kingdom Metazoa; phylum Arthropoda; class Insecta; order Lepidoptera; family Noctuidae; genus Dicycla; species Dicycla oo. The sequence continues at coordinate 19,094,755 of OX411736.1, read as the reverse complement.
TTTTTTGTGATCGTGTGAAATTTTCGATATATCATGTCATATATCATGTCATTTAAATAATGTAATTTAATGTTTTGATGTAATTTGCCTTAGTCATTTTATGTTAATATAAATAAATAAATTAATAATTATTTTGAACCACGAATAGTCAAAGTAGGTAAGTACATATAAACACAATATACATTGTACATTGTATAAAATATATTGGCTTTAAACAATCACGAGTTGTTTATGTGATGAGGCGTAACGAACCCCTGGCTGATAAAAATTTCGTTTTTCCTAATTATGTTAATATTAGTGTTTAGGTCGGTTTCCCCTATGGGGAAAAGGTAGTGCTCCACCTCGCACTACCTTGTAGAGCTCGTCTCCCGACTGGACACTCTCCCACCGATAGTAATGAATGACTTCCCGTAAGTTAATCTGCCTTGTCCCATTGATAAGGCAAGAAAGATTGAAAGAAATCGTGAATAAAACTTTAGGGATTAATAGTCATGAAAATACATTGGATGTGGGTTTAGAAAGCTAATAAATGATAATGGGGTGCAAAGTATATTATTATATAAAGTTGTGAGTAGGTACCCTTACGCTGGCGTAACAGGTAAATGGGTCAGTCATTACTCACACGACACCTCATATCTACACTCGAAGCACTTAGAGCGAAACTTCCATAGTGACACAAGCGGCTGTTCAGCGGCATTGAGTCTGCACATGCTCTTTAGGAGACATGGTCCCTAGCAGTTCTCTCGAACTGATATCCGTGACGAAGCGGCCTTCACTGCGGTAACCGAGCGACCGTCCTTGTCTAGCTACGGGGCGGCCAGTTCCAGCGGCATTGCGTCAACATCATGCTCCCAAGGAGACATGGTCCCTATCAGTCCTTGGACTGAATATTAAATATATGTGGTCACCCAATCCCCTGGAAGTTCACCCCTTGCACAACAAGCATATCTGCAAGACACCGTGTTCATGTCAGTCTGACCGAATTATTGGTCTAAGATAAAGAATACAACATTCAAGGATTACTTGATAATAGAGTTGGGATTCGAAACTCAAGAAAGATCAAGACTCAATTTCATAGAGTTGTGGATTAACTCTTGAAGGTTTATAGACAGACAATACGCCCTACCCTTCACCACTTCCTAGTGTTTGGACTGGGGAGAAGAAGTGGCGCAACAAACTCCCCAGTAACACATCTCTGTCTGTTTAATTACATGAGCCTACAGCATCTCCACTCTCGCAGGTGGGTGCTGATATCTGCAACTCAGTCCTGTTGATGTGTAAGGGTAAGGGGATCGTTACGCTTGCGCTTTTATTCATTATTAATAGCTACGTTAATATGTCTGCTTATTATATACCCAGTTCAGTGAGACTGGGAAACCGTTTTACAACGTTAATTTGTCTCAATACGTGTTCTGTTAGGTCTAAGCATAGTACCTCTGAGGACACTAATACGATTCTAATAGGACACGTCTCCTAAGCAGTAAATAAAATGTCTTACTCAATCCTATGACAGAGTACTGCGAAGTTCTACAGCCATTGGGGAAGACAAGTATAGAGTATTTTTAAACGCGTACTAATGGAATGCCTTACGGCGGCCTATCCCCTTCTACTAGGATAACACAAGACTAGCACAAGCGTACCGTAGACTCAGTCTCTAGCAGAATTCATTGCGATCAAATCTGGTGCGAGCCGAAATGGTATATCGTCACTTCACATTTCTTTAATCTGCCCCATTTAGAGGATGCGGTGCGGCTATTAGCGGCTTTGCGTCCAAATTGCATGTCTCGATAAAGAGTGTCGATTCAGTAATAGGCCTACCAACGGCCGGGCGAGGGGGTTTTACCGAGACATGTTCCCTAGCGTTATTAAAACGATTATCAATTCAGTTTGAGGTATTCAGTGAAGCCTACCAGTGATTCCTAACCCGCGCTCCCTGAAATGTGCTTACAACAGATCCCACGCAATGCCTTCTGTGGCGAGACCTTTTTGGAAACAGTAATCATCACCTACATTTGGTTGTTTTATAACGCAATTACAGGCTTTATAGCCGAGTCTGATTTAAATTAACTGAGTGTTTTCGGTTCTGCCTTTTTTAGATTCTCAGTCAGGAATTGTCGTCAATCGTAATAAGTCTAGTTTGTCGAGAAAGGCTTTCACCGATTCCCTATAACCAACTGCAAGTGATTGACTTCTGCTAAGGTATGGATTCGGAGGTGGACACATGGTTCAAGAGAAAATAGCATTAATTATAAATTACGATATAAAGTAAGAGTATTTTCGCCATGCTGAAATAAATGATCATTAATAGCTCATCAGAGATATCAGTTATCTATACCTATTAGTCTCAATACAAATCAATCTTCTAAGAATCGTTATAGTGGAAAAGTAAATACCTACTCGTACTACTAAGTTTAAAGTTAACGTACTATTACTAACATTAAAGTTAATTAAAGTTGACACTTACCGAATAACTCCTTGGATGGATCTATATAGAAATTCACTTACTAAAATACTGTAGGTATTACCAGTATCACCTCTTGCTTGTGACCTCTTGGACGTCTCACCTTCACGCACTTACCAGTCCACTAGCCTGGCCTCACACTACATAACCTAACTGAACTCGCTTAGACTATCACGTCTGTCTCCTCTAGTGGTCAAAACCCAATTTATTTGACATAATAACTAATACTCGCTGTCTTGCGACAGCTCACTTCAATATTATAGCCTCTTGGTATTCACCAAGTCTCCTAACTGGACTAGCCTAGACTCTAACGCCCGTCTCCTCTCGTGGTCAAAACTAACTGCCCTCACCAAAATCCCCATGCCTCGGCCGCGAACCTTTCAGCCTCCTGCCTTCTAACCCTAATGCCCTTTGTTTATTCCTCAATTGTTTCAGGGTTTAACCCATGAACAAGTTAAGTTAGGCAGTTGTCATACTGCTAGCGAGGAAGTGACCAAAATAGACGCATATTTTATGGATTCAGAACAAATACTAGAACTATCATTGTCTAGTTCAGACGACGACTATGATGTATTTTATAATAGCATTTGTGTAGTGGCAGTTCTTGTTAATTTAACGAGTTATAAACCTTTAATATACCTATATTATAGATAGCAAAGCTATAGGTAGGCATGTAAATACCTACCGACTGAAACCCTTGCGCCCATCGCACTCGGACACTCGCCGATAGTGAGACACTTGCTTTATGGTGACCATATGTCCGTTGTCGTTCGTTGTGCGTTCTTAGAATTTTATCTTAATGGCCCTCGCGTCATTTGAAATTACAAATAGAATATTTTACAGTCCTTTAGAAATTGATTGACTTATTGTATTAGTCCTGTCGACCGTTTCTAAGACTTTGCCTCACATTAAATAGATAATTTATGTCTCCAAGTGACTCGAAAGATGTGCTGGTCTTAAAATAATAATATAATATTTTAATATTAAATTGGAGTAAGTGACAGACAGTCACATTTACTTATTAATGAATCAAAGTGATTTAAAATTGGAATAGAATAGAATAGAATGCATTTATTTGTCAAAATATTGTACAAAGCTGTTGTACTGTATACAGATATACTTATGATTTGTCTCGATTAGTAACTTAACTCGTTGGTGATTGTGTCCAAAAAATTTTTGGATTGTTTGGATTGTTTTTGGCTTTAATATGCAGACGATCTCTGTCAAAATCAAAATCAAAATCAAAAGTCATTTATTCAAACTAGGCTGAGAATTAGCACTTTTTGAACGTCAAAATTACATAAGACAGTCCCCCAAAACGCCCGCCCTTCACCATTTCCTAGTGCTTTAGCTGGGGAGAAGAAGCGGCGCAACAAACTCCCCAGCAGCACAGCTGTCTGTTCAGTTAAAAAAAATGATTCTATATAACACTGCGCATAATAATTTAGGTACATTACGCAACACAAAACATTAAATTAAATTATTTGCTATAAGTAAGCTAGCACACGCCAATATACCAAAAAAAAAAAAATCGAAAACTATACTCAAGCAGAAACAAAATACAAAACTAAAAACGTAAGCAGAACTTTATACCTAAATAAAAGCCTCCAGTAATAAAGGGCGTGCCCACTTACATATAGCCGTACATGTAGTCGTAACTCAAAGTCACAGATGATAAACTAGGACCATCGAAGTAAAATCAACAACGAGTTAAGTTACTAATAACAAAACAAAACCAAGGTCAGCAAGACGACCTGTCACCACAAGCAGTACCCGTTCACGATCACGTTCTGTGTCTAATGCACCTTAATAATCCTGGCGTTATCCAGGGTTTGATTATTCTTTTGCGATGGGGAGTAATTTTCGTAACAGAGATTTTGAGCATGGTTTGAGTTAAAATATCCATTAACTGATTTAGGGCAATATCTGCGCTGCTACAATTATAAATGTTAGAAAAGTCTACTTCTTTCAGTTCAGCTGCTATTTTGCAAATATCAATTGTTTTTTTCTCGTGCTTAGCGCAGTAGTCAGAAACTTTCTTTATTAATGTCACGCAAACAGTGTAATAGTAGTAGCTATCACCAATGCATTACAAGGAAGGGCAGTTTTAATCATGACATGATCTAGACAATTGTGACTTCGTGTAGGAATTAAATGAGCAGGGAGAAGGCCATGTGAAGCCATAAGGTTCAGATAGTCATGTGATCTCTGATTATTATCAATGTCTCTGATGCTTATATTAATATTTCCTACAAATAATAGGTTGGGGAAAAAGTTTCTTCGCATTTTTTAAGAAAATTCTAAACATTTTTTACTATAGTTTATTTACATTTAACTAAAGTATGTCGGTACCATTTTGTTTGTTCGATAACTTTTTGCCATCTTGTAGGTAGGGACATGACCCCATTGCTATAGAAATTTTGGGACTTCTGGTCAAAATACCGCGACAAGTGGTTTTGGCAGTCCTCTCGTGATGTTAACCTGACACTGCCTAAAGAATTCTGAAGAGACCGAAACAGGTGGAAATCTGAAGGTGCAAGGTCAGGACTATACGGCGGATACATTAACACCTCCCAGCCAAACACTCTTAATTTTTACTGAGTGGCTAAAGATGTGTGAGGTCTAGCGTTATCATGTTGAAAAACCACACCCCTTCTGTTGATTAATTCCGGCCGCTTTCTCTCAACTTCTTGCTTTAATCTCATCAATTGTTCGCAGTAGAGTTCAGAATCGATGGTCCTGCCTGGTGGTAACAGCTCATAATGAATAATGCCCTACCAATCCCACCACACACACAGCATCACCTTGTTGCGAGTTAACCCGGGTTTCGCCACAGTCTGTGAAGTCTGACCGGCCTTTGACCACGACCTTTTTCGCACGTTCTTTTCATACGTGATCCACTTTTCATCACCAGTTATCAGCTTCTTCAAAAATGGTTCCGTTTCATTACGTCGTAATAAAGAATCACAAATGAGTACACGGTTCATTAGGTTTCTTTCAGTGAGCTCGTGAGGTACCCAAATGTCGAGCGTTTTTGTGTACCCAGTTTTTTTCAAATGCGCCAAAACTGTTTTGTGGTCAATTTCCAGTTCTTCAGCTACGTCGTAACTACTGATATGCCGATCTTGCTCCACTTTTTCAAAAATGGCATCCATTTTATCCGTAATAGGGCGACCAGAGCGACGTGCATCTTTGACATCAAAATTTACGGATTGAAAACGCTTAAACCAAATTTGTGCTACTCTCGCAGACACTACACTAGGTCCATAAACATCGCAAATTTTTTTCGCGGCTTGCGTTGCATTTTTACCTTTTTTGTAGTAAAATTTTAAAATGTATCGAATTTCTTCATTAGATTCACTCATCTTGACGGTACGAAAAACCAATGAAAATCACACATTTTCCTAATTTGAATTTGGAATTATGTTCTTTAAAATTTAAACTTTCAATGATACCAAAACCAGCCAGATACAAATAGTATAGCCAAAGAGATTTTATTACAAGTTCATACATACTATAATGCGAAAAGACTTTTTCCCCAACCTAATATAATGTTAGCGAAGGATATGAGCGACTCAAGAAGAGTGTCTGTCGAACTTAGAAAGTTTTAAATATTGTATGAGGGTGGCCTGTATACTGCCACTATTACAACGTCCGGTTTAAGCTTAATTACTAAACAGTTTGCGTCGTCGAAGTTGGGTTCGTACACCAAGGGCTCGAGGCAATTTTTTATGTATACAACAACACCCTCGTTCTGAGTGGCATGTTTTGTAGAACTGAAATACGTGTAATTATTTATAGAGGGTAGGTTGTTATTATTTTTAAGCCAACATTCAGACAGCACAATTATGTCAAATTCCACTTTATGTTGTGTTAATAGAATTTCCAGCTGCGGCATGTTACAGGCTGACACAGAATATAAATTCTGTGTCAGAACATTAAGTTTACTGCGAAAGGTAGATAGAAGTGTCTTAGCCTCTTCAGTTGTATACAGTTTTGAGTGGGAGACGGAATAGTGATCAAACTCAGTTGCTATTTCGCTCATAGTTCCCATTACGGTTGATAAGATACAGAGACGCCCCGCTGGTTTTACCGATCATTGAAACCAGGTATTCACGCAAGTTAAAGCAGAAATGTATTTTATTAATTGTTATGATTGTTATATTTTTGCATTTTACCTCTCAAACGTCGGCGTAACACCATTGGATAATAAGATTTAATGACTCGAAACGTCGGCGTTACACCATTGGATAATAACAACTGTCAACACGCATGGTTGTCATTGGACGGTAATATTTTCTATTTATTGGCACTTGCAACACGATCTAGCTGTATCATTCGATTAGTCGATTCATGCTTGACCTATTTTGGTAACATTTAAACAGGAGCGCCAACAAAACGGAAGCAAAAAAATAAAAAGAAATTAGTGCTTCTGTGAAGCTCTGTGACGGCCATATTTGTTGTTTTACGAGTGATTCGTGCGGGTGTCTAAGTTTAGAAAAAATGTTTTTAAGAAGGAAACGGTGAGTGATTTGTATACAGAATTACTGAGAAATAGGTATAGATTTCGTATGAAGTGATAGTTTATAGAAAAGTTATAAATATGTCGAGAAAAAGTTACGAAACTTTTGTAATGTTCATAATTTGATGGGGCCGTCATATTTCGTAATGTTTTATGATAAATATTTTTGTTTAGTGTTTGAAATACACTTATGTAGTTAGATTATTGTTCCACAAACATATTTTAGCTAATAGCTACCGACATTATTGCGTATTATCATCGTAATCGTATTTCCAAAAGTAAAATACAATAAAAGTAATCCGTCGGGATCGCGCGGAGTTCGCGCCGAAATTTTGTCGTTGCGTAAACAAATAGTTTTTATGGTTTGGTTATTGTTTATAAGTGGATTGTTGTTAATGTGTGGTGTTTTATCGTTTCTACAGATATTGTGTTATCGTAATAAAGTGTTTTTTTGGTGTATGTTTGTGTAGATTAGATGTGATATGAGAAAGTTTGAAGGTTATGTGAGTGAAAATTATCAAAACAAAAACTTAACGCATCGTTGCTAGATAAGGTCAGTTGTATTTGCATAATGAATGGTATAAGTAGTTAGGTAATCTAATAACGAAGCCAGGAAGGTATAACATGTAACGTTTAACTAGCTATGTATTAACGAAATCTGCGTTTTTTCGAAGGCTTGCCCAAAAATCAACAAGTACTTCGACGCTTGTCGAAGTAGCCGACGTTTGTGGTACTTTGCGCGCATACAGAGGCCCGACGGTCAAGAGGTGGAAGGTGTTTTGTGTAGGTTTTTTGTGTTTCTTGAGCGTGTGTATATGTTTTTAGTGCTTGTTGGTAATTTAAAGTATGGATGTTTTGTACTTATTTTATCTTATTCGAATTAATACAATTATAAAATAGAACTAAAAATCTAAAATTCCATCCCCTATTTTAAGGGGTTGGAGGGTAAAAGTTCATTTTAGAATTTTTTTTGTTGTTTGTGTACTAATACTAGCATACTCAGTTGCCTGTGCCAGGGCCACGGTAACTCTTTCGATCAACCCGCAACCCTGGCGGGCATCGGCCCTAGCGGACCCCATCAGTTAGTGCTGACATCTCTTCGAGGCGCGCGTAGAACACAACGCGCCGTCGACCTGGGCTTGGTCCTTACCGGACGGCGAGCTACCCATTGCTCGCCGTCCGCAAGCCCGTGCTTACGGTGGTCGGGAATCAAGAGCCGCCGTAGGAGACGCCTAAAATTTCTTTAATAGATTTTCAACTTTATCACTAAAACATTAGGTTCAAGGTTGGTTCGGAAAATTTGACAGTTTCGGGTAGCTTGATGTGCTGGCGTCTGTACGTTACTTACTTGAGTAGATGCGTGAGCAAGAATCAACGTTCTAATGCAAAATCAAACCCAAAATAGTCGAGTTCTCAACTCTTAAGTAAAGAAAATGGTGACTATTACTTGGCTAAGAATTCTAACCTTTGACAATTCTAACTTCAAACAATTACTAAACTATATAATAAAAATCGTTACTTGAGTAATTACTTTTACTTGTTTATAAATACGGGTATAAGTCTATACTAAATAGATTTTGAAATTCTAAGTAAACTCAGGCAGCCCTGAATACCGTATTTGATGAATTATTCAGAACTAGCTTTTGCCTGCAGCTTCGCTCGCGTTAATTTATTTAGAATAGCCGTTTAGGGCGTGAAAAAGTATCAAGCAACCAAACTTACTTTCGCATCTATAATATTATAGTTAGGAGGATGAAAAACCGGTCAATCGACATTCTACGACTCACAAAATGTATTAGGTACTTAAATTAAAAAAAAAGCTCTTATCACACTACTAATGTTTCTATAATAATATAATCTCAATCATGATTCGAAAGACACGTGGCGCCATCTATTATCATAAGAATGTTATTGTGGTTTTCCTCGGGAACAGTACTTTTTTTGGGATGAAATGTTATATGCTGCTATGTCCATTTCTGTACACTAGACAACGTATATGCAAAATTTCAGGATGATCGGTTCAGTGGTTTAGGCGTGAAAACAAGCAAACAAACTTACTTTCGAATTTATAATATTAGTTAGGATTAGGATTCTAGGACGACTTTAATTTATACACTCTTTAGTAATGCTTATCTTGGCCAAATGTAACTTATTTTATAGAAATATTAGATTTAATCATGATCTGTTTAGCTACTTGGGATAAGGAAAATCCGGAGGTTCTTCAAATTACTAACCACTACTAACAAAACATGCATAAAAACTCACCTTCGTTTAGATCAAGCTCGCACAATACACTACACAAACAGCTTAGCGTTAAACACACGAATATTATGTATTTATGAACCGCCATGTCTTGCGCACACGCCGATCGGAGTCATAAAGCATTGATAAAGCTCTCTGTTCCTCAAAAAACAAGTTTTTAAAATCAAAAAAATATTTGACATTCTACGTATATGTCACGGCTAAAACTCATAAAGGTCAAAACTAGTTTTGACTTGGCAGAATAGTCGACATCGGCTTCACTTGCTATTTATTAAAAATAGAATAGAATAGACTATCTACAAAAATCAGTAAAAACCAGTCAAAAGCACATTTTTATTGCGACGCTTTTAAAATCACATTTTTGGAGTCATTCTAGATATATTCAAAAGTGGTTTTAATAGTGGTGAAATATACCTTCCTAAATATAAAGTTGTGTTATTTTTATTCAAACTGATTGGGATTCGGAATGAGTGATTTGAACCGCAAATTCCAGTGGCCAGCGCTACGCCGCACAGTATGAGATATGCAGACCTCGTTATCTTTGGGGCATAAAGAACTCATAGACTAATTAAACCGAAGTGTCAATCAAACCAAAACACACTTTCCGATATGTACTAGCCTCTCGAATGTCGGAGACTAAATTGACTTGACTGAAATTGTCAAGCTTGTCAAGCTGTATTAGGATTACATTATCATAAAGGTCATTTTAATTTATTTTCACTTGTCAATTTAGTGTAACTGTCCGACTTAAGACACTTGGAGCATTTTTTCTTATGTCGAACTGTGTAACATAAGACATTCGAGAGGCTACTCGTAGTTGTTACCTACATGATCATTGCCATCTTGATATTTAGGATTACTACTGACTTGAGCAGTTGTACCATCAATTCCAATGACTATAACTCTGCAAATACACACTTATTACAGTCGCGAACCATACCCCGACCAACATACAACCCAAAACTGACCCGCAACCCGCAAAAAAAACTGGAAGTCCACGGGCCTTCCTGGAGCTCAAGGAATCAGTAATATTTCTGGTAGCATAGATCCCTACTTAATCATGTGTTTTTACAACCAAACTTTATGCATCCAACACGACTTCAAAACTAGAGGAAGAATAATAGAACTCGTTTATTAAAACATTGTTCGTTTCTTATAAACAAATGTCAACATTACATGAGATAGGTATTCTTTCACATGAACGAATGACTGCGGTACACTCGCGGCAAGCACGCGGTACACTCGCGGCAAGCACGCGGTACACTCGCGGCAACGACGCAGTACTCACACGGCAAGAGCGCAGTACACACGTGGCAAAGACGCGGTACACACACGGGAAGGTCGTGGTACACACATGGCTTGGACGCGATACCCACGCAGTAAATACGTGGTACACACGCGGCAAGGATGCGGTACACGCAGGAAGGCTTAACAGGTTGTTTCAAGTCCAGCTTCAGCGGTGAATCTGTTGGCGGGGTTAGACTGCCTTCTCGATCTATTGTCATTAGTCTCTATTTATGTCACTGCTCTATGCTGTATTACATGTTGCTGTTTCCAAAATCTTCATCTGAGGTCTCACTGCTACCCTTTGCAGGTTTCTTGTAAATCTCGTTAGCAGCCTTCTTGATCTTATCTCTTTCTTCAGCCGTGTCCACCCAAAAGTTGATTTAATTGTCGAAGTAAATCATGTCCTGCTTTAGGTTGTCGTTCCATGTATAGGGTGGCCGACTTTTTTGGATTTGGCCTTGTACTGCGTTGCTGCATGTAACAGGTGCGGTTCGCGACGCCTGTGGACATGTGGGAGATAGCACATCCTATGGTTTGGTTACGGTTTTTCCGTCTAGGATTTCATTCACGACCTATCCCTATTATAGTGCTGGTCTTTAAAGATGTGAATGTTGCCGGGCACTGGCTCGCCGGTAGATGCGTACACCAGTGTGTTTACGTTATTTGTGTGAACATGCACATTTACGAGTGAAGATAATAATATGTTAATCGTCGCGTCCGTAACGCGGCGATTAACATATCTTCACCACCCCAGAATGTCTCTTTAAATAAAAGAATGAAAGTCGTTTATTGAGAAAGATCCCAGGATTTCGTTGCATGCATTGGCTATTCTTCTTGAAAGCTGTCATACCACAATAGAACGGCATTTACATGAATGATGTACGTATTACGTATGGTATGGCGTTTAGATACCTCATGAGTTGAGTCAATGTCGACTTTAGTATCGCATAGACGTCTGTATACAACTTCTATCTTTTACCGCACATTTAACTGGTTGGACCATCTCAATACTGGGGATGAAAAGTGGGTTCTGTATATTAACCATACCCGCAAGCCCAAATGAACCCGGAAAACCAATTCTAAAAATAATTAAAAAATTAAATCGACTTCAAAAAGAAATAAACTCAAAATTAAGAAATAATTTTAATTTCGGAAGTCGGTGTCTTGGGATCTGTATTTTAATTTTTTGCCACCGACTTCCGAAATTAAAATTATTTCATAATTTTGAGTTTATTTCTTATTGAAGTTGATTTTTTAATTATTTTTATTTTCTTTAATTATTTTTTATTTCGGAATTTTTAGTTTTTAGAAAAACTGGAATATTTGATTGTAATAAGTAGTTAATAGTTTTAATTACTGATTTCGTTATAATTATTGCACTAGAATTTGACCGAGGTTTTAAGATGTTTTCCCTTCGACACCACACCCTTAGCTCGAATCAATGAGCCAGGCCGTCACACTTACACGTTGAAAGCTAGGTCATCCTAACTATTGCCATTACTGACGACCAATAAGCAGTTACCTGGTCATCATCAGACCTTCATAAAGTATCATAATAGTAGCATCCGTGCTCAATTAGATAAATTTTGAAAGCCAGGTTATCCTAACTATTTCCATTACTGAGGTCCAATAAGCACTTACCTGGTCATCATCAGACTTTCAGCAAGTGTCATGTAGTAGCACCCGTGCTCAATTAGATAAATGTTGAAAGCTAGGTCATCCTAACTATTTCCTTTACTGAGAACCGATAAGCACTTACCTGGTCATCATCATCAGGCCTTCATAAAGTATCATAATAGTCCGTGTGTAGTCATCCGTGCTCAATTAGATAAATGTTGAAAGCTGGGTCATCCTAACTATTTCCGTTATTGAGAACCAATAAACACTTACCTGGTCATCATCAGACCTTCAGCAAGTGTCATGTAGTAGCACCCGTGCTCAATTAGATAAATGTTGAAAGCTGGGTCATCCTAACTATTTCCGTTATTGAGAACAGATAAACACTTACCTGGTCATCATCAGACCTTCAGAAAGTATCATGTAGTAGCATCCGTGCTCAATTAGATAAATGTTGAAAGCTAGGTCATCCTAATTATTTCCTTTACTGAGAACCAATAAGCAATGACCTGGTCATCTTCTATTATCTTGAAAACTACTAAACCGATTTTGATGAAACTTTCACTGTGCCCAAAGTTGGAGTAAATGTAAGCCAACAAAAAAAGAATAGTCACGATCCGATAAATAGTTTCGGAGATATGCGTGGACAAACATACATACATCTATAAAATTTTGTATGTTTGTTTGGAAGCCCTAATAGATTATCATATGTGAATATCTCGCAAATCCAATAATATTACATACATACGTATCTGCAATGCAACACAAATTATTGGAGGTTTCTTGGAAAATAATGATTCATCCACCTTATTCACCAGATATGGCACCAACAGATTATCACCTATTCAGGTCCCTGAGTAATGCAATATCTAAAAAAAAAATCCTTGATTAGGGCCACCTACGACAGTTCCTAGAGGGATTCTTCAAGTCAAAACCAAACCAATTCTACAGAGTTGCTATTCATTCTTTGCTAGATAGGTGGAGACGTATTGTTGATTCTGGTGGCGGTTATGTTATTGACTAATAAATTATAAATAGAAGTTTTATTTCATTTTGTCATGATCGCTCATTACTTATGTGACAACCCAATATTTACATTTGTCCCTGATAAAGATTGCTGTTAGGAAAAAAGTCCTGAATATTATTCAAAAGTGCTAAGTAAATTCTGTTGTCGTCACGATTAGCAAAGAACGGAAACCTTCTTATTGGTACTACAATCCAGGTCATTGTATTATTATGTTTTTGGTTTGAATGGTAGCAAAATTCGTTCGAATGATAAACACGAGTTAGCAAGGTCCCGCTTTATAGACATGCAGGGGTAATGGGCCGTTATCTCTAACTTTCTTTAGAAATCTTTATTGTGGTGATTTAGCTTACCCTGAATTGACACTCAACAAAACAAAAGGTTCAAGTTATGTGCATACAGAGCTCTGGCGATTACTTTGTTGAACTAATGACTAATTGGCATTATTTAATAAGTAAACAGTTAGTTTCACTTTATTTACTGGGAATCCAGGTTAATACTATATTTTACATGGCCATGCAACACTTTAGATGAAGAAATATTTAGAACGTTCCACCAATCTTGCATGCTCAGGAATCCGGATCCTAAGGCAGGCGATCAGCTCCTCGCCTGCAACGGCTCATTCGTTTAAACTCAAGTGCATAGCTCTCATCACTAGCTCCACCAACGGCAGCACTGATTAATTTTGATGACCTATGCTTAATGCGCGAAACACTTGTCGTGAACACGCAACCCTGTGATGACGCGTGGTACTACTTTTTATTTGTCGGAGCGCAGTTCGACGCGTCCGCTCTCTACGACATCTGTCAAAAGATCGGAGCGTATTTCTCATATAATGAAATCCAAAAATATGGATCTCAATCAAAACGGATGTATTTCTGCATCAATATGTTCTCTTAGATTTTTAAACAGAACAGGCATATTTCTTCTGCATAAAGCATCTTTTATTTATTGTTCTGTTCAAAAGGTCATATTTTTGTCCACACTTCGAAACTTTACCACATCGATTAATTCGATTTCGTGAAGTTTGTTTATGATTGAAATACGACCTTTTGAACAGATGCTCCTCAATGTTCCGCCTGGCCTGTCATGAATCTAGAGTTTTGTGGGTGTGGAGGGTGGTAGAACTGTTCCGAGGACACTGATGCCGATAGGCAAGTTGCAAAATGAATTATAATGATCTGACAGAAAAACCTATAGGTATACAAAGTTGTAATGTGCTGTTAGGTATATGAATATAAGAAATAAATAAAATGCAAATAAGTTCTCCTGATTTATTGAACAAACCCTGGCATACAGTAGTATTTCATCTATAAGTTTTTTTTTTTAACTTAACCATTTATCAAGCCACAGTTGATTGTTTTGCCTTCTTGCCTCAGTTTCTTCAGGCCACACGACGCTCTCGATCCAGGGCACGTAGTGCGACACCCTGGTGTACATGCCGGCTGAGCCGAGGATGCCGCAGTCCTTGCCGTATGACGTCACTCCAGCTATGGTGTACAGGCATTTGAACTTATTAGTTTGTAATGGCCCACCGCTGTCACCCTGAGAAAAGACAACTTAAATCAATATAGTCTTTAAATAAAAGTTGACCTGTATCATCAACTACACATAAATACGTACATAAACTCGTATCGTTTTGCATAAACTACAGAACGCCACCTGCTACCATACGATCGTTAAACACACTTTTTGCTTCGTTTATGTTCATACGGCTGGACATACACGCACGCCGGTTGAATAAATCAAATACTACGCATCTGACCTTTCTGGAGAACATCACTACTAATAAATTAAGTGTATGTCCTTCTAGAGTGTCTCCTCCCAGCGTTTATCTTTAACCAGTTAGATTTCTATCAAAGTAAAGTATGAAAGTACACAGCAATTAATAAAATCCGCCTTAGATGAGACCACGCACATTGAAGAGCTCGTAGTTGGATGAAATGATCCCAAAAACAAAGATGCATTGTAGTTGAAAAACATATTCTCCTATACATTACAACTGCAAATGTAAGTTTGTATGTACAGTATTGAGGGACTCACCATGTTATTTTAAGACTATAGATCTTATTTTCCTGTAATCTATAAGTATCCAGGGTACTTGAAAATTCGACCTATTCCTTAAAAGGGGTTATACTAGATGTAATTTCCAACAAATGGAGCCCCGCCAACTAGGGGTCGAAAATGAATAGTTAGAGGATTTTAAATTATTGTACAAATTTTCAGACTGGTCACCAAAAACAAATAATTTAAAAATAACTACTTCACACATGGCACGTATTTGTTATTTTTCTAACTGATGATAAATGAGTGATAATTATAAAAAAACGAACATGCCCTAAATTCCCATAATTTCACAAATAAAAGGTCTTGCGTGGTAACAAAACCTTCTTTATAGTTTTTGAAATTTAGACGTGTTTTACTTGAAAAAAATTTGGAAAAAAAAATATTTTAAATGGTAGGGTTTCATTTGTGGTCATGGGGGTCACTATTGACTCCCTTATTAAAAAAATATTTATTTACGTTAAACGTCCGTGTTTGGGTCACAGAAATTCAAATTAATCGGTCTTCGCTGTAAATTCGGAGTAAATTGGACTGTGACAGACGGACAGACAGACAGACAGACTAATGAGTTTTCCTATATAATAATATTCAGCCTGAATTGTAACACTGCAAGGCAAAGGTCTCCCTTTCCTTTTTCCACTCAACTCGATCCTGAGCCAGTATGGACCACTCCCTCCTATAAAGGTCAAGTTCGTCTCGCCATCTACGACTGGGTATTCCCCGATGCTGTTGGACGTTATCAGGAACCCATGTTGTGGTGGTCTTAGTCCACAATGCATCCAACATGCGACAAACGTGTCCGGCCCAGTTCCATTTAAGCTTGGCTGCTTTTTGGTGACATCTGCGATTTGTGTCTTAGAGCGCAGTATCGTGATCCTTATCCGGTCGGTAAGATAAACTCCAAGGATACTGCGCTCGCTGGCAAATCTCAAGCTTGTTCCCCTGCTGAACTGTCGAAGACCAGGTTTGAGCGCCGTATATAAGGATAGGGAGAATGCACTTGTCCGTTAATTTGCGTTTATGGCAAATTGGAAGATCTCCTTTTATAAGGGTTTTCATCGACCAATAGCTCTTCCAGGCGTTATCAACTTCTTTTTCTTTTCTCGCCTGAAAGGAGACTATTTGGCCGAGGTAAATGTATTTTGGGACAAATGCAAACTCCACACCCTCCACATGCTGGTTTTAACCGATTTTCAAAAAAAGGAGGTGGAGTACACCGATTTCTCAGTCATTTCTGGAACGATTTCGAAATTTCTTTTTTTTGTTTGAAAGAGTATGCTCTCGAGGTGGTCCCATTGTCACCAAGTCAGAATCTAAATTGAATCTGATATAAAAAAAATTTAATTGAGGGCAACCCTCAAATTTTATAGGCACACCTATGTCAATTTGGATATTTTTTATAGTAACTCGTGCATTTGCTCTCGGATAGTACCATTTCGTGAAGTGGAACTGATGATGAAGACCAGAGATGGCCATCGGAACTACTCAACAATACGGGTAATTTCACGGGTTGCGATTCGATTAAGTACCTACTTTAATATGAGCTAATGGTGACTTCACCATCAGCTCCAGTTCTGCTGGTTCTTACTAGGAGAACTCCTCAACAATTAACGTCCCTACATCGGGAAAAGCAATATTTTGCAAAAGGTGATGAGCAGTTGACATTTGGCTATTGTAACTTAGATAAATTACAAACTTACCCACTAAAAAGTGAAGAAAAAAAACTTTTTTCCAAAAAAAAAAAACCACCGACTTCCGAAAACAACACTACAACGTGAAAAATGTCTTTAATTTCAGAAGTCGGTGGCCATAACAAAAATGCAGATCCAAAGACACGGACTTATTATTCACCGTTATTTTTCACTTTGTAGTGTTGCTTTTGGAAGTCGGTGGTTATTTTTTTTTTTTTTTTTAAAGTTTTTGTTTAACACGAGATCATGAGTTTGGTCCTTGACATGTTCATTCGAAGACCAATTTCCGACCAATTTTTATATTTCATAATTAACTACTAAATATTTCATTTATGTAACGTTAGGCCCAGGTTCACTGGGCACGCCACAATTGCGTCAATAAGTCCTCTCTTTGAGGAGTGGTTGGAGAGGCGTCATGGCACCCTCACCTTCCGCCTGACGCAGGTCCTCACCGGACACGGTTGCTTCGGGAGGTTCCTGTTCCGGATAAGGCGGGAGGAAAGGCCCGGGTGTTACCACTGTGTGGATCGCCCGGAGGACTCAGTGGAGCATACGGTGGAGGTCTACCCGGCTTGGGCAGAGCACCGCCGCGTCCTCGCGGAGGCGATCGGCGGCGGCGATCTCTCGCGTCCGGCCCTGGTACAGGCCATGGTACGGAGCGAGAATGCATGGGAAGCCGTCACCTCCTTCTGCGAAGCTGTAATGCTCGCGAAAGAGGAGGCTGAACGCGTGAGGGTGTGGCAATCTTTGCGCCCTCACGCCCCTAGTCGCCGCAGGAGACGCCCTGGGCGTCGGGAATTGATAGCCGATTCCCGGCCACCGTAGGCGCGGGCTTGCGGATGGCGAGCAACGGGTAGCTCGCCGTCCGGTAAGGACCAGGCCCGGGTCGACAGCACGTTGTGTTCCATGCGCGCCTCAAAGAGATGTCAGCGCTAGCTGAAGGGACCCGCTAGGGCCGATGCCCGCCAGGGTTGCGGGTTGTTCGAAAAAGTTACCGTGGCCCTGGCACAGGCAACTGAAGGAACACGGGTGGGTTTTAGTCATTAGAAGTCTGACACGCCCTCCCGCTCCACCCAGAGCGGGAGAAGTTATTTGATGATTTCCACAAAAAAAAAAAGGCCCAGGTTCGCCCGTTTCCTTTCAAATTGATCGGTCTCTTAGATTCGGAGCAAAATGGTCTGTGACAGACGGACAGACAAACAAGTGATCCTATAGGGTTCTGTTTTTTTCCTTTGAGGTATGGAAAGCTAAAAAGGATGTAAAACTATGTTGTGGTGAAACTTTTGTGCAAATGTTATTTTTACCTCACAGGTGTCGATAATTTCATAATGATTGCCGTAGCACATCTGTGTCTCGTGGTCGTATCCATTTTTCAAAAGTCTGTGTGGTGGAAATATTGTCGAGCACTCAGTTTCATTGAATTCGGATAGATCAACCTGAAAAGATAAATTGAGATTTACTGTATCCGCTGTGCTGACGCGCTGTGCTCACCCGCGCGCGGGGAAAATTGCCCCACCCGATTATGTCATCCAGCCCCGCGGTAATTTTGTAAACAAAACCGATTTGCATCGTAGCTTCTTGGAATTTTGTGACCGTTGAATGTTTCTTGGAATGCTAGTGAATGGGCTTTATAGTAATGTACGTTTTGTTTGAAAGTATGACTTGTTTTCATTTTCAAAATTGGTTGTAAAAAATAACAAAACAATTTTTAGTTACACTTTCAAAGAAATAACTCTAGTAAAAAAAAAAAAAAAACAAGCAACAATAATTATGTATTATGGTTTAAAATGTATGGTGTGTTTATTCTTAGCACGAAACATAAATACAACCACTTACCTTAATACAATTTTCATTCATTACAAGCATTCCAATTTGAACAAAAACCTTTTGTTTATAAAAAGATTGACTAGTCGCATAGAGGGTTGGCGTACCTCAAATTCCTCGGAAATAGATGGTGCATCAAACTAAATGTATGGAATTAGAAAGGACTCCTTAATAGTGGTGGTTTATGTTCTTTAAAGTTAAGGTTTTTAGCTATATTAACGCCCAAATATTATGATTGTATAAATTTTAGTACAAGAGCAATTACCATTAGGTGTACAGACGCCAGCACATCAAGATACTACAATCTGTCAGATTTCTTTAATAGATTTTCGACTTTATTGCTAAAGCATTAGGTTCAAGGTTGATTGGGAAAATCTGACAGTTTCGGGTAGGTTGACCTGCTGGCGTCTGTATATTCTTGCGAGATAATGGCATAGGTGTGATCAATGTGCCAAGTCTGATCGAATACTAAAACAAACGTATTTGTTTATATCGGTATCGGTAGGGTATTGGTGTATTAAAAACGGTCATTTAGCCACTTTCTGACAGTATCAAAACCAAATTGGGCAGCATCAAAGACTTCATTCCAGTTATCGGCGGAGAAAAGCAGAGCAGCATCAGCAAAGGAAATGATTTCACCCGGGGTAAGTTTTTGGTTACTTCCTGATTTATATATAGGGACAACAATAGCTTTTTTTAGGCACTCGGGAAAGGACCTGTGTCTAAACATTTTTGAAAAATATAAGTTAATGGCGGTACCAAAATGTGCCTGAAATGTTTAATAATTTTATTTGATATGTTATCCCAGCCAACCGCACAGTCGTCCTTTAAACTCATAATTATCGTTTCTACTTCGGTTTCGTCAGTGTCCAGCAATACAAAAGATGATAAAATAGTGCTACACGTAAATGGCGTGCTTGTTAGATATTGTGATTGGCCCTGAACCTTTAAATGATAAATGATAAATGATAAATGATTTTTATTTCTGTAAGTAGGTTTGTACAAACACTTTTACAAGTCAATTTTTTTTTTTTAAACTAGATGAGGTCGGCGTTTCCTATCTGACTACTCTGAGAAGAAAGGCCGAAACAAACTCAGAGGTCACAGTCTCTTATAAAGTCCAGACATAATCTTGGTCACTTCATGTGAAGACCATGTAGATTGGTGTCTGAAATGGTCTTTTGAGGAAAGAACCACACAGATTGAGAGGACCTGTCCAGTCAGTGCACGCATTTGTCAGTAATCGCGCAGCTCAACTAGCTCAACGATTCGACGAACAATACCAAAGAAAGGACATTGGGGTAGGCCGCATAGATTACTCAAACTGCCAGACCATGATTAAAAATAACTGAGAGAAAAAATAAAACAAACAAAAAAAAAAAGCAATGACCTACATAGTCTTCACATTCACAATAAAGTAAAATAATATAATACTTACAAAGTAAATATTAATGTCAACATTCAGTATGCAAAAATAAAAATAAAATAAAATAAAATTGGAGCAGTTCAATCCCAAGCCTTTTTGTCCTCAATATAATCTTTAACGGTATAAAAAGCTTTCTGACACAACTTGCGTTTAATGAATGATTTGAATTTATTAAGACTCAGATCTTGAACGTGGCTTGGAAGTTTATTATAAAAGCGTACACATTGACACCTGAATGACCCACCTATTTTCTTGAGCCTTGTTGGAGGTACAACAAATTTGTGTTTGTTCCTAGTATTTATATTGTGGATATCACTGTATTTTTTAAACAATTTAATGTTTTTATGGGCATATAAAAGATTTTCAAAAATGTACTGAGAAGGCAAAGTCAGTATATTAATCTCCTTAAATTTCTCTCTGAGAGATTGTCTCGGACTTAATTTATAAATGCATCGAACAGCTCTTTTCTGCAAAACAAAGATAGTCTGAATGTCGGCTGCATTTCCCCACAACAGAATACCGTACGACATTATACTATGAAAATAACTAAAGTACACTAAACGGGCTGTCTCTATGTTGGTTAAATTACGAATTTTCCTAACAGCGTATGCTGCGGAGCTTAGCTTTTTTGACAATTTATCTATATGTGGGCCCCACTGAAGCTTAGCATCCAAAGTTAAGCCCAAGAATACTGTGCTATCTTCAGGATTCAACTCTTCGCCCTTTATCAACACGTTAGTTTTCACCTGCCTAACGTGAGGTAGTGTAAACTTAATGAATTTGGTTTTTTTTTCATTAAGGAGTAAATTATTAACACTGAACCAGTGAACTACTTTTGAGATCGCTCTGTTTACATCGTCAGTAACCAGCTGCTGACGAAAGAAGATCCAGAGCGGTGTTCCGGATCCCGTAATGGCGGAGTTTCCTGATTAACGTTTCATGAAGAACGCAATCGAATGCCTTGGACAAATCACAAAAGATGCCCAAGGCATCGCATTTGTCTTCCCATGCATTATAAATATGTCCTAAAAGTTCAACACCGGCATCAGTAGTTGAACGACCCTTTGTAAAACCGAACTGCTTGTTATGTAATAATTTATGTTTATTAAAAAATCTTTGCAATTGGTCTAAAATTAATTTCTCAAAAATTTTACTAAACGTAGGTAGTACTGAAATAGGTCTATAATTTGTGGGGTCTGATGTACTACCTGATTTAAACAAAGGTATTATTTTACTATATTTCATGAGGTCAGGAAACTCCCCACAGTCGATACAGTTATTAAAGATAAGAGCTAAAGTAGGTGCTACAATGTCAATAATAGACTTAGCAACTTCTACAGAATTACCCCACAGATCTGCTGTCTTTTTTACATTTAAAGTGTGAAAGGTTTTAATTATGTCTCTACAGGTAATTTGTTGAAAATTAAATTCCGAATCGCAAGCATTAACATTTTCCTTAAGCAAAGACTCAGCAACAGAAGTTGATGAGTTTAGGGATTTAGTAGTTGAAACGGGAATATCTGAAAAGAAATTTTCAAAGGCCGCGGCGACTTGTGAGTCTGATTTTATTATATTGTCATTAATAGACAGGCTGTAGTCAGCACTTCGGTTATTAGACCTTCCCGTTTCACTATTAATAATATTCCAAGTCGTTTTAATTACATTACTACTGTTTTTAATCTTCGAACTCAAATAACGCGACTTGGCCATACAACAAACTTTTTTAAATAATTTTGAATAGTTTCTAACATATAAATTAAATTCAGCAGTGTTTACAAAAGACCTTTCATTATATAGTTCATAAAGCCGTGTTCTACTTTTATGAATACCAATGGTAGCCCAATCACTGAAAGACGCGTTACTATTAACCGAGATAGTCTTGGGAATAAAGATGAGATTAAATTGTTGGCAGTACATATTAAAAAAATCATCATACAGATCATTAGGATCAGTATGATTAGCCAAAACTGTTAATTTATTAATGAGTTTAACTTTAAAAGCTTCCAAGCGACTTGTAGTTTTGGGGTTAACAATGATATCCTTTTTAGCCACTTTTTTGTTTTGGTTTTGGATAGTAATCCTTTGCCCGCAATGATCAGAATCTAGTAAATTTATAATTTCTTTATGGCTTGGAATAACATCTGTATAAATATTATCTAGGCATGTGGCACTAGTAGGGGTTATTCTTGTGGGCTCCAAAAATAGGTTTACAAGATTGTATGACTGAAAAAGACTTATTATTTTACTACAAGAACCTGACTTTTCTAATAAATTAACATTAAAATCACCACAAATGATAATAGATTTATTTGAGTTACATATCTTGTGTAACACTTCATCCATTACCTTTTCAAAGCAGTCATACAATCCTGAAGGGGGCCTGTACACACTTAATACAATAAATTGCTCCAATTCTATACAAGCTATTTCAACTGTCCGCTCAACAGATAGGCTCACAATATCCTTACGGTCTTTAAATTTCAGCTGGTTACTTACTAAAATTAATGAGCCACCATGTATAGCATTTACTCTGCTGAACGAACTACCAACCTGGTGATTATTAAAATTGAACATAAACTGGTGGCTTTTAAGCCAATGTTCTGTTATACAAAGAATATCAATACTGTTAAAATTCATAAATAATTCTACTTCTAAATCTTTGTTGAGAAAACCTTGAATATTTTGATGCACCAGGTTAATACTATTTACACTAAAATTTAATTAATACTAAACTTTGAAATTTTATTTGATTTATTCTTGCATTTCTGTACATTATTGCTAGAGGATGCCTCTATTGTCTTAATTTCTAATTTAAATTACTACCAATGTCAATTTTGGATACCAAATTATTGGATGAATGATATAAAATGTCATGGCATTGCTCAATAGAAGCAACTTGTTTAGCCAAATTCTTGGCTGTAATACAAAAATAATATGATAGCGACACAGCTAACTGTCTTTTGCAATACTTTGAAAGATAGTACCTATCCATAAAAAATCTATCTTTTGTCAAATATAAATGATTACCAACATAATTGTTAGTGTCAATTAAATGGAAAAACCAAGCCAAACATTTTCCAACATTAACAAAAAAATTATTTGCAATGTTGGCAAATGTTAACTGTGATGAGTGTGCTTGTAGTAAATCTGAAGATGACTGATTTTGTTTCGAATTACACTTTTAATAAAATTCCAATTTTTTTTACTATTACTTCCAGCATTTTCTAGTGCAATTGGTCGTAGTTGCTTTTTACTTTCTTTAGGAGATCATTACAAAACTTACAATGTCGTTTATACGACTTCTGCAAAATTAGATTATCTGGATTAGATTTTGCTGTCCTGCCGTGACCCATGGTTTTATGTTGTAGTTTTTGTTATTTAGCCGAGATATGACCGTGTTCTTCTGAATTGCATGTTGTAAATTTTTGATTAGGTACAACATACAAAACTGCGGATCAGCGGAATAGTAGACTGGGTCAAAGTCGATATTACGTAAGTCTTCTTCAAGTTTATTTACATTTAAAGTAGAAATGGTGCGAGTAACTACTTTTGGTAATTTACAATTTAAAATAAGTAGCACTGTGATCGGTTATTGTTGAATTAGTTACAAGGGCAAGTGCAGGGAAATTCGACTTGAGTGTTATATGGTCCAAACAGGAGCCACTTTGATGTGTAGGAAGCGTGTGAGCGGGAAGCAAACCATGGAAGGCGCATAGGTCAAGGTATGCCTCAGCGGATGCGTCAGCACTTTCTGGAAGAATATTTATATTAATATCTCCAACTAAAATGGTATTTTTAAAAGATGACAGGTTCTGCAAGGTGTCGTTTAAAGAGTCAGTGAAATTGTTTATATTTCTAAAAGAGGGGGTCGATATAAGGCAAGTATCGCTATTTCTGACCCAATTTTAATTAGCAATCTGTTACAGTCGTGCATATTAGGTTCCTCGACAGACACATTGAGATGATTTCTTGCATAAACTATCACCCCATCGTTCTGATTGTAGTTTATATTACTTTTATACATATTATATCCTGGTAT
The DNA here is from genome assembly GCA_948252095.1 of Dicycla oo. Lineage (NCBI taxonomy): Eukaryota > Metazoa > Arthropoda > Insecta > Lepidoptera > Noctuidae > Dicycla > Dicycla oo. Next base: position 19,070,538 of record OX411736.1, on the reverse strand, counting down.
TAGTGGTATGTTATATTGTTTGGAAAGCCAACATTCGGTTAAGACAATAACGTCACAGTTTATGTCTAGACGTTGTAGAAAAATGATAAAATTGTCGAAATTCTTAAAAACACTCCGAATATTTTGGGTTAGTATGGTTAGCGGACTAGTGTGGGAGGAGAGATATTGCTTACAGTGTTCAACGTCACAAACACATGGGATTCAGATACAGAGAAATTATCTATGTCATTAATTAAATTATTAATCATAATTAAAACTATAAAAAAAAACTAATAACAAGTGCCAGAAAAATACGTAATTAGCGGTGCTCTTAGGCGCCTCCATAATCAACAGAATTTATGTACAGACGCCAGCACATCAAGCTACTACAATCTGTCAGATTTCTTTAATAGATTTTCGACTTTATTGCTAAGGCATTAGGTTCAAGTTTGATTGGGAAAATCTGACAGTTTCGGGTAGGTTGACCTGCTGGCGTCTGTACTTACCCTCTTTTCAGCCATTATTTTTGCTGGGCAGTCAGCAGCACTTGTCTTGTGATTGCTCGGCTTTTTAAAGTGCAAGCAAGTAGCGCATTTTGGTTCCTCAGCCTTCTTTGTGCATTCCTTAATGGAGTGGCCCTGATCACCACAGTGACCACAGGTATGTGTGGTCTCCCGGCATGATTTGGTTACATGTCCGTACTTCTGGCACTTATAACAGCGTGTTACTTGAGTAAAGTCTCTCACAGGGCACGACGACCAATTTACAAACACTCTGTCTTTAGATATCAGGGCTTTTCGTATACCTGCAGATACTTATATTATATAATTACAAGTTTCAACGTGCTTCTTGCCTGACTTATGGCTCAGCTTAATGGAGCTCAAAAAGGTCTCGAGGCTGCAATCCTGAAGGGTCTCGGCTAGATTCTGGTGGAACAAACAAGTAAAAACTTCCATCTCTTGCATGGATGAGGGCACTCCGATAACTACTACTCTAGGCTTCCGTTTTGGGGGATCGTCTACTGTAAGGCCTGAATTTGATAGCTGCATCGATTTTTTCACCTTCTCGATATCGTCCTTTGTTTCTGTGCTGATAATGACACCGCCATTTTTCGTCTTACGTAGTTTCATAGTTTCTGAAGTTTCATTTGCTCGGGACATATAATTTTTTGGACAAGTGTTTTTGTCTCCTCACTCGACTTCAGTTTGTCGTTAGGGTATATGGCCATTGAGTTTACATTTATCGGCTGTATAAAAATGTTGGTGCCTTTTTTAACCATGTCAGCAAAGGAAATTCACGTAACTGGTTTAACTGAAGCTCCGATTGACAGCTTAAGGTCTTGCAGTTGCTGTGACAGATCGATTTGGTCTTCGAGTGTTTGGACGGTGGAGTGGGCCTGGACGGCTCTCATCTTAAGGGCCAGTCCCTTACCTGTCCCGTACCTGACGGCCATCTGCGATGTGCCGTGACTAACTTTTCAGCATAGAGTATTTACACGCAGTTTTTGCTCCATGTTTAATTTTCCCTCTGATGCAATAGAGCCCACTTTATTAAGGCACTGCTCAATGGACGACATCCAGTTCCGGATTTCCGGCGTTGATAGCACTTCCATGACCTCGTCTCTTTAACTGGGCGGTTGAGAGTGAGTTGTGGGCTCGGGTGCAGCTGCAGGTGCAGGTGCAGGTGCGGGTGCGAGCACAGGTGTAGGAGGTGGACTCCGAGCACATCTGCCACCCCGGCTGAAGGGACTGCTTGCCATTGTGATACAAGTTATTTATTTTAAATCACTTAAACACATTTCCACAGAAACGATTTACACATAGTTGCATACCTATGACACAGTTTGCTTTACTACCAGCTATTTGGTAAAACCAGGTCACGATTCAGCAAGTGATTATTTATTAATTTTAATAAATCTTCGACACGTCTGTTTACAACAAAGTCCAATATCAACCACGGTCCAACCACCAAAGTCTAATAATCCTATACTTAGAAAATAAATAACAATATTCTCCGTCGGTATAATTTGTGCACTAATGTGAATGGAGGACACATCGAGAGATATTTTATGCCCCTATGTCATAACAACTCTGTATACGAGAAATAAGGTTGGACCTAAGATGCTACCCTGAAGAACTCCATGTGTAACCGGGAGGTCAGTGCTTGTAAAGTTTCCCACACGAACAAGCTGATGGCGACCGATAAGGTCTTTGAAGATTCCGGGAATATTACATTCTGGAGGTAGGAATTAAAAATAAAGGTGAGTGGAGAACTAAAATGTTTTTCTAATCTTATAAAAATTTACTGCTAATCCCATCGAAACCTATTGAGCTTTTGCTTTTGCTATTGCTTTTAAACTATTATGTTATTATAATTAGGAATGCAACGTGGGAAGTAGCCGGTCACGGTGGTCACAGCATCGAACATTTTAAACATGCGGGAGTCCATCTGCCTAGAGTGTTGGACATATTTTTTACTATGTGTTTACCGGAACCGCTTATGCGGACGATAGTAGTCCCCATAGTAATAACAGAACTGGTGACACATCCGACATGAACAACTATCGACCCATCTTCCTAGCCACCAACACCACCTTGGCCAAGTTGCTTGACGGTCTGATGAAAGGCATGACGCCCAGTTCGAGTCAAGTTGGGAGAGTCCACAGAGAGAGCCATCCTCAGCCTGACGTACACCGTCAAGCACTTCAAGCAAAGGAGGACGCCGGTATACGCGTGTTACGTCGATTTATCGAAAGTTTTCGATCTCGTCTCCTATGATGTGTTATGGGATGGGACAAGTTGAGGGGCACGGCTGTACCGGCGGAACACAAAGCCCTCCTCAAATACTAGTACGCTCACCAGACAAATCGGGTGAAGTTGGTCGCTACCATGTCGGATGAGTATTGAATGGACTGTTGTGTAAGGGGGGGGGGGGGGGAGTTAAGCTTGCCCTTGTTATTTAATCTATATATTAATCAGCTTATCGAGCTGCTGAGCAGCACACGTGTCTGCTGCCATATGGACAGTATATGTGTCAGTAACATAAGTTACGCGGACGACATGATGTTGCTTAGTCCATCGACAAGCGGACTGAGGAAGTTACGAAGAAGTATGCAGAGATGCACGGCCTTAAATACAACTAAAAAAAGAGTGAGGTATTAGTATTTACGACACCTAACCAACCGCCCCGTGGTGTACTTCCAGTAAATCTCAACGGCGCAGTACTCAATGTAATTATTAGTTTTAAGTACCTAGGTCATGTTGTCAGCAGTGATTTACTTGATGATGGCGACATAGAGCGCGAGTGCACGGCGTTGGCGGTGAGGAGCAATATGCTCGCCCGTAGATTCACTCGCTGCACGGCAGACGTCAAAGTATTTAAGGCGTTGTGTTAGTCCTTCTACTCGAGTGCCCTGTGGGTGCCATATACGAGCCGACCCTACAACGTCCTGCGTGTACAATACAACAACGTTTTCAGGATTCTGTTGCAGATGCCACGACGTTGCAGTGCGTTGGGAATGTTTGCTGAGACCCACACAGATGGCTTTCAAGAAATAATTCGCAAATAAACCACGTCGCTGCTGAGCAGACGCATGCGAGGTAGTCGCATCTATATCCTGAGAGCTGTGGCGGACACCAAATATTAGGCATTTTATGCGGAGGTTGCTCAGGTGGGATACATGTTTTCTTGTCTGGTCGTTCTCCGCATGAATTATGCATTATTTTATTTAACTACCTATTTTATATCAGTACTACTACTAACACTAGAATATACATTGCTTGTGAAATTTATTTTTATTTTATTTATTTATTTAAACATGGAAAACTTACAGCTAAAACAAGCTTAATAAAAAGGAAACAATAGTCGACAGGAAGCCAATTACAAGTCTTCACGTATAGAAATAGACTGAAATTTATAAGTGAGCATACAACAGCAATACGTAATACATTGTTTTGTTTTTTTTTTAAGTGGTTACATATTTGTCTAAAACTATCTGGCTTTCAATTTAAGGAGAAGAAATTATAAAATTGAAAAAGTAATAATCGAAGAAAATTTATGATTAAGTGGCTATTTGAAAAAAATGAGAGTTAAGCACCTTCTAGCTGACGCCACACTAGTCGTAAATGGATCCAAGTCATGACGCTTACATATTTCATTGAACTGCTTAGCAGCACGCACAATGTAACTATTCTGCCTATAATTCGTAGAAGTATAAGGTACACGTAATGGTGGATTAAAACGAAATGATTTACTTGGTACATTAAAATAAAATTTAGATAAAAGCTCGGGACTGTCAATGTTATTGTTTAATATCTTTAACAGAAACAGACAGTCAGCAATCTTACGCCTATCTTCAAGTGGCAACAAATGGTACCTACTTTTTACAGAGTCGGAGATAGTCAATTGAATGGTATGGAATCTTTTGATGATAGCAAAGATATTTAAGAAAACGTCTTTGGATATTTTCAATGCGGTCGATGTACTGATGATAACGTGGGTTCCAAATCTGAGATGCATACTCAAGGTGACTAACAAAAGTGCAGTACAATATTTTTAGTGTTTTAGCATCTAAAAAGCATTTAGAAAGTCGCATTATATACCCAAGCAGTTTAGAGGCTTTTTTGACAATGGCGTCAATGTGTATGTCAAATATTAACTTACTATCTTGGTGGATGCCCAAGTCACGAACAGTGCCGCACCTCGGTAAGGTTTGGCCCGATAGAGTATAAGAGGTAGCTAGGACTGCACATTTCCTAGTGAAAGTGATAACAGAGCACTTAGATAGATTAAGATCCAGTTTGTTAGCCTGACAATACTCATCAAGACGACACAGGTCAGCCTGAAGTGCTAACCCATCTTCGAGCGATGAGATCATGGCAAAGATTTTCATATCATCAGCGAAGCATAATAATTTGGATGAGTGCAGACACAGATCGATGTCGTTTACATAGACCACAAACAAGAAGGGACCAAGAAGCCAACCTTGAGGCACTCCGCTGGGCACAGATATCCATCTAGACATGTAGTTATTGAGTACTACTGCCTGAGACCTATTATCGATATAAGATGCGAACCATCTCAGGAGGTCACCATGAATGCACTTTAGCTTCTTTATCAGGGTGTCGTGGTCAATCCGGTCAAATGCAAACTCTAATCAGTCTAAACCACATCGACCTGCTTGCCGTCATCCATCCATAGCACTAGTAATAAAATCGTTAAATAAAATGAGATTTGAAGTAGTAGACCGTCCTCTCAAAAAAACCATGCTGGTAAGAACTGAGCGAGTTAGCAAGAGCGGGATACAACTGATTATAAATAATCCGCTCAAAAATTTTAGCTATAATGCACAATTTTGATATAGGCCTATAATTGATTACTTCAGTTTTTATGTACGGGTGTAATGAACGCAGATTTCCACAGTCAGGGGACAACACCCTGGATAGAGATTTGGAGAACAAAATTGAAATAGGTAAGGCAAGGGAAGGCGCGCATTCAATGAGAAATTTCGATGATCAGGGCCTGCACCTTTCGATGGATCCAACTTGCGGAGTAAATCGGTCACAACGTCTATCTTTACTTCTATGTGACAAATATCAGACGGGGTGTAGTAGTGACAGATGATGTAATAAAGGCTGAATTGGGATTATTAGTTGAGGTGGAGTCAAGGAAGGTAGACAGAAAATAAGAAGAAAAAGCCTCACAAATAGAATCACCAGTAAGCAATGACTCATTGTTGTAATTTAGTGTATTAGGAATAGCATTAGAATTGTAGCGATTTTTAACAAAGGTCCAAAAGTATAAAAGGGTTATTTTTGATTGATTTTTCCGTTTGATTGAGGTAACAGTTATAACAGGAGGCTTCCATAGGCTAAAGATGTGTGAGGTCTAGCGTTATCATGATGAAAAACCACACCCCTTCTGTTGATTAATTCCGGCCGCTTTCTCTCAACTTCTTGCATTGATCTCATCAGTTGTTCGCAGTAGAGTTCAGAATCGATGGTCCTGCCTGGTGGTAACAGCTCATAATGAATAATGCCCTTCCAATCCCACCACACACAGCATCACCTTGTTGCGAGTTAACCCGGGTTTCGCCACAGCCTGTGAAGCCTGACCGGCCTTTGACCACGACCTTTTTCGCACGTTCTTGTCATACGTGATCCACTTTTCATCACCAGTTATCAGCTTCTTTCATTACGTCGCAATAAAGAATCACAAATGAGTACACGGTTCATTAGGTTTCTTTCAGTGAGCTCGTGAGGTACCCAAATGTCGAGCTTTTTGTGTACCCGGTTTTTTTCAAATGCGCCAAAACTGTTTTGTGGTCAATTTCCAGTTCTTCAGCTACGTCGTAACTACTGATATGCAGATCTTGCTCTACTTTTTCAAAAATGGCATCCATTTTATCCGTAATAGGGCGACCAGAGCGACGTACATCTTTACCATCAAAATTTCCGGATTGAAAACGCTTAAACCAAATTTGTGCTACTCTCACAGACACTACACTAGATCCATAAACATCGCAAATTTTTTCGCGGCTTGCGTTGCATTTTTACCTTTTTTGTAGTAAAATTTTAAAATGTATCGAATTGTTTCATTAGATTCACTCATCTTGACGGTACGAAAAACAAATGAAAATCACACATTTTCCTAATTTGAATTTGAAATTATATTCTTTAAAATTTAAACTTTCAATGATACCAAAACCAGCCAGATACAAATAGAATAGCCAAAGAGATTTTATTACAAGTTCATACATACTATAATGCGAAAAGACTTTTTCCCCACCCTAATATAACAACTTAATTTTATAACATCATGTACCACAACATTATACCTATGTGTCACAAATATAAATAAATTTGAATTTTGAAATCTGAATTTGAATACTAACACAATTTGGATCACTGTTGTCCGAAATAAATAAATTTCATTTCATTTCATATTTCTAAAACCAAACCCACATTATCTTACACTAATATACATGGTGTAAGTGTAACATAAATGTACTAAATAGCAGTTTTTTTTTGCGATTTCGGGTTTGGTCCCATAGTGAAAGTTGTTCATAATGATGAGTACAATGACTCCTTTACCTCCTTTTTACTATTTACACTTACACCCTGTATATTATATAGTAGTAATCAAATGGTTATAGCAAGGAAAATTAACGTACCCTACGTTAATTTTCCCTGCTACGTCAGTTTTCTTAACAGTTGAATTCTCTGACTATGCCTACTAAATGATAGGAAATAATTAATTACTCAATAATAACCAGGAGAAGAAAGAAAAGAAAAGAGAAGAATAATATGATCAATTGTTGAGGTCGCTAGCTTACCACATACTACTACTCATATAAGACATTGTAATTATGTCAACGATAAATAAAATAAAATAAATTGACTTAGGTAGGTGCATGAAAATACATAATTATATAAACTCATAAAACCTGTCAGAACGTAAGCTGTTTCTGGAGAAAGAACATAAACATTGTCTTGAGTTAATCACAGCGACCAACTATTCTTATCGATTAAGTAGTCGTTGTTGGAAAAGTATGCCTTTGGACAAAGGTTAGATTTTACTTTAGCTTTAAACGCATTGTAGGGCTTTACTGCAGTTTCTTACAACTTCTAAAGCGCAGGCCACACTGCGAATGAAGCTAAACGAACTTAGCCTCGTTCCCAGTAAAGCCTTCACTTTACTAGGATATATTGTTTTGAAATCTGAACTTACAACTTGCAATGTGTCAGCCAGCGCTTGTCTGTGACCTAGACGGCCCCAGCCGGACGCCTCAGCACTTGACTTCCAATCAGTTCCTTCATCCAAACACGCAGGTAAAAGGTCACGGCCAAAATTGATCCTGAAATTATCTTAATTTACTATTTAGCGTATTGTCCAGAGATTGCATTACTTACATGCGTGATGTTAATTTAACTTAATCTTTTCTTTTTTGTGAATTTATTTTAAAAGTAAGTACTTCTAAAAATAATGCAACAATCTCCAAACTTTGCAATCGATCACAATAATGTAATAAAATAGTAAAATGTAGCCAGGCAATCCTTTAATTTTTTTCGGCATAAAATTATTATTCTGGAAACGCGACTGGTCAACTCTAACTGGTTGACTATATTACATATCTGGTATATGTAATATAGTCAACCAGTTTATGGACCCAAAATAGTTCCTTGTGCAACACCAGCACTAACGGCTTGAATGTAAGTTTGGCAATACTTACACCTATACTATATATCTAAAAGAATAAATAAATTCGTATACGCACTCAGAAAGGTTAAAAATGTGACTAACATTAAAACTGCTATCACTACCTATCGGGCTTATGTTGAATCAATAATACGCTATGGGTTCATAATTAATGGTTAAACAAACTTACCTGAAGTGAAGTTTGACCGTAATTACACGAGTCGCTGCATTCGAAGAGATTTACATATTATTATTCACTAGGTAGTACACTTCTCAATGTACTAGGCATAGCACAATTTTTAGATAGAAAACTAAAAAATAAATACATAAAATTAGATGTTAAATGACTACAGTAGTACTTGTCGTGGAGGGGGAACGCCACGCTGCACTCGGCCATGCTACCGTTTACTTGTCATTCATTTAAGAGGGCTATTATCTCAAACAATATTTAATATCGGGATTTCTAGCAAAGAAGGGTTGGGTGGGTTTGTAAATCTCTTCGAATGCAGCGACTCGTGTAATTACGGTCAAACTTCACTTCAGGTAAGTTTGTTTAACCATTAATTACACTTCGTCGCTGCATTCTCGAGATTTACATATTATTATTCACTAGGTAAATGTTCGGAGTTTTGAGATAAATAGCCAATACATTAGTGGTGAAGAAAATAAATGCATCTTCATAATCATATGATCGCAGTAACTATAAATATACATTACATTATTATTACGACTATGTATTTAAACGTTATTTCCATAAACAGCGCGAGCAAAATCATCGGTTTCCTCTGTAAGCGGAGGTCTGTTATAAAATTTGCCAAATACTAGAGAATTATCCGACCAATTGGCAGTCTTTTTAATTAAATCTATAGAAATACCACTACGACCAGCCGCTGATGTAGCCGCGTGGCGTGTGCGGTGCGACGTCAATATTGTGGTATCTATACCGCTGTCTGCTAGCGTCTGTTTAATCCAGCGGCTAATCGTAGAGGAGCTGGCGTTGTGGACTGGTCTCTTAGTAGTTAATAATAACTTTTCAGTATTTGGTCCAGTCCTAAATCTATCTGTAGCATTAATATATGAACATAATGTCCTACCTGGACATATCTCTATTTTATTAGGGAAGAATGGGATAATCAAACGGGGTGTTTGTCTGCCAGGTACAGAGGTTCTTAACAAATCATCAATTGTTATTATAAAGTTTGAATCACAAATATTTGTATTAGATAGACGAATAAAGGATAACGTCTGCACACGTTGTGCAGTCGACAACACGAGCAGAGTTACCAGTTTTTTTGTTAATTTATTTAAAAACAGATTTTCATTAGGAAAATAATTGAACAAAAAATCCAAAACTACGTTAGTATCCCAAGTAGACTGATATCGAGGGAAAACTGGTTTCAGTCTAAAAACACCCTTCATAAATCTGCTGACAGTACCTATCATTTGTACTTATTTGTCTACCTATAATTAAACCGAGTGCCGAACGATAAGTGTTCAACGTAGTATACCTGGCTCCTGTTTCAAATTCTCTGGATAAAAATTGCAGTACCGATTGTATAGATGCGGTGTAGAAGTCTACCCTATGGGCTTGACAGAACTGCCACCATTTTTTGTAAGCGGTATTATATTGCTTCAATGTATTATTAGAATAAAAAGCGGTGATAATATTTATAGTTTCCGGAGTCAATGACTTTCGAGAAAATGCTTTCCTGATAACAGGCATGATACCAGGGTAAGTTTCATCTAAAGGGGGTGTTGCGTTCTGAAAGGAGATAAAAGGAGATCACTACTTGGACCGTGATCAACAGGTTCCTTTATCTGTAAAGATGTAAACAGTGGATACCATGGCTGACTAGGCTTATATGGAACTATGAGCACTCCTGTAGCCTTATCAGCAATAATTTTTCGTAAACACTTGAGAATCAACGAAAAAGGTGGGAACGAGTAAAAGTATAAGTTGCCCCAATCTAAAGTAAATGCGTCAATATCGAAAGCGTGTGGGTCTCGTTTCCAGGACACGTATTTATGACATTTCGCATTCAAACAAGTTGCGAATAAATCAATCTCTGGAGTACCATAATGAAGGACTACGTCATGGAACGCTGAACGAGATAATTCCCACTCGGTATCGACATTGATATGCCTTGATTCTTGGTCAGCTTCTGTGTTGTCTTTTGACTTAATGTAAGAGGCAAAAATGAAGAGACGACGCTCTTCACACCACTGCCCAATATCACGTGCCATATCATTAAGGTGTGTGTATTGCACACCGCCCATCCTGTTAATATATGAGATTGCAGTAGTGTTCTCTATCTATTCTTAAAAGAATCTCTTTGTCTACAAGGTCGTTGGCAAAACATTTTAAACCAATGAAAGCTGCTTTTAATTCCAACAGGTTTATATGGTTTCGGGCCTCCGACCTGCCCCAAAAACCACCACTGGTTTCTCTGTTACAAGCGATACCCCAACCCGTTAGAGACGCGTCGGAAAAATCTCTAAGTAGTATTTGTTTTGACGGATTGGACAAAACGTATTCATGATGTTTGTCTTCCACCATGAAAAATCAGGTTCTAGGTTATTAGCAATGATCATATTAACATCATAATCTCCATTTGATTTGTGGAGCGCAAGATGTTTAGTTCTTTCAAATCTCTTGGTATAAACCCACCCATAACTAACAGCTGGGCACGATGACGTAAGCAGTCCCAAAAACTTTGCGAAGTCTCTGATAGATAGAAAAAACGTTTGTTGGAGTATTTATTGATCATCTCTAGAACCTTCAATCGTTTCTTTAGTGGCAATTTTAAAGTCATGTCCATTGAGTTTAACTCAAGGCCTAAAAAAGTTTTGAGTTGGCTGGGAACTAAATCACTTTTATTCATGTTTATTACAAATCCGAGGTTCTTTAACAGGTTGATTATTATTTTTACATCATGAGAGCAGCTTTCAAATGTTTTACTACGATAACAAATCGTCTAAATAAATAAATAACTAGCATAATCCCTTTTTTTCTCAGGTATTTAATCACTGTTTTCATTAATTTAGTAAAGATCAACGGTGCTGAACATAAACCAAAGGGTAAGCACTGAAATTCATAAGTCTGATTGAAAAAACCTAAACCGTAAGTATGTTTTACTATTTTCATGAATTGGGATTATAAAATATGCCTCCTTAAGGTCAATATGGGCCATGTAATATGACTTTCATAATAATTTGGAAGCTGTTCTAACATCTTCCATTTTAAAATGTTGTGGATCAATATAATTGTTTAATTTTTTAAGATTAAGAATAAATCTATGTGTACCGTCGCTTTTAGGTACAAAAATATCCTCGAAATAAATTGACCATGAATGTCTTCACATTTTACTATCGCACCTGATAATAAAAGTTTTGAAATTTCAATATTAAGACTACTAGCCTCTTGGAGAGAAAACGATTTATTAACTGGCTCTGCATACTGAATAACGGGTCGATTAAAACTTATTTTGTAACCATTTTTTGTACACTGTAATATTACAGGATCTTTAGTTATGCTTTTCCAAGCTGTTACAAAGTGTCGTAACCGACCAGCATGTTTAATTACCTCTATTCGGGTTTCGGAGGTGCTCTCGGGGCTGTCTTCATTGAGCTGTACCGTTCTGTTGACACTGGATATCTCCCTGAGTTCGGGTTGGAGGCCTGGGTTCTGGGCCCACTCGACCTGCCTCTGTAGTTCTAGTGGCGAAGTGGGCGCCTCGAGTTTCCCTGACGATAATGATTAGAGCGTGTCGATCTGGGTGAGGCTCGGTCCTCCTTATCTGTAATTCAGACTTTTCAGCCATCTTAGATGCCTTGATTTTTTCGCCCAAGTTCTCTCCAAAGAGAAAACTATCTCTCTTAACAGCTTTTTCTAAATTGCCGTCAATTACGGATGACAGCAGGTGATACCCGCTATACCAATGCCTAGATGATTTTGTGTCCTTTTAAGTTCTCCGGGGTTAAAATAGCATTAAACAGTTTTTGTTTCTGTTCTTTACCTAGACCTTCCATAATAATCTTTCCCCAACGTTTGGAGATCCCTTCTCTGATTTTTGGCCCAAACACCTCATCTTTCTCCTTAGATTCTCCAATAACCTCTAATATATCAGGTGGGAGGGCCTCCATGACTTCTGGTACGGTGCTGGTGCTAGCGCCACCAGTAACGGTATCAGAGATAATGTGTTGTGGAACTGTTACCACAGATCGAAAGTTCGGCTGAGTTCCATCTGATTGGTAATGCTCAGAGGATTCGTAGTCGGAAGGTAGGGAGGCAGGTCTCGAGTGGCCAGATTCGACATCAGGAACGATATTTCTATCCACTATAGCATTGGGTTTACTCAAATTTGGTTACAAACCATAACAACAAAAGGATTTGATCGTATCAAACCACTTGACAATAACAGTCATTTATATATAATAAATAGTAGGCCGGGATCGCATCACGACACTTAGCTATTTATATACTAGTTGCTTTAACTTGCAGAATGTGCATAGGAAGGTAGGTACTTATTTACCTACGTACATATTAAAAATAAACTGGAACTACAGCAATTTCGTTGCAGGTCGCAATACACATCGTCCGATGAATGTAACTACTCCATTGTGCATATAAACAAAGTAGCATTATAAAGGAACAAAACAATACTAAGTCATGAGTCACTCCACACGTGTGCGAATAACAAGACACCTGAACAGATTAAGAATAGAAATAACATCGTTAGACTGTAGGTATTACGAAAAAGACTAACCTTCATCACTGGATGTGTGTTCGTGTTGTCTTTGTAAACGCTTTTCCAGTCGCCTTATTTTCCGTCTGATGTCCCCTGGATCATCTTCATGTCGCCTTCGTCCCATGGTCACAAAAAACACGCGAATTGGATAAAATTGGAAAGAATATTTTTAAACACCAAAGATTAATGTTGCGATGCCCGCACAAAAGAAGCGAATGACAAGTAAACGGTAGCATGGCCGAGTGCAGCGTGGCGTTCCCCCTCCACGACAAGTACTACTGTAGTCATTTAACATCTAATTTTATGTATTTATTTTTTAGTTTTCTATCTAAAAATTGTGCGATGCCTAGTACATTGAGAAGTGTACTACCTAGTGAATAATAATATGTAAATCTCGAGAATGCAGCGACGAAGTGTAATGTGGGGTAATAGTACAGACAAAATTAGGGTATTTGTTGCACAAAAAAAGTGTATTCGTGCTATATATGGGCTTCAACCTGATGACTCTTGTAGAACAATATTTAAAGAGCTTGGTTTATTACCGCTACCCTCTCTCTATATATATGAGGTATGCATGTTTGTAAAGAAGCATAAAGATTTATTTAAAAAGGCAGAGGATGTATATCCTCGAAACCGGCGAGATCCTCACAGGCTTATATTAAATGACGTACCAAGACTGGCTAAATACAGTAAAAGTTGTTTAGCCACGTGTGTTCGTATATATAATAAAATTCCGAATGACCTTAAAACTTTAGATATTAGATTGTTTAAAAACAAACTACATGTATGGTTGAACGATAACAATTTTTTACAGCATTAAAGAATTTACTGACGGGAAACAATTTTGTTAACGTAACACAACATTTGCATGCTATGATAATAAGCAAAACATGTATGACCTATAATGACCTTAACATCTTTATACACCATGTTTTACGCAAATAAATATTATTATTACTAAGTTTTAATTTAATGTTTTCAATCATTATTTTAGCACTGAAATGCAGGCTCATGGACATTGTGTATTCTTCCTATCATGATTTCCAAATAATAATAAGTTTTGTTGATTTTACTCGTAAATACTAAATATAAAGGTGAAAGTATAGTATTTGACTCAAATGATTTTGTATCTGTGTATTCATGAAGTTTAAAAGTATCTCATTTGACAGTTACAGCCAAAAGTACTGGTTTTTTAGCGGAACGAAATAAACATATGATGTTTGGAGCGTCACCTAGTTTTTCTAAGACAGTTCGCTTTGAGTCTCGGAACCTAAAGAAGTCTTTGTTATTTATTGAGTGCCTAGTTAAATAGTTTATTAAATATTAGCAATATTTAATAAACTATTTAACTCCTACACCAAGTTTGTACGTGTGTAATAATATAAATACAGAATTATTCGTACTGAAAGTGTTTATAATTTCAATCCCGTCTTACCCAAACTCAAGGTCTGCCAACGAGCAATGGAGCGCAGTATACTAGGCGTTAAATTAACGGATCATGTTCGAACCACAATACTGCGCTCCAAAATAATGATAGCTAACGTGGCTCAAAACAGGACATGTCTGCTGACAAACTGTGGGCCCAAATAACATCAGTGGGATGACATTGACAGTTCACTCCACGCAAGTTTACACGCTGACATTTTTAAAGAATCGACATACTGGTATTGAGTCAGTGAGGTGGAATCACGGCAGACCACGTAGGAGATGGCGGGGCGAGCTGGATATGTTCCGTCAAAACTGGAAAGAAGACGCGCGGGCTCGTGAAAGATGGAAGGAGTTGAGGGAGGCCTTTGCCCAAGGAATGGGGCAGCTTTTATATATAACCGTATTTTTCTTCTTTATTCAAATGATCCACATAACCTTATCAAATGTTTCGGTCATGTCTAAATTAGGATGCCAATCTGTTCTATTATAGTAGAACTGTTTTTAACCGACGAAAAAAAGGAGGAAGTTCTCAAGTCGACAAGTATATTTTTATAACCACGCGTAATTTTTTACAGGGTAGTCCGATTTTACAGATTCATGTTTTATTCGGGAGAGTATACCTCAAAGTTGGTCTCATGTAAAATTTATTAACTTTGCTTCGATAGTTTTGAGTTAGCTTCATTATTACGTATTTTTCCCACTTATTATATATGTGGATGATGTTCTAATTTCTATTGCAGATAGTGGTATACGAATTTGTGTGGGAAAGGTCCCCCAACTAAAATGTAAAAAATAAAAACTTGCATAAGAAAACAACCGATTTAAAAAAAAACACTACAAAGTGAAAAATGACTTTATTTTCTGAAGTCGTTAGCAAAAAACGAAAATACAAATCCGTGCTCTGAGGAAGGAAGTATTCCAGTTAGATGCTGGTAGGGATCTTGACCGTACTTCCGGGATTGTCCTGATATTCGTGGCAAACTTCTCCACTCCTCATCAATACCTCAGGACATGATGCCCCCTTGTCTGCCTGCGACACATTCGACACTATGTACTAGTGACTGTTTTCAGGGTCCCATTATTGAGTGAGCAAGTCACCCTCTGCCATTTTGTCTGTGTATTGTAAATAATACATTGGTGAGGCAACAATAGTCCTTCCATAGTTCTAGATAACCGATCCACAGCTGCCAAAACCTATGGATTTAGGCAGTTGTGGATTGGTTGGCCCAACATGTTAAGTTTCCTTGTTCTGCAGTAGTCCTGCAACCGGGATTTGCCCTTGAATGCACTAGCATAGTGCTTACAGGGATAATCGTCGGTTGGTGCCTTCTCATCATTTAAAATTGTCTAAGGGGCCTCTTCTTAAGTTAACTAACCTAAACGTATGTATGCATAAATTACAAATTCTCCTAAAAGAGCTAAGTAAGAAATGCTATCATAATATTGTCATTGCAGGGGATTTCAATATCGACATTCTAAAAAGGAACCTTCAAACTATTGAATTTGAATGCATTTTACTCAACCATAATTTAAAATTAGCAGTGAATCAACCAACACGCCTAAAAAGTAATACTTGTATTGATAATATTGCCCATAATTTTCGCAAAGCATGTAAGGTCGAAGTCCTAGAGCTTGCTCTATCGGACCACACAGCACAGTTAATGATGTTCCCAGTACAAAAAAAGTGTAACATTAAATACTGGCAGGTTACAAGACGTGACTACTGCAATGAAAATATTTATGGCAAAATTTAAAGATTGCTTGAATAATTTATCATTTTCTGACATTTACAAAAGTAATGATCCTAATGTAGCGTATAAATCCTTTCTTAATATATTTTCATTATTTTATAAATTATGCTTTCCCAAAAGGAATGTTAGAATTAATACTATGAGAAAACCGAAATGGGTTTCACGTGGTATTAAACTATGTAGTAAAAAGAAAAGACAACTTTTATGGCAATACCGACTTAAACCAAATCAAATTAATAAAAGCAAACTTACTCATTACTCTAAACTATTTAAAAGAATTGTAAAACTCACACAAAGGGCACAAAATAACTACACTATAAATACTTCAGATAATAAATCCAAAGCTACTTGGAAAATAATCAATAACTCAAAATTCAACATTCCGAAATACTGTATTGACAAAATTCGTATGAATAATGACATTATTACTGACCCACATGACATTGCAGATGCATTCAATAATTATTTCGTTGACAAAATAAATCCTATAGCAGGATCTGGAAAAAAAAACTACGTCAATGATACAAAAAAGCAAAGATTCTTTTTTTTGCCCCCATGTCTGCCTATCGATGTGCTTAAAATCATAAAAAGTTTAAAAAATACGAATAGTGTAGGATATGATGGCCTATCAACAAAAGTTATAAAATCAGTAGCGGGAGAAATATCCACGCATCTAAGCCATCTAATTAATCTTTGCATAGAGACTGGTGTTTTTCCTGATGCACTCAAAATATCAATTGTTAAACCGCTATTTAAAAAGGAAGATAAAGAGCAAATGCAATTCTATAGGCCCATATCCCTCATAAGTATAATCTCAAAAATATTCGAAAAGCATTTATATAAACAGCTATACACTTATCTCGAAAAAGAAAATATACTTGCTAATGAACAAAAGGGATTCAGAAATGGTAAAACAATAAACTTGGCAATATATGATTTTTTATGTACTATCATGCCGAAAGTAGATGCAAATATACCTGTATGTACCATCTTCTGTGACATGACACAGGCCTTCGACCATGTCCGTCACGACATACTTATCGAAAAATTAGAAGCATACGGCATTAGAGGTAATATTTCTAGCCTTATTCAGTCTTATTTGAGCAACAGAAAACAATTTACAGAAATTTCAGCAATAAATAAAAGAAATAAACATGAAGTAATCTATAAATCAAAAGAGCGTATAGTTAAATTTGGCGTACCGCAAGGTACTGTCGTAGGCCCACTATTTTTTATACTGTACATTAATGACCTACCAAAAAGTATTGACCATCCAATGACACTTTTTGCCGATGATAGTACCATTACAATCGCTTGTCAAAATAGAGATACATACGAAGCTGACATTAACAATTCTATAAAATCTATGATACAATGGTTAGAAAACAACAACCTTAAGATTAATCTAGAAAAAACGAATATTATGCATTTTGCCCAAAGATCGACTATTCCAAATCGTCGTTGCGACTTTAAGACCTCTTATGTATCACTTTTGGCAAAATCACTTTTTTACGCCAGCCGATTCTACATTTTGAAGCTCTATCGAATGCAAAAACTCTCATGTGTATACGACGTTTTAATCGTAATTTGCTTACAAACTTCAAGATCTCCAATGTCCTTGCTAATTAAAACTGATAGACGGTTTTTATCGATTTTCTTACAAAACTGATTTTTACACAAAAGAGGTCTTAAAGTTGCAACGACGAAATGTTAAAGTGCACTACTGTGATCATAACATAGATCAAGTTGACACAACCAAATTTCTTGGAGTAACTATAGACTCTAAATTAGATTGGAAGGCACATACGGAAGCCTTAAGCAAAAAAATGAGTAAGTCCACATATGCACTGTATAAATTAGCCCCGATGTTAAATATTGATGCGCTGCTAACTGCCTATCACGGCTTAGTGTCCTCCAACTTAGATATGGAGTGATTTTTTGGGGTAATTCGACAAATAAAGATGTAATTTTTAAAATCCAAAAGAGGTGCCTGAGAACTATGTTTGGACTTCAGGTTACCGAGAGCTGTAAATCCTTTTTCAAAAAATATAAAATATTAACTCTTCCATCTTTGTACATTTTAGAGACCATTATATTTGTCAAATCAAACCCACACCTATTTCCCCTATTGTCAGCGAAAGTAATTCGGAATAGACGCGACAATAGCAAACTTTGCATTCCTAGATCCAAGACTGCTTTAATGCGTAAAAGTATATATATAAAAGTATAGTATATATATATATATATATATATATGTAGGATCGGAATGTTATGAAAGATGTATGGAATGAAACGTAAAGATGAATGACAGATGTGAAGCATGTTGAATGAAAGAGATGAAAATATGATGTACTCAAGGAGTGAAAGAGAAAGGAAACGAATGTTAAAAAAGGTGGAAAGTGTGGGACGGAAGATACGAGAAGGATGGAAGGACGTTAAGGTTAGCTAGGAAGACGTGTGAAAATAAAATTGAAGTTTACCAAGTAAATCAGTGCTTTTATTCAGCCCATATAGAACATTTCCCACATATTTTTGGAGGCTCGTCCGGGATAGTTCTATATTTCCAGATTGCTGGGCCAAAGCACGGAAAAAGACGGGAGCAGAAAAACCGACGCCAACGACGTGGAGCGGCCGGGGACTTTGCTCTAACGAAGCGACGCCGACGGAAAAGACGATTGAAGACGGTAACAGTAGTTACAAAAGATTAGTTAAAGACGAAAATAGATGGGTGGACACGGAAAGGATCGCCGACAAAGCCGTCAAGCGGACTATGACGATGACCACGCGGCAGCTGCATCGACGAGACAACCGTTCTGCCGAGATCAGGGTATATTCCAGACGGAGAACTTGGTGGGAAAATTCAGTGGACAAGATAAATCGTATTCGGTGGCTAAATGGGTGACCGACATTGACGATAACGCTGAAATATTTCAATGGACGCCCCTACAGACTCTGATAGTCGCTAGAAGATCTCTGACGGGAACTGCAGCCCTGTGGCTAAAATCTGAAAAACCATTTAAAAGTTGGGACGAGCTGAAGGCGGGTTTGCTGAAAGAATTCCCGGATTCGATAGATAGCAAAACATGAAGTGATGGCCGCTAGAAAGAAGAAGAAAGACGAGCGTTGTTTAGACTACATGTTAGTTATGAAAGAAATGGGAAAGCGCGGCAAAATGCCTGATTATGTCGCCATAAAGTACATCATAGACGGCATAATTGATTCAGAAGTGAATAAAATGGTGTTATATGGTGCTATTACGTACACGGAGCTCAAGGAAAAGATCAAAATATACGAAACAATTAAAGAAAAGATGGGCGCAAGTTACGTCCGAAATAAGAAGCCTGAGAGCAGTGAGGGTGGTGCTGGTACGAGTAACAAGAGGTGCTACAGCTGTGGAGAAAGAAATCACCAATCGTCACAGTGTCCTTATAAAGAGAAAGGTCTGAAATGTTTCAAGTGCAACGAATTTGGGCATATCTCGACGCAATGTAAACAAAGCGGAAACATTCGGTCAAGAGCGAGTGAAAAGAACGAGGAACGAGAATGGCGTAGTGAAAAAGGAAAACCGAACTCTTCCGAAGATAAACGAGCGATGTGTGTGGCTGACTTCACTCCGAGTCCGAGCGTTTACGAGGTTGGCAAACCTGACGATTACGGCAGCCATGACAGCTCATTTGACAGGCGTACCAACATTAGCGACAAGATGGCGAATGCAGTGGGAACTGACGCTAATTTCACGGATGTTTACGACGAGATAAAGACGCCGGCGCAGATACGTTTTGAAAATGCTTGCAAGACGATATTTATCAATAAGTGCGAAGTAACCGCGTTAATTGACTCGGGAAGTGAACTGAATTTAATGTGTATCGAGCTTTACGAACATTTAGGATCTCCGGAGTGTCTGAAAACCGCTACGAATCTGGTCGGTTTGGGAGGCAGTATAGTGTCGACGGAAAAGTTAGCTGCTTCTGTATTGTTAGACGGACACGATTACAATGCTACATTTTATGTTGTTCCAAGGCATGCTATGCCATGTAGTGTTATATTGGGTCAAGACTTCCTCAAAGACGTATTTACTATAATGTCGAAAGGGTCAATACTGATTGCACCAAACATAAACAATTGGTTGTCAAAGGTTTGTTGTGTTGTTAGTCAGGATCAGCCGTTTGTTTTAGGTAAAATCAAGAATAAACAGGTGCGGCAAGACGTTATTGACTGTGTGAAGAATTATAACCCTAAGCAGGTAAAGGAAGCACCAATAGAGTTGCGCATTGTGCTCAAGGATGACATACCAGTGGCTCAGCGACCAAGACGTATATCTTTAGCCGAACAGCAGCTGGTGGAAAAACAAGTAGCAGAGTGGCTCAAGGATGGTATCATTCGCGTAAGTTTTTCTGAATATTCCTCTCCTCTGGTGTTGATAAAGAAAAAAGATGGTAGTACAAGGATTTGTGTAGACTATAGGCCAATCAATAAAAAGATTTTTAAGGATGAATTTCCTCTGCCCATTATAGACGATTTGATAGATAAACTTAGAGATGCTCGCGTATTTAGCGTATTAGATTTGAAGAATGGCTTCTTTCACTTGAAGGTTAATAAAGACAGCATCAAGTATACCGCCTTTGTTACACACAATGGTCAATATGAATTTTTGAGGGCACCTTTTGGGTTGTCAGTGTGTCCAAAGTATTTCATGAGATTTGTAACTATGGTGTTTCAGGATCTTATAGCTAAAGGAATCATAGTCATATTCATCGATGATTTGTTAATTCCTGCTGTTGACGAAAGCCAGGCTTCGCAGCGAGTGAGAGATGTGTTGGACGTTGCATCCCAGTATGGTCTGCAGATAAATTGGAAGAAAGCACAACTACTATGCCGGCGTATAGAGTACCTAGGACATATTATAGAAGATGGGAAAGTACAACCTTCACAAGAGAAGACTGATGCCGTAACCAGGTACCCTGAACCTAAGACTATAAGACAACTTCACAGTTTCATAGGATTAACGTCATATTTCAGAAAATATATCAAAGACTTTGCACTAATAGCTAAGCCGTTAACTGATTTGTTAAGGAAAGATATACCTTTTGAGTTTAATGATATCCAGAGAAGTGCGTTTAATGTGTTGAAGAATGCACTAGCTAGTAGCCCGGTGCTAAGAATTTATGATCATCAGCTGGAAACGGAGTTGCATACAGATGCTTCCGCAATAGCATACAGTGCTATTTTGTTACAGAGAGACCACACAGGTGAGTTACACCCTGTACACTACTACAGTAGGAAGACTAGTGAAGCCGAGAAGAAATATAGTAGTTATGAGTTGGAAGCATTAGCTATTATTGAAGGAGTAAAGAAGTTTAGACACTATTTGTTTGGTAAGCATTTTAAAATTGTAACAGACTGTCAAGCATTCCAAAAGACACTGAATAAAAAAGATTTATCAACAAGAGTAGCCAGATGGGTGTTGTTACTGGAGGAGTATGATTATGTTATTGAACAGAGACCAGGAGGTAAGATGCAACATGCAGATGCCTTAAGTAGAAACCCATTCGTTGGAGTTATTGAACTAAGCCTGCAGGAGCGTATCAAGCAAGCACAAATGTTGGATGATGGTGTAAAGGCGATTATTGACATTCTGAAACTGCAGCCATATGATGACTATGCCTATATTGACGGTTTATTGTACAAGGGAGCAGAAAGAAAGTTGGTGATACCGAAAAGTTTGGAAATTGAGGTTTTGAGAAAGATTCATCAAAAGGGTCATTTCGGAAAAAGAAAAATGTTAGAAGCGTTAGGACAAGATTACTACATAAAAAATGTAGGCAAGAAAATTGAAGAACTTTTGTTGTCATGTGTACCTTGCTTGCTAGCAACAAAAAAAGAAGGTAAGCAGGAAGGATTTTTAAACTGCATTGACAAGGAGGGCATTCCTTTGCACACCCTACATTGTGATCACATTGGACCTCTTTCAGAGACAAGGAAAATGTATAATTACATCTTAACAGTCGTGGATGCATTTACGAAGTTTGTGTGGCTGTTTCCAGTGAAGGGAACTACCAGTAAGGAGACAATAGATAAACTAATGATTCATCAGCAAACATTTGGTAATCCTACGTGATTAATTTCAGATCGTGGTACTGCATTTACCAGTAATGAGTTCAAGGAGTATTGTAAAAAGGAAAGTATTCAACACATAACCATAACTACAGGAGTACCCAGGGGAAATGGTCAGGTGGAGCGCATACACAGAATTCTCATAGCGGTGTTAGCTAAGCTATGTATTGAAGAACTATCTCTATGGTACAAGCAAGTCAGCCGGGTGCAGAGAGCACTGAATAGCACATATCAAAGAAGCATTGACACTACCTCTTTCGAACTCATGCTGGGTACGAAAATGAAAACTAAAGAAGATATACCGATTTATGATTTGCTTCAGCAAGAGCATAGAAGTAATTTTGTGCAAGACAGGGAAGACTTAAAGATGAAGGCGAAAGAGCAAATAAGAAAAATTCAAGATGAAAATTGTAGGACATACAACAGAAAAAGAAAGGAAAGTCGAAAATATGTCGTAGGAGATATTGTAGCCATCAAACGGACGCAGTTTGGCAGCGGTCTAAAACTCAAGCCTAAGTATTTGGGCCCCTACAGGGTCACCAAAGTCAAAAGGAATGATCGGTACGATCTTGAGAAGATAGATCGTATGGCGGATGGCTCACAAGTGACGTCTTCCTCTGCCGACAATATGAAGCCATGGCCGGTGTTTGGCGATGGTATCGAGTTATGTGAGTAGGTCAGATCCTATCAGCGGTTTTGTTAGGTTAGGAAATACATGGTGGTTGTACTTGACCTAATATTCCATTATGATGGTGTAGGTTATGTCATGTTTATGTTGTAAAATAAAAAGTATGTATGGAAAAGATGTACCACTTATCAAGCATTGGAATACTAGTTATGTACTCTGTGTTAGTTTCTATAAATTTCCATTTGATGTACTTGTTGAAGATGTGAAGATTGACTTGTTATTTTTAGTTAAATAATTTAAGTGAATAACTTAGTTTTAGAAGTTTTGCCTGATGAATGTTGTTTATTGGTTCTCATGCAGTGCACCTTATAGTATGGTGTACACTCATTGTTACCTTTGTGTTTTTAGTAAAATGTAACTGGAAGTAAATCATGTCATTTCGTATAAGTAGTAGGAATTAGGTTTATTGTAAGATGTAACTAAGTAAATAAGTTTGAGTTTGTTAATCTGTTATGTACCTAGTACTGATATGGTTAAATGAAGAAGGGCATGACATGGAGTGTAAAGTTTTATTCAAATTAAGTGGTTATTGTAAAGTTCTAGTTGTGAATGGTGTTGTTCTGTTTGTTCAGTTTAGATCTGACTGGGGACAGTCAGATATCAGAATGGCCGAGTTGTAGGATCGGAAAATCGGAATGTTATGAAAGATGTATGGAATGAAACGTAAAGATGAATGACAGATGTGAAGCATGTTGAATGAAAGAGATGAAAATATGATGTACTCAAGGAGTGAAAGAGAAAGGAAACGAATGTTAAAAAAGGTGGAAAGTGTGGGACGGAAGATACGAGAAGGATGGAAGGACGTTAAGGTTAGCTAGGAAGACGTGTGAAAATAAAATTGAAGTTTACCAAGTAAATCAGTGCTTTTATTCAGCCCATATAGAACAATTCCCACATATATATATATCCTTTACAATACGTTGCCAAAATATTGGAGAGAATATACCATAGAAAAATTAAGAAGTAGGTTAAAAAGCCTTCTGATAGAGAAAGCCTATTACAGCACTGACGAATTTCTGAAAGACAAATTAATCTAATTTTTGTATTTTTATTTACTTTGACATTTAACTGACTAATTTTATTATCAATGATGAGATGATGACTATTCTCTATTCTCTATGCCATTCTTATTTACTTTGACATTTAATTGATTAATTTTATTATCTATAATGAGTTGATGACACTGTTCTTAGTACAATTTTAATTTTGATGTTTAATTGTTTGAATAATTGATAATTTATATTATTTGATGTTTATGTTATAACCTACCTATTTATATTTGTACGCCGTTAACGCAAAACATGACTGTGAAATAACTTTATTGTAACATCTTGCATGCCATGTGTATATACTCATGTTTTGGACAAATTAAATGATCTTATCTTATCTTATCTTATCTTCGAGTTGGCTTCGGCCCCTCGCACGCCTTCCAAAGGTCCGGGACCCCAGGGACCCGAGATATGTCACAGACATTTAAAAAAATATAATTATAACAAAGAACTCTTTTAAATTATAATAAAAAGAACGAGATTAGTGCTGTGAGAATCGTTATCGATAAAATTAAATTGTATAATGGCACTGACCTAGCCATACCATACTGACATCTGTCACCCGCACCATGCTACCGAGCAAACACTGTAATATAAACTCTTTTGCAAAAAAACGGGCACTTTAGATTTTTTTCTCTACTTCAATGAAGAAGAACAAGAAAGAAGTTTTATTAAAAATGTTGAAATTAACAAAAGAAAAACAATTTTTATTGTTCGAGCTGAACTCACTGGGAAATGATGTAGTGGGGTGGAACAAACACGTTCGCGAGGCTCACCGCGATGCCCGACTGTGTTATCAAGAGTGGCTGTTATACAACAAACCTACTTCTGGATCTATTTATGAAAATATGTGCACATCGCGAAATCTTTTTAAAACTAAATTAAAATATTGTCAAAACAATCAAGAGAAAATTAAAATGGATATACTAGCATCTTGTCATAAAAGTAAACAATTTAATGTATATGTATTTAAAAAAAAAAGTAGTGTACCTATGTAGTTTATCAGTTATCTCCATAGTACAAGCTCTGCTTAGTTTGGGATCAGATGACCGTGTGTGAACAATGTCCTAAGATATTATTATTATTATTTTTTTACATTTCTCGGGACCCTGGCGTCCCAGACCTTTGGAAGGCGTACGAGGAGCCGAAGCCAACTCGCAGAGGCCCCTTAAATAATTTTAAATGATAAGGAGGCACCAACCGCCGATTATCCCTCTATTCACTATGCAAGTGCACCCAAGGACAACCCCCGGTTGGTGCAGGACTATTGTTGTGCGTGGAAACGAAACATATTGGGCTATGGGTCTGGGTGGCTAATGTGGATTAGGTTACTTGAACTATGGAAGAACTGCCTGACCAATGTTATATATTATACACGGATAAAATGGCAGGGGGTGACTTGCACACTCAGTAATGGGCCCCCGGAAACGGCCGCTAGCACAAAGTGACGTAGCGACAAGGGGGCAACACTTCCTGAGATGCTTGAGGAGTGGAGAGGTATCCCACGGCTATCAGGACAATCCCGGAAGTTCGGTCAAGATCCCTACCAGCACCTTACTGGAATACTTCCTTTCTCCGGGCACGTTGGCTCTTGCGAATTTCCACTCAAGCCGGCCAATAAAGGCAAGAAAGAGGTGGGAGCTCTGTTCCTCGTCAGTGTTCACTCCAGCCGGCCAGTTAAGGCAAGCCAGAGATGAGGACAAGATTTCTCCCGGGAGATAGGGTCCGTGGGGTCGCTACTGCCCAACAGCTCGCCACATGCTGCCCTGCGGGTTTCTGTATCTCTCTTGGTCTGGCTCCTCATCCTAGACCCGTTCCGGCAAAGTAAATTCTACCGGCACAGACCTAAAGTTCGGAGCGCGCAAGCCCCACCACGACGTCGACGTAGAGCTACAGCGGTGGAGATAATATTATTATTATTTTAAGTTTTGGAAATTAACAAATAAATTAAAACATAGGTAAGTGAGCGTTGCGGGTGTGAGCGACCCCACTGAAATAGCAAATGCTTTTCAAAAACATTTTAATGTAAACTCGCGTTTGTGTGGCGCGGGGCCGGCTGTGACCCGGGTTCACCCTGTCAGGTTCTCCGCTAAAGAAGTCGAGAGACGTATACAGAACATGGTGAGGGGAAAGTCCCCCGGTCACGACGGCCTCAGCGTCATACATCTTAAATACGCTGGGGTACACTTACCGCGAGTACTTGCCTTGATTTTTAACATATGTCTAAGTCATAGTTACTTACATGTGCAACTTACTAATTCAATTCAATTCAATTCAATTAATTTTTATTGTGGATCATAGGAAAGTGTACATAATACAACTGGTGTTGATTTACTGCTTTGCGAACAGCTATGTCCTGCCCTTAGGGCGTACAATAAATGTAGGTACATATCATATAAAATGTTTACATGCATGTCAACAATAATATTATAACAATAGATTACAAATTTTAGACCGTTAAATATTAAAAACCAAACCCACAAAACGCATCATGACCTAGGCAGATTGTATTCTAACAGTGATTTGTCGGCATAGAAGTCTTTCACAGAGTAATAACATTTGTTTACTAACAGTTCATGGAGATACTTTTTAAATGATTTTATTTCAGTAATTGCTCTTATAGGCTTTGGAATGTTATTGAAAATACGCGGAGCCGAGCAGAAAACACTTTGGTGCAGGAAATTCGTCTTACCAGCCACTATGTCTAGCTTGTCCTGATGTCGTATACGCGTTCGGTATTTAAACAGATCAATATTATTTTTGATAAAAACTGCGACCTCAAAAATATATAGACACGGTAATGTTAATATGTTCATCTTTTTAAAAAATGGTTCACAGTATTCAGTTTTTTGTAGGTTGAAAATTGCCCTGACACATCGTTTCTGTGCAATGAACGCGCGTTCTTTATCAACACTAAGCCGATCGTTGTGCCAGTGATAAAGAATAAGACTGGTGACGCCTCCGATATCTCCAACTATAGGCCGATATCGCTTGCCACTGTCTGTGCCTGTGTATTGGATAGTCTGCTTGATAAAATTCTAGCTAAACATATCGCTCTTGAGGAGGGTCAGTTTGGTTTTAGACCGAACTTGTCAACGGATAGTGCAATTTTATGCCTTAAGCAGACTGTCCAATATTATACAGACATAAAGACGCCTGTAATAGCATGTTTCTTGGATTTATCGAGGGCTTTTAATCTGGTCAATTATGACCTGCTCTGGCATAAGATCACTCACGACACTACTGTCCCGGCTGATGTGATATCACTGTTTAGGTATTGGTACAGTAGCCAAAAGAATACGGTTAAGTGGGCGGGCTCATATTCTGATTTGTATGGGCTGGATTGTGGGGTGGGGCAGGGGGGTTTGAGCTCCCCCCGTTTTTTTAACTTTTATATAAACAAACTGATAGGTAGGCTCAGTAGCACCAAAACCGGTTGTCACGTGGACGGAGTTTGCGTGAACAATATCAGCTACGCTGATGACATGGTGCTGCTGAGCCCATCTATCGGTGCAATGAGAAGGCTTCTTAAAATTTGTGAAAGTTATGCAGTGGCTGACGGGCTCAAATACAATACTGATAAGAATTAATGGTTGGTTTTTAAATTGGGTGCTTTAACCTACAAACAGCTGCCTGAGCTCTCACTCTCGGGGTCTCCATTAGGTCGGGTTTCGAAGTTTAAGTATTTGGGTCACTGGGTCACTGATGACTTAAAAGACAATGTAGACATAGACAGGGAGCGCAGGTCGCTGGCTGTCCGTTGCAACATGCTGGCCCGCAGGTTTGCACGCTGTACTGATCCCGTTACAATAACGCTTTTTAAGGCCTTCTGCCAGTCGTTTTACACGTGCAGCCTGTGGACCAAGTATACCCAGCAGACATACAGCGACCTGCGCGTACAATACAATAACGCATTCAGGGTGCTGTTGGGGTTGCCGTGGCGTGTAGCGTGTCAGGGATGTCCGCGGAAGCGTGCGTCGACGGCTTTGCCGCGATCATGCGGAAGCGATGCGCTTCCATGATGGCGCGCTTGCGCTCCTCCTCCAATGGCATCCTGGCGCCATTGAACGCACAGTTCAATGGTTCATTAGTTGTTTACTATTATTATTAATAATTTAATTTAATACTAACATTAGGCTAAGTATACTACTAACATTATATGGATTTTTAGTCTGAAATAAAATAATATATTTGAATTTGAATTTGAATTGTGTATTATTGTAAAATTGCTTTACTAATGGCGCGAATTGCGGAAACGATTTTTTTACTGATTACTAAAATTTTAATTTTTTTTTTTTTGGATATTTTCTGCAAGTTAAACAATTTCATCTTTCTTTTTTACATTAAATACCACATTTTGATATGAGTGATAAAACGATAAGGGCCTGTAAAATTATAGCCCTACTTGAAAAAGGTTGTTCGCAAACTTACGTATCTCAGCGGCTAAATGAACCAAGAGATGACCGCTTTTTGGTGAGTCAGGCGTTGCGGAATCGTAAGGCGTCAAGTGTAGACCTGAAGAAGAGCCTTGAAGAAGTAGGTAAGAGGAGTAGAAGTTAGCTTGTAGACGGTCAGGAGGAGGCTTTTGGCTGCCAATATCAGGAGTTACCGCCCGTCTCGGGGCCCTAAATTACTCCGTGAGCACCGTGTTGCTCGACTTCAGTTTGCTCGAAACTGTGCTTCATGGACTCTGGAGGACTGGAATAAAGTATTGTTTTCTGATGAAGCTAGAATCTCTTTGGGTGGAGAGGACTGACGCCGGCGAGTGCTGCGAAGACCACGGGAACGCTATGCGGAAGTGTCTTTCGAAGAAATCACTCCTTATAGCGGAGCCTCCGTTACGTTTTGGGCAGCAATTAATTCGACGGAGCGTACGGAGTTTGCACACCGGTACATAATGGAAGTCCTACTTCCATATGCACAACCCGCATTGACTGCACTTGGGGAAGATTCCATTTTTATGGACGACAATGCTCGCACGCACCGTTCTGGCGACGTGGGAAAGTACATGCAAGAAGTTGGGATTCGTCGTTTAAATTGGCCAGCTCGAAGTCCTGACCTCAATCCAATTGAGCATTTCTGTGATGTTCTAAAGAGGCGGGTAAGATCAGTGCAACCTGCTCCACAAAACATCAGGGAGGTAAAAAGAGTCATTACAGAAGAGTGGGAACGTAATCCTCAAAACGTTATTCAAAACATCGTGGAAAGCATGCCCAGAAGGATTCAAGCTGTGATTTTGGCAAGAGGAGATCACACTCGTTATTAGGTTTTTATATTTGTAACTTTATTTAATTATAAAAAGGAAAAAAAATCTTCTTATCTTTATTGCCTACCATTTCTTATTGTTTAGCCGTGTACATCGGTTTTAAAGAATTCGTCGTTTTTTTTTAATTGCCTGAATTCACTTCACGCGTATTAATTTACACGATTATAAGTATGCAGACTACGTCAAACAATTAAAATTCATTTAATTAACTCAAATCGACCTTACAACGTAAATTTCCTTAGGTGTCCGTTTTTTTTTTGCAAAAGAGTGTATCTTAAGTTACTCCATTTCTGTCTCCGAGAGTGCAATATCATGATATTTGGAGGGAGGTTTGTACTCAGGATGAACCCTCTTGATGTTATGTATCTTCCAGTATTTTCAACGACTTCAAAAAAAGGAGTTATCAATTCGATACGTATGTATGTAGTATTATTGGAACTGCGAGATATTCACATATGATGATCTATTATGGCTTCCAAACAAATAAACAAAATTTCATAGATGTATGTTTGTAAATTTGTATGTTTGTATGTATGTTTGTCCACGCATTTCCCCGAAACTATTAATCGGATCGTGACCATTTTGTTGGCTTACATTTACTTCACCTTAGGGCACAGTGAAAGTTTCATCAAAATCGGTTCAGTAGTTTACAAGATAATGAACTAATACGTATATTACGTGTACGAGTACCTAAAATGTGACGGCCTGGCTTATTGATACAAGCTACGGGTGTGGTGTCAAAGGGAAAACATCTCAAAACAAGGTTCTCATTAACGAAAATAGGATGCCCCAGCTTTTAACATTTATTGAGCACTGTTGCAACTGGGTGAATATTCGAGCGTTTTATCCGCCGTCATTACCGTTCGCCAAAAGTTGATGAAAGAGAATATAGTTAATGAAATATTTCATCAATTCCCAGAATCTGCTTAAGGACCAGAATCAGGAATTGCTGAAATATTTCATTAAATATATTCTCTTTCATCAACTTTTGGCGAACGGTAATGACGGCGGATAAAACGCTCGAATATTCACCCAACTACATGATACTTTCTGAAGGTCTGATGATGACCAGGTAAGTGCTTATTGGTTCTCAGTAATGGAAATAGTTAGGATGACCTAGCTTACAACAGTTATCTAATTGAGCACGGATGCTATAACATGATACTTTCTGAAGGTCTGATGATGACCAGGTAAGTGCTTATTGGTCCGCAGTAATGGAAATAGTTAGTATATAAATTAATAATAAATAGAAAGAATATAAATGTTGAAAGCTAGGTAGCTTTCAACATTTATATTCTTTTACTTATACTCTCTTCAAATTAGTACGAACACGATGGTTCTACATAGTACCGTCACTGAGATCCTATACCCGCCAGTGTGACGGCCTGGATTATTGATACGAGCTACGGGTGTGGTGTCAAAGGGAAAACATCTCAAAACCTTTGTCAAATTCTAGTGCAATATTTATAACAAAACTATTAACTACTTATTACAAACAACTAAAAACTAAAAATTACGAAATAAAAAATAATTTAAAAAATTAAATCGACTTCAAAAAGAAATTAACTCAAAATTATGAAATAATTTTAAATTCGGAAGTCGGTGGCAAAAAATTAAAATACAGATCTCAAGACACCGACTTCCGAAGTTAAAATTATTTCATAATTTTGAGTTAATTTCTTTTTGAAGTCATCTAATTTTTTAAATTATTTTTTATTCTTCGGATCAGTTCGTTAAAAAAAAAAACAATATAAAAAATTAAAAAGCAGTCGCGTTTTTTTTATTTTTTTTTTATTATATATTTATTTAGTCTTGCCAAAAAATTACTGAAAATGCAAATAAAAACAAGTTGTATTAGTTAATCTCTATATACAAACCGAAAGATTACTCATTTACTCCCTGACTCATCATCATCTTCCTGCCCTTATCCCATGTTACTTGGGGTCGGCGCAACACGTTTTCTTCTTCCATTCTCCCCTGTCAACCGTCACACTATCATTCACTCCCTTCTCTTTCATATCATTCTTTACACATTCCATCCATCTTTTCTTCGGCCTTCCTCTCCCTCCATCCATCAACATGTATATTCATTACTCTTTGAGTCACATGCGTTTCGTCCCTTCTCATCACATGCCCATACCAAGCCAAACGATTTCCTTTCAACTTTTCTGTCACTGGCGCCACTTTCAAACTTCCTCTTATATACTCATTTCTTACTTTATCCATTCTCGTCACTCCACACATCCATCTCAACATTCTCATCTCCGCTGCATGCAATCTTTTTTCATCCGTCTTCTTCACGGCCCAGCATTCAGACCCATAAAGTACGACAGGCCTTACCACGGACTTATAAATTTTCCCCTTTAACTTGAGGGGCATCCGTGGGTCGCAAGTTGTTCCTGTGACCTGTCGCCATTTCATCCATCCTGAGTTGATCCGGTGCGTTACGTCTCGGTCTACTTCGCCATCTCCTTGGACAAGCGACCCGAGGTACCGAAAGTCGGAACAGATCGATAAGGGCGTTCCGGCGAGAGATATGGGCACAGGACTAGAGAGGCCGCCAAAATCACAAAACAGATACTCAGTTTTGGTCCGACTTACTCTCAGGCCAACGGTCGCGAGTCTTTCCCACCACACCTTCAATCTGCTCTGGACCTCTAAGCCGTTCTCGGCAATCAGCACAATGTCATCAGCGAACAGCATACACCAGGGAGCCGCTTCCTGGATATCAGATGTAAGTGCATCCATTATCAGCACGAAGAGGTAAGGGCTGAGTGCTGATCCCTGGTGCAAGCCGAGAGCCACATTGAAGCTGCCAGTAGTGCCCACTGTAGACCGGACTTGGGTACTGCATCGGCTGTACATCGCTCTAATCAACTGCACATACTTCCCTGGCACACCTTTCTCCTTCAGCGCCCACCACAAAACTTCACGAGGCACTCGGTCGTATGCCTTTTCGAGGTCAACAAATACCATGTGCAAGTTTTTATGCGCACCTCTGTATTTCTCGCACAGCTGGCGGATAGCAAAGATGGCATCTGTTGTTCCTCGACCAGGCATAAAACCGAATTGGTTTTGGGAAATTTCACTCTCTTCTCTCAGTCGCCTTTCAATAACTTTCTCCCAAGCCTTCATACTATGTGACATAAGCTTTATTCCTCTATAGTTGTTGCACTCCAGCACATCACCTTTGTTTTTAAAGATGGGCACCAGCGAACTGTTACACCATTCGTCAGGTATGGCTTCTTCCAACAACAACTTATTGAAGAATAAAGCTAACCACGTCAATCCATCTACTCGTAATAACTTCCATATTTCAACTGGTATTTCATCCGGGCCTATTGCTTTACCATTCTTCATCCCATTTATTACTATTCTCACTTCATCCATACTAATCATTCTTACTAAACCCTCATTTACTGGTTTATTCCCAAGCACACCACTCCATCCATTCTCCTCATTCATTAGTCTTTCAAAATAGTTCTTCCACCTATCCTTAATTTTCTCATCATCCGAAAGAACTATTCCAGTTTCATCCTTTATACACTTCATCTTACAAATATCTCTCGTCTTTCTCTCTCTAGCTCTAGCAAGCCGGTAAAGATGTTTTTGGCCTGCTGGATTATCCAGTGTGTTATAAAGCTTGTCCTGGGCTTTTGCTCTTGCTATGGCCACAGCTTTCTTGGCTTTTTTCTTTAGAGCATCATACTTACTCTTTTTTTCTGCTTTTAAACTAACATTCTCATCTGCAACACTCTGCCATTCCTTGAACTTTCTCTTCTTATCCTGCAACACATTCTGTATTTCTGTCGACCACCACCATGTATCCCTATCTATTGTACCCTTTCCTTTCGTTTCTCCCAAAATATCTTTCGCTGCACTCCTAATATACCCTGCCATTTCATTCCAACATTCATTTACACTTCGACCATTCATGTCCCCCATACCTATCATTTTATCCACTACTCGCTCATTAAATTTCTTCGCATAGTCATTCTTCTCCAGCATATGCCATTTTATTTTGGGAGGGGGTCGCTCTTTGTTTTTCTTGGGCTTTCTTTCTACAAGCATTTCCATAATTAGGGGTCTGTGCTGTGAGACAAGATCTTCTCCCGGTATTACTTTGCAATCTTTGATATGCTTTAAGTATTTGCGTCGTACTAGAAAGTAATCAATTTGCGTCTTGTGATTGCCACTTTTGTACGTAATTAGGTGTCCATCGTTCTTTTGGAACCAAGTGTTGGCTACTGCCAGGTCAAATGCGGTAGCGGATTGCAGCAATGTCTCTCCCTCGTTATTGACGTTACCAAATCCCCATCCTCCATGCACTCTTTCATGTCCTCGCATTCTTCCCACATGTCCATTAAAATCACCTCCAACTATCAATTCTTCATGCACCGGAATGTTCATCAAAACTGTGTCAAAGTCCTCCCAAAACTTCTCTTTCACCCTGTCATCGCATCCTACCTGCGGTGCATACACACTAATTACATTCAGCACTACATGTTCTATCATAACTTTTACAACGATTAATCTATCATTAATCCTTTTTACCTCTGTAATATATTTGGGTTTACCCACATAAGGAAATTAGTAAGTAAGATCACGTAGGTATAAATAAGCCTACATCATTGTAACAGTCAGTTCGCAATATACGCTCGCTACAAGTTGACGCCCCTTTGATTTATTACTCCCGACACCTCAGTGGCGACGAGGATCACTATTGTGCGTCACAGTAATCGTCGAAGTTTCGCCAGCAATTATTCGAAGAAATGTCGGTCGGCGGAGTCGGAGAGATTCGCGATTTTGATATGAAGTCAGGTAACTGGACTTTGTACGAGGAGCGGTTGCAGATGTATTTCAAGGTCAATAAGGTCGAGAAGGACATGTGGCTGCCTATGCTGATCACGGGCGTGGGTGATGAGACGTACGAATTGCTGAGCACGCTGTGCAATCCCAGGAAACCAGGGAATATAACGTACGAAGAGGCCGTTACAATCTTGAAAAACCACCTACAACCGAAACCTGCGGTCATGGCGGAACGGTATCGGTTCAGACAAAGAAGACAGAAAGACGACGAAAGTGTGACACAATATCTTACCGAGTTTTCGAGAGTTTCTTTAACTCTCGAAAACTGGTGAGTTTGGTGCAAATTTGGAGGAGAATTTGCGTGACCAGTTCGTATGCGGAGTGAAGAGTGACGTCATCAGACAAAGGTTGTTTGCGGAAGACAATTTGACGTACTCAGAAGCAGTCAAATTGGCGGTTGGACTGGAGGCGGCCGAGCGGGATGCGGCAGTCGTGGAACAGAAGGCGACGGCGGAGGCATCGGCAATCGTGAACACGTTGCGGGCAAAGCGTGGGTGCGGTCAGTTTGCGGACCATGCAGCGGTCCAACGAACGAACCACAGGCGTGCGGCGCGGGTCACCGAGAATGGCGCCGGGGGCTGCACGGCGTGCGGCTGGCGCGGACACAGCAAGGAGGAGTGCCGCTATAAGCATTTTGTTTGTAGCAAATGCAAGCAAGGCGGACATTTGAGGCGAGTTTGTCCGCGGACGGAGGCGAACAGTGACAGAGGAAAGAGGCGCGGAGTGAACCACGTGAATGCCACCCCGAGTGACCATCCGAGGGCAGGAGCGGGAGACTTCAGTTCGGACGAGCTGGAGGAAGAATTTCATCAACTATGTTTGAGCGGTTACAACCCGGTGAGTTTATCATTACTGATTGATGATAAAACATTAAAAATGGAGGTAGACACGGGCTCGGCAATTTCATGTATCAGTAAGAAAACATATGATAAACTTTTTAACAATAGGGTAATTAAACCACTTAATTTGGTGTTAAAATTTTATGATGGTAGCAATATAAGGCCACTAGGGGTTATAAGACCGAAAGTTCAATACAAAGATAAAATTAAATATCTAGAACTATTTGTGATAGACGGGGGTACAACTTCCTTACTGGGCAGGCAATGGTTAATGGAATTGGGTATTAAAATACCTTCATTTCAACAAGAGATTAATCATAGTGTACACAAAATGTCTGATACTGTCGATTGTTTGTTGAACAGGTATAAAGAATTGTTCAGCGAGGGACTGGGGCGGTACACAGGCGGCAAGGCAACGCTCCGGTTGCGGGAAGGCGCGAGGCCGGTGTTTTGCCGCGCGCGGCCGCTGCCTTACGCTCTGAGGGGTCAGGTCGATGCGGAGCTGGACGCGATGTTGCGAGCGGGCATCATCGAGCCCGTCGAGTGCTCGGACTGGGCGACGCCTTTTGGTACCGGTACGTAAAGCGGACGGAGGACTCCGTATCTGTGCTGATTACAAAATAACTTTAAATCCTGTCTTACTGGTCGATAGATATCCGTTACCCAAGATAGATGATTTATTAGTGAGCTTAAACGGTGCTACACATTTCTCAAAAATTGATTTGACCCTCGCTTATAACCAGATTGAATTGGATAATACTAGAGATTTAACTGTAATAAACACACATCGAGGTTTATTTAAGTACAATAGACTCGTGTTTGGGTTGTCTTCGAGTCCGGGCATCTTCCAGCGTATTATGTCGAATTTACTTAGTGATATTCCGGGGGTAGAAGTATTTTTAGATGATATCATCATCGGAACAGCGGGAACACAGGATAATCACTTAGTTACGTTAGAAAAGGTGTTCCAGCGGTTACAGAGTCACGGTTTGAAGCTAAAAAGGAGTAAATGTTTATTTATGGTTAATGAAGTCAAATACTTAGGCTATGTCATATCAAAAGATGGGGTTAAA
Organism: Dicycla oo; assembly: GCA_948252095.1. Taxonomy (NCBI): domain Eukaryota; kingdom Metazoa; phylum Arthropoda; class Insecta; order Lepidoptera; family Noctuidae; genus Dicycla; species Dicycla oo. The sequence continues at coordinate 19,034,538 of OX411736.1, read as the reverse complement.
GTAGATTCAGATAAAATAAAAGCAATAACAAAAATTCCCAGGCCAAGAGATATTTCAGAGTTGCGATCCTTTTTAGGTTTAGTTAATTTTTATGCTAAGTTTGTTAAGAATTTGAGCACTATTTTGTCACCACTGTACGAACTTTTAAAAAAAGAGGTCAATTGGAGATGGAGTGCGGAGTGCGAAAGGGCGTTTGCAAAAGTTAAAAAAATATTAGTAGGCGCGGAGGTATTAGCTCATTATGACCCAAACAAGCCGTTAGTGTTGACATGCGACGCGAGCGCGCGGGGCATAGGCGGTGTGCTCACACAGCCGGGCGCCGGCGGCCGCGACCGCCCGGTAGTGTATGTGTCACGCGCGTTGAATAACGCCGAGAAACATTATTCACAAATAGATCGGGAGGCGTTAGCTATCGTATTTTGTTTACAAAAATTACATCAGTATGTTTATGGCCGACGTTTTGTCTTGCGAACCGACCATAAACCGTTAGTAAGTATATTTGGACCAAAACACGGTGTACCAGCGATGGCCGCGAGTAGATTACAACGCTGGGCAATAATTTTATCTGCTTATACGTACGATATTGAATATGTAAATACTAAACAAAACGGTGCGGACGGGCTGTCGAGACTGCCGATGCCGGTTCCGTGTAGCATAGATAGCGATGAGTCACTGCGGGTCCCCGAGCAAACGTATTTACATTTTGCACAGAATGCATTGTTATTAGATTATAACACAATTAAACAACAAACTAGGGTAGATCCAATGTTAGGTAGGGTTTTAAATTATATTCGTGATATGTGGCCAACAGATAATGATATTCGAGAATTACAGCCGTATTTTAACCGTCGTAAGGAACTGTACGAGGAGCTAGGCTGCGTGATGTGGGGGCACAGGGTAGTGATTCCTGCAAGTGGTCGAGCCAGGGTACTACAGGAATTACATGAACCCCATATGGGCATAGTTAAGACGAAGGCGTCAGCTAGGAGTTATGTTTGGTGGCCGGGCATAGACGAGGCGATTGAGGCTACGTGCAGAGAGTGCGCGGTGTGCGCGGGGGAGGCGGACGCGCCGCAGCGGCACGCGGTCACGCCGTGGCCTGGCCTTCTAGACCGTGGGCGAGGGTTCATCTTGATGTTCTAGGGCCAATTTTCGGAAAAATGTATTTAATCATGGTTGACGCTAGAACTAAATGGTTAGAAGTATTTCCTGTGCCTAGTACGGCGGCTAGTTCTACGATTGAAAAGCTTACCGAAGTTTTTTCTAGATGGGGTTTACCGAGACAAATAGTCTCAGATAACGGACCACCGTTCACGAGCAAGGAAATGGCAGACTTTTTGGCTAGTCAGGGGGTAGATCACGTTTTTTCCGCTCCGTACCACCCGTCATCGAATGGGGCTGCAGAAAATGCAGTGCGAACGGTTAAAAGAATAATAAAAAAGCTACCAAACAAAAAGAAAACGTTAATTTATTTATAAATACTTTCCTCTTGCATTACCGTAACACGGAGCACTGTTCAACAGGGGAAAGTCCAGCCACATTGATGCTGGGTAGGAATTTACGTACCAAATTAGATGCATTAAAACCAAACATAGAAAATAAAGTTAGGAAGGCTCAGGAACGACAACAGAAAGTAGGAACGGACGTCAAACGTTCTTTAGAGATAGGAGAGGAAGTATGGATGAGACAATATAGGGGAAATGAAAAATGGAGTCCGGGGCAGGTAGTAGATAAAATGGGTACTACAGATTATAAAGTTATGGACTGTACAGGCAAAGAAAGTCATAGACACATAGACCAGTTAAGACAGCGATCGCGAAGCTCATTGATTTGTCCGCCTAGCACATCAGAACGGAGTTCTCTAGATGCGGAACGTCCCGCCAATCCCGAGGTGACGAAGCCAGTGTCAGTCCCCGGAGAGACTCGGAGCCCTCGGAGCGTGAGGGAGTTCAGTCCGGTTCGAACCGCGACTACCGTTGAGTTGCCGTCTACATCTGCTTCTGGATCAGTACCTCTTAGTAATGTGCCCAGTCTTGAGGAGCGGGTGATAGTTTCCCAATCCGAGGATGCTGTTCCAGAGGTAGTCCACTGTACGGGCGTGTCGCTTAAAAAGACCGCCCCAATATTGTGATAGCTAAATATATAGTTCTTACTTATTTCACTTATTCTTTAATGAAGTTATACTGGTTGCTTTTGAAGACTAAGCTCCTTTCTCATTTATGTTTGTAGAACGCTGTAACAGTTGTAAGATATAAAATAGTTAATGTTAAGGTTTATATTTTGTTTATTTTAGTATATAGATTTAGGATATGCATTATTTAAGGTGGAGGATTGTAATATATTTGGGTTTACCCACATAAGGAAATTAGTAAGTAAGATCACGTAGGTATAAATAAGCCTACATCATTGTAACAGTCAGTTCGCAATATACGCTCGCTACAAGTTGACGCCCCTTTGATTTATTACTCCCGACACCTCAACCTCCATCACGCCTTCTTTCAAATTACTGTCTAACACTATTCCCACGCCATTTCTTTTCCCGTCACTCCCACAGTAGAAAAACTTATATCCTTCGCCGATTTCTCTCGCTTTCGTTCCTTTCCATTTTGTTTCTTGCAAACACGCCACATTTATTCGCCTTATTTTTAATACATCCGCTAACTCTCTGGCTCTCCCAGTCATCGTCCCAACATTCCAACTTGCATACCTCAATCTCACTTCCCGAGCTCGCTTTTTACGTTGCCCCCGCCCGGGGTGGTGCAACAACCCTAGTCCTCTTCCCACAGAAGCCGGGTGCTGCCCCTGCGCGTCGCCTGTGGGGTACGCCCTAGCCCTATCGTGCATCATATATCTATTCATCATGTTGCTAAGAGTTTTGGCAAAGTTTTACAGTCGGCCGCCCGCCTGCCTGACACCAACCCTCCTTGGGAATGCGATTGTTGATGGTTTACCCGCCATCACTCGGGTGACCCAAAGTGCTATATGGTATGCACTGGGTCTGGAGCTCCCTTAGTCAAATAGTCGCCTCTTACGACACCCACGGGATGAGATGGGGTGGTCCTATTCTTTCTCCGGGACCGACACGGATCACTCCCTGACTAAACAGATAAATAAAATTGTTATTGCAGTCGGGCGAAACCTTTCGTTTTTATATACAGGATGTCATTTTAATCACTGTTATCTTCTAAAGGGGTTTATTGTACTCATCATTATGAGTAACTTTTACTATGGGACCAAACATAAAATCTCGAAACAAGAAATCAGCTGTTCAGTACATTTACGTTCGCATAATTCGTCAAAATGTAAAGAACAGCAGATTTTTTTTCGCGATTTCAGGTTTGATCCCAGAGTAAAAGTTGTTCATAATGATGAGTACAATCAGTGATTAAAATTACTCCCAGTACAGATTAATTACTACAACTTGCTTTTTTGACAGGGCAGTCGTGTTTTTTATTTTTTTTTAATATTTTTTTTTGTAAAACAGTTTTTTGAGCAATTTGTAATATTTGATCAAATACCTTGCTACTAAAGTATGTTTACTTACTCAGTTTCTGTCTCCAAGAGCGCAATATCATGATATTTGGAGGGAGGCTTGTACTTAGGATGAATGATGATCCTCTTGATGTTATGTATCTTCCAGTATTTTTTCGGATCGGTTCGTTTCAACAGCCCAAGAGCAGCAAATGATATGTTACCACTTAAAATTATTTCAAGAAAGTTATGAAAAATTATTTTAATGCCACTTATATTTTAGAGCAGTGTAATTGTCACTCCACTGCTGCTAAAATCTAAATACCAACATATCACGGAACACAGTTTAAATAGGTAAGTACGGTACTTAGTTAAATCAATTCTTTAGAATTGATGTGGACTTACAGCGCATGAGTTGATGTGCAGTGTCCTGCAGTGAGTATGAATCTCTCGCTGATCACAGAGCCTCCGCACAGCCACTGCGCAGACTCCACGTTGTCTCCATAACCGATTAAAGCCTGAAACATAAGGTAGTCTAACGTTGACTTACCATCATTGAAATATAGTTTGTCAGCTGAACCAATTACATTTTAATTAACTACTATCCTACTTTTCAGATTTGGTAAAGAAGTAGGTATACCTTTGAGGACATTTTTATTTCTTCCGACCTTACCGCGGACGAGGTTTAAAATACTTAATTACTACTTTAATTTATTTAGCCTAAGCATTTGATATTTGACGTACCACATGAGGAAATTCCCATCTTTCTGCTTCTCGACCACCTGCGGCCTGGGAATATCCGAACATTAATTGAGTTCCATGGCATTTTAAGTCTTCTTTCCAAATCTTCGTGACTTTGATATCGCCCCATGGATTACTGCCATGGCAGGGGTACGGCAGGCGTCCCAAGTATTCTAAACATTCTGTAAGCATAATTTATTTATGCACTATTTTATTACACATTTACTGCCGCTAACTTGCTCGTATAGCGTCTATATAGCGTCAATAACGACAGATCTTGTCTAAATCCCACGGTTTCTCGTAACTACCACTTATTGTTTTGTTCGATTTTTGAGAGATGAGGGCTAATATCCACCAGTGGACATGTTCTACCAGAGGTATGATGCTGATGCTCGTAAAGCCATCCATAAATTACGTCACACGAGTTTTATTACATTTGGAGCCCTCTTTCTCATTTTTTCTTTCTTTTTCTTTGTCTTTGTCACAGGTTGTTGTATTTGTGTGACCCCCCTTCCCCTGGTGTGACGTCGTATACACATCAAAAGTGGCTAGGGATTGCATTTAAAAATATATGTTATTGTCCAATTGGAATTAAATAAAAATGTCTATTTAGATTGATTGAATAAAAGGTTTTCGTTTGTGTAGATCGACGAAGTACTTCGCGATTTTTGCTTATGCTGGATTTTTCACCTTACCTTAAATCCTGACATTAAAATGTGATAGAAAGATAAAAATAAAAGCTTTAACGGTTTTTAATGCGTAAGATAAACAATCAGTAGTCTGTATTTCCGCCGTCAATACGTATAACACAATTGCAGCGATTCGGCATACTCAATATGAGTTCATTGAAAGCACGATGCAAAATTGCCACCCATGTCCGTTGTAACAGGTGGAAAAACTTTTATTATGTGTACGCTATTCATATTTGGGAGAGCTCTACTTTTAAGCTAACCTTCTTCTTTTAACCTTTTTAGCCTTTTGTTGTCAAATGTTTATCGAGCAGCCCCTAATCTCTATCGATTTTGATTTGTTTTCACGCATTTCCATCAACTGTTACCTATTTTGTATTGTATTTGTATTTTTTTTTTATGAATGTTTACATCTTTTACAAGCATGACGGCGGCGTCATCGTGCGTCATTTTTCTAAGCTGTAAACAACACGTGCACCGAACACACCATCGATAAGTACGTCACTCAACCACTCCTACCACCCCACTACTCGACTTGTTTTGATACAAGTATAAAAGAGCGCGCAGCGGGGAAACAAGTTTAAATCTGATCCAGCCTGTCCCATCTTGCTGTCCTCCCCCCAGCGACGCCCTAAGCCGAGGCCCGTTCCCCACAGGGGGAGCCCTTAGCGTGTGGTCGCTTAGTCTGTAAGTTTTTTGCCCCTGGCTGGAGGCTTTAAGTTTTTCTTAAGGCAGCCACAGGATAGTCCGGTTAAGTAGTCTCGACCTCTCTAGGTCAACTACGAGATGCCATTCATAAAAAAAAAAAAAAAAAAAAGAAACAAGTCAGTCACCAGCCCGTGCTCGTCGTCTTATCGGGTATGCCGACCCGACTGAAGCCCATAGCGCCACGTCGATCAACGGACTGGACTATGTTCGCAGAGAAGTTAGAGACCACCACGCCGACTCGGCCTATTACCACCGCCGCGGACGTGGACCGGACGGCGGAGGAGGTCACTGCTTGCATCCAAAGCGCCTTAGAAGCGGCGACGACGACGACGCAGCCGCAGGGGAGAGTGCTTTTGCCGCCCCTGCCGGCGCACATCAAGTCAATGATTGCCGTGAAGAGGCGCCTTCGCAAGCAGTGGCAACAACTGAGATGCCCCACACTAAAGAGAGAGTTAAACCGTCTCGCGGACAAGGTAAAGGCCGAGCTTCAGGCACACACCGCCGCGAGCTGGGAGGAACGTATTGACGCCACGACAGGCAGCTGGCCGTCAGTACATAAACTATGCCGCCAACTGACGAATACCCCAGCTCCGGTGCGACCGCTGCTAAACAGCGACGGGGCGCTTAAGTATGTAGCGGAGGACCGGGCGGAGTCCAAACTGCTTCGTCAGAGCTTACTGTCGACGAACCCCGAAAGCGCAAACCTCGCATTGTAATAATTGGAGTGCCCGCATCTATGACTGAAAATGACGTCTTTAAATGTTTATATGAACAAAATTTAGCTGACAAGCTGCCGACTATGTCCCGAGATACATTTATGACCTCAATAAAACTTAGCCATAAATCTGGGAGAAGAGATACTGAAAATTGCAATTATGTACTAGAAGTTCCAGCCGTTATTCGCAAGGCCCTGATCACCCAGGAACGACTATTTATTAATTGGACGTCCTGCCCAGTACGTGACTTCACTCTGGTAACCAGGTGTTACAAGTGCCAGCAGTACGGCCACGCAGCCAAGTTCTGCAAAGTCACTGCCCCTACGTGTAGTCATTGCGGTGAAGAAGGGCACAACATTCAAGACTGCACAAAGAAAGCCGAAGCGCCAAAATGTGCAACATGTCTGCGCTTCAAAAAACCCGCTAGCCACAAAACGGGAGATCTAGATTGCCCAGCTAAAAAATCTGCCGAAAACAGGTACATCAACTCAATCGATTATGAAGGCGCCTAAGAGCGCCACATACCTACTTGTTTTTATTTTAGACTTTCATTTTTTTCTTTTTATTTAATTTTATTATACTATGGATAGTACCTTAATTACGGATATAGATAACAGTTTTCAAACTGTTTCAAAGTCATGTAAGGTTGAGGACTGCAGACAATATCTTTCCGTGTATCAAAAGTCACTAACCATACTAACCCAAAACATTCGTAGTATTTATAAGAACATAGATAGCTTTAACATTTTTCTTCATAGACTTAACTTTAATTGTGATATAATAATACTAACCGAATGCTGGTTATCTAATCGCGGGGATAACCTCCCAGTATTACCGGGGTATAACGTATCATTTACCAGAATCAATAACAATCAAAATGATGGGGTGGTTGTCTATTCAAAAGATTCTTTAATGGTCACAGTCGAGGAACCTAATCTACACAACTGTAAGAGTAATTGCTTAATTATCAAAATTGGTACAACCGCGGCAATAATTGCTATATATAGATCCCCTTCTGCTAGAAACTTAGATGCTTTTCATGCTTCCTTAAACCAAATTTTTCAAGCACTAGGCACTTTTAAGAATGTAATACTAACAGGAGATATAAATATAAACATTAACACCGATAACTGCAATGCAGGGGTCCAAGACTATCTTAATATCTGCTCATTCCATGGTTTTATGTCCGCACATACACTGTATACTCATCAAAGCGGTTCCTGTCTCGATCATATGATAATCAAATCCAGTTTTTCGTTTATTACGCTTGTTACTAACTCTACAATTACCGACCATCACGCAGTTTTACTGGCCCTAAACTTAACGCTTCCTAAGCAAAATCGCCCACAGACCAAAACGCAACTAAACACAAACAAACTTGAATATGATTTATGCAACATTGATTTTAACCCAGTTTTCAAAACACCTGACGCTAATATTGCTTTATCGTACGTAATAAAACATGTTCAATCAGCTATATTACGCAACACGACTGTTGTTACAGTAAACAAGAAAAATTATAATATTAAGCCTTGGATTACTCCTGGCCTAATTCGGTGCATAAGACAGAGAGATAAACTTCATCAAAGATATAGGAGAAACCCAGATAATCTCATCACTAAAGTCACCTATACTAGATACAGGAATTTTTGTAATAACCTCCTAAAGGATTTAAAGAGAAATTACGATAAAAATGTATTAAATAGAGCAGGAAACAATAGCAAGCAACTTTGGAAACATATTAAAAACGTCACCTATATGTCAAAACAGCGCGAATCAAATTCGAGTTTACTGCTTTCTTATCCTTCACCTATCCTGGCAGCCAAAGAAGTGAATAATTTTTTCGTAAATGTTGGGAAAACTCTTGCTGAGCAAAATACAAAATCTGACTGTGTTCAACCTTTTTCCCAAAAGTGTCAAAATAGACGTACCCTAAAATCTTTTGCCTTGCTAGATACCGACGAAGACGAAATTACCCAAATAATCTGTGGACTAAAAGATGACTGTGCTGTTTTATGGGATAACATTAGCAATAAGACCCTTAAACTCTTTAAGCACATCCTTGTTCCTCCCTTAACACATATTTTTCGTATGTGTCTTTCTGAAGGCATTTTCCCTAAATGTCTAAAAAAAGCAATTGTAATTCCTATCTTCAAATCCGGAAACAAAGACCTAGTTAACAATTATCGACCAATATCACTACTCCCCTCAATATCTAAAATATTAGAAAAAATTATAAACAGTAGGCTAGTTAACTATTTAGAGAAAAATGAATTCTTATCACCTGCGCAATTTGGTTTTAGAGCCAAATTATCCACAGCCGATGCAGTGCACAGTCTAACAGATTATGTCTCAGAAGAACTGGGTAAAGGAAACCAGACCCTGGGGATCTTCCTTGATCTGGCGAAGGCTTTTGACACAGTCTCCGTTTCTACTCTTTTGTACAAATTAGAGGCCTTAGGAATAAGGGGAATGCCGCTGAAACTTTTTGCTGACTACTTAGGCGATCGTTATCAATGTGTTAAAATTGACAATATTATTAGCGAAGAGCAAAAAAACACAGGTTTTGGTGTTCCCCAGGGAAGCATTTTGGGCCCCACCCTTTTCCTGATTTATATTAACGATTTGTGTAGTTTAAATATTAAACAAGGCAAAATTATATCGTATGCAGATGACACGGCGTTAATTTTCACAGCTAAAACAAACAGCGAATTGTATGAACATGCTCAAATAGGTTTCAATACTGTGTCTAACTGGCTTCAAAGCAACTTACTAACATTAAATGCCGACAAGACAAAATATATTCACTTCTCCATCCGCAAACCGCACTTTAATATTACTAACTCTCATCTGTATGCCCATCATTGCGGACTCCGCTCAGTCAGCATATGTAAGTGTCCTTCTATCCTCAAAACTTGCAACTTAAAATATCTCGGGGTTCAAATAGACGAGTCGCTCTCATTTAGACCACATATTGACAGTTTGGTTACAAGAGTGCGCAGGTTAATTTTTGTGTTTAAAAAAAATTGCGAGCAATTGCAGATAAAAAACTAATGTCACAGGTTTACTTGGCCCTAGGTCAATCTGTAATACAGTACTGTATTACTTCATGGGGTGGAGCACCAAAATCTTACTTACTACCTCTTGAAAGAGCACAGAGAGCAATTTTAAAAGTAGCAAACTTCCATCCCTTTCTCTATCCTACAGATCTGCTATACAAATCCTGTAACGTGCTGACTGTTCGCCAGCTTTTTATAACGCACTTAGTATTAAAACAGCACACCATGCTCTCCTATAACACTGAAAGTACTAATAAGAGACGGAATGATATTGTATGTGAGTCAAACGCATCCTCTAAATATGTTTTTGTAAATAGATTTTATACATTTTTAGGCCCATTTCTGTACAACAAATTAAATAGGAAATTAAGTATGTATAAGTTAAATAATTACGACTGCAAAAAGGTTATTCTGCAATTTTTACTTAGCATATCATACAGTGAGACAGAGGATTTACTTGTTGTATGTAAATAAAACATGTTAGTCTTTTAAGTTAATATTAGTTTCTATTTTAGTCTTCTCCGTTGTTAATTTTATATTTTTAAAATTTTAAGCACTTTTCTAGCCTGAAACACAGGTTCTACCTAGTTCAGGCAAATGAGCAACTGTGCCCTCTATAATTTTTAAGTTATGTTATTGTAAATCTGCACCATTTTTATAAATAAACGATATTATTATTATTATTATATTATTATTATTATTATTACACAGCAAGTGATAGACGACGACTTACAGTCAGACCATCAGCCGGTACTCGTCGTCTTATCGGGTATGCCGACCCGACTGAACCCCATAGCGCCACGTCGATTAACGGACTGGACTGTGTTTGTAGAGAAGTTAGAGACCACCACGCCGACTCGGCCTATTACTACCGCCGCGGACGTGGACCAGACGGCGAAGGATGACACTGCTTGCATCCAAAGCGCCTTAGAAGCGGCGACGACGACGCAGCCGCAGGGGAGAGTGCTTCTGCCGCCCCTGCCGGTGCACATTAAGTCAATGATTGCCGTGAAGAGGCGCCTTCGCAAGCAGTGGCAACAACTGAGATGCCCGACCATCAAAAGGCAGCTAAACCGTCTCGCGGAAAAGGTAAAGGCCGAACTTCAGGCTCACACCGCCGTGGGCTGGGAAGAACGCATTGACGCCGCGACAGGCAGCTGGCCGTCAGTGCACCGACTTTGCCGCCAGCTGACGAATACCCCAGCCCCGGTGCGACCGCTGCTTAACAGCGACGGGGCGCTAAAGTATGTAGCGGAGGACCGGGCGGAGGTCTTCGCCGAGCACCTGGAGCATCAGTTCTGCCCGAACCCGACCAGCGACACCGAGCATGTCGCAGCGGTCGAGAAACACCTTGGGGACTACTTCGCCACGCCGATAGCTACCGAGGAAGATGCCATCTTTTTCTCGCCTGGGGCAGTCAGACGCGCCATCCTAAGGACGAAGCCGAAGAAGGCCCCCGGTGCTGACGGTATCACCAACACAGTGCTGCGCCACCTGCCGTTCCGTACGGTAGCGGCGCTGGCGCGCCTGTTCACGGGGATACTGCGCACGGGGACCTTTCCTGCTTCGTGGAAGGAATGGCGCGTCATTATGCTGCCCAAGGCGGGGAAAAACACGCTGAAGCCGGAGAGCTATCGGCCAATCACGCTGCTGCCGACGATCTCCAAGGTGTTCGAAGCACTCCTGCTGCGACATCTCGAACCACACATTTCGCCACGGCCGGAACAGTTCGGGTTCCGGGCGGAACATAGCACGACGCTTCAGCTGTCGAGGGTACTGCACCACTTCTCGGCGGCGACGAACAAGAAGGAATACTCGGTTGCAGTATTCCTCGACATGGAGAAGGCCTTCGACCGTGTGTGGCACGACAGCCTCGTATACAAGTTAGCCACCTCAGACGCGCCCCGTCGCGTTGTAATGGTGGTCTCTAATTTCCTCTCAAACAGGACTTTCAGGGTGGTGGTCGACGGAGGCTGTCAAGCGCCCGCCCGGTGCTGGCAGGTGTGCCGCAGGGCAGCTGCGTATCGCCGGCGTGTTACTCACGTTACACCGACGACATCCCCACCACTCCGGACGCGATGCTTGCGCTGTACGCCGACGACGCCGCGTACATTACCACCAAATAATGCAAAGTACGCGGCGGTCAAGATGCAGCGCACGCTCAACTGCTTCCCGAGTGGCTGTACAAGTGGCGGCTGTCGGTCAACGTGGGTAAGACGCAGGCGATGGTGACCGGGTCCGCGCCTCTTCCACCACCCTTGAAGCTGCAGGGAGCTGACGTCGAGTGGTCGCCACGGGTCAAGTACCTGGGCGTCACCATCGACCGTCGGCTCACAATGGGGTTACACGTCCGCAATGTTGTCATACAAGGTAGGGTCGCCCGCAACCTCCTCCGACCAATGCTCTCGTACCGCATCCCGGCGCACGTCAAGTTGGGCGTGTACAAGTTGTACGTGCGCCCAATACTGACGTACGCCGCCCCTGCATGGTTCGCCCTCACGAGCGAGACGAACCGTAAGCTCCTCCACACGCAGCAAAACCTTTCGTTGCGGACCATCGTGGACGCCCCTCGCTTCGCGAGGAACGATGTCATCCAGAGGGACCTCCGGATTGAGAGCCTGGATGAGTTTGTACGGCGCCTCGCGAAGGGTATGTTCGCGCGTGCCGACGCATCCGCTTGGCCGAATGTCAAGCAGATAGCGCCCTGGCATACGCGCTCCCCCGACGCGAAGAGACCCTTGCCCCGCGACCTAGTTGCGGACGACTGACTCCATCACCGGACTGGACTTCCGAGTGAGTCGCCCTCAGTCTACACGCGGCTCATTTGGGACAATGACACTACTCAAATACATGCATCTGTTGCGTGGCGCGTGCTAGGTTAATATAGGTGTGTCACGTAGCAAACATCAGACATTCACCTCTCAACAAGCGCCTTAACACACACGCAATCGTGCGGCGCGGGCCCTCGACTCGCGTATACACCGGGCGGTGTTACACAATACAATACCGCCCTCACACTCAGAACACGGTCGCTTCTCCCCATCCGGGCTCGGCTCGACTCGAAAACGGAGAGGGGAGGGGGGCCATCCATCCTATTTGTAGGAACATCGAGTGCGTAACTCTGTCGCTGGACGCCATTTACTGGGCTTCCCCCATGTAGGTGGGGTCTCACCCGGTAGGGGCTGTACGCCGAGTTATGGTGAAACAAGCGGCGTTGGGCATCAACGTCGTGGCGTGCCTACAGACACAAATTACAGAAACCTCTCTACATGGGCGTGTATGCCGCACGCCCAACCATCCACTCGCCAGTGGCAACCACATTGAGGGGCCTGTAGTTACGGGCCACCGTGTTGCTTCCGCGGTCGGGGGCCTATGCCTCGACACCGCACGCCACGCCCCCTTACGGGGGCGTAGCGACATCCCGCAGTTTAACAAGTCAGTCTTGGCTCTGGCGTAAGACGGTGCACAAGTTGTACTTAGCTGATCCTTGACTCTAGATAAATAATTTGAGGATTCGAATTAATTATCACTTTAATTACCAAATTGTCATCGTATGATTTATGATCAATTAATGATGATTATTTGTTATTACAAAATAAGATAGGGCAATTGGTAATTGCCACAATTAGTGACTTAGCTATAAAAATTGTATCTATTATAATATAAGTTAAGTTATAATATATATCTAATATAATAATATAATAATAAATATCGAATAAAAGGAATAGTCCAATCTATCTTCAGCCTATCATTAAATTGAATCTGACCCCTTCTGCCTACAAGCATGTATTTTATATATATATTTTTTTTTGTAAATTTTGTCAATATTTTGAATTTATATCAATCGTTTATATCAATTTTATCATCTTAATTTTATCAATTTTTATGTTTTATACAATGTAGCCAATAATAACCAATTGTATTAATAATTAGCGCTTATTACTATGTAAGTTAGCTTTATATTCTTTGAATTGTGAATGTGGTGTTTGCCTTTAACTAATTGTTGCACTGTAAGACTGTTTTAAGCATGTAATTTTTGTTACAACTAGGTGTAAACAATGGTTGGAGAACCTAATAAAATAAATAAAATAAAGTAAATAAGCCCATCCCATGCTTGCTCAAAGGGATTCAAGTCTGGCGGTTGAGCAGGCTATCGTAGGACGTTGATATTAGCTGCGGCAAGTCAAGTGTGTTTGCAACGACTGGCAGTATGTGGACGTGCATTATCATGCATACGCAGAAATGAAGCACCAAATTGGGTCTGATGAAGGAATGACAACATCTTATGCAATCGTTTCAGCGTAAATCTGTGCATAGAGATTGCCTCTGATCCAAATTAGTTTGGTTTTGCCACCGATCCAAATATCCGTCCATATCGTGCATTATACCACTCACATTGCATTACACCACTGCATGTGTTAGATAATTCATTTTGATATTATTATAAATATTATAATACTGTTTGTTGGATAATGAGATCTGTCACACTTCGAAGTTAGGGACCAATGTAGAAGCATAATTTGACTAGTTATTGTGTTTACAAAAAAAAATACCAATCTTAACTTATAAAAATCATATGGATGTTATTACTATAAATGATTACGTAATATTGAAATATACTTTTAGTATGGCTTAGAATTTAAATTGTTATTTTAATAAAATAAGTTGTTTCAAACGATTGGTATAATACTGTCGGTACCTGTTGATATTCTATTGAATTGTATCTAAGAATTACCAATCAGATCTTATTAAATGGCTTAATTACCTTTAAATGTTTTAAAACGGTTTCACTACATAAGATTTGGTTAAAAATGGCGGTTGATGATTGCCATTAAGTGGCGTTGGTAGGAGGTAGAAAGGGTGGTGATAATGTTATCGAGACAGTTGCTTGGTAGATATTCAGCTGGTTAGTTCTAGTGCTATTGTGGTGTGAAATAAATTGACCAGGTGTCACGTAAGTACGTATATATATAAGGTCCCATTAAATTAGGTGGACAAATTTTAACACAGCGTTCAGTAGTCTAACCAAAGATATCCAAGAAAAAAAACACTGATTAAAGTGATTTTATTTTGACCTAAAATATTAAATTGCCGGCAGTCTAGAATAAACACATCCATTATCTCTTGCACTCGCGTGCTCTTAAATAGGTAGGTACCACTGAATAGAAAAAAACAAGTGGAAGTGCCCACGCAGCTATTCGGCGCGTCACAATTATACGGAAAAATATGTAAAATAATAAATAAAAACCTTCGCCAGTTGTAATAAGTTAAAATTTTGTATGAACAACAAATACAACTTTGAAGAAAAGCTTATTTATTTTCATACAAAATTAAGACAGCCACTTGTTTTTTTTCTGTTCCTTGGTATGTACCCAGTCTATTAATACGTAGTAGGTATTTACGCGCAACTCGAGAACAGGGTACGATAGGGGGTGAATAAACTTTCCTCGAACACATATGATTATCAACCGTCTAGGTACTTATGGAAAGAAAGGATTCTAATTTCCCATCGCACTTTACCAGGCTTTGGGCTGTCTAATTGCGTGCTGAACTGTTATCAAAGTACCAAGGCTATTGCAGTAAGTTGTATACAAACAAACGCGCAGTGGATACAGTGTAGTGTTACGAATCATTTTTATTTATTTAAAGTTCGATAACAGTAAAACACTGAATCAGGCGTGGTTAAAAATTAGAATCAGCCTTATTTACGGTAATTAATTGAAAATTAATTACTGTAAATAGGGCTGATATTAATTACTTACTCTACGCCGGTAGGTAGATACCTAATTTAACACTTGCGAGCGCGTTTAATTACGTGTCTTTGCACTTTGAAAGTGTCGCTTTCACTTTTTATTATTTCAAATGCGCGGGCGATTCGCGCACGGAGCTCATCCACGCTGACTATTAAGTGTCCATTTTCACCGTACCTACACTAAATCTTTATCTCGACCCCAGAAATAAAAATCAAGCGAAGTCATGGCTCCTAGCAGGCCACATGACTGGACCACCCTGACCAATCCAGCGGTCTTCGTACTGAGAATTAAGATAATCTCTTACGTTCTTATCGAAGTGTGCTGGCGCGCCATCATGCTGGAAGTAGATGTCACGCCAGACGACCAGGGGTATATCTTTTAACATTGTTTCAACATCGTTACGTAACAAGTCTATTGTATTATCTACGTCGTATTATTGTTTAAACGGTTTAGAAACACAGGCCCTAAAACTTTACTGTCTAGCACTCCTGCCCACACATTTACACTAAACCGTGTTTGGAAATGATTCGTCCTTACTTTCATAATCATAATCATAAATCATTTATTTGCCTGAAATATGGTGGGTACACAAGATGTTAAATTAAATTATAGCACAGGACATATTTCACTCTCATTACGGGCATGCAAAATTATAGCTAATTTACAGCAATTATTTGAATGAAATTACAATTCTTAGAATTATTTGAATTGTTACAATTTATAAGAAAATTTGAATTACAGTGATTTCCATTACATAAATTATTGAAACATTATTATGTACTATACCCATATTTGTAAAGAAATAAATGATTTGATTTGAAAAAAAAAGGGCAAAGACACACGAAATAAGAGGAAAGAACCAGTATCTTAGTGGACACCAAATCGACATGTGCTCTTTCTTGTATTCAAAAAATCTTTAATAGTGTAGAAACGCTCCTGGATTTACCATGTTCGCAAGGCACCACAGAACCTTTTATATGGCAGGTCAGTCATTCCTTTGGGCAAAGAGTTATATATTAGAGGTGCCATGTAGGCACAGTTCTTTCTGAAGAGTTCTAGGTTAGGCACAGGCATTTTTAAGGGCAGGTGGTTAATTTTTCGTTTAAATGTATTGTCGTTGATGGTGAAAAGATGGCTGTGGTATTTAACAAATTTAGCTACTTCATAGATGTAGTAGATTCTTGGATTTAAATATCGGTTTACATGATTCCGACCAATCCATGCCGTACAGTGCCCGAATGCATGTTTTCTGTGCTATGAACACCCTCGAGATGTCACAGGAATTTCCCCAGACACTATGCCATACCGTATTATAATATCTGCGACCGTATAATGGAGCATATGTAAGCGTGATATACAATAATAGAGGTATGTCTGCTCGTCACGTCTCTTACCTTTCGAAGTGCAAACACAAATTTGTTTATTTTAATGCATAAATTGTTAATATGTTCTTTCCATGAGAAATGTGTATCGAGAATAATGCCTAAGAATTTTGCGCTGTTTATCTGTTGTATAAGTGAATTATTGTACATAACTAATATTTGGTTCGATTTTTTTACTCTTATAAGTTTTGAAGTTAATTAGTTTCGTTTTCTCTATGTTCATTTTTAATTTATTTGTGTCTAACCATTGAATAACATCTTCTAATGTGTTGTATATTTCCGTTTCATATGTATCAATATTTTGATATACGCGATCGATCGCTTGCCTAAGCGGACGTGATTTTTGTTTTGCTTATAATGTGTTATAATTAAATAATTACCACTAAATTGTTATTGGAATTACATATGCAGTGTAAGCAATAAGACTAAAGTGTGTCGCGAGTTGATATAAACACTGACCTACGTTTTCATTGCATAAGCAATGAACTAAATCCTATAGCCTAGTGTGACTGGTGGTGGATATGGCTAGCTCAGGATCTAGCCCGTTTAGCCGAAGCCAATTGCTGCGGCGAAGTCCTCCGCCGACTCCAACTGAACGAGCCCAGCCCATAGTCACAACTCCACCAGCACCCACGGAACATGTGTTACCGTCTGAAGTGATACCCACGTCGGAAATTCAGAAATGGATGAGCACAAGAGAGTCCATCTTGTCCGAAGTGTGTAATATAGTAGCGGAGGGCTAAATTAACTCCAAACAGAAACTCCGTGTGACCAATTTATACCGTAAGGTGACTAGCGGGACATCTCAGATGGCCGTCTTGTATCAGTCCTTGACACATAAAACTACTCACTCAGGCGTACACCACTATTGAACATCTACAAGAGAAGCAGGGCGTTGCGAATTCACTTCAGCAATTCAAAGAGGTCGTAGAAAATAAAATGAAGCCCGCAGAAACTACTTCCTTCGCGGATACGGTCAAGAAGGGCTCCGACAACTACATGCGCCCTGCAAATTTAAGCTCAGTTGCTATTTATCCTAGCGATAAATCCAAAACCAGCGACGACACTAAGTCCCTCGTCCAGAAAATCGTCTCTCCCGAGGAACTCAAACTTCATGTTCGTGGCGTTAGAAAGGTAAGAAACGGAGGGGTCATCATTAGCACGGACAAGAAAGAAGACATGGAAAAATTGCGGAAGTCGGAGAAACTAGTATCATCAGGCCTTACCGTTGAAGAACCAACAAAGCGCCGTCCTAGGGTTGCAGTTATTGGTGTCCCCATAGCCCTAACTGAACAGGAGGTATTTGAATGTATTTTCGAGCAAAACCTCTCTGAGAAGCTGCCGAACACAACCCGTGAGTCCCTCTTAGCCACAAATCTGGTAAGAAAAATCTGAGTACCTGTAATGTTATAGAATTACCAGCTAATATCAGGAGAATTCTTATTGACCAAGGGCGAATTTTCATCAATTGGACGTCCTGCCCCGTGAGAGATTTCACGATAGTCACCAGGTGTTTCAAATGTCAGCAATTCGGACATGCAGCTAAGTATTGCCGAGAAACTTGCACAACTTGTAAGCACTGCGGACAGACTGGTCACTCCTTTAAGGATTGCAGTAATAAAATCGCTCCCCCCAAATGTGCGACGTGCAATCGCTTTAAGCGCAAATGTGACCATCAAACTGGTGATGCTAGTTGCCCGGCACGCAAGTTCGCAGAGGAAAACTATATTAATTCTATAGACTATGAAGGCGCCTAAGAGCGCTACAGATTTCATAACTTTTTAAGCACACTAATAGGAGGTTGATTTTATTTTTATATTATTTTAAAATTGTAACTATAATTATGATCGACAATTTGCTTTGTGACCTAGATAGTTTTTCTGTGTCTGAAACTAAAATCTGTAATGTTGAAGACTGTAAACTGTTTATTCCCGCTGTGGATAAAACGTTAACGTTGCTCACCCAAAATATTCGCAGCATAAACAAAAACATGAACGGTTTTGAAGTGTTGTTACAGAATCTTGGCATAAGCTGTGATATATAATTGTCCTGACAGAATGTTGGTTGTCCAATCAGACACTCACTTTACCACTCCTGGATGGTTATACTTCCCACAAAACCAATCGACATATCGATCAAAATGATGGCTTAGTAGTTTATATCAAGAATAATCTGTTAGCAACAGTAGAGGAACCAATATTTCAGGATAGCAATTGCTTGATCATTCAAATTAGCCCCGATATAGTGGTAATGGCTGTTTACAGACCCCAAGATGTTCTCAAGATATTGACCGATTCTTAGGCTCGCTTGACACACTCCTAAAAAAGTTGTGTAATATCAAAAACATTATACTAATAGGTGACATAAATATTAACATTGTTTCCGGGAAAATCGATAATCGTGCACATAAATTACCTAAACATTTGCTCATATCACGGACTATTGCCAGCTTATCACTACCCCACGCATCAAAGTGGGTCAAGCTTAGATCATATTATTTTGAAAACGAAAAATCCAACCAAAACATTCATTACTAATTCTTCGCTAACTGATCATAATGCAGTTTTACTAACATTACAAACATCATTACCTAGGAAAAACTGCATGCGCAGCTTTACCAAATTCAATATGGCAAAACTTGAAACTGACATACGCAGCATAATATGTTTGGAAAAATAATACTTCGAACAAATGTTATTTCGGTTAAGTGTAACTTCGGTAAAAAGTTTACAACCCAGTTTACAACTCATGCGATGCAAATACTTCCCTACACTACTTTATAGGCTCACTGCAACACGCAATAATTAAAAACACATTCACTACAAAAATGCCTAGAAAATATAGTAATGTAAAACCCTGGATTACACCAGGTCTCGTCCGTTGTATAAGACATAGAGACAAATTACACCTAAAATCTAAACTTGCACCTGACAACGAGGTACTTAGCTTAACGTACAAAAGGTATAGGAACTTCTGTAACAATCTTCTGAAGAAAATAAAAATCCAGCATGATAAATATGAGCTGCAATCAGCAGGAAAAAATAGTAAACTAGTCTGGAAATTTATAAGAACAAACACTTGTAGTACAAAAACCTCCGAACCACCACTTGAGTTACTATCAACAGATATTAGCCCATCTATAGCAGCAGACAAGGTAAATTATTTCTTTGTCAACGCTGGTAAACAATTGGCTGACAAAACACGTGGAACTAGAATTCTCTCTTGGCAAAACCAGACTATTAAAACTGTGAATCCAGTTAATTCATTTGTTTTATTAGATACCGATGTCGATGAAGTTTTAAGAATAATTTCCGGGTTAAAAGATGACTGTGCTATCGGATGGGATGATATACCAAATAGGATCCTTAAGAAATTTAAATACCTACTTGTTCAACCTCTAACACATATCCTTCAGTTATGTCTGTCTAATGGAGTTTTTCCTAGCCTACTTAAAAAAGCATTGGTCACCCCTGTATTCAAATCTGGAGACAAGTACTGCGTTAATAACTACAGACCCATTTCAGTCTTAACAGGTCTCTCGAAAATCTTGGAAAGAATTATAAATTATTATAATAGTGTTTTAATAATTATTTAAATATAAGTAGGATAGTATTATTTTCAATAATTAATTAAGTATGGTCAAATAATATTATATCAGTTGATCGCTTAGTCTGGGGATGGCCTGAAACACAGGTTTTTATTAACCTAGCTCAGGCAGGTCGCCACAAGTTAAAATTGTCTGTACCAACGCACCTTTCATAGGTAATTAAAATCATGTGTAAATTAAACTAGTTTGTGTATAAGTAAGTAAGCCAATCTGTTAAGATCTTGGTACTACTACTAAGTATTTATAAGTTAGTAAATGTATTACTTTGTAAAAGGAACTAAATAAATTATTATTATTATGTCCTTTATTCATTTTAAAAACTTATTAAGTAAATACATTTTTAAATATTTTTTTATAAAAAACATTTAAAAATATAAAAAATAGTGATCCGCCAGTAGCGGGAGCAAAGTCCAAGCTACCGGTGGTTAGGGCTGCAGAGACAGGAACCTCCTCACAATGCGAGCCGTATCAAGAAGTACTGCCTTCTGAATCTGGCCCTTGATCCAACCGCCTAACGAGAGCCTCGAAAGATGTTGATCGAGACTTTCGGCCATCAGGCCATTGGCCGTTTTATTATTATTATTAATATTATTATTAATATTTTTACAATCTATAATAATAGTTGTATCATCTGCGAACAAGACACAATCATGTGTGAGTGCACTTGGAAGGTCATTGACGTAAATAAGAAATACGATGCTACCCTGTGGCACCCCAGAACAATTAATCCTTCGTTTCGAGTCAAACCTAACTACATTATTTGTTCCAGTATCAAATTTAGAAATCCTAGTGAATTGTTTCCTGTTTTGCAAATAAGACTGAAACCATAACAAAGACGATCCCCTTATTCTATTATTTATTTGGATTTGTAGTTATCCAGTAATGGGTGTTGGGTTATTTAACATTCGTAATGGAATTATGAATGTTAAATAACCCAACACGTGTAAACGTACATTCCTCAGTCCAGAGAATGTGGCGATGTGGTTTCTGCAGTAGCCACCTCCAAAATGTCACTCGTGGCATGTAGTCTTTACTGTTCAGTTCTTGCAAACGTGTGTAATGATATGGGTGGAGGCCATCATCACGTTGGAGCTTCCACACGTAAAAATCGCTGACATTAAATAGATGACCGGCATCGGCCGTGCTCGCCGTGGGGTGTAGTCTCAAGAAATCTAGAATGTCTTCTTCAAGATGCGCCGTATAGCGCGGTCTTCCTGCGTCAATCACTGGTGGCCTGAAGGTGGCATATTCACGATGGCACTGTACTGCTCTCAGGATTGTGGTGAGGCTCGGCTGCCTTCCAAATCTTTCTCAATAAAGAATTTGGGCTTGTCGTAAGCTTTCGTGACACTCACGATAACACATGACCATTTCCAAGTATTCTTGATTGCTGTACGCGTATGGCATTGTTGTTGATTGTGATAAAAACTACGTCACAACACACACACTACACTTTCGTGCAACATGTTGCCGGCTCGGTTGCGCGATGAAATCTGAAATTGGGTCATTGTCATCGTCAAGCGAGCTGCGGGCGCCTGCAGCGAGCGGCTATGTTAGAGTGAGATGGCATGAGTTGGACAATGAACGCGACGGTAGCGGGCGGTGACGTTACAGGTGACGTGGCCACTTGCGCCTGCACATTTTGTAGATCATAGTTATGATGAGATAACAAAGCCATGGATGTGTTAATGCCCATTGCGTAACCAACTTATTTAGTGTATTTCCAGTAGTTGATTTTTTTTTGTAGGTATCCAATGTGTTTTTCTTATTATTTTTTTAGCATTATCCTTATTTTGGTGCTCTGAATGATTTCTAAAAGTTTGTCCAACGAATTTAATGGGACCTTACACACTAATACACTTTTAGTGCCTTACTGATAAATTTGCTAATACATGCATGAAAGTTATTTATTTGCCAGAATATAGGTACTTACATAATAATATGGTAAAATTGTTAATTTTAGTTTTACTATATTCGACTTATCAGTCGTGCAAATATTTCTAGTAGGTACATGCATAATATTGTCTTGAAGTTACATCAGTTTATTTGAATATCACAGTCAAGACAGTTCATCAATTTAACCAAGTATTAGATTTATAAATCATGTCAATAATTATAAGTAAATAAGTGTTCGTTTCATAATAATATAGTTTTACATCATGTCTGTTTAAAGTTTAAGTAATCATCTATTTAATAAAAACATCTGTCACAAAGCCAATTGTTTAAAGTTCTATTGAATTCTAAGTTTATTATAAATTTTTACCGCCATGGTGTAGCAGTTTCTGTTACACAACTGTAATCTGCTTCGAGGTACTACCAAAGGCTTTTGTACTATTTTCCTTTTAAATTGGACCTTTTCATCCTGCTCAAAAAGTGATAGGTGGTTTCTAACAAATTTACACATTTCAAACACATATAGGGATGGAAGTGTAAGTAAACGTTTATCAGTGAAAATTGATCGCCACGAATCATTTACTATTTTCAATGTGGCTTTACACTTGTTTTTAGCTTTTTCTATAATATGTTTATTTTTAGTGCTTTGTATATAATACTTGCAACACATTTTCTTAATATTTTACTATATGTATTTTAGCTTGTTTTGTTTACTTTTGATTTTATAATATTCGTTTTGTAATTTTCGCTCAGTTACAAAAGACGTTTTCAAGCCCTCTGTAATCCATTTTGGGATTGTCGAGTTTTGGTTCATTTTGACTTTTATCAGTGGGAAACAAAGATTAAAAAACAGACAAATATCATCATGTAACAAAGAATACTTCTGTTTCAGCAAGGATTTCTGAGAAAGACATATTACTTAAGTAATAATTTAACTTTTTCAGATTATCTCTACATATGTCTCTTTTTATATACAAACCAATGTTGTATAATAAATTTTTTTGCTTTTGTTTTTATTGACAAAGTTTGTCCCTTCGCATCTTTTATATCACTAATATCACTGTCAATACTTACATGTTTTTTGTCGAGTTGGTTCATTTTTATTTTTAGTGTCAATTATATTGTCAATGTTAAAGTCACCGCATATTATATTATTATATTTATTATCTTTGTCATGTATCTTATTTATCATCTTATCTGCAGTTTCCTAAGGAATATATTCATGTCAGAATTTGGCGTTCTATACACACAAAATAAATTTATGCCATATTTTTGTAGCCGTATACCGCAAATTTCAAAATGTTTTTCAAGAGTAATAAGTATCTAACCATTTTATATTTTCATATTCAATGTCTTGCCTTATTAGTATGCAAACACCGCCACGTCTCTGATCTTTCCTGGAGTAGCAACTCACTAGTTAATAAAATTTTAATCTCATGTTTTCCTCATCTCCCGATTTAA
Organism: Dicycla oo; assembly: GCA_948252095.1. Lineage (NCBI taxonomy): Eukaryota > Metazoa > Arthropoda > Insecta > Lepidoptera > Noctuidae > Dicycla > Dicycla oo. Next base: position 19,011,058 of record OX411736.1, on the reverse strand, counting down.
TAAAGGTTTCAGTTAGACATATAAAGTCAACTATACATTGTTTGTCTCGAAGAAAGTTTTGTGCCATTTCAATATCATCGGATTTAATTATAGCACCAGCAATATTCTGATGAAAAACAACAAGGTTTCCATGAGCTGTTTTAGGCACGAAAAAATGTTTCGTCTGCCCTATTACCTATGGTGCCATTAATTTGTTGAGTAATTTGTTTGTGTACTCTGGTTTTTTGCACAAATCGTATTTGCTTTCCAAATCTTAGAACCATGTGATAAAAAAGGTTTTGTCATAGTCTAATTGATCTAACACCCAGTTTATTTGATAGCTTAACGATGAGATCTTGTCATATTTTGCAATAAATGCACATTTTTTACCCTGTCTACAGATAAGATGTAACATTTCATTCATTATTGTTTCTTTATAGCAGATGTTTTTATTTACACCTAATATAATTATATGACAATTAATCGATTTTAGGAACAAGCACAGCTCTGTCACCATTTTTAGACTATTATAATCATTTTGTCCCACAGATGTAATTAGTTTGTCGTCGGGGGTAATGTCAAACAGTTTTACACAAGTCAAGTTTTCTTTTGTAGACGCGTTGGGCTTGACAATTGATAGGAAACGATAATAATTATAAGGATTGTAAAGTCGTGTAGCTAATCTACTACATTGTCTGCCCCCTACAATAAATGCCCTCTTTTCTTTTCCTCGAGTTCCTGCATTCAGGTCCTAGTGCACTAATGTACGTCTTAGTGATGCGTATATTGCCAACTGCAACATGATTCTTCTGAAGATTTTTGCGTGCCACGGGATGTTCGACATTGTTGTTCACGTGGTGTTCTAAGGAAGAATTTAAGGTGTCTAAATGTTGAATTTCTATATTCCTTGTCATTGTGGGTGTATCGGTGCTTACGATAACTTCCGGTTGTATAGTTATAACTTTTTCCGGTTTTGTTGATGGATTCGTATTTTTACTGTTTAGTTTTAGAGGTGATACATGAGGAGTGTTTGTGAGTCTACGTCTCGCACTTGTTAGAGAATTAAGAAATAAGACATTAAAAGTGTATAGATATTATCAAAGCAGCAAGCATTAAATGTCAGGATGTTTATTGGTCAATTACTGTGTATGAAAGTACTATGAACATGGTGTGTACGGAAAGGGTTTCATAACAAAGACACAAAAAGACAAGACTAGGCATTTATTATTTCAATTAGGCTTGTCAGTAGTTAATCTGTCAGAAAACTAGTCGTCCGTTCACAAAACTAGGTCATCATGGAGAAGAGCGGACAAGAAACTCCATGGAAACAGTATAAAGTATTACATCAATCATATTATTTATATTTCTTTATAATTATCGTTATCTCAAAAACAGTTAATTCTATCTCTTGGACAATGGTCCAAGAGAACCCATAATAATAGTAACATAATAACATTAGCTAGGAAAAGAACATGAATATTCCATTATACGGTTTGACATATTAGCAATATTATCAATAATATAACTACAACAACAATATGGTCATAATAAGCAATAATTGAGATATAATATCAAATTACTCAATCCATAAAATAATAAAAATAGTACCTATACAATATACATCATCAACAACAACAATAATCAGAATAATATCATACCTTAGATGTTAACGCCTTGAAAATCGAAGAGCAACTGAATTGATCCACTGTGGCTCCGCTCTTTTATACCCGATAACAAACAAGTATGATTCACAATCGACAGTTGATTCAAATCAGTGTTTGATTTATAGAAAAATAAGTTTGTTATATTTAGTAAATTCATTAATTAATTTTAACAATTGAGTATAAAATATTAAACAGATAATAATTATATTTATAGGTATATCAAGTATTTATTTTTAAATATTAGACACTTAATAATTACACTTATATATCACACTCTTTTTTGTGCTTGAAGACATGTTATGTCTAAAAGTAGATAATGGACTTCAACACAATTGTCTTAGAACACTCAGCTCCTGATTCACGGTAGTTACTTGTTTTTTTAGGTCTATGTTCTCATGCTGTGTGCTTTCTAAACGGACTTTTAATTCTCTAATTTCATTCTTTAGCTGCGACATATACGATAAGCCTTGAGTTGTGCATAGTCGGTTCTGCCAGGTTTGGGTATGAAAATGACATTCACTTCGCACCATGCGAGAGGTATAGTGAGTGCTATGCAGGCTTGATAGATCTCCACAAGCCATGGTGTCAGATGATCCACGCTCCACTGCAGTAGGGCCGGGAAGATGCTGTAGCGACCCTGGCGATGCGATTCGCTGAATTGCATTTTTGATATTGTTAAGGAACGCCAGCGCCGGGCACGCCAGTCGCTTACTTACCTTCGCCTTGCCACGTCCTAAGTTACTGTATTAATTATAAACAAGTTATTGTGAACCTTTATTAAACAGTTATCATATTCAGTATAAACTAAATTTGCTTATCATTTATCTGGACCCTAAACATAACACGCACAACAAGTGGTGACCCCGAACGTTTACAGACAATAGTTTAAATAGTTTTGTGTTTTATATTTTTGCGCCGTAAGCGACTCAGCGGCGACGTGGCAAGGGCGCGCTAAAACACCGCGTGGGTGCAAGTATCAGTGAATAGTCTCGAAACTAGTGAAACGACTACGATGACTACCCCAACAGCAGCCGGAGTAGTCGCGGCTGCCCAGGCAGCTGCCACCGGAGTAGCAGCGGTATCGGTGCAGACGAGGATACCAGATTTTTGGACAGATTTGCCCAAATCATGGTTCTGTCAGTTCGAGGCTATTATGGCACCACAAAAACAGAGTGACGTTATTCTCTGTACGATACCGGCTTAGTTATGCTCGGGAATTACCTAAGTAATTCTTTGTATGGGTTATCTAACTGTATGCTCGAAACAGATGGTTCCGTACACTTTACGATGGATGCTTCCCTACTCAATTTAGTGTAACCGTCAATCAACCGCTTTTTATGCAAATCTACTATCAGATGGTGTGCCTCTAGAAAATCTGCTCCTAAAATAGGCTGTTTTACATCACAAATAATAAAAGTCCATTTAAAACTCCTTCTTAAACCTAAATTTAGCTCTATGTTTGTTATACCATAAGTTTTTATCTCTGTGTTATTCGCCGCGAACAGCTTATACGAACACTCACGTTTAACTTTATTACCTCTCACTTTACTCACTGGTATTACTGATACGTTAGCTCCTGTGTCCACTAGATACACAACACCTGTTTTATAATCTCGCACGCAGAGGCGGTGGTTTCCCGCGGTACAATTTCCCACCGATGATGACTGCACCGCCTCTAGTTTCCCGCACCCTGCTGTTTCTTGGACCAATTGCATGGTGACTCGCACGCCCGTGCGTTTTCCCGGTAACAAAAATGGTGTCTGCATAGCCAATCCGTGGAACTCGGTGTGCGACGCGGCCTTGACTGGCTCCTGGGCCTGTAGCGCCCCTGCTGCCAACGCCACCCTCTCCGTTCCTGTCCCGGGTTCCCGTCTCGCTTTCTGATGTCATTTATTTCCCCGCGCAACTCCTTCATTTCCATCGATATAGCGCTGAGGTGCTTGACCAAATCAGTCTTCGTGTCGCATGTCATATCCGATGTGCTCGGTGCTAATGACGCGACCTCACCGGTACCTATAATTTCCATCACCTTGTCTGCCATTGCGGCGAGGTCCTCTAGTTTCGTGTCTCCGGTCACTGCCATGACCGCCCGCACGCCCGGGGGTAAACGATTCAACCTCAACATTTTTAGTGGCTCGTCTGTTACGCTGCAATTCTTGGCCAGGGCCGCCATCGCCCTATACAGCTGCGATGGTTTCTGTGTTCCCAGGTCCATCTCTCCAATTAGCCTTTGGAATTGCTTATCCGCGCTTTCCTCATAAATCGCCAATAAACGCTTTTTTAATGCTGCGTACTTGCCTGACTCTGGCGGGGGGCTTCGATTATATCGGTAACTTGCCGCACTGTGTCCTGGGTCAACCTGGCGATCGCTACGTCGAACAACTGCGCGTCACTCTGTTTTTGTGGTGCCATAATAGCCTCGAACTGACAGAACCATGATTTGGGCAAATCTGTCCAAAAATCTGGTATCCTCGTCTGCACCGATACCGCTGCTACTCCGGTGGCAGCTGCCTGGGCAGCCGCGACTACTCCGGCTGCTGTTGGGGTAGTCATCGTAGTCGTTTCACTAGTTTCGAGACTATTCACTGATACTTGCACCCACGCGGTGTTTTAGCGCGCCCTTGCCACGTCGCCGCTGAGTCGCTTACGGCGCAAAAATATAAAACACAAAACTATTTAAACTATTGTCTAATGTCTAATGTTGAGAATACCGTGGATTGCCAAACGCACCAATGCATCGATCTTAACTCAGCTTCGAACAAAAACCCGCTTGTCGACCATATGCCAACAACGCATTCTCTCCTATTTCGGCCACATAGTACGCAGAGGCGATGAAAGTTTGGAAAAACTGATTGTGGTTGGGAACACCGAAGGCAAAAGATCGCGCGGTCGTTCACCAACACGATGGAGCGATCAGGTGAAGGAATCATCGTCCTCAAAATTCTACACGGTGGTAAGGGATGCGCTGGACAGAAACCGGTGGAGGCGGATCATCCGCTCCAGATGCAACTCCGAAGCTGACCACGATCCTCAGAAATGAGGGACCGACTGCAGAGAGAGAGATCGTACAGAGAACCATCTAGCCACAACGTTTATCACCATATAGAGACTACAGGCCCTCCAGTTTTTACGCGCGCTAGGCCATTGCCACCTCATAGGTATAAACTTGTACAGCAGGAATTTAGGGAAATGCAAGAGTTGGGAATTTTCAGGCCATCTAGCAGTCCTTGGGCGAGCGCTCTACACGTCGTGTCGAAGAAGGACGGACAGATCAGACCCTGTGGTGACTATCGTGCACTCAACGCGATCACGAAGCCAGACAGGTACCAAGACTGCAGGATTTTACGTACGGGCTAGCAGGTACCTAAGACAATTTTCGGTAAAATAGACATCAACATTTGTGTAGCACCGCAGGATATAGAAAAAACGGCAATCATTACACCTTTCGGGCTTTTTGAGTTTCCGCGGATGTCGTTCGGTTTGCGAAACGCAGCACAAACGTTCCAAAGATTCATGAATAATACAGTACTACAGAATATAGAATATCTCAAGGACGGCCAAGAAAGCTCGTATTTATTTTGTTATGTCGATGACCTTGTAATAGCTAGTACCAACGACAAACTTTTTAAAAAACATTTAAAACTAATTTTCAGTAGATTCGACCAGTACGGGATAATAATCAATTTAACAAAATGCGCATTAGGAAAACCAGAAATAGAATTTTTAGGCTACAGCGTAAATAAGGACGGAATAAAGCCAATAGCAACTAAGGTCGAGGCCATACAAAATTATCCGCGACCGGAAACAATCGAACAAATGCGGCGATTTCTAGGCATGGTAAATTTTTATAGGTCACATTTAAAACAGGCAGCTGAGAGCCAGGCGGAATTAAATAAATATTTGCATGGGGCCAAAAAGAAGGATAATTCAAAAATAGAGTGGAATGATACAGCTTTGGCTGCGTTTGAGAAGTGTAAGGCAAGCCTAAAAAACGCCATTACGTTAGCTCACCCGGGAGAATCGGGCAAACTAGCACTAATGTGCGATGCATCAAACACTTGCGTGGGCGGAGTTTTACAACAGCTAACGGACGGTAAATGGAAACCACTAGGATATTTTTCAAAAAGATTATCGGCGGCACAACAAAAATACAGCACATACGACCGTGAGCTAACAGCAGTTTACCTAGCAATAGTCCATTTCAGAAATGTGATAGAAGGTCGCGAGTTAACCATTTTCACCGACCATAGGCCTTTAACACACACGTTTACAAAAGTAGGCACGGATCGAGAAACACCCATGCGTACACGGCAGTTATTGTACATCAGCGAATTTACGGGCGACATACAATACGTCACCGGCACCGAGAACACGGTTGCTGACGCGTTATCACGGGTAGAGTCCATAGTTTGTAACACAAGCATCGATTACGACGAAATCGCGCAGGCACAGGAAACAGACGCTCAAATGTCACACATGTTAGCAAACCCACAAGGCAACAATGTTTTAAAACAAATCCAATCGCCATTATGTAAAACAAAGATATATTGTAATATTACAATAAACCAAGTACGGCTATACATTCCATTACAGTTCCGGAAGGCAGTTTATAACACAGTACATAACAGAAGCCACCAGGTGTTAGAGCCACACGTAAATTGATAACGAGTCGTTATTTTTGGCCGGACATGAATAACGACATAGCTAAATGGGCGAGATCGTACATACAATGTCAGAAAGTAAAGGTACACAGACACACAGTTTCAAAGTTAGGTACATTCCCGATAACAGAACGATTTGAACACATACACGTAGACATAGTAGGACCACTACGACTACACAGGAAGGTTATCGATATTGCGTCACCATCATAGATAGATTTACCCGGTGGCCGGAGGCAATTCCAGTCACAGACATTACCGCCGACACAGTAGCTAAGGCGATCTATGAAGAATGGATATGTAGATTTGGGTGTCCTAAGACTTTGACCAGCGACCAGGGTAGACAGTTCGAGAGCGAGATCTTCAACAGTTTGATGAACATGTTAGGCATAAAGAAAATTCGTACGACAGCATACCATCCACAGGGAAATGGCATGGTAGAGAGACTTCATCGTTCCCTTAAATCGGCAATAAAGGCGAGAATGCTAGGAAATAGGGCACGGGTTGACGAATTACCTACAGTATTGTTGGGACTTCGTGCAGTCTGCAAAAGCGACCAAAATGTAAGTTCAGCAGAAATGGTTTTAGGACACACGTTGCGTTTACCGGGCGATTTTTATCACGAAGCAGAGAAGCCACACGTAGGACATTTACCGACATTCGTAAGCAAATTAAGGAATATAATTAATAACATGCGCCCACAGCCACGAGCGGATAGCGGTTCGCGGAAAATATTCGTTCATAAGGATTTCAACACTTGTACACACGTATTCATTAGGAATGACATGGTAAAACAGCCGCTGACACCGGCGTATAGTGGCCCATACCAGGTCATTAGCAGAAGCGAGAAAACTTTCGACATACAAAAAGACAACCGTCAATCAACCGTGTCAATTGATAGATTAAAACCAGCGTACATAATTAATGTGTATGAGTTATCAAGTTCTTCAGCGCGCCGAGAGTACTGGGGTCGGTTCTATCTGTTGATAGGAACTTCCTTACTATTGCGGCTTCATATTAATCAGATGAAAATTGGTAATGAGGCACAGATGTTTGTACCATTATTGTAGATTTTTGAAAATAAAGTACTCGTATGATTTACGGTTTATATTTTTATTTTATTTCAACACACAAAGCTATAGTTTAATTCAGTTTTCGGTTATTTTATGTTTTCTTTATAATGGTTGGACTTTTAAATGCTTTCTCAGAAACAGAGTTTTATTCTAACCCTAATAACATAACCTCGTCTTCCAACGCCTCTTGAACCAGAGTCCATACAACAATGGAGTCTATGTTTCTAACGTTGGCGTAGTAGATACGATGCGTCTAAGTCGTAACAAATGTTAGACAACAGCAAATTTTAGTTTTTCCGACCACCACGCGGGCGAAGCCGCGAGCAAAAGCTAGTAAGTAATATTTTAAAGTTTTTCGTTAGAGTCATGTTTAGAGTTTGAATATTTTAGAACTATAATAAATTAATAATAATATACATGTGATGTTACGACGCATAAGTAAGCGTCGGCTCCCGTTGTCACACGATGTCAGACTTTGGTGACCCCCTCCCTTCCCCTTAACGTGTGACGTAACTTATGGATGGCCCCTTATAGATCGATCACTAATAAGTCCTTATTAATTAAATCATAGGTACTTACTGCGTGAAGCAACTGATCCATCATTACGTTGATGGACCCCATATATTCCTATGGAGCTTGTACGGAACCTGAAATGATGACACATAGATGCACTTTCTTGCAGAAGTAGCTGTAGAGCTCCCTGTTAAAAGATCCTTCCCGTAGTTACTGGACTTTTTAGAAGGCTTCCATATTCTATACTTTTGACAGGCCAGTTGGCGTGGTTGGTTAATAATAATAATAATTTATTTCAAAATAATCAGATAACAGAGATCCGTAGTGTTAGTAAAGCACCTTATACCTAGTGTTAGTATATACATATATCAAAATAACAATTTGGGTATGAGTCACTTTGTAAAGAAGACGTAAACCAGTTTCTCAACCGGTCATCTTCTCCACAAAATGCCTCATAAAAGGGGAAAACACATTCTCAGTCACTGTTTCTAGAATGCTGTTGCCACTGGCCCGGGTTCTAGCTGCCACAGACGCTATTTTCTTCCGCACAATTGCGTGGAAGCCGTCAGTACGGTTCTGCGTAAACATCTCTGACGCACTACAGAACCGGGGCAGTCTCAAGAGCATTCTAAAAACATTGTTATACTGGATGCGCAGGACATCTAGCGACCTTTTGGTGTAGTTGATCCACAGACCACCCGTGTACAGACCCTGACAATACGCTTTGAAAAGCGTTATTTTTACCTGGTCCGTGCAGCGGGCGAATCTACGAACCAACATATTACCGCGGACCGCCAAAGCCCTGCGCTCCCTCTCAATATCCACATTGTCTTTCAGGTCGTCGGTAAGCATATGTCCCAGATATTTGAATTGTTTTACTCTTCTTATGCTCAAGCCATTTAGGGTAAAGTTAGGTGAATAATCTGTACACTTACCGGCGACCCCAAAGACCATGTACTCACATTTCTTCACGTTATACACGAGCCCATGCCTAGCCGCGTAGTCCTCGCAAACTTTTAACATCTCTCCGATAGAACCTGCAGTCGGGCCCAGCAGCACCATGTCGTCTGCATAGCTGATGGTGTTAATATTAACACCACCCACCCGGCAGCCGACACGCATACTGCTGAGCTCGACTATGAGGTCATTCACATATAGGTTGAAGAGCCTGGGTGAGGTCAACCCTCCCTGCCTCACCCCGCACTCCAACCCATAAGCCTCAGAGAGAATGTTGGACCACTTAACATGATTCTTTTGGTTAGCATACCAAAATTGCAGAACCTTAAGAACTTCCACCGGTACATTCCTGTCCCCCAACTTGCTCCAGAGCACATCATATGACACAAGGTCAAAAGCCCTGGAAAAATCCAGGAAACAGGCATATACCGGCGTTTTACGATCTGTATAATATTGGACAGTATTCTTGAGGCTTAGGATTGCACTTTCAGTGGACAGCCCAGGTTGAAACCCAAACTGTGAGTCGTGCAGGTCCAGATGTTTTTCCAAGCACGAATCAAGCATACTGTCCAATATTTTAGCAATGGTAGTTGCAAGAGAGATTGGCCGGTAGTTTCCCCTGTCCGAGATATCCCCTGTCCTGTTCTTGACAATCGGTACCACAACCGTTCTCATGAGCTCTGCCGGTAGGTACGAGTGACTAATGCACATTGAATAAAACAGAGACAGGACCCTCGGCAGGTGAATGCCAGCATACTTAAAATGCTCGATGCTGAGTCCATCGTGTCCGGGTGATTTACCTCCACTCATGTTTTTAACTATCGCCCTGACCTGTTTCGTCGAGAAATACATTACCGGTTCCACTCCCTCACGGAAGGACTCAGCACCGGTTATCGTACCTGAGGGGCCAAGGGGTGATCGCATTTTGAAATGTTCCATGAACATATTTGCAATTTGCTTTGGATCATTCCTTCCACCGACGCTCACCGGCAGCCCAGGCTTGGTATCCAGCTTACCTGTGGCTTTCCAGAACTTACTAAAGTTGTTTGCGGCTCTTTGCTCGGCTAAAAAATCCATTTTTAGTTTTTCACAATTCTTTTGGCACCATTTATGACGACCCTTAAATATTTTCCGGGTCTCCCACATTTCTTCATATATTAGTCCAGAGGTCGGTCTATTATGTATTACCCATTCTTTGAATTTAAGCCTGGCCTCTCGGTACGCATCTCGAACATGCTTGTTCCAGCCACACAACACTCTGCCTCTCCTTTTCTTGGACCTAACCTTCTCACTCGTCATTACAGCTGCGTCACTTAAAATATCTACAATAGTTTTATATAAATTATCCAGTATACATTTATGTTCGACCACATTGCAAGACCCATAACTACACTTTTGAAATTCATGAGGAAGACCGATGTTGCGCAGCCTGTCATTGCATAAATTACGATATTTTGTAATTTGCGAGTCATCCCTCTCACCCCAAGTCACATCACAATGGCGAAAATGTTGCATCGTTATCTTCGGTCTAACTAAATTCAGGTCACACTCAATATATAGTGGTAGGTGGTCAGATAAAAATACATCCTCTTCTATGCCTACCCTAACAATAGTTTGCCACGCTGATAAAGACACAACACAGTGGTCTAGCCACCTTCTGCACCCGTGAGCTTCGCTAACAAAAGTGTAGTTATCAGCTGCATAGCCCAGCTTCTCTATATCAGCACAAAGCCAGGTTTGATCAGCACAGAAACTTATGAGTTCCTTAAAAAACAGCTCATGAGGATGCGCATTAAAGTCACCCAGAATAAAAACGCTTTCAACACCTTCACTCTCAACAACTGCGCTGATCTCACCTAGGACTTCCGTGAAAATAGGCAAATTATCGGAAGAGTCAGTTGGCATGTAGACTGTAACTATAATAACGGAGCGATCGCTAATAATAGCTTTTATAGCTGCTAGACGAGGGCTCGTGCATTCTATTATGGACACAGATTCAAATATTCCCTTCCTCCAGAGAATGGCCACTCCCCCATACGGCCTCCCTACGAGTAAACCCGCAGACGTGTCAACAGCCGATTTACCGGTATACTCAAATTCATCACAGATGGTTCCTAACAAAGGAATGTCATGAGGGAGAAGCCACGTCTCTTGGAGGGCTACTATATCTGACATCTCACAAATGTTCCTCACACAGTCAATTGAGCGTTTAACAGACTTACAATTAAAGCTAACTAACTTACAACACTTATTATGGTTATTGTTCATAGTGTATATCATTAAAACGACTATAACCTATTTTCTTCCTCATTCTTTTGGTACGTAAAACGCACGAAACGTCTAAAAGTTATGCCATCTGGCCACAATTCATTGTTTAAAAACAAGTTAAGTTTCGTTTTAGAGACATACAACTTATAAGCATTATATTTCTTTGTAGCTTTTATATTTATTGTTTTGAGGGTAACACTCTCATTCGTTTTCTCTAGTATGTAACTAATTATGTCCTGCTCACTTGTTTCCTTGCTAACGTTCGAAATAAACAAAGGCACCTTAATGTCAGCCGCTTTAAACCTACTATTCGGTGCGGTAGCAGCACAACCTTTCTGACCAATTAGTTTGTACCGTTTGGATGCTTTGCCCCGCACTAACGTCCATTCTGTATCACTACACTTGTTTGCCGTTTGCTCACATTTTGTGCTAGACTGCCGCATACACATACTCGCTTTAGGTATTTGGAGCGCATTCATACTATCACCAGGTAAAACTGCAGCTGCGTGTGGCGACCGTTCTCCACTAGTCGCTGGCTCAACTGAGGTGTTCGCTCGCGCAGAGGCAACCGGCGATGTGTTGGCTGACATGTGCGAAGCCGCGGACTCAACACATTCTGTTCGTAGCGCTGTCCCGCTCGAACCATCGCAGCCGCCGCGTCCTTGAGTATGTCCGCCTGTCGTCCCGCTCGCTCGATCCTTAACCACAGTGCAAGATTGCGCCTCCACGTGTCCGTGAGTCTCTGTCGCGCTTTTTTGAGTCCGTAAGAAAGAGACAAAATCGTCTTCACCGTTTGATGTTAGTGATGATGAGTGGCTTACGTAGGCCGGGCGGTCACCGACCTCACTATCAGCTAATAATTTTGACGCTGTTATAGGCACGTATTGGAGACCTATGGGACCACTATCATGTTGACTATTTTGTAAACAGGCCCCCCTTCTTCTATTTACATTAACATATGAAACGTGATCTAATATTGATGCATGTTTCATATTATCCACCTCCTGCTTGAGTAAATCAAACTTTTCTGTTGTAACGGTTTTCTCTTCCAGCGCATTGAGTTGGTTTTGCAGTTTTAATATGTCCTTAAGTAGCCGCGTCACATCGACGTGATCAAAAGTGACCGGTGGGACCTTGTGTAATTCCTTCGCCACGAAGATTGGGAACAAATCCTGATCTGTGGTTTTCATAAGCCAGATTATATCTTCCAGATCACGTAGCACTTTTTTCTTACCGTCCTTTCGTCGAATCGGCATCTTCTTAGAATTAGGAACCGACTCGAACAACAGGGTTTTAGCCTTCATAATATCATCAGCCGAAAAAGACGTAGTACACAGCTGGTGTATACTCTGTTCATCCATGAAGCCCAAGACATTTCGCAGGAATGCCAGAACTTCATTAATCACAATATTGCAATTCGCGCACTTCACAGTATTCGGGGTCATTGTCCTCCGCGATGAGTCATCGGTATCGGTACACGAGTTAAGATACCACCTTTCATGCCGCAGGTCGTGGGTTCGATTCCCATCCAGGACAAACATTTGTGTGAATGAACATGTCTGTTTGTTCTGAGTCTGGGTGTAATTATCTATATAAGTATGTATTTACAAAAAAAAAAGTAGTATATGTAGTATATCAGTTATCTGGTTTCCATAGTACAAACTCTGCTTAGTTTGGGATTAGATGACCGTGTGTGTGTAATGTCTCAGGTTATTATTATTATACTCTGTAGGACTGCTTATATACGTATACGTAGATAGAGTATAGAATCAGAAAGTTCGAAATCCTCAATCGAAACTCAAAACATGTCAACACAAAATATTCTCGTTTTAGGTTATAATGACAGACTACAATAACGTCATCTGTCATTATGTCTGCATTTTGCTCGCAACAAAAGTCAAACATTTTAAATTTTAATTTTGTACGTACAAAATACAAATACATTGTATAAATCATTGCCTCTTATATGTAAATAGATACATTTCACAGATTTTCTGGAATGTACACGTCCTAGCCAAAGTTCCATACAAAAATGAAACGTCTCCTTTGCTACGTGTCAGAGATTTTTAAATATGTAAATTAGTTTACGAACTCTTGTAGTAAGCAGGTTTATATGTGTCTTAAAGTTTAGGTGCTTACTAGCACTACGCCCAAATATTCTGTTTGTTCAACAGATGCTATAGATGAACAGTGACAGGAGGTTTTAGTATGACAAAGTTGCGCTTTCATAGTGATTGAGTGTGTAGTTGTGTGATTGAGTAAGTGAGAAAGTTTGTTTTGTCAGTGTTTAGTGTAAGTGTGTGAAAGGAGCCATTCCAGAGCTGTTTTGGCACCATATTGAGCTGCATGTTCAAGCTCTGACTAACTGTCGGCTATTATTGATTATTTGTATTTGATTTAATAATTTATTTCAATTTCAAGTGTAGTTTAGTTTAAGTTTATTTTCAATAAATACTAATTTCATTTTAAATTATTTATTTCCATTTTATTTTAATTTTAGTTTTTTTTATTTATTTTCGAAGATTTATTACGTTTTTCAGTGTTAGTACCTATTTAGGTACCTACATTAATTGAGATTACCTCTTTACTAATATAGTATTAAGATAATGTTATACTAACAAAACATGGACATTTAAATAGTCTAAAATAAACGGTTTTTTTTTTATATTATTCGGATTTTCCTGGGTCGGTCCTGCGCCTGATCTCTCGCCAGTTGTGTCGGTATTGCATCGGATTACGAGAATAAAAAAATAGAGTGTGTACCGTAGTTATAATTATCTTCTGCGTAGTACATAGCCAGTCTCCGTTGAGATTGGCCAAAGTAATAGAAACTTGATCGGGAGCATATTATGGTTCAAACATTACTCTCCAAAAGTTCCTTCACCACGACCTAAGTCTACTTCACAAGGATGCCCAGTGGCTTCGCAGTGAGATGGATACTTACTCTTCTTCCTGCGTGATGTCACAATCAGTGCAGCAGACTACAGGCTCATTGTTTTTATAGGAACAGATGTCTGGTAGGTCTGGAATGTCGAATTCCTTCAGATCAAAACCTGCATTAGCCTGTGAAAGAACAATACTTTGAAATCAAAAGACAAACAGAGATTGAGGCCCCTAGATGTCTGAAGATTATAATTATATACTCATTATGTCTAGTCTAGATTATGGCGAGTATTTACAAAATGTATATTTGCGTGCGCTTTCAGAAAGGATTTCACGAAAAGCCCTGTGAGGATCTAACAGGGAACCAACAAACAGTCTTATAGCTTGTTTCTTTCGTCATACACTGTACGAAAAATAAAATAAATAAAATGTTTAACACTTTGAAGGACACTATACGGCTATAGCAGTAATAACAATAAAACTTCTATTGTGTCTCGTTAGTGTACTTCAAAGCGTTAAAGAACTTACGTAAAGGTAGGTCAAAGACGCTGAACTGCACCGAAATATTCCGACACATGTGCCGTTTAAACCTTTGGTTATACAGGGCTCATCTGAAACATTACGTTGTAACAATTAAAAAAGGGGCACCATAGCCTGTCCTGCTGCAGAAGTGCAGGTCGCATAGCACGGCACGCCAGCTTCAACGATATTATTCGTCGACGCACCTTGGTGCGTCGACGAATAATATCGTTGAAGCTGGCTAGCGGTTTGGTTCTAACAGCTTGCTGTTAGAACCAAACCGCTTGGTGCGTGACGATGGCAAGAGACCAGACGGTATGACGTTGTTGCCTTGGAAGGTAGGTAGGCCTCTGGTGTGGGACGCAACCTGTGTCGACACCCTTGCGCCATCTTATGTTCCAAGCTCGGCGTGCTGCGCTGGCGCCGCTGCTGCGGCTGCTGAGACCCTCAAGCGGCGCAAATATTGTAACCTTATGGGTAACTATAGTTTTGAGCTGTTTGTGGTCGAAACGCTCGGGTCATGGGGCCCGAGTGCGCGTCTTATTTTTAAGGAAATTTCTCGCCGACTGGTCGACACTTTACACGACCAGAGGGCTGGCTCGTTCTTTGACCGAAGAATTAGCATTGCCATTCAACGTGGCAATGCTGCCAGTCTTCTGGGCACGTTTCCGGACAACAGCGATGCGGACGAGTACTTCGATGCCTAAAATTTCTAGTTTTTGTATTTATTTGTATATATAGTTAGTTTGGTAGTGATATAATTTTGTACATGGTGTAAATTTATCGAGCACAAACTCGATAGGGTTGCGTGTTTTTATTACTGATTGTGCGTTCTATTTACTAAAAAAAAACATTTTTTTTTGTTTCACTTCTTTAACTTTTAACTGTTTGATGTTTTAGAAAATTTGGTTACATCGAAAGGTTTGTTAAAGTATTAGATATCCAATGAAATAGCAATGAAGGTAGCAATTTGAGCAAAAAAATATGTTCAGTGAAGAAATAAATAAATAAACTAAACTAAACTGAATTCTAAGAAATTTTCAAAAATTCATAAAAATTGGAATTTCTGAATCCCATGAATTTTAACCTAGGATTTATTGGGTGCTTAATTGTTACAATTGGGTCACACTGTCACTAACTAACTGTTACAAAGTAATGTTTATTTATAGATCGTCTTAATGCTTAAGGGCTGGTTCTAAATAGATCAACATCTAAGTGAGAGGGAAGATTATTGAAGCTTGCTGCGCTACGTAATAAGAAGGCATTCTGTCGGTAGTTTGTTGATGCGAATGGAATATGAAGAAGTGGCCGCTGTCTGATGCCAACGTGATGGGTGTGGAGTGATATTTTGGATAGAAGTTGGGAACAGTCGATGGAACTATTGGCAATATTTAACAGAAAAGTAATATCATTAGCATGGCGTCTGTTTTCAAGTGGTAGAAAATGGTATCTTTTGCAACGATGAGTGTAATCCGTTGAGCATTGCTTTGTCTTATAATCTAAGTATCTTAAAAACTTTTTCTGAATGCTTTCTATTCTTGACTTATACACGTCATATTTTGGGTTCCACACTTGAGATGCGTATTCAAGGTGGCTGCGTACGTACGAACAGTATAAAACTTTGAGTGGTTTTAGTTTAGAATGCCAAAACAGACCAGCGAAGAGAGGCTGCTTAAAAAGACAATGGCAGAAAGAAGAAGAAAAGCAAGAATAAAGAGCGATCCCGAATAGGCTGAAACACTACGAAAAAGAGAAAAGGAGAGATATCACCAAAAAAAACGAGAAGGTAAACTTGTTTCACAGCAACAAAAGTCACAACGCGAGCGTCGAGCTCTACAAAGAAGACATAAAATATATCAACAAGAATATTATCAAAGAAAAAAAGCAACAAAAAGGCTGCAAGAGAAGCAGAATCAAATGCGTCACCCCAACATATACTTTGTGACAGCAATTCTCAACAAGACATCTTACTTAATTGTAGAGTTGTTGATGCGCACGACCCTCTTGCAAGCAGCATGACGAGATCTTCACGATTCGATAATGAGAGCATGCATCAACATACTTCGGTTACCTACTAGAAATTCACGTCCTCGAACCTGTCGTGATTGCAGTAGTCCAAACATTCGCACCAGAAGTTACAATCAAACGACTTCGCAACGTCAAAACTCCAACAGCTTACAACCGACCATAAGTCGTGCTAATCCACAACCAAGTAAGTCACGAAATCTTCGCACAAGTAGCCCTGTTGAACTTACGGCGCTGTCGCCCCCTACATCTCCATGCGTCAGCAGCATCGATATTTCTACTGTTCCTACGGTATGCCCTAATAGTCCAACATCAGCTACATCAATTACTTCAATGGACTTTAAACGTGAGTTGAAGAATAAATTTCGACGACATCAAAAAAGTAAAGCCAAAGAGATAGAGTTATTGCAGCGAAGAATTTCAGAACTTAAAAGAGATAACACTACCCACAGGAAACAAAAAAAAATTGTTTATTTGTTTTATATTTTGTTTTATTAACCGATGAAAGTTATTGATAATTCCCGAGAATTTGTGAGATTAGATATATTCAGTTTTATTAGTGAGATTGCGGTTTGATAGAGAAATCTAATTTTGGTGCCACTGATTTTCTATTTTGGTGGGCACTTTCGATTTTAGTGGGCGTTTTTCAATTTGGTGGCCAGACTAGACTTTGAACTAAAATATTTCGAAAAGTTATCAAGATATTCTCAGAACTTTTGAAGATCCTTATAGCTTAGACTTTTTTTTCTTATACCAGGTTCTTATTTTACACGAAAACTGAAGAAAAAATTTCGCCACCAAAATTAAATTGAAAAAAAAATGCACTTTGTTGATATTGACCCTAATACTAGCATACTCAGTTGCCTGTGCCAGGGCCACGGTAACTCTTTCGATCAACCCGCAACCCTGGCGGGCATCGGCCCTAGCGGACCCCATCAGTTAGTGCTGACATCTCTTCGAGGCGCGCGTGGAGCACAACGCGCCGTCGACCTGGGCTTGGTCCTTACCGGACGGCGAGCTACCCATTGCTCGCCGTCCGCAAGCCCGTGCTTACGGTGGCCGGGAATCGAGAGCCGCCGTAGGAGACGCCCAAAATTTCTTTAATAGATTTTCAACTTTATCACTAAAACATTAGGTTCAAGGTTGGTTGGGAAAATTTGACAGTTTCGGGTAGCCTGATGTGCTGGCGTCTGTACGTTACTTACTTAAGTAAATGCGTGAGCAAGAATAATGTTAATAGTTCTAATGCAAAATCAAACCCAAAATAGTCGAGTTCTCAACTCTTAAGTAAAGAAAATGGTGACTATTACTTGGCTAAGAATTCTAACCTTTGACAATTCTAACTTCAAACAATTACTAAACTATATAATAAAAATCGTTACTTGAGTAATTACTTTTACTTGTTTATAAATACGGGTATAAGTCTATACTAAATAGATTTTGAAATTCTAAGTAAACTCAGGCAGCCCTGAATACCGTATTTGATGAATTATTCAGAACTAGCTTTTGCCTGCAGCTTCGCTCGCGTTAATTTATTTAGAATAGCCGTTTAGGGCGTGAAAAAGTATCAAGCAACCAAACTCACTTGCGCATCTATAATATTATAGTTAGGAGGATGAAAAACCGGTCTATCGACATTCTACGACTCACAAAATGTATTAGGTACTTAAATTAAAAAAAAAAGCTCTTATCACACTACTAATGTTTCTATAATAATATAATCTCAATCATGATTCGAAAGACACGTGGCGCCATCTATTATCATAAGAATGTTATTGTGGTTTTCCTCGGGAACAGTACTTTTTTTGGGATGAAATGTTATATGCTGCTATGTCCATTTCTGTACACTAGACAACGTATATGCAAAATTTCAGGATGATCGGTTCAGTGGTTTAGGCGTGAAAACAAGCAAACAAACTTACTTTCGAATTTATAATATTAGTTAGGATTAGGATTCTAGGACGACTTTAATTTATACACTCTTTAGTAATGCTTATCTTGGCCAAATGTAACTTATTTTATAGAAATATTAGATTTAATCATGATCTGTTTGGCTACTTGGGATAAGGAAAATCCGGAGGTTCTTCAAATTACTAACCACTACTAACAAAACATGCATAAAAACTCACCTTCGTTTAGATCAAGCTCGCACAATACACTACACAAACAGCTTAGCGTTAAACACACGAATATTATGTATTTATGAACCGCCATGTCTTGCGCACACGCCGATCGGAGCCATAAAGCATGAATAAAGCTCTCTGTTCCTCAAAAAACAAGTTTTTAAAATAAAAAAAAAATTGACATTCTACGTATATGTCACGGCTAAAACTCATAAAGGTCAAAACTAGCTTTGACTTTTGACTATCTACAAAAAACAGTAAAAACCAGTCAAAACCACATTTTTATTGCGATATTAAAATCACATTTTTGGAGTCATTCTAGATTCTAGATATATTCAACAGTGGTGAAATATACCTACTTAAATATAAAGTTATGTTATTTTTATTCAAACTGATTGGGATTCGGAATGAGTGATTTGAACCGCAAATTCCAGTGGCCAGCGCTACGCCGCACAGTATGAGATATGCAGACCTCGTTATCTTTGGGGCATAAAGAACTCATAGACTAGTTAAACCGAATTGTCAATCAAACAAAAACACACTTTCCGATATGTACTACTCGTAGTTGTTACCTACATGATCATTGCCATCTTGATATTTAGGATTTTTACTGACTTAAGCAGTTGTACCATCAATCCCAATGACTATAACTCTGCAAATACACACTTATTACAGTCGTGAACCATACCCCGACCAACATACAACCCAAAACCGACCCGCAACCCGCAAAAAAAACTGGAAGCCCACGGGCCTTCCTGGAGCTCAAGGAATCAGTAATATTTCTGGTAGCATAGATTCCTACTTAATCCATCCAAACACATTTTTACAACCAAACTTTATGCATCCAACACGACTTCACAACTAGAGGAAGAATAATAGAACTCGTTTATTAAAACATTGTTCGTTTCTTATAAACAAATGTCAACATTACATGAGATAGGTATTCTTTCACATTAACGAATGACTGCGGTACACTCGCGGCAAGCACGCGGTACACTCGCGGCAAGCACGCGGTACACTCGCGGCAAGCACGCGGTACACTCGCGGCAAGGGCGCAGTACTCACACGGCAAGAGCGCAGTACACACGTGGCAAAGACGCGGTACACACACGGGAAGGACGTGGTACACACATGGCTTGGACGCGATACCCACGCAGTAAATACGTGGTACACACGCGGCAAGGATGCGGTACACGCAGGAAGTCTTAACAGGTTGTTTCAAGTCCAGCTTCAGCGGTGAATCTGTTGGCGGGGTTAGACTGCCTTCTCGATCTATTGTCATTAGTCTCTATTTTGCTGTTTCCAAAATCTTCATCTGAGGTCTCACTGCTACCCTTTGCAGGTTTCTTGTAAATCTCGTTAGCAGCCTTCTTGATCTTATCTCTTTCTTCAGCCGTGTCCACCCAAAAGTTGATTTCATTGTCGAAGTAAATCATGTCCTGCTTTAGGTTGTCGTTCCATGTATAGGGTGGCCGACTTTTTTGGATTTGGCCTTGTACTGCGTTGCTGCATGTAACAGGTGCGGTTCGCGATGCCTGTGAACATGTGGGAGATAGCACATCCTATGGTTTGGTTACGGTTTTTCCGTCTAGGATTTCATTCACGACCTAGCTATAATAGTGCTGGTCTTTAAAGATGTGAATGTTGCCGGGCACTGGCTCGCCGGTAGATGCGTACACCAGTGTACACGGATAAATGGCTTCATACACTTACTTATGAAGAATTAGAAACATATGTTAAAACTTAAACTCACGTTCCAATATTGCTCTTTATACGTATAAAATGCGCAAACACACATTCCCACACACACACACGCACACACACACACACACACACACACACACACACACATATACTTTACGCCTAAAACTGCACAATCCTTCCATACAAATACACAATCTCACATAAAATTTACACAGTGAAAATATTGTTCAGTTTTAATTTTAAGTTCTAATTGTTGATTTTTATTCTTTTCTTTTTTAGTTTTAGTTTTTAGTATTTTTTGTTTTGGATTTTGTCTAGACGTTTTGGAGGTGGGCGTTAATGACTGCGACACAGTATTATACTAATGCAGTTGTTATCGAACACAGAGTTTTTGTAAACTGAGTTTTTCATTTCAATAAATTTATTATTATTATTATCTTATATATCTCGGGACCCTGGGGTCCCGGACCTTTAGAAGGCGTACGAGGAGCCGAAGCCAACTCGCAGAGGCCCCTTAGATAATTTTAAATGATGAGGAGGCACCAACCGACGATTATCCCTGTATGCACTATGCAAGTGCACCCAAGGACAACCCCCGGTTGGAACAGGACTATTGTTGTACGTGGAAACAAAACACATTGGGCTATGGGTTTGGGTGGCTAAAGTGGATTGGGTAACTTGAACTATGGAAGAACTATGTCCCCTGCCTGACCAATGTTATATATTATACACGGATAAAATGGCAGGGGGTGACTTGCACACTCAATAATGGGCCCCCGGAGACGGCCGCTAGCACATAGTGACGTAGCGACAAGGGGGCAACACTTCCGGAGGTGCTTGAGGAGTGGAGAGTTATTCTTATTATTATTATTATTATTATTATTATTATAGTGTGTTTACGTTATTTGTGTGAACATGCACATTTACGAGTGAAGATATGTTAATCGTCGCGTCCGTAACGCGGCGATTAACATATCTTCACCACCCCAGAATGTCTCTTTAAATAAAAGAATGAAAGTCGTTTATTGAGAAAGATCCCAGGATTTCGTTGCATGCATTGGCTATTCTTCTTGAAAGCTGTCATACCACAATAGAACGGCATTTACATGAATGGTGTACGTATTACGTATGGTCCATACCATTTACCAGTTTAGATACCTCATGAGTTGAGTCAATGTCGATTTTAGTATCACATAGACGTCTGTATACAACTTCTATCTTTTACCGCACATTTAACTGGTTGGACCATCTCAATACTGGGGATGAAAAGTGGGTTCTGTATATTAACCATACCCGCAAGCCCAAATGAACCCGGAAAACCAATTCTAAAAATAATTAAAAAATTAAATCGACTTCAAAAAGAAAAAAAACTCAAAATTAAGAAATAATTTTAATTTCGGAAGTCGGTGTCTTGGGATCTGTATTTTAATTTTTTGCCACCGACTTCCGAAATTAAAATTATTTCATAATTTTGAGTTTATTTCTTATTGAAGTTGATTTTTTAATTATTTTTATTTTCTTTAATTATTTTTTATTTCGTAATTTTTAGTTTTTAGAAAAACTGGAATATTTGATTGTAATAAGTAGTTAATAGTTTTAATTACTGATTTCGTTATAATTATTGCACTAGAATTTGACCGAGGTTTTAAGATGTTTTCCCTTTGACACCACACCCTTAGCTCGAATCAATGAGCCAGGCCGTCACACTTACACGTTGAAAGCTAGGTCATCCTAACTATTGCCATTACTGAGGACCAATAAGCAGTTACCTGGTCATCATCAGACCTTCACAAAGTATCATAATAGTAGCATCCGTGCTCAATTAGATAAATTTTGAAAGCCAGGTTATCCTAACTATTTCCATTACTGAGGTCCAATAAGCACTTACCTGGTCATCATCAGACCTTCAGCAAGTGTCATGTAGTAGCACCCGTGCTCAATTAGATAAATGTTGAAAGCTAGGTCATCCTAACTATTTCCTTTACTGAGGACCAATAAGCACTTACCTGGTCATTATCAGACCTTCAGAAAGTATCATGTAGTAGCCTCCGTACTCAATTAGATAAATAGTGAAAGCTAGGTCATCCTAACTATTTCCTTTACTGAGAACCAATAAGCAATGACCTGGTCATCTTCTATTATCTTGAAAACTACTAAACCGATTTTGATGAAACTTTCACTGTGCCCAAAGTTGGAGTAAATGTAAGCCAACAAAAAAAGAATGGTCACGATCCGATAAATAGTTTCGGAGATATGCGTGGACAAACATACATACATCTATAAAATTTTGTATGTTTGTTTGGAAGCCCTAATAGATTATCTTAAGTGAATATCTCGCAAATCCAATAATATTACATACATACGTATCTGCAATGCAACACAAATTATTGGAGGTTTCTTGGAAAATAATTATTCATCCACCTTGTTCACCAGATATGGCACCAACAGATTATCACCTATTCAGGTCCCTGAGTAATGCAATATCTAAAAAAAAAAATCGATGATTAGGGCCACCTACGACAGTTCCTAGAGGGATTCTTCAAGTCAAAACCAAACCAATTCTACAGAGTTGCTATTCATTCTTTGCTAGATAGGTGGAGACGTATTGTTGATTCTGGTGGCGGTTATGTTATTGACTAATAAATTATAAATAGAAGTTTTATTTCATTTTGTCATGATCGCTCATTACTTATGTGACAACCCAATATTTACATTTGTCCCTGATAAAGATTGTTGTTAGGAAAAAAGTCCTGAATATTATTCAAAAGTGCTAAGTAAATTCTGTTGTCGTCACGATTAGCAAAGAACGGAAACCTTCTTATTGGTACTACAATCCAGGTCATTGTATTATTATGTTTTTGGTTTGAATGGTAGCAAAATTCGTTCGAATGATAAACACGAGTTAGCAAGGTCCCGCTTTATAGACATGCAGGGGTAATGGGCCGTTATCTCTAACTTTCTTTAGAAATCTTTATTGTGGTGATTTAGCTTGCCCTGAATTGACACTCAACAAAACAAAAGGTTCAAGTTATGTGCATACAGAGCTCTGGCGATTACTTTGTTGAACTAATGACTAATTGGCATTATTTAATAAGTAAACAGTTTGTTTCACTTTATTTACTGGGAATCCAGGTTAATACTATATTTTACATGACCATGCAACACTTTAGATGAAGAAATATTTAGAACGTTCCACCAATCTTGCATGCTCAGGAATCCGGATCCTAAGGCAGGCGATCAGCTCCTCGCCTGCAACGGCTCATTCGTTTAAACTCAAGTGCATAGCTCTCATCACTAGCTCCGCCAACGGCAGCACTGATTAATTTTGATGACCTATGCTTAATGCGCGAAACACTTGTCGTGAACACGCAACCCTGTGATGACGCGTGGTACTACTTTTTATTTGTCGGAGCGCAGTTCGACGCGTCCGCTCTCTACGACATCTGTCAAAAGATCGGAGCGTATTTCTCATATAATGAAATCCAAAAATATGGATCTCAATCAAAACGGATGTATTTCTGCATCAATATGTTCTCTTAGATTTTTAAACAGAACAGGCATATTTCTTCTGCATAAAGCATCTTTTATTTATTGTTCTGTTCAAAAGGTCATATTTTTTTCCATACTTCGTAACTTTAATACAAATCGATTAATTCGATTTTGTGAAGTTTGTTTATGATAGAAACACGACCTTTTGATCAGATGCTCCTCAATCTGTCACGAATCTAAAGTTTTGTGGGTGTGGAGGGTGGTAGAACTGTTCCGAGGGCACTGATGCCGATAGGCAAACTGCAAAATGAATTATAATGATCTGACAGAAAAACCTACAGGTATATAAAGTTGTAATGTGCTGTTAGGTTTATGAATATAAGAAATAAATAAAACGCAAATAAGTTCTCCTGATTTATTGAACAAACCCTGGCATACAGTAGTATTTCATCTATAAGTTTTTTCTTAACCTAACCATTTATCAAGCCACAGTTGATCGTTTTTCCTTCTTGCTTCAGTTTCTTCAGGCCACACGATGCTCTCGATCCAGGGCACGTAGTGCGACACTCTGGTGTACATGCCGGCTGAGCCGAGGATGCCGCAGTCCTTGCCGTATGACGTCACTCCAGCTATGGTGTACTGGCATTTAAATTCATTCGTTTGTAATGGCCCACCGCTGTCACCCTGAGAAAAGACAACTTGAATCAATATAGCTTTTAAATAAAAGTTGACCTGTATCATCAACTACACATAAATACGTACATAAACTCGTATCGTTTTGCATAAACTACAGAACGCGACCTGCTACCATAGGATCGTTAAATACACTTTTTGCTTCGTTTATGTTCATACATCTGGACACACACGCACGCCGGTTGAAAAAATCAAATACTACGCATCTGATCTTTCTGGAGAACATCACTACTAATAAATTAAGTGTATGTCCTTCTAGAGCGTAACTGTCAGGTAGATTTCCATCAAAGTAAAGTATGTAAGTACTCAACAATTAATAAAATCCGCCTTAGTGCGTGTGAGACCACGCACAATGAAGAGCTCCGTAGTTGGATGAAATTATCCCAAAAACAAACATAGCATTGTAGTTGAAAAACATATTCTCCTATACATTACAACTGCAAATGTAAGTTTGTATGTACAATATTAAGGGATTTACCATGTTATTTTAACACAAAATCTATAAGTAATCTATAAGTATCCAGGGTACTTGAAAATTCGAAGTATTCCTTAAAAGGGGTTATACAAGAAGATGCCATTTCCAACAAATGAAGCCCCGCCAACTAGGGGTCGAAAATGAATAGTTAGAGGTTTTTAAATTATTGTTCAAACTTTTGACTGGACTGGTCACCAAAAACAAATAATTTAAAAATAACTACTTCACACATGGCACGTATTTGTTATTTTTCTAACTGATGATAAATGAGTGATAATTTTAAAAAAACGTACATGCCCTAAATTCCCATAATTTCAGAAATAAAAGGTCTTGCGTGGTAACAAAACCTTCTTTATAGTTTTTGAAATTTAGACGTGTTTTACTTGAAAAAAATATTTTAAATGGTAGGGTTTCATTTATGGTCATGGGGGTCACTGTTGGCTCCCTTATTAAAAACATATTTATTTACGTTAAACGTCCGTGTTTGGGCCACAGAAATTTAAATTAATCGGTCTATTAGCTTCGGAGTCAATTGGACTGTGACAGACGGACAGACAGACAGACAGACAGACTAATGAGTTTTCCTATATAATAATATTCAGCCTGAATTGTAACACTGCAGGGCAAAGGTCTCCCTTTCCTTTTTCCACTCAATTCGATCCTGAGCCAGTATGAACCACTCCCTCCTATAAAGGTCAAGTTCGTCTCGCCATCTACGACTGGGTATTCCCCGATGCTGTTGGACGTTGTCAGGAACCCATGTTGTGGTGGTCTTAGTCCACAATGCATCCGACATGCGACATACGTGTCCAGCCCAGTTCCATTTAAGCTTGGCTGCTTTTTGGTGACATCTGCGATTTGTGTCTTAAAGCGCAGTATCGTGATCCTTATCCGGTCGGTAAGATGAACTCCAAGGATACTTCGCTCGCTAGCAAATCTCAAGCTTATTCCTCTGCTGAACTGTCAAAGACCAGGTTTGAGTACCGTATATAAGGATAGGGAGAATGCACACGTCCATTATTTTGCGTTTATGGCAAATTGGAAGATCTCCTTTTAAAAGGGTTTTCATCGACCAATAGCTCTTCCAGGCGTTATCAACTTCTTTTTCTTTTCTCGCCTGGAAGGAAATGTATTCTGAGACAAATGCAAACTCCACACCCTCCACATACTGGTTTTAACCGACTTTCAAAAAAAGGAGGAGGAGTACACCGATTTCTCCGTCATTTCTGGAACGATTTCGAAATTTCTTTCTTTGTTTGAAAGGGTATGCTCTCGAGGTGGTCCCATTGTCACCAAGTCAGAATTAAATTGAATCTGATATAAAAAAAATGAAATCGAGGGCAACCCTCAAATTTTATAGGCACACCTATGTCAATTTGGATATTTTTTATAGTAACTCGTGCATTTGCTCTCGGAAAGTACCATTTTGTGAAGTGGAACTGATGATAAAGACCAGATATGGCCATCGGAACTACTCAACAATACGGGTAATTTAAAGGGTTGCGATTCGATTAAGTACCTACTTTAATATGAGCTAATGGTGACTTCACCATCAGCTCCAGTTCTGCTGGTGCTAGGAGAACTCCTCAACAATTAACGTCCCTACATCGGGAAAAGCAATATTTTGCAAAAGGTGATGAGCAGTTGACATTTGGTTATTGTAACTTAGATAAATTACAAACTTACCCACTAAAAAGTTAAGAAAAAAATCTTTTTTCCAAAAAAAAAAAACCACCGACTTCCGAAAACAACACTACAAAGTGAAAAATGATTTTAATTTCAGAAGTCGGTGGCAAAAACAAAAATGCAGATCCAAAGACACGGACTTATTATTCTCCGTTATTTTTCACTTTGTAGTGTTGCTTTTGGAAGTCGGTGGATTTTTTTTTTAAGTTTTTATTAACACTATTGATCATGTCATCCTTGACATGTTCATTCGAAGACCAATTTCCGACCAATTTTAATATTTCATAATTAACTACTAAATATTTCATTTATGTAACGTTAGGCCCAGGTTCACCCGTCTCCTTTCAAATTGATCGGTGTCTTAGATTCTTTTGAGCTTTTTTCCTTTGAGGTATGGAAAGCTAAAAAGGATGTAAAACTATGTTGTGGTGAAACTTTTGTGCAAATGTTATTTTTACCTCACAGGTGTCGATAATTTCATAACGACTGCCGTAGCACATCTGTGTCTCGTGGTCGTATCCATTTTTCAAAAGTCTGTGTGGTGGATACATTGTTGAGCACTCAGTTTCATTGAATTCGGATAGATCAACCTGAAAAGATAAATTGAGATTTACTTTATCCGCTGTGCTGACGCGCTGTGCTCACCCGCAAAATTGCCCTACCCGATTATTATTATCCATTCTCGTTACTCCACGCATCCATCTCAATATTCTCATTTCTGCTGCATGCAATCTTTTTTCATCCGTCTTCTTCACGGCCCAGCATTCAGACCCATAAAGTACGACAGGCCTTACCACGGACTTATAAATTTTCCCCTTTAACTTGAGGGGCATCCGTCGGTCGCAAGTTATTCCTGTGACCTGTCGCCATTTCATCCATCCTGAGTTGATCCGGTGCGTTACGTCTCGGTCTACTTCGCCATCTCCTTGGACAAGCGACCCGAGGTACCGAAAGTCGGAACAGATCGATAAGGGTGTTCCGGCTAGAGATATGGGCACAGGACTGGAGAGGCCGCCAAAATCACAAAACAGATACTCAGTTTTGGTCCGACTTACTCTCAGGCCAACGGTCTCGAGTCTTTCCCACCACACCTCCAATCTGCTCTGGACCTCTAAGCCGTTCTCGGCAATCAGCACAATGTCATCAGCGAACAGCATACACCAGGGAGCCGCTTCCTGGATATCAGATGTAAGACTTGGGTACTGCATCGGCTGTACATCGCTCTAATCAACTGCACATACTTCCCTGGCACACCTTTCTCCTTCAGCGCCCACCACAAAACTTCACGAGGCACTCGGTCGTATGCCTTTTCGAGGTCAACAAATACCATGTGCAAGTTTTTTTGCGCACCTCTGTATTTCTCGCACAGCTGGCAAATAGCAAAGATGGCATCTGTTGTTCCTCGACCAGGCATAAAACCGAATTGGTTTTGCGAAATTTCACTCTCTTCTCTCAGTCGCCTTTCAATAACTTTCTCCCAAGCCTTCATACTATGTGACATAAGCTTTATTCCTCTATAGTTGTTGCACTCCAGCACATCACCTTTGTTTTTAAAGATGGGCACCAGCGAACTGTTACACCATTCGTCAGGTATGGCTTCTTCCAGCAACAACTTATTGAAGAATAAAGCTAACCACGTCCATCCATCTACTCGTAATAACTTCCATACTTAAACTGGTATTTCATCCGGGCCTATTGCTTTACCATTCTTCATCCCATTTATTACTATTCTCACTTCATCCATACTAATCATTCTCACTAAACCCTCATTTACTGGTTTATTCCCAAGCACACCACTCCAGCCATTCTCCTCATTCAAAATAGCTCTTCCACCTATCCTTAATTTTCTCATCATCCGAAAGAACTATTCCAGTTTCATCCTTTATACACTTTATCTTACAAATATCTCTCGTCTTTCTCTCTCTAGCTCTAGCAAGCCGGTAAAGATGTTTTTGGCCTGCTGGATTATCCAGTGTGTTATAAAGCTTGTCCTGGGCTTTTGCTCTTGCTATGGCCACAGCTTTCTTGGCTTTTTTCTTTAGAGCATCATACTCACTCTTTTTTTCTGCTTTCAAACTAACATTCTCATCTGCAACACTCTGCCATTCCTTGAACTTTCTCTTCTTATCCTGCAACACATTCTGTATTTCTGTCGACCACCACCATGTATCCCTATCTATCGTACCCTTTCATTTCGTCTCTCCCAAAATATCTTTCGCTGCACTCCTAATATACCCTGCCATTTCATTCCAACATTCATTTACACTTCGACCATTCATGTCCCCCATACCTATCATTTTATCCACTACTCGCTCATTAAATTTCTTCGCATAGTCATTCTTCTCCAGCATATGCCATTTTATTTTGGGAGGGGGTCGCTCTTTGTTTTTCTTGGGCTTTCTTTCTACAAGCATTTCCATAATTAGGGGTCTGTGCTGTGAGACTAGATCTTCTCCCGGTATTACTTTGCAATCTTTGATATGCTTTATGCGTCGTACTAGAAAGTAATCAATTTGCGTCTTGTGATTGCCACTTTTGTACGTAATTAGGTGTCCATCGTTCTTTTGGAACCAAGTGTTGGCTACTGCCAGGTCAAATGCAGTAGCGGATTGCAGCAATGTCTCTCCCTCGTTATTGACGTTACCAAATCCCCATCCTCCATGCACTCTTTCATAAACTCCTCGCATTCTTCCCACATGTCTATTAAAATCACCTCCAACTATCAATTCTTCATGCACCGGAATGTTCATCAAAACTGTGTCAAAGTCCTCCCAAAACTTCTCTTTCACCCTTTCATCGCATCCTACCTGCGGTGCATACACACTAATTACATTCAGCACTACATGTTCTATCATAACTTTTACAACGATTAATCTATCATTAATCCTTTTTACCTCCATCACGCCTTCTTTCAAATTACTGTCTAACACTATTCCCACGCCATTTCTTTTCCCGTCACTCCCACAGTAGAAAAACTTATATCCTTCGCCGATTTCTCTCGCTTTCGTTCCTTTCCATTTTGTTTCTTGCAAACACGCCACATTTATTCGCCTTATTTTTAATACATCCGCTAACTCTCTGGCTCTCCCAGTCATCGTCCCAACATTCCAACTTGCATACCTCAATCTCACTTCCCGAGCTCGCTTCTTACGTTGCCCCCGGTGGTGCTACAACCCTAGTCCTCTTCCCACAGGAGCCGGGTGCTGCCCCTGCGCGTCGCCTGTGGGGTACGCCCTAGCCCTATCGTGCATCATATATCTATTCATCATATTGCTAATAGTTTTGGCAAAGTTTTACAGTCGGCCGCCTGCCTGACACCAACCCTCCTTGGGAATGCGATTGTTGATGGTTTACCCGCCATCACTCGGGTGACCCAAAGTGCTATATGGTATGCACTGAGTCTGGAGCTCCCTTAGTCAAATAGTCGCCTCTTACGACACCCACGGGATGAGATGGGGTGGTCCTATTCTTTCTCCGGGACCGACACGGATAAACACATAAATAAAACCGAAACATAAATAAAACCACTTACCTTAATACAATTTTCAATAATTACAAGCATTCCAATTTGAACAAAAACGTTTTGTTTACAAAAAGATTTGCAACTACAGACTAAAAATAATCTTTCCATAGACGATTGACTAGTCGCATAGAGGGTTGGCGTACCTCAAATTCCTCGGAAATAGAGAGTGGATCAAACTAAATGTATGGAATTAGAAAGGACTCCTTAATAGTGGTGGTTTATATGTTCTTTAAAGTTAAGGTTTTTAGCTATATTAACGCCCAAATATATGATTGTATAAATTTTAGTACAAGAGCAATTTATTTATTTAATTAAGGAAAAACAAACAGTAGCACACTAAGAAATACACATAATATCTTAATTATTTTTTTTTTTTAATTATGCTACCCACTACGTTCTCCACAGATTACAATTTAAAGTATTTATAACTAGCTAAGAACACAGATACAATACCTATATAATAGTAATTGTCCTAGAACTCATATTCCGATTATTAAGTTTATACAAAATAATAATAATAATAAAGTAAATTTGTGTGCGTACATTATTAGACATTACGTTATTATAAATGTACTGCTTGCTGATCCTTTAGGGTTGCTTGGATTTGCTTCTTAAATGCATTTTTACTGAGAAAAAGAATGTCGATTGAATTAAACTCATTGTTATATGTCTCAACCAAACGATGAAGTGGTGAACGCGAGCCAGCGTTGGATTTACAGAGACTTACAGAGCAAATAGACGTCGAGTGCGTACCTCACGTAAATGAACTGTTCGAGGAACCAGGTAACACAGACTCCTAACTAAGTCTGGACAATCAAAATGATGGCGGCACACATTGAACAGAGTCATAACTTCCAGAAGTTTCCGTCTTGATTGTAAGGTCAGAAGATCATACTTTTTAAGAAGTAAGTGGTATGACATTTTATTCCGATAACATCTAAAATTCATAGCACGAAAGTATTTACGTTGTACTAGTTCTAGTATATTTTACGTAAAAAGGGGTTCCAAATAGGTACTGCAAACTCTAACTGTGGCCTAATTATTGATTTGTATAAGTGCAAAAATGTGGAAGGTCGACGAAAATCCCCGGAAGATCTCATGACAAAACCAAACATTTGGTAGGCTTTGTTAACATTTTTTTTTATATGAGCATCCAATTACCATTAGGTGTACATTCTTGTGAGATAATGGCATAGGTGTGATCAATGTGCCAAGTCTGATCTGATTGAATACTAAAACAAACGTATTTGTTTATATCGGTATCGGTCGGGTATTGGTGTCATTTAGCGCCACTTTCTGACAGTATAAAAACCAGATTGGGCAGCATCAAAGACTTCATTCCAGTTATCGGCGGAGAAAAGCAGAGCGGTATCATCAGCAAAGGAAATGATTTCGCCCTGGGTAAGTTTTTGGTTACTTCCTGATTTATATATAGGGACAACAATAGCTTTTTTTAGGCACTCGGGAAAAGGACCTGTGTCTAAACATTTTTGGAAAATATAAGTTAATGGCGGTACCAAAATGTGCCTGAACTGTTTAATAATTTTATTTGATATGTTATCCCAGCCAACCGCACAGTCGTCCTTTAAACTCATAATAAAATTATCGTTTCTACTTCGGTTTCGTCAGTGTCCAGCAATACAAAAGATGATAAAATAGTGCTACACGTAAATGGCGTGCTTGTTAGATATTGTGATTGGCCCCGAACCTTTTCAGCCAAACATTTTCCAACATTAACAAAAAAATTATTTGCAATGTTGGCAAATGTTAACTGTGATGAGTGTGCTTGTAGTAAATCTGAAGATGACTGATTTTGTTTCGAGTTACACTTTTAATAAAATTCCATTTTTTTTTACTATTACTTCCAGCATTTTCTAGTGCAATTTTATCGTAGTTGCTTTTTACTTTCTTTAGGAGATCATTACAAAACTTACAATATCGTTTATACGACTTCTGCAAAATTAGATTATCTGAATTAGATTTTGTTGTCCTGCCGTGACCCATGGTTTTATGTTGTAGTTTTTGTTATTTAGCCGAGATATGACCGTGTTCTTCTGAATTGCACGTTGTAAATTTTTGATTAGGTACAACATACAAAACTGCGGATCAGCGGAATAGTAGACTGGGTCAAAGTCGATATTACGTAAGTCTTCTTCAAGTTTATTTACATTTAAAGTAGAAATGGTGCGAGTAACTACTTTTGGTAATTTACAATTTAAAATAAGTAGCACTGTGATCGGTTATTGTTGAATTAGTTACAAGGGCAAGTGCAGGGAAATTCGACTTGAGTGTTATATGGTCCAAACAGGAGCCACTTTGATGTGTAGGAAGCGTGTGAGCGGGAAGCAAACCATGGAAGGCGCATAGGTTAAGGTATGCCTCAGCGGATGCGTCAGCACTTTCTGGAAGAATATTTATATTAATATCTCCAACTAAAATGGTATTTTTAAAAGATGACAGGTTCTGCAAGGTGTCGTTTAAAGAGTCAGTGAAATTGTTTATATTTCTAAAAGAGGGGGTCGATATAAGGCAAGTATCGCTATTTCTGACCCAATTTTAATTAGCAATCTGTTACAGTCGTGCATATTAGGTTCCTCGACAGACACATTGAGATGATTTCTTGCATAAACTATCACCCCATCGTTCTGATTGTAGTTTATATTACTTTTATACATATTATATCCTGGTATTAGTGGTATGTTATATTGTTTGGAAAGCCAACATTCGGTTAAGACAATAACGTCACAGTTTATGTCTAGACGTTGTAGAAAAATGATAAAATTGTCGAAATTCTTAAAAACACTCCGAATATTTTGGGTTAGTATGGTTAGCGGACTAGTGTGGGAGGAGAGATATTGCTTACAGTGTTCAACGTCACAGACATGGGATTCAGATACAGAGAAATTATCTATGTCATTAATTAAATTATTAATCATAATTAAAACTATAAAAAAAAACTAATAACAAGTGCCAGAAAAATACGCAATTAGCGGTGCTCTTAGGCGCCTCCATAATCAACAGAATTTATGTACCTACCTCTTTTCAGCCATTATTTTTGCTGGGCAGTCAGCAGCACTTGTCTTGTGATTGCTCGGCTTTTTAAAGTGCAAGCAAGTAGCGCATTTTGGTTCCTCAGCCTTCTTTGTGCATTCCTTAATGGAGTGGCCCTGATCACCACAGTGACCACAGGTATGTGTGGTCTCCCGGCATGATTTGGCTACATGTCCGTACTGCTGGCACTTATAACAGCGTGTTACTTGAGTAAAGTCTCTCACAGGTCACGACGACCAATTTACAAACACTCTGTCTTTAGATATCAGGGCTTTTCGTATGACTGCAGATACTTATATTATATAATTACAAGTTTCAACGTGCTTCTTGCCTGACTTATGGCTCAGCTTAATGGAGCTCAAAAAGGTCTCGAGGCTGCAATCCTGAAGGGTCTCGGCTAGATTCTGGTGGAACAAACAAGTAAAAACTTCCATCTCTTGCATGGATGAGGGCACTCCGATAACTACTACTCTAGGCTTCCGTTTTGGGGGATCGTCTACTGTAAGGCCTGAATTTGATAGCTGCATTGATTTTTTCACCTTCTCGATATCGTCCTTTGTTTCTGTGCTGATAATGACACCGCCATTTTTCATCTTACGTAGTTTCATAGTTTCTGAAGTTTCATTTGCTCGGGACATATAATTTTTTGGACAAGTGTTTTTGTCTCCTCACTCGACTTCAGTTTGTCGTTAGGGTATATGGCCACTGAGTTTACATTTATCGGCTGTATAAAAATGTTGGTGCGTTTTTTAACCATGTCAGCAAAGGAAATTCCCGTAACTGGTTTAACTGAAGCTCCGATTGACAGCTTAAGGTCTTGCAGTTGCTGTGACAGATCGATTTGGTCTTCGAGTGTTTGGACGGTGGAGTGGGCCTGGACGGCTCTCATCTTAAGGGACTGGTACCTGACGGCCATCTGCGATGTGCCGTGACTAACTTTTCAGCATAGAGTATTTACACGCAGTTTTTGCTCCATGTTTAATTTTCCCTCTGATGCAATAGAGCCCACTTTATTAAGGCACTGCTCAATGGACGACATCCAGTTCCGGATTTCCGGCGTTGATAGCACTTCCATGACCTCGTCTCTTTAACTGGGCGGTTGAGAGTGAGTTGTGGGCTCGGGTGCAGGTGCAGGTGCAGGTGTAGGTGCAGGTGCGGGTGCGAGCACAGGTGTAGGAGGTGGACTCCGAGCACATCTGCCACCCCGGCTGAAGGGACTGCTTGCCATTGTGATACAAGTTATTTATTTTAAATCACTTAAACACATTTCCACAGAAACGATTTACACATAGTTGCATACCTATGACACAGTTTGCTTTACTACCAGCTATTTGGTAAAACCAGGTCACGATTCAGCAAGTGATTATTTATTAATTTTAATAAATCTTCGACACGTCTGTTTACAACAAAGTCCAATATCAACCACGGTCCAACCACCAAAGTCTAATAATCCTATACTTAGAAAATAAATAACAATATTCTCCGTCGGTATAATTTGTGCACTAATGTGAATGGAGGACACATCGAGAGATATTTTATGCCCCTATGTCATAACAACTCTGTATACGAGAAATAAGGTTGGTCCTTTTTTTTTTTTTTTGTGGATGGGAAATCATCAAATAACTTCTCCCGCTCTGGGTGGAGCGGAAGGGCGTGTCAGACTTTTACTGACTAAAACCCACCCGTGTTCCTTCAGTTGCCTATGCCAGGGCCACGGTATCTTTTTCAAACAACCCGCGACCCCAGCGGCATTGGCCCTATTGGACCCCATCTCTTGCTGACATCTCTTTGAGGCGCGCGTGGAACACAACGTGCCGTCGACCCGGGCCTGGTCCTCACCGGACGGCGAGCTACCCACTACTCACCGTCCGCAAGCCCGCGCCTATGGTGGCCGGGAATCGGCTATCGATTCCCGCCGCCCAGGGCGTCTCCTGCGGCGACTGAGGGCGTGAGGTTGCCTCTCCCTCACGCGTTCCGCCTCCTCCTTTGCGAGCATTACCGCTTCGCAGAAGGAGGTGACGGCCTCCCATGCACTCTCGCTCCGCACCATGGCCTGGACCAAGCTCGGACGCGAGAGATCGCCGTCGCCGATCGCCTCCGTGAGAACACGGCGGTGCTCTGCCCAAGCCGGGCAGACCTCCACTGTATGCTCCACCGTGTCCTCTGGGCGATTCACACAATGGTGACACCCGGGCGTTTCCTCCCGCCTTATGCGAAACAGGAACCTCCCGAAACAACCGTGTCCGGTGAGGAAATAAGGTTGGTCCTAAGATGCTACCCTGAAGAACTCCATGTGTAACCTGGAGGTCAGTGCTTGTAAAGTTTCCCACACGAATAAGCTGATGGCGACCAATAAGTTCTTTGAAGATTCCGGGAATATTACATTCTGGAGGTAGGAATTAAAAATAAAGGTGAGTGGAGAACTAAAATGTTTTTCTAATCTTATAAAAATTTACTGCTAATCCCATCGAAACCTATTGAGCTTTTGCTTTTGCTATTGCTTTTAAACTATTATATTATTATAATTAGGAATGCAACGTGGGAAGTAGCCGGTCACGGTGGTCACAGCATCGAACATTTTAAACATGCGGGAGTCCATCTGCCTAGAGTGTTGGACATATTTCTTACTGTGTGTTTACCGGAACCGCTTATGCGGACGATAGTAGTCCCCATAGTAATAACAGAACTGGTGACACATCCGACATGAACAACTATCGACCCATCTTCCTAGCCACCAACACCACCTTGGTCAAGTTGCTTGACGGTCTGATGAAAGGCATGACGCCCAGTTCGAGTCAAGTTGGGAGAGTCCACAGAGAGAGCCAGCCAAAGGAGGACGCCGGTATACGCGTGTTACCTCGATTTATCGAAAGTTTTCACGATCTCGAAGATCTCGTCTCCTATGATGTGTTATGGGACAAGTTGAGGGGCACGGGTGTACCGGCGGAACACAAAGCCCTCCTCAAATACTAGTACGCTCACCAGACAAATCGGGTAAAGTTGGTCGCTACCATGTCGGATGAGTATTGAATGGACTGTGGTGTAAGGGGGGGAGTTAAGCTTGCCCTTGTTATTTAATCTATATATTAATCAGCTTATCGAGCTGCTGAGCAGCACACGTGTCTGCTGCCATATGGAAAGTATATGTGTCAGTAACATAAGTGACGCGGACGACATGATGTTGCTTAGTCCGTCGACAAGCGGACTGAAGAAGTTACGAAGAAGTATGCAGAGATGCACGGCCTTAAATACAACTAAAAAAAGAGTGAGGTATTAGTGTTTACGACACCTAACCAACAGACCCGTGGTGTACTTCCAGTAAATCTCAACGGCGCAGTACTCAATGTAATTATTAGTTTTAAGTACCTAGGTCATGTTGTCAGCAGTGATTTACTTGATGATGGCGACATAGAGCGCGAGCGCATGGCGTTGGCGGTGAGGAGCAATATGCTCGCCCGTAGGTTCACTCGCTGCACGGCAGACGTCAAAGTATTTAAGGCGTTGTGTTAGTCCTTCTACTCGAGTGGCCTGTGGGTGCCATATACGAGCCGACCCTACAACGTCCTGCTTGTACAAAACCACAACGTTTTCAGGATTCTGTTGCAGATGCCACGACGTTGCAGTGCGATGGGAATGTTTACTGAGACCCACACAGATGGCTTTCAAGAAATAATTCGCAAATAAACCACGTCGCTGCTGAGCAGACGCATGCGAGGTAGTCGCATCTATATCCTGAGAGCTGTGGCGGACACCAAATATTAGGCATTTTATGCGGAGGTTGCTCAGGTGGGATACATGTTTTCTTGTCTGGTCGTGCTCCGCATGAATTACATTTTATTTAAATACCTATTTTATATCAGTACTACTAACACTAGAATATACATTGTTTGTGATATTTATTTTTATTTTATAACATCATGTACCACAACATTATACCTATCTGTCACAAATATAAATAAATTTGAATGTTGAAATCTGAATTTACATTTACATACAGGGTGTAAGTGTAACATAAATGTACTAAATAGCAGTTTTTTTGCGACTTCGGGTATGGTCCCATAGTAAAAGTTATTCATAATGATGAGTACAATGACTCCTTTACCTACTTTTCACTATTTACACTTACATCCTGTATTATTATTTCATTACATAGTAGTAATGAAATGGTTATAGCAAGGAAAATTAACGTACCCTACGTTCATTTTCCTTGCTACGTCAGTTTTCTTAACAGTTGAATTCTCTGACTATGCCTACTAAATGATAATTAATTACTCAATAATAACCAGGAGAAGAAAGAAAAGAAAAGAGAAGAATAATATGATCAATTGTTGAGGTCGCTAGCTTACCACATACTACTCATATAAGACATTGTAATTATGTCAACGATAAATAAAATAAAATAAATTGACTTAGGTAGGTGCATGAAAATACATAATTATATAAACTCATAAAACCTGTCGGAACGTAAGCTGTTTCTGGAGAAAGAACATAAACATTGTCTTGAGTTAATCACAGCGACCAACTATTCTTATTGATTAAATAGTCGTTGATGGATAGTATGCCTTTGAACAAAGGTTAGATTTTACTTTAGCTTTAAACGCATTGTAGGGCTTTACTGCAGTTTCTTACAACTTCTAAAGCGCAGGCCATACTGCGAATGAAGCTAAACGAACTTAGCTTCGTTCCCAGTAAAGCCTTCACTTAACTAGGATATATTGTTTTGAAATCTGAACTTACAACTTGCAATGTGTCAGCCAGCGCTTGTCTGT
Source organism: Dicycla oo (assembly GCA_948252095.1). Taxonomy (NCBI): domain Eukaryota; kingdom Metazoa; phylum Arthropoda; class Insecta; order Lepidoptera; family Noctuidae; genus Dicycla; species Dicycla oo. The sequence continues at coordinate 18,973,003 of OX411736.1, read as the reverse complement.
GACCTAGACGGCCCCAGCCAGACGCCTCAGCACTTGACTTCGAATTAGTTCCTTCATCCAAACACGCAGGTAAAAGGTCACGGCCAAAATTGATCCTGAAATTATCGTAATTTACTATTTAGCGTATTGTCCAGAAATTGCATTACATGCGTGATGTTAATTTAACTTAATCTTTTCTTTTTTGTGAATTTATTTTAAAAGTAAGTACCTACTTCTAAAAATAATGCAACAATCTCCAAACTTTGCAATCGATCACAATAATGTAATAAAATAGTAAAATGTAGCCAGGCAATCCTTTAATTTTTACGGCATAAAATTATTATTCTGGAAACGCGACTGGTCAACTCTAACTGGTTGACTATATTACATATCTGGTATATGTAATATAGTCAACCAGTTTATGGACCCAAAATAGTTCCTTGTGCAACACCAGCACTAACGGCTTGAATGTAAGTTTGGCAATACTTACACCTATACTGTTTTAATTTAATGTTTTCAATCACTATTTTAGCACTGAAATGCAGGCTCATGGACATTGTGTATTCTTCCTATCATGATTTCCAAATAATAATAAGTTTTGTTGATTTTAAATACTAAATATAAAGGTGAAAGTATGGTATTTGACTCAATTGATTTTGTATCTGTGTATTCATGAAGTTTAAAAGTATCTCATTTGACAGTTACAGCCAAAAGTACTGTTTTTTTTTAGCGGAACGAAATAAACATATCGCACCTTGATAACAAAAGTGGCATTATCAAAACTATGTTTTCTAAATAACTCCATAATTTACTGGCATATTTTCAGTATATACAAAACTTAAAGTAAGAAAGTCAAATTGAAGTCTTTTATTTCAGTTATTTGCTAAGATATTGACCAAAATGCTGCGTCAAAAAAGCTTTAAATGGACATCTGAAAAATGTTAATTTTTGTATAACGCCACTTTTGTTTTCAAGGTGCGATATGATGTTTGGAGCGTCACCTAGTTTTTCTAAGACAGTTCGCTTTGAGTCTCGGAACCTAAAAAAGTCTTTGTTATTTATTGAGTGTCTAGTTAAATAGTTTATTAAATATTAGCAATATTTAATAAACTATTTAACTCCTACACCAAGTTTGTACGTGTGTAATAATATAAATAAAGAATTATTCGCACTGAAAGTGTTTATAATTTCAATCCCGTCTTACCCAAACTCAAGGTCTGCCAACGAGCAAAGGAGCGCAGTATACTAGGCGTTAAATTAACGGATCATGTTCGAACCAGAATACTGCGCTCCAAAATAATGATAGCTAACGTGGCTCAAAACAGGACATGTCTACTGACAAACTGTGATAAATGATAAATGATTTTTATTTCTGTAAGTAGGTTTGTACAAACACTTTTACAAAGTCAATCATGTTTTTTTTTTTTTTTTAAACTAGATGAGGTCGGCGTTTCCTATCTGACTACTTTGAGAAGAAAGGCCGAAACAAACTCAGAGGTCACAGTCTCTTATAAAGTCCAGACATAATCTTGGTCACTTCATGTGAAGTAGATTGGTGTCTGAAATGGTCTTTTGAGGAAAGAACCACACAGATTGAGAGGACCTGTCCAGTCAGTGCACGCATTTGTCAGTAATCGCGCAGCTCAACTCAGAACTTAAGGAGCTCAACGATTCGACGAACAATACCAAAGAAAGGACATTGGGGTAGGCCGCATAAATTACTCAAACTGCCAGACGATGATTAAAAATAACTGAGAGAAAAAATAAAACAAACAAAAAAAGCAATGACCTACATAGTCTTCACATTCACAATAAATTAAAATAATATAATACTGTACAAAGTAAATAGTCATGTCAACATTCAGTATGCAAAAATAAAAGAATAAAATAAAATTTGGAGCAGTTCAGCCTTTTTGTCCTCAATATAATCTTTAACGGTATAATAAGCTTTCTGACACAACTTGCGTTTAATGAATGATTTGAATTTATTATGGCTCAGATCTTGAACGTGGCTTGGAAGTTTATTATAAAAGCGTATACATTGACACCTGAATGAGCGACCTATTTTCTTGAGCCTTGTTAGGTACAACAAATTAGTTTTTGTTCCTAGTATTTATATTGTGGATATCACTGTATTTTTTAAACGATTTAATGTTTTTATGGGCATATTTTTATATTTTTGAAAATCTTTTGATTTTCAAAAATGTACTGCGAAGGCAAAGTCATTATATTAATCTCCTTAAATTTCTCTCTGAGAGATTGTCTCGGACTTAATTTATAAATACATCGAACAGCTCTTTTCTGCAAAACAAAGATAGTCTGAATGTCGGCTGCATTTCCCCACAACAGAATACCGTACGACATTACACTATGAAAATAGCTAAAGTACACTAAACGGGCTGTCTCTATGTTAGTTAAATTACGAAATTTCCTAACAGCGTATGCTGCGGAGCTTAGCTTTTTTGACAATTTATCTATATGTGGGCCCCACTGAAGCTTAGCATCCAAAGTTAAGCCCAAGAATACTGTGCTATCTTCAGGATTCAATTCTTCGCCCTTTATCAACACGTTAGTTTTCACCTGCCTAACGTGAGGTAGCGTAAATTTAATGCATTTGGTTTTTTTTTTCATTAAGGAGTAAATTATTAACATTGAACCAGTGAACTACTTTTGAGATCGCTCTGTTTAAATCGTCAGTAACCAGCTGCTTACGTTTAAGTTTAAACAAAAGTGAAGTATCATCCGCAAACAAAACTATATCATGATTATCCTTAATGAGGTAGGGCAAATCGTTAATATAAAAAAGAAACAAGAATCGAGCCCTGTGGGACCCCCATTGTTACTATAGATCCGGGCGATCTTTTTCCATTAACGTCAACGCTCTGAATCCTATTACTCAAGTATGAAGTAAGAATATCCAGAGCGGTGTTCCGGATCCCGTAATGGCGGAGTTTCCTGATTAACGTTTCATGAAGAACGCAATCGAATGCCTTGGACAAATCACAAAAGATGCCCAAGGCATCGCATTTGTCTTCCCATGCATTATAAATATGTCCTAAAAGTTCAACACAGGCATCAGTAGTTGAACGACCCTTTGTAAAACCGAACTGCTTGTTATGTAATAATTTATGTTTATTAAAAAATCTTTGCAATTGGTCTAAAATTAATTTCTCAAAAATTTTACTAAACGTAGGTAGTACTGAAATAGGTCTATAATTTGTGGGGTCTGATGTACTACCTGATTTAAACAAAGGTATTATTTTACTATATTTCATAAGGTCAGGAAACTCCCCACAGTCGATACAGTTATTAAAGATAAGAGCTAAAGTAGGTGCTACAATGTCAATAATAGACTAAGCAACTTCTACAGAATTACCCCACAGAGCCCAAATAACGTCAGTGGGATGACACTGACAGTTCACTCCACGCAAGTTTACACGCTGACATTTTTAATGAATCGACATACTGGTATTCAGACAGTGAGGTGGAATCACGGCAGACCACGTAGGAGATGGCGGGGCGAGCTGGATATGTTCCGTCAAAACTGGAAAGAAGACGCGCGGGCTCGCGAAAGATGTAAGGAGTTGAGGGAGGCCTTTGCCCAAGGAATGGGGCAGCTTATATAATAGGTTGGGCGAAAAGTTTCTTCGCATTTTTTAAGAAAATTCAAAACATTTTTTAATATAGTTTATTTACATTTAACTAAAGTATGTAGGTACCATTTTGTTCGATAACTTTTTGCCATCTTGTAGGTAGGGACATGATCCCATTGCTATAGAAATTTTGGGACTTCTGGTCAAAATACCGCGACAAGTGGTTTTGGCAGTCCTCTCGTGTTGTTAACCTGACACTGCCTAAAGAATTCTGAAGAGACCGAAACAGGTGGAAATCTGAAGGTGCAAGGTCAGGACTATACGGCGGAAGCATTAACACCTCCCAGCCAAACTCTCTTAATTTTTGCTGAGTGGCTAAAGATGTGTGAGGTCTGGCGTTATCATGATGAAAAACCACACCCCTTCTGTTGATTAATTCCGGCCGCTTTCTCTCAACTTCTTGCTTTAATCTCATCAGACCTGTTTCGCACGTTCTTGTCATATGTGATCCACTTTTCATCACCAGTCATCAGTTTCTTCAAAAATGGTTCGGTTTTAATACGTCGTAATAAAGAATCACAAATGAGTACTCGTACACGGTTCATTAGGTTTCTTTCAGTGAGCTCGTGAGGTACCCAAATGTCGAGCTTTTTTGTGTACCCAGTTTTTTTTCAAATGCGCCAAAACTGTTTTGTGGTAAATTTCCAGTTCTTCAAAAATGGCATCCATTTTATCCGTAATAGGGCAACCAGAGCGACGTGCATCTTTGACATAAAAATTTCCGAATTGAAAACGCTTAAACCAAATTTGTGCTACTCTCACAGACACTACACTAGGTCCATAAACATCGCAAATTTTTTTCGCGGCTTGCGTTGCATTTTTACTTTTTTTGTAGTAAAATTTTAAAATGTATCGAATTTCTTCATTAGATTCATCTTGACGGTACGAAAAACAAATGAAAATCACACATTTTCCTAATTTGAATTTGGAATTATGTTCTTTAAAATTTAAACTTTCAATGATACCAAAACCAGCCAGATACAAATAGTATAGCCAAAGAGATTTTATTACAAGTTCATACATACTATAATGCGAAAAGACTTTTTCCCCAACCTAATATAATATAACCGTATTTTTCTTCTTTATTCAAATGATCCACATAACCTTATCAAATGTTTCGGTCATGTCTAAATTAGGATGCCAATCTATTCTATTTTTAGTTCGATTTTATAGATTCATGTTTTATTCGGGAGAGTATACCTCAAAGTTGGTCTCATGTAAAATTTATTAACTTTGCTTCGATAGTTTTGAGTTAGCTTCATTATACCGCTTGTTCGGGTCACTGCGAAACAAGTTGCCAAGGTGATCAGAGACATGAAGCGAGGAAAATCTCCGGGCCATGACTCGCTCAGCATAGAACACTTGCAGCATGCGGGTGTTCATCTGCCGAGGGTGCTCGCTATGTTGTTTACATTCTTTATAAGGCATTCATACCTTCCGGAGGCAATGATGAGGACTATAGTTGTCCCCATAATAAAGAGCAATACAGGAGACGCCTCTAAATTAAGTAACTACAGGCCTATATCACTCGCGACAGCCATTGCTAAAGTATTGGACGGTGTTATTGATATTCAGTTAAGACAACACCTACAGTTTCATGATGCACAGTTTGGCTTTCGCCCTGGTTTGTCAACAGAAATGGCTATACTGAGTCTCAAGCATACCGTCCGATACTACACTGACAGAAGCACGGCTGTCTATGCCTGATTCTTAGATCTATCTAAAGCATTTGATTAATGAGAGAATTGAATAATGGAACTGACCTAGCCCTACCATGCTGACATCTGTCACCCGCACCATGCTACCGAGCAAACGCTGTAATATAAACTCTTTTGCAAAAAAACGGGCACTTTAGATTTTTTTCTCTACTTCAATGAAGAAGAACAAGAAAGAAGTTTTATGATGTTGAAATTAACAAAAGAAAAACAATTTTTATTTTTCGAACTGAACTCACTGGGAAATTATGTAGTGGGGTGGAACAAACACGTTCGCGAGGCTCACCGCGATGCCCGACTGTGTTATCAAGAGTGGCTGTTATACAACAAACCTACTTCTGGATCTATTTATGCAAATATGTGCACATCGCGAAATCTTTTTAAAACTAAATTAAAATATTGTCAAAATAATCAAGAGAAAATTAAATAGAGAAGATATACTAGCATCTTGTCATAAAAGTAAACAATTTAATAATAATAATAGTCGTTACGGTCAATGGCCCTATCGCTAAGAGCCTCGACCAACATCTCAAGAGGCTCTCGTTGGGTGGCTGGGTGAAGGGCCTGATTCAGAAGGCAGTCCTCCTTGATACGGCGCGTATTGTGAGGAGGTTCCTGTCTCTGGGGCCCTAACCACCGGTAGCTTGGACCCTGCACCCGCTACCGGCGGATCACTATTTTCTATATTTTTAAATGTTTTTTTTTAATGTTTTTATAAAAATATTTAAAATAAATAAAGGAGATAATAATAATAATAGTTTATTTGTACATTTCACACATAGTAACATTGAACAGGAATAAAACAGGTAATAGTTTATTTGTACAACGGTGGACAATAGAAATATAAATGAACAATTTGACTCCTAAACTAAGTAAGAAAATACTTGTATCTCAGGAGTTATAGTTCCTCCTCTTAGATCAACATCATTACAAACACAGTAATTTACAATAATACAATAAAGTTTATAATAAGACGTGTAACAGTTTGTGGGGGAATAAAAAAGACCAGAAACAATATCAATTATTATGCAGCGATTTTTAGAATCATTTCCGTGTTGTCGTAAGACAGATTCTGCAACCAATCAGATAATTTAGTTTTTAGTGTGTATCTGTTTAATGTGTAAATGCTGATTAGACGATGAACCTTATTATAAATACGCGCGCTAATAATGACAAACTGTTGACTTGCAAATGCGGTACGATGCTGGGAGGAATCACAGACCGGGTGACCTCGACGTCTGACGGGAACGTTCGAGTCGAACGGAAGCATGGAGTGGCGGCGTAGTACTACACGCAAAATGAAGAGTTGACGCACAGTGAGGACTTGGGATTCGGAGTACAACAGGGCAGTTGAATAATCTCTACGCTTAAAATGCATAACTTTGAGAATCGCCCTTTGAGCACGTTCAATTTGAAGCAAAAGGTTTTTATGAGTGCCTCCCCATACTGATATACAATACGTGATGACTGAAGCACATAAACTCTGGTAAACCAGGGATAAGGTTGCTGGATCTGCTGCATGTCTCAATTTCTTAAACAAATAAATAAGCTTTCTCGTACGTGAGCATAAAGCTTCAATGTGAGTGCGCCAGGTAAGTTTTGCATCGATATAAACCCCGAGGTATTTGATACTAGAGACTAACGAAAGTGCCAGACAGTTACAGGAGGTGCCTTGACCTGAGCAAGAATGAACTTTTACAGCACTGGATTCTGTAGGTGATGGGACTGAGTTGGGCAGTGAGAAACGCATTAACTTAGTCTTGTCGGTATTGAGAGTTAACAAGTTAGCTGAGAGCCATTCCGTCACAATGCAAAGGGAGCGTTCCGTTCTAGCTTTAGCCCTAACGCAATCAGAATCATAGAAAGAAAGAAAAGAAAGAAAAACAGTTTATTCGCGTGAAAATGACGCACACAAACTATACAAGAAAAGCGAAACACAAAATAATAAAACATAACAAACCACACAAAACAAAAAAAAAACATAAGTACACACAATAAAGTTTTTGGAAATGTGCGTCACTACCCCGCGAAACGGCTACACGCTCAGCATAATGCCGCGGCCCGTGCACGAAGGCACGAATCCACGGCGCTGGTTTTCAGCGTAAGCCGGCGGTGTGTATCGCTGTCAGAGACCATTAAAATAAGTAACTAAAAAAAAACAATAAAAATATATAATATGTACAGACATAAACAATAAAATATGTGGCAACATTTCAATGCGTCTCAAACCACAGACAATAAAGTTTGTCTGTCATCGTTCGTGTCTTGAGATAGGTTTTATTTTCTGTGCTTGCGTTGCGCAACAGTTTGACAAATGAGCCATGCGTCCGACCAACCACATCGCACGAGAATTAGAGTTATGTAAGCTTGAACATCAATGGCGTCAGGAAAATGATGATGTAATGAGTGCCACTGTGCTACAGCAATGATTGTGTCAATGTTTATAGTGTTTATGAGTGAAATGTTGAATAAGAGTATGATGATGAACCTACGGAGTTGGAGGGAACCCGTGCAATGCACATAGACAATAAGTGCCGTGTCGTCTGCATACGTGAATATGTCACAGATTGGTATAGACATTTTGCACAAATCATTAATGTATATCAGAAATAAGGTTGGACCTAATATACTTCCTTGCGGTACGCCGAATTTGACACACTCATATTCACTTCTATGAGAATTAATTTTGACACATTGAATTCTTCCAGTTAAATAATCAGTGAACATTTTTAACGCAAGGCCGCGAATTCCAATGTTCTCCAGCTTAGAAAGCAGCATGGGGACAGAAACAGAATCGAATGCTTTACATAGATCGAGAAAGACACCGTAGCATTTTAATTTTTTATCTAATTTTGCGACTACGCTATTAGAAAGACCTAGCACAGCGTCTTCTGTCGAGATCCCCTGTCTAAAGCCATATTGGTTATTGGCGATAATATTGTACTTAGAAAGATAAGCCACTAGAGAATTGTTCAATATTTTTTCGAGAATTTTAGACAAGGAACTCAATACTGAGATGGGTCGATAGTTTGAAACACTGATTGGATGGCTCTCTTAAAGACTGCAGGAAATGGACCGTATCGATTGCGCGATTGCAGATGTGTGTTATGGGTGGAGTGAGAATAGAGCTGGATTGCTTCAGGATTGTCACTGGAATGTTATCAATCCCAGTCGCGCAATCGGAACGAAGGCTACACAATATCCCATACACCTGAGATTCAACAACCGGCAAAATAACGAGTGAATTAAGCGGAGGTGACTGGGCTGACGGGGAAGGGGTACAAGGAGAATTGATTTTGGATGCTAAGTTTTCCCCAACACTTGCGAAGTATCTATTTATTTGGTTGACCGAAGTCTTGATATCGGCTGTGCCGCTGATAAGTTCATCGGGTGGCTGATGTTGGACACTACAGTTTGTAATAGGTTTGATGTAGCTTTAATATTATTTTTAGCCCTCAGCAGCTCGTCTCTATCATGTGCTCGTTTTAGCTTTTTCAATATTTTATCTAGAAAGTTGCGGTAACGTGTGTACGTTGTTTTCAGTATAGGACTGTCTGGAGATAATTTCAATTTTTGGTGTAGCATGTCCCGGTTTTGGGTGCAACGAATAAGACCCGTTGTCATCCAAGAGTTTAGTATACGCGTTCTGTTAGAGACCCTCGTGGTTGAACAATGCTTAGAGCAAATTTGTTGAAGCATAGCGACGAATAGATCTGCAGCGAGGTTTGGGTCGGATTCCCTCAGTACGGGACCGAAATCGGTACCATCCAGTTCGGTTTTGATGGCTGAGTGGTTGTAACGATGTACAGTAGACTTTAGTGCTTTGGCAGAGTTACCATTGACTTTCAAGCTCAGGACGATTGGAAGGTGGTCTGTTATGTAAGTGTCAAGCACAATAACGCTAGCGGAGGTTTTTGTTTTTATTAAGATGTGGTCTAGACAACTTTCTGATCTAGTGGGAAGCAAATGAGCCGGTAAAAGTCCGATAGACGCACAGAGGGTGAGATAGGCATCTGAGTGGCGGTCGTGATTATTGGGTTTGATATCGATATTTATATCTCCAACTAGTATTACGTTATTAAATCGTTGTAACGGATGTCTAGGCTATTATAAAAAAAAATCTAAATCTTGGAACGATGGAGAGCGATAAACGCAGATAATAGCTGTATTGCCTGTGTTACATACTAAGCAGTTTGCATCACGAAATGGAGGTTCGGTGATAGTGCAATGCATAGTGTTTTTTGTAAAAATCACCACGCCATCATTTTGTAGGGGGTTATTTTGGCTAGCATGGCTCGAGTAACCTTGAAGAATGGGCAGGGCTCCTGAAACTTTTAACCAACACTCCGTGAAAACAATAACGTCAAAATCAATTTTAGTCGTAGATAACATAGTTACAAATTGATTAAAATTTTTGTTAATGCTTCTAATATTTATGTGGATTAATTTGAGGTTTAAGTGAGGGAATTTAACAAATCTCGAGCACTGTCCTGGCGGACATTGATGTGTATTAGCTACAGAAATGTTATCAATGTCAATATTAATGTTATTAATGTTAGCCATTTGTAGGGATAAGAGTTTTTCAATTAGATACATCACTATAATTCCGTGAGTCGATAATAATATAATGGCGCACACATGAGAGAAGCATAACATAATAGGGGTACCATTATAGCACTTCTGCCGGAGTGTGACACGCAAGCATTACACCACCGCAAGGATGGAATCATCGTGGGGTCGCAAAAATACGCTGAATAATATTGATAGAAAAGTGAGAGTTTGAAGTTAGATTACAAAATAATATGTGTGTAAAGCAATACTTTTAAAAGAGTAAAATGAGACTAAGAAAATTACATACCAACGGGGATCCCGGGATTTAACATGCAAATTAATAAAAAGTGGAGTACAAAAATATAGTCAATTATTGATATTAAATATGGCCATGCAACGTTCCGATTTTATTTGGGTTGGCTTGTCTTCAGGATTTTTTCGCATGAAGATCTTTCCATTCAAGCTCCAACATGACAGCTTGTGAGTTTTGGCAAACTGACGGCATTCGTAAAAGAGCTTTCTCATAGAAGATGTCAGGTGCTCAGCAGCGTAGATGGGTTTTCTTTCGCCAGGTAACCCGATTGTATGAGTGTTCAGCTTGTCAACGGTAGCACGCTCTTTATTAAAACGGCGAACATTTGACAGGAAGTCATGTTTGCGGGAGACAGATGTAAATTCAGCGACGATTGAGCGAGAAGATCCTGATTTACCTGGGAGGCGGTGAATATCGCGTAAGTGAGTTTCATGTATTTCCAAATCTACGGCCTTCCCAACTCCAGTGATAACTGTTAAGAGATCCTCTTGTTTTTCATTATCCTTAGCTGGTACATTACGCAATTCAACGGCCGCAGATCTAGTATGAAGCTGTAAGTCCTGGATTTGTTTGTCCATTTGCTCAAGCAATTCATTATCCTCCTTTTTCTTCTTTTCTAGATCACACACTCTGCTCAACATCTCCTCATAATCCTTAGTGATGGAGTTCATGCCTTTTTCCAGTTCAATGGTCGTTTTCTGCACATTGTTCTTTTAGCGCAGAGACATCCTTAGATAGGGACGAAAGCATGGCATTTTGTTCTGATTGCCATGAAGTCAACCTAATATCGTGGTCAGCCTTCCACGAGTTTAATAGTTCCAGGAGCTCATTTTTCAACTCGAGGCAAGCGCATGACGTCGATTCAGAGGTACGGGGTTTGTTAGGTAATTCATTTGGTCGATGTGGCAGCATGTCTGGTGCTATGAGCTGTAAAGATAGATATATCTATACCACACTCTCCTAGCGTAGTCTTAACCCACCGACTCAATGTTTGAGCCGAAACTAATTTATGTGGTTTTCTCACAGCGATAAATAGGCTATTTACATTACAACGTAGTGAACTAGTAAATCTAGATAAGCTAAAAGGGTCAGGACTGGACAGATTTCCGGTTTTTCGCGAAAAAATGGTAAAATAAGACTTGGTTGCATGGTTCCTATCTCTGATGTTTTAATAATATCAGGTAATTTAATAGTGATCTTATCAGCATGAGTTTGTATGTTATTTATATCAATTTTTGCTAAAGTTTGCATTCGGTGTGCAGTAACCAAGGATAATAAAGTGACTAATTTACGTGAAAGTTTATCTAAACCCAAGCTATCGTTAGGATACCAAGAGGACAAAATGTTAAGGACTTTAGACGAATCCCAAGTTGTGTTATACTTGGGCAAGGGTGGTCGAAGTCACTATCGCTGACATTTTCAATTAGAATTAAGGCAAAAGCCGATCGACCACTGTTTAAAGTCCCATATTGGGCACCTGAATCAAACAATGTTGTTAGAAATAGAATCGCATCATTGATTGATGCCCGAAAATGTCGATATTTTTAGATAAACAAAAATTATACCATTTTTTACGACAGGTGTCATATTGTTTTATCGATGTAGCAGGAGGGAAGCCAACATTATGCCAATTGCAGGTAATGGAACATTTCTTCTCAGCAACGAGTCCCGGACACGAGACCGGCAGCCAGGGTAAACCGAGGGTGTGCATTGTTGTTGCTGGATGGTGATAAAGTTGTTTGTTTATTTGGATCAAAATACAAAACAGATGATACAAGAAGCTTCCTGAATAGAGGGTACCAAGGTTGGGTGGGCCATAAGGGGACCACTACAATACCAGTAGCTTCATCTTTAACAATTTTTCGTAGCGTTTTTAGGGCCATTGAAAAAGGAGGGAATGCGTAAAAGTAAATTTGTGACCATGATAAGGTAAATGCATTTATGGCCATAGCGTCAGGATCTCTGAACCAGGATATATATTTACGACATTTCTTTTAACACGACTTGCAAAAATGTCAACATCAGGAAAACCAAACGTGTTTGTTATTTTGTAAAAAAACTGAGTCGCTCAATTCCCACTCAACATCTGGATGAATTCTACGTGATTCTGCGTCGGTTATTGTATTATCTGCCGAACTAATGTATGATGCGTACACAATAATATTCCTAGATTGACACCATTCCCATAATTCTTTTGTTATGCGTGTTAGATGTGGATATTTTATGCCTCCCATCCGATTGATGTAGGATATGGCTGTAGTGTTGTCTATGCGGAGTAGTATTTGACAACTTTTCATTGTTACGGCAAAAACTTTTAAACCAAAAAAGGCAGCAATGATTTCTAAATAGTTTATATGATGTAATCGTTCTTCAACTGTCCATGCCCCACTAGCTGTCTCTTTCCCACACACCGCACCCCACCCCGTAGTCGAAGCATCACTAAAAATTTCCAGGCAGTATTCATCATATTTAATTTTACTAATAGGGTTATCTAATGCATTCAACCACCAATCAATATCTGACGATAAGTATGACGGTATGTTCATATAATTGTCGTAGTTTTTTATGGGTCAATTTTTAAATTTAATCATTTGCATCTTTCAAATTATTTTGTGTATAGCCATCTGTATTCGACGGCAGGGCAAGCAGAACACAATAGACCCACTAAACTTGCAAAATCTCTTCTCATCGTGATATGTTTTGAAAGGTATGTAATTTTTTTTTTATTTTATTAGATTTTTCTGTAGGTAAACTGATTTGAATTTTTTTAGTATCGATTATGTATTCAAGATATTTATATGATGTCTTAGGCAATAAGCATAAACCCTAAAGCTGACAACAGTTGCTGTGTTACCGCTATGTTTTCTAAACAAACATCGTAAGAATTGCCAATAAGCAACAAATCATCTAAATAAATACTAGATATATAACCACAGGATCTGAGCAGCCTGACAACCGGTTTCATTATCTTAGTAAATACAAAAGGTGCCGTATTTAGGCCGAACGGTAACACATTAAATTCATAGAAAACATTGTCAAATTCGCATCTAAGATATTTTTTATAGTCATCATGATTTTTTATTAAAAAATACGCGTCTTTTAAATCTACCGTTCCCATAAAATTATTTTCCGATACTTACTAGTTTAATTGCTGTACGTAAATCCTCGAGCTTAAAATGTTGTGTTTCTATAAATTCATTAAGATTTTTTATGTTAAGTATGAATCTATGTTTACCGTTGGGTTTAGGTATCAAGAATATGCTTGATAGAAACTGCCCTTCACAAGGGTTGCAATGAGAGATAGCTCCAGTGCATATCAATTCGCCAATACATTTTTTGAAATTTTGTTTTTCTGATGTTGAGTGGATTCTTTTATTGGGTATAGTATACTGTATAACACGAGCTGAAAAAGGTATTTTATATCCAGAAATCCATGACAGAACAGTCGGCATAGAAGTTAGTTGGAATAAACCTCGACGGCCGCTATGGCTCACGCACAATGGTCCACTTGAAGGATTAAGTGCGGAAACCAAACCCAATAACATAGAACATAGAACATAGTTAGTTCTGACCAATTGTCATAAAAAAGTGCCAGTCTACCAGCGTAATTGCTTACCCCGGCATCTAGCGACGACTGCGGTAGGGAGCTACCGCAGTCGTCGCCCGTGTTGCGGGCGTTGTCTGCTGCCGACCTCGATAAGACCCGCGCGAGGTGCCTGCGGGCGGATTTCTCTATGCAGGCTTCCTCGTCCTCTGAGTCCTCGTTTGCTTGCGACTCGGGGGAGGAGCCTGCCAGTTTAAATGGTTCCGTTGTTGGAACGTCGATTGAGGCGGAGGCGGCGCTGTCTTTATTCTGTTAGTGGGTGGCCGAGATATGGTTGATTTTAATTCTGCTCCTGTTTTTGTAATTGTCTTTGAAATTTTTAATGTTTCAGCTAAGTCTGATCCGAAAAGGTGTTTGTCACTTATTGTTTTCTGTAGTTGTTCTTTTATTCCCTTTTTTAAATTGTGTAATATAAAGTTCCGGCGGAATGTTGAGTCCGAGTGTTGGTTGTCACAAAGGAGGCGTACAGTGTCCATCATCATTTGTATTAATTCCGTGTCTTTGTCCTCTTTACCAATCATAAGCGTAATAGCATTACTTAAGCATGAAATGGCACAACCTAACTGTTTTTGTTTCATCTCAATACCCTTATCTCTTTTTAAGACAACTTCTGATATGGCTGCTTTTATTTCTAAATTCAGTTCCGGCGAGTCAATTAACTTGCAATTACTAGGAGGTAAGTATCTTTCCATCAACTCCTTACGAAGTTTGCTGGACAAGCCCTTAGTAGCCAGATGCTGTAGCCGAACAGCCAGGTCAGTCGAAATTCTTTGCCGTAGATCTTTTCCACAGACGGATCCTCTCCAAATATTTCTAATACTTTCGAGTCCAGCTCGATGCGCGGAGGTGTGTCAGTTGCAATAAGGACTTCAGTCTCCGACAAAGGAACCAGTGGCTGTGATGTACTTGTGGATGGAATTGGGTCTGCAGCGCTAGTTGAGGGAACTGGGTCCAAGGCACTGCTCGATGGAATTGGGTCCCCAGCGCTCATGGATGGCTCATCACAATATTCTGGTTCCAATTCCACTACTTCCTCAAAAGGTTCTTCGTCGTAGTATCGACATCTGGGAGAGGGTGTATCCCCATTGTTATTGAAATGAAACGGACTAACGGATAGTTAATTTACAACAATAAGATAAGCGCACGCAGGTGGACCCGTGTATCTATGGATATAGATATGTACCGCGTGCGGCTTAGTATCTCCGGTGAAGTGACAGTCCCAAAGATTGCCCGCATCGCCCGTTTAGCTTCACGTATACTAACAAGGTAACAGTTCTTATAACTGATCGCAATATTAGCCTTGCACGTGAAATAGAACAAAACAAGTTACTTATAACGTCAATGAGTTCGAAGTGTTAACCCCAAAAGTTAACCGCAACGACTTATCACAACGTTGAAAAACGTTGAAGTAATTAAGCAACTTTATTAATATATCGATTTTTCGGAATTATGTGACACTTGACTAACCACTGGAATGCGACGTCGATCGTGTCTCTCGCTGAAGTTTCTGTTCCCATGTCTTTAACTTTTTTGTGATATATTTGTAATCATGTTTACTTTTTCGTTTCCCCATGACACTTTTAAACTATACACTGATAATATTATATTTAAGAAAATTATGTGCGCTCCGGCAGAGCACTGAACTGTGAATGAGCAATAGAACAGGGTATCGAGCAAAGGAAATATGTCTACCCTCACTTAAAAATAATGCAATATTTTTTTTAGTTTTAGATATAGGGCTTTGTACTTTCAGTGCGCAAAGGCAACACCGTACGTGTTACTACATTGTGCAATTCGTAGTACAGGTGACGTCAGCACGGCCCCACTCACTGCGCTGGCGCGCGCGCTGTGTACGTTAGTTTCGCCGTGTGGTGACTAATCTCGTTGGTCTGTTGGTAGGGCGCGCGACTGCAGACTCAAGCGCCGCCGGTTCGAATCCGCATGGGACAGAACCAATCAAGCAACACAAAACTGGGACGTGACACTGATTTATCTATTTGTTTCACTCTAAGGCCGCCTATTAGGAGGAGCCTATGATATAAAAACACTAAAGAGTAACAAGGAATCGTAATTTTGAGTATTGACCAATCACTAATTAGCACAAAAAATCACAATTGCCCAGGTGACAGAGGTTCACTGCACACGTCCGTACTAAGTCGCGGCACACGGAGGTCACGGAGGTAATGTATATGTATTTAAAAAAAAAGTAGTGCATGTAGTTTATCAGTTATCTGGTTTCCATAGTACAAGCTCTGCTTAGTTTGAGATCAGATGACCGTGTGTGAACAATGTCCTGAGATATTATTATCTCCTTTATTTATTTTTTAAACTTATTTTATTACATTTTTAAATATTTTTATAAAAACATTAAAAAAAAACATTTAAAAATATAAAAAATAGTGATCCGCCGGTAGCGGGTGCAGGGTCCAAGCTACCGGTGGTTAGGGCCCCAGAGACAGGAACCTCCTCACAATACGCGCCGTATCAAGGAGGACTGCCTTCTGAATCAGGCCCTTCACCCAGCCACCCAACGAGAGCCTCTTGAGATGTTGGTCGAGGCTCTTAGCGATAAGGCCATTGAAAAAAAAAAAAAGAAAAGAAAGATTAAGAAAAAAAGAAAAAAAGAAAAAAAAAGAAAAGAAAGAAAAAAGACAAAGAAAAAGAAAAAAAAAAAAAAAAAAAGAAAAAAAAAGAAAGAAAAAAAAAGAAAAAAAAAAAAAAAAAAAAAAAAAGAATAAAAAAAAAGAAAAAAAAAAAAAAAAAAAAAAAAAAAAAAAAGAAAGAAAAAAAAAAAGAAAAAAGAAAAAAAAAGAAAAAAAAAAAAAAAAAGAAAAGAAAAAAAAAAAAAAAGAAAAAGAACTATTAAGTACCTTTTTCAGGCGACCGAAGAAGCGCTCCTGCAACGATTGTTTCACGTCAGGTCCGTTAATGCCTAACCCCTCTGACATACCCAGGTATTTGTAGGTATCAGTTGCGGAGAGTGATCTCAGGTTTATAGAATCTGAGAGTTGTAGTCCCTCAGATTCCACAATCCCGCCCCGCTTTACATGCATGACTGCACATTTATCTACACCAAATTCCATCCTGATGGAATCACTAAAAGTTTTAGTTACTTTTAGTGACTCCAGCAGTTGCAATTTGTTGGTGGCAAACAGTTTCAAATCATCCATATAAAGCAGGTGGGATATTACCTGACCCCCTCTCCGCAAAGGACAGCCCAGCCTTGTACCCTCCAGCAGAGTGCTAAGAGGGTTCAAGGCTAAACAAAACCACAGTGGACTCAGACTGTCGCCCTGGAATATTCCCCGCTTAATCCTAATAGGTTCGTTGCTCCCCTGAATTTGTCGGCATCCTGGATAGCGAAGAACCGTCCTCCACTGCCCCATACACGTCGTTAGGAAGGTGCTCAGAGTTGTATCAATTTTGTACAACTCTAACACCCTCAAGAGCCATGTATGCGGCACCGAATCAAAGGCCTTCTTATAGTCTATCCAACATGTCGACAAATCCTTTCGGGATCGACGGACCTGTTGGCTTATGGCCATGTCAATGAGGAGTAGCTCCTTGGTGCCGCGGGACCCATTCCTACATCCATTTTGAGAGACAGACATAATAGAATTCTTTTCTAAATGAGAATTAATTTTCTCTCTCAAAATGGATGTAAGAAGTTTATAGACCGTCGGCAAACAAGTGATCGGCCTATAATTTTTGGGTTCCGTGGCATCACCTGACTTATGGAGCAGGTGGGTAACTCCTGTTGTAAAGAGCTGTGGCAGCGAACCAGACTCTAAGGCCGACTGGAATTGCGATGCTAAGCACGCGTGTGAACTTTGCAGCCATTTAAGCCAAAAATTGTGCAGTCCGTCCGGTCCCGGAGATTTCCAGTTCGGTATCGGGAGGCAGCACTGGCTACATCGGAGGAAGTAATTATTACTTCTTCCATCTCCGGTATGGCGTCACACACGCGCTCAACATCCCGCATCCATTCAGCCTCAGTATGGCAAACGGGCACCGACCAGATGTTACGCCAGAATATGCTAGTGGCATCATCATCCGGGCGGCATACGTCTGCCACATTTTGCTCAGGTCGCTCCCATGCTCTATACACCCACCTTTGATCACGCTGGAATATGCGATTCTGGGTATACCGCTCAACCCGTCGCTTATACCTACGGATACGGCTTGCCCATGCATAGACCTTCTGCTTCAGGAAGTCAATGCGCTCTGTGACACGGGACATATATTCTTGAGGACTGATTCCAGTCCCCGAGAACGCCCGCCTCACAAAGCGCATCACTCTAGGGCGAGTATTGCCCTCCCTGAAGCAGTATAGTTTGCCGATGAGCACCCTGGTATTATATATATTATATAATATATTATATTATTATTATTATTATTATTATTTACATTTCTCGGGACCCTGGGATCCCGGACCTTTGGAAGGCGTACGAGGAGCCGAAGCCAACTCGCAGAGGCCCCTTAAATAATTTTAAATGATAAGGAGGCACCAACCGCCGATTATCCCTCTATTCACTATGCAAGTGCACCCAAGGACAACCCCCGGTTGGTGCAGGACTATTGTTGTGCGTGGAAACGAAACATATTGGGCTATGGGTCTGGGTGGCTAATGTGGATTGGGTTACTTGAACTATGGAGGAACTATGTCCCCTGCCTGACCAATGTTATACATATATTATACACGGATAAAATGGCAGGGGGTGACTTGCACACTCAGTAATGGGTCCCCGGAAACGGCCGCTAGCACAAAGTGACGTAGCGACACGGGGGCAACACTTCCTGAGATGCTTGAGGAGTGGAGAGGTATCCCACGGCTATCAGGACAATCCCAGAAGTTCGGTCAAGATCCCTACCAGCACCTTACTGGAATACTTCCTTCCTCCAAGCACGTTGGCTCTTGCGAATTTCCACTCAAGCCGGTCAATAAAGGCAAGAAAGAGGTGGGAGCTCTGTTCCTCGTCAGTGTTCACTCCAGCCGGCCAGTTAAGGCAAGCCAGAGATGAGGACAAGATTTCTCCCGAGAGATAGGGTCCGTGGGGTCGCTACAGCCCAACAGCTCGCCACATGCTGCCCTGCGGGTTTCTGTATCTCTCTTGGTTTGGCTCCTCATCCTAGGATGAGGAGCGTAAAAGTAATTCATTCATTCATTCATTCGTTCCGGCAAAGTAATTCTACCGGCACAGACCTAAAGTTCGGAGCGCGCAAGTCCCACCACGACGTCAACGTAGAGCTACAGTGGTGGAGATAATATTATTATTATTTCGTTTATTCATATTTTCTTTTCTTATAAAATACATTTTTAAATTATTTCTTAAAAAATATTTAAAAAAAAAACATTTAAAAATATATAAAATAGTAGTCCGCCGGTGTCGGGAGCAGGGTCCAAGGCACCGGTGGTTAGGGCTGCAGAGATAGGAACCTCCTCACGATTCGGGCCGTATCAAGAAGTACTGCCTTCTGAATCTGGCCCTTGATCCAACCGCCTAACAAGAGCCTTGAGAGATGGTGGTCGAGGCTTTCGGCCATCAGGCCATTGGCCGTTACGACAATCGGCACAATGACAGCCGAGCTCACATTCCATATGTCAACAACCTCGTGAGCTAAGTCGAGATATTTTATTTGTTTCTCTTTCTCAGCTTTCACGAGGTTCTCGTCATGTGGAATGGTAACATCGACTATCATTGCGCGGCGCGCTAATCTATCTATCACTACAATGTCAGGCTTATTGGCGACAATAGTCTTTTCAGTAATGATAGACCGATCCCAGTACAACGTCACATGGTCATTTTCGAGAACTGGGTCGGGCACATACTTGTAATATGGTACCTCAGATTCCACAAGTTTATATTTCAAAGCAAGTTGCTGGTGAATAATCCTGGCGACTTGGTTATGCCTGTGCAAGTACTCGCCGTTAGCCAGACGAGAACAACCAGAGATAATTATGTCTGATGGACTCACCCGGACGGTGACATGCCCGACACACGTCCACCGTCCCGTCCCTCATAATATGTTTCCGGTAGTTATTCGTTAAGATAACTTCGTCCATAATTGCACAGTTGAAACCTTCAGTTTCCCCGAAAAGGTCACCAAAACGTAGCCAGGATACGGACGCTAAGAAATCTACACCGGGCTCATGAAGAGCCCGATAGAAGCGCCCGTGAAGCTCCTTGCTTTGCCATATCCCCTTGCGGTCATCGGTAGTAACTACTACAGGTTTGCGCCAGTTCTCTTTAGCCATGGAGAGCGGGGTGAGCCCCTTGTCTACTGCGACCACATCACGGTGCATACCCACTTCGGCTTTTAAAAAATATTCCCTGAGGCTGCACATTTCGCGGTTGTGTAGGGTCTTCGCATTTAAAAAGCCTCGACCCCCGCACTTCCGCGGAACAGTAAACGCTCAAAAGTCCATAAGCATGCTAAAGATTACATTGCTATGAACTGTGCGAGCACGAACCAGTACGTGTGCGTGTATGAGCCAACATTCCGCAGATAACACACACTAATGAATTGTCGCATGTCGTCGTACTACGCGAAATAACATTATATTTCTGTTGAGTTTAGAATAACTCGTCATAGTGGCGACCTGTTCTTACCATTGCATTGCTAAAATTCGCATAAACATAACATGTGCTGGTAGCTGTTTGGGCTAAGCAATGGTTTCACGATCAATGAAGTCTGAGTTCGAATCTTAATCACAATGTTGGACTGTTTTTTGTTTCTTTGGAACCATAATAATATATTTCTATTTTAAGCAAAAACTTGTAAGATGTTTATGTTCATTTATTATTTATTTTTATAAGAAGTTAAATATTAGTTATTGTATTATTATTTAACTAATTACGAAGGTGACAGCCGGAGGACTTAAAAAAAACCGAAATTAATTTAGAATAAAAGTTTAATTACTCAAAATTACAATATTAGCTTATATTAAATTTTAATTCTAGACTTGGACGATGCTAGTACCGAAGTGCCGAAAAAATTATTATAAAAATACAATATTCTAAACGATTGCAAAGTGCGGATGCGGCATCAGCAGATTGGAAGTAGGTGATCGGCCGCGACACGAGGCGTCGAGTCAGCGGTCTTCGTGTTGCAATTTTATGTGGAAAACATCTGTTGTAGGTAAATGGCTATCATGTCGCTATTCAGCCGTTTTGGTGTAGGCAGGGCACGTAACACCTCCCCCCTCAGAACAGCAACTATTTGAGCAATTTCAGCGAGAATGTTGCTGGTGCATTTTTCTTGATTGTAGGTGATTCTGCATCTTCGTAATGATGATTTTCAGCGCTCTCATCTGGTGACTGTGGCTTTCTGAGCTTTGTGCAAACATTGTACCGACGACGTATAGTGAGAATAACGATCAGTACAGTTGCACCGAATATTAGGACGTATAGTGGGATAGTCGTATGGTAAATTGATCGTTCCAGGTTTGCGTGATCGATCTGTAGAGGTTGTTGCATTAAGATTTTATCTTCGATCTCGTGCAGACTTTTCAGGTGTAGTGAGTTTAGCTTTAGGTGTGGAATAGCTTGATTGATGATGCTCAGGTTCATTGGTATTTCGGTGATTTTCAGCGGTTGTCCTTTTATATGATCATTCATGTTGATGATAGTAAATTGGTCGGTGCGTAGTAGGCATTTTTGCGGGATGGTGGCGAGATAACTTCCGTGTAGCGAGATGAATTCTTGACGTTCGCAATGTAGCTCGGTTCGAGTTGGTTGTGGAAAGGTGAGAGTATAGCGTCTGTCGTCCAGTTGCTCCATGGCTTCTTTAGTCAGCGTGAGTTTAGTGGGCAGGCATGACTTCTGTAGAGATTGATGGAGGATGAGTCCTTGGATGCAGTCTATATGTCCTCTCGTCGGTTGATGGTTGACTTCTTCTTCGCAGAGATGAATCCGGTTGAACTTCGGGCATTCAGCCTCTATGTACTTGAAAACTTTCCCATTGGTTGCAATGAAAGGGTAAGGAGGAATGAAGGTGTACATAAATTTATTGGGAACTATTGCTAATCTATATAATTCAAACTGATCGGGAGAAATTATTGGGATTTTAAATATGATAACTATTCTTTTTCCTGTATAATAATAACCGGGTTTTATAACTGTATAATATTCTCTTAGATCCGCCTCTAGCAATTGGTCTGATCCGTATATAGACCTTAATCGTTTAGTCATATTACCTAAATTATCTATGCTTAAAGTACTATTGGTGAGTGCTCGATGCACGTATAAAAGCTAAGGTATCTTCTATCCTAGTTATTTCTAGAAATAAGTCGGCTGTATTGTCGCTAATTATAGTTAACAATTGAGCAAACTTTGCGTATCTTATAAGGTCAGTTTTTGCAGAAGCTTTCTCGTCTAAAAGTAAGCTTAAGGTACTATTGATTCTCTCCTGATTGCTTACAATTTTTGAGAGCAAATTACTATATCTAGTCATCCAAACTTTATTAAGACTTATATGCTCGTTTAACTCCGATACTATCTTGTCATCATTATTTTCTAACAAATGAATGGCATTATTGTACGTTTGGGCATCCGATTGATCTAAGTTACCAGTTATGCTTTTTATAACTGAACCTAAACCGTCTATGAGACCTCTTTTGCTACGACCGGGTTCTAAGGTTTTTAACTGAGATCTAATCATCTCCAATTTATTAGATAAATGATTAATCTGAAGTTCGTATAAAACAAAGGTTTGATTATCTAGTTTGGTTTGGAAATATTCTAGTTGGTTAATTACGGAGTCGAGTCTTTGTTCAATATCGGTTAAGTCTATGTATTGCAGAAAAGAATGGTAATGCGTTATAAGTCTTGCTTGTCCAAGGTTGAAAGGTAAGAGTCCGGGTCCTTCGTCCAAGCTTTCAAGTCTTATCTCGAGCGCCAGTGTTGTGTGAACGGTGACCGCAAGTAGTATCCTGTAACAATTTTGAAGTCTTAGGGCAACGTTTGAGTCGGGACTTAGCTACGGGGCCTTTCTTTTTAGATGTATATATGTGAATCGGAAGGTCAGCCAGCACAGTGTCATGAGTATAACGCGGTGCAAATTTTTGTCGACTAGCTACTGGGTTACTAATGAAGACTTGCTGCTCTGGTTGGTATTCTATTTCGGGCTCTCTGTCCTTATTCCTGTTCTGTATTATGTTCGTCCGGTCAGTAAGTGTGAAGTCGTTAATAAGGTCGTATACAGTTTTCATCTGGTCTCGGTGTGTTAAAAGATACTGTTGCATTAAGTGTTCGGTCATGTTAATGTCGAGTGGGTCTCTTGGATCAAAATGTCCTCTAATTATGTCATGGGGTCTGCACTTTGTAAAACTGTGAATTGTACTATTGTAGGCTAGTATAGCATAAGGCATGAGGTTGACCACCGGGTCATCTTTATGACGTAATCGTAAGATACGAAGATGTTCTAGTAATGTAGAGTGAAATCGTTCTACAATTCCGTTATCATTAGGAGAGTGAGCTAGTGTTCTATGGTGGTTAATTTTATGTAATCTAGTAAATTCAGTAAATAATTGATTTGTAAACTCGGTACCGTTATCGGTTACGATAGTGAGTGGAAGACCGTGATGTGTACAATAGTTTAAAATTGCCTGAAGAATACTAATCGCTGTGCCATCTCTTAAATAGTATGCCTGTCCGTATTTTGAGAAAACGTCTACGACTGTAAGATACTTTTCATTTTGGGCTGTAAAGAGGTCCATATGTACTATCTCAAATGGTTTGGTAGCTGGGGGTACTAAATTTAGTTGGGGTCTAATTGGATTCCTATCATACTTGGCTTGTCCGCAAATTGTACACTCATTAATATATTTAGTTATTTCATCCCTCATCTTAGGCCAATAGTATTTCCGGGAAAGAGCAAGATAACATTCGTTTATGCCTCTGTGGTTGGTTTTGCCTTCGTGATAATGTTTTATGATCTGTTGCTGCCTTAAATATTCTTTAACGTCTTCTAGTTCAGTTTTTGTAAGCACTAAGTTCATAGCTGAGCTTTTAAAGTGGTTTTGGATAATAGGTATTATTGAATACATTCCTAAGGGCGGAGTTATCTTTAAAGCGGTTTTAACTTTCGGTTTGACATAATCTTTTATGGCATTCACTACGTCTTGCTCTAAGTTAGACTCTGAGACTTGGATATGTGTGCGAGTATGTGTGTCGAAGGGTTTAGTAGCTGTTGTCCGTTTAATGTAAGGGCTGTTACTCACTATAGTTATGCATATTTGCCGGTGAAATTTATTCAAAGGTTCGTCGGTGATAGGGACTTCTAGAATAGGGTTTTCAGTGCTAGTATGGGCAGTGTCTGTCGTAGAACCTGTTCGAGAAGGTGGTCGCTCTGAAGGGTTGGCTAACATTGACTCTGTCTCCTCGTTGTTAATTTCTACACGGGATAATGCGTCTGCGTTAGTGTTGTATTTTCCCTTTTTGTACACTATAGTATAATCGTATTCGCTTAATTTAAGTCTCCACCTAGTCAATCTTTGGTTAGGTTCTTTAAGGTTCATTATCCACTGTAACGGCTTATGGTCGGTGAATATTTTGAATTTACGACCGAATAGGTAGGGTCTGAAGTACCTTGTAGCCCAAACTATGGCCAAAAGTTCCTTCTCTATAGTGCTATAGTTAGTTTCACTATCATTTAAAGTTCTCGAGGCGTAACAGATGGGTTTATCTGAGCCGATGGTACCTTGCGAGAGTACGGCACCTATAGCTACATTAGAGGCGTCCGTTGTCAATATAAACTCCTTAGTAAAGTCGGGATACTGTAAGATGGGGTCATTCGTCAGTAGTCTCTTACATTTATTAAAACAGTCCATGTATTCAGAGTCAAACGTAATTTTGTTAGTCTTTTTAAGGCATTTTGTCATAGGCTTAGTGATGCGAGCAAAGTCCGGGATAAATTTCCTGTAGTAACCTAATAGTCCTAGGAACTGTTTTATTTCCTTAGATGTTTTTGGTAAAGGGTATTTTTCTATTGCTGCTATTTTATCTGGGTTAGGCTTAACACCTTCGCCACTGACTATATGTCCTAAAAATGCGGTTTCTAATTTTAAAAACTCGGATTTATCCATTTGGATTTTGAAGTTAGATTCCTGCAATCTTTTAAATACTTTCTCTAGATTAACTATGTGCTCTTGCAAGGATGTACTGAAAATGATGACGTCATCAAGATATACTAAACAGATCTCATTTTGTAAGCCTCTGAGCACATTGTCCATTACTCTTTGAAAGGTAGATGGAGAGTTCTTCAAACCCATGGGCATACGCAGAAATTCAAAGTGCCCATGTTCCACATTAAAAGCTGTTTTCGGAATGTCGTCTGGGTACATTTCACATTGGTAAAAACCTGATGCTAGGTCTAAAGTAGAGAAGTAATGGCACTTACCAAGCTTGTCAAGTATGTCATTGATGTTAGGAATTGGGTATTTGTCGTCTATAGTCTTGTCATTCAGTTTGCGAAAGTCTACTACAATGCGCCACTTTTGTTTACCTGATGCGTCGGCTTTCTTAGGAACTACCCAAATAGGCGAGCTCCAGGCTGATTCAGAAGGTCGTATAATACCTTGGTCCAGCATTTTAGTTATCTGGTCCCTAACTTCCTGTCGATGCACATAAGGGTAACGGTAGCTTTTCGTATATACGGGAATTTCGTCAGTCGTTCTAATGCGATGTTTGATTTTATTTGTAAAGGTTAAGGGCTCTCCCTCAACATAAAATACGTCAGCATAACGGGCACATAATGTCTCTAAGTTAGTTTTTTCCTCAATATTTAAATGGTCAGTACGCAATCGACTTAAAACCTCTTTAACGCGCATCGGATCTTGTTCAGTGCACATGCACTCGGTATTAAATATCTGCGCTTGTAAAGGACGGTCGAATGTAATAGTTATGTCGTATTCGGTCGGGTTTTCAATTTCTACAATTCCAGTACAATCAGTCACGCGAGTAATGCACTCGTGAATAATACAATTACAATGGATTTGC
Organism: Dicycla oo; assembly: GCA_948252095.1. NCBI lineage: Eukaryota > Metazoa > Arthropoda > Insecta > Lepidoptera > Noctuidae > Dicycla > Dicycla oo. The sequence goes on along the minus strand of OX411736.1, from coordinate 18,947,189 downwards.
TGAGTTATCGAAACGTCGCCGTCTGGACAATAAATAGGAATATTTACTAGTTTTGATGAGTTAGCGGGAATGGTTTCTTGATTATTTGATCCTTTACATTGATAAAAACGTATAGGGATTGTTGTAAAATCCGTAATTAAATAATTAACTTAGCTTTTAACCCTTTACAAAGCGCAAGTCCGATCCTGCATGGAGTATTGCAGTCACCTTTGGGATGGATCAGCTAAGTACCAACTAGCCGCGCTTGACTCGGTGGAACGCAGAGCTAAGAGGCTCATTGGCGACGTAAAACTGGTGGATGCCAAGCTTCATTGCTTGGCTCATCGCCGCAAGGTTGCCTGCTTGTCGGTCTTCTACAGATTGTACTTCGGAGAGTGTGCCCGAGAACTCCACGACCTCATTCCACCGGCCCCCTTCTACCACCGGACATCTAGACGCACTGCCAGTTACCATCCCTACCTGGTTGCTATTCCACCAATTCGCACTAAGCGCTTCCAAATGTCTTTTATAATGCGCACAGCAAAAGAGTGGAACTCACTACCTGCGTCTGTGTTTCCGAACGTATACAACCCTAATCTCTTCAAAGTGAGAGTGAACAGGCTTCTTCTGGGTAAGCTCACTCCATCGTCGACTTTGTCTCTGTCACCTCTGACCTAGACTAGAGTCAAGAGCAAACCCATCACAAATAAAAAAAAAAAAAAAAATATTTTTTAAATCAATCTGTGCTCCGTCGAGTAAATCTAGACCTATTAGGCCATCGAAATAATTATGGAATTTATAGACAAAAAATTTTACATTTGTTGGATTATTAAATTCAGCAAAGTTCGGAATCGTAATAGAATGTTCATGCGTACTAGTTACACGAGCGTTCGTTACTTCGAAGGGGTCAAAGTTTAAAGGGATATGTGAAAAATATTGTTCGACTGCCGCGGGACTAATAAAGGACTGATTAGCTCCGGTATCTACTAATAGTTTAAGTGGTGGGTCTGATATCTGTATGTAACGTAATTCTCTTTTGGACTGGAGATTTAATTCTATTTTGAAACATTTTGATCCTTCTCCTTGCGAAAATCCTGATCTACTTTAGAAGTTGCTGCTGTACGAGAAGCGGACGGTTTTGCTTCTAAGCACTGCATGTTATTTAATTGGTCCGGTACCTCTGGTTGGTTTTCGGGGTAGGTCTGATAGTAGTCATAAAAGTCAAAATAAGCGTCGGGGTCACAATCATAATAATAGCCAGGTTGCTCGTAGTAATAGTCGGGGTAATTGTAAGTGTCGTAGTAGTCGGTTATTTCGTTAAAATTCATTTCGCGCGTTCTAAAATAGTTACTAGGCGGTGGGTTCCCTGACTTACGCCAATCGTGTGCTGGTACTCCTAGTGGTCTCGGTACGAAATGGCTAACGCCGCTCATCGGTTTCGGACCGGTATACTGAGCTTGGGGGTTCCTATTCGTCAATTTAAATGCGTCATTTTGAGGGTTGTAGTTCGGCGGGGGCGCACGGAACATATGCTGTGTACGACTAAACATATTAGGGGCTCTTGGAGGTACCTGATTATGCTGGAAGGGTGGTCTCCACTGCTGCTGCTGCTGCGGCGGCATAGGCATAGGCTTAAGCCAGCTAGGGCCTGGGCTAGGAAAGCTAAAAACTTTTGGAGAGGTCATAGGGACCGCGGGTGGCATTCTAGGGGTTGAATGCGTTGGCTGTGTAGTCGGGTTACGTCGCTCGGGAATACTCTCGTTACGTTGCTGTAGGTACATGACATTCAATTCCTGTTGTACAAATTCCAGAGCCTTTTCAATAGTTTCCGGTCTCATACACCGGATACGGGACCCTAGAGGTTCCTTAAGACCTCTAACGTAAGATTGTAGAGTGAGTTTTTTATAAAGATCGCGTTTTGCTTCGATAGTTGTTGCTACATTTTCGTGTAAAGTGACATAAGTCATTATGGTGCTAAAAAGGGTCTGGCATTTGTCATAATATTCCTGCGGTGTGCTACTTCCTTGTGTCAGCAAAGACATGTCATTGTAAAGGGCGGTCTCGTCCCTTTGGTCAGAAAAATTATTAACTAATGCGTCACGAATACCTTGCCAACTTTCTGGGATGCCGTTGGAATTAATAGTTGATGCTGCTGGTCCGGTGATTTTATTCAGGATACCGTTAATGAGACACAAGTTAGTTAACTCGTAATTCGGGTCGTTCCTAACGTATTGTATTACGAGCTGATCGCATATTTTAATGAAACGTGTTAGAACATTCGGATTCCCTTCAAAATTTGGAACTGCGCGCAAAGCGTTGTAGATAGTATCAGGGTTCAATGCCATGTCGCTACTATTAAATAATAAATCTAATCCTAAGCTATCTGAATCTATAAACCTATTTGAATCTACTTCCCTGCTCCTACCTATCTGTCTGGAGGAGACAGGATTTTTCCTAGGTTCCCTTGGGTGAAAAATTTTGATTTAATTATATAAAATATGGGTAAAGGAAGGACAAGGAAGCAACACTTAAAGAAAGTTTCAAGGACTTACATATACATGGTTTTTCTCGTTGTATCGATGGCTGGATACGTCCTCAGCTGCGTCTTCTTAAGTTCGGATATTCGACGAGGTACTTGGAAATACCGACAGCGACTATCGGAGTCAGCAGATTAACGATTTTTGGAAATCTATACCGCGCCGCGCACTGCCTCGAATATCCTACCGACTGCGCCAATTACGAAGGTGACAGCCGGAGGACTTAAAAAAAACCGAAATTAATTTAGAATAAAAGTTTAATTACTCAAAATTACAATATTAGCTTATATTAAATTTTAATTCTAGACTTGGACGATGCTAGTACCGAAGTGCCGAAAAAATTATTATAAAAATACAATATTCTAAACGATTGCAAAGTGCGGATGCGGCATCAGCAGATTGGAAGTAGGTGATCGGCCGCGACACGAGGCGTCGAGTCAGCGGTCTTCGTGTTGCAATTTTATGTGGAAAACATCTGTTGTAGGTAAATGGCTATCATGTCGCTATTCAGCCGTTTTGGTGTAGGCAGGGCACGTAACAAACTATTTTTGTGATTTTTAATTTATCTTTTCGGTGTTGGAAGGTTTAAATAAAAAAGTCGTGCTGAATGGTAACAAAAATGTTAATTCGTTTTATTTACTTATTTATAAAATTAACAAACTTAAGAGAATTGTGACGTTACATTCCTACTAGATAAAAGAAGTTTTTTTGTAACCGTTCATAGGATTTTTTGTTGTATATCCACTTAGTCAATTCATAATAACATAACAAAGAAAGGATATTCTAATAACACATATACAGTATGTTAACCAACAGAGGGCGTTCCCGTTAACCCGCAATAGTATAGCATCCATACATGCTAAAAAAAATATTACCATTCGAAAACAAAATGGTTTTTATTTTTTTAAATATTAAAATATTCACTAAACCCAATCCCAACCGTTTCCACCTAAAAGAAGACTACCTAATACCTTCTTCAGGCGGCCAAAGAAGCGCTCCTTCAACGATTGTTTCATGTCAGCAACGTTGATACCTAACGCTTCCGACATACCCAAATACTTATAGCTTTCCGATGAAGAGAGGGATCTAAGGTTTATGGAATCCGAGAGTTGAATTCCCTCGGATTCCATAATCTCCCCTCGCTTTACATGCATGACTGCACACTTGTCCACACCAAATTCCATACTGATGGCGCTACTGAAAGTTTCAGTTACCTTCAGTAGCTCCATCAGTCGCAATTTGTTGGGGGCAAAGAGTTTCAAGTCATCCATGTAGAGGTGAGATATGACTTGACCGCCTCTCCTCAACCGATAGCCTAGACCTGAATCCTCTAGCAGTGTACTTAGAGGATTCAGGGCTAAGCAGAACCAGAGTGGACTCAAACTGTCGCCCTGAAATATTCCCCGTTTAATCCATACAGGCTCATCATTCCCCTGGAGCTGTCGACACCCAGGATAGCGAAGGACTGTCCTCCATTGCCCCATACACGACTCAAGGAAGGTGCGTAGAGTTGCATCTATCTTGTACAACTCCAGTACCCTCATTAGCCATGTATGTGGCACCGAGTCGTAGGCCTTCTTATAATCTATCCAGCATGTCGACAGATTCTTGCGGGATCGACGAACCTGATGGCTTATGGCTATGTCGATGAGGAGTAGCTCCTTAGTACCACGGGACCCGTTCCTACATCCATTTTGAGAGGCAGACATAATCAAGTTACTCTCAATGTGAGTATTAATTTTCGCTCTCAAAATGGATGTAAGAAGTTTATAGATCGTCGACAAACATGTGATCGGTCTATAATTCTTGGGTTCCGCGGGACTACCTGACTTATGGATCAGGTGGGTAACGCCTGTTGTTAGAAACTGCGGTAGCGACCCAGACTCTAAGGATGACTGGAATTGAGATGCCAGGCGAGTGTGTGAACTAATTAGCCATTTCAACCAAAAGTTGTGTAGTCCGTCCGGTCCCGGTGATTTCCAATTCGGTAACGGACGGACTGCTCTGGCTACGTCTAATGGCGTAATGAAAACTGCTTCCATTTCTGGTATAGTTCCACACACTCGCTCGATATCCTGCATCCAGCCAGCCTCAGCGTGACAGACGGGTACCGACCAGATGCTGCGCCAGAATGCACTCGTGGTGGCATCATCCGGGCGGCGCACGTCCGTCACATTTTGTTCAGGTCGCTCCCAAGCTCTATATACCCACCTTTCATCGCTCTGGAACACGCGATTCTGCGTGTATCGATCAACCCGCTGCTTATACCGCCGAATACGGCTCGCCCATGCACGAACTTTCTGCTTCAGGAAGTCGATGCACTCTGTGACAAGGGACATATTCTGGAAGACTGATTCCAGTCCCCGAGAATGCCCGCCTTACAAAGCGCATCACTCGTGTATTACCCTCCCTGAAGCAGTATAGTTTGCCGATGAGTACCCTGGCCCCATCGATACGACGCTCGATCCTGCATTGCCAGGCTGGTACGGCTGGTTTTGGTCGAGTAGCTTCGTCACAGTTTAGAAACTTGACGTTAGCTAAACGACATGCCGCAACAGCCGCGCAATACAGGATCGAGTGTGTATCAACGAGATCCTCGCTGCTCTCGAAAAAATTCTTAAGTTGCGAGTCCACACCAGCGCCCTATTTTTTTTGTACAACTGAAAAAATTATTATTATTATTATAAGTTTTGGAAATTAACAAATAAATTAAAACATAGGTAAAAGGTGCCAGTGAGCGTTGCGGGTGTGAGCGACCCCACTGAAATAGCAAATGCTTTTCAAAAACATTTTAATGTAAACTCGCGTTTGTGTGGCTACAGCGAGCCGTCATGTAGCGGCGCGGGGGCGGCTGTGACCCGGGCTCACCCTGTCAGGTTCTCCGCTAAAGAAGTCGAGAGACGTATACAGAACATGGCGAGGGGAAGTCCCCCGGTCACGACGGCCTCAGCGTCGAACATCTTAAATACGCTGGGGTACATTTACCGCGAGTACTTGCCTTGATTGTTAACCTGTGTCTAAGTCATAGTTACTTACCTGTACAACTTACTAAGACGATCGTTGTGCCAGTAATAAAGAATAAGACTGGTGACGCCTCCGATATCTCCAACTATAGGCCGATATCGCTTGCCACTGTCTGTGCTAAGGTATTGAATAGTCTGCTTTATAAAATTCTAGCTAAACATATCGCTCTTGAGGAGGGTCAGTTTGGTTTTAGACCGAACTTGTCAACGGATAGTGCAATTTTATGCCTTAAGCAGACTGTCCAATATTATACAGACAGAAAGACACCTGTAATTATTACAGGTGTCTTCTTCAAAAGCCCTCGATAAATCCAAGAAACATGCTATTACAGTGTAATAGCATGTTTCTTGGATTTATCGAGGGCTTTTGACCTGGTCAATTATAACTTGCTCTGGCATAAGATCACTCACGACACTACTGTTCCGGCTGATGTGATATCACTGTTATTGGTATTGGTAGTGGTATTATCCAGGTATCGGTACAGTAGCTAAAAGAATACGGTTAAGTGGGCGGGCTCATATTCTGATTTGTATGGGCTGGATTGTGGGGTGGGGCAGGGGGGTTTGAGCTCCCCCCGTCTTTTTAACCTTTATATAAACAAACTGATAGGTAGGCTCAGTAGCACCAAAACCGGTTGTCACGTGGACGGAGTTTGCGTGAACAATATCAGCTACGCTGATGACATGGTGCTGCTGAGCCCATCTATCGGTGCAATGAGAAGGCTTCTTAAAATTTGTGAAAGTTATGCAGTGGCTCACGGGCTCAAATACAATACTGATAAGAATTAATGGTTGGTTTTTAAATTGGGTGCTTTAACCTACAAACAGCTGCCTGAGCTCTCACTCTCGGGGTATCCATTAGGTCGGGTTTCGAAGTTTAAGTAATATATATATTCAACTCACTGACGCAATAGCAGCCCGGGACAGGCTCCAAGTTGTTGTAGACGGGTTCAGCCAGTGTAGCAATGAGTATGAACAAGCTCTTAGTCACAAAGTTTTATTACAAAAGCAGCTACATGAGGCTCAAAGTCAGATTGAACAACTAGAGACTACAAATCTTAACATCACTGCCTCGTTGAATCAAAGTCTTTTCAATGAATTGGTGCCTATAGACCCATCAATGGTTTCTGCAATAAACTCCTTTAACACAATAGATTTAATAGGTCAAGATGATTCAAAATCAAATGAATCAGTGAGGGTAGTTGCTAGTAAAAATAAACTTAAAAAGTACATAAAAATTAATAAATACATAGTTAAAACTAGGAAAATGATCAAAAAACAAAAATTATTCACCAAAAATGTAAAACATAACAGAGAAAGGTTACATCTCCTGAAACAATTAGATATGTATTCATTAAACTTAGAAAAAAGTACTAGGAAATACCAAATTGACACAGATAACTTGCGGTATGAACTAGATCTACTACAGGAGAAACTTACTTCTATGACCATGAAATATACAGCCTCTGAAAACCAAATGAGCGAATATGTATTGGCAATGAATGAGCTAGTAAGCTCACAAACAAACAAATGTGTACATAGTGAACAACCACCTATTCAACCCACACCGGATCATTCGTTGACAATATGTGATACCACCGTGCCGCAGTCTTGTGCCAGTTTGCCATTGTCAATTGCTAACTGCTTGCCTAAACAGAGTGTAAATAAAGAAATAGTGTTATTCTGTGATGAAATTGGAAAAGATCTAGGCCACTTGTTAACAAATAAATATCCAGGACACTCAATAATGAACTACTGTATGCCTGGTTGTTCTTTATTTGACATAATGAAAAAAGTTTTAAAATGCAATTTTAACCAGGATACTATATTATTAATATTTGTTGGTAATATGGGTAATGTGAACAAAGGAGAATTACTCCAATATTATAGATCATTGTGCAACATTAGTTTAACAAAAATTGTATTGTTTACATTCCCATACAGTCAAAGTTTGCCACAGGAAGAAAACAATGTTAGATGTGAAATGAATATGACATTACATAACTTGACATATAATAATAATTTATTCAATTTAATTGACATTAACAATTATGTTGGTAATCATTTATATTTGACAAAAGATAGATTTTTTATGGTTAGGTACTATATTTCAAAATATTGCAAAAGACAGTTAGCTGTGTCGCTATCATATTATTTTTCTATTACAGCCAAGAATTTGGCTAAACAACCCTCTCTATTTTGGTACAAGAGCAATTACCATGAGGTGTACATTCATGTGAGATAATGGCATAGGTGTGATCAATATCCAAGTCAGATCGAATACTAAAACAAACATATTTGGTTTTATCAGTATTTAGCGTTAAAACATTCTCATTTAGCCACCTTCTGACAGTATCAAAACCAGATTGGGCTGCATCAAAGACTTCATTCCAGTTATCGGCGGAAAAAAGCAAAGCAGTATCATCAGCAAAGGAAATAATTTCGCCCTGGGTATGTTTTAGGTTAGTGAGGTCGTTGATACGAGAAATAAGGTTGGTCCCAAGATGCTACCCTGGGGAACCCCATGTGTAATTGGGAGGTCAGTGCTAGTAAAGTTTCCCACACGAACACACTGATAACGATCAGAAAGGTAGCGTTTAAACAGTTCCAGCTGCGTGCCTCTGATCCCCACTCTTTCCAGTTTCGCCAAGAGTACCGAAACAGAGATTGTGTCAAAGGCCTTTGCTACTCGTAAATCTAAGAAGATGGTCAGGCATTTCTTTTTTCCATCCAATTTATCACTGATGTAACTTACGAGTTTGGTTTGGTGAAAGCAAGTTTTTACTTTCAAGATACCTTGTAAGTCTTAAATTAATTATTCTCTCAAGGATCTTTGATATGTCTGGAAGTATGGATATGGGCCTATAGTTGGTGATGCAATCTCTGTCTCCACCCTTGTGTATTGGGCAAACCTCAGACTTCTTTAAAGATTTAGGGAATATTCCATTTTGGAGGCAGGAGTTAAAAATAAAGGTGAGTGGAGTAACTAAGATGTTTTTGTAATCTTTTAAAAATTTACTGCTAATCCCATCGAAACCTGTAGAGCTATCTGCTTTTAAATTAGTGATGAGACGGTCTACTTCACATTCATCCGTATCCTCCAATACAAACGAATTGGGTTGAGTTGGCTTATACGAGTTGATATCTACAGTACTGTCTATTGGATTTGATTTATTTTTCCTAATCTTATCTGCCAGTGATCTACCTACATCAACAAAGTAGCTATTTACTTTGTTCAGTGACTGAATGTGACCGTCAGCTAGAGATAGAAGTTCATTTGAGCAGTTAGTGTTTTTATTTGTGTTTGTGACGTCTTTTATCACTAAACCAAGGTGTTCCTTATAAAATATTGCAACACCATCATTTTGCTTTACATTATTTTTTGTCGCAGACGATCGATATTCTAGTAAATTAGGTATTGAAGTTGTGCATGACAGCTTTCTGTGAGGACAATTACATCACAATGTAGCTTTAACCTAGTTAATAGTAATTCCAAGCCAATATTGCAGTTAATACTGCGTATATTTTGGGAGAAAACTACAAGACTTTCGGAAAAGGGCAAAATTATTTTGTGACAGTCTTCGATTTCGGCATACAGTGATTCAGATACTGATACCTTATCGATATTTTCTGTTAAATCATTCAAATTACCGAATGTTAATATACCGTTCAATATAATTGTCGAATATAGATTTAATTGTGATAAAAATTGAGCTTATGTTAGTCATACGTGAATATGGAATTTGATCGCCTGTTTCAGTTCCTAATGTGAATAAAAGAGCAAAGTTGTAGCTGTGCGAGAAAGTTATATCGGACAAATATGGCAGCGTTAAAATACATGATTGTGTTAATAATAATAATAAATAACGTGAGTTTAAAATGTATTTAAGGTATCTCATTGAGTCATAGATAGTGTATAGGTAGACGGTTGTGTTATATATATAGATAAATCTGTTTATTTTATGTAATATAATAATGAATAAAGTTATAAGTGTGTTGTAGTATGTCTTGTGACCTAGTATATTATTTTTAATGATTGTGTTTGAGTAGTGGTGCGGTTTACTGTAATTGTATTTTGTGAATAAGTGTTTGTGAGGTAGTTTAAAATACTTATTATTAACAATGTATTTTTTTATGATGTTATTACAATTTGAGAGAATAAAGTAGTGAGATAACACATTTGCAGAAAAATGAGAGGCATGCATTATGAGTTTTTTTTAACATTAATATACTAAGGTTAAGCTTAACTATTGGTAGTCATTGCGAAATTCTCAACTTCTCTACATTCCGCTCGGTGATTATGCGGATTTGGGGAGAGTCAGCATTTTTCTTTAGATATACTATTCCATTGGATGTCCAGCAAAATGCATAACCATGAGTTTTTTGGAATGAACGGGCCAGAAAGAAAATTCTGTATGTCTTTTGTGTTAAGGTTTCAGACACGTATTGGTACGCTTTGGTCGATTCTTCGGGTTAAGGTGAGATGTATTAAGTTTATCCTTTTTAATTTTGGATTTATTAAAGCTCTTAATCCCCTTTAAAACTTTTTCTTTGGATAGTACTGTAGTAAAATCAACAATTATCGGGTTAGACCCATCTTTAGTGTTTAGGCGGTAAATATCCCTGATACTAGAGGGGTCAGTTTCAGCATCAATGGTTTTTCCCAGGTTCAACATTACACTACGTAGACTATCCTTAGTTTCGCCACTTTCTTTTGGGATATTTCGTATCTCAATACCAGACACACGCGACTTGCGTTCTAATAGTTCGAGTTTGTCTTCTAGTTGCCTAATAGTTTTCTTATCCTCCTGTTTCTCCGACTCCAGACGGGAAATACGCAGAAGAAATTCGTCGTATTTATCAGACATTAAGTTAACACTTTTTCGTAATTCATCATTTTGTTCATTTAGTTTACTTATTGTCGTTTAAAGATCTTGAAAACGCTTATCTTGATCTTTAGAGAATTGAGAGAAAAGTTCCTTTATTGTAGCTGAAATGTCGATATGGCTATTCGTGGACTTACTTTTTTTACGCTCCGTGATGTAAGCCGTAGGTGACTAAAGATCAGGTGCAGATTCACAGTGGTGTAATGATGATTTATATGATGTGACAGTCGCGCTTAAAGCAGCCTGTTGACTGCTTTCGTTGCTAGTTTGCATCAGCGCCGAGGGACTAGGTGAGGCGGGCGGTGTTCGATTTAGTGGCATGGTTAACGCAGTTTATTGCTTGTGAGTTTGTTACTAACTTGATTGCGGTGCGCAGGAGAAGTCAACTCTGAAGTTACCGTCACTTTCTGTGTTCGAAACCCGAGCGCTGTCCGAAATGCAGCCGAGAGTCACCGATCGAGCCGAACGTGTTGCCTCCGAAGTAGTCCGAAGTAAGTCGAACGAAGGCCGGTCATTGATCCCGACAAGTCCCCGCTAGATAATAGCCGACTAATTTGTAATTTGCAACGGTTACCTATTATTTAACACTGAATTTACTCCGGATTTACAAACTAATTTATGGTTATTTATTTACTTAGGACACTAATAAACAATTTTAATGATGCGAGCATTTAAGAAAACTTGTTACCGCGCGCACGGTGCGAGGGTATGACCGATTTACGAAATAATTTTAATTTCGGAAGTCGGTGGCAAAGTATTAAAATACAGATTTCAAGACACCGACTTCCGAAATTAAAATTATTTTATAATTTTGAGTTAATTTCTTTTTGAAGTCGATTTAATTTTTAATTTATTTTTTATTCTTCGGATCAGTTCGTTAAAAAAAATATAAAAAATTAAAAAGCAGTCGCGTTTTTTTTTATTTTTTTAAATTATATATTTTTTAGTCTTGCCAAAAAATTACTGAAAATGCAAATATAAACAAGTTGTATTAGTTAAACTCTATATACAAAGCGAAAGTTCACTCATTTACTCCCTGACTAAACAGATAGGTAAATAAAATTGTTATTGCAGTCGGTGGAAACCTTTCGTTTTTATACACGGTGACATTTGAATCACAGTTTTCCTAGAACAAACGTTGTTCAGACCATGCTCTACTACCATTTAACAGCATCAAAAAAAAAAAATACGTCATTGGTTTTTGAAAAAACACAAAGTAGACAAAGTTAAAATAGTCCGAATTTACGTTACTCCGTACAACACAGTAGTTGCGGCGCGGCGCACGCACGAGACAGAGCATTGGGCGGTTGTGCGTACAGGGATGAATTCCAACAGGAGTACCTACTCGTTTATTTGAAACTATTGAAAACACGTCTGGGTGCAGATAACAATGCACTAGATGTGTTTTTACAAACTATGAAAGCATAATTTTGTCAAAGGCCGCTGAGAATTTTGTTTACACTACCAATAACAATAAAGAATAATAAAACAATTAATTTCACTTTGGGAAAACCATGCGACAACATTCCGAGCGCTGTGGGATTTCTAACATCTGGTTATGATTTAAAGCCGAGTCCAGACGTGTGTAATGCGTAGTGTTCATTACACTCGTATCATTCGTATCATATTATTCATTATCGTATAATGTAATGCAAATTTTGTTTGTGGACGGCACTACGAGCATTACATGTAACGCTTGCTCCGGCGCTCGCCGTGATACCTCGGCTGTCGGTTTTTAGCGCGAACACAAAGGCGCTCGCAGTGCTCGTTTGGATGGCGTTCGTGACGGTTGTGTCGTGTGTACGTTAATACATACAAATAAAAGCAGCACCAGCTATTGACCTTCTTATTCGGCATGTTCGTAGCAACTGAGTGGAAAGAGCTGTTCGCTTACGCAATTCGCGTTGAGTTCATGTGCCGTCCACACTGTTGACGTTAAATTACACGTAATCTTACATTACGCGTTACACACGTCTGGACCCGGCCTAAAAGTTGCCTAACTATTGGTTTTCCCATGTGTCCAAAATTATTACCACGCTAACTTAAACCAAGGGGTCTGCACAGTTTTAAAAGACAACGGTCATTGACTCCAATTTTCCCTTCATACTTATCGGGCTTAGGACCGTCAGAAATTCTATCTAAAGTTAATTATTAATTTTGGTGAGTAACTAACTTACCAAAATTAATAACCTAAATTTTAGTTACCTACTCACATCACAGTTCAGAATGTAGGTACAAAATTGACAGCGAATATTTCAGGCGTATTTAAAAAATTGGAATCAGATTATTTACAACGATTAATTAGAATCAACTAGGGATTTACACAATTAAATGACATTATTTACACTTCTTACCTGTATTGAAGTAATTGCTCAAAATGTTGTCCATTAACTTCAATACACAGACGGGCACGTTTTTGCAAATTGTCTTTTAGGCTTCGCAACGTGTTTGTATCGCGCCTCACTACTTCGAACGCACTTTCAATTTTTTGTTTTAGCTGGTCCCGACTGGTAGCTTCTTCAGTGTAGACCAGCCTTTTTACCTCCGACCACAAATAAAAGTCCAGTGGAGTTAAATCGGGGCTTCTGGCTGGCCATGCCACTGGGCCACCTCTCCCAATCCACCTTTCACCAAATTCATTATTCAAGTACGTGCGTACTTGAGTCGCATAGTGTGCGGGGCAACCATCATGTTGGTAATACAGTTCCTGAAGAGAAGCCACAGGAACGCCTTCCATTAACTCGGGTATCGTTCTTGTCAGAATGTCCAAGTAGGTGGCACCATTTAAATTCCCATCGATGAACACTGGCCCAATTAACTCATCATTAATAATGCCGGCCCACACATTTACACTGAATCGAATTTGGTGAGAGTGTTGTTTTATTGCGTGTGGATTGTTAACACGTTCTGTGCGGCCGACACGTATGTGCGATTTTCGAACGTTCACCAAGTGCTACCGTCGCATATGCGTGTCCATACAATTTATGTACTTCCTTCGAATGCGGCGCGCCGCACCTGTGGGTTTTTTGTGGGTTTTTTGTAGCAGTGAATGTGTTAAACGCCCAATAATGTTCATTGTGAATATTAAAAATTCCTACACGCGTGAAGGTAGACTCATCCGTCCACAGAATGTTCACTTCTGGATTATTCAGCAGCCACGTACACAGAGCTATGCGTGCTTGGGGGTCAGCGTCATAAAGTCCTTGCATGCGACGGAAATGGTACGGATGTTTTCCCATTCGGTTCAGCAGGTGCCATACGTAAAATTGGCTGACACCAAATCGCCTTGCTGCATCTCTGGTACTATTCCGTGGGTTGCGTGTGAAGTACTCGAGTATTTGCTCTTCGAATGCGGCTGAGTACTGAGGACCAATACCACGTCCTTGGGCATGAGTCAGCACTGTGAACTGGCCGTGATCCAGTAACCGCTGTGTAGCTGCCAGTATTGTAGCAGGTGTGGGAATTTGCGGGTTCAAGACCCCTCGCATGCGCAGCGCCTCTAAATGATCTGGTTGAGAGTACATGCGCCTAGCTTCCGCCAGATTGTCGCCAGCAATTGCGTAAAAACGCACCATATCCAACCACTCCACATTGGAATAGTTTGAACTCATTTTTTCAACAACACTTGTGACGTGTGCCTGTGACGTTACGTGTCAGATGCGTACGCGTTCCCGCTCGAGCGATTTCAGTACACTGACCAGTGACGACCGACCGCACAGTAGAAAACAAAAGAAATGGGCGGAACCGAACTTCGTGCGATTACATGTCATTGGCTAATGATTTATTTGCATTTCGGCCCGCATTGGCCGGACATCCTTGTAGTCCACGTGGACTTCTCTTATCTCTTTTGAATGCCATATCGCTACCGCGATGAGTACTTTAATGTTACGGTAAATGTTTGAACACGTTTGAGCAACATAAGACTTATTTGAGAACGCCTAGTTTTGTTTATTTTAATTACATATTTAGTGCTATAAAATAGTAGTATACCATGGTCTGAACAACGTTTGTTCTAGCAAAACTGTGATTTAAATGTCACCGTGTATATAGGAAGTCATTTTAAGGGGATTACCTCGCTCAAATCCCAAAAACACAGTAAGTTTAAAGAATATTGTAGATGAATCCTTATGTGCGTTTTCCATAAAAAAAATATATGGTATACTTGAGGTCATCACAAATATATTGTATTGTTTAAAAGTTTAATAAACTTTCCCAAATTTTGGGAAAAAAATCTTTTAAATAGGTCGTTTTCCAACCTAAATTGTAAATTTTCTCTGTAACGGCTGAATAGTTCGGCATGAATTTTGTACTAAAAAATATGTAATGACGTATTTCACAATTTGTATTGTTTTTTTTTTCTTATTTCTTTTGATATTTTTAAATAATGAATAAAAACCCGAAACTTCACCAGTACCCCACTGGAGCACCCCCGCTAAGGCCTGTGACGCGTACTCGGGACGCGATACACCAGTGTCTCGATGACTCTTGTGACGGGAGGACTATACGCGCGTTATTTTTTCCAAATAAAAACTAAAAGTTCACGTTTTGAATGAAATCATATTGTAAATAGTACAAATATAAATATTCCGTAAAACAACAATAGAAATTAAGTTTGTAAATATATGTAAAGTAGTTTGTAATTTCGTTTTGTTTTTTGAACCTATCATAGAGTAAGCCTGACTATGCCTAAATATAAGAATAAAAATGTAAGGTGAAGCGTGGTCGAGCTCTCCAAAACTATGGGTAGTACCTACATTGAGTACATTATTTCCAGTGTGTTTATTTTTTTATCGTTTTTAGCTACAATATTTATATATCTTGAGAATAATTTAGTTTGACGGAGGATGTAGACCTAGTTGACTGATGATGTCACCTACCTGATGGTGGACTCCGAAGGTGGGTATAGGATCTCATTGACGGCACTACGTAGAACCAACGTGTTTGGACTCATTTGAAAGGTCTAATGGAGACCTTGGTGATTGACGATCTCACCTACCTGATGGTGGACTCCGAAGGTGGGTATAGGATCTCAGTTTCGGCACCACGTAGAACCATCGTGTTTGGACTCATTTGAAAGGTCCAATGGATACCTTGGTGACTGAAGATGTCACTTACCTGATGGTGGACTCCGAAGGTGGGTATAGGATCTCAGTGACGGTACAATGTAGAACCATCGTGTTTGGACTCATTTGAAAGCTCTAATGAAGACCTTGGTAATTGACGATGTCACCTACCTGATGGTAGACTCCGAAGGTGAGTATAGGATCTCAGTGACAGCACAATGTAGAACCATCGTGTTTGGACTCACTTGAAAGGTCTAATGGAGACCTTGGTGATTGACGATGTCACCTACCTGATGGTGGACTCCGAAGGTGGGTATAGGATCTCAGTGACGGCACAATGTAGAACCATCGTGTTTGGACTCATTTGAAAGGTCTAATGGAGACCTTGGTGATTGACGATGTCACCTAGCTGATGGTGGACTCCGAAGGTGGGTATAGGATCTCAGTGACGGCACAATGTAGAACCATCGTGTTTGGACTCATTTGAAAGGTCTAATGGAGACCTTGGTGATTGTCGATCTCACCTACCTGATGGTGGACTCCGAAGGTGGGTATAGGATCTCAGTTTCGACACCACGTAGAACCATCGTGTTTGGACTCATTTGAAAGGTCTAATGGATACCTTGGTGATTGAAGATGTCACTTACCTGATGGTGGACTCCGAAGGTGGGTATAGGATCTCAGTGACGGTAAAATGTAGAACCATCGTGTTTGGACTCATTTGAAAGGTCTAATGGAGACCTTGGTGATTGACGATGTCACCTACCTGATGGTAGACTCCGAAGGTGGGTATAGGATCTCAGTGACGGCACAATGTAGAACCATCGAGTTTGGACTCACTTGAAAGGTCTAATGGAGACCTTGGTGATTGACGATGTCACCTACCTGATGGTGGACTCCGAAGGTGGGTATAGGATCTCAGTGACGGCACAATGTAGAACCATCGTGTTTGGACTCATTTGAAAGGTCTAATGGAGACCTTGGTGATTGACGATGTCACCTACCTGATGGTAGACTCCGAAGGTGGGTATAGGATCTCAGTGACGGCACAATGTAGAACCATCGAGTTTGGACTCACTTGAAAGGTCTAATGGAGACCTTGGTGATTGACGATGTCACTTACCTGATGGTGGACTCCGAAGGTAGGTATAGGATCTCAGTGACGGCACAATGTAGAACCATCGTGTTTGGACTCATTTGAAAGGTCTAATGGAGACCTTGGTGATTGAAGATGTCACTTACCTGATGGTGGACTCCGAAGGTGTGTATAGGATCTCAATGACGGTACAATGTAGAACCATCGTGTTTGGACTCATTTGAAAGGTCTAATGGAGACCTTGGTGATTGACGATGTCACCTACCTGATGGTAGACTCCGAAGGTGGGTATAGGATCTCAGTGACGGCACAATGTAGAACCATCGTGTTTGGACTCATTTGAAAGGTCTAATGGAGACCTTGGTGATTGAGGATGTCACCTAGCTGATGGTGGACTCCGAAGGTGGGTATAGGATCTCAGTGACGGCACAATGTACAACCATCGTGTTTGGACTCATTTGAAAGGTCTAATGGAGACCTTGGTGATTGAAGATGTCACCTACCTGATGGTGGACTCCGAAGGTGGGTATAGGATCTCAGTGACGGCACAATGTAGAACCATCGTGTTTGGACTCATTTGAAAGGTCTAATGGAGGAGCGTGGAACCCAATACAGAAATACGCTTGTACGATATGACTATATACAGAAAGCACAGTTAATAGAAATCTCTATTCCTAGACAGCACGTTTCGCCGAAAACTTTGTTGTTAGAAAACATTGTTTGTAGACATCTCGGTACATAGGAAGCACTGTTGACAGAAATCTCTGTTCATAGATAGCACTTCTTGCCGTAAACTTTTTCATAGAAACCACTGTTTCCAGATACCTTGGTTCACAGAAAGCGCCTCTGGAGAAGAAACTATTAATATTTATTATCGCTTTTCTGGCTCAGATTCAGACACGCATTATGTTAGCCGCTACGCTACATAGTATTCATTAATTCATGTAATTATAACCATGTCAATAAATTATTATCTATTTACGGAAACCAATTAGATAATTATTTTTATAATGTGATTATGCACATTGCGTCGCGTCGTATTGTAGAAGTTTAACAATAATACGAGAATGAATGCAGAAATGAGAAAAAATGTAGGGTACATGTAAACTATTGCGCCTTACAAAGTAACAAACGTTTCCTACGCATTTAGTTTTGCATTTGTAATTGTCGCGACGCTAATGAATTATTTTTTTTTTAAATGAGTGCTTGCAAGTTAGTAGAATCAAATCGTGGAGCAAGTGTACTTATAGTGGATGGTTATTCATATCACGTAAATAAAAGTGAATGATACATTTTACTGGAGATGTGCGCGGAGTAGTGCTAAAGGTTGTGGTGCTACTGTAAAAACATTAATTATCGGTAATGAACATTCGATCATCAATCTAAACAACGCACATGGACATTTGCCAGAGCCATAAAAGCGAATACAAATGGAATATAAATCAAAAATAAGGAATATAGCAAAAACATCCATGGATTCTCCGTCACAAATCGTTAACCGCTGCCTCCAGGATGTTTCAAGTACGAGTGCTGTCCACTTGCCTAATAAAGCAGCAGCACGAATGATTGTGCACCGCATTAGGAATAAAGGACAACCGAAAATCCCTAATACAATTAATTTCGACATACCGGACTATCTTTCAAAAATTGGAGAAGAGCAATTTTTAATCGGCCAATATATTAACCAAAATGAGAGTGTAGTCGTATTTTGCACAAAAAGTAATTTCAAACTACTTATTAATGCAAAATGTTGGGTAATGGATGGCACGTTTTCTACATGTCCAGCGCCATTCTGTCAAATATATACTATACATGGTTCAATAGGAACAGAAAATGGCACAAATAAATTTCTACCTTTAGTGTTTGCATTATTATCGCATAAGACAGAAACATGTTATACAATCTTATTAGAATTATTAAAAAGATATGGCGCTAATACATTTCAGACTAATTTGTCTCCTGAGAACATTTTAACTGATTTTGAAATAGCTGCTATCAATGCCGTTAAACAGCAATTTCCAGAATGTATACAAAGACTATGTTTATTCCATCTTACGCAGAGCATTTGGCGGCATGTACAGATCGAGGGTTTAGCAAAGAAGTATGGGAATGATTTTTCTTTTTTTAGTACCAAATTAACAATAAATAGAAAGCCACTATTTCCACCTGCTATGTGGTCAGTGTTTGATCGCACATATGACATTCCCAAGACACAAAACGTCTTGGAATCTTGGCATGAACGCTGGACTACACTTCTTAACCGTAAGAAATGGAATGTGTTTAAAACTATTAAAGAATTTTCAAAAGAGGTAAAATACACAGAATGTGAAATTGAGCGCATCAGGGCGTCAGAGCCCATGCCAAAGCGTCGTCGATCTCCACAAATTCAATACGAAAACAGAATGCAAAAGCACTTGTCTCAAAGAAGTGAGATGGACTTATTAGCCTTTTTAGGTGGATTAGCTCATATTTTGCACATGAAAAAATAATAATATTGAAGTTTAGTGTATAAACAATATTTTTTAAGTTATATCGAGTACTTTTTTGTTTCTATTATAAAGCTAAAGAGTTTGTTTTGTTTTCAATTTCATCTATTGCTTTCGTTTTGCTTCATTTTTGATTAAAATGGCATTTTTGTATGAAATAAACGTGTTTTTTTTTATGGATAGAGAGGCAGAAAAGCGAAATTTAGTAATATAATAAATATTAATAGTTTTTTCTCCAGAGGCGCTTTCTGTGAACCAAGGTATCTGGAAACAGTGGTTTCTATGAAAAAGTTTACGACAAGAAGTGCTATCTATGAACAGAGATTTCTGTCAACAGTGCTTCCTATGTACCGAGATGTCTACAAACAATGTTTTCTAACAACAAAGTTTTCGGCGAAACGTGCTGTCTAGGAATAGAGATTTCTATTAACTGTGCTTTCTGTATATAGTCATATCGTACAAGCGTATTTCTGTATTGGGTTCCACGCTCCTAATGGAGACCTTGGTGATTGACGATGTCACCTACCTGATGGTGGACTCCGAAGGTGGGTATAGGATCTCAGTGACGGTACAATGTAGAACCATCGTCTTTGGACTCATTTGAAAGGTCTAATGGAGACCTTGGTGATTGACGATGTCACCTACCTGATGGTAGACTCCGAAGGTGGGTATCATCGTAACTATTCCCGTTACTGAGAACCGATAGGCACTTACCTGGTCCTCATCTGACCTTCAGAATGTATCATGTAGTAGCACCCGTGCTCAATTATATAAATGTTGAAAGCTAGGTCATCCTAACTATTCCCGTTACTGAGAACCGATAAGCACTTACCTGGTCATCATCAGACCCTCAAAATGTATCGTGTAGTAGCACCCGTGCTCAATTAGATAAATGTTGAAAGCTAGGTCATCCTAACTATTCCCGTTACTGAGAACCGGTATGCACTTACTTGGTCATCATCAGACCTTCGGAATGTATCATGTAGTAGCACCTGTGCTCAATTAGATAAATGTTAAAAGCTAGGTCATCCTAACTATTCCCGTTACTGAGAACCGGTATGCACTTACCTGGTCATCATCAGACCTTCGGAATTTATCATGTAGTATCACCCGTGCTCAATTAGATAAGTGTTGAAAGCCAGGTCATCCTAACTTTTCCCGTTACTGAGAACCGATAAGCACTTACCTGGTCATCATCAGACCCTCGGAATTTATCATGTAGTATCACCCATGCTCAATTAGATAAGTGTTGAAAGCCAGGTCATCCTAACTTTTCCCGTTACTGAGAACCGATAAGCACTTACCTGGTCATCATCAGACCCTCAAAATGTATCGTGTAGTAGCACCCGTGCTCAATTAGATAAATGTTGAAAGGTAGGTCATCCTAACTATTCCCGTTACTGAGAACCGGTATGCACTTACCTGGTCATCATCAGACCTTCGGAATTTATCATGTAGTATCACCCGTGCTCAATTAGATAAGTGTTGAAAGCCAGGTCATCCTAACTTTTCCCGTTACTGAGAACCGATAAGCACTTACCTGGTCATCATCAGACCCTCAAAATGTATCGTGTAGTAGCACCCGTGCTCAATTAGATAAATGTTGAAAGGTAGGTCATCCTAACTATTCCCGTTACTGAGAACCGGTATGCACTTACCTGGTCCTCATCAGACCTTCGGAATTTATCATATAGTATCACCCGTGCTCAATTAGATAAGTGTTGAAAGCCAGGTCATCCTAACTTTTCCCGTTACTGAGAACCGATAAGCACTTACCTGGTCATCATCAGACCCTCAGAATGTATCGTGTAGGAGCACCCGTGCTCAATACAATAAAATAACTGATGAAAGCTAGGTCAATTACAAAATAAATTATAAGTTATGAATCTTATGTATTGTTATGGTGTAGGTACTTGTACTAAACTCTTAGAGAAACTCTAATAAAGCTCTCAGAGAACAAATAAAATAGGCAAAAACGACGACAACTCTGTGACACATCTGTGTTCTTGCTTATCTTCAGTTTGTATGTTTTTAGTATGGTCGTTCGTCGGTAGCGGGCGCCAAAAATAACAAATGCTAGTACAGCGGTCAAATCTTCAAGGTCATCGAGCAATGTAATATCCTTAATCACTGTTATCTTCTAAAGGGGTTTATTGTACTCATCATTATGAATAACTTTTACTATGGGTACCAAACATAAAATCTCGAAACAAGAAATCAGCTGTTTAGTACATTTACGTTCGCATAATTCGTCAAAATGTAAAGAGCAGCAGATTTTTATTTCGCGATTTCAGGTTTGATCCCAGAGTAAAAGTTGTTCATAATGATGAGTACAATCAGTGATTAAAATTACTCCCAGTACAGATTAATGACTACAACTTGCTTTTTTGGCAGGGCAGTCGTGTTTTTTAATTTTCTTTAATATTTTTTTTGTAAAACAGATTTTTGAGCAATTTGTAATATTTGATCAAATACCTTGCTACTAAAGTATGTTTACTTACTCAGTTTCTGTCTCCAAGAGCGCAATATCATGATATTTGGAGGGAGGCTTGTACTCAGGATGAATGATGATCCTCTTGATGTTATGTATCTTCCAGTATTTTTTCGGATCGGTTCGTTTCAACAGCCCAAGAGCAGCAAATGATATGTTACCACTTAAAATTATTTCAAAAAAGTTATGAAAAATTATTTTAATGCCACTTATATTTTAGAGCAGTGTAATTATCACTCCACTGCTGCTAAAATCTAAATACCAACATACGAGTATCACGGAACACAGTTTAAATAGGTAAGTACGGTACTTAGTTAAATAAATTCTTTAGAATTGATGTGGACTTACAGCGCATGAGTTGATGTGCAGTGTCCTGCAGTGAGTATGAATCTCTCGCTGATCACAGAGCCTCCGCACAGCCACTGCGCAGACTCCACGTTGTCTCCATAACCGATTAAAGCCTGAAACATAAGGCAGTCTAACGTTAACATACCATCATTGAAATATAGTTTGTCAGCTGAACCAATTACATTTTAATTAACTACTATCCTACTTTTCAGATTTGGTAAAGAAGTAGGTATACCTTTGAGGACATTTTTATTTCTTCCGACCTTACCGCGGACGAGGTTTAAAATACGTGTACAAGTGTGTGGTCCAAAATAAATTATTTATTTATTTTATTTAGCCTAAGCATTTGATATTTGACGTACCACATGAGGAAATTCCCATCTTTCTGCTTCTCGACCACCTTCGGCCTGGAAATATCCGAAACCGAGTTGATATTCATGGCATTTTAAGTCTTCTTTCCAAATCTTCTTGACTTCGACAGCGCCCCATGGATTGCTGCCATAGCAGGGGTGCGGCAGGCGTCCCAAGTATTCTAAACATTCTGTAAGCATAATTTATTTATGCACTTGCTCGTATAGCGTCCATATAGCGTCAATAACGACAGATCTTGTCTAAATCCAACGGTTTCTCGTAACTACCACTTGTTGTTTTGTTCGATTTTGAGGGATGAGGGCTTATATCCACCAGTGAACATGTTCTGACTGAGGTATGATGATGATGCTCGTAAGGCCATCCATAAATTACGTCACACGAGTTTTATTACATTTGGAGCCCTCCCCCGCTTTTGTCACAGGTGGTCGTATTTGTGTGACCCTCCCTTTCCCTAGTGTGATGTCACGTATACATATCAAAGTATTTAGGGATCAAGGCATTTAAAAATATATGTTATTGTCCAATTGAAATTAAATGAAAATGTACATTTAGATTGATTAAATAAAAGGTTTTCGTTTGTGTATTAATAAAGACTTTTCGCGATTTTCGCTTATGCTGGATTTTTCACCTTATTAAATCTTGACATTAAAATGTGATAGAAAAATAAAAATAAGGGCTTTAAAGGTTTTTAATGCGTAAGATAAACAATCAGTAGTCTTTTTTTTTTTTGTGGATGGCAAATCATCAAATAGCTTCTCCCGCTCTGGGTGGAGCGGAAGGGCGTGTCAGACTTTTACTGACTAAAACCCACCCGTGTTCCTTCAGTTGCCTATGCCAGGGCCACGGTATCTTTTTCAAACAACCCGCGACCCCAGCGGCATCGGCCCTATTAGACCCCATCTTTTGCTGAAATCTCTTTGAGGCGCGCGTGGAACACAACGCGCCGTCGACCCGGGCCTGGTCCTCACCGGAAGGCGAGCTACCCACTACTCACCGTCCGCAAGCCCGCGCCTACGGTGAACGGGAATCGGCTATCGATTCCCGCCGCCCAGGGCGTCTCCTGCGGCGACTGAGGGCGTGAGGCTGCCTCTCCCTCACGCGTTCCGCCTCCTCCTTCGCGAGCATTACCGCTTCGCAGAAGGAGGTGATGGCCTCCCATGCACTCTCGCTCCGCACCATGGCCTGGACCAGGCTCGGACGCGAGAGATCGCCGCCGCCAATCGCCTCCGTGAGAACACGGCGGTGCTCTGCCCAAGCCGGGCAGACCTTCACTGTATGCTCCACCGTGTCCTCTGGGCGATCCACACAATGGTAACACCCGGGTGTTTCCTCCCGCCTTATGCGAAACAGGAACCTCCCGAAACAACCGTGTCCGGTGAGGACCTGCGTAAGGCGGAAGGTGAGGACGCCGTGGCGCCTCTCTAACCACTCCTCAAAGAGGGGACTTATCGCCGCAATTGTGGCGTGCCCAGCGCTGGGCTGCGACAGTCGCACTCTCCATATCGCCATGAGATCCCGCCGGAGCTCTGTCCGCTGTACCGTGATTTCTCGCGGCAACGGAGTTACGCCCCGGCGTTTCGCCTCCTCGCGCCACTCCCACACGTGCGCGAGGACTTTCGCCTCCAGATCCCACGGCGGCAATCCGGCAAGGAGGCTCGCCGCCTCACCGGAGACCGTGCGGTAACCCCAGACTAGCCGAATGGCCATGACCCTCTGGGACGCGTTCAACCGGCGGACTGGCCGCAGCTTCAGGGAACGCGCCCACACCGGTGCCCCGTAAAGGGCCATGGACCGCACGACCCCCGCGTAAAGCCTCCGGCAGGAGGCGTTTGGACCACCTAGATTGGGCAGGAGCCGCTTCAAGGCAGCCCCAGCCCGCTCCAGTCTGGGAGCCAAACGTCGGAAATGCTCCACGAAGTTCCACCGGCTGTCGAGGACGAGTCCCAGGTACTTCATCGTCGACTCGACTCCGATGCGAACCCCTCCTACCGTTATTTGGGAACCCGACGCTGGCGCATTCCGAGGACCATGAAAACACATGGCCTCGGACTTGTGCAGGGCCACCTCGAATCCCAACTGCCGGATCCTCTCAACGACTATCGCAACCCCGCGTGTCGCTAATTCAGCCGCCGCCTGGTGCGACCTCCCCTGCGCCAGGACCAGCGTGTCGTCAGCGTAACATACCACGCTGACGCCGCTAGGGAGGTCGGCGCGCAGCACTCAGTCGTACCCGATGTCAACAATCAGTAGTCTGTATTTCTGCCATCAACGCGTATAACTACCAACCAGTTTAGATCTTATTATTAGTGCAATAAACTCGCAACTTCAACTAAGTGAAAGTAAACGAGCAGTCGTCGCCGCCGGTTCCGATAACTAGCGGGCCCTGCCCCCCGAGACCCTCGAATGAAAAAGACCATCACCATAATTGCCCTCTCTGTCATCTACGTGGGCACAGTATAAATATCTACCCACCCAGTATTGTAACTCGGCTCCTGGCCTTGAAATATGTACCTACAGCGGCGCGGTACGTAAACACGCGATAGGGCTGCCCGCCTACACTATTCTAATTTCATCCTACCTACCACCATCACCTACTTGAATTTCTTTCTAGTTTTGTGATTGTAAATATTATATATTTTATTTAAAAAAAAACTGCTGTCGTCGAAGGTTACCAAACTTCAATCCTTACAAACTTCAACACCTACCTACTCAACCAAAATACAAGAAACAGCTGACAAGTAATTATAATATCTTTTTTCAGCTTATTAACGTCCCCATTGCCTACAGCACGGAGCAACTCGAAATAACAATTCTTTTGGTCACCCATCCGATGTCGAACCGCTCAGCAAACGTTACTTAATTCAAACAAAATATAGATTCAGTGCAACTTTTTCTTTCTAATTCATTAAGAAAATGACAGACGATAAATAAACTAATCTAATGATTAGTCCTATCATATTAAGATACTCCATAGACAAGTTTAGACATGATTAAAACTTGGCTACTAAAAATACGTTAATTTACGTCAGGCGCTGACTAATTTGTCACGACTAAACTAATATTTATCTTCTTTCTTTAAATTATTTAGCTAGAATTAGCTATACTTAAGGAAGAGATGCAGTCTATGTTCACCAAGATGATGACGGCCCAAGAGAATGAATTCAAGAAAAATACTCCAAGGAATACAACAATCAAGTTGCAACATCGAATGTTCCATCGCCTTTTTGATGGCCCAAAGCGATGAATTAAAAAAAATTGAATCCCTAGAGGAAAACACAAAAGAGGATAAAAAATATATAACTATTTTGGAGGATAGAATAGAAAGTATGCAACAAGATAGCAGAAAGGCTAATTTTGAAATAAAAAATGTTCCTAAGAAATCAAACGAAACCAAAGATGACCTAATTCATATGGCTATAAGCCTATCAAATTCAGTAGGTTGTCCACTCGACAAGACGTTTATCCGTGATATATACCGAGTTCGTGCAAAGAAAGAATCAGGCAACACGCCTATTGTAGTGGAAACAAACTCAACACTGATAAAAAATAATATACTGAAATCTTGTAAGGCATTTAACATGAAACAAAAGGCGAAGCTATGTGACAAACATCTGGACACGCGCACTAATGAGGATACCCCTATATTCATCACTGAGCAACTCACAGCAAAGGCTGCACGCCTACACTTCCTTGCACGAGACCTCGTAAAGTCAAAAACTCACAATTATTGCTGGACTGCATATGGCCGGGTATACCTCAAAAGAGAAGACGACTCTCCAACCTTAATAATTAGAAGCGAAGCACAAATCCAACAGCTAATTGCCAATCAATGACTATATTATCATAAGGAAGTTGAATACTTTTCTTACTGCTTTTTTGCATATTTTTTACGCTCATCAAACTGGGTATGTAAAGTCTGTTACACTTACTCGACATTCACACAAATTACATAAATGATAAATGATTTTTATTTCTGTAAGTAGGTTTGTACAAACACTTCAAGTCAATATTTTTTTTTTTAACTAGATGAGGGCGGCGTTTCCAATCTGACTACTCTGAGTAGAAAGGCCGAAATAAACTCAGAGGTCACAGTCTCTTATAAAGTCCAGACATAATCTTGGTCACTTCATGTGAAGACTGTACGGATGTTGAGGGTATGATATTTGTACGGTGGTGGGTAGATGGATAACTTGTTCAATAAACCAGTGTGTAGCTAACCCTCGCCTTTCATTGACGCTGCATTGGCGACGAGTACGGGATTATTGAATTTTTTTTTTGTATCTTCATTACGCGTGCAGTACCGAAATTAGTGTTTTTAAGATGCCAATCGGAAAGTTAGAAACGTTTAACATCAGTTCTAAACAATGGCCTGCTTATATACGCCGGGTAAATCAGTACATGTTACTAAATGACGTAAAAGATAACCTAAAAATTCCCATGTTAATAACAATCGTAGGGGAAGCCACCTATTCGTTGATGTGTGATCTGTGTTCCCCTGATTTTCCCGAGAGCAAATCTTACGAGACATTGGTGAAGCTAGTTACCGACCATTTGGAACCGCAACGATCTGAGATCGCTGAACGCCACGTGTTCCGGCTGCGGCGACAACGTACTGGCGAACCCCTGATGGAATATTTACAGGCACTAAAACATCTGGCAACAACTTGTAATTTTGGCAAATGTAAGAAATGTAAGTGTTCTACGCTCGAGGAAAATCTAAGAGATCAGTTTGTTTCGGGTTTGACAAATGATGCAATGCGTTCTAGAATATTTGCCGAAAGGAAAATAGAATACAAGGAGGCGGTGGAGTTAGCACTAGCACTGGAGGCTGCAGAGAAGCACGCGGAGGTGAGCGGCAGCACGATGCCAACGACGACCTCAGGTGCCGGCGGCGAGGCAGGTGAAGACCTGCACTACACACGCGGGGAGCGAGGACGCGTCCGCGGCTCGCGCACTATGGCTGGCGCGGGCGGTGCGGCTGGCTCAGCCGGCGCGGCAGGCGCGGTGGGTACGGAGCGCACGGCGGGCACATCGCGAAGCGACGCGGCGGCTGCGCCAGCATGCTGGCGTTGCGGTAAGGCGCATCGCGCGGATAGGTCCCGTTACATGCATTATAATTGTGACGAGTGTAAACAAAGAGGACATTTACGAGTGATGTGCAAATCAGTGAAAAATAGTGGAAACCGGGCAGAGAATCGGCAAAATTATATGAGTGGTGAGGACGATTCAGACGATATGTTTAAGATTGTCGTTGGAGGTAAGGATAATAAACCGTACTTTATAAACGTCATCATAGATAACTTTGAGACCAAGTGTGAAATCGACACCGGTAGTCGCATTTCGGCAATCAATGAAGACATGTATAACCGCAAATTTTCACATAAGGTAATTAAGACTGATAATTTGATGTTACGTAGTTATGCGGGTTCATGCATCGAATCGCTTGGTTTTATAGAAGTCCGAGTTAGGTTACGAGATGTAGAAGTAAAATCCTTGCCACTTTACGTAATTAAACACGGAGCGTGTCCATTACTGGGACGAGACTGGTTGCGTGCCCTAAAAGTAACACAAATAAATCTGCATAAGATAACCGACGATGGATTCGTGAACCGCTTATGTGCTGAATTTCCGCAAGTGTTTACGGATAAGTTAGGTACTTGTAAGCGAGCCATTCGACTACAGCTGACTAACGATGAACCTGTGTACGTGCGTGCGCGCCCTGTGCCGCTGGCGTTGCGCGCGCGCGTGGAGCGCGAGCTGACGCGACTGGAGGCCGATGGCTCCATATACCGCGTCGACTATTCCGACTACGGAACGCCCATTGTGCCGGTTTTTAAAAAAAAAATGGAGAAATACGCATTTGTGGGGATTACAAAATTACAATTAACCCAAAACTCAAGCGTGATTATTATCCTTTGCCCTGCATTGATGAGTTGTTTGCTAATTTAAGCGGAGGAGAAAAATTCACGAAAATAGATCTCACTCACGCTTACGAGCAGTGTTTATAAACAGAGGAGTCACAACCCTACACAGCAATAACAACTCACCTCGGGACGTATGCCTACCGTCGTACGCCGTACGGACTGGCGTGCATACCCGAGAAGTTCCAGAAGTTAACGGAGGAAACCCTACGTGGTATTCCGGGTTGTGTTGTTTTTCTAGATGACATTTGCACAACGGGGGCTAATGATAAAGAACACATTAGTAATTTACGAGCTGTACTCGAAAGGTTGCGCGAGACGGGTTTAACAGTTAAATTAAGTAAGTGTAGTTTCCTACAAGACAGTGTAAAATACTTGGGTTTTGTTATTGACAAAATGGGATTACGGCCAGACACTGCTAAATTGGATGCTATTTCCAGCGCACCCAGACCAAAAAATATAACTCAACTGAAAAGTTTCTTGGGAATGTTAAACTATTACGGAAAATTCATTAGTAATTTGAGCACATTGTTGTATCCTTTACATAATTTACTTAAAAAAGATGTTCGCTGGAAATGGGATGCTAGTTGTGAGCAGGCGTTTAAAGAAGCTAAGAAAGAAAGAAAGAAAAGAAAGAAAATATTTTATTTGGGACACGCACAGGAAATACAAACAGTAAAAAAAGAGCATAGTAAACTAACAAAATTAACATTTAAAAAATAAAACAAAATATCAATTAAAAATACCTGTGCGAGGCCAAAAAGGCTCCTATCTCAGCATAAAGCTGCAATATTTAAATAAATACCGCAGCGCTGGTATTCTGATAGGGCCCATGTGATGCCACGGACACACCTACGGACATCTACAAATCCAATAGGGGAATGAAAAAATAATAAAATACACACAATAGAATACCTACCTATAATTTAGAGAAAAAAAAAATATATATATAAATAAACTAATAACCATAAATAGTGTATTCATTAGTCGAATAACTCCCGACGCCAGACGCTTCAACCTCGCTTGTCTATGCTATAGAATATTGTCTATAGTCTATGACAAGCGATGAGACGCGGGCGCAGGTGATCGGCTGAGAGTAGGTATTTAGTTATTTACATGCTCTGTGGCTGACAGCTGATATAATGTTTAAGAAATTAACTGTTGATAAAACTAAAACAAAGAGTGAATAATAGATACGGCAATAAAGTGGTGCAGATAAATTATATAAAGTATTGTTTGTTGTAAGAACTGTGTTGTGTTGTGTAAGTCGGAAGAAATAAAAAATAAACAAAAATTCAAACACCGAGCAAAACCAACAGTCAAGTTCAAAGCTAAACATGCCGCTAGGAACACAAGACTCCACTAATGTCACCAGTACTAACTACGTGCAGTCCCAGGGTGAGTATCAGTTTTCAGAGACTGGTTTCCTTTTGTACTCGTAATAAGTGCTGTTTATATTTAATACTAAAAGTACCAAATGTTTTTATAGTGCGAAACGGTGGTGGCAAATCGTTCCAACAGCGAGAGGCAGCGAATTTAAAGCTTCCACGAAAAGCGGCTGTTTTGTGCGTTGTGGCCAACATGAGGTAAGATGATGCTCTTGTTTTAATTTTATTGATATCTCGCCAAGTCAATTTCTGATACAAATATTCTGGTTTTTTTGTGAGAATAGTGCCAAAGAGTAGGGTAGCCAGATGAAGCTTTCTGCGATCTGCCATTCTCATCAAATTACCCTTATTTAAAAATGGAGTTATATGAGATCGGGGAGGGACGTTGAAACAAAATCTTGCACAAGCGTTCTGCACTCGCTGGATCAACTTTCCGCTTCTACCTAGAATGCATGCACCATACACAGTGTCAGCGTAGTTCAGCTTGGATAAAACAAGTGACTCACATAGCATGACACGCATATCCACACTTATGTAGGGCCGTACACGGTACAAAAGCTTAAGACGGTAAAAGCAGTTGCGCACAGCCTCCATGATGTGTGTCTCAAAATGCAGATGCTCATCAAACACCACACCAAGATTACGGGCTTCTTGCACCCTATCAATAGAACACCCATCAATCTTCAAGTCCAGATTGCACCCTAATATTTTTTGAGAAAGCCTCTTGATCCCAATAGAATATACTTGGATTTAACTGGGTTCAGAACCAGAGAGTTTCTTTCAGACCATGCTGAAATCCTATCTAAATCCTCATTCATTCTTTTTACAGCTTCAGCAGAATGCTGAGGGCGGAATGAGAGATACATCTGAAGATCGTCAGCATATAAGTGGAACTTGGTGTTGACCAGACAATTGGTGATGTCGGCACTGTACAGAATGAAAAGAAGAGGGCCCAAGATCGATCCCTGCGGTACGCCCCGGAGCGAGTGTTAGCACATTACGAGGAGGGCCGGCCACTCGTGCTCGCGGTGGACAGTAGTGCGTATGGGCTAGGCGCAGTGTTGGCTCACCGCTATCCCGATGGTAGCGAGCGCCCGGTTAGCTGTGTGTCCCGCACACTAAACGCGGCCGAGCGGAATTACAGTCAATTCGACAAGGAGGCACTCGCGATATTGTTTGGTATAACAAAACACCATCAGTACTTGTTCGGTAGGAGTTTTATATTACGCACTGACCATCAACCGTTGACGCACATTTTTGGTGCTAAGGGTGGCATTCCAGAGACCGCTGCCAGCCGGCTACAGCGGTGGGCGGCGCGCTTGGCCGCATACGATTACACTGTCGAATTTGTCCGCTCGGCTGACAATGGGCCGGCTGATGCTTTATCGAGGCTACCGCTACCTCAGGAGGGTCGCTTAGTGGACGCAGTCACTTACATAAATTTAATAGAGGAATCAATTCCAATTAGCTTTAAGGATATTGCTAAGGAGACGGAGAAAGATACATTTTTATGGAAGGTTAAAGGTTATGTCACATTTGGTTGGCCGTTGACAGTGTCCGATACTAAGAAACCGTTTTTTGCACGAAAACAGGATTTAGCTGTGGAATTGGGTTGCCTTATCTATAAATACAGGATCGTGATACCGAACGCATTGCAAAAACAAATTTTAGACGAAATTCACGATGGGCACGTAGGAATGAACAAAATGAAAAATTTGTCTCGGAATTATGTGTATTGGCCCAGTCTAGATAAGGACATAGAGGAGGTAAGTCGCGCGTGCACGGCGTGCCGCGCCGTACGCGACGCGCTGCCACACGCGCCACTGCACCCTTGGGAGTTCCCGCTGCATCCGTGGCAGCGAGTACATGCAGACTTCGGGGATTGTGGGGGAAAACGGTATTTAATTATGGTGGACGCACACTCGAAATGGATAGAGGCTATTGCTATGAGTAGGACGGACACGCAGGCGACTATCACAGCAATGAGAACAATTTTTGCCTGGTTCGGCTTACCCTCATTACTCGTCACTGATAATGGCCCACCATTTTTCTCACAGAAATTTAAATCGTTTTGCAAAAAAAATTGTATAAAACACGTGACCACAGCTCCTTACAGACCACAAGGAAACGGTGCAGCAGAAAATGCGGTAAAAACCGTAAAGAAAGCGATCAAACGTGCTTTGTACGAGGGCGAGGACGTCGCCACGGCACTTTGTAAGTTTTTATTCCAGTACCGTTACTGTCAACACGCCACCACTGGGGTCTCCCCTGCGGTGGCGTTGCAAGGGCGTAGACTCCGCGGGCGTCTAGATGCGCTTCGGCCCGAAGTATCAGCGGTAGTGCGCGCCGCGCAGGAGCGGCAAGTGGCCGCTGCGGGTGGCACGACGCGCGCGCTGGCGCCGGGCGACGCGGTGCTGGCCCGTGACTACACCGCGAGGGGGGACAAGTGGTTATCGGGAACAATAACCGACCAGACTGGACCGGTCTCGTACAAAGTAAACGTTGGACGTGGAGTCGGTTGGCGTAGACATGTCGATCAAATTATGCCCGTACATAACAAGAATCGCCACTCGTTATCTCGGACTAGCATAGTTTCCGAGAGTAAAGATTTATCCCCAGAACGAGAGTTTCCTTCGGTCCGTGAGGAGGCGGAGGACACATTCGAGGACGCGACTGACGGTACTGGTGAGAAGTCGCAGAGCACTGGTTCTGAAGCGGCATCCGCGCCGGAGACACCACCACCACCGTCAGGTGCGTCTGCTCGTGCACTGCGAGCTTATAATCGGGCTCGACCAGGAGTTACCAAATACTTTGCACATTACACTTTGCACTTTACATGCTTTGTTAATTTATTGTTTATTTTATATTTTAGATTCTGCTTTAGCTTAAAGGGGAGAAATGTACGGATGTTGAGGGTATGATATTTGTACGGTGGTGGGTAGATGGATAACTTGTTCAATAAACCAGTGTGTAGCTAACCCTCGCCTTCCATTGACGCTGCAAAGACCATGTAGATTGGTGTCTGAAATGGTCTTTTGAGGAAAGAACCACACAGATTGAGAGGACCTGTCCAGTCAGTGCACGCATTTGTCAGTAATCGCGCAGCTCAACTCAGAACTTAAGGAGCTCAACGATTCGACAAACAATACCAAAGAAAGGACATTGGGTTAGGCCGCATAGATTACTCAAACTGCCAGACCATGATTAAAAATAACTGAGAGAAAAAATAAAACAAACAAAAAAAAGCAATGACCTACATAGTCTTCACATTCACAATAAATTAAAATAATATAATACTTACAAAGTAAATATTCATGTCAACATTCAGTATGTAAAAATAAAAATAAAATAAAATTTGGAGCAGTTCAATCCCAAGCCGTTTTGTCCTCAATATAATCTTTAACGGTATAAAAAGCTTTCTGACACAACTTGCGTTTAATGAATGATTTGAATTTATTAAGGCTCAATTATCATTATCTTACATATTATACTGTTAAAAGTTTATTTACATTTGAGTCAATTTTAATTCATTACAAGCACTTAAATAGTACAGAAGGCTGCAAAAGTCCTTGGGTAGTTCGTAAGAAAAATCCATCGATCACTAATAAACAACTAGATGCACAATGCCATACAAAAATTCTCTTAAAACGGTCGCCAATTGTCTTTACCTACTTCTAGTTGAAATAAATATACGTTAATGTAAATTCAACCATAAGTGCAATGTTTAAAGTTGTATTCACAAAGCCGTTACGACCGGTGCTTGCTAGTCAACATACATCAAAACAAATTCAACCTTACTTACAATGTTTTAAAATCAGATTTACAGTGCGAAAAAAAAAACAATAGATTTTACGACCGAGGCTCACCGCTAGGACAAAGGCATGAGTAGAGTCGAATTCTCGATATTTGAATTTTAGGTATTTTATAAATTACTCCGAATTTTCACACTAAACTTTTAATTTAAAAAAACAAATCATGTTGGTTGGGTTCATTTTTATTTTTATTTATAGCTAACATTCTAACAAAGCTAATACAGCAGTAAAATGTCTAAAAATATCAAATAATTTCAAATTACAACAGATTATTTAAAAAAATCAAGTTTCTCTCTCAAGTTCAAATATCTCTAAAAGTATTAATTTTCGGCCATACATATGGGGGGTTAAATTTGTCACATTTTAGCCCCTCTATCACCTCCTGCAAGGAAGTGGTCGAGTTTCCAGTAACCCTGTATATTATTATAAAGGTATTATTTTAAAGCTTGTTAAGTCAGTACGCTCTTTAACTGGAAGCGAACAGACGTGTGTCGCATCGCGCTGTGAATATTGACGTTTTTGTGATTTGTAGTGCTGTGATTGGTTGCTTTTTTCCGTTTTCGATTCCTTGTTACTCCTGCGGTGTTATTACCTGCGGTCTACGCCCACTGGGAGGAGTTAAAGCGGGACAGAACACTTTTGTCAGCTTCTACATTGAATGGGTGTTCAAATATATTTGAAAAGATCATATATTAAAACACAAAAAGTCTTGTGTCTGCCTGGGATCGAACCTGCGGCGCCGGAGCGTTGGTGGCGGCGTGTGTGCGCGCTAGGCTAAGTGAACATCTGGCCGCACGCTCGAAATAACCGAGCTCTATCGACTGCAGGGAGCTCCACTGAATTATTTTACTCGTGTTGTGTAGCAATTACGTAGAACAACAATGCCTCGCACTGTGCGGTCACCCCCCCTGAAAACTACCATCGCATTGCTTGAGACTCAGTCAGAGCCTGATTTCTCCTCTGACGTATCTATTCCTGAATTGAATACCGGTGATAAAATGGATAACGTCACAGTACGGCGGGGCCAGAAACACTTCAGAGGTGACGACGACTGCACGGAGACTGACAGATTCGAAGATTTGAAGAATATGTTGCAGTCATGGAAAAATGATCAAGATGTTGTCCTTAACAAAATAGTCGCTGAAGTTACTGAATTAAAACAACAAAATCTCAATATCCAGAAGTCATATACTGAGATTGAAAAATCAATTCAATTTTTCAACTTGAACTATGAGGAGATGAAGTCTCGTCTGGAAACCCTGGAAGTTGCACATAGGGAGAATGTTAAACGCTTGAATGACATGACTAACAGTGTGAATGCACAAGCTGTGGCTACACTTGAGGCTAAGATTGAGGCAATGGAGCAGCAGGCACGTTCATGTAACATTGAAATCTGTAATTTACCAGAAAAGCGACATGAAAATCTGTTCGCCATCGTGGATTCCATAAGCTGCGCTATTGACTTACCTGTGTCTCATACTGACATCATATCGATACATAGAGTACCACACGCTCAACAACATGACCGCAAACCTAAAAATATTATAATCAAATTCAGAACACGTATAATACGTGATAACATTCTTAGTGCCTATCGTCAAAAGAAGGGCCTAAAGTCTGATCAGTTGGGGATCTCTGGTGCCTCGGTAAACGTTTATTTTAATGAACATTTAACCCTAAATAATAAAGCATTATTTCGAGAAGCTAAGAAGATTGCCAATGAAATCGGTTTTAAATACGTTTGGGTCAGGAATGGGACAGTACTTGTGCGGGAGAGGGATGGATTGTCATCATTTGCTATACGATCTGGGGAAGATCTTAAACGGATTGTTATCAGTGAGAAGAAGTGTACTGAAAACCCAGATTCTTAGTTATACCTATGTTCACACAGTTTGTTTGTATATTTATATTGAGCTTTGTCCTTATTCCTTTTCTTTGAGTTTATTTAGCAGGTTTATTAGTTTAGTTAATGGGTGTGTGAGTTTCAAATGTTATACCTATCTCTTGCCCACTACCTTACGCCATTGGTTATCATTGCTTATATTAATTCAAAACTTCTTACATTTTACTCTAGGCTATCTATGTTACATACGATTGAATGTTTTTGTGCCATTTAAAAAGTTATTTATGACATTAGAATGTATTTCTTATTATATTATATTATTGTTATTATTTATTTATTTTAGAATGTATATGATTACAATGTTATCAGTGAGAGGAAGTGTACTGAAAACCCAGATTCATACTTATACCTATGTTCGCGCAGTTTATTTGTATATTTATATTGAGCTTTATCCTTATTCCTTTTCTGTACGTTTATTTGGCAGGTTTATAAGTTCAGTTAATGGGTGTGTAAGTTTAAAATGTTATACCTATCTCTTGACCACTAGCTTACAACATTGGTTGTCATTGCTTATATTTCAAAAATTCTTACATTTTACTCTAGGCTATCTATGTTACATACGATTGAATGTTTTTGTGCCATTTAAAAAGTTATTTATAACATTAGAATGTATTTCTTATTATATTATATTATTGTTATTATTTATTTATTTTAGAATGTATATGATTACAATGTTATCAGTGAGAGGAAGTGTACTGAAAACCCAGATTCATACTTATACCTATGTTCGCGCAGTTCATTTGTATATTTATATTGAGCTTTATCCTTATTCCTTTTCTGTACGTTTATTTGGCAGGTTTATAAGTTCAGTTAATGGGTGTGTAAGTTTAAAATGTTATACCTATCTCTTGACCACTAGCTTACACCATTGGTTGTCATTGCTTATATTTCAAAAATTCTTACATTTTGTTCTAGGCTATTTATGTTACATACGATTGAATCTTTTTGTGCCATTCAAACAGTTATTTATAATATTAGAATCTACCTTGAACTACAAACACTGCGCAAGTATGCTACTTGAACGATTTTGTAATTCTGGCTTATCTGTAACTTATCATATAATTACTGTAGACAGCGGGCCTATTAAGTACTTTCTATTGGATGCTAAGCGTTACATAATACAAACTTATTATATTACTGTTATTTATGGCTACTAACAACATTACGTTTTACTACCAGAATTGTAGAGGTACTCGTACAAAGTTGCAAACGCTCTACATGAACATATTGAGTAATTCTTATGACGTTATCGTTCTGACCGAAACATGGCTTATTCCTGATATCCGTGATAGTGAATTTATTGATGAACGATATGTTGTCTTTAGATGTGACCGTGACCGTGTCGCGACGAAAAAAAAAGATGGAGGTGGTGTTCTAATTGCTGTGCTTCGTGAATTGCGGGCGACAATATTGACAACTCAATTTTGTAACTCTGAAATTGAACAAGTATTAGTACAGTTGCCTGCCATGCAGCACCACACACGTCATATTATTGGTGTCGTGTATATTCCTCCAGCGACTCGTGCAGAGGTATATGAGCAATACTTAGACATGCTGCAAGGGTTAGCAAATAATCCCAATTGCAATTCATATCATTTCTTTGGTGACTATAACTTGCCTGAGATTGACTGGGTACAGCAAGGCAACCATGCCATTGCGCATCAGACGGACTCTACGGGACGTATATTACTTAGTTTTATAAATATAATAAATGGTTTACAATATCACTACACAAAAAATAGTTTAGGTCGTGTGCTAGACTTGATAATCTCTAACGCGGACCCTCAAACGATGATTTGCAATATCCTGGTGAATCCCGATAGCCTCCACCCGCCCTTTTCTATATTAAGTCACCTAGATATGCGTATCAAACCAATGAAATGCCATCCGGTTCGCAGGTATAACTTTTTCAAAGTCAACTATGATAGCATTAAACACGACTTAGACAATGTAGATTGGGAAGAGTCACTCTCTCATCGTTCTTCTGAGATGGCCGTCGATATTTTTTATGAAACTATATATAGAGTTATTAGGTCACATATTCCATTAACTCATACTAAAAACTCAAAATTTCCGAACTGGTTTTCACCTTCTCTAATCAAAACATTTAAAACTAAAGAACATGCTTGGATTAAGTGGAAGAAATATGGTAATTACTCTGATTATGTGCATTTCTCAAATTATCGCAAATTGTTTCATAGTGAGGCCGCTAAATGTTATAAGAGATATATGACATCAGTTGAGGACAGTATTCCCAAATCTATCAAGTATTTTTGGTCGTATGTCTCTTCCAAGAAAGGCAAAGCTAAGTACCCTGCTAATATGTATTATAAAAATGTTTCTTCCGATGACCCCAAGGAAATATGCAATTTGTTTTCAACTTTCTTTTGTTCGGTATATGAACCCTCTACCTTTGACCCAGACATATGGCAACCGTCTAATTGCTATGAGGACAATTCGCCATTTATCTCTGACATCTACTTGCCAAAGGAATCAATACGTATAGCATTGAATTCACTGGATTCTTCTAAAGGAGCTGGGCCCGATGGCATACCACCCTCCTTCTTCATAAATACAGCTGACCACTTGGATTCCGCCTTACATATAATTTTTAATAAATGTTTGAAGGAGGGGGTCTTTCCTACAGTTTGGAAGCGAGCCTCTATCACTCCTGTATACAAGAGTGGCGATAAAAATAATGTGGAGAATTATCGGCCCATCTCCATTCTGTCCACTTTGTCAAAGGTTTTTGAACGACTTGTGCACAGTGCGTTATATCCTCATATCCGTCATCTTATCATACCCGAACAACACGGTTTTGTAAAGCGTCGCTCTACCACAACTAACCTCATGACCTTTGTGAACTATCTCTTTGAAAATATGGACCGCCGGGTACAGGTTGACGCTGTTTACACGGATTTTCAGAAGGCCTTTGACAAGGTGGATCACACCATGCTTATGGAAAAAATTGCCTTTAATGGTATACGTGGCAATTTACTCAGATGGTTTGCTTCATATATTTTCAATAGGACTCAAAAGATCGTCATTAATGGGCATGAATCTGATTCTATAGTTGTTAAATCCGGAGTTCCTCAGGGATCAGTATTAGGTCCTTTTCTATTTGTGTGTGACGTATCTATTCCTGAATTGAATACCGGTGATAAAATGGATAACGTCACAGTACGGCGGGGCCAGAAACACTTCAGAGGTGACGACGACTGCACGGAGACTGACAGATTCGAAGATTTGAAGAATATGTTGCAGTCATGGAAAAATGATCAAGATGTTGTCCTTAACAAAATAGTCGCTGAAGTTACTGAATTAAAACAACAAAATCTCAATATCCAGAAGTCATATACTGAGATTGAAAAATCAATTCAATTTTTCAACTTGAACTATGAGGAGATGAAGTCTCGTCTGGAAACCCTGGAAGTTGCACATAGGGAGAATGTTAAACGCTTGAATGACATGACTAACAGTGTGAATGCACAAGCTGTGGCTACACTTGAGGCTAAGATTGAGGCAATGGAGCAGCAGGCACGTTCATGTAACATTGAAATCTGTAATTTACCAGAAAAGCGACATGAAAATCTGTTCGCCATCGTGGATTCCATAAGCTGCGCTATTGACTTACCTGTGTCTCATACTGACATCATATCGATACATAGAGTACCACACGCTCAACAACATGACCGCAAACCTAAAAATATTATAATCAAATTCAGAACACGTATAATACGTGATAACATTCTTAGTGCCTATCGTCAAAAGAAGGGCCTAAAGTCTGATCAGTTGGGGATCTCTGGTGCCTCGGTAAACGTTTATTTTAATGAACATTTAACCCTAAATAATAAAGCATTATTTCGAGAAGCTAAGAAGATTGCCAATGAAATCGGTTTTAAATACGTTTGGGTCAGGAATGGGACAGTACTTGTGCGGGAGAGGGATGGATTGTCATCATTTGCTATACGATCTGGGGAAGATCTTAAACGGATTGTTATCAGTGAGAAGAAGTGTACTGAAAACCCAGATTCTTAGTTATACCTATGTTCACACAGTTTGTTTGTATATTTATATTGAGCTTTGTCCTTATTCCTTTTCTTTGAGTTTATTTAGCAGGTTTATTAGTTTAGTTAATGGGTGTGTGAGTTTCAAATGTTATACCTATCTCTTGCCCACTACCTTACGCCATTGGTTATCATTGCTTATATTAATTCAAAACTTCTTACATTTTACTCTAGGCTATCTATGTTACATACGATTGAATGTTTTTGTGCCATTTAAAAAGTTATTTATGACATTAGAATGTATTTCTTATTATATTATATTATTGTTATTATTTATTTATTTTAGAATGTATATGATTACAATGTTATCAGTGAGAGGAAGTGTACTGAAAACCCAGATTCATACTTATACCTATGTTCGCGCAGTTTATTTGTATATTTATATTGAGCTTTATCCTTATTCCTTTTCTGTACGTTTATTTGGCAGGTTTATAAGTTCAGTTAATGGGTGTGTAAGTTTAAAATGTTATACCTATCTCTTGACCACTAGCTTACAACATTGGTTGTCATTGCTTATATTTCAAAAATTCTTACATTTTACTCTAGGCTATCTATGTTACATACGATTGAATGTTTTTGTGCCATTTAAAAAGTTATTTATAACATTAGAATGTATTTCTTATTATATTATATTATTGTTATTATTTATTTATTTTAGAATGTATATGATTACAATGTTATCAGTGAGAGGAAGTGTACTGAAAACCCAGATTCATACTTATACCTATGTTCGCGCAGTTCATTTGTATATTTATATTGAGCTTTATCCTTATTCCTTTTCTGTACGTTTATTTGGCAGGTTTATAAGTTCAGTTAATGGGTGTGTAAGTTTAAAATGTTATACCTATCTCTTGACCACTAGCTTACACCATTGGTTGTCATTGCTTATATTTCAAAAATTCTTACATTTTGTTCTAGGCTATTTATGTTACATACGATTGAATCTTTTTGTGCCATTCAAACAGTTATTTATAATATTAGAATCTACCTTGAACTACAAACACTGCGCAAGTATGCTACTTGAACGATTTTGTAATTCTGGCTTATCTGTAACTTATCATATAATTACTGTAGACAGCGGGCCTATTAAGTACTTTCTATTGGATGCTAAGCGTTACATAATACAAACTTATTATATTACTGTTATTTATGGCTACTAACAACATTACGTTTTACTACCAGAATTGTAGAGGTACTCGTACAAAGTTGCAAACGCTCTACATGAACATATTGAGTAATTCTTATGACGTTATCGTTCTGACCGAAACATGGCTTATTCCTGATATCCGTGATAGTGAATTTATTGATGAACGATATGTTGTCTTTAGATGTGACCGTGACCGTGTCGCGACGAAAAAAAAAGATGGAGGTGGTGTTCTAATTGCTGTGCTTCGTGAATTGCGGGCGACAATATTGACAACTCAATTTTGTAACTCTGAAATTGAACAAGTATTAGTACAGTTGCCTGCCATGCAGCACCACACACGTCATATTATTGGTGTCGTGTATATTCCTCCAGCGACTCGTGCAGAGGTATATGAGCAATACTTAGACATGCTGCAAGGGTTAGCAAATAATCCCAATTGCAATTCATATCATTTCTTTGGTGACTATAACTTGCCTGAGATTGACTGGGTACAGCAAGGCAACCATGCCATTGCGCATCAGACGGACTCTACGGGACGTATATTACTTAGTTTTATAAATATAATAAATGGTTTACAATATCACTACACAAAAAATAGTTTAGGT
Organism: Dicycla oo; assembly: GCA_948252095.1. Lineage (NCBI taxonomy): Eukaryota > Metazoa > Arthropoda > Insecta > Lepidoptera > Noctuidae > Dicycla > Dicycla oo. Next base: position 18,906,065 of record OX411736.1, on the reverse strand, counting down.
CGTGTGCTAGACTTGATAATCTCTAACGCGGACCCTCAAACGATGATTTGCAATATCCTGGTGAATCCCGATAGCCTCCACCCGCCCTTTTCTATATTAAGTCACCTAGATATGCGTATCAAACCAATGAAATGCCATCCGGTTCGCAGGTATAACTTTTTCAAAGTCAACTATGATAGCATTAAACACGACTTAGACAATGTAGATTGGGAAGAGTCACTCTCTCATCGTTCTTCTGAGATGGCCGTCGATATTTTTTATGAAACTATATATAGAGTTATTAGGTCACATATTCCATTAACTCATACTAAAAACTCAAAATTTCCGAACTGGTTTTCACCTTCTCTAATCAAAACATTTAAAACTAAAGAACATGCTTGGATTAAGTGGAAGAAATATGGTAATTACTCTGATTATGTGCATTTCTCAAATTATCGCAAATTGTTTCATAGTGAGGCCGCTAAATGTTATAAGAGATATATGACATCAGTTGAGGACAGTATTCCCAAATCTATCAAGTATTTTTGGTCGTATGTCTCTTCCAAGAAAGGCAAAGCTAAGTACCCTGCTAATATGTATTATAAAAATGTTTCTTCCGATGACCCCAAGGAAATATGCAATTTGTTTTCAACTTTCTTTTGTTCGGTATATGAACCCTCTACCTTTGACCCAGACATATGGCAACCGTCTAATTGCTATGAGGACAATTCGCCATTTATCTCTGACATCTACTTGCCAAAGGAATCAATACGTATAGCATTGAATTCACTGGATTCTTCTAAAGGAGCTGGGCCCGATGGCATACCACCCTCCTTCTTCATAAATACAGCTGACCACTTGGATTCCGCCTTACATATAATTTTTAATAAATGTTTGAAGGAGGGGGTCTTTCCTACAGTTTGGAAGCGAGCCTCTATCACTCCTGTATACAAGAGTGGCGATAAAAATAATGTGGAGAATTATCGGCCCATCTCCATTCTGTCCACTTTGTCAAAGGTTTTTGAACGACTTGTGCACAGTGCGTTATATCCTCATATCCGTCATCTTATCATACCCGAACAACACGGTTTTGTAAAGCGTCGCTCTACCACAACTAACCTCATGACCTTTGTGAACTATCTCTTTGAAAATATGGACCGCCGGGTACAGGTTGACGCTGTTTACACGGATTTTCAGAAGGCCTTTGACAAGGTGGATCACACCATGCTTATGGAAAAAATTGCCTTTAATGGTATACGTGGCAATTTACTCAGATGGTTTGCTTCATATATTTTCAATAGGACTCAAAAGATCGTCATTAATGGGCATGAATCTGATTCTATAGTTGTTAAATCCGGAGTTCCTCAGGGATCAGTATTAGGTCCTTTTCTATTTGTATTGTTTATTAATGACATTAAACATTGTTTTGTCAGCTCACATTTCCTGATGTATGCAGACGATATGAAAATTTACAACACCTGTAAAGATGTTCGCGACTGCCATTATTTACAACAGGACCTTGATAGATTATATGAATACTGCCTCAAAAATAAACTCTTTCTTAGCCTTCCTAAATGTTACACAATTTCTTTTACTAAAAATAAAAATCAGATTAAATTTAATTACACAATAAACAATACAAGTCTTCATGAAGTTCAATCTGTCCGTGACTTGGGTGTTACTCTTGACTCTAGTCTGCATGTTGATACTCATATTGACAATATAGTAAAAAAAGCCTTTCAGATGTATGGACTGGTGATGAGATTTTCGAGTAGCTTTGTACGACCCTCTACATTCTTAATATTATATAAAACCCTGATCCGGTCGCAACTAGAATACGCCGTCCAAATTTGGGATCCTCTATATGATAAGTACAAGGATAGGCTGGAAATTGTGCAGAAAAGGTATTTACGTACAATGAATTATAAATGTTATCGTCCTAAAGTCTCATATGAACAATTACTGAAACGTTATAATGTTCTTGGTTTGGAGTCTAGACGAATTCTTGTGGGCGTAATGATGTTGCATGGTATATGTAATAATAGATTCGACTGCATTCCTTTATCAAATAGTATACATTATATAGTACCTAGATCTGTCATGCTTCGTGGGGTACGTGTGCCTCGACTATTCCACACAGATTCGTGCAGGACTAACGCTGGGGTGCGCGTGCCTCTTCGTCGCCTCGTTGATGCGTACAACACTCACTTTATGGAGCTTGACATATTTATGCTTTCCAAAAATCGTTTCAAGGCAAGAGCAATAGAGTTACTAAATTCATAATATATATATTCTTCTTATTCTTCTTCTTACTAGTCTTTTACGATGCACACTAATTGTCTGTTTTCTTTTAACTTTTTTTTTTGTGTGAACTCGTGGACAATGTTGTGGGTTACATGTGTAGTAACATAAATATGGAATGATTGTGTATAAATGTATTTCTAAGTTTTGTACTAATTTAAGAATCTCTAGTTAAGCTTGGCATGTAACTGTTTTTTGTCCCTAACAAATAAAATAAAATAAAATAAAAAATAAGCTTAATGTATTAAAAAAAGTGTACGTAATAAAACACATTTTATTCTCTTCTTTGGTGTATATGTGTAATCATTATATTATAATTTACCTGATTGGATCGATCACTAATAAAGAACTAGATACACAATCAGCGCAAAAAAGGTCCTTACCGAATGAATGCCCACTTGGACGGGTACGTTTGAATTACATTAACGTATATTTATTTCAACTACAATTACGTAAACACAATTGGCGACGAGAACTTTTGCATGGGATTGTGTTACTATAATATTTATAGAAAAAGTAAACAAGTCTCATTAAACAAAAAAAAAAAAACAAAAAAAATCATAAGTAACTTTAATAATAATAAAAAAAAAAACAATAGCGTCTCCACAAATGGAACAGAATCAACGCACATAACCCGAACAATTTAAGCGGGCATGCGATAGTATGGTACTACGGTTACTGAGAGTCTTTACAATTGAGATGCTTTATAACTCCTCCTGTTTATTACGACTTAATTAAAAATATGTTGTTACGACGATTTCCTGAGAAAATATCAGTATTTACAATACAGTGATAACAATTATATATTGATAATATTAATAGTTACCGAAAATATGAAACTCCATCTTTTTTTTGCGTCCTGGAAGTGTGATTTTCGCACTTTTTAAACGAGCACTGTGTCACGTTTACTGTCGGAGCGTTCAAATGCTACTAGAGTAAAAGTACACCAAATGTTAAATTTGGTGGACTTTCGGTGAGGCCATTTTTTGCCGCTGATTGTGTATCTAGTTGTTTATTAGAGATCGATGGAAAAATCCTTTGAAGCGAAAAATGACGCCATCTAGTGTAAAATCAGATGCATCGACATCATTGCATTATACTGTTACTAGATGACGTTGCTGTGCTTCAAATTCATATGCTTATTAAAATAAAATAATACTTGTATTTGTATTTTCTTTTTGTTTCTTCAAACATCGAAATAATTTTTAGTTTCTTTTAAAGAATTTATAAATATCTGATCAGATAGAAATGTTGTCATCGACAATATTACATTATACTTTTAATAGATGGCGCTGCTGTGCTTCATTTGCTTATTTTTGCAGTTTCCTTTTATTTATTCAAACAACGAAATAATTTATAGTTCATATTTGAAAGATGAAGATATTAAATTGAATATCAATATAAAAAAATATCTGGTTATCTATGTGTTCATTTTCAAACTTCAGTGGGTAGGTTGAATAGATTTATAAATAATAATTAGTAGGTAGTATAAATAATACTTAGACCAAAGAATTGTGACTAGCTCGATTAATTGTTCGCTAAGTTCATTTCAGTAACCACGTTCAAGCTCCTTTCGTTCATTTTTATTTTTAATCATCATCCATCACTTATTTTTATCAAAATGAGTATAAATTGTAATACAGATCTGGTGAAAAGAGCTGAAATAATTGCTTTGCATAACCAAGGAAGAAACTTGTCAGAAATAGCCAGAGAGATCGGTGTAAACGTAAGTAATTTTATTTTTACTCTTTTAAATATCGAAAAACTCCTATATAAGGTTGGAGTGTAGCTAAAAATTTTTTTAATGGAAATTTTTTTTTGCCACCTGCCCCAAAAAAGGTCAAAAATTTTCTAAGTCCCAAAATTTTTTTTAAACAAAAAAAATTGGTTTTTGTTTTCTTCGCTTCTCATAGTGCCCCTAAGCGTATACTCCAACTCCTGCAAATTCGCCCCTAAGACTACCCACTGACCCTATATAATAATCGTTATTGGGTATTATAATATACATATTTTTAGGAATCAGAAGTAGAAGTTATTAAAAAAAACACAGCTCACAAACTTTGACCTTTAATTTTTTAAATACCTAACGTTTCTTAACACGATAAATTCAACTTAATAATTAGAGGAACAAAATCTATCCACAACATAAAAACAATAAATCACTTGATTACACGACTCACGCTACCGATGTGTACACTTCGAAGGCTGGGACGAGAAAAAGGGCCGGCACCGGCTCGTCGCTCCTTTTTATACGGAGTAGCGGGGGGAGTACGGGGGAACTGCTTATACGGCCTCTCCTGACATAGTGTCGTCCTCGACACAAGCTTCATGTGTAGTGCTGCTGAATCCAGCACCTAGTCCAACGTCTGCATCTGTGTCCAGCAGGGGCATTGACAGTCCGACTTCCGCTTGACCACTGGATCTCGGTGCCACGCCGCTAGGAGCAGCATGAGCAGCTTTGGAGTCCAGGCCTGCGTACGACGGAGGCGTAGAAGGTTTAACCGTGGGAGCTGGTATGCCATCTAGTTGATCCTGCTCGTTTACATTTTCATCTGAAAACATCATTCAATTAGTGGCACCTAACCTAGTCTAAGCTAGACTGACCTACTCAACCTATTTCCTCATCATCTCTCAGTCAATTCAAACTTCATCGAACAGGCGCTTTTCATACATCAGACTTAAAATTATAACAGAGACGTCTCTTAAAATGACAAACCAAGCCAAGGCATTTTTCTTCGTAACTTTGGAGCTCCTAGCTGCATAGGCTGCACTGCTTGATCACCATCTACAATGTGTGTATGAGAACGCCAAGACCATAGGTCTGTAGTTCAACGAACGCCAAGACCTGTCGGTCTGTAGTTCCACGAACGCCATGGCAATGCGTCTGTAGTTCAACGAACGCCAAGACAACACGCCAGTAGTTCAAGAAACGCCAGGGCGATTTGCCCGAAGTTTCACCATAGAACGCCAAGGCTCCAAGCCTGTAGTTCAGATAATGAACGCCAAGACTATAAAGTCTTGTAGTTCAGATAATGAACGCCAAGACTATAAGTCTGTAGTTCAGCGAACGCCATGACAATGCGTCTGTAGTTCAATGAACGCCAAGACAACACGCCAGTAGTTCAAGAAACGCCAGGGCGATTTGCCCGAAGTTTCACCATAGAACGCCAAGGCTCCAAGCCTGCAGTTCAGATGACGAGAGTTCATACATACCCTCAAAGAAAGCGGCGCACGATTCCGGGCACCACTCGCCTCGCCAAGGCACCATATACTGTGCCGCTGCCTGTGTGGTTTTTCCATAGCTGCCACTGAGTAGCTTAAGCTCATACCGTCCATTCGGCAGAACTTTCACGACTCTGTATGGGCCTCGCATTCCTGGATCTAGTTTTCCAGTAGACTGCGAATACTTAATAACAAACACAAGGTCATTTAGTTCAAACTGACGAGGTGGGCGTCTAAGTCGGTTCGCATAGTCATCTTGCCGTTGCTTGTTAGCTGTCATCAGCTCGCTTGCCCGGCTCCTGCTGATCTCCCGTAGGGACTCCCGGTTGGGGCTGGTGCCCGTGATAGCGATATCACGAACAAGGTTTTGGACTAGTGGGGTGGTTGCGTCTGTTCCGATCATCAGGTTGAGGGGTGAGGCCTGGGTGGTCTTCTGTTTCGTAATATTGAGAACCAGCTGCAGTTTCCATAGAGCTTCCGACCAGGAGGAGGCTTTGTAGTTTACTTCAATCCGCAACATGTTTAGAATGGTACGAATGTACCGTTCCACCTGACCGTTTGCGTGGTGCATTTCCGGGGTGATAAAATGCAAGTCACTCCCCATATCCCTTACCCAAGTCACAAATTCCCTGGACTCAAACATCCGTCCCCTATCGCTAACTATCAACTTTGGGACTCCAAATAAGGAAACCGCTTGCATAAAGACGCGTTTTAATTCACTAACGTCTTGTCTGTAGATTGCATACAAGAGGCAAAATTTAGTGGAAGCATCCAATAATACCAATATGAATTTGTACCCATTAGAGACAGGAAGAGGACCCAAGACATCCGCATGGATTGTGTGAAAAGGGGAATCGGGTTTTTCCCAAGACACAATGTTCTGATTAGGTGATCGCGGTACCCTCTTTTTTGAGATGCAGACCAAACAGTGAGCTACGTATTTGTTTACAAATTGACGAAGCCCCGGGAACCAAAAGTATTTGAGAATAAGATCAAGGGTCTTGTCAGCGTTAATGTGCTCGTGTTCGTCATGAAATATTCTTAATAGACTAAGCCTATGTCCCCTGGGAATATAGCACAACAAGCGGGGATCCTCGCCGACGGGCGAGTATTTGTAAAACAACAGGTCATTTTGAGCAACATAACGCGTCGAATCTAGTTCACCATCCCTCAGCTGTTGCAGCAACACCTGGGTCTCGTTATCCGCAGATTGAGCTATTTGAGCCCAATTACGTGGTCTCGAAACCTGGTTAGCTACAACAACTGAAGGGTTGCGGCTAAGGTAATCAGCGTGTGGCATCATTACCCCCTTTCGATACTCGATAGTAAAATGAAAATCTTGGAGGTAAATCCACCAACGTGCAACACGCGGCAGCAAATCTTTCTTGCGCTCCGTGGCCTTCAAAGCATTGCAGTCTGTTACTACTTTGAACTGTAAACCCACGAGGTAGTGGCGAAAGTGCTGCAATGCTTTGACGACCGCCAATGTCTCCAACTCATACGAGTGGTATTTACTTTCGGCGCCTTGCGTCGCTTTGCTGTAATATGCCACCACGTGCTTGCTACCATCATCGTGTGTCTGTAATAAAATTGCGCCGTACCCAACACTACTGGCGTCCGTGTGGACCTCTGTGGGCAGCTGCGGGTCAAAAACTGAGAGAACTGGTTTGTTAGTAAGGAGTTCAATTAATGTTTGCCGAACCTTTTCTTGCTCTGCGCCCCATTTAAAATCTACGTCCTTTTTAGTTAATTGAGCAACACAGGCAGTTAATGTGGCATAGTTTTTGATATAACGCCGGAAGTATCCTGCAAGCCCCAAAAACTGGCGCACCTGTCGTACGTTCTCCGGGACGGGAGATTTCACGAGGGCTTCGACCTTGTGTGGGCTCGGCCTAACCTGACCCCGACTCACGAGTCTCCCAAGGTACTCTACTTCCGTCGCAAGAAACGAACATTTTCGAAGATTTATAGAAAACCCAGCTGCAGTGAGCGTCTGCAAGACCTGTTTTAGCTGAGAGAGACCTTCGGAGACCGTAGAGCTCAGGATGAGAATATCATCGACATATACCAGTACCTGGCCTGCTTCTATGAAGCGCCGCAACGTATTGTTAATAATACGCTGGTACACAATCGGCGAGTTCGTTAATCCGTAAGGCATTTTGACATACTCATAATGGCCCTCCGGCGTAACGAACCCAGTGAAATGAATCGACCGCTCATTTATAGGGATTTGGTGGAATCCAGTGGCCATATCAAGGCTGGTGAAGAATTTATAGTTCCCCAGCCGATCGATATGGTCATCGATCAATGGCAATGGATACCGATCCTTGACAGTCAACCGATTCAGTGCCCTAAAGTCGACGCATAGGCGGTCAGAACCGTCCTTCTTCTTTACCAGTATTATCGGACTCGCGTAATCCGATCTTGACTCCCTGATAATTCCTTTGTCCAAGAGATCACTAATTATCTTGCGGACCCGAAGTTTCTCATCATACGAAAGTTTGTAAGGCCGGTAAACAACTGGGGTTAGATTGGTTAATTTTATCTCCATCTCACCAGTGTTAACCGTAGAGGTGGCTGTGCCAGTGATGAAAAACTCCGAGTATTCCTTAATCACTCCTACCAAAGAGTCGTAATCACTTCCCTTGAGTGGCGTATTTATTTCGAAGGATTCCTGACTTTGAATCGCGTTAACTTGGACAATGGGATCATCAGACCTAGCCAAAAACTGCCTGTCTTTAGTACGGACATACACGATACCGTCCCGGTTCAGTATATCGGTTCCTACGATGATAGGCGCGTTCATGCACGAAGAGGGAACTATGATTAGGTCGGCCTCTACCGAAATCTGGCTAAATTCGAGAGTAACGGTCACAAATAATGAAGCTACTATCTCCGTATTACTGATGCCTTTTAAGATGCAATGTGTAGGTTTTGGTTGGCAGGAAAGGTATTTCAATACGTCTGAGGAAATAAGTGATACGTTAAGGGCACCACTATCGATAATAGCGTCCATGGGGATGCCATCGACCACAGCGACGATAATATCATTGGCACCTGCAGCGTTCGAACCATTTTCTGTGCAAAGATTAACATTACGTTCATTTCGCGATTCGGAGCGGGCCTTAGCAAAACACTGGTCTTCGAGATGACCTGACTTCTTACAGAAGGTACAAATGATATTGCTAGCGCTGCTTGAAGTGGACGTTTTCTCAGAGTTAGCTTTTGTACGACAGTGACGGCTAACGTGTCCCTTTTTACCACACGAAAAACACTTCTGTTCGTTTCGATTCGAAGTAGATGGAAGAGAGCGCTTCTTCGACGCTGAAGGTCGAGTATCGGTTTTTACGCGAACCGGCTTCGTGTAAATAGACAAGAACGATACTATTGTCTCTGGGTTAAGATTCGCGTTAGCCGCGGCAGCTCTCACATGAGGGTTATCGATACCGCGAATCACTATCAAAGTCATAAGGTCATTGCTTAAACCTTCGACGATACGTAACCGTAATAATGTACGACGCGCGTATTCTGCATAAGTAGCATACTTTTCAGACGTCGTATTCATAGTGTCAAACAGAATATTGGCGTAATCTAACTTTCGCGGACACAATGATTTAAATTCCCGCTTAAAGTTTGTCCAGGTGCGGTCAGCCGTAACCCACTCGTTGAGCCAAATCTTTGCGTCGCCTTTAAGACACGACCCAATACGCGACAGACACTCGTAGTCACTCCAGCCATTCGCATCCTGTGCACGGTCGACCTCCTCACACCATATCTCTATGTTGTGAATGGAGGGATCAAAGCTCGAAACAAAGTAATTCTGGGATCTGACTGGCTGCAGCGATCTAAGGGCGTCAACAAGAACCTTAGTTGGGTCGGATGTACTCATTTCTAAATTATCTACTGATGGTGTTGAAATGTGGGTAGTTGATAAACGATTCGTTGTTCGTGTCTCGTGGGTATTCGCTTGGAGAGGCGGCGTATAGCATTTTGACATATTCGATTGAGATGTACTCAATTCTGCTTCGGTAGTTTCACGTGTGTTACTTGGATCACAACAGTGCGTTTTATTTGAATTTGTCGCGTGACTATTTTCGATCGACGTTAAGCGGTTCATGATTGAATTCAACGTGTTATGAATCGACACATCCGTACTAACATGTTGTCTAACGGGGGTAGGCGATCTATCACCACCATAAGAATGATGGCGCGACCGATCACGTCGCGACGCGTCACGGAACCGTGCTCGACTTTTAGTAGGTATTTGGTCACGCGATTGACACTGTGAACGGCGATTTGTCGTCGCTGACCGACTACGTGAGCGATATCGCGACCTATCTCGGCTGCGAGAACGGCTGCGAGAACTTCGTCGTGACCTACATTTGTTATCACGAGACCCACCGGCCATGGCACAAAACACAAATTAGTGGGTAAAATGGACGAGACTTTGTTCCTCTTTTCGTGGGCTAGAAGTTACTTATCCCACTTCTGATTTTAGGAATCAGAAGTAGAAGTTATTAAAAAAAACACAGCTCACAAACTTTGACCTTTAATTTTTTAAATACCTAACGTTTCTTAACACGATAAATTCAACTTAATAATTAGAGGAACAAAATCTATCCACAACATAAAAACAATAAATCACTTGATTACACGACTCACGCTACCGATGTGTACACTTCGAAGGCTGGGACGAGAAAAAGGGCCGGCACCGGCTCGTCGCTCCTTTTTATACGGAGTAGCGGGGGGAGTACGGGGGAACTGCTTATAATATTTTATTATTTTTTTGCAGAGAAAAACAGTTGTGTTATGGGTACGACGATTTGAAGAAGAGGGTTCTTTGAAAGACCATCAAAGAACTGGTAGACCAAGAGCCATAAACATGTTGCAGCGTCAAGCCATGGTAAGGGAGTACGAAGAAAATGGATTTCTGCGGACGAACTACTACGCTGGTTTATTTGACACAAGTGTTGACACTGTCCGTCGTGCTCTTCATAGTGAAGGGCTGCATTATCGGAGGCATGCTGTGAAACCCTTGCTTACGGAGAATCATAAAAGAGCAAGATTACAGTTTGCTATGGATCACATTAACTTTGACTGGAGTAATGTCATTTTTAGTGATGAAAAAACTTTTAAGTCCAGTGAACACGGACGCTTATGTTTAATTCATCATAGTCAGTCATAATTTTATTTTTTGTTACCTACTAACCATTTGTTATGTCGTTGTGCAAATTTGTAGTTTCTTTTTTAATTTTCTGGCCTCTTGTTTCTTTTTATTGAGGTTACACGAGCTTCAATCCTCTTTCCAATTTTGGAAACGAATGCTTAAGCTATGGCTTCAATAAGAACTTATATATAATATTACAATGTTATTCGGTGATTAATATAAGGTGATTGTTAAATTTGAATATGAAATTGTAAGAAATAAACATCCATACTTTTTAATAGTGCGTTTTGTTTACCTGCTCTTTTTTTCTTTTTGAGTAACTACTCACTTGAATACTATATTACAAATAAACATCCACACCAGTATATAACATTCTGACCGATTTCTTTTGTTTGAGCATAACTTACAAAAAGTGGTTGTGTTACGTGACGTTTGAACTCACGACTCACTGTTTCAAACGAACGTATTAGCCTTTAGGCTATCTTGATTCAAGTTTTATTGTGGAAATTATGAACTACAATCAGTTGTTGACGTCTATGATGACGCATGTGTCTATTTTCTACCTAACTAAAAGTCAAGTTTTTTACTTTTTGTGAGATTGCCTTTGGTCACTACTTTGCTGTGGAGAAACCAACGCCACCTAGTTTAATTTTAGGAAACTTGAACTTCAACGTGCAAAGGAAAATAGGCGTTAAGGTATCCAACCACTTTAAAATCCGAGTGTACAATATATGGATACAAAACCTAATAATAATAATAATAATAACTCTGTTCCAGGCGCTTCAACCAGCCATCAACGTCTCGGCCCAACGACTTTCGGATCAGGTGCGGGTTATCCAACGGAATCACAGATTGGACGACGCCGCGCTTGATAGGCTGCGCTCAGAGGTACTGAGCAACCGTATCGTCCCTGTCCCTTCACAGACCGCGGTGCAACCTCTAGTCAGTGACATAACCCAACCGCGGTCTTATGTTAATGATGAGGAGGGGGGCGATGAGATTGTTACGGTAAGTAGCCAGTGTAACGAACGGTTGAGGAGCGCGCTGGAGGATGCGATTCGGGAGTTTAGAACTGCCCCCGTCCAACTTAGACCACATTTACCTCGCTTGCCTATGCACAGAACGAATAGGGCGATGGTGTGTGCCTTGGATTCGCTGCTTGGTTTTTATTTTGAAAGCAGCGAAGATCTCGTAGATACGCACTCGATCTTGTATTGCGCGGCTATTGCGGCGTGTCGTGTAGCCAATGTCAAATTTCCAAATTGTGACATAGCTACACGACCAAAACCCGCTGTTCCAGCCTGGCAGTGCAGGATCGAGCAGCGTATCGAGGGGACCAGGGTGCTCATCGGCAAACTATACTGCTTCAGGGAGGGCAATACTAGCCCTAGAGTGATGCGCTTTGTGAGGCGGGCGTTCTCGGGGACTGGAATCAGTCCTCAAGAATATACGTCCCGTGTCACAGAGCGCATTGATTTCCTGAAGCAGAAGGTCTGTGCATGGGCAAGCCGTATCCGTAGGTATAAGCGACGGGTTGAGCGGTATACCCAGAATCGCATATTCCAGCGTGATCAAAGGTGGGTGTATAGAGCATGGGAGCGACCTGAGCAAAATGTGGCAGACGTATGCCGCCCGGATGATGATGCCACTAGCATATTCTGGCGTAACATCTGGTCGGTGCCCGTTTGCCATACTGAGGCTGAATGGATGCGGGATGTTGAGCGCGTGTGTGACGCCATACCGGAGATGGAGGAAGTAATAATTACTTCCTCCGATGTAGCCAGTGCAGCCCGTCCGATACCGAACTGGAAATCTCCGGGACCGGACGGACTGCACAATTTTTGGCTTAAATGGCTGCAAAGTTCACACGCGTGCTTAGCATCGCAATTCCAGTCGGCCTTAGAGTCTGGGTCACTGCCACAGCTCTTTACAACAGGAGTTACTCACCTGCTCCATAAGTCAGGTGATGCCATGGAACCCAAAAATTATAGGCCGATCACTTGTTTGCCGACGGTCTATAAACTTCTTACATCCATTTTGAGAGAGAAAATTAATTCTCATTTAGAAAAGAATTCTATTATGTCTGTCTCTCAAAATGGATGTAGTAATGGGTCCCGCGGCACCAAGGAGCTACTCCTCATTGACATGGCCATAAGCCAACAGGTCCGTCGATCCCGAAAGGATTTGTCGACATGTTGGATAGACTATAAGAAGGCCTTTGATTCGGTGCCGCATACATGGCTCTTGAGGGTGTTAGAGTTGTACAAAATTGATACAACTCTGAGCACCTTCCTAACGACGTGTATGGGGCAGTGGAGGACGGTTCTTCGCTATCCAGGATGCCGACAAATTCAGGGGAGCAACGAACCTATTAGGATTAAGCGGGGAATATTCCAGGGCGACAGTCTGAGTCCACTGTGGTTTTGTTTAGCCTTGAACCCTCTTAGCACTCTGCTGGAGGGTACAGGGCTGGGCTGTCCTTTGCGGAGAGGGGGTCAGGTAATATCCCACCTGCTTTATATGGATGATTTGAAACTGTTTGCCACCAACAAATTGCAACTGCTGGAGTCACTAAAAGTAACTAAAACTTTTAGTGATTCCATCAGGATGGAATTTGGTGTAGATAAATGTGCAGTCATGCATGTAAACCGGGGCGGGATTGTGGAATCTGAGGGACTACAACTCTCAGATTCTATAAACCTGAGATCACTCTCCGCAACTGATACCTACAAATACCTGGGTATGTCAGAGGGGTTAGGCATTAACGGACCTGACATGAAACAATCGTTGCAGGAGCGCTTCTTCGGTCGCCTGAAAAAGGTACTTAATAGTTCTTTGTCAGGCGGCAACAAGGTGCGCGCCTTTAACGGTTGGGTCATGCCGGTCCTGATGTACTCCTTTGGCATACTAAAATGGACCCAGACGGAACTAGACGCCCTGGATAGGAGAGTCCGGTCACTGCTGACTGCAAACCGGATGCATCACCCACGTTCGTCTGTCATGAGGCTGTACATTCCGCGGAAGTGCGGGGGTCGAGGTTTTTTAAATGCTAAGACCCTCCACAACCGCGAGGTGTGCAGTCTCAGAGAATATTTTCTCAAGGCTGACGTGGGTATGCACCGAGATGTGGTTGCAGTGGACAAGGGACTCACCCCGTTGTCCTTGGCTAAAGAGAACTGGCGCAAACCTGTGGTGCTTAGTACCAACGACCGCAAGGAAGTATGGCAAAGCAAGGAGCTTGACGGACGCTTTTTCCGGGCCCTTCATGGGCCTGACGTAGATTTCTTAGCGTCCGTGGCCTGGCTACGCTTCGGTGACCTCTTTGGGGAAACCGAAGGTTCAGTCTGTGCAATTATGGATGAAGTTATGCTAACGAATAACTACCGGAAGTATATAATGAAAGACGGGACGATCGACATATGTCGGGCATGCCATTGTCCCGGTGAGTCTATCAGACATATTACTTCTGGGTGTTCTCGTTTAGCTAACGGCGAGTATTTGCACAGGCATAATCAAGTAGCCAGGATTATCCATCAGCAACTTGCTCTGAAATACGGCCTTGTGGACTCTGAGGTACCGTATTACAGGTATGTGCCCGACCCAGTTCTCGAGAATGACCATGTCACGTTATACTGGGATCGATCTATTATCACTGACAGGACTATTGTAGCCAATAAGCCTGATATAGTGGTAATAGATCGATCAGTGCGCCGCACAATGATAATCGATGTCACTATCCCGCATGACGAGAACCTCGTGAAGGCTGAGAAGGAGAAACAATTGAAGTATCTCGACTTAGCCCACGAGGTTGTCGCTATGTGGAATGTGGACTCGGCAATCATTGTGCCGATAGTCGTTACGGTCAATGGCCTTATCCCTAAGAGCCTCGATCAACATCTCAAGACGCTCTCGTTGGGTGGCTGGGTGAAGGGCCTGATTCAGAAGGCAGTCCTCCTTGATACGGCGCGTATTGTGAGGAGGTTCCTGTCTCTGGGGCCCTAACCACCGGTAGCTTGGACCCTGCACCCGCTACCGGCGGATCACTATTTTTTATATTTTTAAATGTTTTTTTTAATGTTTTTATAAAAATATTTAAAAATGTAATAAAATAAGTTTAAAAAATAAATAAAGGAGATAATAATAATAAGGATGAGGAGCCAGACCAAGAGAGATACAAAAACCCGCAGGGCAGCATGTGGCGAGTTGATGGGCAGTAGCGACCCCATGGACCCTATCTCCCGGGAGAAATCTTGTCCTCATCTCTGGCTTGCCTTTATTGGCCGGCTGGAGTGAACACTGACGAGAAACAGAGCTCCCACCTCTTTCTTGCCTTTATTGGCCGGCTTGAGTGGAGATTCGCAAGAGCAAACGTGCTCGGAGAAAGGAAGTATTCCAGTAAGGTGCTGGTAGGGATCTTGACCGTACTTCCGGGATTGTCCTGATAGCCGTGGAATACCTCTCCACTCCTCAAGCACCTCAGGAAGTGTTGCCCCCTTGTCGCTACCTCACTATGTGCTAGCGGCCGTCTCCGGGGGCCCATTATTGAGTGTGCAAGTCACCCCCTGCCATTTTATCCGTGTATAATATATAACATTGGTCAGGCAGGGGACATAGTTCTTCCATAGTTCAAGTTACGCAATCTACTTTAGCCACCCAAACCCATAGCCCAACATGTTTTGTTTTCACGTACAACAATAGTCCTGCACCAACCGGGGGTTGTCCTTGGGTGCACTTGCATAGTGCATACAGGGATAATCGTCGGTTGGTGCCTCCTCATCATTTAAAATTATCTAAGGGGCCTCTGCGAGTTGGCTTCGGCTCTTCGTACGCCTTCCAAAGGTCCGGGACCCCAGGGTCCCGAGAAATATCAAAAAATAATAATAATAAATAAAATATCTCGACTTAGCACACGAGGTTGTTGACATGTGGAATGTGAGCTCGGCTGTCATTGTGCCGATTGTCGTAACGGCCAATGGCCTGATGGCCGAAAGCCTCGACCACCATCTCTCAAGGCTCTCGTTAGGCGGTTGGATCAAGGGCCAGATTCAGAAGGCAGTACTCCTTGATACGGCCCGCATCGTGAGGAGGTTCCTATCTCTGCAGCCCTAACCACCGGTGGCTTGGACCCTGCTCCCGACACCGGCGGACTACTATTTTATATATTTTTAAATGTTTTTTTAAATATTTTTTTAAGAAATATTAGAAAAGAAAATATGAATAAACGAAATAATAATAATAATAATTTATTTCAGATTATAATAATAATAATAATAATAATGTTTATTCATTACAAATTTACAAAATTACAGAATATTTAAACAAGCTAATTTAGATCATATTAATTGGTGTAGTCATCTGTAGCCGAACTAGGCAGAGCCTGTATTTCGGCTATCAGCGCCAAACCCCACGAGTATTAAACATATATAATAGCCATTTGCATGTTTACATTTAAATCTTTGACATATCAGTTTAACAATTTATAATAAATCAAGCTATTAGAAAAAGCAAAAAATCTAAAAAACAAAAATAAAAAGGTTTAAGTAGTGTATGCATGCAGGTCCTCTTATTTGTGTGAGATGGGAATGTACGTGTCTGGTGTGTAAGAGGATGTGTGTGGTGTTGTCTAGTGTTCTACTATGTGTTATGTGGTGTGAGAGAGCGTGCGCGCGTTAGTGTGCATGTTAGTAAAGTGTGTGTGTGTGTGTGTGTGTGTGTGTGTGTGTGTGTGTGTGTGTTGTATACTAGGATGCTGTGTGCAGAAGAAGTTCAGTTTGTTCATACGTAAGACTTTTCAGGAATTCGGTAAGTTTCTTTTTGCATTGCATTTTTGTTAACGGGTATATATTAAGGATTCTATTTAGCCTATTGTAAATTAATGGACCTATGGAGTGCGCAAAACGTTGGCTGAATGTAGTTTTGAATAGCTTCGTTCTTTCGCATACTATATCTTTTCTTCGTTTTTGGAGGAGTAGAGGGTTGTAACTTATTTTACTGTGTTGTAGAAGGACAACACTAAGTATGTATAATTGTCTCACGGTCAGGACCTCCCAATTTGCGTATAGTGTTGTTGTACAGAATCGGATAGGTTTGAACGTCGCGACCTTCAATATTGCACGCTGGGCAACCTCTATAGACTTCAGAGTTGTTTTTGATGTCCCTCCCCAAGATGATAGACAATATGTTAGAAGTGATTGACAAAGAGCATAGTATATCTGCTTCAACAACTTAAAGTCAGCAATGTGCCTCAGGTTTTTAAAAACATAAATGAGCTTTCGTATTCTACAACATAACAGCCTAACATGTTCTTTAAAGTTGAGATTGCTATCTATGTTAACTCCTAGATATTTTATTGAATGCACGCGTTCCAGTGAAGGACACTTGCAGTTTTTACCGGAGTTACACTCGTGCGATATGACATTTCGCACGATGCCATCTCCAGTTATATTTTTTATGCTAAAGCACATGTACTTGGTTTTATCTACATTTAATGTAAGAATATTACTCTGAAGCCACTTTCTAACGATATCGAAGCCCCGCTGTGCAGCACTGAAAGCATCTTCCCATGTATCGGCAGCAAAAGAAAGGGCAGTATCGTCTGCAAAAGATAAGATTTCACCATGGGTTAGTTCAAGGCTCGTGAGACCATTTATATAAACCAGAAATAAAGTTGGTCCCAGTATGCTACCTTGTGGTACACCGTGTGTAACCTGAAGGTGAGAACTTTTACAATTACCTACACGAACACATTGAGACCGGCCAGTCAGGTAACCAGTAAAAAGTTTCAGCTGTGTACCTCTAATTCCCAATCTTTCGAGCTTGTCCAATAAGAGGTAAACAGAAATCGTATCAAATGCCTTTGCGAGATCTAGAAATATAGTGAGACATTTTTTCTTTTCATCTAAATTTGAAGTAACAAAATTAATAAGTTTATTTACGGCTTGCTCAGTTGATTTTCCTTGTCGAAAACCATATTGGTTAACTGAAAGCAAGTTATTTTTTTCTAAATATTTTACTAGTCGTAAGTTTATAATTTTTTCTAGTATTTTTGAAATCGCTGGTAAAATAGAAATAGGTCGATAGTTACTGATACGATTTCTGTCCCCACCCTTATAGATTGGACAAACTTCTGCTTTTTTAAGAACGTCAGGGAACACTCCATTTTGCAGACAATCATTTATGATCTTTGTAAGAGGTGGTACAATGATGTTTCTATAAGTTTTCAGAAATTTATTACTAATATTATCACCACCACTGGCACAGTCTGATTTTGAGTCGAGGATAAGGCGTTCTACCTCCTCTTCAGTAGTATCTATGAGAGCGAATGAATGCGGACTCCTGGTAGCTGTGGCTGTATTTGTTTGTCTGTTTTGTAGAGTATGCGTGTTTTGCTGGTGTATTTTGTTTGCTAGTGAACTTCCTACGTTTATAAAGTAACTATTTACTTCGCTCAATGAATTTTCAGGAGAACTTGACAAAGTTAGTAGTTCTTTCGGATGATTTGTTACTTTTGAAGTATTTGTGATCTCTTTAATTGCCTTCCACAGTTTTTTATTATCTTGTTGTGCGTTTTGAAGTTGATTTTTTTCATACTCTATTCTGACTTTTCTTAGCAATGCATTGCAAAAGTTTCTGTATCGCGTGTATGTCACTTTTAAAATTAAATTTTCTGGTGCAAGCTTTGATTTCAAATGCAAATTATCTCTATTTCTTGTGCATCGTAGCAAGCCCTGTGTCATCAATGGTTTTATGATTTTGTGGCGTTTAGATAGAGTAGTGTGTTTGGTATTGTTTGTGATTGCGTGTTGAAGACATTTTGTAAAGTAATTTAATGATAAGTTTGGGTTTTGTAAGTGATAAATTGGGTCAAAGTTAATTTTTATAAGATCTTGCTCTAGGTTTGTAAAGTCGACTTTAGTTATTGTTGTTACTGCAAATTGACGCGTTTTCTTAGCCGTCACACACAATAAAACAGGGTAGTGATCCGTTAGGGTGGTTTGTGGAACTAAAGTGGTAACTGGACAATTGGTCTTTACTAGAGCATGATCTAAACAAGAATTGCTTTCATAGCGAGTTATAATAGTGTGAGCTGGTAAGAGGCCATGAGAGGCCGTTAAAGTCAGGTAGCGTTCTCCGTTTATGTTTATTTTTCCAGGATTTATATCTATGTTAATGTCACCTATTACAACGATCTGTTTATAGGCTGACACTGTGTGTAGTAATGTGTCTAGAGATGAAAGAAAATGGTCAATGTTTTTGTAAGATGGGGACCGATAGAAAGCTAGTATCGCTATGCGATTGTCTATTTTTGTGACTAGACAGTTACATTCTTGCACTTGTGGCTCCTCTATTGTTAAACTGAGATTTTCCTCATAATAGATTACTACACCATCGTTTTGTTTAAAGTTTATTTTAGTCCCGACATGAGAGTAACCCGCAAGAATAGGTATAACTGAAGAACTTGAGAGCCAGCATTCGGTTAGTATAATTATGTCACATTTTAACTTCATTCTTGTTAATAAAACTTCAAGCCCTGGCATGTTACAGCTTATGCTGCGTATGTTTAGCGTGAAGATTAGTAATTGGTTAGGGTGTAATGATATTAATTTATGACAGTTTTCAATGTTTGTTTCTTGCGATTGCGATACAGACAGTTGATCGATATTTTCTGTTAAGTTAATTATATCATTGAATTTGACATCAGTAAAAAGTATTGTAAGGAATGGTCGTCACGGTTGCAAAATAGTATATGGAATGCAGTATGGTAATTGAAACATTTTAAATGATTTGCGTGCACTATGTTTATGATGTCTGTGTGTATGTAAAGTATTCGCGTTGTTGAGAGCGTGTCATACATAAGTGTTGTTGTAAAGGGTTCCAATGTGTCTGCATGAGCATGTGATGAGATATAAAGATATATATTATGTATGTGTGTTGATGTATGTGTGTAAATACGGTGAGTATAGTGCTGTTTAAATTTAGAAAAAGATGTGTTGTCTTTATAGTGTAGTGTATAATTTCTGTATAGTGTGGTAAAATGTGAACAAAGATAACTTGCGTTATTTACTGAGAAAAAAACATTCGATATAGAGTGTTGAGTATAATTTTTGTATAGTGTGTTAAAGTGTAAACAAAAGTAATTTACTATTCGAAAAGAGAAAAAAACATTAAATCTATGACAAATCAAAAAGAAAATAAGAGTTACAGTAAGGAATAGTCATATTGAATTTCTCAACTTATCCAGATCCGTGTCATGATTTATGCGTATGGGAGATGAGTCTTCGGTTTTTTTCAGATAAACAAACCCGTTAGACGTCCAGCAAAAGTCATATCCGTGGCTTTTTTTAAACTGCCTGGCCAGAAAATACAATCTCTGAGTCTTGTGAGTTAACGTTTCAGTTATGTAAAGTGGTTTTGAATGGTATGAGTGGTTTAAATGAGTACCTAGTATTTAATTTTTCTCCCTTTGATCGTGTTTTATTGAAGCTCTTTACAGCTTTGAGAATTTTGTCTTTTAGCAATACGGTAGTAAAGTCCACGACAACAGGGTTAGATTCATCTTTCGATTTCAGTCTATAGACGTCTCGAATATTAGAGCAGTCAATATTGACATTCAAGGTCTTTCCTAGTTGGATAATTTCGTTACTAAGATTTTCTTTGGTCTCGCCGGTTTGTTTTGGTATATTCCGAATTTCTATTCCTGCTCCACGGGACTTTCGCTCAGACACTTCCAATTTTTCCTCCAATTCTTTAATTAAGATTTTATCCTCTTTTCTTTCTTTCTCTAGAGTGGATATTTTTTTCAAGAATTCGTCATATTTACTCGACATGACTTCTAGACTTGATTTTAAATCTTGAAAACGCTTTTCCTGTTCTTTTGAGAAACTCGAGAACATTTCCTTAATCAGTGCTGTAACATCTAATTGTTCCTTATTTTTCTTTCCTTTCTTACGTTCAGTGACATTAACTGCGAGTGTATGAAGATTAGGCTCTGACTCGCAGTGCTGTAGCGGTGAGTCACTCGGAACCGTAGAGAACGTGGGTGCCGCGCTGCTCACGCGTCCAAGCTCTGCTGTCGGCGTCGGCGGGACAGGTGAGGCGGGGGGTGTTCTGTTCAGTGGCATAGCGGCGGTATACTGAGTTCGGTGTTGAAGTACCAGGACAGTAGGAATGTCGCCAATTGATATTTCACAGTAAATGTATGAACTAATACGGGGACCAAGCTATAATTGCTGCTATCGATAAAAGCGAAGTTTTGTCGTTTCCGTCCAGTTTAAAGAGACCTTTGGGCTAGAACAATGAATGCGTCAGAGACGTATTTGTACGAAACTGGCAGGATTACTTCTGTCTCTTTTCTGCGCGTTGACGTCAGATGCCTTGCTGTCACCCTTCTACGTGCGTCTCGCTGCCGCGTAGTTACTGTGATGTTGTAGTGTGTGTGAGCGTAGTACGTACTCACGGTTCGCAGCAAGTTTGCAGAGAACTCCTCGATCCTTATGCACTTCTATTTAATAGCAAATATTTATTTGTATGAAATTTGACTTTTTCTTTAATTTAAAAATTAACTACGGCTTGGGGCACGTCTACTCTATGCAGAGGTCCGAGGGGAAGGGGGCATTATATCATTATATGCATTATAGGCATTATATCCATATGTGTTAGTATACTTGCGAGCTTATAAACTAGTGTTAGTAATAATAAATTGAAATAATAATTTAATTAAACAATACACAAAAAAAATAAAAACAATTTTATTGTATATTCTTCAATCAAACAGTAAGTGGCAGGTCCGGGTGGACTCCGCGATGGCGGTGACAAAACAATATACGACTGCGTGCGGCCGTATCCAGCGAGCCAGCATCGGAGAGTCCCACCGGTCAGCCAGCGCTCGCAGGATAGTGTTGGGACTGTCGCGCGTGCGCCGCATGATAGAAGCGCATCGTTTGCGCATAATGGCCGCAAAGCTGTCTGTGGCAGCCGCCGCGAACATCGCGGAGGCGCTGCAGTGGCGCGGCAGCCCCATCAGCACCCGGAACGCGTTATTGTATTGAACGCGCAGATCGCTGTATGTCCGCTGCGTATAGCTAACCCACAGGCTGCAGGTATAAAAGGACTGACAGTACGCTTTAAAAAGCGCAACTTTGACAGTCCCCGTGCACCGTGCAAACCTGCGGGCCAACATGTTGCATCGGACAGACAGCGCTCTGCGCTCTCTCTCAACATCTACATTGTCCTTAAGATCCTCAGTGACCCAGTGACCCAAATACTTAAATTGCTCAACTTTGTGTAGAGCTGTACCACACAAGGTGAAATTCGGTACAAACGTGTATCGCTTGTTGTCCGGCCTGAAAATCATTATTTCACTCTTTTTCGTGTTGTATTTGAGCCCATGAGTCACCGCATAGGACTCACATATTTTCATGAGCCTTCGCAAGGCACCAATCGATGGGCTCAGCAGCACCATATCGTCTGCGTAGCTGATGTTATTCACACACACTCCATCTATATGACACCCGATGCCGGCGCTGCTGAGCTCATCGATCAGTCGGTTGACGTACAGGTTGAAGAGCGTGGGCGAAATAACTAAACATACATTGGCTAATATTTACAAAAAAAGGAAATTACTGCAAAATCATCCATCACTACAACCCTTATGGGAACACATGCCAAACATATTAATGTTTGGCATGTGTTCTTATGGCTTCAAACACGTTATATAAATAATACCTACCCTGATCCTAAAATGTACCGTGTATTTATTAAAACATAATAATGAGTGATCCACTACAAACTATAAATGACCTCGATAATTTAAGTATTGCGAGAACTATAGAATGTGATTGTAGTGAACTTGCTAACAACTATAACATAAATAAAAGTGACCTTACCATCATTTCCCAAAATATTAGGAGCATATATTGCAATTTTGATGACTTCATAGCAAATTTGTCTTGCCTCTTTGATGTAGACGTAATAATTCTGACTGATCTGACTTGATCGATATAAACCTATACCGGCTTTGACCAAATATCGCTCCTATGCTACTACTCGTCAACAAAACCAAAATGACGGCGTAGTAGTATATATCAAGGACACCTTAAAAGCCAGTGTCACAGAATTAATGATAAGACCCGCATCATGTCTATCATTTTAGGTATATATCGTTCACCATCAAACACTAACGCGGAACCTTTTATAAACTCTTTGTCTCTCCAACTTGACAACCTAAACTCTCAAAACAGCAATGTTATAATTGCTGGTGACATTAATATTAATATTATAACTAAACACACTGAACAAACATATGAATTTAAAATTATTATTATAGTATTCTCTCTGGTCACACCTTACCTACAAGGGAAGCCAATTGTCTTGACCACTTTATGTTCAAAATAAACAGGAAACGGCACTCTGCCTTTATTGCCATCCTACGCACTACTATAACAGACCACCGTACAACCTTTCTATCGCTTTAAACACTACACATGACAGACGTCCCAACTTCCGTACCGCCGGCGAGTACCACCGCGGCATCGAGTAGTACGTCAATCCCCCCGACCCTTGCACCCGCCCGCCCGTGCGGAGCAAGTAGCCTTAAACGCCCCTAATAATAATAATAACATACCGACCGAACAAGTCTCCCCTTACTCAGTAGTCAGTAGCGCCCTATGCCTAGGTTCGAGTCCCACTATGGGACGCCCTTAGCTGTGCTACTTAGTTGTTAATTTCTAACCCGGCGAGAGGCCCTTCTGGCCCCGCCAACGCTCGGTTCAGCAGTCAATGCTCCCGGAGCAAACTGCGACAGGTCAATATTAAAAAAAAAAAAACTTTCTATCGCTATCTAAAATAAAACATTGCCAAACTAAATGTTTAATCCAAGAACTTATTGACTCATTAAAAACAAATACTAATCAATCAATCTGCCTAGCCTTTTCCCAACTACGTTGGGGTCGGCTTCCAGTCTAACCGGATGTAGCTGAATACCAGTATTTTACATGGAGCGACTGCCTATCTGACCTCCACAATCCAGTTACTGGGTAATACGATACCCCTTGGTAAATGATAAATGATTTTTATTTCTGTAAGTAGGTTTGTACAAACACTTTTACAAGTCAATATTTTTTTTTAAACTAGATGAGGTCGGCGTTTCCTATCTGACTACTCTGAGAAGAAAGGCCGAAACAAACTCAGAGGTCACAGTCTCTTATAAAGTCCAGACATAATCTTGGTCACTTCATGTGAAGACCATGTAGATTGGTGTCTGAAATGGTCTTTTGAGGAAAGAACCACACAGATTGAGAGGACCTGTCCAGTCAGTGCACGCATTTGTCAGTAATCGCTCAGCTCAACTCAGAACTTAAGGAGCTCAACGATTCGACGAACAATACCAAAGAAAGGACATTGGGGTAGGCCGCATAGATTACTCAAACTGCCAGACAATGATTAAAAATAACTGAGAGAAAAAATAAAACAAACAAAAAAAAAAGCAATGACCTACATAGTCTTCACATTCACAATAAAGTAAAATAATATAATACTTACAAAGTAAATATTAATGTCAACATTCAGTATGCAAAAATAAAAATAATATTAAATAAAATTGGAGCAGTTCAATCCCAAGCCTTTTTGTCCTCAATATAATCTTTAACGGTATAAAAAGCTTTCTGACACAACTTGCGTTTAATGAATGATTTGAATTTATTAAGACTCAGATCTTGAACGTGGCTTGGAAGTTTATTATAAAAGCGTATACATTGACACCTGAATGACCCACCTATTTTCTTGAGCCTTGTTGGAGGTACAACAAATTTGTGTTTGTTCCTAGTATTTATATTGTGGATATCACTGTATTTTTTAAACAATTTAATGTTTTTATGGGCATATAAAAGATTTTCAAAAATGTACTGAGAAGGCAAAGTCAGTATATTAATCTCCTTAAATTTCTCTCTGAGAGATTGTCTCGGACTTAATTTATAAATGCATCGAACAGCTCTTTTCTGCAAAACAAAGATAGTCTGAATGTCGGCTGCATTTCCCCACAACAGAATACCGTACGACATTATACTATGAAAATAGCTAAAGTACACTAAACGGGCTGTCTCTATGTTGGTTAAATTACGAATTTTCCTAACAGCGTATGCTTCGGAGCTTAGCTTTTTTGACAATTTATCTATTTGTGGGCCCCACTGAAGCTTAGCATCCAAAGTTAAGCCCAAGAATACTGTGCTATCTTCAGGATTCAACTCTTCGTCCTTTATCAACACGTTAGTTTTCACCTGCCTAACGTGAGGTAGTGTAAACTTAATGAATTTGGTTTTTTTTTCATTAAGGAGTAAATTATTAACACTGAACCAGTGAACTACTTTTGAGATCGCTCTGTTTACATCGTCAGTAACCAGCTGCTGACGTTTAAGTTTAAACAAAAGTGAAGTATCATCCGCAAACAAAACTATATCATGATTATCCTTAATGAGGTAGGGCAAATCGTTAATATAAATAAGAAATAAGAAAGGACCAAGAATCGAGCCCTGTGGGACCCCTATTGTTACTATAGATCCGGGCGATCTTTTTCCATTAACGTCAACGCTCTGAATCCTATTACTCAAGTATGAAGTAAGAAGATCCAGAGCGGTGTTCCGGATCCCGTAATGGCGGAGTTTCCTGATTAACGTTTCATGAAGAACGCAATCGAATGCCTTGGACAAATCACAAAAGATGCCCAAGGCATCGCATTTGTCTTCCCATGCATTATAAATATGTCCTAAAAGTTCAACACCGGCATCAGTAGTTGAACGACCCTTTGTAAAACCGAACTGCTTGTTATGTAATAATTTATGTTTATTAAAAAATCTTTGCAATTGGTCTAAAATTAATTTCTCAAAAATTTTACTAAACGTAGGTAGTACTGAAATAGGTCTATAATTTGTGGGGTCTGATGTACTACCTGATTTAAACAAAGGTATTATTTTACTATATTTCATGAGGTCAGGAAACTCCCCACAGTCGATACAGTTATTAAAGATAAGAGCTAAAGTAGGTGCTACAATGTCAATAATAGACTTAGCAACTTCTACAGAATTACCCCACAGATCTGCTGTCTTTTTTACATTTAAAGTGTGAAAGGTTTTAATTATGTCTCTACAGGTAATTTGTTCAAAATTAAATTCCGAATCGCAAGCATTAACATTTTCCTTAAGCAAAGACTCAGCAACAGAAGTTGATGAGTTTAGGGATTTAGTAGTTGAAACGGGAATATCTGAAAAGAAATTTTCAAAGGCCGCGGCGACTTGTGAGTCTGATTTTATTATGTTGTCATTAATAGACAGGCTGTAGTCAGCACTTCGGTTATTAGACCTTCCCGTTTCACTATTAATAATATTCCAAGTCGTTTTAATTACATTACTACTGTTTTTAATCTTCGAACTCAAATAACGCGACTTGGCCATACAACAAACTTTTTTAAATAATTTTGAATAGTTTCTAACATATAAATTAAATTCAGCAGTGTTTACAAAAGACCTTTCATTGTATAGTTCATAAAGCCGTGTTCTACTTTTATGAATACCAATGGTAGCCCAATCACTGAAAGACGCGTTACTATTAACCGAGATAGTCTTGGGAATAAAGATGAGATTAAATTGTTGGCAGTACATATTAAAAAAATCATCATACAGATCATTAGGATCAGTATGATTAGCCAAAACTGTTAATTTATTAATGAGTTTAACTTTAAAAGCTTCCAAGCGACTTGTAGTTTTGGGGTTAACAATGATATCCTTTTTAGCCACTTTTTTGTTTTGGTTTTGGATAGTAATCCTTTGCCCGCAATGATCAGAATCTAGTAAATTTATAATTTCTTTATGGCTTGGAATAACATCTGTATAAATATTATCTAGGCATGTGGCACTAGTAGGGGTTATTCTTGTGGGCTCCAAAAATAGGTTTACAAGATTGTATGACTGAAAAAGACTTATTATTTTACTACAAGAACCTGACTTTTCTAATAAATTAACATTAAAATCACCACAAATGATAATAGATTTATTTGAGTTACATATCTTGTGTAACACTTCATCCATTACCTTTTCAAAGCAGTCATACAATCCTGAAGGGGGCCTGTACACACTTAATACAATAAATTGCTCCAATTCTATACAAGCTATTTCAACTGTCCGCTCAACAGATAGGCTCACAATATCCTTACGGTCTTTAAATTTCAGCTGGTTACTTACTAAAATTAATGAGCCACCATGTATAGCATTTACTCTGCTGAACGAACTACCAACCTGGTGATTATTAAAATTGAACATAAACTGGTGACTTTTAAGCCAATGTTCTGTTATACAAAGAATATCAATACTGTTAAAATTCATAAATAATTCTACTTCTAAATCTTTGTTGAGAAAACCTTGAATATTTTGATGCACCAGGTTAATACTATTTACTAATTTTGAAATTTTATTTGATTTATTCTTGCATTTCTGTACATTATTGCTAGAGGATGCCTCTATTGTCTTAATTTCTAATTTAAATTACTACCAATGTCAATTTTGGATACCAAGTTATTGGATGAATGATATAAAATGTCATGGCATTGCTCAATAGAAGCAACTTGTTTAGCCAAATTCTTGGCTGTAATAGAAAAATAATATGATAGCGACACAGCTAACTGTCTGTAAGACTGGTTGTCAGACTTTCGAGAGAAGATCCTCGAATGACAGCCGGGACCAACGGATTAACGTGCTTTCCGAGGCACGGAGGGGTCTCGGTATGAAAACAAATACTAAAAACAAATACATAAAATCAAATACTAATAATCCCTAAAAATAAACGAATTATTAAACCCTGGATCACAGAAGGCATATTAAGATGTATAAAAATCGTAATAAGCTCCAAAAACAATCTCGAGATGACCCCCATAATGAAATTTAAAAAATCACATATGCTCGTTACAGAAACCATTGCAACAACCTTATAAAAAAATAAATAAAAAGAAAATATGAAAGAAACCTTCTTACTAAATCGTTAAACAATAATAAATTACTTTGGATAAACCTGAAAACCATCACCTATACAAATAAATGTACTGGAACTAATACTGGATTAACTAATCTAAAAGCATCACTTACGGAATCAGCAAACTTTATAAATCAATATTTCGCAAATATTGGTAACCAACTTACAAATGACATCCAACAAAACGTAACCCAGAGACCTAAATCTATATCTACGCTCCTTACCTAGTCTCTCTGAATCTTTTGTTCTTCTGGATACAGATAAAAATGAAGTAAACTCTATAAGTAACTCTCTAAAATCAGATAGTGCCCTAGGATGGGATATTATCTGGACTAGGTATCTAAAACACGTAAAATATGAAATAATTCCAATTATAACACATCTGGCTAATCTCTGTTTTAAACAAGGCATTTTCTCTAACTCTTTAAAAAAATCAATAATAACCCCTATATACAAGGGTGGGCAGGAGGGTGATATCAACAATTATAGACCAATTTCTGTAATTCCTGTTATAGCAAAAATATTAGAAAAACTTTTAAATTACAGATTACTAAGTTACCGTCAAACCAACAACATTTTGTCTCCATCCCAATTTGGCTTTAGACGCGATATTTCTACGGAAGATGCTATCACATCTTTAACTTCATTAGTTACAAAAGAACTCGACAAAGGAACTAGGTGCTTATCCGTTTTTATAGACCTAAAAAAGGCCTTCGACACGGTCTCTATTCCCATTCTTGCCCTAAAATTATAAAAAAATGGTATTAGAGAAACACAACTAGCTATATTTACCGATTATCTGACAAACAGAAAACAGAAGGTAGGTAGGTAAGGTAGGTAAGGCAGGTAAGGCTGGAGAATTATGTCAGCGGGGAAGTTGATGTTACATGCGGTGTACCCCAGGGAAGCGTCTTGGGACCTACCCTATTCCTCATTTATTTGAACGACTTATGTAACATGTCAATCAATAAAGCAAACATTTTTTCGTATGCCGACGACACCGCAATTGTCTTCACTGGCTCAACCTGGGCTGAAGCAAAGACCAACGCAGAAAATGGCATGGTACAAGTAGCTTCATGGCTAAAAATCAGTCTTCTAACGTTAAACACGAGCAAAACCAATTACATTTGCTTCTCAATATATAAAAATGTTCAACCAGAACGTGATTTCAACATTCAAATACATTAATTTAGGAGGGTGGCAAATCACAATTGTAATTGTCCAATCATAACTAAAGTCACGTCAAGTATCTGGGTATAATGTTGGACCAAAGCTTGTTCTGGTATCCTCAAATCGAACAAATTACTGCGAGAATACGAAAGTTTATTTGGATTTTTAAATCATTACGACACGTAGTCCCAAGGAGTGGCAAATCAAAAAACCTTCTAAATGAAGTGTATATCTCGCTAGTTCAATCAGTAATAATATATTGTATTTCTATTTGGGGAGCCGCACGTAAAACACGTTGTCTTGATGTTGAAAGAGCACAACGGACATTAATAAAAGTTGGTGAGGCGTGTAAATAGCCTACACCTTTAAGTGGAGTGTTGAGAGAAAAAACTTATCTCAGAGACGTAATGGCGGACTTCAAAAATAAAATAATTTTCCCATTGATGAATCCCCGAGGAACCAATACCATAAAATTAATAGCAGCTAAACATGCCCACGTACCTGTCACAATCCAGAGATCACACTCAGACCCAGGGCAATGAGAAGATATCTCGTTCATGCGCACGTGATGGCTTGAAGCTGCCGGCCGGCGATCAAATCTTCATATATCCACCGGTGGAATGGTTGAAACTCCAAAAATCAACACTGCACTATAAGTCCTCAATGAAACACAGATGCAGGTCCATTTATTTTACGAGTATCGTCAAGGTTTCATCAAAAAAGGAATATTCAAAAAGCGGAGCGATTAACTCTCGCCATGTCTCTTTTTGCGGGCGGAAGAACACTCTCGCGCAGACGCCATCTGTCGGTCATTTTGCGAGAAAACTAAAGAAAGTTCCGATACATGGGCGCTGCGGCAACTAATATTGGCGCGAGGATTCATCAATTGAGAAATTAAAATATTTAATTTGAAACACTAACATATTATATTATAGGAACAAATCCTATAATGTTACTATTTTATTTTTTACATTGAAAAAATCATTGACGCTCCACCATGCTCCCCCTCTTTGGAAGGACGCAAGTACTTTCAAAAAGGAAAGTGAGAAAATTATAAATATTTACTGACCTAGATTATGATCAGAAAAAGTTTAAGCTTTATGACTGAATGCGAGAAACAAACGATATAAGTTATTTAATGTATTTCCTAAACCTTAAGACTATGAATATCATATAAGAGTTGACGTTTATTGCGTTGGAATAGGATATAATTTAGCGACAGCACGTTTAAAGTTACCGAACTTTGTCTTTACCATTGCAACACGAGAGACATTATCTGTGCCTCTATAAACCTCCGTTATAACTCCTAATGGCCAACTTAGAGGAGCAGAATTATCCTGTCCCATAAGTACGACGGTTCCAACTTCTATGGGTTTGTCCGGAGTTGCCCATTTTTGCCTGACTTGCAGCGTATGCAGATACTCTAGGTGCCATTTCTTCCACAAGGATTGGACCATAATATCTAACAACTGTTTGCGCTGTGACAAATTAATGCGCTGACCAGACAAATCGGCTGCCGGCAGGTACTGCAATGGAGTCGACATCAAAAAGTGAGCGGGAGTAAGAACTTCGGGATGGTGATCGGAAGACAACACGCTCAGAGGGCGCGAGTTCATAATGTACTCTATTTGAATGAGTACAGTTTGTAACTCCTCATAAGTGAGAAGCTGACTTTCGATCACGCGATAAAGGTGCGTTTTTAATATTTTAACATTCGCTTCCCACATGGCGCCAAAATGTGGGGAGCGAGGTGGGATCATTTTCCACGTTATGCGGCGGGTTGACAACTCGTGTAAAAGAGTCGAATTGAAACTTGAATTTAATAAGAATCTAAAAAGCTCATCTAGTTGGGCCTAAGAACCAACGAAATTGGTAGCATTGTCCGAATAAAGATATGATACTGGCCCTCGACGCGAGATAAAGCGTTTAAACGCGGCTAAAAAGGCATCAGAGGTTAAATCAGAGACTAACTCTACATGGACGGCCTTGGTTACCAAGCACACGAATAAACAGATATACGCCTTCTGGGCGTGTTGGCCTCTGCGACGAGTGAGGGTTATGCGTATGGGACCAGCATAATCCACTCCAGTGTGGACAAACGCCTTCGCTTCCGACACTCGGTATTCAGGCAGGCATCACTGGAATGGGATGCGTCGGATTTACCCGAAAACATGTGTTGCATTGTCGCAACTTGGACCTAATGACAGTCCTGGCATCTAGTATCCAACATCGCTGTCTTAGAATAGACATGAGTAGTCCCGGTCCAGTGTGACAATTCATCACATGATAATGACGGATTATTAGATCCACAATATGGTCATGTTTGGGAAGTAAAAAAGGATGCTTAGCGTTAAACGGAAGGTGCGACTTCGAAAGCCTTCCGCCGATGCGTAATATTCCCTCTTCATCTAAAAAGACAGCTAAACTTTGAAGTTTCTTTGGAAGCAATTTCCCAGATTTGATGAGCTTAATATCATTTGCAAAATGAACAGATTGCACAGCACTGACTATCGCTCGTTCCGCAACTGACAAGCCCTGAATAGAACGAGGTTCACAGTGAATCTTTGGTCTAGCGAATTTCAATATATAGGAAACAATGCGCAACAATTTATCCCATGATGAGGTACGTTGAGCAAGTTGATATAGAAGGGGTTGTTTTACTTGCGTGGTCACTGTTAACACATTTGTCTTGTGCGGACTGTCAGAGGCCAGCTGTCGCACAGTGCGCATAGCTATGTAAGGACTCGACTTAAGTCCGAAAGGTAAGCGATTAAAAGCAAAGTTTAACACAGGTTCGTTCTCATTGAATCGAAACAAAATGCGTAGGTATTTACGCTGGTCAACGGGTACACCAACGCGTAAATACATTTGTTTAATATCAGCGTTTATAGCGATGGGAAATAATCTAAAATTTGTTAAATGAATAAACAAATCTGTTTGTAAATTTGGACCAATATGGAGTACGTCATTTAAAGATAATCCTGTATGAGTTCTAGCACTAGCATCCATTACAATGCGCGGCATCGGTTTGTCTGGCCGAACGACAGCGTGATGAGGGATATAGTACCCGTCATCGAAAATGGCAGATTCGTCGACTTGACTTAAGTAACCATTGTCCATGTACTCTTTGATTACTGCATTATAATTTTTTCGCAACATCGGCGATTGGCGGAATTTCCTTTCAAGCGCAATAAGCCGACGTTACGCGGCGGTGCGGGAATTACCCAACACGGCGGGATCCTTACTAAAAGGTAACGCGACGGTATAACGTCCCACATCGTCCCGTGACACGGTCACGGAAAAAATATTCTCACATTCGGTTTCCTCAGGAGAGAAAAAACGTTTATTCTCAACTTCTTCCAAATCCCAAAACTTTTGTGATAAGTCATTGAGAGCCAATGCCGTGAAAGAAGAGTTAGGTAAATTTAAATTATCCCTACTATGCGGAAAATCGCCCATCAAGACATACCCGAATGTGGTCATAATGCAGATGGGGCGCGTGAACCAAGATCGACCCTATTCCCCAAGTAAATGTACGGAAACAGTTGAGCGCCCAACACCAGGTCAATATCCCCTGGAATATTCCAGCTTAAATCTGCGAGCGGAAGCGCGTGGAAGTCTACATGGCTATCCCACTTAACATGGTGCGATGGTAGCTGGTCCGTAATGCACTCAACTACTAACGCGTGAATAGTATATTTTTCATCCGGATATACACGAGACTCGATATCTAAAAGTACGTATCCTATTATCGGTCGCGATACAGAACCAACTCCTTTTACAAAAGAATTACTCAAAGGAATTATCAGTAAATTATGTTTTCTACAACAGGTTGTAGTTATTAAATTATTCTGCGAGCCATTATCAATTAAGCACCTCACTATTGTTTTGTGACCCGCACTGTCACTTTTAGCTCGCGAATAAACCTGAGCTGTCGATAACAGCACTATCTCCTTAGCCTTCGCTGCATCAGCTGCTAATAACACGTCCGAGTTGTGAGCCGAAGACGCCGGCGTCACGGAAGTATCGATCTTATCGCAATGACCATAAGAGCTCGGCACCGCGGCGGAAACCGGGGCAGACAGAGAAGTACCGGGCGTCGAGAGGGGCACGGAAGGCGCGAGGGGCAGGGGCGCGTGAGGCGACGCGACGACTATATTGCAATTCGTCGCTTTAGCATTAGCTGTTTGCGGTTTATTTTCTTTATGAAAATGTAATAGTGTATGATGGCGTTTTTTACATAAGGTACAGACTGATGTTGACTTGCAGTTACTCAATCCGTGCAATGTGCTCAGACAATTCGCACACCTACGTTTGGATTTAATAAACTCGAACCTTGTTCTAGGAGTCAACGCGGATTTAAACTTAGCGCAGTTAAACAAATGGACATGAGCGTTATCATTACAGTACGCGCAGCATGGAACCGCGATCGCGGATGAACAAGCGGACGAGTCAGCTGACTCGCTCACAACAAACGCTTTTGTCTGTGTGCGTGACTCGCGATGTGCGGAAGCGGGGTTTCTAGTAAAGTTTCTCGCGTTCGAATGAGACGAATTCGAGCGTGCCAATATCTTTGCCTGATCTTGAACGAAGCTTATGAATAATTTCGTGGTGGGAATTTCAACATCTCGAATGGAAAGTTCAAACGATTGAATAGTCTGTGCATCGATTTTTCTCATTTCACAGTGCAAGAGAATAAAATCAGCAAGATCCGTGATCCCAAGTTGTTTCAAGGCAGAAATAGATGCACTAAATGTTTCTATGAAAGAATCGAGACTATTAGCGTTAAAAGAACAACTTTTTAAATCCAATATGTTATTTAAATAATGCGTACCTAGTGAGCGCTTGTCTTGATATTTTTTAACTAAACTATTCCATAAAATCTTGTAAGTATTACCCGTGGGCACAATTCCAGCAGTAACCTTCAAAGCGTTGTGTGTAAGCCTACCTACCAAGTACTGCACACGCTGCGAGTCAGTCAGCTGATCATTATCATGAATGTTCGACTTGAACGACTCATAGAAAACAGGTCAATTCTCTGTTTTCCCGTCGAAAGACGGAAGCGCTATAGGAGGCAAGATTATTTTAAGCGGTTCAAAAAAAGTCTTTGTGTTACTACTGGGTGTTGGTGGCGATTGATTGCAGTTTATTTTATTCCGGACACGTTTAATATGAATATACAAATCTTCAAGGGATTCTAGACAAGCATAGTCGGCACTTGAACCAGGTTTTAAACTAATATTTATTTGATTAATTTGGTCGACAAACGATTCAAATTTATCTCGAATGTCATCAATTATCTCTGACTCAGTCATAAAACTCTCATTTTTCCTCGAATCGAACGACGATATACTTTTTTATAAATCATACAATCGATTAATGCGTTTAAATAACAATCCTTTCTTTTCATGAAGAATCGTTAGTAAATCTTCCGGCTTCGGTTGTTCATTCGGCATTTTGTTAAATAACAAATGAACAACAACATAATGACAAAAAAAAATACCTAACTGGCAGTTTGCAATAGTTAACGCGCCTACCAACTATGAGTAGGTATCTATCTAATTATTATTACGCACAAAGCCGAGATGCGTTGGTAACTACCAACCTATTAACTTAATATCAAAGCGAGTTTTTAAATGCGGATACCTACATAGAATGAACTTTACCAATGAATACGTAATGTGGTTCTATGTAAAGTAATAAAATAATTGAACAGATTCACCAACAAACTACGTAAATCTATTGTCAATTGCGCTGCGTTTTATAGGAACTAATTTACCAAAAGTTTACGTAAATAAATATCTATTGCACGTTATTGAACCTATATGATTTTCACCAAACAATTACGCAAAAATCTAGGTAACGGGTTATTAATCCGTCTCGTAAGGACCAAAAAATAAGTGGAGAGGCGTGTAAATAGCTTGCACCTTTAAGTGGAGTGTTGAGAGAAAAAACTTATCTCAGAGACGTAATGGCGAACTTCAAAAATAAAATAATTTCCCCATTGATGAATCCCCGAGGAACCAATACCATAAAATTAATAGCAGCTAAACATGCCCACGTACCTGTCACAATCCAGAGATCACACTCAGACGCAGGGCAATGAGAAGATATCTCGTTCATGCGCACGTGATGGCTTGAAGCTGCCGGCCGGCGATCAAATCTTCATATATCCACCGGTGGATATATGAAGTGAAGCAGAATATGGACTATAAGTCCTCAATGAAACACAGATGCAGGTCCATTTATTTTACGAG
Organism: Dicycla oo; assembly: GCA_948252095.1. Lineage (NCBI taxonomy): Eukaryota > Metazoa > Arthropoda > Insecta > Lepidoptera > Noctuidae > Dicycla > Dicycla oo. The sequence goes on along the minus strand of OX411736.1, from coordinate 18,870,956 downwards.
TATCGTCAAGGTTTCATCAAAAAAGGAATAATTAAAAAGCGGAGCGATTAACACTCGCCATGTCTCTTTTTGCGGGCGGAAGAACACTCTCGCGCAGACTCCATCTGTCGGTCATTTTGCGAGAAAACTAAAGAAAGTTCCGATACATGGGCGCTGCGGCAACTAATATTGGCGCGAGGATTCATCAATTGAGAAATTAAAATATTTAATTTGAAACACTAACATATTATATTATAGGAACAAATCCTAAAATGTTACAATTTTATTTTTTACATTGAAAAAAAACATGACGCTTCACCAAAAGTAATGTACTTCAAAAAAGGACCTTTCCCACTTGTGAGCTATACAAATTAGTAACTTATATAATCCGAAAATTATATATTATACACGTAGTACTAAAAAAAACATGAAACCCTTCCATAAAGGAAAACACAGTGTTGCTTGCACCACTCTGGTAAAAACAGAATTTGCTAAAATTCAGTACGACAGTCGCTCGTCTTACTTATATAATAAAATAAATAAAGTAATAGATATCTATACGAAACCGTTTACAGAATCATCATCATTTTCGGTGTGTATCTGCACGTCGTGTTCTAAGGAAGAATTTAAGGTGTCTAAATGTTGGATTTCTATATTCGTTGTCGATGTGGGTGTATCGGTGCTTATGATAACTTCCGGTTGTATAGTTATAACTTTTTCCGGTTTTGTTGATGGATTCGTATTTTTACCGTTTAGTTTTAGAGGTGATACATGAGGAGTGTTTGTGAGTCTACGTCTCTCACTCTTTTTTGTGCTTGAAGACATGTCACACCTTGATAACAAAAGTGGCATTATCAAAACTATGATTTTCTAAATAACTCCATAATTTACTGGCATATTTTCAGTATATATAAAACTTAGAGTAAGAAAGTCAAATTGCAGTCTTTTATTTCAGTTATTTGCTAAGATATTGACCAAAATGCTGCGTCAAAAAAGCTTTAAATGGACATAGAGAAAAACTTTAATTTTTGTATAACGCCACTTTTGTTTTCAAGGTGCGATGTTATGTCTAAAAGTAGTTATTGGACTTCTACACAATTATCTTAGAACTCTTAGCTCCTGATTCACGGTAGTTATTTGTTCCTTTATGTCTATGACTTTTAATTCTCTGATTTCATTCTTTAGCTGCGACATTACGATAAGCCTTGAGTTGTGTATAGTCGGTTCTGCCAGGTTTGGGTATGAAAATGACATTCACTTCGCACCATGCGACATGTATAGTGAGTGCTATGCAGGCTTGATAGATCTCCACCAGCCTCCGCCATGGTGTCAGATGATCTGCAGTAGGGCCGGGAAGATGCCATCCAGCCCTGCCGCCTTATATGGTTGAAAAGGCGTTGATAGCCCACTTTATCCGGTCTTTTGTCTCTAGACCAGTCTTTATCCGTTGGGGTCCATTCTGGTCCAGTCTTTCACGTTCTGTCCTCTAGGAGTTTACTGTCTAGGAAGTGTGTCTCGAAAAGGACCTTGCTGGTTTCACGGTTGGTTAGTGTGTATGAGTTATCGGGTTTTTCAGCGCGCCGAGAGTCCTGGGGTTGTTTCTATCGGTTGATAGGAGTTTCCTTACTCTTGCGGCGTCATATTGATCAGATTAATCACATGAAATTTTGTAATGAGGCACAGATGTTCGTACCATTATTGTAGTTTTTGTTGAAAATAAAGTATGATTTATGGTTTATATTTTTATTTTATTTCAACACACGAAGCGATAGTTTAATTCAGTTTTCGGTTATTTTATGTTTTCTTTTCAATGGTTGGACTTTTAAATCCTTTCTCAGAAACAGTTTTATTCTAACCCTAATAACAAAACCTCGTCTTCCAACGCCTCTTGAACCAGAGTCCATACGACAATGGAGTAATTATATATTTCTAACGTTGGCGTAGTAGATACGATGCGTCTAAGTCATAACAAATGTTAGACAACAGCAAATTTTAGTTTTTTCCGACAACCACGCGGGCGAAGCCGCGAGCAAAAGCTAGTAAGTAATATTTTAAAGTTTTTCGTTAGAGTTGATGTTTAGAGTTTGAATATTTTAGAACTATAATAAATTAATAATAATATACATGTGATGTTACGACGCATAAGTAAGCGTCGGCTCCCGTTGTCACACGATGTCAGACTTTGTTGATCCCCTCCCTTCCCCTTAACGTGTGACGTAAGTTATGGATGGCCTCTTATAGATCGATCACTAATAAGTCCTTATTAATTAAATCATAGATACTTACTGCGTGAAGCAACTGATCCATCATTACGTTCAAGGACCCCAAATAATCCTACGGCGGTTTTACGGAACCTGAAATGATGACACATAGATGAACTTTCTTGCAGAAGTAGCTGTAGAGCTCCTTGTTAAAAGATCCTTCCCGTAGTCACTGGACTTTTTAGAAGGCTTCAATATTCTATACTCTGTAGGACTGCTTATATACGTATACGTAGATAGAGTATAGAATCAAAAAGTTCAAAATCCTCAAACGAAACTCAAAACTCTGTAAGGATCAAACAGGGAACCAACAAACAAAGTTCTATAACTAGTTTTTTTCGTCATAAACTGTACGAAAAATAAATAAAATAGATTTAAGAGGCCCCCGAAGCACGCGTAGTTCGTACAAACGAAATACCAAAATAATTTGTTAATCAAACATATTCTTATGGTAAGTGTATTTGACTCCTAAGACACAGGCACATACACCTAGTTTAGGAGTCAGGGAATTAAATTATTGTGACCTAGTTATTATAAGCCTTATATGCTCTTATTTTTATGTTCCTGTAATTGTGATGGCTTTTGGTGAAAATAAAGAGTTTATTATAATATATATTTATTCCGATTGAATTGCCGAATATCTAGGCTCCTAAAAGTATATTTTGAAAGGACATGATTTGAAGACGAGATATGAGGAATTTCAAATTTCTATAGAAAACTCTTTTTCTCATATTTCATGTTTAAATCAATGTTCTTATTTAATATAAATTTGGGAACCTAGATATTCTGTTCTCCAATCGGAATAAATACACACTACCTTTAGAATATGTTTGATTTACAAATTATTTTGGTATTTCGTTTATATTTATGAACTACGCATGCTCCGGGGGCGTCTTAAGTCAACCACGGGCTTGACAACATAGCAACCGGTTTAAAAAGGTATAAGTGGAAGCTAAACATAATCATCATCTTATCTGCCTACTTTGATTTCAAAAAAGCTTTCGATTTGGTTGATAATGACATATTATTAGAAAAACTGGCAGCAGTCGGATGTACTCCTGCATTGCTTCAGTTCTTTGCAAACTACATGAGAGATCGACGGCAGTTCGTAGAATATGCTGGTTGTAAATCTGAGCCTTATTATACAAGATCAGGAGTAAACCAGGGCAGTAATGTGGGTCCACTGAACTTTAATATCATGATAAATGACCTGCCTGAAGCTGTCAGGGTTGCCACTTGTCTATTATTCGCGGATGATCTTAAGTTGCTCATGGCCATTAAGGATAAAAGTGACTGTGCACGATTACAGCAAGATATAGACTATGTAGCTGAGTGGAGTAGGAAAAATAAACTGCAATTTAATGTAAAAAAATGCTCAGTCATAACTTTTAGCAGAATGAGAAAAATACATCATCACGAGTACAAGCTTGAGGGCACATCAATTAAGCGGGTAGACAAGGTATGCGATCTGGGTGTACGCCTGAACACTGAGTTAACATTTCGTGACCATATTGTAAATGTTTGTAAGAAATCATTCAGAAGTCTGGGTTTTCGTTCTTCGACAGGCATCGGGTTATACAAATATGAAAGCAATTGCAGCATTGTATAATGCGCTTATAAGATCTCAGCTTGAGTATAATGCTGTCATATGGGCTCCGCATGAGACTAAATATAATCTCATGTTGGAGCACATTCAAAACAAATTCACCAGATTTTTGTACATGAAACTATACAGTGTCTATCCCTTCTATCCATTGATGTACCCAACCTTATTCGTTATCGGTATGGTCGGGTACAACAAACTCGAGACAAGGAGGGACTTAGCTATAACCACATATACGAGTATATTTAAACTATTACGTGGTAAGACCTATAATTCCGGTGTTTTGAAGGAGATTTGTCTGAATGTGCCTGACAATAACGTATCACGGCGCCGAAAACCACGGTTACTAGCAGGGCCACACGCACGAACCAACTTGCTCAGCAGAGCGCCACTGACGCGCGCCTTGCACGCACTGAATGACACGGCTGACAGGATCGACTTATAATATTTTGCTGCTCTCTGAATGAATTCACAAAAATAATATTGTATGTATGTGTTATGTTATTTAAGATAGTTTAATTAAGGACCACGCTACCGCATTAGGATTTTCCTGTAATGATAGCGGTGTTTGTGACAAATAAATAAATAAATAAAATACTATGTATGTTGGAGTCAACTTCCAGTCTAACCAGAAGCAGCTGAATACCAGTATTTTACATGGAGCGACTGCCTATCAGACCTCCACAACCTAGTTACTGGGTAATACGATACCCTTGGTAGGACAACCCTAATATTAAGTGAAAAACCTAGTACTTAACACTGTCCTCGATTCGGGGACCAAATCCAGAAATGAACCACCTGCGACCACTTATCCCACGAGGTAACTATGTGGGTAGTGGTATACATGGTTAATAAACTTAACAACCCAACTAATGAGTTGACCTACAAGTATAATCGATGGCTCAGCACAGTTTTTATGTAACTTCATTATTTTAAAACAATAAACAAAAGTGTGGTGTCAGTTGTGGTGTGGTGGTAGTGGACTGGCTCGTTAGCCTAGTGGTCGGAGCGCTAGTTCTGGGTTCGATTTCCAGGTCAGGCAAAATATTCAATGTATCTCAACGGGGTATCTTTGAGTCGGGTCTCGGTTTAGGTGTTTAGTGTACGTTGTGACCGAAACCCTGCATGATGACGCAGATATTGAGAGAGAGAAGAGAGCATTGTTGGTAAGCACTAATATGTTGGTACATAGGTTTGCGAGATGTAAAGCACAGGTAAAGATAAATTTGTTCAGAGCCTGCTGCCAAAGTTCTTACACTAGCGCCCTATAGAGCAACTACACGCAGCGGGCCTACAATGCCCTCAGAGTACAGTACAACAGCGCCTTGAGGGTTTTGTGGCGACTGCCTCAATTTTGCAGTGCCTCGGATATGGGGACTTTTACGCTATAATCAATGATATACACAAGATGTGTTACGTTCATAGTTACCAACGTTTAAAATCTGGTCGTGCTCAATGTCCCAAAAAAAAAAGGGGGTCGTGCTGTATTATTATTACGCCTTGCTTGACGCGGACTAAAGACAATACCCCAATGTGCCCCAATTGGGACGCTTTCGAGTCCTCACAAAACGCACGGTAGTAGCATATGTACCTGCCTCATTTTAATATACTATATAGATAATATAATGCACAAAAAGTCAGCCTCACTAATCCGCAGAATTCGAGTTTTGGGGGACAGTCTTATGTAATTTTGACGTTAGAAAAGGGCTGATTCTCAGCCTAGTTTGAATAAATGACTTTTGATTTTGATTTTAAAGCAAAAACATGTCAACATAAAATATTCTCGTTTTAGGTTATAATGACAGATTACAATAACGTCATCTGTCATTATGTCTCCATTTTGCTCGCAACAAATGTCAAACATTTTAAATTTTAATTTTGTACGAACAAAATACAAATACATTGTATAAATCATTGCCTCTTATATGTAAATAGATACATTTCACAGATTTTCTGGAATGTACACGTCCTAGCCAAAGTTCCATACAAAAATGAAACTTCTCATTTGCTACGTGTCAGAGATTTTTAAATATGTAAATTAGTTTACGAACTCTTGTAGTAAGCAGGTTTATATGTGTCTTAAAGTTTAGGTGCTTACTAGCACTACGCCCAAATATTCTGTTTGTTCAACAGATGCTATAGATGAACAGTGACAGGAGGTTTTAGTATGACAAAGTTGCGCTTTTATAGTGATTGAGTGTGTAGTTGTGTAATTGAGTAAGTGAGAAAGTTTGTTTTGTCAGTGTAAGTGTGTGAGAGGAGCCATTCCAGAGCTGTTTTGGCACCATATTGAGCTGCATGTTCAAGCTCTGACTAACTGTCGGCTATTGTTGATTATTTGTATTTGATTTAATAATTTATTTCAATTTCAAGTGTAGTTTAGTTTAAGTTTATTTTCAATAAATACAAATTTCATTTTAATTTATTTTAAATTATTTATTTCCATTTTCTTTTAATTTTAGTTTTTTTTATTTATTTTCGAAGATTTATTACGTTTTTCAGTGTTAGTACCTATTTAGGTACCTACATTAATTGAGATTACCTCATTACTAATATAGTATTAAGATAATGTTATACTAACAAAACATGGAACATTTAAATAGTCTAAAATAAACCGTTTTTTTTTATATTATTCGGATTTTCCTGGGTCGGTCCTGCGCCTGATCTCTCGCCAGTTGTGTCTGTATTGCATCGGATTACGAGAATAAAAAAATAGAGTGTGTACCGTAGTTATAATTATCTTCTGCGTAGTACATAGCCAATCTCCGTTGAGATTGGCCAAAATAATGGAAACTTGATCGGGAGCATATTATGGTTCAAACATTTCTCTCCAAAAGTTCCTTCACCACGACCTAAGTCTACTTCACAAGGATGCCCAGTGGCTTCGCAGTGAGATGGATACTTACGGTTCTTCCTGCGTGATGTCACAATCAGTGCAGCAGACTACAGGCTCATTGTTTTTATATGAACAGATGTCTGGTAGGTCTGGAATGTCGAATTCCTTCAGATCAAATCCTGCATTAGCCTGTGAAAGAACAATACTTTGAAATCAAAAGACAAACAGAGATTGAGGCCCCTAGATGTCTGAAGATTATAATTATATACTCATTATGTCTAGTCTAGATTATTCCGAGTATTTACAAAATGTACATTTGCGTGCGCTTTCAGAAAGGATTTCACGAATAGCCCTGTGAGGATCTAACAGGGAACCAACAAACAGTCTTATAGCTAGTTTCTTTCGTCATACATTGTACGAAAAACAAAATAAATAAAAGGTTTAACACTTTGAAGGACACTATACGGCTATAGCAGTAATAACAATAAAACTTCTATTGTGTATCGTTAGTGTACTTCAAAGCGTTAAAGAACTTACGTAAAGGTAGGTCAAAGACGCTGATTCGCACCGAAATATTCCGACACATGTGCCGTTTAAACCTTTGGTTATACAGGGCTCATCTGAAATATTACGTTGTAACAATTAAAAAAGGGGCACCATAGCCTGTCCTGCTGCAGAATTGCAGGTCGCATAGCACGGCACGCCAGCTTCAACGATATTATTCGTCGACGCACCAAGCTGTTAGAACCAAACCGCTTGGTGCGTGACGATGGCAAGAGACCAGACGGTATGACGTTGTTGCCTTGGAAGGTAGGTAGGCCTCTGGTGTGGGACGCAACCTGTGTCGACACCCTTGCGCCATCTTATGTTCCAAGCTCGGCGAACTGCGCTGGCGCCGCTGCTGCGGCTACTGAGACCCTCAAGCGGCGCAAATATTGTAACCTTATGGGTAACTATAGTTTTGAGCTGTTTGGGGTCGAAACGCTCGGGTCATGGGGCCCGAGTGCGCGTCTTATTTTTAAGGAAATTTCTCGCCAACTGGTCGACACTTTACACGACCAGAGGGCTGGCTCGTTCTTTGGCCAAAGAATTAGCATTGCCATTCAACGTGGCAATGCTGCCAGTCTTCTGGGCACGTTTCCGGACGACAGCGATGCGGACGAGTACTTCGATGCCTAAAATTTCTAGTTTTTGTATTTATTTGTATACAGGGTGTTTGGCAGAACGTTGAACATACGAAAATGGTGGATAGGTGGGGTCATCTGCTACTTACTCAGCCCTAATTTATTTGGCCCTGGCCCACTGGGTATTTTAAAAATTTTTTTTTTTCTTTTTTCTTGTTTCACCACTTTCTTAACTTTAAAGTGTAATTTTTATTAAAAATGGGTAAAATAGGCAATATTTTGTTTATTATTTTAATCTTTTATTTATTTATTTTATTTATTTAACCATTTATGTACACACAAATAAACAGACAAGAATAAAGGAACAGAAAATTACGTACAAAGGTGATGCTTATTTCTAAAGAAATCTCTTCCAGCATACCTGCGATAGGACAGGGGATAAAAAGAGATGTAGACACCGTGTGTAAGAATAAGAGAGAAAATAGAAATACATAAAATCTAAAAAACAATTCACTAAGCTAACAAAACATATAACAAATACTTAAATACATACATACTTCTAGAATAAATATCACTAAAATAACTATGACGAAATGGAAAGATAGTGTTATTTCACTCTTCTTTTAAATACTGCAACAGTTTGGCAGTCCCTAATGTCAGGTGGTAGTGAATTCCACAACCGAACCGCGTGCACAGTGAAGGAGTAGGAGTAGAAGTCAGTGGAATGGGAAGGAAATTTTAGGAGGTTTCTAAGATGCGACCTGCAAAGCGCATCTAAAGGACGGGCATAAGAAAAGCGTTCCCGCAAATAGGAAGGTGTTTTAGGGTTGTGAAGGATGTTAAATAGCAGACACAATATGCGAGAGTTCCTGCGAAGTCGAATAGGGAGCCACTTGAGAGTCTTGCGAAAGTTAGAAACGTGGTCATACTTTTTAAGGTTAAAAACAAAACGAATACAGATATTTTGTAAACGCTCAAGTTTATTCAAAAGCTCCTCGGTGGCATCCAAATAACAGGCATCTGCGTAGTCAATAATAGGCTGAATGAGAGTTTGAGCAAGGGAGATTTTGGTGTTCAGGGGTAAGAAGCACTGGAGGCTTTTCAAAGAATGAAAAGTGTAGTGCACTTTACGACTGACTTGAGCAACGTGGTCAGTCCACGATAAATAGGAGTCCAAGGTCACCCCCAGGTTTTTAACCGTATTTGCGTATTCAATCTGAACTCCATTCAGACAGAGTGGAGACAGCGACGCAACATCGAGCCTATTCCGCATATATCTGCCGCCAATAATTATAGCCTGGGATTTCCTAGGGTTGATTTGCAGTCCGAAGGACCGCGACCATTCGCTAATCAAATCCAGGTCTCTGTTCATGGCACACACAGTGGCTTCCGCATCTTCCCTTAAGAAATGGCTGTACAGCTGCAGATCGTCAGCATAAAGATGGAAGTAGGAAGAGATGACACTGGTGACAGAATTGATAAAAATGGAAAAGAGAAGACGAGAGAGGACGCCACCCTGAGGCACCCCTGCAGTAAGAGAGCACCAATCAGAAAGAGACCCGTCGAGACAAACCCGCTGCGACCGGCCTTTGAGATAGGAGTCGAACCAACCGATAGTACTAGAAGAGAAATTGAAAGACTTAAGGATCCCTAGAAGGATGTCGAAATCAACAGAGTTAAAGGCACTGCTAAAGTCAAGAAGTACAAGTAAGGTAAGAGATTTGCGGTCCATAGCCCAGCGGATGTCATCAGTAACCTTCAAAAGAGCAGTGACCGTGCTATGACCGGGTCGAAAACCAGATTGAAAAGTACTGAGAAGGTCATTCGCAGCTAGAAAGGCAGAAAGTTGCTGATGAACAATGTGCTCAAGAACTTTAGAGAGATGAGGGAGGATAGAAATGGGTCGGAAATCGGACGGTGAGTCCGGGCTAGAAATTTTGGGCAAGGGGATGATATGGGCTTGTTTCCAGGCCTCAGGAACTGTAGAAGAAAACAAGGAGAAATTGAAAATGTGGGTCAAGATGGGGAGTAATGTGGGGAGGATAGGAGAAATCATTCTTGAGCAAAGATTATCATTACCAACTGCAGACGAGGAAATAGCAGAAATAGCTTTTTTGACCTCATTTTCACTCACAGGACTAAATTGGAAAGAAGAACACTGTGGCACTGGCAAACAGGAAAGTTTATTTAAAGAAGCTGATTTGACGTGCGGATCTAAAGTAACTGGGGGATGAGAGAAGTGTTTGTTAAGGGCACACACGTCAGTGTCATTACTGCAAATAACTTGAGACTTACCAATGCCGACAGTTTTCAGAAACTTCCAGACTTCTGAAGAGTTACGGTTGTCGAGAGAATTATGGAAGTAGCTCCTCTTTGCATCTCTACACATACGACTGCAGCGATTACGCAACACCTTGTACGCAATCAGATTGTGCTCGGAAGGACAGCGTTTGAACCTCTTTTTGGATCTGTCCCTACTCGCCATCACATCCTTAATGGCAGGAGTAAGCCAGGGAGCCGGAACATACTTGACCTTGACTCGACGGATTGGAGCATGCCGATCGTATAAGCTCAGTATTGTGCTGTTGAAAATGTGAACCATATCGTTGATACATGTGCTCTCTAAAACATTAGTCCAGTCGATACTACCAGCATCACGCAGCAATGCCTCCAGGTCTATACCCTTATAGTTTCTAAGGAAAATATAGTTCGGCTTACGCCTCGGAGGGCGAATCCTGTAGGACATAAAGATTAAGTCGTGGTAAGAAAAACAAGCAGTGAGCTGACCGTGGACAGCTACATTATTAGAATTAGAGACAATCATCAGGTCCAAAAGAGAAGGGGTGCAGTTAGGGAAATGATGAGTAGCGGAAAGAGGCAGAATACTAAGGTTAAAAGAAGATAAGAGAGATTGAAGTTTGTGAGTACTGTAAGGTCCCGTAGTAGTTGGTACCTTACACTTGTAGCTTTAAGTGAGAAGTGGTAAGTCAGTACTTGGAGTTAGGCGAGTTGATGTAAACACACACAGATTTGGTAACACTAAAGGTTTATTAGAGTACCGATCACAACAAAGTAAAAGTGGGTTGGATGCTAATCCGCGGTGTTCGCGTAAGTATGTAATTCGTCAACTAACTCAAAATCATATTAAACATTGTTTTAAATACCAAAGAGAAAAGTAGGTTGCTGCGTTTGCAGCCTGACGGAATGTACGTAAACCGTACATGCTCCCGAGGGAAAAAGGCGGGATGAGCATCCAGTACATAAAACGTTTTAAAGTAAAAATTCCAAAACGCAATAATAAAAAAGTATAGACCGTATAAAAGTAGGTTAAGTAAGTAAAAATATAAAAGTAAGACATCCCAGAACGTCACAATAAAAAGTAAAGACAGTAAAGTAAACATTAGTAAGTAAGTAAAATTAAACATGTACACATAAAAACAATAAGCTTTACTGCTCCTCAAAGTGAAACAGTTGTTTCGGCCTCGCGTCGCTGTATAGTGGCTCCGGCGGTGTCGAATGGCGTATTTCTTGCATCTCGATTTCGACTTTGTTGTCGATTCCTGTAGGTTGTCTTGTAGGTGGCCTTTTAGTTTTCTTAATCCAAATGTAGACAGCAAACGAAGCAGCTCCTCCCAACAGCAGAGAAGTCACAGAGTAGAGATATATGTCGTGACTCGATATATCTATCCCTTGTGGTAGTCTTTCCTGCTCTTTCTGCTGAATTATTTGCTTATCTATGTTTCTGATATTTATTTCAGATGTATCCAGTTCTGTCATATTCAGCTGTGCGTTTTTCCAACTTAGATCAAATAAATTGTTGATAGTCGTGCTAAGTGTAGGTACTTCAATATCCGCCTCCATGTGAAATTTGCTTCCTAAGTGGTTATAGGTGAATATTGTCGCATCTTTCTTTTGTAGTATGCATTTTGGTTTCAAGGCAATCACCCCAGTACCGTTGATGACTGCTGGCGTAACTTGATCGCTACATATGACGCGCATCAGCTGTCTGTCGCATAATGTAAACAACCACCAGTTAGGTTTATGTAATTGGATCCAAGTTTCTTTGCAAGTTACATCATTGATGACACAGGATAATGAAGTTTGTTGGCTGAATACCTTGGCCTCGCAAGGTGCGTCCTTGTCTTGTAAGCTAAATACCGGCTGACGTGAAATGCATGTGTACTCGTCTTCTCCGTATGGCGTGCATTGGCGCATGTCTTGCTCTTCCATAGTGATGTACGAATTTTTCACGAAGTTTATGGCGATATAATTGGAGAAAGGCTGCACGATTCTCAATTGTCCTTGTTTCTGGAATGGTATAGGTATTACCCGGTATATTTTGTAGTCCTCATCGCTCAAAAGTGGAATATGCAATTCGAAAAGTAGAAAGTTGTTTGTAATCCGAGCCTTGACATGGATTAGTTCGTAGATGTCACGGAAATCTTTTTGTATGTCCTTTATCGGTAAGGCTAGTCCCTGTGGAAGTTTTCCAGAGATGATGTTCAGCTGTTCTATTATTTGAGATGCAGGAAACAAGTGTGTATCCAAATGACCTCGATAAATGTTGGCGAGAGCATTCATTAGCATTTCTTGAATTCTATGCAAGTCGCTCAAAATTAAAGTTGATGATAAAGCGGCAGAGTTCACGTCATTTGCTGTGTATAAAATTTGTGCTCTGTTCTCAATTTTTGTGATTATGTTGCAAGTCTGATTTATGTAGGTTTGTATTGCGTGAAATTGTTTGTCCATAAATTCCGTATTGTTTTTAATTACATTGTTTTCAGCCTCTATGATCAAAGTTTGATTCTTCATCAACTGTAACAAGTAATTATCGTTGATTTGCAAGTTTTGGATATCCTTCTCGTACTTTTGCGCAAAGTCTTCATCCAAAACCCCGAAAAGTGTTCTGGCTAATTTTCCGATTCCATCAAAGTAGCCTCGTTTTTGTCGCGAATGCTGAGAAAGTAACATAGTGTTATAATTCTCAAGGTGATGCATTTCATGACGTAGGTGTCTGACAACTGCTTCGCATGGTGTAAACTCGTGCGCGATTCTTTGACAGAGTTTATCAATTTGGTTTATGTAGTCGTTCATGTTATTCGCAGCTTGCCAGTAGGACGTTAGGTTGTAATAGATCAGTAGAGTCCATTCATCATGTATAAGTTGCAGTTTTCCGGCTTCATCGAAATAAATAGGTTGATTGTTGGTTATAGAGGTCACCTTATAGTTGTTTGTTACTGGTGACGATTGTGCAGTTCCTAACATTCCTATTAAAGTTATAAGAGCGAAAGTCAGGAAACTGTACTTGTTGGTTCGCGTGCTCCTTTTTCTTCTTTGGTTTTCAGTTATTGTATCTTCTTCTCTTTTGTTATTTGTTGTTTCTTCGGTAGGTAGCAGTGTTTCTTGCTGTGGTAATGGAGTTAGTTTAACAGTGGGTCGTTTTATCACTCCAGTTTTTGTTTTAAGGGTGGCCACTCGTACTAGACCATCCTTACCGGGATGAGTTTCCATCACTCGTCCCATGGCCCATTTGCCAGGAGGTAAGTTTGTTTCCTTGATTAGGACCACGTCGTTTAGTTTGAGGTTTTGTACAGTTCTGTTCCACTTGCTTCTAGACTGTAAGGTGTTCAGGTAGTCATTGGACCAAGCTTTCCAGAATTGATCCAGCATGTGCTCCGTTAGTTGCCAACGTTTTCTCAGATCCATCTTTCTGTTGTCAGGCTCCGGTTGAGGTAGAGACAACGTAGCACTGCCAGTTAGAAAGTGGCCAGGAGTGAGAGTGCTGTAAAATTCCTCCGGATCTTCTGTTAGCTGACATAGAGGCCTCGAGTTTAGGCAGGCTTCTATTTTCGCTAGTAACGTAGTGAATTCTTCCCAGGTCAGTTTTTGATCCCCAAGAACCCGCTTCAAGTGGTGTTTTAATGATTTGACGGCTGCTTCGAATATCCCCCCCGCACTAGGCCAAGCAGGGGCGTTGAAGTGCCAATGAATTTCTAGTTTCCCAATCTCGTCAAAGAACTCAGGAGAGAGTAGCTTCTTGAAGTTACTGAAATCCTCTCTCAGTACTTTGGATGCTCCAACGAAGTTCGTGCCGTTGTCTGAGTACATGTGAGCAGGCGTTCCGCGCCTCGCGCACATTCTCTGAAGGGCCGCAATAAACGCTTCCGTGTTTAGTTCTGAGACTAATTCGATATGTACAGCTTTCGTAGCCATACAGACGAAGACCGCGATGTATGCTTTTGAGGTCTTCACTCCTCTTCCTTTGTTAAGTTTCACGTCTACGTGACCAGTAAAGTCAACACCAGTGTGAGTGAATGGACGGCTTGGTGTTACTCTTTGTTTTGGCAGATCGGCCATTAGTTGAGCATTGTCCGTAGAATTGTAACGATGACATTTCACACAGCGTCGTATTCTTCCCTTTACCGCCCGATTTCCAGAGACTATCCAGTATCGTTGCCGTATGTAAGTAAGGGTCAGACGGGCTCCTCCATGAAGCGTCATCGAATGTGCTTGGTCGATCAGTAGTTCAGTGAAGCGGCTGGAGTAGGGTACCACTGCGGGATTCTTCATATTTGCAGGAAGATCAGAGTGCTGTAGTCTTCCGCCTACGCGAATGATTCCGTTGCTATCCAGATAAGGTTTGAGTTTGTAAATGTTGCTTTTTGGTGACACAGTTTTATTTTGTTTCAACTGTTTGTGTTCTTGCGCAAACTCGCTTTGTTGAACATATTTTATTATATATTCTGCTGCGTATTGTAGGTCAGTTGTTGTTAGGTAAGTAGCGCTTGGTCGTAGTTTTTGCTTTAGTGATGCAATATATCGCACAATTCGAGCAGTAATTCTTATTACTGAAGTCAGCGAACTGTGGTTCTTCAACAACTTGTAAACAATATTTTCAGTGTTGTAGTTTTTCGAACTGACGTCATTGGGTTCGACCCTGTTTGCTTCGCTTGTAGTAAAGTGGCAATTCACATTATGAGGTGTTTCTGTTTCTGCAAAGTTTTTCAGAAACATAGGTCCGTTCCACCATAAGTTGAACTTGACTACTTTGCTCGGTAGCAAGCCTCTCGAAGCGCAGTCAGCTGGATTAAGTTCCGATCGTACATAACACCATTGTTGAGGTGGAATTACGTCTTTTATTTTCCCCACTCTGTTAGCTACGTATCTTTCCCATCTTGAGAGGTCTCCCTGAATCCAAGCTAGGACCACCTTGGAGTCACACCAACCATAAGCTGATATCTCATGCTCCGTTAGTGATTTCTTCACTTTTTCCATGAGTTGGGAGAGTAGTAGTGCTCCGCATAGCTCAAGTCTGGGCAATGAAGTTTTTTGAGTAATCGGCACTACCCTAGTTTTTGATACTAGTAATGTGATCCTTGGGTCGCCCTTTTCGTCGATTACTCGGCTGTATATGACGCAAGCGTATGCCTTTTCGCTTGCGTCACAAAATCCATGTAGTTGGATATTTTTCTGCGTACTGCCAATCCATCTGTTTATTTTAATGTTTTTAATTAGATGTAGTTCTTTGTTTAGATGCCGCCATTCGTCTTGTAACTCAGTAGGTAGTTCAGCATCCCAGTTTATTTTAGTTAGCCACACCCTTTGGAATAGTAGTTTAGCTGACACAGTTATAGGCGCCAGCCAACCCAAGGGGTCGTATAGTTTGGATATTTGTGATAGCAGGTTTCTTTTAGTTAGTGGTTCATTGTTGTAGTCGTCTATGGACCAGTTGAATATGAAAACGTCATCTTTTGGATTCCAACTCAACCCCAACGTTTTCATTGATTCGTCGCCTCTAAAATCAAATGTACTTTTCGATATTTGATCTTCGTCTAAGTGTCGTAGAAGCTCAGGATCGTTGCTTGACCATTTTCGCAGATTCATTCCGCCTCCCTTCAGTAGTTTTATGATCGATGTTTGAATTTCCTTTGCTTGTTTTGTAGAGTTGTGGCCGCTGATTAGGTCATCGACGTAGAACTGATTTAGCAATATTTCAGCGGCCTTTGGGTATTTGTGGCCGTCATCGATAGCAAGCTGTTTGAGTGTTCGCATTGCTAGCCATGGAGCACTTTTTGTCCCATATGTTAATGTTTGCAGTTGATATTCTTGTAAATTGTCTTTTGGTTGCTTTCTCCATAGGATCTTCTGTAGATGTTGTTGATCCGGATGACACCATATGGAACGGTACATTTTTTCAATGTCCGCTGTGTAGACGTATTTATAGCCACGCCATTGTAATATCAATGCTTGGATGTCCTTTTGCAGATTAGGACCTTTTTCCATTACGTCATTTAGGCTACATCCACCCATGGTCTTCTGGGAAGCATTAAAAACAGCTCGTAGTTTTGTTGTTGTTGATTGTTCTCTCAGTACTCCATGATGCGGTAAGAAGATTGCATCTTTGGCGGGTGTCGTGTTTGAAAGCTTCATGTGACCTAAATCAATGTACTCGCGGATGAAATCTTTGTACATTGATGCAAGTTTAGGGTTTCTGTCGAATTTTCTTTCCAGTTGTAAGAATTGAGAGATTGCGATCGACTTTGAGTTTCCCAATTTTTCTTCATAACGAGGAATCAGTGGCATCTTTACAATGTATTTTCCGTCGCGATCTCTTTCAGTAGTCATTTTGTAGTAGTTTTCGCACCAGTCGTCTTTAGATGTGTCCTCAGTATTCTGAATGATGTCTTCTGTCTCCCAGAATCTCTTTAAGTCGTTCAGGTCGACAAGAGCGACATGGCAGTTAAAAGTTTCTAGCTTGCCGCATAAAATCCATCCTAAACGGGTTTGCTGAGCTGTCGGCGTTTGGGCATCTCCCTTTAGGACCCCCTCTAATATAACTTGCGAATAGATATCCGCTCCCAGCAGCAAATCCACGCTCCTTGATAAGTTGAAGTCAGGATCCGCTAGTTTCAGACCTTGTAGCTGAGGCCAGTTTTCTTTTTTAAATGTTTTGTTAGGTAAGTTGTTCGTGATCCTTTTCATTATTAGAGTGCTGACTGAAAATGCAAAGTCAGTGCATCTTGATTTACACTCTAATTCTAGTCGTCCTTTACAATCTCCCGAAATCGTACCCACGCCGGAAATTGTAGCGTTCATCCTTTTTCTAGGTAGTTTCAGTCGTTGAGCCGCGTTCTCCGTGATGAGGTTTACTTGAGATCCTTGGTCCAGTAAAGCTCGTAACGTTATAAAGTCTCCTGTTGATGTCTTTATTTGAAGTTCTACTGTAGTAAGTAATATTTCCATAATGTAGTTGTTTGATAAATGGTTCGAACTATGTTGGTTTGTTGATGTTGAAGGTTGATGTTCCCGTTGTTGAGAACGTTGACCCATATTGTTCATATTGGAACTTGGCGACAGTTTTTGCGCTGAATAGTGTAACATCGTATGATGTGGTTTATTGCACTCTTTGCAAGTTTTGTTCGACGTGCATTCTGTGTCTCCATGCTTATACAAACAGTTTTTGCATATTTGTAATTTCCTTACTGTGTCATTCCGTTGCCGTGTGTCCATTTCAATGAACTTTGGACACTGCATGATCACGTGAAAACCGCTGCACAGAAGGCATTTACCGTATGACGCATGGTATATTCTTGATGTTTCTTTTCTATGTGGTTCATATGATGGTTTATTGGAGTTAAATTTCGTTTTGTTGCTGAATATTTGTTTATGTTGGTTAGATGCATCTTTTTGGTAACCCTTTGCTGCTTCCAACGCCATGAATTTGGTCTCCAAGAACCCCAAAAATTCACTCAGCTCCGGGACTTGCTTTGGATGCTCTAATTCTCTAGTGTATTCAGTATATGATGTTGAGTCCAACTTCTGTGCCATCAAGTACACGATTATTGGATCCCAGCTTGATGTATTTAGACCGATGTTATGTAGGCCATTCATGCATTCGTTGATTACGTCATGCATTCTCTTCAAGACAGCAGCATTGACCTGCTGGATGGATGGTAACTCCATCAAAGTATTCATCAAGTTCGTAAATTGGAGTCTCTTGTTGTCGTATCGCTGAATAAGAATATCCCAACAAGTTTCATAGTTTTCAGCGCCGACCAAATGTTGAACTAATCGTTCCGGCTCTCCTTTAAGCTTAGATTTTAAGTGTTGCATTTTCTGCGCTTTCGAAGAATTTGCATTGTTGTGGATTGTCTCCAGAAACATATCCTTGAACGTAATCCACTGACTGTAGTTTCCAGTGAATTCCGGTAGTTGAATCCTCGGTGCATAGTTTTGGTGGTTTACGCTTGTCCATAGTTTCGAGTTGAGAGATCTTTTCATGACATCGTACTGACGTTCTTTGTTGGCGAACAAGTCGTTGTATATTTCATTTGACCCTTTCAAAATAGCTTCTAGCTCCCAGTGACATTTCTCTACAGTGTCCCACTTGGTTTTCAGGACGCTCAGGTGATCCTCTAACTCCCATTTTTCAGTTATGGAGTCAATTTCTATTTTGGACATCGCCCGTTCTAATGCTTTAATGTGACATTCTTGTCGATCAAGCAGTTCCTTGGTCTTGGTATCTACTCCCGTAGGATGAGGAATGACAACTTCAGCCTGTTTTCCTTCCCAGACCAACAACCGCTGCAGTATATCAATCCTGGTGGATTCATACATATGTTTCGTCTTTTCATAAATGTTTCCAGTAAAATATTGGATTTCTTTGTCCTCTCGTTCAAGTAATACATTGTGTCTATTGCCAAAGTCTTGCCAGAGGTTTTCCAATGACACTAACCTTTGAGTCAGGTACTCCTTTCCTTTCCGAGACGCGCTGTCCTTTTGGTAGTTAGTACAGAGACGTTTGATTGACTCGAAGACTTCGTTTTGTGCAGTGATTTCGCTCATCTTGATGTAGTCGTTTCGGTAATCGAAAGTAGTAGTAGTAGTAAGATGTAGTAGTAAAGTAGGTATTGAAGAACACGTAGTTCGGTGTCTTCTAGTTTGTAGGCCTCGTATTACCCGCAGTTCACGTTGTAGTCCGGAAGCTGTAGTAGCAGTAGTCGTAGTAGTAGTTGGCTTGTTGCCGCAGTTGAGTCTTGTTTTTCCGCTTGATTCACGAAGAAGTTCCAAAGTATCCCCTCTTCGTTGATTGCTCAGAGCTCTTGTACTCTTTTTACGAATATGCGCGCTTTCTCAACTTGGCTGGTGAGATCCGCTTGTGGAAGGCCAGCCAAGCTGATTCGCTGTCGTTCCAAGAGATACGATTACCCCAAACTGTGAAATACTCGAAGGACCATTAAATGTAAGGTCCCGTAGTAGTTGGTACCTTACACTTGTAGCTTTAAGTAAGAAGTGGTAAGTCAGTACTTGGAGTTAGGCGAGTTGATGTAAACACACACAGATTTGGTAACACTAAAGGTTTATTAGAGTACCGATCACAACAAAGTAAAAGTGGGTTGGATGCTAATCCGCGGTGTTCGCGTAAGTATGTAATTCGTCAACTAACTTAAAATCATATTAAACATTGTTTTAAATACCAAAGAGAAAAGTAGGTTGCTGCGTTTGCAGCCTGACGGAATGTACGTAAACCGTACAGTATCCTTTGTCTTAATATACTAGCTGTTGCCCGCGTGTACGTCAGAAATTATCCCACGGGAACCTTCTACCGGGATGAAAAGTATCCTATGTCTTAATATACTAGCTTTTGCCCGCGTTTATGTCGGAAATTATCCCGCGGGAACCTTCTACCGGGATGAAAAGTATCCTATGTCTTAATATACTAGCTGTTGCCCGTGTGTATGTCGGAAATTATCCCACGGGAACCTTCTACCGGGATGAAAATTATCCTATGTCTTAATATACTAGCTGTTGCCCGCGGCTACGCCCGCGTATATGTCGGAAATTATCCCGCGGGAACCTTCTACCGGCATGTAAAGTATCCTATGTCTTAATATACTAGCTGTTGCCCGCGTGTATGTCGGAAATTATCCCGCGGGAACCTTCTACCGGGATGAAAAGTATCCTATGTCTTAATATACTAGCTGTTGCCCGCGTGTATGTCGGAAATTATCCCAGGGGAACCTTCTACCGGGATGAAAAGTATCCTATGTCTTAATATACTAGCTGTTGCCCGCGGCTACGCCCGCGTGTATGTCGGAAATCATCCCATGGGAACCTTCTACCGGCATGAAAGTATCCTATGTCTTAATATACTAGCTGTTGCCCGCGTGTATGTCGGAAATTATCCCGCGGGAACCTTCTACCGGGATGAAAAGTATCCTATGTCTTAATATACTAGATGTTGCCCGCGTGTATGTCGGAAATTATCCCACGGGAACCTTCTACCGGCATGAAAGTATCCTATGTCTTAATATACTAGCTGTATCACACTGTGCACAAGCTTGCTGTCCATGGTTTATTGGGATATTATGAGTGTTGTGGTTGTTGAAAAGTGAAGGTGAAAGGAAAGTTCCGAGCGAAGGTGGGTTTACTAGTTAATTACAACATGAATTTAATGAAAAAGAAGAAATAACTATTTTAAAATTAATATTATATAAGGAAGCTACAAATTTAGGTTCTTATGTCTTATGTTTGATGTTGGCAGATTCTTATAAAATTATTGCTTTGTTCAGATGTTAGCTAGAAAAAAGTTATGAGTCCTCAAACTTACAGAAAGATGTAAAAAATACTTAAATGTTAATTTCAACTTGCATTAAAAAAAAAAAACAAAAAATGATTAAGGAGTTCCAATTCTAGCAAAACATCCCTAGTGTGTGATAAATGATAAATGATTTTTATTTCTGTAAGTAGGTTTGTACAAACACTTTTACAAGTCAATATTTTTTTTTTTTTAAACTAGATGAGGTCGGCGTTTCCTATCTGACTACTCTGAGAAGAAAGGCCGAAACAAACTCAGAGGTCACAGTCTCTTATAAAGTCCAGACATAATCTTGGTCACTTCATGTGAAGACCATGTAGATTGGTGTCTGAAATGGTCTTTTGAGGAAAGAACCACACAGATTGAGAGGACCTGTCCAGTCAGTGCACGCATTTGTCAGTAATCGCGCAGCTTAACTCAGAACTTAAGGAGCTCAACGATTCGACGAACAATACCAAAGAAAGGACATTGGGGTAGGCCGCATAGATTACTCAAACTGCCAGACCATGATTAAAAATAACTGAGAGAAAAAATAAAACAAACAAAAAAAAGCAATGACCTACATAGTCTTCACATTCACAATAAAGTAAAATAATATAATACTTACAAAGTAAATATTAATGTCAACATTCAGTATGCAAAAATAAAAATAATATAAAATAAAATTGGAGCAGTTCAATCCCAAGCCTTTTTGTCCTCAATATAATCTTTAACGGTATAAAAAGCTTTCTGACACAACTTGCGTTTAATGAATGATTTGAATTTATTAAGGCTCAGATCTTGAACGTGGCTTAGAAGTTTATTATAAAAGCGTATACATTGACACCTGAACGACCCACCTATTTTCTTGAGCCTTGTTGGAGGTACAACAAATTTGTGTTTGTTCCTAGTATTTATATTGTGGATATCACTGTATTTTTTAAACAATTTAATGTTTTTATGGGCATATAAAAGATTTTCAAAAATTTACTGAGAAGGCAAAGTCATTATATTAATCTCCTTAAATTTCTCTTTGAGAGATTGTCTCGGACTTAATTTATAAATGCATCGAACAGCTCTTTTCTGTAAAACAAAGATAGTCTGAATGTCGGCTGCATTTCCCCACAACAGAATACCGTAAGACATTATACTATGAAAATAGCTAAAGTACACTAAACGGGCTGTCTCTATGTTGGTTAAATTACGAATTTTCCTAACAGCGTATGCTGCGGAGCTTAGCTTTTTTGACAATTTATCTATATGTGGGCCCCACTGAAGCTTAGCATCCAAAGTTAAGCCCAAGAATACTGTGCTATCTTCAGGATTCAACTCTTCGCCCTTTATCAACACGTTAGTTTTCACCTGCCTAACGTGAGGTAGTGTAAACTTAATGCATTTGGTTTTTATTTCATTAAGGAGTAAATTATTAACACTGAACCAGTGAACTACTTTTGAGATCGCTCTGTTTACATCGTCAGTAACCAGCTGCTGATGTTTAAGTTTAAACAAAAGTGAAGTATCATCCGCAAACAAAACTATATCATGTTTATCCTTAATGAGGTAGGGCAAATCGTTAATATAAATAATAAACAAGAAAGGACCAAGAATCGAGCCCTGTGGGACCCCCATTGTTACTATAGATCCGGGCGATCTTTTTCCATTAACGTCAACGCTCTGAATCCTATTACTCAAGTATGAAGTAAGAAGATCCAGAGCGGTGTTCCGGATCCCGTAATGGCGAAGTTTCCTGATTGACGTTTCATGAAGAACGCAATCGAATGCCTTGGACAAATCACAAAAGATGCCCAAGGCATCGCATTTGTCTTCCCATGCATTATAAATATGTCCTAAAAGTTCAACACCGGCATCAGTAGTTGAACGACCCTTTGCAAAACCGAACTGCTTGTTATGTAATAATTTATGTTTATTAAAAAATCTTTGCAATTGGTCTAAAATTAATTTCTCAAAAATTTTACTAAACGTAGGTAGTACTGAAATAGGTCTATAATTTGTGGGGTCTGATGTACTACCTGATTTAAACAAAGGTATTATTTTACTATATTTCATGAGGTCAGGAAACTCCCCACAGTCGATACAGTTATTAAAGATAAGAGCTAAAGTAGGTGCTACAATGTCAATAATAGACTTAGCAACTTCTACAGAATTACCCCACAGATCTGCTGTCTTTTTTACATTTAAAGTGTGAAAGGTTTTAATTATGTCTCTACAGGTAATTTGTTCAAAATTAAATTCCGAATCGCAAGCATTAACATTTTCCTTAAGCAAAGACTCAGCAACAGAAGTTGATGAGTTTAGGGATTTAGTAGTTGAAACGGGAATATCTGAAAAGAAATTTTCAAAGGCCGCGGCGACTTGTGAGTCTGATTTTATTATGTTGTCATTAATAGACAGGCTGTAGTCAGCACTTCGGTTATTAGACCTTCCCGTTTCACTATTAATAATATTCCAAGTCGTTTTAATTACATTACTACTGTTTTTAATCTTCGAACTCAGATAACGCGACTTGGCCATACAACAAACTTTTTTAAATAATTTTGAATAGTTTCTAACATATAAATTAAATTCAGCAGTGTTTACAAAAGACCTTTCATTGTATAGTTCATAAAGCCGTGTTCTACTTTTATGAATACCAATGGTAGCCCAATCACTGAAAGACGTGTTACTATTAACCGAGACAGTCTTGGGAATAAAGATGAGATTAAATTGTTGACAGTACATATTAAAAAAATCATCATACAGATCATTAGGATCAGTGTTTTTATTACTGATTGTGCGTTCTATTTACTAAAAAAAAAAACATTTTTTTTTGTTTCACTTCTTTAACTTTTAACTGTTTGATGTTTTAGAAAATTTGGTTACATCGAAAGGTTTGTTAAAGTATTAGATATCCAATGAAATAGCAATGAAGGTAGCAATTTGAGCAAAAACTTATGTTCAGTGAAGAAATAAATAAATAAACTAAACTAAACTGAATTCTAAGAAATTTTCAAAAATTCATAAAAATTGGAATTTCGGAATCCCATGAATTTTAACCTAGGCTTTATTGGGTGCTTAATTGTTGCAATTGGGTCACACTGTCACGTCCTGGAAGGAATAGGTTCGTCAAATTACAAATCACCCTGTATATTTTACGTAGTTCAAAATACTGTTAACGTTTGCATTTGCGTTTTCTATATAGTTTTCTATACAGGGTTATTTGTAAAACACCAGCAACCTCTTAAGAGGTCATTGTACTCATTATTATGAACGACTTTTACTATGGGACCAACTTGAAATCGCGAAAAAAAAATCAGCTATTCATTTTGACGAATTATGCGAACATAAATGCACTGAACAGCTGATTTTTTTTCGCGTCTTCAGGATTGGTCCCAGCAACCTCTTAAGGGGTCATTGTACTCATACAATGACCCCTTAAGAGGTTGCTGGTGTTTTACAAATAACCCTGTATAGTTAAAAAAAAAAATCTGTTTTTATTGTTCTAGTTTACTTCAAATTAGCAAATTTATGTCTAATCTATTGAAAAAACAAAAAAAAGACTAGGTGTCACATAGGCTTCTACTCCATTCACCTATTGTACCCTACTTTTTCAAGACGGTAAAAAAATATCATCCAGTATATCTCAATTCGACAATTTAACAAAATGAGTTTGTATATTTCATAAATATGGCTAAAAATTATAAAATTAGCAGAAGTATGTGCAGTTAGTACTTTGGCTGATGAATCGACTAAAACTGACAAACACTGGAAACTGTCGAATTAACGCAACTGTCTAATCGGCAAAACTGACTAATCAGTGAAACTGGCGAATTAAATTAACTGACGACTGAGGGAAACTTACCAGTGATACGCGGACTCGATTTAATCATGATCTGTTTGGCTACTTGGGATAAGGAAAAGCCGGAGGTTCTTCAAATTACTATAGAAAACATGCATAAAAAACGTACCTTCGTTTAGATGAAGCTCGCACAATACACTACACAAACAGCTTAGCGTTAAACACACGAATATTATGTATTTATGAAGCGCCATGTCTTGCGCACACGCCGATCGGAGCGACAAAGCTCTCTGTTGCACTAAAACAAGTTTTTAAAATCAAACCAATATTTACTATATCTACCTAGGTATAGACAGGATACGTACAGACAGGCGCTCACTTGTCGGCACGTCGCTGCATTTGTATAGCCCACAGACTACCGACGGTCGTCTACCTTCACAAAGATATGGCCTCGAAGCTTTCCGCATCATGCCGCAGCATCCCACGGTATGCTCAAGTCCCCTTACGATGAAATTAATGACATGTGAGTATGAAAACCACATTCAAATCATTTCCGCATGCAATAATCCTTTGCGATGCCTAGTGCCGGTTTTAGCATTACAGGTGCCTTGGCCGAGATTTCTCTTTTGGAAAGTAAAGAGGGGTGAAAAAAAATGATTGCACTCCGCCTTGGAAAGGATAGGTTTTCCTTTGTTCATTCATACAGAAATATGAGATACTTTGTCGACGTATGCAGAAAACAGAAAATGCAGGTTGTAAGAGCCTAGCTCAGCGAGCTCGAAAATGTTTGCACCCCGTTTCGGATACAAAAACAGGAGTTACTTTGTCAACCTTGCAAAATGTTCGAAAATTAATGAAAGCGAGAGAAGCGAGCTCAAAAAAATTGCACGCCCGCGCCGCCTCGGCTATATTATGTTTTCTAAACCAACAAACTGGCTTTTACTTAGGTACTGGTCCTTGTTAGGGATTTGATTCAAAAAGTACTCTGCAGAGGTGAAAGGGCGTCTCATGGCAGCGTCTTCGGCGTGAGGGAGAGGCAATCTTTCCTCCCTCATGCCCCTAGTCGCCGCGTCGGGAACTGAGAGCCGATTCCCGGCCACCGTAGACGCGGGTTTGCGTGCTGCGAGCAATGGGTAGCTCGTCGTCCGGTAAGGAACAGGCCCGGAACGACGGCGACGGTGTGTTTTCATTCACGCGCGCCTCAAAGAGATGTCAGCACTAACCGATGGAAAGAATTACCGTGGCCCTGGCACAGGCAACTGAAGGAACACGGGTGGGTTTTAGTCAGTAGAACTCAGACACGCCCTCGCGCTCCGCTCAGAACGGGAGAAATTATTTGATAATTTCCCACCCAAAAAAAGGAATATGATTAAAAAAGTACTCTGCATTCGCCAGAGGTGTAGGGTCGGCGCCTTCGACGCCCTTGCAAACCTGGCGCTCTGGGCCACAGTTTAGTACAGATGGTGCACTCCGCAAAATCATTTAATTAAAAAGCGACTTTTGCTACGATACAATAAAGTGCAATTCAGGTCGCACAACGCTTATTACCTACAAATTGTATTCACCTACAAGTTGTCTCTCTTTCTGTCGCGTAACTCTTATTCCTTCTGACCACGTTAGGGCAGTTAGAGTTGCAGCTGCCTGCCTGCGGACGGTACTTTAATTTTTTAGTCTCCATTATTTATTAATATGTACAATCAACGCTCATAAGTGAACTGCCACCGGAATGATCATTTTGGCCTGTACACCATATATGTGTGTGTGATAAAAAAAAAAAATCTTTATTTATACAAAAACCTTAAACAATGCTTAAATACTAGTTCGCATGAATTTCTGTGAATAAAGGTCATACAGATAGAGTAAACCCTGACTCCCAAACTAGGAGATCCTGTGACTCAGGAGTCAGTGTTCTGCTGTCACTGTGCTACCGAAAACCTTTTACTAAGAAGTGTGTTATAGTATACAAAATCATGGCACAAAACCTATTTGAAAGTACAATCAAATAATTTCAAAAGATTAAACTAAGAGTAAAGGAATTTATTAAACGGAGTTGAACTGTGAGTGTGCACGTGCAGTAGAGTGTGTGAATGTGGAGGAGTGTAAGTGGGGATGTTAATGTACATAAGGGTGTGTGTATGATTGAGTTGTATGTATTTGCATGTATGTGTGTTTATAGTGTTAGGTAGTATTTTTATGTATCTTGCTGACATTGATGAGACTGCGATTGGTAAAAATGGATAGAAGAAGTTTTATACTGCTACTGCTGGAGGCGGAGTAGTTCTTCTGTTCGAACGTAGTCTTATCCTGAAGCCAACTTTGTACCTTAACTCTGACCTCATGGTGATTTAGCCCTAATTTTAGCAAGGTTTCTGTAAATGAAAAAGCTCACAATGTAGAACTGGCGCCTGGCGAACGTAATCTTATGGCTTATTGTTGGGAATATCATTTTTGCTTTGCGCTTAGTGTTATCTGGTGGAGGAATGTATTTATGCATCCTAAGCGTGGCTCGGAGGACAAAGAGCTGTCTCACCGTAAGTAAATTACAGTCCGCAAATAGTTCAATAGTGGGAAATCTATATGGTTTACCAAGCATAACCTTGAGCACAGCTCTCTGTGCTCTCTCCACTTCAATGAACTTGGTTTTTGCGGCCCCTCCCCAAACCGGGATGCAGTAAGTGATAACGGACTGACAGAGCGCTAGGTAAACCATTTTAGTGTATGTTTGTCTGCGCATAATCTAAGAGATTTGAAAATATAGATGAGTCTTCTGACTTTTGAAGTAATACTGTCTATTTGATTGTACCATTTCAGTCCGTCGTCACTTACTACACCCAGGTACTTCGTTTGGTTGACACGAGTAAGCGCTGCGCATGAGCAGTGGCTGTGATCAGAACATGTATGTGCAGTCATTTCAAATTCCGGTGGTGCTTTGTTCCTATAATTAATAAAAAACGGAATGTATTTAGTTTTAGCCACGTTTAGCGTGAGAAGGTTTTGTCGCTGCCAACTCAAAACATTATTTAAGGACTGTTCCGCATTACGTTTAACCTCGCTCCACGTATCACCAAAAACTACAATCGCAGTGTCATCAGCGTACGAAAAGATCTGTGATTTATGTAGGGACAGCGTGCATAGGTCATTTATGTAGATTTGAAAAGTGTGGGTCCTATCACGCTGCCCTGAGGGACGCCGTAAGCGACAGTTTGTTCATCACTTAGGCATGAGTCGATTTTAACAGCCATCTTTCTGTTTTGTAGGTAATCCTTGAACAGTTCGAGAGGTTTATCACGAATCCCTATACACTCCAGTTTGTAGAGAAGGGTGGGAACAGAGAATGTGTCAAAAGCCTTTTTCAAATCTAGGAAAATACTAGTGCATTTTTGCTTTTCATCGAGTTTTTGTGATACAAGTTGGGTTAGATCGATAACTGCGTCTTCGATGTTTTAATGCAGACAGTAACGCGCACACAGTATAACTACGAAAGCGCGTTGTTGGTTGGTCAGATGCATGTGTGGTCCTACCTATATAAATATACCTACAACTACCTACTTACACCTGTTTCTTTTTAAATAAATTATCAGCCATAGTGCTTATTTAAAAGCAATGCTAAAATTCGAAGTGAGAATTACAAGCATCGATGGCAGGTTCACATGAGTGGCTGGCTGTTATTGTGTGTGCGTGAAGTGGAGAAGGTTCGAACCTCGGTGCGCGCATTCGACTCTTTTTGTTTTTCCGTTTTCGTGTCAGAGTTCAATTATTTATTGAGTTTCGTTAATCAATGACGATAGGGTATAGAGGGTAAAAATAAAGTATAATAGGCAATTTAATTAAAAAAAAAAACACTATTGTTCATAGGAATATTTATTGAGATATTAATAACAATCTTAAAACCATATTCCGAACTTTGAAATAAATAAAATACCTAATTTGTTCGTAAATCATTTTTGGCTGCTACTAAAATATGATGTTTTTGTTTATTGAGGTTATAGCTTAATTTATTCGTTTTCTAAAGGAAAAGAAGATTGAAACTAAACCTCAATCCTACAATCTTACGATCACTAACTTATTACTTGTTGTACCTCCAACAAGGCTCAAGAAAATAGGTGGGTCATTCAGGTGTCAATGTATACGCTTTTATAATAAACTTCCAAGCCACGTTCAAGATCTGAGCCTTAATAAATTCAAATCATTCATTAAACGCAAGTTGTGTCAGAAAGCTTTTTATACCGTTAAAGATTATATTGAGGACAAAAAGGCTTGGGATTGAACTGCTCCAAATTTTATATTATTTTTATTTTTGCATACTGAATGTTGACATGAATATTTACTTTGTAATTATCATATTATTTTTATTTATTGTGAATGTGAAGACTATGTAGGTCATTGCTTTTTTTTTTTTGTTTCATTTTTTCTCTTATTTTTAATCATAGTCTGGCAGTTTGAGTAATCTATGCGGCCTACCCCAATGTCCTTTCTTTGGTATTGTTCGTCGAATCGTTGAGCTCCTTAAGTTCTGAGTTGAGCTGCGCGATTACTGACAAATGCGTGCACTGACTGGACAGGTCCTCTCAATCTGTGTGGTTCTTTCCTCAAAAGACCATTTCAGACACCAATCTACATGGTCTTCACATGAAGTGACCAAGATTATGTCTGGACTTTATAAGAGACTGTGACCTCTGAGTTTGTTTCGGCCTTTCTTCTCAGAGTAGTCAGTTAGGAAACGCCGACCTCATCTAGTTTAAAAAAATAAAATATTGACTTGTAAAAGTGTTTGTACAAACCTACTTACAGAAATAAAAATCATTTATCATTTATCACTATTATGGCCAGTATCCCCTGAATTTCCCTGATAACATTTAATAATAAAATATTTTTTTTTAATAATATTTAGTATGACCTCCGTCATTATCAATGGCACGATGTATCGGACAATTATCTTGAACCAAACAAAAGTCACCAATTTCATCCACTGGATAAACATTGCGAAGAGTAGGTAGCATTATATCGCTCAAAATCTCGACGTAATTGGAGCTGTTGGCCTGCGACTGTATCAATGCCAACTCACCCGGCCCTTGAGCACTAATCCACCTCCACATATTCACACTAATTATTCCTGACTCCGTATTATTTATAATATTTCTGTCAGAGCAACGTGTATTATCTCTGCGCCACAAATGAAGTCTTCCTTTTTGACACGACTTGAATGTCTTCTCGTCAGCAAATACAGTAGTATCCCAATCAAAGTCTAAATATTCTCGAGCAAAACGCAAATGTTTCTCCTTATGCCTTTGCGTTAAATACGGTTTTTCGCTGGTATTCGATGAGGAGGCCTTCGGCATGGACGGCGAACAGTACGCAATGACGTATCAAATTCTTCAGCAAATCGTCTTGTAGGTATAAAATCATTCGTTTCATATTCACCAACCACAAAGCGTCGCTGAGACTGGTTAATAAGTGGCAGCCTACCACTTCTTACACGGCTCTCAAGACTCCCCTCTTCCTCAAATCTCTTCACCCAACGTCTCACAGTAACTGTCTAAAAAAAAAAAAGAAATCTTTATTACACATTTTGAAGCGTCACTTATGAGAACAAATAAAATCAAAAACAATAAAATAACTTACACAAAATCCGGTTTCATTGGATATTTCAGATAGATTACACCCATTGTTATGCAAGGCTACAATGCTCGCCCTTGCTTCAATATTTATATTTGCTTGCATTTTCAATAAAAATCTTCAAACTCAACACCTCTAATATCAATAACACAAACGCTCGTAACTATGTTCACCAACCAACAACGTCATACCTATTATAACTACAGACAGAAAGTTTATTTTGTTTCAAATCTACCCTCAACTTTTATGTGACTAGTTTAAAATATTCGCTGTCTTTTTCTCATTACCATAATCAGAAAAAGACTTTATACTGCGCTTTTTCTGTTTCGTTCGTGATGAAAGAGTGCAATATACGGGTGTGTACGTGTTTGAAATGCCTAAATAGAAGAAGGTCTCAAGTGTGACTGGTAACGATGCGATAGATTTGTAATACTGGCATTGGAGTTCTGACCGCTACTGGACCTACGTAATTGGGCAAATAAAAAAGGATGTACGAATACTGTATGTATGTGTGTTGTACTGTGTGTGTATGTATATAATCAAAGTTTTACTACATAATATTTAGTCGTGGTAATAGTTAGTCCGTGGTAGGTACCCACCAAAACAAAATACTATTTAATTAGGTCCTACCTATAGGTACTTATCGAAGCCTGAACCTGACCTTGTAAACAGGACTTACTAAACTATACTTACTATAATAATAATAATGAATATTCTAACTACGTAAATACGGGTGACTTAAATAAGAATAACAAATGTAAACATTTAATAGGTAGGTGTAGGTACATACAGTACATTAGTATAATACACAATCTGTATTTAACTAATTATGGAATGGAACTTTGAGTTCTTCTGTTTATTATAACATCATATATACACACAACAATTGTTAGTATTACGCTTTTTATTGCCATTTAACGAAGGGTGCACAAAATCAAAAATAAAATGAAAACGACGCGTTCGTGTCTCGCTGAGCGCGTATAGACCCTAGTCAACACTGTTGTCGCGAGCTGTAGGCACTTATCTCGAGCGGAATGTACCAGTGCAATGCACCTGCCTGAGCGGTCGCCTAACCGGCCCTCCCTTAACTACTAAATGGTACTGGCGACGCCGTGCCGCCCGGTGAGTGGCCTTTGTCTATATATATTTTATGTGTTACGGTAAGTGTGATTAATTGAAAACTATTAATAGTAATAATTATTAATAATTTTAAAAGACAATTATTGTCTATCATTATTAATAATTATTGAAAGTCAAGCTAAAAGTAAGAAATTAATCACTTTTATCGGTGATTATCTTCTTATATAAATGGTAAACTGACTGAATGAATGACTGACCGACTGACTGACTGATTGATATACGTGCACAGCCTAAACCGATGGACCTAGAGACTTGAAATTTTGTACATAGGTACCTTATACAGTGTAGGAAGGAAGAATTTTTGGAAATTCCGACCCTAACGGGGTAAAAAGGGGATGTAAGTTTGTATGACAGTCCGTCAGTTTTGAAGTTAGGATCTTCAAAGTTTGTGTTTAGGCTGACGATTGAAAATTAATAATAATAATAAAAATAATAATAATAGTGCATACAGGGATAATCGCCGGTTGGTGCCTCCTTATCATTTAAAATTATTTAAGGGGCCTCAGCGAGTTGGCTTCGGCTCCTCGTACACCTTCCAAAGGTCCGGGACCCCAGGGTCCCGAGAAATGTAAAAAATAAAAAATAATAATAAAAATAATATTTATTTCATAAAAGAAGAACACATTGCACTGTATACATTGTAGATTACCAATTTTACATTTTTTACATTTGTCAAACTACAAGCACAATTATATAGATTCCATCCCTTAAACTAGGTCTAGCCTGTATCTTAAGAGATAGGGTTCAGCCATATGGGTACAGTAAATAATAGACATTCTATGACAAGTGAAACAGTGTCGAAATTGCATTTGCTAAAGTTATTCTATGAAATAAGTATAGGTAGGTTAGTTAGTGTGTTGTGTATGTGAGTGAGAGTTCGTGTATGTGCGTTTTGGCGTGAGTGCGTGTGCATGTGTGTGTCCGTGCGTGAATGTGTGTGCATGTGTGTGTCTGTTCGTGAATGTGTGTATTGTATATATGTGCGTGGATTGATATTGAATTGATACGTGTCTCAGCGTTTTTTGATAATTCCACCCCCGAAGGAGTGAAAAGGGGTATGAATTTGTACATGGAAAGTCCTACATTTACAAAGTAAAAATCAAAAAAAATATTATTTATGGTTATGGTTTGAAACTAACGCAACGAATATATCGGTGTTGTTGGAATTTCAACCCTTTAGAGGGTGAAAAGGGGATGAAATTCTGTATTTAAGTTGTTCATTCACAAAATTTTGTATTCAAGTAAAAATTATACTCTAACTAAGCCTCTACTGCCGCCCGTCACACACACATACACCGCACACACACAGCCAAAACCTAAACCGCTGATCTTGACTTTACGAGAATACTTATCAAGTAGATTATAAAGTTTGACATTTTTAGTTTTCCTAAACTACTCCCTAAGCGTTTGGATTTGGAAAACAGGGAATACATTTTATATGAAAAATCTTATTCATTTGGTTAATTAACTTGAAACTTGGCACAGATAATTCCCTAAGTAAGTAATAAAGTTTGTCATTATTAGTTTTTCAAATATACACCTTAATAGGGGTTTAGGGATATTAAAGTTTGTATGGAAGAATTTTAAAGCGCGGTACCGAATAGTTCAAAACTCATTATATACTATTATATACTCATTATATACTTTTGATAGAAAATAAACAATAATAAGTTTTGGGTTTTTCGAATGTTGATCCCGAAGGAAAGTCGAGACCTGAAGGGGCAAAAAGGGGTAATTCAATTTTTAAGGGGAGGATTTTACTGCGTGGCTTTACTAACTCAAAAAATGGTATAAATAATCTTTGAGTAAAGTTATGGAAACTTTCCAAATGAGTTATAAAAAATCCACACCTGTGGGGGTGAAAAGAACGGATACAGTTTATAATTGTGAAAAATCTTTTTCCTTTGATTAATAAACTTGGAAATTTGCACGAGCATATATCTGAACTGTCTGGAGATGGGTGAGGAACTTGTGGATATGTCTCACGCCATAATTTAAGTCAAATAATCCCGATCCAAACACCTCACATAAATAATAGATAAATAACGCGAAGCTTTGACAGTGTAGCAAGTCAATGATACTGCACAACTTTCTCAAGGGAACATAGGTCAGGAATAAAATAAAAATTCACATATCCGTACATTGATCCTTTTAAGGTGGATCCGCAAAAGTAGCCCGCAAAATTTTCTTACGTTTTTTTGCAATTTGCAGGGGTCAGTGTCAGGTTGCATCTTGATCAAAATATGATTCGTGACCATAACAAATGTGTGTGTGTGTGTGTGTGTGTGTGTGTGTGTGTGTGTGTGTGTGTGTGTGTGTGTGTGTGTGTGTGTGTTATATACCTGACACTGACCTGGAAATTAGAATAAAAGTAAGAATGTTTGAATTTCGCGAGCTACCTTTGCTGATCCACCTTAACCGATTCGTTGCGATGCCTAATTTCACTAACTTCTAGCCGTGGCGTCGAACAAAAATAACGTGACACTGATCAGTGCCCAACGCCATACGATTAAATGACACTCATCTGTGTCTTCAGCCATGCGGAAAAGAAAACAGTGTTTTGACATTTTTTTACGTATTCAAAGCTCGAATACTTTTAGTTTACATGTGAAATCTAACGTGAACGATCAGGCACGTTGTTTTAAGCGATAAAAAGTGGCGAAACAAGTGTATTTGTGGAAATGGAAGGTAAGTGACTTATTTAATACAGATGTGCTCAACCTTTTCAACTTATTTTGCATTTCCTAGTAATTTGATTGATTATGAGGTATTAAATTGGGTCTAAAAATTTTTGCATAACAAATTTCAATTGTTTATAATTAAACTACGCAAATAAAAACTAGTAGTATAGTATATCTAGTATGAAATAGCAAAATTAGAGCGACAATCTAGCAAACATTTATTCAAATATATATATATATATATATTTATATATAAATATATATATATATATATAAAAAGGTTGGTGCCCCCTATTTTTTTAAAAATATTACAGTATCCAGAAACGAAGGCTACGAGCTTAATATACGTGAAAAATGAAGATAGTTTGGTTTCAGGTAAAACTTCCATAAAACTTAATTGAAGGAGTTATCATCGATTTCAAAATGACACATATCCGTGCCTGACGCCACACTTAAAAAGAAGTGATGGCACTGAAACGTGCCATCCGCAACGAATCGGTTAACAGCTGATCGAACAATGTATGAATAAGTACCTATTTATTTTTTCAGAATATTCAGGTTTTATTGGGAAAGTTGTGCAGTATCGTTGACTGTTAAAGTTTCGCCTAATAATTTCCATTAACCTTATATACCTCACAAATATTGCACGTATTAGAAGTGTGTTTACTTCGTAAGTATTCTCTCACTCCATTAAATGAATACGAAATACGTGTTTTATTGTATGTTCATAAAAATTGGAGGTATGATTTTAACGTTCTTTCCTAATGTACCTACTATTACATAATTATAACATGACCGCTTTAGTTACTCAAGGCATCCTTTCCAAGACATCCCTGTCTTGAAGCCCTTGCTGAGTAACTTGCTTGCGAAGTTCGAAGAAAGCAAAAATGCAAGGAAGCGTAAGATTACTTACGCTCTGACTTAACTTGGATAAAACTATAATTATGTACTAAATACAATAATACTCAAACTACCGACTACATATATTATTATCTATATAATATAAAATGGTAAACTGACTGACTGACTGACTGACTGATTGGGTGATATATACGTACACACGCACAGCCCAAAATGCTGGACCTAGAGGCTTGAAATTTTGTAGATACCTTATAAAGTGTTGGCATCCACTAAAGAAGGATTTTTGGAAATTCCACCCCCAAAGGGGTAAATTAGGAGATGTAAGTTTGCATGAAAAAGATCTTCGAATTAGGATCTTCAAATTTTAACACACACATACACAGACAC
Source organism: Dicycla oo (assembly GCA_948252095.1). Lineage (NCBI taxonomy): Eukaryota > Metazoa > Arthropoda > Insecta > Lepidoptera > Noctuidae > Dicycla > Dicycla oo. The sequence goes on along the minus strand of OX411736.1, from coordinate 18,836,095 downwards.
ACACGCAGCCACAGGATAACCGCTGGTCCTAGAGACATAAAATCTTGAGGCTGTGTTCTTTATGAAGAGTAGGTATCCATTAATAAAGGGTTTATTGCAATTCCACCCCTTTTTTTTTTTTTTTTTTTTGTGGATGGGAAATCATCAAATAACTTCTCCCGCTCTGGGTGGAGCGGGAGGGCGTGTCAGACTTTTACTGACTAAAACCCACCCGTGTTCCTTCAGTTGCCTATGCCAGGGCCACGGTATCTTTTTCAAACAACCCGCGACCCCAGCGGCGCAATTCCACCCCTAAGGGGGTAAAACAGGGGAAGAAAGTTTGCATCAAAATCTTATTTCTTGAGTTGATTTGAAACTTGAGACGAATACTTACCTAAGTAGATTATAAAGTTTGATATTTTTCGTTTTCCTAAACTACCCCCTAAGGGGGATTGGGGGTGTCAAAGTATGTATGGAGGAATTTTAACGTGCGGTCCGATTAACTCGAAGCTCAGTATTTATACTCTAGACCAAACATAAAAATAATGTGTAACTGTAAATGTGGCTTTTTCGAAAATCAACCCCTAACGGGGTAAAAAGGGGTAATCAATTTCACAGTGAGGATTTTACTGCGGGGCTTGATTAAATCGAAAATTGGTATAAATAATCTTTCAGTCAAGTTACGGAAATTCCTCGAACAATTTTTTAAAATTCCACCTCTGTAGGGGTGCCCACAGGGATGAAACTTTAAAAATCGTTTAGATTTGGAAAACAGGGAATACAGTTTATATGCAAAATCTTATTCATTTGGTTAATTCACTTGAAACTTGGCACACATATTTTCCTAAGTAAGTAATAAAGTTTGTCATTTCCAGTTTTCAAAACTACCACTCAAATCATTCATTAAACGCAAGTTGTCAGAAAGCTTTTTATACCGTTAAAGATTATATTGAGGACAAAAAGGCTTGGGTTGAACTGCTCCAAATTTTCTTTTTTCTCTTTTTCGCATACTGAATGTTGACATGAATATTTACTTTGTAAAGTATTATATTATTTTAATTTATTGTGAATGTGAAGACTATGTAGGTCATTGCTTTTTTTGTTTGTTTTATTTTTTCTCTCAGTTATATTTAATCATGGTCTGGCAGTTTGAGTAATTTATGCGGCCTACCCCAATGTCCTTTCTTTGGTATTGTTCATCGAATCGTTAAGCTTCGTAAGTTCTGAGTTGAGCTGCGCGATTACTGACAAATGCGTGCACTGACTGGACAGGTCCTTTCAATCTGTGTGGTTCTTTCCTCAAAAGACCATTTTAGACACCAATCTACATGGTCTTCACATGAAGTGACCAAAATTATGTCTGGACTTTATATGAGACTGTGACCTCTGAGTTTGTTTCGGCCTTTCTTCTCAGAGTAGTCAGATAGGAAACGCCGACCTCATCTAGTTTAAAAAAAAAAAACATGATTGACTTGCAAAAGTGTTTGTACAAACCTACTTACAGAAATAAAAATCATTTATCATTTATCAAAAGGAAGTTTAGGGATGTTAAAGTTTGTATAGAATTACGATTACTGACAAATGCTTGCACTGACTGGACAGATCCATTAAAATCAGTGTGATCATCTTCTCAAAAGATCATTTCAGACGCTAATCTACAAGATTTGTGTCTGGACTTTGACCCCTGAGTTTGTTTCGCCATTTTATCTCAGCGGTAGTCAGATATGAAATGTCGACTTCCTAATATGACGTTCAAAAGTGATATCTACTTCATTATAAATATATTATACAGGGTTACTGGTAATTCGACGTATATCCGTCAGGGGCTGATAAGGGGGCCAAAATGCAACAAATTGAACCCCATATGTATGGTCGAAATTCAATAGTTTTCGAGATATTTGAATTTTAAGAGTTTTTCGATATTTACCCAAAATTTGACATTTAATTCCAAATAAAAAAAATATACATATTTGAATGGGTACCATTAAAAATGATGTTGTAGCTGGCACTTCAATTAAGCTATGGACATGATTAAAACTACTTAATTTAACAAAATAATTAAAATAATGAGTGATATAAGAATAATATCTTACCAATATTTTCATTTTACGCTTCAAAAATGTTGTCTCGTCCACTCTTTACACTATACATTAATGACTTGCCAAAATCAATTTCACACCCTATGACTTTATTTGCAGATGATACTCGTAGCACGGTGACAATTTCTAGTAAAAACAATGACATGATCCAATATAAACTTGACATTCACAATACCTTGACATCTATAATAAATTGGTTAAATAATAATAATTTAAAGATTAATTTAGATAAAACTAAAATCATACATTTTAGCCAACGACTGGCTATAGAAAATATGGACATAAATATAGATAATAAAAATGTTGAACGCGTAAATACGACTAAATTCCTTGGACTAATAATTGATAAAAGACTTTACTGGAAATCACAAATCGAAAACCTTTGCAAAAAAATTTGTAGTTCTGCATTTGCATTGCACTCTCTAGCTGCAGTGGTGAATGTAGAAACCTTGATCACGGCCTACCATGGCTTAGCTGCGTCTCACCTAAGATACGGTATCATATTTTGGGGAAATTCTACCGACGCTAACACAGTATTCAAGGCACAAAAGAGATGCATTAGATCTATGTTTGGGCTAAAAACGGTTGATACATGTAAACCATATTTTAAAAGGTACAAGATATTAACTGTTCCCGCTCTGTACATCCTCGAAACCGCAATGTTTGTTAAAACAAACCCCAATCTGTATCCACGTCTACAGGACGTTTTTATTTTTTATTTTTTATTTTATTTTATTTTATTATTTTGGGACAAAAAACAGTTACACGTTACAGTTTTAGTGAATGACAAACTAGGGTAATAGAGGTAAACATGTAACCCACACCAATGTCCGCGGAATAATCTAATATGGAGAAATAAAAAAATAAATAAAGAACCACGCATCTACCGGAGGCGATTTAGTTTAGGAAGTTTTCATGATTATTAGTTAGGAAGAGTTCATAATTATTGTGCAAGCAATTGAATAGCCATTCTTTTGAATTTTGTTTGAGATAGTGAAAATATATCAAGATCGAAAAAGTGTGTGTTATATATTTCCAAGAGACGACGGAGTGGCGCTCTTGCGCCAGCATTGGTTCTGCACTGGACAGTGTGGAACAGCCGGGGCACGCGCGCCTCTCGCCGAAATACAGTTCTGGGTACAATATAACAAAGTTTATTGGTGATATCAGAGCAGTCAAAGTTGTTATTACATATGCCATGCAGCATCACAGCCATAAGTAGGGTACGCCTGGACTCCAAGCCTAGGAGTTTGTATTTTTTTAGTAGTTGTGCGTAAGATAGTTTTGAGCGGTAGCAGTTATAGTGAATGGAGCGTAAAAATTTTTTTTGAACCATTTCAAGCCTTAGCTTATATTTATCATATAGAGGACACCATATTGGGGCTGCGTATTCTAATTGGGAGCGTATTAAGGTTACATACAAGGTTATAAACGTATGCGGTCGTATGAAATCAGTAGAGGATCGCATAACCATAATCATAATCATAAATGATTTATGATTATGATTATGAACCATACATTCTATAGGCTTTGTTGATAATGTTATCAATGTGAAGGTTGAAATGCAATTTTGAGTCAAGTGTAACTCCTAAATAACGAATATGGTCAACTTTTTTAAGAGAAGTGCCTTGTAAAGTGTAACAGTATTTAATTAGATTTTTGTTTTTTGTGAATGATATTACATTGCACTTAGGTAATCTAAGATGAAGTTTGTTATGTGAACAATAATTTGAAAGTCTGTCGAGGTCTTCCTGAAGCAGCAAGCAGTCTTGTGTGTTTTTGCACGACTTGTAGATTTTAATGTCGTCGGCATACATTAAGAAATGGGAATTAATGAAGCAGCGTTTTATGTCGTTCACAAACAAAATGAAAAGCACTGGGCCCAAAATGGAGCCCTGAGGCACCCCAGAAGTGACGACGACAGAATCTGATTCAAAACCGTTGATAGCCACTCTTTGGGTTCTGTTGAAAATATAGGACATGAACCACCGCAGTAAATTGCCCCTAATACCATTATAGGCGATCTTGTCCAAAAGCAGCTTGTGGTCCACCTTGTCAAATGCTTTTTGAAAGTTGGTGTACACAGCGTCAACTTGAGTTTGGTTATCCATGTTTTCGAATAAATGGTTTGTAAATAACATAAGGTTAGTAGTAGTAGAACGGCGTTTAACGAATCCGTGTTGTTCGGGTGTTATGATGTAATGAATGTGAGAATATAACTTGCCGTGCACTAGTCTCTCAAAGAGCTTTGACAAGGCGGGCAGCAAGGAGATGGGACGGTAATTCTGTATATTGTTTATGTCGCCATTTTTGTATATGGGCGTGATGTATGCGCGCTTCCAGATATCAGGGAATGTATACTATGTGAAGTGGGGTACAAATGCTATCAGCGGTGTTTTTTATAAAAATTGGAGGCACACCATCAGGACCAGACCCTTTATTTGAGTCCAGTCTCTTTAATGCATTGAGTATATCGTCCGTATTTAAGTATATGTCTGAAATACACGAACAGTTATCCGCGTATGTGGTGGGTGTCTGCCAAAGCTCGGGGTCGAGGGAAGAAGGCTCGTAGATAGAAGTAAAGAAGGCTGAAAACATGTTGCATATTTCAGTGGGATGGTTAGAGATTTTGTTGTCAAGGTACATGCTGGCTGGGATATTAGCTCGCCCCTTCCGCTTGGAGACGTATGTCCAGAAGTGCTTGACATTTAATGGAATGCTGTCTTCGACTGACTTTATGTACATCAGAAAGCACTTACTAGACTCAGATCCAAACCGTTTGCCGTACATTGAAAATATTTCGTAGTCAGATATATTGCCGAATTTTTTCCATTTTTGCCAAGCATTCTCTTTATTTTTAAAAATACGAATAAGGGCAGGGCTGAACTACCACGGAAACTGGGAATTCTTGGGACGAGTAAGTGGAACATGTGATTTTATTGTGCTGTAGACAGCATCATAAAAGGCGTTAACAGATTGTTCGGCGGGAAGATTACTAAGTAAGTTGTTCCAGTCTATTTTGTTAAGTTCGCTATTAATTGTATCGTAATTTGTTTAAAACTTGTATTTCATGGTTGAGTGGCGTCTCAAAGGAGTAATTTTAGTATTTAATGGTGATGAAACACAGAAAGGAGGGTGGTGGGTATCGAGTGGAAGCAGTGGCACGCACGTCATAGGTTGACAGCCTGCATTACACAAAAACAGGTCCAGTATGCGGCTCAGGTTATTTCTTAATGTATTAAATTGAAGGGCATTTGTAAGAGTAAGTAAATAATTTTTCAAAGCCCGAAACAACTGGTAATCAGATGGAGCTAAGTCTGGTGAGTATGGAGGTGTACAGCCGACCACACGTCTGTGGTAACATACAATGTACAGCAGGCCGCACGTCAGTGGTCACATATAATGTACAGCTGGCCGCACGTCAGTGGTAACATATAATGTACAGCTGGCCGCACGTCAGTGGTAACATATAATGTACAGCTGGCCGCACGTCAGTGGTAACATATAATGTACAGCAGGCCGCACGTCAGTGGTAACATACAATGTACAGCAGGCCGCACGTCAGTGGTCACATATAATGTACAGCTGGCCGCACGTCAGTGGTAACATATAATGTACAGCTGGCCGCACGTCAGTGGTAACATATAATGTACAGCTGGCCGCACGTCAGTGGTAACATATAATGTACAGTTGGCCGCACGTCAGTGGTAACATATAATGTACAGCAGGCCGCACGTCAGTGGTAACATATAATGTACAGCAGGCCGCACGTCAGTGGTAACATATAATGTACAGCAGGCCGCACGTCAGTGGTAACATATAATGTACAGCAGGCCGCACGTCAGTGGTAACATATAATGTACAGTTGGCCGCACGTCAGTGGTAACATACAATGTACAGCAGGCCGCACGTCAGTGGTAACATATAATGTACAGTTGGCCGCACGTCAATGGTAACATAAAATGTACAGCAGGCCGCACGTCAGTGGTAACATATAATGTACAGCAGGCCGCACGTCAGTGGTAACATATAATGTACAGCAGGCCGCACGTCAGTGGTAACATATAATGTACCTGTACCTGTACTGTGTATATGTCTTGCATTGTTCTGTTCACGGCTTCGATTGAAATTTTGTTTGCCATAGTGCATTCGTCCCATACTACAAAGACACAAACTTTGGCTTTATGGCTATTTTTCTATACCCTACAGAAAGAATTTGCCATACGCTCCTCTTGTATTGGTAATTTAAACATGGAATGTGCGGTTTCTTCCCAGGAAGTAGGTAAAGTATTCCCAAAGATGCGACTGCTATGGCAATCTTTTTTATTTTTGAACGTATTTTAGCCAGTAAAAGTTTTATCAAAAATGTCTTGCTGGTACCAGGCTTAGCACGAGAACCGTAGAGACGCATTTTGTCGACGGAAGAGTAGACAAAACTGACATTACCGTGTAGACAGTACGACGGCAACAAAGTAGAAAGAGTCAACTGCACTTTTAGGAAATTCACTTTTTTACATAATTTGACTGAGAATTCTTTGTATTTTCATAAAACTTTTTTTCTATTTAATTCTCATTTTTTACAAATATTAATCATTATGATTTATTTATTTTCATTTTTGTTTTTTTAAGTCATGCATATAAATACAACTGCGGAGTCGCGCCCGTAGCGCCGGAGAAGATGCGATTCTCGAGGCGTTTTATATGGAATTTTTCACTTTTTGTATGGAAAACTATGAAAAAAGATTACCTCCAATAATAATAATAACCCCACCGCTGTATCTCTACGTTGACGTCGTGGTGGGGCTTGCGCGCTCCAAACTTTAGGTCTGTGCCGGTAGAGTTTACTTTGCCGGAACAAGTCTAGGATGAGGAGCCAGACCAAGAGAGATACAGAAACCCGCAGGACACATGTGGCGAACTGTTGGGCAGTAGCGACCCCACGGACCCTATCTCCCGAGAGAAATCTTGTCCTCATCTCTGGCTTGCCTTTATTGGCCGGCTGGAGTGAACACTGACGAGGAACAGAGCTCCCACCTCTTTCTTGCCTTTATTGGCCGGCTTGAGTGGAGATTCGCAAGAACAAACGTGCTCGGAGGAAGGAACTATTCCAGGTGCTGCTAGGTGCTGGTAAGGTGCTGGTAGGGATCTTGACCGTACTTCCGGGATTGTTCTGATAGCCGTGGAATACCACCTCTCCACTCCTCAAGCATCTCAGGAAGTGTTGCCCCCTTGTCGCTACGTCACTATGTGCTAGCGGCCGTTTCCGAGGGCCCATTATTGACTGCGCATGTCACCCCCTGCCATTTTATCCGTGTATAATATATAACATTGGTCAGGCAGGGGACATAGTTCTTCCATAGTTCAAGTTACCCAATCCACTTTAGCCACCCAAACCCATAACCCAATATGTTTTGTTTCCACGTACAACAATAGTCCTGCACCAACCGGGGGTTGTCCTTGGGTGCACTTGCGCATTGCAGATAGGGATAATCGTTGGTTGGTGCCTCCTCATCATTTAAAACTATCTAAGGGGCCTGTGCGAGGTGTCTCCGGCCCCTCGTAAGCCTTCCAAAGGTCCCTGACCCCACGGTCTCGAGATAAATAAAATAAGAAATAATAATAATACCTAGTTTTAGGGGGTTATAAGTATTATAAAAGGGGGCAAAATTTTCATTATTTTGCGAGAGGACACACCAATTTCAAGATATAAGCAAAAGAAGAGAAAAAAAATGTTTTTGTAAAGAGATGGGACAGTTCGTCGTGCAGTTCAGGAGAATCTGTCTTTGCGCCAAGGATCTTACGTCATATTAATATTTGTCATTTTTAGGGTTCAAAATGAAGCCTTGGGGCACACCACCTTTTATATTTGTAATTTTAGAGGTGTATATGACTTACACGATTACTTTGATCGATGCTATTTATTTCGATAACAATTCTCATTCCTCCATTTTGTAAGTTGGCTCTTAAAAGTTGTGTTGTAAAACATACGGCATACCGTTTCTACGGTTCATCCTTCCAGAATTTTAACTATATTATTTTAAAAAGTATTACGGGTAAGAAATAGTATGTCAATTTCACTAAATCGCCTACTACACGAACATTATAAAAAAGAAATTAAAAATATAATTTTGAATAAATAAATGAATAAAAGATAGGTTAGTTATATTATAATCAGAACTCGTTATCGTCGGGGCAAAACAAAGAATAGGTGACACTTACAGCTATTTTCAAATTTTGTGCTTATCAAATTATACACTCCCAGAGACGTGCTTAATGAACATAAGAAATAAAAACTATTCACATTTTTGACATAGAAACATGTGACAGTTGCCTGTTTTGAATTGGAACACTACGAAATGTCATATGTACACTATCATATTTATAGTCAGAAGACCACAAAAGGATTCCTACGGTGGCGACAGCTCATTGGAAGACATGTCCGACTAGTTATTATAAGTAGGTACACTTATGTACTTATTAATAAACCAACATGGGAATTGGCTCATTGGTTCATTATTTTCATTGTGTAGGCAATGATCATGTAGGTAAAAACCTACATATCGCAAAGTCTGTTTTTGTTTGATTGACACTTCGGTTTAATTAGTCTATGAGTTCTTTATGCCCCGAAGATAACAAGGTCTGATTATAAGCTTCGGCCAGACCTGCGCGAACAAAGCGACTGCGACGCGGGAGCGTCAATCGCGCGGCGAACGCTAATCGTGATTCTTATGGCGCCTTGCACACCTACGCGACCGTGCCGCGGGAAGACCGCGTTCGCAAAGCAGGAAGCACGTGTCGTGATGTCAGACGTGTGTCAGCTTCTCTACTCTGATCAAAGCAAGAATTTTATAAATAGTGACTATTATTTGTACCATTTATAATAATACCACGTACAACAATAGTCCTGTACCAACCAGGGGTTGTCCTTGGATGCACTTGCATAGTGCATACAGGGATAATCGTCGGTTGGTGCCTCCTCATCATTTAAAATTATCTAAGGAGCCTCTGCGAGTTGGCTTCGGCTCCTCGTACGCCTTCCAAAGGTCCGGGACCCCAGGGTCCCGAGAAATGTCAAAAAATAATAATAAAACTGTTATTTCGGACACTTGTTCCATATCACTTTGTTGGTAATACAGCTTACGTCACTATGTTAGCCTATACTATACTTAATTACATTTTTTCTAATTCATATATTTCCCTGCAGCATTAGACCCGCAGTTATGCATACGGGTCTATATTTATGATGTTAATAGCGCTTTACAATATCCCTGAAATATCACACAATTTTCGTGATCAAAATACCCAGCTTTGCAAAAAAACTATCCTGATATATTTTTTCCTAATACGGATTTAACGGATGGCGTACGGAACGCGATCTATTCTGTATTGAAGTATTTGGCGAAGTACCCTCATAGCGTACGGCTATCGAGTATCATGTATCTACCTATTCCAGTCTATTCGTATCATGCAAAAATAAACGTACTTAAATGCAGGTAAATTTTAATTATAAATGGAAGAATGCTTCTTGGTGATTGACCTTGGACTTACTTAGCTGTTGAGTTCACAAAATCTTAGATACGTGTACTAAGTACAAAAATTTAAATTAATTCTTATGAAGGTATAGCTAATTTAACAAAAAAATTATTTGATCCATGATAGAGACTTCATGCTTCGCAATCGAAACGATTGAGAGACGAAATATGTGACTAACATAACACAACAATAGGTGCTAAACTAAGCTACAGACGTGCGGCATCAGTGACTGTTCACTCAAACATGAGACTGACATAACACAACAATAGGTGCTAAACTAAGCTGCAGACGTGTGGCATCAGTGACTGTTCACTCAAACATGAGACTGACATAACACAACAATAGGTGCTAAACTAAGCTACAGACGTGCGGCTTCAGTGACTGTTCACTCAAACATGAGACTGACATAACACAACAATAGGTGCTAAACTAAGCTACAGACGTGCGGCTTCAGTGACTGTTCACTCAAACATGAGACTGACATAACACAACAATAGGTGCTAAACTAAGCTGCATACGTGCGGCTTCAGTGACTATTCACTAAAAAAAAGTAATAGGGTCGCGTTGTTGACGCTCTCGGTTCGCGTCCCGCGTGCCGCTATTGACGCGCAGGTTTGACCGTAGCATTATTTGCATTCCACAATGTTAACTTAGGTGGTAAGTACGAGTACATTATAAAATATACATAATTTTAGATCATTGTGGACCCTGTCGGGCACAGCAAGGTAGGATAGAGGAAGAGGGCTATTATTATATTATTATATGAAAAAAGTAAAATATAAATGCTTTTCTACTACTCACTTCGACTTTGATTTTATTTACTATTTTTGTTAATCATTTTTAATTATTCATTTAATTTATCATTAAAATATTCATTAATATTATAATAGCATTTATGGATTAGGTATTGTTGCAGTTTATTTATTTTTAATTGCTTCGGGTATATTTTTATAAATTTAACTGATCCTCCTGATTTATTGTCTAATAAGTTAACCTTGGTGAATAAGCACATCACTGGTAATGAAACCAGTATAAACTGGCCTCTTATTCTTTTTAAACTTCGCACTACGCTAGGCCAGCTTAAGGTCCTCAAAGTGACATTACAGATGGTCTGGTTTTTTAAAAGTTTCTAACACAATTCGCTAAAACTAGCCGGCAACATAATTGATTAAGTACATTATAACTAAATAAGTGGAGCTTTAATAAAGAAATAATAAAAAAAATTAAACATTAAACATAGTTATTATATTAAAAATACGGATGTCAATCATTTCAAGTTAAGATATATAGTCAAATGTCAATGTGATTCTTTGAAGTTTAGGTACTCGTTCACAGAATAGAATGATTTCTCTATCAGCCATTTGAATAACACTGTTTTAAAACGATTAATTTTATTTATGACCATTAAGCAGTGAGGTTTCCATATGCAGCCACTATCCACTGTTATACCTAGAAAGATGGCTTCGTATGCTTCGTGTACACCAACCACTGACATGCGGTCTACTGTACTTCTCTTTTTCTTAACTTAGCCATTTATCTAGCCACAGATTGTCTTTTTTCCTTCTTGCTTCTGTTTCTTCAGGCCACACGATGCTCTCGATCCAGGGCACGTAGTACGACACCCTGGTGTACATGCCAGCTGAGCCGAGGATGCCGCAGTCTTTGCCGTATGACGTCACTCCTACGACGTGGTACAGGCATTTAGAATTGGCGACTTGGAGAGGACCGCCGCTATCACCCTGTGGGATGACATAAGTTTATTGGAGTAATAGTTTCATTTTTCCTTTCAAGCTACTCTACTCTGTTCCATTCCAGTCCGGTATTTGTTAAAATTTTGGGGAAAATCATCTACAATTGTAATATTAGAAAATATGCGAGCACCATGGTATCTATCACATTGTATTAGGTTTAGTCATTTTATTCCGTCTTCGAATTTGGTTATAACCAATGTACCTATATACATGTTGCAGTCAACTATACTCCCTATACCAAAGGTAAGTAAGGCAGATGTGAGTGGAAACGCCGGGGGGGACGCCCTAGGAGGACCTAAATAGTGATCTTAGTGTTGATGTGCTTCAGAAAGGTCAGGTGCGTAGTACTAGCAACCGGCGGCGTGCATGTATGACATATATGAACGTAAACGAAGCAAAAATTTCTAATTCCTTCTCTGGGAACCTGGACTGGCGAACCTTAATACACGACGATACTTGAGACGGATTTGCCCCAGGAAATAATAAATTTATTTAAATTTTGGTACGAGAATCAACAGAACCGTGTTAGATGGGGAACTCCTTTTCAGCTCAGTGGGTTGGGCAGGGGGGGCTGTCCTCGCCCGCGTTGTTTAATCCGTACATGAATAATCTGATCGATGTGCTTAGCAGAACCGGAATCGGCTGTCATATTGATGGTGTATGCATTAATAATATAAGCTGACGATGCCGACGATGTGATTCTGCTGAGCCGATAGATCAGGGCATTAAGGAAACTGATTAACGCGTACGCTGGGACCCATGGACTCAAATATAATGCAACTAAGAGCGAACTCATGGTATTTAAAGCAGGTAGTAAATGCTATAGCATAATCCCACCAGTTACGATGTGCGGCAGACCCCTAAAAAGAGTTGCTAATTTTAAATATCTAGGTCATTGGGTCTCAGAAGACTTGAAAGATAACATTGATATAGAACGGGAGCGCAGGTCGCTGGCTGTTCGATGTGGGATGTTGGCCCACAGATTTGCACGTTGTACTGCTTAGGTTAAGGTGACGCTTTTCAGAGCCTACTGTCAATCCTTTTAAACGTGCAGAATGTGGGGGAACTTTACGCAGAGGGCATATAGTGACCTGCGCACCCAATATAACAACACGTTCCGGGTGTTGATGGGGCTGCCGCGTTTTTTTAGCGCGTCCGACATGTTTGCCGACGCGGACGTGGATAGTTTTTCGGCCATCATGCGCAAGAGATGTGCGTCTTTGCTAAGCCGTGTTCGCGCCAGCCCCAACACCATTATAATAATATTAATAATAACCTGGGACATTATTCACACACGGTCATCTGATCCCAAACTAAGCAGAGCTTGTACTATGGAAACCAGATAACTGATATGTACTACATATACTATTTTTTTTTTTTTTGTAAATACATACTTATATAGATAATTACACCCAGACTCAGGACAAACAGTCATGATCATGCACACAAATGTTTGTCCTGGGTGGGAATCGAACCCACGACCTGCGACATGATAGGCGGTATCTTAACCAAGCACGCCAGCTGGCCTGTCGGAACGTTGGCTGATAGGTGGGACTCTCCGATCTTGGGGCGGTGGATACGACTGCATGCAGTCAAGTAGACAATAATGTGACTAACACTAGTTTATAAGTTTACATTGTTACTAACAAATATGTAATTGATTGTGAAATAAATGTTTATTATTATTATCTCCTTTATTCATTTTTTTTAATTTTTAAATATTAGAATTTAAAAAAAAACATTTAAAAATATAAAAAATAGAAATCCACCGGCATGGGGAACAGGGTCCAAGCTACCGGTGGTTAGGACCCCAGAGACAGGAACCTCCTCACAATACGCGCCGTATCAAGGAGGACTGCCTTCTGAATCAGGCCCTTCACCCAGCCACCCAACGAGAGCCTCTTGAGATGTTAGTCGAGGCTCTTAGCAATAAGGCCATTGACCGTAACGACTATCGGCACAATGATTGCCGAGTCCACATTCCACATAGCGACAACCTCGTGGGCTAAATCGAGATACTTCAATTGTTTCTCCTTCTCAGCCTTCACGAGGTTCTCGTCATGCGGGATAGTGACATCGATTATCATTGTGCGGCGCACTGATATTATTATTATTATTAATACAGGTTACCATGTAACCTAGCTAGGACGCCAGATTCAACTCTGTTAATCTCTTTACGATGTATCCCTAAATTGCAAAATTATATTTATGTAACAGACTGTAGTTACCACACTTTTTTAGAAATAAATAAAATTTATTATTTAAATTAAAAACAAAAAAAAGAGTATGCAAGGATCGTAGAAGGTGCCGTCCTGTAGTTTCTGCAACGACGAAGGCGACGAAGTCGTGACTTTATGTATGTATGTATAACCTATGGCACTCGGCAATAGTTTAGCCTTCTGCTAGTACAAGAATTTTCAAAATCGGATCAGTATTTCCAGAGAACACATACACAACAATGGCGGTTTGTGGAGGAACAACAGTGCTGCCATCAATGACAAGCTTTTAGTTTTTAACCCCATTGCACAAATGTTTACCAACAGCGCCATTTGAGTGTGGGAAAGAGATAGAGCTAGACGTCCTGTATACCTCCATCTCTTTCTCACACTTAACTAACATTAAAATAATACTGCTTTAAGAGGTGGTGGTTGGCTCTACAGTAAGCACATCCAACGGCTGAAAATAGCAACGGCTATTCTGAATATAACTTATGTACAGTCACGAACCGGGATTGTTGAGCCACTAGCTTATCATCTTAACTTGATTGTGTTACACGAATGCCGCCCGTGAAATTTGACATGTGACATTTCAATAACGAAAAACGAGTGGCAAAACAATCCCGGTTCGTGACTGTACATAAGTTATATTCAGAATAGCCGTTGCTATTTTCAGCTGTTGGATGTGCTTACTGTAGAGCCAACCACCACCTCTTAAAGCAGTATTATTTTAATGTTAGTTAAGTGTGAGAAAGAGATGGAGGTATACAGGACGTCTAGCTCTATCTCTTTCCCACACTCAAACGGCGCTGTTGGTAAACATTTGTGCAATGGGGTTGCATAATATGTTTCCTTGAGAGCATTTTAATGACTTGCTTACCTCGCAAGTGTCAACTACTTTATAATGGGATCCGTAACACATCTGCGTGTCATGGTCGTACCCGCGGCTGAGGTGTCTGTGTGGTCTGTACATCGCCGAGCATTCCGTATCGTTAAACTCTTGCAGAATCACCTGGAAATTAAAATTTAAGAAAGAAAAATATTTTATTTGGGACACGCTCAGGATTTACTCATACAAACAGTAAAAAAAACCGATCACGTGCGTGTTGGACCACGCACAATGGAGGGTTCCGTAGTTGGGACGAATTTATCCCAAACACAAACTTCACATTGTAGTTGAAAAACATGTTCTCCCATACATCGTTATACGTCACAATCAATTGTGACATATAACGATGTATGGAAAATTGATTCTCCAATTTCAAATGTAAGATTGTAATAGCAAAAAATATTTTTCATGTGATAAAACTACAAATTAACGATTTTGGGACTTTTTCCTTTATTGGTGCTATAAGATTTGCTACATGCCAAATTTCATGTCAACGGGAAGTAACAATCAAGGAAGTCAATCAGTTGCTGCAGGTTACAGACCTCTAGCGCACTCTCTCTAACTCTTCGTTTCAATTGGTCCCAGATGTGCTCGATTTGATTCAAGTCTGGACTCTGAATGGGCTAGAGTCGGACTGTTTGCTGGCTTTGGTAAAACTTGAATATGAAAGTTTTCCAGCACAGATTAGTCGCTTGAGCTGTGTATGCACTGGCATTGTCCTGCATCAAGACGAACCTAGGACCACTTGCTGTACAAAAGGGATCACATGAGGCCTGATGACTTCCTTAATATAACTGGTCCGTAAGCTAAGATGGCGATGTCATCGGTGTACGTATAGGTATAATCTTAGTATTTGGGAGGTTCATTTTGCAAAGGTCGTTGACGAATTTGAAATAAGGTAGAGCCCAGTATGCTGCCTTGAGGGATGCCGAAAATAACAAACTCCTTATCACTGAGGTGGGTATCAATTTTCACTCTCTGAGTGATTCTTGAGATAATCTCTAAATATTTCAAATAACACGCCGCGTACACTTAAGTGTTCTAATTTTGAGATAAAGATAGGAACAGAAACTGTGTCTAATGCCTTAGAAAGGTCTAGGAATATACCTAAACATGTTGTGTTCTTGTCTAAATTAGCAACCTCTTGTGTCAATCCCAGCACAGCATTCTCTGTTGAAACACCGGCTCGAAAGCCATACTTGTTTACTGTGATAATTTTATATTTTTTCTAAAAAAGGACCTGAGACGATTGTTTATGATCCTCTCAAGGTCCTTAGCAAGTGTCGGCAAAACTGATATAAGCCTATAATTACTGACACAGATTCTGCTCCCTTCCTTATGTATAGGATGGACTATCGCCTTTTTAAGAGCATCCGGGAACGCGCCCATTGACGTGACACTTGATTATTAAAATATTGTGTGTCTTTTGTGTAAATTAGCATAGATTTATTTATCCCAAACCCCAGCTCGTAACAATATGTTGTGAATTACATACGAATTCCACGCGAACGATGTCGCGGGGAGAAACCAGTAATTCAATATTATTGGGGAAAAGATTAGCTTTTACTATAAAAAGAGCGGGTAATGCATTAATTAAAATACAGGTATGTTCTTTTTTTTAAACTATGGACTTACTACTTGCAATACATCTGCTAAAGATTGTCTGTGTCCGAGACGACCCCAGCCGGATGCATCAGCAAACCGCTTCCATTCTACCCCTACATCCAGGCATGCAGGCAGTAAGTCTTTGCCAAAAGCTATCCTGAAAACATAATCAGAGAAAAAGAGATGAGTGTTCACCTAATTCCACAGTATGAAAAGTTATATGGGAATGGTAAAAACAAAATCCGGGTAAGAACGTGTCGGACCACGCACAAAGAAGGGTTCCGTAGTTGAAAAGAATTTATCCCAAAAACAACATTGTAGTTGAAAAACATGTGATCCGATGATATATTGAAAATAAAATGATTAAAATGATTTTCCAATTCAATAATTATGTAATATTTATTGTTATTCAGCATGGTATTTTGATTGTAGATTATGTGATTAAACTACAGATTACAAGCTCGGACTTTTCTCTTTACGTGAGCTATGAGACCTTGCTTCTTGCCAAATTCAAAATTGCTTCTTGTCAACGGGAAGTACCCTATAGGTTTTGATTTATTTGCAAATATATATATATATATATGTCGCTTAGATGGCCGTATTTTTTATTGCATTAACTTAGAAGCTTGATTTTTTTAGGGCTACCTTTTTTTTCGAAAAAGGGTCTTGACAGACTGACAGACAAACGAAGTGATCATATAAGGGTTCCGTTTTACTTTTAAGGTACGGAACCCTAAAAAGCACCAAATAAAAATGTGATGCACTTACTCGGTTTCTGTTTCCAAGAGTGCTATATCATGATACTTGGAAGGTGCCTTGTATTCAGGGTGAATGATGATACTCTTGATTTTATATATTTTCCAGGATTCCTTGGGGTCGGACCTTTTCAGAAGCCCCAGTGCGGCATATGATATGCTTCCCCTAAAACATTAGTATTTAATTTTTATAAAAGCTCTAGCTCTAGTTAAACTTAGGTATATAACATGACCTGAAAACTTACAGCACTCGAGTCGACGTGCAGTGCGCTGCAGTGAGTATGAATCTCTCGCTGATCACAGAGCCTCCGCACAGCCACTGCGCGGACTCCACGTCATCTCCATAACCAAGTAAAGCCTGGGAAGAATTGCCTGTTTAATTATATGATTTACATCGTCGAATTTGCCCTCACCGTATCTATATCACATGAAAAGTATCAATACTGAGAAGAGTGAGCTCACACATTGCATAAATGGCGTTTTCATGACAACTGCGACATTATGTGTATCACGGGTACGAAACGAAACAGAAACGTGACCATCTTTGACGCGGTAAGACGAACCAATCTTTGTTAATGAGAAGATAACCAAAGTTACTTTCGATTCCCATAGATCATAAAAAGGAGACAACTGGTGCATAAAATACATACCACATGTGGGAACTCCCACCTTACGGCATTACGTCCCCCTGCAGCAGAAGCCACCGCATAAGTATCAAAAGTATGATTATGACACTCTCTCTCTTCAAGCCAATCCTTTTCTATATAAAAGCGGCCAGGGAATCGACACGAAAACGGCAGACTTTGGAAATAATCAAGGCATTCTGAAAACGAAACACAAATCAAAAGTATAAAATAACATACCACATGCGGGAACTCCCATTTCTCTGCGTCTCGTCCCCCTTCAGCGAAACCCACCCCGTTGTATTTTAAAGTATGGTTATGGCATTTCTTGTCATCAAGCCAAATTTTATCGATAATAAAGTTTCCAGGGAATCGACACGAGAATGGTAGACCTTGGAAGTAATCAAAGCATTCTGAAAAACAAAACCAATGATTTACCTGATCTTTAAAATTATGTACCTAGTTCATTTCTACCGCTTCACCACAGATAGAACTTACTCTGTCTAGCGACTGGACCCTCTTTATTCACCATGTATCCGTAAGGTCCTACAGCTGTGTTGCGGTATCTGAGAAAAAAAACATTAACTAGATTTGAGAACCCTTTTTGATCACACTGATATCGATAGGTTTTGTAAGCGAGCTTGATTTATGCCTTCAGGGTCAAATTACTAATCAAAACCTTTAGCTTCGTGTGCTAATATTGGCTTACTTCTCTTCACCTATATCGCAATCAGTACAGCAAACAACGGGCTCGTTGTCCTTATAGGAACAGATATCTGGTAAGTCTGGAATCCTGTACTCTACTGGATCGAAGCCTGCATTAGCCTGGAAAACAAGCGTAACTTTCAGGGTCAGCTTCCAGAGTAACTGAAAAACTTTTTGGCAATTTTTGTTCAAATATTGGTTTAACTGAATTTCTAGTTCATTTGACTTTCACGAAACAGTAAATCTTGAATCAAAAATACTTACATACAAATACGTCAGTGCTGCTGAATTACATTTGAATATGTTCACACAAGTACCTCGCAAGCCTTGTGTAACACACGGGGAGCCTGAAATAAATCAAAGTAGGCTGTGAGAATGACTAAGGTATAATTATTAGCAAACGTTATCTTGGACAACAAAAATTACGTTCACGAACCTAGAGTTCTAATGCCGTGAACTCTAGATTTGTGGGCCATGTTTTTGGTCATCTATTAGGATGCCCAAAAAGTCTCCATAAGAATGAGGCCGACATGCCAGCTCACCTTGAGCCGTCCATGCTACCTGCTGACTGGATATTCTGAGAAAATGAAGAAGGCTTTAGTTAGGGTTCCTTACCAAAATTGTAAATAGGAACCCTTATGGTGCGACTCAGTCTGTCTCTCTGTCTGTCACAGCTGGATATCTTAAGAACTACTAATGCTATCAACTTGAATTTTGGTATAGTTTTAGATGACGTTTGCCCAACTATTTTGCAAATAAGAACTTTTTTTTTTTGCAACAGGGACTGAAAGGGGGTCTTAAAAATTCCAAGTGGGGTACTAGGGCATGTGGGGTATGATAATCGAGGGTTCACGGGCTATTTGTATTAAGTGACATGTTGGGAACTTTACAGGAGAGCATTTTAAAGTTTCTTTATTCAGAAAAAAAACATTGTAAAAAGTATCAATATTTTTTACGAAAAATAGGCCTATCGACGATTAAGAATCAATAGTGTCTATCTCTGTTTTTACGTTTTTCACTTTTTAATGCATAACTCAATATCGGCCAGGATGTCGCTTAATACAAATAGCCAGTGAACCCTCGATATGAAAGAGCGCTGTTTGCATATTTTTTTTATGCCGATTAGTTTTCGACTTTTGATGAAAAATGTAAAAAAAATATCTTCAATTATCTTCGAAGTTTGCATAGAGAAACATATGAAATTATTCTAAACAGAAAAAATAAAAGGATGTTTCTAAATAACACATTTTTTTTATGGTACGGAACCCTCGATGCGCGAGTCCAACTCACTCTTAGCCGGTTTTTTTTTTATTTATGACCACTTTTTTTGTTTTGACAGGTGGTAACCCAATACAACCAAAAAAATCAATCTGCCTAGCCTTTTCCTATGTTGGGGATCGGCTTCCAGTCTTACCGGATACAGTTGATGGTATTCAACTGTATCCGGTAAGACTGGTCTATCTGACCTCCACAACCCGTTACTGAACAGTAACTCGTTGTCAGATTTTCGGGATTCTGACGACCTGTAACGACTGTCAAAGATCCACGAATGACAGCCGGGACCAACGGCTTAACGTGCTTCCCAAGGCACGGAGGAGTCTCGGTAAATAAAGATGGTCACCCATCCATGGACCAGCCTCGGCAAGCCTGATGCCTGATGGATCGACCCGTGCAGCTGTTATTACTTAGTTACGAGCTCCTTGATCCCATGAAGTCACAATTTCCACACTCCTAGACGTCACCCAAAAACCACTTAGAGACCACTACCAACACAAATTAAAAGTTTTCAAACTGTCCTATGACTGACAGGGTCCAAATTTATAGCTACCGATTAACGTGAATGATAATTTACAAGTCCCAAGTAACTACACAAGTCATACAGAAGCCAATATTTTAAGTGTCACCCTCTGGAATTCGCCAAAGAGCAAGTAAAGATATCCAATCGCAGAGAGACGCTGTTGAGTATCTTTATTGCCCGCCCGAGTATGCACCGGTGCAAACTCCAACAAATGTGTACGGACCACCGAGACTATAGTTTGACCATAACCGCTGTACCGCGCCGTAGGTATGTGCGCGGCGAGACGGGGGGCAATGCAGGCCGCTCATTCGTCAGCGCTGCACCCCGCCTCGCCGTGCATTCCTAAGGCACGTTACAGCGGTCTTGGTCAAACTATAAACAGCCTCTCTCCTCGGCCCTTGCCGCAACCTACTGTTTGGAACAAGCAATCACGGATTACTCATTATCCTTCGTTGGTAACAGTATTGTCCAAAATGAAAGCTTGTGATGACGTCATGTGTTTCTAAGTAAATTGTATGACACGACTTGGTGAAGGTACTTAAATATAATGAGCAAACCAAGACTAATGCTTCTTGTCTGTTATGAACATGATTTTGCTGTGCAATAATGAAACGATGAATATTTTAAACAATGCAACAGCAGGATTATAATTAAAAACAACATCATTTATTACTAATTTTATTGAAAATTGGACACAAACCAGTAAAACTAGTATTTTGAGTTCATCAGATCGTAATGTACGACTGTCCTCCAATGTTATTGCTTCCACCTTGTCAGGGTTTTGAACTCTCCAAGAACACAAAGTCAAGTCCTTACCCACGGGGGTAAGCAGAAACTGTAGTACCCTTTTTTTTTTTTTTTTTTGTGGATGGGAAATCATCAAATAACTTCTCCCGCTCTGGGTGGAGCGGGAGGGCGTGTCAGACTTCTACTGACTAAAACCCACCCGTGTTTCTTCAGTTGCCTGTGCCAGGGCCACGGTAACTCTTTCGAACAACCCGCAACCCCGGCGGCCATCGGCCCTAGCGGACCCCTTCAGCTAGTGCTGACATCTCTTTGAGGCGCGCGTGGATAACAACGCGCCGTCGACCCGGGCCTGGTCCTTACCGGTCGGCGAGCTACCCGTTGCTCGCCATCCGCAAGCCCGCGCCTACGGTGGCCGGGAATCGGCTATCGATTCCCGACGCCCAGGGCGTCTCCTGCGGCGACTAGGGGCGTGAGGGCGCAAAGATTGCCTCTCCCTCACGAGAAACTGTAGTAGTAGTAGGTACCCGGTATTATAAATAAAGACAAGCTCGGATGAATCAGATTTTTTTTTGTATGTTTACTGGATAATGGTGTAGGTATATTTTCTGTCAATTAGATACGGACGGACCTGTTTTATAGATACAAGGTGGAACTAAATAACGCGCAACCTCCTAAGGGGTCATTGTACTCATCATTATTATGGGACCAAACCAGAAATCGCGAAAAATAAATCTGCTGTTTCATATATTTTGACAAGTTATGCGAACATAAATGTCGGGAACAGCAGATTTTTTTTCGCAATTTCAGGTTTGGTCACTTTAGTAAAGGTTGTTCATAATGATGAGAACAAATGTCGTGAGGAAAGTTTTGATTATGAAAGTCGATGGCTTTAAGAGTAGGGGAAGACCAAATAAATGGTGGATGGACTGTGTGAAAGATGATATGGATAGAAATGGACTACCGAGATGACGACTAATAGAGAAGTATGGAAGAAAAGGACATGTTGCGCCGACCCCAAATAAATTGGGACAAGGACAAGAGAATGATGATGATGAATGATGAGTACAATGACCCCACAAGAGGTTGTGCGTTATTTAAGTTACACCTTGTATATAGCACCCCCCACAATTCCTCGATGGGGTTGTTTGACAGAGGAGTACTCCCATATTTCATCTGCTTCTTCAAGACTTTTGTAATGTACAGAAAGTGAGCCCGTTGCCATCAACTGAAGTTTTCCAAACTGGAAACCTGAGAATCAAACCTAGCACCCTAAGGTCAACAATTTCGCTTGCGACCACTAAACTAATGAGGCAATCAAAAGTCAATAAAATCAATCTGCCTTTTCCCAACTATGTTGGCGTCGGCTTCCAGACAGTTGGATGCAGCTAAATACCAGTATTTTACATGAAGCGGATGATATCTGACTTCTACAACCCAGTTACTGAGTAATACGAAACCCGTTGGTAAGACTGGTTGTCATACTTTCGGGCTTCTGACGACCCGTAACAACTGCCAAAGATCCAAGAATGATAGCCGGGACCAACGGCTTAACTTGCTTTCCGAGACACGGGGGGCTCGATATGCAAAGATGGTTACCCATCCTCGGACTGACCGCGGCAAGCGTAGCTTAACCTGATCGATCGACCTGTGCGGCTGTAATTACTTAACAATCAAAAGTATGGTTAATTTTGTGGCGTTCTGTAGTTTCTGCCTACCCGTATGGGAAGAAGGCGCGAGTTTATGTATGATGTATGTAAAGCTTAAAGTATTCTCTCAAACTCACTTACCTTCACTTAGGTTCAGCTCACACGTCACGAAACACAAAAAACTAAAAGTAGACAATAATATTAAATATTTATTTCCCGCCATTTTCACGCGCATTTACAATAATAAGTTACAAACGCCCGCCAAAGCACGCGGTTTGAATAAAACTAACATTAACTTTGTGTTAAGTGTATGTGATAAACCATTCTAAAAATGAACGCCCCTCCGCAGGACACTCAATAATGAACTACTGTATACCTGGTTGTTCTTTATTTGACATTATGGAAAAAGTTTTAAAATGCAAGTTTAACCAGGATACTATATTATTAATATTTGTTGGTAATAGGGGTAATGTGAACAAAGGAGAATTACTCCAATATTATAGATCATTGTGCAACATTAGTTTAAAAAAAATTGTATTGTTTACATTACCATACAGTCAAAGTTTGCCACAGGAAGAAAACAATTTTAGATGTGAAATGAATATGACATTACATAACTTGACATATAATAATAATTTATTCCATTTAATTGACACTAACATTTATGTTGGTAATCATTTATATTTGACAAAAGATAGATTTTTTTATGGATAGGTACTATCTTTCAAAATATTGCAAAAGACAGTTAGCTGTGTCGCTATCATATTATTTTTCTATTACAGCCAAGAATTTGGCTAAACAAGTTGCTTCTATTGAGCAATGCCATGACATTTTATATCATTCAGCCAATAACTTGGTATCCAAAATTGACATTGATTGTAATTTAAATTAGAAATTAAGACAATAGAGGCATCCTCTAGCAATAATGTACAGAAATGCAAAAATAAACCAAATAAAACTTCAAAATTAGTAAATAGTATTAACCTGGTGCATCCAAAATATACAAGGTTTTCTCAACAAAGATTTAGAAGTAGAATTATTTATGAATTTTAACAGTATTGACATTCTTTGTATAACAGAACATTGGCTTAAAAGCCACCAGTTTATGTTCAATTTTAATAATCACCAGGTTGGTAGTTCGTTCAGCAGAGTAAATGCATGGTGGCTCATTAATTTTAGTAAGTAACCAGCTGAAATTTAAAGACCGTAAGGATATTGTGAGCCTATCTGTTGAGCGGACAGTTGAAATAGCTTGTATAGAATTGGAGCAATTTATTGTATTAAGTGTGTACAGGCCCCCTTCAGGATTGTATGACTGCTTTGAAAAGGTAATGGATGAAGTGTTACACAAGATATGTACGAGTAACTCAAATAAATCTATTATCATTTGCGGTGATTTTAATGTTAATTTATTAGAAAAGTCAGGTTCTTGTAGTAAAATAATAAGTCTGTTTCAGTCATACAATCTTGTAAACCTATTTTTGGAGCCCACAAGAATAACCCCTACTAGTGCCACATGCCTAGATAATATTTATACAGATGTTATTCCAAGCCATAAAGAAATTATAAATTTACTGGATTCTGATCATTGCGGGCAAAGGATTACTATCCAAAACCAAAACAACAAAGTGGCTAAAAAGAATATCATTGTT
Organism: Dicycla oo; assembly: GCA_948252095.1. Taxonomy (NCBI): domain Eukaryota; kingdom Metazoa; phylum Arthropoda; class Insecta; order Lepidoptera; family Noctuidae; genus Dicycla; species Dicycla oo. The sequence goes on along the minus strand of OX411736.1, from coordinate 18,812,097 downwards.
AACCCCAAAACTACAAGTCGCTTGGAAGCTTTTAAAGTTAAACTCATTAATAAATTAACAGTTTTGGCTAATCATAATGATCCTAATCATCTATATGATGATTTTTTTAATATGTACTGTCAACAATTTAATCTCATCTTTATTCCCAAGACTATCTCGGTTAATAGTAACGCGTCTTTCAGTGATTGGGCTACCATTGGTATTCATAAAAGTAGAACACGGCTTTATGAACTATACAATGAAAGATCTTTTGTAAACACTGCTGAATTTAATTTATATGTTAGAAATTATTCAAAATTATTTAAAAAAGTTTGTTGTATGGCCAAGTCGCGTTATTTGAGTTCGAAGATTAAAAACAGTAGTAATGTAATTAAAACGACTTGGAATATTATTAATAGTGAAACGGGAAGGTCTAATAACCGAAGTGCTGACTACAGCCTGTCTATTAATGACAACATAATAAAATCAGACGCACAAGTCGCCGCGGCCTTTGAAAATTTCTTTTCAGATATTCCCGTTTCAACTACTAAATCCCTAAACTCATCAACTTCTGTTGCTGAGTCTTTGCTTAAGGAAAATGTTAATGCTTGCGATTCGGAATTTAATTTTGAACATATTACCTGTAGAGATATAATTAAAACCTTTCACACTTTAAATGTAAAAAAGACAGCAGATCTGTGGGGTAATACTGTAGAAGTTGCTAAGTCTATTATTGACATTGTAGCACCTACTTTAGCTCTTATCTTTAATAACTGTATCGACTGTGGGGAGTTTCCTGACCTTATGAAATATAGTAAAATAATACCTTTGTTTAAATCAGGTAGTACATCAGACCCCACAAATTATAGACCTATTTCAGTACTACCTACGTTTAGCAAAATTTTTGAGAAATTAATTTTAGACCAATTGCAAAGATTTTTTAATAAACATAAATTATTACATAACAAGCAGTTCGGTTTTACAAAGGGTCGTTCAACTAATGATAATAACCGGTGTTGAACTTTTAGGACATATTTATAATGCATGGGAAGACAAATGCGATGCCTTGGGCATCTTTTGTGATTTGTCCAAGGCATTCGATTGCGTTCTTCATGAAACGTTAATCAGGAAACTCCGCCATTACGGGATCCGGAACACCGCTCTGGATCTTCTTACTTCATACTTGAGTAATAGGATTCAGAGCGTTGACGTTAATGGAAAAAGATTGCCCGGATCTATAGTAACAATGGGGGTCCCACAGAGCTCGATTCTTGGTCCTTTCTTGTTTCTTATTTATATTAACGATTTGCCCTACCTCATTAAGGATAATCATGATATAGTTTTGTTTGCGGATGATACTTCACTTTTGTTTAAACTTAAACGTCAGCAGCTGGTTACTGACGATGTAAACAGAGCGATCTCAAAAGTAGTTCACTGGTTCAATGTTAATAATTTACTCCTTAATGAAAAAAAAACCAAATGCATTAAATTTACGCTACCTCACGTTAGGCAGGTGAAAACTAACGTGTTGATAAAGGGCGAAGAATTGAATCCTGAAGATAGCACAGTATTCTTGGGCTTAACTTTGGATGCTAAGCTTCAGTGGGGCCCACATATAGATAAATTGTCAAAAAAGCTAAGCTCCGCAGCATACGCTGTTAGGAAAATTCGTAATTTAACTAACATAGAGACAGCCCGTTTAGTGTACTTTAGCTATTTTCATAGTGTAATGTCGTACGGTATTCTGTTGTGGGGAAATGCTGCCGACATTCAGACTATCTTTTTTTTGCAGAAAAGAGCTGTTCGATGCATTTATAAATTAAGTCCGAGACAATCTCTCAGAGAGAAATTTAAGGAGATTAGTATAATGACTTTGCCTTCTCAGTACATTTTTGAAAATCTTTTATATGCCCATAAAAACATTAAATTGTTTAAAAAATACAGTGATATCTACAATATAAATACTAGGAACAAACACAAATTTGTTGTACCTCCAACAAGGCTCAAGAAAATAGGTCGCTCATTCAGGTGTCAATGTATACGCTTTTATAATAAACTTCCAAGCCACGTTCAAGATCTGAGCCTTAATAAATTCAAATCATTCATTAAACGCAAGTTGTGTCAGAAAGCTTATTATACCGTTAAAGATTATATTGAGGACAAAAAGGCTTGGGATTGAACTGCTCCAAATTTTATTTTATTCTTTTATTTTTGCATACTGAATTTTGACATGACTATTTACTTTGTACAGTATTATATTATTTTAATTTATTGTGAATGTGAAGACTATGTAGGTCATTGCTTTTTTTGTTTGTTTTATTTTTTCTCTCATTTATTTTTAATCATCGTCTGGCAGTTTGAGTAATTTATGCGGCCTACCCCAATGTCCTTTCTTTGGTATTGTTCGTCGAATCATTGAGCTCCTTAAGTTCTGGGTTGAGCTGCGCGATTACTGACAAATGCGTGCACTGACTGGACAGGTCCTCTCAATCTGTGTGGTTCTTTCTTCAAAAGACCATTTCAGACACCAATCTACATGGTCTTCACATGAAGTGACCAAGATTATGTCTGGACTTTATAAGAGACTGTGACCTCTGAGTTTGTTTCGGCCTTTCTTCTCAGAGTAGTCAGATAGGAAACGCCGACCTCATCTAGTTTAAAAAAATAACATGATTGACTTGTAAAAGTGTTTGTACAAACCTACTTACAGAAATAAAAATCATTTATCATTTATCATTTAGCGGTTACGCTTACATGCCAAGAAGGTGTATCGACGCAATACACATAATTGGTCTTTGTCATTGGTTGCTCAGTCACCGACGAGACGTGAAAGTGGGAGCACGCGTCGATTTCACCGCAAAAGTTCGGTCAACATGTCGACGCAAAAAACTACCTGGCTACAAAAAATGTTGAACAAAACTTGTCTATAATGGCTCTAATAAAGGAACGAATTGAAATGAGTGATTGTACTATGTGGGAAAATACATTTTGAATTCATTATTAATGTTGAGAAGTTCGTGGCTAAGTAATAACAGCCGCACGGGTTGATCAATCAGGTTAAGCTATAATAATATATATATATATATATATATTGTTGCCTTTATTGGCCGGCTGGAGTGAACACTGACGAGGAACAGAGCTCCCACCTCTTTCTTGCTTTTATTGGCCGGCTTGAGTGGAGATTCGCAAGAGCAAACGTGCTCGGAGGAAGGAAGTAATCCAGTAAGGTGCTGGTAGGGATCTTGACCGTACTTCCGAGATTATCCTGATAGCCGTGGAATACCTCTCCACTCCTCAAGCATCTCAGGAAGTATTGCCCCCTTGTCGCTACGTCTACTATGTGCTAGCGGCCGTTTCCGGGGCCCATTATTGAGTGTGCAAGTCACCCTCTGCTATTTTATCCGTGTATAATATATAACATTGGTTAGGCAGGGGACATAGTTCTTCCATAGTTCAAGTAACCCAATCCACTTTAGCCACCCATACCCATAGCCCAATATGTTTTGTTTCCACGCACAACAATAGTCCTGCACCAACCTGGGGTTGTCCTTGGGTGCACTTGCATAGTGCATATAGAGATAATCGTCGGTTGGTACCTCCTTATCATTTAAAATTATTTAAGGGGCCTCTGCGAGTTGGCTTCGACTCCTCGTACTCCTTCCAAAGGTCCGGGACCCCAGGGTCCCGAGAAATGCAAAAAAAATACACAATACTGGTTGACACTTATTTTAAGTGTGGAAATAGCCAGGTACAAAATAATTGATCAATGACCCCCATGCTAGGAAAATCCTGTGTTACAGGGGCCATCCATCCGTCCAATGTGGTTGATATAAAAGTTTACAATTTATTAATATGCAAATATAAAATAAAATAATAAACTAGACTAATACAATTAATTTTAAGAAAATAGTTAGGTTATAATTAGGTTTGAATAAATTAACAACAAGGAGACGGGTGTGTCGATTTGTGTGCCAGTGTTTGTGTGAGTGTAGCTGTGTATGTGTAAGTGTAGGTATGAATGAGTGAGTGGGTGCCTAATTTATATGTTACGGTTTGAGTAATTCTTCCGTGTCGTCATAATTTAGGGTGAGCAGATATTCTTTAATTTTCTATTTACAATGGAATTTGTTTAAACAATTAATGTTTAATGTGTTGTGCAGTTTATTTTACAGTAATGTGCTTAAGTAGCGGTTATGCCGTCGTGCAAAGGCGGTATTTGTAGAAACGTTTGGACACACTGGTTTGGGTCTTCTTCTGAGCGTGGGGCTTTTAAAACTATTGGGAGGGGTAATTTTGTGTGTTCGTGTGATCGCACGAAGCATATATATTTTTCGGACTGTCAATACCTTAAAGTCCGATTAAACTTGCTGAGTGCGATACCAGAATGGTTTTCTTAACAGGACTTTGATTACTGCACGTTTACGCTTGCCGGGGTTGGTCCGTAGATGGGTGACCATCTTTCTATACCGAGACTCCTCCGTGCCTCGGAAAGCACGTTAAGCCGTTGGTCCCGGCTGTCATTCGTAGATTCGGCTGACAGTCGTTACGGGTCGTCAGAAGCCTGAAAGTCTGACAACCAGTCTTACCAAGGGGTATCGTATTACTCAGTAACTGGGTTGTGGAGGTCAGATAGGCAGTCGCTCCATGTAGAATACTGGTATTCAGTGGTTTATCTATCCCTATATTTGTAAGGTATTTATTTAATATGGGTAATTTCATTTACTGTATACCTACTGCATATATTATGTGAATGCTTGCCTTAAAATAAATGATGAAATTATTATTATTTCAAGCATTTATTGACTTATTACTAATAAGCGTATAATTATAATGCAATGCGTAATAAAACATTATGAAATACAAACAAACGTTATAAAATACAGTATTAATTAACCAATTACTCATTTATCAATACCTAATCACTTTCATCAGAATCAGACTCAACATTAATTAATAATGAATTTAAAATCCATGTCAAAATTTTTATATATTGTTTTTCGATATCACTAACATGTCTACATGTATTTTCCATTGCCATTATAGACGTTAAGTTTTGTTTAACGTTTTTTTTTTTGTAGCCACGTAGTTTTTTGCGTTGACATGTTGACCGTACCTTTGCGACGAAATCGACGCGTGGTCCCACTTTCATGTCTCGCCGGTGACTGAGCAACCAATGACCAAGACCAATTATGTGTAATGCGTCGATACACCTTCTTTGCCAATGAGCGTAACCGCTGTGGAGGGGCGTTCATTTTTAGAATGGTTTATCTATACATAAAAAAATAATAATAACGCTGATTTTTTTATGCAAACGGAGGTACCGTTTGCATAAAAAAAATCAGTGTTATTATCGACTGACCAAACGGCGAACAGCCGGATTTGTTGGCCAACTAGTTTATAAATGAAACGAACGCACAACAGAGCGAACTTGTCGTGCCATACAAAGCGCACGCTCCCCGCCGTACAATGCAAGTACCTGGACTGATCGCACGATTAGTTAACCGTGTCTATGTTTACATTAAAATCGTCGCACGCACACAAGGAAAGTGTTGGAATAAACATTTCCTCTCACACATTAGTATTGTGGAGGGGCATTCATTTTTGGAATGGTTTATCTATACCTAAGTATACAACGTGCCGCCACAATGGCGACATTAATTCAACACACGAATAGGACTAGTGGCCAATGATAATAAAAATTATAATAAGATAAAATAATTCCTAAATTGAAAAAAATAAAACAAGCAAACTAAATAATAAAATAATATTATTAACTAACCATGTGATATTGTTGTTTAAAGTGTTATTTATATCTGATTCGTAGGTTTCAACGTTCTTATAGTCTAAAATTACCGTCGCGTCATCAGCAAAAAGGATACAGTCTTGTTCTAGGTACTGCTTGAGGAAGATCAACATCATCTGGTTTTACAACTTAATAAAAGTTCAATCAATGCAATATATTATTTATTTAAGATGGGTTTGCTCTTGACTCTAGTCTAGGTCGAAGGCGACAGAGACAGAGTCGACGATGGAGTGAGCTTACCCAGAAGAAGCCTGTTCACTCTCACTTTGAAGAGACTAGGGTTGTATGCGTTCGGAAACACAGACGCAGGTAGTGAGTTCCACTCTTTTGCTATGCGCATTATAAAAGACATTCGGAAGCGCTTAGTGCGAATTGGTGGAATATCAACTAGGTAGGGATGGTAACTGGCAGTGCGTCTAGATGTCCGATGGTAGAAGGGGGCCGGCGGAATGAAGTCGTGGAGTTCTCGGGCACACTCTCCGAAGTACAATCTGTAGAAGACCGACAAGCAGGCAGCCTTGCGGCGATGAGCCAAGCTCTGAAGGCTTATAAGGAAAAACTGGTCAAAATTGTGTACCTACATCTTAAACACATACAACCATAAGACGTTGAGCTTGAGCTGGCTTAGCGTAGTACGGAGTTTCAATAGAATAAGAGGCCAGCGTACACGGGTTATATGTTACCACTGACGTGCAGCCTGCTGTACATTATAATAATATGTTATAGGCGTACAGCGCTCTGCACGTGCAGTACAACAATGCTTTCAGGATGCTGTTAGGGTTTCCACGGTATTGTAGTGCCTCAACTATATTTGCTGAGGCGCGGACCGATGATATTTTTGCGATCATAAGGAAATGGTGCGCAAGCAGCTCCATCAGTGTCCTGAAGGTATTGTCCGAGCGGTGGGATCTCCCCCTTTTTCAGAGGTTCATAGAAGCGCTTTCCCTCGTATTATATAATATTATTTTAATTTTATTTTTATTGTTTTTTGGATTGACATGTTTATGTATTTAATATTTTATTTGATTGGAATGCCATGTGTATGTATTTTAATGTTATTTGATTTGAATGTTGACTATTATTGTATGTATGTGTGTGTGAATTTTATATCAATTTTTAAATGTTTTATGTTTTTGTAATTGGAATGGATTTTGTCTGAAAATAAATGAATTATATTAGTGTAATCCTCAAATGATTAGAACGTCACCGTTAGGAAAAGATGCATGCAATCCAAAATTTTAGTCACATTTTTACAAAGAGATTTTAAATGTATTTATAACACATGATAAAACAAGAACATGCAATGTGATGATATCGAACATTAACAATATGCTTTTACATGTAGTCTATTACTCTTAATTAATGAGTTATTAGTATCGTAAGGTTTTGCTCGGGGTAGCGTATTAATGCGTTGCTGCGACGACGTCCCGCGTCATGGCGTCGTCGAGTGAGCGTCTTTAAGTACTTGTTGTTTTGTTAAATGTGCCACTGAGAGCTTTACCCATGCTTTGTCACTCCGATCGGCGCGTGCGCAAGACATGGCGGTTAATAAATACATAATATTCGTGTGTTTAACGCTAAGCTGTTTGTGTAGTGTGTTGTGCAAGCTTGATCTAAACGAAGGTACGTTTTTATGCATGTTTTTATTATATATAATAATAATATATATATATATATATCCTAGGACATTATTCACACACGGTCATCTGATCCCAAACTAAGCAGAGCTTGTACTGTGGAAACCAGATAACTGATATTCTACATACACTATTTTTTTTTTTTTGTAAATACATACTTATATAGATAATTACACCCAGACTCAGGACAAACAGACATGCTCATGTACACAAATGTTTGTCCTGGATGGGAATCGAACCCACGACCAGCGGCATGGCAGGTGGTATCTTAACCAACGTGCCATCTGGCCTATTAGCAGTTTAGTGAACCTTGACTCCTTATTTTATGGATTTGACAGGTGCCAAGTCAAGACCGGTCAATCTTATTACTGAGTCAGCCGTTTTTGCGTCTTCAGGGAAATACCTAAATTTTGCAGCCCATCCTCGTTACGTGTCCAATACCCTACCTAGTTACAAGAGTAATCCAATGAGTCCTGCGCGCTAATATCATCAGAGTTTTCATCTGACCACCTCTACTACCACCGTAAGCAAAAAGGAAAAATTTAAACGGAGAAAATAAATATTTTGTCCTGTTTAAAATACAAAGGCAGATGCGTCTTTTAATAGTAAGAATTATTAGGTTTTCGTTAAGTTTACGCCAATATAAAAATACTGGTAGATGCGTATTTTTTTGCTGATTCCGAATATGTAAATAACTCTATTTCGAAAAAATATGTCAGATACGTCTTTTTAGGGTTCCGTACCAAAATGGTAAAAGGAGCCCTTATGGTGCGACTGTGTGTCTGTCTGTCACAGCCGGATATCTCAAGAACTACTAATGCTATCAACTTGAATTTTGGGATAGTTTCAGATGACGTTTGCCCAACTATTTTGAAAATAAGAAAGAAATAAAAATGTATATAAAATATATTTTTTTGCAACAGGGTCTCAAAAAGGGGTCTTATAAATTCGAAGTGGGGCAACTAGGGCATGTGAGATATGATTATGAAAGAACGCTGTTTGCACATTCTCAACACACACACACACACTTTTGATGAAAAATGTAAAAAAAGCGTTCCCCCCATTATCATCGAAGTTTGCATAGAGAAAAATCTGAAATTATTCTGTGTGATAGAAGTTTATGTAAAGATTACAGGAAAAATAAAACGATATTTCTAAATAGCACACTTTTTTTAATATGTGATAGTACGTCACCTTCGGTGCGTGAGTCCGACTCGCTCTTGACCGGTTTTTGTCCATATGACGGTAGTATACAGCTGGCCATTCATTCCTAAAACGAATGAACATTTCTCTGAACTGAGCCGAGAGACCTAGAGGTGATGGGGTAATAGACACCTCTAAAGCGGGTAAAGCTAAATTGCTAAGCTTATTATAGGTCTACCTGTATTAATAGGTATAACCAAATGTTTATTTAATAGCGTGTCCATGGAGATTCGGACTCATTCTTCTCCATATGAACCTACTACACTTTGGAATGGGTATGTAGCTTCACCTTTGTGACTGACTGACTCTTTAACAATTCAAAAGTACAGACGCCAGCAAATCAAGCTACCCGAAACTGTCAAATTTTCCCAATCAACCTTAAGGCTTTAGTGATAAAGTTGAAAATCTAATAAATAAAATTTGATAGATTGTAGTAGCTTGATGTGCTGGCGTCTGTACCTGTAATTGGTTTAATTCAAATAAAGACTTTGAGTATGACATGTTTCAATTCATACGCCATAAAAACTTTTTGCAAAAAACTCGGTTAATTATTTTTTTTTTGTGAAAAAAATATTTTTCAGTTTTTACTGGGTAAGTTTATAATTTATCTAAGTTACAATAGCCTAATGTCAACTGCTCATCACCTTTTACAAAATATTGCTTTTCCCGATGCAGGGCTGTTAATTGTTGAGGAGTTCTCCTAGTAAGAACCAGGAGAACTGGAGCTGGTGGTGAAGTCACCATCACCACATGCATTGTGATGAGCATAAATTGCTTAGCAACCATATTAAAGTAATCTATTCGCAACCAGTGAAATACCTACTTAGCTATAATTTAGAAATTCCGGTGGCCTTCTGTGGTCTTCATCATCAGTTCCACTTCACCAAATGGTGCTTTCCGAAAGCAAATGCACGAGTTACTATAAAAAATACCCAAATCGCTAAAGGTGTGCCTATAAAATTTTAGGGTTACCCTCGATTTTGATTTGGTGGCAAGAGGTCCACCTCGAGAGCATACTCTTTCAAACAAAAAAAAAAGAATTTTGCAAATCCGTGTCTATATATATGACGGAGTTATGCCCGAACAAACATAAACAAAAACATACAAAAAATAAAAAAAAAACAGGTCTGTTAATAAGAATTAAAAAAAAGTTTTTATTTTTGACCTTTTAGTTGTGGTACCTACCTCACACAAATTCGAATACCATTACCTGCTACAATATGCATCATCCACATAATAGCAATATAATAAAATAAAACCGGCCAAGAGCGAGTCGGACTCGCGCACCGAGGGTTCCGTACCATCCTACTACGTATTTTTATTTACATTTTTCATCAAAAGTTGAAAACTATGCCGCCAAAAAAAAAATGTTTGAGAATGTACAAACCGCGCTCTCTTTCATCTTTCACATGCCCTTGTAGCCAGACCTCGAATTTTTAAGACCCCCTTTCAGTCCAGTCAAAAAAAAATATATAAATTTTTATTTCTTTCTTATTTGCAAAATAGTTGGGCAAACGTCATCTAAAACTATTCCAAAATTCAAGTTGATAGTAGTAGTAGTACTTGATATATCTAGCTGTGACAGACAGATAGACTGAGTCGCACCATAAGAGTTCCTTTTTACCATGTTGGTACGGAACCCTAAATAGAAGAAGAAGTATATACAAACAAAAAAAGAATTTTCCAAATCGAACCAGCCGCTTAGCCGATTTTGAGTAGGTAATCGGGTAACATACACACAAAAGAAAAACAGTCGAAATGAGAACCTCCTCCTTTTTGAAGTCAGTAAAAAACACGGTAGGGTCATGTGTTCAACAATGAAACACTAAAAATTCAAAGTCTCGTACACCTTTTGTTTTTACAGATAGAAGTGTAATTTTTTACAGGTATATAGGAAATTTTATTGGGTATAGGATGTCGTTTATGGTTTTTTAAATTGATGTGTAATTAATCTGCAAAAAAATTAAAACAAAAACATTGGAAATGTTTCATTGTGTCCACAGTAGTGTACACAATAAAACACCACAAATTCAACAATGAAACATATAATTAATAGTGTGTTCAACAATGAAACACTAAAAATTTAATGTCTCGTACACCTTTTGTTTCTATAGATAGAAGTCTAATTTTTTAAAGGTATATAGGCAATTTTATTGGGTAGGTATCGGATGTTATTTATGTATTTTTTTTATTTATGTGTAATCAATCAGCAAAAAATAAAAACGTAAAAATTGGAACTGTTTCATTGTGTACACAGTGGTGTACACATTGAAACACCACAAATTCAACAATGAAACAAAATAATTGTGTTTGTCTCATATTTTGTGAAATTTATGGAGTAGGTGAATGATAAAAAATGCTTGAGTTCAATCAAAAAGTTTTTATTACTAATTTAACTTTAATCAGACTCTTCAGGTTACCTTTGAAAGGTAATAATGAATTATGATAAAGCCTAATAAAGATTAATTTCTACCCACAAAAATGATTAATTTGCACGGGAAGTAGATGATATAAGGTTTAAGGTACACAATGAAACAGTGTGTCACTGTGTCCATAGCGAAACTGTTTCATTGTTGACTACATAGGGTTTTTTTTACTAACCTAAAAAAAAAACCACCAAATTGTAACACTTTTAACATATGATCTATTCCACTTAATCTACGCAATATGTTTAATGCCAGATTAACATGAAAAATATGAATTTTTCAACCATAATTTAATGAAAAATCTTTAAAGAATGACGAAAATACTTACATTTTTGTCGAAAAACTTAAAAATGCTCCACAGACACGTCTTCTCCCGCGTGGCGCCGACGCAAACTGGGGTGGGGTGAGGGGTTCTCGAGAGTGTCCTTACGCGATATAATGCACGATCTGGCAACGCAGCGTTTTAGAAATATTACAGTGTTTTATTGTGTACCACTGTTTCATTGTTGGACATCTGACCCTACTTAATTGAATGACGTGTGTTGTATGTGTCTATACATAATGTTTCAGATGAGCCCTGTATAACCAAAGGTTTTAACGGCACATGTGTCGGAATATTTCGCTGCACGTCAGCGTCTTTGACCTACCTTTACGTAAGTTCTTTAAACCTTCACAGTAGGTATTTTTCGTACAGTGTATGGCGAAAGAAAATTAGCTATAGACTTTGTTACTTTGTTCCCTGTTTGATCCTCACAGGGTTTTTTTTTTGCGTGAAATCCTTTCTGATAGCGCACGGAAACGTACATTTTGTAAATGCTGTCTACTAACAATTATTACTTAGTTGTTTATGTCCAAGTGCTTTAAAAGTCTTAAGAAACGATGAGTATAATTATAAACTTTATATAAGTAATTACGACCTCAATCTCAAAGTTTTCTTTTAATTTCAAAGTATTTTTTTTTACAGGCTAATGCCGGTTTTGATGTAAAGGAATACGACCTTCCAGAGCTACCAGACATCTGTTCCTATAAAAACAATGAGCCTATAGTCTGCTGCACTGATTGTGACATCACCCACGAAGAAGAGTAAGTATCCATCACCTACACTGGGAATTCTTGTGAAGAAGACTTAGGTAGTAGGTCTTCCCGGGCACTCCACAATGGCGGCGATAAGTCCCCACTTTGAGGAGTGGTTGGAGAGGCGCCACGGCGTCCTCACCTTCCGCCTGACGCAGGTCCTCACTGGACACTGTTGCTTCGGGAGGTTCTTGTTCAGGAAACGCCCGGGTGTTACCATTGTGTGGATCACACGGAGGACACGGCAGAGCATAGGGTGGAGGTCTGCCCAGGTTGGGCGGAGTAACGCCGCGTCCTCGCGGCGGCGGCGATCTCGCGCGGCCGGCCTAGTCCAGGCCATGATATGGAGCGAGAGTGCATGGGGAGTCACCTCCTTTTGCGAAGCAGTAATTCTCGCGAAGGAGGAGGTGGAACACGTGAGGGAGAGGTGAATTGATAGCCGTTTTCCGGCCACCGTCGGTGCGGGCTTGTGGATGGCGAGCAACGGGCAGCTCACCATCCGGTAAGGACCAGGCCCGGGTCAACGGCGCGTTGTGTTCTACGCGCGCCTCAATGAGATGTCAGCACTAGTTGAAGGGGTTCGCTAGGGCCGATGCCTGCCAGGGATGCGGGTTGTTCGAAAGAGTTACCGTGGCCCTGGCACAGGTAACTGAAGGAACTCGGGTGAGTTTTAGTCAGTAAAAGTCTGACACGCCCTCCCGCTCCGCCCAGAGCGGGAGAAGTTATTTGATGATTTCCCATCCAAAAAAAAAGAAGTTTTGGAGAACTGCTTGAACCATAATATCCTCCCGATTAAGTTTTGATTACTTCGGCCAATCTCAACGGAGACTAGCCATGTACGCAGGAGATATTCTCCCGCAATCATTAGCTGCAATAACGGAGATAGTAAATAGATCAATTACGTCTAATGTATTTCCTGATCTGTGACGTAACGCAATTGTGCGGCCAATTCCAAAAAAATATAACCCACAAAACATGCATGTCCAAGGTGTTGGAAAGAGTGGTGTATCTGCAGGTTTCCAATGTTCTCGAACCGCATGATATGTTGCCCGAACTGCAGTCGGGTTTCAGAATGGGACGCGGAACCACAACTGCCTTGGCAGACGTCTTGGTTAACATCCTTGAAGCACGAGACAGTGGTGAGGGATCTATTCTGGTACTGCTCGACTATTCACGGGCTTTCGATTCAATTAGTATTATTTTCTCTATTATTGCCCAAACTGGCGTATTACGCCCAACTAACAAATTGGTTATATAAAACATATCTTATGCGACCTTCGGTTATATAAATGTTGAATAGACGTTATTAGACAACTACGAGGTTGTGTAACCGTTATTCCTACAACGATTCAGTCCCTGTGACTAAAAGGTCCTATTAAATAGTTGAGTGAACGTTTTAACGACCACTTTATACAACGTCGTATAGTGGTACAAAGTATAGGTTAGGTAAACGTTTTTATAACTATATAATGCAACGTCGTATAGTGGTACAATATATAGGTTAGGTAAACGTTTTTACAACTATTTAATGCAACGTCGTATAGTGGTACAAGTGTATGGGTTAGGTAAACGTTTTTACAACTATTTAATGCAACGTCGTATAGTGGTACAAGTGTATAGGTTAGGTAAACGTTTTTACGACTACTTTATACAACGTCGTATATTGTAGGTTGTGGAAACGTGTTCCCAACTAAATAATACGATGTTACATAACAGTTAGATAAAAGGGTTCGTTTAACCAGCGTTGGTGGTCGAAGTAACCTTAACACGACTTTTATGTAATCAAACCGTCGCAAAAAGTTTATTTTTAGACCTGTATATAACGAAGTATTTTAGTGGTGAACTACAAACCATTCTACGACTTAAGCGTTAATTTGTAACCATTACAGAACTTTAAGCAGACCTAAAAATTATATAAAGGTCCAAAAGGGCCTTTTTAAAACTAACTTCCATTTTGTCAGCTAAACAAACGTTGTTACAATATTTACAAAAATATGGATCTAAATCAATGGAAAAAGCTTAAACAAAGTGGGGCTTTCAAGCGGAAAGTAAGAAAAACTTTTGAATCACTGAAAACTGGCTCGTCATCTGCTAATTCTGTACCTCAACAAAGCCTCAACAACAAAAATGGTTCCGTATAAATTTTATTTTTATTAGAAGTATTTCTATTGCTTGTTTTTTTATTATTATAGTTCTCTAATAAATGTCATTTTTTAAATATTCCAGATGAAACTTATGAGCCAAGACCAAAAATTAAAAGTTCATCTGATGGCATTGACATACATCAAAAGAATATTGTACCAGAAATAAACAGTAAGTTTAAATTTTAAGATAATCACCTTATAGTATTATAACTATTTACAATGTCTCAAGTTGATTTCATTATTTTAGGTGACTCCGTTGATGATTATTTTGAGTATTTAGAGCGCTCTGAAGGACTATCTTCCGATACTTCAAGCTTATCTGCTGACAAAGATATCGAATTTCAGGAAGATATACAGAAATGGGCGGTTAATTTTAACATATCTCATGAAGCAATAAAATCTTTGAGCACACTCCTTAATAAAAGATTTACTAATATAGTTCCGAAAGATCCTAGAACGCTTCTAAGGACAAATAGTGTCAATATAACACTACATACTGTTGACGCAGGCCAGTATTGGCACAACGGAGTAACAGTGACGCTGAGAAGAATATTTGAGAATAGTTCTGATGTACCAGATAATATCACATTAACATTCAATATAGATGGTCTCCCTCTTTATAATAGCTCGCGACAACAAGTATGGCCCATACTTTGTCATATTTTTGAAAAACCGAAACTTTCACCATTTGTTGTCGGTATTTATGCAGGAAAAGGCAAACCTAGTGACCTTAAAGCTTATTTACAACATTTTGTGGCTGAAATGAAAGAACTTCTTCAAGATGGTATAAAAGTTCCTACTAAAGATGCATTAGACAAGAAATGCGTTGTTAAAATTAGAGCTTTCATTTGTGATTCTCCTGCTAGAGCTCTTCTAAAAGGTATTTGAAGTCCAGTTGATAACAGACACATCATGATTTTGTTAAGAGATTGATTTACTATAGATTAATATTCCCGAAAGATAAAAAAAAAAATTATGACGTTATGTGATTGGAAATTTAATTCCGTATTTTTTTTGCGTTGTGTGATATTCTACATCAAAATAATGATGTGTCATTGTTTTGCATTTATATGTACCTACCATATATTTTTATTGTTAAATTCGCACTCAATACTAAATGCAGAAAACTATTCTAGGAGTTTGCAACTTCAACGGTAAACATGGATGCCTGAAATGTACAGTTATTGGGGAGTATTCTGAATCATCGCATACAGTGGTATTCCCGAAGATAGATTGCACTAAAAGAAATGACACTGATTTCCGCTCTAAAAAATATGGTCGACATCATAAGTTTGACTCTCCTCTTCTTGAACTGCCGATAGATATGGTTGAACAAGTCCCTGTGGGTGATTCCTTACATCTCATAGATTTAGGAATAATGAAAAGACTTCTGATTGGATGGCGAGATGGAAATTTTGGGAAATATCTAACAAAGTGGTGTTCTCGAGATATTACGAAAGTTTCCAATTTTTTAATTGTTTGCAAAATGCCTACTGAAATTCACAGATCGGTTCGATCTTTAGAAGTGTTGGCACATTGGAAAGGTTCTGAGTTTCGCACATTTCTCTATTACCTTAGTTTTATTATCTTAAACGAAGTTTTATGCTACGAAGCATTCTACCATTTCATGTGTTTCTTTTGCGCAATTACTATCTGTTCACATAAGCAATATTTTGCTTATTTACAGCTTGCTGAAGAAATGCTCAAACATTTTGTAACTTTTTATGGAAATATTTATGGTAAAGGTTATGTTACCAGTAATGTACACAATTTATCCCACTTAGTTGATGAAGTAAGAAAGTTCGGCGTACTACAAGATTTTAACACATATCCATTCGAAAACGAACTGTTTACTATTAAAAAAATGGTAAGACAGGGTAATAAACCATTGAGTCAAATAGCAAGAAGAATTGTAGAGAGAAGTTATGTAGAAGTAAATCATTTTGATGAAAAGCACATAAATAAATATCCGTTTATTAAAACTAAAAGAACCAAAAATGGTGTAATAACGGTTCTTCATTTAGAAAATTATATCATATCATCTAAAAATAATGACAAATGGTTTTTAAGCACTAGTCATCATGTGGTTGAAACAATAACTGTGAATGATTGTGATGAAAATATATTAATACTTGGCAAGTATTTAGATAATTGCATCGATGCATTTGAAAAGCCCATGAAATCTTCAGTACTCAACATATTTAAATGTAATATCAATAAAGTAACCAAAAGAGAGATAACATGTACAGTTTTAGATATTAAATGCAAATTGGTGTGTATAGTGTTTAACGAGCACATGTATTTTGTACCTTTAGTGCATACGTTGTCGTAAGTGATGGTAACTGAAAAATAAAAATACTGAAAAAACTGTTTATATCTTTTTATTTACTAAGTTTTGGCATGCAAAATCACAGAAGTACAATTAAATTAAAAAGTGGAACTTTCAATATTTTTTGTAGTTTTCCTTATTACCTACATAATCACTAAAAATAAATGTTTGCTGCGCAAAGTTGAAATAAGCTTAAGGTGGCAGCACCGACCATGCTCGCGAATGTCAAATTTTCTTATGTTTTTTCATTTTGTAGGTCAGTCTCAGATCTCATGTTAATGATTGATTGCTTTGCGGTCGTAAACGATGGCCTCCATCTACTTCTTCCACATCTCGCGGTTACCTAAATAACATATCAAATTACTTGCTGCTAAGAATGTCAATTTCGTGAATTTATGAAATTATACACCATCACTAAGAATTGCATTTATGATTTTAATTATTAACATTCTGTAAATATATATTACTTATTTATTTTTACGACCGCAAGTGAATCAATCATCAGTATGAGATCTGATACTGACCTACAAAATACAAAAAACGTCAGAATATTTGAATTTCGCGGACACAGTTAGCGATATCACCCTAACAGGTTTCATAAGTACCTATTATATAGGTATAAAAAATATAACTTTCTCCTAATCTACTTATTATTTGTTAATAAGCTTTTTTTTAATTATTCTAAAAATTAAGTGCTTATAGTAATAAACAAAAATCACCACCTCAGCTATTAACGCTGAGACCTCAGTCTTATTTAATGTGATAAGTATATTATATAAATATTATTTTTCAAAATGTAGAGAGCTACTACATTTTGAAAAATAACAGGTTAGGATAACATTATTAAGAACATTTAGGAATCAGATTTCAAGAGCATTTTTCAGATTTTTAAATTATTTTGATGTATAAGTATCATCAGATGCCTTACTAGCGACAGACAAATTAACTGGAGCTACATTAGCGCCTGACACGTTACTGCTAGAAACTGGAGCCACACTGGCCACGGAAACATTACCGCTAGCAATATTATTATTATTATTGTTTGTCGTTAAAGGAGAGTCTACGTTAGTTCGGAGAGGCTGGTTGACATTTTCATTGGCATCTTCGCTATCCAACTCTTTGTCAGGAGCAAATTGTGAGACATTAACTAGTTTTTGACGTCTGTGTTTGCACGATGGAGCTCGTTTGTTGATGTCCACTTTTACTTCACCTGAAAAATTATAAAAAATGTTAATTTTCTGTCATTTTATGGAACGTGGGTCCGAAGTACCTAAGTACCTATTAAAATAAAAAAGTCACATATCATTGATGACTTGTTTATATTTCTACCCATGTTCTTGAACTTTATTTGATATATTGTTAACTATTCATTAAAGATGTAGGTATAATGATATGTTGGTATCATATTATCGCGCGCCAGTCGTCTCCACGCTCGTCACTTGCAGCGCGTGGTGTTAAAAAATTGCGTGCCGTATCTCAGGCGTGAATTCAGTATTAATAAAGGAACTCAAGAAATTAAACAAATAATCACAAGATGCACCTATTTAGTATGTTATGGTCGAACAGAAAAAGTACACTGCGCTCAATAATACGAGTAATTAATTAGATAACGCGTTTTTTTATAAAATATTACACCGTGTATAATGATTTTATTTTGCAAAGTAGGTAAATGCAACACAAGCATAGTAGGTAACAATTTTAATTAAGTCATTAACATCAAGTACATTCAATAAAATTAATGTCATTTGTAATGTGATCGTCATTCTCTGTTCATAATGTTTATATATTATCTCACGGAACTCTAAAATCATTTATAATGGCCGGCTATCTTGGTCGCAAGAAACCACATTATGGACCTTTTCATTCTATAATTGTTGTATAGAAGTCACTTCGTAACTTTGACAAGATGGCTGGTATTTAGTATTGAAACAAATTTTAAATAATAATTAACAATAGTTAAATTTCAACGAATTCAAGGGGGGCGCAAAAAATTTCACAACAACACACCTATATTTAATCATAAAACTAAAGGTCCCATAAGAACTAGGTGCACTCTTCGCGTATATTATAAACCTTGTAAAGTAAATGTAAATTTAGTGATAATTTATAACTTACCTCTTAAATTCTATTTTTGTATAAAATATTACACTGCACTTGTATTCCTGCAAATATTAGGAATGAATGAGAATGAATGGATGGACTGAATGTATACTATAAACGTCGATGTTAAACACTTGTGCGACATTTCAGTCATCTTCTAATGTCTATATAACTTTTATGGGACTCCAGTGGTTCCATAGCAGTCGAGATCTAACCATTATCTAACCAAAAAGTCGGACGGAAACTTTTATTTAACATTTAAGCAACATTAAAATAGTTCTCCACTAACTTTTATGTAACTTTTAAATAACAATAATGTTGTATAATTTGGGCCTATTTCGCGTTGCATAAACGTCTACTACTACGTTTATACAACCCACCTCATAGAACCAACAGTAAATGAAAAACGTCTACTCAACTATTAAACAACATAAATTTGTTACTTGGGCGGTTTTGATAACCGATAACAACAGACTGATTTGAGAGCTAAACGGGCAGAACGTAGCGGCTGGAGATACGCATGAAAGACGGTTCCTCTCCACAACTAATAACAAGAGGAGTTCCTCAGGGATCGCTGCTCGGCCCGCTTCTCTATATACTGTATAGTGCCGACATAACTACGTGCATTAAGAACCGCAAATATCATGTGTACGCGGATGACACCTGAACTGGCCGGTTATGATCCCATACTTTTGTTCTAAGCTATAGCACTGTGGTCTAGTACAAAATGTATGAAAAACATCTTCAGCCGCCGACTGACTGTCGTTTGTTTTTTATACATTTTCACAATCAGCAACCAGCATTACGCTTGGTGTGAACGATGTCTAAGCGTACACTGAGACGCAAGCGCAAGCCTAGTTGCCCACTGTTGGTATGTAATTTAGTGGCAGTCACTCTATAGATTAGAATAAACTTATTTTATTTCAGACAGAGTCCATAGGGTTAGTAACAATTTTACTTAACATCCACTGTTAGTAGGTACCTACACAGAACAATAATGTTGCAATTCAAATTAAAATTCAGATTATATCGTGACTAAACCGTATCCTGCAAAAATCCGATCCGGTTTGTCTACGCGTGAACGTAGCGTACGTCATCACGCTCATAGACGCAATCGGGAAATGCAACTGTATTTTATTATGCCTGCTCTTTATAATCGGCGATCATGGTTAATTACTTGAAAAACTAAACTAAGCCACTGAATGGATTTTGATAAAATTTGTCATGGAGATAGATGGCAACCTGGGGAATGACATTGGCTACTTTTTGTTTTAAAAATAAATCCTAAAGGGGGTGAAAGTTTGATCGCCGATTGTGAAGAGGTGCCACTAGGTTGTGGGCCCGCGTGCAGATGACGCGGAGTTGGGGCTGGGAGCGAGACAAATCACTGGATATTCGTGTGTAATAATATTTTATTGTGTTTTAGGTGGTTACATTTATTTATATCTTATTATTTCATTTAGGATATAATACATGATATAAGCACGCACAGTGCTGCCTGCGGATTATTTTTTGTTATTTAATAATATTAATTCATATAATTGGGCGCGCGACCCTCTACTTTTCAATACTCTGTGTCGAAATATCAATTCGTATAGCACAAAAGCGTGCTTAGCTAGATCAGGTACTCTGGTGTCTTTAACAAGAGTTGACAAAGTAATATCAGGACCTAAAGAAAAACAACAGAAATATTTGAAAAAATAGGGTTAAAAATCAGTAAGTATGAAGTTGATAATAGCAAAATAATATCAGATGTCGTCTCATATCGAACGTAAATCTGCTCAGAAATGAAGAAACCGCAATCAAAGAAAGCTTTCATCAAAAGTCTATTGCCGAGCAAATACAATAGCTACGGCAATATATCAGAAACCGTCAGAAAATCTGTTGCAAATAGCAAAAAGGCCTTAAATCTGCTCAGAATTGAAAAATGTCATAATCGATGAAAACTTACTTCATAAGCGACTATAATGAGCCTATAATAAGACTTAGTAGTCTAGTGGCAATTACAATGGCTACGGCAGTATCGGAAACCGTAGCAAAATTTCAATCTGTTTTCATAAAAACACGCGGCGCGAACTCGAACTGCGCGTACATTTTTATTTTATTTTTTTGCTTTGTGTTCGTCAATATGTAAATGAATTGTTTTATTTTTCTGTTTACTCTAGTTAATTATATTTTTGTATGCACGTGTTTCTATGACAAATAAACATATTTTTCTTTCTTTCTTCTTTCATATTACAGTGCACAAGTATATAGGTATGGCAGACAACGATACAGACTCTGTTCTTTTATTCTCGTAATCTGATGGGGCGGCAATACAAACACCACCGGCGCACAGTCATCTTCCTGACTCCGGGCGACTTCCTTTATTTTTAGGGTTCCGTACCTCAAAAGGGAAAAACGGAACCCTTGTAGGATCACTCGTGTGTCTGTCTGTCCGTCAGTCACAGTCAATTTGCTCCGAATCTAATGGACCGATTAAGTTGAAATTTGGTACACGTATGAATTTCTGTGACCCAAACGTGGACATGTAACGTAAATAAATGAATTTCGAATATAGGGGTCAATTTTGGGGGGCAAATATTAAAAACAAAGTTTTGCAAACTTTACCGTGTGACATACCAAATGAAAGGGAGAGAGGGTCTCAAATATATATGATATATTTTTTATAAGGTTAAAATAAACTGTTTTAAAGTTATTTAAGAAAATAGACGAAAATTGACCATTCCCCCCTTTACCTCTGAAACTACTGAGCCTAATTTTTTTTTAAAAGTACAGAAAATTGTTCTATACCTATAGATTACAGGAAAACTTATAAGAAGTCTATGGTCTTAATATAACATGGTAAATCTCTCAATATTGTACGTACAAACTTACATTTGCTGTTGGAATGTATAAGAGAACATGTTTTTCAAGTACAATGTTAAGTTTGTTCTTGGGATAAAATCATCCTAACGACGAAACCCTTTATTGTGCGTGATCGTGATTTCAACACGCACTTGTCCGGTAACTGAGAAATTCCTAACGGAAAAACAATGAAATTCTGCATCTTTTGTCTTTTTTTTGTGGATGGGAAATCATCAAATAACTTCTCCCGCTCTGGGTGGAGCGGGAGGGCGTGTCAGACTTCTACTGACTAAAACCCACCCGTGTTCCTTCAGTTGCCTGTGCCAGGGCCACGGTAACTCTTTCGAACAACCCGCAACCCTGGCGGGTAGACTACTCCGCCTATTATGTAGTCAATCACTGCCTATAGACTCCATAGAGCATAGAACAGGGGAGCCTTCTAAAAAGTCCAGCGACTATAGGAAGAAACTTCGAACAAGGAGCCCTGCAGCTACGTCTGCCAGAACGTTCATCTCTGTATCGTCATTTCAGGTTACGTGAAAACGTCATAGGACCCTTAGGGGTCATTACCAAAAATGATGGATCAGTTGCTTCGCGCAGTGAGTATCTATCCTTTAATTAACAAGGACATAAAAGTGATCAACCTGTTACGGGCATCATCCTTTTCTCAGTCAAAAGACGTACATTGGTGGATATAAGCGCACATCTGCTGCTGGGGAGCTTGTTGCGCCACTTCTTCTATCCAGCTAAAGCACTAGGAAGTGGTGAAGGCAGGGTGTGTCAAGGGTCTGCCTTATATATTTTTGACGTTCAAAAAGTGCTGATTCTCAGCTTAATTTTAATAAATTTTATGACTCTTGATTTGATTTTGGCCATCAAGTAAAACAAAAAAATTGAGGTCATGGGAAGCCGCTGGATTCAGGCGAGACCGGTCGTTGTTGTGATGCTTTATTACGAGCGCATTTCACTTAAATTACACTCAGCGGCAGTAAAACTGCAATAAAATTGTGCATAAATAAATTATGCTTACAGAATGTTTCGAATACTTCGGACGCCTCCCGTACCCCTGCCGTGGTCTGGGCAATATCCAAGTCAAGAAGATTTGGAAGGAAGACTTGAAATGCCATCAATCCACTTTAGCAATAGCCCTGGCCGTAGGTGGACGAGAGGCACAAAGATGGGAATTTCCTCATGTGGTACGTCAAATATCAAAAATATGTATCTAACAAAATAAAATTCATTTAATTCAGGTTAACTTAGGCATTTTATTTTATTCTAATCTTTTCTGTTATATAATAATAATCCGCGTGAAGTTCGGAAAGGACGATGACCATTATCTTATAATAAATAGAATAGAATATAATAGAATACCCTTTATTATGTACACCATATAGTTTAACCACCACCAGATAGGTTGGTGTTGATATTTTACATGTAGATGGCATAGGTAGGTACATACCATATTATATTCAATGATGTTATAAGTAAAACGACGTAGATAGGTTACTTACCCAACATTCGATGTTCAAAAACGGCACAACGTCGAACTATTAGATGGCACGTGGAAGAAGGACGGCATGTCGTAATTATCGGGAGCGAAAAAGAGACAAGACGACGAAAATGTGGCTAATTAGCCACATTTTGACGTACCACTTGCGGAGCGTGTATAACCTATCTACGTCTTTTTACTTATAATATCATTGATTATATTGGCATATCCTAACATCAACGATCATGTACGGAACTAAACAATGCTGCATTTTAAAGCGCATTTGACGTAGATTTTAAATTACTTCCCGGTTTTTCATTTAATGGTGTAGTTTTTTTTTTTTTTTTTGTACAGTCATGAACTTTTCCAACTACTTTTGCTAGCACAATGCTAAAAAAACGATTAACTGCTAATCATTTTCTGTCAGGCGTTTTTATACAAGATTTCTTTATTAACGAATTTCGGTATAAATAACAATAGCTGTGTCCTACTGAGGCTTAGTTAGACTAGTAAAATAATCTTGTTACTCGCATTTTTTTTTATCTGAGAATAAGGTTGCTTTTCCGTTAGAGATTTGCGTCGTCGGTCCCACGGTAGCGTACTACAGGAGTCCGCGTATCACTGTTTAGTTTGCCTTACTGGTCAGTTTAATTAATTCGCCAGTTTCGTTGGTATGTCAGTTTCCCTGATTTCTCAGTTTTGCGGATATGTTAGCATAACTCGTCAAAATGTAGGGAGAAGCTAATTTTTTTTTCGTGATTTCTTGTTTCGTCCCATAGTAAAAGTTGTTTGTTATCATGAGTACAATCATGTGTTTAAGTTACGGTCACTAATTACCAGTCACCCTATACATACAGGGTTATTGGTAAAACATCAACAACCTCTTAAGACGTCATTGTACTCATAATTATGAACAACTTTTACTAAGGGGGTTTGGTCCCTTAGTAAAAGTTGTTCATAATTATGAGTATGAGTGTAATCGCAAAAAAAAACAGCTGTTCAGTACATTTATGTTCGCATAATTCGTCAAAATGTACTGAACAGCTGATTATTTTTCGCGATTTCAGCTTTGGTCCCATAGTAAAAGTTGTTCATAATGATGAGTACAATGGCCCTTTAAGTGGTTGTTGGTGTTTTACCAATAACCCTGTATATTTGGAATTGACTCATTACTAACTTTTATGTGATACCAATATTGTTGTTATTTATTTAAAAAAAAAACCTTCTCCTCCCTCTTTATTATAGTTCCAGATACAATATATCAATATTATATAGCCTATGTCCCAAAATTAAAACGAATCTAACGATACCTAATATATTAACTTCCATCAAGCTGGCTACAGAGCGTGCCAAAGAAATAAACATACATACATACCTTCTCTCGAAAAACATTGCCCTCTTTCTGGGGCAGTCGGGTAAAAAAGTTAGAGATGTCAAACTAGTTAACGCCTTTCATAGCTATAGCCATCTTTTTCCCGCGCTTCCTATTAGTGAAAGATAGCGATTCTCTAATATTACTTTAGTTATTGAACAAGACAATCGGCACCATTGTCTAATCCGCAAAACTAACCAATCAGCGAAACTGTCTACTAACCTCTGCTACGGTGATACTCGGACTCTACTACACAGATAAAAAAAATATTTTATGTCTTAATCCAATGTGGCTTGTGGCTATATAATTTCCGCCGCACGGGTCGACCGTTCAGGTTAAGTTATGCTTGCCGCTGTTGGTCCGTGGATGGGTGACCATCTTAACATACCAAGATCCCAAAAAGTCTGACAGCCAGTCTTACCAAAGGGTTACCTAGTAACGGGGTTGTGGAGATCCGATAGGCAGTCGCTTCATGTAAAATTGCTTTCTTTTTATTCAGGTGCATCCGGTTAGACTTGAAGCCGAAAAGGCTAGACAGATAATGTTTTAATCCAGGTCATGGTATGCCAAATTTCATCCGAATCAGGTCAATCGTTAAGGTGTGATTAATTTACAAACATACAAAATCAGAAAAGTAGGAGGAAGGAAATTAGAAAACTGACAAACTATAGTTCAATGATGGTATGTTAATGATAGACTGCCTTATGTTTCAGGCTTTACTAGGTTATGGAGACAACGTGGAGTCTGCGCAGTGGCTGTGCGGGGGCTCTGTAATCAGCGAGAGATTCATACTCACTGCAGGACACTGCACATCAACTCGTGCGCTGTAAGTCCACCTCATTTCTACAGAATTTATTTAACGAAGTACACAGACCAGCATCGTGTGATTGGTAGAATAACGACGGTACATAATATTATGTCACAAGATCACAACGTAAAAATTATTCATTAAAAGTTTTTAATAACATTAAAATTAACAACTAATTTCTTTTATTTTAAGTGGTAACATAACTTTTGCTGCTCTTGGGCTGTTGAAACGAACCGATCCGAAGAAATACTGGAAGATACATAACATCAAGAGGATCATCATTCATCCTGAGTACAAGCCTCCCTCCAAATATCATGATATTGCGCTCTTGGAGACAGAAACTGAGTAAGTAAACATACTTTAGTAGCAAGGTAATAATACCAAGGACAGGTGAGTCTGAAGTTCTGGACAGGTTTGTGGCACGACTGCTAATGGAGTCACGCGCTTGAACTAACTGTTTTAAGGAGCGCGCTTTAAGGAGGGCGCTGATGACGCGTGCGGAGTGCACGCGCAACCTCATAGCTAGTGAGATGGATATAATATTATATGTTGTTCTCTGAGTGAATTCACAAGCAATGCATTGTTTATAAATAGTTTAAGATCTATAAAATTATGATAGGCGCATTTATCGCGCTGGGTTAAAAAGATCTTATAAGTAATGGCAGATGTAAATAGACAAATAAATAAATGAACAAGGTATTTTTATCAAATATGACCAATTGCTCAAAAACAATTCTAGTAAAATCACCCTAATTTAGACACGCCGAAAGCATTTGATGCAGTTAGTGCTTATATTTTGTTGATATTTAAATAAAGATGAAGTCTATTATATTAGGATGAATAGTGATGATGATGACTTATTGTTATGAGTTAGATAAAAATTGTGATTATAGAACATTAAAGTAAAGCATAGTATAAGTATTGCCGACTTATATTCGGATTGGTTTTCTACAAGGAACTATTTTCAGTCCATATCTGCTATAGGTAAGCAATAAAGTCAACCGGATAGAGTTGACTTGTCGCGTTTCCAGAATAGTAACAATATACCATACAATATAAGGATTTTACATTTTTCTACTTTATAAAATTACTGTGATCGCTTGCAAATAGTGCTAATAGTTGCATTATTTTAAAATAATTTATTCAGAAAAAAGATAAGATAATGTTAAAGGGGTAGGTTTACTCGATAAGCATCGTGCATGGTGGCAATCCCTGGATAATAAGCTAAATACTAAATTACGATAATTTCAGGATCAATTTTGGCAGAGACCTTTTACCTGCGTGTTTGGATGTAGAAACTCATTCAAAGTCTACGGCTGAGGCGTCCGGCTGGGGCCGTCTAGGTCACAGACAAGCGCTGGCCGACACATTGCAAGTTGTAAGTTCAGACTAATAAACAATATATCCCTAGTATAAAGTTTAACTTATAAGTTAGACATTGTAAGAAATTGCAGTAAGGTTAAGTTTGAAGAATATTACTTTATTTTTCATCTGGTAATTAGTAATTCCTATTATTTAGTAGGTACAGTCAGGGTCAAAATTGTCGAGCAAATTGACACTTTACAGCAGCGATAGCCTACTGGTGTGACCATCGGACTGCAAAGTTATGTCTCGAGTTCGAACCCAAGCCACGCACCTCCGACCTTTCGGATTCATGTGCGTAATGTATAATTATCTCTTGCTTCTTCAAGTTAAAAGTTGAAAATAAAATTTAAAAAACCCCCGACACAAATTATTTACCCTCATTTATTTTTGCTACTCCATCTTCAGACATTGATTGCTTGCATCTATCTATAACCTATTCATTGAGACCATTACTGTTCAGTACAGAACATAAATATGTACGCTAACTAGATAATTAACATATAAGAGAATGTAGGTCTTTAAATCTTAATTGCTATATTGTAATTAGCATAGCAACACTAAAATATCTATGATTTGTTTTATTGTTATCTATGGAAATCTATGCATTTCCCTCTTCCTTTTCTTGCAACCATTTCTTTAAGACGTACATCTGCTCTAAATTAAATAATTAATTTATATTAATAGTCCAAAAGTGTTTTATTCCACAATTACAATAAGCCCAAACACGACACCTCTGTAAGTTGATGAGGAAGTTGAGTATCCTGCAAATTCCAGGTATTGCTGCAGCATCAGTTCAAGGTTACTATATTCTTCTAATATTATTGAAGTAACAAAATACCAAATTTCGACTCGATCAGACCTCACATCCATTTATCAATCAGAAAAGAGCAGATAATCTTCAAACGAATGAATCAGTCGTCATCATCAGTCATTTTGACGAGTTATGTGTCATAAATGTAGGGAGCAGCTGATTTTTTTTGCGATTTCAGGTTTGGTACCATAGTAAAAGTTGTTTGTTGTCATGAGTACAATCATGTGTGTATGTATCGGTCACTAGTTACCAGTCACCGTATATACTGTACTCTGTGTTGAATATACATAATATACGGACACTTCAGTTGGTAGTCCATTTGCATAATTGATTTTCCTGCCTTAGCATTGGAAAATAATGTTGGTTTTGTTTTAGAAATCTACAGTAAATCTGAATTAATCTTTTCAGGTTTACATCGACAAATACAGTGATACAGAATGCTCGACATTATATCAACCACACAGACTATTGAAAAATGGCTACGACAATGAGACACAGATGTGCTACGGCAGTCATGATGAAATTATCGACACGTGTGAGGTAAAAATAATATTTGCACAGAAGTTTCACCACAACATAGTTTTTCATGCTTATTTTATATGTTGTGTAATTTCACACGTAGCTTTGATGGAATCTACCTGATATATTTCGCTGCTTTGCATGAATACCCGCACAAACCAAAATTTTGAAATTACTGGTTTATAACACAGCCAAATGCAAATTAGTCCTTATTTCATGGTCAGTAAGACTCACATTCATAACGGCATAACCGACTAAACCGGCGGTTATGGATGGGTGACCATCTTTACATACCGAGACTCCTCCGTGCCTCGGAAAGCACGTTAAGCCGTTGGTCCCGGCTGTCATTCGTGGATCTTTGACAGTCGTTACGGGTCGTCAGAAGCCCGAAATCTGACAACTAGTCTTACCAAGGGGTATCGTATTACCAAGTAACTGGGTTGTGGACGTCAGATAGGTAGACGCTCCATGTTAAATACTGATATTCAGCTGCATCCGGTTAGACTGGAAGCCGACCCCAACATAGTTGGGAAAAGGCTAGGCAGATTGATTGATTGATTTGTTTTACAGACAGAATTTTAGATTTGAATTTTAATGTTAATTGTAAGTATATACTATGTTGCTGTGCACTAACAGGGTCCATAATGTACTTTAGCTTTAAGCAAATGGTATGCAAATAAATGAATATGAATATGAAAGGTCATGTGCTTAGTACTAGCAACTTGCGTGCGTGTATGACCAGATGTATGAACGTTAACGAAGTAAAATAAGTATGTAAGGATCGTAGCACCTGGCGTTCTGTAGTTTGTGCAAAATGGTGTCCATTTATAATAATAATAATAATAATAATATCCCGAAACATTTCACACACGGTCATCTGATCCCAAACTAAGCAGAGCTTGTACGAGTACTATGGAAACCAGATAACTGATATACTACATATTATACTACTTTTTTTTGTAAAAACTTACTTATATAGATAATTATACCCATACTCAGGACAAACAGACATGTTCATGCACACAAATGTTTGTCCTAGATGGGAATCGAACCCACGACCTGCGACATGATAGGCGGTATCTTAACCAACCACGCCATCTGGCCTGTCATGTTTATGTACGTATGTGTAGTTAATGATACTGTTCTATTTTTCAATTCTCAGGGTGACAGCGGTGGACCATTACAAACTAATGAGTTCAAATGTCTGTATCACGTCGTGGGAGTGACGTCATACGGCAAGGACTGCGGCATCCTCGGCTCAGCCGGCATGTACACCAGGGTGTCGCACTACGTGCCCTGGATCGAGAGCGTCGTGTGGCCTGAAGAAACTGAAGCAAGAAGGAAAAAGGACAATCTGTGGCTTGATAAATGGTTAAGTTAAGGAAAATAGATGATAATGTATAATAATATACACAAGAAATAAACGTGTAATAAATCAGGGGTTTAAAACGTATTGTTTTTTTGTTCGTCTACCCACCTTTTAGAATTTTAGTACTTAAAGTCTCCGCTAGATAACTAAAAAATACAAGTCGTTGACCCGACTTGTACCAAAAAGTCCCGAAAGTTATTCGTTAGAGATCGCTCGTCATAAAAAACTGTCGCTAATACTGCTTCGAAGACGCCCCTTACCACGATACGTTTGTTTTGATAGCATTAGCAACACTGCCTTTACATTTTTTTCGTATCGTTTTGAAATATTGTAATATTGGTAGACCACCCGTCTACCAATATTATTCCAATATTTCAAAACGATACGAAAAAAAATGCCGCTTTACCAATAACCCTGTATATAATAAAAAACCGCATAAGTCATGTCTATGTGCGCTCTATACTGTAAACCCGCGGTTGCCATTGGATGTTGGTTTTTTGCGTTTATATATATATATATATATATATATGATATACGTTTATAGACATATTATATAAAGAGATTTTTCTGATGCACACCCGTGGTTGCGTTCCACGTGTTTCTGACGAAATGTGGGTGTGTGAGTTCACCTCTGATAACCCTTTGGGGAAATCGATGTGATACTATGTTATGTTAAATGATTTCCAAATATAGACCTACCGCTTAATGCTTTACCTATAAATAATACCTATACCTATAAATAAGATAGTCTGCTTCTGTGTTTACAAACAATCTGTGTGCCCAATGTTGCCATAATTACTTCAACAGTGGACTAATACAGGTAAACAGGGTGTAAAGGACAGCCCTCCGCAGATTGATATGGTGAAATCAGTATATCATACTAACATAACCGGTACATTAAATTATTTCAGGAACGTTATGGGAATCCAATAGACCCGATTTATTTATGTTTCTGTGCACAAATTGGAGCGTCTGTTACTGGTTGGGAGGCGTAGGTAATAGGTATGCGGTGAGTTCGATGAACTCTGTAGCTAGGCAGAAAGTGAACAAAGAGTATTTCAACATTAATTGATGATTGTTTTTTTATTTTTATTTTAGCTGTTTTATTTACATAAATGGAGTGATCTATAGGAAAATCCGGCTGTCGTGATCATCATTCAACACATATGTTCAATACACCCGATGAATCATGACCGGTCTGAACACAGGCTCTCCGACCTTTCGCGCATGCTCTCTCAATCACACTCACCTTATGTCATGTCACCATTTGGTTCATAAAAAAACGTAGCCTTCTGCGCAAATTTCGGACTGGTCATGATTCATCGAGCGTTTTGTACCTAATTTGTATTAAATTTATGCACCAAACTTGTTTCATTCATTATCCACAAAGATTATTTTTAGGATCAAAATAAATAATAATAGTAGTTAGGTTCAAATAAGCGCCAAAGATGCGGGCTTGAGAGCGCTTCCAAACATCATGGCGGACGATAAAAGTGTAATATTACTGTGTGCTTTTACTTTTTTGTGGTGCGTTTTATGCGAGCTCAATCTGACTGAAGGTATGTAGTCTTTAACTTATCATAAGGCATGGATTAGTCTTTAACATTATCATAAGGCATAAGCGATGATAATGGATATATTGGATGCAATTAACGAGCTTTTCACTTTTTAAGAACTGTTTTACTGTGTCTAGTTATGGTTAAATGACGGTCGTTTCGTGGATGGATGATCATTCATTAGATATTGAGACCCCTTCGTGCTTCGGAAAAGCCGTTGTACCCGGCTGTCATTCGTGGATCTTTGACAGTCATTACGGGTAATCAGAAGCCCGAAAGTCTGACAACCAGTCTCACCAAGGGGTATCGTGTTACGGTGTTACCCAATAACTGGGTTGTTTTTTTTATTTTTTTTTATTTGTGATGGGTTTGCTCTTGACTCTAGTGTAGGTCAAAGGTGACAGAGACAAAGTCGACGATGGAGTGAGCTTACCCAGAAGAAGCCTGTTCACTCCCACTTTGAAGAGATTAGGGTTGTATACGTTCGGAAACACAGACGCAGGTAGTGAGTTCCACTCTTTTGCTGTGCGCATTATAAAAGATATTTGGAAGCGCTTAGTGCGAATTGGTGGAATAGAAACCAGGTAGGGATGGTAACTGGCAGTGCGTCTAGATATCCGATGGTAGAAGGGAGCCGGTGGAATGAGGTCGTGGAGTTCTCGGGCACACTCTCCGAAGTACAATCTGTAGAAGACCGACAAGCAGGCAACCTTGCGGCGATGAGCCAAGCTATGAAGCTTGGCATCCACCAGTTTTACGTCGCCAATGAGCCTCTTAGCTCTACGTTCCACTGAGTCAAGCGCGGCTAGTTGGTACTTAGCTGATCCATCCCAAAGGTGACTGCAATACTCCATGCAGGATCGGACTTGCGCTTTGTAAAGGGTTAAAAGCTGTCCAGGCGTAAAGTATCGCTTCACCTTATTTAGGATGCCCAGTTTCTTGGCCGCAGTTTGGGCTTTGTACTCGATGGTGGCGCCGAAGTTGAGACCAGATGTCAACTCCATGCCTAGGAGCTCAAGTCGATCAGTTACAGGAACAGATGTACCCCGAAAAGTAGGAGTTTGGGCGAAACGACTCCTTTTAGCGGTAAAAAGACACGCCTACGTTTTGGTCGCGTTAAAAGAGACCAGATTATCATCACCCCACTGGGAGATAAAGCTTAAGGTCAAATCTGTCCACTCTACCATGGCCTCTCTCAAGGAACGAACTTCGGCCGCGCTGGTTTTTGCCTGGTGAAAACCAGCGCGGCCATAGTTCGTCGTTCGTGGTGAAATTCATTCAGTCTGTATTTTCACCTGGTTGATGGCAATAGGCTTACCCCCTATCACATGCGAATGTGTGTGTACTATAGGTACACCTCTGGCTAACTAACTCTTTCATCGGCGATTAATTGGCAAAAAGGCCAAACTAGTCGTCTCTTTACCTATTTAATGCTTAAAATTAGGGTGATTGAAATGAAATCATAACCTTATCTGCTTTATTTCAATAATATACATATATTTATATAAATTACATTTTTTAATATTAGAATATATAAACATTTGAAATATAAAAAAATAGCCTACCGGTATCGGGAACAGGGTCCAAGCTACGGCGATCAGGGCTCATCTCTACCAATGAAATGATTTGTATGACAGCCTAATTTTGTTCCACCTAATTGCCCGAATTTCGAACGGTTAAACTAGAATTATTTTCATGTGAGTCGCCAAGCTTGTGTTACTCGACGCCTTTCAGGTTGGTCGCCACTACGGAGTACCTTCCTACCTACTATGGATTATCTTCTGTGTCACTCCAGGAAATTCAATTTCTACAAACAGCACACAGTTATTTTACCTGTGACAGCTCTGACAGCAGCAACCCAATAGCAACTTTATTACAACGAAAATAAAGATCACTGTGATTTTGACAGACTTGTCAATGGTAGCAACCCAAAAGTAGCCTTATTGCCATAAAGATCACTGTGATTTTCACAATAATGCAAAATCTGAGGTAAAATCAGGATTTGGCGCTTCAATGACATTGACAGTTCGCTGTCAATGTCATTGAAGCGCCAAATCCCGATTGTTGCGTTGTTGGTAAACAATGGAGTTATTACACATATTTGTCATGGAATACGTATGATACCTACTTCTTAGTTTCCATTTTGACCGCGAGGCAAAAGAGCCTTGTACAGCTATACCTATAGTGGCCGGTAAATAGACATCATGACGAAGGGAATAGGGATGATGACTAAATTTTTTTTTGGCCGTCATTTATATTACGACGATAAATTGAGTTAAAATGTGGCATGAGGTCACACATTGCTAGATATTATACATAGTTGTGACGTAGAGCCCCCACTCCCCAACTTTAATGTATTTTATCTAAGTCATTTTTTAGGGTTCCGTAGTTCTGACAAGGAACCCTTATAGTTTCGTCATGTCTGTCTGTCTGTCCGAAGTTTTGCTAAGAGACCGTTAGTACTAGAAAGCTGTAATTTTGTAGGAGTGTGTATATCAATTACGCCGACAAAATGGTAAAATAAAATTTTGGAAAATATATTTTTTTAGGCTGTGAAGTGGGGATGAATATTTTTTTCGTCGTCTACCCCATCATGTGGGGTATCGTTGAATAGTTCTTCTAAAATGACTTCGGGGTTGCTAAAATTATTTTTCGATTTAATGCTCCATTTACGAAATATTAAACTTAAAGTGCAAATTTTTGTTTCAGTACAGACTGCTGGCTTGAAAAATCTGGAAAAAAATCACGATGATAGTGCATTTCAACCTAACTTTAAAGGAAAATTATAGCAGTTAAGATAACTTAGTTTAGCAGTAATAGTCGTTGAACTTGGGTGTTGGATAATTTTGTACCTAATACAAAATACTTAGCATTAATCGTTTAAAGTCACTAAAATCAAGTAGTTGCTTGTTTATAACGGAAAAAAAACCATAATAAATTATCATAAGTTTCACAATACTGCCGCTAGATGGTTGGCCAACGGATTACGTTTTCATTCGAGTACCTATAGAAGTCACAAACGAACTTTGTTTAATTTTCAAATTACAATTTTGTGAATTGAAATATTAACTTGGCAACAATCGTACTCTTATTTTTTTTAGCTTTAGCAGGAAGAAAGTGGTTATTATTAGTTAATGTATATGTATCTGTTTAATGTATATATAATGTATCTGTTTAAATAATTATCTTCGAAAATCAACATTTTCTCATTACTTTAGTATCGCTATTCGATAACAGGTGGCGTTGTGCCGTGACGTCACTTTTGTAGATCGCGGTGTTAAGATTTTCTTGCAAGGTATGACCTCCGTGGTTACGTTATGTGTTAAAGTTTTGTTTAACTCTGGATACCCTTGTCATATATTTTTGTTGTTATTAAAACCATTAACTCCTAATATCTTTACCATTACTTATATTCAGAATAAAAAACAACAGAATCGTAGATAGTACGGAACCTTACACTGTGCGTGGCCTGACTCGCACTTGGCCGGTTTTTTTATAAATATGCTTTAGCAAAAAATAAATGTCTAATATTTTTCTTATTATCTGATTGTCGGACTAAATAGATTTTTTTTACCCAGTTATCATCCCTATTGTTACATTTTCTTTTTTTTTAGAATTTTCTCTGAATTTAAGTTCAAAACCTACAAAAAACCTTCAAAATTGTCCTAATTTCAGATTCTCCGTGTATCACGAAAGGACTGAATGGCACTTGTGTTAACGTATTTAGATGTGATACAGCCGCAACCACATATTTATATGTAAGTATTGTATAGACCCTGGCAAAAAATAAAGCGCTAAACAAACAGGCTCAACGAGGCCTAGTTTTGAATTATTTTGAATTTGATAAAATTTTATTTCAACTTAACTATCCTAACTAATATTATAAATGCGAAAATATTCCCAGTTTAACGTTAAATAAAATATAAGGATCGTTATTTAAATTCAAAGTATCTGTTTTTAATTCACGCCCGTAATCTGATTTCCTATAAAACCAGTTTAAAATATAATGTCAAAGAGGTTTAAAATATAATGTCAAACAGATTTTGAATGTTAATATTTTATTATTGTGTATAATTTTTCTAATAAAAAGGCTTTCAAATAACCCTATAACATCATACCTGGGGATCAAACTGGGATTCCTCGCTCAAGGGTCACGCTTGCTAAGGAGGCAGCCAGAATAAAGATATTCTTTTGATTTTTAAGGGATCAGGGTGTAAGGGAACTGGACGCGCAACATGTTACCCCCTATTGTAGACCCCAGCGCGGCGTAGGAATTTTCATGAGTAATTTAAAAAAAAAACTGCTTTTGTTATATTGCATTTTTGTGTGAAACACTTTTTTTTTATTTCTACTCTGGGGGTGTACAACGTTTACAATCATGTGCTGGTTGCTGAATTCAATATGGTAACAGTTTGCGGGTCGATGTCCTTTACACCGTGTACAGTCATGAGCACTAATATGTATACACTGAGCAACTTTTTAAATTGATTTTCTTCTATTTTTTTTTGTATTGACTGTAATTTCATATTGTTACATACCTATCATTTTGAAACCTATATTATTATGAAATGGGTCATGTCTCAAAGTTGCAATCGTTATTACACGAGAAAAACGATTATGTGTATACATATCTTTGCTCGTGAGTGTACTACCGGAGCCTACCTTAAATAATGTTTTGAATACTTCTGTTCCAGAGTAATGCAGGCTTTAGAATGGACAATTTTCCAGAATTTCCTGATATCTGTTCCTATAAGGATAATGAGCCGGTGGTCTGCTGCACTGATTGCATAATATATTCAACTCCGTAAGAATCGTATTAAAATCTGTACTACGATCTTTTTACTCGACTGCGTGACATCAGAGACTAGTGAATTTTAGTAACTATAACGATTCCAAAAATATGACAAGAGAAGATTGAAAAAAAAACAAAAACCTCGATTGCAACTAAAAAGCTCAAACCAAGCTCACTTTTCAAGCAGTCTGATGCTATCTGTAGCAGTTATTTGAGAGCAATCTCTGATTTGATGTCACTGAGTCGGATTTTTTTTTTACATTTTTACATCAGCCGGTCTGTTCTGTAAAAATCTCACCGTGAAAACATAAGTGAAGTGAGCTTGGAGTGAGCTGTCATTCAACCTGATGCTAGGGATTGACACCATTGACAGCTCACTCCACGCTCACCTCACCTATGTTTTCATGGTGAGATTTGTACAGAATAGCACTGCAGATCTTGTCTGACCATTAACTTCAGGTTTCTTCACTTAGATTTCCGTTCCTACTCCAAAGTGCATCTGGAGTTTGTTAGATCTAGAACATACCATATTTTTATTAGGAAAAGTATGCTTTGTTTTCAACCCCCAACCAAAGTTCATAACATAAACATTGACCAATCATACTTAAATGTTAGTACGGCTAGAAACGGGGTGACTACCGAGATGACGACTAATAGAGAAGTAATTATGGAAAAAGGGACATTTTGCGCTGACCTCAAATAGATTGGGATAAGGACAGAAGAATGATGAGGACTTAGTTGTTATTATTTTCTGCAAAATACGATGACCGGTCTACCTTACAATCACGTCACAATCCCGTCTGTATTCCATCATCAGCTTAGCCTTTTTCCAACTAAGTTTGGGTCGGCTTCCAGTATTACTGGAAGCAGCTGATGACTAGTATTTTACAAGGCCGAGTGACCCACATCCTATCTGTATTTGGATCATTCTTCGTTTAGCTACCGATAACACCTCAATCTCAGTTTTGAATATTATATCACAATTATTTTGTAAAAACCAGGAAGAGAAAAGAAAAGGAAGTGTTTAAAATTATTTTAATGGTAGCTATTGACAAAAGATTTATTTGTGAATAAAAATATATTGCGTAATTCAATATTTAGGAAGAAAAACGATTTTTTTTTTCGGAGGCGACATATCCAGACGTGTCACTGTCGATGCAAAAGAAGAATGACCCATTTACGAAGCCTCTATTTGTTTCATTTTTTGTGACAGCAAGAAGGACAAGGCCGTTCAACCACTTGGATTACTAGCTGACAGACAGGACTCGATTGCTGTGACCAGTAAGTACAATTAAAATATTGAAAAAAAGGTGGAAGAACCTAAAAACACTTACAACGAAAATTGGTTTGGATTAATATTTTTTAATTCTCTGTCTATTCCAGAATGTTATGAATATTTTGAAAAGCTACCGTACCGCTGTCGTGGAGCTGGCAATGTTAAACTGAAGAAGATTTGGAAGGAGGAACAGAAGTGCCATCAGTTCCAGTTTATAATTGCTTTATCGGTCGGAGGCCGAAATGCAGAGAGATGGGAATTCCCACATATGGTAAGATCTAATAAAGTTCCTTTTGGGAAAACCTGCGTCTGCGCAGAAAGAATTGATATAAAGAAATAAAGTACAACTTTGTTTATACATTAGGGATGATGACTAAAAAATGTTTTTTGTCCGTCGTGACGGGACGAGAAAAAGAAAAAATACGTGTCCAATATATTTTAATAATCTATATTAAAATATATTGGACACGTATTTTTTCTTTTTCTCCGTAATCAAAAGATTACGGCGATACATTGAGTTAAAATGTGGCATGACGTCACGTCTTTGTAGATTTTATACGTAGAAGTGACGTAGCAAGCCCCCACTCCCGAACTTTAATGCGAGTTATCTAAGTCATTTTTTATTAATATGATAAAGCAAAAAATACGTGTCTAATATTTTTTTATTATCTGACTGACGGACTAAATAGAATTTCTTTTTTTTTACCCAAGCATCATCCCTTTTGCAGCAATACCTTTCCCAAATACTCATGTAAACCAATGTTGAATGTTAAATCAACACCAACATTATACTGTAGTAATGTAAATTTTGTAAAGTTGAACGCCTTGTGAATGCACACTCATCTATTTTCAGGCTTTACTTGGTTATGGAGATGACGTGGAGTCTGCGCAGTGGCTGTGCGGAGGCTCTGTGATCAGCGAGAGATTCATACTCACTGCAGCGCACTGCACCTCAACCGGACTGCTGTAAGTCTATCAGATTCTTTCACATTTATGTTTTACCTATGAAAGCAGCTACCCAACAGGGCTTACAGGGCAACACCAACGTTATTGTAACGCGAACGACATTAAAGATCACCACAGACTACGTAGAAGATCACTGTGATCACAGATACTGTGATTTTAACAGTGATGCAAAATTAGAGGCTGCTGTAATAAGAGCATTGACGTGAAAACATCTTTTCCACAGACTACATAGAGATATACGTATACGTCATTTCGCTCGGTGTACTGGTGGTATGTTCAATATTTCTGACCGACAAAAACATGTAAGATTTCAACCGCTAATAACTACGAGACTTCTGATTTAATGTTGTAATGTTGATTTAATGTAATGGTTGAGCATTCAAAAGATAGGTCATATTTATAACAACTATTTTAAGGCCGGATATAATTGGCGTATGAGGTCATACTGCGGGTGCATACGCATGTCGACCCTGTAATCACTTATGTCTCGAAATATCAATTTGTATAAAGCGTAAGAACGGGCTTAGCTAGCTCAGTTATTTGGTGTTTTTGTCAATAATTAACAAAGCACTACCAGGACCTAAAGAGAAACAACAGAAATATTGGACAAAATAACATTAAAAGTTAATATGAAGTTTACAATAGCAAAATAATGTCAGATGTCGTCTCACCAGCAGTAAATCTGCTTAGAAATGAAAACAATGAGCCTAAAAAATCTAATGCCGAGCAAATACAATAGTTACGACAGTATCAGAAACTGTAAGAAAATCTGTTACAAATAGCAAAATAGTTTAAGATGTCGTTTCATATCGGCCTTAAATCTGCTCAAAACTCAAAAATATCATAATCGGTGAAAGCTTACTTTATAAGGAATGCAATGAGCCTAATCGGAAACCGCAGTAAAATTTAAATCTGTTTTCACGTTAACAAACGGCACTGCCTCGAACTGCGCCTACAATTTTTTAAAAATTGCAAAAAATTTAATTTTTTAAAAATTACAAATTAAAAACGTTACTTTTTCAGAGGAAATATATCGTTTGCGGCACTCGGGCTTTTGAAACGAAGTGACCCCAAAAAAGACTGGAAAACATATAAAATCAAGAGGATATATACACATCCGGAGTACAAGGCACCTTCCAAGTATCACGACATTGCACTCCTGGAAACAGAAAACGAGTAAGTTTTCTGGTTTGGTAAAACTTAATTTCTAACTAATATTTTGAAATAAAATAGTTTTAAGAGCTCTTGACTCATTTTTGGGTTACATCGTATCGTATCGATTAAAGCTTTCGACATTGTCTGTCACAAGATATAGCAGTTTTATGTTCCTTAAGTATGAAAACTAGGTGATTCAAGCACTATTCAAGTGAATAACAACACTAGAAATCACATTTGTTTTTAATGTGAGTGTAATAAATTATGTTAAATATGTTTCAAGTGGGATTCCAGCAAGGCAATATGCGTGGTCATCAAATTTCTCGCCAGGAACATCACTGCAATCAGTCGTTACATACATAATTGGTTTTCTTGTGTAGAAATAGTGTACTAAATTAACAAGTGTTTATTTACAGGATAGCATTCGGCAAAGATCTTTTGCCTGCATGCTTGAACACAGATCCACTATTTAATCGCAACGGGGAAGCGGCTGGTTGGGGTCGCCTTGGGCACAGGCAAACTCTAGCCGATACTCTACAAGTAGTAAGTAGTACTTACGAATACCTAAGCGACGACTAAAGACTTAAGTAGGTAGGTACAGGAAGAAAGATATTTTATAATTAAATTCAATGATAAAATACAAAGAGATATATTTAAATGAAATGTCTTTGATGAAATAGGATGAAATGCTTAAATATATTCTTAAAATACCTTCCCTACATAAATGGCTAGTTGACCGTTTTTGAGACACCGATCCGATCCGATACTTTGTGATCTATTTCCCTCAAAATATGTACATTTCAGCAAAATACGTGATTGTTTTGGTCAAGTAGTAAAGGTAATATTCTGGGACATTATTCACACACGGTTATAGATGCTGGCGGGAAAAATTCCGAATCATTCCCGTCGAATACTTCGGAAATATTCCGAAATATTCCGAAACTTTGGGAATATTTCAACGTTTATTCCCATTGAATTATTCGGGCGAAATATTCGTCGGAAACATTCGATTGCGGGGTACGAATGTTTCTCGCGGGGGGGAAAACTTCTCCGGGGAGCATCTCCCCTCTTACCGCACCCCGCACCGCCATCGCCTGCACGCACGACTCGTGGCAGTCGGGCGTGCGCGGCGCGGCGGCGATCGACGATCGATGCAAAATACGATGTTTCAGCAAAAAAAAATAAAAATCTTAATTAAATTCATTTTGAATAATTCTGATTTAAAGAAACTTTCCCAGAAGGATTCCGGAATTATTCAGAATTTTTCGGAAGTTTTGCAACTATACACACGGTCATCTGATATCAAACTAAGCAGAGCTTCTACTATGGAAACTAGATAACTGATATAGGTACTACACATATTGATAATTACACCCAGACTCAGGACAAACAGATATGTTCATGCTCACAAATACTTGTCCTGGATGGGAATCGAACCCACGAGCTGTGGCATGATAGGTATCTTAACCGCTAAAATAATTAATTAACACTTTGACACGTCTATCAGGTGAACCTTCAGGCGTTTACAGAATCAGAGTGTGCAGGAATATACCATCCACACCGGCACTTGGAACGTGGCTACGAACATGAGAAGCAAATGTGCTATGGCTCCCATAACAAAATTATTGATACTTGCGAGGTAATCTTTTAATTTTGTACATTTGTTTACATTTTCTTTAGGTATTTTTCTTCTCTGGGACTCCATTACAGGATAGAGAGTAAGAAAGGCAGAAAAAAAATTTATTGTGATTCGAACGGAAAGATCAAATAGAAACAAAAATGAAAATCAAAGTATATAAAAAAACAAAGTCCTGTACGAGGCCAAAAGGCTCTATCTATATTAAGGGGGAAGCGTCAGGGTAGCCCGAAAAATTCAAATTTTCTTACGTTTTTTGTAATTTGCACGTCAGTATTAAGTTGTAAGTTGAATAAATTATGATTCGCGACCGTAACAAATATGTTTTTGCAGAATTATAATTATTAAAATCAGTAATAAAATTCCTTATGTTAGTATAATCCTCAAATGTCAAGATTTCATGAAATAGTCATTCATTAGGATTACCTGGTCTTAAAGAGTTGTATTGATCACTTTAATGATTATAATTATATAAATACATACTTGTTACGGTCGCGAATCACATTGTAATCAACATACAACTTAATACTGAGTTGTAAATTGTAAAAAAGGTAAGAAAATTTTAATTTTGCGGGCTACCTTGGTGCTTTCGTCTTAAGACTTGTTGGCAATTTGAGACTTTCTCATGGCATGACACTAGCAGACGTGTGCCGTTGTCATAATTTCCAGTAAATCTTTGGTTTCCTAAGGGCCGGTTTCTTGATCCAAACAATAACTAACTAATGGTTGAATTTTGGCTAAAAGTGAAAGGCTAAACTAGAATGAGTTATGCCATTAGTTACTATTTTTTAATATGAATGAGCTAACATTCATGTTTAGCCTTTCACATTTAGACAAAATTCAACAATTAGTTAGTTATTGGTTGAGTTAACTACGGATCAAAAAACCGGCCCTAATAAAGCAGTTCCATCATAGTATAACAGCTGCCATGAAAACTTGTCATTTTCACCAGTATTTGACATTAAGTCCAAAGATTTAAATCGCTAGCTTTGCCCTCACCGTACTCGTACTTAGTCACGAGACATGAGCTCCCGCACGTTATTAAAATAGCGTTTCCATGACAATCAAGTGTAGTCACCGCGTCATTGTGTGTCAGTGTCCAAACGAATCAGAAATGCGACTATCTTTTGACGCGGTAGGACGAATCTAACGATTTAAATCTTTGCCACTGCCATCATTTTCATGACAGCCGTCACTGCGGTAAGTGGCGGCCATCGCTCTTTTAAGACGCAAATAGAGTAATAGCAACAGATAAGTTACTAAATAATAATGACTACACACTTATTAGACCCAGTAGTAAGAGTAAACGACACAGATATATAATTTCTCTATCTACTTCGCGTATGCAATGTTTTGTCTGGGCCAGCTGTCTCGACATAGGTAACGATCGCTATACGACCGAATTAGGTCGCTAAGTCCTAGCGGGGTACCTTTACATTCAAAATTGCTTGACAAGCATGTGATTTTTTCGTGTTTGTCATTTAGTTTTGACAGTCTGGTGACACCACTAAGACTTTGCGACCGAATTCGGTCGTATAACGATCGCTATCTATGTCGAAACTGCAGGCCCAGGCCCCAGTTGTTAGCGAACTGCCAACAAAAGTCAAAGTACGATTTCTTCAGAAAGTATTACCCGACTACATTAGATAGTACGAGTTTACAAGCGACTGTCAAAGATTATCGCTATCTCTTATGGTGTACGCAGATTGATAGCTAATTTACAGGGTGAAATTGAATTCACGGGCAATATCTTAAACGGTACTCATAATTATGAACAACTTTTATTATGGGACCAAACCGGAAAACGCGAAATAAAAATTCTGCTGCTTCCTACATTTTGACGAGTTATGCGAACATAAATGTATGGAGCAGCTGATTTTTTATTTTACGTTTTCAGGTTGGGTCCCGTAGTAAAAGTTGTTCATAATTATGAGTACAATGACCCCTTAAAATATTGCCTATGAATTCAATTTCATCCTGTATAGACCGTTCAGAATTTGCATCACTGTCAAAATCACAATGACCTTTATTTTTAGTTGCAATAAGGTTGATTTTGGGTTGCTGCTGTCAGAACTTTCAGATGTAAAATAACTGTGAAAGCTCTGTACAATTATCTATCTGCGCCAATCCTAATTATAAATTCGAAGTGAGTTTGTTTGTTTGTTTGTTACACTTTCACGCTAAAACGGCTGAGCTGATTTGGATGAAATTTGGTACATGGGTAAACCATGATCTGGGTTAGGACATAGGCTACTTTTCATCCTGGATCGCAGTCGAATTCGCAGGCAACAACTAGTAAGTTATATTATGCTTCGCTCGTGGCGCCATCATTACGAGAATTGAAAGGTGTTGTTGCCAGCTAGCGTGGTCTGTAGCGGGGCTGACTAGCTAAGATGTGTCAGACATACTTAGGTAAGTATTCATGGGGACTCTTAATACACTACGGCCGATTTATCTTGGCAGGTCCGAACATACGAACTCGCGCATGTTCTCTCACTCACACTCGCCTCATGTCACCATTTGGTTCCTAAAAAATCTTACTGCGCAGCTTTCTGCGCTAAGTTCAGAGCTGCCAAGATAACTATTACACTACTAGTTATTATTCATCACATTCCTACAGGGCGACAGCGGCGGACCTCTACAGTATAATAAGGACGGTGTCAGGTGTCGGTTCTCCATAATTGGAGTGACGTCATACGGCAAGGACTGCGGCATCCTCGGCTCAGCCGGCATGTACACCAGGGTGTCGCACTACGTGCCCTGGATTGAGAGCGTCGTGTGGCCTGAAGAAACTGAAGCAAGAAGGAAAAAGGACAATCTGTGGCTTGATAAATGGCT
The DNA here is from genome assembly GCA_948252095.1 of Dicycla oo. Taxonomy (NCBI): domain Eukaryota; kingdom Metazoa; phylum Arthropoda; class Insecta; order Lepidoptera; family Noctuidae; genus Dicycla; species Dicycla oo. Next base: position 18,768,603 of record OX411736.1, on the reverse strand, counting down.
GAATGTGTCGTAAACTAAACCCTAAATTAATATTTTAAATTCTAAAGTGACTTTGTTTGTTTGTCTGTTACCTGTAAACTTGAAATCGCGAAAAAAATCAGCTGTTCCCATATTTTGACGAGTTATGCGAACATAAATGTAGGGAACATCTGATTCTTTTTTCCCGATTTGAGGATTGGTCCCATACTTATCTTGTTTTCTTATTACCAACAGTGGCTCCCAGTCATCGTCTTTTGAGTGCCAAAAGATCCATGCAGACCAGCAGCATTATAACACTTTAAGGCGACGATAAGAGGCTTTTAATGATTATAAACTAAAGATCACGTCTAAACTAGTAATGTTAAAGATTTGGAAAAACTATATGTTAAATTAGAGCATTGTCCTTATAACTTAATATGTGAATATTTTAGATGATGTTTATGTATGGGTGAAGCTATACTACAAAGCGCAAGTCCGATCCTGCATGGAGTATTGCAGTCACCTTTGGGATGGATCAGCCAAGTATCAACTAGCCGCGCTTGACTCGGTGGAACGCAGAGCTAACAGGCTCATGGGCGACGTAAAACCGCTGGATGCCAAGCTTCATAGCTTGACTTATCGCCGCAAGGTTGCCTGCTTGTCGGTCTTCTACAGATTGTACTTCGGAGAGTGTGCCCGAGAACTCCACGACCTCATTCCGCCGGCCCCCTTCTACCATCGGACATCTAGACGCACTGCCAGTTACCATCCCTACCTGGTTGCTATTCCACCAATTCGCACTAAGCGCTTCCAAATGTCTTTTATAATGCGCACAGCAAAGGAGTGGGATTCGCTACCTGCGTCTGTGTTTCCGAGCGCATACAACCCAAATCTTTTCAAAGTGAGAGTGAACAGGCTTCTTCTGGGTAAGCTCACTCCATCGTCGACTTTGTCTCTGTCACCTCTGACCTAGACTAGAGTCAAGAGCAAACCCATCACAAATAAAAAAGATGATGTTTATATTACAATGTAATTAATTTGTAAAGTTATGTCTAACGCGGATAAAAAACTGAGAATCACGCAAAAACTATACAGCGTATTGGTACGAAACCTTCACCATTTTAGGGTGTTTCTCTTTTTTCGTGCATATTACAAGTCCAGTAAGAAAAAAAATGTTTATTCAATAAACTTCTACATTTTTTCCATAGAAAACTAAATGTAATAGAGTTATGCTTGCATGCATGTAAGATTGACTGTATAAATTAACGTAATTAGTTAAATATAAATTAAAAACTTTACTTATTCTCATTTCCGTCGTTGTCCAATCCTTAATACATTTGTATTTTATCCGAATAAAACGAAGTAAATAGAAAAATTATAACTATATAAATGTAGTATATTAATAAACGCAACGTTTACGTCTAAATTAAATAATGGTATCTTTTAAATATACTGAAATTATATCTGGTAAATAATTTTTTCAATTTTTTTCTGATTACCTTCGTTATGAGAAGAAATCTATATTGTAGTTTGCGCTAGAACTTAAATGCTACTCTGCTGCCATGTTTAGCTCCGCGCACGTCTCAGTCTGGCAGCAAACGTCGTAGCGGATGCATGCTTGCTCGTGGAAAAAAATATTTTCGTGTTAAGTGTCGCGGGAGGTGATTATTCTGGATTCGTTCTCTTTCCTATCGTCCGTATTAGAAAGTGAGTATATATGATTTCATTTATTACGTAGCTTTTTATCAATTTTAATGATTACCTTCGAAGTTTAGTACATGTATTAGATTTGTAATTGTGATATTTTTGAAGAAAAACTGAACAAAGTATTCAAACCTCATTACCTTCTTCCTCATTCCGTTCGTTTACCCTCGTTTCTTTATTTTAGAAATGATTATAATTTCATCGATACTAAATAAAAGAAAGTAGAAACTACTAAATGTTCAAAGATTAATTATATACTAATGATATTTGCAAAAAAAACCCAAATAATTCATCAATAAATTTGAAATTTGGAATCGTTGAGAATTTGCACGAAATATGCGAAACACCCTTTAAAGATAATTTAATTATTTATCTTTAACTATACTTTACGTGTTTCAATATAATACCTTTTGTTTTATGTATAATAAAATAATAATGCGTCTAATTTGGGACAGCATTCCTTGATGAGCGAGTCCTATTACTGGGTAGACGTACGACGCGTTGCGTATGCTCAGCACAGAACACGTAGCTCAAGTACGCTGGCACTTATTTGCGAGTTGCAGACCAAAAACTAAGCTAAGTTAGTTTAGCTTAGCTCACATAGCTGGCTTAGTTTTTCATACTTGTGTGCAGACCGCTAACTGTGCAAACTAAGCTGTGTAAACAAACATGTGATGATGAACATGAAATATGTGAAGTTAGTTGAGTATGTCGTAGGATGATTTGATAATTCAAATTTTTGCGAAAACCCTAGGGATATTGTGAAAACACGGATAATTAGACAATTATGGTGAAAACACCCGCCCCATGGTAACCCGCCGCGCGCGTACTGGGCGGACGTGTATTGTGTTCGTTATCGAAAATTATTTTAACTACGAGTGCAATGTCGCGGAACTGTAGTGGTTGTTGTGCGGATATTACAGCTGGCATGCTGTTTATTAAGTGCACTAAAATGAACTGCAACAAAGTATACGATTTGAAGTGTATTGGAATACGTACAGATGAATTTGAAACTTGGACAAATGTTTATAAAGAAAAGTGGGTATGCCCTGAGTGCGTTTGTTCACAACCGAAGCCTATTCGCAGTGCAGATACTCCCGCAACTCCTGGATCTGGAGTTAAGAACACGTTTACCAGCTGCAGTAATGTTAATACTAAGCGCGGAAATCGCTTGAAGGCCGCCGAACAGCCGATGGTAGCAGATACAGAGAGTAACCTAATGGAATTTATTAAGGAGTTTCGATCTGAGGTACTGTTAAGCTTTGAAGTACAAACTGAGGCAATGAAGAACCTGCAAAAAATATGCAATTGCACGGGAAATGAGCTACGAGAATTGCGTGCGTACGTACAAGTACTCGAAGAAAAAGTTGATCGGGTAGTTTCATTAGAAAAACAACTTAATGAACAACTTACGCGAAATCAACAACTAGAACAACAGGTTAGCGATTTTAAAATGTCAATGCCAATGGAACAGACCGAAATTACAAAAGACATGGAGGTAGGAAAGAAGAAAGATAGTACAGGACCTGCTCGAACATTTGCCGCGGCCACTAAACAAAACCAAAATCGGGTAGTTGGAAATGAAGTTCTGACAAAAGAGTGTGTGGCCACGAAACCATCTAACACAGAAAAAATCGAGAAAAGTGCAGTCGCAAAGGAGATAAATAGACCAGAAAATGGAAGGAATCAGTTTGAAAAACTTGCAAAACCAGAGGAGTTAGCATCTCAAAAGGAAGGAAACTGGATAGAAGTAAATAAGAAAAAAAGTAGATATCCAAACACTGAAGTAAAAAGAGGTGGGAGCACGAGTGCAGTAGACATAAAGGGAACTGAACGTAAAAAGTTTTTGCATGTATGGCGCCTTTGTAAGGAAACTACGGTAGAAAAATTGGAAAAATACGTGAAGAATATATGTGGATCGTCAGTACCAGTCACGGTAGAAGTAATAAGACATAAAACTGAAAGGGATTATGCTTCTTTTATCATTGGTGTACCTGAAAGCAGTTATAATACCTTATGTCAATCGGAAAATTGGGCCGTGAACATTGAATTCTGTGAATGGGTGTGGTTTCGTACCAAAAAACCATAAAATAACTAGCACAGTTATTGAAATTTACTACCAAAATGTGAGAGGTTTGCGTACAAAATTGGAAGAGTTCTATGCAGGTGTGTCATCTTCAGAAGCAGGTTTGTTCGCCATTACTGAAACAGGCTGCAACAAATCAATTCAGGACGCAGAAATAGTGCCACCTGGTTATACAATACTGCGCTGCGATCGCGCGGATGGGCGAAAGCAGGGCGGCGCGTCTCTCGTGGCCACACCGCGTTTAGAACTGCGGCGTGTGTCCATCCCGAGTGACGTCAACATAGATGATAAGGTGTTCGAACTGGTTTGTGCTACCGTTTATTTACAAAGTAGACTTTTATTTTTATTGTGTGTTATTTACATTCCGCCAAACAGTTGTGAGAATGAGTATATGATATTGTTTAGGATTATAGAACAGCTGTGTGGTAAATATAGTGATATCGTCGTAATTGGTGATTTCAATATGCATTCTTGTTCGATAAACGTATGTAATTATTTTGAATACTTTTTATCATATTGTGGATTTACTCAGTGCAACACGATCGTTAATTGTAATAATCGATGTTTGGATTTAGTGTTAAGTACGCTTCCGAAGGGAGAGAGTGTGAATGTGCGCATGGCGGGGGTGCCTCTCGTGCCTGTGGATGCGTACCATCCGCCGCTTGACGTGTTGGTCGAGCTGCGGGCGCGCCGGGTTGCGGGTCCACTGGCGAACGAGTCGAGTACTTTACCCACCGGTTGGAATTTTAATAAAGCTGATTTTTTAACATTGTACTCATCAATAGCGGCAATAGATTGGACTGACATCTATGACCTTGATTTAGAAATGAGTTTAAATTATTTTTATGAAACAATAAATGCGACAATAGATGACTGTGTTCCCAGAAAACGGCGAAGTGAGGTAAGCTCGAAGTATATTTATCCCGAGTTTTACACTGCTGAAATAATTCGCAACATACGTTTTAAGGCCATTCTCCACAAACGGTACAAGGCAAGTAAGAGCCAGGATGATTACGAGGCGTTTGCTCTGTGTAGGGCTAAAGTAAAACAGTTGATTAAATTAGCGGAAGAACAACATAGCAACAGGGTTCAAAATCAACTGCAAAAAGACCCAAAATCATTTTGGAACTACGTAAATTCCAAAAGGGGTAGTCGAAGTCCAAAAAGGATTTTAAAAAACGGGGAGGTTTTGTCTGCTGAGCAGTGTGTGAAAGAGTTTGCGGAGTACTTTCACTCGGTTTATAGCGCGAGGCAGCCCGAGTTGAATGTTGCTGCGGCAATAGAAGGGGCGGGTGGCGAGAATGGAGCGGCGTGTATTCACCTGCAGAAATTGCAGTTGAAGGATGTGCAGTCTGCGCTTGGTCAACTTAAGCCGAAGAGATCTGCGGGACCGGATGGTATTCCGCCTTACATACTCCGAGACTGTAGATCTGTACTGGCTGTACCGTTGCTCCATATCTTCAACAGCTGTCTGAAGGCGGCCGTGTTTCCAGAGAGATGGAAAACCACTCGTGTCGTGCCGGTACCGAAAGGAGGTTCAAGTAAGGACAATGTTAGTGGGTACAGACCTATTGCAATACTGTCGTCACCGGCTAAAGTGTTGGAGTGTGCTATCCATAACAGCATTTTTATGCAGGTGAGAACGCAACTCTCAGATGCACAGCACGGGTTTAGACCAATGAGGAGCACCACTAGTAACTTACTGAGTTACATGGCTCATGTGTTGCCGATTGTAGATGGTGGGGGGCAGGCTGACGCTGCTTACTTCGATTTCAAAAAAGCATTTGACCTGGTCGATAATGACGTGTTGCTCAAGAAGTTAGCAGCCGTTGGTTTCACTCCGCACCTACTTCATTTCTTTGCCAGTTACATGAGGGATAGGCAGCAATACGTAGAGTACGAGGGACACAAGTCTGAGCCGTACTTTACGTGGTCGGGGGTAAGCCAGGGGACTAACCTCGGACCTCTGCAATTTATAATTATGGTAAACGATTTGCCCGAAGTCGTTAAGGAGGCAAATTGTTTATTATTTGCAGACGACCTAAAGTTATCCATGGCAGTGAGGGGGGATGAGGACTGTGAACGCTTACAGAAGGCCATAGATAGCGTAGTTACTTGGAGCAAGGAAAACCTTCTGCAATTCAACGCCCAAAAATGTGTCACCATAACTTTCTCGCGTGCACGTAGTCCTATTGTGCATGATTACAGCATTGATGGGATGCCGATGATCAGGGTTACAGAGGTTAGGGACTTAGGAGTTAGTCTTAACGCGGGGCTAGCGTTTCGTGATCACATAGTCAAGTGCTGTAAAAAGGCCTACAGAAATTTGGGGTTTATTATGCGTACTGTTCGCGGTTTCACAAATATTACGGCGGTTATCGCATTATATAACACTTTGGTGAGAAGCCAATTAGAATGCAACGCAGTCATCTGGGCCCCACATGAGACTAAATATAGTCTCATGTTGGAGCGAATACAAAATAAATTTGTTAGATTTTTATATTTGAGGCTCTATGGAGTATATCCTTTTTACCCGCTTATGTATCCAACCTTGTTTATATTAGGCATGGTTGGATACAATGAGCTGAGAGTTAGGCGTGAGTTCGCACTTGTCTCTTATTTATTTAAAGTAATTAGAGGCAAGATACATAACGCCGACATATTAGGGTTGGTGTGTTTGAGTGTGCCCGACAGATATGTGTGGCGGCGACGGCGGCCTCAGCTGCTGGCTATACCTCGTGGCCGCACTAATCTGTTAAATGAGGCGCCCCTGACGCGGGCTCTTCGCACTCTTAACCTTGTAGCAGAGGAGATAGACGTTTTTGCGTGTACACTAAGTGAATTCACAAGGATAACATTATATGTAATAAGTTTTAGATAATAAGTTTTTAAGTTTGCTTCACTATTGCATTGGGTTATACCTGTAAAAATAGTTGTAAGTGAGGATATAATAAAAAATAAAATAAATAAAATAAATAAAACATTTCTCAATCTTACTAGAAAAAGATAGGGTTTTTGCAAAAACACGAGTCGCTCTAGTAATATTGCGAAATGAAACTTTAACTATTATGAAATAAGAACGCTGATTGGTCGGTCGGAGCGCGCAAAACCACACCTCCTCTGATTGGTTGAAGTTTTAAATGTCAATCATTCGCGCATTTTTTTTTTTCTAATAGAAAAATAACGATTCTACAAAAACGATAAATAGCGTGCGAAACTTAAAATAGTTAATTGCAAAACCGCCGATCATGCTGTTATGAATGTGAGTCTTACTGACCATGAAATAAGGACTATTTTGCATTTGGCTGTGTTATAAACCAGTAATTTCAAAATTTTGGATTGTGCGGGTAATCATGCAAAGCAGCGAGGTATTGACAGCAAATAGGGTACCTGCACGGATACTACGTTTATTAACAGAGCGTGGAACTACATAACATATGTAGATTGCTTGTGAGATCCAACCAATCAAAATCACCACGAACAATGCCATACAGTACAGAAGCCTCTAGAATGAAGAAAGAAGAAATGTGTACAAAAGCAGGTCAACCAACAATCTAGACGTAAGTACGTCTAGATTGTTGGTTGACCTGCTTTTTTGCTGCTTTTTTTTGCTTTTTAGTTGCAATTTATTTTAAAAAAACCTTCCATACATTTTTTTTTCAGATGCAATATATAAATATTATATAGGCTATGTCACTCCCACAATTAAGACGAATCTAACGACTTCTGATAATGTTAAAATAAATCACGCCGTTTAGGCTACCGGAGGTCAAAATCAAGACAACATCATCAAGATACACAAAGTGGATTTAAATACGTATTATCGAAGCTATGCTAACTCAAAAACTATTTAAGCAAAGTTAGCATAAGATTTACAGGTAGTCGAATTTGTGTGGGGTAGGTACCACAAATAAAAAGTGAAAATCTTTTTAGCAAGTGGCAAAAAACGAAAACACAAAACCAAAGACCCCGATCTTTGGTTTTGTGTTTTCGTTTTTTGCCACCGACTTCCGTAATTAAAGTTATTTTTCACTTTGTAGTGTTTTGTTTTGGAAGTCGGTTTTATTTATATTTTTTTAATTTTTAATTAATAGGCGTTTTTGTCGTAGTTGGATTTTGTGTATTGGCGTGTGTGTATGTCCCTTCGATTTTGACCCCGGAGGTCAAAATCGAAGGGACACACACACATACATGCGCGCGGAAAACTTTACCCTATTTCTGGGTCAGTCGGGTAATAATAAGACAGCAATGATGTTACGTGACAGTAATCTGACCCTCCTAAGAGTAATAGTGTCCTGTGAAACTGACAGTAAACTCACTCAAAGCATTTATCTAAAAGCAACTAAACCATTTATGCGTTTAAATTGTCAAAGGAGTCGGTCATTCAGAAAGATGAAGTAGTAGGTCCGAATTGGAAAAGATGTTCTACCATACATTCCAACTGCAAATGTAAGTTTTTACGTACAATATTAAGAGATTTACCATGTCATATTAAGACCTTAGACTTCTTATAGGTTTTCCAGTAATCTATAGGTATAGAACTATATTTTGCATTTTTTTTTTCAAAATTTTAGGCTCAGTAGTTTCGAAGATAGGGGAATGGTCAATTTTCGTCTATTTTCTTAAATAACTTTAAAACAGTATATTTTAAAATTATACAAAAGATATATTTGGGAACCTCACAGTAAGCCCTTTCATTTAATATGTCACACGGTACAGTTTGCAAAACTTTTTTTATTTTATTTTCTTATTTGCCCCCAAAAGTGACCCCCATATTCAAAATTTATTTATTTACGTTACACGTCCGTATTTGGGTCACAGAAATACATATGTGTACCAAATTTTAACTTAATTGGTCCATTAGATTCGGAGCAAATTGGCTGTGACAGACGGACAGACAGACACACGAGTGATCCTATAAGGGTTCCGTTTTTCCGTTTGAGGTACGGAACCCTAAAAAATAACATCAGTTTTCGTATAACTAAAATTAATTTAAACCGTATTAAAGTTATTTAAGAAAATAGACGAAAATTGACCATTCCCCCCTTTATCTCCGAAACTACTGAGCCTAAAATGTAAAAAAAATATAGAAAATAGTTTAATACCTACAGATTACAGGAAAACCTATAAGAAGTCGATGGTCTGAAAACAACATGGTAAATATCTCAATATTGTGCGTACAAACTTACATTTGTCTATAATTAAACAAAAAGAATCCAACCCACATTAGGTGTAATGTGGGTTGGAAATCGGTTGTCATGGTATGGGCATGTGATGCGGAGGAATGAGGAAAATGTCGTCAGGAAAGTGTTGAGTATGAACGTGGAGGGCTATACGAGTAAGGGAAGACCAAAGAAACGATGGATGGACTGTGTGAAAGATGATATGGCTAGAAAGGGAGTGACTACCGAGATGACGACTAATAGAGAAGTATGGAAGAAAAAGACATATTGCGCCGACCCCAAATACATTGGGACAAGGACAGGAGAATGATGATTAGGTGTAATGTGGGTTGGATCTTTTTTGTTGAACTATTGACATTTGTAGTTGGAATGTATGGGAGAACATGTTTTTCAACTGCAATGTTAAGTGGTCAAATATGTAGCACCATTAATAGCACCTGCTATGAGTTATATCATCAATCTTTGCATTGAATATGGCCATTTCCCGGACAAATTAAAAATTACAGTTATTAAACCTATTCATAAAAAAGATGATAAAAGTATTATGGGTAATTATAGACCGATAGCACTTATTCCTATTTTTTCCAAAATTATAGAAAAGGTGATATACAATAGCCTGTCGTCGTTTTTTGAAAAGCATGATCTCATAGTCAAAGAACAATTTGGATTCAGGAAAGGTAAATCCATTAATATGGCGATCTATGACGTGATCCATAAAATTGTTTCTTGTGTTGATGCTAGAACTCCAGTGGCGGCCTTGTTCATGGATATGTCTAAAGCATTTGACCATGTAGATCATGGTATACTGCTAAACAAATTAGAGCGTTATGGGATTAGAGGAACTGCATTAAACCTATTACAATCTTATCTCTCTAATCGCACTCAAATCACGACGCTTGATAGGCTATGTGCGAGCTCTAAACTTGAAAGAACATACATGTCACGTCCTAGAAAAACTACTTACGGTGTTCCCCATTCTTGGCCCTCCATTATTTAACATTTACATAAATGATATGCCTAAAGTCAGTAAACATCAGATGGTCTTATTTGCTGATGACAGCACTATTTTATTCTCTAGTAATGACATCAATATTCTTGAAAATGACATAAATGACGATCTTAAAAGTATAATAAATTGGTTAGTATAAACGGCAAACTCCAAATCAAACTCCAACAATACTTTTTAAACACACACTGTATTTTCCTTAATAAACACTTTATTTCTCCTTAACTACTCTAACACACCACTATATCATGTACACATTTATCTTGACCCACACAACTCGGCTGCCGCCGCCAGAATGAATCCACTGCCAACCTTTTTCGCAACCGAGCTTATTCCCCTCCCCCCAAATGACGCAAATAGTCAAATTAGCAACTAAAATCGTTATAAGATTATTTAAAAATAAATTGACTCTTCCAATAGTTAAATATGAGTTACTGAAATCTTTACAAAATCGTTTAAAAATAAATTAAACCTTACACTCGACCATCCTGATATCGTGTATGACCCCATACACGCCATCATTGGAAACCTTACACGCGGCCAGTAGACTCATTCTGTATTACAATTCATACTCATATATAAAATAGTCATATAGATCTTATACATAAATATCAAAAACAATTAAATAGGTATATCTGTTATATCCTAGTTATCCTCGAACCCATCCATTCTCGAGGACAACTAGGTACCACTATGTCAAGTAGCGAACCCATCCATTCTCGCTCCTGACCTACATAGTGATACAATTAGAACAAAAATTAATCATAACGTCAAGTAGCGAACCCATCCATTCTCGCTCTTGACCTGTAATAAATAAGCCAATCAAAAATCATAAGTTAACTGAAGCATCAAGTAGCGAACCCATCCATTCTCGCTCTTGACCTGTAATAAGCCAATCAAAAATCATAAGTTAACTGAAGCATCAAGTAGCGAACCCATCCATTCTCGCTCTTGATCACTTCCCAATTAATAACTGGAAGACTAAGATCAAGCTGCGAACCCATCTATTCTCGCGCCTGTACCTAAAACAATCATTATTTTACGTAGTACAAATCAGTAATAATCATCATGGTACTTTTTTTATGGAACTCTATTTGGAACTAACATCTATCTCAGTTAAGCTCTGCGTATCATCGTCACTTGCATCGTGCATCGTATCTCTATCATCCTTATCATCATCAAGTTCCAAGGATACAATGTGTATCCATGGCTGCATCCTGTCCGAGGCTACAGTAGTCTTTCGCTTATTTCTCATACCCTCAAACCCAGGGATAGGAGCAACTTTATAGCGGTCATTTCCTAATACTTTAACAACTCTAAATGGGCCTTCATATGTAGGAAGAAGTTTAGAGCTCTTGCCATTATTTTGAAAATTCGTTTTGGTAATTTTTACTAAATCCCCTTTATTGTAAATACGTGCCGGTTTTCGGCCCTTGTCATAATATTGTTTTTGTTTTTCTTGCTCTTTATCGATTCTACTTTTAACTTCATCTCGAACCGAGGATATATCACAAGCCTTCCGGTTTAATTCTGCTACCTCATTTAACACTGGATTATTCTCGCTACTCATTGTCAATCCGAACATTACTTCAGCTGGAGCTCTACCTATTGTTTTTTGTATGGTATTATTAAGGCCCCATTGTATCTTTCCTAACTTATTGTCCCAATTTTTCTCGTCGTCTTTGAGATTTTGAGCTGTGAGAGAATCTATTATGGTGCGATTGTACCTTTCGACCTGTCCGTTGGATCTGGGGCTTGCTACAGCATTTAAAATATGTTTGATCCCCCTATTTAAACAGAATCTTTTAAAAGAATGCGCAGTAAAACAACTACCTCGATCACTCACTATTCTATCTGGGGACCTAAAAGTGTCGAATATATCCTCTAACACTTTAATTGCATTTAAGGTTTTAGTATTTCGGACTGCTTTTATGAACACAAATTTGGTAAACGAGTCAACAACAACTAATATGTGCGTATTGCTCCGCTTGGACCTCACAAATGGTCCGAGGTGATCGATGTGCACCGTATGGAATGGCGTTGCCACTTTGATAATGGGATGTAGCAATCCCTCGCGAGTAGTTGTATTGTTCTTCGCATACGCGCATTCGATACACGACCCTACGTACTTCTTTATGAAACGCGACATTTTAGAAAACCAATACCGTCTCTTTATACGCTCTAGTGTCTTTTCATAACCAACATGCCCTATATCATCATGGTTCATCCTGCACACCTGCCACCTCGCACCCTTAGGAACAACCCATCTCCTATTAGTTTTATCCCCGTCTAAATACCTGTATAGCTTATTATCCTGTATGACATAATTTTCCTTAATATTTTCGAGTCCCTTCGAGTCTAGATCACTGTTAACAATGTCACGAATTTTAACCAACTCTGTGTCGCCTAACTGTAAGGTAAGGAGCCAATCCTCATCACTGATAGTCAATACAGAAGAACATTGATCAACACCTGGCAAACTAGTTTCCTCTACTGGATTCCGTGATAATGCATCTGCATGTGCCATTTTCACACCAGCCCGATATTCTATGCTGCAATCAAATTCTTGTAGAGCTAACCACCATCGCGCAATACGGGGTATAAGATCTCGCTTTTGAAATGTCGAACGGAGCGCACTACAATCGGTAACAATCTTGAACTCCTTACCAATTAAGAAAACTCTAAACTTTCTGAGAGCACAAACCACTGCTAGCGTCTCAAGTTCATAAGAGTGGAAGTTCCTTTCTTCAGGAGATGTTTGCCGACTGTAGTACGCAACTGGTCTTAAAGACTCCCCATCAGCTGGACGCTGTAACAAGATTGCACCTATACCAATCCTACTGGCGTCTGTATGGAGCTCGGTTTCAGCAGAATGACTATAAATGGCCAGAACCGGTCTATTAATTAATTTATCTTTAAGAACTTCAAAACCTGTTTCCTGATCAGTTCCCCATTCCCATTTAGCGTCCTTTTTTAGCAACTTTGTAAGAGCGGACGCCAACTCAGCAAAACCATGAATGAATTTTCGGAAATAGCTAACCAAGCCGAGGAACTGACGGACCGCATGTACATTTTTAGGCCTAGGAAAGTTGGATACGGATTGAATTTTCCCTTCACCGGGGCGCATTCCTGAACTACTGATCTCGTATCCTAAATAGTCAATTTTATTTTGTAAAAAACTACATTTTGTCAAATTTAGTTTAAGGTTAGCATCATCTAAAAGTTTTAATACATCTTCGAGCCTCATCAGCACTTCATCGGGATCTCTACCATAGATCAACAAATCATCTATATACACGGTTGCTTTATCAAATCTTGCTGCACCTAAAACGCGATTCATCAACCTCTGAAAAACGGCCGGCGCGTTTGCCAAGCCAAACGGCACACGGTTAAACTCGTAATGTCCGTCCGGTGTGACAAACGCGGTCAGGTGCTTATGTTTCTCGGCAATTGGAACTTGATAGTATCCGGACATAAGATCAAGTGTAACAAACCAAGCCTGACCTGATAGACGGGATATCTCATCTTCAATAATCGGTATTGGATATCGTTCTTTCACTGTTACAGAGTTGAGCATCCTGTAATCGATACACATACGTACTTTGCCGTCTTTCTTACGGACTAAAATAATAGGACTAGCGTAATCCGATACTGATTCTCTAATGACACCCGCGTCTAACATCTCGTCTATCATTCCACGAACTTGTTCTCGTTCATGATGCGAAAGTCGATAGGGCCTATATACAACCGGTCGATCGCTGTTCAGTTCAATCTGCATTTCTGCGACTTCAGTGCACCCTAATTCTTTTAAATCAAAAGCGAAACAATGTTCGTAACGCTGAAGCAACTTGAAAAGTTTTATTTGATCTGAACGAGACGCTGAGTCTCCACACTTTATTTGATGTTCTTCAATCCTTCTAACACAACGATGTCTAGTGGCTTTGACTGTATTGCATAAAGGTGTTACCCTATCAACAACATCTACCTTCTGAGCTCGAGAAAATACCGAATATTTTTGCAGTAAACATGGAATGGAACAAGGACTAATCATTGCAAACAGAATGCCGTTCTTAACCTCATAGATACCTCCAAGCACAACATATTGTTCACTAGGTTTCCCTACGACCTTCGTATCCAGTAGAATGTTGCCATGAAATTTAGATTCTATTGTAGCCCTTACGCTTGAAACACCATACAACCTACTATGCCCTGTTAAGATAACTTGCTCTAGAGGCACTTGGTCATCAGCATTGCAATACGATGGCACCTCAGTAGTAATATCAAGGAACTGCAACTTAGTTGCATCTTTAAAGACTACAATATGTGGTTGCTCCGTAAACGTTTGCCCAATGAGCATTGATCTGTCAAGCATACAATCTCTGACTACCCTGCATGTCACCACAGCATTTACGGCATCTATCGATAAATTCAAAGACACCGAGCCTAATGACTGAACTAATCCATCTCCAAAACCCTTCATTAATGATGGTACCCCGTCATGTGGTACTCCTATTTTGTTGAAACTAGTCTCTCCTATCAATGTCACTTCACTACCGAAGTCTATAAACGCTTCTAGTGAAATTTTGTTAATTATCACACTTTTTATGTATTTATCGTTCGGATTCGAACTCGATATGCACATCGTTTTTGACACATTAGGCTTTGTAGATTGACTTTCCTGTTTTGATAGGCAATTTTCAGTTTTGTGTCCTACTTTGTAACACGTGTTACATTTCACTAAAGGTTTGGGACACTTTAAGTAAGGGTGGCCTTTCTCTTTACAATTATAACAAAACAATGAAGCATTACTGCCAGTCCTATTAGTAATTTTATTTTGTTGATTATTGTCAATCGAACTAGAGTGATCGGGGTTTTTGTTTCTAAATGTAGTCTGATTAATATTATCTTTATTACTCAATAAAAATTGTAAAAGTTGGTCAGGTTCTGAACATCGCAGAGCTAGAGCACTAGATTTAACTGTCCTGTCTGTAAGGCCATGGATTATACAGTCGACTGCACTTTTGCCACTGATCTCGCATTGGTTTAGAAGGGCAAGTTTTTCATAAAAATAATTTTCGATTGGTTCACTAAACCTACTTCTTCGTTTTAACATGTCCTCCAAGGACTGGCCATAATTCTGTTCGCATGGGAAAGCTTTGAGCAGTTTCTCTTGCCACTCTGCCCATGAATACAGAATGGTAGTTAAACTCTGATACCAAGTTTTGGCCAGTCCTTGCAGTTTCTGCATTGAAAAATGGATCGTGGTCTTATCGTTCCAGCCGTAAACGGAGGCACATTCGTTAACCTTTTTAAGCCAAACGTCCATTCGTTGATTTTTCGTGGAAGGATCAAATTCTGGTAAAATATTCTTATAATCAAGTTTATTGCTCGAATGTGCGCTTCGTTCCGACGGCTGTGACGATTTATCGTTTTTAAATGATTGGATTATTTTATAAATGTCTCTAGTAGAAAAGGATGGGCTACATGACCTTGATCGTCGTCCGGTGCCGTCGTTGTACCTTGGAGACCGGTCTCGCTCGTGGTCACCACTCTGCCCACGATGTTTGGAGCCCGCGCGCTGTCCGCGTCCTTTGGATCCCAAACGCCGACCGCTCTGCTTGGAGTCCAAGCGCCGTCCGCGCTGCTCGGAGTTCAAGCGCCGGCCGCGCTGCTCGGAGTTCAAGCGCCGGCCGCGCTGCTCGAAGTCCAAGCGCCGGCCGCGCTGCTCGAAGTCCAAGCGCCGGCCGCGCTGCTCGGAGTTCAAGCGCCGGCCGCGCTGCTCGAAGTCCAAGCGCCGGCCGCGCTGCTCGGAGTCCAAGCGCCGGCCGCGCTGCTCGTAGTCCAAGCGCCGGCCGCGCTGCTCGGAGTCCAAGCGCCGTCCGCGCTGCTCGGAGTCCAAGCGCCGGCCGCGCTGCTCGGAGTCCAAGCGCCGTCCGCGCTGCTCGGAGTCCAAGCGCCGTCCGCGCTGCTCGGAGTCCAAGCGCCGTCCGCGCTGCTCGGAGTCCAAGCGCCGTCCGCGCTGCTCGGAGTCCAAGCGCCGTCCGCGCTGCTCGGAGTCCAAGCGCCGGCCGTGCTGCTCGGAATCGACATGTGTCCCACGGCGAGGCGTTCGCGGCCGTTGCTCGCTACGCCTCATGCGTCGTTCTGCATCTCGCTCCTTTTGAAGCAATTGCTCCATGTGGCGAAGTCGCTGTCGCTCACGCTCCAACTCGTGTTCACGCTCGCCCAGGGATTGGTTGCCGCTGCGACGAAGTCCACTGGAGCGGCTATGGCTGCGTGAGCGCGGCACAGCACTCTGCTCACGATTAGGCGTTACCAAGCGCCGGTGATCATCATCACGGCCTTTAGATACGTCCATCTTTCGCAGTTTTTACGCCGGTGATCCCACTTCTGAATTATAAACGGCAAACTCCAAATCAAACTCCAACAATACTTTTTAAACACACACTGTATTTTCCTTAATAAACACTTTATTTCTCCTTAACTACTCTAACACACCACTATATCATGTACACATTTATCTTGACCCACACAACTCGGCTGCCGCCGCCAGAATGAATCCACTGCCAACCTTTTTCGCAACCGAGCTTATTCCCCTCCCCCCAAATGACGCAAATAGTCAAATTAGCAACTAAAATCGTTATAAGATTATTTAAAAATAAATTGACTCTTCCAATAGTTAAATATGAGTTACTGAAATCTTTACAAAATCGTTTAAAAATAAATTAAACCTTACATTAGTTAATAATAATCTACACATAAATCTTAACAAAACTAAGATAATGACATTTAACCAAAGAACAAATAAACCGGAACTTAATATCAAATATGGTAACGTATCAATCTCGGAAACTGACATAACAAAATTTCTGGGCCTTTACATAGATAGTCATCTGACTTGGAAACATCATATCGACGCTTTGTCAAAGAAGCTTAGCCAATTTGCGTATGCTCTCTACAAACTATCAAAAACGGTAAACCGCGTAACAGTACAAATAGCTTATAATGCTTATGTGGCTTCTAGCATTAGGTACGCTATCATTTTCTGGGGCAACTCCACTGACAGAGACGTTGCTTTTAAAGCTCAGAAGAAATGCTTGCGATCGTTTACCAAATTACAATCGATTGATAGTTGTAAACCATTGTTTAAGGAACTTAGTTTGCTCACTCTACCGTCTATGTACATATTTGAAATGGGAGTGTTTGTTCGCTGTAACCTGCATTTATTTGAAAAACTGCGCTCTCGCCGTTATCAGAATACCATTCCTGTTACCTCTCATAAAACAGCATTTTTCGGCAAAAGTGTGTTAGGTATGGCTCCAAAAATATATAACAGTATACCAGCAGCTATTAGAAATATAGAGTGTCTGGGATCTTTTAAGAGGTCTTTGTTTAAATTCCTTGTAGATAGATGTTACTACTCCATCACTGAGTTTACTGCTGATAAACAGAGGTATGACGATTCCGACTTGCTAATTAAACGCTTATGATTTTATTTATTGATTAAGTATGAATGTGTTTACTAACTAAAATTGTAATGACCTGTATACCTAATTGACATACTTAAAATTATATATATATATTTTTTTTGTAATCTATTGACATTCCACCTTAAATTGCAATTGCTTGTCTATGATCAGATCAGATTACCGTGTGTGAACAATGTCCCAGGTTATTATTATTATTATGATTATTTTGTACGCCATATATTGGCAAAACATAGTGCACATGTTTTAGACAATATACAACCATTAACCATACCTATGTTTTACAAAATAAATGATTGATTGATTGATTGATTGATTGATATGTTTGTACTTGGGATAAATTCGTCCCAACTACGGAACCCTTCATTGTGCGTGGTCCGACACGCTCTTGACCAGTTTTTTTTTTTATATGAGATGGATTTGCTCTTGAATCTAGTCTAGGTCAGAGGTGACAGAGACAAAGTCGACGATGTTATTTTTAATTTAACAGTCTGTGAATCTGTGAGGTTTGTCTAAACTTTAATACCTTTTAACCGACTTCAAAAAGGAGGATCGGTGGTTCTCAATTCGACTGTATTTTTTTTTTGTATGTTGGTTACGCGATTACTCAAAGATGGATAAACCGATTTGGAAAATTCTTTTTTTGTTTGAAAGGGAACTTCCTAGATGGCCCCATATTTTAATTAACTTTGCTTGGGTAGTTTATGAGTTAGCTTCAATAATGCGTATTTTTCCCACTTAGTATATGTGGATGATGTGATGATGTTTTAATAACTTTCTATCATTGTTATTTACATGGCTGTCTACAATATTATTGTGCTCAATTATGTATTCGAATTTGTGTGGGGTAGGTTCCACAACTAAAAAGTGAAAAATAAAAACTTTTTAGCAAAAAATAAAACCGACTTCCAAAACAAAACACTACAAAGTGAAAAATAACTTTAATTTCGGAAGTCAGTGTCTTTGGATCTGTACTTTGGTTTTCCGACTTTAAAGTTATTTTTCACTTGGTAAGTAGTTTTTTTTTTTAATAATTTTTATTTTTTATTTTAGATAAGGTACCTACTAACCCCTCACACCAATTCATATACCACTACTTTGTATCTAAACAACAGTGACAGGAAGTATTATAAGTATAACATCATCAAGATACACAAAGTGGATTTAAATACGTATTATCGAAGCTATGCTAACTCAAAAACTATTTAAGCAAAGTTAGCATAAGATTTACAGGTAGTCGAATTTGTGTGGGGTAGGTACCACAAATAAAAAGTGAAAATCTTTTTAGCAAAATATAAAACCGACTTTCAAAACAAAACACTACAAAGTGAAAAATAACTTTAATTTCGGAAGTCGGTGGCAAAAAACGAAAACACAAACCCAAAGATCGGGGTCTTTGGTTTTGTGTTTTCGTTTTTTGCCACCGACTTCCGAAATTATAGTTATTTTTCACTTTGCAATGTTTTGTTTTGGAAGTCGGTTTTATTTTTTTATTTTTAATTAGTAGGCGTTTTTGTCGTAGTTGGATTTTAGTTTTTAACTTTCATTAGCAAATATTGAGATGCTATAAGAGTGTCTGGTCACCTGCTGAGGGATTCTTAAGTTTGGTGACGGTGACCAGCATTCCTGCAACCAGTGTTTTAATGTAGGTACAGTCAAACGGACATCAATAGTAACACTAGAACTACGAAAACCACTCTTACTGCTGCGACATAAAAACGCTGTCAGTTTCAAATTTTTCACCACCGAGTGTATGAAGCGCAGTGGAAGTGGAATGCAAGTGCAAACAGCATTGTTTATCACAACTACCTACCTATGCCAAATTGAGTTGTTTAAGTACCTACCCATAACGAATATGCCACTCCACTGTAAACGGTTTATCTTTACAAAAACTTTCTAGATTTTTTAGAAATATTTAAAACTGTTAATGGACCGAGGACTTTGAGGTAAACTTTATATATTTTCAAGTAAATCCTTCCAATCTTTCTTTTCTTCTGTCAATTCTTCCTCTTTTTCTAGAAAGACTTTTGTGACCCTGACTAGCTTTTGCCCCCGGCTCCGCCCGCATGGAAATCGGAAATTATCCCACGGGAACGTACTACCGGGATTAAAAGTACCCGATGTGTTAATCCAGGTCTGCAGGTTGTCAAGCACGTTACTTTAACTCACACACTTGACTTATTTATTATAAATCGTATACTTCTACAATGTTTGTTCAAATGTGAGCACCATGTATTTATCACATAATAAAAGCCAATGCCTGAAATTGGCGTCTTTTTCGGGTTCCGTATCTTTTTTTTATTTATTATGGGTTTGCTCTTGACTCTATTCTAGGTCAGAGGTGACAGAGACAAAGTCGACGATGGAGTGAGCTTACCCAGAAGAAGCCTGTTCACTCTCACTTTGAAGAGATTAGGGTTGTATACGTTCGGAAACACAGACGCAGGTAGTGAGTTCCACTCGTTTGCTGTGCGCATTATAAAAGACATTTGGAAGCGCTTAGTGCGAATTGGTGGAATAGCAACCAGGTAGGGATGGTAACTGGCAGTGCGTCTAGATGTCCGATGGTAGAAGGGGGCCGGTGGAATGAGGTCGTGGAGTTCTCGGGCACACTCTCCGAAGTACAGTCTGTAGAAGACCGACAAGCAGGCAACCTTGCGGCGATGAGCCAAGCTGTGAAGCTTGGCATCCACCAGTTTTACGTCGCCAATGAGCCTCTTACCTCTGCGTTCCACCGAGTCAAGCGCGACTAGTTAGTACTTGGCTGATCCATCAAGGAAAAACGGAACCCTTATAGGATCACTCATGTGTCTGTCTGTCTGTCCGTCTGTCACAGCCAATTTCTGTGACCCAAACACAGACGTGTAATGTAAATTAATAAATTTTGAATATGGGGGTCAATTTTGGGGGACAAATAATAAAGTTAAAAAATATATATTTGCAAACTGTACTGTCCGTTATGTCAAATGAAAGGGCTTACTGTGAGGGTCTCAAATATATGTTTTTATAATTTTAAAATAAACCGTTTTAATATTAAAAGAAAATAGACGAAAATTGACCATTTCCCCCCTTTATCGCCGAAACTACTGACCATAAACTTTTGAAAAAAATACAGAAAATAATTCTGTAGCTATAGAAAACCTATAAGACCCTAATAAGAGAACCTATATAAGAAACCTATATCTATATATATAGAAAACCTATAAGAAATCTATGGTCTTAAAATAACATGGTAAATCTCTCAATTTTGTGCGTACAAACTTACATTTGTCCATAGTTAAACGAAAAGGATCCAACCCACATTAGTTGTAATGTGGGTTGGATTCATTTCGTTTAACTGATGTTTTAAATGTATGGGAGAACATGTTTTTCAACAGCAATGTTAAGTTTGTTCTTGGGATAAATTCATCCCAACTACGAAACACTTCATTGTGCGTGGTCCGACACGCATTTGTCTGGTTTTTTTTCTTCTCGCGGCCATTAACCAAGTCTTGCTTTTCTAGTACAGAATATTGTAACAAACGAAACTTATTTGACATGCATATTACTAAACTCAGTCCGAAATGAGATAACAGTTAGAAGTGCGTATGTATTTATTAGGTTTGTAGACAATTTTCCACGACTATCTTCATATACCGAGACTCCTCCGCGCTTCGAAAAGGACACTAAGCCGTTGGTCCCAGCTGTCAATTGTGGATCTTTGACAGTCGTTACGGCTCGTCAGAAGCCTGAAACTCAGACAACGGGAGAGGGTATCTCATTAACCAGTTTCTGGGTTGTGGAGGTCCGATAAGCAGTCGCTCCATGTAAAATACTGGTATTCAGCTGCAATCGGTTAGACTGGAAGCCGACCCCAGCATAGTATAGTCGGGAAAAGGCTAGACATATTAACTAGATTAGAAATTTTCTTCAAAACCCTTTAGCTCATGAAAGAAAGTGCGACGCAAGCGGGGTGCAAGTGTATGTATTTGAACATAGGTAAACGTAAAAAAAAGGCTATGTAAGGATCGTAGAAGGTTCAGTAGTTTCTACAATGGTAAAAGGCGCGAGTTTATACATGTGTATCTTTATCAACGTGTGAGGAATAATATGAAAAAAACGTGGCCAAGTGCGTGACGGACGCGGACCCGTCTATTCTCTAAAAATCTCACCGTGAAAACTTAGTTGAAGTGAGCTATCATTCCAACCAAAGTGCTAGAGGTAGACATTATTGACAGCTCGTGTTAAGCTCAATTTACCTAAGTTTTCAACGTGAGAATTTTACAGAATAGATCGGCTGCTTGGTCCGCGTCCGACACGCACTTGGCCGGTTTTTTAAGGCCCGAGGGACTTTCACTTCCTTTGGGATCTACGCTAAATAAATAATACATATAAAAATGAATCGCCGGAATGTATGTACGCGCATAACTTCCGAACGACTGCACCAAATTGGATAATTCTTTTTTTGTTGTGTTTGTAATTGTCAGGATAAGGTTTTTATGAAAGAAAATGTTTGAAAAGTTGCCGGGAAATTGGAAAATTCGGGAAAAATGAAAGTTCGTTTTCTATGGGAATTGTGTATGAATTATTGAAATTTTGACAGGACAACGGTATTTTATACTAGTTTTTAATACAATATTTTTATCTAGTCCTTCGGCCTGTGGCCGGGTGACTCTGGGCTGACTCCCTGCCATATCAAAATTTATCAATTGTTTTCTCCTCAATGTCTATCCTTTAAACCGGTGAAGGTTTTAAGGTAAACCACAGAACATCAAAGCCTCTACAGGACCTACATACTCGTAGCGTTCGCTATGATATATTTTGAAATGTTATTAATAAACTAAACTAAAACAGACCAGCGTAATTAAACGGGGCAGCAAACAATAAAAAACCAGCAAAGTGTGTGTCGGACCACGCACAATGAAGGGTTCCGTAGTTAGGACGAATTTGTCCCAAGAACAAATATTACATTGTAGTTGGAAAAATGTTCTCCCAAATTTAAGTTTGTAACCACTTTTTTTTTGTCATAAAGCTACCACTTTTCGGACTTTTTCCTTTACTTGTGCTGTGAGACCTTGCTTCTTGCCCAAATTTCATGATTGTAGGTCAAGCGGACGATTTTGATTTATTTGCGAGTATCAAAATATGTCGCATTATAATTGGCCGTATTTTCTTATTGCGTAGACTTAGAAGCTTAATTTTTAGAGCCCCAAAGTATTTCTAAGTATTTCTGAGAAAAAGGATCTTGACAAAGATTGACATACAGACGGACAACGAAGTGATCATAGGATCACTGGGTTAAGTTTTTTCTTTTGAAATACGGAACCCTAAAAAGAAAATGAATTATAGCGTTACGGTTGACAAGGGAGAATGGAAGAAGAAAACGTGTTGCGTCGAACCAAGTAACATGGGACTATTAGGCCTGCATTCATCCTGCGCTGATGTCGGTCGCGCGCACCATACATTGTGTTCTATATAGCACCACACTGCGACGCTAACGTCAGCGGCGCGTACGTTGCTAGTTTGCTACGCGCCGCGTATCGCGCGCGTCGTTCACGCTCGTTAGCGTCACGTACAGCCCGCGGCACGTAAGTTGGCAAGGTTTTGGCGTAGTGGGGGTAAGTTCGCGCATGCTACACTTATTGCAACAAAAAAATGGTCACTTTTATTGCTTGTCATTATTCTGTGGTTATTACAATAATTTATTTTTAAACATAACTATTTAGAAGAAAGTTAAAGAAAGGAGAAGAATTCGTGAAGTATATTAGGAGTAATAAATAAAATATACAGGGTTATTTGTAAAACACCAACAACCTCTTAAGAGGTCATTGTATTCATCATTATGAACAACTTTTACTATGGGACCAAACCTGAAATCGCGAAAAAAAAATCAGCAGTTCAGTACATTTATGTTCGCATAATTCGTCAAAATATGTAACAGTACACATCATAAACCATTTTTCTGCCATGTCTACGTAAAATGGTATTTGTTTGTGGCATTATCGAAATTTAAAAATTCAAACAAAACAATAACAAGAACTTGTAACAAAAGTTCAACAAAAACAAATGTTACAATTTTAGTGCACGCAAGTGTACTCGGGAGCGAATGGAACGTGGACGCGACGCGAGAGACAAGGGTCGACTGACCAACCAATCGCGCGCTCGGAATGATGCTACCTCATTCCCCGCGTCCCGCTCGCGACCAAAGAGATCTAAAAAATGACTTCTGCGCATCTAACGACTCTTGCCAACTTACGTGCCGCGGGCTGTAAGTCGGTCGACTGGCGAGCATGGAATTGTGCGAGCGCCCTCCTCAGTCTGTTATCGATGATTAAGCTGAATGCCACGCTTGCGTGACAGTCGCTATGAATATCGTACCGTCGATTGGTCGGTATCGCAAGTACGATATTTTACTATTTATTTCTCGCTGAAGCCTTCGACCAACATCAGCGTAGGAGGAATTCAGGCCTTAGGGCAGGAAGATGATGATGATCTTTATCAAGGTCTTCAGCTAGACATAGGCTACTTGGCTCATCCAGCTGCTATAAGCCATCTGCCTCATAGTCATACATATACAAAGTGTAACTTAAATAACGCACACCCTCTTAAGGGGTAATTGTACTCATCATTATGAACAACTTTTACTATGGGACCAAACCTGCAATCACGAAAAAAAATCAGCTGTTCCAAACATTTATGTTCGTATAGTTCGTCAAAATGTACAGCAGATTTTTTTTTCGCGATTTCAGGATCGGGCCCATAGTAACAATTGTTCATAATGATGAGTACAATGACATCTTAAGAGGTTGTGCGTTATTTAAGTTACGCCTTGTATACATAGATACATAGGTACAGACGCCAGCACATCAAGCTACTACAATCTGTCAGATTTCTTTAATAGATTTTCGACTTTATTGTTAAAGCATTAGGTTCAAGGTTGATTGGGAAAGTCTGACAGTTTTGGGTAGGTTGACCTGCTGGTGTCTGTACATTGATAAATGCACGCCTTTTTCTCATGGAGGTAGGTAGAAACTACAGAACATCTGTAGTCTACAGATAGTAATTCGTATATATCAGAATACAAACCGTATTTGTATTTAAGTACAAAAAAAATTCATGAGGATTTGTCCTAAATCGTGGACAAACTTTACTGTACCCGCCAATCGAGTAGAAAATCTTAGAAAATCCCAAGTGTCGCGCTTTCTCCGTAACCAATACATTCAAATCAAATTCATGTAAAATAGTCGCATTATTATTTTTCAATCAAACATACATGTCACGTTAATAAAAGCGCGTAAAAAAGTACCAGGCATTAATTTGAACCTAGCATACAGTATTCGTTCTGGCGCGCTTGCACTGAAAAACATGGCGGGGTATAAATATACAGTTTTAATGTTCACGTTTAATTGTCTATGCTGTGGATTGTGCCAACTCAACCTAAGTGAAGGTAAATCAGTTCTGGGCTTGGTATCCCAAGCTAATTCTGACGTCATAAAAAAGTTGGTTTGTACTCCAAAACAAGACCTAAAGTGTTCCTTATTAGGAGTGAATCTTCTGGTCTTACTTGGAGGAGAAACTATGAGAGGCCTGTGTTGAGCAGAGGATGAGACCAATCTGTATGATGATAACAAGGATAGTGTTTGTATCCGATGAACACAAACCCATTTCATTTAATTGTGCATATGGAACTTAGCGTTGCCATTAAAGAATTGCATACAGGCAAAGATATAAAAATGTCTTTACATATAGGCAAAAAAACTTTTTAGCAAAAAATAAAACCGACTTCTAAAACAAAACACTACAAAGTGAAAAATAACTTTAATTTCGGAAGTCGGTGTCTTTCGTTTTGTATTTTCGTTTTTTGCCACCGACTTCCGAAATTAAAGTTATTTTTCACTTTGTAGTGTTTTGTTTTAGAAGTCGGCTTTATTTTTTGCTAAAAAGTTTTTATTTTTCACTTTTTAGTTGTGGAACCTACCCCACACAAATTCGAATACATAATTGAGCACAATAATTGTAGATATAGCCATGTAAATAACAGGAAGTTATTAAAACATCATCACATCATCCATATAAAATAAGTGGGAAATATACGCATTATTGAAGCTAACTCAAAAACTCCACAAGCAAAGTTAATAAAATTTATATGGGACCACCTCGGAGGTATACCCTTTCAAACAAAAAAAGAATTTTCCAAATCGGTCCATCCGTCTTTGAGTAATCGCGTAACAAACATACAAAAAAAAAATACAGACGAATTGAGAACCTCCTCCTTTTGGAAGTCGGTTAAAAAGAACCTTCTCACTGTCAACAAGAAATTCTCAAGAATTACAAGTGTGATAGATAACCAACTCCTAAAGAATGACGACTATGACGGAACATATAAACAGACAGCTGTGCTGCTGGAGAGTTTGTCGCGCTACGTCTTCCCAGCTAAAGCACTAGAAAGTGGTGAAGTGCGAGCGTTTTAGAGGACTGTCTTATGTACCTAATTTTGGCGTTCAAAAAGTGCTGACTCTCAGTCTAATTTGAATAAATGACTTTTGATTTTGATATCTTGAGCCCGAATGCTTAGATTTATAAAAACCTGGAATACTCACATAACTTAATACGGATGGACGTCGTGGGTTCAAAAAGCACTAAAGTTATCAACCATCTGTAAGATAAATTGAGCTCTGTGGACTCTGTGGTTGTTACCTAGCTCTTTAGAGGAACCTCACATCACCATCATCCCTCCTTACCTCATCCCAATTTATTTGGGGTCGGCCCAGTATGACTTCTTCTTCCACACATATTTATTAGCAGTAATCTCAGTAGTCACCTTCTTTCTAGCCATTTCATCTTCTATCGCCATAATTATAATGTTCCAGGTTCTCCTTGCACCAGCAACAATGTCAACAACGGTACATGTGTCAGGCTGTACAGATGCGGATCGGCTGTTTTGACATACCTTTATGTGAGTATGACTCATCTTCTGCCTAGCCTTTTCCTAAGTTGGCGTCGGCTTCCAGTCTAACTGGATGCAACTGAATAGAGTATTTTACATGGAGCAACTGCCTATCTGACCTCTAACAGGATACCCCTTCATAAGACTTATCAAACTTTCGGGCTTGTGACTACCTGAATACCTTATGATTCTAGCAAATCGATAGGTACTGAATAGTATTGAGGTATTATAAATATAACATGAATAGGGAATAAAATCTTTGGAATTTGTTGTAATGCCGTGTGTTGTATAATGTGACAAAATCATAAAAACGACCTGATTTTTCTGTTTCAGCGCAATGCAGGCTTTACAAATGACACGCATCTTCCAGCACTGCCTGAGATATGCTCTTACAGGAACGACGAGCCCGTAGTCTGCTGCACTGATTGCGTTTTCAGTGAACGTGATGAGTAAGTACCCATTCTCTTTAAAAATGCCATTGACTAGTCTAATAGCACCTATAGCTTTGGCTGTTGCCAAATTCTTTTTATTCCTTCTTTCTTTTTCTTTCTTTTCTTTACTAATAACATTAACTACGTCAAATTCTTCATTTTTAACATCTAATATTCTCTACTTTCTAGCTTTTAATGTCATTGGTCCATCTGGATGCTCCTGACGCTTTGTTTCTAGTTTCATAAATTGACTGATGATCTCTTCAGACATTGTGAGCCACTTTTACTTCAGCTTGCTGATCCATCACGTAATAGCATAATCTGACTATAGTGTTGGGATATACGCCTTCTCTTTGTGAGAGGAGTGGACGGTAATTGCAGGCACAGTGCGGTTTGGTGGTCATCAGGCTTCGATAGGGAATAAACCAAAAGCAAGCACCAAAATCATGAATCTTCACCTAAATAGATTCTTCTAGAAACTTCCTTGCTGTCACTTTCTTCTTTGTATATACTTTTTTAGTTTCGTTCCTTCACAGTAATATTTTTCTTCTGATTTTGCATCACCGTCAAAATGACAGTGATCATTATTCTCATTACTATAAGGGTCCTGTTGGGTTGCTGCTGTCAGAGGTACAATAATTTGTGAAAGGACTGTACAAACATCATAAAACTAAAATCACGTTGTAGGTTTAAGGAGTCCGCCATCGCACCATATGGGGTTCTAGTCAGCAGGCATGGGCCAAAGGCTTGGGGAAGTAAGTGTTCTTTTTTCATTTTTGTTAAAAAAGAAAGTTTGTTTGTTTGGTTGAACGCGCTAATCTCAGGAACTGCTGGTTCGAATTGAAAAAAATCTTGTAATGTTGGATAGCCCATTTATTGAGAAAGGCTATAGGCTATATAACGTTACGCTACAACTAATAGGAGTGGATCATCAATGAAAAATGTTGCGAAAACGGGTAAAATTTTATCCTTTTGAGAGCTTCCGTTGCGTGCGCTGCGTAAACGGTTAAAGTTACGCAACAATCATGTATGACGGAATTGTTCCTCTTAAAAAGTTCTAAAAAAAGTCCGTCAGTCCGTATGTCTATCTTTTAAGGTTGGCTCACTATAACTTTTTTATTGGTAATCAAATTTGTTTGAACGCGCTAATCTCTGGAACTGCCGTCGGATTAAAAAAACTCTTTTTGCATTTGATAGCCCAACTCTTAAGGAATGCTATAGGCTACTTAACATGACTCTAGAACCATTAGGTGACGAGCAAAACGAAAAAAAGTCTGAAAGAACGCTAAGCAAAAACGAAGTAATAGCTGGCAATGCAATGCGACGGGGTGGGTCGGAGGAGCAAAAAATTTCGACGCGGACGAAGTCGCGGGCTGAAGCTAGTTTATAGTAATATGTATAGATACATGATTTGTTGTTATATTTGAACAAAATTATTTAAAAAATATCCGGGCAAAATCCCGATCTATTCTGTAGAAATCTCACCGTGATTTATGTGAAGTGAGCTTGACGTGAGTTGTCATTCCACCTGATGCCAGGGATTGTCACTATTGACAGCTCACTTCACCCAAGTCTTTACGGTGAGATTTTTACAGAATAGACCGTCTGTGATCATTTATGTTTCAGAATGCTTGGACTACTTCCACCGACTACCTTACCCATGCCACGGTAAGGGTGAGGTGGAGCTCAGCAGGAGTTGGATAGAATCGAAGCAATGCCATAATGCCACCTTGAACGTTCAAGTCACTGTAGGTGGCCAAGATCCTCAACCGTGGAAGTTCTCCCATCTGGTATGATCTCAACGAAGATATATGCCAAAGGCCTTGAGTGGTTAGCTTGCGTGTACTGTGCTGAGCTCACGCAACGCGTCTTACGTCCACCCAGTAATAGGACTCGCCCATCAGGGAGCGCTGTCCCAAACACGTACAGAGATTGGAATAAGATAAAAAAGTATCAAACATGAACCCTGTAAAGGCACTGCAAAACAAAACAAAATTAATTTTAAGCATCCTCTTAAAGGGTCCTTGTACTCATCATTACGAAAAACTTTTATTTGGTTCCATAGTAAAAGTTGTTCATAATGATGAGTACAATGACCCCCTTAAGAAGGTGCTCATTAATTCAATTTAATCCTGTATAACTTCCATATAGCAACTATAATAATTTTGTATAACAATAAAGTGCATTGTTTTCTAGGCTTTGCTCGGGTATGGCGATACGGTGGCTGCAGCACAGTGGCTCTGTGAGGGTACAGTGATCAGCGAGAGATTCATACTGACTGCCGCACACTGCAGACACGCTGGTGTATTGTAAGTCTACATGCTAGATACCTTTACCTACTCGCAACCGGTGTGCGTGTATGACCAGCTGGTCTACTCGCAACCGGAGTGCGTTTATCACTAGCTTGGTCTACTCGCAACTGGCGTGCGTGTATCACCAGCTGGTCTACTCGCAACCGGAGTGCGTGTATGACTAGCTTGGTCTACTCGCAACTGGCGTGCGTGTATGACCAGCTGGTCTACTCGCAACCGGCATGATACCCGAGGAACTTTTTCAATACTATTTTTAAGCAGCCCAGCGCGAGCGTACCGGTCAAACATCCCCCAGACACAAACCGTCTACTTATCACGCTCGTGCTCATACTAACAGCGGCTTTTTAATTGTCTGGGGGATGTTTGGCGGCTACGATTGGTCAGGGCTGCTTAAAAATCGGGTTGAAAAAGTTCCTCGGGTATCATTCTTCACGGTGACATTTTTGCAGAGTAGACCAGCTGGTCATACACGCGCGCTGGTTGCGAGTAGACCAGCTGGTCATACACGCACGCCGCGCCGGTTGGATTTGGAGATTATTATTGATAATTAGGATTTGGAGATTATTATTTGAGATTTGTGTATAAAATATATTTCTGTAGTTAGGTTAGGTTTAAATAGAACTGAGTTTCAGTTGTCAATATTATACTTCCAAGCTTCGCATTTCATGCTCATACAAAGTTATACTCTGTCAGTAGTCAAATATGGTTTATATTGGTTTGTCTAAGGTGTTAAAAAAATTACTTTATAAACCATAGTAAAAGTTATTCAGTTCGATGGCTAAAGCACCTCTTAAAGTTTGTAAAATTATTATTTTAACACCTTATATATCTAGAGTGAAAATTGATAATTAACTACAATACGTTAATACAAGAAACATGAGATGAAGTCCTGGGTTTGATTCCCAGGTCGGGCAAAGTGTTATTGGGTTTTTACCATTTGGAATTTCTAAGTAGCATCAGCCCGGAGTCTGGATTTGTGCCCGGTTGATGGCAAAAGGCTATTACACACACCCCCGGTACACCTCTGCCTATAGATTGACCAAGACCGCTATACCGCGCCGTAGGTATGTGCGCGGCGAGACCGGGGGCAGTGCAGGCCGCTCATTCGTCAACGCTCACGGCGTCCCACCGCTCATTCGCCAGCACTGCACCTGCACTGCCTGCACTGCCTTGCCGCGCATTCCTAAGGTGCGGTACAGCGGTCTTGGTCAAACTATAACCCGTTATGTTATGTTACGTTAATACAACAGTTAATTTCCTCACTACAGTATCTTTATACAAATTATTGTTCCCCCAATCATTATCAGCGGCACAATCGCGTATGCTGCACTGGGCCTTCAAAACCACGTTGATCCCGAGAAACAGTGGAAGATATACAACATCAAGCGACTTATCATACATCCCGAATACAACGAACCTTCGTGGTACCACGACCTCGCGCTGCTGGAGACGGACACAGAGTGAGTATGATAGAATTATGCGCAGTTTTAGAGCTTAGTAAATAGTAGAATGTTAGGAGCCATCCATACATTATGTCAGTATAAAGGGGAGGGAGGGGTTGAACAAAGTGTGGCATCGTGTGACTAGGGGGGACGAGTTCTAAGCTTTGCGATATCACGATGTCGAAATTATTAAAACTCTAAACTTCAACTCGGGAAACCTTTAAAATACTACCATCTCTTTAACTAAATTGATGAAAATGTGTTCTTCGTTGTCTTAAGAACATTCATCATCATCACCATCAATCTCGGCAGCCTTTTTCGACCCATGGCTGAGTATAGGCCTCCTCCCTTTTGTGCCATGTTTCCTGGTCCGTCCGAGTCTCATCCAGGTCTTTCACGCGATCTTCGGTCGGTCGTCTACCTGGTCATTGTTCTGCCAACTCTCCTTTTACCGTTTCAAATCAAGTCAAATAAAAATTCATTTATTCAAACTAGGCTGAGAATCAGCACTTTTCAAACGTCGAAATTACATAAGACAGTCCCCCAAAACGCCCACCCTTCACCACAACCTCGGCAACCATTCCATTAGAGCTCTGCTCCACCTGCCAAGCCAAGTGTCTTGCCCATCTCCATTTCAGACCCGCTTCCCGTAGTCTTACGTCTTCAACCTTAAGAACATTGTATGGTGAGAATTTAGCGAGATATTAAAGAAAGAGCAAATCTTTTTTTTTCTACGACTGTTTTACTAGTTAGTATTTCGGCCATGGTACTTGGTTACAACGATGGCCTCCCTGTTTAGAGATAGGAGAATACTTTTGGCCATTCTGTGCCATTCATCACCTTTCAGAACATTATCAGAAATAATATCTAATCTAATTTAATTTAATCTATGTAACTTATTGTAATCAATTGAGTTTTCAATATGTACTAAAACAAGTAACTATGTATTACTTGTTTTAATTACACCACTGCCCAAAAAGGAGTGTATAGTTTGACCAAGACCGCTATACCGCGCCGTAGGTATGTGCGCGGCGAGACGGGGGGCAGTGCAGGCCGCTTATTCGTCAACGCTCACGGCGTCCCACCACTCATTCGCCAGAGCTGCACCCCGCCTCGCCGCGCATTCCTAAGGCGCGGTAGAGCGGTCTTGGTCAAACTATAATTCATTATTTGTGTTATTATCTGCGCATAAAGCACAGCATGCTGTGCTTCTATAAGTAATGAGGCGCTTAACTGTACAAATTATAAAGTGATAGTGCTGTGGGTCCCCCTAGAACAGCATCATGCTTAGTGGAAGCCTGCTTATCACAGTCACGACGTGTAGCTGCCGACTATTTGAGTTCTGCGCTCGTAATTTTATTCAAGATATCTTTCTTTTTATATGCACGTGTTTAAGTGACAAGTAAACCTATTTTTCTTCCTTTCTTCGATGTTCCAATGATTATATTTGTTCCCAGGATACGTTTTGACAATGAAATCCTTCCCGCGTGTCTAGATGTTGGTATTCTTGATATATCTCTAGCTGAAGCAGCTGGCTTACCTAGCGTGGATAGGAATGAGACCAAGGAGAATGAAACCAAACCAGACGACTTGCAAACGGTGAGAGAGGATTTTATTATCTTAAGCTGAGTATATGTGTACTATGTTCCGTAGTCCGTTCCAAAAGTATCAGAATCTGATGAAAGTGTTCTCTGTACTCGCTGAAGGGAATTAGTAACACATTCATCTATATTTAAAAGGTTTCAACTATGTATCTCACCACTATTTCCAACAATTATTATTGATTGAATAACATGATTAAATTGTAATTGAAAAATCATCGACGAAATTTGAGGTTATAAAATTAACCTCAATTATCAAATGAAAAAGCTTTAAGGTGATTTAAAATACGAAGGACGCAATCTGTGAGTGGCACTACCAGTTAACATCGACGGGTCCGTTTTCTACTCCATTTATTTACACTTCCAAATCAACAGATACTTTAGGAACAAACCATACACGTGTGTTTGCTTGTGGTGGCCGTATTTATGCAAATATGTGCCAAGGAGATGCGAGCACAGTTAAGGTGAACGCGCACCTAGACGCGTCGCAGGAGCCGCACGCAACGCAATCATTGCATTTTATAAATCTTTATATGAAATCCTATGCAACGTCGCGCACCTATCCGCCCCGCATGACCCACATTTCAGTAAAATGCTGTAGGTATACGGATTCCATCAGCGCGTGCGGATAACGACATCAAATTCAGACCGTTCGATTCGATGCTTGCGGCGAGTGCGGTGCGGGGGGCGCAGATGAAGTGATTCGTATCGTATTCTGTCCAAGATCGGATCGGAAGATGTAATATAATAAGATGTACAGAAGTGGATACGATTCCAACAGCACTATGCGTGCGGCGCGTTTGGCGCGTCGATACGGATTGCGCGAGACCATGAGAAAATGCGATGACTGCGGCGGCGTGCGGCTCCTGCGATGCGTCTAGGTGCGCGTTCACCTTTGTTGTCCGAACGTAGTTGATAACTTCACGCGGTTTCTGGTTGCTTGTTTCAGCGTATCCAACACTAGCGCAGCACTAGTTGATGTTCCATCCAAATTTAAAAACCATACAGTCCATCCTGAGCACGTGTGGACAAAATACTCTAAATTCCCCACACGAAGGGGTTTTAATAAAACAATTTTCCCACGATGAAATAAAAGGAAATCACATTACGGGCTCTAATCTTCGTTTCAATGAAAACAATAAATAAAGTAATATACACATTTTTAAAACCGTATTGGTTTTAAAAATGTATATATTAGTATGTTATATATTAGTACAGTCGCTCCATGTAAAATACTGGTATTCAGCTGCATCCGATTAGACTGGAAGCCGACCCCAACATAGTTGGGAAAAGGCTAGGCAGAATAATAAAAAATAATTGGTAATTTCTCAGGTACCATTTCGAAGTTTATCTACCTTTTTGAAAAGATCACAATAATGATAGCGACACATAAATAATAATAATATGTTTATTTACAAGTAACAAGACTCAATTGTGTTCATAACAATATTCCTTACCCCTGTGTTAGTATCTATTCTAATAAATTAACCTAAAACCATGAATACATGCGAGTCACTGCCACACGCCTACCACCAAGGTGGGCAGCTTGCAGCAGCGACCCACGTACAAACAATCAAGTCTGCTCGCCACACAGTTCAGAATAAGGTTGGGGCTGGCCCGCACGCGGCGTGCCAGGGTAGCGCATCGTTTTCTCATCGTTGTATAAACACAGTCGACTCGAGCTTCAGCAAACATCCCTCACGCGCTACAGAAGTGGGGCAATCCCATCAATATTCTGAATGCATTATTATATTGAATGCGAAAGACGCTGTACGATTTCTGCGTATAATCGGCCCATATAGACTGCACGTGTAAAAAGAAGTGCAGTATGCACAAAACAAGGTTATTTTTACGCCCTGTGAGCAACGTGCGAATCTGCGAGCTATCATATTAGCCCTAACCAATAGCGCCGTCCGCTCTCGCTCAATATCTTCATCGTCCTTCATTTTTTTTTCCTTCATTCCTTCCTTCCTTCCTTCCTTCCTTCCTTCCTTCTTCATCGGTCAAGACATGGCCAAGGTATTTAAACTTGTATACCCGTGTGAGCAGAGTTCCATTCAAATGGACTGGTGGTATAGTTTCTGGACACCGTCCGCCGCTGGCACCAAAGACAATGACCTCACTCTTACACGCATTGTAGACCAAACCATGACGCTTGGCATAGTCTTCACAGATGGCCACCGACCTCCTAAGGCCACAAACCGAAGCGCTCAGTCATCAGCGTAACTAATATTGTTCACACACACCCCATCAATGTAACAATGCCTGTTTGCCTATATTAAAAATATTTTCGCATATTATATATATTGATGTTTAACTCACCTGTGATGCTTAACGCTGTCGCTCTTCGAAGAGTGATAGTGTTTAAATACCTCGGCCATGTGGTTACCGAGGATTTAAAAGACGATGGTGACATCAAAAGAGAGAGGAGAGCGATGGCGGTTCCCTGTAACATGTTGGCACTACTCCTTACAAATCTGCGTGCCAACATGCTAGAGGTAAAGATTACACTCTTTAAAGTATTCTGCCAAACTCTCTACATCTGCAATCCTGTGGGTCAAATACACGCAGCGGGCCATCAACGCTCTCCGAATACAATATAATAATGCGTTCAGGGTGCTGGTGGGACTCCCACAACACGCTACTGTAATGCGTCTGCGATGTTTGCGCACGCGCACACAGACGGCTTTCACGCTGTGCTGTGGCGCCGTATCGCGTCGCTGATGTTCCGCACGCGTGGGAGCGCCAACACCAAACTGAATGTGCTCAGCCACAAGCTGGACAGCACTTTCTGGGGCACTGGGTTCAAGCACTTAGTGCGTGTGCCCGGGGCTCCAGAGAGCGGCAAATACTTAAATTAATATCCTAATTTTCAATACTAACATAGTTTTAAGTCGTTCTACTAACAATATGTATGGGCCAAATATGCTTGAAATAAAATGATTTTATTTGATTTATTTATTATTATTGTATGTCGACTTCCAGGTATTCCTAGATCAATTGAATCGAATACAATGCATGGAAGCATACACACCAGAAAATGATCTAATACACGGATACGACCACAAGACGCAGATGTGCTACGGAGTGCATAATAACACTGGCCATACTTGCAAGGTCATTACTTTTTTGGTGACTCCACCGCCATTTTGTCATTTTGTTTCGGAAAAAATGAATTGGAATGTGAGAAGGATGCATAGCCGCCCGCGCCTCGACTCGACATACAGACCATGCCTCGACAGTGCCGCGACACCGCCACGACCTTGCCTCGACTTACCAGTGAGCGACGCGCCTTAAATCGCTCTGCAGAATCACGAACATACTTAGTACCTACTTAACTGTATTCTTAGTTCTTAATGTGCTCTCATTGCTCTGCTACAATAGATCTATAGAAAATATGTTTTTCAAAATCAAATCAAAATCAAAAGTCATTTATTCAAACTAGGCTGAATATCAGCACTTTTTGAACGTCAAAATTACATAAGACAGTCCCCCAAAACGCCCGCCCTAGTGCTTTAGCTGTGGAGAAGAAGTGGCGCATCAAACTCCCCAGCAGCACAGTTGTCTGTTCAGTTAAAAAAAATGAATCTATATAACACTGCGCATTTAGGTACATGACGCAACACAAAACATTAAATTAAATTATTTGCTATAAGTAAACTAGCACACGCTAATATACCAAAAAAAAAAAAAAAATCGAAAACTAAACCAATCTGTAACCATTGAGAGTGCACTGTTTACGTCGTCAAAATCTTGTCTATTCCTGTCTACTTTAAAAATAAGAAAGGTGTAATCTGCAAACAGTACAACGTCACAGATACCCTTTAAATAGAATGGTAAGTCATTGATATACACTAAGAACAAGAATGGACCCAGTATTGAACCTTGAGGTACACCTAACTGAACTGGTAGCCCGGAAGATTTCACACCATTTACATCTACACATTGAAACCTATTATGTAAATATGAATGAGCTTCGTTTTCTACACCGTAATGATGTAGTTTACGCAAAAGCGTGTCATAGTGCACGCAATCAAAGGCTTTGGAAAGGTCACAGAAAATTCCAATAGCATTTTGCGAGTTCTTTGAATCCCTTTACAGAAATAAATATAATTTAAGTAGTTTACATGGAGCTAACATATTT
Source organism: Dicycla oo (assembly GCA_948252095.1). Lineage (NCBI taxonomy): Eukaryota > Metazoa > Arthropoda > Insecta > Lepidoptera > Noctuidae > Dicycla > Dicycla oo. The sequence continues at coordinate 18,732,323 of OX411736.1, read as the reverse complement.
ACTCATCATCCGCAGCGCATCAGCGGAAGTCCATTACAAATAAATCAGTTCAGATGTCAGTATACCGTAGTCGGAGTGACGGGGTATTCCTCAGAATGTGGCAAACCAGAAATACCTGACATCTACTCCAGGATACAGCACTACGTACCTTGGATCGAGAGCGTCGTGTGGCCAGACAAAGACTGAACAATTTTGTAACTGTATATTCTATATTCAATAAAATGTAGATCGTTATTTCATTTACATATATATATAGTTTTATTTCAAACTTCTACATTCCAACATTTTACAGTATCATTTTTGATGGCTGCTTCTTAAATATTCATTACAGTTCCTTTCTTAGCATTGATGTTGTACAAACAGTTAATAAAAATGTTACACACGGAATTCAACCAAATAAAAAAGCCAATTTGATTTCATACAGTAAAATAATAATATTTAATATTATACTAACATCTTTTCTTGATTTGCCTTACGTGTAGCGGTGATAACCAGATCCACCATACGATGTGAAACCAAGGTCCTTCTGATTGTGGCCATCACCGTAAAATTTATTGCCAGTGATTGGGCTGTCACTTGGAGCCGGATAAGCGATTACTCCTGGATAACCAACGGATGTAAAAGTATCATCGTATAAGCCATCTGCATAGTTGAATTCATTACCTGTATAGGCTCCGCCCACAACAGTCCTTCTGCCCATACCGTCGTCTCCTACTGCAGCAGGTCCAGCAAGAGGCACACGTCCACCGATATCTCCGCCCAACCTACCACTACCAGACATCCAAGTTCCACCGAAGGTCTTTGAGTTGCCGCCGCCGATTTTCCCACCAAAGCCTCCACTAAAGCCCAGGTTTAAACCACCTTTCCCAAATATAGTCTTTTCGACACCCAGGTTGAAACCGTTGTTAGGACGAACGTTATTATTAACATCAGTGTAACCGAATGCTTGCCCCTGAGAATTAATTTGAGCTTGGCTGTAAGCCTGAGCGTTACCGTTGGACTGCGCTTGAGCTTGTGCATAGGCTTGTGCATGAGCTTGAGTTTTGATCTTAAATTGTGAGTTAGTCTGAGCATGAATCATTGCCTGAGCCTGTGCCTCAGCCTGTGCTTGAGCAAAAATTTGGTTTTGAATAACGGATTGAGCTTTGGCTTCTGCCTGAGCTTTTTCTTGAGCCTGAAGTATTGCCTCGGCTTTTCCAATCGCTTTAGATTGAGCAAGCGCTTTGGCGTGAGCTTCAATTTCAGCTTGCGCGTCAGTTTGCACACCAGAGTCGTAACTGTACTGATTGACATTCGAATGATTGTCAAAATTATAATTACTGTTTTTATTGGAATCTATCATACTTTGATTTTTTTTTAAAGCTTCCATCTTTGCATTCGCCTCTAAATTAATATTTCCATTGACATTTTTATCAAATTGAGTATTGAACTTATTCTTGTCGTTAAAATATTTCTGAATGTCAATGTTTTGAACACCGTTTTTAGTAACGTTGAAATTCATTTTATCGGAATCTTTCTTTAACGTATTCATATCGAACTTATCAAACGTGTTACCTTTGATTCTATGGCTACCGTTCTTTATTACGTTAAACTTACTTTCAGCTTCGAAATTGAAATTACCTTCATTAAATCCGTTTATTTTAAATTTACTTAAGTCAACTTTAAACTTATTGTCGCCAGTGAATTCGTGTTGATAATTGCTCTCGCCATTTGTAATGTTTTCAAAGTTAAAATGGTGAACTATATTGTCGTAGTAGAACTTGTAAGCCCTTACGATGTCTTCAAGGTTGAACTTTGTTATACCTTTTGATTTAATACTAAAGTTTTTGCCACCTTCTTTGCTGCTAAAACAGAGGAAACTAACTTCATCATTGGCTTCAGTACCTTGACATGAGTAGCTATCCGCACTCGGCTTGTCGATACTAAACGCGAAAATTGTGTTATTAGTATGACTACTTTCCTGTATATCGCGCACATTAGAAGCTTTTCCTCCAATACTGCTAGTGCCACCCAAAGCAATAACAGTATTTTCACCATTTCTTGTGTAAGCATAACCACGGTTGGTAGTGTAGGCACTTTGCAAATTATATTCGCTATCTGGATTCAGGGGTTGACGAAGGTTTTCTGGTTTCGTAAATTTGGATTCTCCTACTCTTCCAATGTAATTCTGATGCCTTAGCCGTCTAGCTCTATCAGCATAAGCTGCTTCATAGATTTGATTTGCTCTACTAATATTATCCGGTTTTCTATAACCTCTTCTGTTATTGCTGCTACGTTCCTCGTTATAACTTCGGTAAATATCATATGATTCACTGGGGTCATTGGCCTGACATATTGTGATGTGTTTGAGAACTAGAATTAACTGTAAAAAAAATCATTAATTAGATATATTATTTTCTGAAGTCTAAGGGCCGGTTGTTTGATCCGTAGTTAACTCAAGCAATGGTTAAACATAGTAACTAATGATTTAATTTTGGCTAAGCGTGAAAGTCTAAACATGAATGTATTCATGTTAACTCATTCATTAAAAAATAGTAGCTAATGGCATTTTGGAAAACATATTTAGGGCTGGTTTTTTGATTCGTAGTTAACTCAACCAATGGTTAAACACAGTAACTAATGGTTGAATTTTGGCTAAATGTGAAAAGCTAAACATGAATGTATTATACTAAAAAAAAAATAGTAACTAATGGCATAACTCATTGGTTAACTACGCAAAACCGGCCCTTAGCCAAAATTCAACCATTAATTACTATGTTTAACCATTGATTGAGTTAACTGCGGATCAAAAAACCGGCCCTAAGGTACCAGGAGTTTTATTTTACTAATACACTGCTACACACAATCAAAAAACACAAAACAAAACACAATCTAAAATATGTACTAGATGGTATGAAATCGTGTCCTTATAATTACAATATCCATAATTGCCATCGTCGGTTAATCCTTGCTTGTAACTTGATTCAGTAGGTCTTTTAGCTATTAGAAAGCACGAACACTAATTCGTGCTTTCTAATCGCTAAAAGACCTGCTGAATCACACTAGTGATAGAGAATAAAATTATGAACGCAAGAAAAATGGGTTTAAAAAATAAGTCAATGTAATATATTATAATTTAAATTGTTGCATATTTTAGTTGCATTGCTGTGGAGCTAAAGTTGCGCTAAGCCCGATCCATTTCCCATATTATTGTAAACTAGCTGTGCCCCGCGACTTCGTTCGCGTGGAAGTCGTAAGATACGCAATGTAATAAAAATAACAGCCACATTTTAATAAAGCTCCCTCGTCGCAACGCGGCGGGGTGGGGAACCGCCGCGTTGCATCGCCCGCCCACACTATTTGTTCACAATTTCATGGGTTTTAACTTTTTGCGCGGAACCCTAATTCTTTTTTAAAATAAAAGTAGCCTTAATTACTCCTCATAACATCAGTTATCTGCCAGTCCCGTCAAAATCGGTCCGGCGTTTTGGACATTAGCCGGAACAAACATACAGACGACAGACAGACAAAAATTGTCAAAATTGTTTTTTTGTTTTTGTTATAAGTACCGTGTATACCTTAATATGCATTTAGTAAAAAGCAGTTATTTTGACATTACAAACAGACATTTCAATTTTATTTATCGGTATATAGATTAAGAATGACATTTGTGTTTTTGCTAAAATAAAATAAATGTTAAAGAATGCAGGAACCACGAAGCTGAAACGCAACCGGGTAGTACAAGTATGGTAGAAGAAAAGGGAGGCCATGTCCAGCAGTGGGTGATTCGAGACTGAAATGATGATCCAGAAAGAGCAAAAGATCCAGTACAGTATTAGAAGTACGTAGAACGTATTGAATTAAAGCTGTTTGGCCTCCGCGTGAATCCGTTGGATGCATGCGAGAAGCTTGGAATGTCGCTGTCGTTGAGGCAATGTTTGCGGATGCCTATGCAGTGGTCAGAGATGATAATGATACTATTATCGATATTAAAAGCTTCTAAAAACTTACCAGAGTCTGATACAGCCATATTAAAAGAATGTCTTTCATTGTTTTATATTCCAGTTAGGTACGCGCCGAGTTTCTATGGTCGCCAGTTATGATATCGGTGACCAAAATGGCTAACTTTAATTAAAAAAGCAACATTAATATTGGTTAGAAAGGTATTAAATCGAATTTTGTCATGGTCTTCCAAGCAAATAATTACTAAATAATACATAATGATAAGAACTAGTTAGCGAAACGTGTTAATTTTTAAATAATTTTTGGTTGGTTTTAACCACTGCTATGCTTTTGAGATAACTGGTACTCATATTATCACCACCATCATCATCATTATCACCAAGATTATCACCATGATTATCACCATGATGATCATCATCCTTAGCTTCATGTTCACTGAAGCGTATAGTTGTTTTTTTATTTTCTTCCTTACCAATATTATCAGTGCTGAGTTTAATCAATAGTTCACCAGATATTGATTGATTCACAGATCCTGCATTAGATCTTACATCTTTGCAATCTTCATCATTGACAGGTTTGTTCTTATCTTTTGTATGAGATACTGCTTCTCTAGTTATCCTTTTATCTTCGTTTTTAGTCTGTTCTTACTTGCTGATACTCTCCTCGTTTATTATTCATTAAAGTTTCGTACTTTTCAGTCAGTAATCGTCTTGCAGTAGAAATCTGTTTCAGTGACGAACTGATTTTTTATTGTAAAAGTACCTATCTTCACCATGGAAAGAAGAAAAGAAAGAAATAAACACTTTTATTTAGCACAGACTAAAAGGCACACAAGAAAAGGTACACAGCAGATGAGTTTCATGGGTTTCTTTTTTCTTCTTATTTATATAACTGTTTATTTTTAAGTACTTCTTTCTACAGTCACTCGTTTATTTATTTATGTATGTCTAGATCAATCAAACAAGTAGCATTGCTCATTTTATTACATGCACTTTGTTTTTCTAACTCATCATCATCTGTCTAGTCTGGTCTAGCCTTTTCCCAACTATGAAAGGCTGTGCTTCCAGTCAGAGGCAGCCGAATACCAGGATTTTACATTTGTTCTCAAAACTATTTGAAACACAATTTCAAAAGCATAAAGCAAGAAATATTTCAGATTTTCTTATTACTTATCTATATGAATAAAAATCAATTACCCAATGTATGTATGTAAGCGCATCACTCAGAACGTTTGCGGGCAACGCCGGGCACGAACAGCTAGTTACACGTAAAATAATTGGGTTCCATTACTTTTTCTCAGATATAAATAATATTGACTTCGCCTAATAATAGGTTTCCAAGTGTTTCTAATTGCAATATGTTTATTAATAATTGATTACAACTATTAGAAAATTTTCAATTTAAAACTTAATTTAATTAAATAACTAAATTCAAGTATTGGAAAATGCAATTTTATGCAATTTTTTTCACAGTTTTTCCTAAAATGGGTGAGCCGAGCAGAGGCAGTAAAATACCTACTGTTACCAATGTTGTTCCCACTTTTCGTTAATGATAAATTGAAAATGAACAGACAGCTATGTGGTCAATGGTGACTCAGTGGCCCCAACATCCGAGTCGTCGAACATTCGTGAAATCGAACCAAGGCGCAACTTTGTGCAATACCTACATAAATTTCCTCACCTTACTCTCAAATCTTGAGGAACAATAAAACAGGTCAAGAGCGAGTGGGACTCGCGCACCGAGGGTTCCGTACCATCATATATATATAATATTATATATAAAAAAAACTGTGCTATTTAGAGACATCGTTTTATTTTCCCTGTAATCTTTACATAAACTTCTATCTTTTATAAGATTCATTGATAACAACTTGTTATGTCTTAATTTAATTTGATTTATTACATTTTAATATTGTGTAAAACCTAACAAGTTTATTAAAAGTCATTGCATTGTATAACGTCCAATCAGAGCAGAGGATAGACCATAGATATATTTATATTTCTGTGGGATAGACCTAGAGTGGGGTCGAGGCGCCATCTTAACGTTCGCAAGGGCTCATTCTTGTAACGGTAGTTGATCGAGGTGGATCATAAGTTGTGAAGTGAGATCGGTGTCACGAACCTGTTGCTCCTTTATAGTTAAAATGACCTAGTGATTTAAATTGTAGAACCTTAATAAAGCCGTGTGGAAGTGTAAATAGTATTTTGTGCTTGCATATCCCAATGACGGCCACTAGACCCGACGTGAACACTAAAGACGATGTCGTAGAGAATGGTGCTTCACCGACATACATATTTTTATTTCTTTCTTATTTGAAAAATAGCTGGGCAAACGTCATCTAAAACGATTCCAAATTTCAAGTTGATAGCATTAGTGGTTCTTGAGATATCCAGCTGTGGTAGACAGACAGACTGAGTCGCACCATAAGGGTTCCTTTTTACCGTTTTGGTACGGAACCCTAAAAAGAAGAAGACATGATGTGACTCCTCCAACCCGCACTGTCCCGCTTGGCGGATTAACGGCTCACTCCCTATCACAGAGAGGAGCTCAGAGTACTAGCAGTAGCAACATTAGAGGCTGATTATTAAGCATGGAAAACCCTGAGCAGACAATTCCAATCTTGCTTCTTTTTTTTTATAAATGGCATCTCGTAGTTGACCTAGAGAGGTCGAGACTACTTAACCGGACTATCCTGTGGCTGCCTTAAAATTACTCAAAGCCTCCAGCCAGGGGATCTTGCTTCGTGGCTATGTACGGTTTATATTTTTTATACGTCACGGGCTATTCTTTATAGCTCGTGGCAACATACTTAAGTGGGTAAGAGAGAACGGTGTTGCTGTTGTATATCCCATCTCTGGTTATGGCATATGGCGAAAAAATATCTTGCTGGAGAAATCTAATTTAAATGGTTTGCAACCGAGAACAGCGTGATGATCGTTCTTCTTCATTATGAGTACCAAGGCCTTTGCCCTGCATTGGAACGACTCTGTTATTTTTAATATTAATTCATAATAATAATAATCGCTTTATTTTCAAACAACTGAGGATCATAGATTAAAATACACAAATAATCTGACAAAATAATAATCTATTACTTACATATTAAAAATAACATCTAACATTAAACTATTGACTAATAAATACGTAAAGTCGGCGACGTATTACGCTGAGTCGTGGTGTCAAGTAGCTAAAGTTCCTCCTTCATAAAGATCTCTAGATAATGAGTCGGACCCGCACCACAAACGACTTGAAGTGAATCTCAGCGCACCAAACGCAGGCGTGTCTTTTTACCGCTAAAAAGAGTCGTTTCGCCCAAACTCCTACTTTTCGGGGTACATCTGTTCCTGTAACTGATCGACTTGAGCTCCTAGGCATGGAGTTGACATCTGGTCTCAACTTCGGCGCCACCATCGAGTACAAGGCCCAAACTGCGGCCAAGAAACTGGGCATCCTAAATAGGGTGAAGCGATACTTTACGCCTGGACAGCTTTTAACCCTTTACAAAGCGCAAGTCCGATCCTGCATGGAGTATTGCAGTCACCTTTGGGATGGATCAGCTAAGTACCAACTAGCCGCGCTTGACTCGGTGGAACGCAGAGCTAAGAGGCTCATTGGCGACGTAAAACTGGTGGATGCCAAGCTTCATAGCTTGGCTCATCGCCGCAAGGTTGCCTGCTTGTCGGTCTTCTACAGATTGTACTTCGGAGAGTGTGCCCGAGAACTCCACGACCTCATTCCACCGGCCCCCTTCTACCACCGGACATCTAGACGCACTGCCAGTTACCATCCCTACCTGGTTGCTATTCCACCAATTCGCACTAAGCGCTTCCAAATGTCTTTTATAATGCGCACAGCAAAAGAGTGGAACTCACTACCTGCGTCTGTGTTTCCGAACGTATACAACCCTAATCTCTTCAAAGTGAGAGTGAACAGGCTTCTTCTGGGTGAGCTCACTCCATCGTCGACTTTGTCTCTGTCACCTCTGACCTAGACTAGAGTCAAGAGCGAGCCCATCACAAATAAAAAAAAAAAAAAAAAAAAACCTGCAACTTCTCGACTCTCAAGGTGAACATGGTCTTCATTCGGATGTATTCCACGATGTCCTCTACCTTCTTGGAGTGAAGTAATCGGGACACGTACAGCTGGGTCTATGGAATATCGGGACGCAGATCGTATCCGGTCCATTCAATGCTGTTCCGCACTGATTGCTATTTTTTTTAGTTGCGAAGCTGGCTTCTTCTTTCGCTATTTCTCCACTTTGATAAAGCCATCTTTATCGGCCTGTCTTCGGCCTCATACCGTTCGTTCGTTACCGTATTGTTAACGGTGGTAAATTGTAGATCGTTGACGGTGGATTGCGATGCTTCCGTCTCTCGCGCCGCCACAGGGGAGTGGCTGGAAAACCCTGCGTGGAGTAATATGCGGAGCCGGATCCATCACCTACACCTGGATCCCGCTACCTACGTCTGGAGGACCTACAGGATAGTCGTGTTCGTTAGGCGGCGTAGATCTTTCGCGCGCTGGATATCAGAACCACGCCCGGCTCAACCGGCTTTGTTAAGAACTCTTCAATAAACGATTTGTAACGTTAACTTGTCCATTTATTTTTATTCACCACCTAGAAACTCGCTTACCCGTTACACTCACATGATCTAACCAAGATTATGTCTGGACTTTAAAAGAGACTGTGACCTCTGAGTTTGTTTCGGCCTTTCTTCTCAGAGTAATCAGACAGGAAACACCAACCTCATCTGGTTTTAAAATATGATGGTCGTGTAAAAGTGTTTGTACAAACCTACTTACAGAAATAATATAATTTATCTATCCTGTTATTTGTGCCCCAGATCCTACAGTCACTATCAAAGTGACCTCAGCACTGATTGCCACCAACGACGCAAAAAATGTGGCGAAGTACTGGTCCAAAATTAAAAAAACAAACCGGCCAAGTGCGTGTCGGACCACGCACAAAGAAGAGCTCTGTAGTTGGGATGAATTTATCCCAATAACAAACTTAACATTGTACTTGAAAAACATGTTCTTCCGTACATTCCAACTGCAAATGTAAGTTTGTACGCACAGTATTGAGAAATTTACAATGGTATTTTAAGACTTCTTATAGTTATCTGTTAGTGTTTTTAGGTATAGAACTAATTTCTGTATTTTTTCAAAATTTTAGGCTCTGTAGTTTTGGAGATAAGGGGTAGGGAATGGTAAATTTTTATGTTTTCTTAAATAACCTTAAAACACTTTATTTTAAAACTATAAAGGTATTAATTTGAGAATATATTTATTTTCATATATAGATATGTCATACGGTACAGTTTGCAAAACTTTTTTTTTCATATTTGCCCCTAAAAGTGACCCCATACTCAAAATTTATTTATTTATGTTACACGTCCATGTTTGGGTCACACAAATTCATCTGTACCAAATTTCAACTTAAGAGGATTTTGAAGCTGTAAATTTTCTTACAAAAAGCGATAACGTTTTTCTCCCCGTAAACATAATCTAATTTTCATATTTTTTTGGAAAAGTTGTAGGTATAATGAACAACTAGGTCCGTACGTTTTTATTATATAGAAATATTGCATACGATGTAAGTTCTATATATTATTGACATAAAAACTTCCTCGAGCGTTTTTTTTTATTATTAAATTAAATTGAATTATTAAAAAAGAAAAACATACAGACCTAGATTAAGGTGTATTGAATATAATGAGACCAAAATTGTCTCATTTCGTAACGGTTTAGGGGGGTGAAACCGTTATCGCCCGAAACAATATTTATGTAAATAATTCTATGAAATGTAGGTAATTGCCTCCAAGACTCGCGCCGCGTATCAGCACTTCACAATCCTCTTAATAGATCCATTAGATTCAGAGCAAATTGGCTGTGACAGACGGACTGACAGACAGACAACTACACGAGTGATCCTATAACGCTTCCGTTTTTTCCTTTGAGGTACGGAACCCTAAAAATGTACCATTGACACTATCACGAAGAAGAAGCATGGTTTTGCCCAAAGAGATCTTTCACTATTCAATTATAATAAATCTGCTGCTGTACATATTATCGTCTAGGTAGGTCACCTCATTCGTCACGATTTAATGGAATTTAACTTTAGATAAATAACACTTCACTACTAACAGCAATAATGACAAATGTCAAATTAATCTTCAAGTGATGTAGCGTTTAATAACGAGACATTTCCGAAATCAGTATTCGATTATTAATAACGACTGTTCAATTATATACACTTCGCGGATGTAAGTGGCTACACATAAATGAGACTATTAAAATGAATCACGTATTAAGGTAAAAATAAATCTACTTTTACGCAGTATATGTAGCGTAAAGTTTATATTTTATTAATTTTTGGAAAAAATCGCGACGCCATTTAATCTGAGTAGACTTAAACATGTCTTATTAGTTTCTATCTCTCCAGAAAATGTAGTCTTCTAAAACTAAGAGAGAGAGGGAATATAAGAAAAGGTATAATCCCGTCATCATTAATAGCTATTAGCCTGTAATTGTCGCATTGCACTGCAAAGGAAGGAAGACCTAAGATCTTCTCTAACAGAGAAGGAACGAGCATTGCTCACCACGTTTGGTCATTGTGGGTTAGAGATTCTAGAAGAATTTAGGTGCAGTTTCCTCCACTTCCTCCCTATTTTCATGTCTACCTTCCCTACTTTCATGACTACTGAAATCAATTTAACCTCACCCTTTTTGCCTCGTTCGTTTTTCGGCTGTCTTCCTTTCCTAGTTTGCAAATATTCCATCCGGCACCCTAATGGCGTAACGCACTATCGATCGGATTCTGAATCATTTTGAAGCATAGGTACTGGTAATCCAATGCTTCATATGTTCCAAAAAATTGTTTTCTCAACATCGTAATTAACACAATTAATGTTTTGTCTGATGTTGTCCCAACGAACGGACGTGATAGTTCCAAACTCTATGTTCACGGCGCTAAAACAACTCTTGTGCGCAAGAGCATCTTTTACATGGCTCCGACCATATTTAATAAATAGCCCAAAGCATGGAGAACATTGATTGTATCTGCTCTTAAATGCAAATTAAGGGCTTTATTAATTGAAGGGACATAAAGTATTTCAGAGTTATGAAAGACGACAATATTCCTCGTTTTTGAAATGATGATGTTGCCTTGTAATAAGATCACTCCATACTATTATATATAATGTATTGTGTTTATTGTTGATGGAATTACAATTTGCAATGACTTAATTAATAATAAAAGTAATTTCGATTAATAAAGTCGCAGTTTGTGATTGTGCACCATCTCTTCTAACCAATTTGTACACCACGATACGCGGCTGAACATGGTAGAATATTTCCGTATTTAATATCTTGTATGCAATGTATTACACCATGTTTATACAAATAAATAAACTTACTTACTTGAACTGTAAAAATGAAAGCGATTCCGATTGATAGTGTGTTACGCAATTAGGGTGCTGGGGCGGCAGTCTCGACATTCGTAACGATAGCTTTACGAATGAAATCGCTCGCTAAGTCCTAATGGAGTACTAAGACGGTCAAAATAGCTTGACTAGCACGAAAAAACCATTTACATTTTCAAACCAGTTGCGGCGAGAACCGTTTTTTTTATTTAATCATGTTTTCCAATTTTCCTCGTTATTCAAGGTTAATTTGAAGTGGCCAATAATTGTCTTTGAAAAAACCTAACTATTACCATTTTGCCCGTCTAGGTACCCCATTAGGACTTAGCGAGCGATTTCAGTCGTAAAGCTATCGTTACGAGTGTCGAGACTGCCGCCCCTGGACGCTGGTCTGTTTCACAATATGTATGTAAGTCCGTTCTCATCTAACTGTTATTCGATCTTGCGCCCTTCTGTATCATTCTTTATTGCACTGCGTCCATCGTTCATCACATTCAACTAATACCTCTTTTCTGTAAAAAAAAATTGGGTGGCTTCCGACATAACTTCCAACGCTTCTCCTTCCGTCTCAAACTTGAATCCATATATAATATATTGTTAGTCGTTTAAAAGTTTAAAGCTGCATTTTCTACTGTTGGATTATGTGTAATGAAAATCTGAAATTGCATTCTAGACTGTGTAAATGAATTCATACGTCCAATAAGCTCTTATGTACTGGGTAGCTATTGTTTCTAACCCTTCTGAAGAATTTAGTCATTCTTAGCACTCGGCATCATACGTGAAACTGCATGCTAAAATGCATTTAGTTTCAAGCTGTGCAAACGTCGCTTGAACGTTTGCAGTTTTTGAGACGAGTGCTATCTGTAAATCAATGATTCGTCGTTTTCCAATACTTACAAAGACCTCTATTTAGGTTAGCTAGGTATTAAGGAAAGTGACCATTTAGACAAGCTATGTTCTCAGACATATGGATCTCCCTCTTTTGTCATTTTGCAACATTATTATGTAGATAGCTACCAAAGGAGATGTTCCAAAATGTATGGACCTTGGGCCAGGTACGTGTAAATAGTGAAATACATTTAAAACAGTTCTCAACTGTCCAATTACTTTAAAATGGCTTTGTTTGCTGGTAAACCACAATTACTTACACTTAAAATTGCAACACAACAAAAACCCGTCATGGCTGTCATTTTATTTTATTTTATTTTATTTATTTGGTAAAAAAACAGTTATACAGTACAGCATTTACAAAAAGTAATTATAATTCAGTAGAAAAAACGTATAACCCACACTATTGTCCACGAGGTGACATCGGAGTATGATAACGAACGCATGTTAAATGAGAATTTAAATAAAAAATAATGTACTGTTGGATGCTACTACCCAGCCCAGGAACGCGGGGGAGCGGTCACTATAAAACTGCCGCAGGTGGCGGGTCGGGCTCCCCCCCGACCGATCACCATGTTCGGCAAGCCGATCCCTTGGGAGACGCGAGCCAAATACCTCGGTGTGACCCTCGACCACCACCTCTCCTTCGCTGAGCACATAAAGCAGGTGCGTTCGCGCGCCGCTTTCGCTCTCGGTAGGCTCCACTCCGTTCTGAATGCACGTAGCAAATTGTCACTTAGGTGCAAATTGCGCATTTATACAGCGTGCATTCGCCCCATCATGACCTATGCGGGTTCAGTGTTTGCGCACGCAAAACCTCACCTCATACATAGGATGCAGGCCCTCCAAAACCGTTTCCTCCGAAAGGCAACGGGAGCCCCTTGGTTCGTTCGGAACGAAATCCTCCATGTCGATCTCGACATTCCCACCATCTCCCAGTTCTTGAAACGCAATTCCAAGCGTTTCTTCGACTCAGCCACCAACCACCGCAACCCTCTGGTTGTCGAGGCGGCTAGCTATGTCCCCTCTCTTATTAGTAAGGTCCGCCGCCCCAGGCTTGTCCTCTCAGATCCCGACGACCCCATAACTCTTCTCCAGGAGAGCAGTAGGGACCGTAGGAACAAAAACAAATCGACATTCCGACCTCGCCGCCGAGGTCCCTCGCGACGACCCCGTAATAATGGTCCTCCCCCCCGTCCCTTGCTCGGGTATAATGTGCCAGCTGGTGGCGTAGCTGAGCCTGTAGCTTTAAACTCCCCTGATAATAATAATTCAAATCTGATCCAGCCTGTCCCATCTTGCTGTCCTCCCCCCAGCGACGCCCTAAGCCGAGGCCCGTTCCCCACAGGGGGAGCCCTTAGCGTGTAGTCGCTTAGTCTGTAAGTTTTTTGCCCCTGGCTGGAGGCTTTGAGTTTTTCTTAAGGCAGCCACAGGATAGTCCGGTTAAGTAGTCTCGACCTCTCTAGGTCAACTACGAGATGCCATTCATAAAAAAAAAAAAAAAAAAAAAAAGGGTCGGGCTCTCTTTTTCGTTTGGATTGCGTTGCGTGCGGAAGCGCTGTCCGTCTGCCGTTCGGTGTAATCTGCTAAATCTGGTATCTCTGTATCTCATTATTCTCTTGTTGATTTGATTCGTGATGATTTTGTTCCTCTGATTGTAATTGTCTTAAGTTTGATAATCATTTTTTCCAAAACTCATGTGATTAGTTTTTAGGTTAATAAATAATTCTTTTTTTTATTGTGATTTCACTTCTGTCCTAACATCAGAAGTGGGATAACAATCCAACCCCAATTTAGGCCCCTTGACCAGTTTGAATTTCATAACAGAGAAATTTTGTCGTTACCCACGTGTGAAATTTTTTTAATTTTTTTACTTTGCCTTTTTTCTCTTTTGTTGTTTATTGTTTTGTGTACAAAGAACTTGTTTTTGCGGTTGAATATGCCTTACACGCATAGTTCACGGAGCAGATCGCGTAGCAGATCGCACCGCCGGCATCGTAGACACGATCGGTCGCGAGATAGCTCACGAAAACCTCGGAATAAGTCACGTAGTCGTCGCGAACGGACTCCATCTAGAGTACGATCGAACGGGAGGCCCCGCTTGTGTCATACGTTAGCCAAACACCGCGGTCTACCCCTGCAGAAACGCGAACGATAGACACGATCTTATCCTGTCTGGAAATGATCGAGAATAAATTCACATCTACCCCCATTCCGCAATCGGACCCAACGGTGCCGTCCGTAGCTCAAGCTATAGTAGATGCGATCCACTGCATAAATCCGGGACGTCCCCATTATTTTGTGTCAAACTTTGACCCGTCTATCCATGACGTGGACTCTTGGTGTGATGAGGTGGATCGCGCACTAATAGCCAATCGCTGGAGTGACAGAGAATGCCTGTCACGCGTAGCCGGATGTTTAAAAGGCGACGCGAGAACTTGGTTAAACGAATGGGTAACCTCTGATAGATCGTGGAGTAGCTTTAAACGCGAATTTAAACCACTTTGTCCCCGAAAATTAGATTACGCGACAATACTTTTTGAAACAATGAATACGACGTCTAACAAATTCACGTCGTACGCTGAGTACGCGAGACGTACCCTGCTCCGTTTACGCATTGTCAAAGGCCTTAGTGAGGAGTTAATGACGCAAATAGTGGTCCGCGGCATAGACGGTGCACAAGTACGGGCAGCGGCTGCAAACGCAGAACTCTCTTCAGAAAATCTGGTGTCCTTTCTGTCTATATATGCGAAACCAGATCAAACGAAGGGTGGCTCGGCTAAAACCACGGCCCACCCTTTGTCACCAAAACGCGGTACAGAACATGCAGATTCGAACCAGCGCAATAAGATCTGTTATAACTGTAAGGGCCAAGGTCACTTGTCTCACAATTGCCAAAAAAAATCTAAACCGTCCGAGCCAGTGTCGAAAGTACGTCCCAACGTTCCAACTTGCACGTTCTGTAAAAAGACAGGGCATACGGAGGACGTTTGTTTTGCCAAAGAAAGATCGTCTGGACCACAGGGTCAGCAGAACAAACGCAACGTAAATTTTTGTCAGGATCCTGCGGAAGAAACCGCGACATAACCACAGCAATAGTACACGGCATACCGATCGATGTCTTAATAGACAGCGGCGCGCTTAATGTCTCCCTCATATCGTCCGACGCAGTCAAACATTTGGCTTGCGCAGTAAAACCCACTAAGTGTGTATTGAGGGGTATTAGTAACCACGAAATTGTGTCCACGTCTTACGTAACCCTTACGGTTGAGTTCGCTAATATTGCGCTAGAGGCTGATTTCGTTATAGTGCCAGCCGCGTATATGAGTACACCCCTGATAATTGGAACTGACATTTTGAATAGGGATGGCATAACGTACATCAGAACCAAAGACCGACAATATCTCACACGCACGCCTGACAGTCGGAACACGTCTCTTGTGTTCACGGTCTCTCAAGAAACTGACATACCTATAGTTACGCCACTACAGGGAGTCGAGCGGGACTCTCTTAAGAGAGTAATTGATGATTTTGCGGAGTTTTTTATAACAGGCACGGCGACAACTACTGTCACTACGGGCGAAATGCATATCAACGTAACCAGCGACGTGCCCATTACCTACCGCCCTTATAAACTTTCAATTGCTGAGAAAGTTAGAGTTCGCGAAATCATCAATGACCTTCTACAGAAGCGTATTATTCGAGAATCCGAATCCGAGTACTCTAGTCCGATAATTTTAGTGAAGAAAAAGGATGGGTTGGACCGGCTTTGCGTTGATTTTCGCGCTTTGAACAGGGTGACTGTCAAAGAGCGATATCCGCTCCCGTTAATAGATGACCATATCGATCGTTTAGGTGACAAAAACATAACGAGATACTCGTCTCTTGATATGGCCTCTGGCTTCCACCAGATAAAGATTGGTGACGAATCAGTCCATCGCACTGCATTTGTGACGCCCGAGGGGCATTATGAGTACTTAAAAATGCCATACGGTCTGACAAATTCGCCCATCGTGTATCAACGCATCATCAACAAAACGTTGCGCAAATTCATCGACGCGGGACAAGTTCTGGTTTACATAGATGATGTACTGTTGATGAGCGCCACAGTGGACAATGGTGTCGATCTGTTGCGACAGGTACTTACGACCTTGACCAAGGCAGGGTTTTCGATAAACGTACGCAAGTGTGTCTTTCTCACCACCGAGGTTGAATATCTTGGCCGGATAATAAGCCAAGGTCAGGTTATACCGAGCCCTCACAAGATTCAGGCATTAGTAGACTCGCCCGCCCCGGAAAATGTCAAACAAGTCAGACAGTTCCTAGGACTGGCCGGTTACTTTCGGAAGTACATTGAGAGCTATGCAACGAAAACGATCCCAATTTCACAATTAACCAAAAAAGGTGTTCAGTTCAAGTGGGGTCCCCAACAGGAAAAAGTGCGACAGGAAATTATTTCAATTTTGACTAATGAGCCTGTATTAGCAATTTTTGACCCAAGTTTACCCACAGAGGTTCATACTGATGCGAGCAGCATCGGTTATGGCGCAATTCTTTACAAACCCACCCGAACGGTAGTAAAAGAGTGGTGGCTTACTTTAGCCGGACCACTCAAGGCGCAGAGAGTAGATACCACTCTTATGAGTTAGAGACGTTGGCGGTTGTGAAAGCATTGCAGAATTTCCGACACTATTTAATCGGACTCCAGTTTAAATTAATTACAGACTGTAATGCTCTCAAATCCACCGAACGTAAAAAGGATCTGCTGCCGAGAGTTGCCCGCTGGTGGATGTACCTCCAAGTTTTTACCTTCGAGATGGAGTACCGAAAAGGGGCGATGATGTCACACGCCGATTATTTGAGCAGAAACCCCCTTCGTAAGGTGCTTCATATCACACAACGTCGCAATTGGGCTCAGATAGCGCAAGCTGCAGATGAAGAGACACGGGAGCTTCTCCAAAGACTTAGAGAAGGCGGCCTAGATCCAAATCGCTATGTCGAGAAAAACGACCTTTTATACTATAAGTACACTCCGATTGGCGAGCAACCGCGTTTCCTTTGTTTTATTCCTCGAGGTCACAGACTTAGTCTGCTTCGAGTGTTCCATGACGAGCACAGTCACATTGGCTATGACAAAACCTTGGACCTAATCCTAAGGCACTTTTGGTTCGCAGGCCTTAGGCAATTGGTTAAAAAGTACCTCGAACATTGTTTGATCTGCATCTCCAAGAAACGGGTGTCTAGGGCTCCACAACAAAATATAACTTCGTGGGAAAAACCCGATCAACCTTTTTCGGTTGTACACTCAGATGTACTAGGTCCACTTCCCGAGTCAAACGGCTACAAGTTTGTTCTTATTATTGTGGATGCGTTCACTAAGTACACGCTCCTTTACTCCATTTATAGGCAGGATTATAGTTGCAAAACTTCCGAAAAATTCTGAATAATTCCGGAATACTTCTGGGAAAGTTTCTTTAAATCAGAATTATTCAAAATGAATTTAATTAAGATTTTTATTTTTTTTGCTGAAAAATCATTTTTGCATCGATCGTCGATCGCCGCCGCCGCTGCCCCTCTGTGCGCCGGCCGCTGCCGCCGCGCCGGCCGCGCACGCCCAACTGGCGACTGCCACGAGTCGTGCGTGCAGGCGATGGCGGTGTGGGGTGCGGTAAGAGGGGAGATGCTCCTCGGAGAAGTTTTCCCCCCCGCGAGAAACATTCGTACCCCGCAATCGAATGTTTCCGCCAAATATTTCGCCCGAATAATTCAATGGGAATAAACGTTGAAATATTCCCAAAGTTTCGGAATATTTCGGAATACTTCCGAAATATTCGACGGGAATGATTCGGAATTTTTTCCGCCAGCATCTATAGGCAGGATGTAGAAGAACTTTTAAGAGTGTTCACGAACGCAGTTTCACTTTTTGGTGTACCAAAAATGATTGTAACCGACAGAGGCAGAATGTATCAGTCCACTAAGTTCTTAGATTTTGTTAAAGATATGGGATCGGAGATACACTCGGTTACTGCAGAGATGCACCAATCAAACGGCCAGGTCGAGAGGTACGCTCGCACCGTTCTAAACCTTCTTCGCATCGAGACCAATCACAAAGGGGCAGCCTGGTCCGAGACGCTGTGGAGACTCCAACTTACCCTTAACGTAACCAAGCAGAAGACGACTCAGGCATCGCCGTTAAATCTGCTGGTGGGCACCGACGCGACAACCCCCATCATCAGGACACTGGTCCGTGATGTTACTTTGGAAGGAGTACAGCCGAATCGTGAAGCACAAAGAGAGTTACGCCGAGCCCGCGCGACTGATCTTTTAAAACAAAACCAATCCCGACAGGATGAGTATGTAAATCGAAACAGACGCGCACCAAAAGTCTTTAATGTGAATGATTTGGTTTTCGTCATAAAGTTTTCGCAGGCAACTGGAAAAATGGACCACGGGATGAGAGGGCCGTACAAGGTCATACGCGCGCTGCCAAGTGGGCGGTATGAGCTGCGCTTGTTGACCGGCTCCTATGGCAAGACGACGCAAGCTGCTGCTCAGTACATGGTGCTCTGGAAAGGGGAGTGGTGTCCTGAGACTTGCGCTGCATTCTTTGAGCGTGAGTGTGCTTGCGTACCACGAGTATGAGGGGTCTGCATTGCCATAGAGGGTTGTGCAGATCTTGAAGTGAGACAGTAGACGGAATCCGAGACGTCTACGGCAGGTAAACTGCGAGGTACCTGACCGGTCTCACAAAGAGTGGCCTTGCCACCCACGTAACGGATGTCGTTCCCGTATAACGTGTGTTTTGACGTGTAGAGGACGGACTGCGAGACGTTCCTTTCGGTGATTTGGTAATCGCCCTACACGATGGGTCATGTAGAGGACGGACTGCGAGACGATCCTTTCGGCGTTCTACGCCCTACATGACAGCGACTGAACATGGATCCATGTGTGTTGAATGATGTATGAATGTTGATGACATGAGTAATGACGTTTCTGTGTGATGAATGGAACTCTATGGAGTACTGAGATAACGTCTTGGTATCTCATAGACTATTTAGCTAGTCAGTTTATGAGTCTGGAGAATGAAAGAAAAAGGCCATGCAAGACGAATTGAGTGAAAGCAAAAGAATAGGCAAACGTGTTTGCTCTCTGAGAGACGTTAATCTTCCTTGTTGGTTTCACAGAAGACGACCTAACTGAAGACACCACTTCCGCTCATCATGGTGCAGAGCCAGTCGCTGGACCCTCCCGTCCAGCTGACGAAACCTATGGAGCAACCATCCAGAGCTTGCCGGACATTTCTGATGCTGTCGAGGACGACGCATGATCAGGATGGCCGTGTTGGATGCTACTACCCAGCCCAGGAACGCGGGGGGAGCGGTCACTATAAAACTGCCGCAGGTGGCGGGTCGGGCTCTCTTTTTCGTTTGGATTGCGTTGCGTGCGGAAGCGCTGTCCGTCTGCCGTTCGGTGTAATCTGCTAAATCTGGTATCTCTGTATCTCATTATTCTCTTGTTGATTTGATTGGTGATGATTTTGTTCCTCTGATTGTAATTGTCTTAAGTTTGATAATCATTTTTTCCAAAACTCATGTGATTAGTTTTTAGGTTAATAAATAATTCTTTTTTTTATTGTGATTTCACTTCTGTCCTAACAGTACATATTTAGAAGAAAAACACTATATACCGACGAATCGAAGGAAGCGGATGACAAGAGCGACTCTTATGGGCGACTTGCAAAAGATTGTGAAACCATTCTTTTAAATTTAGATTGCGATAGCGCGAAAATATCAAAATCAATGAATTGTGAGTTATAGGTTTCTAAAAGTCGACGGAGAGGGGCTCGCACCCCAGCCTTCGTTCTACGTTTTGATTTATTAATGACGTTTGACTTGTTTCATACTCAAAAAGAGGACTGAAGTGATATTGTTGTGACAGCTGACAGTCCTCTTTCTAGGATCAGTGGTCGATATATGGTTTACTGTCATTGTTTAATTTTATGCACAGAGTAACTAAATCGGTGAGACGACATGTTGAAAGTCGATAAAAATAATTGATAAATATAAATTCCCTACCACAAAAAACCTCAGAAATGAATGATCTGTATTTTTCCCAAATTCTACGGATGTTTCTCTTTTTTTTTTTTGAGGTAGTGTACACAGACCTGGCCCATTTTGAAACAACTCCTTTAATTTGCTCACGAGAGAACCCAGGAAACAAACCCACTCCATCACTCATATTTAATAGTAAAATGTTCCCTGAAGTGTTTTATGGAAAACATCTTAATAATCAGCTCTTATCACTTTTAAATTAAGTAATTATTTGTTAGGCAACCGTGACAAATAGCCGTTTATGTTCCAGTGTTTAAGTTTGCTATATGGCACCTTAATAAAGTCAACCAGCCTTCGTCCACCGCATCATTATGTACTGGACCTTGGCACGAAACTGGAACTGATGATGAAAATTTACCTGGTAATGTACACACGTTTCATTTCATTGCATTTACTCTAGTTAGATCAGCCGGTACAGGGTTAGGACGAATTTCACCAATTAAACTGAAGGCGACCAGTACGTTTAAACTGCGTTCAAGAGCTGTCAGTGTCATCATTGTTGTGGTTATTGAGAACGTAGTTGTATCGATTTTCGGACAAATGTTTCAAGCCAAAGTCAGACGATATTTTTTTTTAAATATATCATTCAATATACTTACACGTGTTCTGAAGCTACAAACATGATTAAACTTGATTTTTAAAGGTTTAATTGTTTTCTTGTTCACGCAGTATAGATTAGACCATGAGGTCAGCCGGACTATTTTGTAACAATCTCACCGTGTTAACATAAAAGAAGTGAGCTCAAAGTGAGCTGTCATTCCACCTGATGCTAGGGATTGACACTATTGACAGCTCACTTCACATAAGTTGTCACGATGAGATTTTACGGAATAATTCAGCTGAACACCTTAATTAATTCGAGAGAAACAACCTTAGACATTTAAATCGTCATCACCATCAAGATTTTACATTCTCAGCATCTCTCAGTCTCTCTTCCTTCAGATAGAAAATTATAGCCGTTGCTGGTTCAGGATCTTAGCTTATAAGTGATGCATGACTTGTTTAGCTAGAGCTAAACAAGTCATAAAATTTACTCTCTTTTGTATTTTACTGTCTTGGATGGTCACTTTCTGCTCCTCCCTATTTGTTCATTTCATTTATTCCAGTCCAAATCTTTCCTTGTTTTCTACAAATATCATTGCTGAAGCAATTCTTTTCCTTCGTTCTTCGTTCTGTTCCTTCAGATAGAAAATTATAGCCGTTGCTGGTTCAGGATCTCAGCTTATAAGTGAAGTAAAATTACATAAAATTTACTCTCTTTTGTATTTTACTGTCTTGGATGATCACTTTCTGCTCCTCCCTATTTATTTATTTCATTTATTCCAGTCCAAATCTTTCCTTGTTTTCTACAAATATCATTGCTGAAGCAATTCTTTTCCTTCGTTCTTATTTGTTATATTTCCTAATTTATTTATTTTTTAGTTAAGTAACCGTACATATGGAATAAGAAAGTACCTACCTAACCATTAAGGGGGAAGCTCCAGGTAGCCTACGAAATTCAAATTTTCTTGTTTTTTGCAATTTGCAAGTGAGTACTAGAATGTATGTTGATTAAAAAATGATTCGCGACCATAACAAGTCTGTATTTATAGAATTATAAACATTAAAATCATCAATACAACTTTCTAAGTTCCTATAATCCTAATGAATAATTATTGCATGAATTCTTGATATTTAATTACAGATTCTAATGATTATAATTTTGTAAGTACATATATGTTACGATCGTAAAAAATCATTTTTTAATCAGCATACAACTTTATACTGACTATCAAATTCCAAAAAACGCAAGAAAATTTGAATGCGAAATTCTAATAGATATAGTAAATTTGAATTTCGCATTCAAATTTTCTTGCGTTAACATTGGTGAATTAGATTCTTACAGGGTAAAGGCACGAGTGAAGAATGAGACTGTTGGACATTAACTTACCTGGATCTGTTGAAAACTATGTAGGTAGGAGTAGGTAATAGAACGATAGAACCTACATAGCTTTCCATTCTCCCGATGGCAGCACCCCCTTTCATTCTCTGCGCACACACGTACACTCAACACTTCCCACATTTACACGTGACACCCATTTCACGCCGCGACACTCCACACACAGACATAACACATACATCTACACACCACTATAACTCACTATCATACACTTATGTACCTAAACAACACACATACCTACACACTATTATTAGAACTTAAAACAGGATATTTACCATGTATTATTTATAATATATTAATTGTTTTGAGTTTCCGATATTTCGGCACTGTTGCAAGTGCCATGATCACGGATAAACTGAAGTTATTGCGGGTGGATGTTTACGAGCAGACAAAACGGTCTACCCTCTTTCTTATTCGTTTAGTGCGATTGACACCGCTACCATTGTCACTTGTTACACTCACAACTCGATTCTGTTCTCGACACACAAAACTCACTGTGTCCGCTCGCGAACTTTTTCGGTACAATTGCGATCTTTACACAATTGGACCACAGGATTCCAGGCTCTCGACAGTTGAAACCCATTCTCACGGTTGAAGTTCTTATATTTGGTAATCTCAATCGATTTTCTCACCAGTCTAGGTATGTAGTGATTTTCTGTCGAGATGACCTGACCTTATGTAACTCAATCCAGTGGTTCGATCCGGATTCTAAAAGATGTTAAGCTATGGCCGATTTTTGTGTATCGTTGTTTCTCACCGCCCTTATGTGTTCCGATATTCTACACGCCACAGTACGCTTTGTCTGACCGATATATGACTTTCCACAGCAGCAGTCTACTTTATAAACACCGGGTTTTTCCAGAGGGAAGTTGTCTTTCGGCGAACGCAGCATCTGACATACTTTCTTGAACGGAGTGAAAATAGTTTTTACGGCATATTTCCGAAGAATATTTGCAACCTTATCTGTTACTCCCTTCACATACGGCAAAAAACCGGTTGCCTCTCAACCTCACACTTCCGATGTTTGGAAATAGGTTTTTGTCTACGCTGTGCGATCTTCCTTGTATATCCATTCCTCCGTAGGACATAATGCACGTGTGTGTACTCATCCTGTAAATGTTTCTCGTCGCATAAGTCATATGCGCGGTTGGCGAGCGAAGTCACTACAGAGTTCAGCTGTCTGGGATGGTGGTGCGAGTCGGCATGTAAATATCCAGATTTCCAGTAGACTGAGTGGCCTAGAGAGCCGTCAGTTTAGTTTATCCTTGATCATAGCGTATTGCAGTCACCTTTGGGATGGATCAGCCAAGTACCAACTAGCCGCGCTTGACTCGGTGGAACGCAGAGCTAAGAGGCTCATTGGCGACGTAAAACTGGTGGATGCCAAGCTGCATAGCTTGGCTCATCGCCGCAAGGTTGCCTGCTTGTCGGTCTTCTACAGATTGTACTTCGGAGAGTGTGCCCGAGAACTCCACGACCTCTTTCCACCGGCCCTCTTCTACCACCGGACATCTAGACGCACTGCCAGTTACCATCCCTACCTGGTTGCTATTCCACCAATTCGAACTAAGCGCTTCCTAATGTCTTTTATAATGCGCACAACAAAGGAGTGGAACTCACTACCTGCGTCTGTGTTTCCGAAGGCATACAACCCTAATCTTTTCAAAGTGAGAGTGAACAGACTTCTTCTGGGTAAGCTCACTCCATCGTCGACTTTGTCTCTGTCACCTCCGACCTAGACTAGTCAAGAGCAAACCCATAACAAATAATAAAAAATAAAAAAGATTGTAAGTTATTTTCGTGTCTTACGACTTCCACGTGAACGAAGTCGCGGGCAGAAGCTACATAGTAGAGATTAAACCAAAATAAAAGTTAACTATTCTAGCGCAATTAATTCATTGTGTGTGTGAATAATTTAATGATAATAAAATTTATTTGATGTTAATCAAATGCAAACAACGGAATTGTTTTATTGAAAATTCTTATATTGGTACCATTTGTATTTATTTATTTAACCGTTTATGTACCTACACACAAATGAACAAACAAGAATAAAGGAACTGAAAATTACGTACAAAGGTGATGCTTATTTCTAATACCTAACTACATTTCAAAATCATACCTTTTTTAGGCCGAATGTTTGTTTATCACCCTACTTTCCTATAGAACCCTATTATTGTCTTTCTAGTTGTCTATTAAGAGTACACAAATTATGAAAATTAAATAAATACTAGCTTTAACTATTATTTTCAGTTATTTTTCCTCGCTGTAATCGTTACCTGTCAAGCAAATGAGGTATCATGGCGTAGGCAGCAGAATGCCTTCTCTGGGCACAGAAAAAAATATCTCAACCAAGGGGCCTACTCAGATGAAGGAAGTGGCCGTAGCGACAGAAGTATAGGTAGAACAGCATACGATGGGAGTGTTTATGATGTAAGAACAAGTGGTCTCAACGATGACGTGAACCCTGCCGGTAACCCTTCTCATGGAGATAACGTCGGGACCCCGTCTACCCTTGTTGTTGGGAAACTGCCAATTGGAAGAAGTCATACTCCTAATGCCTGGAGAGTCAGTCCGAACAAAGGATCTGATGTTACCAGAGCAAGTGGCCAACCCCAGCGAGTTCCTGATATAAACAATAAAGCTACTCTTCCAAGAGCACATAAGACTAAAGAACCTTTTGTTTGGAATCGAGCTCGCTTTGATGATGCAGCTTCCAATGGCAATGTCGTTCAACAAACCAGAAGCCTACCATTAGAAGTAAGTGGCGTTAATCAAGCTACGTTTGTTAGCAGAACCAATAATCTTGACCAAGGAGCTAACGTCTTAAGAAATAGTGACCTAAACAGAGCCAGAAGCTATGGCCAAGAAGATTATCTTAACAGAGCAGATGGCCTTAGCCAAGCTGATTACGGAGCTAACGTCTTAAGAAGTAGTGACCTAAACAGAGCCAGAAGCTACGGCCAAGAAAATTATCTTCACAGAGCAGATGGGCTTAGTCAAGTCGATTACGCAAGAAGAAAACTTGGCTCGCCAGTTCCTGTTGCTAGAGCTAGAAACTATCTAAATAACTTTGATGGCGTTGCTCAAGGGCTTAATGATGAAAGAACAAGTTACTTTGATAGATCAGCTCCAATAGTGAGAGCCGGAAACTATGGACAATACAATTTGATTTTCAAACCAAATCCCGATGTGACTAGAAGTGACCCTAAAAATTACATTAGTCCATCAGATAGTATATTACCAGAAGCTCAAATGAGTCGACACCGGTATAGGCATTCAGAACCTGAAATTGAACGCAAGCAACGAGAGCAGTACGTTTCTTCACTTTTAGATATTTCCGAAAGAAGCGCTATCAAAGATAACCACAATGACCGTACCAGCACTAACAAGAAAGTTAATAATCTCGCCAGCTTTGACCCTATTGATGAGTACAGTCTCCTTAGCGATACTTACGGAAACCCTAACGATGGATACAACGCCCCTTATGATGGCTACGGGATTAACGAGGGCTCCAAAATTTCTAATCAAGGCCCTAATAATGGATACAGTGGCTTGGATTATAACATACTTGCTCCTGATTTTGATAGTTCCCACAGTAGTGATGATAACTCCATGATAAAAAATACGGTCACAAACAGCGCTTTAATCGCTGCGTATAATGATAGCACTGCCCAAAATATTTACAACAATACTGATCAAAAGACGATCTCAGATCGCTGGGGTTTTTTTGACGACAATGATGATCACCGCGGCTTCCATAATACGGACACGTTTTTTTCAGAGGACAGTAACAAGAACGATGACATTCCTGATGTTGTTGAAATAAGCAGCAACAAAGCCCCAATAAACTCTAACCGCGAATGCTACTGCACCACTAACAACGGTCATCGTGTTTGTAACTGTGACCTGAACCACTGTGAGGGCGCGAACTGTCACCGAGTCACCACCCAAACACAACCCACCACTACAACGACTTGCGAACTTTGTAAACCTAGAGAAACGACAACACTTAAACCCTTTGTTTGTGACATATGCTCGAAACCACCGCCACCACCTCCACGACCAAGATGTGATTGTCATTGTGAACCCTGCAGACCTAAATGTGACCCCTGCAAACAAAAACAATCTAGTTGTGAATGCAAACAAAGCTGTAGCTGCGGATTCAACTGCTGTGAAAGTGAAAGCAGTTGCTGCAAGCATAGTAGCAGCAGTTGTTGCAAACATAGCTGCCACAGTTGCAATCCGAAAAAGCCTAGCTGCAGCTCCTGTGAGTCCGATCAAGACTTTGGGGAGAATGGAATCAATTATTATGGTGAAAATGGAAACAACTACTATGGAGACAATGGTAATAATGCTTATAATAACTATTACAACAAATATTATAACAATCAAGCAACCGCAGCATTTGATGATAGTGTTGGTGGTCAATACCATGCCAATGCATGGACCGGAGCCCACGAGGCGGCGGCGGTAGGAGGTGGCCACATCACCGGCCGCGGCAAGAATGTTTCTGAACAATCTGGCTCCAGCGGCGGAACAGTAGCCTTATACGCTGATACCAACTTGGACGATGCCTCCATAAGTAGCGGCAAAAGTAGCAATGCTGGCAGCAGTGTGAACAGCGTATCTGGGTGCAGTAAAAGTAAGAGCAGCGAGTGCAGCAGTAGCAAGAGTAGCGGTGGCAGTATCAAGAGCAGCGGGGGCAGTGTCAAGATCAGTGGGGGCAAAAGCAGCAGTAGTGCCAGCGTATACAGCAGCAGCGCCGCGTACGGTGGCGGCGGCAGCGGTAGGAATCCTTACAGCCATTTCTTCGGTAGTTTCAGCAAAACCGGTATCTTTCCAAATAACCCCATGATGGGTCCGTTCGGCAGATAACACAATTTCTAGTTAAGTTACTGATTAATAAATTGATTTTTGGATTCTTGTGTTGTTTTATTGAAAGCATTCTTTGAATGTTTATTTAATTGGCAGGACAGTATGAAAGGTAACTAGTCAGACGAAAATGTGAAGACCCAAACTATCTAATTTTGGGTCTTCGCAACTGGTTTCTGCTTCTCAGTTGAAGAGACTGAGATTCCTCTGTTTTTTATATAGGAAAAGATGAAACTGTAAAAGCGCTGAAATGTACAAAAGTACGAGGATTGTAGGGTATGACAGTATTCACTGAAATGCCAAAGGGCGCTGACGGGGTGCTAGCAAGCCTGCGGTGCCTGATCTCTAGTACATGTTGAAGGTGGAACAACCTTACCGATTGCAGAGTATGAGCAGGTTGGTTACTGGAAGGTATTCATAAAGATTACCTAACCTACTAGGTAGTTCTGTTGTATCTACTCACTAAAGATGATTGATAGATATGTCAGCCACACGTCAGTAGTAACACTGTGACCTACAAAAACCGCCTTCAGAGTTTACAGCTACGACATAAAGGCGACAATGACAAAATGTGACCATGAACGTGCGGTGACTGTACCTGCTACACGTGCAAAATCCGGATTATTCCGATCTGTCACCCTGCTTTGTCCCCTTAGAGGAACAACAGATCGGAACAAAAAATTGATCTGTCACCCTGTTAGCAACGAGAGGACAGTTCGAACTTTTAGCAACTTATAAAGTTAGAGAAAAAGAGAGACCGTAGACCTACGTATTTGATATTAATTTCAACTTGATACCTCCACGCGTTCCGGAGAAAAAGGGTCTTGACAGACTGACAGATAGATGGACAACAAAGTAATCTTATAAGGGTTGCATGGCGTCCCCACTATGCAACTCATAGTCTTAGGTTAGAGAGGATCCAGAAGAGATTTTTATCCCATCTTGCCTATTCTGCGGGATTACTAAACCCATTTTTGTAAACTGAAGCATAAATAAACTTATTATTATTATCTCCTTTATTCATTTTTTTTACATATAAATTATATTTTTAAATATTAGAATTAAAAAAAAAAACATTTAAAAATATAAAAAATAGAAATCCACCGGCATGGGGAACAGGGTCCAAGCTACCGGTGGTTAGGGTCCCAGAGACAGGAACCTCCTCACAATACGCGCCGTATCAAGGAGTACTGCCTTCTGAATCAGGCCCTTCACCCAGCCACCCAACGAGAGCCTCTTGAGATGTTGGTCGAGGCTCTTAGCGATAAGGCCATTGACCGTAACGACTATCGGCACAATGATTGCCGAGTCCACATCCCACATAGCGACAACCTCGTGGGCTAAGTCGAGATACTTCAATTGTTTCTCCTTCTCAGCCTTCACGAGGTTCTCGTCATGCGGGATAGTGACATCGATTATCATTGTGCGGCGCACTGATCGATCTATTACCACTATATCAGGCTTATTGGCTACAATAGTCCTGTCAGTGATAATAGATCGATCCCAGTATAACGTGACATGGTCATTCTCGAGAACTGGGTCGGGCACATACCTGTAAAACGGTACCTCAGAGTCCACAAGGCCGTATTTCAGAGCAAGTTGCTGATGGATAATCCTGGCTACTTGATTATGCCTGTGCAAATACTCGCCGTTAGCTAAACGAGAACATCCAGAAGTAATATGTCTGATAGACTCACCGGGATAATGGCATGCCCGACATATGTCGATCGTCCCGTCTTTCATTATATACTTCCGGTAGTTATTTGTTAGCATAACTTCATCCATAATCGCACAGACTGAACCTTCGGTTTCCCCAAAGAGGTCACCGAAGCGTAGCCAGGCCACGGACGCTAAGAAATCTACGTCGGGCCCATGAAGGGCCCGGAAAAAGCGTCCGTGAAGCTCCTTGCTTTGCCATACTTCCTTGCGGTCGTTGGTACTAAGCACCACAGGTTTGCGCCAGTTCTCTTTAGCCAAGGACAACGGGGTGAGTCCCTTGTCCACTGCAACCACATCTCGGTGCATACCCACGTCAGCCTTGAGAAAATATTCTCTGAGACTGCACACCTCGCGGTTGTGGAGGGTCTTAGCATTTAAAAAACCTCGACCCCCGCACTTCCGCGGAATGTACAGCCTCATGACAGACGAACGTGGGTGATGCATCCGGTTTGCAGTCAGCAGTGACCGGACTCTCCTATCCAGGGCGTCTAGTTCCGTCTGGGTCCACTTTAGTATGCCAAAGGAGTACATCAGGACCGGCATGACCCAACCGTTAAAGGCGCGCACCTTGTTGCCGCCTGACAAAGAACTATTAAGTACCTTTTTCAGGCGACCGAAGAAGCGCTCCTGCAACGATTGTTTCATGTCAGGTCCGTTAATGCCTAACCCCTCTGACATACCCAGGTATTTGTAGGTATCAGTTGCGGAGAGTGATCTCAGGTTTATAGAATCTGAGAGTTGTAGTCCCTCAGATTCCACAATCCCGCCCCGCTTTACATGCATGACTGCACATTTATCTACACCAAATTCCATCCTGATGGAATCACTAAAAGTTTTAGTTACTTTTAGTGACTCCAGCAGTTGCAATTTGTTGGTGGCAAACAGTTTCAAATCATCCATATAAAGCAGGTGGGATATTACCTGACCCCCTCTTCGCAAAGGACAGCCCAGCCCTGTACCCTCCAGCAGAGTGCTAAGAGGGTTCAAGGCTAAACAAAACCACAGTGGACTCAGACTGTCGCCCTGGAATATTCCCCGCTTAATCCTAATAGGTTCGTTGCTCCCCTGAATTTGTCGGCATCCTGGATAGCGAAGAACCGTCCTCCACTGCCCCATACACGTCGTTAGGAAGGTGCTCAGAGTTGTATCAATTTTGTACAACTCTAACACCCTCAAGAGCCATGTATGCGACACCGAATCAAAGGCCTTCTTATAGTCTATCCAACATGTCGACAAATCCTTTCGGGATCGACGGACCTGTTGGCTTATGGCCATGTCAATGAGGAGTAGCTCCTTGGTGCCGCGGGACCCATTCCTACATCCATTTTGAGAGACAGACATAATAGAATTCTTTTCTAAATGAGAATTAATTTTCTCTCTCAAAATGGATGTAAGGAGTTTATAGACCGTCGGCAAACAAGTGATCGGCCTATAATTTTTGGGTTCCGTGGCATCACCTGACTTATGGAGCAGGTGAGTAACTCCTGTTGTAAAGAGCTGTGGCAGTGACCCAGACTCTAAGGCCGACTGGAATTGCAATGCTAAGCACGCATGTGAACTTTGCAGCCATTTAAGCCAAAAATTGTGCAGTCCGTCCGGTCCCGGAGATTTCCAGTTCGGTATCGGACGGGCTGCACTGGCTACATCGGAGGAAGTAATTATTACTTCTTCCATCTCCGGTATGGCGTCACACACGCGCTCAACATCCCGCATCCATTCAGCCTCAGTATGGCAAACGGGCACCGACCAGATGTTACGCCAGAATATGCTAGTGGCATCATCATCCGGGCGGCATACGTCTGCCATATTTTGCTCAGGTCGCTCCCATGCTCTATACACCCACCTTTGATCACGCTGGAATATGCGATTCTGGGTATACCGCTCAACCCGTCGCTTATACCTACGGATACGGCTTGCCCATGCACAGACCTTCTGCTTCAGGAAGTCAATGCGCTCTGTGACACGGGACATATATTCCTGAGGGCTGATTCCAGTCCCCGAGAACGCCCGCCTCACAAAGCGCATCACTCTAGGGCGAGTATTGCCCTCCCTGAAGCAGTATAGTTTGCCGATGAGCACCCTGGTCCCCTCGATACGCCGCTCGATCCTGCACTGCCAGGCTGGAACAGCGGGTTTTGGTCGTGTAGCTATGTCACAATTTGGAAATTTGACATTGGCTACACGACACGCCGCAATAGCCGCGCAATACAAGATCGAGTGCGTATCTACGAGATCTTCGCTGCTTTCAAAATAAAAACCAAGCAGCGAATCCAAGGCACACACCATCGCCCTATTCGTTCTGTGCATAGGCAAGCGAGGTAAATGTGGTCTAAGTTGGACGGGGGCAGTTCTAAACTCTCGAATCGCATCCTCCAGCGCGCTCCTCAATCGTTCGTTACACTGGCTACTTACCGTAACAATCTCATCGCCCCCCTCCTCATCATTAACATAAGACCGCGGTTGGGTTATGTCACTGACTAGAGGTTGTACCGCGGTCTGTGACGGGACAGGGACGATACGATTGCTCAGTACCTCTGAGCGCAGGCTATCAAGCGCGGCGTCGTCCAATCTGTGATTCCGTTGGATAACCCGCACCTGATCCGAAAGTCGTTGGGCCGAGACGTTAATGGCTGGTTGAAGCGCCTGGAACAGAGACAGCATCCTATCGCGGTACGCAGTGAGGTTAGTTCCCCCCTCTGTAGCCCCGTAATATGCGCGCATGACGTTCTCATTCATTTGTTGAGTCCATTTCATGCGCTGCACACAACCACCGGCAGCGGGGACCCGGCTCGGGGCCTGTTGGCCCCTAGATCCCATGCCGTTCGGTGGCCGGCCTCTTCTCTGCCGACGAATTGGTGGTGGTGTTGTCGGCGGCGAGAAGTATTCGTCGCTCGAGCTCGACGCAACTGCAGCAGCCGGTATCACAGGACTCACGTCTGGATCTGGTTCCGGTAAGTCTGGAGCAGGTTCCGGCAACTGCGAGGCGGAGCTGAGCGACGAACCCGAAGATGTTGGGCGTGTGTTTCGTCGTGCCCGACTTCTCGTCAGCATTGTGCTTGGTCTTCTATTCTCCGTGTCATAGTTCAGTAGTGTAGTAGTAGGTGGTAGTTTTATTCTTGCATCCTGGTTTGGTTTTTATGCCAATTTTGGGTTGGGTGAATTGGTGTAGGAACGCAAAACACCACATTATTGCATTAATGTTTAAAAATCCAGTAGAAATTACACGGAGAAAAAATTTTTTCGACCGTCAGCTTGACAGTCGGGCCACAGATTTATTATTATTATGTCCTTTATTCATTTTAAATAACTTATGAAATACATTTTTAAATATTTTTTATAAAAAACATTAAAAAAAAACATTTAAAAATATAAAAAATAGTGATCCGCCAGTAGCGGGAGCAAAGTCCAAGCTACCGGTGGTTAGGGCTGCAGAGACAGGAACCTCCTCACAATGCGAGCCGTATCAAGAAGTACTGCCTTCTGAATCTGGCCCTTGATCCAACCGCCTAACGAGAGCCTCGAAAGATGTTGATCGAGACTTTCGGCCATCAGGCCATTGGCCGTTACGACAATCGGCACAATGACAGCCGAGCTCACATTCCATATGTCAACAACCTCGTGTGCTAAGTCGAGATATTTTATTTGTTTCTCTTTCTCAGCTTTCACGAGGTTCTCGTCATGTGGAATGGTAACATCGACTATCATTGCGCGGCGCGCTAATCTATCTATCACTACTATGTCAGGCTTATTGGCGACAATAGTCCTGTCAGTAATGATAGACCGATCCCAGTACAACGTCACATGGTCATTTTCGAGAACTGGGTCGGGCACATACTTGTAATATGGTACCTCAGATTCCACAAGATTATATTTCAAAGCAAGTTGCTGGTGAATAATCCTGGCGACTTGGTTATGCCTGTGCAAGTACTCGCCGTTAGCCAGACGAGAACAACCAGAGATAATATGTCTGATGGACTCACCCGGACGGTGACATGCCCGACACACGTCCACCGTCCCGTCCCTCATAATATGTTTCCGGTAGTTATTCGTTAAGATAACTTCGTCCATAATTGCACAGACGAAACCTTCAGTTTCCCCGAAAAGGTCACCAAAACGTAGCCAGGATACGGACGCTAAGAAATTTACACCGGGCTCATGAAGAGCCCGATAGAAGCGCCCGTGAAGTTCCTTGCTTTGCCATATCCCCTTGCGGTCATCGGTAGTAAGTACTACAGGTTTGCGCCAGTTCTCTTTAGCCATGGAGAGCGGGGTGAGCCCCTTGTCTACTGCGACCACATCACGGTGCATACCCACTTCGGCTTTTAAAAAATATTCCCTGAGGCTGCACATTTCGCGGTTGTGTAGGGTCTTCGCATTTAAAAATCCTCGACCCCCGCACTTCCGCGGAATGTACAGTCTCATTACCGATGATCGTGGGTGATGCATCCGGTTTGCGGTCAGCAGTGTACGGACCCTCCTATCCAGGGCGTCGAGTTCGGTCTGAGTCCATTTGAGTATGCCGAAAGAGTACATCAAGACCGGCATGACCCAACCGTTGAAGGCGCGCACCTTGTTTCCACCTGAAAGAAGACTACCTAATACCTTCTTCAGGCGGCCAAAGAAGCGCTCCTTCAACGATTGTTTCATGTCAGCAACGTTGATACCTAACGCTTCCGACATACCCAAATACTTATAGCTTTCCGATGAAGAGAGGGATCTAAGGTTTATGGAATCCGAGAGTTGAATTCCCTCGGATTCCATAATCTCCCCTCGCTTTACATGCATGACTGCACACTTGTCCACACCAAATTCCATACTGATAGCGCTACTGAAAGTTTCAGTTACCTTCAGTAGCTCCATCAGTCGCAATTTGTTGGGGGCAAAGAGTTTCAAGTCATCCATGTAGAGGAGGTGAGATATGACCTGACCGCCTCTCCTCAACCGATAGCCTAGACCTGATTCCTCTAGCAGTGTACTTAGAGGATTCAGGGCTAAGCAGAACCAGAGTGGACTCAAACTGTCGCCCTGAAATATTCCCCGTTTAATCCATACAGGCTCATCATTCCCCTGGATCTGTCGACACCCAGGATAGCGAAGGACTGTCCTCCATTGCCCCATACACGACTCAAGGAAGGTGCGTAGAGTTGCATCTATCTTGTACAACTCCAGTACCCTCATTAGCCATGTATGTGGCACCGAGTCGTAGGCCTTCTTATAATCTATCCAGCATGTCGACAGATCCTTGCGGGATCGACGAACCTGTTGGCTTATGGCCATGTCGATGAGGAGTAGCTCCTTAGTACCACGGGACCCGTTCCTACATCCATTTTGAGAGGCAGACATAATCAAGTTACTCTCAATGTGAGTATTAATTTTCGCTCTCAAAATGGATGTAAGAAGTTTATAGATCGTCGACAAACATGTGATCGGTCTATAATTCTTGGGTTCCGCGGGACTACCTGACTTATGGAGCAGGTGGGTAACGCCTGTTGTTAGAAACTGCGGTAGCGACCCAGACTCTAAGGATGACTGGAATTGAGATGCCAGGCAAGTGTGTGAACTAATTAGCCATTTCAACCAAAAGTTGTGTAGTCCGTCCGGTCCCGGTGATTTCCAATTCGGTAACGGACGGACTGCTCTGGCTACGTCTAATGGCGTAATGAAAACTGCTTCCATTTCTGGTATAGTTCCACACACTCGCTCGATATCCTGCATCCAGCCAGCCTCGGCGTGACAGACGGGTACCGACCAGATGCTGCGCCAGAATGCACTCGTGGTGGCATCATCCGGGCGGCGCACGTCCGTCACATTTTGTTCAGGTCGCTCCCAAGCTCTATATACCCCCCTTTCATCGCTCTGGAACATGCGATTCTGCGTGTATCGATCAACCCGCCGCTTATACCGCCGAATACGGCTCGCCCATGCACAAACTTTCTGCTTCAGGAAGTCGATGCGCTCTGTGACACGGGACATATATTCTGGAGGACTGATTCCAGTCCCCGAGAATGCCCGCCTTACAAAGCGCATCACTCGTGGTCGTGTATTGCCCTCCCTGAAGCAGTATAGTTTGCCGATGAGTACCCTGGCCCCATCGATACGACGCTCGATCCTGCATTGCCAGGCTGGTACGGCTGGTTTTGGTCGAGTAGCTTCGTTACAGTTTGGAAACTTGACGTTAGCTAAACGACATGCCGCAACAGCCGCGCAATACAGGATCGAGTGTGTATCAACGAGATCCTCGCTGCTTTCGAAAAAAATCTTAAGTTGCGAGTCCAGGGCACACACCAGCGCCCTATTTTTTTTGTGCATAGGTAGGCGTGGTAATCGGGGTCTAAGTTCGGTCGGAGTGGACCTATACTCGCGAAACGCATCCTCCAGTGCGCCCCTCAAACGGACGTTGCAGTGGCTACTTACTGTGGCAACCGTATCATCCTCCTCTTCAACAACATGATTGGACCGCGGCGGGATTACATCAATTGTTGAAGTTTGTACCGCGGTTTGTGTCGAAGTTGGGCCGATACGGTTGTTCAGTACCTCTGAGCGCAGCCTATCAAGTGCGGCATCGTCCAACCTACGATTGCGTTGGATGACCCGCACCTGATCCGATAGTCGTTGGGCCGAGACGTTGACGGTTGGCTCTAGTTCCTGAAACAGAGACAGCATCCTAACACGGTACGCAGTGAGGTTAGTTCCCCCCTCTGTAGACCCGTAATATGCGCGCATGACGTTCTCGTTCATAGACTGAGTCCATCTCATGCGCTGCACACAACCACCGGTAGCGGGGACCCGGCTCGGGGCCGGATGGCCCCTAAGTCCCAAGCTCCTCGGTGGCCGGCCTCTCCCCTGCCGACGTACAGGTGTTGGCGACGTCGGCGGGGAAAAATACTCGTCGCTCGAGCTCGACGCAACTACCGCGGCCGGTGTCGTCACAGCACTCACAGCGGGGCTGGGTACCGGCGGCAGCGAGGCGGAGCTGAGCGAAGAGTCCGGAGGTGGTGGGCGTGCTCGTGAAGCTGCTCTTGTCAACATTGTTTTGTTTTCATTTCATTTCCTTGTATCTTGATTTTATCGGAGGTGACATGACAGATGTCACCTCCGATGTTGTTATGTTGTTATGTCATTATTATTATTATTATTAGACAAAAAAATTCGGAGCTACGCAAAACGTCTTCAAAAATTTTGCATGAGTTCACTCGAAAAACGAAGAAATAATATTGATTTAATTTTTCTTTTTAAAATACTTCAGAGTAAAATAGACTGCCCGCCGTTGTTACGAAAGTTTAATTTTTACGTACCCCACAACTATCCACATCACCCTATAAAACTTTTACGTCCCCCATTCTGTAAAACTGTTCCCAGAATCTGCAGGCTTCTTAATAATTGCGATGAATCAATAGATATTTTTTCCACAACACTTCAAAAATTCAAGCGCCAAGTCTATCAAAACTAACCACCATATTATAGATTTTTTTTTTTCTGTCATCTTTGTATTAATATTGTATTTCTAAAGCCACCCACTGTTGTTGAGTGTTATTTCAGCACTGTTATTGTAATTTTTGTTATGTTATAATTCGTTTTTTATTTTTTTTGCATGCTGTGTCTATCGCACCATATTCTACACTATGGTTGTATCATGTTGCTTGTATTATTAGAATAAACGGTGTAACAATTGTAGATAGGCCAATAAATAAATAAAAATAAAATAAAAGAAATAAGGGAAATTAATACTGCCTTATTTAAGAAAAGTCTAAAGAGACTTTTAGTTAATAAATGTTACTATAACTTGAACGAATTCTTAAACGATAATTTTTCCAAACTTAAGACCGCACAGTGATACCAAGTAATAGCAATTATTATGTCATATATAGGTATTGTAATAATTCTAAGAATGACATTGAGATAATTTAGATATTAATATTATTAATTAAATAATTAATCTGTAATACATTGCATTAATTTAATAGGTATCTGAAAGTATTTTATGATTGTTTTATGTGTTTAATTGTATTTTATGATTGAATACATTTTGGATGCCTTACGGTAGAATCATTGTGTTTTCTGCAAAAATAAATGATTTGATTTGATTTGATTTCTTTTAAGGTACGGAACCCTAAAAAAATAAGAAGATTAGGTAGAAATAAATAATCTGTTTCGATTGGTATGCCATAGCCCGAAAATAGGGAAGCGTTTTCTAACACTGATCATCAAATGAACAGCGTAGGTAAGAGATTTAATATTATAGTAGTAAAGGAGCTGAAAAAGAAAAGAAAAGAGAGGCCTATGCCATCAGTGTGTCAAGTCTGGCTGTGATGATGATGATGATGATGAATAAAGGAACTAATGCAGAGCCACAATGCAACATTTTTTAACCGACTTCAAAAAAGGAGGAGGTTCTCAGTTCGCCGGAATCTTTTTTATGTAAGTATGTTAAAAAAAAAGTTTTTGTTTGAAAGGCTATACTTTCTAATTGGTACAGTCAGGATCTGATTATGGGATCCTGGAGAAATCGACAGAACTCTTCAAATATTAAAGGCACACCTATAGCGATTTGGGTATTTTTTATAGTAACTCGTGCATTTGGTCTTGAAAAGCACCATTTGGTCAAGTGGAACTGATGATGAAGTTCACAGATGGCCACCGGAACTATTCAATAGTAAGTATTTCATATATTTTTTGGTTGCGATTCGATTAGGTGCTTTAATAATGGTTGCTAAGTAATTTATTGGAAAAAAAAAAAATCTCTACTATATTAGGGCCAGCACACACTTGGCGAGGCGCAGCGCAGCGCGGTTGTCAAACTGCCAAAGAAATATCAACATTGCGTATGTCCTTAAAATAAAGTCGAGAATAAATAACATGAGACGCGCGCTTCTTTCCGCTTAGACGCGCTCTCGAGCTAATGAAAGTTTATATATATTCTCAACTAGTGCAAGGTCGATATTTGTTTGGCAGTGAATACCGTGCTGCGCTGTGCCTCGCCAAGTGTGTGCCGGCCCTTAGGGTCGGTTTCCGACACTGATTGACAACAACTGATTGTAGTTCATAATTTTAAAGTTATAACATGTGTAAAGATGACCTAGCGGTTAAGCGCGTGCAGATAGATGCGTGGATCAGTGAGCCGTGAGTTCAAATCTCACGCAGTACCTACTTGACTTTTTGTAAGTTTTTACTTGATTGGAAGTAATGGGACAGAAATATAATATTCTTTATCTTGTTCGCGGATATATATCTGGGTATTGACAATTATATGTGTTATTAGAATATCTTTTCTTTGTTATGTTATTATGAATTGACTAAGTGGGTATACAACAAAAAATCCTATGAACGGTTACAAAAAAACTTCTTTTATCTAGTAGGAAAGTAACGTCACAATTCTCTTAAGTTTGTTAATTTTATAAATAAGTAAATAAAACGAATAAACATTTCTGTTACCATTCAGCACGACTTTTTTATTTCAACCTTCCAACACCGAAAAGATAAATTAAAAAACACAAAAATAGTTAAATAATAATACAATAACTAGTATTTAACTTCTTATAAAAATAAGTAATAAATGAACATAAACATCTAACAAGTTTTTGCTTAAAATAGTACAAATATATTATTATGGTTCCAAAGAAACCAAAAACAGTCCCACATTGTGATTAAGATTCGAACTCAGACTTCATTGATCGTGAAACCATTGCTTAGCCCAAACAGCTACCAGCACATAACATAACAATGTTTATGCGAATTTTAGCAATGCAATGGTAAGAACAGGTCGCCACTATGACGAGTATTCTAAATTCAACATAAATATAATGTTATTTCGCGTAGTACGACGACATGCGAAAATTCATTAGTGTGTGTTATCTGCGGAATGTTGAGTTAGACATCGTTCATACACGCACACGTACTGGTTCGTGCTCGCACAGTTCATATCAATGTAATCCTTAGCACGCTTATGGACTTTTGAGCGTTTACTGTACACCTCTGCCTAACTTTCCGAGGAAAACAGGCGTGATGTTATGATCTGTTTATCGTTCAGACGCCACCACATCAAGCTACCCGAAACTTTCAAATTTTCTCAATCAACTTTGAACCTAATGCTTTAGCGATAAAGTTGAAAATCTATTAAAGAAATTTGACAGATTGTAGTAGCTTGATGTGCTGGCGTCTGTACAATACTGAAGTGTTATCGACGTCCACGTCACGTAGCCCACTCCAAGCACTGCAGCAACCGATGTCAATAACAGAAGGCACTGTAAATTTTGCAGCCGCAGTTTTTTTTTTCTGAAGCTATACTTACAGAAAGGTTTGAAAATGTAGAGTGGAACAGCGAGCATAGCGAGCTCTAAAATTTTAGCACCCCACCCTGGATAGGTATGGTTTTCTTGTGACTATCGTGCATACATAGGACTTACCTATTTTGTCGACTTATTCAAGTGTGAGTAGAGAATGTATGTATGTGTACATAGGTTGCAAGAAGGAGCGCAGCGAGCTCAAAAATTATTCACCCTACGTTTATATTTAAGCATGCGTATAAACAGTAAGGGCCGCCATACACGGACCACTCTTGCAGTCATAGGCAACAGCTTGAAGCTGCCATTGATAACTGCTGGAGAAGCAGAGTTGGGCAAATTGTAATCAGATTAATGATTAAGGATTACGATTACATTTTGTAATCATCAATCAAGATTACAGATTACGGAAATTAATCAAGAAAGTAATCATATCGGTAATTAATGATTATTAGTTTGTAATCGTTATTTTGATTACTTTTTTGATTGATGCATACTAAGTACATTTAGGAATTCGAAAAATAAAATCATTAACATTGTAAATCATCTTTATTTTTTGATCAGTCTCATGAATTAAAATTTTTTAATAATTATTATACTTAAGAAAACAATCAATAATTATTTTTATGTGTGCCATGTGTGGCTTAAATTAGATTTTAAAAGCACCCTCTTTTCAAACATCTCATCCGAAAGTCTGTGTGATTTAGGTAAATTGGTCATGGTCGCATATGAGAAAAGTCTTTCGACAGGACCCGATGACGGAAGAGGTGTGTTATATTTTTTAAAAACACGTTTAATTTCAGGGTATCGATTTAGCATCGATACATCCCGATCCTGGTCCGCTAAAAAATGAGAAATTATGGCATCTGCCTTTGAGCGTTGTATTTGGTACATATCTCCCGAATCAGGCTCTGAAGAATCAGTGTCAAACTCAAAATAGCTGTCTTCATATATATTATTAGGTGTGACTTGAAGCGTTTCAGGTGCCTCATGGATTTCCTTGATTACAGCTCCTTTAAAAATAGATTTGATTCTGGAATGGTATTCTATATTAACACAAGCAAGCCATTTGTCCTTGAATCTGGGGTAAGACATTGCAGCAACTGCTGCATTTTGAGCTACTTTTGAGGAGAAATCAAAAAACTCTGCAAATCGCGTTTCTACGCTCTCCAAATATTTCTTTACCAACATTTGACAAAAAGTAAGAGATTCTCTATTCAGTTTTTGCAACTTTTTGCGCAAAGATACTAAACATGGCAATAATATACCGTAATACATGTCTTGTTCGCCTTGTAATATATCCAGGGCCTCTGCTATTGGTTTTGAACAACGCAAGTATTCCTTTATGTAATGGAAATCATTATCACGTAAAACGTTTGTCATTCCTAATGCCACGTGCAGCTGTACACTCTTCTCCTGTATTGATGCAATTTGTTTCAGTGAATCATAAAGGCTGTTCCATCTAGTGATTCCCGGTTTGGAAAGGGTATGACCAACAATGTTAAGTATTATTTCAGCCGATTTAGGCCGGCCGGCGGAGTTCCACAAGTTGTTGCATTTTTTAATAACTTGATTATGAATATTGCCAATACTTGTGTCGTTATTTCGTAATACTTTATTGGCGTCCGTAGTGGCACATAAGTTTAGCTTGTGTGCACAACACCTTAAATGTACAGGCAATTCTAGTACATATTATTGACTGTGGAATAATATTTTCGTCAAAAGCTAGCGGATCAACTTCATTATAAGTACTAAAGTGTGCCACAGAAATGACCTCGATGTGAGAATCTTCTTCGAGAATAGAACTTTCTGCGGGTTCTGAATTGTCATCAATGTTATGAGTAAAATTTTCACAATTTTCCACGTCTATGCCAAACTCTTTAAATGCTTTTACAAAATTACTACCGTTATCAGTAACTGTAGCCAGCACTTTCCGGGAGTCGAGACCAAATTCAGCATGTACTGCTTCAAGTAAAAGAGCTATACGGTCGTAGCTGTGCGTACCTGAAAATCTTCGACAAGCCAGTGTTTCCGACTTCCGTTTCAGATTTGTGTCGAGCCAGTGTGCGGTAACGCCCACAAAACTTCTTGTTTTTGCCGACCAGATATCGGCAGTTGTGCAGACTTCATCTACATCGCGCAATTCACTCTTGATTTTTGTAATTTCCTTATTAAAGTAATCATCAATCAATCGACCCAAAGTTCTTCTACTGGGAACGTTCAATCCATTTGCAGAGATATTTAAATCACCAAAGATTTTTTTTAAAAAATGATCGTCTATTGCTTGTAAAGGAATCATAGAATGAATAAAAAACTTTAACATATTTTCATTAAATTGGTCCTGTGAAATCGTTCGATCAGTAGGTACATTACTAGTACTACCATCTCTAATATCTAGTTGCAGTTGGTTGGATGTTCTAGTAGACCGTTTATTTTTTTTCATAGTTTTCAAGTAACTCTGATACTCGTTGTGTGTTTCTTCCCCGTGTCTTCGTTTGAGATGAGTTACAAAATTTGATGTAGAATTATTAAAACCACTAATTTTAACTAGTTTTGGCCGACATAATGTACAAATTGCCACTTTCTTTTTGCTCGTAGACTCCGATTCTGAATACGTAAAAAATTTTCCATCAAGAATGCATGGTAATGTCTCAAGTTGTTCATGGTGCACGGTTTCAGATTCTGAATTAGTAGATAAAGACGAAAAAGAACTTGACGCCATTTTACAATAAATACTGATTTTACAATAATAATGTTTAAACACCAAAACACATAGGCCAATACGTCACGGTTTAGACTCGTTTTTTTTTTTTTTTTTGAATGGCATCTCGTAGTTGACCTAGAGAGGTCGAGACTACTTAACCGGACTATCCTGTGGCTGCCTTAAGAAAAACTCAAAGCCTCCAGCCAGGGGCAAAAAACTTACAGACTAAGCGACTACACGCTAAGGGCTCCCCCTGTGGGGAACGGGCCTCGGCTTAGGGCGTCGCTGGGGGGAGGACAGCAAGATGGGACAGGCTGGATCAGATTTGAATTATTATTATCAGGGGAGTTTAAAGCTACAGGCTCAGCTACGCCACCAGCTGGCACATCATACCCGAGCAAGGGACGGGGGGGAGGACCATTATTACGGGGTCGTCGCGAGGGACCTCGGCGGCGAGGTCGGAATGTCGATTTGATTTTGTTCCTACGGTCCCTACTGCTCTCCTGGAGAAGAGTTATGGGGTCGTCGGGATCTGAGAGGACAAGCCTGGGGCGGCGGACCTTACTAATACGAGAGGGGACATAGTTAGCCGCCTCGACAACCAGAGGGTTGCGATGGTTGGTGGCTGAGTCGAAGAAACGCTTGGAATTGCGTTTCAAGAACTGGGAGATGGTGGGAATGTCGAGATCGACATGGAGGATTTCGTTCCGAACGAACCAAGGGGCTCCCGTTGCCTTTCGGAGGAAACGGTTTTGGAGGGCCTGCATCCTATGAATGAGGTGAGGTTTTGCGTGCGCAAACACTGAACCCGCATAGGTTGGGGCGAATGCACGCTGTATAAATGCGCAACTTGCACCTAAGTGACAATTTGCTACGTGCATTCAGAACGGAGTGGAGTCTACCGAGAGCGAAAGCGGCGCGCGAACGCA
Organism: Dicycla oo; assembly: GCA_948252095.1. Classification (NCBI taxonomy): domain Eukaryota; kingdom Metazoa; phylum Arthropoda; class Insecta; order Lepidoptera; family Noctuidae; genus Dicycla; species Dicycla oo. Next base: position 18,689,512 of record OX411736.1, on the reverse strand, counting down.
CCTGCTTTATGTGCTCAGCGAAGGAGAGGTGGTGGTCGAGGGTCACACCGAGGTATTTGGCTCGCGTCTCCCAAGGGATCGGCTTGCCGAACAAGGTGATCGGTCGGGGGTTTAGACTCGTGAATCAATTTACGTTTATATCCTTGCGCACTATTATACAGACTGACTGCTTGCGCTATGGCAAGAAGCGGGGCGCAGGCGGTGGACGATTGGCTTACCGGCCGTACCCCATACCCCACCCAACTTCCGCACCCCGCGTGCCGTATCTTCGAAATGCAATTGAGCACGCAGAAATTCTTTTTCGAATTTACTTAAGGATTTAAATAACGAAAGAGTACAAAACGTCCGTGACATCCAAATTGGATCAGAAGTTTTTAGAAAAACGCAGACATACAAGATACATACTGATTGAATATAGAACCGCATTTATTAAAAATATGCTTAAAAAATTAATCAAATCTACCCATGTAATTAAGATTACTGACTATTGTAATCAAAACTAATGATTACAAATGTAGTCATGATTGAAAGTAATCAAGATTAAAAGTAATCATGATTGATGTATTCATGATTACTTTCAATCAGATTATTAATCCGATTACAAAAGTAGTTGATTACGCCCAACTCTGTGGAGAAGTTGATACCAACTGCTCGTCATTGAAATCAGTAGCAACATGGATAATTCCAAATAAGTTCTGGCGATTTAATTGCACTGATTAGCGCACGGAACATAAAAAACAGTGGAAGTGAAAAGTAGGCGTGGCACGAGTGTCACAAATAAGCGATGTAACGCTTGCTTGGTCCTCACAGATCTTAAAAACTATGGTCCCAGTCGAGTTGCAGTCTCGCGACAAATTTATTTTTCCGTAGTGCAGAAATTTTGCACCCCTTTGCAACCAACAACAACTCCCTAAAACTCTACATGTTGGTAATACTCAATAATAGACATTTTGAAATCTTTCATATTTTCCATACAAAAAGTGAAAAGTTGCTCCAGTTGAGGTGACATTTATTTTTTTGGCTTTTGCTTATGTCTCGAAAACGGTGTGTCCTAATCGAAAATATAATGAAAACGTTTAGTCGCGATTAAAAAAATACATTTAGTTTGATAATCAAAATTTCAGGTGAAAAACATCAAATTCAGAATAGCAAAATTTTCATTTCCATAGCTTAGTGCCAACTTAGTGCTGTCAAACTATAAAATAATTAAATTGTGTCACTTTAGTCCATCATCGTTTGACAGGAATTAACCAAATTTAGGTGACTTTTAGTCTAGTTTACAGACAAGAGAATCGGCGCGGCACCATTTTCTTTTATCGATAAAACTAACATCCGACCTGACTACATCACTAATTGAGTAACGAAGCACTTTCGAGAACGAAATAGGGAATACCAGTGAATACAATCAATCCAAAAGAAACTGTATTTTCATCGTATAAGGTTGATTTTAACTAGAGGTTCTATTACATCATTAGTAAATTGAAATTAACTAAGATTTTATTAGAAAACAAAATCGTACTTACCGCGATGGTACGAAACACCTCCATTTTTAAGTTTTTCTCCTACTACGAGGGCGGCACTGAAAATTTCGGGAATCAAGGAAGTGACACAACATTACTATTTAAAAATGTATTTATTGCTTTTCGAAGTATTCTCCGCGAAATTTGACACATTTTTCCATACGATGGAACCAATCATTGAAGCAACCATTCCATTCGGAAGTTGGGGTCTCCAAAATGGCCGTTTTGTCGGCGTCCACAGCTTCTTCAGGTGATGAAAATCTCTGACCACGCAATTTATTCTTTATTTTAGGGCAAGTATAGAAATCATTAGGGCTTAGATCGGGGCTGTACGGCGGATGGTCTAATAATTCTATGTTTTCTTGCTCTAAAAACTCTTTTGTTCTGTGCGCGGTGTGAGAACTCGCATTGTCGTGATGGAGGATGATGCGGCGGTTGCAGTTCTCTTTACGGAGTTCAGAAACGACCTATGGCAAACAAATGCTAGCATACCATTCTGCATTAACCGTTCTTTGTCCCTCAAGAGCAATGGTCGCATCATGGCCGGTTTTGGAGACAAACGTGGCCACCATTTTTTTTTTGCAACACTCCGTGAACGAACAATTTTTGTTGGCTTTAACAAATTTTCGAACACCCAAACTCGGTGACTGGTTTTTTGTTTCGGGTTCGTACGCGTATATCCAGGATTTGTCACCTGATACGATGTTGTATACAGCATTTGAGGATCCTGTGTGAAATCTTTCGAGAGTTCTGACGCACCAAGTAACGCGAGCCGCTTTTTGCTCTTCACAGAGCGAATGCGGTATCCATCGGGAAAACAACTTTTTTACACCTAATTGTTCATGCAAGATTATTTGTATTTGACTGCCAATGTCTAAAGTTGCCTGAATTTCGCGGTATGTCACATGTCGATCTTCCTCAATCAGCTTACGCACAGCATCAACGTTTTCTTGGGTGACTGCAGTTTTTGGACGACCTTGACGGGGATCATCACTGAGCTTGACACGTCCACGTTGAAATTCAGTAAACCAGCGGTAAATTGTGGTTTTGGATGGGGCTTCATCACCAAATGCAGAAATCATCCGGTCAACACACTGTTTTTGTGTTAAACCACTTCGAAAGTCATAATAAATCATCGCTCTTGAATTTTCTCGAGTCAATTCCATTTTCTCAACGACTAAACAAGTTTGACAAAACCTTGTGACAAGGCCGAGAATCTTTTTTAAAATAAATAAATGGTATTCGATTTTTAAAACCAAGGAGTTTTCAATTAAAAAGATTTTAATATGACAGGAACAATGGAAATATTCCATTCCCGATACTTTTAGTGCAGCCCTCGTATCATTTTTGCACTCCAAAATGGAACAAACGGAAGCTACGGAAAAATAAATTTGTCGCGAGACTGCAACTCGACGCGATGTTAGAACTCGACTGGGACCATAGTTTAAGATCTGTGGGGACCAAGCAAGCGATACAGCGCTTATTTGTGACACACGTGCCACGCCTACTTTGCACTTCCACTGTTTTTTATGTTCCGTGCGTTCGACGTGTTCCGAGGCAGCCTGGCCACATTCGATTTCGTAATTTATAGACATATCAAGTAAATGTTCCTAAATTGTTCTCGCGGTACCAGTGAATAGATTAAATGTAAGTACTTACCTCAAAATATAATCTTTATGTTTCTGTACGTGTATATTTTCTGTTCGCCAGTAGGACCAAAATAGCACGTCTGCTTATTTGTACAAAGTTGCTAACGTATATCTTTAGGAGCAATTCTCTAGGAAAAACAGACAATACCTATTGTGTAATGAAAATAACAATTTGTTTGTAAACGAAGAAATGAAATGAAAGGATTGATTCATTGATGATGAATGAATGAAATGTTATTTTCATTACACAATATTGTCTGTTTTTCCTAGAGAATTGCTCCTAAAGATATACGTTAGCAACTTTGTACAAATGAGCAGACATACTATTTCAGTCCTACATGTGCTTAGTGCAAATTCTTATTTGAAATATTTTTTTTTGATTACCTATGTGTTTCTCTTGGTACTTTTTATATTTCATTGAAAAAAAATAAAGAACATAAAAGTAACATTTATTTGGTTTATATTTTAGAACATTCTGAGCATCCTACCAGAAAATATACACTTGGCCGGGCTGCAACGTATACGTCGCAGCCCGGCCACCAACAACTGCCTTTTTAACAAGATATATTTGAGGTACATTTAATCTATTCACTGGTACTGCAAGAGCAACTTAGGATCATTTAATTGATGTCTATAAATTACGAAGTCGAATGTGGCCGGGCTGCCTCGGAACACGTTTCAGGCGCCTATCCCGCCGCCGCGCCGACTAAGAAGCGACTAAGTATCAACGATTTTCTTGCTCAAGAAACGTACAAAAGATTGTAAATAAAAGAGTAAGAAAAAGAGACACTAAATTCACACCGGCGAGTACTCGTTTGTCGCAGCGACAAGAGCTATCAAAAAGAGTACACGCTCAGCGACGCTCGCTTGGCGGGCAGAAAACTCGCTGGGAAACTCACGATTGGTTCATACGCATATCAGCGAGTAACTACTGCTCGCCAATTCGTTTTTAGTTGCTAGCTCTACTCGCTTCTCGGTAATCACCAGCGGTGGGACAGGTGCCTAATATTATTAGTTTATATTAGTGAAAAATGACAATAAAAAACCCTTTTGCAAATATTTCACATTTTTAATTTCCCACACACTTGGTTTCTACATTACAGATGAACTATGAACAAGTATCAGAACATTTTTTTTTCTCACCCTTTTGCAAAAATTCAATTAAAACAGTATTTTCTTCACATACAAAAAATATTTGGATCCACTTTTCATGACCATATTTTTTTGTCATTTTCATAGTTACTGATGTGGAGTTTTTGGTAGAACTTTATTCCATACCATTGTATGAAAATATTGTACTTTGCACACATTTTCCTATGTTAGCTTAAATTAATTGAGGAATGAACTATTATTACTATATTCTATCTAATGACTCCAACATCACGATGCTGTTTCCTCTGATAACCTGAAAACAAGAAACAAAAATATTAACTTTAAAAATTATTTTACTGGTTCTGATGTTCAAGAGAGGCCTAATTGCAGAAGTAAGGTAACACTGCCAACAGAACTTATTTATTTGTTTATAAGTATTTGAAACTAACTACAATAATTATATGGGATGTTAATTAAAATACTTAAATGAAAGTTGGGCGTCTATTCTATTAATTCAAAATTTGCGTCCTAGGCTTGTCATAAACTTGTTCTTTTTGCACATTAGTAAATTAAAACAGAGGACTTATCGCTGTCGCCTGATCGCCTCACAGACAATTTCTTAAACTTAGATCTATTTGCTTTATCTGTTGAAAAACATGTTACAGTGGAATCCGTTTATTATGTCTCCGCATATAATATTGAGCAAGCGCTTAATATGAAGTAATTGCAGTGCGAAGTGCGAAGTTTGGTTTTCGTATAAAATGATTTATACCTAACAAAGTTCGGATATAATGACTTTGCATATAGTGACACGACGCTTATTAGGACATATTTTTAACAAATAGCCGAAATATGTCATAATAAGCGACATGTTTCACTAAGGGCTAATTTTTCAATCGTCAGATAACTTTTATTTATAGAATAAACATACGGTTTGATAGCTTTCGTATAGAAAATATGTCACACTGTCATATTTATTCTTCGGATTAAAGTTATCTTATTATTGAAAAATCTGCCCTAAGGGCCGGTTTTTTTTTTGTTTCGTAGTTAACTCAACCAATGGTTAAACATAGGAAGTAATGTTTGAATTTTGACTAAATGTGTTTGCTAAAATGCCATTAAGATTTACTATTTTTTAACATGAATAAGTTAATAATACATTCATGTTAACTCATTCATTTTTAGCTTTCACATTTAGTCAAAATCCAACCATTCGTTTCTATGCTTAACCATTGGTTGAGCAAAAAACCGGCCCTAAGAAAAAAGACATGTACAGTAACAGTCAGAAGTCGACTAGCAATCTCACAAAACTATGGCATAGCAATATTAGTTATACTTATGACCTTCTTCTATAAGAACGTTTGACAATACTACACACTGGCAGGGTGAATATTTGACCTTTTAACCGCCGTCATTACCTTCCGCCAAAAGTTGATGAAGGAGAATATCGTTAATGAAATATTTCATCAATTCCCAGAATCTGCTTAAGGACCAGAATCTAGCAAATAGTTAGTCGCCCTTTAAGTTGTTAGTAGTCTGGAAAATAATTAGAAAAAAAAAAAAATGTAATGTATGTATTACAATTTTTATTCTGTTTTTAATATGTATGTCTTGTGTCAACTTGTTTCTTTTTTGTTTATTAATAGACACATACAATTTGTAGTTTTTTCTGTCTCATCATATGCCTACCCTTTTCCCAACTTTGTTGGGATCGGCTTCCAGTTTAACCAGATACAGCTTAATACCAGTATTTTACATGGATGGACAAAGGAAGATCACCCTTCATTAGATCTTTCATTCCAGGCATTTTCAGTGCGTCTTGCCACTTCTTTGTTTTATCATGCCTGGAAAGAGACTATTTGACTGAGATAGAGATACTCATCAACATATTCAACCTCCCTACCCGCCACAGTGTTCCTGTGATGCATGCTGTTCGACATCTTCTTGGTTTTTAACATATTCATCTGAAGTCCAACCTTGCTGTGCTAAGATTGTTTAGCATCTGAGTCAACTCGAAGGCTTAAGACGAAAAGAGGGCAATATCGTCGGCGAAACAGAGAGGAAATATATAAAACATATTTTTTTCGATTGCTCCTTAAATACTGGACGTAAACAGTTATTTGTCAACTTAAAAAAAAAGTTATTTATTGTATGTTCTAAATGTTTTAGTGAAACACGCCTAAGTATCAAAATAGATATATTATTATTTAAAAAATAAGAAGTTAGTCAAAATCATTCATAGTCGATTATCATTTTATTCTCAGGATAGGGTGATGTGTTCTAGGCAATTAACGATAACAAAAGCAAGGCAGCTGTTTATGACTTCAGGTGTCTTTCTTAGAAATTTCAGCACCTTAAAGATTTAGTGGGAGCCTTTTGTAAACTGGTAACATAAACAGTATTGCTGATAAAATATATTTACTGATGTCTAAATATGAACTATTTCTTCATAATAGAGAATGGCTGTTGCGCTATAAAGAGTGTATCAATGTATGAGTTTTAAGGTAAACCAACCAAATTGAACTAATTTCTATGTTGTAGGAATTTCTATGTTACAGGAAGTTTTTTGTTATATTGACAGACGTTATAGAGTTAACACTGTATTAGCAAATTTCACTTATTTGGTACACCAACAGCAATACATATGTACATAATAAAAAATTAAGAACAATAAAATAAAAGAGTTTTCACTTTTCTTTGCTATTCTGGCTTCTTGGCTATTCATTCAAAATCACTTTTCGTCTTTTCTCAATATAGGTACAAGAGTAAAAGACACCCAAAAAACCCTTCACTGTTTTCTTGCCCTGCTCCAAATTTTACTTGGGAGAAAAAAAAACTTCATAAGACTTTCAATAGACGTTACCATCAGATACAGTAAATAAGATGGCCATGAAGTAAATCATACAAGTAATAATTAAAATACTTTGTACCTATTGTAGTATGTATAGTAATTTTATTTGTCTTCACCATAATAATAGGGATGATGACATTTTTTATTTGTCCCGTCATGTAGAATAGTAAAAAACATTGCACACATATTCTTTTCTTTTTTTTACGCAATCAAAAGATTACGGCGATACATTGAGTTAAAATGTGGCATGACGTCACGTCTTCGTAGATTTTATACGTAGAAGTGACGTAGCAAGCCCCCACTCCCGAACTTTTAATGCGAGTTATCTAAGTCATTTTTTATTAATATGATAAAGCAAAAAATATGTCTAATATTCTCGGGGGAGCCTGGGTCGTCTCAACGCTTATGTAAAGGTACATCAGCGGTGAGACGACCCGGACTGCCAGGCACTTCTTCTCTTGCAACCGAGCGGGTGGGCAGGTTGCGGATAGCCCAACTCCGGGGGCGGGATCGGCGGATAACATCGACCCCGCGCCCGGAGCATCTCGTTAGAGATCCCGGACAAGAGAAGTTCCCGAAGGCCAAAACCCAGGCTTAGGGTAACCCATGAACCTTTTCCCATGTATCCATGATCCAAATAAGCCGTTCCCTTCCTATCCTTACTATCCCGTAGTTCCTAAATCCCAGGCCAATTCCCAGACCTGGGTAACCTTTCAAAACCCTGGACCTTATCCACAAGACATCTTCCCTCCCATCCCTATATCCCGTCGTTCCCAGAAGAGGGGCAACCTCTACTCCAAAAAAGCCCACCACCTTATCACCATGAAGCAGCAGGACAAAGTTTTTACCCAGGTGGGTCCCGGCCAAGCCGGGGAATCCCACATCGCTTCGGCGGTCAGCCCCCAACGTAATCTGGGGGGGGCACCCCACTGCAAATTGGTGCCGCGCTCTTCAGCGCGGCCGGCTGCTGAACAAGCGCCAACAACCCAGGCTGCTGAACAAGCGCCAATAACCCAGACCACGGCTGCGACTACCGCGCCAAAAGACCCTACTCCGGCTGCGACTCACGCGCCGTCCACGAGCCTCTGGCAACAGAGTATCGTGAGGAAGAGTGTTACTTATAACCCTGACAATGACCAAGACCAAGCACCCATTACGAGCCTGGACAGCGAGCTTCGCACGTTGGCATCCCAACGTGAGAGGATCGAGGTCAGGCTAGACGACCTAACACACGCACAGAAAGGGTCGGGGAAGGAGGACGAGCCTGGAAGCTCTACCACGCTCCCGACTGATGAAGTACGCCTGCTGCGACAAAAGCGCGAAAAAATCAGGGCCCGGGAGAGAGAATTAGGCGACCGAAAGCGCAAAATCTGCGTAGGCACTAGCCGGCGCGGAGCGCGATCGGACGCCGAAGGGGAAGTACGCGACCAGCCGCAAGTACGCGAAGGGGACACCCAGCGCGAAAAGCGGCCGGACGCGGAAACATGTGGGCGGGGACAAGTCCGTGTAGGGAATACCCGGCGCGAAAAGTCCCCGATGACAGAGCATGCCGGGGTAGCCAGCCGACCTCAGGACCCTGACAGAACCCAAGACCGAACTCGACCCAGACACAGGAGGAAAAGGCGGGCTGGAGCCTCGCATAGGAGCTTTTTGGCAGCCAACACCTTGCCAAGCACCTCAAAGCCGCAGCCAGGACCAAGTGGTCCGGGGCCGGTAAAGAGGGAGCGCCCCGACGACACGGCTTCTCCGAGCACGATCCAAGGGGACGCAAAACGTGCGAGGGTCCAATCTGCTCAGGGAGAGCGGAGAACCTACGCGCGGGCCACGAAGGATATCCCTGCGAGGCTAGCCGTAGCAATCTGCTTTCCTCCCCCCTCCAAAGACCTGACAAAAAAGGAAGCCGAGTACATTAAGACTAACCTCGAGAACATGCTGATGGACACTGACGCGACCACACCACTCCCGGCCTTTCGCGGATACCCACGGGTAGCGGAGGGCACGGTGCAGATGTGGTGTGAGGACGACAATGCCCTAGCATGGCTGACCCAGAATGTACCCAAGATTAGACTACCTGACACTGACCTTACATTGACAGTACTGAAACAGTCTGACGTACCCACTCGTGCCCGAGCCTCGCTTTTCGTCCCTCGATACCGAGGTGACGTAGCTCGACTCCAGAATATTCTGGTTCGCCAGAATACCTGGTACGACATCGCCAGATGGTCACTCTACAGGGCAACAGCCGTCGGTGGTGACAACTATGGGACATTTTTGACCCTGGGTGTGCCACCGGAGGAGGTTGAAAGGGTTTTGGCCCGGGAGCGACGAATATCGTACCTACTCGGGTCGATATACGTTCGCTTCTGGCCCACGGCCCAACCCTCTGACACCCAGACTGACAGCACGGACACACAGACGCCACAACCGACGACACAGACGAATGACGCGGCCATTGCCCAACTTGAGGAGGACATGGCCAGAGCGGCAATGGCCGACATAGACCCCACACCGACTGCATCACCCGACTGGAGCGAGCAGCTCTTAGCCTCGTCGCCGGGTGACCCACATGAAGACCAGAACAGGGTAGAGTTAGAGGGAAAATCGTCCGATGGATCCAGCTCCGACTAACTCTACCCCACCGCCGTCATCACCCCTCAATTTCATTCAAAACAACCTCCAGCACAGCCAAACTGCCACAGCTAGCTTACGCAGGGCACTGGAGGTAAAGCCCCAAACCATTGCACTGATCCAGGAGCCATGGATCAGGAACAACAGAATATGTGGCCTCGGTAACATCGGAGGTAAGCTAATCCTCAACACACACGGCTCAGACAAACCAAGAACATGCGCATACATACCCAAACATATTCCCAGCACACCACTCACCCAATTCTGTTCCAGAGACTTGACGGCTGTCAGGCTCCAGACTGCAGGTGACATCCCAGACATAGTACTGGCCTCGGTATACATGCCGGGGGAGGACGCAGACTGCCCTCCGAAGGAGATGGCCGACCTGGTGCAGCACTGCGAGCACGCCAAACTTGACCTAATCATCTGCACTGACTCGAACGCCCATCACCCGCTCTGGGGCAGCGACGCACCGAACCCCAGAGGAGAGGTATTATCCACATATTTATTCTCTACTAACCTTAACATTGTTAACCGCGGCTTAGAACCCACTTGGGTCACAGTTCGAGGTCAAACAATCATAGACCTGACACTTGCTACAGAAAACGCGACTAACCTTATCACAAATTGGCACGTATCAGACGAGCCCTCTTGCTCAGACCATAGAAGGATCCGATTTACACTAACAGCCAACACAAGGAAACCAGAACCGAGACGCAACCCACGGCGCACCAATGTCCCAGGGTATAAACGCCTACTAGCCTCACTACTAGCTAGGCACCTATCACAAATAACCATAAAAGACCAAGCACAATTAGAATATACCGTGACAAAATTATCAGAATATCTAACCAAAGCTTACTATGCATGCTGCAAGCTAAGAGCGCCACAACTCAAGGGCGAGAGAAACCCTTGGTGGAACGCTGAACTTAGCAAACTCAGAAATGCACTACGTAAGCAATTCAACAGAGCTAAAAACACTAGACTCCCGGATGACTGGGAAATATATAAAGAAACCCAATACACATACAAAAAGCAGATCAGAACCGCCAGAAGAACTGCGTGGCGTAAATTCTGCGAATCCATTGAGACGAACAACGAAGCTGCGAGGGTAAGGAAGATCCTATCAACCGATCAGGATCGAACCCTCGGCGCGCTGAAAAAACCCGATAATTCATATACTTTAACCGACCAAGAAACCAGTAAGGTCCTTCTGGAGACTCACTTCCCAAACTGTAAGCTCTTGGAGGACAGGACGTGGGGGGCTGAACCAGAATGGACCCCAACGGATCACGATTGGACTAGAGCCCACAATATAGTAACAAAAGACCGAATAAAGTGGGCCATAAATACCTTCCAGCCATACAAGTCCGCAGGACTGGATGGCATCTTCCCAGCCTTACTGCAGTGGGGGGTAGATCATCTGATGCCATGGCTGGTGGAAATCTACCGCGCCTGCTTAGCATTTAGATATATACCCCTCGCATGGCGCGAAGTGAAGGTCATTTTCATACCCAAACCTGGAAAGACTGACTATACACAACCCAAGTCTTACAGACCTATAAGCCTCACATCCTTCCTACTGAAGACCCTCGAGAGACTATGTGATAGATACATCCGAGATGGACCTCTTAGGATAAAACCACTACATAAACAACAGCATGCGTACTCCACTGGCAGATCAACGGAATCTGCACTACACACTGTGGTTTCCAAGATTGAGTGGACCACAAATGCTCAGCACTGGCCGCCTTCATTGACATTGAGGGTGCCTTCGACAAGACCATGTTCAACAGTATTGGCATGGCACTAGATAGACACGGCATAGACTCAACCCTGAGTGGCTGGATCACAAACATGCTCAAACTGAGAGCTGTACAAGTGACAGTGAACGACACTACAAGGGCCATTGTAGCAAAGGGCTGCCCGCAAGGGGGCGTCCTTTCTCCGATGCTATGGAACCTGGTCGTAGACAGCCTTATTAAGACACTCAATGATAAAGGATACTTCACTGTTGGCTACGCTGATGACATAGCCATAATAATAAACGGCACCCACGAAAACACTCTATGTAATCTCATGCGTCAGGCCTTGAAGATAGTAGAGGACTGGTGCAATAAACATACACTATCAGTGAACCCTACCAAAACCGAGCTGATTCTTTTTACAAAAAAGAGGAAGCTGACAACACTACAACTACCACGATTCTTTGGAACTACCCTAAGCCTATCGACTGAAACCAAATACCTGGGCATCTTTTTGGACAAACAGTTGAACTGGGCTAGACATACTAATTACATCACCACAAAAGCCAGCATAGCCCTGTGGCAGTGTAAGAGACTGCTTGGCAGGAACTGGGGGATTAACCCCAAGGTCACTTACTGGCTATACACCGCAGTTATCAGACCGATCATTACTTATGGCTCACTAGTCTGGTGGCCCAGGACAGACCTGAGCACAACCCGGAAAGATCTCGAAAAACTACAGCGATTAGCCTGTGTGGCAATCACTGGCTGCATGAGAACCGCACCTACGGCCGCACTACAAGCAATGCTTGGACTGCCTCCACTACATCTCATTGTGAGGGAGGAGGCAGCCTTGGCCGCCTTTAGGCTCAATATAACCGGAACCCTAAGCAAAGACTCCAGGGTTAAACACATACGCATTAGGGAGGATGCGATCAAAAAACGGCCAATGATGGCATCAGCCTGCGACAGAGCCCCGAAACAGCATTATTTTAAAAAACATTACAACATAATACTCACGGAAGAACAGCGTGACCACTCGGGCCCGAACGAGCTGAGGGTTTACACTGACGGGTCAAAGACCGACTCCGGAACCGGTGCCGGAGTTTTCTCGCACGACCTCAACATAAACATATCCAGCCCGCTGGGAATGTTCAACACTGTCTACCAGGCAGAATGTGTGGGCATTATTCAAGCGGCGTATGCCATAGAGGCCAGGAGAGTTACGGACACCCGTATACGTATACTCTCCGACAGTGCCTCAGTACTCCAAACCTTAGAAAAAAAATATATTACTTCAAGATTAATACTAGAATGTCACAATGCGTTAGAACGAGCAACGGTACCTAACCGCAACACAGTGACACTGCAATGGATAAAAGGACACAGTGGGTCTTTGGGTAACGACGCAGCGGACGAACTTGCTAGGAGGGCATCCAGTGCGTCAGTCTATGGGCCCGAACCAATCATACCCATCCCCTTCAACCAATTACGCAGATGGCTGCAAGAGATCACCCAAACAAAAGCAGAGGAGTGGTGGTCCTCGGCACCGGGGTGCAGGCAGTCCAGGGAGGCTATGCCAAGCCTGGATGGCAAACTGACCAGGCGACTCTTACGCCTGGATAGGAACGGCCTGCGCCTGATGACGGGGACCATCACAGGACACTGCTCGCTGAACAAACACTTTTACACAATGGGCATAACGGACAGCCCTCTGTGCAGAGCTTGCATGGAGGCTGAGGAAACCGTTCCACATGTGCTCTTCGAGTGCACAGGCGTTGCCCAGATTAGAACAGAAACCCTCGGGACACCCAAATCTTTAACAGATGTTCTGAACAGACCAGAAGCCGTGACCAACTTCTGGAGGGAGGTGGGCTGGTTGGAATAAACCCCGACGGCCGCTATGGCTCACGCACAATGGTCCACTTGAAGGATTAAGTGCGGAAACCAAACCCAATAACATAGAACATAGAACATGTCTAATATTTTTTTATTACCTGACTGATGGACTAAATAGAATTTCTTTATTTTTACCCAGGCATCATCCCTATTATAATTAATACTAGCAGCGCCCTGCGGTTTCACCCGCTTAAGTCTCAAACACGTAGGAATATGGGGATAAAAAGTATCCTATGTGTTAATCAAGGTGCCAAATTTCATCAAAATCCGTTAAGTACTTTTTGCGTGAAAGAAACACAAACATTCATCCATCCTCACAAACTTTCGCATTTATAATATTAGTAGTATAGTAACACATAAAAGAAATATTTTAAAAGAATAACTATGGAGTTTTTTGCCTATACTTCTCCATACAAAACTACCTGTTGGAGGACATTTATTTTTATTTGTGATGGGTTTGCTCTCGACTAGTCTAGGTCAGATGTGACAGAGACAAAGTCGACGATGGAGTGAGCTTACCCAGAAGAAGCCTGTTCACTCTCACTTTGAAGAGATTAGGGTTGTGTGGCAGATAGTGAGGAAACATTTAGGAACATTTCTACTTTCTTGTAAGTTTAGTTGTTCAAAAGCAACTTTTAATGACCTACTTTTAAAAAATAAACAATGACTTTGAAATCAAATTATACAGACCACCATGCCAATGTTATTCCGCTGTCCATCTTTGGATTCCTCTACAGACTCATCCAGCACCAAGTTCATGAAGGGATCGAATCCTCGCAGGACTCCAGTCACAGCGCGGCCGGCATTCAGTTTGATTGACAGCTTCTTGTCCATGAACCTGAAAATGTTAGGCGGATTTTGTTAACATTGAAATGAATCATGTATAACGCAATTATTAACATATTTTCTGTCTTTCTAAATGGTTATAAGTTAGCTTAGATGATTGTCGGTGTTGATTTGTAATATTGTCGCTTGTTGATTGAAGAATCGATTATACCATGATTTGAGTAGTATTCATAATTATATACTATCCCGGTTTCATTTGTTTCGTGCAAAATATAATCTTTTTCCCAGCAAAACTGATGTAAAAGGAGAATACACGGAGGTTAACCATGAAAAAAGATAACACTGAGTGAAATAAAAGAAATTTGATTGTATTAAATTATTAAAAACGAAACAACAGGATTTTGTTTAGGTTATCAATGGCGCGCATGGGACGCCACATCAAGATAGTCTGTTTTTTCATAAAAACGACTTGGAAACTTACTTCTTCAATTCCGGAGGGTGAGCTTTCGACATTTTTGCAGTTTTTATTTAGATTAAAATCACTTTAAATGGTTATTTTACCGAATTTTGCGTTCGGCAAACCGTTTGCCCGGATTGTGAAAATAATTAAAGAGAAATGTCAAATTCAAATGTCAAATTGTAAAATAATTGACAAATGACAAATGGTGGATTAGTGTTGCCACAACAAACAAAAAAATCAAAAACAGTAAAATGTTAAAGTAACGTTGTCGCACGCGCACCTGTTTTCCCCGAAAGGTTAGGCGAAGGTGCACTTATAATACTCGCACATTTTCCCAGTTATGTTTCAATTCATAAGGGCGAGCCTATTGACATCAACCCGCCCAAATAATACAGACTCTGTCCGGGCTGCTACTGAAAAATTCCAGAAGGAAAAACAAAATTAGAGTGTAGTAAAGTTGTTAAAAACTGTTAAAGTATTTAAAAAATGATTTATTAGTGACAGGTTCTTGTTACCTGATTGACGCTGAAAAGTAAAAACAAAGTACGTTCAGATACCATAACATTACGTATAATTTTATGTATTTTTGTCAGATTACGAAATATTCAAAAGCAAAATTATTTACTTTATTTAGTTTTCGATCGGACCCGATTTCAGGTGGTTTCTGTGTAGCCATAGCAAAAATAATATTCTAATCACTTTAGAAAATAATGTATAGTACCGCTTGAGATTAATCAATCTACTATATATTATTATAATAACATTATTAGAAGAATTAAATCAATAAATAGCAAAGTTACACTTACGTTGTAGATTATTTTTTTTATCTTTTGATAAGTTTCTGGTGCATTATTGCCATTGCATAAAATAGCTTTGCAAATATAACCCAAATTATTGACGAAGTCCACAAAATTCAAACTTCTCACATGTGTATAGGTGAATTTTAATTTAGTAGAATAATAGTCATTCCTTTTATCACACGTCAAAATAAGTTTTAATACAATAGCAACAAGTAGACAGCTGGGAGGATGGATGCTGTTGTGATAAAATGCTATAATAAATAGTCCGTCCTGTTTATGACTATGAGATTTTAGCGTACTACAGGACTACGTGTTATTAGTGAAAGTTTGTGTTTGTGTTTTACGTTCAAAAATGGATGAATCCGGGATCGACATGGGTTTCGATCTCGCAACATTCCTGACGAAAGATTTTAGTGTTGATCAGAAAGTCTTGGAGGAGATGACTACTGCTCAGCAACACCAGGACTTCATGTTCTACGAACTCAAATCGAAAGCAGTGCCGATAACTGAGAGGTTGGTGGCATTTTTATTATAAACATGTCTATCATCTAGTCGGTGATGCACTACGGCGAATATCTACATTACGAATATTTTTAGCACATCATGAGGAACAATTTCACCGTAGTTCGAACGCCCGCGACCCTGAAAACTGGACTTGGCAAAGCCCCCAGTTTCACCTCTTGTTTATCTTTGGTCTACACAATTTGCAAACATTCCACCGTCGGATGTAATGTGTGCAAAACGAAACTTACGCTTTCTTCAGTATTATCAGAGTGAACACGTGATTCTAATAATAAAAAAAGTTTCTTCAACTTCTACTACGTAATTTTCAATTTTCCCGCCGTTTTTGGGGAACAGGATAAAAATATTGTAATTAAAAAAAAACATGTTTTTTTTATGGTCATCATGATTATCACACTGGAAGATGTAGGGACTAGGAAGTGTAAATATTTTGGTATGCACAGAATTACTTTCAAAAGTGACCTCCTTTGCGGATCGCAAGACGCCCGACGACTTGTCCACCTAAATGCCTAGCTGATTTAGGTTATAAGAGTAGCTTGTTAAGTGTGTAATAGAACTAGATATTTTATGTCGTGCTATGCCATAAGCATTTTGTTTTTCATTCTTATTGGTATAATGCCCGCGATTCGCGACCGCCAATTTAGGTGCGAAATTCCGCAAATTGGTGTAGAATTTTTCCATCCCTCCTTGGTGTACAAAGTAAATCATAGTTTAAGCCCCAAAAATCAAATCAAAATTGTTTTCTGAACTGACTATAAAATGTTACCCCCCAAAACAGTTCGTACTACAAATGATAGAACCATGAAGCCTGCTTGATTTGTACACGTGAAAACGACCTCTAACCTAACCCTTCAGTGGAGCAGTCGGTTCGGGCAGTCCTCTTGCGTGACCACAAAAATCATATCAAAACTATTTTCTGAACTGACTATAAAATGTTACCCCCCAAAACAGTTCGCACTACAAATGGTAGAACCATGAAGTCTGCTTGATTTGTAGGTACACGTGAAAACGACCTCTAACCTAACCCTTTAGTGGAGCAGTCGGTTCAGGCAGTCCTCTAGCATGGCGCATTGTTTTCAGAGGATAAAGAATGCCCGTTATTAGAAATCTGTTCACAAAATAAACATCGTCAGCAAAATAGACGATCTATTTTCGTTCGCGTTCAATAACGTAATAAACGGCTTGTGTCCTGCCCTCGAACTTCGAATCATCACAATACTCTACACCAGGCATGGTCCAATGCTAACTCTATGATTTGTTTAAGATCCGAGTAGAATCGGCTGTTTCTCGATGGCCTTATATCGGTTTCGTCGAAAGAGGCCACTGCCTTACGAGCCTGCGACAGACAGATCTACCTACATTTATGACTATTGAATATAATAGAATAGAATGCACCATACGAATAACAAAAATATAAATAACCTACTCAATATCTATAAAAATAAGATCCAATATCGAAGTATTGCATTGCGTTCAATTGATTAATTTCTTTGTCTGTACGCATTTTATCTCTACGCCCACAACAACAACAGACAAAGACCTCATCTAAAGTTCATTCCATGGTTTACTTTTAGGTCACATGATTTGATGATCGTAACTACTTCTGGCAACTGCCCCTATTGTAAGACCCTTAAAATTGAGTACTTAAAAAAATATCAGTAAGTCGTTTCACCCTTTGCCTTCCGCCCGCATCCCGACTATCTCTGGTCCCGTCTATCCATCTAGCTAGTCTGGTCGTCTTCTATGTTTTACCTAATGCTATCTTGACCCAGACAGAACGTGCTTGCCTGTCAGATATCAGTCCAGAAAAGAACAACCTCTAGTTTACTAATGTGTTATGGTGTTACTCCCTAAATTACTAAACCAATTAACAGTGATTAGTTTATATCACTTGCACGCGTGGCATTCATTAATTAGTGTTGTTTTAATAAACGTTTACGAAGAATGTTTAATTCTTAGAGAAATACCTGTTTGTGTTCCACCTAATCGTAGTAATTTATCGGTCTGTACTCGTATTCAGAGTTCGTTTCGAAGTTGTGTCACGATTGTGTGTGATTGTCTTGTAATGTTTACACAAAAGATAATAAGAACTCTTTATTTGGAACGTGTAATGTCACCAAACGAGTGATGCGACATCCAATCCAACAGAGATAACCAGTTGGTACAGAGCGATATTTAGTTATTTACGATCCAGGAAACATTAGCCGTTTTCTCGACGTGTTTCCAGTTTCCACTAATGATGTTGAGAAAGTCTAGTCGTACATATATTTCTCGGGAAACTAGAGAGTTTATCTAAATAGTAAGTAAAATAGGACTGGAAGACGAGATGTCGGTCGTCCGGCGGCGAGATGGGCGGACGACATTGTTGCCATCGCGGGCTAAACTTGGGTTAGGCTGGCGCAGGAGCGTTGGGATTGGCACAAGAAAAGAGAGGCGTGAGCCCATCAGTGGGTGAAGTCTTGGATGATGATGATGATGAAGTAATACAAACTGTTAACAAACGTAGGTTAGTCCTGTAGAGCCAAGTGGCCACATTTGAAGTCGGTAGTTCCTTTGTACCGAGTTGAGAAAATAGGCACACGTAAAAATTTAGGAGGAGAGAAATTAAGTAATTTTCAGTTCTTCTTGTTTAGCTTCCACACTAAGTAAAAAACCGGCCAAGTGCGTGTCGGACTACGCACAATGAAGGGTTCCGTGGTTGGGATGAATCTCAAGAACAAACTTAACATTGTAGTTGAAAAACATGTTCTCCCATACATTCCAACTGCAAATTTAAGTTTTTATGCACAATATTCAGATATTTACCATGTTGTTTTAAGACCATGGACCATGGTTTTCCTGTATTCTATAGGTATTGAACTATTTTCTTGATTTTTTTTTTCAAAATTTTAGGTTCAGTATTTTTGGGGATAAGGGGGAATGGTCATTTTTCGTGTATTTTCTTAAATAACTTTAAAATATGCATATTTAAGACCCTCACAGTAAGCCCTTTCATTTGACATGTCACACCACGGGACAGTTTGCAAAACTATTTTTTTATTTTCTTATTTGCCCCCCAAAATTGACCCCCATATTCAAAATTCACTAATTTACATTACACGTCCGTGTGTGGGTCACATACGTGCACCAAATTTCAGCTTAATCGGTCCATTAGATTTGGAGCAAATTGGCTGTGACAGACAGACACACGAGTGATCCTATAAGGGTTTCGTTTTTTCCTTTTGAGGTACGGAACATTGCAAAATATTCTACGTCTGCGTTAGGAGATGCCAACACAGAATTGATTCTGACCGCTTTATCGCACTCGAGATCAGATTTGTTCAAGTTACGTAATTTACCGATACCTGCTTCCTAATCGGGGAAAGTGACGATTTTACCGAACAACAGAGGCCAGTGAACGATTATTTATTTTTATTGATACTATAAATTGTGAGATTAGAGTAATCGAGATGTATTTACAGCATATCTTGGCAGTCGCAATAACGTTCGGCTTCGGACATCATTCTGTTCGGCCATTATTTAATCAATTAACGATAATTGACGAAGACAGTGAATAAACGGGACATTCCTTTTTTTATCATCCCCATGCTCTTAGCCGAACATATTTGGGACGAAGACAGTGAATAAACGGGACATTCCTTTTTTTATCATCCCCATGCTCTTAGCCGAACATATTTGGGACGAAGACAGTGAATAAACGGGACATTCCTTTTTTTATCATCCCCATGCTCTTAGCCGAACATATTTGGGACGAAGACAGTGAATAAACGGGACATTCCTTTTTTATCATCCCCATGCTCTTAGCCGAACATATTTGGGACGAAGACAGTGAATAAACGGGACATTCCTTTTTTTATCATCCCCATGCTCTTAGCCGAACATATTTGGGACGAAGACAGTGAATAAACGGGACATTCCTTTTTTTATCATCCCCATGCTCTTAGCCGAACATATTTGGGACGAAGACAGTGAATAAACGGGACATTCCTTTTTTTATCATCCCCATGCTCTTAGCCGAACATATTTGGGACGAAGACAGTGAATAAACGGGACATTCCTTTTTTTATCATCCCCATGCTCTTAGCCGAACATATTTGGGACGAAGACAGTGAATAAACGGGACATTCCTTTTTTTATCATCCCCATGCTCTTAGCCGAACATATTTGGGACGAAGACAGTGAATAAACGGGACATTCCTTTTTTTATCATCCCCATGCTCTTAGCCGAACATATTTGGGACGAAGACAGTGAATAAACGGGACATTCCTTTTTTTATCATCCCCATGCTCTTAGCCGAACATATTTGGGATTTTTTTTTTTGGAATGGATTGGTGCAGCATGTCTTCTTCTTCCATACATCTAACACCCGTCAGCTCAGTTTCCACGTCACCTTATATTATTTAATTAAACCCAAAAGTTAACTGAAACGTTTAAGGTCTACCACCTAAGTGTGGCTAGAAATTGGGAAAAAACAGAAGCCTTGTACGCTAGTACCTGACCTCGCAAAAGATTCGGTGTTTTATCTCGTCATGTGATTTTATCGGCTCTGTATATTCGTAGATCGTTCAACGGAGTTTTTATCGGAACAGTTAAGCCTTCATTACACTTGGTTTTTGTTATTAAATATTGTACAAAATGAGATAATAGTAGTAGGTACTTATATATTTTTTTATAATTTAAGATGGGTTTGCTCTTGACTGTAGTCTAGGTCGGAGGCGACAGAGACAGAGTCGAAGATGAAGTGAGCTTACCCAGAAGAAGCCTGTTCACTCTCACTTTGAAGAGACATACAATTGTACCTATTATTTCATTTTCTTTTGTCTATAGTCTGTCTGAATCACATCGTCCACAATAGAGCAACTGCGATAGAAAACTCGGAGACGAATCTAGAATAATTCTTGTTTCATATAAGTAGGTTCCTACTCTAGTCTCTAGCTAAGTTAATCTCGTAGCTTAGTACGAGAAACTTATAGCTAACTTATACAGTGTTGTTAAACAAAATCAAATTATTACAATAATTCAATCATGACTCGAAAGACATGTGGCGCCATCTATTACCATAAGAACGTTATTGTTGTTTTCCTCAGGAACAGTACGTTTTTTCGGGATGAAAGGTAGCCTATGTCCGTTTCTGTACACCAGACAAAATATATGCAATATTTCATGATGATCGGTTCAGTGGTTTAGGCGTGAAAAGGTAACAAACAAACAAACAAACTTACTTTCGCATTTATAATATTAAGTTAGGATTAGGAAATAAATAGTACGCGATCAAATAATATAAACTAAAAATCATTTAGACGCAAACAATTACTTTTAGTTTTCCGTAATGAAACTTTTCACCAAAAAAATCATTTTATATATCCAAATCATGTTTTTATACATGATGTATCCAAGATGATCTTGTGTGCTAATAAAAGCGGATAATTCTGTTCATCTTAATCAAAAACTATCTGGCATTGCAACATTACCCTTATCTCAATAGTCCAGTCGAGTAAACGCAAAATATTTCGCCTACATGATCTCAGAAAACGCATTGCTATTTGAAACGGTCTGTCGTGAATTCACGTCGTTAGGTAGGCTCAATGACGACACGATCTTCAGATACGTCGTTATCAAAGGTCGAAACCTGGATTATTTATTGATGCAATCTGGTGAATATTGGCAGCACCTGATTTGCTGTATCTTCGAAGGCCATTGTGGCTTGCCTTTGGATCATAAAACAATATTACGCCTGTTTTCCGGGCTCCCAAGGGCTAGGCAGAGGCACAGATTTTGAGCAGCTCCTAAATAGTACACCCACATTTCTCGTGTAATAGGGGGCGAGCCTATTGCCATCAACCGAAATTCCGGTCTGCTACTGAGAAGTTCCTGATGGATTCCCATCATGCTCAGCAATAACGCTTTCCAACCAATCTTGGTTTGCTTTGGTTTTTTAACCAAAGAGTCTGTTCATTTCTTTGGATCATGTCTTAAAATGTGTGTTGTTCCCTTTTGATTTGCACTTCCTGTTACATTTACACGTAAATGTAAAAATTTATTACATTTATTATATTTGGGATAGAAGATAAAGAAACCGGCGAAGTGCGTGTCGGACTTCGCACATTTAGGGTTCCGTACCAAATGTAGAATAACGGCAAAATCAAGTTAGTTGTAATAGGAAAAATGAGAGAATTTCAAAGCAAAAATGTGATTTATCAATGTATTGATATTTATTAGTAAAATATACGTAATAATAAACATTATCACCGAATTTCAAGTTCATAGGTCAATGGGAAGTTAAAAAATTCTTCGGAACAAAATTTTGAAAAAAAGCTTACTGGTGGCTTCTCATTCCTTTTTTTTTTTAACAAAAAAATACAGCATTTATCTACTCTACCAGTTCTGGACAACGATACGCCACTCGATGGGGAAGGAAAATTTTTTTTTCGCGCCACCCTTTTCCTGCCCCCTTAAAAACATTAAAAAATATTCTTTGACAATTTGTATGGCTTTGGGTCAACAAGATGGTTATAAGTATTGTGAAAATTTGAAGACTGTTGTAGCTCTAACGGTTTGGCTGTAAAATCTGTGTGACAGACGACGGACGGAGAAGGACACGTGAGTGACAGCAATAGGGTTCCGTTTGGACCCTTCGGGTACGGAACCCTAAAAAAACAATGTTCCGAATGCAAATCGGTACATTTTACTCTGGCGACTTCAGCGCAAATTGTCAGCTTTGTTTATCAGAGGACATCGCACCGGAATATAATTTATTTAAAGTTTTCCAACATCAAGATACGAGTGTCTGTATATTTTTATGCGACAACAACCGATAACTTATCCGAATTGTCTCAAATACTGGCAGACTGCTATCACTGACATGATAAGTACTATGCTATTTATTTCTCACTTGTTTGCCCATAAGCACGGCTCAAAACAGGGTGTCCGGTAAAGAATGGATAACCTTGAAATACCATATGGCCTTATTGCTGTTTTAAAAAAAAATATATATCCCAAGTAGTACCTACCTAAGATACGATTTCTTTTTAAATACTGTGCAATTTCTCCTCTTGTCGGGCATAGTCAACGTACAATATTATAAAAACAAATAGCCGATGATATGGAATTCATTCATTTGTGGGCGTGGTGAAGAATAATGTAAAAGTTAAATTATTTTTCCTCAAAAATGTTATGTACTTCCTGGGATATAAATATTTTTTGCATTTTTTTTAGAACGGCCATAAGGTCTATTATAAATTTTATTTCAAGGTTATCCATTCTTATGCCAGATAGACCGACGACCTTAGAAAGGTGGTTGGGATATACTGGATTGGGAAGACGGAGGACAGCGTGTTGCGCAGCCTGGGCCAGGTGTGGACTGCGATAGGCTGAGTTAATTGTATGTACAGACGCCAGCACATCAAGCTACTACAATCTGTCAAATTTCTTTAATAGATTTTCAACTTTATCGCTAAAACATTAGGTTCAATGTTGATTGGGAAAATTTGTTTGACAGTTTCGGGTAGCTTGACCTGCTCGCGTCTGTACGACTCCAAAAAAAAAAACACCCACAAATTGTAAAATTGAAAATAAAAACCTGACACGAAACAGTTATAATAGTAAGTTAAACTATAGTTGAAGATGATTTTGATAGTGATGATAATAGTGAGAACCGAAACATTTCTCAAGCACATCGTAAGTGTTTTTTATAAGGCAACACTTTGATTAAATTGCACAATGTCACGCTTGGCGCATGTTTATTTGTTCGCATTTGATTTTAATATTAGTTATAAATTAATGACTGGCTATCATCACTTACAAGTTCTAATAGAGCTAGATTTAATGAAGTGTGTAGATAGACTATATACAAGGTCAAATTAAATTAACTGGCGAAACTCTGCAGACGTAACCGGTCAACGACCGCAGGTTTTTTTTTTTTTTGTTAACTTCACTGACGTGATGGGTGTCGATCTCTACACACGATTAAACAAAAAAAAAAACTGATTTTCTAAACTCATACTTTAAGTAGGTAAATTGAGTTGACAAAAAAACGATCGAAACATTTTTTTTTTCTTTTTTTTTCGAGTCGATGGTAAAGGTAAAAATATTTTATTATTTTAGATGATGATTATGGGTCCAGTAGATGGTCACGCCAGTCGCGGCATCAGTGGCATTTTTTAGAACCTCAGAAGTGCAGGTGTATGGACACTGGAAACTCCAACATAATATGGGAATTGGTTTTGGTGGTAATGGGGTTTTGTTTTTTTATGTTTAGATATGGATACACATTATTACCCATCGCGTCAGCAGTTTCCCTAGTTAAATTAATTTGACCCAGAGAACTATGTTTGCAGCTCGATATAATGAGAGATAATATTTATTTTAGCTTCTCCCATATTGACTCACGGGTTTGATTCCTTGTTCCCTCCAACTTAGGTCCCTATTCTAGTTAGGACAAAGTCCGATATTTGTCTGGCTGGTCAGTACTAGCTTGTAATTTCCGGACTTTGTCCTAAAACAAAAAAAAAACGGCCAAGTGCGTGCCGGACTACGCACAGTGAAGGGTTCCCGTAGTCGGGATGAATTTATCCCAACAACAAACTTAACATTATAGTTGAAAAACATGTTCTCCCATACATTCCAACTGCAAATGTTACTTTGTACGCACAATATTGAGAGATTTACCTTATTTACCTATTATTATTTATTTATTACCTTTATTTTAAGAACAAAAACTTCTTCTAAGCTTTCCTGTAATCTATGGCTATAGAACTATTTTCTGTATTTTTTTTTTAAATTTTAAACGTAGTAGGTTCTGAGATAAGGGGGAATGGTCAATTTCCATCTATTTACTTAAATAACTTTAAAACAATTTATTTTAAAATTATAAAAAAGAAATACATTTGAGACCCTCACAGTAAGCCCTTTGATTTGATATTTGACACGGCACAGTTTGCAAAACTTTTTTTTAAATTTTCTTATTTGCCCCCCAAAATTGACCCCATATTCAAAATTCATTTATTTACGTTACACGTCCGTGTTTGGGTCACAGAAATTCAAACGTATACTAAATTTCAACTTAATCGATCTATTAAGTTCGGAGCAAATTGGCTGTGACAAGAGTGATCCTATAATGGTTCCGTTTTTTCCTTTTGAAGTACGGAACCCTAAAAACAAAACAACCATAACATAAGTAAATGTAAAATGTGCGGACTTTTTTGCAAATGGCCGGCTTTATGAAAGGACTACTTCTTGAATTATAAAGGGTTTAGCCGTCCTTCCATAGGCAAACTGCCCCCGATAGGAACCTATATCGTAACCTATGCTATATTGTAGAGGGTACTAATAGTAGTTCATCGAGTAGATATTAGAGCTCATGTATTTTTTTTATTAACGATTTGCGCGACGTGCAGTTTGATGCAATATTTTTGGGCGTTCATTGTCTCGCCTTGTGGCAAAAAGTTATAATGGATAACGTCTTTTTGTGACCACCATACAGTAAGCATAACTTTTCGAGGGTGAAGTTCATGCTTTGGGGCCAAACGTGGACGTTCACTCTTATCTAACCATGATACAGACCTTCGTGTATTATCGTGAAGCACCCACTTTTCTTCGCAGGTCACTATGCGGTCAAGAAAAGGTTCCGTTTTTTGTCGATGGTAAAGAGATGACGTAATGGTAAAACGATTTTGCTTATTTTGCCCTGAGAGTTCGTGTGGTACCCACTGATCAAGCTTCCTTACTTTACCAATTTGTCCGAGGCCTCGTACAACTGTTGTATGACGGACAGCGAGTTCTTGTGGAAGTTCTCGTGTGGTTATATGCACATTGGACTCCACTAACTGTTGTAAAACTTGCAGATCCAGTACGAGCGAAAGCGTCCGCGAGAATCATTTTTAAACTTCTCTACTCCACAACGAAATTTTCGGAACCAATTTCGCATTGTCCTTTCAGAAACTGTATTCTCCCCTAATCTCTCATTTATTTATTTTTTTGCTTGTTTCACGTGCACTTAAGCCACCTTTGAACTCATAAAACATGATACCTCTAATTTTTTGCGAATCCATGGTAAGAAAGAATAACTTATATTAAATCGCGTCTAACGTCTGGATCTTCTGATGGTGTTTAAAATACTAAACAAGTGTCGATACTTTGTTGACAATAACGAAAATGAAGAAGTCAAAACGTGTTCGGTAATACGCGCGCACTCTTTTACATCGTTGCGCAATCGGAAATTTTATATGCACCAACCCAATATGACTATAAATTCTTGATATTGATGCTGTTTAATAATCTCATTAGCCCTGTGCTTGAAATAAACTGTTGACATAATATCAGAATGGATTCTGTCATCTACTTATTACTTATTACTTATGACGTAAATGGAATCAAATATCCCAGTAAAATATTTATCTTTACTTAAAATATATAATTACTAGCAGCGCCCCGCGAGTCTCGAACCCGTAGGAATATGGGAATAAAAAGTATCCTATGTGTTAATCCAGTTTATAAACTATCTGCGTGCCAAATTTCATCAAAATCCGTTCAGTAGTTTTTGCGTGAAAGAGTAACAAACATCCATCTATCCTCACAAACTTTCGCATTTATAATATTAGTAGGATGCATATTTTCATACAGTAATCTGACATTGTTAAGAAATTAATACAGAAAATTATTATAAATATATTATTATGTTCTTACTGAATTTTATGTAACTATTATATATCTATAAAACAGTTGAAAGTGATTCTGTGCAATTTATGTATGGGTGCTCATCACTGATATAAATTAATTGTTATAGATCCAATTTTTGGGCCATAGGACGTTGGACGGTTCTTACCTACCATCTGTCACTGTGGTTACATTATTTTTTTATTAAAATGAAAATACTTATTCGATTTTTAAATCGCGTAGTTGTTGTAATTTGTATCTTGGAAATACATACTACAATACAAGTTGTATTAATAAGAAATAATTTTATATGTTTAGTAGATATTTAAGGAATTATTTTAAGATTTGATTGTTTATAAGTATTTTTTTTTACTTCATTTTTAATTATGTAATTTAAAATATATTATGGACATTGTACCTAATATATTTCAAATTAGCCGCCTTCTTTCAATAATTGAAATACAAAGATAAATAAATAGATACGGATCTTAGTTAATTGAGGAGCTATTTGAAAAAAAGTGTCCGGAGACGACTTTTTTTCAAAGTGATATATCTCTGTTGATTTTAAAGCTAGAAAAATAAAACCAATTCCAGTGTTTATGGTACACTCTACAGTTTATTTTATATAAATTTCCATGAGCCAAGCCTAAATAAAAATATTAAAAAAATGCAAATAAATTATTTTTTTATTGATTTCTATCAGATCGAATTGAATTACCACTTTGATAAAAATATATAATAATTGTCTATACCTTGCCTAACAGCATGCCAAGTTTCATTAAAATCCATAAGGTGCAACATGTTGAAAAAAAATAATGAAAATAAGTGGACCACCTTGTTCACACTGTAAATTCAAGTAATTAATAACGAAATGCTAAAAACGCTTAATAATAAAGCGCTTTAGTGTTTGCAATGTTGAACTCCATAAGCAAACTATAGCATTTTCGATACTCAATTTTTAATCACTTGTGCCCGTTTTAAAGTTCTATAGTTTGCTTATGGAGTTTAACATTGAAACGCTCAAACGCTTTAATCACAAAAACACTTTGATTTACAGTGGACGCTTTCAAATTGTATTAGATTTTAATAATCTTTAACAAAATAGCGTTTTGACAGTTTATATAAAGTATATTAACGGTTGGTAGTGTCACTAGTCTACTTTTATAGTGAGTAGATTATCAAAGTACCCGCGCGTGCATGTTCCTACATGATCACAGTGCATAGTCGTGCATGGTCGTCCCAATGGAAAAAGCCACGAAGATATTCGGCGTTATTGCTGTAACTGTGCAAATGGAAATCGAACAGTTGGGTGTTGCTCCCACGTAGCGGCAATTATATATTATTTATCAAATGCAAAGAGGAGCTTGTGGCTGAGTAATAACAGCCGCACGGGTCAATCCATCAGGTTAAGCTACGCTTGCCGGGGTTGGTCCGTAGATGGGTGACCATCTTTACATACCGAGACTCCTCCGTGCCTCGAAAAGCACGTTAAGCCGTTGGTCCCGGCTGTCATTCGTGGATCTTTGACAGTCGTTACGGGTCGTGAGAAGCCCGAAAGTCTGACAACCAGTCTTACCAAGGGGTATCGTATTACCCAATAACTGGGTTGTGGAGGTCAGATAGGCAGTCGCTCCATGTAAAATACTGGTATTCAGCTGCATCCGGTTAGACTGAAAGCTGACCCCAACATAGTTGGGAAAAGGCTAGGCAGATTGATTGATTGATTGCAAGATATAAATCTCATATAGTTCGTCCAGTGTTTTTTCTATAAATAACGATCACGTTGTAATTAATGAAAATAGTGACGATGACTAATAGAAGTTATTTTTTATTAATATGGATTCAACTATTACTGAGAAAAGATCATTCCATTTTCTTTTGAACCTTACATGCCCAATATTGAAAAATCAAATATGTAATACAATTTAATTAAGTACTATATTATTGAAAAATTGAAAGTTAAAAGCGTCATCAAAGTGGTCATAAGGTGGTCCACTTACTTTCATTATTTTTTTTCAACATGTTGCACCTTATGGATTTTAATGAAACTTGGCATGCTGTTAGGCAAGGTATAGACAATTATTATATATTTTTATCAAAGTGGTAATTCAATTCGATCTGATAGAAATCAATAAAAAAATAATTTATTTGCATTTTTTTAATATTTTTATTTAGGCTTGGCTCATGGAAATTTATATAAAATAAACTGTAGAGTGTACCATAAACACTGGAATTGGTTTTATTTTTCTAGCTTTAAAATCAACAGAGATATATCACTTTGAAAAAAAGTCGTCTCCGGACACTTTTTTTCAAATAGCTCCTCAATTAACTAAGATATAGAGCTAATATCTACTCGATGAACTACTATTAGTACCCTCTACAATATAGCATAGGTTACGATATAGGTTCCTATCGGGGGCAGTTTGCCTATGGAAGGACGGCTAAACCCTTTAATTAAACTAAGTAATCTATTTCAAAAATAACATAAAAGTCATGGTCCGCAATCTTACACACCCTCTCACACTCACTCACGAACACTTACATCGCACACAAAGAGAGGACACACCTACAATGTACCTTTTTAAATCTTGTATGCGTTTTTTCTCTCTAAATTTTCTTTTATAACCAGAATAATTTACGTACATTCATACAAGTTATCATTGCAACATTATGATAAAAATACTTAATTTGTAACTCAGGGGGATCGGCGATGAGGGCTGAAATACAGGTTATGCCTAGTTCGGCCTCAAATGCTAATACTTTTGTGTACTTTAAGTTTAGATTAAGCACTCTACTTGTGAAAAAAATGTACAAATTTATGTGAATAAACATTATTATTATTAAGACTTATTACTTCCGAAATAGTAATCCTGTTCATTGATTCTCTAAGACTTCTGCACATTTGGTTTGATTCTCTCACTAGACAAAAATACTTGTGAAGTTGTGACTGATTTAAATACTGGGACTAGCTTTTTATGCATATGAGTTATGGTGTTTGCGGCTGTTTAATTGAAGTTAAGAAAAATCCTTGTGTAGGCATTTTTTTATTATTAAAACAACTACTTAGCTTCAGCCTACGACTTTGTTTTAACATAAAATATATCCTTTGAATCTCTGCAATATTGTAGCTTGCTATTACTGAAAGAATTTTCGGAATTGGATCAGTAGTTCCGAAGATTGCCTCCTCTTATATTATAGTATTAGTATAGTACAGACTGGGTATTTGCCATTTAAAAACAAAGTCCTAAAATATATTTATTTGATATCTTTATTGGCTTTTTTGTTGTTGCATTATAAATACAAGTAGGGCAATAGGTACGTGTCAGCATGTTCAGTTAGAAACATATTCAAGGTCCCTAAGCTGATAGGCAGTAAAAATGCTGAATTGAATGACCTCGTGGTAATAAGTACTTTTTTAATGCTGAGATAACTACCTCAATCTAAGTTTTTTAAACCGACATGGTCACTGACATTATCATTAGAACTTAAAACGGGATATTTACCATTTATATTAATTGATTTGAGTTTCCGATATTTCGGCACTGTTGCAAGTGCCATGATCACGGATAAACTGAAGTTATTGCGGGTGGATGTTTATGTTTTCCGTTTTAAGTTCTAATGATAATTACCTCAATCTATGTTTAAAAATAAAATTCCTACTTTTTGACCGCCAGAGCATATTATAGCGTTACTGAGTTAATTCGTCTTGACATAAGTAATTAAATTAATTTGGAGCTACTTCTATAATAATGTTAATGTATTCTATAATTTTAATAAACCATTAATATTACCTAAGTAAGACAACTTTTAATATTTTGTTAATTTTTTATTTTTATTTTATAAAT
This sequence comes from Dicycla oo, assembly GCA_948252095.1. Taxonomy (NCBI): domain Eukaryota; kingdom Metazoa; phylum Arthropoda; class Insecta; order Lepidoptera; family Noctuidae; genus Dicycla; species Dicycla oo. The sequence goes on along the minus strand of OX411736.1, from coordinate 18,659,061 downwards.
CTATTATTTTGCACGTCACGTAGTGACAAACATGTTTGCACTTAATTTATTGTATCATCTTGTATGCACTTTCTAAGTATGTACACACATATGTTTAAGCATAATAAAAACTCTCTCTCTCTCTCTCTCTCTCTCTTAGTTTTAGGTTTTTGAAGTCGGTTTTTACTTTTTTATAGTAAATTAATTTTTCCATTTTTAGTTGAATATACAATTACATAAGCCCAAGACCAAAGAAAAGAAGAATAATCAAAATCAGCTTAGAAATGCCGGAGATACAGTACATTGTATATAACTTCGGACATTAGTTTAAGAACCTAATATATTATATAATATACTAAAACCTTCCTGAAAGTATGTAGATCATGCTAGAGAAATAATCATCAATATTGGTTCATTAGTTTTTGAGAAAACAAACTTACATACGTACATACGGGTCTAATAGAGAACCTCCTTTTTTGAAGTCGGTTAAAAAGGTATTTGGGGCCTCCTTTTAAAGCAAACAAAGCTTGTGTTAGCAAACTTCACTCTTTCTTTCTCCTTAAGTTATTAGTAAAAAAAAGGGAGAAACGCACAACGTGATTTTAATTAATCTTGTTGCAGTTTGCCGAATTCACAAATTTTCCGAATTTATGTTCCTTTGCCCTTTAGCGTAGACTGCTTATTCATTCCTCCTTGAAATGGTTCTTTTGCTTATTTATTTTATTACAACTGTCTCTATATTTAAGGCGATTATGCGTTGTGAATTTAAATACAATATTATGGCTGGCCTCAAGCCAGGACGGCTATTTTGTAAATGTTTATTACGCTAAATTAAAGAAAAGTGAAACACTCTATCTTTGTTGGACGTAATTTGACAATTTCTTAATCTCAGACTAAATAAAAAACCAAAACATAGCGCTGTCAATAGGACGTGAGGCCGGTTTCGTAAATGTGTGTGCATGTAATGAGGTGTAGTTTAGTTGGTAGTTTGGTGTAAATGTGTGCGTATGCACAGAGCGAGGTGTCGTTTTGCGCATGCTTTACGGTATTGTTCACAGCGAGGGCTATGTCTTGATTTTTTATTTGGTCTGAGGTCTTAATATAAAACGTAGTTGTATAAGGTACCTTTACTTTGTTTTCTATCTATTGTTATTAAACTATCTGACCCGATAGACGTCGTCCTGTCCAAATTTCAATAAGTACTTAATTCATACATAATTACCATAGAAAATGCACATACAGTTTTCCCGAATTTACAATTTTTTTCTTTCCGTAAGAACCTGATTCTGACTATTAGGGACATATTAAAATAAAAATTTGCCAAATCAGTCCAGCCGTTTTGACGTGATGCGCTTACCAATGAACAGCATTCAAATAGTCTATCTTTAAGTAGTCTATCTTTTTTGTTTGGGACGTCTTTCTGGCTAAACTCGTCAATGTTCATGTTTTTGTTTTTATTGCTAAATGCCTGCTTTTGACATCGATCTCGCCTGGTGGAAAGCGATAGATGAAGTCTACGATGGAACGAGCAAGCCCAGAGATGCCTGTTCATTCTTGCTTTGAAGGCTGATTTGAGGTTATATGTGGAAGGAAAATTTAGGAGATGATCCTAATAGGGGTACTTTTAGTTTTAGAGCCTCGAGCTTCCTTAAATTACAAAAATACTTAATCAACTTTGAGAACAACTTTGCCGCGGCACCCTTAAGCTACCTGCAGTATAAAAGCTATCTATAGTCTATCACCTTCGCTTATATATCATCAATACTTTATATCACCTCATGCGTTAGAACAAGAATGTCTCTTCAATCATCATTGGTATGTGATACAATCGAACTTTGCCGGCAGACGCACGCGACCAGATATCAAATATATTAAACGGGGCAGCAGTTTACACAGAGCGTTTCCAAAACATACTGCTCGTAGGATATGGGTTGGGTTTTGATCAACCTAGAGCTTTTTTCTGCTATTTCTTCCCATTAGACTCGCTCAGGGGTTGTGCTTAGAAACAATTCTCAATTCATCTACAATATTATTCATCTATACTATAATAGAGGACTACAGGAATACAGATATTTCAGATGCTTTTTTATTTTTATTTTTATGTGTAACATCTTTCCTTTCCCTTTCTTGCAATCAGTGGGAGTGATTTCGTGAAAAGGGACGGAAGTGTGTAACAGGAAGCCAGCCGTGGAACCAATGAGCGCGCGCAGTGCTAGAGTTAGCCGTCAGATGGTACCAACCCACTTTACAGATAAGAAAAGTATATTGTATGTATATGTAAAAAGGAACCCTTATGGTGAAGAATACGGTGGTAGAATTACTAATGCTATCAACTTGAATTTTGGAATAGTTTTAGATGACGTTTACCCAACTATTTTGTAAATAAGAAAGAAATATACCTATATATACAATATATAAATATATATTTATGTTTTTGGGCCTCATAGTTTTCGACTTTTGATGAAAAATGAAAAAAAAAATTTAAATGAAATTTGAAAAAAAATACCGTTCCCCCGCCCCCCTTATCTCCGAAGTTTCCATAGAGAAAAATCTGAAATTATTTTGTGTAATAGAAGTTAATGTAAAGATTACAGGAAAAATAAAACGATGTCTCTAAATAGCACAGTTTTTTTTTTATATGTGATGGTACGGAACATCATACACATTTCGCCAGTAGAGGGCCACACTTTTGCCTTAGTATGGCCCTCTACTGGCGAACTAATGGTGTACTATAGGTACCTATACTACTGCCTAACCCACCGGGACATACAGGCGTGGTGCTATGATATATCTTCTTCGAGTAGGCAGCCCATCATTTAATAATCATGGATCTAACACTTATAAATCGAAATATAAACAATTTGTCTGCGCGCGATCAGACGATTGTTAATCAATAAACTGTTGTGTTATTGCTAATTGTATAGTTTGTTATGTCATACACAGTGGAAGAAGACAGCTGTCTTTCGTGGATCTTTGACAGTCGTTTCGGGTCGTCAGAAACCCGAAAGTCTGACAACCAGTCTTACCAAGGGGTATCGTATTACCCGCAGTTACTGGGTTGTGGAGGTCAGATAGGCAATCGCTCGCTCCATGTAAAATACTGATATTCAGCTGCATCCGGTTAGACTGGAAGCTGAGCCCAGCATAGTTGGGAAAAGCATAAAAAAGAACTTAAATATATTTCAGGAAAACGTAAAATCACTTTTGGCGTCCCACAGGGCAGCGTATTGGGTCCGCCGATGTTTTTAGCATATATAAATGACTTCCCAAAACACGTCGCTTTTCCTATGGTACTTTTTGCTGATGACAGCACGGTAATAGTAAGAAAGAATACAAATAGAAACTATGAATGTGACATCAAAGACGCATTGCAACAATCAATTAACTGGCTTGAACATAATAATTTAAAATTAAATATAAATAAAACTAAAATTATGCAATTTCGACAAAGATTGACCGCTCCTGACATAAATATATCTTTTGACGATAACAGAATTGATGAAGTAGGACATATAAAATTTTTAGGCTTGACGATTGACTCAAAACTGACTTGGAAACAACATGCATCAATTATTATAACAAGATTAAGTAGGTTCTCCTTTGCTTTATATAAACTTAAGAAAATAGTTAATCAGGCAGCTGTTGTAGCTGCGTATTATGGCTATGTAGATTCCATATTACGTTACGGAGTAATTTTTTGGGCAAATTCCTGCGAAAAAGAAAACATTTTCAAAGCACAGAAGAGGTGCATTAGATCAATATGCAGTCTCAAATCAACGGAAAGTTGCAAACCGCATTTCAAACAACTTAAAATACTAACGTTACCGTGTATTTATATTTACGAGACAGCATTGTTTGTCAAGAAAAATAGCGAACTGTTTAAGAAAGCATCAGAGCAACGATATAGATCGACAAGACAAGAATATCGTCATGAATTATGTCTAAGACCCTCAAAAACCGCCCTTATGCACAAAAGCATCCTCTGTATGGCCCCGAAGATATTCAACAAAATACCAAATGATATTAAAGATCTTAACTTGACACAATTTAAACGGAGATTAAATAACTTATTGACTGAAAAATGCTATTATACCATTGACGAATTCCTTTTTGACAAAATGTAATAAGTAAACTAAATGATAATTATGTATGTATGCTTGACAATTCAAAAACCTGACTTATTAATTGTATTCAAATTGGTTATAATAAAATAGATTGTATTCGAAGTACCTATTGAAATTTATGTTAATTTGTATGTAATATTGATCTTATATTCTTAAATTGCTAAATAGTGTATGCCCTAATGGGTAGTTTTTTGAGTTACCATATCCTAATTATAAGACCTATTGTATCACCAAAAAACACACTAATAAATACTTTGACTTTGACTTTGAAAAGGCTAGGCAGATGAGATGATGACACAGTGGAAAAAGACAGCACGGCGTCTCATTCAGTTTCGATATTAAATTAAGGCTGTTTAAGGTATTTAAGGTAGTGGTAGAAAGTTGGTCATACGTATAGGTGCAGTCAGCAACTAAACTCGAACAGCACTTCCGTTTTTGAAATCTTAAGGCGAAAGCGTCAGGGTAGCCCGCGAAATTCAAATTTTCTTACGTTTTTTGCAATTTACAAGTCAGTATTAGGTTGAACGTTGATCAACATGTAATTCGCGGCCGTAACAAGTATGTATTTACATAATTACAATCATTAAAGTGATCAATACAATTCTTTCAGACCATTAGACTCATTTGAGCATTATACTAACTTAAGGAGTTGTATTACTGATTCTAATGATTATAATTCTGTAAATACAAATTTGTTACGGCCGCAAATCATACTTTATTTAACATACAACTTAATACTGACTTGCAAATTACAAAAAACTTAAGAAAATTAGAATTTCACGGGCTACCCTGACGATTCCCCCTTAATTCAACCCCTACGAATATATTTAGCTAAATTTTTATTAAAAATTGGAACAGAAGTAAAGTCAAAGGGATTGCAAGTTGTAACTACTTATTTGCATAATTAAATATTCATGCTGTATCTTTCATCTTTAGGGTTCCGTACCTCAAAAGGAAAAACGGAACCTTTATAGGATCACTCTTGTGTCTGTCTGTCCGTCTGTCACAGCCAATTTGCTCCGAACTTAATAGACCGATTAAGTTGAAGTTTAATATACGTATGAATTTCTGTGACCCAAACAGGGACGTGTAACGTAAATAAATGAATTTTGATTAAGGGAGTAAATTTTGGCAAACAAGCCCGTGTAATAACCGTGTGTGTCAAAAGGCTTGCTATGGTATCAATGTATACGCTTTTATAATAAACTTCCAAGCCACGTTCAAGATCTGAGCCTTAATAAATTCAAATCATTCATTAAACGCAAGTTGTGTCAGAAAGCTTATTATACCGTTAAAGATTATATTGAGGACAAAAAGGCTTGGGATTGAACTGCTCAAAATTTTATTTTATTCTTTTATTTTTGCATATTGAATTTTGACATGACTATTTACTTTGTACAGTATTATACGAGTATTATTTTAATTTATTGTGAATGTGAAGACTATGTAGGTCATTGCTTTTTTTGTTTGTTTTATTTTTTCTCTCAGTTATTTTTAATCATCGTCTGGCAGTTTGAGTAATTTATGCGGCCTACCCCAATGTCCTTTCTTTGGTATTGTTCGTCGAATCGTTGAGCTCCTTAAGTTCTGAGTTGAGCTGCGCGATTACTGACAAATGCGTGCACTGACTGGACAGGTCCTCTCAATCTGTGTGGTTCTTTCCTCAAAAGACCATTTCAGACATCAATCTACATGGTCTTCACATGAAGTGACCAAGATTATGTCTGGACTTTATAAGAGACTGTGACCTCTGAGTTTGTTTCGGCCTTTCTTCTCAGAGTAGTCAGTTAGGAAACGCCGACCTCATCTAGTTTAAAAAAAAAACATGATTGACTTGTAAAAGTGTTTGTACAAACCTACTTACAGAAATAAAAATTATGAGGGTCTCAAGTAGGTACCTACTTATATATATATATATATATATATAATATATATATTATTCAAAAACAAACTTTTAAAGTTATTTAAATTGTCCATTGCCCCGTTTATCTCCGAAATTACGGAGCCTAAAATTTGGACAAAAATTTAGAAAATAGTTCTATACCTATAGATTACGGGAAAACTTGTAAAAGGCTCTTAAAATAACATGGTAAATCTCTCAATATTGTGCGTACATTTGCATTTGGAATGTATGTTAAATTTGTTCTTGGGATAAATTCATCCCACGGAACCCTTAATTGCGCGTGGTGCGACACGTACTTTGCCGGTTTTTTCTTTTGTCAACAATCATTGTCAGTAGTTTACGATACCATCTCAATAGGCTAATAAAAATCATCGTTATATGACCCAAATTGTGCAGACATGTTAAACACTATCAACTTCTACTGTCAAAAACCTCACACAATTATCGCCCATAAATCAACATAGTAATGATCATAATTACTTGAAAAAAAAAAAAAACTCGGAAATGATACACGCATCTTGTGGTATTAAAATCTTAAGTAGGTATGTGTGAAACGGTGACGTCAGAATATTTCCCTTGTTATCAGCAACGGAAAACTGTGTTCTATGCCTTTGAATTTTACCTAAAGGTTATTTGGGGAGATAGCAAGCCTTCGTTGTATCATTCATAAAGTAATTTTAGTAGTATTTTGTAATAAATTGGCGCATTGTTAGAAATGTCGTGAATTAACCGTGTATGGGATGACAAAGCTTTTCAGGAGTGCTTACTTTAAGTACTAGTTCTGTTTCACAGTCATGTCTAATTATTCTATGCAGAATAGCTGACGCTGCTCATCCTCTTAAGGGTCTATCAAGAGAGTATGGGCAGCCAGATAAAGAGTAATAAGAACGGCATTGTTTGCACTGTCCAAACAAACTGTCTTCCACCGGACATCCTTATGTGTGTCTTCTTCCTGAAAAGGAAAGTAAGTACCGATAAGAATTCGTAATTCTAGGAACCCAGACAAGAAGCGGGTAACGCTCTCAGGTCTCAGAAAAGTAGTGTGACTGTACAGTCACACTCAAAACAATGCGAGCACGCGTCTCGCCACGCGATTGCTCCGGAGTCGATGCCAAAGTATTTGATTCCGCTGGTTTTTATAAAGCAATAATGTTCGTTTTATAGTTTGTGCCAATTGCAGCTCACTACTCAATGGGATTGGACAGGTTTTTCGTTGGAGGAGTTGGCTTTGTCGCGGCGTATGCGTGGTTATCATCATGCGTCAGTAAAAGCGTCTTTTTCACTTAGAAGAAAGTCATTATGTGCTTAGTGCTTAATAGTTTTCAGTAGATGACAAATATGCACCCTAATTGCGTGACACACTTCCAGCAGATGACAAATATGCACCCTAATTGCGTGACACACTTTCAGAAGATGACAAATATGCACCCTAATTGCGTGATACACTTCCAGCAGATGACAAATATGCACCCTAATTGCGTGACACACTTTCAGAAGATGACAAATATGCACCCTAATTGCGTGACACACTTCCAGCAGATGACAAATATGCACCCTAATTGCGTGACACACTTTCAGAAGATGACAAATATGCACCCTAATTGCGTGACACACTTTCAGAAGATGACAAATATGCACCCTAATTGCGTGACACACTTCCAGCAGATGACAAATATGCACCCTAATTGCGTGACACACTTTCAGAAGATGACAAATATGCACCCTAATTGCGTGACACACTTTCAGAAGATGACAAATATGCACCCTAATTGCGTGACACACTTTCAGTAAATGACAACTATGCACCCTAATTGCGTGACACACTTTCAGAAGATGATAAATATGCACCCTAACTGCGTGACACGTTTTCAATTACAATCCAAGGGTTTTGAAGGAAATTTCTAGTCCATTGCTTCATAGGCTTGAAAAAATCTGCTGTTCAACAACGTAAATAACGCAATGGACGTGGCTGAACTGTCAAAATGAAAGGCATTGGGATGGTTTGCCTTTTTATTTGTGTTAAGCAGTTACCTCGATGGTCTTCAGCAAACAGGAGATATTGTTATAATAATGGATTCAGACAGCTTCAGTTATGCATTGTCGAATTCAACCGCTAGCATTGGAACTGTACGTTGATGATTAATTGAAGCCTAAAGTAGCTGACTGCTTGATGTAGGACGTTATCAAACCGACTCGTATGTTATTAAGAACGAATCTTTCCAAATATTTATTTTACTTTAGTGCCCATGAAGCATTGCAATTTTTCGTCTATGATTGCCTGTCAATAAATAAGGAACTTCATAGGTGTGCTTATGTCAAAATGAAAATAAATAAATGAATGGTGGCAAAGAGTATTGTTCAATCTTGTAGTTCGATAATGCAAAAAAGTATACTCTTACCCCTAGAATTTCTTTTGAGACGAAAATATCAAAAATGATAATTACATACGTATGTTCAATGCCATGACAAGTCATTGCCCTCTCCGTAACAATACACATAATGTATGTGAGCCTACATATTACAATATATATATATATATATATAACGTTGTACTCGTAGGAGCTGGTTAATAAAGAGATAAGTAATAACAGCCGCACGGGTCGATCCATCAGGTTAAGCTACGCTTGCCGGGGTTGGTCTGTGGATGGGTCACCATCTTTTCATACCGAGACCCCTCCGTGCCTCGGAAAACACGTTAAGCCGTTGCTCTCGGCTGTTATTTGTGGATCTTTGACAGTCGTTACGTGTCGTCAGAAGCCCGAAAGTGATAACCAGTCTTACCAAGGGATATCGTATTACCCAGTAACTGGGTTGTGGAGGTCAGATTGGCAGTCGCTCTATGTAAAATACTGGTATTCAGCTCCATCCGGTTAGACTGGAAGCCGACCCCAACATAGTTGGGAAAAGGCTAGGCAGATTGATCATGTGAGGATCATGTAGATTAGTGTCTGAAATTGTATTTTGAGGAATGAACAACAAATATTTGAGTGGACCTGTCCAAGCATTGCAAGCTTGTCAAGCATTTGTAAGTAATCGTGTAGCTCAACTCAGAACTTAAGGAACTCAACGACTCAATGGACCATGGAAACAAGACATCACAAATAAATCATCACGAAATATCAGTTCATTCATACTCATTTAATTTAACACTATCGTTGTCACGTGCAGCCGAGCTCTATTGGCTAACGACATCGATTCTAATGGCCGCCGGTCTGGCCAGCCAATCACCGGCGGCCGTTGAATTGATAGCAATTTAGCGTAATGATGCTTTGATACTGTTGGCAAATTGTTATCTCGTAACAGTACCAAGTTCATAGTTTAAATGTTTGAACTTTCTGTTTTGATTTTGTGGTCCTACGGTTTCATGATGAACTCACTGGTCTTTGACATAGAATTGTTTGTAAGGTCTGAAAGATCGTCGTTATACAGGGTTATTGGTAAAACACCAACAACCTCTTAAGGGGTCATTGTGCTCATCATTATGAACAACTTTTACTATGGGACCAAACCTGAAAGCGCGAAAAAAAATCAACTGTTCAGTACATTTATGTTAGCATAAATCGTCAAAATGTACTGAACAGCTGATTTTTTTTCGCGATTTCAGGTTTGGTCCTATAGTAAAAGTTGTTCATAATGATGAGTACAATGACCCCTTAAGAGGTTGTTGGTGTTTTACCAATAACCCTGTATACAGGGTGTCCAGTAAATAATAGATAACCTTCTAAAAATATATATAGAGGAGAGTAACTAAATGTGGGCTAGTGCTTTAATATGGGCAAGTAACAATTCTCGAAAACCTACAATCGAAAGACGCAACAAAAAAATTTTGATTTTAGTAAAGAATTTCGAATATGGGCTATGACTATGGTCCTGAATATAATCTTATATTCAGGACCATAGTCATATCACTCACAGATATCCAATTTGGTTCACTATCTGAATCATATTGGATATCTATCCAATTTGATTCAGATAGTGAACCAGATGCCCCTATAGGAAGAGAGGCTCCTGACACTGCCGATGCAGCATGTATGTTTTGTCAGGAACTTTTTTCCGAAAACGCAGCAGGAGAACTGTGGGTCAGATGTTTAATGAGTCAGCTCTGGGCACATAATTACTGTGCTGGGCCAGAGTTTGACACCTGGATATGTGATTTTTATAAGTAAATTATGTGATTTCTTCAATCTTCCAAAGTAATTTGATCTTTTATAAGATACATATTTATAATTGTTATTTTCGTACAAGATATTATAAGTTACTATTTGTAGCCCATATTTGAGTACCTGTTCCATATTTAGCGTCTATTTTGATATTTTGTTTAATGCTCAATTTAATAATATATTAAAACATTAAGAACATAAGATTGTTACCTAGCTCTTTAAATATGTATGTGTGACTATTTTGACGTCAATAAATGGTTAATTTTTTAATAGTTTTATTTTTTTATTTTTGAGGCAAAAACAAAATGGTAGCCCATATTTGGTTACTCTCCTCTATATAATCCAAGTAGTACTTACCTAATATTTTTAAGAAAACACTGATTTTTTTACCTTATTTTACATTCTTCTTCACCACGACCACAAATGAAAGAATTCCATCGGATATTCGTTGTTATAATATTGTACGTTGACTCAGTAAATAATGTGACTAGAAATTGCACAGTATTTTCTTTTTTAATCAAATCTTTGGATATTTTTTTCTGTTTTTTTTTTTAGAAAGGCCATATGGTCTATTTTATGCTATTTCAAGGTTATCCATTAATTACCGGACACCCTATATATTTGAACGAAGTTTCTAAGCCTTTGTTGTCCATCCGTCCGTCTGTCTGTCAGCGGACTGTATCTCATAAACCGTAATAGGTAGACAGTTCAATTTTTCACAGATTGTGTATTTCTATTGCCGATTTGCCGCTATAACAACAATTAAACTTTTGATTTTGATTTTTTTTTCATTTAAGTATTTGATTACTTGTATTGTTTCATTTATTCGATCTTGCTTATGTCTGCCTCAATCTTTTCGTAAGAAATGATTTTTATCTCAATTGTAGCTTTTTAGCCTTTGTAAATAAAACCGCAAAAAACAACCTGGTAAAAAAAAAAAAAACTAACACATGAAAATAATAAGTATATACGTCCACTGTCAACAAACTCGCAGTTAATTGTCATTGACACACAACAAGCCACAAGACGTCCATTTTGTCAATTAATTATTTAATCTCATGCGCTCGCTTCGTGAATATTCGCTTCTACTCTGTTTTCATTCAACTCGCTGATTTGTAATATTTAATCAGTAAGTAATAAAGAACAGTACTTAGTTCTATAGAAGTTATCAGTGTTTATTGGAAAATACCTGTCTCGTTTATGTCAACAGTCATTGTCAAGTTATCATTATCATGGCTGTCCCGAATAAACCGCATTAGCTACACGTTTTTTGATTCAGGACAACCAATCAATCTGCCTAGCCTATGTTGGTCGGCTTCCAGTCTAACCGGATGCAGCTGAATACCAGTATTATACATGGAGCGACTGCCTACCTGACCTCCACAACCCAGTTTCTGGGTAATACGATATCCCTTGGTAAGACTGGTTATCACTTTCGGGCTTCTGACGACCCGTAACGACTGTCAAAGATCCTCGAATGACAGCCGGGACCAACGGCTTAACGTGCTTTCCGAGGCACGGAGGAGTCTCGGTATGAAAAGATGGTCACCCATCCACAGACCAACCCCGGCAAGCATAGCTTAACCTGATGGATCGATCCGTGCGGCTGTTATTACTTTAGCCACGAGCTCCTCAGGATTCAGGACAACCATGACGATCAATATGCTGTGACAGTCCGCCATAACTTGACAGTGATAGTTGACATCTATAAAAATATTTAAAATTGGAGTGTATGTGATAACAGCTTTTTACTAAATGGAAAGTATATACGGTACTTATAACAAAAAACAAAACAATGTTTAAAATGTTTGTGTCTGTCTGTCTGTCTGTTTTTTCCGACTAATCTCCGAAACGGCTGGACCGATTTGGACGGGACTTTCACCAGCAGATAGCTGATGTTATAAGGAGTAACTTAGGCTACTTTTATTTTAGAAAATGAAATAGGGTACGCGCAAAAAAAATTAAACCCATGAAATTGTGAACAAAATCCGATTCAAATAGGGCAGTATTGACATCCACGCGGGCGAAGCCGCGGGCAACCGCTAGTTAACGATATAAACTTACCATTCATTACACCTTCACCCTTTATCTAAAACAGTTTCTTGAAAAAGATTTTCGCGTTGTCTGACGACCAGTAGGCCTAGACATTGCATTCGCTTCGGAGCGATTCTATTTTAACCGACTTCAAAATAGGAGGAGGCTTTCAGTTCGATATATATATATTTTTTTCTTCGTGACAATATTTACGGCAAGACTAGGTATATATATATATATATACTTACCTAGTCTTGCCATAAATATTGTCACGTAGAAAAAAAAAATATTTATTGCAAATAATATTTATTACTTTACAGTGTGTTAGTTTAATACATAAATATAAAACAATTTAAAATATAAAAAGCTTATTCGAAGTGGTCTCCATTGGCTGCAATACAGTCCTTTAAACTTTGAGGCCAGTTATCAATAGAAGCACGCACTCTTTCCATGGGAAAATTCTTCACTGCCAATCGTATGGATTGTTTTAGGGACTCCAAATTATCATGGCGTTTAGAGCAAGCCGTACTCTCTAAAACTGACCATAAATCATAATCCAGCGGATTAAGATCGCGACTAGACGACGGCCAGTCTTCAGCTCTGATGAAGTCCGAAACGTTCACTTCCAACCAAGACCGCGTGGACTGAGCTTTATGACCCGCCGCCGAGTCTTGTTGGAAGGACCATACTTGGTTATTGAACATGGTGTTGTTAAGGGGCTTAACTACCTTCTCAAGAATGGTATCTTGATACACTTGTGCCGATGTTTTGATACCTTTTTCACAAAAATATGGCTCAGTCACTCCTTCATAGCTAACACCCCACCAAACCATCACTGAAGTCGGATAATGCCCACGTTGCACTCTGTCGACTAATTGGGAAGCTTCCTTAGAGCTTTGAGCATAAATACGGTCATTTTGTTTGTTAAAATGTTGCTCAATTGTAAAGATTTTCTCATCCGTAAACAAAATTTTTCTGTGACCTCCCTTTGCGTACCGCTTCAGTAGTTGTTTCGATTTTACCACCCTCTTCTTTTTTAAATTATCAGTTAAAAAATGACCAGTGCGTCTCTGTATAGGCTGCAAGTCCTAAGTCATCTTTTAAAATACGCGACATGGTTCTGGGTGCTATCTTCATCTCCCGAGATAAAATCTTTTGCTTTCGGACAGGAATTCTTCGAATTCTTTCCCTTACTGCTTTGACCACCTTTTTCATACGAACACTACGTGGACGGCCAGATCTTTTTCTGTCACAAACAGAGGAGGTCTCATTGTACCTATTAACCCGGTACACAAACATTTGACTAATACCAAGCGTATGGAGTGTTTTAAAAATTGCATTTGGCTCCATACCAACTTTGTGTAATGCAATCACAGCGATTCGGTTCTCTTTATCACCCCACTCCATTTTAATATCGCAAAATATTGTACAATGTATTGGCGCCAAAATTAGAAAACTCAATGAACAATCGTATAAAAATGACAGATTCCAAATTCAAATGTAATATCTTTCTTATTTTTAATTATAACAGTATTTATGGCCAGACTGTGTATATGCGTATTGTACCTACTACATATTATACCATACTAGCTTTTCCCAGCGGATTCGCCCGAGTGGATGTTGGAATCCAACTATCTGTATACCAAATTTCATCCAAATCCGTTCAGCCGTTTTTGCGTGATTGGGTAACAAACATCCAAACATATAAACTTTCACATTTATAATATTAGTAGGATAGGTCTACCTAAGTTTGTCATAAAAATACGTTTCGCACACCTAGATCTAAACTGAGGCAACTCAAAAATCGTTGAATTTTGAGTTATGCTTGTGTTCGAATGCTCGATGATCATTTGCAACTATCCAACATGACAGGTTCAATAAAATACAGTGACATTTTACAAGCTATTTATTATCTAGAATCAAATTAAATTGTATAACTTGTCTAACAAAAAATGCAGATACATTTTATTTGTCCCCTGAAAAATGACATTTTTTGTTTTAATTTAGATCTAAGTGTGCGATTTGTAATGAATTGCTAGGCATATTATTACTGTTCAATAGTTTATTTGTTAACTCCGTTTCCCTATTCTAAAATGCCTTTATTATTCAAAGTGTAACCGGCTTCACAATAGACTCCCTTTCGTATTGAGCTCATCTGCAGTTATTTGAAAGGAAGGTATCACCTTGGCAGGTCGTGATGAAGTATTTAGTGCCTTCACGATTTCGTTAGCACCTCATAAATGCATCGAATACAGAGAAAATGAATAATATTGATCGATTTTGTGTTAATTTTACACAAGATTTATTATGCCAATGATATTCAAGACGTTTGTCATTCTGTTGGTCATTTTCTGTCTGACAATATCTAATCGTTATTAATTATAGTAGCCTGCACGAGTCGTGAGCACAAATTCAACTTTTAAACCTAATCCACCTTTTTAACCAAATCTTTTTTCCTATTACGGCGATTCGTAGTCGGGCAGGGGCAGTGAGGTTAATATAAGATCAAGCTTATTTATTTACTGGTAGAAAATAGAATACAAGAGCCCGTTGACGATGGCAACAACATTTCATCTGGAATTTGTGCTCACGACTCTGAAGTCTGAATACTTTTTTTTTGGTTGGAATATCATCAAATAATTTCTCGCGCTCTGGGCGGAGCGGTGTCAGACTTCCCGTGTTCCTTCAGTTGCCTGTGCCAGGGTCACGGTAACTCTTTCAAACGCAACTCTGGCAGGCATCGGCCCTACGGACCCCTTCAGCTAGTGCTAACATCTCTTTGAGGCGCGCGTGGAACTCGACCCGGGCCTGGTCCTTACCGGACGGCGAGCTACCCATTGCTCGCAATCCGCAAGCCCGCGCCTTATGGTGGCCGGGAATCGGCTATCAATTCCCGACGCCCAGGGCGTCTCCTGCGGCGACTAGGGGTGTGAGGGCGCAAAAATTGGCTCTCCCTCACGCGTTCCGTCTCCTCCTTCGTGAGCATTACTGCTTCGCAGAAGGAGGTGACGGCTTCCCATGCACTGGAGTGCAGTGGAGCATTTAGATATCTGGTCGTGGGAATTGAAAAATTGACTGTCTTGTAACATCTTCTCAATTCATTGCATGATATCTTGGACCACTGGTCACTATTGGACACTACTGATCTACTCGTCTCGCTGTCTGTCTTACACACTCAACCCTAATCTTAGCATAATTGTTTCACCATAGTTCTCTTCTTGCTCAGTAGCCCTTTTAAGTCCCAACGTCAAAATCCATGTTTGACAAGTCTTTTCATAAGTATTAGTACAAACAATAAGTTTCTTCATGATCTACATATAAACAAATGCTGTTTCACTCCATCAAAACACCAGTTCATAATATCCTAAAACATTTGGCACATTCTCCTCAGCTGTTTAGTCAACGGTGGCTGGTGGCTAGTGTCTAGCCACATGGTTCAGCCACGGGGTTCCTAGTGCGTTACCGACTCTTGGCTAGACGCCACCAGAACAGTGCATACCACAACATGACATCCGGAATTATAATATTAGAGTGTTTTGTAATATTGTCTGTTAGTCAGACAAGGTATTTATAAACTAAGGTTTGTTGAGTTTTGTGTTACTAAATTTGTTTTTCGCGCCACAAATTTCTTTTCAAGGTTGGAAAGATTCTTCATCGTGTACTGTTAAAACGTTTACTGCTTCATTTGGGCCAGACGTGGGAAAAACAGCCATAATAAATCGGTGAATGATGTGAAATCATGTCACACGACCTGTATTTTTCGACCGACGCAGTAATTTTCTATACTTAGCCGTATATTGAAGGGATGGCGCTGCTATTTTTTTCCACCCTTTTATTTTAATTTTACAACATCTAACGAGGGTTTATACTTACAACAAAATTGGTAAAAGGGTACAATTGTGGGCTATCTACTAGCATTATCTTCCAAATAACCTTTAGATGGTCAAGGACGACGTAAAAATAGATTCTTATATTATATATGTAGTTATTTTGTTGATACAAAAGAAAAAGCATCAACTATCGACACATCGACGGTTAAGGAGGTAGGGTGCCTCACCCTACCTCCACCACCAACATGTTTTTTTTATATACCATAACTCTAGGGTATTAATGAGACCATCATTTTGAACAAGTTTTATTATGGGACCAAACCTGAACTCGCGAAAAAAACAGCAGTTCATTTTGATGAGTTTTGCGAACATAAATGTATGGGAAAGCTGATTTTTTCTCGCGATTTCATGTTTGGTCCCATAGTGAAAGTTGTTCAAAATGATGGTCTCATATCTGATGTCAGAGTTATGGTTTAAAAAAAAAATAACACGTTGTATATTTATTTTATTCTAAAAATCATAATCTCTATAAATAATTACTGTTTATTTTTATTGTCTCTCTGCCTAGCCCTATCTCATTTCATTTCATTGGCTCTCCTCGACATTCTTCTATTCAGACGTGTCTGTTTTGGGTCGTCTAGGCTTGAGCTTTTTTCAGACTTCAAATAACTTTTTTTTATTTGGTTAAAAAAAGTTATTTAAAATTAAGTTATTTCCTAAAACAAATCGACTTCCAAAGATTCCGTAGAATACGCGTTACGAGGCCATCTTTACTGATCAACCATGCATGTACGCAGACTTTGAACTAATAAAGACTTCTACAACAGAACTGTCTTTGAAAAATATATGTTTATTTACGATTATTAGAGGTAAAGGTTATCTCTGGGTTCATGTTAATGTTATCTTTTATATAATATGGATTCTGCTTGCGACTTTGTCTGCCGATTTTTTCCTCATTCCATTTATTTCTTCATACTTTACCAGTTAATTATTATTGAGCTTTTCAGATATAGAAAGTAAATGTGCAGTTGTAATTTGGTAATTTGGTATACTATTGACGATGAAGAAGTTATTATTTTTAACTATACAGCGTATTTTCCATGGGACCAACATAGTAATCGAGAAAAAAAAATAATTTAAAAAATTAAATCAACTTCAAAAAGAAATTAACTCAAAATTATGAAATAACTTTAATTTCGGAAGTCGGCGTCTTAGGATTTGTATTTTAGATTTTTGCCACCGACTTCCGAAATTAAAGTTATTTCATAAGTTTGAGTTAATTTCTTTTTGACAACGATTTAATTTTTTTTATTTCGTAATTTTTAGTTTTTAGTAAAAACTGGAATATTTGTTTGTAATGAGTAGTTAATAGTTTTGTTATAAATATTGCACTAGAATTTGACCAAGTTTTTGAGATGTTTTCTCTTTGACACCACACCAGCTCGTATCAATAAGCCAGGCCGTCATACTTACACGTATTAGTCCATTATCTTGAAACTACTGAAGCGATTTTGATGAAACTTGTACTGTTAAGTCCTTAACTGTGTAAGTTGAAGTAAATGTAAGCCAATAAAAATGAAATGGTCACGATCTGATTAACAGTTTCGGAGAAATGCATGGATACATACATACATCTATAAAATTTTGTATATTTGTTTGGAAGCCCTAATAGATTATCATATGTGAATATTGTGCAGTTCCAATAATATTACATACATACGTGTCGAATTGATAATCTCCTTTTTGAAGTAGAATAAAAAATAATCAGCCGTCCCATACATTTAGTTCGAGTAGTACATTGAAGTTTTGTATGGAACAGTTGATAATTTTTTCGTGATTATAAATAAATAAATAAATTTATGACGTTGGTCCCATAGAGAAAGTTGTTCAGATTGATGGTCTGTACCACACCCTTAAGTTTGGCTACACCTTTCTGAGACACGCTGTATATTAGTTGCAATCGATCAGTTAACTTCCTTTCTTTATATACATTAAATTTTTAACCGTCGCGTTGTGTGAACCTGGTATAAACTAAAAGGAATTAATAGACAAACACACAATTCGACCCACACATAATACAAGACTTTCTATTATACTATGTTGTAGCTATTTATTTACATATTATGACTCGTCTCCTACTCCCACTTATATATACCATATAATGTCTGGCAAGCACATATAAGTGTTGCACACTGCTAGACAAAGGTGTGACACTATTGATCGTGATCCTCATCCACCCTCATCAAAAGATGTATGAGGGTACGATGATGACCTTGCCATCATCGTACCCTAAGATCGTCCTAAACATTTGCACGATTTGCGGACCTCGTTTGCTGCAATGGCCACCCTTCAACGACTAATATACTCGTTGTTACTGCCTTTATTGCACTGTTACAACTCGGGTTCAACGAATATTTGATAATCTCAAACAATAAAAAGAGGACCCAGTATGATGCCTTGTGGAATCCCTCAGCTAATGACTGCCCGACGTGCCAGCTCACCTTATATTATCTATAGTTTCTGTCAGATCACCTAAATAATTAATTAAGATGCCTCAGATGCGACAGATACACATTTTCATCATTGCTTCTTTGTGTTTTAATGACGTATACATATCGTAGGGACGCGTAGAAATGCTTTTCTCGCGCCGTCCATCTTTATGTTGACAATCACCACATGTTCGAATGATAATAGGTTTATTTTCATACTGAGTAGGTACATGATAAATCAAATGTTTAGTATTTTTATTTGTAATTTATACCGGCATTTACAAGGTTGAGTGGCTATTGCTAGTGAGTTTGGCATTTAGGGAAATAAATGACGATAAAAAAAAAATAATTTTGAGCTGGTGTCCAGTTGTGTGTATGTGTAAAGAATTTGATAAACTAATATTAACATGTAACAGGTTCCAAGATAATCTAGGTCAAGAATCTGGAGAGAGAAAACTCCTTATACTCGTAATATGCGGCGTGGCCGGGAGACCCTTTTGACCTAGGCCTTCTTACCTTCGTTTTTCTCATCAAACAAAATATGGACGAGATCATACAACCCTCGCAAGCTAGCTAATAATATAGGACGATGTTTTCAATTAAAACTAGCTGACCAAATTGACGTTGACCTGTCCAATAGTTCATACAAAAGCCTTGGGAGAAGGCTAGGCAGGTGATGATGTTGATGGTCTAGTGATGCGCTTACCAACGAACAGTATTTTATTTTTAGGCTTCCGTATCTCAAAAGAAAAAAACGGCACCCTTATAAGATCACTTTGTTGTCTGTCTGCCAGTCTGTCAAGACCTTTTTCTCAGGAATGCGTGGAGGTATCAAGTTGAAATTAATATCAAATCATAGGTCTATGGTCCTTTGGAGCTCTAAAAGAATCAAGCTTCCAAGTCGACGCAGTAAAAAAATACGGCCATTTATGCGACACATTTTCATACTCGCAAGTAAATCGAAACCAATAGGGTACTAACCGTTGACGTAGAATCATGAAATTTGGCAAGAAGCAAGGTCTCACAGCACAAGTAAAGGAAAAGGTCCGAAAATGATTAAAAAAATGGGATTATACTTAAATTTAAACGAACTTAACATTCTAGTTGAAAAATAAAATAGTTTTCAACACATCTACAATGAAATGTTTTAACTGTGGTTTGACATCCAAGGATTTTAATTGCCTAACAAAAAAAGGAGCTGCTAAACCGGAGGCGCTTGACTTTGGACTATCTATTTTACATGCACGAATTCGTTTTTTCGAATCAATTCTGCATCTCGCTTATAAGCTACCTGTAAAAAAAATGGCAACTAAGAACTGAGAATGACAAAACAACAGCCAAACAGAAGAAGCTTGATACACAAGAAGAATTCAGAAAAAATTTATGAAAAACATGTACATGTTTTTCAACTACATTGTTAAGTTCGTCTTTGGGATAAATTCTTTTAAATTTCTGAACCTTTCATTGTGCGTGGTCCAACACACATTTTGCCGGTTTTTTTTATTATTTACATAGATTGTGTTTATACTCTATTTTGAACTACTTGAATAATTTTCTCACACTAGTGTCTACATTACTTTTGTGATTTCTTTATCGTCATGTTCTTACAGAAAATAAAATAATATTACAAGTCAAGGTTATTTCATTTGTAATCTTTCGTATCGCCGGGCAATAGAGATGATGTCAATTTTCTTTTGTCCGCCATGTAGCTTATAAAATATTGGACACGTATTTTTTCTTTTTTCAGGTATCAAAAGATTACGGCGACACATTGAGTTAAAATGTATCGTGACGTCACTCCTTGCTAGATTTTATACGTAGTTTGTTATAGTTATGAAGTAGAGAGCCCCCACACCCCAACTTTAATGCGTTTTATCTTTTTTTATTAATACAATAAAGCAAAAAATACGTGCCTAATATTTTTTTTTATTATCTGACTGACGGACTAAATATTGTAATTTTTTTTTTTTTTTACCCAGGCATCATCCCTTCCCAGAGACAATTAAAATGACATTGTGCCTCGTGTAGTTCTACGTTATACGCGAAGGCTGCATACGAAGGGTTAATTCGCAGTAAACTCTTTTTAACCGACTTCCAAAAGGAGGAGGTTCTCAATTCGTCTGTATTTTTTTGTTTTTTTTTTTTGTATGTTTGTTACGCGATTACTCAAAGACGGATGGACCGATTTGGAAAATTCTTTTTTTGTTTGAAAGGGTATACCTCCGAGGTGGTCCCATATAAATTTTATTAACTTTGCTTGGGGAGTTTTTGAGTTAGCTTCAATAATGCGTATATTTCCCACTTATTTTATATGGATGATGTGATGATGTTTTAATAACTTCCTATCACTGTTATTTACATGGCTATATCTACAATTATTGTGCTCAATTATGTATTCTAATTTGTGTGGGGAAGGTTCCACAACTAAAAAGTGAAAAATAAAAACTTTTTAGCAAAAAATAAAACCGACTTCTAAAACAAAACACTACAAAGTGAAAAATAACTTTAGTTTCGGAAGTCGGTGGCAAAAAACGAAAATACAAAACAAAAGACACCGACTTCCGAAATTAAAGTTATTTTTCACTTTGTAGTGTTTTGTTTTAGAAGTCGGTTTTATTTTTTGCTAAAAAGTTTTTTGTCTGATATTTTCTAACTAACAACACTGGGGCCCTTGAACTTGAGTTGCGCGGGCGCATAAAAATAGTCGGCACTTTAATAAATCGTTTGCCAAATATCAATGTCTATATACGAGCCAATATTTTTTGTTTATGATACAAAAAGAAAATTAGACAAATGTTGTCATTACTTTCATGTTTTTTACAGGAACAGTTTTTTTAGTTTGTTGCTTGTCTTGTTTTCTCGTGATCAGCTACTACGTACGTTTACTCTACTCTACATGATGGTTTGTTGTAAATATAGTCAGTAAAATCATGAGTACACAGACTTATCTTTAATAATAAGTGCAATCCAGTTTTTATCCTAACATGGGTACATATTTTAGGTCTCTCTAAATTTTTTTTTCAAAAAACGAAGAATTATTTTTAGAAAACGCTTGATAGTTTTAAGTTGAATGTACTCGTTTGTTTAAAGATTCTAACATTTAACAAGTAGTCAATCAGTCTGCCTATCCTTTTCCCAACTATGTTGGGGTCGGCTTCCAGTCTAACCGGATACAGCTGAATACCAGTATTTTACATTACAGCGACGGCCTGTCTGACCTCCAAAACCCAGTTACTGGCCAATACGATACCTCTGGGTAAGACTGGTTGTCAGACTTTCGGGCTTCTGACGAGCCGTAACGACTGTCAAAGATCAACGAATGGCAGCCGGGACCAAAGGCTTATCGTAGGTACTTTCCAGGGCGTGGAGGAGTCTCGGTATGTAAAGATGGTCACTCACTCATCCACGGACTAACCCCGGTAAACGTAGCTTAACCTGGTGGATCGACCCGTGCAGCTTTTACTACTTAGCCACGAGCTCCTCTACATTTAACAACTAGTTTTGAGTTTAAATCTAAACTGACTCGGTCAGTCGGTCTGGTTCGAAGACCGGTAATTTGTCACTAACAGAACTATTATTGCCATTGTTAATAAACTGAATTGAATTATGAGTGACGAACAATTAGTCTGATGGCTCTGTCTGCCTATGGATGTTGATGAACAAGTTGTTGTTAGCCTGGTCTCTCCCACTCCTGCGCAAATTTCTTCCATTATTTTCATATAAACTCGCTATCCCCGCGCTGTCTTCTACTTTTCTGCGGAATCCAACAATAATAACAATCGTCATACCAAAATCAACCATTATGTAATTATGTTAAACGCATTTGTAATAATTTAGAAACTGGTTTTGTAGTAGGACTAAAATACGACTCCCTGCGAACAGTGTGTTTTAATTATGTTATTTGTAATATAAATAAATATGCGTTTTATTAATGCTCAATCTTCTGCCGCAACTGTGAGAGTGATCCCCAGGTACCGAATGCTATTCGACTTAGGCTCTGCTCTCTGATGTGCAATATCTATCATTAGTAGATATATTCTATACGAAGTTCTGCACGACTCTAGAAGTCTAGACCCAGACACGCAACTCAAGAAGAAATCGCGGTGTTTCCGAGTCGCAACTTCACCTAAGTTATCATGGTGAGACTTTTTACAGAAAAGGCCGACAGAATACATGCGAATACGTATAGTTCGCATCTTGTAAGTTTGCCGCTCTGAAGTAGGCTACAGATGACTGGACAGTAGTCAATTATTACAGGTTGCTCGGAGATTCGACCTATTCCTTGAAAGGCGTTATACTAGAGGTCATTTCCAACAAATGAAACCGGTCAACTAGGAGTCGAAAATTAATGATTTCCGATTTACGGAGGCTTTAGATTATTTTTCAAATTTTCATACTGGTTACCAAAACAAATAATTTAAAAATAACTTCCCTTTCGGCACGTATTTGTTATTTTTCTGACTGATGATGAGTGAATTTATTAAAAAAAAAATACATGCCCTAAATTCCCATAATTTTAGAAATAAAAGGTCTTGAGTGGAAAGAATACCTTCTTTATTTTATAATGTTTGAAATTTAGACGTGTTTTACATGAAAAAATTGTAGAAAAAAAAATGGTAGGGCTTTATTTGTTGGAAATAACCTCTAGTATAATCCCTTTCAAGAAATAGGTCGAATTTCCGAGCATCCTGTATACTAAAACAGCAACGCGCCATGCCATGCGCATCGGAAAGCCTGGTTTCAGAGAGGCAAATTTACGTGACGCGAACTATACGTAGTATCTAATCATAGTCCTGTTTACCCTCGAACAAAAAGCCTATTACAAGTTAAGTGATCCATATTATAAAGACTCTAATGACCTTAACACGCTTGTGATGTGCAATTACGTAATTACAAGTTTTATAACTTTATAACGCATTGAGTTTTATGATAGTGTTTTACTTTTTGTAAGAGCATTGAGCATGTTTAAGACTTATGGCGCAGTATACATAGATATTAACATCGTTCAGGACCTGCAGTCTCGACATAGATAGCGATCGCTTTACGACCGAATTCGGTCGCAAAGTCCGAGTGAGGTACCTAGACGGTCAAAATTGCTTGACAATTAAGAGGATTGTGAAGCTGTAAATTTTCATACAAAAAGAGATAACGTTTTTTCCCCATAAACATAATCTAATTTTCATAATTTTTGGAAATGTTGTAGGTATAATGAAAAACTAGGTCCGTACGTTTTTATTTTAAAGAAATATTGTATAAAATACAAGTTATTAGCATCTAAATATCTATATTTTTGACATAAAAACATCCTCGAGCATTTTTATTTTTTTAAATTAAATTAAATTGAATTAAGTACTAAAAACGAAAAACGTACAGACCTAGATTAAAGTATACTGAATGTAATGAAATCAAAATTGTCTCATTTCGTAAAGGTTTAAGGGAGTAAAACCGTTATCGCCCGAAACAATATTTATGTAAGTAATTGTATGAAATGTAGGTAATTGCCTCCAAAAATCGCGCCGCGTATCGGCACTTCACAATCCTCTTAAGCATGTGATTTTTTCGTGTTTGTCACTATCTATGTCTGACTGAGACTGCAGCCCCAAGTGCCGTGTTAAAAATATTTAGAAATGCTTAACCGCTTAGCATCCGAACCAGGGTCGAGTCTGCGGTTTGAAGATGCAAAAAAAGCGGTCAAGTGCGAGTCGGACTCGCACGCTATTAAGATCGAGCAAAAAATGTTTAGTTTTTTAAGGCTTAGTTTCTTGTATGGGGGCCCCTTTTAATCTTGAACCACCCCTGTGAAAATTTCAATTTTATTTTTCTGTGTGCCTATTACGGATCAAAAGCCCTGTGACAGACGGACTGACGGACAGCGGAATCTTAGTTACAGAGGGACCTGTTTTCACCCTTTGGGTACGAAATCCCTTGAAACTAGAGGTGATACGACGCGAAACCATGGCTGGGAAGTCTGACGCTGGCACCGTAGCTCTAGGAACTTAGGTACTGATAATTCGATGAGTCTCTGTTATGAGTAAAGTGTACGTTGTTGTGCTTACAGAGCTCGTGGCTAAGTAATAACAGCCGCACGGGTCGATCCATCAGGTTAAGCTTCGCTTGCCGGGGTTGGTCATTGGATGGGTCCACAGTGCCTCGGAAAGCAAAGTTAAATCGCTGGTCCCGGCTATCATACATGGATTTTTGACAGTCGTTACGGCTCATCAGAAGCCCGAAAGTCTGATAACCAGTCTTACCAAAGGCTATCGTATTACTCAGTAACTGGGTTGCGGAGGTCGGATAGGCAGTCGCTCCATCTAAAATACTGGTATTCAACTGCATCTGGTTAGACTGGAAGAACAACATAGGAAAAGGCTAGACAGATTTTCACCTTATATGTTCATAAGATAAATTAAAACGGCGTTCCATTTCAGTTACGTAAAACTGAGCCCGTAACAAAATAATTGAATGCCACAGGTTAGTACAAAAGAGGGCTATTTGTCCTGATAGGCCACATCAGTGTTATGAAAACAATATTAGGTGTAAATAAGGTTCAGAGTACAACCACGGTTGATTACGACAGTTTACCGATGACTTACGTAAGATTTTACCAGTCCAAAGCAGTTAATACCAGTATTTACTGCCTCGTGAGTCTAGTGGACAAGCGACTGTTGAACTGAGGGCCTAGGTACACAATCAATCTGCCTAGCCTTTTCCCAACTATGTTGGGTTCGGCTTCGAGTCGAACCAGATGTACCAGAATACTAGTATTTTACATAGAGCGACTGCCTATTTGACCGCCACAACCCAGTTACTGGGTAATACGATACCCTTCGCTTTGGTAAGACTGATTGTCACACTTTTGGGCTTCAGACGACCCGTAACGACTGTCAAAGATACACGGATGACAGCTGGGACCAACGGCTTAACGTGCTTTACGAGGCACGCAGGAGTCTCGGTATGTAAAGATGGTCACCCATCTACGGACCACCGCCGACAAGCGTAGCTGAAACTGATGGATCGACCCGCGCGGCTGTTATTACTTAGCCACGAGCTCCTCAGGGTCTAGATCATAGGTTCCCAAAGGGGGCGATACTGCCGCCTAGTGGGCGCTGGTGCTTTTCGTGCGGCACGATTACAGAGAGGGAGAGAGAGAGAATTAATTTTTAATTTGTGATTATTAATAGATAATAGAGAGCCATATAAAATTGGTATAATTAACTATTATGTAAAGGGGGCGTTGGAATTTTTTTTTCTTGTAAAGGGGGCGGTACTCCATAAAAGGTTGGGAATCTATAGTCTAGTTACTCGTAAAGTGATATTCTATCAGCGTTAACGATGTCAAAGTCAAGAATCTTGTAAGACTGATATAAGCTACCGAAAAGCTAATGTCAATCCTGCTGAAAGTCGTTGTAGAAATACGAAACGTTTTGTAAGCGATTGTCACTGGTCTGGGCCCCTTGGGGTCGGGTAAAATGTTATTGGTTTATTTCATTAGGAAATTCTTAATAGCAGTCCTGAAGTTCGGATTTGTAGCTCTGGAATGCCAATGGGCTCGTCAGGAGCTATAGTCGTTTGAAGAGCACAATATGGAAGTCAGGATTTCTTATGGTCTCGTCTGGGGAAGTATCTAATACTACCATAATCTTAACTAATAATGTAAAGGCGAAAGCGAGTTTCTTTGTTACTTACGCTTTCACGCTAAAACGGCTGAACGGATTTAGATGAAATTTGGCATATGGGTAGACTAGGACCTTGATTAGGACATAGGATACTTTTAATGTGGGATAATTTCCGATATGCACGCGGGCGAAGCCGCTGACAAAAGCTAAGCAGTTTCGATATAGGGAGGCGTAATCTTGAAATAGTAGTCATGTGTGCTATTTTTAATTATCTACGAAATTGTCTATAGATTATTCAGTCTCACCAAGGGGTATCGTATTACCCAGTAACTGGTTTGTGGAGGTCAGATAGGCAGAGTCGCTCCACGTAATAGTTGGGAAAAGGCTATAGATTAGCAAAGCATAGAGAAGCCCTTTGATATCACAGGTACCTAGCTTTAAATCTGCAAATAAGTAGAAAAACAAACTTTAATTTGAAAGTACAGACGCCAGCACATCAAGCTACGTGTCAAATTTCTTTAATAGATTTTCAACTTTATCGCTAAAGCATTAGGTTCAAGGTTGATTGGGAAAATTTGACAGTTTCGGGTAGCTTGATGTGCTGGCGTCTGTACAATCAGTGAGATAATTAAATCGTGCAGTTATATAAAGTTATTATTATAAATTACAACGTAGACCGTTTACTTGTACACATAATTAAACAATTTAATTGAATAATTGAACAGTTTCATTAATAAATATATTGGATAGCTAGTCGCTGTACTTGACATAAAATAGTACCATTTATTCTGACCTTCCAGATATTGGTCATAGAACATAGTTAATATAGTCTAGACTAAAAGTTATTGGTCTAATTTTGATTGATAGTATGCCCGAAGCTATTTGTACCTTGCTGACATTACCTGTCGATTCTAGTGATAAACATTCAATTTTAATTCGTTTTCGCAAATACCTACTATGTCTTGTTTATTGCTTCGATTGAATAGAAGATAAACATAAAGCATAGGTTATTTGAATAATAACTCGTATTGTAATAGGTCAAAGTGCAAATTACTTGTGTTGATTTTTTGAATAACTTCCATTATCAATTTTCAATCCAAAGATTAGTTTGTTATGATCAAGGTAAGTTTAAATCTGATCAGTGCCGTTACTGTCCCCACTGCAGAGCATATAGAGTAGGCACGAGTTATTGATCACCATGCTTGCTCGAGACGGTTTGGCTATTTCAGACTTATATTAAGAGGATTACAGGACCTAAACGCAAATAACGCAAGTTTTATAATGCCTAAAAGTATATGATCTACTACAGTAAACAAAATCAGAAAAATATATGATATTCTTCAGGATATATTATGCTAGTTAGATAGTGTGTTGAAAACATAATACAACAAATTTGATACGATAGAAAACAATCACGAACATACCTCTAAAAATTTCTTTTAACAATTAAAAACCATACTAATATTAGGTTGGGGAAAAAGTCTTTTCGCATTATAGTATGTATGAACTTGTAATAAAATCTCTTTGGCTATACTATTTGTATCTGGCTGGTTTTGGTATCATTGAAAGTTTAAATTTTAAAGAACATAATTCCAAATTCAAATTAGGAAAATGTGTGATTTTCATTTGTTTTTCGTACCGTCAAGATGAGTGAATCTAATGATGAAATTCGATACATTTTAACATTTTACTACAAAAAAGGTAAAAATGCAACGCAAGCCGCGAAAAAAAATTGCGATGTTTATGGACCTAGTTAAGTGTAGTGTCTGTGAGAGTAGCACAAATATGGTTTAAGCGTTTTCAATCCGGAAATTTTGATGTCAAAGATGCACGTCGCTCTGGTCGCCCTATTACGGATAAAATAGATGCCATTTTTGAAAAAGTGGAGCAAGATCAGCATATCAGTAGTTACGACGTAGCTGAAGAACTGGAAATTGACCACAAAACAGTTTTGGCGCATTTGAAAAAAACTGGGTACACAAAAAAGCTCGACATTTGGGTACCTCACGCGCTCACTGAAAGAAACCTAATGAACCGTGTACTCATTTGTGATTCTTTATTACGACGTAATGAAACCGAACCATTTTTGAAGAAGCTGATAACTGGTGATGAAAAGTGGATCACGTATGACAAGAACGTGCGAAAAAGGTCGTGGTCAAAGGCCGGTCAGGCTTCACAGACTGTGGCGAAACCCGGGTTAACTCGCAACAAGGTGATGCTGGGTGTGTGGTGGGATTGGAAGGGATTCATTATGAGCCGTTACCACCAGGCAGCACCATCGATTCTGAACTCTACTGCGAACAACTGATGAGGTTAAAGCAAGAAGTTGAGAGAAAGCGGCCGGAATTAATCAACAGAAGGGGTGTGGTTTTTCATCATGATAACGCTAGACCTCACACATCTTTAGCCATTCAGCAAAAATTAAGAGAGTTTGGCTGGGAGGTGTTAATGCATCCGCCGTATAGTCCTGACCTTGCATCTTCAGATTTCCACCTGTTTCGGTCTCTTCAGAATTCTTTAGGCAGTGTCAGGTTAACATCACGAGAGGACTGCCAAAACCCCTTGTCGCGGTATTTTGACCAGAAGTCCCAAAATTTCTATAGCAATGGGATCATGTCCCTACCTACAAGATGGCAAAAAGTTATCATATGGCATATGTACCAAACGAGTATTTTCTTTGATAGCACTGGTCGTTGCGACAAACTAGTGGAGAGAGAGTTCTCGCCGGCAGCAGTTAACAAATAATATAATTATCATCTTCATTCTCCTGCCCTTATCCCAAACTAATTTGGGGTCAGAGCAACATATCCCTTTTTTCATACTTCTCTATTAGTAGTCATCTCGCCATGAGTCATAAATCGTCTTTATACTGGATGATTTTTTTTTTACCGTCTTGAAAAAAGTAGGGTAGAATAGGTGAGTTTTGAAAAAACTTGAAAAAAAAAAAAAACTCGGTATGCCATAGGGTTCTACTCCGCTCACCGTAAGGAAAACGGACGTAGGTAACTACAGAAATATTGAAATGGAGAAAAAAATATTTTGTCCTGTTTAAACTATAAGATAAAAAGGCAGATGCGTATTTTAATATTAAGAATTATTAGGCTTTCGTTAAGTTTACGCCAATATAAAAATACCAGTAGATGCGTCTTTTTTTACTGATTCCGAATATGTAAATAACTCTATTTCGAAAAAATGTCAGATATTCTTTTTTCCTTATTACGGCAGAATAAACTAATAAGCACCCAAGACTGAGACTAATAACTCTTAATATTTAAGTTAGTTTAACTCAGTCTTAAGATTCTAGTAGGGATTGGCACGGAAGTTCATTAACAGCTCATTACCTGGCTTGTTCAAGAGTTATGTTACTTACATGGCATTGTTTATCTTTTCTGTAATTACCTGAAAACAAACAAAAATTGTTTCATCTATTTATTTTCCAGCAGCATTTTCGTGGCAAACAAAAAGATAATTTACCTAAGTACCTACTTATTTTTTTAGGTAAATTCAGGTAGCCACAACAGTTATCTGACTACGTTAAATGTTAAGTCTAATGTAAGTAAAATCTAAAACTGTTATCTAAGAACTACAATGGCATTAGTAATGAATGTTCATTCAGCCAACGCAAAGTAGGCTGTATACACAGGTCAACTTCGAGCTGATGCAACCTTTTTTTTTGTGGATGTGAAATCATCAAATAACTTCTCCCGCTCTGGGCGAAGCGGGAGGGCGTGTCAGACTTCTACTGACTAAAACCCACCCGTGTTCCTTCAGTTGCCTGTGCCAGGGCCACGGTAATTCTTTCGAACAACCCGCAACCCTGGCGGGCATCGGCCCTAGCGGACCCCTTCAGCTAGTGCTGACATCTCTTTGAGGCGCACGTGGAACACGACGTGCCGTCGACCCGGGGCTGGTCCTTACCGGACGGCGAGCTACCCATTGCTCGACATCCGCAAGCCTGCGCTACGGTGGCCGGGAATCGGCTATCGATTCCCGACGCCCAGGGCGTCTCCTGCGGCGACTAGGGGCGTTAGGGCGCCAAGATTGCCTCTCCCACACGCGTGCAGCGACCTCCTTCGGAGCTGATGCCACCTAAAAACATCATCATGATCATAACTCCAGGAGAGTGATAATCATGATCCCTTATCCCAATTTATTTGGGGTCGGCACAATCCGCGCAACGTGTCTTTTTGTCGTCTATTTTAAAAGAGAATGATAATATGTTACATAACATATGAGTGTTCAAGAGAAGTTAAATTAGTAGTCGAGATTCTTTCAAAAGAAAAAGTTCGTCCTAAGAATATTAACTACCCAATAAATAATACATTAGTAGATCTTTGACAGTCGTTACCACGGTAGTCCGAACCCCGAGAGTCATGCCAAGGGGTATCTGGGTTGTGGAGGTCAGAGGCAGTCGCTCCATGTAAACTACTGGTATTCAGCTGCATTCGGTTAGACTGGAAGCCGACACCAACTTAGTTGGAAAAAGGCTAGGCTGATTATGACTTTTAAAATAAACAAAGCATGGACCATCTGTCAGTTTTGACACTCTTGATTCTTATACATGAATGATAAACATGTCATGTATGTAGGGTTTCACGGTGAGGTTGCGTGCTTACGCAAATATCAGCGTTATGTAAAATCCAGCTGCAGCACAAACCCATATGATCATAGTTCAAGATATAATATAATATGGCGAGGGGGGTAATGGCTGATCTTTGCGTTATGCTCGTGAACGGGTGCTGCTTGTGGTGACTGGTCGTCTTGCTGACCTTGGTTTTGTTATTGTTATTAGTAATTAACTGTTTATTTATTTTACTTCGATGGTCCTAGTTTATCATTTATGACTTCGAGTTACTTACTGCTAACGCCCTCTATGCCTGGTGGCTTTTATTTCGTTATAAAGTTCTGTTTATGTTTTTAGTTTTGTATTTTTATTTCTGCTTGAGTGTAGTTTTCGATTTTTTTTCTTTCTTTTTGGTATAATGGCATGTGCTAGCTGAATTATGGCAATCAATTTAATTTGTTTTCATGTTTTGTTGCGTAATACCTAAATTATTTTGCGCAGTGCTGTATACAATACATTTTTGTTTACATACAACTGAACAGACAGCTGGGGAGTTTGTTGCGCCACTTCTTCTCCCCAGCTAAAGCACTAGGAAGTGGTGAAGGGCGGGCGTTTTGGGGGACTGTCTTATGTCATTTTGACGTTCGAAAAGTGCTGATTCTCAGCCTAGTTTGAATAAATGACTTGATTTAGACATGCTATACAGGAAAAGTTTTAAAGCAGTGCGCAATTTTTCACAGGTGTTCTACCTGTTTTATACATTTTGGTCGAGTAGGAACTTTTGTATGAAACAGCAGATTCTTTTTCGTGATTTCAGAGTTAGTCCCATAGGAAAGTTGCTCATATTCATGGGTAGAATAGAACACCATGTGAAAATTTGCGAACTGCTTCAAAACCTTTCCTGTATGTTTTCTGGATGCTTGCCATACAATAATAATAATAATAATATTCCACAACCATCACACAACGCCGTCTAGCCTCAAGCTAAGCAGAGCTTGTGTTATGAGTACTAGACAACTGATAAACATACTTATATATTTCTAAATACATACATATATAGATAAATTACACCCAGACACAGAACAAATGATCATGCTCATCACACAAACATTTGTCCTGGGTGGGAATCGAACCCACGACCTCCGGCATAGCAGTCAGGGCCACTAACCACTAGACCAACAGGCCAGTCAATGTTTGCCATAATTATGCCGCACGGTTAGTCACTTTGTTTTTAAATTAAGAAAAGTGACACATGTACGTAGATTTGGACAAATAAAAATATAGCAGCATTGCAGCGATTTTATAACTTGGGAGTAAATATTGGGCATTTTGGCGTCAGAGACCGTCATGATTATGATGACGTTAATGATAACATCCGTGATAAGTGATAAGTTCGTGATAGTTATATTTTGACGGAGATGCAACTGCCTGCCAACAATGCCGTTGCTAATGGTGGCATGGCAACACTTCGGATTCAACACTACAACAATAGAATACATCAGTATTTGGTTACCTCCTTGACAAGTCTCCGCCTCTTGCATGAATTGCATTAAAAAAATAAATAAATTGTTACGGTCACAGGCTTATAAAAGCTCGCAGAGCAGGCAGGCAGAAGCTAGGAAGACCTAGCTTCTGCCCGCGACTTCGCCTGCGTTGTAATCAACTGTACTATAAACATCCCCGTACATGGCACTCGGTAATAGTGTAGCTTCCTGCTAGTGAAGGAATTTTCGAAATGGGATCAGTGCTTCCAGAGATTACCTCCTACATCCAAACTTACAAACTTTACCCCTTTATAATGTTACTAGGTTTTGCCCGCGGCTGCGCTCGCGTGGATGCCGCAATTTATCCCACGGAAACGTACTACCGGGATAAATAGGATCCTGTGTCCTAATCCAGGTCATGGTCTACCCATGTGCCATATTTCATCCAAATTTCTTCAGCCGTTTTTGCGTGAGCGAAACAAACAAACTCACTGTCTGCCTGTCAGTAGTATTGTAATACCTATATCAATGATAGTAACATATTGCCGCCTTCTCCCAAAACACACGGTATTGGCACTCAATGTACTTATGTTTCGATTTTTATCCGACTTTAAAAACTAGAGCAGGTTATCAATTCGTCGCGTATATATACATATATATTATGTATATACACTGATTTCTCCGTCAACTGTGGACCGATTTTAAAAATTCCTTTCTTCTTTGAAAGGGTATGTTCTCGAGGCGGTCCCATTGTCACCAAGTCAGAATCTGATATGGGGATCCCATGGAAATCGAAGGCAACCCTCAAATTTTATAGGCACTCCTATAGCAATTTAGATATTTTTTTATAGTAACTCGTGCATTTACTCTCGGAAAGCACCATTTGGTGAAGTGGAACTGATGATGAAGACCACAGAAGGCCATCTGAACTACTTAATAATAAGTATTTCACGGGTTGCGATTCGATTAAGTACTTTGGTTGCTAAGTAATTTATGCTCGTCACAATACATAATTGTGAAGTGGAATAATGTTGACTTCACCATCAGCTCCAGTTCTCCTGGTTCTTACTAGAAGAACTTCTCAATAATTAACGTTTCTCCATCGGGAAAAGCAATATTTTGTAAAAGGTGATGAGCAGTTGACATTAGGCTATTGTAACTTAGATAAATTACAAGCTGACCTACTAAAAAGTGAAAAATAAAAAACTTTACAGAGTGAAAAATAACTAATTTCAGAAGTCGGTGGCAAATAGCTAAAATACAGATCCAAGGACACCGACTTCTGAAATTAAAGTTAATTTTTACTTTGTAGTGGGTTTTTGGACCTCGGTGGTTTTTTTTTTTTTTTGTAATAAAGTTTTTTTGTCAGATTACATTGAACATTTGAACATTTTCGCGCACAGAAAGATCCCATTGTCAAAATGAACCCCTTTTGGGCGCTCTATAAGCTCATAGAACTAATATGAACCTAGAATAGGCATGTCTTAATATAAGTATACGAAGCATTACAAAAATCTTGCTAAATATTCGTAAATATCAAAGGAACTATAAGAACACAGACAGTCATGATTTTAGTGACAATGAAGGTAATTTGCATCCATCCGAGATTATCAAATACGGTGGCTTTTGTCAATATCCGTAATGTCGATGGCGGCAATAACCTTTGATTTAATGAAAGCCAAGTTTGGAGGAATGATTAGAAGTTAATACTGGGTGACAGAGACATACATATACGCGCAACCTGTTAGGCTGTTACCCGAAACTGTCTAATTTTCCCAATCAACCTTGAACCTAATATGCTTTAACGATAAAGTTGAAAATCTATTAAAGAAATTCGACAGATTGTAATAGCTTGATGTGCTGGAGTCTGTATATGATTCTGAACCCTACCTGCGTTGAAGTTTTTCGAGGGTTATTAAAAAAAAATACTGTTCATGTACTGTGTTACATTTTGACTATGTAGTTATTGCACTTTTCAATGAAACAGCTGATATTTTTTTATAATCGATGAAAAGTTTTTACGCTAGTGGGGGTCTAGCTAGTCATGAGCTTAATTCATGTTTACAGTTTGCGCGTCGATGTCCCTGCCAGAATGCATGTTAAGGTGATTTTACACCAGCGAGGCGAGGCGTGGATAGGATGGGCGAGAATTGAAATTTGTATGACAAAATTTCTATCCACGCCCTGCCCATCTTTGGTGTAAAAGGTCTCTAGATGCGCCAGGATGTGCGCGGCGAGATTTTTTTAGTTTATTGCTCTAAGAATAGAGTATTTATTTACTTTGTAAAACGGGTATACCAATCTCGCACCGGCCATCGAGGACCCGCACGATCTCTCTCCGTCAAACGCTGACTGGCGATGTCTCGCGATGGCTCGCGCTAGCATTCGCTGGCACGCGCCGGCTCGCTCCGCCCATCGCGAGACATCGCTGCATACTATACTCTCCAGCTCCCAGTAGGCGCGCGAGACACGGCTGACCGGGTGGCGCGTGATAGCCCAAGCCGGTGCGAGGCAGCACTGGCCATCGCGAGACGGCGCGGTGTAGCGTTGGATATCTTTCGGTGTAAAAGGATAAGCGTGATTTCAATTCTCGCCCATCCCATCCACGCCTCGCCGCCGGAGTAAAATCACTTTGACTGTTGTATTATCGGTAAATACAAGCTAGTCATGTACGTTACGTATACCTTTCGCTTCTGCAGCTTTATGCATATTTGAATACTGTGCAAATGCATTAACACTCTGAAGATTTTTACTTAGGGAACTTACTCCATGTACCCGGATAAAAAGTATTTAACTATGTCCTTCCCTATCAGGTTCGTGTTGACCTTGTGAAAGCCCGACGGAACCGGTCGACGTGGCGGTGCTTGGGGGACGCCTATGTACAGCTGTGGACGTCTTTCGCCTCAAATTATATCTGTAATTTATATGTTGCACACAATACAGAGCATTATTTTCTTTTACATAGAGATCAATTTATCAGTTGAGGGATCAAAGGTTACAAACAAACAAACTGACAAACTTTCGGGTTCATGAACAGTCCGTCATTAAACCTACTCCCGTCAGTAAAGAACTAAACAGCACAAACATCTTGATCTTTACCATAGGATACATTCTAAGAGTTAAAAGTTCAACTAACACTGGTCAGTCGTTAACCTATAATCAAATGAGTTAGTCATTGTCTAGACTCGTTAGACTAGATAATAATCCTCAATATCAAGGTCCTTTTGATAGGCCAGTGGGGATTGAGGTCGGAGTCATAAATATAGATTTACATATAACATTCCGTTTAATGGAGATATTAATAAACAGGAAGGATTTTTTTCCTTAGATGAAGATGGATATTTACCTAACCTTTTCAACAGCAGCCGATAAAAGTGCGCGACACGCGACGCGTATCGCTCGTGACACAATTCTGTAAACATCTCACCGTGTAAAAGTTAGATAAAGTGAGCTTGAAATGAGCTGTCATTCTGACAACTGATGTTAGGGATTGTCACTACTGACAGCTCACTTCAAGCTACCAGCAAGTGATTGGGCGCGGCCAGCCATACTACTCGTCGCACTCGCTCATAAACCCGCGACAAAACTATCCGAACACTCACCGCTAGTTGCTCGCCAACTCGTTTCTAGTTGCTAGCTCTATTCTCTAACCGTCGGTGGAGTGACACCTTTTTTTTTTTTTTTTTTTTGTGTATGGGAAATCATCAAATAACTTCTCCCGCTCTGGGTGGAGCGGGAGGGCGTGTCAGACTTTTACTGACTAAAACCCACCCGTGTTCCTTCAGTTGCCTATGCCAGGGCCACGGTATCTTTTTCAAACAACCCGCGACCCCAGCGGCATTGGCCCTATTGGACCCCATCTTTTGCTGACATCTCTTTGAGGCGCGCGTGGAACACAACGCGCCGTCGACCCGGGCCTGGTCCTCACCGGACGGCGAGCTACCCACTACTCACCGTCCGCAAGCCCGCGCCTACGGTGGCCGGGAATCGGCTATCAATTCCCGCCGCCCAGGGCGTCTCCTGCGGCGACTGAGGGCGTGAGGCTGCCTCTCCCTCACGCGTTCCGCCTCCTCCTTCGCGAGCATTACCGCTTCGCAGAAGGAGGTGACGGCCTCCCATGCACTCTCGCTCCGCACCATGGCCTGGACCAGGCTCGGACGCGAGAGATCGCCGCCGCCGATCGCCTCCGTGAGAACACGGCGGTGCTCTGCCCAAGCCGGACAGACCTCCACTGTATGCTCCACCGTGTCCTCTGGGCGATCCACACAATGGTGACACCCGGGCGTTTCCTCCCGCCTTATGCGAAACAGGAACCTCCCGAAACAACCGTGTCCGGTGAGGACCTGCGTCAGGCGGAAGGTGAGGACGCCATGGCGCCTCTCTAACCACTCCTCAAAGAGGGGACTTATCGCCGCAATTGTGGCGTGCCCAGCGCTGGGCTGCGACAGTCGCACTCTCCATGTCGCCATGAGATCCCGCCGGAGTTCTGTCCGCTGTACCGTGATTTCTCGCGGCAGCGGAGTTACGCCCCGGCGTTTTGCCTCCTCGCGCCACTCCCACAGTGGAGTGACACCCTAGGCTTGATTGTAATCAATTATTTCTTTCTTATAATACTTTATTTCTTGTTAATATAGGAAAAGAAAATTGTATACAATCTCAGTATTTTTGGTTGGTTCTGTCACAGTCCGATATTTTCGTTGTCGGATAACTTATCGCTACTGTTATTCTTCACAGTGATTCATCGGTAGTCAAATATGTTAATCCGTTGCATAAAATGTAGTCTGCTGCATGCGTAATGTAGCCTGATCAATTATTTCACATTATTTAATATTTATGTAGGTAGTACTAACAATCTTGTTTATTCGTCGTCGGCGTCGTCCTCAGCTTCCTGCCCTTGTCCCATGTTACTTGGGGTCGGCGCAACACGTTTGCTTCTTCCATTCTCCCCTATCAACCGTCACGACGTCACCGTCGTCGTGTATTCGTCGTATATCTTCAAAATTATCTCCTGGCTTAGTTCAGTGATCATTGGAAGGCTGATGGGCTGCAGTGAATGTTTTTTGGTAAAAGACTAACTATTCTGTAGTGTATCTTAAACCACTTTTGGACAAGTCTGCAGTGTTCTGTATTTCCCTTGCCCTTCCATTAGTAACTCTGATGCTGTCACTATTGTAAAAGAATGTTAAACGAACTCGACTGCCTCAAAATAATTTCAGAATCCCATAATCTCAGTCAGAGTTCATCTCATTGTTACTTCACTAGCATAACTAGACCTACTTGGTTGCGTGGGAGTGTAACGTACTTTCAATAAACATTTTGGCAGCATTCAAGATTACTAGCATGACAGAACACGTGTTGACAAATACTGGTTTATAATGATTTTCTAATGCTTTTCTGACATTTAGTTTGCTAGAATATTTAAATAAACAAGGAAGTGCTTGTTTAATTATAGCTATGTCAAGTGCTATAAAATATTCATCAGGATCCTAGGAATAGCTTCTATATACCACATACCTCATAACACAAAAGCAAGATTTGCATCTGACAATTCAAGCCGAGGACTAAGCGTTATTCCTGTCACTGTCGCACAATTGTCAAACTACACGTGCAAGATTTGTTTGCAAAATTGTTGCGAAAGTACCATTGCTCTGCTGGCAGGGTGATATTATTTATGAAAGATTTACAATCATAGTTATACATCCAAAACACGCATTCTCATCGGGTATGTCTGAGCCCACTGATCCTTCACCTACGATACACAACTCAATCATGGCAGATATAAATTTCTTCATACTGGCGCCCATGCAGGGACAAAATCATATGCGTTGATTATTCTTCTGATGCTTTGTTTGATTCCAAACGATGCTTAATTGGTATGGTTTTGTGCCATTCTCATTTGACAGCTCTTTTTATTTTCATAATCTATTTGAAAGTTAAGGGTAGCAAAGGTGTGCTTGGAGAAGGTCAGCAAAATTGGCGCCTATGTTTTTATAGTATTTTTTTGCTGTGTAGTTGGTATAGTATTTATATATTAATTATCATCATCAAAGACACGCTTTTTTGTTGCTCTATAACCGAGTTCGTTGCTCTTTGATATCTAACTGAACTCTTAAGCTGTTTGAAAGCAATCGGTATTTAAAGTTAAGCTGAATTGAACTGTTTCAAAAGCATTCGCTATTTCGTGATTACATCAAACCTAATAACTTATGGGTTCTGACTTGTCAAATAACTGTTCGTCACAAGGTGGATATTCCTCAGCGTCAGCTAGTACCAGTATGAAACTAAAGTCTACTTTATAATTACTGTTAGATATAACAGTGTTCATAGAACAGAATGCCGTTTAGACAATTTGTCAATCTTTTATCATGATGAAATATCAATGTTGTCTACTTTTTTTTCTTGACAGGTCGTGATTTCGTGAATGTATCCACTTGTTTTTTACTGCTTCTAGTACTATTATGCACGCGGCTTTAATATCAATACACAGTCGTTAATAGAGGTCGTAAAGTGTTTTACCCTTTGGAGCCTCAAGGAGCACGGTTTGGTCACTCAGGCCAGTATGCTGTGTGGCGTGGTATTGTATAGAGAATTGGTGATACTGATTGATTTAGCGGCTTCATCAGGCTGCATTACGAGGTTGCCGCTTTGTCAGTCCAATACAGGAGCGCAGGCGCTGCTTAGGTAGCAAGTTATTAAACTATTCTTAATCAATGTCTTGATTTTGTGTCTAGTTTGTGTTATACATAGCTACTAGACAATGATTGCGTCAGTATTTTTCACGCGCCAGCCTTATGCATAGAGTTATTTTGCCCTAGACAACCTAAGCAATCTTTGTTTTTGCCTGGTTACTTATTTTGTTAATGTGAAAGCAGTTTTAAAACACCTCTGTGCGTTAGAGTAGAGCCATTGCAATCGGTATATGGATCTGAATTGAAAATTCAGAAATTGATTCCGAAAGGTTAACAACTCTCGTTACAAATATACAGGGTGATTTTTAAAACATGCGACAAAATTTGAGGGGGTGTTCTACCCATCAATATGAACAACTTTTACTATGGGACCAACTAAGAATTCGCAAAAAAAAAAATTACCTTCCCATGTAAAAGCACATACCCGATTGGACCATTTTGTATAAAAAGGTCGAAATTTTTTTGCGAATTCCGAGTTGGTCCCATAGTAAAAGTTGTTCATATTGATGGGTAGAACACTCCCTTAAATTTTGTCGCATGTTTTAAAAATCACCCTGTATACTAATAAAGCCTCTTGATCCAAATCTGGTGTACCTTCTTTTAATATAAAACGATACGATCATTACTCATTCTATATTTATCTCGTCTCTAGATGTCTGGAACTTCGCAGGGATCGAGGGTAATCTAGTACGATAACGGTTTCTGCTAATAATCCTAATTATCATAACTTAATATTATAAATGCGAAAGTAAGTTTGTTTGTTTTCACGCCTAAACCACTGAGCTGATCATCCTGAAATTTTGCATATACGTTGTCAGGTGTACAGAAACGGACATAGGATACCTTTCATCCCGAAAAAAGTACTGTTCCCGAGGAAAACAACAATAACGTTCTTATGATAATAGATGGCGCCACGTGTCTTTCGAATCATGATTGAATTTTATTATTATAGAAACAAAACGGCTGAGCGGATTTGGATGAAATTTGGCTTATGACGTGGATTTGAACATAGCATACTTTTTTTCCCGGTAGCGCATTCCCGTGGGATAATTTCCGACCTCCACACGGGCGAAGCTGCGGGCAAAGCTAGTTATCAATAATTGCCTAAATCTCCTACAGTTTATTGTTAATGATTGCTACTTAGTGCTTGGTTTTACCAAAGTTGTACCTACGAAGCGACTGCTGTATTGAAATAAAATGTGAAGGTTTTCCAAGAATATTGTTATATTTACACAGCTGGATGTTCAATCAAACAAAATTACACCTTGTAAGTATGGCTAATTTATCCTCATTGAATTTGGAGATTGAGAGCAAACATTTTGCAAAACTGCTCTTTACAAGAAGAAACAGACATTAAGGTTACGCTAGTCGGTCATTTTTCCATACAAACGTAGTAGGGTGATTACTCGCCTGTTTGACGGTGTACTTTAAAAACTAAAAATTATATAAATTTTTCTCGTCATTATCTAGTCCTGTATGGAAGCAGAATCGGAAAAAGATATTGGTTTGGAAGTTATGAGCGTCGAACAACATTAAATTCAACGCATCTTTAGGTGTACATAAATACGGAGTATGAAAATGGCAAAATTGTTACCGTACAGCTACATGCATATATAATTTATTCAAGAATTCCAATAACTTCATTTTGAATAAATATATCCAGTAGTTTTTCATAAAATCTATACGCCAAAAGACTGTTCATGAAATTTTACGCGCTCGTTTTCCTTATAAATTATCGTCTATTTCACTAAATAAATAAAAACTATATGAATAAATACTAAATAAATAGATAAGTTAATTAAATAGCATGCATATTAGCCACGCCACCAACGAGTTCCAGCCGCCGACTAGTGCAACCTTAAGGCGATTATAGTTGTGAAATGGTCGTTTTGAGAGCCTAATGCTTTTAAATGAGCCTAAATATAATCCAGAAAATATATAAGTACCTATATGACACTTTATCGTATACTTACTTCAATCTGAACGTTTGAAAATTTTAAGCAACATTAAATACCATGCAAAAAAAAATTAAATGAGGTTGTTTTCAACATTAAATTCGCTACTGCTTCTAAACTACAAGTGATATTTTCATGGCTTAAGGAAGATAATATTGGTAAATCACTGCATTTTTTATTTTAAAATATGAATTAATTTTTACAAAACGCAAGTTTAACAGCGGAAATTAAGAAATATTCGCTAGCGAGTCCGTCCGACGACTGTATGCGGCGACTACCGGTCGACGACTATACTCAGTACTCACCGTATAGTCATAAACCGCCATCGTAGGAGGTCAAAGAATGCTGTTACAATGTCTGAAATCGGATAAGAACAGTTCTGGGAAGTTTTGGAATGCATGGATAAAAAGTTAGACCACACACTTAGATATTATTTCCTATAAGTACAAACATTACAAACATCCAAATTAAAATTCACAAGTCCATAAAACAGCTATAAGAAAAACTGCACATCAAAATATCGGTCCATAACATGACGCAACTGATATTCTAGTATGTCACGCCGCGATAGGAACAATAGAAGACAAACATTCTTAGATTATAATGGATTATTCTAGCTATATTAATAACAATAATGCTATTGAGTCGATTGGAGTCTTGAGTCGATTAAGCAGTAGCTCGAAGAAAGAGTTGAAGGACATATGCACTCACCACTGTTGTACAGAGGCCAGCACATCAAGCTACTACAATCTGTCAGATTTCTTTAATAGGTTTTCGACTTTAGTGCTAAAGCATTAGGGTCAAGGTTGATTGGGAAAATCTGACAGTTTCGGGTAGGTTGACCTGCTGGCGTCTGTACCTAACCCTTGTCATAGACACGGGCATCGCGATAAATCGTATATTCACAGTTCTCTTATAGTGTTGCAGATGACAAAATGATGTACAGACGCCAGCACATCAAGCTACTACAATCTGTCAAATTTCTTTAATAAGTTTTCAACTTTATCGTTAAAGCATTAGGTTCAAGGATGATTGGGTAAATTTTGACAGTTTCGGGTAGCTTGAAGTGCTGGCGTCTGTACCTACAAAAATTATGTCATCATTGACAGCCATGTTAACCAACTGCTGAGTATCAGCCTACTCCCTTTTGAGCCGTGATTTTCGAGTCTGCTACTCCATCCAGGTGTTAACCGCGCTAATTTGTCGTTTTCCTTCTGGCATTTGTTCTGTCAACACTTCTATCGTTTCTCGGCAACCATCCTGCTAGGGCTTTGCCCACCCAACTCCATTTCAAAAGTGAGCGTAAGGATTTGAAACTAAATCTTTACAAATCTATATGATCGGAAATTTCATACCTAGTAGGTCAAAAAAAGAACAAGTCTAGCCAGACTTGTTCTTTTTTTGACCTACTAGGTATGAAATTTTAAAATCAAATTTCGAATTCTATCTCACTTTTTTCGTTTTTGAATTTTTTGGGTAGCACTGTTCTCGGATAGAATTTTGCTCACTGTCTAAACAGCAAAACCTTATTTGAGGTGCTGAGGGGAAAATAGTTTAAATTCATTCATTCACTGACAGACAACCGTCTAAACCGCTGGGTATAGGCGCTGGAAATTTTGCGCAAGAGTTCCTTATATACCGAAGGTGAGCACTAACGAAGTATTTTTGAAAATTCACTCCTCAAAGCGGTTAAATATGAGATGAAAATTTGTATAGAAATCCCATCGGGCACACAATAAATAATATTCATGTTATGTCAAAAATATAATTTATTATTTATACAAGTGTAAATACTAGCTACTTATATTTGTAATGAAGTAAACAAAATTCTCAACGTCAAACCACTAATAAAAAATAAAACCAAGATGAAACTAAACACATCGCTTCAGTGCTGGATTCTGGATTACCCACAGACAGAAAACTTACTGAAATAAAGCTATACGCGTGATAACTAAATAGTAATGAAGACAAACAAACAATCAGATATATATGAGCCAAAGTCCAGTCATCAAGCACAACCACTCACACACACACACGCACACCCTCTCATATACACACACACCCTCACTAACAAAATAAAACACACTAACATATACACACAAAACACAACTATCACTCACACCACTCAAGAGCAATGCATGCACTAAATTCCCATCATTTTATGATATTTTATTTTTAATTTTATTGTATAATTGTTAATGTTCCAACATCGGGTGAAGGTGGTAGCTGTGTTACAGGAGTCAGTGTGTCAGTTAGGGCTTCAATTGAAAGTGTTACATCTTTTTTATGTTAATACAACTTTATTATTAATACTAGAATAATTCTCATATTGTCTGAGTTGTTCCGA
Organism: Dicycla oo; assembly: GCA_948252095.1. Taxonomy (NCBI): domain Eukaryota; kingdom Metazoa; phylum Arthropoda; class Insecta; order Lepidoptera; family Noctuidae; genus Dicycla; species Dicycla oo. The sequence continues at coordinate 18,615,887 of OX411736.1, read as the reverse complement.
AGTGAAAGTGAAGAATGTGTGATACAGTCAAATATCCACGTGTTTTTAAACAAATCTAGTGTTTACTTTATTATGTCGCATGTCATAATATTGTGTAATGGCTTGGGTATGTGTCATGTTAGTTTTTCCAGCCTTTCGGTGTGAAAGAATACTATTCTTTCGTATCTAATTGAACTAGGTATATTATGATTGCAATATTATAAACTAGCTGTGGCCCGCGGCATCGCCCGCGTGGATGTCAATATTTGAATCGGATTTTGTTCTAAACATGGGTTTTTTTGCACGTAACCCTTTTTTTTTGTGGATGGGAAATCATCAAATAACTTCTCCCGCTCTGGGTGGAGCGGAAGGGCGTGTCAGACTTTTACTGACTAAAACCCACCCGTGTTCCTTCAGTTGCCTATGCCAGGGCCACGGTATCTTTTTCAAACAACCCGCGACCCCAGCGGCATCGGCCCTATTGGACCCCATCTTTTGCTGACATCCCTTTGAGGCGCGCGTGGTACACAACGCGCCGTCGACCCGGGCCTGGTCCTCACCGGTCGGCGAGCTACCCACTACTCACCGCCTTTGCACGTAACCCTAATTCAACCCTAATTTGTTACTCATAAACAGAGATCGGATAATCGGATGCATATTTACCTAAAGTTAATTTTAGGCTAAGAAACTATGGAAGCGGCTACTATTTTTTTTTTCTTAATATAAATCTCGGGATTCCAGAAAATCCGGGAATTCACAATTAATCGGATACATACATGGTATGGAAAGGAGTTCATAAATATGTGGCATTATCTATTTAAAAAATGCCAGGACACCAGGATCACATAACTATATACGTGTATTCGTATGCTTGTTTACTTGAAATTTATTTGTAAGAATATTTATCCTGACGTTTTCTGCTAGTTTGGCATCCTGCTTTACAACATTAGCTTTCCATTCTATAGTCAAAAAGTACTAAATTTATCAATTCCGGAATCGCGAGATTCTTACTATCGATACAAAAGGGCATTCCACACAAACCAACACCTGAATTTAAGTAAATATACATTCGATTCTATAATCAAAAGTCTAATTTGTCGATCCCGGAATCCCGGGATTTATTCAATACGAAAATGCATTCCATAATAGCAACCCCTCAACTTTAGGTAAATACGAGTATGCATCCCAATATCCGATCTATACTCATAACATAACTTTCCATTGCCAGTGAAAGTCCCGTCAGAATCGGTCCAGCCGTTTCGGAGATTAGCCAGAATACAGGCATATAAAAATTTTAAAAATTGTTATTTTGTTATAAGTACGACTACTGTACATATTACTTTCATAATATGTATTTAGTAAAAAGATCTTATTTCGACATTACAAACAGACAATTATGTAGGTACAGATGCAAGGGGACCCCATAATTCATTGACACGACTAAGGTGTTTTGAAGAAAATTTGGTAGCTTTGCCTGTAAATGCATCAAATTTAAACTTACACGAAATGTAAACACTATATCTTACCTTTAATCAAATTGGTCCTCATTTTTTTTTTGCATACCGTGAATACAGCCTTGATGTTACGTGATACTCTTATACAGGATGATTTTTTAAGTAGTGCGCAAACTTTCACAGGTTATTCTACCCATGAATATGAACAACTTTCACTATGGGACCAAACCTGAAATAGCGAAAAAAAAATCAGCTGTTCAGTACATTTTGACGAATTATGCCAACATAAATGTACTGAACAGCTGAAATTTTTTTTCGCGATTTCAGGTTTGTTCCCATAGTGAAAGTTGTTCATTATCATGGGTAGAATAACCTGTGAAAGTTTGCGCACTACTTGAAAAATTATCCTGTAGGTCTGGTCTAATTGTTAATAAAATTACGTTTTAACGTTTGTAACACAGCCCTAGTAACTACGAAAACATCAAATATAACAACGAGGTGTTTGGGATTCATTGAATTTTATGTTCTGCTCAATAAATTCTAGGCCAGACTAAACATTAAATCTTGTTATTCGGCGTAAGTGGTAGTCTATGGTTATGCAATAGTAAGTAAGCTACACCGCTACAGCTGGCAGAAGTCCGATGAAGGTCAACAAATCAGCTCAGTCATCCAGTATTCTGCTGAACATAGGCATCTCCCAATTAGCTCCAAAATACTGGGTTCTCTTCCTACCATTGCATTCTGACCCTCATCTATACTGTTTGGGCCCAGTAGGTGGCCCCATTTTTTGCGGCGTCAGACGCGTTGTTCAGACCGTCAAGGATGCAGGTGAATCGACAATTGGGACATTAGCAGAAGGGTCATAGTATTCAGGAGCACCGCACTCGCATTGAATATTTGGCGAATCGATTATAATAATAATTATTTATTTATTTCAGAACACACTATCTAAAGTGTGTACTTTATTCCAGTATCGCACAATGGGACACTCAACCCTTTCCATTATGGTGTTTAGAAGGCCGTTGGTGCTGCCCCGCACACGACGCATTAGGGAGGCCACTCTCATGCGCTATTGCTCTAAAGCAGCCAGTGTTGGCCTCCACAAACATCCCCGATGCACTACAGTAACGCGGCAACCCCAACAGCATTCTAAGCCCATTATTGATTATGCCCCACTTTGCCAGATTATGTTTGCAGCGGTCTACTTGGGTAAGCAACCGATTCAGAGCTTCCCAAATAGGACAGTGCAGTTCTCGACTGGAAGGCAGGTGTTCTTCTGGTTTTACGAAGTCCCCCTAGTAGTTGACCCTCTGAAGTAAATAAAAAACAAATAAATGCTTTTATTAAAAGGTAAAACAGGTACATACTCGTATTAGGCCACTTCGCTTCGGCTGTTGTAACGATGTATTTAGCATATAAAATTGTTCTGTCCTAAGCTAATCTCTTTCGTAACACTAAATTACAAAAATGGCGATCTTTATTTCTTGTTGCGCCGTAAAGGTGAAAGTACATAGAATACATAATTAACACCCTCATACATTACATAGTAAATATCAAACATATAGCAACTAGCTCTACCTGTTGTTTTATTGATAACATTACGTAGATCCATTGGTGTCGAGTTAGTTCGGATGTTAGCCGCTAGATGGCGTTACTGGAGCGTATAGATCGTGAATTCGCGGGAAAATGAGGTATGTATTGATTGATGCTTTTACTTTCACTTACAGTAACGAAAACCTCTAGATCTAGGTTCAATTCCAAGTTCGGGATTTGTATTTTAGTACAGTTTGCGTATGAAACTAATGTGGACGGAAGCGTTTTAGTTATATGACGAGGGGATGGAACGTGGAACTTTTGGAATCCGTAAGGTTCGCCCTTACGGAATCCAGATTTATCGCTGCCTTGTTTTTATTGTGGTTTATCGTTTGTCTATCGATTTGTAACATATTTCGATAAAAATGAAAGACCTAATTACCTTATTTATCTCTTTCTACCTCTTTACTAGTTTCTAGGAACAAGTGTGACGTCACAGCGGACAGTAGCTGAAATTAGTATGTAAGGGCGTCTTTCGTCTTGACCTGATTGTTGTGTCCTTAAGCATGCGCCGGAGTTTTCCATGTGCGCTAGTGGTAAGAACAGATACGTAATATGTGCAGAAGGTTTATTCTACACAAGCCGTGTGTCTCACCCCACCAAAAAGTAGAAGTTCCATACAAATTTCCAGCCCCTATTTAACCCCTTTAGGGGATGAATTTTCAGAAATGCTTCCTTTGTGCTCACTTTCATCATAATATATAGGGTGACTGGTAATTAGTGACTGATACTTAAACACATGATTGTAATCATGATAAAAAACAACTTTTAATATGGGACCAAACCTGAAATCGCGAAAAAAAAATCAGCTGTTCGAGTGGATCGTACACTTAGTGTACGGCCCGAGTGAAAAAGCGTCCAGCGGGGCGTTCGGCGTTGCGTGCAAGTGACGAAGAGCGGTCACCGAGCGCTGCTCGGCCGTCACTCAGGACACTCGCGAGTGTTTGCATGTGTTTAACACGAACGTCGCACGCCCCGCCCCGCCGGACGCTCGAGTCGAGCGTGCACTCAGGCCGTACACTTAGGCTCGTGCAGATAGGCGCGATGCGACGCCGACGGCGCGACGCGACTCTTTTGAAACAATTTTTTATGAAAACTTCATTAAAATTGTTTTACCGAAGCTGTGTCACGCCGTCGCGCCGCGCCTTTGAAGCCGCCACGGCTTCAAAACCACGGAGTTTACGTGACTACGGAATCCAATCCCGCATCAAAATCCCAACTCCGCAAGCCTGCGGGACCGGGTGCATCAATCCCGTGCATCCGCGAGTTTTGCAGGACAGCAAAAAATCATACTTTTTGTTCTAAGTAATTATGTTTATGAATTTATGAAATTTTATATGAAATAAAAGACAATTAAAATTATACTTTTTTATTCTTAACTAGCTGACCCAACAAACGTTGTCCTGTCATTTAAATAATTCATACAATATAGTATATACCCATAGAAAATGCACTTTCAGTTTTCCCGAATTTTCCAATTTTCCCGGCAAGTTTTTAAACATTTTCTTTCATACAAACCTTGTCCTGACAATTACAAATAACAAAAAATAATTAGCCAAATAGGTGCAACCGTTCTGAAGTGATGCGCGTAGATACATTCGGCAATTGATTATTATTAATATAGATAGAATTAGTTAAAAATAATGTTGTTTTTTCGATTAGGTGATTTTTTTATAGTATTTTCGAAACAATTTGCCACTCAATAATACGCCCTAGAGTCTAGGTACTAGAAAAACTTTTTTGATCCCGCAAAGTTGGATTCGCTATACGTCACGTGTATCATCTGTAGCGTGCGCACTTCTGGAATTATCTCCTCTTATGCAACCAGCTTCGTTCTGCTGGTGTTGAGTGTGAGTATTTGTTTCAGAAGACATAAGAGGTTCCGCGCATTGCACGTATACAGTGAGTACAATTTGATTCCATTCTTTTTGCACTCTGCGATTTGGGTCTTCTGAACTTTCTTACAGCTTGTCCAGCATAACTCGCTCATTTATTAAGACGGGATGTTGTCCATTGCGTGTCATATAACAACACTGTTTAATTAGATAAAAAGAAATATATGGAAATACTACTTTGTTGAGCTTTTGTTGTTCTTACCGGTCCATATCCTGTTATAAAAGTCTTAATTAAATTAATTGCGTAAGTGTAGGTTGCTTTTACTTTAATGTATAATAAGCCAGACTGTTAAAGTTGCCATTCATTTGTAAATTATTGCTGTTAATATTCCAATTAACTTTTCACGAAACAAGTATGGTCCCAATATTGTTCCTTGCAAAGAAAATTCACACCAAGACACTTGAAATAATGGCATAAGGTTGAAATTATTTTTATTTTTGAAATCTTTAATATCTAACGTAATTTTTTTAATTGTTTCTAATGTCTTTTCTGCTCAGTTGAAGTCAGTTGTTAGGTAATTTTATATACAATAGTGCTTGTTGCACATCTATTACGCTCATGGGGCATGCGGTGCTAACTTATTAGAAATTGTTACACTAAAACCTTAGTTTTTGGGTTCCGTACCGCAAAAGGAAAAAACGGAACCCTTATAGGATCACTCGTGTGTCTCTTTTTCTGTCTGTCCGTCTGTCAGAGCCATTTGCTCCAAATCTAATGGACCGATTAAGTTGAAACTTGGTACACATATGAATATCTGTGACCCAAACACGGACGTGTAACGTAAAGAAATTAATTTTGAATTTGGGGGGGGGGGGGGTGGGGGGGCAAATAAGAAAATAAAAATGAAAGTTTTGCAAACTGTACCGTGTGACGTTTCAAAAGAAAGGACTTAGTGTGAGGGTCTCAAATATATTTTTTATATAATTTTAAAATAATTATTTTAACGTTATTTAAGAAAATAGACGAAAATTTACCATTTCCCCCTTTAACTCAAGTTAAGTCAGTTATCGTAAGGGGGAAGCGTCAGGGTAGCCCGCGAAATTCAAATTTTCTTACGGTTTTTGCAATTTGCAAGTCGGTATTAAGTTGTATGTTACATAAAGTATGATTCGCGGTCGTAACAAATATCTATTTACAGAATTATAATCATTAAAATCGGTAATACAACTCCTTAAGTTAGTAGAATTCACAAATGTCAAGATTTCATGAAATAGTCATTCATTAGGATTCCATGGTCTTAAAGAGTTGTATTGATCACTTTAACCCCTTCAGACCCAGCGTCCATTTCAATGGACACCATTTATTATTGCGTGAAATATGAGGTAGATTCATAAAAACGCTAGTGTAAACATTTGATTGTACCGACCACTTACCTAGAAACGTTACGATAAACAAAACACCAAAGGATTTATTGCAGGTAGGATGAAATAATTAGTCAAGTGTTGACGTTCGCCATGGATACGCGCAATGCGAGTAAGTCTTTAGTGTTATTTTATTTACTCCAAAACGACGGGATCGATTGTTTAGATATTTTTTATTCTGCATAGTGATCATATTTGCTAAGATATAAATTTACAAAAAATACTAAATATGCGGTTGTTTTCATAATTTTGAAGATAAAGTCGATGTCCATTTCAGTGGACATGGGGTCACAATCGTTGTAAACCAAACGTATTTACAATAACACTTTGTATTGAATTTTACATGTTATTTTTATTCCTTTTTAGATTTTGATCTATCTAAAAGTCAAGATGTGGATAATTTACTCAATTTATTAGAAAACGGAACACTATCGGATCTCGACGAAGAGAGTGACGATGAAATTGTACAGGCAATACCACAAAAAAATGTTCGTGTGGGTAGTAACATAACGCTACCAACCGAAAGAGAGCTAGGTAATCACTCTGAAGAGGAGGACGATATAGTAGAGGAAGGAGACTTAGAGGAGGTAGAATCTAGACCCGGATCAAGTAGTAAGCCTAAAAATGAAATAATTTGGAGAAAACATTTACAGCTTGAACCACCACAATTCATTTGGTCAGCGCCACCACCTTCTGAAATAGATTCACCTCGCGCTCCTATTGATTATTTTTTTAAATATATATCAGAGTCTCTAATTGAAGATTTTACATTCAATACAAATTTGTATGTGGTAAGAAATAAAGTCCGTAATTTCAAGCCATGTACTTCAACAGAAATGAAAAAATTTTTCGGCCTTCATATCGTAATGGGTAACCTAAAGTTTCCTCGTATTCGTTTGTATTGGGATTCCAGTTTAGATATGAAAATATTTTTAGAGAACATGGCCAGAGATAGATTTCTTCAGATGAGAAACAATTTGCATGTAATTGATAACAATTCTATTCCACAAAATAACACCGATCGTTTTATCAAAGTTCGACCTTTATATGATTCAGTTAGAAAACGATGTCTAGAACTGAAATTAGAGCAAATATTGAGCGTTGATGAACAAATTGTACCTTTTCGAGGAAAACTTGAAGTCAAACAATATGTCAAAGGAAAACCACAGCCATGGGGTGTAAAGATATTTATGATTTGCGGTAAAAGTGGATTAGTTTATGATTTTATTATTTATCAAGGCGCAACTACAAATCTAGACAAAAATGACGTTTTGAAATATGGCACATCTGCTGCTTATGTAAATGCCTTGTCAAAAAGAATAAATGGGTCTGGTCATTACCTCTTCTTTGATAATTATTTCTCCAATTACGTTTTGCTGAAGGATCTTCGCGAGAGGGAAATTTATGCAGGAGGAACGATCAGAATAAATCGTTTTGGAAAACCGCCACTCATAACTGACAAGGAAGGATCAAAAAAAGATAGGGGATATACTGATCAAGTTACGAATAATACTAAAGATGTGGTTGTTATCAAGTGGATGGACAACAAAGGTGTTCTTGCTTCAAATTTTGTTGGAATAGGAAATCAAGATGAAGTTCGACGATGGAATAAAATATCAAAAAATTACGTAACTATACCGCGTCCTGAACTTGTGCAATTATATAACAATGGTATGGGTGGTGTAGATAAAACTGATCATCTGATTAGTTTGTATCGAATCTTCATTAGATCCAAAAAATGGACATTGCGTATGATATTTCACGCCATTGACCTAGCACTAACCAATAGCTGGCTGGAATACCAAGAAGATTGCAAAACCTGTAATGTACCAAGTACAGACGTTTCGGATTTGTTGCACTTTCGGCAGCGCGTTGCAGAAGCTCTAATAAAAATGGGCCATCCAATTCCTAGCAGAAAAAGAGGTCGGCCCGCATCTGGTGGTAGCAGTCCAGTAAATTCACCAGTTACACCAAAACAACACCGTTTCAGAACTGAAATAAGACCAGCGAGCGAAATCCAGTATGACACTGTCGACCATTTGCCAGAATATGATCAAAAGAAAGAAGCTACAAGATGTAAAAATCCAGGATGTAAAGGAAAGACGCATGTTTACTGTCTGAAATGTGAAATACATCTGTGTTTTACTGGTGAGCGAAATTGCTTTCGAAAATTTCATCAAAAACAAGAATAATCCTAACAGTGTAAAATGTTAAATAAAAAATAAACTATTATAATAATATTATATACTCGTAGTTTTACTTACTTACTTCAAAATATTACTACAAAACATTTATTCATTAAATATGTATTAATACAACACTCTAAACCTGATGTCCACTTGAGTGGACATCAAAATTTCCAAAAATCTAAAAACGATAAATCGCATATTTTTACAAAAATCCTTTAATTGCACTTCTAACTCACAGAAAAACCTTAACAATATTTTTATTGATGCTTTATATAAATTCAGGTCCGAAGGGGTTAATTATTATAATTATGTAAATACATTACTTGTTACAACCGCGAATTACATTTTGATCAACATACAACCTAATACTGACTTGTAAATTGCAAAAAACGTAAGAAAATTTTAATTTTGTGGGCTACCTTGACGCTTTCGGTTTAAGTTTGTTCTTGGGATAATTTCTTCCCAACTACAGAACCCTTCATTGTGCGTGGTCCGACACGCACTTGGCCGGTTTTATTAATAAAACTTTATTGTATAATTTTAACAGTATAAGCAATTGTTGGCTGGCCATTATAGAAAAATAAAATATAAAATACATTAGGTATAGATATGACCAATTCACAATGTTGCCATGAAATGAAAGAAAAGAAGAAGAAAGAGGGTGTGTGCTGATGACCACACGATACAAGTGAAAACTAACCACTGAAGCCGAGTATACCTTATTCAGCGTCACCGACCAGAGCGTGACGATTCAGTTTCGTTCACTCTTCAAAGCACAAAGTACGTGTTACCTGTAATGTAATCTATTATTAAAACACCAACACGTCAACTTAGTTGAAGTCATTGGCATTGACTACCTACTGCGGTTGGTGTTGATAGCACAAATAGAATTAGCTCCATATTATGCTTACGTATGTGAATGATAAGAGGAGTCTAAACAAATACTTGTTTTTATACATGGGGGCACCGTAATTACGAGTAGGTACTCTGTAATTATTACTAGGCGCATTAGAAGTGAACATTGAATTAGTTCGTGAAGTAGCGCCGAAAATCGCTTTACATTCATCAACTGCCGGTCTTTTAGTAACGTTGTTATAGTCAGTTGCGTCTGATGGTAGGTACACGAAACAGACAGGCAATCCACTCGATCTTCGCAGGCCTGAGGCTAGCTTGACAAGACTTTCAGGCGTTTGTTTTCCTGTAACCACATACATGAGTTGATGAGTCAGTTTTGCTCTGTCTCTGGGATGACAATGCACCTGTGAAGCCGATAAGGTCTTAGAAGCAGTAGTGACCACTTCCCCCCCGGTGGCTTGCCGCATTCTTGAGGCGGGGGGCTCAGTAGCCGTGGCTTGGTCACCCACAGTGAAGCGAAGAGGAACCCGAAAAGAGGGACGCTCGTCAGGGCTTTTCCCAGGAAGCCGACGACGTAGCGGCCAAGTAGGTTGCGGTACCACTTGGACGACATCGCAACTGAGGCGGGCCGCGATGTCGTATGAGTGGCATCGCGGCTGAGGGTTGGAGGCCGCGGCGGGAGAGGAGTACGGTATTGGGGTGCGCCGCTCTCGCTACCTTCCGCGGCCTTGACAGGGTCGCCACCGTCTGATGGCGGACGCGGTGGGGCCGCAGGGGAGGAGGAGTGTCGGTATTTCGTTGGCCGCTCTCCCTATCCCTTGCGGCCGAAAAGTGGTAGGCGGACGGGCCACTGACCTGATCGGTCGCAGGGGGACCAAGGGTGACTAGACACGGGGATGTCTAGCGTCCATGTGCTAGTTTGTGTGTTCTGGTGCGCCGGTGATGGGGGGTACTCCCCAGAGGAGGGTCCGGTGACGGACAGCCGCGGCGGGTTCGCGGTGAGTGCTAACGCGTGCCCTTGTTCCCGCCACAAGCGGCAGAGGAGGACGCCGTGGAGTTTTAGTGGGTTGGAGTCCCACATAACTGCACTATCTCTCCGACTCCCCGTGGTAGTGCAGTATGCACGAGCATTTCTGTATAGCCCCGCAAGTTCTTAACAAAATCCCAAAGCAAATCAAACAGTTCAATTTAAATGGGTTTAAAAAGGAACTTAAAGAGTTGCTGTGTACAAAATGTTATTATACCTTAAACGACTTTTTGAACGATAAGACTTTGCCATCCTAATTTAATTGTAATCTTTTATATTCTGAAATCTCTCTTTGATATAGTTAATAGTTTGACATTGAATAATACTCTGACATTAACCTAGATACCTAATATTTAACTGACATGCCTCATAATGTAATATTAATTCGTAATTATTTATTCAATAGTATCAATATTAACTAAATATCTTGATTTTTGTATTTGTAAAATTTAATTTGTGTACCTACCTGATATTTGCGCGCCCCACGTGGCAGAATGTGTTGAGACCATTTATTAATTTAAGACCATGTAATGTACCATGTTCGGACAAATAAATGAATTTGAATTTGAATTACTCCACGCAAAAAAAAAAGTGACCTTACAATTCTTTCGCTTTCGTGCAGCCTGCAGTTTGCCACCCAGCCTAGCCTTTTTTGAACCCAGTTAGGGTTCAAAAAAGGAGGTTCTTTATTCGACCCGTATGTATGTAAGTATGTTTGTATGTCTGCGATTTTCTTAAAAACTAATGTACCAATTTTGATGATTCTTTCACAAATGTGATCTATGTACCTACGCAGTTTCAGTTCTAGTTTATAATTAATATAAGAATACATTAGGTAATTATTCTTATGTATGAAGTTATATGCATAAATGTAGTGTTTCGTCGGCATTTCTAAGCGGATTTTGATGATTCTTCTTTTCGTTCGTCTTGGGTTTATGTAATTGTATTTAACAAATTCACTTAAAAAAAAAAGTAAAAACCGAATTCAAAAGGAATAAAATAACTTTCCTAAAAAACTTAACAGCTTCTGAAGTCGGTGTCTTGAATATCTTCAATGCACCTTAGCTTGGCAGAAGACAGAGTGAGTACAGAGAGAAAAAAAGCAGACACTTCAGAAGCTTTAAGTTTTTTATGAAAGTTATTCTACGAGTATGTTGGGGTTGGCATCCAGTCTTGCCGGATACAGTTGAATACCAGTTTTTTAATAACATCTTGCAGTCCAGATGAACAACTTTTGATTTAGAAAACTACCATGGTCAGGATTAGCTCAATGTCATTGACTCCATGTCCTCTCAATGAAGGATCATTGAAAATATAAGCCATCTAACGAGCTGAGGAATTGGGTCACCCCATCAAAACGACCGCTCCGCAGATCCCAGAGTAGAGACATGATGTGCGTCACACTATAATGTATCCCATTGTTTAAACCAACTAATTGTAAGTGTAAATGTTGATTAGTAAAAATTAGACGCAGTTCGCATGGCCTAGTGTTTCTGCGTCGCTTCTCAGAACCCAAAAATTAAGTCCAACAGCTTCTTTTGCTCTAGTATGAATAACACTTACAAGTGTGTCATACCGGTGTAACAAAAATATTTTTGTCTGTCAGTAAGGTGTAAATCCAAGGGCTGTTCTTCAGCTTTTTACAATTCAAAGACAATTATAATCCACTTCTTGCTGCCAAAATCTTCTGAAAATGGACATTTGGGCTCAATTTCCTGCGGCTTACTTGTATTCCAAAAGTTTCATGTTTGTTTCTGTTATTTCACCGGTACCCCAAATCAAACTGGAACACAGTAATGCTGCTTCTCGGAGGCTGAAATAAGTGGTCCTCAGACTCACTCTTATGCTAATACTATCAACTCCCCGCGGATTCACCCGCGTAATCCTCCAACCCGTAGGAATATAGGGATAAAAGTATCCTATGTGTTAATCCAGGTTATAGACTATTTCTGTGCCAAATTTCATCAATATCCGTTCAGTAGTTTTTGCGTGAAATAGTAACAAACATCGATACATCCATCCTCACAAACTTTCTCTTTCTTATAATATTTTTTTCTTTTATTTGATATGGGTTTGCTCTTGACTTTAGTCTAGGTCAGAGGTGACAGAGACAAAGTCTACGATGGAGTGAGCTTACCCAGAAGAAACCTGTTCACTCTAACTTTGAAGAGATTCGGGTTATATGCGTTCGGGAACACAGACGCAGGTAGTGAGTTCCACTCTTTTGCCGTGCGCATTAGGAAGGATGTTTGGAAACGCTTAGTGCAAATTGGTGGAATGGCAACTAGGTATGGATGGTAACATGCAGTGCGTCCAGATGTTCGATGGTAGAAGGGGGCCGGTGGAATGAGCTCCTGAGCACACTCACCGAAGTACAGTCTATAGAAGACCGACAAGCAGGCCACCTTGCGGCGATGAGCCAAGCTGTGAAGCTTGGCATCCACCAGTTTTACGTCGCCAATGAGCCTCTTAGCTCTGCGTTCCACTGAGTCAAGCGCAGCAAGTTGGTATTTAGCTGAGCCATGAGCATATTTTTTTTATTTTTTATTTGTGATGGGTTTGCTCTTGACACTAGTCTAGGTCAAAGTCGACGATGGAGTGAGCTTATCCAGAAGAAGCCTGTTCACTCTCACTTTGAAAAGATTAGGGTTGTATGCGTTCGGAAAGACAGACGCAGGTAGTGAGTTCCACTCCTTTGTTGTGCGCATTATAAAAGACATTTGGAAGTGCTTAGTGCGAATTGGTGGAATAGCAACCAGGTAGGGATGGTAACTGGCAGTGCTTCTAGATGTCCGATGGTAGAAGGGGGCCGGTGGAATGAGGTCGTGGAGTTCTCGGGCACACTCTCCGAAGTACAATCTGTAGAAGACCGACAAGCAGGCAACCTTGGGGCGATGAGCCAAGCTATGAAGCTTAGCATCCACCAGTTTTACGTCGCCAATGAGCCTCTTAGCTCTGCGTTCCACCGAGTCAAGCGCGGCTAGGTGGTACTTGGCTGATCCATCCCAAAGGTGACTGCAATACTCAATGCAGGATCGGAATTGCGCTTTGTAAAGGGTTAAAAGCTGTCCAGGCGTAAATTATCGCTTCACCCTATTTAGGGTGCCCAGATTCTTGGCCGCAGTTTGGGCCTTGATGGTGGCGCCGAAGTTGTGACCAAATGTGTGATATTAGAAGGAATTACAAAACTACCCTTTGTTTATTTGTGCTACCGTACGTAACTAAAACATTATTATTTCTTTTCAGGTAGGCTACCATCGCTGGTAAACAATACACTGTCACGTGTGGTGAGTTAACTACTGTCATAACACAAATATTACTAGTTCTAAGTCATGGTGTCACGTGAGTGACGGTTGCCGAAAAACTGTCAAGAATGGTAAACATTTTGACAGTCTGTCTACTGAGTTGACGAATTTGCGCTTCGTGTAAGTTCGGAGATTGTCCGATTTGAAGAAAGATTTTATATTGTTTTGTATTTTATTTATTAAAATATTTAAATAGTTGTATAATGTGCCGTAGTGAACTGTCAGTTATAGCATCCCGTGACTAGTTTGTCGCCTTAAGTCAACTGCGCAAGAGCCTTAAAAGCTACGACTAAGTTCAGCTACCTTCGTGTGAAGCCTAGATTAGATTTAAATATTATATTCAGTTAAAGCCTACTGGTATAAGCATTAATTAAAATATTAACGGCTATCATACAAAAGATTTAAATAATTTACCTGGCGTAGCTTGTATTGAAACTTTGATAATAAGATACAATAAAAGTAGGAAGGTATAACCACTGAATATAAAGCCTTAAATGATGTTCGTACCTCTACCTATCTACCCCTGGTAGGTTTTTCCCTGCGGAACTCTGTAAGCCTTCCACAGCTAAGGCTGCAATTTTCACTACATGTATCGGCTGGGGGAAAAGCCTCCAGCCGATTCTGTAACCTACATTTGATTTTTAACCGACTTCGATAAGGATGAGGTTCTCAATTCGTCTGTATGGTTTTTTTTTTTGTTCGATTCGCGATTACTCAAAGGCGGATAGGCTGATTTGGAAAATTCTTTTTTTGTTTGAATCATAGGTTAGGTTAGGCTAGGTTAGGCTTCATAGGTGGTCCCATATAACTTTTATTACCTTTGCTTGGGTAGTCTTTGAGTTACTTTCAATAATGCGTATTTTTCCCACTTAGTTTATGTGGATGATGTTTTAATAACTTCCTATCACTGTTATTTACATAGCAGGTAGTGGTATTCGAATTTGTGTGGGGTAGGTACCACAACTAAAAAGTGAAAAATAAAAGCTTTTTAGCAAAAAATAAAACGGACTTCCAAAACAAAACACTACAAAGTGAAAAATAACTTTAATTTCGGAAGTCGGTGGCAAAAAAGCAAAATACAAAACCAAAGACACCGACTACCGAAATCAAAGTTATTTTTCACTTTGTAGTGTTTTGTTTTGGAAGTCGGTTTTATTGTTTGCTAAAAAGTTTTTTCATCAATGTATATTTTATTTACGTATAAAAAATAAATAAATATTTCTTTGGCTTATAATATTGTTAGTTCATAGATCTCACTCCTAACTAAATCCGGTGACAGCACGCGGCCGACGAGTGCCGTAGCTTTGTTTTGAACTTATCACCTTATCTCATCTGTCACAGTTATCAGGAACACCGGTTAGTTTGCCGTGTGTGATCTTAGACAAATAGCGCCGCGTACTCCAATGTAAACTTACTACATATTTACTTAAAACCGGTCAAGAGCGAGTCGGACTCGCGCACCGAGGGTTCCGTACAATCATATATAAAAAAAAAACTGTGCTATTTAGAGTCATCGTTTTATTTTTCCTGTAATCTGTACATAAACTTCTATCACACAGAATAATTTCAGACTTCAATCATCTAAAACTATTCCAAATTTCAAGTTGGTAGCTTTAGTGGTTCTTGAGATATCCAGCTGTGACAGACAGACTGAGTCGCACCATAAGGGTTCCTTTTTACCATTTTGGTACGGAACCCTAATAAACTGCTCTAAAAATGATTATGTTTTAATAAAAAGAACGAACATGCCTATTACATGTGACTCAAACATTACTGGGGAAGAAAGGGTCTTAGATTCGGTATTTGCGAGATCCAGTAACTAGATATTCTATACAACGTGTTAATGAAATAACCCAAAACCTCGGACACCCCAACTGATTTTTATATTAATAAATTGATATGACGTATAATTATTTATTATTTTTTTATAGTAAAAGATATTTGTAAATGTTATTGTCGCGCTACTTCTTACAGATTCGTAGCTCTATCGCCGCGCCGCTGTCAAACGTTCGTTGACACGGGAGCACTATCGTTTGAGGTCAATCCCCTCCTGTTATTAAATAATGCGTATGTTTTGCTTTGGAATAGAAAAGTGACTCAAATTTTTCCATCACACTTTTGCCAGGCTTTGGACTGGCTGCATGTAAACCTACCACGCTTAATTCCTGACACCGTCTGTAGTGGTATGGGTGTTGGCTGTCCTCTCTTAAAACGTGGCTGCAGTTGAAGCGACGACCTGCCTGTCTTGTGCTATCTGTCGGGTTTTCTGCGAAATAATTGAGTATTTCGGTCTCCAGATCAGGATTATTTCGGGTACGTCCTCTGTCTACTGCGGTCGGAGGTCCTAAATGCACCGTAATCTCGTAGGCGCTGTGTAGCGGCCAATATTGTCTCGTTCGACACAGATACACCAAACTGTTCCTGATAACGTCGCACAGCTAAATTAACGTTATCATCACATCGCGCTAACATTCGCACCATTTCACAATATTGTACATTTGTGAAGCGAAACGCCATTTTGCCGCTGGGAGACGTAGATCGCACGCGCTCGTCCTAACCTACTAACCTGTGTTGATACGTAGCGCACGCGCCGCTGCGCTAGGGAGACTACGCTACGGGCGGAGGGTGGCCGGGGTGGCGCGGGCGCCGCGCCGGCGCGTCTACCGGCCTTGGCGCCGCCAGCCTCAGACTAAATATCCTGTAGACGGAGCCTTTAAGAGAGACGCGTGTCCTTTTCTTGTTAGTGTGCGGCTCTAGAGTAGTATTAGTGTGCGTGACTAGGGAAGGGTCGACGCTTCAAAGCATACTATGGAATCTGTAGTACATCGATTTTTTGCTTAACGAAAAATGCACAGGAGTGAAACTGCGGATAGAAGCTAGTACCTACCTACTATAATAAAATGTGTGCTTTGTTAAATAAAAATTATGGGCACATAAATATGGTATTATGTGAAATTAATGTAACAATTTATTACCAATTAAGGGTACAACTTAAATAAATAATCAGACGTATATTTTTACGATTTTATTTATTGGAATATTTACACAGGTACATATATTGGATAACAATGAAATGAAATGAAATTGTTTATTTTGCAAATTGGATGTTGGCAATATTCTGGATATTCAAATACTGTTGGCACCGAAACCGACTTTAGTTTTTTTTTTTTTTTTTATAGATAAACCCGTTATGAAGCAGGATAGCTGTGGCTTTCTTTGGAGCAAAGCCTTGAATATTTCATGTTCCTAGTTCTGACGTCTAACAGCTTTAATCCAAGCACTTCTTATTAATTTTACAATATTATGAAAACCTACAACAGTAAGCAAAAATTATTATACCGTATCAACAACAAACGTCGATAGATTTTATCGATACTATTGTACACATCCCTGCAGTTCACGCCTAAAACAATGCCTACGTTAAACATTAATTTAGACTATAAAACTTGGTTTTTTATCAAAATGATATAAGACAATCTTAGTCTTAATATGTAAATCTTCAATGTTTATCGATTTTCTAACAGTTAACCTCTGTAATTAACGATAAAATTGTTGTCATAGACTTACGTGTGAAATGATAATTCTGGGTCTATTACGCCTTCTTTCGTTATTCTTGGTGAATAATATACAGCCGCACACAGCATATTTTCACTTTACTAATTTTGTGCTAGCCAAACCACTGACATTATTTAATATTTAGCATTTAAACTGCACCAAGTCGCAATGTTTTGACCGACTAAGTCGGTCACTTGTTGACACGATTTACACAGACAGTGTGACGTCGCCAAACTTACATGTGCTGTACCTTTTACTCGTTCCTGAACTCTGTGAAATAGACAGAGAGAACAATACTTTGTTTGACACACGGATACAAGAGCGGCAACAAGTTATAGCTCCGTCTACAGGATACTTAGTCTGAGCCGCCAGCGCTAGCACCCCCTCTTCTCACCCTCGCCCGCGCTGTTTGTTTACATCGCGTTGGACCGTAGTGTACAGCGTCGTTAAAAAATATTAGATACGGCATGACAAATAATTATTTTTTTGAAAAAAAAATAACCTAAGTATATTAAAAATTATTGTATTCGATTTAGCTGCCGATTCCAAACAAACTAGTTTCAGGTTTTGGGTTATTTCATTAACACGTTGTATATAAAACAAAGTCGGGTTTGTTCGAACACTTATAAATCGAGAACGGCTGGACCGATTTTCATGGATTTTGATTCGTTGTATTTGTCTCCGTCCCGAATAGCAGAATAACTATTAAAACATCGGAAAATACAAGAAAAAAATTGTTTTTTTTTTTCTCATACCACAAAGGACAGGGTAACGTCTGTCGGGTCAGCTAGTATGATATAAATGCCGCATGTTCTACTGTGAGAGATTGGCTATAGAAGCAGTCTTTAAAACAGACTCTTATTATGTGAGTGTGTTTTAAAGGCAATGTAATATTGTGAAACATTTACTTATTACTTTTATTTACGAGAACATATTAAACTTTAGTAATTCTAAGCCATTTTCTGCTGAAAATATTTTCGGAGAACACATAACTTGTCTTTGGTGTCGTCTGCCAGACTGCATCTAACAAGTATGGGATGCTACATAGCCGGCAGCAGGTAAAGCCCATTCAGCATCCACACTAGTGGGCGGAATGAGGAGCGGCGGAAGGAGGAGCTCGTGGCTAAGTAATAACATCCGCACTGGTCGATCCATCAGGTTAAGCTACGCTTGCCGAGGTTGGTCCGTGGATGGGTGACCATCTTTTCCTCCGTGCCTCGGAAAGCATGTAAAGCCGTTGGTCCCGGCTGTCATTGTCGTTACGGGTCGCCAGAAGCCCGAAAGTCTGACAACCAGTCCTACCAAGGGGTAGCGTATTACCCAGTAACTGGGTTGTGGAGGTCAGATAGGCAGTCGCTCCATGTAAAATACTGGTATTTAGCTGCATCCGGTTAGACTGGAAGCCGACCCCAACATAGTTGGGAAAAGGCTAGGCAGATTGACTAGTGGGCGGAATACACTTGAGGGCATTCAATGTGAATGTTGAATACTTGCCCATGAACCTCCTGATTCACACGAAGTCATTTCTCAAAATCACGAGTATTTGCAAGTGTAATTAGATGCATGCAATTTCACAAATCAAAACATAAGCAATGGCGGCCGCTAGTATACCCTGCCACCCACGCGCGCTCTCCTCAATGGCTTGGCGAACAAACGCTAGCCGCAAGCGCGACCTCAGCCACTCAGTTTGAGTTCTGCTCAGCACTCCTCACCACTATTATTCCTAGTGGAGCAATAGTGCGTTGTGCCTCATGCGCTAGCGCCTAAGGAAGGACGTCTTTATATGCTGCTCCCCAATCCTGCAAATCCCGCACACGTAATCTCGCACCTTGCGGGAGTCAATCATGCGGGATCCCAGTATTTCGAGATCTCGGTATACCGAGATTGGATGCCCTAGTCTCAGCAGTGGGAACATTACGGGCTGATAAGTTGTAATATGTTTTAAAAATGTGCGTTTAAAGAGGTTTAAAGTAAGTTGTACTCCATAGTTTTTATTTTAAAGACATAGGGAAACATTTGGATAGATTAGATCAAAAGGAAAATGAGTTGGAAAGGCTAACTAATTTTAGTTAACTTAAGCCTAACGAGAGAACAGTAGTGGCCCAGTGGTAACTAGGTAGGTTCGAACCCAGGCAGACGCTTTACTTTGTGTAAAAATTTCATCAACACTGCTCTCAAAATGGTGAAGGAAATCGTCGTGAGGAATCAAGCATGTCCTAGAGCCAAAAATTCGAAGACGTGTGATATCTACCAACCCGCACAGGGAACATATTATAGTCTGGTCATGCTTAGCCTAACGAGAATCTACTGCACTTTAACATCTATTTTTTTTTTTTTTTATATGGCATCTCGTAGCTGACCTAGAGAGGTCGTGACTACTTAACCGGACTATCCTGTGGCTGCCTTAAGATGACTCAAAGCCTCCAGCCAGGGGCATAAAACTTACAGACTAAGCGACTACACGCTAAGGGCTCCCCCTGTGGGGAACGGGCCTCGGCTTAGGGCGTCGCTGGTGGGAGGACAGCAAAATGGGACAGGCTGGATCAGATTAGTATGATTATTATTGTCAGGGGAGTTTAAAGCTACTGGCTCAGCTACGCCACCAGCTGGCACTTCATACCCGAGCAAGGGACGGGGGGGGGGGGGGGGGGGGGAAGGACGATTATTACGGGGTCGTCGCGAGGGACCTCGGCGGCGAGGTCGGAATGTCGATTTGTGTTTGTTCCTACGGTCCCTACTGCTCTCCTGGAGAAGAGTTATGGGGTCGTCGGGATCTGAGGGGACAAGCCTAGGGCGGCGGACCGTACTAATACGAGAGAGGACATAGCTAGACGCCTCGACAACCAAAGGGTTGCGATGGTTGGTGGCTGAGTCGAAGAAACGCTTGGAATTGCGTTTCAAGAACTGGGAGATGGTGGGAATGTCGAGATCTACGTGGAGGATTTCGTTCCGAACGAACCATGGGGCTCCCGTTGCCTTTCGGAGGAAACGGTTTTGGAGGGCCTGCATCCTATGAATGAGGTGAGGTTTTGCGTGTGCAAACACTGAACCCGCATAGGTCATGATGGGGCGAATGCACGCTGTATAAAAGCGCAATTTTCTCCTAAGTGACAATTTGCTACGTGCATTCAGATCGGAGTGGAGTCTACCGAGAGCGAAAGCGGCGCGCGAACGCACCTGCTTTATGTGCTCAGTGAAGGAGAGGTGGTGGTCGAGGGTCATACCGAGGTATTTGGCTCGCGTCTCCCAAGGGATCGGCTTGCCGAACATGGTGATCGGTCGGGTTTAACATCTAATGGCATGATAGCTTTATATAGTGCATTCCACGAAGACGCACCCCACTCTTCTTCCTGTCTCGCTCGCATTCGCACTTGCTTGCAGTCGTTCTTTGACTGTAAGAGTTTAGGAAGAAGAGTAGCGAGTTACGTCAATGATAAATAAAAATAAAATTAAAATAAATTGACTTTTAGAGTCAAAGAAAATAAGTAATTATTATGAACTCATATAACCTGTCAGAAGGTAAGCTAACTCAGGAAAAAGAACATAAACAATGTCTTGAGTTAATCACAGCGACCTTCTATTCTTATTGAACTAAGGTTAGATTTTACTTTTTCACTTTTTAATGATACTGCAAACAACAAAAAAAAAACTCTGGGGACTCAATAAGTGAAGAAACTGGCAGAACATGGCTCACCAGCTGGTCTATTCTGTAAGCATCTCACTGTGTAAACATCTCACCGTGAAGTGAGCTGTCATTCCACCTGATGCTAGGAATTGCCACTGTTGACAGCTCACTTCACCTAAGTTTACAAGGTGAGATTTTTACAGAATAGATCGGCAGACATTCTGCCTGTCACAATTATAAAACTTTTGCTTTTTCTAAAATATCGTTATCCTTAATTGTTGGCGTTGTTGCTTTCGTGCTAGCGATTGTAATTGCTAGTAATATCTGTGGTGCAGCGTAAGGTCCTGGGTGCCTAGCAAAGTACTATTGAGTTTAAGGCGGTACCCCGAGCAAAACCTTGCGATAGTGCATTGTACAGAGGCTATTTATTAACTCATTAATTAAGAGTAATAAACAGCACAGTATTAATGTCCGATATCTTATCATCACATTGCACGTTATTCGTTATTCGTTTTAGGTGTTATAAATACATTTAAAATCTCCTTGTAAAAAAGTGACTAAAATTATTACATTACATACCTACATCTTTTGCTAAAGGATGACCTTCTAATCATTTGAGGATTACACTAATGGATAGATGTTTTAAAAATCTAAATAATGCACGTTTTATTTTATTTCAAAAGATCGCTATTCTTTTTTTAATAAAATAATAAAAAAAATTGTAAATTCTATGATAAAAGGGCGTGCGCAGGCGGAGAGACAGAGTGAGACAGAGCGCCGGGACGGAGAAGGACCGAAAGTTCAAGGTCGTTTGGTCGGGGTAGTGCCTTAAAATAAAGTAACGTAAATAGATAGCATTCTCTTTATTATGCACACCACAAAAATGGCAGATATAAATGTAGTAATTTTACACAAGGTCTAAATCGGAATGGGTGATGGCTAAAGCAATCTTTTACAAAGAACCTTTGGATGGATTAAAGGGAGAAGTAGAGATAATACTGCAGGTAGTCAGTAAACATAACATCACACCTATAATCCTTGAAGGGTTAGTCAGAGGTGTACCTATAGTTCACCCACATATCGCCAGTTATGTAGTTCCATGTAATAGAGGGTGTATTCTGGGTATCAAATTAACAGACCAGGTTAGCAATACGACCATCAGTTCCATCACAAAGATAACTGATGTCATTTGGAAAGCTGCCACGCTAAAGTGGAATTGGGCTGGACACATCTCCCGCATGTCAGACGACCAATAGGTCAATAATGGCAAGCGACATCGTGGCAGGCCCAGACGGAGATGGCGAGATGAGCTGGACTCCTTCAACATGAACTGGTCCTTAGTAGCTTTAGACAGAGAGTAGGGAGGCGTTAGCCCTGCAGTGGAACATCACAGGCTTTTAATAAATAATAATAATAGGGGGCGAGCCTATTACTATCAACCGGGCACAAATCCAGGAGCTCACACAACGAGGCAGTCTGAACAATAGGAACCTATAGATAAACCATCCTAAAAATTAACGCCCCTCCACAAAACATGGTTATTTCAATGCGTGAGAGGAAATACATATTGCAACACTTTACTTGTGTGCGTGCGGTGACTACTGTAAACATGAACTCGTCGCCGCACTTAGAGGTAAACTAATTGTGCGATCAGTCCAGATATTAGCATTGTACGGCGGGGAGCGTGCGCTTTGTATGAACGACACGTTCGCTCTGTCGCGCGTTCGTCTCATTTATACACTAGTTGGCTGACAAATGCGGCTGTTCGGCGTTTGGGCACGTTTGGACAAGTCGGGTAGGTACCGTTTGCATAAAAAAAATCTGTGATTTTTTGTAATTTGAAATACTTATTAGTTACTTTTACTTTTTTTTTATTTACTTGACTGCGACGATGCTTTTTCGTTGACATGTTGCTGACCGTACTTTTGCGGTGAATTCGACGCGTGCTCCCACTTTCATGTCTTGCCGGTGACTGGGCAACCTATGACAAAGACCAATTATGTGTATTGCGTCTATACACCTTATTTGCATGTGAGTGTAACCGCTGTGGAGGGGCGTTCATTTTTAGAATGGTTTATCTATACATCTATTCACAAAAACACACAAATAGAATACAGACGTAACATTAGGTTATATTATGTTGTCAACAGAAAATCTTTTCTTAATTTTTTAAATTAAGATGGGTTTGCTCTTGACTCTAGTCTAGGTTGGAGGCGACAGAGATAGAGTCGACGATGGAGTGAGCTTACACAGAAGAAGCCTGTTCACTCTCACTTTGAAGAGATTAGGGTTGAATGCGCTCGGAAACACAAACGCAGGTAGTGAGTTCCACTCTTTTGCCGTGCGCATTATAAAAGACATTTGGAAACGCTTATTGCAAATTGGTGGAACAACAACTAGGTAAGGATGGTAACTGGCAGTGCGTCTAGATGTCCGATGGTAGAAGGGGGCCGGTGGAATCAGGTCGTGGAGTTCTTGAGCACACTCATCGAAGTACAATCTGTAGAAGACCGACAAGCAGGCAACCTTGCGGCGATGAGCCAAGCTATGAAGTTTGGCATCCACCAGTTTTACGTCGCCGATGAGCCTCTTAGTTGTGCTTTCCACCGAGTCAAGCGCGGCTTGTTGGTACTTAGCTGATCCATCCCAAAGGTGGTTGCAATACTCCATGCAGGATTGGACTGCGGTTAGAGTTAAAAGCTGTCCAGGCGTAAAGTATCGCTTCGCCCTATTTAGGATGCCCAGTTTCATGGCCACAGTTTAGGCCTTGTTTTCGATGGTGGCGCCGAAGTTGAGACCAGATGTCAACTCCATGCCAAGGAGCTCAAGCCGATCAGTTACAGGAACAGATGTACCCCGAAAAGTAGGAGTTTGAGCGAAACGACTCCTTTTAGCGTGATCTACAAGTAAACCACCAGCATAGCAACAGCATGCAAACACATTCTGCGACGTTCAAGTCGTGAGAGCACTTGTGAGAAACTGGTTACTATGGTTTACGTTGTACATAAATAATTATTATAATGGCTCATTTCAATGCGTTTGCAATTATGATTCTGTTGACGAGGCTTGCATACAGTATGTTGGGTCTACCCATCCTTGCCTGTCATAGGAAGATATTGAAATACATTAAGTGTAGGTATATTTTTATTGCTTTGTGGGTCTAGTGACCACAAACGCTGCTGCTGAGCATGAATGCTGGGTTCAATTCGCAGGTCGGGCAAAGTGATATTGAGTTTTCCTATCTGGAATTTCTCTGTAGCAGCCTGGAGTGTGGATTTGTGTCCGGTTGATGGCGATAGGCTCGCTCCCTATTACATGGGAGTTAAACATAACTGAAGAAATGTGGGTGTAGCCACGCCAGGTGTAGGTCCTGTAGACCTACACCTGGCGTGGCGAAGGCGAAGGCGTGATTTGTATGTACATATTATATTTTAACTTTAACACATCAAACCTTGTTTAAGTATTCTACTGAGCTCATTACAGTCCTGCTATCGAGAGAATGCGTTCCTGAAACTTATCAGTTGGACAGTTTCTAGTAGTAATAAGGACCAAATTCGCAAAACACGTACTCGTTAGTATGAAACTGATAGGTCTCAAGAACGCATTCTCTCGACGGCCGTTTGCAGTCTGTGTTTCTTCTCTCGTATATAAAAGTACATACATACGTAAATTCACGCCTCCTTCCCACGGGGGTAGGCAGAAACTACAGAAGGCCACCTGCTACGATCCTCACATACTCCTTTTGCTTCGTTTACGTTCATACACCTGGTTATACACGCAGTTTTTCATACACACATAAACTTTTTCTTACGTTTTTTGCAATTTGCAAGTCAGTACATTAGGTTTTACTTTGATAAAAATATGATTCGCGACCGTAACAAGTATGTATTTACAGATTTATAATCATTAAAGTCAACAATGCAACTCGTTTAAGACCAGGTAAGTCTAATGAACGACTATTACGTGAAATCTTGACATTTAGAATTAACTAACTTACTAACTTATAGAGTTGTATTACTGATGTTAATGATTATAATTCTGTAAATACAGATTTGTTACGGTGGCAAATCATATTCAAATCAACACACACAACTTGATACTGACCTGCAAATTGCAAAAAAAAAAACGTAAGAAAATTTGAATTTCGCGGGCTACCTGGAGCTTTCACTTTAATGTACAGACGCCAGCAGGTCAACCTACCCGAAACTGTCAGATTTTCCCAATCAACATTGAACCTAAAGCTGCTTTTAATAAAGTCGAAAATCTATTAAAGAAATCTGACAGATTGTAGTAGCTTGATGTGCTGGCGTCTGTACATTTCAGTTTTCCTATTTGTTACGGTCGCGAATCATATTTTAATCAACATACAACCTTATACAGATTTGAAAACTGCAAAAAGTACGAAAATTGGAATTTCGCGGGCTACCCTGGCGCTTCCAACACCATGGTCCACGACAAGGACAAAACATAACAACGACAAACTCAACGCTTAATAAAAAGTTTAAAACAACAAAGCTGGCACCGCTTGGAACCGCCGCAAACCGGTATCAATAATCATGAGGAATGTTTCACTAATCGTGATCAGTGGAGGTCATTAATGTATGTCTGGGACCCTTGGACTGTTTGTGGGATTATATTGATGAGTAGGTACATGTGGGTGCCATTTTGTTTGGGAAACTAGAATGTTACAACAATTAGGTACGGGCACAGATTAATACAGATGGGACATCTCACTGGGCCAATTCAGTAGGACTGCCGCGGTCAGAAGGTATAAGTTACGCGTTAGAAAGAGAGGCAACTTGTAAGTGAATATAACTGTAGGTAATAAGCGTTGTGCGACCTGAATTGCACTTTATTGTGTGGTAGCAAGAGTCGCTTTTTATTTAACTGATTTTGCGGAGTGTCCCATCTGTATAAATCTGTGGTACGGATTTGAAACATAACATAACATCTCACCTGTATGCAGGTGTACCTTAATGGTATACCCTCATTTCGCCAGCTATGTTTTGTAATAGGGGGCAAGCCTTTTGCCATCAGTCAGCCACAAATCCTGGACTGGACTCTGGGATACTACTGAAAAATTCTAGACGGAAGACCTCAATAACACTGCGCGTTTTAAAGCTGTGTCTTTTTCAGTGCTCAAAGCTTGATATGTCTATGAAAAGAAACCTGGAATCAAGGCTGTATCTAACCCACACGTACGCACGGTAGAATATTATTGGAACGAAGTTCCTTAACGCGGCTTTCGGTAGGAGTTGACTGGAAGAAGTCGTCACGTAAGGAAAAAGTGTTATGCCCCCTCCATGCGACTTTCTCTATTTCTCTGTATCTTTCTATTATAAACGTGTGTGCGTGTGTGTGCAAGCGGAAATTCGTTCCTGACGGGGGCCCCCGACAGCACGTTTTTTATGTGTGTCTTTTTAGCTCTAGGTGACACCCCTTAAGCGCCTAGCAGACGGTGGCCTTTTTCTCCACGGCTGACAGCGATAGAGGTCATCCGGCAACCATCGGCGACGCTGTCGTTTTGTTCTCCGTGTGCGTTAGTTATTATATAGATTTCCATAAATTCTATCGTCGTGCACAAATTCTCCGAGAACAAATTTTCCATCGTCAGCTCAGCGCCTTACGCCTAAAATGACAGTAGAATAAGCTTCTGTGGATATAGCAGAGTAACCTACCTAATATAATTAAAGTCCATGTTTGTACGAGAAATATTTAATTTGTCTCATAAATTCATAATAGAGACATTTTTAGAAGAACTCGAGACACGGATCTGTGTGATCGCAATCCAAACACACGAGTTCTACGAAGTAATTTTTTTATGTGACGTATACAATATGTACATACAAATATTATGTATGTACATCGTGTACATACAGTGGAACCGTGATATTTTATAAATATGTACACCAAACTCGTGAATATGATTCATTAAATCTATATACATACAAGTCACACGTAGAATTGAGATGCGGCGCTCCAATGCGGTGCGGCGGTCATCTAGGTCATCACCAGTTTTTTCGAATGTTGATCTTACCTACACCACACGGTACGTGGTCTACTAGTTCCACTACTTGGTCATTCATTGAGATTTCAGAGGTGCGCTTAGCCCTTCTCTCCCTACCCCTGGGTTTTTATTGAAAAACACTCATGGTCATGGACCTTCTTGGAAGTCGGGTTCTAAACGTTTCCTTACATGAACTCACGCCTTTTTGCTTAACCAGCAGAAACTACAGAACGCCACGTGCTCCTTGATCTGGGAGGAAAACCTGATCCTCTGTTATGGATTGTTAGGCTCAAGATTGGAGTTTAGTTTTCTAGTACGATTGGCTGTACTAAGCCGATGTCCATACGATTCAGCTAGGAAATCGTGTAGATAAAGGGCTTATTTGAACCAATATCTATAAATTATTGTAAATAAGTATCTCCCCGACCGACGGCGAAACTTTTTTTTTAGTTGAAATCTATCTGTTGAAGGTTCTTTCAGCCCATCTAATCAATGTCTACCGTCTGATGAAAAGGGCCAACATTACCTTACTCGTATTAGTCCAAGAAAGACCATGTCAGGTCTCCGTACCTATTGATTCATTTCCTAATAGCACATATTATTAAGAATAAGAATAATTTATTAAGCCTAGGTTTGAGATCTGCATATCATTCCTTAGAAGCATTGTATTTATTATTCCATGACTGATTTTGTACATAACGGGTATAAAAACACCCGTTATTAAAATATTTTTTTGTACTGGACATTACCTGGAAACCTTACGGAGATATTGAAGGTCAAAATTCTAAGTTTTTTTTTTTCAATAACAAATTTTAAATGCTATAATAACTTTAAATGCTCCCACGATTCCTGCAACGTTGAATGCGACCATAAGCACAATATTTTGCGTGCGTTGCGCACTACCGTAAACAGCAAATTTTCACACCAAAAACTAAAGTTGTTTCCCAGCAATTATTTTTGCACAAAGTAACTTAGTTTGATGTAAAGAATACGAAGATGACGGCTCCGTGAAAAATTTTGTATAGCTCTCCCAATTTCAGTGTGCAATGGTACTCTAATGCAAGTTCCTTAGTCCCAAGCAACCTGTATAGCTCTCCCAATTTTAGTGTGCAATGGTACTCTAATGCAAGTCCCTTAGTCCCAAGCAACCTGTATAGCTGTCCCAATTTTAGTGTGCAGTGGTACTCTAATGCAAATCCCTTAGTCCCAAGCACCCTGTATAGCTCTCCCAATTTTAGTGTGCAATGGTACTCTAATGCAAGTCCCTTAGTCCCAAGCAACCTGTATAGCTGTCCCAATTTTAGTGTGCAGTGGTACTCTAATGCAAGTTCCTTAGTCCCAAGCACCCTGTATAGCTGTCCCAATTTTAGTGTGCAGTGGTACTCTAATGCAAGTTCCTTAGTCCCAAGCACCCTGTATAGCTGTCCCAATTTTAGTGTGCAGTGGTACTCTAATGCAAATCCCTTAGTCCCAAGCACCCTGTATAGCTCTCCCAATTTTAGTGTGCAATGGTACCTACTCTAATGCAAGTCCCTTAGTCCCAAGCACCCTGTATAGCTCTCCCAATTTTAGTGTGCAATGGTACTCTAATGCAAGTCCCTTAGTCCCAAGCAACCTGTATAGCTCTCCCAATTTTAGTGTGCAATGGTACTCTAATGCAAGTCCCTTAGTCCCAAGCAACCTGTATAGCTGTCCCAATTTTAGTGTGCAGTGGTACTCTAATGCAAGTTCCTTAGTCCCAAGCACCCTGTATAGCTGTCCCAATTTTAGTGTGCAGTGGTACTCTAATGCAAGTTCCTTAGTCCCAAGCAGCCTGTATAGCTGTCCCAATTTTAGTGTGCAATGGTACTCTAATGCAAGTCCCTTAGTCCCAAGCACCCTGTATAGCTGTCCCAATTTTAGTGTGCAGTGGTACTCTAATGCAAATCCCTTAGTCCCAAGCACCCTGTATAGCTCTCCCAATTTTAGTGTGCAGTGGTACTCTAATGCAAGTTCCTTAGTCCCAAGCAGCCTGTATAGCTGTCCCAATTTTAGTGTGCAATGGTACTCTAATGCAAGTCCCTTAGTCCCAAGCACCCTGTATAGCTGTCCCAATTTTAGTATGCAATGGTACTCTAATGCAAGTCCCTTAGTCTCAAGCATCCTGTATAGCTGTCCCAATTTTAGTGTGCAATGGTACTCTAATGCAAGTCCCTTAGTCCCAAGCACTCTGTATAGCTGTCCTAATTTTAGTGTGCAATGGTACTCTAATGCAAGTCCCTTAGTCCCAAGCACTCTGTATAGCTGTCCCAATTTTAGTGTGCAATGGTACTCTAATGCAAGTCCCTTAGTCCCAAGCACTCTGTATAGCTGTCCCAATTTTATTGTGCATTGGTAGTCTAATGCAAGTCCCTTAGTCCCAAGCATCATGTATAACTGTTCCAATTTCAGTCTGCAATGGTACTCTAATGCAAGTCCCTGACTCCCAAGCAATTCAAATTTCAGTGTGGTACTCTAATTCAAGTTTGTAGCAAAGCAAATAACTATTGTTTTGATGATGCGGCTAATATGTATAATTCGTCATAAATGTGCGCTTACTGAAATTATTCGTGTTTTCTTTTGCGTAGTCTTATCTCAATACTAATAGCTCGATTATTATGTGAACACAAAAAAAAAAAAAATTACGCCATTTTGATTCTTGGAACTACAGTAGAAATGTGTTTAGTTATTTATCTACGCGTCATTATTTCGTAGGTAATAAAGAACTGTGAACTATTCTACGCTGATGAAAATAGAAAGTACAGTAGAAGTAGTGAGTAG
The DNA here is from genome assembly GCA_948252095.1 of Dicycla oo. NCBI lineage: Eukaryota > Metazoa > Arthropoda > Insecta > Lepidoptera > Noctuidae > Dicycla > Dicycla oo. Next base: position 18,586,242 of record OX411736.1, on the reverse strand, counting down.
TAGTAGTTAGTAGCTGCTGTACACGCACATTCAGCACATTTGACCAATTGCAAGAATTATTTATCGCGCGGTAAAATTTGTTGTGCTGACTCCAAGTCGCATGGAACAAGGGAAAAAAGATGTTGATGATTCTACTGTATCGAAACTGGCATTCGGGTTAGTGATGGCAAGAAGTTGTATAGCGAAAAAGAAGATGCGGTCTCAGACAGCGATACACCGCCGGCTTACGCTGAAAACCAGCGCCGTGGATTCGTGCCTTCGTGCACGGGCCGCGGCTTTATGCTGAGCGTTTAGCCGATTCGCGGGGTAGTGACGCACATTTCCAACAATTTTATTGTACTACTTGTGTTTGTTCTGAACTTTAATTCTCTTCTTTACCGATAAATGTGTAATTGATTACTGCATTTTCATCACTACATCGTGCAGCATCTAATTTTACCCCCTTTGCACTCATCGTTTCTTCAACGACGTTTAGTATCCACTAGTTCGTAAAACTGCGCACGTAGTCCATCACCACCAGCCAGACAAAGAAATGTTTTATGACACCGCCAGTCATAATATGAGAGTTTAACCTCACTTCTAAAATTATGTGCGGTGTCTATTTTTGTAAATCTTCTCTGTATACGTCACTGAGTACACGAGTAGTAGCGTAATGGTTTGTTCTGCTTTCGGCTTTGGGTTTATCCTGTCCTTCGTTGTTCTGGTTTTTTAGTGCTCTGATTAAATCCTGATTTTCGTCAGTGTCATCTTCAGTTATCATGTTGTAGCTGAGTGAAGCCTTCCTTAAGAAAACACTTACAGGACATACATGAGGCCACATTAGTCTCGAACCGAAATAGCTGGAAGTCATGGGGAAGCCTTTGCCCAGCAGTAGGATGATGCCACCACCAACCAGTTTTGCAAAATCTATGCTAAAAAAATCTAGCTAGTCTAGCATTAATTTCGGGATTTTTTTTTTTTTATTTGTGATGGGTTTGCTCTTGACTCTAGTCTAGGTCAGAGGTGACAGAGACAAAGTCGACGATGGAGTGAGCTTACCCAGAAGAAGCCTGTTCATTCTCACTTTGAAGAGATTAGGGTTGTATACGTTCGGAAACACAGACGCAGGTAGTGAGTTCCACTCTTTTGCTGTGCGCATTATAAAAGACATTTGGAAGCGCTTAGTGCGAATTGGTGGAATAGCAACCAGGTAGGGATGGTAACTGGCAGTGCGTCTAGATGTCCGGTGGTAGAAGGGGGCCGGTGGAATGAGGTCGTGGAGTTCTCGGGCACACTCTCCGAAGTACAATCTGTAGAAGACCGACAAGCAGGCAACCTTGCGGCGATGAGCCAAGCTATGAAGCTTGGCATCCACCAGTTTTACGTCGCCAATGAGCCTCTTAGCTCTGCGTTCCACCGAGTCAAGCGCGGCTAGTTGGTACTTAGCTGATCCATCCCAAAGGTGACTGCAATACTCCATGCAGGATCGGACTTGCGCTTTGTAAAGGGCTAAAAGCTGTCCAGGCGTAAAGTATCGCTTCACCCTATTTAGGATGCCCAGTTTCTTGGCCGCAGTTTGGGCCTTGTACTCGATGGTGGCGCCGAAGTTGAGACCAGATGTCAACTCCATGCCTAGGAGCTCAAGTCGATCAGTTACAGGAACAGATGTACCCCGAAAAGTAGGAGTTTGGGCGAAACGACTCTTTCGGAGACGGGATTTCTTCTTTCGGAGCTTTTCAAGTTATGCTAATAATACCAATGATGAATTACAATACATCCCTTACAGTACTAACAGCTACTTCATTAACTGTACCAAACAAACCAACACTAATTACCAACGCGTCACTCTTATAAGGTGCAAAGTAGAACATTCATGACGTCAATTCTCTCTGACGCGTCCCGACGTCACTATTGCGAGTGCAAGCTAAATATACTGCGTCTACGCACCGGCCGTGCCAGCCACCTGCACGCATGCGTATGTACGTCTGAATGTTACTATTACTGGGAGACGTTCTCACAAATTACTCCGTGAAATAATGATTCTGCAGTTATAATGATTCCAGTTTCGTCTGGAAGCTGAAGATCTATTGAAAGAGGACAGTTTTGCCATTGGACATCGTGTATGTGACTAAGACTATTGGTCAATGTTTGCTTTGGTTAGTTGATCAGTGAATCATTTGTCTTGTCTTGATTTTTTCTGGAATATTTTGAACTGAGCTTTTTGTAAAAATGAACAACTTTCATTTTCTAGAAAATGAAAAGTGGTTTGTGCATCAAGTTTGTGGTTTATTACTAGTTATTGTAGTTTGTGGTTTAACTTCATCATCTGTCTAGCCTTTTATGTTTAGTTTATGATATGTAAAGTCCAGTAAGTTGATTACCAAATAAAGTTAAAGTAGGTAGTCTATTTCGTAAGGCTCGACTAGCTGTTCACAATGGTGTGCTGGTGCCTACGCTTATGTATGGAATTGAATGTTGGGTGTGGCAAAAGAAGCATGAAAGTAGAATGAATGCTGTGGAAATGCGTTCCTTGTGAAGCAAGTGTGGTGTGTGTGACTATGAATGATAAGCTGGGCAAAGATGTGATAAGGCAACAGTGCGCTTTAAAAGAAGATGTAGTGGCAAAATTTGAAAAGAGTATGCTAAGATAGTTTCATCATGTTGAGAGGATGAATGAAAGGTGACAAACAAAAGGTATTTACAAGGCAGATGTGAGTGGAAACGCCGGAAGGGGACGTTCTTTTTTTTTTGGATGGGAAATCATTAAATAACTTCGCCCGCTCTGGGTGTAGCGGGAGGGCGTGTCAGACTTCTACTGACTAAAACCCACCCGTGTTCCTTCAGTTGCCTGTGCCAGGGCCACGGTAACTTTTTCGAACAACCCGGACATAATAGTGACCTTATTGGTGAAGTACTTTAGAAAGGTCAGGTGCGTAGTACTCGCAACCGGGTTGTGTGTATGACCAGATGTATGAACGTAAACGAGGCAAAGTTGTAAGGATCGTAGCAGCTGGCGTTCTGTAGTTTCTAGACATATGCCCCCATAATTGGCCAGAAACGAGCGGCCATGGGAACAAGGCGAGAGTTTATGTATGTAGACTATTTCGTAACTGAAAACTTCGCTGTGACTCAGTTTGGAAGTTGGTACCTAGAATAGATACGTTCTTACGTCCAGACGTCGCCAGCATAATTGTATGTTTTTTTTTTTTTTGTTTGTTTTTTTTTTTAATTTATTTCTAAAACACTTAGCCTAATACATATTTTTGGTTTCAGCCACACAACGCAAACCTCTCAGGGTTTATCTGTGTACTGGCGAGCCGTTCATTTATTTATCTTTGTTTTACAATGTTATATTAGAATTGTGATAATAATTCATATATAATAAACAATACATATGTAGCTACATGTATTATTTAGCGATATTTTTATTTTTATTTTTTATTTGTGATGAGTTTGCTCTTTACTCTAGTCTAGGTCAGAGGTGACAGATAAAGTCGACGATGGAGTGAGCTTACCCAGAAGAAGCCTGTTCACTCTCACGTTGAAGAGCTTAGGGTTGTATGCATTCGGAAACACAGACGCAGGTAGTGAGTTCCACTCCTTTGCTGTGCGCATTATAAAAGACATTTGGAAGCGCTTAGTGCGATAGTACATACGTATGCGTATGCGCGTCAACTGTTGGTATAGGTACGCATTAGTCGGTAATTAAAATGATTCATTGATTGTCTTTGTTCTTTGGAATTGGTATATTTTCCTAGAAGATATGATTTTAATAGTTAGGTTTAATATCATCAATCAATAGCTTATTGTTTTTTGTAGTCATAGACTAGTCATAGAATTCTCCTGAAAATATTCCACATCGTCAGTGCTCAAATTTTAAGCGAAGCAAAAGAAACTATTACAGAGTTACTGGTAAAACACCAACAACGACGTAAGGGGTCATTGTACTCACCATTATGAACAACTACAGGACCAAACCTAAAATCGCGAAAAAAAAATCAGCTGTTCAGTACATTTTGACGAATTATGCGAATATAAATCAGATCGATTGTCAGATAGGAAACGCAGACCTCACTAGTTTAAAAAAATAACATGATTGACTTGTACTGACTTGTTGAAATGTACTGAACAGCTGATTTTTTTCGCGATTTCAGGTTTGGTTCCATAGTAAAAGTTGTTCATAATGATGAGTACAATAACCCCGTAAGAGGTTGTTGGTGTTTTACAAATAACCCTGTATATGCTTGCAGGCATATACGAGTAATTGCCAAGCGGAATGAAATGGATTATTTGCTACCACTCTCAAACTGAACATTTGAATCAGTTTACGTTCTTAATTTTAGTTCGTGTTTCTTGTGTACTACAGGTAAACCTCTGCCTAGCCCTTCAAGGATTACGTGTGTGATGTTATGTTAAGTTTTAATAACATATTGTTCAATATATTATTATTTATCTTCTCGATCATTGCCGGTAAAAATAAAGTTTTTCGCAAAAAAGGGAAAACCCTCAGCCACGAGATTCCACAACAAACATTGCAACTAGGTTAATGACCACAGGTATGGTAACGTACAAGGAAAAGGGAAAATGCAAGTTCAAAACAGAGAGTGCGTCACATGATGCAACGTAGGCCCTTCCTTCCTTAAACCTCGTCCTTACAGGTCCTTAAATAGGATTAAATGGCACATAGAAAATTGATGAACTTTAACTAAGTCGAGGCTAACATTCTCATTATTTACCTCAAGTTTAACCATTAAAAGCGATAAAAAGCCAAAATATTTGCATTCAATGTTGATGCACTATTAATCTTTCTGAATTAAGATCGTCTAAAGGATGTTGTAAGGTTGGCAACGGACCAAGAACCTGTCATTTCTTCATTCTTGCGGTTATTAGATGGAATACCAAGGTTTATTTTGCCTGGAAGAACGTGATGTTCATATTTTAGACGCATGAGGAATTTTTCAGTTAATATATATATCTAATACATTCAGGCAGACGCTCCATATAAAATACTGGTATTCAGCTGCATTCGGTTAGACTGGAGCCGGCCCCAAAATAATACGGATATTATTTTGTGAAAAGATGATATTTATTTATTCATTTATTTGATATAGGCACACCAATAACTTATTTACAAATCAGACATGTACAGACATTTACGACGGGATTGTGTGTAAATAAGTTACTTAAGGCATGCACATCACTCACAAAAAAGGACGAATCTGAATTACAATTGAAATAATTATCAGAATAAAGAACATAAAAAAGGAAAAGTTAAATTAAAAATATACACATAACTTAATTACATTGATATTATACATTAAATTAAAATTCAATTAAGTACTAATAACTAAGAAAGAGATTACATTAATTGAACATTAATTACATTATAATGAGATATGATTATTCTAAATTATATTGATGAAAAATACAAATAATAAAAATATATATAATATTCAAAATAATAAATAATACTAAAAATATTAATAATATCCTGGGACATTCCACACACGGTCATCTGATCCCAAACTAAGCAGAGCTTGTACTATGGAAACCAGATAACTGATAAACTACATACACTACTTTTTTTTTGTAAATACATACTTATATAGATAATTACACCCAGACTCAGGACAAACAGACATGTGCATGCACACAAATGTTTGTGCTGGATGGGAATGGAACCCACGACCTGCGGCGTGATAGGCGGTATCTTAACCAACCACGCCAACTGGCTTGTCAAAATAAAAATATTATTGAATTAAAATAGTAGAAGTGGGCCGAATCACAGGTCGATTTTAATGATTTTAGTTTTAAATTTTGGCAAACTATCAGCGAATATGTCAATAAGCTTTATTGTAGAAGGACAACACCCTGTTTAGGGGAGCATGGCGGCCCAGGTTTGTGTGACACGGTTTAGTTACAAACGTTCCAATAGATATAATTCGACCGGCGCCGGCGGTAAGAGTGACGAGGTATACGTCTAGACTGATTTTGTTAAGCAAATCTGGGGTTGAAGTCATCCCATTAAAAATTTTATATAGTGTAGTCACATCATTTAGGACCCTTCGTCGCTTCAATGAGTCTAATTCAAAACAATTTAGCCGTTCTGTGTAATCGGCTCTGTAAAGGCATTTGTGGTCTTTAAACCGCAAACACCTGGTAAATTTCTTTTGAACGCGATATGATATGGTTATAAAGGTGACTAAGGTAACAGGTAGAGATATATTGAAGAAGAAGACATGCTGCACAGCACCGACCAATTAACAGACTGATCAATTGGGATATGGGCAAGAGCATGATGATATTCATTCAATGGTTCTCAACTCAACTCTTCAAATGGTTCTAATATTTCTGACGCTAGAACACCGTTATCATTTAAACCATCACATAATGACACAAACACTAGAAAACACTCGATAGTACTATAACAGGTCCCACGTGCAGGTATTAACGATTGGCAATAGGTATCATGATGAGAGACACGGAACGCGCTCCTACACGAAAGGCTTTGTATACAAAGTGGATAATGATAGGCTACTTTAATGAGGATTGTGGATTTTTTTTATTGTATTGTGTTTGGTATTCAGAATTCAGTTAATGTTGGAGTAATCTATTTGAATAGTTTTCAAATAGACGACTGAAAGCCTAGAGAAATTCCATTATTTTTATTTTTTTGATGAAGAGATATAAACTGATTCCTATCTATATATTGATAATACGGCTAGGTATGGCAGGGAATGAACCGAGTGTTAATTCGCATTTTTATAGATGTCTATGATCATCAATGTTTGACAAGGACAAAAGATACAATTCATGGGACAACGTTTTGCGGTTGAACATTTATATCAACACGAGAATCTATTCTGAAGACGATCTTTGGGTGAATCGGCTATACGAAAACCAATGTTATTTTTAATTTGTCTGTCTGTGATTTCTTGTTAGTACCTACCTTTTTAATTGGCGGTTTTGTCCTAGTCGGATTTTAGTTTTTAATTTTCTTCTTTATCTTCTGATTCTTTAATTTCCTTTGCTTTGTTTTATAAACTAGACGGTTTTTGTAGTGATACTGTGTTTATGTGATACATATATTTCAGTGTGTCCATCCTCCACAGAGAATGGCCCACCGTCCTTCTTGCGCCGCATGCCCTGTTATGTGCACACGTGAGGCTGCGTCATTAAACGGTAATTGCGTTGCTGAATTTTGGGGCAAACAAATAAAAAAAAATACAGCATGAATTTTTCAAGTGGGCGTGGATGGCCAAATTCGAAACTATGAGGAATAACGAAAAGTACTCAAAGGAGTCTCGGGGTCGATTTTGATGAAAACTACAACTGCATCATTGGATTTTTGAAAAATCAATATCAAGGTTTAATAGGTAGGTAACATAACAAAAATTTATTTAAAGTTCTACTTACGGTTTTAGTTTTGTATTTAGTTTCTGCTTGAGTATAGTTTTCGATTATTATTATATTTTTTTTTTTTTTGGTATATTGGCGTGTGCTAGCTTACTTATAGCAAATAATTTAATTTAATGTTTTGTGTTGTGTAATGTACCTAAATTATTATGCGCAGTATTATATAGATCCATTTATTTTTAACTGAACAGACAGCTGTGCTGCTGGGGAGTTTGTTGCGCCACTTCTTCTCCCCAGCTAAAGCACTAGGAAGTGGTGAAGGGCGGGCGTTTTGGGGGACTGTCTTATGTAATTTTGACGTTCAAAAAGTGCTGATTCTCAGCCTGGTTTGAATAAATGACTTTTGATTTTGATTTAAAATAGAAATTTGTTAAAAATGAGCTTTTCTTTACTGTGCCGTATGTCAATACTTCCTAGAATTCGATCCGTATTAGGGACAAAATGCGGATGTGTAACGTAAATAAATGAATTTTGAATATGCCAGTCTATTTTGGGGCGCACCTAAGAAATAAAAAAAAATGTTTTGCAAACTGTACCATGTGACATATTAAATGAAAGGGCTTACTGTAAGGGGAGACCCTTACAGTAAGCCCTTTCATTTAATATGTCTTCTATTATTTCTTTCAAATATATATATATTTTTTTATAATTTTAAAGTAAATTGTTTTAAAGTTATTTAAGAAAATAGACAAATTGTCCGTTCTCCCCCTTATTTCCGAAACTACTAAGCCTAAAATTTTGAAAAAAATACGGAATATAGTTCTATGCTTATAGATTACAGGAAACCTATAAGAAGTCTATGGTCTTAAAATAACATGGTAAATACACACATTGTGCGTACAAACTTACTTTTGCAGTTGGAATGTATGGAAGAACATGTTTGTCAACTATAATGTTAAGTTTTTTCTTGGGATAAACTCAACCCAACTACAGAACCCTTCATTGTGCATAGTCCGACACGCACTTGGCCGGCTTGTTGCGATACACTAAGAAGAAGTGTCCATAAACTTGCATAATGTATGCTATTATAGCCGCATTCTCTGACTAAATATGACAGATCGATTGTCTTCGGAGACAGTTTCGACGGTATCTTCCAGTTTCATGCTATGTCATTGAACTAACACGTTTACACCAGTGTCCATGCAATAGTCTCCTATTACGTCGAATGCGGTTGACTGATCGATCTGGACTTGTTTATTGTCTCGTTTTATATATTACTAAAGTCACGTCAGAATATCTATGATTCTGGAATATGCAGTATGGGCAATATGAGCTCGTCTCTCGTCTGTATAAAACTCCATTTACACCAAGTAAGTTTCTTGCCTGTGGCATACCCCATACAATAAAATTGAAGCAACGAATGACTTGCATTGTCTAAACACTGTGTAAAACCCTCGGGCTTCGTGAGGGTTTTGAGGGTGCTCGCTCACCTTGCGAGCTGGTATTATGCTGAAGATTGATAGGTCATGCGAACCCTCGGGCTTCGTGAGGGTTTTGAGGGTGCTCGCTCACCTTGCGAGCTGGTATTATGCTGAAGATTGATAGGTCATACGAACCCTCGGGCTTCGTGAGGTTTTGTTTGAGGGTGCTCGTTCACCTTGCGAGCTGGTATTATGCTGAAGATTGATAGGTCATGCGAACCCTCGGGCTTCGTAAGGGTTTTGGGGGTGATCGCTCACCTTGCGAGCTGGTATTATGCTGAAGATTGATAGGTCATGCGAACCCTAGGGCTTCGTGAGGGTTTTGGGGGTGATCGCTCACCTTGCGAGCCGGTATTATGCTAAAGATTGATAGGTCATGCGAACCCTCGGGCTTCGTGAGGGTTTTGAGGGTGCTCGCTCACTTTGCGAGCTGGTATTATGCTGAAGATTGATAGGTCATGCGAATCCTCGGGCTTCGTGACAATGACAGCATCAGAATGGTTCCCTACGTTCTATAAGGCTGACTTCAAAAATAAAACATAGGGTACCATAAACCTAACGTCCCGATAATAACTAATTTTACAAACATCAATGTAAATACAGTTGAGTGCGACATTGGTGCGATACTGGCCGGTAGCTGGGGCGGCAGTCTCGACACTCGTAACGATAGCTTTACGACTGACATCGCTCGCTAAGTCCTAATGGGGTGCCTAGACGGGCAAAATGGTAATAGTTAGGTGTTTTCAAAGACAATTATTGGCCACTTCAAATTGACCTTGAATAACGAGGAAAATTGAAGAACATGATTAAATAAAAAAACGGTTCTCGCCGCAACTGGTTTGAATCTGTAAATGGTTTTTTCGTGCTTGTCAAGCAATTTTGACCGTCTTAGTACTACATTAGGACTTAGCGAGCGATTTCATTCGTAAAGCTATCGTTACGAATGTCGAGATTGTCGCCCCTGGTTGCACACACAGTTTACATGGTGCAACTTATATTGTTGCTTCAACTTATGATATACCACAGCCCACAGGCAATTAAATCGCACCGTAATTGATTAGGCCTAAAGGATTTTTCTATTGTGGCTTAGTTCAGAGTCCCATAAGTTACGATGACGTTGCACGATTCCATGCCTGTCATCGAATGGCAGAGTATAAGGCTATCCACATAACCACATTTTAGATTCGAGATAAAAAATGCAATATTATAACGCCATTCAAACTGACATGATTATCTACAACGGTTCTTATGGTAATTCCAAGCAAATTGGCAATAACATGAATGCACTAGCTCTTAATTGTACTCTGTTTTAAATGCGCCATTTTAACGAGTTTCCCACGCCATAGAATTATGAGACTCCACTTGAAATAAAGGTAAATACAAAGCTAACGTAACTTTATTTTTAGGGCTTCCGCTCGCTGCCACATCGGACGAGCGTGTTGAGATGTGAATCTTCGCGGATCTAATACATAATTTTAGCTTCAACCCTAACCGTCTGGCCGTCTGGCCAATTAGTTTTTCTATTTTGGACCAGACAGCTAGTACGCGTACGCGACGCCAACCGTCTCCACAATCGCTAATAAACCACAGTTAAATATGAATAAAATACACTATAAATCTGTAACGAGCGGTTTGAAAATAAAATGGCGGATAGTGACATAAATTTTCGCGGATTCTACGGTTTTGGCGCGGGTTGGTTGCGCGTGAATGCCGCTATTGACTTGTCAAGAGCAACCTAAAAAGTGATTAATGACAGTGTAGTTAAGGTTGAAGTTACAGTGGTATTGTGTAGTGTTATTGGACTGTGTGCGGTCGTCAGCTTTTTGTTATGATGCGCAAGTCGGCGCAATTGTTTGTTTTGGACGGAGTAATACGCGCAGGCGCACCATGAGCTTTCGGCATAAGAGTGTTTTTGTACCGATTTAGATATTCGTTCATGAAGATAGGTGGTACAGGTAAACGTAAAAGGACATATAACTGGTTAATTAATGGTAATCGTTTTTGATATTTTGAATGTCATAATTTTTATGATGTTGCTACATCATTTTATTGCAGAATAATTTGATTGAAATTCATTAATATTCCAGTGCAAAAACTAAATTGATTACAATATAAAAAACCCGCCAAGTGTGTGTCGGACTACGCACAATGATGGGTTCCTTAGTTGGGATGAATCCCGAGAACAAACTTAACATTGTAGCTGAAAAACATGTTCTCCCATACATTCCAACTGCTAATGTAAGTTTGTACGCACAATATTGAGAGATTTACCATGTTGTTTTAAGACCGTAGACTTCTTATAAGTTTCCTGTAATCTATAAGTATTGAACTATTTTCTGTATTTTTTTTTTTTAATTTTAGGCTCAGTACTTTCGGAGATAAAGGTCAATTTCAATGGTCAATGGTGATGTTTGATGGTCAATTTTCGTCTATTTTCTTAAATAACTTTATAAAGATTAATTTTAAAATTATAAAAAAAATATTTGAGACCCTCACAGTAAGCCCTTTCATTTGATATGTCACACGGTACAGTTTGCAAAACTTTTTTTTTTAATTTTCTTATTTGCCTCCTAAAATTGACCCCCATATTCAAAATTTATTTATTTACGTTTGTAATTTGGGTCACAGAAATACGTATAAGTGTACCAAATTTGAACTTAATCGGTCCATTAGATTCGGAGCAATTTGACAGACGGACAGACAGACAGACAGACACACGAGCGATCCTACGAGTATAAGGTTTCCGTTTTTTACCTTTTGAGGTACGGACCCCTTAAAAAAAAGCTAAAATAATTTAGGAAACTTCAATGAGAACCGAGTACCGATAACCGATTCTAATCGTCAATTTACATGTTTAAAATTCTGAATAACTACTACTGGCTTAGTAAATTGAAGTTAAGTATTCTACCTGTAGCATACTGACACGACAGCATGACATAAGAACCGCACACTTATCATTAAAGAAGAGTAGTTTTCAAGGCTTGACAAAACACAGAGGAACCATGAAACCGAAAATCTATAAAAAGCAATTACAGATGACATTGCTTTCAGGAATAAAAAATTGTTCCAAAAACAGGCATCATCTTTTTTTTTTATTAATGTTCAAAATGTATATCGCAGAGTTAAATCATTGTATGTTAAAAAACCACAGAAGTCTTTGATGGCTTATATATGGCTAGTGAGTTCGGCAAATATACAGTATGTTAACCAACAGAGGGCGTTCCCGTTAACCCGCAATAGTATAGCATCCATACATGCTAAAAAAAATATTACCATTCGAAAACAAAATGGTTTTTATTTTTTTTTTTTAATATTAAAATATTCACTAAAAATGCTAAAAATATTCAAAAAAATATAAAAAATATTCACTAAAAATAAAAACTAAATTGCGATGTTTCCGTCCTTCAAGTACGCGTGTACAGAGTGTTTCTTTTACGTATCAATTTAACATTTTTAGTGAATATTTTAATATTAAAAAAAATAAAAACCATTTTGTTTTCGAATGGTAATATTTTTTTAGCATGTATGGATGCTATACTATTGCGGGTTAACGGGAACGCCCTCTGTTGGTTAACATACTGTATATCTAATATGCTACTAGAAACAATTCTATGTATTTTTAAGTTTTACTTTAAAAAAATCAAAATAGTCTTACTACTATACTACTTATATATTACTTATTATATAATATAATAATAACAATAATCTGCCTAGCCCTTTTCCCAACTACGTTGGGGTCGGGTTCCAGTCTAACGGGTTGCAGCTGAAATGCCTGCTGCTGCTGCCTATCTGACCTCCACAAGCCAGTTACTGAGTAATACGATACCCCTTGGTAAGACTGGTTATCAGAATTTCGAGCTTCTGACGACCCGAAACGGCTGTTAAAGATTCACAAATGACAGCTTCCAAAAACAGTGTTACAGATTATTTTTCCAGCAGTTTTATTGATAAGCAAAAACTATGCAATACCTACATAACTTTAGTGGATAAGATCACCTGTATTCTAAGGGTCGGTACTAAAAAATCGTGTTTTGGGTTTTGGATAAGTTTATATAGAAAACTTAAAGTAGTAGTCACAATAAAAAACGTCTGCCTAGCTCAAGACTTTCACCAGTTAGTGATAAAATTGGATTGAGGATAAACCTTGCAGATGGTTGTTCAAAAAAATTGAATATACCTAACTAAAAACGTGCAAAAAGCATTGCTGTATTTTGATAACTTTGGAGTAAATAAGAAGTCACTATCTTTAAAAGATTAAGTACTTTGAAGAGTAAGCCCCCTGATGGTGGAGAAATCAAGATCTAATATCACACACTAACAAGATCACTTAAATATTGGGGAGAGCAAAAGCAATCGCACTTGATACCGATGCAAAAGAAGATGGATGAGTTACTGTTTATGGATTAGTCTGTGCCCCGCAACTTCGCTCGCATGAAAGTCGCAAGATACACAATGTACTAAAATAACAGTCACATTTTAATGAAACTCCCTCGTCCCCCGCGCTATTTGTTCACAATTTGGTAATTCTTTTTGTGCCATAAAAGTAGCCTTATAACATCAGCTATCTGCCAGTGAAAGTCCCGTTTAAATCGGTCCAGCCATTCCGGAGATTATCCAGAATTTACAGAAAGACAGACAAAAATTATAAAAATTGTGTTTTTTTATAAGTACCTTATATACTTGCATATGCATTTAGTAAAAAGCTGTGACACTTCAATTTTATTTATTTCTATAGATTCATATAGAAGATAGATATGTTGTGCGGGTTCTGTGTACGGTGAGATAATTAAAGAGACGTGACTTCAAGGAAATAAATGTCTTTAATTCGGGTTCCACAATACTTCGTTATAACTAACTACGTACTAGGTATGCGTCGAGGCAGGGTGGTGTAACGTAGGCGACTGGCGAGCCGATCGCCCGCGCTCCCATATTCCGTCAAGAATGCAACTCAGCAAAACGTGATTACTAAGCCGCTACAGATATAATATAAACATTATTTTTATCGGCATTCATTCAGGACACCCTCGGCGATGACGTTTTAGTCTAAAATTAAAGGACTATCCCGTTGAGGCCGTTGATTTTCGAAGCCAATATAAGGTAGACACGAGTTGCATCCCTCGGACAAAATATTAATCAAATTCTCCAAATGCATTAATTACTAAAATGACCTTACATTTACAAGCTAGCTTCCTTTTAGTTAATCTATCGTCCAGCAAACCTAACCATAAGGAAATGAGTGATTACTTTTTTATCAATGGATTACGAAATGTCTGCGACTCAACTATCGTATCAATGTCATCCATATAATCATCAAGATCTATTTTATCGGGACTTTATCTCTGATGAACTGATTGTTAAGGGTTGTATGTAGTTCAGAAATATAATTTGATGGTGATGTGTAGATAATAGTAACAATAACAAGGGCTTGTGTCATGGTTTTGTCATGAAAACATAAGCGTATACACCTTGTTCCCCGGATCCACGTCGCTTTCTTTGCTTCAAGATATGACCTAAGGAGGAGGAGGTCTTTTTGTTTAGGAAAGCACACGGTGGTGGAGTGATACCATATACCACGAAGGCATTGGAGCTAGTGACTCTGTTACTTATCCCTCGTACAGCATAGCACAAGAGGTTGCCCTTGCGGTTGCATATCACCATTCTCACCACATTGGTTGTCTCGCTGTTGTTTTAATCGGTAAAAGTCCGTCTTTACCCTACACTTCTCACAGGTGGTGTTTCCACCTGGTGCCTCTCCTGACTTTGGACCTTCATCACAAATGGGACCAGTTCTTTTAGGAAACTTAGCATAATCCCATCAATTAAGATCGATCATTAAATTAACCAACTTCTCCATCGTACTCATTACTTAGTACCTACTTCATTCAAACCTCAAGTCACAAGGTACTTAAGCCTTGCGTGCAAGCACCTAGATCAATAGCTATAGGGCTATAATCTCATAAATACTTATCAATATGCTGTTTAGACAGAATGTTACCACGTGTAACCATGTCTTTGGTACGTAGAGGAAAATCGTTAAGTGCGATTGACTCCTTATTCATATGTACATATGAATAAAGAGTCAATCGCACTTAGCGATCTGTATCAAAACAATAGCAATAGGTACAAAAACTTTAAAGAAAAAAAAAGCATCCGACATCCAAAAAAACACTAAGTATTATGAATGAATTATTTCATGCAGAATGAAATGCACCGACCCCAGCGTGGTTTGACAGAATCGATTACTCGAATGAACCCAAAGATTCACACTAGCCCTTGTGGCCTCATGGTGCATGGTGCAGCAGAGACCATTGCATATCAAGGAGTAGACCGGGGGGCGCGATAATGGTAGGGAAGACGTGCCCTTTGGATATGGAAGGAATAAAGAGCCTATCGAGTATGCACGCAATAATAAAATGAAAAATTACTTTCATTTCGGAAGTCGGTTCGGAAGTAGCTGACTTATGGCAATGAATTTAATTTACTTTCATGTTATGTTGCGTAATACTTAAATTATTTTGCGCAGTGCTGTATACAATCATTTTTTTTAACTGAACAGATAGCTGTGCTGCTGGGGAGTTTGTTGCATCACTTCTTCTCCCCAGCTAAAGCACTACGAAGTGGTGAAGGGCGGGCGTTTTGGGGGACTGTCTTATGTAATTTTGACGTTCGAAAAGTACTGATTCTTAGCTTAGTTAATAATTGACTTTTGATTTTGGTGTCTTTGGATTTGTATTTTTGTTTTTTATCGCCAACTTCCGAAATTAAAGTTATTTTTCACTTTGTAATGTTTTTTTTTGGAAGTTTTTTTTTTCCTTTTTTCACTGTTTAGGAACAGTACCTACCTCACTACCTAGTATGTAAATTACAGTGACAGGAAATTATTATGAAAAATACGTATTATTGAAGCAAACTCTAAAGTAAAGTTCATAAATTAGATATGGGACCAACTTCGACGTATACCCTCCTGAATAAAACAAGAATCTTTTTAATCGAACTACTCTATAATAAGTACACAAAAAAATATATATAAACGTGTCGACTTGAGAACCTCTCCCTTTTTTTCTGTATCTGTTGAAAGTCTTTCCAAAAGATTTCCAGAATTGATGTTGCGGCAATCAACACTCCGTTTCTTACAGGATTTATGAATGAACGATTAAATAAATGATTTGAGTAACATTCATACTTCTAGCGTTACAGTAATTTTATCGTGTAAGTAAGAATTACATCAAATTCCACTGCCCAGTTTCTTGGAGTCTGTGTTCTCCTCTATGTTATACTTTCTTGTTGGTTTGACTTGTTCTCTTTTACCACTTCAACTAACCCCTTTTTTATATCGTGACATTCATGACCTTCTACCAAACCGAGCTTTCCAAATGAACCTGTATCACACATCTGTGTACATCTGAAAGCAAAAACTTTATCTCTTATCCTTAAAACTGATGAGTTGCTTTTATTTCATCAACAGTTTCTGAGAAATGGTCAGCGTGGCAACACGCAACAAAACCGACAAGTCTCCTTGGAACGCTGGTTGTAAAAAGTTCATCTTCCATTATAGGTACCATGGTGAATTCCAATTGATATTTTATGCGTATATGACTAAAGTATATGTTGTATGGTTATCATATTGCTTTGTGAGTCATCTCGGGATATTAAATGGAAATGTTACAAATTATATTATGGTCATGCTTTGTTCCTGTATTCTAGTGATTTGATAATGTTTATTTGCTGGTCCTTTTGTCTGATTTGCTTTAATGGATCAGACAACGACCGTACTTCTCCCTAGTAAGTACCCACGATGGTCCTTACGCTTGGATAAATTATGGTACAGATTTGATCCCGATTGCCAAAAACTTAAATTGTTCTAAAGTGTGACAAGCAGTCTTACTAAAGGGTATCGTGTTGTAACCAGTAACTAGGTTGTGGAGGTCAGATAGGCAGTCGCTCAATGTAAAATGCTACTAGTGTTCAGCTGCATCCGATTAGACTGGAAGCCGACATCAACATCGTTGCGAAAAGGCCAGGCAGATCGATATTGTTCTAATTACGTAGTTAGTTAGTTACTTATTTCGTGTGGGTGTTCTCAAAATGGTAGTAAAGCTGAGGGCCCAGAATACGCCAATCCAGTCTCGTGGAAGCTCAGATTTGAGGGCTCCTTGATTAGGCGAAGCGGCAACCACACACCCAAATCCCAATACGCAGTATCACCTCATGAGTATATCACGCACTTAAAAGCGGCAACGTAACTTTAACGGTATATTGTTCAAGACTTGATCGTATTTCGATGATGTCATCCGATGATGAACATACAAACAGTGTCAGTACTGTAATAATATACGAGTTAATGTTTTGATACCTAAATATTTATATATTTTTATGTCTGAATCGGACGATTTTGTATTGTTTTATGTCTAGAAGCGGAATAAACCTGGTATAGTTGGCGGCACGTAACTTGAATACTGACCTTAAATTACTTTAAGCGATTTTGAATCTTACTCCTGAGACAATACGTATGCGAAAACAACCCCCACCACTCTACCGAGCGCTCAAGATTCGTGCCGGCAGTTATAAGTAGTAATCGAAAGTTGTATGAATCAATCGGGAAAACACGAAGACTCGAAAAGGAGTAAAACTAACCTTCAACAAAAATTAAAGATGAAAACCTGGGAAAAACTAAAATATACTTACTGGTAACTTGGTAAGTAACACTTTAGAAACATTCACTTGTGGGAATAATGTGGTCTTCGTCGATCCAAAATTGGAGATTTGCCACACGTGCATAGCGATTCAAAAGTTTGTAGGTACTAACAACCCCATCAAAACGATTTAATCGTTCCAAGTGTGAGAACTGAGATTCCTAATAATGATCAAGATGGCCGTCACGCGAGGACTAATCTATGGCCGTGCGCACGCGCAATGTACTAAAACAATTGAGTTTTATTGAGATAATGGAAGTTGTAGTACTCTCTCAAATTCTTGGCTAAATCGTCTGCCTGCTTTTTGGAGACCCACTGTCGAGACATTTTTCTGTACACAATAGGAACGAGAATTTATAGCCACGTATCCTCACTGCTGTATTCTGCTGCGTTCGTGTGTTCATTCAGTCCCATCAGATTACCCTTTGATACTAAAAGCTTATACAATAAAACTTGTTTCACATAATTCTTCTCTGATCGTGTTATTCAATAATGATAAAACATTCTTAAACCTTACCATACAGTGTAGTATCATCTGACTAGTCCTTTCCCTACTATATTAGGGTCGGCTTCCAGTCTAACTGGATGCAACTGAATACCAGTATTTTACATGGAGCGACTGCCTAACTGACCACCACAACCCAGTTACTGGGTAACACTCGTTACCCCATGGTAAGACTGGTGGGCAGACTTTCGGGACTATCCGTAACGACTGTCAGAGATATACGAATGATAGCCGGGACTGCTTTCCGAAGCACGGAGGGGTATGTAAAAATGGTCACCCATCCACGGAATGGCGTCGGCTAGCGTAGTTAAATCTGATCGATCGACGCTTGCGGCTGATACTACTAAGCCACAAGCCCTTCAGTCATGGTATCCAGTATATACTAGATACTCATGAGTGCCTAGTAGATACTCATGATCTTATGAATAGTTAACTTCGTGTGTGCTCGCCCTAATGATCGACGGGCGACACGCGAGGACAGCGTCGCACGCGCAACGTATTGAAACAATTGAGATAATGGATGTTTGAGCGCTTGATCGTTTTGGGTTCGTAAGGCCTTCGCGTTGTGGGACTGCGATGATGTCTTATTTACTTCTTATTACTACTTGTTTTACTGCAGTAGAACCATGTATAATATAGATAAAATTATCTCTTATTGATTTCATTCCCCACGAGTTTAAGGATAATGAGATCTCTCAAAACTTATTTTCATAATATCTACAACGCCATATTAAAAACATACTATCAGTAGTCGGCAGTTCTGATAGTTTCTTTTTAATATGGCGTTGTAGATATTATAAAAATAAGTTTTTCATAAGTCGAAATTGGTTATCAAAGTAACCCCGTAGTATCAAACTAACCCGATGTTACGGTAATATGATTTTATCAACATCTAACTCTTGGTGTAACTCCTAAAATGTTTTGAGAGTAACTCCGGAGCTTGCACGAAAGCTTACTAAACATCTTACAAACTTCAGTATGGCCCAAATAGAACCTGCCAGACGTCCTTGATGAATTCTCTAAGTGATGTGAATTTGTATGATGCCAAGATTGAGCAACAAAACTCAGAAATTAAACCTGCCAGACAGAAAGCGACACACGACAGTCGTGATTTAGGTACAAATGATATAAATAAAACTAATAGCACATTTGCTGCAGGGGAAACACTGACTCCCGATAACCCGATGTTTTGTGACGTAGGCGAATGTCCTTGTCTGACGTCACGACGATATCATTGGACTCACAGGTCTGAATAAACCAATGTATAGGTTTATCTCGTATGAAACGTTGGGTTTGGAGATTATTCTTGCTGTCTCATTAACTCAATTATTCACCAGTCTTGTTATGTGCATCCATAAAATAAGATCGTAAAAGAAAACAATTGAAACATCATTACGTTTTTATTATCACTCAAGTTAAAACCTCTCAATGTTTATATTTCAGCGTTTATAATGAGGCGTCTTATCTCATGCATTTACTTTTGTAATAAACCCGTGCCTTCATTTCATCGCACCTTACTGCTTCAACTTTCCGTTTCATTCCATTCAGCGCACGATCACTTTTGGCATCTGTTTTGGTTTCCACCTCAAAACGAATATAAACAAAAGCAAATCAAACAGTACATCATGTTCTCAGAAGGATGGTAAAGAACAGGCATGGCGATTGCATCACGCAACTATATATATTTTCAGAGGCAATTTACCTGCTACATACCTGATTACAGTGATAAGTATGCGCGGGCGCCGACTCTGATCCACGACCAAAGCGTAAAAATGCTGTCAGTGTCACTGTGAACGCTGCCGCGAACGTACGCGCTGCGCCGCGCTAAATTGTACCGCCACGTGTTTTTGTGAGTAAATAATCAGTGGTCACCAATTACAAACAATTGGTGTGGACTGTGTTTGTGAACAAGTGTCCTGGATCTAGTGACACGTTTGGATTGCACCTAAGGATTTAGTTATACGGTACGAAAATCGAGTCGCTTTGTTTATTTACGACTTGAGGAAACAGGATCATCAAGTCCTTACGAATTTTCTCGTAATATCAAACGGTAATTATCATGGACATCGTACATGGTAATAATCAATTCGTCTACGCCTTTTTTAATAGCTTCTCGTTGTCAATGAGAGCTGTTATTAAATTGATCGATGTTTTCATACGACTGACTCTTATGTCTTCTTTATAAGGGTGACAATAGAACAACAAACATGTTGTAGATTTAGATAATACAATTGAGCAACTACTGATAGTGTTGTATCAATAATCAATGGAAAATAAACGGAGTTGAATGAAAACATGGTGTAACGTTTATTAGCTGAATTGGCTATTTAGTTAAAGGTCTTTTACAAATGACAGGGACTTTTTCATTAATCATAATTTAATCTTAAAGAATCAATAACCTTGGTTTAGTTAGTTTTTCTCTGATTGCAATGGATGTTTTTTTTACGATTCGTGCTAACTTAGACACGGCTGTTTATTGAAGTAGCCATAACAAACATTACCTTGAATGATTTTGACTTGGAATTCACGGCTAGACCAAATTGATCTGTGACCGTAAACTCAATCAAAGGAACTATAATAACTCCTTTACTACTGTAACTACAAGTTGTCATTCATAATTAACTACTGGTAAACATCTACAGAATATTTAGCCTCATTTAAAGATAATTGCAATGATGGTAGATACATGAAGAAGATAATGATAATTATTATAGATGACACTACAAATAAAGCTCATCCTTGTGTTATGACTCCCAAATCCAATCACAACACAATAGGCTGGAACCAAGAAAGAAGAATCAATACAAAAATTTGTCGAACTAAGTAACAAGATCATTATTAATACGCTAAAGACTTTCAACAACACATAACGAAAATCCACAGATTAATAATAACTCAGATGCACAGATAGGAGTTCGAAGAAAATGGCTTAAACAAAAATGAGATGCATCCTCCTAAGAAGTGATAAAGTCATAATCACGACCTAAGTCTATACAAACCTATCATTACACCAGTCACACTTTATATACACTATAATTATTACCAACATGTGATACTAATGATGCAAATAACACAACACACGGTTCTGCTTACATCTCTCATAGCCCGGAAGAGAAACTATAACAAGAACGAAGAACTAATATAAATAAACTATAAATAAATTTAATATATAAACGCTAGTGTAAAAATACACGTTTAAACACACCATAATGTCATACTAAATTAAATAGAAATAGTAAACAAAATTGTGAAATGATTCATATCATTCTGATGAACATAATTTTAAATATTTGAATAGACAGAGATGTCTCGTCAAATGGAGTATTTACACAGTTGGATGTTAATATGTATTATAATGAATTATTAAGCTATCAATCGTCAAAACAGTGTTTTCGTGATCAAAAGTAACGTTTTCAACCAGTTTCATTTGTATTAAATTACGATAAACTTGTACTAATGTCGATACCGTACATACATTTAGATGCCGGCTTAGTTCATTCATCCATATTTAGTTTCCCATATTTCAATATTGTCTTGTACTTCACTTTTCCTTAAATCTGCAGATTTTTTAAAATCTAACCAAGTTCTTTTTACCAGTCTGTCCCTGAAGGACACTAATGTTTTTGCTATGTTCTGTTAAATCCTGTCACTTTCCAACACAAACTTCTCCAGTTAGTTCGTTGCCATTACCGTTATCAGAAGCAATGTTACACGTTCTCTACACAATACTAACTTCTATAGTATGTATGCCAAATTATCTTAGTACCTATTCAAGCGTTGCGAATAACATTTGTGACTTTCCAATCAGTCAATGACACAACCATATCATCAGGTTTGTATGCATACGCTAATAACTTTTAAACTGACAACATTTTGTCGTTTAACTTGCTGTTAACTCTCTAATTAGGATAATTACTTCGACAAGTAAGTCATTGTTTAACTGAGACATTATAATTCATTGTGCCGGTTCAGTGCTAAATGCCCGTTATTAAAACATTGTGCAGTAAATTGCATATATCTCAGTTAGGTTTTTGAAATATTTTGCCATGATCTTAGCCATGAAATTAAGACAAAAATAACAACATAACATCACGCACGTTGTTTCCCCGAAGGTTTAGGCAAAAATTACAAAAATGATCTTGAAATTTACAAGCTAAATGAAACAGGACATTTAAGAGATGACAAAATCATGCTCAGTACAAGAACTCGTGATCCACTAAACAAAATGCTACATCAACATTATCAAAAGCTACCAAATGAAACTAGGACCGCCATTTTAGTTCGGCAACTAGAGCTAACAGTTAATTATCTAAACAAGCTAAATTAGCTATATAATTACACACGTCGCCTTGTCGCTGCGACTGTTGCTATAATTGTGTATATGGTGTATATCAGTTTCATAAATAAAATATTTTATGAAACTGATGTTAAGTTTCTATTAAAAACTTGGGAAATTTTGGAGAACATAGAAATTCTAAGGAAAGCTCTCTCCGTTTTGTTCCACTCAGTCCAAAAATATCACAATTCTTCTCATTTAAAAGGGAAATAGAAATCTTACCCATAATTGCTAAATGAAAATGTTAGAGCAAGTTGCTACATGAGCTTTAGTTGGCATCTAAAATCAAAACAAGTAAAAAATATTGCAAGACACTGAACTCAAATGACTAGGTGCCTAATGTGGTTTGATTGTAGTCTAATGACATAAGCCTAATTTTAGTGATGACAAATCCGAACAACCAATGTAACATAACTGTTTTAAATAAAAAAAATATAAGAAAGCTAGGCAACTATTTCAATAAGGATCTGTTCGCAAATGGTCATCGAGGTGAAACATTATCTGCACCATAATAGATTCGACAGAAAGAAAACAATTTGCAATGATACAGAATGTAAAAACTTTGTAGGTACCCAAGAACAGAAATATGATGATCATTTCAACGATCAATAAACAGCAACACTTCAATTTCACCACTTCAATGCTCATATTTCACGATTGTATTTCATTAACTTTACGAGACTTACAATAAAACTTCCCATTCAATTTTATTGTCTATAAAATTCATTACATTGTAGACAATAAAAATCCATCTGATGCCCTTAAAATTCTCGTTAGACCTAAGAAATGTTCCACAGAGCGACCTCCCAGCGGCCTTGACCCACAGTAACTCAGTGTAAACAATTGATTATGATCTGTAACCTGTTCTCAAGTTTATAATAAGTCAGGTGGCTTTTTTAGAGCATTTTGTTTAGATTGAAAGTGACAGACGCTATGTATGATAAATGACTGAGACAGGAATAACTGAGTAGGAGCATTTTGGCCTAGTCTCTGAAATTCTTATCATACTTTGGTCATCGAAAGCAAAGGCAGCTCTAAATTGTTTGGAAATAAAACAGAAAATGAATATTTTGTATTAGACTCTAATGTAAGCTGTCAATTAGTTTGTAATTTATTGACTCTATTTTGAGTCGCATACCCATATACCGAGTTATAAAATTAACTGGACTTATTTTAATCTTCACACCTCTTCATCGACATTTGTCAAGTCTTCTTTTCCGTTCTACTTCTTAATTACTATTTTATATGTGTATATCTTACTCGACGATTACGAGTATCCTACTAAGGGGTGTTTTGTACAGGATGATGATAAGTAAATTTGTTACATTATTTTCCTGTCGCACATAAGACCTTACATAAGATGTCACAGCGAAAGGACTCTGTGTGCTAAAGCCTTAGGCTAAAGCTGGTTCACGATAATAAATATTATAAACCTTGAGTATGCGGAGTAATAGCTAATAGCAATAGTTCATGTGTAATATGCGTTATGTGAGACAGCTGATGTGTTTTGATAATGAAATTTGAAGAGACTGTGAAAGGAGTTGACGATGATGATAATGAATATTTCTGTGAAGATCATGAGAATTCCTTGGAAGCCGAAATAGTAGAAGCGGTCGTTGTATCGAAGGTTGGAGGAAGCCTATGTCCAGCTTTGGATGACTTTCAGCTCAATGATGATGAATATGATGATATTTCTATGAGAGTTAGTTGTTGCAAAATACTCAAATACAAACTTAAACTTCGAAAAGTGTGTGATATTTGTATCTATTGTAGGTATACAAAATAATACACCAAAGCCTAAAATATTCCACGATGACCTTATCTTGGAAGGTTTTATTGTTTTGTGTTGACACATTTATAGTATATTTTAATGTTACATGAGACGTAATGAAAAATTTGTATCTATGTTTGCCATGAAATGTTGTTTCCTTGCTAGAAAATTATGCATGGAATTATCTTTGTGTTTTAACGTGTTGAAAATATCATCTTTTAATTTCTTAGTCCTTGTATCTTCTTCACTCAGATGAATAAAAAAGGCTTCTTCATAATACTCTTCATCAAAGTTTGTTTAAATGACAATGTTACAATGACAAGAACGCGACATAAAATTAATTCTACACTTTTTTATTTGCAAGTGGCTTGCTCGGTTAATTCCACGTCGGATGACTAACAACTATTGTCCATTAGTAACCTACCTACCTACACTTACATCACAACAACTACAGTACACACAACAACTCTACAGCATTCTCACTACAATATTTTTTTACATCTTCAAACAAAGTAATTAATGAATCCGTCTTTTGAAAATTAGCTACAGCATCTAATCGATTAACTCCATTCGAAAATGTAGGTACTTCATTGTAAATATGGAGTTTTACTTGCTCTGCAGATGAATGGCGGCCATGTTGTGTTGTGAATCATTCTCAATATCTGCGCAGGAGTCGTTATTCCCCTTGCACAGGAAACTATGGATATGAGACTGGGTTCAATGGAACATTGTAAATTATATCTAAGGAGGTCTAGACTTTGAGCCTAAGGATGCAGTTTGTGTTGGTGCTAGTTGGTCGATATGGTCTGAGAAACCTACTATTATTTTGACTTTTCTTGTAGGAACACCAGTGAAGGATCAGCTCAAGACACACGTTAAAAATAAGAAAACACATATACATGATCTTCTCAGCATTGCAAAACTTGGATTTTAACTCTTTGATTCTGCCGAAAAAAATACCAAGTCATAAGTCGTATAATGCTAATACAGAATCTAATTAGAAAGCTTGTAGAAATTCTAGCTTCAATCATAATGATAATTTTCAATCAAAGTTGGACGCTAATTTATTTGACAATAAGCCTGTTATTATAGGCATGCTAATAAGTTAATAATATAATATATCAGCTATATAGAAGTACATATAATAAAATATTTTTTTAATGACTCATAACATAGCATAACGGAAACGCGTAATCGGGAATACACTAATTCTCTTGAACAAGGGGTTTAGTACGGAAGATTTTGTATTGTTGCCAAACACAATAAAAATATACAGAAACTTCCTGACTCATCAGTGAATGAACATAATAATGTTATGATAATACGAGTTTGAGGTATTTAAATAAAATAAAATAAGGAAAACTACTTAATTTTGAGTTGAGTGCTCAATTTTTCTTTAAGTGGATTAAAAGTGTAGTTAAATAAAAACCAGTCTTGTGGAATACCAAAATCACTGTTGACTCAGGCAAGTAACCAAATCGTTCTCACGATCTTATTACTGACCTACAAACAATCATGAAAAATAATATATTTGCTACTGGACCTTAAAATGTGAAAGGATACCTAATTCCACATGTAACGGACATTGTGTAATCTACTTTAGTCTTTTTAAGGAAAACGTCGTGGCATAAAACGGAGAAGACCTAAGTCAGCAGTGAGTGGAATAAGGCTGCCAAATATTTCTTTTTAAATATTACTAGGCTCGCGTTTGACCACTATTTTATCTGATGGTAAGCAATGATGTGGTCGACGATAGAACATGCTTGTATCGAAGTGACCTATTCACACTCGACTTGAAAACCCCAGGTATAAGTAAACACAGATTCCGCCAGGGAATTCCAATCCTTATCTATACGCACTAGAATGATGATGATTATTAAGTAATACGTCAAAGTATAATATTGTAGGTAGACAAGCCCTCAGCAGTAACGTTTATTACACGGTGACGTGTGATCCAGTCTGTGTCCTTAATGTAGGTCGTTTCACATATGGAAATAATTTGTAGAACTTATGAGGAAAACGTGTTGAGTTAAATAAATATAGCATAACTTGGGCAGGCAGTTGATTCAGTCCAGATAAACTTGTATGCATTTTTTAAATTATTATTTTTTTTCTCTGACTGTCTGTCTGGATTCCCCGATAAAACATATATTAAATATTATCCTTGTCAGTCTCAATGCAGACAGGGGCTGCAGTCTCGACATAGATAGCGGTTGCTTCACGACCGAACTCGGTCGCAAACTTCTAATGGGGTCCCTAGACGGTCAAAATTGCTGGACAAGCACGAAAAAATCACTTACTTGTCAAGCAATTTTGACCGTGTAGGACCCCTTTAGGACTTTGCGACAGAATTCGGTCCTAAAGCGATCGCTATTTAAGTCGAAACTGCAACCCCAGGACAGCGGATGTTGGGTTAAAAATCCCCAGCATTGATCTTTTACTGGTCCGATTGAAGGCTCCCACAGACAGGCGTAACGCGACTCCGGTAGAACAATTTCTATGAAGTTTCTATAGAAATTGTTCCACCAGAGTCGCGCCTGTCTGTTGGGAGTCTTGAGTCTTGGACTTCCCCTAAACTGCCTACTTTAATTCAATGTATATGACATATGATAACTTTTGTCCCAGCTTGTATAAGTATATATTAAACTTATTATTATGGAGACATAATATTTATTAATTTACTCCAACCTTTGTGAGTAATCTGTATATTAAAAAAAAGGTAAATAATTGAGTCCAAAAACGGAACTTGAAATGTGCTTCGTCGACCTTCAATTAGGCCTGATCTGAGAACCGACTTTTTCGTTCTCCTATCAATACACATCCTGCCATTGATAATGAGGAGAATATATATCATCATAAAATTAATATAACAATTCCTGTAACATTGCAGATATTGATTTTATTGACACGTGTCATCCAACAGACACTGACAAACTGTCTGATACCGGTTTCGATAGCCATCCGCCTCGCACTCGATATTTCAATCAAACTGGCGTTTTGAACGAGAACTGATTCAAATATCCCTCAATTAAGTATAGTCTGACAAATACGGACATCTGATACTGTTATTGATTTCTCTGGATTTTGATTTGTTTAAGTGAGAGGTTCAATAAATGTCGCCACTGGGGAACACTATCATTGCCATTGTTATCACACACACACGCTATCATTGCCATCGGCATTGGAAACCGAAGCCAACTTAACACCAGTTTTTATCAATATTACTAATGCTCTTATTCAATCTGAGTCAATCTTTACAACACTGAACTGTAAACAAACACTACACAAAACTACTACTAAATTTAATTTCGTCTAGGTTAAGTTTGCGAATCATTTTTATTGTTAGCCTCTTCCACGTTATCAAATTTACCTAATATATTTGATTTCTAGGAAAGAGGATAACCGCTGTCTCGTTTAAGATATGTTTATTTATTTTTTGTGTAATAAAGTACTATCACATCTGGTTTCTTATGATTCTCTTAATCATCTACATAAGCAAAATATCGATGTCCATCACGAGCAAAATTTTAATCAGTGCCGACGTCCTGTAAACAATTTGCATTAAGATAAGATATAGATTTTTTATCTCGATAAAAAGCAATCACAGGTTGTTAACCCGTCTCATTTGAACCTCTTTGCTAATTTCAATCATGCGTATGATTTGCTAGTTGACAGTTAAGGCGTTTGCTAACGACCGGGAGCTCTGAAGAAGATTTATGCGTCCTGCTTATTTACCGTAGTCGGGGATATAAGCTGTTCGTGTGTTAATTTTATGTCCTTTCCACGTAAACGTAGTTATGGCGGATCTATTGGCTGAGCAGCCGGTTCCTGCCTTACAGATTGTGAATTCGATTTCCGCACGGGGGGCATCGTCAAAGATTTTGGATTCAGATATTTTTCGTTTTTTCGTGTGTGTCGTGAGTTTTGCGGCCATAAACTCATAATGATGACGAAATTCCTTTTCCATTCTGTGCTTGGATTGAATGCTTTTAGAAGAAACATGAAAAACAAAATCAAAAAATTATTTGTCACCATTTCACCACCTTATTTATCTCTTCATACAGTTAAAAATTACAGATTAAAGAGTTGACACTAAAGTTAAAGATAATACTAATCGATGAAACAAATAACTTAAATCGATCGTAATCCATACAATCACAATTTCAATATTAAAATTCCGCACAGATGTCAATGACACAGTTCACCGTGGCTGCGCGTACGCTTGTCCTTGTGAGCGCTTTCGCCGAATACTGGTGCCACCATGTTTGTGCCGTGTTGCGGAAAAGCCAATAACTTTTGTACCAATCTGATTGGTTGTTGCAAATTGTATTTGTTAAGAATGAAGGTATTTTGATTATGTATTGTTTGGCGTATGTTGTGTTTTGTTGTGTGGGGAAAGCAGCGTTGATGAATTTAAGGGCAGCGTTTGTCCTCGTATGTTAATTGAACCCCGAATTCGTATGGTGAGTTGCGTCACGTCCATGAGAATATTAACTATGTTATAACACACAGTTCACAGCTTTTCGTACGCACTTTTATGTTGTCTGTTGATTTGGTTTATGAACTTTGTGATCATGATTTTTATATCGTTTGATATGTCCATTATCTTCTTTTTGATTTTGACTGGAAATAATTTCGATTTGTAGTTACTACGTCTAAAGCCTCGAAATCTTAAACAACTGTTTTGAAACAAACCATTCGATCTAATTCAAAATACCACTTTCAAATATTCCTTACAACCATTACCGAATTCTCAATTAATATGATAAACAGATGAGGGTAGTAAAAATTCATAAATACTTAGCCAAACTCTAACGGTGGCAACTGACAGGTCGCCGTTCTAGCCTGTCACTTGTCATATATGAATACATGTGCAAGCAGGATTTGTTTAAAACTGACTGATCAATCGGCAACATTAGATTAATCGAGTGTTGTTATGAAATAGTTTTATAGGGACGGTGCTGCAAAGTAAAATGTAATTTGAAAATACTTGGAATTGATTGGTACATTGTTGTCGTGCATAGTACGTCCTCAAGTGTCTTCAATAAGACTGTCTATAATTGAATTTGAATCATTATCACTCATGAAGAAATTTGACTGTGCTCTACAGGAGTTGCTCTAAAACTAGTGGCGTAGCTCCAAGAACTAAGGAAACAGTTAAAGTTTTGTCGAACTCCAGCAAAAATAAGGATATATCAACAGTTTATAAAGCTTCAGAAAACTATCTTGATATAGATACACAGAAAAAGCCTGCTACTACTCTTATTTTTGTTTGTTACTAAAGCATTTCTGAAAAACGTATATCTTTAAGCCATTGACGTACTCCAAACTGAATACAAATACGTTGTCCAATGACCACAAGTTTTTGCACAACTTCGTCGGCACGAGTAACTTAACCTCAGTACCATTTGTAAACAAGTTTGACATAATACGTATTACAGTTGATAGACGAGATAACAGTATTTTCGGCGACACTCATTACTTATGTATTTAAATTTATAATCACTATCGTAATGTGATTCAATAATGTAGCAATATATGTATGTATTTTTTTAATTTTTATATTTTGTATTTATTTTGTTTTTTAAATGTTAATTTTGTTAGTTTCCTATGCTCTTTTTTACTGTTTGTATTTCCTGTGCGTGTCCCAAATAAAATATTTTTCTTTCTTTTCTTTCTTTCTACTAGCATGCAATTTTCTTATACATATATGTTCAACTTTCTAATATTAATTGTCGGTAATGGTTGGCCAGATTTTAAAGTTACTTTAGTTCGCGCTATCACTCGTGAGAAGCTTTATATTTTATTTTTGCGTACAGATCATCTTCATGTAAAATACTTTGTTGAATGACTCACTTAGGAAACATATAGTTTTCTAGAAAAAAAATCCTAAAGGTTCAAAAAATTAGACTTATTTACGAAATAAAATTGATATTTTACCTCCATAGAACATTATTAATTAGAGAGTTTACCACAGATAATGTACGTATTTCACTCCGAGGTTGTCCCCTTTTACGTTCAAAGTGACAGCGGATTATAATGGCTTTTAGTATAAATATTGTAAGTTTTTAACTTGATTTTATTTTTAAATAGCTGCTACTGTAATGAACTCAATTATGAATTAATACATTTTTCAAAAACTGTCACAGAACCGAGTCAGCCAACGTCGACTCTACATGGTACTTGTTTGCCCTACCCCGAGAGTGTTTTTTAGAGCCAGAGGTGCGTAGGGAGGGCAGCCTCTGCCCGCTGTGCGAGCATAGGTGCTTGCGCCTTTTTATTATTACACATGGGCGAAGAGGCTGCACTTCCCGTAGCGCCAGATAAGATGCGATTCTCAACTTGCTAGTGACCTTAAGAGAATCGCGTTTATATTTTTTTGCTAAATGTGTCATTCTACAAAAGTGTTTCACATACACACCACACTAATATAAAACACGACTTACGTACTTGAGCTCAGAGCTTGTAACAAGGTAACATTCCAAGATTTGAGCATGTTTTTGTTTGACCTTGACTTTGGGATTTTAGCCCTTGACTTTTGGGGTGCTGACCTTGACCTTGAAAATTTTATTGATCTTATTATTGCTTGAAAACCAATTTAGACCCGCTACGTGAAGTTTTTATTTTCTAGGCACCTATTAGTTTACTAATTTTGGGGATTTCAAAATTACACTAAAAAGGTACATATATACATACTCGTACTACCCAAAAAAAAATTGGTACTATTAAAAACGGGTTATAAAGTACAGTGCTTCCGTTACTTTTGATGTAGCCGGTTTTATAGTAATCTCGGGAGAGGTCGTTGTTTCTTACATTATGCTCTGATCTACAATCAGATAATAATTAAGCTCATAATCCATCTATCGGATGTTTTGCAAACTAACAATATCAAAACTATTACATCCATACTGACTGTTATAACAAAATCATTTTCCAAAACCCCGGTGAAGTAGCGATGGATTTAGATCAAATGTCGACGTAGGCCAAATTTTAGTAACATTGTAAATTAGTGACTACGCATCTGCATCAGACTACGTCATTCAAAGAAAACCAGCTGATATCTATCCCGATGATATTATGCGGTGGGCGTCGGTCGACGTCAGAGTCGAAAACAATTAGCGTTTTTGTTAGGAATATAATTATAGGCACAAATTAAAATACCACTCATATTTCCAAAGTGTGGGATTCCCGAAAACAATGCCGCCACCTAGGCAATTCATTTATTCTGGTTTGATTTATTACTTAGCAGTTTTTAAGAGTATTTCCATTGCAGACAGTTCTCTTGTTTATTTCTTTTACTGTTTATTTGATTAGTCAGTACGAGCGCAGTGTCACTGGCCAAGGGCAAACATGAAACGCTTGAACTTTTTTTTGTACAAAAAGTATAATGGAGACTGTTCTCTCAGATTTAAGATGGCTGATGAATTTACAATTACTGGGTTTTTAACTGAAGTTGCCGAAAAAGATGGGAGTCCAAATGCAACAATGATGAAGACTAATACTTGAATTTTGATTCTGTTAATGGGAAATCTTGGTTTTTGCGTTTTTTAACGGCTGGTTGCAGTTAGTCTGTAAGAAATCTTAACGAAAAAGGAATAGCTGATTCCATCAAGGAAATCATCCTGCCTAGCTTTTTCCCAACTATGTTGGGGTCGGTTTTCAGTCTAACCTGATGTAGCTGAATAGCAGTATTTTAGATGAAATTCATTAAGGAAATCAAAACATACAAATTAAAATAGTAAAGAAACAGGACGAAGTATATTAATAAGATGCTTGTAATCTTTGACTTATGTCACTTCTGTATTTAAAGAATTCTTCGATCGACTTAGGAATTGAGTAATTATTACACATTATGTACTACAGAGATGAGCTTGATAGGAAACATTGTGTTTATGATGTAAAGCACACTGTTCAGGTGCATAAACTAGGCGTTCGTAATGTCATGCCTGTTGCTGGCTGAGAAACCTACTATTATGGCTGTAAGAGGGTTTACCAATACTACATTCACTACTTCATTAAACTCTACTTTGAGTTTCGTTATTATGTCTATGTCGTAAGATGAATTGATAATTCGAATTTTTGCGAAAACCCTAGCGATATTGCGAAAACACGGATAATTAGACAATGGTGAAAACATTTCTCAATCTTATTGAAAAAGATAGGGTTTTTGCAAAAGGACGAGTCGCTCTAGTAAAATCAATCTGCCTAGCCTTTTCCCATCTATGTTAGGGTCGGCTTCCAGTCTAACCGGATGCAGCTGAATACCAGTATTTTACGTGGAGCGACTGCCTATCTGACCTCCACAACCCAGTTACTGGGTAATACGATACCCTTTGGCAAGACTGGTTGTCAGACTATCGGGCTTCTGATGACCCGTAACGACTGCCAAAGATCCACGAATGCCAGCCGGGACCAACGGCCTAACGTGCTTTCCAAGGCACGGAGGAGTCTCGGTATGTAAAGATGGTTACCCATCCACGGACCAACCCCGTTAAGCATAGCTTAACCTGATGGATCGACCCGTGCGGCTTTTATTACTTAGCCACTGTCTCTCTAGTATTATTGCGAAATGAAACGTTAGCTATTATGAAATAAGAATGCTGATTGGCCGATCGGAGCGCCCAAAACGAGACCGCCTCTGATTGGTTGACGTTTTAAATGTCAATCATTCACGCAATTTTTTTCTAATAGAAAAATAGTTATATTTTACAAAACACGATAAATAGCGTGCGAAACTTAAAATAGTTACTCAGTTCATGAAAACGAACAACTTTGTCCAAGGCACTATAATGTCGGCTACGAAAAAACCTCTTTATACAATTAACCCGATCAGCTGATAACCATTGAATGTAAAGGTCAAAAAATTTCTCATTTCCAACACATTATAGTTCCTTTGGAAAAGTTGTTCTTGTTTGTCTTTGTTGTGTTATTTTTAACACTTCATAACTCTGATATAATACTTCAAAGATCACAGGGTAAAACCAGGACCTACAATCAGTATAAGATTAGGTCAGTAAGCAAAAATCTAGCCAATCAGAGTTCAATTATTATTATATTCAATTTTACTAGAGCAACTCGTGTTTTGGCAAAATCCTTATCTTTTTCCAGTCAATCTGCCTAGCCTTTTCCTAACTATGTTGAGGTCGGCTTCCAGTATACATGGAGCGACTGCCTATCTGACCTCTACAGCCCAGGTATTGGGTAATACGATACCCCTTGGTAAGACTGATTGTCAGAATTTCGGGCTTCTGACGACCCGTAACGACTGTCAAAGATCCACGAATGACAGCCGGGACCAACGGCTTAACGTCCTTTCCGAGGCTCGGAGGAGTCTCGCTATGTAAAGATGGTCACCCATCTACGGACCACCGCCGACAAGCGTAGCTGAAACTGATGGATCGACCCGTGCGGCTGTAATTACTTAGCCACAAGCTCCTCCCCTATCTTTTTCCAGTAAGATTTAGAAATGTTTTCATCATTTTCTAATTATCCGTGTTTTCGCAACAACCCTAGGATTTCGCGAAAATTCGAATTATCAAATCATCCTATGACATCCATAACACTCCTAAAAAGTTTGTACAGAAGGGACGTGAATAGTATGTATAAATGACAACGATATCGGGCCATTATAACTCCTGATTTCCTCACGAACACTGTGAGTCAGTGATGTCTATCACATTAACAATTACAACCAGTTCAGCATTAATAATAATAATTATATTTTTATTATTATTATTTAAAAAAAAAGTTTTTTATTTTTGCATTGTTCGTAGGCACCAAATATTGTTTTATAAGAATTTGTGTGTCAAATGCTATTGTCAAAATGCGAAATTCGTTACATCTGTTTTTGTGCGCTGCGATTAAGGCGCGACCTTTGATCAATGAGTGATTTCTGTCGATTCTTGCGAATAAAAAAGGATCTTTATACAGTGTTTCTGGTTGAAGCTGTGTCTGTACTAAACTTGTAGTTTCTAGATGGATAATATTATATATTTTAAATTATATCTCTACGTTATACACATAAACTCACGGCTTCATCTCATGGGAATAGGCAAAAACTGCAGAACGCCACCTGCTACGATCCTTACGCACTCCTTTTGCCTCGTTTACATTCATATACCATGTTTGTGTAAAATATTTTTGTAGACTTTCAAAAAAGCTACAACATTAAATTTGCAATACAAATGCACCCAAATAATAACACATCAATCATAACCCATAACTTTGGAATAACACGGAATCTATATGTATAAAAAAATCAATTGCAGTGCGTTAGTCTCGCAAAAACTCGAAAATGTCTCGACCGATTGTGGTGAAACTATGATAAGTTCCTGTGTGCGCGCCGGAGAAGGTATGTAACAAAAGAAAAATATATTGTGGCATATTGCCTTATTATATTATTTCGCCGAAACATCTTTTTACAAAAAAAAAGTAGTATATGTAGTATATCAGTTATCTGGTTTCCATCCATAGTACAAGCTCTGCTTAGTTTGGGATCAGATGACCGTGTGTGAACAATGTCCCAGGTTATTAATATTTTATAACTAAATGCAACATTATATTGCATATTCGCAACTTATATGCTGACGCTCGGAATAGAGTCCATATTCGATGTTATTACTATTCAATAGTATTCAATAATGTATAGTTTTGAATATATAGTACTTCTGCCGTCATGCTGCCGTATCATTTACCGACCTCATAATCTACCACGTTACCACATTACTATATGGCGAACCTGCCTCTGAAAACCTTTAAATGGCGTTAACAACTTGCAACTGAAGAACATCGTACAAGAATGAAGACCTTGCTGTAACACCATAGAAGAGCTGCCTTTAGAATATGAAAAACTAAGTAACAAGAAAGAACAACAAAAAAAAATAATTAACCTGCCTGCAAAATTATTATATATTATTATAAGATCGGACGTGGAATTTCAATTAAAAAAAACTTATTACAACACGTAACCTAGATTTTATTGTACTTCAGTTTTTACAAGCAATTAACACGATTAAGAAACAGAATCAAAACTTATTTGCACTTATCAACACTTATAAATAACATGTAAATAAATGCAACAATTTAGAAAATAAGAAAAACAATCTCACGATACAGATAACACCTGATGTCGTATAGGTCCGCGCGCTATGGTGGTCGTCGATGGAAAGGGGCGCGTCTGTGCCGGCGCGCGCTTTTATAGCCTTAGTACTTATTAATTTGGTTCATCTCCTACACGGCCTCTCCTGACTATGCGTCGTCCTCGACGGCATCTGATATGTCCGGCAACGCCTGTGCTGGGGCGTTGTCTTCAGCACCAGCTAATCGGGATGGGCCAGGCTCCGCCTCTGCCATGGGTGTGTCGACAGGGTCATGTGTCATCTCGTGGTCAGGGGTAGTGATGTCCTCACTCGAATCGGCTTCTGTAAATACATAACGTAACACATAGTGTTTAAACAGAATAAACATGCCTACAGGTGTTGGCTTTGGTATGAATAAGAGCTTATACTCATATTCATCCTCAATTGCTGACAGTTTAGTTTTTAGTCATGTAGGCAAGTATCCCGCGGTCTACTTGCTAAAAGGAACGTCCCGCAGTCCGTTCTCTACATGAGTTTGGTACCCCGCAGTTTACCAAACATAAAACTTAGACATCCCGCAGTCTGTCTAACATAAGTCATCCCTCAATCATGTAGGCAAGCATCCCGCAGTCTGCATGCTTATAGGAACGTCCCGCAGTCC
Organism: Dicycla oo; assembly: GCA_948252095.1. Lineage (NCBI taxonomy): Eukaryota > Metazoa > Arthropoda > Insecta > Lepidoptera > Noctuidae > Dicycla > Dicycla oo. The sequence goes on along the minus strand of OX411736.1, from coordinate 18,550,382 downwards.
GTCCTCTACATGAGTTTGGTACCCCGCAGTTTACCAAACATAAAACTTAGACATCCCGCAGTCTGTCTAACATAAGTCATCCCTCAATCATGTAGGCAAGCATCCCGCAGTCTGCATGCTTATAGGAACGTCCCGCAGTCCGTCCTCTACATGAGTTTGGTACCCCGCAGTTTACCAGACATAAAACTTAGACATCCCGCAGTCTGTCTATTGCCTCATCACATTTTCGTTACTAGATCATTACGAAAATTACCAAGTGCAAAGTAACACTGTACTCACGCTCAAAGAATGCAGCGCAGGTATCGGGACACCACTCTCCCTTCCACAGGACCATATACTGGGCTGCAGCCTGTGAAGTCTTCCCATACGAGCCGCTCAACAACTGCAGCTCGTATCGTCCGCTAGGCAGAGCACGGACGACCTTGTAGGGGCCGCGCATGCCGGGATCCAGCTTGCCAGTAGACTGTGAAAACTTTATTACAAAAACCAGGTCATTAATGTTGAACACCCTAGGTGGGCGTCTGTTCCGGTTCACATATTCGTCTTGACGACTCTGATTGCTCCGAAGTAATTCGATAGCACGGTTTCTGCGTAGCTCTCTTCGTGCTTCGCGGTTCGGTTGGGATCCTTCTAGCGCCACGTCTCGAACAAGTGACCGAATCACTGGAGTAGTGGCATCGGTTCCAATCATGAGGTTTAGGGGAGAAGTCTGAGTCGTCTTTTGCTTCGTAATGTTGAGGGTTAATTGCAGCCTCCACAGTGTTTCGGACCAGCGACCTTCTTGATGACTGGCTACTATGCGAACCATGTTGAGTACGGTTCGAGCATATCGTTCAACCTGTCCATTTGCGTGGTGCATTTCCGGTGTTATGTAGTGGATGTCTGATCCTATTTCTTTAACAAACTTCACGAATCTTGAAGATTCAAACATACGACCCTTATCCGTTACAATTAAGCTCGGTGCCCCAAAAAGAGATACTGCATTAGTTACAGTTCGTATTAGTTCTATTACATCTTGTCTGTAGATGGAATATAACAGTGCGTATTTTGTAAAGGCGTCTACTATTAGGAGTACAAATTTATAACCGTTAGACTCGGGTAAGGGGCCTAGTACGTCAATGTGTATTAGGGAGAATGGGACCTCGGGTTTTGTCCATGAGGTGATATTCTGTTGAGGAGCTCTAGGTACACGTTTCTTTGAAATGCATGTCACGCAGTGATCAATGTATTTTTTTATAAATTGCCTAAGGCCAGGGAACCAAAAGTGCTTTAACACAAGGTCTAAGGTCTTCTCGAAGCCTATATGATTATGTTCGTCATGGAAGACGCGAAGTAGGCTGAGCCGGTGGCCTTTGGGTATAACACAGAGGAATTTGGGCTCCTCACCCATCGGCGTGTACTTGTAATATAAAAGGTCGTTTCGTTGGAAGTAACGACCGGACTCTAGGTCACCATCACGTAACTGTTGGAGAAGAGTCTGGGTTTCTTCGTCCGCTGCCTGTGCTACCTGGGCCCAGTTACGCGGTCTCGTGATGTTAAGGACGTATAAGGGAGGGTTCCGGCTCAAATAATCGGCATGAGGCATCATGACTCCTTTTCGATACTCAATATCGAAAGTAAAATCCTGAAGGTAGGTCCACCAGCGCGCTACCCTCGGGAGCAGATCCTTCTTTCGTTCAGTTGATTTGAAAGCGTTGCAGTCAGTCACGACTTTGAAGCGAATGCCGATCAAGTAGTGTCTGAAGTTCTGCAGCGCTTTCACAACGGCTAAGGTTTCCAGTTCGTAAGAATGGTACCTACTCTCCGCACCCTGTGTGACCTTACTAAAATACGCTACGACTTTCTTATTGTTATCATCGTGGGTTTGTAACAAGACGGCTCCGTAGCCGATACTGCTCGCGTCGGTATGGACTTCGGTGGGTAGTTTAGGGTTGAAGATAGCCAATATAGGTTCAGTAGTCAATCGTGAAATGATTTCTTGGCGAACTTTTTCTTGTTCGGGGCCCCATTTAAACAAAGCGCCTTTCTTTGTAAGTTGAGTGATGCAGAACGTTTTTGTCGCATACCCCTCGATGTATTTTCGGAAGTATCCGGCCAATCCTAAGAATTGCCTAACTTGTTTGACGTTTACCGGAGGGGGTGCGTTCATTAATGCTTTTATTTTATGGGGACTCGGCCTAACCTGACCTTGTTTGACTATCCTTCCTAAGTACTCGACTTCAGTAGTTAGAAATACGCATTTGCGGATGTTTATTGAAAAGCCAGCCTGAGTTAGGACGGTGAGTACTTCACGTAGTAAGTTGATGCCTTCCTCAACCGTGGTGCTCATCAATAATACGTCATCGACGTAGACGAGTACCTTACCCGCGTCAATGAATTTACGCAGTGTCTTGTTTATAATGCGTTGGTATACGATCGGTGAATTGGTGAGGCCATATGGCATTTTCAAGTATTCGTAATGACCCTCGGGGGTGATGAAGGCAGTACGGTGAATTGATGAGGGGCTTATCATAATTTGATGAAAACCTGTGGCCATATCAAGAGATGTGTAGCGAGTAATACTCTTATCACCCAGCCGGTCTATATGGTCATCAATAAGTGGGAGCGGATATCGTTCCCTCACTGTAATTCTATTGAGGGCCCGATAGTCGACGCACATGCGGTCAGAGCCATCCTTTTTCTTTACTAGAATTATCGGGCTTGCGTACTCAGACTCTGACTCTCGAATAATACCCTTACTCAGAAGATCGTTAACGATCTCACGAACTTTTAATTTTTCGGCTAGCGAAAGTTTATACGGTCGATAGGCGACCGGTGTATTGGTGGTCACGTTAATATGCATCTCGCCCGTGGTTACCGTAGTCGTGGCGGTACCCGTTATGAAGAAGTCAGTAAAATCTTTGATTACGCTCATCAAAGTGTCGCGCTCTATACCCTGAAGGGGTGATACTATGTCAGTGCTATCTATTACGTGAGCTAAAGCTACCTTAAGTGACTTTTCCTCCGTACGCGTGAGGTATTGTTTATCTTTAGTCCTCACGTATGTTATCCCGTCCCGGTTTAAAATGTCTGTACCTATGATTAATGGTGTGACCATAGATTTCGCAGGTACGACGACAAAATCGGCTTCGAGGGTAATGTCGCTAAACTCGACGGTAAGAGTTACGCACGATTTGGCCACTATTTCGTTATTGCCGATACCTTTAAGGGTACAATTTGTAGGTTTGGTAGGACACGACAGATACTTAAGCATGTTGGAGGATACCAAAGAGATGTTAAGTGCTCCACTATCAATGAGTACGTCAACGGGAATACCCTGCACTACCGCGGTCACTATGTCATTATTACGTCTGTTACCCGAATGGTCCGTGCAAAGGTTAACATTACGTTTGTTTCGCGGTGCCGATCTTTCCTTGGCAAAACATTTATCTTCTGTATGACCCGTCTTTTTACAGAATGTGCAGGTAGTTGTGCTAAATTCGGACGGCTTAGTATTTTTTGGACACGTATAGCTTTTATGTCCACTTTCACTGCAAACAAAGCATTTATTTGAAGATGAACCTGGCTTTATTGTGGATTTGCTCTTAGAGTGATGTGGTAATGGAGGTTTTACTCGAGTAGGTTTAGTATAAATGGACAAGAAGGAAACTAAATTCTCGGATGTGAGTTCAGCATTTGCGGCTGCCGCCCTGACTTGCGCGTCAGTGATACCTCGGATGACAATTAAAGTCATTAAATCCTCGCTGAGTCCTTTAATTATACGTAAACGTAAAAGACTACGTCGTGCATATTCAGCGTACGAATTGAATTTGTCCGATGATTTATTCATTGTTTCGAACAAAATGTTCGCATAATCTAACCTTCTTGGGCAGAGAGGTTTAAACTCGCGTTTGAAACTGGTCCACGACCTATCACTTGTTACCCACTCGTTCAGCCAGGTTTTGGCGTCACCCCTTAGGCAACCCGCCACGCGAGACAGGCATTCTTTGTCGTTCCAACGATTTGTTAACTGAGCGCGGTCGACCTCTTCGCACCACGCACCGATATCGTGTATCGATGGGTCGAAATTGGAGATGTAGTAATTATGCGATCGTATTGGATTTATGGCCTGAATCGCGTCAACAATTGTCTGAGCGGTAGACGGAGTTGAAATTTCGGAGTGTGTTATGGGGGTAGATGTAAAATTATTTTCTATTGCTTCTAATCGCGTTAGGATGGTGTCTAACGTTTTATTGTTGGTCGTAGGTGTTTTTGGTTCCTTGAACTTCGGTTGTTTACGTGACGTTACAGGCGGTGTTCGAGAACGTGATTGAGACCGGAATTGCGATAAGGATTGGTGCCGAGGTCGCGATTGTGATCGGAGCCGAGATCGCGATTGGTGATGTCTACGAGATTTGGTTTGAGACGATTCTCGAGACTCGTGACGTTTACGATGACGTCGATGTGACCTGCTACGTGATCTACTTCGCGAGCTATGTGTTCTCGGCATAGTTGATTCAAAGAAGGTTAAATCACAACAAATTTTCAGATAAACAAAAAGAGGGTAGTTTTGATTCTGTTTCCTTTAAGTTTTTGGCAAGTTTTGCCAACAGTTAATTCAAACCTAAGCGGCCAGTAGGCTTTTGGATTGAGATCCCACTTCTGATATAAGATCGGACGTGGAATTTCAATTAAAAAAAACTTATTACAACACGTAACCTAGATTTTATTGTACTTCAGTTTTTACAAGCAATTAACACGATTAAGAAACAGAATCAAAACTTATTTGCACTTATCAACACTTATAAATAACATGTAAATAAATGCAACAATTTAGAAAATAAGAAAAACAATCTCACGATACAGATAACACCTGATGTCGTATAGGTCCGCGCGCTATGGTGGTCGTCGATGGAAAGGGGCGCGTCTGTGCCGGCGCGCGCTTTTATAGCCTTAGTACTTATTAATTTGGTTCATCTCCTACATTATAATCATTATTTCAGGTTATTGGTTTGTCCCCTGCCTGCAATACCAAAATTCTATGGATTTTAATGCTTGTTTTACTCTTTTTGGTTATGTGTTTTTGCAGGCGGGTTTTTCGTTTATTTAATTTTTTTTCGTTTTATTAATAATCAAAATAATTCTAATGAAGAACTATAAAACAATTTTTATATCCTAATTACCTTAAGACTGTACAAAATTACCTATCAAACTACTAAGAAAATATTAAAGAAAATAAAAAAAAATCGGAATGAGAACTACCTATTAACGAAGAAATTATGTATCTGAATTTTTTTATTCAACCCGCACATTAAAGCGCATAAAATCCGCCATTTCGGTTTTTTAAGAATTTTTTGCACCCGAGACGCTCTATCAAGCCGAATCTAATGACTTATCATTTATCAAAATCGGTTGAGCCGTTGAGTAGTTACGAGTGGACATAGGAACTGGCATACATACATATAGGTTCAACACATAACCCACCTTTTGGGCTTCGCCGCAGTCGGGTAAAAAGGTATTGCAACGCATTAGCGGTATTAGCTAGTTACGTATAAAAAGAGCATACTGAGGGTAAATATGCAAAATAATTTTAATAATTTTTCCTCATACTTAAGTAAACTGGTATCACGATTTCTAGATTTTCCTGTACTAGTACAACATCGTGAATTTTGATGAAACTGACGATATCCATATAATTATTACTTTGACCTTCCAGTTTCATCCCGCAAGGACTTTGCTCTTAATATTTGGGTCACGGAAATCCGGTTTCGTTAACTGAGAATTTGCAGATGCAATCGAGTGTGTTATGCATACAAAATAGAAAAAAAAATGTGCAACTCGTACTTAGATTGCAGATAGTCGAGTAGGAACGTGCAGTTATCTTGTGGATGACTCGTAATGAGAATTCAAAAGGTTTGTTATTGTAATTGTATAACCTCATAAAAAATGAAAGTTCACCAGGGTACGCTACCACTGTTGTTCACAAAATCAAATGTTGTTTAAAATCTCGGAATACTACCGAGGCATTGTTTTTTCTTTAGCTGAATAAACTGTTCAAGAATTTGAAAAACACACATAGCAAGTGCTTTATGATCGAATGCGCAGTTCCTATGCATTAACGACCTGTTTCCAAACATCACGATTTGTGTGAACCTCGTATTTTCAGGTTTGTACTAACTAAGCTGCTAATTTTGTCACCTGTCTGGTTCACGGTTCACTTTATGAATACTACAAGTACGCAGTAAGAATAACATCATCAAGTTAGACCAAACAGAAAATCTATTATAATATAATAATAATAATAATAGTTTATTTGTACATTTCACACATAGTAACAGTGAACAGAATAAAACAGGTAATAGTTTATTCTTTAAAACACGTACAACGATAATGTATGCAGATTAGATAGACGGGTTTAGTTACAGCAATGCAAAAGTAGAGATTTTTGTATACATTATTAGAGAACAATAACCTAAAATAAATCTGTAATCTTCGTCTTAACTAATCTAAGGAGAAGCACTGATTAAGGACAATACAAGGATGTCCTTGCAACTATATGCCTAAATCAAAATCTAGTCAAGGTCGACAATATGATTCACACAATTACTACAAAATGCGTTTAACCAACACAACGATGTTAAGAAGTGTTTGTTTGCCCGACACTAAGTCTGGTTAGCATCAGAACTGACCATATTTCATTTTAAATCCATAAATTATTTAAATAAATCTTGCTGTCAGTGCTTTGAAACTCCTTCAAATTTTTAGCGGATATTAAAGCAGAAAATGTTGATAGATGCTCAAATATTACTTTGGGTTTGTTAGAATTGTTATTATCACTCATGTAATGTAAATTTATTCTCCATTTGTTTTATTGAAAAAAACTGCTTTGAACGCCAGCAAATTATCAGTATTGTTTTCTATAATTGGATGGTCGTTAGATGATATCTCACGACAACCAATGGCGGCTCATATTACTTATAATAAATTACCCGTACCTATTATCACGTTATGTCAACCATTGTTACTACGCAAGTAGACGTTTAGGTACACGTTGACTGACAAATTAATAATATTATTCAGGAAATTAATCAAAATGGTGGAATCATTGATAAAATAAAACCAATTTTACCTTTTACAAGTTTCCTGTTTGATAATGAATGATGAGTTAATTATGACAACTATACCGCATTAAGATTCTAAAGTGTCAATCGTACCCACAGCAGTGGATATAGTCATATTTTATTACAGTATTATTATTAATAACGAGTTGACAATATTCGTTGGTAACGTCGTCACCACAGCTTTTGATAAAGCTGGGGGGCGGCATCGCATGCGATAGACTCATGTTTTTAAATGTATGTCTTCACTCTTGATCTTGTTGAGTTTTTCTATTGTTTATGATTTAATTATCATAATTACCTTTGATAAGTTATCTTGCTACAGAAATTTCATGTGCTCGTATGTATTTAACTGTATCATTCAAAGCATTCGTATTTAAAGTTTTAACCTACATCAAGCTCCCTCTGTGTAGGTATCTTTTATAGAGATGGTGATTCTTTTATCGAAGATCAGTCTTCGATTCTAAAGTTGACGGACTTTGGCTCAGTACCAATAATTATACCTGTTATACTTACCTACAAACCAAAATAATAAAGTTTATGTACCGAACATGATCATCAAACTTAGGTTTTCCCTATCTAAACAATTGTTGTTTCCGTTCCGTCAGTACCATCATTACCGTGCGTCATTTTATGTTTTATATTAATTTACGAATTGATTGGGAAAAAAGCTGGCTTGGTATTCATATTTAGGCAGTTGAGTGTTAAAACTGCGTTAGGTAACACTGAGTCACAATCACTTCGTGCGAATGATTTTAGTGTGTTTCCATTGTTACATCCGGAATGTTGGTAGTAAAATATGTCGCTGTAGTAAATTTTTATTCAATTTAAGGTCAGCTGCTAAAGTGATCCCGAAAATTGTTACAAAAAATTTAAGTACAGTATCAGTTAAACACGTTTTAAGTAAGACTTTCAACAAGACGATACAAGAAGAATCGTTTTTCTTCTTGCTAATGATAAAATAATTGGAAAATAGACAGGGAAGTAGCGAGGCAGCCCCAGCACAAGTATATTTTATAACTTACTGGCGTTACCTCTAATTCTGTTATGCAGTTTAATGTGAGATTATAATACACCTTTTTTTTTTTTTTTTGATAATTTTTTAAAAGTAGTCTCTAACCACACCGTATCTTATTTATTACAGTAAGCCACGATCCGTCAATTTCCCGTATCGTATCAAACACTGTGTCCGCATGCGCCATTGATTGCACACAACAAGTGTAGTTTGCACCGTTGCGCCTGCGCTGTCAACTGGCCCGGTTTCCTTTAAGGTGAAGGTTCGATGCCAGCTCAGGCTCAATAACTTATAAGATATAAATAACGAGTGCTAGGTTTTATTACCTCACACAAGAGTAATGCTGGCGAAATATTATTTTCCTCGCGAAAGGATGTAATATTTCTCTTCACATTATAAAGTACTGGTATTCAGCTGCATCTAGATAGACTGGAAGTCGACTCCAACTTAGGGAAAAGACAGGAAAGGGGAGGATCATGATGACTTAAAGACGCAGACTACTAATGCTGAAACTGAAATTGTCATCCCCATCTATTAAAGCCAAAGAAGCTATATCTACCCATGACGAAAAATTTGACTAAACATGTTGTTATCATCTTAAAGCCAATTTAAACAACGGTCAATAATCCTAAATTCATAACGTCATTACACACAGATTGGAAATTACAAACTAGGTAGGTAATTTACTTTACTCAAGCTAAATGTTTTTTCTCCGAAAACCTCGTCTGCATTATATGAACACTTGGTTTATACTCACTTCCATACTAATATTGTAAACGCAAAAGTGACTCAGCTGTCTGTCACTTTTTAACGCCTAAACAGCTGAACGGATTTGGATGAAATTTAGCTTACGGATAGACCATGACTGGGTTAGGACCACATATATATCTATACATATATCTGTGGTTAGGACATAGGATACCGGTAGTAAGATCCCGTGATATAATTTTTGGACCTCCACCCAAAAGCGAGTGTTCTATAATAATATCTTGTTAAACTTCTATTATAATAAATATGTGAGATAGGGGTATCAATAAACACTAGTCAGTAATATGAACCGTGATTGTATCGATAGACTCTATTAAATTGATATTTGAGACAGCCACGAGTATTTATTAATCAGTGATCGTTTATTATTATGCTTTATTGAACAAGTTTTGTTTCATAATCTTGAATGCACTTGAAATGAAATCTAGTTGGTCTCAATTGAAACTGTTCTTATTTCTTGTAATACCTACATTACAGTAGCATACGTCAGCATTAGAATCGAGTAACTTTATTATCATCCAAGAATTTAATCCAAAATAAATGACTGACGAATCCCAACTGACATCAAAACAGCCGCAAACGCACAAGTTGAAGAGGTCAACAATAAACTTGTACCCGTCATACGCAAGACCGCTCTCATTCATACATCTATCACTCAGACAACTGCCAAGGAAATATATTAAAACAAACTGAGCAAACCTGCATGGTAACCTGTTGCCCCTGACAAGTTTGGGACCGTCAGTAACATATTGCGAGCGAGAGCCCCAAATGACTCCACTTTCGACGACCTTCGTCATAGTACTGTCCCCGATTTGCGCTGATCACTTGCACAAGAGTTGTTTGCGCACAATTAGACTGATGGCGATTTGATACCTCCAGACAAATCGATCAGTTTGATCAATGGATGGACACATTTGCTTATAAAAACTATTGACACTTTACTTGGCTATCTACTACTACCAAGTTACATACATAGTTGATTTTTAACAAAATTGTCTGCGCTTGCTATATTCTTAGTTTTCTTAAGTTATTGACAATTTAGTTCTTGGTATAGAGTAAACATAACATTGTGTCATTACACACTACGTTCATTAAATACAAAACATGTAATAAAGTGACAACAATTAAAATCATTCATAAAATTTTGATTACCATGTAATTCATCATTAAAATGCCATCAATGGATGTCTGGTTGTTTCATTTCGTTCTCAAAGAATTCCGCGGACATTCGTTCATTAATTAAGCCATAAAAACAAATGGTAAAGGTCGTTTTGTTTCGTGTTTTCGTATGTGTTACCAGTTATATTTAAGGAATAACCAAGGCCAAAGCTTCCATTTCTTTTTCAATTTCACTATTCAATACACCTTTAGTTTTCACTTCAGTGAATATATCCCAAAATTGATGAAGATTATCATCGTTATCAGAATCAAATTTTACTTCGTCTCTAGTAACAGTCTCAGCTTCACGTTCACCTTCATCTCTGAAAGCTATTGTTTCTAAAAGATGTAACAAAATTAATAAGTAATCTATGCATCGTCCGTGTCGTGAATACTAAACAGTCACCGCAACCTTGGTACTGTTAACGGGTAAATTAGTTCCGGCGTAATGATTCCCTTCTATTCTTAGTTTTATTTATGATAAGTACTTATTTATATTTATTTATCTTCTAGAAAAGTCGAATCTATCATTGATAAGACCATCCTGTGGTATTGTTATGAAAGCTCTATAAGACTATCAGCTCTATACCCTGATTGAGGTGTATAGTACTACCAGTAGTGTCGTTGGCATGAATAACTTTGATTAACGATTATTTTACCAAGTGTGTTTATAGTAATATAGATCACGACCATCCATTGTGGTTTAATGATGCCCATGTTCAGGAGTATATATCTAGTCTATAGGCTAATAAGGCTAGAAAATTAGCATGAAACAAATTGTAGAATCTAGAAAAGTGTGACCATTTATTATCATTTGAATCAAGAAAAGTTTACTATCAATAATATGTGAAAATAATGCGAAAGAAATTAGGCTTTTACGCGAATGTGGACTACCGTGAAGTAATTAATTCATTGCTACAAGTTCGGGTTAATATCGCAATACAATAATTGGAAACTTTAGGTGCTGGTCAAATATGCACAAGTCTCATATAACGATTACTTACTTATGTCCTTCATAACATTATCGTAAACATCCCTGAAGAAATTTTTGGCGTAACTAGTTGTCTAATACTCAGTAGAGATAACACAGTCTTAATGATTATAATCATCATTATAGGATAGCATCGACGCGCAAACAGTAACCATGAATTCAGCACATGATTTTAGACCCCCTAGTATAGAAGTTTTTCCTTGGTTATACAAAAAAATATCAGCTGTTTCATAGAAAATATATGGAACAGCATTGTTTTTTTAATAACCGTCGAAAATTTTCAACGCAGGGGAGTGGAGTGGAGAGGGGAGTTCAGAATCATGTACTGAACCCATGGTAACAGGTTGCGCGTCGATGCCCCTGCCACCCTGTATACTTATGAACAACGATCACATAGGGATGATGATAATAATTCGAATGGAATACAGGTAACGCAGTGGTGATGCAGTTTGAGTAATTTATGCGACCTACCCCAATATCCTTTCTTTGGTATTGTTCGTCGAATCGTTGAGCTCCTTAAGTTCTGAGTTGAGCTGCGCGATTACTGACAAATGCGTGCACTGACTGGACAGTTCCTCTCAATCTGTGTGATTCTTTCCTCAAAAGACCATTTCAGACACCAATCTACATGGTTAACACATGAAGTGACCAAGATTATGTCTGGACGTTATAAGAGACTGTGACCTCTGAGTTTGTTTCGGCCTTTCTTCTCAGAGTAGTCAGATAGGAAACGCCGACCTCATCTAGTTTAAAAAAAAACATGATTGACTTGTAAAAGTGTTTGTACAAACCTACTTACAGAAATAAAAATCATTTATCATTTAACGTCTTTATCGAATATACGAGTATGTGGAGTCAGACAACTAATTGGGATATTTTCAATAATGTTCTTAAATTCTGGTATGAAAGAAACCAAAACGCAGTTGACGCGGAAACCAAGATCAACGGTTAATTCCAAACAATAAACGTTAAATGGAGCGATAAGCTTTGTTTTTACATGAATAATGTTCGACGTAAGGTCAAGCCGGCCTCACAGTTTTTATTATAATTTTCAGACTAAATTTCAATAGTCAAGGATGGGTCTTTTACTGTAAGAATTTATTTGTTAGCAGCTATTGTCATAGCCCTATTTTTATTAGTTGTCGCCAAGGCTGAAGTAGATAATGTCAGTCTTGCAGAGATCAGTTCAAATAATTAGCTTGAGGTTGTATCAATATAAGTACGCAGATTTTTCTATGAATTACAGTTAATTGGTTTGCTTTCCGTATAGGTTGGAAGTAATGAGAGTAATTGATTTTATAGTTTTTAATAGGGAATGGTACTCCTCGTTAATTAATTTGCGGCCTTGACCTCAAAGCTCTCAAATTTATGAATCTTAGTATGTCTTCAACGAAGCTCAGTAACTTATAACTTACAAGAAAACAATCAAACGGCTTCATTAACAGTATTGTTACTATTTCTTGTAAATATAGGTTCTTCACTTATCCCCCAAACGTAATTCAACTTGGAGACAAATCTACAATCAAATCTGTGAAACACTCATCGGCATCACAATTCTTATACCAGCTGCGTCCTGTTCGTACTGAACCCGTCGCACCAAACCGTCTAGCCACACAACACGTGCAGGCCATGTAATGATATATGGTTTATTGTTCACACGATCTTCGAGCGAGCATCTGATGGGGCTGGACTTTTCCTCGTTCGTCATTATAATGATGAGCATTCCAAACTCCAGTCTTTTTGTACCTTCATCAAGTGGTACAAAGTTTTTATTAGAAAAGTCAGGTTGATTGGCCTTGAATGAAGCTTTAATCAATACTTAAAATGGATATGGTAATTTGGAAAAACACAGTAATAAAACAATTTATCAGTTGTCTAGTACTCATAACACAAGCTCTGCTTAGCTTGAGGCTAGACGGCGTTGTGTGATAGTTGTGGAATATTATTATTATTATTATTATTAATGATAATTTTTATTGCTGAGATTCAATCACTAAAAGAACAGCCAAAGATTATGTTGATTTGAACTCTGATACAAAGCTAGTATGATGGTAACGGGCAGTTGAGAAGGTCCCCCTCAAAAGCATACACAAACAAGTTATACATAATATAAGACATTGATCCTTATTTCGTTGATGAAAATAATTCCAAAACAAATTCTTCCAAAGTTACATAACGGTTGGAAACCTCCGCTTAGCAACCAGGCGCCTTAGTTACTTCAGCTACCTGTCAGAGTGATGTGATAGATCACTGCAATCTTGCAGCCTCCGAGAGATAAGATAACATAGTTTAGACAATAGCGTTACAACTGTAACATATACTTTTTTTAATATTATTATCATGAATTGAGAGAAATTTAGAATCTGGGTTTTTTTTTAAGATAGTATGGACGGAGTTTCGTTGTATCAGGGTGCTCTACAGTACTTTGAACTAAAAAGGAAGGAAGAAGAAAAAAGAAGAGTTGTCTTTATCAAGCCCTATAAGTTACTCCATAGGAACTAACAACGCTGCAACCAAATGAAAGTGTGAATGTGGATGGTAATATACTAGTAGAGGAAGACCAAATAAACAAAACGGTTGGAGGATTGTGTGAAAGATGATATGGCTAGAAAAGGGGTGAATTTATTGAGGTGAAGGCTAATTGAGATGTATGGAATAAGAAGACGTGCTGTATAATCAGCCTATAATATTCCCACTGCCGGTGCCGGGACACCGGCCTCGTCTCTTCGAGAGGAAGTGGGCTGTAATAAACCACGCGGGCTCAGTGCGAGTTGGTAGTTGTCACATGTCTTCGAATTTTTGGTTCTAAGACATGACTGTTTTCCTTCACCATTTTGAGATCAGTGGTGGTGAAATTATTTACAAAAAGAAAAGCGCCTGTCTAGGTTCAAACCCACGACCTACAAACTCGTAAGACGGGGCCGTTGCCAGTGGGCCACCACTGCTCTCGAAATCATCATTGCTCTAACTGTTGTGTTCCACCTGTAGTTACCGTGACTAATAGAAAACTATTTGGAGACACAAAAAAATATGTTTAAGTAACTAGAGTACCTACGCTGTCCTACGAATACTAATTTATAAACTCATTCATAACATTTTTGGACGAACCTCGAAAGATGGAAATTGCCCTAAAATGTAGACGTTTTCAAAGACTTTGGAATAGAAATCTTATTAATAACGTTTTATTCAGAGTCAGAACTTGATGACATGAGATTCCTACATATTTATAAAAACACATAAAAATATAAAGTATTTTATTGACCGAGCGAGCGAAGCGTCTTTGCTTCAAGTCCGGCAAAATTTGTTTTCCTCTGTCAGTTTGTTGGTACTCCTCTAATTGGTATTTTACAACCGATCTGGACGAAACTTGGTATACAGGTTTTACGACTTTTTTGTCGTCGGGGATTTTTGATTGAATGGGTACTTCCTCCAAAAACGGGCAAAAAGAGGGCTACTGGATATCGCCGCCTTATGAGATCTGATTTCTATGGTTCGTTTTTATTTGAAGGGTAATAACTTTAAGTTGGTCTCATGAAAATCTAGTGAAGATCCGATAAGGATCTTTAGCGCGATGAGCAGAATAGTTCCTCAAAAATGCAGTAACTTGCTCACTTTTAGATTTCAACCAGTATTGATGGAGCACCTGGTACCACCTTCTCAATACAAAACTAGAGAATTCTGAAAATAATTATCAGAATTCTCCAAAAGGAGGCTCTAAATTAATAAATTAATGTTAGTTTTAAAATAAGGTCACTAGATGGCGCTACTGTGCACAGCTAAATCGCGCTGTCGTTGTCGCTCGCCAAATGGTTAGATCCCGCGAACATTTTGTGTGACTGAGTTTTGTTAGGTGTACAGTAGCTTCAAAATAGTCTCGTGTTTAACAAATAGTAGGTAGTTGGTTAGTTGTGGGTTGGTTTATGTTTGATTAATTATCGTCTTGCTACTTGCGATTAATTTTTTGGCTAAGCGTGATAGCTTCAATCAATTTTCCGAATGCTTTGACTACCCAAATTTACCATGTTTTTGAAAATAACCTGTTAATGATAACCTCCGTTTTTTTTAAGTCGGTTAAAAATAACTGTAGTGGTATATTAGTTGTTGCAAAAAAATTACTCGCGAGGTGTACTGTGCTGCCGAAATAAAAAAGGACGTATCTACAGAAATACTCAAACGGAAAAAAAATATTTTGTACTGTTTAAACTATAAGATACTAAGGCAGATGCGTATTTTAATAGTAAGAATTATTAGTTTTCCATAAAATACTGGTAGAAGCGTCGTAATTTACCGAGAATATGGTTTTTTGGTCATCCGTTTTGCTGATTCCGAATATGTAAATAATTCTATTTCGAAAAAAAAATGTCAGATACGTCTTTTTTCCTTGTGGCGGCAGTACTGTTCGCAGAACTACTAGTAAATATAACATCTGACTTGCTGCGCCGTTCCATGATTGTTCTGCTAAGAATTGGTTTATTCCATGATGATATAAACCAATTCGTAGCAGAACAATTTACTTGAAACGTCTGCTACTACTGCGGAGCGTGCGCGCTTGCTGGCTGTGGGTAAGTGGGAAGCGGGTCTATGGCTCCATGCACTACCATCGTCGAACATATTCACTTTGTTCGACGACATTACTTTCCGCCTCGCCGCTTCCCTGTGACTAGGAGCTCCCTGCTGTTCTCCTCATCGCTGTCACTGTGGCGAAGTTGTCAACATCCTCGGACACCACGGCCTGTCTTGCAGCCGGAGTGCGGATCGCTTAGCGCGGCACGCGAACATTAATGACATCCTCCGACGTGCCCTTGTCACCGTCGGCGTTCCAGCTGTATTAGAACCCAATGGCTTGGCACGCGACCATGGCAAGAGACCGGACGGCATGTCTTTATTTCCACGGAAGGTGGGTACACCTTAAGTCTGGGACCCAACGTGTGTCGATACTCTTGCGCCATCCCATCTTCCTGGCACAGCGTGCTGTGCTGGCGCTGCTGTTGCGGCTGCAGAAAACCTCAAGCGGCGGAAGTATAATAACCTGATCGGTAACTATATTTTCGAGCCGTTTGGGGTTGAGACCATTGGGCCGTGGGGTCCGAGTGCTCATAGTTTGTTCAACGAAATCTCCAACTGGTTGACACTTCCTGTAACCCAAGGGCTGACTTTTACCTTGGCCAGGGGCTAAGCATTGGCGTACAACTTGGCAATGCCGCCAGTCTCTTGGGATCTTGATCTCTCTCTCTTACCAGTCGATAGCGATGCGGAAGAATTTTTCGACGCCATATTTTAGTTTTTTAATAGTTTTAGTTAGTTTAGGTTATTAAATATTATAAAATCGTATCAAATTAAAGATAGTGTCATAATCTCGAATAACAACATTTATTCCTAGCACAATTTGAGAAGAATCTGGTAATGCTTGAAAGATTAAAGCTTAGCCTAAAAGGATTCTATCTTCTTTGATAAATTATAAGCAAAATTGGTAAACTTAGTTACTATTTCTCACGTCTCTTCTTGAATTACCTTATCACGAACTGTGCAATCTTTAAGAAAAACTGTTGATAGTCTGAAATGTCTGACCTAAATATAAGATTATATCCAGACTGACTGATTACAAATCTTTCGAGTTCTCTTTGAACGATAACTGCATCTGTGCCGAGTGAAATACTAAATATATCTCAAGGTTCTGTGCAGTTAAATAATTAATTACATTTATTACAATTTTTTCCTTAATCTGTCACTTATTATGACTTGTTTTCTAAATCAGATTACGCTGAATAAATAACACATCAAATCTCCAATACTGTCACTATCCAAAATTTTGCCAAATCGACTTTTTGATGTCATCAAATCAAATTAAATATATTTTTGTTCTCAAAGAGATGCTACCTTTACCCATTATTAATTTATATATCAAAGAATAACTAAATTGTGCATGAATTCTTACGTAGCACTCATATTCATACTATATAAAAAAAAAATACGTTTTTTGGCGCTCCTGAAAAGTTAACTTCTTTGGATAGTGACAGTATTGGTAGCATGCGAAGTATGTATGTGTATAGGTAAGTACTTGATGTTTCTGCCGCCATTTTTGTCTCAGTAACCGCCACAAACATTACAAAAAAGACAGAACAATGTGCACGATACCATATTAATAAACATACATTTGTATCTCACCCCATAAATTACACAGATAGTGGAACTTTATAAGAAGAAGCGAACAATATGGCACAAGGCAAATATTATTTACCTGAACGTGAGGAGACGACGCCGGCGCATCTGACGTCATTACACGATACATTTACTATTGGACGGTGGAAATGTAAAAAGTTCTAGAAGTCCAACTCCATAATAAAATTATCTTTGTTATAGTTGCTATGTGTGGACGTAAGTCATTTGCGCGAAGTTACCTTTAGTTTTAACTTAACCCTCAATAGATAACTATAAACTTCAGCATGGCTGCCAAATTACTTAAAAAAAAAAAGTGTTAATATATTTCTCTTCTCTGAGGAGTTGAAATAATGTTCCTCTGCCTGTGGGAACCTTTCTCGTTACAAAATGAAAAATCAAATTCGCTCGCTTTTTACTCGGTCGGAGAAGATTTTCTGTATGTCCGTATTGATTGATTGTATTGCGGTAAAGTAAAAATACTTGGAAAAATAACTACCCATTTATTATCTCATTCTGTATGAAAAGTCTTGTATTGTTAAAAGTCCAGCTTTTCATCATTTGCGATTTGTGGTAAACTAGTTTTCAACCCTGTCTTTGCTAGCTTGGAGGTTGCTCATGCTCTTTTTCTGCCTTTTCCAAAATATGCGGTTCTAATGGAATTCCTTTTGATATAGTAGAAAATTGTGTTTTTTCTCGAGCCCCGATAAATTTTTCCACAAGTTATAAATATTGACTGAAGCTGTAACTAAACTGTAATCCATAACTAACTTGTATTGTGCAGTTACACATCTGTAGGTATTATTGTTTACCTCACCAAACAACTAACTGATGTTGTTCTTTAATATAACTAGGCTGACAGGCCCTGCAAATATTAACGTTATCATTTATCGCTTCTCTTGACACATACACGTAGGTATTTCAGTATAATACACACTAAGAACCAAAGAGTAACTAAAGTAGTTACTTGAAAAGTAGATTTGATACTACTTAAAGCATCGGCATTCAATAGTACGAGTATAATATGTTTGATCAGAATTGTGGGAGGTCCCGAGTTACGCTATGACAACTTGGGACATAAGCTAAACTTTTCATCCAGCAAACTTCTTGCAAAGGTTGGAATTCTACCCATGGCGGACTACGTCAAGCTAGAATATAAAAAGACTTAATAGAATTAATAGAAAAACTACTTACAATTAAAGTTGTACCTACCTATAAGCGCAAATAACTTTAACACGAAGATACACGACCGGTACACATGTGTACCAAAATGAACCTACACACACATACACACACACATCCTCACACACACACACACACACACACACACACACATCCTCACACACAAACACACACACACACACACAAACACTTGTTTGACGTTGTTAACGCTACAATGGCGGCGTGAGGTACCGTTTCACGTCCTTATGTCACAAACGTGACTACGTTTAAAATGTTGTATTTTTGCTACAGACTTGTTATGTCATGAAATGTGTAAAAAGTTCTATTGAATGCGTTGTCGGTTTTTTAATTTACGAAATGTACTAGGGCCGAATAAGGCTGGCGTATGTACTGTATTTTTAAACTACTTGGAATATGACCTTGATACGGAAAAGATTCATGAAGTAATTCCAATAATTACTAGAACAAAAAACTAATTTGAGTAATTTTATGGAGCTCTCTATGTCAATATAAAAGGTAGCAGTCTATATCTTCAATGACAACATTTTTTCTTTTTTGACTCACTTCCAAAGAGGAGATTTTCAATTCGATTGTTTATATTTTTTTTATATATGTTCGGGCATAACTCCGTCATATATAGGGTGACTGGTAATTAGTGACCGATACTCATGATAGCAAACCACTTTTACTATGGAACCAAACCTGAAGTCGCGAAAAAAAAATCTGCTGCTCCGCAGATTTTTTTTTTGCGAATTCAGATTTGGTCCCGTAGTGAAAGTCAGTTAGTTACTTTAAGTATCCGTATATAGACGAATTTGAACAAATAAAAATTGTTTGTATGCTCTCGAAGTGGGCAATGGGACCACCCATTGCCACCAAGTCAGAATCTGATGAGGGGATCACATCTATACCGATTTGGGTATTTTTTTTATGGAAACTCGTGCATTTGCTCTCGGAAAGCACCATTTGGTGAAGTGGAACTGATGAGGAACACCACTTGCGATTCGATTACTTTGATATGGTTGCTAAGCAATTTATGCTCGTCACAATGAATATGGTGTTGGTGACTTCTATTGACTCTTCGTTCTTCGAATATTTCGTAAAAAGTGATGAGCAGTTGACATTAGGCTATTGTAACTTAGATAAATTACAAACTGACCCACTGAAAACTGGAACATAAAAACTTTTTTACAAAAAAAAAAAAACACTGCAAAGTGAAAAATAACTTTAATTTCGGAAGTCGGTGGCAAAATACGAAAATACAGGTCCAAAAACACCGACTTTCGAAATTAAAGTTATTTTTCACTTTGTAGTGTTATTTTTTTTTTTTTGTAAAAACAATTTTATTTGCATTCACACTAATTGTTTACGCCATTATGGAGGAATAAAAATCGAACTTAATTTGTTTTCTGAAATAAAAGCATAAAGGTATGCAAGACTAGATTTATGAATTCAGATGTTACTGAAACATGAATCCAAAACAGCATCGTTTTAAAGTCCTAAAACTATAGACGTGTATCCAATACATAAGTTAACAGCTAATAATATCGTTAGATACATCTGCCAACCTCAACCCCAATCCTTGATTTCTTCACTTGTGACATACAGACTTACAAATTAGAAGCACACGACGCGTACGCGTTTTTCGTATTCATTGCTAACCGATTCTATCACGATTTTCATGCTTTTTTTATTTGAACATGAAATACAATCAATAATGGATGAATTTCTCTGCACGTTACGACACAGTCAAAAAATCTTAGACTGTTTAAATCTTGTGGTCTCTTCTACATCTGTGTCACCTTTTCTATCATTGCTGTTTTATTCTGGGCCTCAAGTCTGCTATTACAATAGTATCAGAATGGTCTGTCATTGATTTCATAATTGTTGATTTTGACAAGTTTTGTAATCTACTAATATAATGGCGTCATTATGACTTTCCAATGGTCAACCACTGACACTCCATTGAAAGAAATGGCTTAAAATGGTAATCTCTTGCATAATGTTAAAAACAATGTTACTAACAATGTATGAGTTGGCTCGAAATAAAGTTTATTCTATTCTATAATGACAAATGAAAGACTGACGTATGCAGTAATCTGCTAAAATTTTGACAGTTCCTTTGATCAGTACCACGATTCTATTACGAGATCTACCAATGATCGACCATTAAGAATTTAGCAGATTACGAACTTTTAGCAAAATGACCATGGGATCGTGTTGGAATGTCGAATTAATAAAAAATAGCAGACTTGGGGCCCTGACTACTTACCTACTTAGCTTGCTAAAAGTGCAATGGCTGCACTTCTCATGGTAAATAATGGTTTAGTTTACGTAGTAACTATTTAGTAATCTGTGGTTTAGTGGCCCTATATTGGCCAGTTGTTCAACGGCTATAGAAGAAAGTAATATTAATTTTGAAATTTGGTAAAATAATTAATTATAAAACTATTGTAGATACAGAAAAAGACTAAGATAATACTCTTACAACATCACAATGTTATTATTTTTATTTATTAGATGTAATTAGAAACACACATGTAAAAGATAACCTAAAAATATCACCAATCATCGATAAATAAATAGATAACAATCACGACTATCATGATGTTATTATTAACATCATAAATGTAGGTGAAGTTTCACTTCACGTTGCGTCATTGGCAACTGAACTGATGTCTGAAGGAACTAAAAAGAAAACAGTCACTCACGTTTCCATTAGAGCAAGTAAAGAGAAGAACGAGGAGCTTTTATTGATATATTGTAAGGTAATAAAAACAATATTAAAAAAAAAACCGACTACACAAACACATGACATAACTTAAAAGAGAAAAACAAGTATTAAATTACCTATAAGCTATTGAATTTTGGTATCACAGGCGGGGACAAACAAAAGTTACACCATACGAGTATTTTAGGTTATTGGTTCAAAATTCAAATTTATAATTTATTGAAAACAGAAAAACAAGCATTACCTATAATTATAGATAATACTTGTTTTTCTCTTTTCGGTTACGTGTTTGTGTAGTCGGGTTTTTTAAATATTTTTTTTTTTCAATCTTTTTAGGTTTTATTTATATTTTGTATTTCCAGATATAATACATAAATAATAATATATATACTACGGATATTTATCAATTATTTAATTAACCAATATTGACTTTTTAAATTTTATTAAACTTTTTAAATTTAAACATATAACATATTATATATTTTTGTAATCCCCTTTTAATTTGCTTTATTTTAACACCCTACTCGATAGGTTTGGTATTTTTTTTTATCAACGTATTACTATTTCGCTTCAAAAATCCGCCATTGTTTTTTTTTTTTAATAACAATATAACAATACCTTAATTGACGAAATCCATGCAGCCGTTTGGTAGATACGAGGTAATAAAGAAATTTACAAACATACAAGATACGCGCGAAAAACATAACCCTTCCTTGGCGCAGTCGGGTAAATTATATATATATACTCAAACTCCAAAACTTAACAAATATGATGCGCATCTTCGTCATTACCACACATAACTTTCTCAAAAAAAAGATGTGATTATTTTTCATTTATATCTTAATCAGAAACTAAAAGTAGATAATGTTGATTAAAATAGGGGGGTATACAATTTTGGATTCCGATAACAAATTATATTGGACAACGAAATGCTTTATGTGAATCCAGTTTAGGCGAAGAAATAATATTTTCAAGTTAGATAACATCTCTATGGTTCTGTTAAGAAAAACCACCTGTCTAACTTCTGACACCCTTAAAAGCGATCTATCGGTGCGGTGAGACAGTGCTCAGGCGCACGCGAGTGTCTCCGCAAATAGCTCACTATTGAGCAGCACGTTAATATTCATGAGCGACGGATAAGGACGACTAATTAGCGTAACATCTTGCTGCTTATTCAATTTACCAGAATATGGTTTTTTTGGTCATCCGTTCTAAGATGAATGAGAAGATTTTGTGAACCTCCTTGCGAGATTTAGGAATCAATTAGAAGACATTGTGGAAATAATTCAGGGAGTTGGTAATAATCTTGATTTTAAAGAAATGAATAAAGATATGAAAATAAGTTTTAAGCACGTGCAAATTCTTGACCATTCAACCAAATATTTTTCTGTCACCTCTGACCTAGACTAGAGTCAAGAGCTAACCTATCTCAAATAAAAAAAGCTTTTCGTTTTGGTCTTACGAGGCAAGTGAGAAGAAATCTGGCAGCACCTGAAACTTTCAAAAGATCCTATATAAATAAACCTGTACCTACCCAACGCCTGATGCTATTCCTGTTTACAAAACAAAGATCAGATGATAATATAGTATTGAAAATATCAAAACAACTGTAAAGTTATAATTACGTTAGAATGCTTAAAACATTTTAGATCTCTTTTCATTATGAACTTCCAGCGCCTATTATCAAATACTTACAAAACATTCAAGATATGGCAGTGACAAGAAAAATCTTAATACCCAAGGATTACTATTGACACTCAATGACCTTGACGATTCAACAAATCCATAACTTATATTATTATATGCTTCATACCGATTTACTTTTATATCTCCGTAATTTTATTATTACATGATTATAGCTATAATTATGTTTTTGATAAGGTTTTGTTCTATTCTTGTGTTTTTTGTTCTTTTGTGTGTTTTGTTGTGATGCAGAAAAATAGTAGTATTTTTGGAAGCATGGTGGATGCTTACTCTGAAGCTTGGTTGTGAATTGTTTCAATTCTGACCAGTCTATGTTATGTCGGAGCTCAAAAATAAGAATGTGAAGTGATATAAATTCTAAAGCTACAAAGGTGCTTTCAGGATAGGAAAAAAAAACTAGAGTTCGAACTAGTTTATTGATTTAGGCTAACCAAATACAACCATACTGCACAGCTAATAGGCTGAAACGAAAATGAAATTGCCTAAAGGCACGATAAGAGTAATTCTATAACCTTAGAGACGTCGTAATTTAAAGCGTAGTAAACTGTATTATTTAATTTTAATGTTTGTTCGTTGATTCTTCTCCAGGTGGATAAACAACGGAACATAGTACTACTCCAACCAACCTTGATGATCTAAAACTATTGTCGCGACCACCTCATTAACACTTCATCAATCCGGACCTTAAAATATAATCATCTGAAGTATTTACACAAACTATTGAGTGAACGTTGAACGCATTGAGAAAACGTTATTCAATCCAAAGAAAAACTAACAGAAATAGTTGAAGAAGTAAACTCGATTTTAAATTCAAAAACGAAAGAAGAACTACCGACCTCAAAACAGATCCTCATTTAAAAATCAAGTTTCCAATTTCAAATGTCTGTAGAGACGTGCGTCCGCGCGTACTGACGGTCCTCGACTAGCGATACCTGTGGTTTATCACAACGTCGACTTTTATTTGTATTTTTTTACGCGATAATGGCAACGCCGTAATCAGTCCCACTCGGGTTTCAAGCGTGGATTGACGTAGCGCATCTCTATGCCTATTCACTAGTGTTGTGATTTCAATACAAATACTATTTTACGCGTGTGAGTTATTATATCGTGTGGCTGGACTGAAAAGTTATCGACTGGAGTCGACCTGGTATACTGAATGGTACATAACTTTGAGATTTTCTCTCAAGAATCAAATTTATAGTAAAATCTAAAGGATTTGATGTAATAGTAAGTAGTGAGAGTATAAGTGAAAATACTATCGAACTGGCACGAGGTTTGGCTGATTATTTACGCATTTTACATTTGATTCATATCGCATAATTTACAATTGCCATGACTGAAGTATTGGAAATACTGACGCATTCGTGTTTGATTTAAGAGGGTACCGAGCGCGCATTGGCGCCCTCATCGTTTGTTTGGTTATTTCTTTTATTTTAGAATGAAAATGCAGAAAATAAGCACGTTAAATTGTGCTCCATAAGACTATACGTATTATTTCAAACAATAGTTTTATATTGTCAAGTTTTATTGTAATCCTTAAAACGAAAAACCTTACAATATAAAACTACTGTTTACTATTTTCTGTATTTTCATTCTAAAATAAAAGAAATAACCAAGCAAACAATGACGGCGCCACTGTGGGCTCTTAAACAATTTCGCCGACTGGAAGTTTAAGTTGAAATGAATCTACAAGTTTTACAACTATTGAATTCATGTGAAAGCTTTGTCTCAACCCTCAATATTGATTCCAATAGGAATAATAATTCTTAAAATACACATACGATTTTTATTAATGACAGTAATAGTTCCCTATATAACTATGAATACAGGCATGAATAACTGCAATATTTTTCACGCACTAACACGTAAACATTAACACGTGGATGAGTGTTCTTTCACGGTACTATGTTCAATCAACGAGTTAGGATTAGACGGCTGTAGGTTTATGACTGAAAAAATAAACACACAAGTAAGTGAATTCATTATTTCGACTTGACCTAATATACCAAAGCATTATTCATAAATTAACATGAATTTACACCATTATATATGCCTGAGGTACCTACTTATGAAACCGTCCTCAAAATGCATCATTTTCCTGTGATCGTTATGTCTGCTTCTAATAACAAATATACCTTACCTGAAAGGCATGCACTACTAGACAAGACACTTAAGAGGCCGACGAAGCATGCGTAGTTCATACAAACGGAATACCAATATAATTTGTAAATCAAACATATTCTTAAGGTAGTGTGTATTTGTTCCGATTGGATTACAGAATATCTAGGTTCCCAAACATATAATTTTGAAAGGACACTGATTTGAATACGAGATACGAGGACTTTAAAATTTCTATAGAAAACTTATTTTTCTCATATTTCCTGTTTAAATCAATGTTATTATTTAATATATATTTGGGAACCTAGATATTCTGTAATCCAATCGGAATAAATACACACTACCTTTAGAATATGTTTGATTTACAAATTATTTTGGTATTTCGTTTGTATGAAATACGCATGCTCCGGGGGCATCTTAATAAGACCTCTTCTCGGTTAGCATTCAGATACATTTGTAACCCTGTGATAATAGGTACGTTATGTAGCTTCGTTTTAACGCGTAGCCCGTGCCTACGAGGCGAGAGTCGTAGCACAACTTGAAACGGCTGAAAGTTGGTACCGTAGCAAAGTTAACCGCTTTCAGTATTGTTCAAGTACCTACATATTATGTAATAATCTTTGAGTGATTCCGCTATCCTATGCTATTATCATAGATCAACTATCTAAGATAGCTACGACAGTTTGAAATTATTGCCACCGCCACCGTCAACGAGAAACGAGATTATTCGGACTCAATGTGACGTGCCGTTGACGGACGTGCGGTGGACACGCGGCCATAGTGAAACTCTACTTCGGAGCCGTCATTTCGCTTTTGTTGATGCTCCGCTGATGTGGCGATAGACCAACGGCCTTACTATCGGTTAGCTTATAGTGTCATGATTGTGATAGTATTTCACGAACAACTAGTAGATACAATTCTACTGTAGAACGTACAATAACTACACATTTTAGAAAACCTTTTACAGCTATCATTATAGTATTTCCTGTTTCAGTACCTACCATAGTTTTATTATAAAGTTATGTATATTAATAAGGTCTTTTTGTCATTATACCAAAAATGAGTGTGTTATTCCTTAAATGAAGGCGATTTGTAGAATATTTCCGCAATTCATAGAATAAATGTAAAAATGTTCACAATGACCAGAATCTCGAAGGACCATTTTTGAGTTTAACTATATCCTTCGCTAACTTTAGTATTGCAGATATTTCATTTACGAAAATCATTAATGAGTAGATTACAACATGTTATAAAACAGTTGCTAAACACAAGCTTCCTCGTCATATCTTCAGATAATGAAATCTTGAATTTATCAAGGAAACGTATGCAATTACCAATTAATCACTGTAAAACGTACTAATCAATGAAAAGATATAGCGTATAACCTACTTATTACTGGCAAAACAGATCATAATCTCTGGTAATGTACTAAATTGTGATAATTTCACTACCCTATGATGACGCCAGAGTAGGGAAACATAACTTATGTTAATATTACCTGGCTGTTAGCAACGCCTTTCTTATCAACTGATATTTTATCGTCACAGATATTTCTTGGTACTTTCGTGACGTCAAATGTAAGAATCCGTCATTTCCCACTCGTCCACCCACAGAAGTGTAAACCACTTCATTTCTTTTTGCTTCTTTCCATCTTTACTGTTACAAGGAAGTCAAGTAATCACTAGGTCTTGCATTAGTACCCACATGTTGTTTAGGCATAAGTTCTTATTGTTACCATTTTCGGCTTCGGTATGTTAATTCTTCTTTTAGGCCGGAACTTATCTTTATTCTAACCTATCGCAGTCCATTGGTAGAAATTGGCTTGCCCAAATATCGTGTTTTCGTTTCCAGTGTTCCATATAGTCTGGTCCATATTCCATGCAATCAGGAAAATAATCACCAAGTTTTAACTAAAATCTTCTAAGTAAGTAATAAAATAGTTACTTACACATTGTCATATTGTCTCTAACTTACAAAGTTTTTCACCAACCTTGTCCGCTTTCATGGTTGTCTGCTCATCATCGTATAATTGATTGCGACCTTTAACGCCTTTCGTTACGCGTAAGTTAATGAGGGTTACCTAGAAGAAGTGTTTCTTAGTAATTTTCTTGAAATGAAAGTATAAAAGTGTCATTATTAGGTGTCAGTGTGGCCATTTAGATCACGAATAATATAAAAATGATTTTGAAACTGTTTTCAATGAGTTTCCAGTATATTTCTAAAACCCTAAACGTTGAGACAATTAAATAGTCTTGATGACAATGTAATGACAAATTATCTTCCTCGGTTATCCATCACATATCGAAAGAGTTTGTAACATCTCATTAGAAAATTGTTCTACCCTGATTTTAACACAATTAACTTCAAATCCACGTTTCTGCATATGTTTTGTAAACTAAAGCCTTTATAGTAACTTCAGTCAGCTTCGCTAGCCTATGTGAATGTATTAGCATACAAGCTACGTCGTCGTTCTCTGTTTCACGCTACTTAGAGCAATTAGTTGAAACTTTGACCGACAATACCCAGACCAATGTGGAGATCCGCATAAGAAAAAAGATGGAAAAATGAACGTAGATCACCATCTTGTCTGTGCATTTGAGATTGTTGTTGATAATGAAATTAATATTCTTAATGCCTGTTGCACATACTTTGTTAGAGAATATGTTCAATCACAACTGTGTTAAAAAGCAGTGCCAGCAATCTTGCAAATGGTTAATATTAATAGTAAAGCAAATGGAAACTAATACCATCACAATCCAAAAGAAAGCATTGAGGAGATTAGGTTGTAGATGATAGTAAAGAAAGTATTGAAAAGAAAGAATAAAAAAAAAAACTAAAATCAGCAGCCGGGATAGTAACAGCACACTCCAACTTGATCAGAATTATAAAGCGTAGCGCAACGACGCGGCGACGTCATACAAGCACGACAAAAATATGTGTCAGTGTGATAAATTGATCATGTAGTATCTAGTAACCATTGGAATTCGTGACATCCATATTATAAAGTAAAATCGTGCCTTCGAATTGGTTAGATATTTTCAGGGTAGTCCAAAGTATTTGATGACGTTGATACAATAAACAATAGTAGGAGTGCTTAGCAGGAACATGAGTCTAGGAGAGAGTACATTTAAGTACGAAACACTTTTAAAGTGATATAAAATGTATTATGTGGTGTCCTTTAGTTAAGTGATTTCACTGCTATGTATAATTAAAAGGCCTTCTAGTAATTTCATCATACATGATAATAAAGCGATCGCTTTGTGTGTAATAACAAGCCAAATACGAATCCAAAACATAACTTTGCCCATAAACAAACTACTGTTGCTAAAAAAGAAAATAAACTATTTTTATTGAAAATTAGTCAGGCTTTAGATTGCCATCGCTGGTCATAAGCGAATTTTGACTATACAAAACCTCACAAAAAATAAATACGAAAACACCACATTGGAAATGGTTACAATTCCAACAATTGGCCGGGACGCTATTGTACAGACTGATGACGTAATTTCACAACGATGTTACGATCAGTAAGCTCTCCTTGTTCATAATTATTGTTCTAATTGCTGTTTGCCACTCTTTAACTTGTTACACTTAATTATTGCAGGCCTGGCGCCCCAGCCAAGTGTTTATTTTTAATAGCGAAGTAACGTTTTGTTGGAGACAATTGCACAAAGTCAAGTATTGTAGGGTAATCGTAAAATATTCCAGTAATCTCCTTCTTTGTGTCCTATGTAAATGTTGGCATTAAAGGAAATAAAAAGAAATAAAGATCCTATGACGCGATCTCTGTTTCGTATATTATTTAATGGTTCTAATATTACATGTATTAAAAAAAATACCTGTTTAGGGAGTCTAATAATAGCCCAAACTTAATTTAAATATCAGTATTTATGGAGAAGAAAAATATAACGAAAACATCCTCCGTATACTCGTAAGTCGTAACGCATAAGGCACATAACGCATAAGTATTGTGTAATGGCAACTAATAGAGACCTAATTAGAAACACAAAAATAAGTACTTAACTCGAGTAATGACACGGGTTACTACGAGTTACCGACTTACGAACTTATTTGTATACCGACTTATTCATAGTTTTGACCAAGAACGAACCTACCATGGTGTAGCAAACATTTATTATATGTAGAAAGAAAATAATAATAGAAAGTAGAGATTTTATAAGAATTTGAAATGGAAACCTTAAATCCAGCGTTTAATTTAGATTCAAAAGCCTCGCGACTCTTGATCCCCAAGCTGAATTTAAAATCGCACCAAAATATTTGTCAACTTTATAAATATAACATCTGACTTGCGAACATAGTCGCATCACCTTGAAAGTACTCCTATCAGCATCTATCTTAGACGTGACAGCTTATCACTGAAATAACTGCTCCATCTTCAATAACTTGTCTAAGTTCTGATAACTGTGTCACACCTTATCAGACACAAATCCCTTACAAAATGTTCATCTTTCACGTATCCTGTTTCAGTCAGTATTTTGGTAGCTTGATTATTTGCTGCATTGAAGTTGTGAAATTCGTTTTAGTTTTTAGGAATTTTGTAACAAGAAGCAAATCCTTCCTCATTTAGTAATGTTACAATGATAAAAATTTAAATAGAACTTAAAATTCCAAAGAAATTCAAGAAATATTATAGATATCTTGAAAAAGCACCTTATAACACGATTCCTACCGGCTTCGGATCAGCAACTCTACAGGTATTGAAAAATGCCACAGTCAATAGTGTCTAGTATTGCCAAAAATATGGTTAAACTATGGGTATTTTATTAACCATAACATTCAAACGACAAAAATGCCTATTATTAGCTTGGAAATTACACCAACAACAAAAAAAAATTCTGAAATAACCAAAACCAAGCCAAAACGTCATAATTGAGAACTAAAAATTCCTACAATAGCGATCCCGTCTTGACGTCACTTTAGGTCACGTGGCATCGCTTGATATGGACGAGAGCAAGCCGATGTGCAACGGGTTACGATAGAGACAGATATAGAAAAAATGCGTCAGTGAAAACGAGATGGAGAAGTATTGCATATTTTATTTAGTTTTCACTTGTTCAACTGTATTGTATTCGATTCTTTAAATTCCTATACTTAATAATTTTAGAATGATAGTCTCTAATTTAGTTGACTTTATTTCTCTAAAACATTATTTGGTTTGTGTAGTGATAACGTCTCTTTGGTTCTGCTATTTGACGTTAGATGGCGTTAAATGAAGTAAAGAAAAGACTTTTATTTTTAAATTAGTACATTCTTTTTTACTTGATAAGTAAGTAACTTAAGACCGGCTTTGTCTTGGCTTCTCTCTTACAAAATTCACACCTTGCAGCTGATATCTTCTCTATTATATTTCAGTTATTAGTATTCAACATATTGCTCGGTTAATATTTCTCACGAAACCACAAAGAGAGATAAAACAAAAATTCTAAATGACATAATTTATGTAAAAAATTCCGACATTGTTAAGAGAGATAATAAGAAATGTACACATGGAGTTATCCTGGTAAATAACCTTATACAACGAAAAGCTTAGATACGTACGTGTTACATAATGCAACAACTACCCAAAATCAAAATCTTTAAAATCCTTTTATCGACGCGTGATAACGATAAAAGGTACACATTTTAAAATCTGTCGGCCGAGCTCTTGTCACGATAAAACTGATTGTGGCTGACGAATGACCTCGTCAAGACGTTAAACCATCAAGCATGAAACAACCGTAGCTATCCCTTGAAATTACGATCTGTAACTGTCCAAATAGTGTGTCATTATTTAATTACTGATTGAATTCAAGTTCCGGATCACAGTAAAACTAATCATCATTGTCATTGATGACCTTTTCCATATTAGCTTTGGAACATAGTTGAATAACACAAAATATAATATTAAATGGAACTTTAGTTAGTTCTGGTTGTAGCGAATATTCGAAAGAATTAAATTATTCAACAGGTCTCGTAGTCATGGCAGGCGCATCACAGTATGACCTGTGCAAATATTTATTATCCATGGGTTAACTTAATTTGCAATATTATTATATTGGTAGTTACATTGCATGAAACAACAGATGTAAAGTTCAGAAAAGACAGTAATGAAGAGAATGAAGACACGACAATGTTGATGAAAACAGAACACAGATGATTTGGATATATTTAATACCAGTGTTTCTCGGCTTAAGCATTTGTTGGTAAAAAGCTTCTTTACAAAAAAGTAACGATCGTGTACCTACTATTTATTTTAAATTTATGTTATACGTCTTTTGTGTCGACCTTTTTGGTTTTTGT
The DNA here is from genome assembly GCA_948252095.1 of Dicycla oo. Classification (NCBI taxonomy): domain Eukaryota; kingdom Metazoa; phylum Arthropoda; class Insecta; order Lepidoptera; family Noctuidae; genus Dicycla; species Dicycla oo. Next base: position 18,519,162 of record OX411736.1, on the reverse strand, counting down.
TTTAGTGTTTATCAGCAGAAACTTGTAAATGGCCTTTAATTTGACATATTTTAAGACCACTGTAATAAGTTAGCTGTATTCCTGTAAATTTCCAAAAATAATAAAATAAAATTTAAAAAAGGGCTGAAAGCTGCATATCCTACTTCTCTTATCTTAGTAATAATGTAATGGTTTTCACACCTTCATTACGCAAAGTAAACAAAAAAATAAGATATCAATTAGTTGAAGTGTGGATCTTGTCATTACAACAGCTTGATATAGGCAATTGAACCCAGAAGCGATTGATTCACTGTGAGTAAACAAAGGTATCAATGCGTCTGTAATATCTATGATTTCTAGGTTAAGCGTGTGAGTCAGGTTTTCGAACGAATGATTTATAAAAGGATGGACTCATTTTACGGTATCATTTCCATTCACAGAATCATCACTAAGGTTGTTGGCATTGCTAATTTATACAACGTATCTGTTTATGAAATCTAATTCAGCCCACGATTGTATTCCTTCGTCAAAACATTGATGAATCTACCTTCATAGTCTGATTCAGGTCTCCGAAATTTTGGAAGAAAGAATTTTTATATCCAACATCCATCAAATGCAAGCTCTTAAAAATCTAGACTAGTATGTCTGATCCCAAACGATCTGGCAAGTAACCCTGTCTATCTTTAGTCGCATATTATTTTATTATTTTTTTTTTTTTATTGAAAACATCCCACAGTTTATTCAAACGCCGCGCCTATAGGTTAACGAGGTAAACATTTAAAAATTTCTTATCCGTTTTACTAGGAATTTGGATGACTACTTAAATATCGTCAATTCTTCGATATCTTTACACTAATGGATTTAGAATTTGTTTCCAAATAATTAATGTCTACGTTGTTGACGTGACAGTATTAAACGCACAATATTATAATAACACTCCTCAAGCACCTCAGGAAGTGTTGCCCCCTTGTCGCTACGTCACTGTGTGGTAGCGGCCGTTTCCGGGGGCCCATTATTGACTGCGCATGTCACCCCTGCCATTTATCCGTGTATAATATATAACATTGGTTAGGCAGGGGACATAGTTCAGATTACCCAATCCACTTTAGCCACCCAAACCCATAGCCCAATATGTGTTGCTTCCACGTCCAACAATAGACCAACCGGGGGTTGTCCTTGGGTGCACTTGCACAGTGCATACAGGGATAATCGTCGGTTGAAGCCTCCTCATCATTTTAAATTATTTAAAGGGCCTGCGAGTTGGCTTCGGCTCCTCGTACGCCTTCCAAAGGTCCGGGACCCAAGGGTCCTGAGAAATGTAAAAAAATAATAATATTAATAATGTCCTGGGACATTTCACACACGATCGTCTGATCCCAAACTAAGCAGAGCTTGTACTATGGAAACCAGATAACTGATATACTACATACACTACTTTTTTGTTGTAAATACATACTTATATAGATAATTACACCCAGACTCAGAACAAACAGACATGTTCATGCACACAATGTTTGTCCTGGATGGGAATCAAACCCACGACCTGCGACATGATAGGTGGTATCTTTACCAACCACGCCAACTGGTCTGTCAATTTTTCAGAATTATACTATAATTATTAGACGTACTATATTTTTTTTTCAAAATGATAGTACCTCTTCTAATTACACGAGTGATAAGAAACACTCACAATGGTTTTCACCGACAACGACGCTTCGAATGATATTGCTGCCTCAGCTCAAATCTGACAAATTTACGACTGCATGTCACTCAGATGCATTTATCTTATCTCGTCATATCATGCAGCGGTATTTATGTGCCCATAACACGTTTTATCTGTCGTTTATTTAAATATTTGCCCGTTACACTTATGATGTTTTTTTTTATCATTAGTCAGTCTAAATTATAGTCACACTCATTTTATTATATTTTGTGGATTATCTTAGTTACTTTTCTGTAATTTTACTTAAATTTAAAACTATCATATACAGGGTGTATCACAGACGAGTGATCAAACTTAAGGGCGTTAACGCTTAACTTAAACATCGTAATCGTAAACAAAAATCACTCATCCCATACATTTGGTCAAGTAGGTATTGAAGTGTTGTATGGGACAACATTTTTTTTTTACGATTACGATGTTGGTCCCTGGGAAAAAGTTGTTCAGTTTGATGGTCTGTACCACACCCTTAAGTTTGATCACTCGTCTGTGATACACCCTGTATATGTCCATACGTAACTGAGCAGTAGTGGCCCAGTGGTAATGGAGTTACGAGATACGAGTTAGGTAGTGAGTTCGAACCCAGACAGGCACTTAACTTTCTGTAATTTATTTTCATCACCACTGCTCTCAAACGGTGAAGGAAAGTATGGTGAGGAAATCGGCATATCCTTGAACCAAAAAACTTTTAAGCAAAAAATAAAACCGACTTCCAAAACAAAACACTACAAAGTAAAAAATAACTTTAATTTCGGTAGTCGGTGTCTTTGGTTTTGTATTTTTGGTTTCTGCCACCGACTTCCGAAATTAAAGTTATTTTTTACTTTGTAGTGTTTTGTTTTGGAAGTCGGTTTTATTTTTTGCTAAAAAGTTTTTATTTTTCACTTTTTAGTTGTGGAACCTACCCCACACAAATTCGAATACATAATTGAGCACAATAATTGTAGACATAGCCATGTAAATAACAGTGATAGGAAGTTATTAAAACATCATCACATCATCCACATAAAATAAGTGGGAAATATACGCATTATTGAAGCTATCTCAAAAACTCCCCAAGCAAAGTTAATAAAATTTATATGGGACCACCTCGGAACAAAACAAAAAAAGAATTTTCCAAATCGGTCTATCCGTCTTTGAGTAATCGCGTAACAAACATACAAAAAAAAAACATACAGACGAATTGAGAACCTTCTCCTTTTGGAAGTCTGTTAAAAATTTAAAGACATGTGACATCCAGCAAGCCTCACTGGACCCTCGTGGTGGATTACGGCCGACTCCCTCTCACAGAGAGGAGGCCTTTGTCCCAGTCCCAGCAGCAGGAACGTTATAGGCTTATTATCCTTATGTGCAGACGTGTTTGAACTGTCAAATATTTGGAAACCCGATAACCAAAATGACTCAGTCATTACCACCTTTCCCAAAAGGGCATTACCTCTGCCTATTCAGATAAATAAAACCACGCATCATACATCACAAACAAATCCACTAGGTGACACAACAATACACAATTGATCTTTTCAATATATCCACCATCAAACAAAGTACCAATTTCAGTGTAATTGTGGTTTGCTACAAATTCTGTGCCATTGTCTCGTTTTATGGTAACATTATTGACACCGTTTGGCCCACAAATATACTACTATTTGTTGATGCTTATTCGTCTGTTGTCTGATTTTTCCTGTTTACTGTATGTACTCCTAGATTTTTTTTGTAATAACAATATATTTCTAAATTAATACGTATTCCCATCATTATTATTGCTTAATCATAGTGCTCAATATTAAATTATGGAAGCTACAATATTGTATTGATGAACCTATAATATATGATTATCTGGAGTAACTGCAAATTCTTTATTATTATCGACCACCACTCAATTTTGGCAAATAAATATAAGAATAATGTGTGCTAGCTAAATATTATCTACTTCCACTTTCTAGCAAATAACAAAAGCTGAAGAAGAGTTTCGACCTACTTGTGCGTGACTAATTACCCATTATTATTCTAAATTCCTATCTACTATTGTTTTAACTTGGTTACACATTAAAATAGTTACCTATTCTATTTCTCCACCTGGCATTTACTGCTACTTACGCACTTAGGAAATTATTAACCTGCCACACATATTGGTTTCCACTTCCATGACTAATTAGAAAACCCGGATGATTTTTTACCTGTTTAGCTTTAATTTAGTACAATAATAAAAATATTTAAATCACCATTGGACTGTATAGCATCACCTTGACCAATTTCTTTCGTTTTTTCCTCTAATCGTTTATCATTAGCTTTCGAACTAAAATCATGGCCATGGTTTTTGCTTTCAATAGAATCTAAAACAACATTATTTGCAAAATATTTTCGACCTTGCTATTCGGTTGACTTGCCTTGCCCTAATTGACTCCGAAAAAAATGGGTGGCAAAAATATGGGCAACTATTTTTCTATCGCTGGCGTTATTGGTATCATTGTGTTTGATCCTTTAAATAACTATAATTATCAACGACCTCCACACAAATCCTCTTTGGAAGAGAGGCTTTCAGCAATGGAAACATTACCTATAGCTTGTGCTTTATAGATTGTGCTTTGCTTGATTATGCTAATATCAACGCCTAAATCTAGTGTTTCTACTCAATTTCCTATTTGTCGACCTTCTAAATCCTATGTCTCTAGTTCCTTAATGATTAAATCATTGTTTACAGTAACAAATCGTTTACGTCTTTAGTAATCACGTGCAGTGAAACAGACCTGTTAAGACTTTCTCACGTAATAAAATGTAATTATCTGTATCACGTGGTTTTGGTCACATGGCTATTTGCTATACTTGCTGGAATCGATATGAACTGTGCTTTGTTACATTGAGAAAATGGGATAGATGAGTCAATTCTTTTAGGACTTCATGTGATTTTCATTTAGCTGCCATAATATGCTGTGGTAGAAATCAGTTGTTATGCATTTTGGATCAAGTCTAAGTTACTAACACATAGTGGGTTAAAACGATCTAAATAGAACTTAAATCGGAACCAAAATAGCATATGAATCCTAACTAATATTATAAATGCGAAAATGAGTTTGTTTGTTTGTTACGATTTCACGCTAAAACGGTTATACAGATTTGGATGAAATTTGGTATGGGTAAACCATGACCTGGATTAGGATATAGGATACTTTTTATCCCAGTAATACGTTGCCGTGGGATAATTTCCGACATGCACACAGACGAAGCCGCTGGCAAAAGCTACTAATAACAGTAACAAAATAATATTGTCATACTGACCTTGTAACAATCATAATTATTATTATATATTTGTAACATCTAAATATAAATCCACTATCGCTTCAGTTTCATCCTTTTATCCCAAAGAACACTTATCGTGAATTCGACACAATATCATTTATCAGCTAAGCTGCAAACATCCTGAAAACCACAGTCACAATCTTCATTTATCATCATTCATCTGTCAAAACTTAATCAATCGATTAAACTGGTTGTGTTTGAGCCCTAACTGATACTGGTAAGTGGCTCGTATGAAAATATAATAAATTCGAATATCATCTACTGGATTTAGATCCTTGTGAGTAGTATTTTTATCGGTTTTCTCTTCATCTTAAGCTTTGAAAGTATATGTTGTTCCTTTTCCACCATGTCTTCTTTCAACACACACAAATTGGCCAGCAAAATTTAACTCACTGTCAATAAAATCAATAAAATATCAGTTCTTCTTTGTCGTGACAAAGAAGAACTGATATTGTATTCTTTTAATTTTAGTGACAATTAATGCTTGCTTGCTACCTTGCGTCTTGGCTTCTCCGTTGCAAAAAGTTATGTGTCCAAGTTTAACAAAACCAACTCTCATGCAATTAACTCGAGCACTTAGCATCGCCAAGGTCATTATATTAAACATTAACTTAAAACGTCATTGCTGTAAAATTATTTTCATCTGTGAGCTCTCTCACATATTATTTATCAAGATTGTATGACAAATTACATTTCATAGAACTTTTCTAATTTTTTCTTTGTTACCTTCATCTAACCTTGGTTACTCTTTCGTTTGATTCGATCAATCTTGATACTCTTAGTTTTGGCTTCTGATATTATCAACTTTTCATTCAATAAATATTGTACGTTTTGGCTGAAATTGGTGTTATTACTTCCAATGATGGATTCTCTAGGATAATGGTGTTTAATGAGATTGAATGATGGTACTTACAACAAGCTACATCTATTGCTGCACACTTGTAAGTTTGGAAACTATAAATTCAACATAAATATTTACTTGCTTGCTGAAATGGAATGTATTGTTGATAATACGACCAAAACTGATTTCCATAAAAATTACGGTGGGACCTTCCAATTATAAAATTCTATTCACACTAAATTTTCAGTCCGTAAAAACTACAAATAACAATTTACTACGCAAACAATATTGTACTGGAATTCCAATTAACAACGAGCATAGTTAATTTTGTAACCGTCAAACTTACGCACAACTATTGAGCGCCAACCAATCACAATTGACATATGTAATGTCACAGATATAATGTGTATGATGTGGCCAATGGGCGGCCATCAATGGTGTTCATGGTAACTTAGAGAACTTAAGTATGATAAGGTTGGAAAACTAGGGTAATAGGAACTGTAACATTGACTTTAGTATTTTAGTTAAGAGGTTTTCAAGTGTAAGAATGTTGAAGGCCGATAAACAATAAAGTTCATTCAGTAAGTATTAACGTGCTAATCTGAATTAACTCGGTAATACAGTAAAAAAACTAACTAAAATTAAGCATAGGGCTCGTTTCTGGAAAAGTAATAACATAAAAACCAGTTAACGGAAAAATCCATGTAGCCCACATAATTATATTATCTTTGTAAGATTCACTTTCAGTGAAGTAATCGTAAAGATAACAGACAATGTTGATGGAAGTCTTGATAAATCGCTGGAGATACAACTGGAATGCAGAAAGAAACATATATATAATTATATAATGAATGAGCATACAGTGAATAAGCATGATTATGGATCTTACGACAAAGGTCTCTTTGTGAATAGGGTTAAAAGAGAAGAACTTTATCCTGCAGTGAAAGAGACAGTACACAGTCAAAAAAATATTAACGTAGAAAATAGAAAGAAAAAAAGAAACAGAAAAAGGATTACTCTACAAAATATAGAACACCACTTTCGCAGAAGTCTTCCGTCTTAGGCAACACAGTACAACTGCCTACCCACAAAATATACATAAACGAAACAATACAACTAATTTCGTCATTCTAGAACGTTACATAACATAACAGAGGCACTGAAAGACAAACTCATGAAGCTGAAGCTAATACAGTTAAAGTAATTGACGTTATTACAGGTATAATGCTCAGACATGACGCGTTACTACTTTGTATAGAACTGTTATGTGGCTCATTGTAAATGCATGGACTTAGGTACGGCAATTGTTGTCGAGTGCATCCTTCTGTTGGCACATTCAAATGCTTTGGACAGATCGGACAAGATCATAATACGTTTAATAGGCGTATTGTTTTACTTATTATTACATTCATCATCATCTACAGCTTTTGGTAACGCAATTTGAGTTTCCACCCTTGCAATTCTTTCCTGCCTTGCATCAGTCTTGTTTAGTTGAATTAACTATGTTCACCTTACTTACTATCTGTCTTCACAATACGCTTCCCGTGCCTAATTTTGGCCGCGGTTCCAATAAGAATCTACTTCCCGTTACCATAATAATCTTGTTATGGTAAAAACGACTCGCCTTTTATCCCGATTTAGTGAATATTACCGGGCATTGGTCAGCAAATCCTGTAACTAAATGTAGATCCACGGATATTTTGCCCTAACATCGTCGTTCATATCTCAGCGATCACCATTAGCAACAAAAGCGTGCGTACTACCTTAAACATAGTACTTATGTATATGTCACTATCTACTTATAACGGAAAACAACAAGTAATATGATTATTTAACTACCTTCCCTGAAGAGAACACGATTCCTACACAATAATACCTATAGAAATCATTGTTAGGAAACGGTGCCAGTCAATATCTAGATAAGTGCATTTAACTGAGATAATCTCCCATGTTATCGTAAATGTGAGTCGGCGAGACGCGATAGTAAGGCTGTTTGGATTAAATCCATCAATCAAATTATATTGAAAGGTCATGATGACCTGTTGGATGGCAACTGCAGGCTCACATCATTTCATGAATGGGTCTTGAAAAGTGATAATTGTGACAATAAGTTTACGTGACGTTATTATAAGCTGTCATCATTATCACCACCCAAGATTGTATAGATAGTGTATGGTTTTCATTATAATAAGATGGGGCTGAATATCACCGAGTGACGTTTTTGCCTTGAGCAATTCAAATTAGTGTAGCTTGTAAAACTATGTATATTTAGTTACGAAAACTTTGAAAGGTAGATTTCAGTATTCAGACATTTAATTAGCTTCTGACTTACAAAGGGTATCGTATTACCCAGTATCTGGGTTGTGGAGGTCAGATAGACAGTCGCTCCATGTAAAATACTGGTTCAGCTGCATCCGGTTAGACTGGAAGCCGACCCCAACATAGTTGGGAAAAAGGTAGGCAGATTGATTGAAATAGCTTCTGAGAAAAATGTTTAAGAAATGCCATGTTTTGCAGCAACTAATTTGTTGATTATATAGATAATGTAAATCAAGAAGTAGACCATATCTTTATCAGTTCTTTAACCCACCTTCTAGAATATTTTTATCGCACTCGACACCTCGTCCTTACCTCGACGACTAGCCTCACTCAAAATAATATTTACATTATTATTGTTTGTGATTTCTTTTGCATGCATGTAGGTACTAGCGACACATTTATCACAATTTATCATACCCTGACATAATTGTGATAAGAATACCTGAGTCTGTGATAATGTTGCCTACAACTTGTATTACTTACCGGAATGTAAGACTCGTGTCGCGTACTCGTATGTTTTTCATTTCTCCCATATTGTCTTTGTCGTTGTCGAAATTAGAAACTTGTGTATTAGTGAAGGTTTCGTCTGTGATAATTGATATTTCTCTTCTTTCATCAACTGTTTTACAATCATGCTTTTCTTTTTCATTCATGGCACGAGCATACCCCGTTCCATTCAAAATATCACCTACTTCACCATGTCGTTAACTGTGACTGCTTCGGTTGCATTCACTTCGATCCTTGATATTGTACCTTTCAGACGTAAGGCCCTAACATAATACACATTGAATATTATTTTCAAAATCCATGCATGAATGGAAATACTAGATGATTTTTTACCGTCTTGATAAAATTGGGTCCAATAGGAACGAAATAGAAGCCTATGGCATACCTAGTTTTTTTTTTTTTTGTTTGTTTTTTCAATAGCTTAGACAGAAACTGCTCTATCAATAAACACTACACATTTGAAGTAAAGTAGAACAATAAAAACAGAAATTTTGAAAAAAAAACTATAGATCGTTAAAAAATATCTAAATTCAAATCATACGCATCATTTTTCCAAAAAAAAAAATCTAAGTATGCCATAGGCATATTATAATTATATTATATTATATTATCCGTACACCTATTATACCCAATATTTTTCAACACGGTAAAAAGTCATCCAGTATATCATCAAATGATTCTCTATCAACAGCGTTCAATCTTTCAATAAGCCTCACAGCACTAGTACTCACAGGCGGACAATTACTGCAATTAATCATATGCGCGATCAGCGACCAGGTAATCAATACTCTTTTGTTTATCTGCAGAACACGTGTCAGAAACATGTCTTAAGACCTATACTCCACTCGGCCGTATCACGCCATCAATCACGGTGATATGATATCATTCGTATCTTATACGCACTAAATTCAATGCAATTTTGAACACGACAACCTTTATTTTGATTTAAAATTATTTCGGTTATCTAGGTAAAGTTTTATCTGACAGCTCATATGTGGCTTAGTTGTTATCCACTGGATGGAACTGTTTACGCACTAAAAATATTCGTACAGGCTTCAAAATATTATATTAAACAAAAATACGTTTGGGATTTATATGGTAACTAAATTTAAAAGTTTCGGTTAAAATAATTACCTACTGATTTCGTATGCCTAGAATTGATATTATTCTTTCTTTTTTTTTTTTTGTTTATGCAAGGAACTTTACTGTTTTGTTTGCAATCCTATACTGGATTTACAGATGCTTATCTTCCGAGCCGTATTTTTATCAAATCTTATTTTTTATTACTTAAGGTTTAAAGTCTTATCCCGTAATTAAAAGACCCTCCGTAGTTTAGATCCGTCATAACAATTAAGTAAGCACACATTTTATTTTATCTCAGTCGTGCAAGAAAAAATCTCTGAACTCAAGGTTGTCAGCCTAGTAACATAGTTGTGTAAATACTATAGTTATTTAAGTTATCTAAAAATGTACATAGATGTCCTTTTAGTGATGTAAAAATGTATGTTTTTCTAATTCTTCCGATGTAAGTTAACCAGAATATCCTCGTGTAAATTGTGGCTAATAAGGAACTTAATTCGCAAATCACACTCGTTTGGTTAGAGCTGACGGAAACACGTCTTTTGTAGTACATATAGAATCGGTGTATTTTTTAAGGATGTTAAGGCTATATTTTAGACTGGAGTTTTTAGTAACTAAAATGATCATCTTATATTGGTTTAAAGATGATAGAGAAGCTATTTTAAGCCCCGAAAAGAACAAACTTATGGGTGCTCAGTTGTAATTCAGTCTGTAATAATATTATAAATAATACTTGGTAGGTTCGTTAAATCCATTCAATATTTATAACATAATCTTAATAACATGAGTGAGTATTCTTTATTAGTAACTTTATCAAAACCTGCCGATCTGTAATCAATTGATTAATTAGTATTTCATCGCACAAGTTTTAAACAATCAAATTTTCAAGGTTTTCTTGCTGCCATTGATAAAACTTCTAAATATTTGTTCAATAATTTTTTACCTTCTAGAAATTACTCAATAAATCTAAACATTATTGTTGATTGATGATTTAATGATTTAGACTAACAAGTCACATGTGAGTCTAACCTAATATAAAAACACGTATATGTTTGTTTTCAGATAAAAACTGAAAAATGTGTAATAAGATAGAGATACAACTATGTCATTATAATATAGAAAAAAGTTCTGCAAAAATTCAAAGAAAACTACGGTTTTCGGTTCAGGATTTACGTTATCATTGTGAAAATAAATTAGGTAACATGTAAAATACGTCATGTTGCTGAATGACCAGTTTGTACTTATTGCAGTTGTTTTAATCTATGACGTATGTTTAATTTTTTTCTGTTACTTTAGAAGTTTAGACTCTAGATTACTAACAAGTGTATTATTTAAGAAATGGTTTTTTTTTAAACAAGCTTTTATCTATATAAGTATGTATTTACAACAAAAAAAAGTAGTGTATGTAGTATATCAGTTATCTGGTTTCCATAGTACAAGCTCTGCTTAGTTCTTGTTGTAAATACTATAGATAATTACACCCAAACTCAGAACAAACAGACGTGTTCATGCACACAAATGTTTGTCCTGGATGGGAATCGAACCCACGACCTGCGGCATGATAGGTGGTATCTTAACCAACTACGCCAAATGGCCTGTCTAGAAAACACGTTGAGAATCGCATTTTCTCCGGCGCTACGAGCTTGCCTTCGCAGTTGTATTTATAGGCCTGACTTAATATTTGTAAAAATTGAGAATTAAACAGAAAAGAAAATCCATTGAAAAACAAAGAATTCTAAGTCGAATTATGTAAAGAAGTGAAGTAAAAGTGCAGTTGACTCCTGTACTGTCTACACGGTAACGTCATTTTTGTCTACTCTTCCGTCGACAACACGCTTCTCTACGGCTCTCGTGCTAAGCCTGCTGGAAGGAATATATCAAATTACAAGTCACTATTTATATTTCTTACTAGATTTTGCCCCCATGGTGGTCGAAAATTTTGCCGCGGGACCGTACTACCTGGATAAAAAGTATCGTATGTCCTAATCTAGGTCATGGTCTACCCATATGCCAAATTTCATGCTAATCCGTTCAGCCGTTTTACCGTGAAAGCGTAACAAAAAAACAAAGAAACTCACTTTCGCATTTATAATATTAGTTAGGATTAGAATATATATTTGCACTTAGTTCAGTATTTTTATAAAAATGATTATTTTATGGTGTCAGTTTTAATCTGACGTAGATTAATACGGTTTAAACGATAAAAGGAATGTTAATGCGCTTATTATCTTTAATTCTTAACTCTATGATAGGTACTGTCTGGCAGCTAGATATTATAATTTACTGCCTAGGCTTAATTTTCAGTTGGAAAAAAACATGGCTCTGTAGAAAATACGAACCGATTTCTTTCCATTGATTATTTTGTTAGTAAATTCCGGAAAAGATTACCTGTAAAACCTTAAGATAATTCTTGAATCGTTCTTAGCGCAATACAGAACTCTTGCTTCTAAGGGCTAGATGTTCCAGCAAAAGACGAAGAAACTGAAATAACCCATTGTGTCCCTTAGGAAGAAAGTAAGCTCGTATATCCGTGACGGGATTCCACCCTAATTAAAAGAACAAGCTTTCTATTATATCCGCTCTTTTGATCAGTAAATGCAAACCAAGTGTCATATTTACAGTAAGCTTTTCCTTGCAAAACATTTTCGTTGCAATTGATCGAGAAACCATGGGGTTTGGTTACTGTTACCTGTATCATCTCACTGCTGGGCAAAGGCGTATCCCATGTCTCTTCAAGTGCTTGCGACGTTAAACTCGCCACAAAATAATAGGTCCGTTTTGTCAGCCCATATCGTTTCATATGCCAAAGAGAGACAAACATAGCGGGACTGCGGGACAAAGAGGGACACTCTCATTTCAAAAAGGACCTATTATTTTGTGGCGAGTTTAGTGTTGTCTAGTTCTTCCCGCTATATTTTAGGGGTTCAGCCGCGACGCCTTCTAGTTGTCTCAGGGCTCCACATAGTGGGATTTTGTTGTTACCCAAAAATACGTAACACAAATCTCAAATATATGACGCTAAAAAAATATTTGATCGCCGAGTTAAAGATAACTGTTATCAAAATCTTCACAATCAGCGACATACATCATCATTCATCATCTTCTTGACGTCAAACTGAACTGATTCTGTAGGCCATTTCGTTTAACTACGTTGTCAGGTTAACATGTATTTTTTTTCTATAAGTTTGTTATATAATAAGTTTTTTTACGTAATTTGAGAGTATTATTGAAAGCGTCATCATTTGTAGGTTGGTAATGCTAATTTGTGAATCTCGGTTTTGTTGCGTAGTGATGTAGTACTTAGATTTATGAACTTATTATAATAATAGTATTTTTGTTGAGAGATTATTTAGGTCAACTTCAAATTAAGGGGCCCCCGAAGCATGCGTAGTTCATACAAACGAAATACCAAAATAATTTGTAAGTCTTATGGTATTATATTCTATTATATTATATTCTTAAGGTAGTGTGTATTTATTCCGATTGGATTACAGGATATCTAGGTTCCCAAACATATATTTTGAAAGGACACTGATTTGAAGACGAGATATGAGGAATTTAAAATTTCTATAGAAAACTTATTTTTCTCATATTTCCTATATCAATAAATGTTCTTATTTAATATATATTTGGGAACCTAGATATTCTGTAATCCAATCAGAATAAATACACACTACCTTTAGATTAATTTGGTATTTCGTTTGTATGAAATACGCATGCTCCGGGGGGGCGTCTTAAAAGGAAATGTTAAATTTACTTGTATTAGAATATTGTTACAGCGTGTGTTAAAAATCATATATCAGTGTTTGATTTATATATTTATCACAATTTCCTAATTCAGATTAAAAGTATTATACGTATCGTAATCTCAGTTAATCCTACTATCACTACAAAAACCGAAAAAAAAACTTGCATCAATCAAAAAAAAATATCTAAACCTCTTATGTAATTAAAAAAGCGACTCGATTGACGATAACTTATCATTTCAGCAACAAACAGTATTCAGTATATCAGTGGACGTGATTGAATCAGTTTTAAATGGACAAAATAGTGAGTTTATTATAAAAAAAAAATGTGTTTAAAAAGAAACAGTGGTCGACAGAAGTGACTATGTCAGTGAGGTGACGAGAACCCCGGCCGGACGGCTGCGGCTGTGAAGCTGAAAACATTCCCCTATTAAAAATTTTATCCAAGGGCCCACTGGATACTAGCAAGGATATCTGCAAAATGACCAAGGGCCCTCGGAAAGTGAAACTAGTCATTGTAGTCAACAATAAGAAAGAGTGAGTATTTCATTTGTTTTTTTTTTTACTATTTTTGCTCAAGCGGTTATCAGACGCTTCATCCGAGTGAATGATCTAGTTTGTTTCTTTGCTCATTCACACGATACAAACAAAATGACAGATATGAACGTTCTGCTCATTTATCCAGATGCCGAGTGCCGAAACCCAACATCGTTGGATCGGTTCATAAATGAATTAATTTTTCACTAAACTTTTGATTAATTTTTAACCGACAAAAAAAGGAGAACAAAACCAAACGCACCGGCTTCCGAAATTAAAGTTTTTTTCACTACGTACCGATTTTTTTGAAATCGGTTGGAGTTTTTTTTTTTTTTTTTTGTTAAAGAGTGTTGAGTTCATACGTTTTACTTCGAGTTAAAGATGCCGAATGAAAGACAAACATGAACCAAAATTGAAGCGTCTGATATGCCTTCGCATTGGGCCATGTTTTTGGCTTAAGTTGGACAAACAGATAGCAAGTAGCCATAGGCATGCCACAGAAAAATTTTTATTCAACAAATGACATGCACTGTTGACATGCTCCCAGCAAGTTTGAGTTTTAATAACTCAACAGCAAATCGAATTTTCCACGGCATGTTAACTGGCTGCGAGTGTTCACGATGAAATTCTGCTACAGAATATAAACCATTCGACAACGTGCTCTCATCATACCTATAGGATGAGATTACCTGTTTCTTTTTCCGTATACGAATTTCCTTCCCTATAAATTCTGTGCCTACGTACTTACAGCGCGCGTAATTTTTTGAAGGAAATTGGTTTGTCTTGCTTTGCTAACACCTGCACCCTAATTGCGTAACACACTATAGATCAGAATCTGAATCTTTTTGAAACAAATTGCTAATCCATTGCTTCATATTATGTTCGAAAAATGTATCTGCTCGACTACGTAAATAACGAAATGAATGTTGTTAAGGGGGAAGCGTCAGGGTAGCCCGCGAAATTCAAATTTTCTTACGTTTTTTGCAATTTACAAGTCTGTATTATATTGTACGTTGATCAAATTATAATTTGCGGTCGTGACAAGTATCTATTTACATAATTACAACAAATAAAGTGATCAATACAACTCTTTAAAACCAGGTAATCCCAAAAAATGACTATTTCATGAAATCTTGACAGTTTAGGATTATACTAACTTACGGAGTTGTATTACTGATTCTATTGTATATAATTCTGAAAAAAACATATTTGTTACGGCCGCAAATCGTACTTTATTTAACATACAACTTAATACTGACTTGCAAATTGCAAAAAAACGTAAGAAAATTTGAATTTCGCGCGCTACCCTGACGCTTCCCCCTTAAGCTGTCAAAATGATTCAGATTTCGATCGATAGTGTGTTACGCAATTAGGGTGCTGCACCCTAATTGCGTAAGACACTATCGATCGAAATCTGAATCATTTTGAAGCAAATTGCTAATCCATTGCTTCATATATTCGAAAAATTTATTTGCGCAACAACGTAAATAACGCAATGAATGTTGTTGAACTGTCAAAATGAAACCGATTCCGATCGACTGCACAAGTGCGCACCTGGCAAGTCTTATTTACCTACACTGCACTTATTGTGACTACTACTCCATCCAGCGTGGAATCCATCTTCTCAGATTGGTATTTGGCCAACATTTTATCATTAAATTTTATTGTTATAAACAAAAATGTTTCAGCTTATGAATATGTTACATGGTAAGTACACTTGGCACAAAACTCAGGGTATTGTTCTCAATTCTAGTGTCCATTAAGTGCGACTAACAGGTATCAATGACCGAGTAAAGTCACAAAACTTTGTTACAAATACTGGAAACAATCTCTATCTACACGTGTTTGTTATGAGTAAAAAGATATTATCACACATTGTAATACAACAAGGGACACCAAACGCGACGATAAAACACTACAATTTTCTCGTTCAGTGTCCTTGAATTCGTGTTGTCGCATTTTGTCACCTCTCTCGCTCACACGGGATCAAATATTTAAGATTATTAAATGAAAGGATGCCTTTTTGAAAAAATCTAATCAATTAGCGAACAAGTAAATAATATTAATTTAATAGGTAATTATTAAAAACACATTTCTATTGTGTTATCTAATGAAATCAGCTCAAAAAGTATTATGATCTGATTTTGTTTTTGAAATAAATATGACACAATAAAAATGTGTTTTTAATAATTAATAATAATATAATTTATTAGTTCGCTAATTGATTACATTTTTCAAAAAAGCATATCTTCATTTAACATTCTTAAAAATTTGATCACGTGTGAGCGAGAGAGGTGACAAAACGAAACAAACCTCTTAACAAAATAAAAACATAATTATGCTATCTTGAGGCTTATGGAAGATTCTTTTTATTTAGATTATACTCCCTTAAGCTAAGAAAAGTGGAAGTTGTTAAAACTTATGTTTTTTTCCGCAGTCGGGTAAAAAATATAAGTACCATGGGGGCTGAAAAGTTTTGAGCCTAAGTACCTTCATCTGTCATTATTGTCTCGGGCTACATATTACTAATTTGCGAATACCCTCTTTAGTATAAATATAGAGTTTCATGTCATTAGCATCATTACGCTTTCAGTAATTAATACCTAAACATCATCATATCTCAGTCATCCGCGGCCCAACCATAGGCTCAAAACTTTCAGCCCCCTGGTATGATACCCAATCTGAGCAACAATAGCGCTCTTAAGAGTGGTACATCTGGTATACCGGGGGGCTGAAAAGTTTTAAGCTTAGGCGTGCGCCGCGGATGACTGAGAGATGATGATGTTTACGGATTATTTACTAAGAGCGTAATGATGCTAATGACATGAAACTCTGTATTTATACCTACTAAAGAGGGTATTCGTAAATTAGTAATATGCAGTGCGAGACAATAATGACACTTGAAAGGACTTAGGCTCCTAACTTTTCAGCCCCCTGGTACTTATATTTTTTAATTAATCAAAAGCAAAGTATACCACTTCGCTTTAGATTTATACTTTTGTGAAGACTAAAATAACAAATCGATTTATCATTAGATTGTATTGACACAGGTAGTCGTTTGTCGCAGCCTCGCTAATCATCACTTAGCCTTATTGGAACAGCCTTATCTGAGATTATAATTCTAAACATAAATCATCGAAAGCCGTAAAGAATAAAAAAACAACCATTTCATTAGAGTAGATTAGTACAAAAAAATACATAATTAAATAAACGACAAACCAGTCATCCTTGGCGGTTGTCATCGCAGCGGATACAAGCTATTTTCTCCCTATTGTTGTTCGCAATTAAGATGATTTTCCGATAGCATTAGCATATAATGGGATACGTCGGTTCATTCATGGTTTCCATTCAAGATATTTTATAGTACCTGCGAATTTATACTTTGTAACTGAAGGAACTGACGCTTCATTTCAAGAATGTTTGCATTGAAACAAGTTGTCCTTTTAAATTCAATGTAGGTACAAGTTACTAGAGTAGGTACTTTACTGGAGAATTATTTAGAAATTATAAAGGAAAATAATAAGGAAAAGTCAGACCACAATGGTTCCTTAGGTACACATTACAAGTGAATTTGGAGGCATTCTTCGCCATCACATTAGAAGAGATGAAACAGATCCGACCTGATTCCACCGGCCCCCTTCTACCATCGGACTTCTAGACGCACTGCCAGTTACCATCCCTAAATAGTTGCTAGCCCACCAATCCACAACAAGCACAGCAAAAGAATGGAACTCACTACCTGCGTCTGTGTTTCCGAGCGCATACAACCTAATCTCTTCAAAGTGAGAGTGAACAGGCTTCTTCTGGGTAAGCTCACTCCATCGTCGACTTTGTCTTTGTCACCTCCGACCTAGACTAGAGTCAAGAGCAAACCCATCTCAAATAAAATATATTATAGTCTCTACTCTGACGATCTCTGACTAAGTGCAAAAGTCATCACTGTTCATGATAAAAATTAAACACAGCTGTCAATTAAAATATATGAAGTCAGTCAACGCAACGTGGATTCTTGAAGTGCCAAGCATTCTGTTAATAACTACAGACTGTTCTATGTATTAAACTTAATTCATCTGATTAAAAGGGGTCATTCTTGGATGCAGCTCCATTTTATTTTATGTTTATTAAAGACATGCTTTCAATCAAAGTGCGTCCACTAAGATTTTTTTTTTTTTTATGAGAGACGAAGGTATGAAAACGCTGAAGTTTGCAATTTAAACATAATAATTTAAAACCACATCTGCCTAGCCTTTTCCTAACTACGTTGGGGGCGCCTTCCAATCAAACCGGATGGAACTAAATACCGGTACATGGAGCGACTGCCTGTCTGACCTTCACAACCCAGTTACTGGGTAATACGATACCCGTTGGTAAGACTGGTTGTCAGACTTTCGGGCTTCTGACGACTCGTAACGACTGTCAAAGATTCACGAATGACAGCCGGGACCAACGGCTTAACGAGCTTTCCGAGGCACGGAGAGGTCCGATAGATCCTTGGATCAACCGCGGTAAGTGTAGCTTAACCTGATCGATCGACCCGTGCGCCTGTTATTACTAATAATTTAGAAGCATTTCTGAATTAACATGGTAAGCTCCGCAAAGCTAATTATGGTCTTGTACCCGACTGCGGCGAAGCCCAAAAAGAGGGAAATGAAGTCTGAGATATCCATCAATAGATATAATTTCAACAACGTATATTGTATGGGAATGTGGAAAAATATTCTAAAAGACTTATCATAATTAATAGCAGATCGGAATCCAATGAAAAATGTACCTACCGCAGCTATTTTATGATAGTGTTATGATATTATGTGGGTAGAATGTGGGTCTAGGCCCCATACAGGGTCAGTGGCCATTAGTGGTGCTAATCTAATGAGTGAAAAACGCTTTCCTTTTTTTGCAATGACTTCGTAGAAGTTTTACTTCTATGTCATTTCGTGGATCTTTGACAGTCGTTACGGGTCGTCAGAAACCCGAAAGTCTGACCACCAGTCTTACCAAGGGGTATCGTATTACCCAGTAACTGGGTTATGAAGGTCAGATAGGCAGTCGTTCCATGTAAAAAACTGGTACCTATTCAGCTGCATCCGGTGAGACTGGAAGCCGACCCCAACATAGTTCGGAAAAGACTAGGCAGGTGATGATTTCGCTGGTATTTCCGACAAGTATTGTAGTATAAAAAAAATACTATCAATTGTAACTAATCATGATAATGAAAACCACATTTGTTTAGAAGTCCTTTGAAGCCTTCATTAGAAGGTATGCTGGTGAAAATATTTGATAAACAAAACTTCATGGAAACCTTCATATTAGTAGCCTTTTTCCAGGCCTTTGTTACGCCGCTTTTTCACAGGCCAGACCGCACCAGGCCAGGCCGACAGGCCGTGGGAACAGTCGGCCTGCAGTGGCCTGTCGTCGAATGATCCGTGGAATGCTCGGAACGGGCTGCGACAGGCCTCGACAGGCTGAGGGAATGCAATTACGAGTATCTTATCACCCGTAGTGACGTAGGCCTTTTAAGCGCCACATTACCTAATAACAACAAAAACATTTCAAAAAGTATGTCAAAGACTAGATTATAAAACAGATTAGAAAAAATTATCATTATCAAACATTATCTGATTTTAACAATATTCCGATTAGATGTAATAAGATTTAAATATTATAATTTTCTAACATTTACAATAAAAACGTTTTGCTTAGTCACGATTTGTATTTCGAGCATGTTTTGATCGGAACCGAGCTCGTTGAGTATGTACAGACGCCAGCAAGTCAAGCTACCCGAAACTGTCAAATTTTCCCAATCAATCTTGAACCTAATGCTTTAGTGATAAAGTTGAAAATCTATTAAAAAAAATTGACAGATTGTAATAGCTTGATGTGCTGGCGTCTGTACACTGTTGTTGACTGATTTGCAAAAACCTCTTCCCCACCCCACCCTGAGAATCGAAATTTTTGCACCTTGCATAATGTAAAACAACACTTAAAACATTTTAGCCAACACTTTTTATGACCTACTTTTCCCTCGGTTAAGAATAATTATTTATTATTATTATTAAAAGCCTCACTGTAGGGCAAAGGTCTCCCTACTCTCTTTCCACTTCTCTCTGTCTAGCGCTGCTAAGGACCAGTTCTTGTTGAAGGAGTCTAGCTCGTCCCGCCATCTCTGTCTGGGCCTGCCGCGATGTTGCTTGCCATTAAGAGGGACCCATTCGGTCATAAGTTTGGCCCATTGGTCGTCTGACATGCGGGAGATGTGTCCAGCCCAATTCCATTTTAGCGTGGCAGCTTTCCAAGTGACATCAGTTTTGTGATGGAACTGATGGTCGTATTGCTAACCTGGTCTGTTAATTTGATACCCAGAATACTCCGTTCCATAGTCCTCAAACCTCGAGCGTGGACCTCTGCTGATTTGTCAAAGACCATGTTTGAGAACCATAAGTGAGGATGTAAGGATGTTGGAAAAAAAAATTCTTTCTTTTTTTTTTGTTAAGAATAATGTTGTTGAAATATTTATCTGCCATATCCTTTTAGGGTAAGCGCACACGAGCCCCCGGCCGCAAGCACCGGTGGCTGTTGTCACGTATTGCGGTACTGATTACTGCTGTGGCGGGTGAACACAGCATGGAATTGCTTGTCGCTGGGTGATTGTGGCCGGTAGCTCGTTTGCGCCTAGCCTAAACATAGGGCGTAGTCATCAGTCTCGTTTTGGCATTTGTTTATTTACGTTTGCGAGACGGCAAGGCCTCCACCAACCTTCTCGATTCCTGACTCTCTACTGACTGAAAGGCTAATAATAAACATTTGCCATATGGCGTCATAAAAGGTGATTAAGAATTCAGTCAAGAAGTTTAACGAGATTACCCAAAAACAACTGACAATCCTAAATCTAGAAATACAATTTTGGAAATCAATAACTGTACCTATTGGACTTTTATCAAGGCCAATCTTGATCAGTGAAAGTTTCCCAATTTAGAAACGACAGTCTCTTCAATATTAGACCCACGTCCTATACAGGTGTTTAACAAACACTTTGATGCGTGACGGTACAGTAGTGCTTGGTATATTGTCTAGGTGTCTGCGATGAAGGAAGCATTAATTAGTATTCGTGATGGCTATCGTGTGGCTTCAAGTTACATGAAGTTGCAAACTGATTGTGTTTTGTTTCGTAACCTCATTCAAGAGGATGGTGACTTGCTGAATGAGCTGGCCCCGTAGAAAATACCAGGAAGCCTGTTTATAGTGACATTCCATCCGCAATAACGATAATGGCGAAGGCTTAAAACGTGGAAGAAGAAAAAAGAACAGAAAGTGAAGCGAAAACTTATTTAGGCGCGTTGAGCGATTTTCGGTAGGAGGAAATCTTACGGGTTCGCGTCATTGCGTCACCGAGAGGTGTCTCGGTGCGCATCCTATGCAAAGTTGAAGAGAAAACTTCTTTGAGCGATTTTGGTAGAGGTAAATCTTAAGTTAGTTATTTATTTTAGTTATAATGGTATTATTGTGTATTTTAATATTTGGTTAAGTACTAACATAATTTTTGAGTATACCTGCCTGCCTAGCCTTTTCCCAACTATGTTGGGGTCGGCTTCTAGTCTAACCGGATGCAGCTGAATACCAGTATTTTACATGGAGCGACTGCCTATCTGACCTCCACAGCCCAGTTATTGGGTAATACGATACCCCTTGGTAAGACTGATTATCACTTTCGGGCTTCTGACGACCCGTAACGACTGTCCACGAATGACAGCCGGGACCAACGGCTTAACGTGCTTTCCGAGGCACGGAGGAGTCTCGGTATGTAAAGATGGTCACCCATCTACGGACCAACCCTGGCAAGCGTAGCTTAACCTGATGGATCGACCCGTGCGGCTGTTATTACTTAGCCACGAGCTCCTCATGGAGTATAAGCTCCTTAAAGTATACCTACTAACATACTCACTGTGGATCACTGCGTCTGATTGAAATAAATTAATTTAAAAATAAAATTAAGGGTTCCCGTCACTGCGTCACGGTGACACCGCGATTAAGTTTCCACTTCGGTCAGCCGTCCCCATGACTGCCTATTTTTATTTTATTTTTAATGTTTTAATTACCGACGAAAAATTTCAACGCAATGGGGTCCAGCATCGTGTATTGAATCCATGGTAACAAGTTGCGCGTCGATGTCCCTGCCATCCTGATGCTTCACAAGGAAATTAAGAAACCCGTTCTACGTATAATTATTCACCTTTCGACGAAGCACATACCCCCTGGTTTTGAGGTGCAAAAAGTCGCCTAAAATTGACACATTATTCTATTCTACAGCTTTGTAATAACCACTCCTTTCACCTGTCGGGTTCAACTAAACGATAATAGGCCATGCTTTGGTGCAAAAAAACTAGTCAACGAGGTTGATAACAAGTCTGCCCTGGTTGCGACTGCCACACATAACGACCAACACACGTGTAACTTAATTATCCCCTAGACGTCGCTTAACCGTGATTCTCACCTCAATATACCATTGAAATAGTAAAACTCAGTTTACTACACAAATAAGCTGTAATGATTACCGTACGACACGGAAACGTCACGCCACAGCGGAGCGGGTTGTCTCTCACGCGATTTGACGTCCTTGGCCAAAGGAAGAGCGCCATTTGCACTGCTGTCAAGGCCGACTGACCGTGAGAGTTTGGACTATAGATTGATTGATAGTTGTGTAGCAATGCACAGAATGGGTGTCTGCTAAACGTCGAGGATGTCAGAGCTTAGACTTAATTTCATGAGCTTTTATGAGGGAGCTTTTAAGTGAATATATACAATATGTTACAAAAACCCTGTTGTTCCTTTTTACACATGATTGTACTCATGATTACAAACAACTTTTACTATGGGACTAAACCTGGAACCGCGAAAAAAAAGCTGCTGCTCCCTACATTTTGACGAGTTATGCGAACATGAATGTATGAGACAGCTGATTTTTTTTTCGTGAATTAAGGTTTGGTCCCATAGTAAAAGTTGAGTACAATCATGTGTTAAAAGGAACAAAAGGGTTTTTGTTATATATTGTACATAACGGGAATATACGTCATATTTCCGTTATATCGGAATATAATGGAATATACGAGAAATGGTAGGTCATGGTAAACCCATTTCTGCCTTTATTTCTCGGGAGCGCCTCTGCCTTTAGAATAGTCTAGCGAATAGGCGTTCTGGTAAGTGTAACTACAAAAAACACGAATAGGAACGAAAACTCTGGGTAAGGAACAGAAGAGTTTCTTTTGTTAAAGGTAAGATCATAATTTGACTATCACAAAAACCTCAATTATGGTAATCATCCTCCTTGCATCATCTACATATCGGGTGAAAATAGAAAAAAACCTATTTTTTTTTTCGAAATGCGACTTAGCCAGATCGATTTTTCGCCCCCGTAAACCCCTATATTGCAACTATCATCGAAATCGTTAGAACCGTTTTCGTGAACGTGTTTACAAATATATAGGTATACAAATATTGCTCATTTCATAGTACATATATGATAGGATGTATGTCAGAGGCAAAGATTACTCCGATCAATTAAAAGCGATCCGCCTCAATTTATCCAGTGTTTTAAAACATGGTCAGTAGGACGAAATATCATGATCGCGTGTGGCTTGTCATTAACCGATTATAACACACGAGAATAAGTATCGGTGAGTAGCGATTTATTGACTGCGTAAACGTGTTTTTCTCAAAATTCGGACGCCATGTTGCAATTTTGGTATTTCGCATCTGCAACTGCGCTTACGCACGATTCAAGTGCGTTCTAGTTTTGAAATATGCTTCAGAATCGCTTATAAGAAGCTAGACACATCAGTGTAGGGTTGAATCGAAGCGAATTTTGTCTTGAGATCCCAATGGGAAACAGAATTCGAAAGCTCCAGTACTCGCACTACTTATCCTTTAGTTTTGACGTAGCCCTGAAAACGGCCCATGTCGGTTATGCCATTTTATCATTGGGATTTAACCGCTTCCAATATCAGTAGTCCACAACCAGAGCAAACTTGAGTGCTATACAATGTAGACGGAGCGTAAAATTCACTCAATGAACTACTTCGAAAAAAGCTTTGCACTCCGGCCGGACGTAACCGCCTCTCGTTCATCGCTTGTACCACACCACAATTATGAATAATTAATTGCCATTATGTCCAACGGTGGGAACTGTACCATTCATTCATGGTTGATCCGTGTTTTTGTTGTGTTATTATTAGTATTTTATTTTTTTACTTACGGACTTTGAAAGGTTATTATTTTATGTCATGAAAAAGGTAATGTTTGTCAGCTACCTATCACAAATCGTAAATTGTTGGTCAATTACGTTTACTATGCGACAGGTTAAATAGTTCTTTGTAAAGATGAGTCTTTAGATGATAAGATTATAGAATAAGTTAAAATAAGAAGCGCAGCAGGGAAAATAATAAAATGTTTTGGCGCCATTTTCCCGGCAGCCATTGTTTTGCCTCCTTGTTAGTTGCAGCCATCTTCTTTGCTGGCATTTTCGATCACAGACTTGTGACAGCTTTAAACAATAAAACCATTCGATGTTCGTATAAAAAAGGTTTTTTTCGTTAAATCCATACAATTTGTCTGATCTACAGCACTCTTGAAAACAACCGCACCAAAGTATTTACAATTATTTGGTTACGTCACGTCGCCATGTTTGTCGCACGCCCATAGAGCATAGAGCACCGCTGTGATTAAGGTAATGACGGGAAGCGCTGGTGCCATGGTTTCATGGCTTCCGCGAGAAGCGACCAGTCATCATCGACTACCATTATTACTTGTTTGCAACGTCATCGTTCGTCAGTTGTGTCACAATGTCGGGGTGTTGGTGTTGGGCTTTTGAAGTTTTGTTATATATGGTTGGACAAGTGGTACTTCTAGATACGTACGGATATTTTATTAAAACTGAAATTCAAGATCAAAAATGTTTCTAAATATTTTTGTTAGAAACGAAAGTACAGAACACTCATTGCTACGACCCGACCGTCTAGGTGCAATCTGAAAAATAAGGTAGTACAGAACTACCATCCAAAAATTTTATTAATAGCTTTATTAAGGCTTTTTATCGACCATACTTTACTGTAATTACTAAATTAACGTCTCTATTGAGTGACAATTGCGCTGAATAAAGATATTATTTTAGTCACACATTTGATGAAGCCGGTCGGTACTCCTAAATAATCTTTATAACGGAAATATCTACAAAGATAATAACATAATTATGTACCAAAATACTGTTTTCCAAACTTTATAGTATCTATTCTAAGAATGGGTAACAAAGTTACACACTAAATAAATTAATAATAAAATAAAACAATTAAATTAGTTTAATCGTAGGTACGCCATACTCGTGGGAAAACCGAATGAAATCAAAATTTTATTGCTAAAAGATACGGTGTCCACTTATCTGTACCAAACGTGCGGATTTCAAAGATACGAGTAAAAATAAGATTATTGCGATTAAGTGATAAGTTGGGGGGAAATGGCGCTACCTTTATTTTGGTAAGTCACTCTGTGAGCAAAATAAATAAAGGCGAACACGAAAACTAATTTCAAATACAGTACCTGGTCGTCGATACGGCATTTAGAGTTTTATAGTTTGACCGCTACCGCTGTACCGCGCCTTAGGTCCTTACGCCTTAGGGCGCACACGCGGCTCATTCGTCAACGCTCACGGCGGCATGCCCCCCGGCTCACCACGCATTCCTAAGGCGCTGTACAGTGGTATCGGCTTACTATAGAAAAAGTTCGGCTTTGTAGAATGCCGTCTCTGGTCCTCAGACTTGTGTGACACTGTTTCTAAAGCACGATGTACCAAATACTGTCCGCTCCCTTCAAGCTTTGAAAGCACATTATTGTCTGAACTACTGCTGGGGAGTTTGTTGCGCCACTTCTTCTCCCCAGCTAAAGCACTAGAATGTGATGAAGGGCGGGCGTTTTGGGGGACCGTCTTATGTAATTTTGACTTTCAAAAAGTGCTGATTCTCAGCCTAATTTTAATAAATGACTTTTGATTTTGAACTGGCCATAGAAAAAAGTCATGTCAACCTTCCATCCTGACAAAGTTATGGCTTGTTGAAGTTCAGTCTCCATTTTATAGAGTGGCCCAAACAAAATGGCGAGCTTTTTCAGTTATTTCGAGTTTCGCTATCTATACTCGTATGTGCCGTGCGTCAGTATATTATCAGTAATTATGTCGAGTAATCCTACTGTATCTATAATGTTACATAGGTAGTTCGTCACAGTCACTCACAGTAGTGTTACTAAATAATTTTATAGTAGTTCATAACGTAGCGTAGGTACCTACCTATCTATGTACCTGTGTCGTCAAGTTGATTTTGTGTGACAGGCCATCGTGATCTAATTGAAAGTGTATTTGGAAGCAATTGAAAGAAGTGTAGGATACCTAAAATGTAAATAAATCAAACGCTTTTGACCCCTGGGGAAATAAGAAGGGCTCGCGAATCGATGTTAGGAAAATTATTTCGTTTCTCCTAGGACTTGCCGAAACCGTCGTAGTACCTACAAATGAACTCGTACAAGTCATTGGAGATTTCTTCAAAACCTTCCTTCTTTACCGCTTAGGACAGCAACGTTATTTTTTAAGGCGATAAAACACAATCATGGAAGATTTTCCAACAAAAAAGGAGGATTAGGAATATTGGTTGCTGGGGAGTTTGTTGCGCCACTTCTGATTCCCAGCTAAAGCACTAGGAAGTGGTGAAGGGCGGGTGTTTTGAAGGACTGTCATATGGAATTATGATGTTCGAAAAGTGCTGATTCTCAGCCTAGTTTGAATAAATTACTTTTGATTTTGCAGGTAAAGAAATTAAAAGCACAAGGTTTGACCCGTAAAACTTTAGCTTTATATTAAATCCCAGACAACTGAAGTTACTGACCCCTCCCACTTTCACAACTCTAATTACGGAGCGAGCACAGAGTGCCCGCTTTACACCCGCGCTCGGCACGTGCAAATTTCAAAGCCAGTGTAGACGCGGGTGCTGACGCGCGTGTCGTCTGAACGCGTCCTTACCCCTAACCAGGACCGACTTAAATCTAACTTAGCAACAATATCCACCAACTTAATACAAGATGACACAAAGCATCACAATATGGCCGTCCTTGCCACTAGCTGTTAACTCGGCCGTCACGCAATGCTTATGAAATTCACAAACATGTCGCCGCTTGCGTCAAAGGAATATGTGTGTTACTACTTCAATGTAACACAATAAACGATTCGATTTACACTTGAGACTATTGTGGGTGTTGGTACATTGAGTACATGGATTGTCTAGACTGAGCACCGGCTAAAGATCATACAAGATTGTATTCCTAATGTGTACTTCACTCCTGTAGGTCTGCCATAAAAATCTCACTGAAAACTTGGGTGAAGTGAGCTGTCAATATGTCTCTAGCATCTGGTGGATTGACAGCTCTCACGGTGAGATGTTTACAAAATAGACCGGCTGTAGTCTGACTGGTCGTAAACTATGTAGGGTAGATTCTAAGAGAACAGTGACTGGTCCTAATAATTATAGTTGGGTTGTGGGTACTCAATAAAAATCAGCCTTGGTCAACTCTTCTTTCATTTACAACATGGTGACAGCGATGGCAGCGCGGACGGTTCAAGCGACGAGCGTGCGCACCGTCCCGCTCGGGAGTCGCTCGTGCCGCATCACTTACCGCCCTTGCCGTGGGCCAAGGGGGTTCATCTTTCAGTATGCATCAAAGTACATATTTTTAATACTAGTTGCTTACTTTTCTAAATTCATAGAAGTGAATCCGTTAACATACATAAGTACGAAGGCGGCTAAGGACCAGGCCGGGGTCGAAAGCGCGTTGTGTTCCACGCGCGTCTCAAAGATGTCAGCACTAACTGAT
This sequence comes from Dicycla oo, assembly GCA_948252095.1. Classification (NCBI taxonomy): domain Eukaryota; kingdom Metazoa; phylum Arthropoda; class Insecta; order Lepidoptera; family Noctuidae; genus Dicycla; species Dicycla oo. The sequence continues at coordinate 18,491,237 of OX411736.1, read as the reverse complement.
GGGGTCCGCTAGGGTCGACGCCTGCCAGGGTTGCGGGTAGTTTGAAAGAGTTACCGTGGCCCTGGCACAGGCAACTGAAGGAACGGGTGGGTTTTGGTCAGTAGAAGTCTGACGCAGTGGGAGGGCCACTCCGCGCAGAGCGGGAGTAGTTATTTGATCATTTCTCACCCATTAAAAAAAAGGTACGAAGGCGGTGGTGATCAGTTCGCCATGCGGGATCAGTTCGCGAGGCATGGGATCCCGCAGGAGTTGGTGAGACTGATAACGGTCCAGCTTACGTATCAAAAGAGTTCGGTGTTCTAAGTGGGGCATTGAGCACACTACTAGTTCACCAAACTGTGCTCAATCAAATGGGCAAAGGGAGAGGAGTGTTCAAATAATAAAACATATTTTGAGACCTATGTATGTCTGTTTAACTATCGAGTTACGCCACGTAATGGAATCAGTTCGCCGTCAGAACTGCTAATGGAGCGACGACTCAATACTAGGTTACCATCACACGTTAATATGTTGAAGCCAAGTCGAGACAATGAGATTGACTACAAAGAGATGTTACGTAAAGAGCGGCCGATAAGACGTATTACGATAGGCGAGTGAAACCGCTTCCAGTGTTGTCGGCCGATCAACCGGTACTCGTCACTGACGATGGCAAACGCGTGCACGAATCGAAGGCCGCGCGGCTCAGCCTCGCTCTTATTTTGTCGCTGATAATACGGATAGACGATACAGGCGCAACCGGCGGCATCTAGTTAAACTACCAACCGACGGCAACCCCCGGCCCTTCTCATGATCAAATGAGCGATGATGAGACTTGGAGTATTCTCAAAAGCGGTAGCGATGAGAGCCTCGGGACAAGCGTGACGTTGTCACTCCCATTCCACCACAAAGCACACCAGTTCAGCGCATTCGTAGAACAGCGGCTATGCTAGCACGAGATAAAGTTGAGAACTGTTACAAACAAAATAAATAAATAATCCTACTTACCTACGGAAACTATAATAGGTACCTACCAGATGTAATGGCAGGTTATTAGTTACTTGAATTAATTTTGTAAAATCAATGTTTTTTTTTTTTTGTTTGTGTTTATTCAGATACAAATTATTGTTAAAGAATGACTAAACTTACCTAATATTCAATTGGTTTGAGTATTACTGTGTGTATAGTAATTATCAGTGTTACTTTGTAAATTATACTATACTAGAAAGAAAGTATAAATACATAAGTACGAAAGTATCTAGATACTTTCGTACTTATGTATTTATACTTTCTACAATTAGATTTGTACTAAAGTATGTTATGGTTACCTATATACCTAGAAAAATAGATAAGATTAAGAAATATTGTACCTACTCAGGTATTTTAAACTAGTAATACTTACATTCTGTATTATGTAATGTTTTAATGGGAAATGTAGGCTTAAGTTTGTTGACAGCATAGAATTAGTATAATGTAATAGGCAAATTAAACGTAAGATAAAAAAAAATGATCTTCCCCTGATCAATGTAATAAGGACATCCCTAGCCATTGATTTAGCCGACCAATACCTACCCTGTTGTGTATGTAATACCTACTCGACAAGGTAGGTTTCCAATAGTCGAAATGTTCGTCGACTAAATCAATGAGAGGTAGCCGTATGCAACCCTTTATCCCAACTTTTGGTTCTTATAAAAAACGGAGTATTATATGCATTTTGCACCAAAGGTATTCTCAAATAGGAATACCTTTGGTGCAAAAGGTGCTCCAAAAATAGATACTCCTAAAAAACGATGTCTAAAATAACACTACAATGACTCTTTTTGACCATAAATTCTATTCAAAAACACAACTTGTCAACCAAAAGCACAAGACTTGAATGCCAAATAATTCACTTACGTTTCTCTACACTGTTGTTTTCCCATTGAAGGCTGCTATCACAACACTAAGCAGCCACCAGAACCTATAACACATAAAAATGTTAATTTAGAAAAATTCGCGAACGAAAATCGCGATCTGTATTCTGCGCGCGCGCAATTTCGCGACTTGTGCGTTCGCGTCCTAAATATATTATTAATTGTCGAAATGCCGTAGTAGCGGGGTCAAGCGGATCATTTGAACATAACATTCGTGCGCGGCTAATTATTGTATTTATTTATACTAATGGTCGTACACAATGCTTTAGCGGCTTAATTTGATGAAGGGTTCCGTTGCCAACTTTTTCCGTAGCGTTCAATCTATTTCGCTGTATTTCTCGTGCTTGCTTGTGTCAACATAAAAAGTTTAAATAGTTGACAATTGGAATTGAAAATGGAGTGTAAGTGTGTGTGAGTAAAGTGAGAATGGGGTGGAGGAGAGCAGTGGTGGCCCGGCCGCGACTTTACGAGTTGTAGGTCGTAGGTTCGAACCCCGACAGGCGCTTTACTTTGTGTAAATTATTTCGTAATCACTCCTCTCAAAACGGTGAAGGAAAACTACGTGAAGACACGTCTTAGAACCAAAAATTCGAAGACATGTGACATCTACCAACCCGCACTGGGCCCGCATGGTGGATTCAGGCCCAGTCCTCATCGAGAGGAGGCATGTGTCCCAACAGTAGGAATAAAGGCTGACGATGCTAAAGTGGAAATATCGGAAATATTCACAAAGATGTCTTGTTGAAGTTTATAACGACGGTAACTAATAAAAAAGATAGAAGCGTTACAGGAAAAGCCACATATTGTTCTCCTTTTGAAAATATATTTCGATGCCCCAATTTCAATAGCTGATTGTGAGTGCAATATGATAAAAGTTGTCGTTGATTGAACATGTTTAGCCAGATAGATAGCCTTTTTCAATACGTATTTGATTTTTCGATATACCTACTAAGTTTTCATTGGTATCTTGAGTTGGTCAGCATAGTATTTTTAATAGTATTAGTATTCTAAAAGTTCTCCTTCAATTTCTTCCACTTCTCAATCTTAAAATTTTCTTACCGTTATCCAAATTTATTTGCCGTCGGCGCAACACGTCTTTTTTCTTCCATACTTCTCTATTAGTCGTCATCTCGGTAGTCACTCCCTTTCTAGCCACATCATTTTTCACACCGCCCTGCCATCGTTTCTTTAATCTTCTCCTACTCTTAAAGCCATCTACATTCATGCACAAAACGCTCCTCACGACATTTTTCTCATTCCTCCGCCTCAATTAAAAGCCTATTTCCACACATTTTAGTCACCGCTACCACCTTCTGACTTCCTCTTATATACTTATTTCTTATTCTATCCTAGATTGTCTGCACATCTCAATCTACGAAACAAAAACAGTACCATTTATTCAGTGCATTAGATAGTAGTTTTACTTCCTAGAGTATTATTTTATCTGTTGCACCTTGTACAAACGCCAGCACATCAAGCTACTACAATTTGTCAAATTTCTTTAATAGATTTGCAACTTTGTCTCTAAAGCATTAGGTTCAAGGTTGATTGGGAAAATTTGAATTTCGGGTAGCTTGATGTGCTGGCGTCTGTATATTGGTTACATTCTTGTATTATTAAAGGATATAAATTGGTGTTATATTTCGCCACCGGTCTTTGGCACTAGATAACTAACCATATTATTGTGTTAATAATCTAACGTTGGAACAAGTGCCAAGCTTTTTCCAACATGATTGAAATCTTCTTTCTACACCTCATTTTCTGCTCTGATGATTTGAAGTCCTGTGTAGTTTATATATACGTTTACTTCAAGTTTTAGCCCGTAGGTAGTAATGTTAAATGTGGGCTTTTGTTTTAGTTTTACGTCTTTCTTGTTGTCTTTCCTTTTTTTGTGCAAGAGAAAGACGAAAAACATACTGGGAATTAGTAGCAGATAACTGTGCTTAGTGGGTCGAGAGGATAATGTGACTAAGCTAATAGCTATTGAAGCAAAAGACAAATGATAACATAAGTTGGAATTGGGTAGGTACTATTGGTGTAGGTAATCTTAGTTTTTATAAGTTCTTTGAATGATGTGACGAATGAGTAAATTAAGTTGATAATTAAGATAGATAGATAGAATTCTCTTTTTTATGCACACCATAAAAGTTACAGATGTAAATGTAGAAATTTTACATTATGGTGATACAATGGGCGGTCTTATCGCTAAGAGCGATCTTTTAAAGACAACCTTTGGATGAATTAAGGGAGAAAGGAGAGACCACATTGCAGGTAGTATGTGGTGTACTATTTACATAATACACTTATCTATAGGAAACACACAATAATAATCACGAAACAAGTGCAAAAAACCAAAAAAAGGGAAATGATTCTTAAGGAGAGAGATAGTGTTTGTTTTTTATCATAGTTTTAAAAATGAACAAAGATTGAGCACGCCTTATAGACACGGGCAAGGCATTCCATAACCGTACTGCTTGAACTGTAAAAGACTTATCATAGAATGTGGTGGAATGCATTAAGGTCGGTTAGTGGCTAAAGAAGCACTAAGATTAAAGACATAAAATGATAAGATTTTACGTATATTAAGTACTAATTTATCAAAAAAATCTTTGAAAGTAGAATAATCGCAATAAACCCGATTCTCAATAAGCGCAAAGCTTTTAAACCGTCACGTGCGAGTAATAACGCTAATAATGTTTTAGTACGTAATAACTAATAACCTAATAAATAATAATAATAAGTGTTATAAAATAGGTAAATCCTATTTTATAACACTTTACTTAATACATGGTTAATAATAAAGTGTACTTGTCTTGTACATAGGTTGAGGATAAGTACAAATTCTGGGGCAGGATTTTCGAGCCTCGCAAATGGTTTATCTTATTGGGATGATTTTTAGGGTTCCGTACTAAAATGGTAAAAAGGAACCCTTGGTGGTGCGACTCAGTCTGTCTGTCTGTCACAGATAGATATCTCAAGAACTACTAATGCTATCAACTTGAATTTTGGAATAGTTTTAGATGCTGTTTGCCTGTTTTGCAAATAAGAAAGAAATAAAAATATTTTTTTTTTTTGCAACAGGGACTGAAATGGGGTCTTAAAAAATCGAAGTGGAGCTACTAGAGCATGTGTGATATCATATGAAAGAGCGCTGTTTGCACATTCTCAAACATTTTTTATTTTTAGGCTGCATAGTTTTCGACTTTTGATGAAAAATGTAAATAAAAATACCGTGTCCCCCCCCCCCCCCCCCCTCCCTCTAATCTCCGAAGGTTGCATAGAAAAAATCTGAAATTATTCTGTGATAGAAGTTTATGTAAAGATTACAGGAAAAATAAAACGATGTCTGTAAATAGCACACCTTTTTTATATATGATTAGCAGCGCCCCGCGGTTTCGCCCGTGTTATTCTCGAACCCGTAAGAATATCGGGATAAAAAGTATCCTATGTGTTAATCCAGGTTATAAACTATCTGTGTGCCAAACATGAACATCCGTTCATTAGTTTTTGCGTGAAAGAGTAACTAACATCCATCCATCCTCACAAACTTTCGCATTTATAATATTAGTAGGATAGGAAGTAAGAAGTAGGCTTGTACGGAACCCTCAGTGCGCGAGTCCTACTCGCTCTTGGCCGGTTTTTTTTATTATTATTCTACAAGTCGTGTGCGTGTGGATTTACCATCGATAAGAATGACGAAATTCCATCATCTTGTTGTATGTTCACATACCTATTATAACATTATGGTAATGACTGAGTCTGATCGCATTTAGTTAAAATACTTAATGTTAATGAGATACAAGGAGCCAGCTGTTCAACCTGCTTTTGACTACCACGGTCTTGTACAGACGCCAGCAGGTCAACCTACCCGAAACTGTCAAATTTTCCCAATCAACCTTGAACCTAATGCTTTAGCAATAAAGTCGAAAATCTATTAAAGAAATCTGACAGATTGTAGTAGCTTGATGTGCTGGCGTCTGTACCTTGTTTAGTGTATAACTACCTTATGTGTTTCTCCTTGTTTAATAATAAACTTATTATATTATGATTATATTATTACCTATTTAACCCCTTTAGGGGAGTGAATTTTCGAAAATCCGTCCTTTGCGCTTATCTTCGTTAGATAAACTCTTGCGCAAAATTTTATGCTTCTAGACACAGCAGTTTAGGCTGTGAATTTTTATTAGGTAGATGACAAACAAAGTGGTATATATGGTGGTCCAGAGGACTGTCCGTCCTTCTAGGTAGGCGATATGAAAATACTTATTTTGGTCACAAAAAGAACAACCGACTTCCAATAAAACAAATACTACAAAATGAGGTGTCTTTGGATCTATATTTTAGTTTTTTTGCCACCAACATCCAAAATTAAAGTTATTTTTCATTTTTAGTGGTTTTTTTTTTTTTGGAAGTTGGTTGCTTTTTAGGTTTTATTTTTCACTTTTTAGTTGTGGTACCTACCTACCTCACACATATTCACAAATTCGAATACCACTAACTGCAAAAAAACATCATCCATATAAAAGTAGGAAGAATTCGTATTATTGAAGCTTACTAAAAAACTACCCAAGCAAAGTTAATAAATTTTACATAGGACCAACTTCGAGGTATTTCCTCCCGATAAAAACAAGAAACTTTCAAATCGGACTACACTGTAAAAAGTTATGCGTGTCGATTTGAGAACCTCCTCCTTTTTTCGTCAGTTAAAATCACGTTTAACTTTAGGGCGAAAATACACATGCATGGCATAACAACTTCTGATTGGTCAATGTCACAATGGCATGCCAGCTCATTGCATAGACTTGTACCAGCTACAGGCATGTGTATTTTCGCCCTTATATTATGTAAACGTAATTGACAACTTTTACCATACCTATTTTCCATACTACGTAAAATAATATCACAAAAATAAAAAGACATTTAAAATACCTAGATGCTAACTGCCTACGGATATTCTAAACAAAACTTTTTTTTTTAAACTCACTTTTCATCAATTGTCATCATGACACAGGCAGATCCGCAGCCCAATCATAACTGCCTAGCGGCCATGTATTACACATTGGCACAATTTGCCCGTACCACATCGACGCACGCGCATGTGTGGCCGACAAGTGAGCCTTGACCGTTAATTCCCGTCAATACCAACACTAGCTTATGTAGATACTAGAATTTTGAGCTCTGTTCGTAATTTTTCTAAAGTAGGGAAAAACATCATTCATTCGCCACGACACAGTGAGCAACATTGCGTGTTGACGTTTTATAGCTATTAAGCCCAGGGAGAGGTCCTTCCCTCATCATACTCAAATCTATAGAAGTCCAGTGATGGATTTCATGCCAATGGATGGAGTGCCTCTCCAACTGCATGTCATATCGATGGCTCCTAAGTATACTGAGTCAACTGAACTTCTAATAACTTTAAAGGAAGGCGACAAAAAGAGCGAATGGTTATTAATAAAATAATATGAAACTTATTTTGCACAGCTAATAGGCTTATTATATTCAATTCACTATGATTAGCTATTTTTCTTGATTGTATTAACATTTGAAATATAACCGTTCGCTCATTTTATCGCCTTCCTTTAAAGTTATTAGAAGTACAGTTGACTCAGTATACTTAGGAGCCATCGATATAAAGGTAACTCGCCCCTCAAACGAAAGAAGTGGTGCTTGGTAGACCTATACTGCCGCCGTAACGAAAAAAAAAAACGTATCTACAGAAATATTGAAATGGAGAAAAAAAAATATTTTGTCCTTTTTAAAATACAAAATACAAAGACAGATGCGTCTTTTAATAGTAAGAATTATTAGATTTTCATTAATTTTACGCCAATATAAAAATACTGGTAGATGTGTGCTTTTTTTGCTGATTCCGAATATGTAAATAACTCTATTTCGAAAAAAAATCAGATACGTCTTTTTCCTTGACGGCAGTATATTCAATAATAGACGATTACAGCTACAGATATGAATGAACTAAAGGAAGAAAGGAGTTTGTAAGATTCGTTGCAGGTTCTGTTGTTTCTCCTTATCACGTGGGAAGAGTGCGTGAAATAACGCGCACCCTCTTAAGGGGTAATTGTACTCATCATTATGAACAACTTTTACTATGGGACCACACCTGAAAGCGCAAAAAAACAGATGTTCCCTACATTTACATAATATGTTTGCATAACTCGTCAAAATGTAGGAAACAGCAGATTTTTTTTTCACGATTTCAGGTTTGATCCCATAGCCAAAGTTGTTCCCCTCTTCAGAGGTGGTGCGTTATTTAAGTTACAACTTGTATATGTGTATGAATGAACTAAAATAAAAATATGGAATGCGGAAACAGTGAATACAAAAAAATAAACCATGATTGCATGCAAATCCTCGGTATAATACATCAATGACAAGTTTACAACAGTAAGTAGACATCAAATGATCGTTGCGTGGCCATCACTCTTTAGTAGCGAATAAGTAATTTCTGACGAACTAGTATCTAATATTTTCTACCAACTCACACTGTGCCTGATAGAAAGAAAGAAACGATGGATGGACTGTGTGATAGATGAAATGGATAGAAAAGGAGTGACTACCGTGATGACAACTAATTGAGAAGTATATGGAAGAAAAAGACATGTTGCGCCGACCGCAAATAAATTGGGATTCGCTCCATGCAGGCAGTCGCTCCATGTGAGATACTGTTAAACTGGAAGCCGATCCCAACGTAGTTGGGAAAAGGCTAGGCAGATGATCATAATGATTCGTTTTGGAAATTAAATGCGGTTCCTATTGAATACACTTACGTAATGAAGCTACTACGTAACTTCTATAACTTCCAAGGGTAGAGAATACGGCATTATCCCTTCAAGATCGTGCGTGTCAGTATGAGGCCGCTTAGTACCTACTGACATTTAATAACTGATATGTTGCATCTAAGACGATAACCTGCATAAGTATTTCCGATTAGTGAATAAATAAGATACGACACGAGACATTAGAAATCCGGAAGTCGGAAAACAAGCCTTGACAAGGGGTGTCGTGTTACCCAGTAACTGGGTTGTGGAGATCAGATAGGTAGTCAGCTGCATCTGGTCCAATTGGAAGCTAACCCCAACATAGTTGGGAAAAAGATGACGCGACATCATCTTCCTGCCTTTGTCCCAAGTTACGTGGGGTCGGCGAACACTTTTCTTCTTTCATTCTCCCCTGTAACTTTATCACGTCACGCTATCATTCACTCCCGTCTCTTTGATATCATTCCTTACATAATCCATCCATATTTTCTTTGTCGTTCCTCTCCCTCTCCATCCATCAACATTTATAATCATCAGTATTTTAGTAACATGCGTTTCCCCCATCCTCCATCTATATGCCCATACCAATCCAAACGATTATCTTGCAACTTTTCTATCACTGGAGCCACTTACAAACTTCCCCTTATATATGTACTCATTTATCAATTCACTCACTTTATCAATTCTCGTATCTCTAAGAATATTACATATCACCGCTGGATATAAGTCTTTCCGAATTGCGTCAGGTCATCCAGTTCTCCGCTTGTCACATCAAGTCTTCTCCTTATGTGATAGACAATTCCAATTCCAGGTGGCCCCTGAGATGCTATCCATCAGTATCTAAAGCCTCACTTGGGCAGTCACTTACATGTTCAGTAGATGACTAGATTTATGTGCTAGCTCTAACGGCTATTAGGTAATACGTCAAAGCATCTAAGCTGCACTTGCCATTCAATACATACACATATTAAACACAAATAAAATCATTCAATCGAAATACATTTCCCACCTGTATTTCAACTCATGTGCGACCGTCGACTCAGTATGCGTACGCGCAGCCTAGAACGTGAACAAGTACTTACTTAACCAAAGAATAGATAGATACAGAATGCCGACTCCATACAACCAGCGAAAACGCACGCACACATAGACGAGTACGTACGGCGAATGGCGACCCCAAACGAAAGTCAGTCGCGCTTCTACGTACAGCGAGTGCGTAATTGCACTCGCTGTACGAAGAAGCGTGTCTATGTGTGCGTACGTTTTCGCTTGCTGTGTAGAGCTAGCTATCTGTGCCTAACTATGTATATTGTGTATCGAGGATAAACCGATGTTATGTATAGGTATTAGCCGTTATGTCGTGACGTCATGGCTTCTTGTTTTCACGAGAATACTTATGCTACATAATTATTGTCTTTCATAATAGTCATGTATTTTTTTTTTTTTTTTACTTTAATTACAACTTTTCAGATTCTACCATTAAACATGGTCCTTTTGCTCCCAGCCCAGTATTGTATAAAAGTCAGCAAAACTAACAGTACTTTCTTGTTGTTACAGCCCGCCTACGTTCAAGACATTGACGCCGACATCTCGCACCCAGCTAAAGCAGCAGTTGATGCGAGAACATGCACAGGAACAGCTGCGCAGAGAGTCACTACAAGTAGGTAGCTTCTTCTTTTACTCTTTCATCATTTGTTAACTCATCAAACGTTTTGCGCACACCATGTGAGCGTAAGAAAAATCTTTATATAATATGTATACAAACAAAAAAACCATCATCCAATGGCGACCGCGGGCTTAAAGTAGTTGTGAGCCTATGGGGTTCCTTAAGTATATAGCGGACAGTTGAAGGCTGGCAAGATATTGATCTACGACACTGTAATGGTATAGCTAGCCATATACCAACGTCATCAATGATCATTAGTCTTGACGAGAGGCTTAAAAACCTATCCTCGTAAATGACGATTACATACTCGTAATAGCCTCCTAAAGTGTCGAAACTTATCACTAAAGCAGGATTTACATTAACAACATATTGTAAAATTAATTTCACAATACTAGTTTCAATACAGTGCATCTTGTTTCGTATAATAAAGTGTCATGAAATCTACAGTCTTACAGGAATCATGGCCCCGTCAGCCTCAAAGCTTTATTTTGCAATATACAATATTTTCGTAGAAGAATGTGCTTTCGCGACACTCGTTTTAAGTCTCATTTGATAGTAAAATTAGTTGCGCGACATTACTTTGATGAAAAATCGCGCTTGGCACGAAAGTATTTAGATTTCATGAAATCAATGCATGCATCATGAAATTAGAAGTTTATCCGTGAAATTGTTAATGAAATTAATGTCAAGAAAATATTTTTTATGTCACTAATTTCGTAATGTCAACCCGCCTTAATGTAAGTCCGGCTCCCCGGGATATCTGCCACATCCCTGACAAGCTATAAATAGCAACCGCATGAGCTTTTCATAAATTTTGTGCCGATGGTAGAGAAGATAGTGTCATTAAAGGCATTTCTATTCTTACTGTACTAATTAAACCCCAAAAAAGACATGGTTCTCAAGCTCGGTAGACAAAACAAGATTTACCGGGGAAGCGTTAAGGTAGCCGCGAAAATCCAATTTTCTTACGATTTTTGCAATTTGCAGCTCAGTGTCTGGGTGTACGTTGACTAAAGTATGATTCGCGACCGTAACTAGTAATTATTTAAGAAATTATAATCATTAGAATCAGTAAAATAACTCCTTAAGTTAGTATAATCCTCAAATGTCAAGATTCCATAAAATAGTTATTCATGAGGATTATATGAACATGGAGAATTGTATTTATAATTTTAATGATTATAATTCTATAAATACAGATACGCTTGCCGCGGTTGGTCCGTGGTTGGGTGACCATCTTTTCATACCAAGACTCCGTGCTACGGAAAGCATGTTAAGCCATTGGTCCCGACGACCCGTAACCCGAAGCCCGAAAGTCTGACAACCAGTCTTACCAAGCGGTACCGTATTACCTAGTAACTGGGTTGTTGAGGCAGTCGCTCCATGTAAAGTACTGGTATTCAACTGCATCCGGTTAGACTGGAAGCCGACCCCTACATAGTTGGGGGCAGGCTAGGCAGATGATAATGATTAAATACAGATTTGTTACAACCTGATCCTACTGTCCTGCAAATAGCAAAAAACTTAAGAAAATTTGAATTTTGCGGGCTACCATATCGCAAAACCAAAAACAAGCGGTGTTTCATAAGACTACTTACGCATCTTACTTGTAGAGTACAAATAAGTCAGCACGATTACAAAGATATAACTCTAGTACCTAAATCAAATTATAGACTCGGCCCTTGGTAAAGGTTTAACACCGGGACAAGGAAAATGCGAAGCAAAATATCATTCCACGTGGGGTTATAGACATTTTACTTTAATATTAATTGAAATAACAGGCTACATAGTTAATGCAAGCGTGACCCTTGCACGTCTGATTCCACGAAAGATATAAAATCAGTAAGTGTATCAAGCCGCTAAACTCCCACGCAGGCTCCAGGGGAAAACCTGACTAATGGTGGTTCTAGTCCGTACGTTAGTGAACTAGTCTTCTATGCACATAATTTACATAGTAATGGAGTTGTGTAGTATTGTAATGGAAGAAGTGATTTAAGTACTTATTGTGAAATCTGTCGTTTTTATTTTTATTACAAGCTTTTATTTAGTTTTACCTGTCCTGGTGTCTGTCTGTCTGTCTGTCTGTCTGTAATCTAGTTAATTTGACCTACGTCCCGGTTTCTTATTAGGCTGAAATTTTACATGCATATTATTATGACATGGAGCTGATCTGATGATGGAGCTGGACGTCGGCCATGGAAACTCAGTAATACAACGACGCAACCCTTTTGAGTTTGGGCTCGTTTGATTCGGACTTGATAAGGACTCTGGTCCTAGATGATATCCAGACTAATAGAAGCTTGATTAAAAAAAAAAACTTGTTACAATTTGGTTCTGCGACCACCTCTACATTAATTCCGGTTAACTGATCTGACTATTAATTTCATACGAATTCTGTTATGTTTTGAATTCATCTATCTATCTGCCTAGCCTTTTCCCAACTATGTTGGGGTCGGCTTCCAGTCTAACCGGATGCAGCTTAATACCAGTATTTTACATGGGGTACTGCCTATCTGACCTCCACAACCCAGTTACTGGGTAATACGATACCCCTTGGTAAGACTGGTTGTCAGACTTTCGGGCTTCTGACGACCCGTAACGACTGTCGAAGAACCACGAAGGAGTCCTAGTATGGAAGATGGTCACCCATCCACAGACCATCCCCGGCAAGCGTAGCTTAACCTGATGAATCGAACCGTGCAGCTGTTATTACTTAGCCACGAGCTCCTGTTTTGAATTCATCTGATTGAATTAATTCGGTAAATAGTGTCCCTTACAGTCTAAAATTAGTTCTTCGCAATAATGTTGCCAAATGAGGGATTTCTCCGCCTTTTCCAAGCAGTATCGCTGTCTCTAGTTTATAGTGTTGCTAGGCGATTGTTATCACCTAGTTCGCAAGCTCTCCTCAGAATCATTATTCATTATGGTATACTAGACACTAAAGCCAAAAAACTTTCACAGATTCTTGGATCTATCCTATCCCTTGTAAAGTGTCTTGATTTGATTTCAGTGTGGGTTTTGAATTTGTACAAACAACTTCTTGGTGTCTCTTCTACTACGTTAATCCACCTACCATGACAAGCCCATCTTCACATCACCTTACCTTGGCCTATATTATTGCTCTACTGTCTCCAACTCTGATTAAAACTTGATATTCAAGGTTAAATGTTTCAAGTAACGACGTGTCAATTGGCTGAGCAAACTGATTGAACGTATCACTATCCATATATGGATCATTTTTTTTTCATGTCTGTCATGTTATATCTAATCCTATTAGCATAGGATGTAGGTTCTCTTGTTAAATAATAGGTACCTATGAAATTGCCGGTTTTTGATACCGGCTAGCGTGAAGATCAATATCTTTCATTCTTTTTAGAATTCCAAATTCAAATTAATTTTATAATAAAAGTCGGTAAATAACATGACATTTAAAAAAAATGTTTCATGCTGGAACCAATATTGTAACATCTATTATACCATATCCCAACAAATAAACATCTTTGATTTTCACGTCTTTGTTTTCCCGCCGTTCGATTTTTCATTGATAACAAAGGTTTTGTAACCATGGAAAAATCGAAATTGTGCGCTATTAATTTCGATTTTTCCCCTCCTCCTTTTTGAAGTCGGTTAAAACCGACTTCAAAAAGGAGGAGTTTCTCAACTCGTCTGTATGTTTTTTTTTTTTTTTGTATATTTGTTACTCGATTACTCAAAGACGGATGGACCGATTTGGAAAATTCTTTTTTTTGTTTAAGGGACACTTCTTAAGTGGTCCCATATAAATTTTATTAACTTTGCTTCGGTAGTTTTTGAGTTAGCATCAATAATGCGTATTTTTCCCACCTACTTTATGTGGATGATGTTTTAGTCTATGCGGATGATGTTTTAATAACTTGCTATCACTGTTATTTACATGGTAGGTAGTGGTATTCGTATTTGTGTGGGGTAGGTAACACAACTAAAAAGTGAAAAATAAAAACTTTTTAGCAAAAAATAAAACCGACTTCCAAATCAAAACACTACAAAGTGAAAAATAACTTTAATAAACGAAAATACAAAACCAAAGACACCGACTACCGAAATTAAAGTTATTTTTCACTTTGTAGTATTTTGTTTTGGAAATCGGTTTTATTTTTTGCTAAAAAGTTTTTTCAAATACGAGTTCCGTCGTGGCAACAACGCAACACAGACAGCACGCAATATGAACGACGTGAATGGACAAGGTACCGCAGGTGAAAGCAGGGTGCGTTTTTGGTTTGATCGCTTCCGTTCGGAAATTTTCATCTCAACAATGAGTCCCGGGGAAAAATTTCAAATCCAACGAGGCGGTGAAAAATGCCTTTAAAGAATTTATAGATTCCCGTTCCCAGGATGTTTATAGCAGAGGCATCAACGAACTTTCAAAATCTAAAAAAATGCATCAATTGAATGGCAAAAGCGCATCGTCAAGTTAAAGACCTATTAGTAGCTTTGGTATAAATAACGTAGATCGGTTAAGTACGATCAACCGTCAGTGGTAAAACTTGAAATGCGAAAACAACTCTAACTGCTTTGACATAAGTTTGCCGTCAAACCGAAATTGTTACTATAGACGTGCAGTTAACTGTAATAATGTCAACTGTCCCGTTTTTCACTTGGTTTCTTTCTAAATAGCCGATATTGATGATTTACTTTTTGGGGTTTGTATTTAGCACCCCAAATTTGGTTTCACGCCTTCACGCCTTGTCGTTAGTGTTTTCATAATTATGCTTATGCCTTAAAAGTGTTGATTCACATGTTTAATGTGTTCAAGTTGTAATCTGCGCAGGAGTCGTCTATATTTTCAAGTCTGTAAAAAAACTGAACAGAATTTCTCATCGGTTTTGTGGTCATTTGATCAACAGTTAATCAATTTGCCATAAAAATAAAAAGTCACCTGTTAAGGCTTGCTTTTATTTCATAGTTTCGTGTTTTGGACTACGTATCTTGAGTTTACAACCTTTTTGTTCATATTGTCTCTTTTTTTAGGGTTCCGTACCTCAAAAGGAAAAAACGGAACCCTTATTTTATTTTATTTAATATGGGACAGTAAACAGCTACAATATAAAAAGTATACAACTAACAATAATATAGGCTCATAAGTAGTATTAACAATATTGCAGCCCACTACATTATATACCCTTATAGGATCACCCATGTCTGTCTGTCCGTCTGTCACAGCCAATTTGCTCCTGATCTAATGGACCGATCAAGTTGAAAGGTACACGTATGAATGTCTGTGACCCAAACATGAATCTGTAACGTAAATAAATTAATTTTAAGTATGGGGATCTATTTTGGAGAGTAAATAAGAAAAAAATAGTTTTGCAAACTGGACCGTGTGACATATCAAATGAAAGGGCTTTCTGTGAGGGTCTCAAATACATGTTTCTTTTTTAATTAAAAAAAATGATTTAAAATTATTTAAGAGAATAGACGAAAATTGTCCGTTCTCCTTACCTATCTCTGAAACTAGTGAAACTAAAATTTTGAAAAAAATACAGAAAGTAGTTCTATATCTATAGATTACAGGAAAACTTTATGGTCTTAAAATAACAGGGTAAATCTCTCAATAGTTTTCATACTAACTTACATTTGCAGTTGGAATGTATGGGAGAACATGTGTTTCAACTACAATGTTAAGTTTGTTCTTGGGATAAATTCATCCCAACTACGGAACCCTTCATTGTGCGTAGTCTGTGTATTAGCTATAGTTACACAATAAAAGTTCATGACTTGGTTATCTTATAAAGCTTAGCCAACCAGCTGATTGGTAACAGTGCTAACTGTCCATCTAATTATCTCAAACGTCTCATTATTTATCTATACTAATTTTTTTAACGAGGTATAATTTGTTCGTTTGTTTGTAAATTTCTATGTAGGGGTTAATCTCTGAAACTACCAATCGGATTTGTAAAATAATTTTAGAATTTGATAATTCAATTCATAAGGAAGGTTATTTAATAAGGCATAAGGCTATTTAACATCACGCTACGACTCTTAGGAGCCGAGCAAAAAGAAAAAAGTCAGAAAAAACGCAAGGCGAAAACGAAGTAATGGGACGGGCGGGCGCGGACGAAGTCACGGTCAGAAGCTAGTGATATTTTTCACAGTATTTATTAATAATTAATTTTAAAATATAATATCCTAACCTAACTAAAATATGGCGCCGAAAATTTCCTCCGCATCGCTGTCTCCAGGTAATGTACCCAAGAGACGTGCGGCATTGCTACATTGTATGGCAATGCTTAGCCTCTGGCCAAGGTAAGAGCCAGCTAGTGATTGATAAAACTGTTTTATTGTTTCATCTAGCTACTAATGAATGTTATGTACTTTGCAGGCACAACAAGCAGGCCAGTCCAAGGACAATGAGGACAAGAAGAAGTCAAGTCCGGCGGAGGTGCCGCGGATCACGCCTCACGTTGAACTACCGCCACAAGTATTACAGGTTAGTACTCACTCCAGACTAGTCCAGACTCTCCAATATCTCTGGTCACAGTCAAAGCAATGATGTCTATTATTATTACCATTGAAAGTGTCACGAAAGTTTCGGTTTCTATGAACAATAATGAAGCGCAGACCACACTGAGAACGAAGCGAAGTGAAGCTAAGTCCGTTTAGCTTTCCTCCGCGTCTTTCATACTTCCGTTTTCGTTTCGCTTAGAGCGCTATTATATAAGGTGTATCTATTCATACACGAAATCTCTAAAGGGGTCATTGTACTCATCATTATGGACAACTTTTACTATGGGACCAAACCAAAAATCGCGAAAAAAAAAATCTGCTGTTCAGTACATTTTGACGAATTATACGAACATAAAATGTACTGAACAGCTGTTTTTTTTTGCGATTTATGTTTTGGTCCCATAGTAAAAGTTGTTCGTAATGATCAGTACAATGACCCCTTAAGAGATTTCGTGTATGAATAGATACCTTATAATAAACCGTGTGAAAAGACGCGGAACGAACCGAAACGAACTTAGCTTGGTTTCGCTTCGTTCCCAGTGTGGCCTGTGCTTTGGATAGACACTCCGTGGGTATGCATTGTTACACTTTATTACGTTTTCTTCATTGTTGTCGTTAAAAATATCTAGTGCTATTCTTTTTATCTCGAGAAATATCCAGTAATATCTAGAAAAATACATACTGCTGTGAGGGATTCTGGTCGTAAAATAACCGAAACTTTGTAAACAATGGAGAAACTTGTTGGGCTTTTCATTACCTATAGATAACTCGACGCCAGGGTTCAGAAGTCAGAAACATATCGCATGCTTAATAATAAACTGACGATTATGGTTCAGGTCCAAAATGATTTAAGCGTACAAAGAAATTCGTTTTATTTTATTTTATTTATTTGGGACAAAAAACAGTTATACAGTACAGCATTTACAAAAAGTAGTTATAATACAGTAGAAAAAACGTATAACCCACACTATTTTCCACGAGGTGACATCGGAGTATGATAACGAACGCGTGTTAAATGAGAAAAAATAAATAAAAAATAATGTACATATTTAGAAAAAAAAACACTTTATACCGACGAATCGAAGGAAGCGGATGACAAGAGCGAATCTTATGGGCGACTTGCAAGAGATTGTGAAACCATTCTTTTAAATTTAGATTGCGACAGCGCGAAAATATCAAAATCAATGAATTTTGAGTTATAGGTTTCTAAGAGTCGGCGGAGAGGGGCTCGCACCCCAGCCTTCGTTCTACATCGCGCAGTGTAGAATAGTCGAGGTGCGCGCACCTCCCGCCGAATAACAGTTCTAGGTACTAAGTAACACAATTTATTCGAGAGCTCAGTACAATTAAATTAATAATTGTAAATTAATAATATAATAATTTAAGTAAATATCTTCAAAATATAATTTCTGTATCCATAATCAGTTCATCAATAATTCCTACAATACATTGTTTCATTATTATTATTACGCTTTTTGACTAAGTTATATGCCATTTTGTAAGACAAGTCAGTGATTGCGATTTTTTTAGTTATGTCAGTCTATTATTAAGCATGCGTTATGATAGAAGAGCTAACGTTTAAGGGGTATTCTCATTCATCATTCTTGTCTTAATGGTAATTAATTATTCCATGTTCCAGGTGCGAACAGTTCTGGAGAACCCCACCCGGTATCACGTGATACAGAAACAAAAGAGTCAAGTGCGCCAGTACCTCAGTGAATCATTTCAACCACAAACGCAGGTACAGTACAAGACCAACAGCTTTCTTTTTTACCTATTTGATGTCCTTTATTTGTAACTATTATATATGTTCCATTTCTTTCAAACAAGTTTTTGATAAGCCAGAAAATGTCGCAGTTTTATTCAATTTAATGTTTTATTAATTCTCATTATCAACGTATTTCGTTGGTTGCTTGGTTGTTCAACCAAACAACGGATTACAATTTGATGACTGCAGTTAGGTACTGATCAGAGATTGGTCAACCTGTGAACTTACCAGGGGATAATCCTCTTCAAGCTGACAAAACATAAATCTAGGAATAACATTTTCTTAATAATGACAACACTAAGTTCTTTTGATCAGCTCATACCTCTATAACTTAACCATTATATTACCTTCATTTTGCAGGTATCACCGCGATGTGCGCCGGCGCAGTCCGCTCCCGAGCTGGGCACGCGGCGCGCGTGCTCCCCCGAGCGACCCTCCTCCTCTCTGCGCGAGCCCGCCATGCCCTCCGGTAGCAATAACTCAGAGGTAAGCTTATCTTTAAACATAAGACAGTAAATGATAAATACCTA
The DNA here is from genome assembly GCA_948252095.1 of Dicycla oo. Taxonomy (NCBI): domain Eukaryota; kingdom Metazoa; phylum Arthropoda; class Insecta; order Lepidoptera; family Noctuidae; genus Dicycla; species Dicycla oo. Next base: position 18,472,125 of record OX411736.1, on the reverse strand, counting down.
ATAAAAAAAAACTCGCTAGATCTAGGCTTAACAAGACTATAAGCCAAGATACCAACAAGCTTGGGCTGAAAGTTGGATCTAAAGATGGATTACTCTTTCTTATATTTACACCTGGTCTAAGAAACACAAGCATACTAAAACCATAGAAAATTACAATGAAAGTGTGTCTTTGCAGCAGTTACGGACTTGTTACGGAAGAACTGCCATAAATAGTGCAGAGGTGACCTAACCTTTTTTTTTTTGCTAGCGTTTATTGTCCCATTGGGCAAAGACCTCCTTACTCTCTTTCCACCTCTCTCTGTCCAGAACTGCCTAAAACCAACCTTTATTAAAGGAGTCCAGCTCATCCCGCCATCTCCGTCTGGGCCCGCCGCGATATCGTTTTCCATTCAGTGAGACCCATTGATCGTCTGACATGCGGCAGATATGTACAGCCCAATTCCATTTAAGCATGGCAGCTTTCCGAATGACATCAGTCATTTTAGTGATGGAGCGGATTGTTGTATTGTGTCTACAAGTTTGATACCCAGAATACTTCGCTCCATTGCTCACTGGCAAACCCCGCTCTCTTCTCCGCTCGCTTCTCTGGCAAACTCTGCTGAACTGTCAAAGACCATGTTTGAGAACCATACGTGAGGATGGGAAGAATACACAAATATCGATGAGTCTTCTCTTGAGGGATAGAGGCAGGTCGCCCTTCATTAGATCGTTCATGCCCCAATAGCTCTTCCAGGCATTCTCGTGCGTCTTCCAACTTCTTTGTCTTGCCTGAAAAGAGATCATTTGACTAAGATAGAGATACTCATCGACATAAATTTTTCAACCTCCCCACCCGCCACGGTGATCCTGCGATGCACGCTGTTCGTCATTAACTTGGTCTTTGACATATTCATTTGAAGTCCGACCTCTAGGCTGGCTGTGCCATCTTCTAGCATATGAAGACGAAAAAAGGACCGAACGATAAACCTAACCTAACCATAACCACCGACTACCCAAGATACGAGCAAGTCTCAGTTTGGGAGTCGTTTGTCTTAAATTAAAATGACTCTGTACATTCACCTCACTAAAAAAGATGAAAAATATTGTTTCTTGTAACGTTTTTGTACTTTTTGAAGAATAAATTATTATTATTACGAGTATTATAGGATTGGCAAAATTCCTTTGTTTTGCCTTGAAACTTTCGGCTCGATAAACTATAATTATAATCTCGTAGAACCAAAATAAATACGAAGCCTTTTCAACGACAGTAGAAGTAAATATTTAGCACCACTCACTATCAAGGTAACCTTCCCAGGCTGACGAGTTCCTAGAAGACATCCTGTCCCTGGACTCGGGCGCGGGCCCGCTGTCGTCCTCGGGCCCGCCGTCGGGCGCCAGCTCGGTGGCCGGCGACTGCGCGCTGCTCACCGACACCGACATGCACGCGCTGGCTAAGGACCGCCAGAAGAAGGATAACCATAATATGAGTGAGTATTCACACTTCACCTCGGCAGCAACCCAACAAGAACCTTATTGTAGCGTGCATAAAGATCACTGTGATTTTGACAAAGTCATTACAAGTCAATTATACATATGTGTACATACCTATAAAAATTTGTATATTTGTTTGGAAGCCCTAATAGACTATTATATGTAAATATAATATATTGCAGTTCCAATAATAATACGTGTCAAATTGATGACCTCCTTTTTTGAAGTTGGTTAATACTGTGCAATTATGCACACACTACCTATGTAACACGTGGCGATTTCAAAGAGCGTAGGTGAAATGTTAAATAAGTACCTAAAAAACAAAAATATTTTTTTTCCTTTAAATTATTTATATTTTGACACAGTAATCACATGTACACAAAATATATGACGAGTGTTCTCTAACAGGAATACCTACTCCAGGTATTCATCATCAGTCACTTCATCATCCGAGTCTCTACTTTCCCTTTCACTGTAACTGGCCGAATTAATGATGAAAAGCTCGTCTAAGTATGCATCCCTACTTCTATACTCGTTTAACTTTCTTTTACGTGATTGCAGTGCTTTTGCCATTCATTCACTGTTATCTTATTGAAGGCTTCGGCAATCAAAGTAGGCATTTCAGAATTTGATTTATCAATGTTCTTTAGCTACGTTTCGTTTCATCGAGCTCCAAATCAATTCGATTGCATGGTATAGCGATAATCTTAACACGCTATGTCCATTGTTTTTCAACAGTTCGTCTATTTCGTATACAGGTTTTGGTTTATGTCTTTTAATGAGTTTATGATTTCCATTAGGAGCGTTATCTAATATAATCCGTGTTGGCTGATGTAAATTAGGCAGAAGTTTATCTGTCACCCATTTTTTAAAATTCTTACTGTTCATTCGTCGTAATAATCGCCACTTTTTGTAGTCGATTTGACCACTAATAGAGCATTCTCCACAAACTCTGCTAGTCCTCCCGCTTGAACAATTATCGATCTGTTTCCTTTGGAGAATGGGTTTAGCACACCGTATATTTCATCACTCTGCCAATAGCTTCCAGATGTATGAAATGCGGGAAATAGGCCTCGTACAAAAATATGACTGGTTTTTGTTCACCTCGTACATTCTCTTTAATTTTTTGAAGATAATTTGCTCTCAATGCTGAAATATCATTTCGTTCTATTAGAAATTTTCTGTTCGATTTTGTTTTCTTGTAACGAAATCCAATTTTATGGAGTATTTTCAGAAGAGTTACTCGATTATCTTTAGAATCAATGTCTTCTTGGAGCACATTTAATAACTTTGGTATTGTGGGAATTTCTTTCTGCGTAGTGTAAAATTCATGAAGTTTTCTTCTTATGACACAGATCGAAATCATCCACTACAATTTTACCTTTCGTCCTTTTCCTTTTTTTTTCCTGGCGTGGAAACTTTTGTTCCAGTTTCATATGCCTGTTCTTTTTCCTTCACAAGTTTTCTAACAAAGCCCCCCCTACGTCAACAAAAAAAAATAAAAATCATACATCTATTCTACTAGCACGTGCGAAATAGTTTTCAAAGAATTTATTTTCAAAAGCTGACAACACTAACCTGTAGCGGCAGCTACGCGTTAATACAATTTTTCGAACGGCATTATCGGTGTCTGAAGGCGCTTTTCTTCCTTCATAAAATCTAAGACTTGTATTAAAGCGTTCCTCGCATCACTTTTTAGAGCTTTAATCACTAAACGTAAAATAAACACGGAGCAAACAACCAATGGCGGATATGTTATTCATGCAGTGTTTATTGACAATGAATACCTACACAAATCCAATCTAACTACTTACCTACTCTTTTTCATTTCAGTCGAAAGACGTCGCCGTTTCAACATAAACGACCGAATAAAGGAACTAGGCACCTTACTGCCGAAGACCAACGATCCTTTCTACGAGGTCATTAGGGACGTGCGCCCGAACAAGGGCACCATCCTGAAGAGCAGTGTGGACTACATCAAGTGTCTCCGAGATGAAGTTAATAGGCTGAAACAGAGCGAGCAGCGGAGGAAGCAGATTGAAATACATAATAGAAAGCTGATGTTGAGGATACAGGTATGTTGCATTAGGTTTCTTATGAGTAATATAATTTCTCAAGGGGTCAATCGAAGGTTAAGCTACGCTTGTCTAGGTCAATTTGTGGATGGGTGACCTAAGCTATTCTGCCGTCATAAGGAAAAAAACGTATCTGACATTTTCTTCGAAATAGAGTTATAGTTACATATTCGGAATCAGCAAACAAAGACGGATAGCTTCCAATGTTTTTTTATATTGGCGTTACGAAATTTAATAATTCTTACTATTAAAAGATGCATTTTATTTTGTACTTTAAATAGGACAAAATATTTATTTTCTCCTTTTCAATATTTCTGTAGATACGTCCTTTCACTTTAAGCTGGTAACCAGTTTTTCCAATGGGTACCGTGTTACGCAGTAAGTGGGTTGTGGAGGTCAGATAGGCAGTCGTTTCATGTAAAATACTGGTATTCAGCTGCATCCGGTTAGACTGGAAGCCGACCCCAACGTAGTTAGAAATAGGGTAGGCAGATGATGATATTATCAGTGTAGTAGAATATTAAAGCCCACTTAAATATTTAAATCATCATTCCATGTCAGTTATCTTTAGATGATTGACAGAAAACAGAATGTTTTAATTTAGTTTAGCTTTAAAATCTATAAAGAGGTAGAGGAAGTCTATAGAGCTCGTGGCTAAGTATACCAGCCGCACAGGTCGATCCATCAGGTTAAGCGACGCTTGCCGGGGTTGGACCGTGAATGGGTGACCATCTTCCATACTAGGACTCCTTCGTGGTTCTTCAACAGTCGTTACGGGTCGAAAAAGGCCCGAAAGTCTGACAACCAGTCTTGCCAGGGGGCATTTTATAACGGGGGTATTACCTAGTAACTGGGTTGCGGAGGTCAGATAGGCAGTCGCTCCATGTAAAACACTGGTATTCAGCTGCATCCTGTTAGACTGGAAGCCGACCCCAACATAATTGGGAAAAGGCGAGGCTGATTAAATAATTGTTTCAACTTAAGATGCATTTCTACATCGGAATCTAGATCCTTCTACCATCGGACATCTAGACGCACTGCCAGTTACCATCCCTACCTGGTTGCTATTCTACCAATTCGCACTAAGCGCTTCCTAATGTCTTTTATAATGCGCACAGCAAAAGAGTGGAACTCACTACCTGCGTCTGTGTTTCCGAACGTATACAACCCTAATCTCTTCAAAGTGAGAGTGAACAGGCTTCTTCTGGGTAAGCTCACTCCATCGTCGACTTTGTCTCTGTCACCTCCGATCTAGACTAGAGTCAAGAGCAAACACATCACAAATAAAAAAATTAAAATAATTTACTGTTTTTAACTTCTTATTTGTAATTGTATGGTGATACAGTCAATCTGCCTAGCCTTTTCCCAACTATGTTGGGGTCGGCTTCCAGTGTAACCGGATGCAGCTGAATACCACTATTTTACATGGAGCGACTGCCTATCTGATCTCCACAACACATACTGGGTAATACGATACCCCTTGGTAAGACTGGTTGTCAGACTTTCGGGCTTCTGACGACCCGTAACGACTGTCAAAGATCCACGAATGACAGCCGGGACCAACGGCTTGACGTGCTTTCCGAGGCACGAAGGAGTCTCGGTATGAAAAGATGGTCACCCATCCACAGACCAACCCCGGCAAGCGTAGCTTAACCTGATGGATCGACCCGTGCGGCTGTTATTACTTAGCCACGAGCTCCTCCTGTATGGTGATAGAGTAAAGAGTATTATTCTTTATGTATATCTAGCTATCTAGAATCCGAGCCTGAATGCTTTCAGCACTTTCAAAATTGACACTGATATTCTCTTTCTAACAAATTAGTTCACGTTCCAGGAACTAGAGCGTTTAGCTCGCGTGCACGGGCTCCCCGTGTCGCCGGGCTCGGGCGGCTGGTCGTCGCCGCACACGGACGACTCGGGCGTGGAGTCGGCGGCCGAGCCGGCGCCCGAGCCGCGCGCGCCGTCTGCGCCTGCGCCTGCTGCCACCACACCAGCGCCGGCACCGGTTAGTATCTTCACTGATCTTTTTTCGCATCGACGCGACGGCATATCTAGCGGATGTCTCACTTATAGACCTCGTTATTGAGATATATTGACAGGCCAGTTGGCGTGGTTGGTTAAGATACCACCTATCACGCCGCAGGTCGTGGGTTCGATTCCCATCCAGAACAAACATTTGTGTGCATGAACATGTCTGTTTGTCCTGAGTGTGGGTGTAATTATCTATATAAGTATGTATTTACAAAAAAAAAGTAGTGTATGTAGTATATCAGTTATCTGGTTTCCATAGTACAAGCTCTGCTTAGTTTGGGATCAGATGACCGTGTGTGAAATGTCCCAGGATATATTATATGTAATATATAATTTTTTTGTACTGGACGATACCTGTACCCGTATTACGTATCTTGCAGAAGTCTAGCGATAGCAAAATTTGCGCAATAATTGCTTTTCAATCGCAAATCAACATTATGTATCAGCGATACGTCATACTGATTTGCGATTGAAAAGCAATTAATAATACGTAATAAGCCTGCGAGGCTCGAAACCTACTGGTTACTAATAATATAATAGTCCTCCTGATCGTATTTCGGCCATGGCGGCCAATCTCAACGGAGATTAACCATCCAGCGCAGGAGCACACACACATGCGCACCGAAGCGCGGAGATAAAGATAATACAGTGATAATCTAGTAAGATATCAGTAGCTAGAGATTTAGCACGGCCAACTCCTCCTTGTTAGTACTGTAGTATCTATATGGAGTCTGCGCAAAATTCAGAAAAATGCTTGTAAATATCGACGCTGGAAAGCGATTTTATCGTATCTCGAAAAATGGCTTTTATTGCATCATTGAAATTAGAAAAAAGTTTTTTTTTATGATATGACGTTGACTTTTTCTTAACTTTTTAAACAAAACACTTCAAAATGCAGTAAATACCAAAAAATCAACTATTTTTAAATGTTATATAGATACAGCAGAATCGTTATTTTGTTGTAACTTTGAAGTTTAAAGCTATTTCGTTGTGCCATATGTTACAACTATCAAGATACAGCAATATTGCTGCTTGAAATTGAAATACCAGTGCTTTAACTAATACAAAACGCATGTTAGACTAACTTTAGAACGCTATCATTAGTGGTATCCGATAAATTACATTATAAGAAATACGTGTTACATAAATGACTTTTCCGATTCAGAAGTTTATAGTTCGCGTCGAATAACTTTGCCGCTCTGAAGTTCGCGCAAATAACTGCGCAGTAGTCAATATCTATTACTAAAACAGCAGCGCGCCGTGCAATGCGCATCGGAGTCTGGTTTCAGAGCGGCAAAGTTATTTGACGCGAACTATACGACTAATTTTTTAAATTGCTTTAGTGTAAAGTTCAACTTTTAGAGATACCGAGATACTACAAGATTTCATTATAGCGTCGATATAAATTAAACATACACATACATACACAAACTCACGCCTTATTCCCATTAGGGCAGGCAGAAACTACAGACCGCCACTCTACGATCCTTACATACTCCTTTTGCCTCGTTTACGTTCATACATGTGGTCATACACACACGCCGATCGCGAGTACTACGCACCATATATTAAACTTATTTCTTTTTTCCAGGAACTCGTCCTCCCTAAAACCGAGCCGGCGTCTCTGATGGAGTTCGGCGAACAGCCCCCCGACTTACTCCGAGACATGCCTTCAGCCGAGTGTCTGACCGCCCTCGACGCGCTCGGTACGCCTCCTCAATACCTAGCTCTTGGTACTCAACCATTACTACACAATTATTACTTTATCCAACAGGCCGTACCTTATACGTTTTAGGATTTCGGAAAACCGCAAACTTGTAGTAACCTGCGGGAAATATAGTACCTACATTTATTTTGGAAATTATTTATTGAGGAGCTCGTGGCTAAGTAATAACAGCCGCACGGGTCGATCCATCAGGTTAAGCTACGCTTGCAGGGGTTGGTCCGTGGATGGGTGACCATCTTTTCATACCGAGACCCCTCCGTGCCTCGGAAAGCACGTTAAACCGTTGCTCCCGGCTGTCATTCGAGGATCTTTGACAGTCGTTATGGCTCGTCAGAATCCCGAAAGCCTGACAACCAGTCTTACCAAGGGGTATCCGTATTACCCAGTATCTGTGTTGTGGAGGTCAGATAGGCAGTCGCTCCATGTAAAATACTGGTATTCAGCTGCATCCGGGTAGACTGGAAGCCGATCTCTACATAGTTGGGAAAAGGCTAGGCTGATGCCGATGAGTCAATTTAGTAAACTATTAATTTGTCTAACTTTACGTAATCAGCTGATGATATTTCTGTAATAAGCAATAATAATACTGACTTCAGAGCCTTACAGTAATACGATACCCCTTGGTAACAGTAGACATATGTAGATGACACCTGGATGAAAATGACATCTTTATACATGAGGAGCCTAAAAACATAACGTGATTTGTCATTTGATGTAAAATGAGAAATAAAATATTTTTTCACTTTTTGTTACTAAAACAATACTTGCAGGGTACTAGTACTAGTTTTTTTACTAGAGAGCAAACGGATTTTTTTACTAGGGAGCAAACGGTTTTTTTTTACTAGGGAGCAAACGGATTTTTTTACTAGGGAGCAAACGGTTTTTTTTACTAGGGAGCAAACGTTTTTTTTTACTAGGGAGCAAACGGATTTTTTTACTAGGGAGCAAACGGTTTTTTTACTAGGGGGTCAAACGGTTTTTTTTACTAGGGAGCAAACTTTTTTTTATTAGCGAGCAAACGTTTTTTTTTTAACTAGGGAGCAAACAGTTTTTTTACTAGAGAGCACTTTTTGTTACTAAAACAATACTTGCAGGGTACTAGTACTAGTTTTTTTACTAGAGAGCAAACGGATTTTTTTACTAGGGAGCAAACGGTTTTTTTTTACTAGAGAGCAAACGGTTTTTTTTTTTACTAGAGGTTCAAAGGGTTTTTTTACTAGGGAGCAAACGTTTTTTTTTCACTAGGGAGCAAACGGTTTTTTTACTACGGGGCAAACGGTTTTTTTTTTTACTAGAGGTTCAAAGGGTTTTTTTTACTAGGGAGCAAACGTTTTTTTTCACTAGGGAGCAAACGGTTTTTTTACTAGGGAGCAAACGGTTTTTTTTTTTACTAGAGGTTCAAAGGGTTTTTTTTTACTAGGGAGCAAACGGTTTTTTTACTAGGGAGCAAACGTTTTTTTTTTCACTAGGGAGCAAACGGTTTTTTTACTAGGGAGCAAACGGTTTTTGCTTGAAATAAGTGATGCCAAGTGCATCAAGTTGATATTAGAGAATAAAATACAACCAAAAGTTTTTTTTTTTTGTGACTAATCACGTTTTGCTTTTTTGTTCCTCACATGTGTATCGTATTGGACAAAATTATAATAATACCCTTTTTTTCGCAGATGGCCTCAAACTAGGCTCCTGTTCGCCGCTCAGTCGAGACGAGGGCCTGTCGCTGGGCTGCCTCGAGCCCGACCTGTGTCTGGAGCCCGTGCCCCACCATCTGTTCGACCACAAAGACATGAAGGTAAGCTTATTTATATGTAAAATAAATAAATTATGCCCTTCTGAAAAATGCCAACTCTACAACAATGTGAGTTTAGAAAGATACTTTAATTATTCTCGAAAAGCATAATTGCTCATAAAAAATAGGTAAAACGGGATGGTATCCACAACTCCACATCAATGCGCGTATTTTGCGTATGTATGGGACAATCGATTATTCGATCCACCCCAACTCCTCAAAGAAGGCCAGCGCCTGGTGATGATAAAAAAATCGTATGCTTTACATTAATTCAATTCAATGAGGCTCATTTTTACAGTAAACTTAATATTGTTACTGGAGTAATTTATTGGAGCTACTAAAATAAATATTTTATTGAAAAAATAATGTATTTTTAGTCCTCTTTGTGGTCGTCTGTATTTGGTTTCTTCATAACATTCTAATGAATATATTGTATTGTTACAGATGCGACTCTCACCTACCCCTAACCTGCTGAGCAATGAGGACAGCGACGCGGTGCTCAACTTAGCGCAGATAGAAGACCTCATGGACGACGACTCACATAATCCTGTCACATCAGGTAAATATTGTTATTAGTTTAGTGTATCACCATAAACTCAGACATGAGAACAGAGGCGTCTACGGTCATAATTCCATACCGCGCATTGTGACCAAAACCAAAAATTAAATTAAAAAATATATTTTTGTAAATTAGTTTACTTTTACACGTCAAAAATATAAATTACGTATATGCATCTACTTCTCTTCCCTCCCGCATTAAATGGCTAAACTAGAAAGATTTTACAATTTTTAGGAAAAAAAAATTAATAAAAAAAAAAAATCGCAGTCATGGCGACTGCCGACAGAAGTGTAAAACTATGCATAGCATGTCGCAAGTCGGTGACCCATGCCAGTGACGCGAACCCTTAAGTTTTCCTCTACCAAAAATCGCGCCTAAAGAAGTTTTCACTTCAAAAAAGGAAAAAAAATGTTTTCTCTTATTAGTCGCACGCAGATCGTCGCTGGTGGGATCTCATTTTGTTACAGAAACTTAACGTTTCTTTTGTTCCCCAGGGGATCCAATGTTATGCTCATCGCCGACATCGCAGCTGTGTCTCAGCAACGTGGTGGCAGATGCGGCCGACAGAACCATCTCGGCCATGCTGCACGATGACGCGGCCACATACCACACTGCAGGTAAGGTTCAACATAACATAACATCGCCGACATCGCAGCTGTGTCTCAGCAACGTGGTGGCAGATGCGGCCGACAGAACCATCTCGGCCATGCTGCACGATGACGCGGCCACATACCACACTGCAGGTAAGGTTCAACATAACATAACATCGCCGACATCGCAGCTGTGTCTCAGCAACGTGGTGGCAGATGCGGCCGACAGAACCATCTCGGCCATGCTGCACGATGACGCGGCCACATACCACACTGCAGGTAAGGTTCAACATAACATAACATCGCCGACATCGCAGCTGTGTCTCAGCAACGTGGTGGCAGATGCGGCCGACAGAACCATCTCGGCCATGCTGCACGATGACGCGGCCACATACCACACTGCAGGTAAGGTTCAACATAACATAACATCGCCGACATCGCAGCTGTGTCTCAGCAACGTGGTGGCAGATGCGGCCGACAGAACCATCTCGGCCATGCTGCACGATGACGCGGCCACATACCACACTGCAGGTAAGGTTCAACATAACATACCATCGCCGACATCGCAGCTGTGTCTCAGCAACGTGGTGGCAGATGCGGCCGACAGAACCATCTCGGCCATGCTGCACGATGACGCGGCCACATACCACACTGCAGGTAAGGTTCAACATAACATCTCGCCTTTCTATCCCGAAAAGGGGGGGTTACATCTACTGGTTCTTTCCCTATACAGGTTCTTTTTAAAACGGTCCGTGGATCAGTGACCATCTTTACATACCGAGACTGGACCCCCCCCCCCCCCCTGTGAATTGGAAATCACGTTAATCCGTTCTGACAGCCAGTCTCATCAAGGGGTATCGTATTAGCCAGTCTGACCGTTTGTGGAGATCAGATAGGCAGTCGTGTATCCATGTAACATATTGGTATTCAGCAGCATTCGGTTAGACTGGGAGGCCGGCCTCAACTTATTGATTTTGATTTTTGTAGGATATATGTAGTTCTTTTGCTCCATTGAGTTGGTGTAATTACTGTGTGACGTTCCAGTGGGAGGTAAAACAAATAATAATAGGAAAAAAAATATTGGTTAAGTATCTCAACGCCAGAATAATGCCCCAAGAGCTGAGTAGCCGTCTGGCGTACTTAAGAAATAAAACTCTTTTAGTGGCCTTCATACGCATAAGATGGGGAGCAGTCTTGCTATTATGTGAAAAACTAAAATTTCGGGACTATTCCGTAACCACATCACTTTTCTCTACCCAGGTTCATCGTCCCTCATGTCAGAAAGCGCGCTCGGTCTGGGTGGAGGCCTGTCCCTCACGGAGGGCTGCCTACCTTCCCTACTGCTGGGAGGACCTCATCACCACGCGCCGCACTCCCCGCACTCACATCCTCGACAACATTGCTTCGATATGGACCTCGGAGCATAGCGACATCTAGCGAAGATGAAGCGAAGTTGACAGGTTCAAAACAGCGCCATCTATTGTACAAAATTTGAAACTCATTTTTGTATATTACAGTGAGCTATAAAACAGTTTTACTAGATTTTTTTTATGTAAAGAACGTAAAAAAAGAACGTTGATGTATATGAAATATTTTATAACCACTATAAAAAAGAATCAGTATACCAAGGTACTCAAAGTAGTTACAGTTCATATCAAGAGATGGCGCTGTACAGCAATATTTGAAACTTCTCCATTTTCATAATAAATGGAGAAGAATTTAGTAGAGTTTCTTGGCTAAGAGTATTGGTAGCTTTTTAAAAACATCATTATGAAACAATTTAGAGATCTCTTCCATAAATTTGAATGTAAAAGACGAGTACGAGTGCCTTATCTAATAAGATTCTCATTAAGACAAGAGCGAATTGAACTAAGCACGAAGTTCCGTACCTAACACTTTTGTTCCTATTCGCATATCCATTTAGAAATAAGACGTTTTAACACACATCGGACACTTTTACAAGTGTTTTCTTTAAACTTTTTTTAGGTACGGAACCCAAATCGATGTTTTCTAGTGATGATGTGTTCAGTAACAGATATAAGTAGGAGAATGAATGCGTTGAAAGAATGATTTCATGGAAATATAGTAAAAGTTGAAATATCGTCGACAATGATATTAAATGTATGAAATTTCTTGCTATCTGACACAAAAAAAAGAGTGGTATGGACATTTTCAAAGTATTTTATTTATTTATTGATCTATATACAATCGTTACACTGTTCAACCAAGTAACACAAACCAAGCAAGCAAAAACAATAATAAATAAAAAAAATAAAAATAAGTACAGAAATGACACATAAAATTTAACAAGAATAGTTGACAATAGTTGGGAAATCGTGCGATACATAATTAATGGTTATCTATTTTGATGGAAATGGCGCTTGAATTTTTGTAGTGAAGTGCAACAAATCAATCAATCCCTTCATCACAATTGTTTAGAAGCCTGCAAAGTCTTGGGAATGACTAGCTACTGACAATTAAGACTATTAAAATACATGCATCCAAATTCAAAAACGTGTTGTGTTTTTTAATACTTAAATAAGTAAAATATAAGTCCATAAGCTTAGAACAACAATGACACTTTTATCTTATGTCAGATATTTCAATGGTTCTCAAAGTTTTTCAAAGGCCGTTTGAAAAGTTAATGATACTAAACAAAGTACGTATACAAACGTACCTATTTACACAAATCACGACAAACAGAATCGCAGTTGATCGAAAGCCAAAGAGTTCATTTTAAATCGATACAAGATAGGTACTTACTATCTTTCTAACTTTCAAACTATTGAATACTGCTGGACTGGTGAAGAAAAATCTTATATGTATATTCCCTTAAAATGTACCTAAATGGTTTTCTTCATGTAACCAAATCTAAACAAGTGATAAATCTGATTTTCGAATGAAAGTAACTTTTTAAACATGTTTATAGCGCTACGTATTCTGGATTCAAATAAATACTTAAATTATATCCGCTGTCAGTTTTAAGTAAGCAAATGCACTTTGCTCTTAAAAGACTAACTTACCAAAAAAAAATATTCCACACACTTGATAAGTCCAGCAGTATGTAAACATTTAATAATATAGTAAAAATTCTCCATTATTAGTTTAGGTTTACTTTTTAGAACGATGTGATTGAGTAGTTACCGACTCACTGTATAATTATAATTAAATACATTTTGTTATAAAGCGTTCATTCTATGAATAGCCATAATGTCTATCTGACGAAAAATACACCGCTATTTGGGGGGCAAATGTCCAAATAGTTTGAGAATCGGTGGCATAGTAAATTGTACATAAAATCCTTGAAATTTTATTATTTTAGTCTAAATTGCTGCAGCTGATTTATATAATATTTCTGTCGTTATGTCTTCTATTTAAACATATTTTTCAAGTGTACATTTATTGGGACTTGAATTGTCTTCCAGAATGGTGCTATATGAATACCATAAGGATGGGAAAGTTATCACTTTACGATGTAAAATGGGGATCTTTATAAAAAATTAGAAGCAGTGGTCCACAATTTAAAACGAAGAAGGCGGAAGGATTAATATCTACAAAACAATCAAAAGTTTATTTTTATTTTTTATAGAAGACATAATTATTTTGTTCAATGTTACCTTTGGACATTGACTCAGCACTCTGCCTGCCTCATGCGGTCCAGTTAAAATATTGACTTGGTTGCATATTACACGCATAGGACACATAGAATTAAGTATAATAGTGTGTATTAAATAATCAATGTAAATATACAAAAATAATTAAAAATGTGTTTAAACGCAAGATCACCTTCGCTACATACATATTAAATAATAAAACAAGTATTATTTACTGTTAAAGATAGAGGTGCTATATTTTTTGATAAACACTTTAATGTAATACGAAACTGGGATATTACTACTGAAGGACCATACTTTTGTACAGAATAGATCATTGTGATACAAAATATATTTTTAGATGATATTTATTTAGATATTATACAAAATATATTTTTTGTATATATTAAACTTAGCGGTTATTTTACAAAGTGCCTTGCTTTTTAGCCAATTTAGTAGAAAAAGCTTGATTTTTTTTCTAAAAAAAAAATATTTAAATAAGTAGATTTTTTGTTAAAAATCTAACACTGGTTAAGAAAAAACACATGTATTTGTTAAGTTTTTATGATGAATTTACGATATTTCATTAAATTATGATATTTTTGAGACTATTTGTGACTATAGATCGATTATCATTGAGTTGATTACATATTCGACTAATAATACAACAGCTGCAATATATTTTAATATATCTGAAAAAACTAAATTATTTTAGTCGATTTAATCAACTAAGTCGTTTTTCGACTATAAATAAAACAAACTCTAAGGGTTGCCAGCATCACCTTCCAATAAAAAATATTTTTACTTTTTTTTTAAATAATATCTCAAATGATTGAGCAATAAAGAATATTTTTAATTAATTTTTAAACATGGCAACTCTGTACAGTTGTTAAGAATTACGAACAAACGTATTTCCTTAAGATATAAGAAAGAGAAGTTGCGAATCAGTGAGCCTTATCACTTATTGTTAGATAATAATGATCGTTTTTGTTAATATAATATTATTCTGATCGTGCGCATGTTATTATGTATGTATCAAGTATTTCGCTCGAAATATACGCTGTAGTTTAGTTCAATGGCTATTTATTATAATATTAGTCGTATGTTATGATTTCTTTCTTTATTTTAGACTGTCTTTAAAAGTAAATTATGATTTTTATTGTAATATTTTAAATTTTGTTCAGTTTTTTTTTTTTTTTTTTTTGTTAAAACTTATTTAAAGATACTTTTGAGGCAAAATTATTATAAGACGATTTATAATTTGTTTATTTCATTTCAAAATGGAGCATCAAAATCTATTAATTAAACTTATGACTTAAAGCAATACGACATCAATTATATTAATTGATAAACCTCTAAATGGCTAACATTTTGAGATGAAATAAGTTGAAAATATCTTCAAATTAACTTTAAAAGGGATCCATAATCGAGCGAAACACGAAACAAAACTTTATAATTAATGAATGAATGTTATTTAATATTGTATGAGATTAAAAAGTGTTGAAGTACAAAAAGTGAATAACAATGAATTTACGAGTATTATTCGACTTTTATTGTTCTGCACACCTAATACAAGGTGTAACTTAAACAACGCAGAAAAATAAATCAGCTGTTCAGTTCATTTATGTTCGCATAATTCGTCATATGTACTGAACAGCTGATTTTTTTTCGCGATTTCAGGTTTGGTCCCATAGTAAACGTTGTTCATAATGATGAGTACAATGACCCCGTCAGAGGTTGTGCGTTATTTCAGTTACACCTTATATACTGTCTATACCTTACAATATTTTTGCAAAAGTTACACATCGCTGAAGTTTCTAAGGTCTAATTTAAAAAAATAACCTGCCAAGTGCATGTCGGACCACGCACAGTGAAGAGTTCCGTAGTCGGGATGAATATTTACACATTTACAACTGTGATTGTATCGACAGCAAAATAAGTTTGTGTTTCATTCATAGCAATTCTCGAAGAAACTGTAAATAATAAAGTTATAGGAAACATTCCATAATTATCTCACAAACTATTAACTTAGAAAACTCAGAAGGACAGAACTTAATACACAAAAGGCACTTACAAAACTCATCATCTTTTTAAGTATGTGCGATCCAACGATACTCGTACTTACCCCACACGCTTATGTACAGACGCCAGCACATCAAGCTACTACAATCAGTCAAGCTTCTTTAACACATTATCTGCTTAATTCTTAGCGAAATGTATGCAAACGCTTCTTTATGCTACACTAAACCTGTGTGGCAAACGCTCGGGTGCGTGCAAAAAATATCTTGAGTGTAGACACCCTTACCGACCCTTATTTTACGATGTTTTCGAAACAATAGAGATGCACAACGAACGCACAGGTGCGACGCGCACTCGAAGAAAGTTATGTAAATTGAATGGACGCGCATACGCGCCGTCAAGCACCTGGTGAACGTCCGAAAACGCGCATGTGCGTCTGCCGCGCCTAATGTATTAATAGATTTTCAACTATATCGCTAAAGCATTAGGTTCAAGCTTGATTGGGAAAATTTGATAGTTTCGGGTAGCTTGACTTGCTGGCGTCTGTACATACATAATCTGCCTATAATATTTCCATTGCTGGGACACAGGCGTCCGTTCTGTGAGAGGGAGTGGGACATTATCCACATGTCTTCAAATTTTAGGTTCTAAGACATGCCGGTTTCCTCACGATGTTTTCCTTCAGCGTTTTGAGAGCTGTGGGGATGAAATTATTGACACAAAGTAAAGTGCCTGCCTGGGATCGAACCCACAACCTCGTAAGTCTAGGCCGTTACCACTGGGCCACCACAGCTCTTTACGTCCACTGCACTCATGTGTAGCGATTTTTTTTTTCATCCGTCCGTTTCAGTTTTTAAAATAAATTATTTAAAACTAATTTGTGCCAACATCTTATAGCTGGTTTGGGACTGGTACGTCCACCTTCTATGAACTATGGTCCAAATCTAAAATGAGTTTTTTAAATAATGTGTACGGTAAACTGGGGTTACTTTGATACTACGGGGTTACTTTGTTAACGTTTTTCGACATATGAAAAACTTATTTTAATAATATCTACAAAGCATCATACATCTATTTAAGATAGTTTCTTTTTGGCGTTGTAGATTATATGTTATAAAAATAAGTTTTAATATGTCAAAAGTTGTTATCAAAGTAACCCCAGTGGTATCAAAGTAACCCCAGTTTACGGTATGTCATACAACGGAAACGTCTCAAACGTTTTTTTTTTTTTTTAAACAAGCCCTGTCGCGGTCGTGGTGAAAATGTAAGACATAGTTGATTTGAAAAATCTTATTCCTTTGATCTATAAACTTAAAAACCAACCGAATACTTTTTTTAATTATAAGTGTCTTTTATCTAACTAAGAAACTCTCTAACACTAAAATAAAGTTACAAAAATAATATCCTAACCAACTAAAACTATTAAAAAAACTAAAATATGGCTTCGAAAAATTAATCCGCAACGCTGTCGTCTGGTAATGTACCCAAGAGACTGGCGGCATTGCCACGTTGTATGGCAATGCTTAGCCTCTGGCCAAGGTAAAAGCCTGCCCTTGGGTCACGGGAAGTATCAACCAGCCGTTTGGAGATTTCCTTGAGCACTCGGTCCCGACGACCGAGGGTTTCAGCCCCAAACGGCTCGAAAATATAGTTACCAATAAGGTTATTATACTTCCGCCGCTTGAGGTGTTTCGCAGCCGCAGCAGCAGCGCCAGCACAGCGCGTTGTGCCATAATGATTTCTATTTTAAGAGATGCAAAATTCATCAAGTTTCCGAGGTCCGTTCCCCACAGGGGGAGCCCTTAGCGTGTAGTCGCTTAGTCTGTAAGTTTTATGCCCCTGGCTGGAGGCTTTGAGTTCGCTTAAGGCAGCCACAGGATAGTCCCGTTAAGTAGTCACGGCCTCTCTAGGCCAACTACGAGATGCCATTTATAAAAAAAAAACATCAAGTTTTAGTGCCCCAGTAAAGACAGCGCCGTGTGGAGACTCGTGACAGGTTATGTCGCATCTTTGCTCTTGCCTGTCGTGCAAATAACAGGCCGCGCAGTATAAACGCAGTAACTGTAAACATAGAAAAATAAGGATCGTTGATTCTTATTAGACTCACTAGCTTCTGCCCGCGACTTGCTCCTCCGACCCACCCCGTCGCATCGCATCGCCTGCCCGCGTACTTACTTTGTTTTTGCTTAGCGTTCTTTCTGTTTTTTTTTTTCTTTTTGTTCGGCTTCTAAGGGCCCTAGCGTAATGTCAAATAGCCTCAAGAATTGGCCTATCAAATTCAAAAAGATTGCTTTTAAATCCTACTGGCAGTTCCAGGGATTAGTGCGTTCAAACAAACAAACAAACTTTATTATTTGTATAGATATAGATTTCAGCGATCACGAATACATAATATTAACTCAATTTTGACCAAGCTGTTACTTACTGCGTTTATAAATTGCGCGCAAAATTGAATTGAATTGATTGCAGAGCTACTGGTCGCTACCTATCGCAGGGCAATTGCGTAACACACTATCAATCGGAAGCAGTCATTTTGACAGTTCAACAACATTCATTGCGTTATTTACGTTGTCGAGAAGACAATTTTTTCGAACATATGAAGCAATGGATTAGCAATTTGCTTCAAAATGATTCTGATTCCGATTGATAATATTACGCAATTAGGGTTCTGGTTGGACAACATATTCTGAGGAGTCATCAACACGAGAATAAGAGGAAGTGGCCCGCAGTATGATGCTTTCAAGTAGGCGACACTATGGTAACTTTATGTAATGCTTTTAATATAAACAAGACTTAATTATTATCAGTTGATATAAAGTTTATGAAATTCGAAACTCCCTACCTATTTATAACTTTACAATTTCCAACAAAAAAAAAAAAAACAAAAAAACTGACCTAGTACAACACTGCCCCACATCCCCTACGTACGCCCGTTCTCAATATAATCAATACTCAGTTTGACCATGCAAAAATCCTTATTAATTCAAAATGTCGCTTGCATAAAAACTATCGTTAATTCTATTCGGCACACTCTTGCGCACACAATGGACAAGACCTGCGCAAAACGCAATTCCCCCAAAAATTGAACTTGGCAACAATTATTTTTATCCATTCAAGCTGGGAACACAATGAAGCGTTTCAAATTTCGAACGAAATTTGCGTTTTTGCATAAAATGGTGCGCGGCCGGCGCGTGCGCCATTAAAAAGCGCGGTGACTACGCGATGCTGCGTAATTTAGGACATCTGTTCTGATTTTCGTCTTAATTAAATAACTTTACAAAATCCAGCACGTCAAACAAGCATACGATAAGCACTTGACTCTTTATTTGTATGCTCTTTTTTTATTTGAGATGAGTTTGCTCTTGACTCTAGTCTAGGTCAGAGGTGACAGAGACCAAGTCGGCGATGGAGTGAGCTTACCCAGAAGGAGCCTGTTCACTCTCACTTTGAAGAGATTAGGGTTGTATGCGCTCGGTCTGAGCGAGAAATTGAGGACAGCTGAACATACCACCATGAGACATGCAGCTGGCGGAACAGAAAAAAAGGCGTTCTAGATGTCTGCCTCAAAGACTGATTTTTTTTAACAATTTTCTGTTGGCCCTACATCACCATATTCGTCTTATCACCATAATACTAACTTCCTAACTAATTTTATAAACGCGAAAGTGTGTTTGTTTGTTTGTTACTCTTTGAGGCTAAAACAGCTGAACGGATTTGGATTAAATTTTGCACATGGGTAGACCATGACCTGGATTAGGATATAGGATAATTTTTATCCTGATAGTACGTCTCGGTGGGACAATTTCCGATCTCCACGCGGGCTCCTTTTGTTAATACTTACCTCGGTACAAAATAGGGTCCTGCTGGCTTGAAAAATAATTATTGTTTTAGGAGGAATGCCTGCAAAACTTTTATCAAGCCATTAGGACCCTATATATTATTGACCTTACATATTTCTTATCAGCATTTAATTAGTACGGGACCATATAAGATTGGTCTGAAGACCTGAAGAACAGCGGAGGGACCTGCTGAAAAATAATTTAAGATTTCGCTGTAGCAATTAAGGTACTATTTTTTTACTGATACGATTCGGAAGGTACTAAATACTACGCACGTTAAACTTTAGCTTTCAATCGGAATAAACGTCGGGTCCTGCTGGATAAACTGACATACTTCTTAAGGATCGAGCTTAATACAGTTTGTGTTCGTCCCGATCGCATGGTCATCCTGGTCCCTATTGTAAATAACGTATATTGTTGCACCCGATTGATAAAAGCGATACAGTTTCCGAGTTTTTTTTTACACAAAAATTTAAATGAATTCCCCCATTCGTAATAATAATCCCGGCATTTGCATGTATTCTGATCATGTTAACTGCTATTTTAGTTTATGGGTAACACGGGAATCGATAAAAATGCATTGAAAATATATTTGTGGGGTTAGTTTATTTTTGATATTGGAAACTGACTGGATTGGCGACTTTATGTTTAGTATGAGTATTTAATATTTGGGTAAATGTATGCTCAAAATGAAGTTAGAAAATACGAGTATGTCCATCTGATCTGACGAGGCATCTCTGGTGTGTTGCGTTGCTATCCCAAAGAGAAAGCTTAATTGCCAGGAGGCAATGAGGATAAAAACTGCCACTTGCTCACTTCAGATGTCGCTACCATTGTCCGTCTTAAAATTTGACAGCTATCTGTCAATATCCACACATTTTTTTGTAAACAATCAACTTCTGTTACTCATAATTAATTAATATTCCCCGTTGCGCAGCTGTTGACTGCAAAAATCCGGGAACCGATGTATTCCCAAAAGATGTTAAAAGAAGAAAACTGACGGACACAGCTCTCCGAAGAAAAACCGGCCAAGTGCGTGTTTGTACCACGCACAATGAAGGATACCGTAGTTGCGATGAATTTATCCCAAGAATTGAGATTGTAGTTGAATAACATGTGTTCCCATACATTCCAACTGCAAATGTAAGTTTGTACGCACAATGTTGAGAGATTTACTATATTATTTTAAGACCATAGACGTCTTATAAGTTTTCCTGTAATCTATAGATATAGAACAATTTTCTGTATTTGTTTTTTTAATATTATATCAGTAGTTTCGGAGATAAGGGGGGCGGGAATGGTCAATGTTCGTCTATTTTCATAAATAACTTAAAAGAATTAATATTATTAAAAAAATATACAGGGTTATTGGTAAAACATCAACAACTTCTTAAGGGGTCATTGTACTCATCATTATGAACAACTTTTACTATTGGACCAAACCTGAAATCGCGAAAAAAAATCAGCTGTTCAGTACATTTTGACAATTTATGCGAACATAAATGTACTGAACAGCAGTTTTATTTTTTCGCGATTTCAGGTTTGGTCCAATAGTAAAAGTTGTTCATAATGATGAGTACAATGACCCCTTAAGACGTTGTTGGTGTTTTACCAATAACCCTGTATACCTATATTTGAGACCCTTACGCTAAGCCCTTTCATTTGATATGTCACGCGGTACAGTTTGCAAAACCTTTTATTTTTATTTTCTTATTTGCCCCCTAAAATTGACCCCGATTGGATATACGTCGAAGTTATGTGCTATCCTTTTTAAGCCTGAAGACTTACCTATCAGAGAAATTCGTATACAGGTGATGCTCTTTTTCATTAATACATTAGGCGCGGTAGACGCACATGCGCGTTTTCGGACGTTCACCAGGTGCTTGACGGCGCGTATGCGCGTCCATACAATTTACATAACTTTCTTCGAGTGCGCGCCGCACCTGTGCGTTCGTTGTGCATCTCTATTGTTTCGAAAACATCGTAAAATAAGGGTCGGTAAGGGTGTAGCATAAAGAAGCGTTTGCATAAAGAATTAAGCAGATAATGTGTTAAACAGGCAACTGAGTGTGTTTTCATTATAGGCCCTGTGCACGAAAATATTCAAGGTTGCATTCATAGGCAACTCTTTGCGGTACCAAGCTCCTACTTTCATACAGAATTTTCCCTTTAGGGGGTATTTGAAACCTGGACAATGGCGCTGATTCCCTTGTTCACAAATTTAAATACAAAATTTCAGTTCCGTGCATCTTTTTCTTTCTATTTCATTAAAAAAAGGACAGAAGATAACTATCAGTTTAGTCCTTTCAAATTAGTCAGCGCCTGACATAAATGTACATATTTTTAGTAGCCAATTTTTTAATCACGTCTAAACTTATCTACGGCGTATATTAATTTGACAGGACTAAACTAATATTTATCTTCTGTCCTTTTCTTAATGAGATAGAAAGATAAAGATGCACTGAACTTAAATTTAGTTTAGTTTGTGAACAAGGGAATCGGCGCCAATAATAACATATTCTAAATAAAGTATATTTTATTATTAGAATCAACTCACAAAGGAAGATAAATGCATCGTCACTGTATGAAAACATACCTTTCAGCAAACTCCTGCATGTAGGTTTTAGATAGCGCTGGAAGATTAGAGCTAGAATTGATACACTTGAACTTTTTTAGGGTAGGAATGTTGGGGTGATCATCCTCAAGCTCGTCTTCAACTCCGATCAAGTTATTTCTGTCGTAAACCTCCAGTCTTCAACAAAAAAAAAAGGACTCCGGAAGGATTAATCCATCAATTATAAAATGGTCAAAATTTATTAACCTATCCGCTAAAGCTGCTTTTTTACCGGTGGCATATGATTCCCTTTTCCTTAGCTCCGCTTTTAGTTGTACTACATTTCAAGTCGCATACATTTTTGTCCAGTTTTCGTTTAATTAGTGATAGACACAACAGTGAACACATAAACAACAATGGCGGTTTGAAGACGGACAATAGTGCTGCCACCTATGACGAGCTTTCAGTTTTTAACTTAGAGTTTTAACCCCATTGGGGTGCTTTATTGATATGAGCTACAAACTTATTCAAATCGTTACTGAATCAAACGTCACCTCCTCACTCAAACCTTCTTCCACCATACCTAAATAATGTTCTCTGACAACCAGACAGTCTACGTCAAGCATTTTCAACGTATTTCACGAAATTATAACGAAGCAGATGTATTAATTAAATGAGTCAAGCGTATTAGGTAATATAGGCTCTGAGCCAGCTATGATGCTGCATACGACCCCTATTCCGCCTCAAACCATCCATGAAGTCGTGAAACCTCCTTCACTGGTAGATGTTGTTCCAGAGGGACCTGATTCTGATGTGATAACAGTAACTCGCCAGGTATCTTATGCTCAGGTTTCAAATAGATTTATGATAGTAGGTACTTACAGGATGTTGCTATAATTAAATAAGGTTAGATGACATAGCATCAATCATTGACGTCGGACGCCAGGCAAATAACAGGATTATAGATAGGAACTTCCTGAGATCTAAATATAGGAGTGTATCATGTACCCCTAGAGAGACGTACCTTCAAGTAGATATTTTAGTTGTGCAAAATAGTCTTCAAGCAAATAATAGCTATTTCGCAACATTACGTAGATAGGGTTGGCTTAAACATATACAGGGTGACTTGTAATTTGACGTATTCCTTCCAGGAGGCGGTAGTGTGACCCATTTGCAACAATTAAGCACCCCATAAAGCCTAGGCGAAAATTCATGGGATTCGAGAAAATCCAATTTTTATGTACTTTTCCGGTTCTCGCCACTAAATATCAATTTTCTCTAAGCTCTCAAATTGAATGGCCTTCATTGCTATTCTGTTGGGTAGTTAATACTTTAACAAACCTTCTGATGTAACTAAATTTTTTAAAACATCAAACAGTTAAAAGTTAAAGGAAGAAGTTTATTAACCATTTTCAAAATTAATCAACGTACATCAAGCTACTACAATCTGTCAGATTTCTTTAATAGATTTTCGACTTTATTGCTAAAGCGTTAGGTTCAAGGTTGATTGGGAAAATCTGACAGTTTCGGGTAGGTTGACCTGCTGGCGTCTGTACATGAATTTTGATACTAATTATTTTGATTATCACATAATTGTTATGTACGAAATAATTCATTGGTTTATGCCATCCCACTACTTCATAACCTCCCAGCAATCCATCACACATTAGACATCCAGGTTGACAAGCGGCTTTTAAGTTTTTAACATGATCACGGTCTACTCGTTGGGTGCGGTTCACTTGTCTCTTAGTTTTTGCGAGGTCGCCTGACCTTACTCCTCTAGATTTTTATGTTTGGGGTAATATGAAAAGCCTTGTATACTCGAAGACACCGGGTCTTCAAAGAAAAAAAGCAAAAGGCAAAGAATACATGCAGCGGAACACATAAGAACTAATTTCACTTTAAAAGTTACCAAGACAGAAGTTACAAGAAAAGTAAGGGCTTGTATAAGGTACAGTGGTGACCATTTTAAACAAAACCATTAAGCAACCCACAGCAATTAGGTTCAGGTTTTAAATTATTTCAACAATTTCTAATTCTATCTTTTTCGACTGTATCGACTGTGGCGCCTCTCTTAAATTTTTTGTTCAAGCTTTCAAGTAAATTAGCACTGAAGAGCTTCTTTCTATTTTAAAGAATTCATAATCTATGATGCAATCCGGGAAATTTTTACTACGTTTAACGTTAACCATTAGTTACTACGTTTAACCCGGTTTAACCATTGGTCAGTGGTTTTGACAGTTTGAATAGAAAACTTTTTTCCGAAATAGTCTACATAAAAAGGACCTAGACAAAGATCGTTAGAAACGAAAGACAAAATAACAGATTGTAGAAGGATTTTTACGGTGCCATGTCAAAAATGCAAAAACGAAATGTCACTTTGTATAAAAGAGATGTGTCGTTCTTCGTAGAGATAGAAGTGTGTTCATGTTTCGCGTGCAGGAAGGAAAACGTCAAATTCCAAGTCAGCCTGTATACATTACAAAAATAACGATTCAATCGCTCTTTCTTTATTTCGATATAAATATACAGTATGTTAACCAACAGAGGGCGTTCCCGTTAACCCGCAATAGTATAGCATCCATACATGCTAAAAAAAATATTACCATTCGAAAACAAAATGGTTTTTATTTTTTTTAATATTAAAATATTCACTAAAAATGTTAAATTGATACGTAAAAGAAACACTCTGTACACGCGTACTTGAAGGACGGAAACATCGCAATTTAGTTTTTATTTTTAGTGAATATTTTTATATTTTTTTGAATATTTTAGTGAATATTTTGATATTAAAAAAAAATAAAAACCATTTTGTTTTTGAATGGTAATATTTTTTTTAGCATGTATGGATGCTATACTATTGCGGGTTAACGGGAACGCCCTCTGTTGGTTAACATACTGTATATTATAATAAACTCCGTTATTTCACGATAATGTCAAAGCAATTAAAAAAAATAATTCTAAAGTGCAGTAAATGCAACAATATTACTTACACAATAACTGTCGTTATTTAGCCGTTATTTGTCTGGTGCTATAATAAATGGAGTATTGGTAGGTTTAGAAACCTTCTAGCTAGTAAGTAGTGGTATTTAAACTACTTAGTATCAGCCTTTCTACTTAGCATGGCGCAATAATTTGCAGTGAAAATATCTCATTTCCTACAGAAAAGGAACAATTAGTACCTATTGGTTATCACGCTTGCTCAGTGCATGTTGAGGATTTGCTGCATTATTTGCTAACATTCCCTCGCTTAAGGGCCCCATCACAACCACACCACACCACAAGGACAACACGTGGTCGGGCGCTAATTTGTATGAAAATTAATAGTATATGGATACATTCTGCCGTCAAAATCAACCGTGTCGGCGGTACTGGCCACTATCGCTAACACAACGGTCTGTCTATCTCCAAACACTAGCGAAAACTACAAGGTAACTGCAAGAAGTTACAGCGACACTATCCACACGTAACACTGTCGCTGCGATGTGGTGGGGTTGTGGTACACACGTGTGAACGGGCACTTATATAAAACAAATCGTCGGCCTAATTTGTTAACCTGCCAAATAAAGCTGACTATATCTGTGTTTTCATAATTTTCCTAAAATGTGTGTAAGATAAGCTTATTAGTTAAGCTTTTAAAATATCAAGGAAACTTATTAGAACCAACAGCATTTTCAGAATTGATTGCTAAAGCAATAAATACGAGTATACCTATTAATCGGTTTTTTCTTGGTCTTGTAAACTATGAGAAAATGGACTTGGCAGGTTAACAAATTAGGCCGACGAAATGCGACCTACTTAACTACCTCGTGGGTCTAGTGGTCGCAAGCGCTACTGCTGAGCTTTTGGTCCTGGGTTCGAATCCCAGGTCGGGCAAAATATTATTGGGTTCTTCTATCAGGAATATCTCAGCAGCATCCCGCAGTCTGGATTTGTGCTCGGTTTTTAGCAATAGACTCGCCCTTTATTACATGGGACTTAAACATAACTGGCGAAAGGTGGGTGAATTATCGGTAGGTACCTACACCTCTGGCTATCAGTTAGGGTACAGCAGGCGTGGTGTTTTGACATTCCCACCCAAAAATCAATCTGCCTAGCCTTTTCCCAACTATGTTGGGGTCGGCTTCCAGTCTAACCAGATGCAGCTGAATACCAGTATTTTACATGGAGCGACTGCCTATCTGACCTCCACAACCCAGTTACTGGGTAATACGATACCCCTTGGTAAGACTGGTTGTCAGAATTTCGGGCTTCTAACGACCCGTAACGACTGTCAAAGATCCACGAATGACAGCCGGGACCAACGGCTTAACGTGCTTTCCGAGGCACGGAGGAGTCTCGGTATGAAAGATGGTCACCCATCCACAGACCAACCCCGGCAAGCGTAGCTTAACCTTATGGATCGAATGCCGCACCTCCTAATACCTCATAAAATTACATACCTAACAGTCGACTATTCCAGCCGACTCCAGACCTTCCCCTACTCCACGATCTATTGACCCTGGACCGACTGCAAATCACGAAGAAACTGCGCGTGAGGAACGTGCTGTTCCTCAGAGGAAGGCGGAACAGATACCTCATCAAGAGGTCTGACCAGAGCCTGGTCTATACTATTGAAGAGGAGAATACGTTAGTTTTGTTATTCTTTTGTTACGTAATATAGTAGGTATAAGATGTCGTTAAATTTAAACAAAAGCGGCCAAGTGCGAGTTGGACTCACACACGAAGTGTTCCGTACCACCGTATAATATTTAACACTACATTTTTTTTTTAATTCTTGAGTTTAAAAAAAAACACGTTTCTTGTACGGGAGAGGGAGATTTTAATACCGCTAGAATTAGTATTAAGCTAATTCACATATTATTAAGAAACTAATAAAAAAATATAGTAAATGAGTAGGATAGTATAACACACTATCATCACCAGCTGGTGGGTGGGCTACTTCTGCTACGGCCTGCGTCCGCTGCAGCTTCGCGTGAGGGATGGCCAGGGCACAGAGGTGATGAGGATACACCGCCCCTTCGCCTGCACTGGCCGCTGCCTACCCTGCCAGCTGCAACACCTGGAGGTATACTCACCCCCAGAAGAGCTGATCGGTAGCGTGGAACAGCAGTGGACGGCTATCAAACCTGTGTATCTCGTTAAGAATGATAAAGGTGATCATTTGTTCTGGATTCGAGGTGAGTTGGAAAGGATGGCTAGACCGAATGGTCTGCACCACCTTTTAGCATGCTTGTACAATTACAAGGTCAGATTATCAAGTCGTCTGCCAAGCATGGGACTTGGGTACGCATATGGGTGAGTACCTAACTAACATTACATAAGGAATTCAAATTTTATTCCGTTTTTTTTTGCAATTTGCTGGTCAATATTAGGTTGTATGTAGATTAAAGTATGATTCGCGCCCGTAACAAATATGTATTTACAGAATATTATAATCATTAGACTCAGTACCTAATACCACTATTTAAGTTAGTACAATCCTCAAATGTCAAGGTTTCATGAAATAGTCATTCAATAGGATTACCTGGTCTTAAAGAGTTGTATTGATAACTTCAATTATTATAATTCTGTAAATACATACTTGTTACGGTCATGAATCATATTTTGATCAACGTAAAACCAAATACTGACTTGCAATTTGCAAAAAAAGTAAAAAAAATTGAATTTCGCGAGATATCCTGGCGCTTTTGCCTTAACTGCTAATCTTAGTTATGTACCGACATGCGTACCCATTAGTTATCTGTTTAAGATGATTATAATACGAATTTATACAAGAAGTGGTGCCCAAGAACCTAAAGTACACACGTACGTACGTACCTAGCACAGTAGTAGTTACTCTGGACTGCGATATCTGCGCGTAACGCGCCTAATAGCACACACATAATTAATATCACAATCACTTTTTACATCCTGTGGATCACCAGAAAACTATTAAATATACTATACAGTGATAGTCGGATGGCGCGAGATCCGGTGAGTACGGTGGGTGGGCAACCGGGTGCCATCCAAGCTCTACGATTTTTGTCGAGTCTCCGAAACGACATGAGGTCGCGCATTATCATGGAGTAAGTTAACATTTACACGTCTCGGTCGTTTTTCTCTTATTGCGTTAGCCAGTTTCTGCAGCTGTTCAGTATAAATCGTCCTTCTCGCAGGGAGAAGCTCGTAATAGAGTGGGACCTTCGCATCCCACCAAACGGAGAGAAGATGCTTGCGTGAGTGACGGTTCGGCTTTGACTGCGTTGGTGGCTCTGCGTCGCAAGGAAGCCAGACGGCGTGCCGTGTGTTGTTAGAAAAAGAAGCGATTCACAAATACTAACTCTGACTTGACGATGACTGTCAGTTAGTTGATGTGGAATCCATCGTGCCATTAGTTTACGATAGCCGAGTTTGTGTAAATGAGCCTCGATGGGCAAATGATGACAGCCAAGAGTCTCTGACAAATCACGCGTATTTGTTTCTGGATTAGCCTTTAAACAGCGGAGTAATTCCTCATCGTCGAAGGTGGATGGTCGCCCAGATCGCTCGTGATCTTCAAGAGTTATATCTCCCGATGCAAAGCGAGCAAACCAGCGGCTTATCTTCCATCGCAATACAACACCTTCACCGAACGTTTTGCTGATGTTAGCGGTAGCGCCACACTCACGTTGTGTCCCTGACGCGACTCGTAAAAGATGATCGTTCGAAGTTGATGTTCACTAATCATTTTCACAAACTAACCAAATCCTCACTAGCGCGCCTTTATATAGGTACCCTTGATGTGATAGCTTCGAGAACCTTCTACAATATTCTTACGTATCCCAGATCAATACTGAATATTCCAGAAAATTCTAGTAATTTACAATTTCTTGTGCAATATTTTTCCGCCAACCTGATACAACCACAGTAAAACCATTATTTACACCTCTCACCCTGCCTGCTGCCGGTCTATTCGTCAAAATCTCACCGTGAAAACTTAGGTGAAGTGAGCTGTCATTCCACCTGATGCTAGGGATTGAAACTATTGACAGCTCACTCCACGCTCACCTCACCTATGTTTTCATGGTGAGATTTGTACAGAATAGCACTGCTGTTCCTCTAGGTCCGCTCGTGACGGTGACCTGTTTCCGCGATGTCCAGTTCGAGATCACGCGAGCAGACGGCACCCCAGTGGGCACCACCAGTAAGTGCTGGCAGGGCCTCACGCATGCGCTGTTCTTCCAACCCGTCATTGATAAGTTCGTATCATTCTATATATGACATAACATTTACGTATTTATTTATCCATCTTACATCTATCATTTCAGGTTTTTTTTACCCTATGCGATAAATGCATCTATCCTAACTTTATTGAGACGCAGATATATGCCAATAGCTTCGAGTTAGGTTAGCTTGCGTGTTTTGTGCTGAGCTCACGCAACGCGTCGTACGTCCACCCAGCAATAGGACTCGCTCATCAAGGAATTCTGTCCCAAATTAGACGCATTATTAATTTATTATACATAAAAGAAAAAGTATTATATTAAACCACGTATACTAAAAGATAAATAATTAAATTATCTCTAAAATGGAGAAGATTTCATAAAAATACGCTTGATAGTTTTTGCATGATTCTCAGTTTTTTATCCGCTTTAGACGCGACTTTACAAATTAATTACACTATGTAATATAAACATTATCTAACATATTCACAGATTAAGTTATTAAGAAAATGCTCTATTTTAACATATTTTCTTTTCCAAATTATTAAAACTACCTGTCTTCATCTTCTTCAGTTTAAAAGGCCTATTCTATTTCGACTACGATTATTACGATAACTGGCCAAAATTGTCGTTCTTATTTTGAGAAACTGAAAGACTTCGACAACTTTTAACTATTCAGTGATGGAGAATAGTTGTTAGTATAGTTCATAGTGGCCTCGCTTTTTGCATTTTTTTCTTATCTATTTAAGTAGTTAATACCAAAATTCCAAAGCATGTTTTTCATAAAATGCGCGACGACATATTTTTAAACTCGTGGATTGAACTATGTACATTAGCAAATGAATATATATAAAATAGTAGTTTAGTTCATAGTGGCCTCAGAATTTTGAAATATGTATAGAATATCTATAAAAAATCTCATTCAAAACCATAAAACTACGCTCTACTACTAAAAACGCTCAGAATTTACTGTAAATTTCCCCTTGCTACATTAATATTATTCCGTAAAATTGATTTCAGAATAAACGTTACTTCTTAAGTAATTAAAAGTTTATACTTTAAACAAAAAAAATTATATAAAACATAAGGTAAGATTTATTTATAACATACTTTATAAACATGGTATATACCTACATACAAGAGCATGCAAGATGATAATAAATTACTTTAAAGTCCAATCATGTTTAGCCTTATATTATATTGGCGTACAAATATTTAAGCTACACTCATTATAAAAATAAACTTCTATATCAAACTTACAACTACATTTAATAAAATTAATGTCAGACAAGTTTTTCGACTACAACTCGAAATAAACTTAATTACAACTGCCAAATTGCTACATAACGCGATTCGTCGCCGTGCTTCCATATGTAACCTAATCTGTCCAAACGCTATTTTTTGATATGCCTCTTAAAATCATTAAAAGTCGTTTATTGTCACCTTTAAACAATGCGTATTCTCTCGGAGACCAACACAGTAAGTCCGTCTCACTTGCTATGAGGTTGAGCGTGCGCACGCGTCAGCTGCAAGGTTGCGATTGTTCGGAGCGCTCGGCTCCACTAGCAGTGACGGCTGCCGTCGTCGCTCAATGTACCCATACCATCAACATCACGCCTGTAATTCCCGCAGGAGGTGTACCTATGCCCTGGCACAGGCAACTGAAGGTACACGGGTGGGTTTTAGTCAGTAGAACTCTAAAAAAAAAAAAAATATCCTGGGACATTTCACACACGGTCATCTGATCCCAAACTAAGCAGAGCTTGTACTATGGAAACCAGATAACTGAATTACTACATATACTACTTTTTTTTTGTAAATACATACTTATATAGATAATTACACCCAGACTCAGGACAAACAGACATGTTCATGCACACAAATGTTTGTCCTGGATGGGAATCGAACCCACGACCTGCGGCATGATAGGTAGTATCTTAACCAACCACGCCAGCTGGCCTGTCATGTCTGACACGCCCTCCCGCTCCACCCAGAGCGGGAGAAGTTATTTGATGATTTCCCATCAAAAAAAAAAGGAGGTGTACCTATAGTACGTACAAATACCTACATTTCGCCAGTTCTGTTATGTTTAACACACAAGCTACAAAAATTTCGTTTGTTTCCAGGTTCGGGGTAGCATTCGAGCAAGATCTCTCATTGGAGGAAAAGGGTTTGCTCCTGGCAGCGACCTTGCTCATGGATTACATGTACTACGACGTTTGATGTCTTTTGTAATACAATGTGCACTAATACCTTGTTTTATTTGCTTTTCCTTCGTTTACCACTTGGTAGGTAGGTGGTGTGAAGGTTCGAACTCCACGGGGGGGGGGGGGGGGAGCTGAACTAATAAATGATAGACGATAGAGTAATTAGGATTTATATTTTAACTTTCAGTCCCTGTTGCAAAATATTGGGTTGGCTAATAAGTAATGAGCGACATACAACTATTTTATTTGTATTTATTTATTAAATGAATAATTGTTAATCATTAATAATACCTACCATTCGCCATCGATCTGGCAAAGAGTGAATGGCGTCCGCATAGAACTTCGTTGGTCTGACATGTCTGTCTACGGAACTTATGAACTAAACTAAATAACTTTAATAATGTTGTCTGTTGACAAGACCTCTTTCTTAGACGCAACGTTTCTCCATCTTCTCTAGGACGGAGTCGAGGGCATCTGAAACAAATTCGCCCTCAAAAATAAAGCTATACAAAAACAGAAGGTAATGAGAAGCTGCTATGACAATACAGGTCAAGCTAGACACTGTCCACCTCATCCCAAGATAAATCAGGCAAAACTAGAATCATTGCAAAAATCACATTTTCACTAAACAATCACGTTCACATTTCCAATAATAGTTTACTTAACATTAACAAAATCCATAAAATCCCTAAATAATAAAAATCCAAAGCCATAATTCAAAACATTAAAAACATTGCCACGCGATTTTGAATCCTACGATATTAACATATCCCTTAATTTATCTTAAAAAATAAATACTCGGACATTAATATTGAAATGAGGGGACATCGTTCCGTTATAGTTTAAATGCATTTCTCCATTTTGTACACGAATACGACGAAATTCCCCCAAAAAATGTCGTCCTTCCCCTATTTGCATTGTTAACTTTTTTCCTCGGCAGATGTCCGAACGTAATGGCGCGAAATTTTGACAGTGCGCATAATTTTTGGCGCGAAATAAAACTTGCAAAAAAACTAAATTACATGGAATTTACCCAACCCTTTTTTCCAAAGGATTGAATTCAATTATGAGAGAAAAAAGCGTAATAAAAGGGTGCTTTTACAGAAATGGGGAAAAATGTATGTAGGTCACTGTGCTTTAGTGAATTAAAACTTTTTTTTGCAAATATAAAAGCGTGGCTGGCGCATGTCTCTTTTTTTCCAAAAAAGCAAGGGTTTAAAAATCACAATAGTTTTTTATAAAATGATTTAGAAAACTTTTTCGCGGCAGATTTGTGAAATTACGTTTTTTTGGGTAAAAAGTGTATTTTTTACTGTTTTGTAAATAATAAGGTCGAAGGGCCGCGTGTCGGAGCGAAGTCGGGTGATTGATCGCGTATTGTTATTTTTTAATAAAAATAAAATAAATGAGGATGTGGAGATTGATTCTGATCTCGCGTGAATTTTATACGGGCGACTAATTTTATAAAAATCAATGTTTGTGACTGGATTTTGAAATTGGTTTTCATTTATCAGAACAAAATTACGGATAGTGTTTTCAGTGCCATATTGTATTCAGTTCAGCAGGGGAATTGCGTAACACACAGAATGGCAATCGATCGCAATGCAAGGCATTTTGTTATTCGTTACTTCAAAATTAATCTGCCTAGCCTTTTCTCAACATGTTGGGATCAGCTTCCAGTCTAACCGGATGTAGCTGAATACCAGTATTTTACATGGAGCGACTGCCTATCTGACCTCCACAACCCAGTTACTGGGTAATACGATACCCTTTGGTAAGACTGGTTGTCAGACTCGGACTTCTGACGACCCGTAACGACTGTCAAAGCTCCACAAATGACAGCCGGGACCAACGGCTTAACGTGCTTTCCGAGGCACGGAGCAGTCTTGGTATGTAAAGATGGTCACCCATCCACGGACCAACCCCGGCAAGTGTAGCTTAACCTGATGGATGGACCCGTGTGGCTGTTATTAATTCGACAAGAGCTCCTCGTTATTCGTTACTTCATAGGTTTGAAAAATTCTGCTCAACAACGTTAATATCGTAATGACCGTGGCTGAACTGTCAAAATGAAAGCCATTGCGATCGATTGCCAGTTACCCCGCAGTTTTATTTCAAAAGCTGAAATTACATTAAAGGTTACCTTTAATAACATAAATAAGTTTCATATCATTATCATCATTCTCCTGGCCTTATCTCAATGTATTTGCGGTCGGCGCAACATTTCTTTTTCTGCCATACTTCTCTATTAGTCGTCATCTCGGTAGTCACTCCCTTTCTGGCCATATCATCTTTCACACAGTCCATCCATCATTTCTTTGGTCTTCTGTCTCGTACAGCCATCCACATTCATACTCAAATCTTTCTTGACATTTTCCTCATTCTTCCGCATCACGTGCCCATACCATGACAACCGATTTCCACACAACTTTTCAGTCACCGGTGTCACTTTCAGACTTCCTTTTATATACATACTCATTTCTTATTCTATCTATTCGCGTAACACCACACATCACTCTTAGCAACCTCAGCTCAGCTACATGAATAAATGAGTTTCACATAATTACATAAAAACCCAAGGTATCATAAAACGTGTTTCATGCAAGTATAAATAATAATAATAATATCCTGGTACATTATTCACCCAAGGTCATCTGATCCTAAACTAAGCAGAGCTTGTACTATGGAAACCAGATAACTGATATACTACATATACTACTTTTTTTGTTTGTAAATACATACTTATATAGATAATTACACCCAGACTCAGGACAAACAGACATGTTCATGCACACAAATGTTTGTCCTGGATGGGAATCGAACCCACGACCTGCGACATGATAGGTGGTATCTTAACCAACCACGCCATCTGGCCTGCCTAATGAAATTATGCATAGGTTCACCAAATATTTTTCTAACTTGAATTCCTTATTTATGTGTTATTCGTGTTTTTTGTGTCATTAAATTACATAATTTTTCTATAGGAACCCATAACTTTCCCACTGCTGGGACCATAGATATAAGAATTATATTTCTATGGCTGGGACAAGGCCTCCTCTCTATGAGAGGGAGAGGGCCATAATTCACCACGCAGGCTTAGTGCGGTTTGGTGGATTTACATGTTTCGGACATGTTCGAATTTTAGGTACTAGGATATGCTGGTCTCCTAACGATGTTTCCTTCGTTTTCATTTCGCTTCGTTCCCAGTGTGGCCTGCGCTATACGTATGTCCTTCAAGTTTTGGCAACTGTAGAGGCTGTGACAGCTCGAATGTTTAATTTGTTTTAATTATACGTCCTACGAAATTGCCGTTTCGATACCGGCTAGTGTGATGATCAATATCTTTCATTCTATTTAGAATTCTAAATTCAAATTAATTTTATAATATAGCATGCCGTTTAAAAACAATCAGTTGTTCATTTGTTTTCCCGCCGTTCGATTTTGCTTTGATATCGATGTTTCTATAACCATGGAAATATATAAATTGCGCGCTATTTTCGAATACGAGTTCCGTCGTCGCACTAACGCAACACAGACAGCACGCAATATTAACGACGTGTATGGAGAAGGTACCGCAGGTGAACCCACGGTGCGTTTTTGGTTTGATCGCTTCCGTTCTGGAAATTTTACACAATGGTACACGTATGAATTTCTATGACCTAAATACGGACGTGTAACGTAAATAAGTGAATTTTGCATATGGGGGTAAATTTTGGATGCAAATAAGAAAAAAAAAATTGCCAACTGTGCCGTGTGTGTATCAAATGAAAGAGCTTACTGTGAAGGTCTCAAAAATATATTATTTATCATTTAAAATCAATTGTTTTAAAGTTATTTAAGAAAATAAACGAAACTTGACCATTCCCCCCTTATCTCCGAAACTATACTGAGCCTAAAATTTTGAAAAAAAAAAGCCAATAGTTCTTTATCTATAGATTACAGGCAAACTTATAAAATGGCTTTAAAATAGCATGGTAGATCTGATATATTGTGCGTACAAACTTACATTTGCGGTTGGAATGTATGGGAGAACATGTTTTTAACTACAATGTTAAGTTTGTTCTTGGAATAAATTCATCCCAATTACGGAACCCTCATTGTGCGTGGTCCGACACGCACTTGGCCGGTGTTTTTTCTAGGCAAATCGGCAATTTCATAGGTAAAGACCTAACATAACTACCAACTCTCAAATGATTACTGTAGGTAAAAAAGTAACGACGTACAAATAGGCACCTAATTAGTCAATATCTGAATTTGGTTAGTTATTTATTCCAGTCATTTCCTGTGGTATTAAACCACATCGGATATGGATAGTTTTCCTTTTTAAAATGCATTTAAAAATACGCCAATACATACCTACGTGGTACGTAGGTACCTACCACGGATGTCTATGGTACCTACACTATGCAATTTAAAAATAAATTGCAGACTTTTAGAGCCTTGTGTACGACCAATTTAGGTACAGATCGTCGTTAATTTAGTTATGTTAGCGTAGTCGTCTGCTGGTGATGGCTGGTAATACATGGCGATGCGTAACAGCCAAAAAGGATAAGCGACATTTTTTGCGAAATCCGACTTGTATGTACGTAGTTAGCATCTGCTTGTTTTGTCTGCGTCTATATCGATATACAAGTCGATTTCGCAAAAAAAAAAACAAAATGTCGCTTATACCTTTTTGGCTGTATGCATCGATGGGATTCTAACAAATTGGACCACAATACATTCTCACTTATCACCCTTCTGCTTGACATAGGATTCGCGCATGTTGAGTTAAAATCAAAATCTAAATCAAAAGTCATTTATTCAAACTAGGCTGAGAATCAGCACTTTTCGAACGTCAAAATTACATACGACAGTCCCCCAAAACGGCCGCCCTTCACCACTTCCACTTACAGTTACCATCAGTTTACGCTCTTAAAGACGAACGAACTGAACAAACCGCATCTCAACAACACAGATGATTCTTAGTCGTAGTAGAGTGGCTCTCCTACTCCTAGCGACATCTAATTTATGAATGACACCAATCAAATCAAAATCATTTTTTTTACTCGGGCAACATAATTTTAGTAATACCTTGTAGCTAGTGTTAGTAAGTAATATTTATTAATAGTTGAGTTTGCACAGAAGATGACCGAGTAAGAGAGACAAGTTTCTTACTTGGTCATCCTCGCCACAAATTGGAAGAATGCCGGATATTGTCCAGAGCACTGTCTTGCATGCTCCCATTTTGAGTCATTTGGGTCCGGTCGCATTGTACCTATACTGACTCAAAGTCCCAGGACTTTTTCTTTCATTTTCTCGTGCTTCGCGACTTTTTTTTGTTTGTGGACTTTTTCATTTCATTTTCATGTGTACTGGTACTTTATTTTTACGTGTCCCGGGACATTTCGGATTTGATTTTCTCGTGTCCCGAGACTTTTTTTATGTTCTAGGACTTTTTCATTTAGTTTTCTCGAGTGCGTTTCATACCCCGGGACTTTTTCTCAAGACGCAAAAGTTGCTAGATTAATTCGACTTTAAAACTTATCTAGCGCTTGGTAAGTATTATGTATTTTATCAGATAATATCGTAGAGGCACTTTAGAAGTGTAGCTTATAATCTCAGATCAGCAACAAAGTACCCACAACCCACAATAAAGCCCAGTTAGTGCCATCCACGACCTCATTCCACCGGCCCCCTTCTACCACCGGACATCTAGACGCACTGCCAGTTACCATCCCTACCTGGTTGCTATTCCACCAATTGGCACTAAGCGCTTCCAAATGTCTTTTATAATGCGCACAGCAAAAGAGTGGAACTCACTACCTGCGTCTGTGTTTCCGAACGTATACAACCCTAATCTCTTCAAAGTGAGAGTGAACAGGCTTCTTCTGGGTAAGCTCACTCCATCGTCGACTTTGTCTGTCACCTCTGACCTAGACTAGAGTCAAGAGCAAACCCATCACAAATAAAAAAAAAAAAAAAAAATCTGTGTTGTTTACTTAAACAAGTTGACGTTGACCTATGACGTAGTTACCTACCTATGAGTATTCCCGAAGACCTTATCAGTACATATGACGTAAACTGTGGTTGTGGAATCGTCAAGTCTCATGGCTTTATTTCTGGTAGGTACTGAGAAACTATCATTTTACAACACGTGTTGTAAGGTTTTTGAGATGAGTTTTAGTTGCATAAAGTTTAATTAATAAGAAATTAAGTACATAATTAACTACTACGCTGGCGTGGTTCGTTAAGATACCACCTATCATGCCACAGGTCGTGGCTTCGATTCCCATCCAGGACAAACATTTGTGTGCATGAACATGTCTGTTTGTCCTGAGTCTGTGTGTAATTATCTATATAAGTATGTATTTACAACAAAAAAAAGTAGTATATGTAGTATATCAGTGTTCTGGTTTCCATAGTACAAGCTCTGCTTAGTTTGGTATCAGGATATTATTATTATTATTTTTTGACATATCTCGGGACCCTGGGGTCCCAGACCTTTGGAAGGCGTACGAGGAGCCGAAGCCAACTCGCAGAGGACCCTTAAATAATTTTAAATGATGAGGAGGCACCAACCGACGATTATCCCTATCTGCACTATGCAAGTGCACCCAAGGACAACCCCCGGTTGGTGCAGGACTATTGTTGTACGTGGAATTATTATTATTATTATTTATTTTTTTACATTTCTCGGGACCCTGGGAAGGCGTACGAGGAGCCGAAGCCAACTCGCAGAAGCCCGTTAAATAATTTTAAATGATAAGGAGGCGCCAACCGACGATTATCCCTGTATGCACTATGCAAGTGCACCCAAGGACAACCGCCGGTTGGTGCAGGACTATTGTTGTACGTGGAAACAAAACATATTGGGCTATGGGTCTGGGTGGCTAATGTGGATTGGGTTACTTGAACTATGGAAGAACTATGTCCCCTGCCTGACCAATGACACATATACACGGATAAAATGGCAGAGGGTGACTTGCACACTCAATAATGGGCCCCCGGAAGCGGCCGCTAGCACATAGTGACGTAGCGACAAGAGGGCAACACTTCTTGAGATGCTTGAGGAGTGGAGAGGTATTCCACGGCTATCAGGACCACCTTACTGGAATACTTCCTTCCTCCGAGCACGTTTGCTCTTGCGAATATCCACTCAATCCGGCCAACAAAGGCAAGAAAAAGGTGGGAGCTCTGTTCCTCGTCAGTGTTCACTCCAGCCGGCCAATAGAGGCAAGCCAGAGATGAGGACAAGATTTCTCTCGGGGGATAGGGTCCGTGGGGTCGCTACTGCCCAACAGCTCGCCACATGCTGCCCTGCGGGTTTCTTTATCTCTCTTGGTCTGGCTCCTCATCCTAGACCCGTTTCGGCAAAGTAAACTCTACCGGCACAGACCCACCACGACGTCAACGTAGTGATACAGTGGTGGGGATTATTATTATTATTACTTGCTCCGTTCTCGTGGAAGTCGGCTATAAACTGTCCTATGACAATCGGCAATAAAGTGACGCTTTCCATTAGTGAAAGAATTTGTGTAATCAGTACATAGTAGTGCTATTCTGTAAAAATCTCACCGTGAAAACTTAAGTGAAGTGAGCTGTCATTCCACCGGATGCCAGGGATTGACACCATCGACAGCCCACGTAAAGCTCACGTCACCTAAGTTTTCACGGTGAACTTTTTACAGAATAGCACTACAGTACTTATCTTAGAAGCAATTTTAACATAACAACATCACGCCTGTAATCTCCGAAGGGTTAGGCAGAAGTGTACCTAAACTGGCGTCATAAGGAAAATAGAGATAACTGACTTTTTTTTCGAAATAGAGTTATTTACATATTCGCAATCAGCAAACAAAAACGTATCTATCAGTATTTTTATATTAGCATAAACTTAACGAAAACCTAATAATTCTTATTATTAAAAGACGCATCTGCCTTTGTATCTTGTATTTTAAACGGGACAAAATATATTTTTTTCTCCATTTCAATATTTCTCCATTTCTTTTTCCTCACGGTGGCAGTACTTATAGTACACCTCCATTTTTCCAGTTAAGTATATAATACCCGCGAGCCTTTTCCCAGCAACCGGGTATAAATTCAGACTCCGGGAGTAAGAAATTCGTGATGGAAAAACCCAATTTTGCTAGACTCGGAAATCGAACTCATAGGCAGAAGCGCTTCCGACCACTAGCCAATTTTCTCTCGTTATATAATATTAGTTTTAGATTATGATTTTTTATGACATTATAAAATTGATATTGTAATTGAGATTGATGAAGAGGTAGTTAATTAAAACCAGCTGTACCTACTTACAGTGACTCATTTAGGACACAATTGTTTACAGTACTTGCAATTAACAAAGTAAACTCATCGTTTAACCTACGTCAGTAAATATTAATTAAAAATTACTTATAAAATAAACAATTCTATATTATTGAATCGAAAATAATAATTGTAGTCACCCAAGAAGATAAAGCAATTACAAGTAACAATTATGAATATTAATTTTTGTTTGTGTTCAATTAACAGGAATCAATTTTGCAGTTTTGTATTAGTAATTCGTTTATTTACAAATATTTTACCTTATGTAAAACTTGGTTATCTTGTCTTAGCGCACTTGCACCTGTTTAAGTAAGAGTCCTACGGATAGAGCGACGTCGACGTCGGAAATAAAATAATTACCTACAGGTTGTAACAGAAAAGTTTGGACAAACTTAAGGGTGTGGTACAAACCATCAAACTGAACAACTTTCTCCATGGGACCAACATCGTATTCGAGAAAAAATGATCAGCCGTCCTATAAATTTGGGTCGAGTAGGTATTGAAGTTTTAGGAGGAGCTCGTGGCTAAGTAATAACAGCCGCACGCCGGGTCGATCCATCAGGTTAAGCTACGCTTGCCGGGGTTGGTCCGTGGATGGGTGACCATCTTTTCATACCGAGACTCCTCCGTGCCTCGGAAAGCACGTTAAGCCTTTGGTCCCGGCTGTCAATCGTGGAGATTTGACAGTCGTTACGGGTCGTTAGAAGCCCGAAAGTCTGACAAGCAGTCTTACCAAGGGCTATCGCATTACTCAGTAACTGGGTTGTGGAGGTCAGATAGTCGCTCCATGTAAAATACTAGTATTCAGCTGCATCCGGTTAGACTGGAAGCAGACCCCAACATAGTTGGGAAAAGGTTAGGCAGATTGATTTAGGCATTGAAGTTTTGTACCGGACAGCTGATATTTTTTCTCTCTATTTCTCTCGATCTATTTGGTCCCATGGAGTAAGTTGTTCAGTTTGGTGGTCTGTACCACACCCTTAAATTTGACCACACCGTTCTTATACACCCTGTATATTCGGAATGAGAAGGGGCTCGTGGCTAAATGATAACAGCCGCACAGATAGATCGAAGGTTAAGCTAAAACGCTTGCCGCGGTTGGTTCGGATGGGTGGCCATCCATTACATCCAAGACCCCTCCTCCGTGTCTCGAAAAGTACGTTTTAAGTCGTTGGTCCCGGTTGTCATTCGTAGATCTTAGACAGTCGTTACTGGTAGTCATAACCAGTGTTACCAAGGTGTAACGGTCTTAAAAGTGTTGCAAGTTGCAAGAAAATATCGGATTTACAATGTAAACGAATAAACAACTTTAATTAGCAAAAATAACAAAGGAAATAGCACAATCTTTTTTATTTATCGACGATGACAGACAACATAAAAAAGTGCACATCAATTTGATGGCTACTAAGAAAACAAAAGTATTCGACCTTTTACAAAAAGTTTATAACAAAAAGTACATATGCGATTGGCGTGGCTTTCACAAGAGAGTGGGTTGTGAAGGCACAGAATAGATAGTGGAGGTCAGATGAAGATCCGCCTATATTGGAAGCTGACCTCAACATAGTTGGGAAAAGACTAAGCTGTAAATCATACCCAATAAAAATAACTCAAAATTGCTAATGTAGCGCCTTTATCTGAGGTACTTCTTCGAGTATTCACCTAAAGTAAAACGTCTCTTTTTATTAAATTACTCTCTAATGCCGCGTTCCAACGGCCTGTCGAGGCCTGTCATGGCCCGTGCCGAGCATTCCCATGGATGAGCCCATACATCGATAGGCCGGACGACGACAGGCCACCGCAAGCTGATTTTTCCCACGGCCTGTCGGCCTGGCCTGGCGCGCTCTGGCCTGTGAGAAAGCGGGCCGTGGGACCGCGGCATTAGAAGCAAAATACTCGTTACTTCGGTATAATTATGTAGTAGGTACTAATTGATTCATACTTGAGTAATCGTTGAGTGAAAATGTTTCAATGAATTTTAGGAATTCCTTTGTTATTTACCTGTATGTGAAAGTTCGCACGTATGCATAAGTAATTCCATACTTCTCTATTAGTCGTCATCTCGGTAGTCACTCCCTTTCTACCCATATCATCTTTCACACAGTCCATCCATCGTTTCTTTAAAAATATGTTGCCAATACTTTTATTCTGTCCCACCCCTGACCACATCCTTCCAGCCGCATGCGTGAGACCGCTGGGCAACAGTCTCCACACGGTGGGTGTCTGAGGATAAACAGCGCCGCCGAGGCCGGCCCAGGAAGAGGTGGCGAGACGACCCAGACGCGTACCGCAAAGGTTGGAAGGAGGTGGCTCTGGAAAAGGATGCCTGCCAATAATTAGATTGCAAAAAACAATTTATTTATTTATTTAAGGATTACCAACGAGATACATTACAATTATCTTTTACAATATTATAACTTGTATAATAAATACGATATCCTGTAATGCACACTCAATTACAGGTAACCACAGCTTACACATTATCGAGTAATTACACATGCTCTGAATACATAATTAAATTAAGAATACATAAAACAATACAAAACAAAAAAAAAGACAATCTACATTCTATTATAAAGATTTAAATGTTAATAAAAAATAATAAAATTGCATCCATAAATTACAATAAAACCAATATTATGTCCGAATGAATTAAAGAAATACAAAATAATAGTAAGAAATTGAATTATAGATTACATTAAATTAAGAAAGAAAAAGTTATAAATGATTAAATTACTGGAATGATAAGTCAAATGTGCTCTAACCGAAAATACTTATATAATTTTTTTTTAAAGTGTTAAGACTGTCATGATTGATATCAATTTCAGCCTTGCGGCAATTAGCATTATACAATTTGGTAGCCCTCGTAAGGAGAGAGTTGTCACCTACTCGTAAGTTGGTTTTGTGCAAAGGTTGTTTGAACAGATTGTAGGTATGTGACCGTGGTAACCTGCTAGGAACATTAATACATATTTTGGATAGTAGGTCAGTATTTAGTTTAGATGACACTAATTTGTGAAGGAAACAAAGATCTATCACTTTTCTACGATTGGTGAGGCTTTGGAGTCTAAAGTAATGAACACGGTCTTTATAAGATTTTAATTGTTTCGCGGTATTGTTTTTTAAGGATAGATGATACAAGAACCTCCTTTGGACTCGCTCAATGCGTAGCTTATGAACGTTATAACGGGGTGACCATAACTGGGAACAGTAGACCAGGTTCCAGATTACTGCGAACCAACGTCTCATATAGAATTATTTTGGTCTTAGAGTTGTTGAACGGCGTTGAGGTCCTAGGACAAAACCCAACATTTTGTTTGCGTTTGATATTATCTTATCTATATGATCATTGTAGGTCAATTTGCTATCCATCAAGATTCCCAGATCCCGGATAGTATCAACTTCGTTGAGTTTCTTACCCGAAATAGAGTATTTTGTTTTAAAAACATTTTTGTTGCGGCAAAATTTTATGTGTTATCATTTTTGTAGATTTAAGCTTATCCTATTTTCCTTGCACTACTCTACTAATCTATCCAAGTCAGCTTGTAGCAAATACTGATCCTCTATAGATTTAATAAGCAGGGTTAACTTGTGATCATCTGCAAATAAATAAGATTCTGCATGGTGGAAGCATTGGATAATGGTATTAATAAAAATATTGAAAAGCAAAGGTCCCAAGTGAGAGCCTTGTGGTACCCCGGACGTCACATGAAAATCCTCAGATTGGACCCCGTTCAAAACAACGAACGACAAACGATCGCTGAGGTATGACTGAAACCATTGCAATAGTGGACCGTAGATTCCGCAGCTCTCGAGTCTCTGTCTTAAAAGTAGGTGGTCTACTTTGTCGAACGCTTTACTAAAATCGGTGTATACTGCGTCAACCTGAATCCTTTGGTCCACAAACTCTATAACATTTTGTGAAAAAGTTACTAGATTGGAGAGAGTTGATGTGCCCTGAAAGAAACCATGTTGATTGCCTACTATGTGATTTTTCAAGTGGCTATACAGATAAGGATACAACAATAACTCGAAAACTTTTGGGATAACAATATAATAATAATAAAACATTTATTTCGACCAACAAAGGAACATATACACAAAAAATAAAATAAAACAAAAGCACATACAATTAAAAAGACCACATAAACACACAAAGATTACATACTTCGATTGCTCAGTATATGAACCATACAGCAATGGTTCAGGTACTGAGAATGGCCAATGTTTAGCAAATACTTTAGAGGATATGTATGTTCTATCATACTTTATTATAAATAATAATATCCGTAAAATCATAGTTCCTAAATTAACTAGGTACAGTTTTTAATTGTATAACAATATCTGTAAAAATAACAATATTGCAATTTAACAAAAAAAAAACTCAAATCCAAGTTCAAACGACAACGAAGCGTGTCGGCCCACGACCGGCGGGTTAACCCGTGTAATGTTGACACTGTCAGCTTAACCCCTCGCCTGCTCTGTGTTTTGCCATGTTTTTTTTAACATTTAACCCATTTTTCAACAATTTTACTGCGTTTCCCCCACGATAAGTTTGACAGATGC
The DNA here is from genome assembly GCA_948252095.1 of Dicycla oo. Lineage (NCBI taxonomy): Eukaryota > Metazoa > Arthropoda > Insecta > Lepidoptera > Noctuidae > Dicycla > Dicycla oo. The sequence goes on along the minus strand of OX411736.1, from coordinate 18,427,622 downwards.
GACACCCAGCAACCCTCGTGAGCCGCGATTTTTAATGGATGTCGATTTTTTTTTTTACAAAAAACGCACATTTTTGTGAACTTCTTTTTTTATTAATCTAAAGCTGACAGTTGACGCGGATATAATCTTTAATTAAGACTATTTTTGGTGGAGGATTTTTTTCTTTTCAAGTTAGGGTTGTAATTGTATGATTTATTTATAGATTATCGCCCTGAATGGTTTTAGCAGCTTTTTTGTCTTGTATCTGATTTTTGTTGTCCTAATTATGCTGTGAAATTATGATTTTCTTGTTGATCACCCTTGTTATTTTGACTTAGTTTTCTATTTTTTATTTTCTACTAGCTTCAGCCTGCGTCTTCGTCCGCGTGAAGTCATCGTCCGTCTGGCTCTGAGTTCGTTTTCGCTTAGCGTCCTTTCCAATTTTTTTTTTCTTTTTGCTAGGCTCCTAAAAGTCATAGCGTCATCACAGTAAAAAGTAGGTAATGTAATTTTTTTTTTCAACTCCGACTGGTAATTCCTGGGATTAGCGCGGTCAGACAAGCAGTCGCTCCATGTAAAATACTGGTATTCAGCTGCCGGTTAGAATGGAAGCCGACCCCAACAGAGTTGGGAAAAGGCTAGACAGAGGATGACGATCGAGATTAGCGCGTTTAATCAAGTAATATAATATTATACATAGATACAAGCACAAATGTTTAGATACTGATTTTCCCTGTCACTTTCCTGCAATAGTTTAGAATATGTAAGTTCTTGTAATCTTTAAAAAAAATTTACTTGTATTCACTATCAATATTAATAAAAAAAAATGGGTATACTATTTAAACGCAAATCAAAAAATTACTTTTTGTATCCAAAAATATTCCGAATTCCAATCAAAATTACTGATTGCACAGCAAACTACTCAACTCACAATACAACTAAATAAGCAACAATTTACATTCGTGGCACACCGCTCTTTATCTTAAAGTAAAGTTTTTTTATTAATGCATAGCTAATATTCTAATAATGACTAGCACATATTAATACCTTTTACCATTCTTGAGAAAAAAAAAATATTGTAACTTACCTGTCGTGCCCTTCGCTCGCTCTTGCTTCCTATGTCGACGGAGCCCCGCTTCACGGGACTCCTATATCTGTGTAAAAGGTTTAAAGTAACTAAACCAAACCTAACCTCGGGGTTAATATTAGTCGCCCTGTCATTTTGCTATGAGTATGAGAATTATGTATGGACGCTCTGGTTAATTTTCTGTGCAGTCAATATTTTTGATGTAAAAAAGTATATAAATGATGGAAATAAATTGACAGGTGATTATTTATTTGATGTGCAATGAATAATATCCCATAAAAAATATAGGCAAGTATATCTGAGATGACTCAATATTGCACATTTGTGTTAACAATTACTGGACTGTCCTGGTTAACATTAACACACGTATCTGGAACAAATAGGGCAACGTTTTGTTTACTATTTTAATACCTATCCAACACAATAAAAACATAAACAGCCAACTAGCTTCCAGTAACTGTGTGGTGGAGGTCAGATACGCAGTCGCTCCATATAACTACTGGTATTCAGCTGCATATGGTTAGAAGCCAACCCCAGCATAGTTGGAAAAAGGCTAGACAGGCGATGAGCTTACAGAAATAAATTAAAGTCAACGACATTTTTATCGTAGATCAGGGCTTCAGAATAAGAAACATTTCCACAATACGCACTATGTCGCAGACTACTGCTTGACCAACCCAGTTAGTGTTGAGCCCCTCCGAAGTATATGGAGACCCGTAAGAACTAAATAACAAAAGTACTTACCAGCCTGTAATATAAAAATCTCATCGCGAAAACTTGGTGAAGTGAGCTATCATTCCACCTGATGTAAGATTTTTACAGAATAGATCGGCTGCAATTCTGTAAGCACTACGTATACGTACCTACCTAAATGATGACCTCCCATCATCAGCTAGGTGCTGCCATCTGTCAGGCTTCCGTCTCATTTGTTTGAAGAACGAGTACTTGGTGATGTTGACTGAAGAAGCTAGATGATGCAGTATCTCAAGGCTGCTCAACCCCAGGCCCGCGGGCTACCCAGGGGCCCGCCAAAAGCTATCAACTGGTGATAGTCGTTTGAGAACAGATTTCAGGACTTCAAACTAGTTCTAAAAATATTTTGCTTATGATATGAACCCATTCTCAATTTACCAACAATAAAACATATTTTCAGACTTGATTTTATCATGGACCTTAGATTTGTCGCCAAATATTGATAAGTTGTTAGCATGAACCTCTTTAAAGGTATCAGTGAAGTTTTTTTTTAGATTATTTAAACTATGAGTAACTTACAAGTTTTTAATTATTGTTATCTACCATAACTGTAGGCAACTTTTGTTTACTAGATGTCCCACCGGCTGACACGGAATCAAAATTATGGCCCACCTGCAAAATTATGGCCCACCTGCAAAATTATGGCCCACCTGCAAAATTATGGCCCACCTACAAAATTATGGCCCACCTACAAAATTATGGCCCACCTACAAAATTATGGCCCACCTACAAAATTATGGCCCACCTACAAAATTATGGCCCACCTACAAAATTATGGCACACCTACAAAATTATGGCCCACCTACAAAATTGGTTGGGCAGCATTACAGTACCTCTTTTAAGAAGAGGTAAATTAAATAAAAGTATTTTACTTTTATTTTCCCCATTTTTGTGTAATGTTGGTCACAACGTCAGGGTACGGTTAAAAATTGGGTAACTACAATTAATAATAATATTATAAAGAGTTGTTGTTTATCGACAGTAATTGTTTAGTCACGCAATACCTACAGGTTTGGTTCACTTTCTTTAAAGCTTATAGGGAATGATATTATAATTATATTATATTATAATCAAAAAAAGCTTTTTAGGACAAAAAAAAATGACTGATCTCGTCTTAAATTTGCAAACTAAGGCCGAAAAATAAAAACTCAATAATTATTTGTATATTTAATTTATTGAATACGGTAGAAATGCTTCGTAGTAATTAATGGAAAACAAATACATAACAAACAGACGGAGCTAGGAACATATACCGACCGCAGACCACAGTGTAGCCCTTATTACTGAGAACATTATAAATTAACCTGTAATTTTTACTTGATATATTTAACTTCAATAAGGTGATGAACGGACTTTTTCCTTGTAGTAGTATTCCGTCTCCAAAAAATATTTATATTACTTCTTTAAATGCAGTAATAATACTTGTCTTAATTTCAAAGATAATAATTAAGTTCCTTTTTTGTCGTGACAATAATAATAAGTTCTACAATGTGGCAGCGGCATAAGGTTTGGCTTTCTCCTAAAGCCAGAATATAATTCTCTTTATATATTTTAAAATATAATTTTATCCAATGTGGACGCCAGAAGTTTTTAAACCGCTATTGCAATTTAAATTGAAAATTAATCACGTAGGTCCTCCTCCAATTTTATGTATTGTAATTTCCTAAATATATATTTTTTATATTTTCCAACGAATGGCCATCCACATTAGTAAAACTTTTTATAAAATAATTTGACTAGAAACAACACAGTTTTTTATATAACTCGAAAAATTATTTTCACGTTTTACAAAATACAGTCGCACTAAATATATGTTAAAATTAAAAATAGGAACGACTAGAACGTATTACATTATTTGGAATGAAGGAACTTTTGTAAAGAGATCATAACGTTTCTGTCAACATCAAATATTTTTTTTTAATAATAAACTTCTTCAATATTTGAAATTGACAAAATGAGTAACAAAGTTATCAGGGATTTATCTCAGATCTTCACAAAATATTAAAACTTTGATCTGAAATGAACCACGAAAACATTCGGCCTCTTGTTATTTAAAATACTTAATTATATTAACATAGGAACTTATTATTTTTGCAAAAAATATTTTAAGATATTACTTAAGATTTTTCAGTAAGTATTATTAATTTTGTGTTATTTCACAAACAATTGTTTTCTCATAATAGTGAAATAAATGATTAAAAACTGTTTTTTCTTTTATTTATTTAAGACGCTGTAGATTTGAAATAATAATATTATTTCGAATGAATCCTAGTAGTAATCCGTAGTAATCCTACTCAAAAATATATTTCAAACTCTAAAAGCTATAATCATTTTTTGCAATAATAATAATGAAAGCGATTTTAATAAAAATAATAATACAGATTATGATTAAGAAAGCGTGCGACTGTATTGCCTGCTTCTAAGCGTTGTACTTGAATGAATTATTGTTAACTATTAACATCACTCCTGTAAACCTTTCAGCTACACTTAAGAATTAATTTGTACTGTTTTTTATTATTTGTTTACCAAACTCCGATACCTTACACACTTGGTTAACAAATTTGTACTATTGTTACATTGCGGACGTAGCTAAGATGGGACAGACGTACAAACACATGTGTCTGTATTACACACATTTATAAAAACTTTTGATATATTATATTTTTTTTTTTACATTCTAATCTTGGTAGAGAGTAGCAAGCTAACAAAAACTGTTAGCACCAAATGATTTGTTAAATAAAAAACTTTTCCATGTAATAAAATATTGGTTTTTAAATATGGATTTTCTTTTTGTAGGTACCTACTATTTTTATTGTGATATTCTACCCTTATTGAGTATCCCAAAAAATTATAACAAATACCCCAAAAAGGGTAAAAATTACAACAAAATTAGCATCTTTCATATTATGATTATGACCAGTTTCTAAAGGTTTTTTTAATACTGCAAAATGTTTTACCTTTCTTTGAATAAATAATGCAACCAAAGGAAGGAATTCTAATTGACTAATAAACGAATGTTCGCTCATAATAAAAATGCCAATAATCATTTATCTCACGATGCTGAATTTCTATGACTTCCTAAATTTGTACATTTTCTAATTATTGTTGTTGTGAGTGTCAATAGATATACTATTTTTGTCAAATAGATACTATAAAGCTATAAAAAGTACTACTTATCTATTGCATTTTTTCTTGTTGACTAAGTGTGTGTTCAATTTGTTATGTAGATACAATTTTCAGAATTATACATAAATATTATCCATAAATGCCTATTTTATACTATACATGTAATATAACTGATCTAATATAATAAAATTCTCTTACGGGATCATCAAATGTTTTCCCTACTACTTGATTAGCACTGAATATACGTATATGTGAATATTTTTTGTTACAGCATATATATTTTTAGCTGAGTAATATTATAACAGGACATTACTTATATTTCCTATCTTTGCTACGTCCCCAACCTTAATGTTGGTCTCCACACCAAGTACAACGCGTTTGGGGGAACAAAACGTCTCGAACACAATTTTTTAATACATTTTTTTTCACTACATCCAATGACATCGATCTGAGTGACCGTCCATTCTCCAAATATAATAAAAACCCGGCATTCTCTACTATTGTTCCACGAATGCTCACAGAAAATGGACGACGACTTGAGATCTTACCACGCGTACAATTGTATTAATTTGTTATTATTTAAAACGTTATTTATATAATTTGTTGTATCGCGCGCCCGCGTCTCGGCTCCGTGCAAGGTGGCGTTTGGCTCTGCATCCAGGAAGACTAATAGGAAGATGGATCTTCAAAATAATTTCTGCCCTTATTTTGAATTTTATGCCTAATTTTGACGTTTTGGAGTAGGAATTTCGTTTTGGAACTATAAGTAGGAACTTTGAAAATAAATTAGTTAATTAGGCTTTACGGAAATTCGTTGTCAACAACAAGAATATTCTTCGAAAAACGGAATATTTTTTGTTTCATTTTCAGTAACAATGAAGTAGATAAGTACTGTTATTATATTTCCATACCTGATTACGATTTATTGGATTACGTAACCATTACATAAGGTCTATAAGCGTAGTTACTTTATTTCCTCATAAGGTTTACCCTGATCCAAAATCACAATTATTTTTATAACAATCAGGTTCAGTTTAGTACCGTGTCCGGAGCCGGTACGAGAGCAACCTCTAGTTTCTTTAAATTTAAATTACAACTTACGTACATACATAGGAACTTTCTTTAGAAGCTGCATGGTTTGTACAAGCTAACCTCCACACTGATCTACCAATAATGAATTATTTAAACAAACTTTGTTACCAGTTAACCCATCAAATAAGTCTTGATTATCAAGATAATAATATTTAAGCGACGCCCGCCTCGCTTCGCTCTGCAGTAGCCATGATTTTATTAAATGTTCAGTCTTTCTTGATGGCAGTAAATATAACTATTAAAAATGTACATCTCAAAATCCTGTTTTCAAAATATTATATTAGATTTAAAGCGGTTTATAACTGTTTAATATTCGTGCGGAGCGGAGCGGTGCGTGCGCCGGCAGCAGTAACACATATGTTTACGATTACAATACAAATAAGTATAATGCAGCGAGGCTTGCGGCGGGCGCGCCAAGCTCAGCCCGCGCGCGCCCCAAACAATGACCCGTATATATAAATATTGGTGTGTTACACAACAAAACCCGTCTGACCGAGCCCCACGACCACATATCTAATCAAATTTAATACTAAGTTACGCTTAATGTTGATCACTGCCCAATAGTACGTATCTTTGTGCTTTAAGTCACTCGTAGACAACAATAAATAGTATCGAGTAGCTAACATGAGCGCGCGGCCTCCGTCCGGCGCGGCGTAGTAACGCACTTACTATATTTGTACTTTATTGTAACTCCAAAATATAATTTATACAATAACAGCTAATATAAAAACTAACGTCGTGAGGTAGAGCGGTTGTCGTAGTACTACGTGGCATGCGCTCGCGCTGGTACAGTGGGGGAGTCGCGCGGCGAAGTCGCGCCGCGACGCGCGCAATCCGCGCGGGCGACCGCCCAGGTGTCGCGTCTGCCGGCGCTCCTCAGTGATCAACATCGCACCGGTACTACGACGCTATCGTGAGTGCGCACTCACCGATAAAATACCTTTAAATAATAATTACTCCTACTCCTAGGGTGTATTTCTTCTCCCGATCGAAATCGACGTTTCATAAACTCGTCTCGGACCGACCGACGGAACATCGAGGAGATAATAATAAATAATCGAATGTATAAGCGGCAACGTATCATATATCACCCGTTCAATATAATTCTCAATATATGAAGTTAGACTCTGACAAGAGAGAGGCCGGGACCGCCGCGCGGTGTGGCGCTCGAGCGGGCGGCCGCAGCAGCTTCTCCCTTTACAAATTACGTCTCATAATATTTCAGCAATCGCTTGAAGGCACACAGCGTTAAATGTAGTTAGTACAGTTCAGCGATCGTACGCGCGCGCACGCGGCGGTGTAGTCGCAAGCCGCGCGCGCGCGCCGCGTCCGGCAGCCGAGCCGACGTCAGCGGCTAGGCCGGCGTCAGCGTCAGCGTCACGGTGGCGCGGCGAGTGGCGCGTCGTCGCACCGGCAGGAACACCAGCGCCGGCACCAGGCTCAGCGCGCCGCCCGCCTCCTCCACCACGAACGGCTGCATCGTGAGCGGCGCCTGCGGGGCGCGCGGCACGGCCAGCAGTGCGCCCGCACCGCCGTGCGCCGCGCGCAGGTGCGCCTCCAGCGCCGCGAAGCCCTCCGCGCGGAACTCGCAGCGTGAGCACGAGTACTGCGCGTCCGGGTCTCCCTCGCCCTCGCCGCTCTCGGGCCCCCCTTCGCCACTCTCCATCTCGCTGCCGCACACGCTGCCCGGTGGCTCCGGCGGCATCTCGGGCGGCTCGTTCGCCTGCTGCTGCGCGTGCGCGCGTTCGTGCGCGAACAGGAACGCGAGCACGTCAGTGGTAAATGGACAGTACGAGCAGGCGTAGGGTTTATCACGCGTAAGCAGATCTAAAGGCCGCGGCGGTGGTGGTGGTGGTCGCGCAGGTGGCGCGTGCTCGGCTAGCAAGTGCGCTCGCAGCGCACGCGGGCCGCGGAACCGGCGCGCGCACAGCGGGCACGGCTCGGCGGGCGCGCTGGCGGCGGGCGCGGGCGGCGCGGGGATGCCGTGCGTGTTATGTTTGTGCACGCGCAGGAAGTACTTGCTGCATAGCTCCTTGTGACAGATGTCGCACGTCACACCGCCGAGCTGCGTGCCACTCTCCAGCGAGATGCCGTGCATGCGCTGCATGTGAGTGCGCATGAAGTACTTATTACACAGCTCCTTGTTGCAGATCTCGCAGAAACTTGAGCCGGAAGAGGATGCTCGTCTCTCGTCGGGTGGGGGTGGCGATGCGGACGGTGGGCGTGGCCCCGGCTCGTTTGGCTCGTCTGCGAGCCGCTCGGCCGCCAGCTCGTTCAGCTGAGAGATCATCGTCTGCAACTTGCGCAACTCTTCACTCGCAGATCCGGGTGACGCAACACCGCGCTCCTCTACGATCAGGTTTAGCGGACTCGTTTGACCGTCTCGAAAGGCTGCCTCTAGCTCATCTTCGCATTCTCTTTTAACTTCAGCCATTTCTTCCGGATCTAATGGCGGTGGCAGCGAATGTGATCGCGGTGGCGTGTCGGGAGGTGGTCCGGACAGCGCGGGTGGTGTGTTGAGCGGCGTGGCGAGCGGCGTGGCGAGCGGCGTGCAGAGCGCGCCGGGCGGCGTGGCTGACGGCGGGGAGTGCTCGAGGACGGGCGAGCGCCGCACTGGTACGCCGTGCCGCCGCTCTCGATGCGTCCGCAAGAAATATTTGTTGCAGTACTCTTTACAGCATATTTCACAGAACGCTTCTGGATTAACAACACCTAGCCGGCGCAGTGCATCGGGCTGGAAGCCGCACTCACGCGCGCGCCGCGCAGAGTCTGGTGATAGGCGCCGCGGAGTGCCACCCGACTCCTCGTCGGAAGAGCGGCGTGGTGGTGACGGCTGCGCGGGCGGTGGTGGTGCAGGCTGCGGGTCACCACCGTCATAGATGCCGTGCTTGTTGGCGCGGTGGGTCTTTAGGAAGTACTTGTTACAGAACTCCTTGCAGCAGAGGTCACAGTATGCCTCAGGGTTGAAGATGCGCGGTGGCTCGTGTCGCGGCAGGAGTCGAAAGGCTGCGAGGGGGTCGAAGGTGGGGAGGCCGAGTTCCCCGAAGGCGAGCGCGCTCTTGTAGATGTCGGCCATCTTGGCGTGCAGGTCGAGTGGCGGGGGCGCGAGGTGCTGCGGCTGCGAGCGCGTGGGGGCCGCTTGCTTGCGGCGCTTGCGGCCGGGGCTGCTGCCGCCGCTCTCCAGGTCCAGCTCGCGCTTGACCGCCGGCGCGACAGACATCGCGTCACCGCCGCATCTGGAATGATACAGATAATACGTTACTATTGAAGCAGAGTTGCACAAGACATGGGATGTTTGTATTGCAGAGATTAAAAGTGGTAGTTTCATAATTATTTTAAACAAACTGTGACGTCAACTGAGCAGCCGGTTAAGGAATTTAACCTCTATTTTTTCTTAGGTGTAGGTACAAAAAATGTTAAAATTAACATTGTAAGGGCATATCTTTATCGACATCAACAGCTCTAAATATTCGACAATTAATAACAAAAAAAAGACAAGCATTAAAATGAAAAAAAAATATTTTTATTAAAATGGTTTTTGATGACATCAAAACATTAACCGCAACCTAATTTGCTTTTCTTCTTACAAAATACAATTTTCTACAGAACTATTTTAAAATAAAGGTCTACAGTTGCCATTTTCTAATGAATTATAATGTCATCGCCGAGTCATGGAAATAAATATTTATACAAAACAAATATTGCTGTAATCATAAGATTCACCATCAATGGAGACATAAATTCATAATAACTACCTATAGTAATTTTTAAAGAGTCCTTACATATTACTTTGAAAATTGCAGATACAAAAACTCAATTTAAAAAAAAAAAATACATTTTTTTAGTATCGAAATCTATTAATTTATTAAATTATAAGTTATATCTCAATATTTATTAATAAACAAGTTAATGATTATTTATTATAAAATTGTTAAGGGCCCTATTGTATTTCGACCGTGATTTTTCCGTCAAATGGCCAACTTTGGCGTTCTTATTTTGAGGAACTAAAAGACTTCAACAACTTTTGACTTATTGAGTGGTGGGGAATAGTTATTAATATAGTACAAGCGGCCTCGCTTTTTGCAATTTTTGGAGTTTACTCCTTAAGAATCGATTTTTATATAAGGCTGGTGCCTTATATTCGCTGACTGAATTCGATAGTGGCACAAGACAAAATTCAACAATTTGAGAAAACGTACAATAAATATTCGAAGACCAGTGCGCGCGCACAAAAAAGCTCTTACCGACTGTATTTTATGGAATATATAGTTCATGTTTGGTTTATAAACATCTACGTTATAGCTTCAGTTGCCGGCAGTAATAGTTTTGAAATATTTTTTGTTATTTTTATTAATATGAGGTTCAAAAGATGGCGACTCAGAGTTGTGCCAGTATTGCATTGTTTTGTTTTCACTTTTTTGAGTAATGCTAGAAATTATGTTATAAAAGTAAAGAAAATAAGAATGCATTTTCACGAAAAACTAGCTAAGTGGAATATAAGTCTAGAAGTGCTCATCAATGGCATTGTTAAATCGTAAATAAAAGTCCCATAAATGTTTAGTAACTTAATATTTATTAGCATACATTTCAGTCTGACTGACGTATTGAGAATCAGTTTTAAACAAATCAACAAACGATATTTCACTTTAGCAATATAACAAAAAACAAACACAATGTATCATAAACTTCTTAGGTTTCAGTTCAATAAACTTTCAAATCTCAAAAAAATCAGCCTTATGATTCCAGTAGGAAATTATAGGTCAGTTATTGTACTCTATGTTTGCACTTATAAAAAGTACTACACTTAAAAAACAAAATATAAAATCCACTTTAGCATTATAACAAAAATTAACCAACATAAATGTATCATAAACTTCGTAGGTTTCAGTTCAATAAAATGACTCTCAAATCTCAAAACAATCAGCCTTATGATTCCAGTAGGAAATTATAGGTCAGCTATCACATATTAATTAACAATCTCTAAAATAGGTACCTAATCAAAGAGTAGACAAGAACGTAAGTTCTTTGAAAGAGTAAACATGTAGGATTTTTTAACCAAATCAATCATGTTTCAAGTTCTGAAAAAAATCTGCATAACATCGTGGAATTCGTGAATTTGAATTAACTAATGACATCAAATCTTGAAATTTTCTTTGGGAAATGGGTATCTTATCAGGGTAAGCTTTCTTCAGTTGCGCATCTTGTATAAGTCTTAGTTGTTTTCTAGTTCTGCTGGATCTAATGTTGACCGTTTTGTAGTTATCATCTTTGTATGAAGTCTTATAATAGAAGATACCAGGATTCTCTTTTTCCACTCGTAAGACACAAATGTCGTTAAAATTAAACTTCTCCCCACGTGTGTTAACATCAAAATTGGTTGCAGTGGTATCTATGGATCTTTCAGGTCAAAAAAGAAGCTATGATCTAATTCATGCACCTTAAATGATTCTCCAGATTTCCGTGCTGTTGAAATTAAAGTAGCATATTGCGATGGTAGATATATTAGGTTAGATTTCAACGTTATTTGAATCGTTTGGCGTGTCTTGCTCATACATTGTACGGTAATTTATAATTTTATCTGTATCTAAAGATACTATAGCTTTCGCACAATATTTCTCCCTCTGGCACGCATGAGAACGTTGGTCTATCGTTTTCCAAAGAAATTACACTTTTTGATTGTTGGTCCAAGCTTTCAGGTCGACTTTGCGAAAACTCGAAATCTGATGCAGTCTATGGCGAGTCACATAAAATCTGAGATACATTCGAGACACAATTTCTGCCAAAGAGATCCTTCATTAAATCATAATCAAGTCCGGAGAAACATTTGTTTTCAATTGTGTTTCTAGCATAACTCAATTTTTTTACACCAGGGTCACTTACTGATGAACCAGTCTCATCGTGGTCACTTTGACAAGGGGTTTCTTTAGACCTGAAATAAAAAACAGTTATAGTAGGTATATTAATTCATACTCAATTCTTTGCGGTATTAAGGAATTTGCGTTATATTACACGATGTCAATTAGCATTATTTGTTTTTAAGAGCGACCTTGATAAAAAAAATATATATTTGTCAATTAAATCTTTAAAGGAATATTTTACACTTTAAGGCAAACCATACGCTGTATTAAGTATTTACTACTGGTACCTCAGACCAAATAAGGGGCAGAGAGTGATACATAGAAAAGCATTACAATAGAACATTACAATCAGCTACGTATATTATTTCTAGCTGGATTGTTTTCGAACTGTACGTAATTAAAAAATTTTTTACACAAACAAGTGTCGTTCACATTTCACAGTATGGTTACATTATTTAATGGTGATTATTTTTATTTAAAACAAAATGAATGACTACTTACATATTTTTGTTTGGCATCATTGTTATCAAAATTACACCAGCACAACTATAAAACCTTCGCGATTTTTGTGCAAAACTGGCACAACTTCAAAGTGTCACTATTGCACAACATTAAGCGTGCGGTAGCCGCAAGCACATGCGGCCGAATAACGATGAGCCGGTGTTGCATGAAAGAGATGCAACGATATCGTTTATTCACTAACGACACTTTCGCCTCCAACCGGGTAGTTTATGAACTAACGAGTTGGGTCTATAATGCATAAAATAAAGTTCCTAATTTAGAACAAGAATTCATTACTAACTCAAATTGCCACAAATTCGACTTGTGCCACTAATGTATTCAGTCAGCGAATGAAAATCGATTCTTAAGGAGGTTCTTTATTGAGGATTCTTTATCGATTCTTATACAAAAATATGAGGAGTGAAATATTGTACAAGGGAAGCGTTGTCACGTTTTTGTTTATTTTCAGCCAGTCTTCTTTGTATTGGTCAATCTATCCATTATATTGAAATACAATCGTACATAAGGAGAAAACTCCAGTCGTGCGTCGGAGCTGACACACACTTTTTTTTCTTATATAAAGCCAACATTCCAAAGCAACTTTTTCATAAAATGCGCGACTGCATTTTTTTGAGCTCGTGGATTGAACTACTAACATAAGTCAATTAAATAAAAAATATATAATAATGTCTTTTGAATAATTGTTTAGTTCATAGCGGCCTCAGAATTTTGGAATATGTATGGAATATCTATAGAAAAATCCCATTTAAAACCATAAAAGTACTAAAAATGTTCAGAATTGACTTTACATCTCTCCTTAATAAATTAATATTATTATGTAAAATGTATATCTGAATAAACGTTAGTTCATAAGAAATTAAAATTTCTTACTTTCAAGAAAAAAAAATTATAAGACTCAAAATAATGAGAACTGCCAAATTGCTACATAATATGCGTCACCGTGCTTCAACACATCTAAACTGTCAAAACGCAATTTTGTGATAGGCCTCTTAATAACACTAAAACACATTAAAAAACCGACACGAGCTCAAAAAATATCCAAGCTTACAAGAGCAATGTTTATTGACCCTTTATACATTAGTTAATAAAATTAATTAATTAATTGATCAGAAAAAAAGAGTCCCTGACGTTATTTGTATCGCCTACACAGTTATACCTATGTATGTAATACACAATTGATGTTACGTTATTGTATTGGCACATTTGAAGGTTATTTGCCAAAACTTATACCTAAGTTAGGGTTTATTAGTAGAAAGGATTTTAACTGTTACTATATAAAGATAGCATACTTAATATCAAGTACCGTTATCGTCATTGTAAAGGTTAATATTATAATTAAACATGTTACTTTCAACGTATAACTTCTTAATTTTTAATCCCGGACAAGATTCCAATAAGAAAATCCCTCACCTATTATTATCCTGTCTTAGATCAATCGCCTCCATCGATCACTTAGTTCTAATCACCATTATAAAATGATCACCACTTCAAAATCACCACACACACATCACCAAAAAGTATCGTCAGTGTAAAAAAAACCACTAATAAAAACCGCAAAGTACAATCACTCGCGAAAACTTCTGACCTTTTTCTTTTATTTTTTGGCACGTGCTTACGCTTGTGCGTACGCGTTTAAAACTGATGTTTTAAGTAAAAACGCGTGCTGCATTTCTTTTTTTTTTTTTTGTTAGAAAATAGCAAAAATGGTGTTCCCCACCCGGCCACCCCTGGCATAGTCGATTATTTGACAGGGGGCCGGTGCATTACGGCGAAGCGAGGGCTTACATGGCACGGCTGTTATTTTGTTGCTTTACTGTGCACAATTTTCGGACTATGCAGATATTAAGGTGTCTTTTGTCGTTCAGGGTCAAAAGTTTTTAAGATTCTGATATACACAAAAATAGATGAGATTGGGTGAAGTGCTTACTTACTTAGCCTCACATACGCTCTAGTAGTATATACGTAATGATGTTCTTATAACTTGAATGGTCTAGGTTGGCATTGGTTTCTTGAAAGGCACTACTTTATTGGTGGGGTTCGGCTATTTGTATTGAGGTGATACAATAGTTTGCCAAAATACTTTTTGTCTCAAAACCAAAAAAATTATACTTATTATCAAATAACTTTCCAATTTTATGATAGTTCAGCAAATAGTTTTAAAATACTTTTTTAATTATTATTGAACTAGGGTTCCATAAAAACGAAAAAGTATTTTATATTTATATTTTGCATTGTTTTTTGTTTCCGTTTTTATGCTTCATGCAATAAACACAAACAAGTGAACCAATCCCATCTCCATGTAAACCAAATCTAATAACAAACAATGCACGTTACTTTCCAAAAATTTGGAAACACTATCAAAAGGGCGTCTCTGATCAAATATGCTCATTCTCTCTCACACATACGTCGTTCTTCTATCTCCCTCTCAGACTATAAAATATGTTTTCTCTTTCTTTCAATGTGATGTCTACGTAATGGTTATTATGAGTTATGGTGTTATAATAAATCTTACTTTCGATTTTGAAAAGTGTATTGTTATTTGTTTTTTTGTAAAGTTTTTGTAAAGTTAATTTATAGAAAAAATTTATAAAAATTATATTTTTAATTGCAATTTATCTATATCGTCTACATATATAATGAAAATATGCTGTTCGTTGGTAAACGCATCACTTAAGAACGGCTGTACCGATTTGGATATTTTTTTTTTAAAACGTTCGTAATAGTCCGAATCAAGTTTTTATGGACAGAAATATTGGAAAAGTTTCCCGAAAAATCTTCAAATTCGTGTACTGACTGTGTACTTTTTGTATGAATTATAATTTGGGCAGAACAACGCCTGTCGGGTCAGCTAGAAAAATACATTTTAGGTTTCATAAAGACAATAGGTAACGAAATTGATACAAGAAATATTAAAAATTAGAACCCTTTCCAGAAAAGACAAGTTCCAGGAAAAAAAGGCCAACAAAATGAAAAAAAAAAAATAGAAAAACCATGAAAAGTTCAGACGAGTATTATTTGATATACACAAGCAGCGAGAGCGGCAGCTAACGCTCTTTCATAACATTTTTCTCCGCCAAAGTAAAAAGTTTTTATTAAAAAGTCGAAAAACAAGTTTAATTACTACGTAAGGAAGTGGACGGGCCAACATCAATTTGCTTTATTAAAGTGTTATTGTAATTTAAGATAGCCTCATTATTTGTTTGTTTGATAAGACAGCTTCATTTATTGTTTAGTTTCGGAGTTCGCATACAAAAAAAAAACTCACTCATTCATATGTGTTTTCCTAGGTTTTCCTGAAGAAATTTGGCAAAACTGCATATATACTGCTGTAGGTAATTGTTTTTTTCATTATTTAGTAGCATGAGCAAAGAATAAAACGTATTTTTTTGCGTTTGAGAGTGTCTGATCGTAATTACTAAGATCAAATATTTCAAACGCAAAAAAAAATGCTTTTCACCGTTTTGCTTGGTTGGTCTTGGTTGCTTGGTAATATAACTGGCGAAGTGTGGGTGTACTATAGGTACCTACACTTCTGCCTAACCCTTCAGGGATTACACGCGTGATGCTATGCTATGTACTGTGGAGATTCTAACTCCAAAGGGAGGTAGCTATACTACTAAATGAGCGATGATAACGCAGTAAAGGAATTTGTAATGTTTAGTTGAAACGATACAATATTCGCATAAAACTCGCTCTACACTCAATCTACACTGCCTATTATATCCTATGGTTCAGACCGAACTGAGCCCTAAACACGATCTACTTTTTTTATTTATTTAAAAGAAAGAAAAACTGTTTATTCAACGAAATTGAAGTGTTTTTGTTTATGGTTAGGCCTAGCCAGAGCTGCACCCCATTAGGGTGTTCAGGATGTTCTCTTACACGCGCGTTTATGCCATTCTTTATATAAAAAGCAACTCTTCCGCCACGCCCACCTCGTGTAGCCAAAGGTCGTGGTATGTGTCTAAATTTGTACCCAGCTACATTAGGAGCACGGTCCTCTTCTCCCTTGCGTAACCATGTCTCATTGATAGCCATGATATCCACAGAGTGGTTGCCCATGGCGATTAAGAACTCATCCTGATTTGTTCCTAGAGAGCCCGCATTTAGTATATCAAACTTAATACGTTTACTAGGAGCCTATTAGACATAGAAATGTGTAGATAAAAGGTAGTTCCATACTTGCTTGAGCGATAGAATGTCAGCCAGTAATATATAAGGTTATACATTGCATGAAACCTTTACAGTACCTATGTGTTAAAAGCTAGAATACGAGTTTTCAGTGTAGTCAAGTCCTAAATATACGGAGTATTTGAACGACACTCCATTTCTCTTTTCAAAAAGTAGATTGTCGGAATACCTCGGCTTTACGGTGTCATTTAGATTCCATTCATTTTAAAATGTTTCCCAAATATTTTTAATGAGTTTTTCTTCCTTTTACAAGTTTCTTTCTTAATGGCTTTGGCTGGTCTATACGTAATTATGAGTTCTTTTGGCTGCCGCACCCTTCATTCATGTGACCTAAAATCAGCGTGGCCAACAATGGGGATATAGGAAAGTGCGTATATTTTTGCTACCAATAAAGTGATTCTAAATTACGATATTTTATTTTTAACCGACTTCAAAAAAAATTAGGTTATCAATTCGGCACGTATGTATGTAATATTATTGGAACTGCAATATACATATGATAATCTAATATGGCTTCCAAACAAAATATATACAACATTTTATAGATGTATGTATGTATCCATGCATTTCTCCGAAACTATTAATAAGACCATTTCATTTTTAGTGGCTTTCATTTACTTCAACTCAGGAGGAGCTCGTGGCTAAGTAATAACAGCCGCACGAGTCGATCCATCAGGTTAAGCTACGCTTGCCGGGGTTGGTCTGTGGATGGGTGACCATCTTTTCATACCGAGACTCCTCCGTGCCTCGGAAAGCACGTTAAGCCGTTGCTCCCGGCTGTCATTCGTGGACCTTTGACAGTCGTGACGGGTTGTCAGAAGCCCGAAAGTCTGACAACCAGTCTTACCAAGGGGTATCGTATTACCCAGTAACTGGGTTGTGGAGGTCAGATAGGCAGTCGCTCCATGTAAAATACTGGTATTCAGCTGCATCCGGTTAGACTGGAACCCGACCCCAACATAGTTGGGAAAAAGCTAGGCAGATTGATTTACATCAACTTAGGGAGCAGTGCAAGTTTCATCAAAATCGGTTCAGTAGTTTTCAAGATAATGGACTAATACATGTAAGTGTGACGGCCTGGCTTATTGATACGAGCCACGCACGGGTGTGGTGTCAAAGGGAAAACAGACCTTCTCAGAATTCTAGTGCAATATTTATAACAAAACTATTAACTACTATTTACAAACAAATATTCCAGTTTTTACTAAAAGCTAAAAATTACGAAATAAAAAATAATTTAAAAAAATTAAATCGACTTCAAAAAGATATATGAAATAACTTTAATTGCGGAAGTCGGTGGCAATAAACTAAAATACAGATCCCAAGACACCGATTTCCGAAATTAAAGTTATTTCATAATTTTGAGTTCAGTTATTTTTGAAGTCGATTTAATTTTTGTTAATTTTTTTTATTACCCATTATTTTTTAGGTATCACCAAGCCCCTAAGCGTGTTGATCAATACATGTGCTTTCTCAGTATGTGAAGATGCCTTTGCCCTGCATTGGGACAGTAATAGGCTATTTTTTTCTATTTCTAGCTACATTATCGTGGTCCATTACTACATACTCGTAAGACAACAGTAATTGCTGCTGAAATTGCTAGTATCTCAATCAGTAGTGCTATTCTGTAAAAATCTCACCGTGAAAACTTACGTGAGGTTAGCGTGGAGTGAGCTGTCAGTAGTGTCAATCCCTAGCATCTGGTGGAATGACTAAAGCTCACTTCACCTAAGTTTTCACCGTGATATTTTTACAGAATAGCACTACAGCTCTATGAGGTCCACTGCTGAACTAGGTATGTGGGTTTTTAAGAAAGAGTTTTCATTTTTCAGCTATATATTATGGAGCAGCTTTTGCTAGCAGCTTCTCCCTCGTGGAGGTCGGTAATTAACCCACGGAAACGTACTACCGGGATAAAAATATCATATGTGATAAGATAATCCATGTTTATAAACTGAGCCAAATTTCATCCTAATCCTATTAGAAGCATAATAGTAATGATTCAAATAGTATCGTTACCTCATGCAAGCCTAGTACTTCTTGTTAGATTACTGGTGACATGCTAGGTACTTTTATATCAGTTTTGTTTTATATTTTTCCAAACTGACATAAATTTCTTATTTAAGAACCGATGGAAATAAAACAAACACTTAATGTCAAGTGCAGCGATATATTAGTGAAAACCGCAACAAAATCGGTTAAGTCGTTTCTGAGAATAGCGCGTACAAACGCACAGACAAACAGACAAAAAATCTAAAAATTATTGTTTTGGGTTCTGTTGCGTTAAGTTTTCTCAAATATCTTCTATGTACAGACAGCGATCAGTTACACTTTTATTATATGTAATTATACATATAGATGTTGCCATTTTCATCCTATCCTATCCTACTAATATTATAAATGCGAAAGTTTGGATGGATGGATGTTTGTTACTCTATCACGCCAGAACGGCTGAATGGATGTGGATAAAATTTGGCACAAAGATAGATTATAGTCTGGATTAGCACATAGGATACTTTTAAAATGTACGGTTCCCGTGGAATAATTTCCAATATTCCCGCGGGCGAAGCCGCTGGCAAAAAATAGTATTTCATAATTATTATTCTACCCAATGCATCTTGAAGAATGACCAAACATAAATAGGTGGCAAAGCAAAGTCCACTAAAAGTTTCACAACTGCCCACTTTAAATGCGTAAGTAGAGCGACAGCCAATATTTAGGGCGAGTTTACCAATTTTATAAAAACACAACAACTTTCGCTATAGTATGATAAAGATAACAACTGATAGACACCATGTATCTATAAAAAAAGTTCATAAATTGATAACCAAAAAAGAGGTTATCATTTTTTAATAAATTGCTTTTTAGGTGAGTGACAGGCTGAATAGTACATTGCCTTTGCCGAAATCCAACATTCTAAAAACAAAAGAGAGACAACATGGCGCCCAAATAATTACAACTACAAAAATGCGATCACTGAGCAAACTGTGGTTCCATTTTACGAACACCACTCAATATTCATTCATTTTTTCGAGTCAAGTGCTATATTTTACTGCTAAGTCGTTAACTTTGAAATATCGGTCGCGGGGGAGGCGTGGGGAGGGGGGTGGTTGGCAAATAAAATAAAAATAAAGGCCGATTACGCCCGACATTTTATAATGGACGATGAAATGACATGCGGGCGCCGCTGGGGCGCGCGCCGGTAGAGACTTCCTAAATGTCAACGCGTGATTTTTTGGCGATATAGCTTTTATTTTTGTTTTGTTATATTTTTGTGAAAGGTTCGGGTTGGACAGGGCTGAGTTTCTGTGTTACTAGTTTGGGGTTTTTAGATTTACGACAAGGCTGACGCATGAAGGTAGCTTTCGATGTCTTTCTTTTTGTTAATGCGCAAGAATTATTAATTTTAAATAACAACTTACTTCTGAAAACCATCTCTTACATAAAACTAATAAAACTTATAATATTACAGATGTAAAAAAGGCTAGTCTTATGAATTGTGTTACACTTATTAGGACTAATTCAAGTCATGGTCAATAAGTAGGTTTTTCCTCGGCCAGGGCTTTGCCACGGTCAGACTTTTACAAAATAGAAAATTATTTACAGCAAAAACAAAATTAGGTAAACGAAAACTTCAAACCAGCAATTAAAATGTGTAACTCTCAGTTCCACTCCATCCCTTTCCGATCCAACAGACATGTCACCGTGTATTTATATTCAATCACTCGGGGCGGGAGTCGAACCCGCGACCCACACCCCCGCAGACCTCGCTGCCAGGTGCTAAGGGCTTATAATTTTATAATTGATGCCTGTGACTGACGCGGGCACATTTTAAAGCTGCACTTGTGGTCGAAATTGGGAATTTTATGAGGGTTCCGTAGGGCAATTTTTGTTTAGAATTTAAAAAAAGAAAACGATTTAAATTAACCTATCATAATCATTTATTTGCAATAGGTATACAGTGTTGGTCTTAAAGTCCGTAATTCAAGGTTTCCTAAAACATACATAGCCAGACATTTGACATGCAAAGCAAGCGGCTTTTGCGAGTGGCACGCTTCTGCAGCGCGTCGGCGATGTTTACCGATGCGCTCACTGACAGCTTTGACGCAGTATGGCGCGAGAAATCTGCATCGTTACTTCGCAGTTCGCGTGGCAGTTTTAACATCATTCTGCACTCGATAGCCGCCAGGGCAAATAATCGGCTTATGTGGGCGTTAGCCGAGCGGACTAGATCTGTTTTAGTTATTAATTACTAACATAGGCTAAGAAATATTGTTACTAACACAGTGGACCTCATTTGTTGTCTGAACAAATAAATAAATAATTAAAAAAAAACTTTACAATGTAAACGGTTGTTTAATTGAAATATTCATAAATTAAAGGATTTAAATTATTGTGTAAACATATATTTACTCAAGAAAAAAGGCAAAGAATTTTCCATAATCCTCACGCAGCTAAAACTTTAAACGGATTTTCAAATCTTACCACACCCACAAGTGGGATAAGTGTGGCTTATGTATTTTCGGCGGGAATTACGCGAAACCTTATATTCGGTTTCTTTAAAATGTGGCACTTAGTATCGGCCTCATTAGCGAGTTTATTAGAATACGACACTTGTAGGGAATCCTTATAACTAAGTTCCTCCATCCATCCGAATGTAATGCCATTATTCACTAACATTTTTACATTTTTGAGTTATGTAAGCAGGTTCAATTAACTTACAAGGTAACTGGGTCGATTCCGGGGAAGAAAGAAATAGGAATCCTATATGTTGGGTTGACCTACTCATATCACGATGTTTAATTTAGAAAATGCTAAAGGTAACCTATACTTTGAGTTACAGACTAAATTTCAATTTAAAAATTATTCTTTTGTATATAAAGCTGATGAGTTTGTTTGCTTGTATGTTTGAACGCGCTAATCTCTGGAACTGCCAGTCTGATTTGAGAAATTCTTTTTGCATTTGATAGCTCAATTCTTGAGGAAGGTTATAAGCTATTTAACATCACGCTGTGGCTCTGAAGGGCCAAGCAAAGTAATAGCTCAGGTGGGCTATATGAAGCGACGGGATAGGTCGGGTGAGCACGAAATTTGATGCAGACGAAGTCGAGGGCAGAAGCTAGTAGCTAAATATAAACCTTTTAGGGATGTTTTAACTTTTGTTTTATGTTTCTTTGAGTTCACAGTTGCAGTGTTATGACGTAGATAAGGTGTGACACAGCTAAACATTAAGTCAATTAAAATCTATCCCTAAAAAACTTTTTAGCAAAAAATAAAACCGACTTCTAAAACAAATTTTTTGCTAAAAAGTTTTTATTTTTCACTTTTTAGTTGTGGAACCTACCCCACACAAATTCGAATACATAATTGAGCACAGTAATTGTAGATATAGCCATGTAAATAACAGTGATAGGAAGTTATTAAAACATCATCACATCATCCATATAAAATAAGTGGGAAATATATGCATTATTGAAGGTAACTCAAAAACTCCCCAAGCAAAGTTAATAAAATTTTTATGGGACCACCTCGGAGGTATACCCTTTCAAACATAAAAAGAATTTTCCAAATCGGTCCATCCGTCTTTGAGTAATCGCGTAACAAACATACAAAAAAAAATACAGACGAATTGAGAACCTCCTCCTTTTGGAAGTCGGTTAAAAAGGAGCTCAATAAAACGCCATAGACTAATGCTTTTTAGCCAAACAAAACCTACTGAAACTTCTATGAATATTCTCACGAATGGATTTCCCACTCCACCTACGGAACCCTAAAACACAAATCAACGGCTAAGAGCGGTTGAAAACGATGTCCCCACATAGTGTTTACAGTAGGTATATTATTATGATATCGCCGTTATCATTTGGAGGGTAAACAGCATTCTAAGCAAATGTTTGTGAAGTTTTGAGTTATGTGGTCAAACATTACCTACTTTTAAAAATATGACTAAAATGGAATACTTACCTTTTTTTTTGTGAAAAATAAAATATGTTATAATCCCCAGCATTTTGTCCTAACGATATGGATTTCAGCATGTCCATACAATCAATCTGCCTAGCCTTTTCCCAACTATGTTGGGGTCGGCTTCCAGTCAAACTGGATGCAGCTGAATACCAGTATTTCACATGGAGCGACTGCCTATCTGACCTCCACAACCCAGTTACTGGGTAATACGATACCCCTTGGTAAGACTGGTTGTCAGACTTTCGGGCTACTGACGACCCGTAACGACTGTCAAAGATCCACGAATGACAGCCGGGACCAACGGCTTGACGTGCTTTCCGAGGCACGGAGGAGTCTCGGTAAGTATAGATGGTCACCCATCCACAGACCAACCCCGGCAAACGTAGCTTAACCTGATGGATCGACCCATGCGAGCATGTCCATACACTATGAAAGAAAGTTTAAATTTTTGTCTACTGCTCGTTAGATATAAGTAAGTCCCTTTGAAGATAGCTACGTAGATATAATATGACCCACAATAGAAATTGACAACGCGTCACCTATCCTATATGTCAATGGCTACTAAGTATACTGAGTCAACTGTACTTCTAAAAACTTTAAAGGAAGACGATAAATAGAGTGAATGGTTATTAATAAATTAATATGAATTTTATTTTGCACTGTTGATAGGCCTTATTATATTTAATTCGCTATGATTAGTTTTTTCTTTATTGTATTAACATTTTAAATATAACTATTCGCTCTTTTTATCGCCTAAGTTATTAGAATTACAGTTAACTCAGTATACTTAGGAGCCATCGATGTGATGATATCATACAGGGTCAAATAGAGAAACTTCGCAGACGTGATGGGTATCGATAGCAAAACACGACAAATAAAAAGATTTGATGATTTTTTTTTTTTTTGAAGTCAACGAGCATTGCTAGTTTGTTACTTGAAGTATTAGTTAAGAAAGTCTGTTTTTTTATCGCTTTAACTAGATATCGCTACTTACCCAACAAGTCTGTGAAGTTTATACAAAAAAAAACTGATTTATTTAAACTGATATTTGAAGCGACCACTCACTCTACCTGCGGCTAACCTAACTTTTTCATTTTATCATGTTTAGATGGAACCCACCACTAAGGGGTATCGTATTACCCAGTAACTGGGTTGTGGAGGTCAGATAGGCAGTCGCTCCATGTAAAATACTGGTATTCAGCTGCATCCGGTTAGACTGGAAGCCGACCCCAACATAATTGGGAAAAGGCTAGGCAGATTGATTTAGATGGAACCCACCACGTCTGTGAAGTTTCGCTTACTAATTTAACATGATCCTGCATTTCAGCCAACTTATAAACTACCCATCATAATCAGACTACCCCAATTTTTAGCAAGCTTGAACATTCGAAAGTAAGTCGGCCCTGAACCTATTTATGTAGGTATAACGATATCTAACCAACCAAGGACAAACAGTTTGTTCAGACGACCACACAACGCAACGCAGACGGCGACTGAAAAGTTGTTTGCGAATTTATTTTTAAAGCCATTTTTACTAGTGATCTTGGTGATGTTCTTCAGAAAGCTCAGGTGTGAAGTACTCGTAACCGGCGTGCGTGTATGACCAGCGGGGAAATTGCGTAACACACTATCAATCGGAATCGGTTTCATTTTGACAGTTTAACAACATTCATTGCGTTATTTACGATGTCAAGCAGACAATTTTTACGAACGTTTGAAGCAATAAACGAAGTAAAAGGAGTAAGTAAGGATAGTAGCAGGTGGCGTTCTGTAGTTTCTGCCTACCCCCATGGGAATGCGTGAGTTTATGTTAATTATGTTATGTTACTAGTACAGCCAGCAAAAGAAATAAGTATGCAAGCAATTTCAAACTCCTTTCATACTCATTTTGCGGAGCAGACCGTAAGGTACTCAATTAGTTAAATCGCCAACGGTCAAGTCTCGTTCTAGTTTACCTATAAAATATTGTTGATAATTGTGATTAATAATTTGAATAGTACCTACATTAACCCCTCAAACGTCTCGCGCATCCCAAGTGTGCATAAGAAAAATCTTTATATATATATATATATATATATTTCATATATATATAAACGTAAAAAAACATCATACAATGGTGACCGCGGACTTACAGGTAGTTATTTAAAAGGATAGGTAATCATATTGATCAAAAATATGCTTGTCAAAAGTATTGAAGATCGTACTCACAAAATCTTTATCTATGATCTATACGATAACAGTTGTTCTATTGCCAGAATTTATCATTAATAAAGATACACTCTTGCTTTGTATCAATATACTCTTTTATTGCACTTTCTGAAGGGACAGACAGCGTTTTTTATTTATTGATTTATTTATTTATTCAAGAAATATTCTAAACAAAAAAATCACATATTTTCTGCGAAACTGCTGTACAGTTTGTCGGCAGTGTTCCCGTGGATACAGTTTTGTGACATACAAGTACTTATTTTCTACTTATAAGAAGTCGAAGCAAAAAGAAAGAAAGAAAATAAACAAATAAAAGATTATTTTAATATTATAATATAATATATAATTGTAATTTATAAACACACGCCATATATCCATAAGAATAATCAAAAACTACAATAGTTACGCCAAGTGCTACGATCATTATCTGATACCCTTTCTGAGTTCACGTTCCTACATCTGCTCATAATTTACAAGTGCGGCCTTTTTAAAGAACATCCTACTAATATTATAAATACGAAAGTTTGTGAGGATGGATGGATGTTTGTTACTCTTTCACGCAAAAACTAATGAACCTGGATTAACATAAAGGATACTTGTTTATAACCTGGATTAACATATAGGATACTTTTTATCCCGATATTCCTACGGGTTCAAGACTAAATGCGCGGATGAAACCGCGGGGTGCTGCTAGTAAAATAAAAAGTTGACAATTGAATCGTCACCATCAGCATACAGCAGTCCATTGCTAGCAATAAATTCAAAGTCATTTATGCAAATTACGTTGAGAATCAGAGTTTTTGAACGTCAACATTACATTTATTTATTTATTATATCTTTATACCACGCCTTTCAACTCCGTTCGTTCGTTCGTTCCTCTTTTTTTATTTAAGATGGGTTTGCTCTTGACTCTAGTCTATGTCGGAGGCGACAGAGCCAGAGTCATGAAGTGAGCTTACCCAGAAGAAGCCTGTTCACTCTCACTTTGAAGAGATATCAGCTATCCAGCTCCTCATATTTTGAATCTTGCACCCTAATTGCGGTACACACTATCGATCGGAATCTGAATCATTTTCAAGCAAATTGCTAATCCATTGCTTCATAAGTTCGAAAATTTTGTCTGCTTGACATCGTAAATAACGCCAAAAACTGAACTGTCAAAATGAAACCGATTCCGATTGATAGTGTTACGCAATTAGGGTACTGATTCCAATCCTACATTACTTTGCTGATACACGGCCTCCACAAACAACACATAAGGCTTAAAATCCATGTCCATCGACTTCTCTGTTTTTTCTGTCCAATTAATGAATTCCAGATTTGATACCTCACGCAGACTCCAAACAAAATCCTTTCCATACAACCAGACAGCTCAATACATCACACTTCCACACATACATACCTACTTAAGCCCGCCACAAAAAATCTTTCGCAGTACCACAGAAAAATTGCCCATCTGAGCACGTTCTTAGATAAAAATCGCGAGCGACGTCGCGGGAACAGACAAGCTGACATAAATATGTGAGCATACATGTAAGTATACATCTCATATGTGACGGTGGAGTATTGATTTTATGTGGAAAAAAGTTTATATTTTTATCTCTGTACTCGCTTAGTTTTAAAGATAAAGCGGTAGCGATAAGCGAAATTAAAAATGTAGTAAATCATACATCGATTACTTTTATCAGAGTATTTGACATACTGCATATGATTTTTTAGGGGCTTAGTAAGGTTTTGGGGGTGTTTTCCTTTTGTATGGTGTAAGAACGGTTTTTAAGTTAGCGGGTATTGTCTCCAGATTGTAGTGCATCATAGTGGGATCGTCAGCAACATAGCTATGTGAATATTTTGGGAATTCAAAAATAATTGTTTTATTTTTTATAAATAAATTTATTGACTGTCGCCATTAATAACACTAATATTATACGTATAGGTGAAAGTTTGTGTGTGTTTGTTTCTATGTTTTTTTGTTACTCTTTCACGCAAAAACTACTTAACAGATTTTGATGAAAGTTGGAACACATACAGTTTATAACCTGAATTAACACAAAAGATACTCTTTGTCCCTATATTCCTACGGGTTCGAGACTTACGCGGGTGAAACCGCGGAAATAAATTGATGTAAGGGTCGTAGCAGGTGACGTTCTGTAGTTTCAGCCTACCCCCATGGGAAAATGGCGTGCGTTTTATGTAAGTATGTATGTAAATCTAATGACTATTATTTTCAAGTTATCAAAATCAGAGCTAATAAAGGCTAGGTTCAGTAGTTATTTTTGTATGCCTAGGTACTTCATAAACAATGGTAGAAAAATAACATAGAAACAAAAACAAATATTCTGACATCGACTGTGCCAATGTGAAATTATTAAATAACCAATAAGTGGTATTACACATAATATCCGCCTCGCAAAGTTCACAAATCGCAATGTTTGGGTCAACACAAGAACATCCCTGATCGCAGCTCGACGAACTAAACGACAGGAATAACATTTTACAATCCATTACATCTGAAGAGGCCCACGAAGCATGCGTAGTTCATACAAACGAAATACCAAAATAATTTATAAATCAAACATAAACTTAAGGCAGTGTGTATTTATTCCGATTGGATTACAGACTATCTAGGTTCCCAAACATATATTTTGAAAGGACACGTATTTGAAAACGGGATAAGAGGAAATTAAAATTTCTATAGAAAACTTATTTTTCTCATATTTCATGTTTAAATCAATGTTCTTATTAGCATATATTTGGGAACCTAGATATTATGTAATCCAATCGGAATAAATACACGCTACCTTTAGAATATGTTTGATTTACAAATTATTTTGGTATTTCGTTTGTATGAACTACGCATGCTCCGGGGGCGTCTAACGAATGTTTCTATAGAATTGTTGTTGCTGTCGAAGATATTGTGTCGAGGGGCTTGTGACTAAATAATAACAATGGCAATGGTTGATCCTCAAGGTTAAGCAACGCTTGCCGCGGAGACACGGAAGGGTCCTTTTGGCAGGCCAGCTGGCGTGGTTGGTTAAGATACCACCTATCATGTCGCTGGTCATGAGTTCGATTCCCACCCAGGACAAACATTTGTGTGCATGAATATGACTGTTTGTCCTGAGTCTGGGTGTAATTATCTATATAAGTATGTATTTACAAAAAAAAAAGTAGTGTATGTAGCATATCAGTTATCTGGTTTCCATAGTACAAGCTCTGCTTAGTTTGGGATCAGATGACCTTGTGTGAAATGTCCCGGGTTATTATTATTATTATTTATTATAACGAATTAACCTTGAGGATCAACCAGTGCGGTTGTTATTATTTAGTCACAAGTCATAATGAATGAATATTCATTAGTATCGTGCTACCCAGTAACCGGGTTGTGGAGGTCAGATAGGCACTCACTCCATGTAAAATACTGGTATTCAGCTGCATCCGGTTTGACTGGAAGCCGACCACATCATAGTCTGGAAAAAACTAGGCAGATTGATTGACATCCTTACATCGACTATTAGATATTACGCAATGGATCAATCTATAATTTATAATGGTAAACTTAGATATTTATCTTATGTAATTGAGGTCAAACTTTTGGGGATTTATTTTGATAAAATATGAGGACACTACGACATTTTGCAAGTAAACAGACCACCATGAAATAATTAATCATTAATGCAGATAGAACTTGAACTGAAAACTTGATATTATTATGTCCTTGAACTCACGTAGGTATGATCGAATTAGAAAAAAAAATACTTACAATATTTAATTTCGATTTCCAAAAATGTATATTTACTTTTGATTCTGACTGTACACCACACTGGGCCAACTTAGACCATTGTGTAAAAGGTCATCTCATAGAATATTATCAGAACGCCAGTATTCAGTTCGACCTACGTATCCTACACTTCCGGCTATGCTATAAGCATGATTTTTCCCATACAGTTTACGAGGCCATAAATCGTTTGTTTGAAGATCTATCAATGGGATAATCAACGTAAGATCATAATGCTTTACTAACACTAGCGATAACATATTTGTTAAGGAACACAAAAAGCCTCCACGATTGACAATAATATGTATGATCGTGGACACTGGTGGTCGCCCCCTTTCAATCTTATTACCTTAGTAATAAGGTGGAAAGTCAAGTCTTGTAAAGCTTCGTCAGTTTTTAAATCCACATAGGACACATAATACTTTTTGATGAGGCGCTGAGCAGACTATTGCATAGATTGCATAGACTACATTTCATTAAAATTATTTGAAAACAATGATCAAAATAGCATACACGATGGATCAATGTCGAGTTGACATCAACCTGAAATCTTTTTAATGGCCTGGCCATTTTGTGTGTTTTTTTTTTTTAATGTAGTAATGTTAGTCTGTCAGTTTCACATTTTTTTATTCGGTCTGACATAGAAAGAAGATGGTTGAATGTCTTGCTGCGGTATTGATATTACGACGCAAAATATGCTTAATGCTGAGTGGATAAAGCAGTTGAAGTATTCCGGTTTGAGCACTTATTTTTGGGGCACCTATGCACTGAGCACCAATCAATATTTTAACGTGGTGCTCAAAGGGGAACTTTAAAAAAATATTCTACTTTATTCCCTTTTGAGCACGTACGGTGCAGTAGCTATAGGTAGAAAAAACCTCTATTTTATTAATTATTTATTATTCATACCCTATCAGCAAGGTTTCAAGACACAAGTAGGTTCTAAATAGGTATTGCATTTCGCTACGCAGCTCGCAGTGCTACGAATGAAATCATGACGATGACGGTACATATAACACGCAATACTAATTACTACAAATAAGATTTTCCAAAATGTATGGAGCCTGGGCCAGGTCCTTGTACACTATACTTAAAACATAAAATAGGGAAATACAGTTTTGTTTGCTGGTAATACACAAGAAATTACACTTGAAATTGCAACACACAGCAAAACCCCGGCATGGCGGTAAGCTGTCATTTTGATTGATTAATGACGTTGGACATGTTCAAAGTGACTGAAGTGACACTGTTGTGACAGCTGACATTTCTCTTTTTTCAAATCAAATCGGTAAGAAAGCCATTTTAGTCGATAAAAATAATTGACAAATATCAATTAACTACTACAACAGTATACATTTAAATGAATTATCTGTATTTTTCCCGAACTCTACGGATTATTCTCACATTTTGAAACATCAAGGTGTCACTGCAAGCCAGAAACAACAGCACTCTTGCTTTATAAGTACAAAACAACAAAAAACCCACAATTATTTCTTCTCTATTCGTAGTAAAAACAGCGTTGTCTCTCATACATAGACAATAGGAACAGGGTAGCAAGTTTGATTGATAGTAGGATGTTATAGCGAAAAAGGGTAATTTTAAAACTATGTGTCCGTGGAGTGGCTCAGTAGGTAACCGTCTAGGGTATAATATGTTATGTGCCGTGTCCCCTCTCCCCCCGGCGCCTCCACCAATTATACATTATTACGAGCATCTTTCTGAAATCTGACACTGGCCGTCACAGGTTATAAAAGGTTCTCATATCATTGTATTAGGTCGACTGTCCGTCCTCGAATCATCCCCCCCTCCCCTAAGACACGAGCAGAAACACACGAACGTATATTAATCTAATCACACTCCGTTTCGGCAAGAATGTGTGAGTATACGTCTTTAATAATATCTGGGGGGAGGCCGCCCGGGGTAGAGCCCCACCCTCCTCCCCCACTAGTGAAAAAATATATCCTAAGGAAAACAATATTATAAATTGGACGCCGCGTATGTGTGCGCGCCTGTAGAAATGGCAATGTATTTCCTTCGCATGTCTTTTTATTTCATTTTACTTTATTTTATTCCGCATGTGATGTAGTATTTTTTTTTTCACTTTTATTATATTTTCTTTGACGTAGCGGAGCCTCGGATGACAATGTAGCCGAATCGAATTTTCGTCGACGTTACATTTGTGTCGCTGTGAAATTATAACGGGCGCCTTAAAATATGCTTTTTTGGCTTTTTCTCTCACTGTATACTTTGTGGAAAAATACGATGTTTCACGTACAAATCACTTTGTTGAGGAATTTTTTGCGATTAGAGTTTTATTTGTTGTAGAATTTTGAGAAATTGTTGTTTCTTTGAATTAATAACATGAAAAATATAACGTTACAGTTGTACACGTCGCTTTATTACATTTTCTTAAGGGCTGGAATGTCGCGCGTCCTTGAAAAGTGCTGACACGTGTAAGGAAAAGAGAATAACTTCGATATACAGGATGTATCAGAAAGGTGTGGTCCAATTTAAGGGTGTGGTACAGACCATCAAACTGAACAACTTTCTTCATGGGACCAACATCGTAATCGAGAAAAAAATATCAGCTGTCCCGTAAAAAGCTTCACTACCTACTCGACCCAAATGTATGGGACGGCTGATACTTTTTTCGATTTCGATGTTGGTCCTATGGAGAAAGTTGTTCAGTTTGATGATCTGTACCTCACCTTTCGATACACCCTGTATTTATTTCAAAGATTTCGCCGATATTTGCTGTGTTCTTGTAACGAGCCGCGTGCTCGTGTATCATACTCAGCCTATTAAAGACGACTGCTGAACATAGGCGTCACGTCGAACTTGTATCATCAGAATAAAGACCTACTGAAACTACCTACAGACTTTCTCGTAGTTTACCTTTAATTCATAGACAAGTTATTTTACCTCTAACAAGAGCAATCCAACATCAACCTTATTGTTACGAAGCTGAAAAATCACTTGGATTTTGATAGACTTGTACTGACAAGTCTATCAAAATCCAAGTGATTTTTAGCTTGCCACTGGGCAGCAATCCAATATCAACCTTATCGTAATGAAAATAAAGATCACTATCATTTTGACAGTGATGTAAGATCAGAGGAAAATAGCTGAGAACGATCTGTAGGAGCTATGTAGTTAGTTAACAGGTGACTAATCGAAAGATTCGTCAAATAATAAACCAGAGTTAAGTAGATACTGCTCGTGATGCCTATCCCAAAAATAATAAACCGGAATTAAGTACTGCTCGTGATGCCTATACCAAAAAATGCAAGCGCTAAAAATAGGGTATAATGTGACCTATTTCTCTTTCTCACCACGTCTTTCAATGCTAAGCCCTGCGCCACGAATCTGAAGGCATTACAAAACAAACACTCCATCCACGTGCGGAAATAGAGCGAATATTTTGGATATAAAATCATTCAGTATTGAAATGAAATTATGATTGTAGCTAAAACTTCTAGAAGTAGTCGTTTTTTGTGAAGGAACTCAACCAAGGAAATTCTACAACCATACCTTATTCTGCAGTCAACCAGCGGGGAGCAGGGGCTCGTGGCTAAGTAATAACAGCCGCACGGGTCGATTGATCAGGTTAAGCTACGCTTGCCGGGGTTAGTCCATGACTGGGTGACCATCTTTACCTACATACCGAGGCACCCCCTCGGAAATCACGTTAAGCCGTTGGTCCCGGCTGTCATTCGTGCATCGTTGACAGTCGTTACAGGTCGTCAGAAGCCCGAAAGTCTGACAAACAGTCTTACCAAAGGGTATCGTGTTACACAGTAAGTGGATTTTGGAGGACAGATAGGCAGTCGTTCCATGTAAAATACTGGTATTCAGCTGCATCCTGTTAGACTGGAAGCCGACACCAAAATTGTTGGGAAAAGGCTAGCCAGATGATGAAGAAGCGTTGCTGTGTGGCGGTTTGAAAGGTGTGGGTGCAGGCACATGAGAATATTTTAGCTTCTGTATCTAGGATGGCAATGCACATGAGATTCCTCTGGTAATACAGATGTTCATAGGCTGGCGCTGATCATTTATCATCAGGTGGAAAGCCTGATTCATCATTCTTAATCCGATCCAGCCTGTCCCTTGCTGTCCTCCCTTCAGGGACGCCCTAGAGGTGCGTACCCCACAGGAGGTGCCCTTAGCGTATAGTCTGTTAGTTTATAAGTTTTATACTTTGGCTGGAGGCCTTAATTTATTGAGACACCCACAGGCAAGCCCGGTTAATCAACCTCCAAAATTGACCTACGAGCTGCCAAATAGAAAAAAAAGTCTTCTTCTTCCATACCTACTTCTCTATTAGTCGTCATCTCAGTAGTCACTCCCTGATTGCCAGCGATACAACAGCTTTAAAAAAAAACTTAGTTGACACCTAAACGAAATATCAATAAGAGTTAAAAGCAGGGCTAGGTAAACTACAAATAATTAACAAATATCATCTTGTTAACAATAGAGGTTTAATCTGAGCGTTACATCTGTCCCCTTCGAGCGTTACATCAGTCCCCTTCGGCCATTTGAATGTTTTCTCAATTCCACCCTGTATTGGGCGATGTGGCCACAGATTATACAGATTTGGGGAACCAATTTCTTACATATTTACAAAGTATTCTTACTTACTTATTTACTAAGTAATCGTTTATTTTAGGACGCGAATTCGACTATTGTTATTATTAAAAGATACCACTATTTGACTAAGGCTAAGTAATAACAGCCGCAAGTGTCGATCCATCAGATTAAGCTATGCTTGCCGGCGTTGGTCCGAGGATGGGTGCCCATGTCACATACCGAGACTCCCCCGTGCCTCGGAAAGTACGTTAAGGCGTTGTGACGCGTCGTCAGAGGTCTGCCAACCAGTCTTACCAAGGGGTATCGTATTACCCAGCAACTGGGTTGTGGAGGTCAGATAAGCAGTCGCTCCGTGTAACACAGTTGGGAAAAGCCTACGCAGATTGACCACTATTTATTTTTAAGTAGGTAGTGGAATTTATTCCTGTCTGTCGGTATCGTTGGCTACGTAAAGGCCTATTTGACAATAGGATCGCCCCCTATTACCTACATTGGACTTTAACATAGCTGGCGAAATGTGGGTGTACTATAGGTACATCTCAGCCTAACCTTTCGAGGATTACAGGCGTGATGTTATGTAATGTGAAAACAAAAGAAAGTTGTTGTTGTTTGTCAATGAAACTCTAATAACAATATCCTAAAGTAAGACTGGATTTCCACCGAGCTACATATGCTGCATATAGGTGATATGAAGTGTCACAAACGATCCAACATCTAAGCTACCGTAAAGGGTTACTTTGACTCTAGAGCATAACTTTGGCCCAAATCGAGACCACTGGCCGAAGTGTCGCGACCACAGAAACGAACGTCATACATATCGACCGTCCCTATTAACAATGTCGAATATACATTTTTACCAATATTCACTTTTTTACATAAACTGAATTACAATTTTAAAAAAATCTTCACTGTCAAAACAAACTTTGAACTGAGGGCAGTTCAAAGTTTGCCCTAACGATAAAAAAGAATCTTTATGATATTAACAATGTCAGTTCTGCAAAAAAGACCACTGCTCAGTAGGAACTAAACAGTAGTCTCCCTGCAAAACCGACATTGTTAATAGGGACGGTCGATATATGTGCTTCGGTAACTAATACATGGCGATATAGACTCATACTTCCGGAACTTTTTGTGGATTTAATGACACGAAACATATGTCTAGATTTGGGCCAAAAATATACCCTAGAGTCAAAGTAACCCGCCCTTACTGTATATGACTGTCGAAACCGACGTCCTACCTTGAAAATCAAATCTATCTAGATATCTGTAACCTTGATCTATGAGGCCAGTACATCAGTTAATAAATAAGACACATTAAAATGGGCTGTGCATGTGCAATATAGGTAGGTCACTTATACAGGGTGATAGGGAAATTCGAACTATTCCTTGAAAGGGGTTTACTAGAAGTCATTAGCAACAAATTAAGTCCAGTTAACTAGGGGTCAAAAACAATCCGCTGGGAAAGTTAATAACATTTGTCAGTTAGTTATTTTACTAATTTGTAATAATAAAAATGATTGCTACTAAAAACCTTTTATTTCTGAGATTATGTAAGGTTTTTTTTATTAGGCAAGCATTTTTTTTAATGATCGCTCATTTTTCAGTTTTCAGTATAAAATTAACAAAAGTATCAATTAAATGTTTAAAGTGGAGTAGTTTTTTCGTAATTAATTGTTTTTCGAAGAACTGTCTCAGCTCGGTATCCATCCAGTTTCTAAGCCCTACTTAACTGTACTTTATTTGTTGCTAATAACCTCTAGTATAACCATTTTCAAGGAATAACTCGAATTTGCCTGTCATCTTGTAGAAAGCTTACAGTACGTATGAAAACAAAAATAAGTTTTATACCTATTCTCGAAGATTTAAAAAAATCATTAAACTTACCCAGAGGGCTCAAAATAATCATCTAATTCAAAACTCAAAAAATAAATCAAAAACATCGTGGCAAATTATAAATAATCGCAAAACAATTACAGAACCCATTTCACAAATAAAAACACATGATTTGTTAATAACGGATCCTAAAGAAATAGCGGAATCATTTAACAATTTCTTCATTGACCAGATATCAGATTTACCAAAAAACATATTAGAAGACGTTAGCAAAATAGATCATAACCCACACTCGATATTCATGTCCCCAGTTATACCACAGGACGTAATAAGGGTAATAAAATCATTAAAAAACACAAAAGTTTTGGTTATGATGGCATTTCCACACAAGTCATAATATTTATTTCTAATAACACAGCTGGCCCACTAGCTCATGTTATTAATGTTAGTATATCATCAGGAATATTTCCCGACAGCTTAAAACCATAATAGTAAAACCACTTCATAAAAAGAAAAAAAATATCTATTAATCAATTAATAATTTTTTATCTAAATTCAATTTACTTTGCGACGAGCAAAATGGGTTTAGGAAAAATAAGAATATTAACAAGGCAATTTTTGACCTGTTAAATGTGATAATGGCGAATGTAGACATCAAAACCCCCATAAGTGCTATATCCATAGATATGTCGTAAGCCTTCGATTATGTAAATCATGATATTATTGCAGAAACTTTACACTTATGGCATTCGAGGTAATTGTTCTAAATCTAATAAAAACATACGTATCCGGTCGTAAACAGTATACAGAGATTTCTAGAATATGTGTCAAATCCAAACGTGAACTTAAGTACATATCTTCCTATAAAGAGATTAAATTTGGCGTTCTGCAGGGAAGTGTTCTTGGGCCAATGTTATTTTTAATATACAGTGTGATTCAAAATACCCCTGTTATACCGAAAACAGTGTATTGTTTAATACACTATTAGTTATTCTGGAAGGTCGCCATGGTCATATCTCAACTTTAAATAATTTCGGTTTTCTCTTACAAAATACAAATAATATTTTAATTTTGCTATGTCGTAGCAACCCTAGATAGGTGGAGCCAAATAAATCAATGACCGCAGGCCGTAGGTATGTAGGTATTGTCGCGTCCTTTGACCTGGCCAGCGGTTGCCTCATCGCGCGAGTGAAATGATCAGTACGGTAATTATTAAGTTTGTACATACCATACCATTTTCCTTTTCAAATCCTGCGCAGCTTTACACACGTAGGTACACGTAAGTACACTCATAGTTTTAGCACATGAACATATTATTCACAATAAGGACAACAAACACAAAAGGTACACAGAACTTAGACAGTTGTCTTGCTGCTGCAAGATTACTGTCAGTCGCACCTACACACATTATCATGTCATAATATTCATTGTTCGCATATTCGGTCATGATTCCTCGCAAAATTCACTGCAATCCAACGCGAAACTAGGCGACATGCATCCAGCTCGAAAGAATGAAGTGAACTAGCGAAATAAATGCCTAATTACTTAACTAGCCTACAATAATAAAAATGTACACAATTTTAGGGATCAATAAGATATTAAGTGAATTCCGATAATAAATAGGTACTATTTTTAAAATAAAATATTGTACCTAGTGATAGCAGTGCACCTACATTTTGCTTACGGTATTTCTGTCCCATGATGTGACAAGCGGCCAGTTAAAATTGTATTATCGAGGTTGACTAGTATTTGTAGCATTAATTACAAATCTTAGTGGTTTGCCTATTTTCTGTATTTTTTAAATGATAAAGAAATAAAATACATTGACATAATTATGAAACAAATCTAATTCCACAATAATCGAATACAGTATCCAAAAACCCCAAAAAGATTTCCCGGTCTTAGAATAGAATCGCGTTATTATTACACATGTACGGAATCTTTTAGTGATTTTCTTTCCGAGGTGTCGGCGAACTCAAAGGCCGCGCGCGGCGGCACGGCGGCACGCCAAAAGATTTTTGTAAGCTGAAATGATTTTGAATCTTATTTTTATGATTAAATAACATTCAAAATCATTTCAGTTTAAAAAATCTTTCGGATTTGAAGCATTCTTCAACCGATGCCGATATCCAATAAGAAAGCCGGAAGCAATGGGCGTGCAGTATAGTGTAGGAAATTGCAAGATATTGGTGGCATTTCTACCAATCGGAGGATTAAAACTGCAATTAATTCTTATAAAAATGTATTTCACCAAAGAGTAACGAAAACAGTTAGGTTAGGTTAAATGGAATTAATTTTCATAGGGAGCTAATATTTTTTTTATTAAACTTTTTACTAGGTATTTGTATTTTATAAAAACCTTGTAGTTGGGTTTAAACTGCAGTTTTATGCAGATGTATGTAGCTACGTCTACTTCTACTCTGCGTAGGTATTTCGCATATCATACTGGTATTCAAGACTTAATTCGATCTTGAAAAAAAAAAATCAACTTGCCTCTCTGATGCAAGAAAATTATAGGCTTTTTACTATTATGTGTCAAGTGTCTTATCTGACGCATTCATCCCTATATCAAAGAAGAGAGAATAGAGGTCAACCAAATTTAGGGTTGACTCCATCAAAAATATGAAGAAAACTTTGACATGTCGAAAGCATTCAAAAACTTTAATGAACATTGTTGGGAACTTCATCTAATGATTAATAATGCACAACAGAATATGGGGCCGCTGGATCAAAAGAGGTCTTCTGAGTCACCCTGTATATTATCGACCTTCCTCATCAAATTCATCACCCAATGGTATTATTTGCCGACGACAGTACAGCACTCATAAAATATCACAATAAAGAAAATTATGAAGACGATATAAATAATACCATGAAAACTATAATAAACTGGCTGAATAAGAATAACTTACTTATAAATATCCAAAAAACTAAAATAATGTATTTTTACCAAAACCTTCGTACTAAAAAAAATAAATATTAATTACGATAGTCAAAATATAGAAAGAGTAGATGTTGGCAAATTTTTAAGTATTTTAATAGACAGCCAACTGAAATGGAAAGCTCAAGCAGAAAATGTCTGTAAAAGACTTAGTGCACCTGCTTATACACTTTACAATCTTACAAGAAAGGTAAACATAAAAACAGTACTAGTTGCTTATCATGGTCTAGTAGATTCCACTTTAAGATTTGGAATTATGTTTTGGGGCAACTGTAGTGATAGGGGAAGTATTTTTAAAGTCCAAAAGCGCTGCCTAAGAGCAATTTTTGGAAGCAAAATATTAACCTTCCCGTGTTCTATATTTTAGAAATAGCTTTATTTGTTAAATCTAATCAACATTTATTTACAACATTAAATTAAACTCGGTATTGAACTGTAACTATGCAATTACAGTACCAAAACTTAATGTACACAGGTGGCTATAGAAACCTTTATTGAAAAAAAGTATATTTTGCATGGCACCTGTAATCTATAACAAAATCCCAAACTCCATTAAAGAGCAACCTTTAAAAATCTTTAAAAATAATCTTATCTCACTGCTATTAGAAAGGTGCTATTACTCTGTAACCAACTTCTTAACTGATAAAGATACGTTATAGTAAGTCAGATTTCATTCAATTTTATGTATATTTTAGCAAATATGTAAGCATTTAAATAACTTTATAGTTAAGTACCAAATTAATGTTCACATGCCAATATGGTAGAATGTACAAGGGCTTCATAAACCATCCATCCATCTTATTGTTAAACTCTACATTCTGTGCAAATAAACAAATATTCTATTCTATTCTATATTCTAGTACATAAAAATCGATCATAACCTTAGAATTGTTTGCTACAAATCAATAAAAACTACACCGCTATCATCAACATCTGCCTAGCCTTTTCCCAACTATGTTGGTGTCGACTTTCAGTTTAACGAGATGCAGCTGAATACCAGTATTTTACATGGAGCGACTACCTGTCTGACCTCCATAACCCAGATGCTGAGTTATACCCCTTGGTAGGACTGGTTGTCCAACTTTCGGGCTTCTTTATTTATTTATCAGGAACAATTTATATTGTGTTTGATATATTACAGTCATCATTAAATGAATGAATGAATAAAATGCACCGACCCCAGCGTGGTTTGATTAGACTCGATTACTCGAATGAACCCAAAGATTCACACTAGGCCCTGTTGCCTCATGTTACATGGTGCAACAGTGGTGGAAGTGAAGTGGTGGTTTTTGTTTAGGTTTAAAGAGAATTACTTTAAACTTTGACAGGGGTGAGATTTACGAGCCGTTTTCGCTTTACAATTCGGGGTAAATTTTTTGTTGCGTTGCAAATGAAATTTAGTTTAACACTCGCTAGCCTGACATCCCACAGAAAGGGGTCATTTTTCCAGCGCCCGGCGCAATAATATCGATTGCTTACACAACTAGGCAATTAAACTACTTATTTCCTGGGAATTTAGGCTTAATGCTAGAAATAATATTAACACGTAAGTTAGAAGGCTATTCGATGCAAGAAGTATTATGGTGAAACAGTTTTTGTACGAAATCTAAATCAATAACGTTATTTTTGTTAGAATAAAATATAATTTTTGTTTATCCTGCCTTATAGCCTTCGCATCGCCCGCGCGGACGTCGGAATACCATACGTACAAACCCCACCCGAATCACTCCATTACTGACGAAAGCCGCATCAAAATCCGCCCAGCAGTTCTCGAAATCATTACGAACATTAGACAGACAGACAGACGCGGCGGAGGAACCCGCTTCACAATATGTAGTGATAGTGATGAAGACACCATCCTATAACAATTGATTCAGAGTAAATTTAGAATAATCGTGTGACTCGAGCTTCGAAGGTTCACCAGAAGATTTCACAGTGACACACAGGATAAAAGACCGAAGGTAGCCTCAACTACACACTGACAACGTTGACACATGCCATATTATTTCCTTACGTATTCCATACCATTTGATAATGACCCTAGGCCCTCCGGCCTAAGGTGATGATCAAATAAAATGGAAGGATCTCACCAAATTAGCTGGGGTGTCAGAGCCTCCTTGGCAGATAGAACAGGAGCGCACGTAGTCTACCCCACTTTTGCATACACTTTTCACACAACACCTCAGAATTTTATTTCGCGACACAAAATACCCGTGCACCGTGTACATACACTAGTTATAGTTGGCGGCACGTAACTTGAATACTGACCTTGAATTACTTTAAGCGATTTTGAATCTTACTCCTGAGACAATACGTATGCGAAAACAACCCCCACCACTCTACCGAGCGCTCAAGATTCGTGCCGGCAGTTATAGCACATAATTATAACTACTTAAGGCGGTGCTATATGTAAATTAGGCTGGAACTGAAGAAGTTTAAAACCTTTTTTCTCCATAACCCGTACCATAATGATCTTTAAAAAAAATATATGTTAAACTACACAATAAAACACATGTCCCCT
The DNA here is from genome assembly GCA_948252095.1 of Dicycla oo. Taxonomy (NCBI): domain Eukaryota; kingdom Metazoa; phylum Arthropoda; class Insecta; order Lepidoptera; family Noctuidae; genus Dicycla; species Dicycla oo. The sequence continues at coordinate 18,387,185 of OX411736.1, read as the reverse complement.
TCACTTCGAAAAAAATAAAAAATAATTTTAAATATCATTAACATACATGAAAAGTAACCCCTGTTTTAGAAATATAAAACCTTTTTTCTTCGAAACTATTAATCGCTAGGTTTTTTTATAGTCATCATGATATTACACAATACAATACCTAGGGAATCCTCGGCTTATTTTTTTAAATAACTTTTCTAATTATTTATAGTCATTATTTTTTACATAAATCGACACTCAATCGCGTGAGCCACCCCTCTGTCGCCTATTAATTTAGTGCGGGACGAGACGCAGTGCTGAACGGACCTGTACCACTTTTTCCCGCATTTTTTCGTTGGTGACAATACCATTAGAAAGTATTGTAAACAAATACCTACCTACTTATTTTGTTGATTTTAATAGTTTTTGTGTGTGTAAATATTAGAGTAGTTTTTAGTATATAGTTAGTAATACTACATAGGAAATATTTGTGTTAATATAAGTTTATTTATAAAATCAATATGGGTGACAAAAAAAGACGCACTAAGCGTAATTTGAAAATAAAATACAAGAGGAGAATAAAAAGAATGAAACGGTAAGTAATTTGAGTACCTATCTAACATTTTACTAGTAACCATCAATCAAGCGTTTTGATAAAAAGATATAGGTAGGTACGTATAAGTAATATGCGTACCTAAGCAGGTACCTACCTATCAGCTGCTTATACTTACCTAGGTACCTTTCGTTGCCAGAACGAGAAACTGTTTTCGTTTCGAATTTGCCAACGGAAATTCATACGTGTTTAATGGCAACAAGGTATAGATTCCAAACGACCGGGCGGCATTACGACACGGCGGCACAGTAACGACATAACGAGCTATAGATTCGCATGCAGTGAATCTATAGCTTGTTACTATTAGACACGTACGAATTTACGTTGGCCGGAGTTTCGCTAGCTAATTTAATTTGACCCTGAATATGTGTCACAGCTAACTAGTTTATCGTGTTTAGATATCTATACCCATCACGTCTGCGGAGTTTCGCTAGCTAATTTAATTTGAACCTGTATATGTGTCGCAGCTAACTAGTTCATCATGTTTAGATATCGATACCCATCACGTCTGTGGAGTTTCACTAGCTAATTTAATTTGACCCTGTATTATTACTCATCGCAATCAGATTGCTAATACAGGGTAATAATTAGGCCAGCCACATACAGTCGGAATTCCGTCCCGGAATTCCGTTTCGAAATATCGTTTCGGAATTTCGAAAGCAGCAAACCCATACAAAGTCACGCACAGACTACCATGTGTAATTTTGAATCGGAGAAAATTTCGAACGGAGGACGTACGTGTGTGATAGATCCTTGATCTTGCATGGATTTGCTGCATTCGAAAATTCCGAATCGATGTTTCGAAACGGAATTCCGACAGTATGTGGACTTTTTTTGTCCATCCTCTTTGGACCCCATGGATGTAACCTGCAGATTGCGACTCTCGGACTACAAGGGGTCGAAAAGTAACGAGGTTGGCGAGTTTCATAGGACCCTAAAGTTCTAAGCAAATCAAATGACATATTTTAAAATTGGATTAACGTAACCCTTTTATAAGTAAACGTGGATGAACGTATACAATATAAGCTACAATATTTTTTAAAGCCATCAGTATTTCAACTGAATTTTATATTTTACTTTGTTTTAGGGGACTGAAGAATTATCGATTGGTAGACGTACTGTAAACATCAGTCATTTTTTTAAATCAATCCAAGAAATATCAAGCCACGGACCATTGGACTGCGGTTTAAAGTCAATAGAAATCGTATCTGAACATTTGACAGGTTTAATGAATAAATTAAAACTGAAATGTCTTTTATGTAACATGAGTTTTATAATAGAGGGAGACAACACCCCAGAAGAAATGAATTTAAACACATGTGCCGTAGCTGGGGCAATAGCAGCAGGATGTGGACATACGCAATTTCTGGAAATTACGTCAACTCTAGGACTTCCTGAGATCTCACAAAAATGATTCACCTTTCATATGGATATAGTAAACAAAACGTGGGAATCTGAAGCGTTAAGATCTTTGAACGAAGCTGCTGAAGAGGAAAGATGTGCTGCCGTTGAAGAGGGTAAAGTAAATGCAAAGGGAATACCGATAATTGATGTCATTGCTGACGGATGTTAGGGAAAAAGATCATACAAGAAAAACTACTCCTCACTGTCAGGAGCAGCAGCCATACTTGGTAAACGTAGCAATAAAATATTGTTCATGGCTGTCAAAAATAAGTTCTGCTACATTTGCGCTAGAGCAGAAAATAAAGGAATCTCGACAAACAAATCATATTTGTTTATACATGTAAATATTTTATGTGTTTTACATAAAAATCCTAGTAATATAAGTGGAAACGTATTGCTGTTTGTTTGTTTTATAAATTAACTAAACGTAAATGGTTCGCCTTATTATTTTGAAATCAAACTAAATATCTATTATATAAAAATGGTAGAGGTAACCCATTAGAGAACTAAAGCCGTAATATAGGTTTTGTATACTGAAAGCTACATTATTATACTTTTTGTCTTTATTTACAGGACCATCTACCGGCATGGAGTCAACGATTATTGTCGAGGGATTTAAGAAAAGCATAGAAATGCACAATTTGATATATGGCAGAATTATATCAGATTGTGACGCCAACACATATTCAAAGCTTTTGCAAGAAAGGCCGTACGAAAATTTAACAATAGAAAAAATTGAATGCCGAAACCACTTGCTGAGGATTTTTTGCAACAAACTGCAGAGTTTTACAACAGACACGAAATTTCTAATACGGTTCATAAAACTCCTAACAAAGAAAAGAATATTAACCATGCGAAAAGTAGTAGTAACTGCAATTGCAAAATACAAGCATACTGATAATGCAATGCAACTCCATGCTGATATAATGCTTGCTGCAGAACATGCTTTTAGCCAACATACCACGTGCAAAGGATACTTTTGTGGCAAACTAGGCGAAATAGAAGATATTGACAAAGACTTTCATACAAACACTCTGTGCCAAAAAATAAAATTAATATTATCACAGCTAGCGGCACACTCACGCATTTTTTGCACGATGTCGACAGCAACTCTGTAGAGAGATATCATAGCGTTGTTGCTAAATTCATAGGTGGCAAAAGGATAAACTTTGCTCAAAAATATCAATATCAGATGAGATGTAATATTGCGGCTCTATCATTTAACACAAGAAAACCTTTGAGCATCTTGCATAAACGTATTGTAGGTAGAAGTCCAAAAGGACAAATACATAAATTTGAAATGAACAGAATAAAGCGACAGATAAGACCTAAAAAATATACAAAGAAGAAAAGAAGAACATTGGAAAATCAAAACGCCTCTTCCATCAATTATGGACAGGATTGCGCGAAACCCGATATGTCAAAGGAAATGCTAGAGGAATCGAAAATATTATTTTTGAAAAATTTAGAGAAGAATGAAGATGAAAGAATAAGAATTGAAACAGGTACAATACTTCAAAGTGAGTCAAGTGAATGGCTTGAACTAAGAAGAAATTAACTGACGGCTTCAAATTTCGGTAACGTAATTAAAAAACGCAATGACATCAGTTGTGCTAATATGGTGAAGAATGTAATTTATAAAAACCTAATAGATCACGTCAAATCAGTCAAACATGGGCTAGAAAATGAAAGTATTGCTAAAACTCAATTAGAAAAAGAATGAATAATTGATTAGGCCTGCCACATACAGTCGTAATTCCGTTTCGAAATATCATTTCGGAATTTCGAAAGCAGCAAAGCCATACAAAATAAACGAAGAACTACTGTACGTGTGTGATACATCCTTGATTTTGTATGGATTTACTGCCTTCGAAAATTCCGAATCGATATTTCGGAACGGAATTCCGAAACGGAATTCAGTCTGTGTATGTGGCCGGCCTTATTGAACTAATAAGTTCCGGGCCCACGACCGCTTGTGACTTATAATAAATTGAACTGAGGTCACGGGTCGTATGGGGCCCACAAACCATATGGGACGCATTGTGGTTCATGGACCCCATGAACCTAATATGGCATTAGAGCTTCGTGCAAGCATATGGCCGGCAGATTTGTGTATTGCTCAGATTTTCCACTTGATTTATTTTGCGTTTTTTTTTTTTTTATATTTGAAGTACTTAAAACAACTACTAGTAGTACTTTTAGGTACAAACTTATTCACTTTTATTTATGAGCGAAGTCGCGGGGAAAGCTAATAATAATAACTGTCTATATTCTGCCGCCCATTTTCTGTTTTAGTAATATTACAATGAGTTCTTAGTCATTAAAAATATATATTTTCTAAAAATATAATAATTTACACAAGTGTTGTATTTGTTTTTCTACAACATACAAGTTTTTACCTAAAAATGTTCTGCACCACTGCTCTGAAATATGCAACAGGCTACCTATGCGTGCGTCGCGCGTCATGGCTCTGTGGCAGTCAGCGGTGCAAAATAGAATATTAGTGATCGCTTCGCGCGTAATTATAATGAGGGGGTGCGCGGGGCATTCTCGGCGTTAACGCCCATTTGAGCGAGGTCAACGGCGTAATGCCAAGCCTTAAATTAGTAGGGACAAAATATTGTGGCCCATGTGGCACGCCCGCCGCATAGACCCAAAAAACTGTGACGGAGGTCGCACGACTGTTCGCATTGGCGTCTCCCGAACCAATCTTTGATATATTACAGTTATCATTATTAAAATATTAATATAGATTCTAAAAGTAAACATGAAGCAATATAAATTTTTAAAAAATTGTTTAATAAAAACAACAATAATAAATAGCATTTTAAAAAAAACCTTCACCACTTCACCTCTTCTGCTTCGACGGGACCACGTCTACAAAATCAAGATGACAGTCAAAACCATTCGAGGATCTTTGACAGTCGTTACGGGTCGTCACAAGCCCGAAAGTCTGACAACCAGTCTTATCAAGGGGTATCATATTACCTAGTAACTGGGCTGTGGAGGTCAGATAGGCAGTCGCTCCATGTAAAATACTGGTATTCAGCTGCATCCGGTTAGGCTAGAAGCCGACCCCAACATAGTTGTGAAAAGGCTAGGCAGATTGAGACAAAACTAATTCCAATAGACTACAAAACGGTGGAAAGTATCTGTTTCAATAAAAAAAAAACAACTTGTATACATATTACGGTGTAGTAGGGTGACCACGACGATGGTGGGAACAATGGGGTATTTACCTTTAGTGACGTAGTAAGAAAGGTGGGGTCGCGCGACACGCTTACGCACAATAGATTCAAGAGTCGGCTTTTTATGTGTGGCTTTTAATTTCTCGGTTCGGTCTATCCCTATTACCAGAGTGATTTAACAAAAACCTTAGGTTTTAATTTGAAATTATTTTAATTTGGTTTATTCGAAATCCTATTAATTGAGGTAGGTATAACAATTGATGCATAAAGAAATAGCTCGTATTTCTTTTGTAAAAAATAGCTGGTACGTAGTGGAGTAGACATGCTATCACTAGATATATCTTATTAAATTGGATTTGAACTTTTGAACAACCTTGGATTTTAATATTTTTTATACTGGTCCCCCATTTCTTAAACCATTTTTTATCTGAAGCCCAAAAGTCTGATAACCAGTCTTACCCAAAGGGTCGTATTACCCAGTTACTGGGTTGTGGAGGTCAGATAGGTAGTCGCTCCATATAAAATACTGGTATTCATCTGCATCCGGCTAGACTGAAAGTCGATCCTAACATAGCTAGGAAAAGGCTAAGCAGATTGGTATATAATTTATCTATGTATTTTCATCAACGTCAAAGTATCCAATTACATATAAACGCGTAGTTGCTGAGACAAACCCCTATATGAAAGACAGATTAGATCCTAAAGAAATGACAATTTGATATCGGTTTCAATAAAAACAACTCACATTGTACAAAATGTTGCGGTGTCATAGGGTCACGACAATCCGGATGTTTACCTTAAAATGTAATAAGAAAGGCGGGCTCGAGACTTTTGTAATAATAGCTTAATTTATTTGTTAGTTTTTTTAGTGGACCATTGATTCGTCTTGACATCAAAGCGGTCTTGAGGTTTTAGTGGTTGCTTCCAACTACACTTGCGTGCAAAAAAATCGGCCCACCCCATGCTCTCTATCTGTGAGACGATAATCTCAAAAATTTTAATGTATATTTTAATTGTGTGATGTAGTATGTAATTATGTGTTTGTGTTATGTGAAATTAGGTAAGATGAAGTTTATTTACACATATACTACACTTTGGTAAAAGCAATATTCTTTACAAAATCGACTCGATTCTTTAGATGGAAAAACTGGGTGACATTGTTTTGTCAGTGAAATTGACAAAAGCATTATTTGATTTATTAGTACTCGTTTATTGATCATTCATTAATCAAGTATTTAACCGATTTTAAAAAAGAGGGTCTTTATTCGACCAGTATGTTCGTAAGCTCGCGATTTTCTCAAAAACTAATGAATCAAGAAGATTTTGGTGAAAAGATATATGGTTCAATCTCAGAAGATCCATTGGCCAGATCCATGATGGATTTAGTGACGATTAGGTTATTGTTAATTAAACTTAATGAATTATCTTGTTTCAACTCGAAGAGAACGGGGTCGATTTTTTGCACGCAAAGTACGTGACTCGCGCTTATATTCACTTGACTGGCAGTCATAAGTGGGTTTGTCTTTATCAACCCTTAAGCAGAAATCTCATACAAATTATTATGGCCTTTTAATACACTAAATTGATGATTGAACGATTTCAGACGCTTCACTTCTTATTCATTTTTGTTTTTTATTCCAAGTGAAAATTCTGATATCAAAATTATTCAAAAGTAAAAAATTAATGCATCAGTGAACCGTTCCCACGATGTTGAATGAACTAAAAATTCATGAAATGAAAATGGCCAGAAAACGTTAATTTCTATATTATGTAAAACTAGCTGGCCCGACAAATGTTGTCCTGTCAAAATTTCAATAATTCATACAAAATTCCCATAGAAAATGCACTTTCAGTTTTCCCGAATTTTACAATTTCCCCGGTAAGTTTTAAAACATTTGCTTTCATACAAACCTTGTCCTGACAATTACAAACACAACAAAAAAGAATTAGCCAAATAGGTGCAACCGTTCTGAAGTGATGCGCGTACATACATTCGACAATTATTTTTTATTTATATAGACTGTCAGTGTCGTGTGAAATTGGAACTGTCCGCCTCAGTTATTTTAATCATGGTCACCGTACTCTCGTCGTAGGTCCAATTAGTCTTTTTCCTTCACCACAAAATTAGTGGGTAGGTAGGTACGATGAGCAATACATTTTGTAGTAGATGGATCTAAAAGAAGCATATTTTAAACAATGTCTACATTATTAATTTAAGGCTGTAATAGTAACTTGCCTTAATAAGTTGTTATGTATCATATATTCTCATTCAACACTTTTACAACCAACCCCCAACTCAAGCAACGAATATCTTACAACCAACCCCTAACTCTAAGCAACGAATATCTTACAATGAACCCCTAACTCAAGCAACGAATATCCTTATCTAACGTATCTTTTGTATATAATAATAACTGATGCAACACTTGCCTATTTTTTTGAGTTCCTATATATTCCAAAAACGAATAGTTACCAATTCTTACGTTCAATAAACGCCTAGTTGCTGAGACAAACCCCTATGTGAAAGACAGATTAGATCCTAAAGAAAAGGCAATTTGATAACGGTTTTAATTTTAAAAAAACCGGTCAAGTGCGTGCTGGACCACGCACAATGAGGGGTTCCGTAGTTGGGATGAATTTATCCCAAAAACAAACTAAACATTGTAGTTGGAAAACATGTTCTCCCATACATTCCAACTACAAATGTCCATAGTTAAATAAAAAAGATCCAACCTAGATTACACCTAATGTGGGTTGGATCTTTTTGTTTAACTATGGACAAATGTAAGTTTGTACGCACAATGTTGAGAGATTTACCATGTTGTTTTAAGACCATAGACTTCTTATAGGTTTTCCTGTAATCTATAGCTAAAGAATTATTTTCTGTACTTTTTTCAAAATTTTAAGGTAAGTAGTTTCGGAGATAAAGGGGGGGAAAGGTCAAATTTCGTCTATTTTCTTAAAAACTTTAAAACAGTTTATTGTAAAATTATTTTTTTTTAAATGTATTTGAGACCCCACAGTAAGCCCTTTCATTTGATATATCGCACGGTACAGTTTACAAAAATATATATATATTTTTTAATTTTCTTATTTGCCCCCCAAAATTTACCTCATTTTCAATTCATTCATTTACATTACACGTCCGTGTTTGGGTCACAGAAATACAAACGTGTAACAAATTTCAACTTAATCGGTCCATTAGATTCGGAGCAAATTGGCTGTGACAGACAGACAGACAGACAGACACATGAGTGATCCTAAATGGGTTCCGTTTTTTCCTTGTGAGGTGAACCTTAGGGTTCACCTCACAAGGAAAAATCACGTTGTACAAAATTCTCTCAAATGTCCGAGGACAATTTTCTTGTAATTTCTTGGTCTCATCGTTGTTACCAATGCAAGTCTAAGATGCGAGACAATTAGTTGTAACCAACAATTGTCGGTAAGTCATCAGCTTCCTAATCATATTTTTGTTGGATCAATAAATCAAAATCAATTTCTTTGTTTGTCTGAGTTATCAGGATCTTATTCGCTGGAGATTCATTGTTAGAATTAATTATAGTTATAGCTACATCATTTTCACTTTGTTTAAATTACTTTTAATCAAACTATATTTATTATTAAAAGATTTAATATTAAGTAGGTAGGTACTACATATTCGGCTCTTCCAAGTGCGCACATATCTTAAAGCAAAATTTAAATTTCGCAGATGTTTTGGGTAGAGATAGGTAACTACATAAATAGTTCATGTTTTCCTTCCAAACAGAACAAGCAAAGCTAACAAAATTATACATTATCCTTATTCCAAACATAATAATGTAAGCTGCATGTGCTCATCTTACAATAACATCAAGAAATTAAGTTCCATGAAGTCTGTATTATTGTACCTTACATACCTACCTACATGACACCCAATCATTAAGACGTCACAGTACAAGTAGGTACCTAAACAGTGTTGCCAACACAACGCCTTCATATATTAATTAACGCGCGAGTTCAAACATATCCAACATACTAACAACTATATCGATTTTTTCCACCCCACGGACGGCCGTTGCGAAATTATCGAAATCTAACAAAAGCATCCCGAACCGAAACTGGTAAGAAAACTAATAACCCGTCTTACACCACCCTGTATACAGCACACGCACGCCACACACGCACACGCGCGCGCCGCACGCACCACACACGCACATTCCGCGTACGCACACGCGCGGACCAAAAGTCTAATTATATACGTCCACGAAGAAAATAAAGATTGGGGAAAAATTTTACAAGAAACAAGTGTGCCGACTGGGGGAGGGGTAACTGACCGCTCCCCGTCATTAAGCCCCCCGCCACCCCCTGGGGGTGAAGGGAGGTTAGTTCTCCCCTTGGATGTTTAATAATATGAAGAATTGGAGATAATTTGCGAGAAACTAAATAAGAAACGCCGGACGAAAATTGAAAGGTCGGGGGTGGAAGAGTAGCGAGTGGCGCTGTCTCGCTCTTACGGAAGCGCTAGTTCGTGGAAGCACTCGAATAAGATTATTGTAGCTCTTGTAGGTAGTTAATTATTTAATATGTTTTTTGATGATTTGGCCATGATTTCATACTTATAGGCTGATTTACTTGCAATATTGAGTAAAACAGCAAATTCTGCTATCAGTATACAAAAAACTTAAATTTGACTAGCATTATAACAAGTACCTACGTACGTACCTACTTCTAATTTCAGGTTAAACCGTAAATCTACGCAATATTTCAAAGTTGACTTTGTACAAAAAAGTAGTTCTGAAATTCGCAGCAAAACGAATTATCACAGCCGCGGCCAAGCTGCCTGAAAGATCCTGAAACTAAACGCGTCACAGTCCTTGGACGCATTATTGTACTGAATTCTCAATCTAAAAAATAACTGAAAAGAGAAAAACAAGCGTTATTGTCTATTGACCTTGGTTTTTTGTAATGTATTGCAGACGAGGACAAAACAATAACCTGAAATATAGTGTACCTTTTGTTTGTCCCCGCCTGCGATACCTTTTAGGCAGTTTTAGGCTACAGAGCGTGGCAAAGAAATAGACATACATACATACATACTCTCGAAAAACATTACCCTCCTTCTCAGGCAGTCGGTTAAGAATTACGTAACCTATTTTAGACCAATCCATTCTTCAGATTATCTAAAATACATACATCTTTTATGGGGTACATTGTCAAATGTTACAACAAAATACCTTGTGTTTTATTAAAACTAAATTTAAAAAAAAAAAACTCATATTAAAAGTACACTTTGTAAAAAAAAGTATTCGCAATTAGAGGATTATATTCAAGATAATAATACTTGGAAACATACCTACTAATCGACTTAATATTGCAAGATCTTGGTATTTGCACGATCTAGGAAGTGGTGAAGGGCGGGCGTTTTGGGTGACTGTCTTATGTAATTTTGACGTTCAAAAATTGTTGATTCTCAGCCTAGTTTGAATAAATGATTTTTGATTTTGATCCCGCAATTAGTGGGCGCATGATTTTTTTTTTTTTTTGCTAAAAAGTGTCGTTTTGGTATAGGTTGACCAAAAAATGATACCAAAACTAAACTCGCTACAAAATAATAGGTCCGTTTTGACAGCCGATATCGTTTCATATGCCAAAGAGAGACAAACATAGCGGGACAAAGAGGGACACCTCATGTCAAAAAGGACCTATAATTTTGTGGCGAGTTTAGTATTATTAAGAAAAAATATAAACAAAACAGTTACATTACTAGAGTAATAATCATACTTAATTCTGCTCCATAGGACAATCTAGAGTCTAGACAAAATCATACTCTGAGAATTCTATGAGAACATTAACTCACACAATTATGATTTGTTAAATCATAATAATAATCATTTTATTTCAGTAGAAAATCTATAATTTGTTAGTAAACATTAACCAACTATGTTAGCATGCAGGTTGGACAAATAATAAACGAGCGGGCAATCAAATTTCCCCGCAATGACATTCAGAAGACTGTTCGAGCTGTCCCGGAGTCTCTGCAGCAGCGACGCGGCACGCTTATGTGTGATCGCTGCGAAGCAAAAAGAAAGGCTATATAGGCATTGCTGCGAAGCCATCATCAGTGTGCGCATCAGCAAACATTCCCGAAGCACTGCAGAAGTATGGCAGCCCCAGCAGCATCTTGAATGCATTGTTGTATTGACTGGAAGAACATTGATGACTCTTTGCGTACAACTTGTCCAGTCTTTGTAAAATGTCTGACAATGGTGCTGATTCTCTTGTTCAATATCTAAACTAAAATTAGAGAATCGCTATCTTTTACTAACAGGCAGCGCGAGAAAAGGACAGCTACAGCTATGAACTAAGTTAGAGATGTCAAACTAGTTTACGCCTTGCGCTTCACCGTGTTTTTAGTCGACATGGTTTTACGTGTCGCCTGAATTTGTTTGGAAATATTAGCTCCAATTAAATTTGATAGCCGTAATTTACGTCCATCTCTTTCTTGTTTTATTAGAGAGAAAAAGTTAGCAATAGCCTAAATTAAGATTGGTTTGTGTACAACAGAATCAGCACCAAAATCCTTTAAAAAGCGTCACTAAAAATGTAAAATGTTAGGAAAAATTGACACACTACATCAATCTGCCGTATTATAGCCGTTTCAAACAACGGGCAGAGAATAACAGTTGTAATTTGATTAAACGGACAATTAAAGTTGGTAGTCAATTTGCTTCACAGTTATTTTCCCTAACTTTACATTATGATTACTGGTTAGACAGGATTTATAGATTTCATTACAAATGAAACAAGCAAGTATCGTCCATCATGAATCTCTGTATTTGTCATCCTCCTTTTATCACACGTCCACAGTGTTGCCCTCACATTCTTGTCATAATAACTGACATCCCAAACATTCCCCCCTTTTACAAATGTAAGATACAATGACTAAAATATTAGGTACATGAAATCAACTTAATAAACAAGTGAACATACATAGTGAATTAGGTATCATTGAACCATGTTATTAATATCTTGGACACGACTAAAGTACTGCAAAGTTGTCCAAAATAGTTTATATTTTACATGACCTTTTTATAGAACAAAAGATGTTATTAATTAGTTGATATTAAAATAATTATATTTAGACCTTAATAGATTTTAGTCGATTCATAAAGAGCTTACGTACTATCTGATTTAACATTACTTAGTATTTGTACTTCTCCGTGGTTGATGCGATCCTTTATCAAAGACACCGTTTAACTTGCAGACCGTTATTGGTTAAAATTAAGGCTCTTGTATCTTTACCAATAACTAAGCAAACTCCTCTTAACTTTGTTTAGTGTGTGCATCGATATCCGTGGTGTGCATATAGCGATCTGCGTGTCCAATATAATAACGCACTCAGGATACTGTTGGGGCTGCCATGATGGTGCTGTCAAAATGTTTGCGGAGAGACTTAGAGATGGTTTTGCGGCCATCATAAGTAAAAGAAGTGCCTCTCTGCTTGCTCGTCTTCGTGGCCGTACCAACACTATCTTGGGTTTATTCGCAGATAGATGAGGTCTCCATTGCTGCGACATTGGATGAAACTCCATACCAAATGGAACTTGTATGTCTACTAACACTAGTTTTTTAAACCATTGTTACAGCCCGCGGCACGTAAGTTGGCAAGAGTCGTTAGATGCGCAGAAGTCATTTTTTAGATCTCTTTGGTCGCGAGCGGGACGCGGGGAATGAGGTAGCATCATTCCGAGCGCGCGATTGGTTGGTCAGTCGACCCTTGTCTCTCGCGTCGCGTCCACGTTCCATTCGCTCCCGAGTACACTTGCGTGCACTAAAATTGTAACATTTGTTTTTGTTGAGCTTTTGTTACAAGTTCTTGTTATTGTTTTGTTTGAATTTTTAAATTTAGATAATGCCACAAACAAATACCATTTTACGTAGACATGCCAGAAAAATGGTTTATGATGTGTACTGTTACATATTTTGACGAATTATGCGAACATAAATGTACTGAACTGCTGATTTTTTTTCGCGATTTCAGGTTTGGTCTCGTAGTAAAAGTTGTTCATAATGATGAGTACAATAACCTCTTAAGAGGTTGTTGGTGTTTTACAAATAACCCTGTATATTTTATTTATTACTCCTAATATACTTCACGAATTCTTCTCCTTTCTTTAACTTTCTTCTAAATAGTTGTGTTTAAAAATAAATTATGGTAATAACCACAGAATAATGACAAGCAATAAAAGTGACCATTTTTTTGTTGCAATAAGTGTAGCATGCGCGAACTTACCCCCACTACGCCAAAACCTTGCCAACTTACGTGCCGCGGGCTATACTAACTCTCAAATCAAAATCAAATCATTTATTCGCATATAATGTAGGTATTGTACAGTAAAGTTGTTATAATAAAATATAGTGAGCCGGGTACATTCTGCCTGAGTTTTGACATGCAAAATTTAACAAATAATGTCATTATCAAATTATGAAATAGTAAAAAAAAAAAAAAAAATATTTTAACAAGTCCAGATTATGCACAAAGGTGTAACTGAAATAAATGATATAATAGTTCTAGTAGGCTCCCATATGGAAGTAGCTAGCACCGGTAAAATAAGCTTACAAATCTATTTTGCCAATAAAAAATGCTACAATTGGTAAGCAAAACGCTTCGTTTTAGTTTATAGGAACCGAGCATAAGCCATACTTCCTTACTCCTCAATATAATACTACATAATTTAATTTATAAATGCGAAAGTAATTCTATCGGTCGGTCTATCTGTTACCCTGTATTTCGATGAAATTTGGCACACGTATAGACCTAGCCGTTGGTCCCGGCTGCCATTCGTGGATCTTTGACAGTCGTTACGGGTTGTCAGAAGCCCGAAAGTCTGACAACTAGTCTTACCAAGGAGTATTGTATTACCCAGTAACTGGGTTATGGAGGCCAGATAGGCTCTATGTAAATAACACACTGGTATTCAGCTGCATCCGGTTAGACTGGAAGCCGACCCCAACACAGTTGGTGGCAGGCAGGTGCTTGGTGTCAGCTGGTATCAACATCCACAACACGGGTAACTTGATCACTTACAAAGTACAGACGTCAGCTCATCAAGCTACCCGAAACTATCAAATTTTCCCAATCAACCTTGAACCTAATGCTTTATCGATACAGTTGCAAATCTATTTAATATATGTACACCTGATCACTTCATAGAATGCATAAATATCGGACATGTCTTCCGTTATAAATATCTGCCTACTCAATTCAGTTCAGCAAAATGTAATCGTATTGTGATAAAAAATATCTGACATCACTTTGACAGCATAAAAATCTGACCGTATAATGTTTCGCGCCGTTTTCTTCTACATCGCATTCAGCACCGCTCATGTTGCAAAAATATGTGACATCCCACTGGCAACATAACCCAAAACTAGCTAAATTATCTTATAACAAAAGTTTAGATTAAAAATACAGATTATAATAGCTTGATGCGCTGGCGTCTGTACAAAGCTACACAAAACTCCTGATGAGTACACGTCACTTATGTCAAACTCAAGATTCAACCTGTCACCGCATATTAAGAAGCAAGTCCTCATCACCATTATACAGGGTGTAAGTGTAAACAGTATTTTAAGGGTTCGTTGTACTCATCATAATGAACAACTTTTACTATGGGACCAAACCTGAAATCGCGAAAAAAGAATCAGCCCTACATTAAATGTACTGAACAACAAATATTTTTTTGCGATTTCAGGTTTGTTCCCATAGTAAAAGTTGTTTATAATGGTGAGTACAACGACCCCTTATAAGGTTGACACTGTTTACATTTACACCCTTACGTACACACTTACGTAAATTAAATGTGCTTCCACACTCTTATCTAAAGTTTAGAGCAAAATAAATTTATTTGAATAACTAACTAGCTTCGGCCCGCGACTTCGTGAGTTTCTTGTTCCCATCCTGTCGCATCGCATCACCGGCCCGTGCGATTACTTCGTTTTTGCTTAGAGTTCTTTCTGACATTTCCTCTTTTTGCTCAGCACCTAAGGGTCCTAGCGTGATGATAAATGACCTATAGCCTTCCTCAAGAACTGGGCTATCAAAATCAAAAAGAAATTTTCTAATCCGGCTGATACTTCCAGAGATTAGCGCGTTCAAACATACAAGCAAACAAACAAACTCTTCAGCTTTATTATAAGTATTAGTATAGATATTATAATTTTAACCACACCCTCTGGCTATAGCTAAATAACTTCACCTGAAATAAAAACGATTATCGATCGGTAAAGTGTCTTGTAAGTAGATATAGGTACAGTCAACCTCAAAAAGATGTGTATGTCGACAAGAATTCAATTAACTTCCAATAATATGTTCCATAATACTGTATAAAAGTGCAGATACAATTACGTACCCAATGTATAGTGTGTTTTGTAGCTATACATTGATAATAAAAATAAAATACTGTTTTTTTTATAATATTAGTGTAGCTGTCATGCATGAACAGTTCGCCCCCTGTAAGGTTTTATTTGTATTTTTTAATTGGTAATCTGTGAACAGCGCGAAAGTACAGAATAAATAATACTACTAACGGCTGTGGGCTACATTATTAAATCAATCTGCCTAGCCTTTTCCCAACTATGTTGGGGTCGGCTTCCAGTCTAACCAGATGCAGCTGAATACAGTATTTTACATGGAGCGACTGCCTATCTGACCTCCACAACCCAGTTACTGGGTAATACGATACCCCTTGGTAAGACTGGTTGTCAGACTTTCGGGCTTCTGACGACCCGTAACGACTGTCAAAGATCCACGAATGACAGCCGGGACCAACAGTTTAACGTGCTTTCAAAGGTCTGAAAAGAATCTTGGTATGAAAAGATGGTCACCCATCCACAGACCAACCCCAGCAAGCGTAGCTTAACCTGATGAATCGCCCCGTGCGGCTGTTATTACTTAGCCACGAGCTCCTGGGCTACATTATTACTGAAGTTATTTTTGTTTATCTGTTTGTAATATTGCATAATGTAGCTGTTTGTTATTCCTTTAATTAACAAAAAACAAATAAAAATAAAAAATAAAATATTATGGAACTATGATTGTAGACAATTAAATGAATTCTTGTGGATGTTATACATCTTTTTGGGGCTGACTGTACCTACTTCTAAATGCTTGTGGTTTGTGGTTGACCATTAGATATTAATTATGCATTTAATTTGGAAGTTTTCGACGTGAAAAAAACCCAAACACTTCACCATTTACAGAACAAGCTAGTCCACAATTTAAAATTAATACTCGTAATGATCATTGATTGGAAATCAAGTGTAAGCCATATTAATTTATTAAACGGATGTCTTATAATAATTTTGCTCTATTATGATTTATAGAGAATGTTCTCTCTGCCCAATTGAATTTCTACAGAAGAGGTTCTGTACAATCAAATGACTTTATCCAAAAATGCCACAGAATCGGTTCATAGATTTTTTTTTAAATGACTTTATCCAAAAATGCCACAGAATCGGTTCATAGATTTTTTTTTAAATGACTTTATCCAAAAATGCCACAGAATCGGTTCATAGATTTTTTTTTAAATGACTTTATCCAAAAATGCCACAGAATCGGTTCATAGATTTTTTTTTAAATGACTTTATCCAAAAATGCCACAGAATCGGTTCATAGAATTTTTTTTAAATGACTTTATCCAAAAATGCCACAGAATCGGTTCATAGATTTTTTTTAAATGACTTTATCCAAAAATGCCACAGAATCGGTTCATAGAATTTTTTTTAAATGACTTTATCCAAAAATGCCACAGAATCGGTTCATAGAATTTTTTTCCCTTAAAAAAAATTTAAACACTTTAATGAAATAGTTATTAAACAAATCATCTATCGTACTAAACCCAAATATGCAAACATTTGTAAGCATTGGTCATACAAACCAATCTGTATGACAAAACTTTTAAACTCATTTTTACCCTCACTTTCAGAACACCCTGTAAGTACTAGGTACATGATTTTTTTGAATCCGTCTCCATTTTCCTAACCCCACATTCTTCTCCATTGCCACACGTCATATAACTTCGCAGGACACAAAGGTTCCAATCTCGGCCCCCAATTAACAGCCAAGGATATCGATTGGCCATCTTCAGGGTTCCGCAGACACCTCATAAATATGTAGTTGCAGTACGAAACCCGTATTGTTAACCGGGGAACGATTTATGTGCGTCTTCAGCCTCGATGAGGAATATTAAACGATTCACAGTAAAACAAAGGTCCCGGGTTCGCTATCTGGGTTGGGTAGTAGGTAGTAAACTTGAGTTTGGTTGAATTTGATTTAAAGGGCAATTGGTCTATAGGTTCTGGAGTCGAGAACTGATGTGAAGGTTTTTTTTTTTTTTGATTATGTAGTCAGAATTTTGTGTATGAGTTTTGGATGCAGTTATAACTTATTAGTTATGAATGAAAGAGTTAAATGATTAGCTTTAATTATGTTGATTAATTAGATAAGACGACATTGACCATCAGCTTTTTTTTGCTGCAGTTTTTTTCCTGTCTCACATCTAGGACCTAGTTTCTTTCTGAATCGAATCTGCCTAGCCTTTTTCCCAACTATGTTGGAGTCGGCTTCCAGTCTAACCGGTTGCAGCTGAATACCAGTAATTTACATGGAGCGACTGCTTATCTGACCTCTACAAACCAATTACTGGAAAAAACGATACTTACCCCTTTGTGTTAGACTTTCAGGCTTCTGACGACCCGTAACGACTGTTAAAGATCCAAGAATAACAACCAGGACCAACGGCTTAAAGTACTTTCTGAGACACGTAGGGGTCATGATATGTAAAGACGATCACCCATCCACGGACCAACCGCGGTAAGCGTAGCTTAACCTGATCAATCTACCCCTGCGGCTGTTATTACTTATCCACAAGCCCCTCCATCTTTGTCTCTTTCAATAAAAACTTGAAATCCATTAAAACATCTTTAAAATTGATTATACATACCTCTAAGATACATACTACTAAGAGAATGCACTACCTCCATAGCATTGCAACAAATCTGGTATCAATGTAATCAGGTACTGTCCTAAAATCTTCAATACGTTTTCACTTATTCTGCGTATGACGTAGGTGCTTAAGCCCAACCACAGATGCCCCGCGAGCTCACTGAAGATAGTAAGAGGAAAATACGTCTGAATCAGGACATATGACGTGTGTTACATACATGCACTCTTACGTACATCGGTAATTTGTTTTGTTAACAATTGCATAAGGAAATATTACACTTTCAAAAGACAGTTGTTACCTATGTTGTTGCTTATTTAAGTAGTCCACTCGATATCCTGATAAAAGATTTAATACTATATACTAGATTTAATATACAATGTACGATTGTTTGTTTCCCAAATAAAATAAAATAAAGAAAGTGTATAGCTCACCAAGCATATATACATAGAATATCAATTTACTTTAATAGTATCCTACAGTCGCTGAGAAATAGTAACCAGTATCCTGTGATAAGAAATGTATGGGAATGGTTAGCGAAACACACCAAGAAGAGAAGTCTCATACGAACGACGTACATATTGTATTGAAAGATGTAAATACTGAGATGGCTGAAAGAGATGTAGGAAGAAGCAGAAATGCTGCACCGATACCAAATATGTTGGGGTAACGGCAAGACGATGATAATGGTAAAAAATATGTCACTACAACGTAGATCTAATTGTTAGAGTAACAGAAGCAACTCCAGAGAAGAGACTAAAGAGAACACCTGGCTACATGGCTGTCCACCTTAGAAGCCAGCATTCAGCTTAGTGAATGTGTTTAAACACGTCGTCAAGCAATGTTTATTATGGTGAACTGTTTGCAGGAATTTTTGAGAGCTATTCCTACAGATGACCGACCATTAAAGTAAGTGTCTTACTTAATTGATCGCTTTAAAACAGAAGCTAGAAAGTTTAAGGAAATAGAAAAATACCGACAAAACTGCAATGTGGAAAATAGTAATTAGAGATATACCTATCAAGGCTGTAAAACGGTTTCAAATTTAAAGAAATCTCCCGCAGGTGAGGTGATTGTACCGACTCGCAAACCGTTAATTGTGGAATATAAATAAATAGAAGTAGTTTCCTCGACAAATCTGATGAGGTCTACTATTACTAACACAACTTAACTAAACAAGCATAATGAGATAATTATGTACCTTCAACTTTCTTACTGACTGTCTCCTTGACAATATTCATAAGTGTTTTAATTTCGTGAAAACTTTTTTGAATGTGCAAAACTTCTTTAAATATCAAAATAACAGTATCAATCACATTTACCTGTTACCAGTTACCATAATATCTTCCCTATTCATACACGAAATCGATTAAAGGATGTCAAGTCACATATATACCGCTAAATGGCCAATTACGTCACCATGGCTATAGAGGAAAACCCATAGATAGATACTCTATGGATGGCTTCTATAAAAAGAAGTGTACAATTTGCCAACAGGATATAATTTTTGATGATGACGAATCAAAGAAGTTCTTGCATCCGTGATGTAAAAATTCAGCGAAGAGTTTTGAGTAGCAAGATAGAATTTAAAATGATGATGATTTCAATTGTTTAGATTGGTTTAATTGCTAGTCTCGTAAATTATGACTGTGTTGGGAATACTATGACTAGTTGGCTAGAACGCAACGCAGCTAATTTTAAAATCTAGGTAAATGATTTTTAATTTTGTTTAGAAAATTCACATATTTCTGATGGAGCATGAATTTGTATGGATAAACGAATAGGAAATTACCAAAGAAACGATGAATGGACTGTGTGAAAGATGATATGGCTAGAGAGGGGGTGACTACCGAGATGACGACTAATAGAGAAGTATGGAGGAAAAGATATGTTGCGCCGACCGCAAATAAATTGGGACAAGGGCAGGAGAATGATGATGATTTCTGATGGAGCTCGTCCAGGGAAAGTACTGCTAGTAAAACATTTCTAACGCCAGCCAGGCATTGCTATGTTCCATGTTGCAGGGTATGGAATGCCAGAAGGCATTTATGATACCTTTTAGTTTTGTCTCTAGAATGGCCACGCATATGCGACTACTCTGGTATTGCCATAGGCAGCTGTGTTCACAGGCTGCTTGATTACGACACAATATTATAACAATATCTGATCTAGCATAATAGTACATCTAGCAATGCCATTAATGGCAATGCTGCCAGTCTTCTCGGCACGTTACCGGATGACAGCGATGCGGACGAGTACTTCAACGCCTAAGTGTCCTTTTGCTTTTGTATTTATTTGTATAGTTTTAGTTAGTTAGTCATTTAATTTAGTATCAAGTGTAAATAGTTGTGTTAGGTAAATATTGTAAAAGAAATAAATAAGTACAATGTTTACGCTATATGTAAGTGGGCACGCCCTTTATTACTGGAGGCCTTTATTTAGGTATAAAGTTCTGCTTTGTTTTTAGTTTTGTATTTTTATTTCTGCTTGAGTATAGTTTTCGAATTTTTTTCTTTTTTTTTATATACCAAATATTGGCGTGTGCTAGCTGACTTATAACAATTAATTTAATGTTTGTGTTGCGTAATGTAATTATATTACTTTGCGAAGTGTTGCATAGATTTTTTTTTAACTGAACAGACAGCTGTGCTGATGGGGAGTTTGTTGCGCCACTTCTTCTCCTCAGCTAAAGCACTAGGAAGTGGTGAAGGGCGGGCGTTTTGGGGGACTGTCTTATGTAATTTTGACGTTTGAAAAGTGCTGATTCTCAGCCTAGTTTGAATAAATGACTTTTGATTTTGATATAGTACCTACATTCTACATTAGAGAGTCATATTCCTCAGTGATGTAACTTTAGAAAGTTATGATGATGGCCATTTTGTAACTTCTTTTTGTGGTCACTAAACTACCCTTGACCTGTGCATGTCATTTTTATTACATATGACATAACATGTGTCATGGGATCAAATTGCAAACATTCAACTTTAATCTCTCCTTTCCTCATTTCATACATACATACATACATAAACTCAGGTCTTGTTCCCATGGGGGTAGCCAGAAACTACAGAATGCCACCTGCTACGTTCCTTACATATGTACTCCTTTTGCTTCATCTACGCTCATACAGCCTCACTCGTCTTTGAACAAAGCTGTGTTAAAACTGTGCACTAATTACCTCAGAGTTACAAAGTTATCTGTTTCATAGCTTAAAGTATCTACGAATGAAACACAGTTTACGGAAATGAAAGCAGCCGCTTTTTGAAGGACCAGGACTTATTATGATTGAGCCAGCAGAGATCGGCCATCTTGGTCTTTATCTGGCATTCGTCCAGAGATACTAAAATAAATTCTTTCTAAACAACTTTAATTATCACATGCATATCTTCAAAATTAAAAGCCTTCGATACAAATTGTACAGATCCGTCGTATCTATTCAATTCGAACGTGTTTGTCATACATAAAGCTACAATACTCCATAAGCACTGTCGACTAAATACAAATGACTATTTTCCCCAATTTTCCTGGATATTTTCCCAATAGTTGGCACACACACATCCCCACAAGCATACTCGTGTGTGTTCCAATGAGGGGGTGTTCTGGGGGTGTTTGGGGGTGTCGGGGGTGGGTGGGGGTGTACGAACACTGTTAAACTAATTATTGTGAGCGGCCGTAGGGGGAGCTACTAAGATTTTTCTACAGCGAACGAAGATACAGCTGTGTGTGTGTAATGTATGTATATAGATGTATGTAATCGAGATTAATATTTTGCAATAAAGCGCCAGTGATGGTAGTTTATTGATTAACTCATAGTTGGAATGGTCATTGGTTTCCTTGTTGAAAAATATAATGAATCTCTAGAAGATGTTTGGGAAAGATCTCTGTTAAAGTTACAAACGCCCCGGTAAAGAGTCTGTGATTCATCTGCGTAGTTAATCTACTCTGTGACTAAACCCTGAAGAGCTTAGTTTGGGCCTAAACTGTTTCTATATCAAATTTAGCTGAAACTGATTTCCCAACTGTTATCAACTCACGTGAGCGAGGTTGAAGCCTATCTCTGATATGTTTTAGATTGTAGACTGGGTTAAAGACGTACTTAATCTTATTCAAAGCGTTATTAGCAACATTAATCGCAGGATTGATAACAGATGCATTACACACTGTCCAATAGCTATTAAACCTCACTTCAAACAACACACGTAGTTTGAGTCTGTGACGGATTTTTTTTTTTTATTTGTGATGGGTTTGCTCTTGACTCTAGTCTAGGTCACAGGTGACAGAGACAAAGTCGACGATGGAGTGAGCTTACCTAGAAGAAGCCTGTTCACTCTCACTTTGAAGAGATTAGGGTTGTATGCGTTCGGAAACACAGACGCAGGTAGTGAGTTCCACTCCTTTGCTGTGCGCATTATAAAAGACATTTGGAAGCGCTTAGTGCGAATTGGTGGAATAGCAACCAGGTAAGGATGGTAACTGGCAGTGCGTCTAGATGTCCGATGGTAGAAGGGGGCCGGTGGAATGAGGTCATGGAGTTCTCGGGCACACTCTCCGAAGTACAATCTGTAGAAGACCGACAAGCAGGCAACCTTGCGGCGATGAGCCAAGCTATTTATCTCGTAAGTTATGTTGCTCTAGTGTCCAGGTCCCCACGCGACGCATTAATAATTAAGCGTTTCTAAGTATTATGAGAATTTTCCTGACCTTGTGTGTCAAATTAATCTACCTAATTATCAAAACTGCTTTGCAAATACTTCTTTTCATTCAGAACACAACATTGATTATTGATTTTATGTCACTTAGGATTAGGTTTGTTTTTATTTTTATTTTTTTTTTTTTATTTCTATACTGTCATCATTCAATCATTGACACTGTCTTCATCTGTTTTTGGTTGTAAATATTAGCAGAATCCATTGGCTGAACCCTATCTTTTAAGATACAGGCTAGTCCTAGTTTAAAAGATAGAGTCTACTATTGCATAATAATCCAAATATTATTTCAAACTATATTTTCAGTGCAAAGTGCTATGTTTTGTGAAATAAATACTTATTATTATTATTTGATTTTTTGATATTTCTCGGGACCCTGGGGTCCCGGACCTTTGGAAGGCGTACGAGGAGCCGAAGCCAACTCGCAGAGGCCCCTTAGATAATTTTACATGATGAGGAGGCACCAACCGACAATTATCCCTGTATGCACTATGCAAGTGCACCCAAGGATAACCCCCGGTTGGTGCAGGACTATTGTTGTACGTGGAAACAAAACATATTGGGCTATGGGTTTGGGTGGCTAAAGTGGATTGGGTAACTTGAACTATGGAAGAACTATGTCCTCTGCCTGACCAATGTTATATATTATACACGGATAAAATGGCAGGGGGTGACTTGCACACTCAATAATGGGCCCCCGGAGACGGCCGCTAGCACATAGTGACGTAGCGACAAGGGGGCAACACTTCCTGAGATGCTTGAGGAGTGGAGAGGTATTCCACGGCTATCAGGACAATCCCGGAAGTACGGTCAAGATCCCTACCAGCACCTTACTGGAATACTTCCTTCCTCCGAGCACGTTTGCTCTTGCGAATCTCCACTCAAGCCAGCCAATAAAGGCAAGAAAGAGGTGGGAGCTCTGTTCCTCGTCAATGTTCACTCCAGCCGGCCAATAAAGGCAAGCCAGAGATGAGGACAAGATTCCTCCCGGGAGATAGGGTCCATGGGGTCGCTACTGCCCATCAGCTCGCCACATGCTGCCCTGCGGGTTTTTGTATATCTCTTGGTCTGGCTTCTCATCCTAGACCCGTTCCGGCAAACGCTACCGGCACAGACCTAAAGTTTGGAGCACGCAAGCCCCACCACGACGTCAACGTAGAGATACAGCGGTGGGGTTATTATTATTATTATTATCGCGTTTTCTCACGAAGTGGTTGGTAGCTATTTCAACCCTTCACGTCATGGCTCACAATATTTCCTTCCACCATAAGTCTGAACTAACATACATACCTACAAGTAATTCCACCAAAAAAAATTAGGCACAAAAATATAATTTCAATTAAATTAAAATTACCTGAAATAGTTAGTGGCAATAATGGCTGCCTAGATGTAAGGTCCGTGTTTATTGGTCGACACGACGCCGATCAGCCGCACGCGACGGCTGAATATTACTACAAAATGCCAGAGGCTTTAAATTATGTATTCTTTTACGGTACGTTCTAGGTTATTCCTGTTAAAAATTATGGGATTTTACGCCCAATTACTTTTTTTGGGTTCGTGGCTAATAATAACAGTCGCACGGGTCGATCGATCAAGTCCGTTGATGGGTGACCATCTTAACATACCAAGACCCCTCCGTGCCTCGGAAAGCATGTTAAGCCATTGGCCCCGGCTGTCATTCGTGGATCTTTGACTGTCGTTACGGGCCGGCTCATGCCCGAAAGTCTAGTCTTACCAAGGGGTATTCTATTAACACGTTAAGTGCGAAGCGAGGCCTAAATCACCCCTGATGCAACTTCCCTGTGGTGCGGCAAGCAAAAAAGTGAATTTCTCTGTCGTGCAAATGGCATAGCTTTGGTTTGGTCCAGTGTAGGAAAGAGATAAATATATATTTGAGATCACTAATGGTTCCGGACTCGGTGGTGTACCTACCTTGGTACCGGATGTCTTAGGCCTCGTGCCGCACTGAATTAATATAATTTTAATGCAGTGCGGAACGAGGCTAAAACGTCCCATATCCCCCCTGACCTCGTACCGCACTCAACGCGAGCTTCCCGCGACCAGTGTTGTGCATCACGTCGATTGGAGAGCACGTCCTTTTACAGCGCCGAACATGTCTAAACGATGTCGGAAGAAGTTAATTTAAAAAAACCCAGAAACAGAGCCAAAACAGGTAAGTTTTTAATGAAAAAATCTTCAGTAAGTACCTAGTTTTTTCTTATCTTGGTAGCTATGTACCTAAAGTAAGTGTAAGATATTATTACTTAAGTATATTATACCTAAAGATATTATTGGTAATAACGATTATTGACGTACCTAATACTTTGCAACATATCTAGAATTACCTATTATTCTATATCGTGATAATAATGTTATTATTATTAGGACTTAACACTTAATTGATATTTTTGTAGGTAGTGAAAAACTCCACAAGAAACGCAAAGCAGCCGTTGACAAAACGGGTAAGTAATATAATTAATATTTCAGTAGTTCTTTGTCTAGGTTTTGAAAGTAGGTATATAAATATTAAAGATTTTTAGGGTTCCGTATCGAAAGGATAAAAACAGGACCCTCTATTACTAAGACTTCGCTGTCTGTCCGTTTGTCGCGATAGATAGATAGTTGAAGTTTTCTCAAATTATGTAGGCCGCTATTACAATAATACTAAAAAGTTAAAAACAACAAAATACCTATGTAAAGGGATATTTTTAATCACCAAGTTTGTTAAGTGGTTACTCCCGAAGGTTATACTTCTGAGTTAGAGGTTTATACAGGGAAAAAAAATCAGAAAAAAGAATTAGAACACAGTAAAAAAGTAGTGTTAAGATTGATGACAAATCTGACAGAAATAGGTAGAATCGTAATAATAGACAATTACTACACTTCGTTGGACCTGGCAGAAGATCTTCTATCACAAAAAACATTTTTATGTGGAACACTTAATAAAATACGGAAATATCTGCCAAAGCAAGTTACTAGTTACAAATTGCAGAAAGGCGAAATTATTGGAAAAATGAACAAAAAGGGCGTAAAGGTAATGAAATGGATGGATAAACGGAATGTTTTGATGTTGACTACGTGCAAAGATCACGATGATAACCTGATAGATACTGGAAAAAAGAAGAGAGGAACCGACGAATGCATAAAAAAACCGGGAGGTGTTTTGCTGTACAATAAAACAAAAAAAGGCATTGACTTTTCTGACCAGATGTCTTCTTATTATACAACTTTGAAGAGAGGAATCAAATGGTGGAGAAAAGTTGTAATGGAGCTAATATTTGGTACGGCGCTAATTAATGCCTGGATTGTGTTTAATTCAATCCAAACTGATGGAAAAAAGTTACCAAAAAGACTCTTTGTGGAGAAACTTATAGAATCTTTAATAAAAAAGGAAATCGATGAGACCCCAGGTAATGTAATGCTTAGATATATTTCTTGACAGTCAACGTGTTGAAGCTTTCATAAACTAAGCTTGACATTTGGTCATTATTAAGTTATTTATTATTGTTTCCTTTTAATTATTCTGAATTTAAGCTACCTTACCTACCTACTCTTTCAACATTTTAAGTATAAAACAAACACATTCATTTGATGCAGTTATACCTACATTATCATTGTTATTCTCATCTACGATCTAACCTAAGTAACAATGTCAGTTTTATTACGTTATCTTTACATTTTTGTTATTTTTCAGCACCTGAAAGCGCACGCCATTGCTTCGAAAAGGGTGAAAAAAGGAGAAGATGTGTTGGTTGTTACCAAAAACTACGCACATTTTTACCATCTCGTGAAGCTGATAAAAAATCCAAAAAGATTTTGACTCAGTGCACTCAGTGCAAAAAATCTTATTGTCTAACCTGTTTCAATGAAAAACACTCATAAATAAGTACAACATATATATTGAGATTTTTATAAAAAAAGTATATTGATACTGATTTTACCCAAGTCCGGTCTACAGTGGGCACTACTGGCAGCTTCAATGTGGCTGTCGGCTTGCACCAGGGATCAGCACTCAGCCCTTACCTCTTCGTGCTGATAATGGATGCTCTTACATCTGATATCCAGGAAGCGGCTCCCTGGTGTATGCTGTTCGCTGATGACATTGTGCTGATTGCCGAGAACGGCTTAGAGGTCCAGAGCAGATTGGAGGTGTGGTGGGAAAGACTCGAGACCGTTGGCCTGAGAGTAAGTCGGACCAAAACCGAGTATCTGTTTTGTGATTTTGGCGGCCTCTCCAGTCCTGTGCCCATATCTCTCGCCGGAACGCCCTTATCGATCTGTTCCGACTTTCGGTACCTCGGGTCGCTTGTCCAAGGAGATGGCGAAGTAGACCGAGACGTAACGCACCGGATCAACTCAGGATGGATGAAATGGCGACAGGTCACAGGAACAACTTGCGACCCACGGATGCCCCTCAAGTTAAAGGGGAAAATTTATAAGTCCGTGGTAAGGCCTGTCGTACTTTATGGGTCTGAATGCTGGGCCGTAAAGAAGATGGATGAAAAAAGATTGCATGCAGCGGAGATGAGAATGTTGAGATGGATGTGTGGAGTAACGAGAATGGATAAAGTACGAAATGAGTATATAAGAGGAAGTTTGAAAGTGGCGCCAGTGACAGAAAAGTTGAAAGGAAATCGTTTGGCTTGGTATGGGCATGTGATGAGAAGGGACGAAACGCATGTGACTCAAAGAGTGATGAATATACATGTTGATGGATGGAGAGGGAGAGGAAGGCCGAAGAAAAGATGAATGGAATGTGTAAAGAATGATATGAAAGAGAAGGGAGTGAATGATAGTGTGACGGTTGACAGGGGAGAATGGAAGAAGAAAACATGTTGCGCCGACCCCAAGTAACATGGGATAAGGGCAGGAAGATGATGATATTGATACTGATTTTTTAATGTTAATTCAAGTTCTAATAATTGTATTTTTAAAGCCCGAGGCAGAATAAATAGGACAGTTTCTTTTCTACTTCTGGTTGCCTTTTTTTTCTATTCTGTGAACCGCATTAAGATTTTCATATACAAATAGAAAGATAAACCTTATGCATAAACCGCAATCCATTATTTTCCAATAATAAGTCTGTAATAGGTGCCTCTTAATGGTATAGAATGGAACGCTTCGTGCGCGAGTCCGACTCGCACTTGGCCGGTTTTTTTTTCTTTATGGCGCCTTCAAGCACAATTTAGATTATTTAAAAAAAAATGTATCCTTTGATAGCTTTGTGTTGTTTTGCCAGGTTTTGCCCTTAAAACGATCTAATGAGATATAATTGATCAAAATCGGTCAAGTCGTTGCGTAGTTAAGACAGTTTAAAAACGTCGATATTCATCACTAATCGCAGCGAAAATTTGCCCTATTTCAGTGCGTTACGAGGTGTATAAGATCCCATATTTTGTTTTGCTAATAATTCCTAAACTAGCCATCAGATCCCGGGGCGACGGTGGATTAGGGTTCATCAATTCACTGTCTATATCAATAAGGACCAAAATTCTCATTTATCTTTGATTTCGCGCCAGAAAATGGATTTTAGTCTGTAAAAGGAGGTGGGGTCTAATAGACCGCGTGTCGCCCTAACGTCTGGTCACGGTACGGGCCGATTATACCTCGTGCCGCAGGAACGGAAAGTATGCAAAAATTGGTGCCGCAGCTAACGTGTTAACCAGTAAACTGGGTTGTGAAGGTCAGATAGACAGTAGCTCCATGTAAAATATTGGTATTCAGCTGCATCCGGTTAGACTGGAAGCCGACCCCAACATAGTTGGGAAAAGGCTAGGCATATTGGTTTTTATCAAACTGCAAAATTGTGTAGAAGGAAGTTCGAGTCGTTCGAGATCAGGAGAATGGTAAATTTTCATATATTTTCTTAAATAACTTTAAAACAATATATTTCAAAATTATTAAAAAAATCTATTTGAGGCCCTCACAGTGAGCCCTTTCATTTGATATGTCAGACGGTACAGTTTGCAAAACTTTTTTGTTTTTCTTATTTGCCCTCAAAAGTGACCCCATAGTTAAAATTCCTTTATACAGGGTTATTGGTAAAACACCAGCAACCTCTTAAGGGGTCATTGTACTCATCATTATGAACAACTTTTACTATGGGACCAATCCTGAAATCGCGAAAAAAAAAATCTGCTGTTCAGTACATTATGTTAGCTTAATTTGTCAAAATATACTGAACAGCTGATTTTTTTTCGCGATTTCAGGTTTGGTCCCATAGTAAAAGTTGTTCATAATGGTGAGTACAACAGGTTGTTGATGTTTTACCAAGAACCCTGTATTCACACGTCCGTATTTGGGTCACAGAAATACATACGTGTACCAAATTTCAACTTATCGGTCCATTAGATTCGGAGCAAATTAGCTGTGACAGACGGATAGACAGACAGATACACGAGTGTTCCTATAAGGGTTCCATTTTTCCTTTTCGAGGTACGGAACCCAAATACTGGTATTCAGCTGCATCCGGTTAGACTGGAAGCCGATCCCAACATAGTTCGGAAAAGGCTAAGCTGATGATGATGATGAGTGAGTCAAAATCAAAATCAAAAGTCATTTATTCAAACTAGGCTGAGAATCAGCACTTTTCGAACGTCAAAATTACATAAGTCAGTCCCCCAAAACGCCCACCCTTCACTACTTCCTAGTGCTTTAGCTGGGGAGAGGAAGTGGCGCAACAAACTCCTCAGCAACACAGCTGTCTGTTCAGTTAAGAAAATTGAATCTATACAACACTGCGCATAATAATTTAGGTACATTACGCAACACAAAACATTAAATTAAATTATTTGCTGTAAGCTAGCACACGCCAATATACCAAAAAAGTAAATCAAAAACTATACTCAAGCACAAATAAAAATACAAAACTAAAAACGTAAGCAGAACTTTATACCTAAATAAAGGCCTCCAGTAATAAAGGATGTGCCCACTTACATATATCCGTATATGAAGCCGAAACTCGAACTTACAAATGATAAACTAGAACTATCGAAGTAAAATAAACAAAATAAGAGTTAATTACTAATAACAATAACAAAACCAAGGTCAGCAAGACGACCAGTCACCACAAGCAGCACCCGTTCACGGACATAATGCAAAGGAGGGAAGGAGGCAACCCGGCCCCCAACGCTACCGCAAGCAGTGACATCTAAGGGAGCATGACGAACTTGCTGCCGGTTGCTCAGGCAAGAATAATATGATCAATTGTCGAGGTCACTAGCTAATCACATATTGCAATACCACTCATAAAAAACATTGTAATGAGTAGATTATGTCAATGATAAATAGAAATAAAATTAAAATAAATTGACTTTTACAGTCAAAGAAAATAAATAATTATATGAACTCATATAACCTGTCAGAAGATAAGCTAATTCTGGAGAAAGAACATAAACATTGTCTTGAGTTAATAACATTCTTATCGTTTAAATAGTCGTTGATAGAATAAAGTGTAATAAGCTGTTGTGTTTATTTCCCAGCGCACTGTGTTTGTTTGTGAAAACAAGCTATTTTGGTAGAACGAATACAGAACTGAAAATTCCTGATACTATATTTAAAATGTTTATCAGGATACGTGACGAAATAACTCTATTATGCAATATCATTTAAAATTCAGTAGGTACTCCGAAATGTTTGACGTCAGTATATGAGGAAGGAAACTCTTATCATTTTAATTAAATTAACCAATGTTACCCACTAATACCACAAATAATAAAATTATAGAAGTGTCTACCTAGCTAGCTGTTACAAAAATGATAGGTAAATGCACATTTTTTTCTGAAAATAATTTTATTTTATTTTATCTTAATGTGTTTGGGTGGCTTACAGCTAACAATACAAAAATTTGTAGTGAGGTAATCAACGTAAAGCCAACATACAAGCATAGTAACATATAACCATATACTCCACACATAACAAACAAGTTTGTGGTAATATTATAATTTATAAATATTATATTTTACATAAAGAAACGACATACACACTCACACACATCGGTTCACTCTCCTCCCTTGAGCCCTCAACACTCACACTCACACATACTTGAATAACACTAACACTAATATTAATATGCATTAGTAATGGTAATCGACACACTTTCACTCTTGTAAGTTTTAGTTTTACGAAATTTAAATTTTGGCCGATCACTGTCTCTTAAGATACAGGTTTCTTCCTAGTTTAAGAGACAGGGTTCATTATTTTTTGTATACATAGACCTTTTTTTTTTTTTTGTAAACTTAAATCTCCTGCTCACAGGCTATGTTTTATGCTTATTCTATTGTAGGTATTGATTTGTTCTGAACAGTGTCTGTGTGTATTTATTTTGGATAAATAAAGAAATTTATTATTATTATTATTATTTTTTTTTTTTTTTTTATTTTTACATTTCTCGGGACCCTGGGGTCCCGGACCTTTGGAAGGCGTACGAGGAGCCGAAGCCAACTCGCAGAGGCCCCTTAATTAATTTTAAATGATAAGGAGGCAACAACCGACGATTATCCCTGTATGCACTACGCAAGTGCACCCAAGGACAACCCCCGGTTGGTGCAGGACTATTGTTGTGTGTGGAAACAAAACATATTGGGCTATGGGTCTGGGTGGCTAATGTGGATTGGGTTACTTGAACTATGGAAGAACTACGAGTATGTCCCCTGCCTGACCAATGTTATATATTATACACGGATAAAATGGCAGGGGGTGACTTGCACACTCAATAATGGGCCCCCGGAAACGGCCGCAATACACATAGTGACGTAGCGATAAGGGGGTAACACTTCCTGAGGTGCTTGAGGAGTGGAGACGTATCCCACGGCTATCAGGACAATCCTGGAAGTACGGTCAAGATCCCTACCAGCACCTTACTGGAATACTTCCTTCCTCCGAGCACGTTTGCTCTTGCGAATCTCCACTCAAGCCGGCCAATAAAGGCAAGAAAGAGGTGGGAGCTCTGGCCCTCGTCAGTGTTCACTCCAGCCGGCCAATAAAGGCAAGCCAGAGACGAGGACAAGATTTCTCTCGGGAGATAGGGTCCGTGGGGTCGCTACTGTCCAACAGCTCGCCACATGCTGTCCTGCGGGTTTCTGTATCTCTCTTGGTCTGGCTCCTCATCCTAGACCCGTTCCGGCAAAGTAAACTCTACCGGCACAGACCTAAAGTTTGGAGCGCGCAGGCCCCACCACGACGTCAACGTAGAGATACAGCGGTAGGGTTATTATTATTATTATTACATGTATGACACGTCAGAAGCTAGGTGAATGGTTCAAATTGGTCGTTTGCTATGGAAAAGAGCTGGCAAGAAACTCCACGGTTACTATTTAAAAAATAATTGTTTTTTACATTGTTTTCCCCTAACGAAGATTTCCCCTTACAATGGTGAGACTGCGCACATGTAGGTCATGCGTACGCGCATAGTCGCCGATAAGATGGCGCACGCCATTTATGACCTACTGCCGTTGAGTCATTAAAATTTGATGTGGGTCTATTACGTGCGTTCTGCAAATAAATTAATTAATAATGTATTAACAATAAATGTAGGTACCTAGTTTTAGTTGTTCTTAGCAAGGATTGGTCATACAGTCTTTGTATGAGATGACTAAGGAGGATGGGCAATACCGTCCTTACGTGTTTCTGTTTACCACGATCTTCCTGCTCTTGTCCGATGTTACGTGGGGTCGGCGCAACACGTTTTCTCTTTCCATTCTCTCCTGTCTCCCCATATCATTCCTCACACAATCCATCCATCTGTTCTTTGTTCTTCCTCTCCCTCTCCATCCATCAACATTTATAATCATCACTCTTTTAGTCAAATGTGAAATAAGGGAAATATTTACAATTAAATATTTCGCTACATTTATTTCATTAGAAAGTCAACAGGATCAATACCCTCTTGACATAATAATGTACGTTTTTTTTTTTTAAATAAAGTAGTGACCTCTACCCCTGCTCCGCACGGTTTTTATGAGTTGATAAAACATGGAGGTTTCTTTATTATACAAGGTGATTTTTTCAAGTGGGCGTGGACGGCCTAATTCGAAACTATGAGAAATAGCGAAAAGAACGCAAAGGAGTCTCGGGCTCGATTTTGATGAAAACTAAAACTGCATCACTGGATTTTAGAAAAATCAATATCATATATATATATATATATGCTGTGGATAACGTTGTGAGTTTCACATTTATATAATATCTTTGTTTATATTACTTGCGCAGATATAATGTGTTACTGTTTGTTTGTCCCAAATAAATAAATAAATAAATCAAGGTTTAATATGAAGTAAGAAGTAGAAGTAGCGGCGGAAGTATAATAACCTTATCAGTAACTTTATTTTCGAACCGTTAAAAACCATAAAAAAACCTTTACTTAAAAACCTTCCGGAATAAATTGTCAAAATATTGATGAAAACCGCTTCAAAATCCGTTGCGTAGTTTAGAAGAACAATGCGGTCACACAGACAGGCACGAGAAGAGACTTTAATTTATAATATTATTTAAATATGTCTCTGGCATAAAGATAAATATAAAGAAATACGTCTAAGGTCAGACAGACTTTCTTAGCTAGGAAATGAGGCGGCGGGTTTACGGATGAGTGCTAACGCGCCACAAGCGGCAGAAGAGGACGCCGTGGAGTTCTAGTGGGTTGGAGTTCCACAGAGCTGCACTATGTCCCCGTGGTAGTGCAGTATGAGCAATTCTCCACGCAAAAAAGAATACTATGAAATGCTAGGAAATGCTGGCACCATCTAGTTAAAAAAAATATATTGAACTGACGAAAATTGACGTGTGAAAGTGTCTTAAAAGATCTACTTAAGGCTGATTTAGTCACTAATAAACTTTTATCCGAAGAATAAATATGATAGTTTAACATATTTTCTATACAAATGCTGTCAAAAAGCCATATTTATTCCATAAATAAATATCATTCCATCTTTTCATATTACATCATAATTTCAATGTGATAATGTACCTACATTATCCAAAAACCCACATGCTTATTAAAATGGGTAACTCCCAGAATTATCCCTTTCTGATTTCAATCACTAGATTTCCCTCATCTGGGGATTTCTTAGAGTTTGTCGAGATTACTATAAATTTGAAGAAGTGTTTGTAAATATCGTTGTTATTGTGTTGCTAGGTTATCTATGGTACTAACTACCGACCTTTAGATAGTGCGCGATTCCTGTCCGGTTTCAATAAATAGAATAGGGATGATGACTAAAAAATGTTTTTTTGTCCGTCATGTAGATTATTGAAATATATTGGACACGTATTTTTTCTTTTTGTACGTAATCAAAAGATTACGGCGATACATTGAGTTAAAATGTGGCATGACGTCACGTCTTCGTAGATTTTACACGTAGAAGTGACGTAGCAAGCCCCCACTCCCGAACTTTAATGCGTGTTATCTAAGTCATTTTTTATTAATATGATAAAGCAAAAAATACGTGTCTAATATGTTTTTATTATCTGACTGACGGACTAATTAGAATTTCTTTTTTTTACCCAGGCATCATCCCTATTGTAGAACTGAAGATATAGTAAGTAGTTACTACTGTGAGCAGTGGTGGCCTAGTGCTAACGACCGCGACTTACGAGTTGTAGGTCGTGGGTTCGAACCCCGACAGGCGCTTTACTTTGTGTAAATAATTTCATCACCACTGCTCTCAAATAAATTAAATAAATAATAAATAAATTATTTTATTTTCAGGCATTGTACAAGCACACATTTCACCCATATTATATATTTCAAAACGGTGAAGGATAACATCGTGAGGAAACCGGCATGTCCTAGAACCAAAACTTCGAAGACATGTGACATCTACCAACCCACACTGGGCCCCAGTGGAGGATTACAGCCCACTCCCTCTCACAGAGAGGAGACCTGTGTCGCAGCAGTAGGAACTGATTATGTTATGTTTTATAATGGAGTATTACTAAGACACTATTTATATTATAATTCACTAAAATATTAACAAAAAATAATAAACTAATTCTACTAAGGATATGTCCTTAACCTATTTCACATTGATGTTTACCCAGTCTTATCAGTAGTTCTTGGGATAAATCCGGGATGGAACAAACTTAACATTTTAGTTGAAAAACATGTTCTCCCATACATTCCAACTACTAATGTAAGTGTGTACGCACAGTGTTGAGATATTTATTATTATTATTGATTTGACCATAGACTTTTTGTATGTTTTCTTGTAATCTATAGGTATAGAACTAATTACAGTATTTTTTTTTTTCTAAATTTTAGGTACGGTGAATTCGGAGATAAGGGGGAATGGTAAAATTTTGTCTATTTTCTTAAATAACTTCAAAACAATTTATTTTAAAATTATAAAAAAATATATATTTGAGACTCTCACTGCAAGCCCTTTCATTTGATAAGCCACACGGTACAGTTTGCAAAACTTTTTTTTTCTTATTTGCCCCCAAAATCTGACCCCCACATTTCTTTACGTTACTCGTCCGTGTTTGGATCACAGAAATTCACACGTGTACAAAATTTTAACTTAATCGGTCAATTAGTTTGGGAGCAAATTGGCTGTGACAGACACACGAGTGATCTTATAAGGGTTCCGTTTTTCTTTTTTAGGTACAGAACCCTAAAAACCTGTAATGAATATTAAACCTACCCACAATATATTTTGAAATACTTACATACATATTGTAGACTCACTTAACACTAATAACTAACTAACTTACTATAAAAATCTTGTATTCATTAATTCGATGACACACAACGCACTACCTATACCGCTGGACCTAAAATCATGAAATTTTTCACAAGAGTTCCTTATACAGGGAGTATCAGAAAGGTGTGGTCATATTTAAAGGTCTATCGTCCCTAATCGAAAACAAATTATCAGCTGTTCCGTAAAAAACTTCAATACCTACTCGACCTAAATGTATGGGACAGCTGATAATTTTTTCTCGATTACGATGTTGGTCCCATGGAGATAGTTGTTCAGTTTGATGGTCTGTACCACACCCTTAATTTAGACCACACCTTTCTGATACATCCACATACAGGGTTATTGATAAAACACCAACAACCTCTTAAGGGGTCATTGTACTCATCATTATGAACAACTTTTACTATGGGACCAAACCAGAAATCGCAAAAAAAAATACATTTTGACGAATTATGCGAACATAAATGTACGGTACAGCTGATTTTTTTTTCGCGATTTCAGGTTTGGTTCCATAGTAAAAGTTGTTCATAATGATGAGTACAATGACCCCTTAAGAGGTTGTTGGTGTTTTACCAATAACCCTGTATAGCGAAAGTGAATACTAAGGAAGGATTCTAGAAAATTCAACTCCTAAAGGGGTCAATAGAGGAAGAAAGTTTGCATAGAAGTTAGTAATTATGGCCGATAATAAATTCCATCGCGCACTCCACAGTTGAACATAGATCTCTCCAATTCCACGTCATTCACCTCGACTCTCAGCAACTCTCATCCAGGCTACCAGCTACCCTTCGAAGATCGTCGCTCCACCTAGCCTGAGGGCGTCCTACCTTACGTTTGCCGATTCGCGGTCTCCACTCAAGAACATGTCTACCCCAACGGCCATCGGTTCTATGGCTAATATGGCCGGCTCATTGCAACTTCAGCTTGCTTATACTGTCAACTATGTCGACAACTTTCATGGCTCTCTGACATTACACGTCGTACCGGATTCTATCTCTCAGATACGGCTTGAACTAAAATAAATTCTATCTACCTAGCGCAGGGCTGCCAACCTAACAGAACAGCTCCCCACCCCCTATGACGTCATCCCCCCCACTGCCCAATTTCCTGGCTCGCCTAGTGTCAGTTATAATAAACTAGAATTGCACTTTTATAGCCTTGCCATTCGAGTGGTCACCGAGCCCTGTTTACTTAATTTTTATTACGTCTTATCATTGGCTGTGTCGAATTGTGGAATTGGGAGTGTCAAAATTATATGTTGTATGATGTTTAGTAAATAAATTTTAGGTATTGGGTTGAAAAGTCTAATGTATTGTTTTTTTTTTTTTATGTGAAAACGACTTTTCGCTCGGTGTACTGATGTTTCTGACCGATAAAAACATGTAAGATTTCAACCGCTAATAACTATGAGACTTATAATGCTAGAGTAGTGGTTGCACATTCAAAATATAGGTCATATTTATAACAATTTTAAGGCCGGAGATAATTTGCATGTGACGTCACACTGCGAGTGCACGCGCATTCGCGCGACCCTCTACTTTTCACTATGTGTCGAAATATCAATTCGTCTAACGCAAAAACATGTTTAGCTAGATCAGTTATTCTGGTGTCTTTGTCAAGTGTTGATAAAGCACTACCAGGACCTAAAGCGAAACAACAGAAATATTGGAAAAAAATAGGGTTAAAAAATAATATAAAGTTGACCATAGCAAAATAATGGCAGATGGGGTCTCCTATCAGCCGTAAATTTCTTCAGAAATGAAAAAAACCGCAATCAAAGAAAGCTGGCATCAAAAGGAGTTCAATGAGCCTAAAAAATCTAGTGCCGAGCAAATTCAATAGCTACGGCAGTGTCAGAAACTGTAAGAAAAGCTGTTGAAAATAGCAAGAAAGTTTAAGATGTCGTCTAATATCGGCCGTAAATCTGCTCAGAAATGAAAAATGTCATGATCCGTGAAAGCTTACTTTATAAGGAATGCAATGAGCCTACTAAGTCTAGTGTCGAGCAAATACAATGGCTACGGCAGTATCGGAAACCGTAGTAAAATTTCAATCTGTTTTCACGAAAAGGAACTGCGCGGACTCGAACTGCACCTACCACATATTTTTTTTTTTTTTTTTGTTTAGTTAAATAAAATTGTTTAGTCATCTTTTTGGGTGCAATAAAATAACCTTGCCGAAACTTTAAATGATTTTATTTCTGTAAGTAGGTTTGTAAAACCACTTTTACACGTCAATCATATTTTAAAAACTAGTTGATCGTCCTTTCCTATCCGTCTATCCTGAGAAGAAATACCGATACAGAGTCACTGGGGTAGGGTCTCAATTAGCTTATCAATTATTTTCCTTA
Source organism: Dicycla oo (assembly GCA_948252095.1). Lineage (NCBI taxonomy): Eukaryota > Metazoa > Arthropoda > Insecta > Lepidoptera > Noctuidae > Dicycla > Dicycla oo. The sequence continues at coordinate 18,349,279 of OX411736.1, read as the reverse complement.
ACTGGTAGCTACTACGCTTTTGTGGGTACTTAATCTCGTAAATTAAATAAACTTTGTCAGATAAAGTACGCGACACAAACTTTGTATTCCTAGATTCAGGACAGCTCTTCTGCGTAAAAGTATACAACTTATAATTTAAATAACGCACAACCTCTTAAGAGGTCATTGTACTCATCATTATGATCAACTTTTACTATGAGACCGACCCTGAATGGCGAAAAAAAATCAGCTCTTGCCTAATATTTGACGAGTTCTGCGAACATAAATCTAGGGAACATCAGTTTTTTTTTTTTGCGCTTTCAGGTTTGGTCCATAGTAAAAGTTGTTCATAATGATGAGTACAATGACCCCTTAAGAGATTGTGCGTTATATAACCTTGTAGCCCAGTACAAATCGACACTAACAAAAGCTAAAATCGCAAAGCATGATGTAGTTCTGATTTATTGGTATATATATTGTATAGACCAGTTATGGTAGTGTTAATCCAAAGCAACTTCGAAAAACTTGCGCCCGCGGCGCATCGCGCGGAAAACAACCAGCTCCAGCAAGAAAAACTTTTTAGCAAAAAATAAAACCGACTTCTAAAACGAAACACTACAAAGTGAAAAATAACTTTAATTTCGGAAGTCGGTGTCTTTCGTTTTGTATTTTCGTTTTTGCCACCGACTTCCGAAATTAAAGTTATTTTTCACTTTGTAGTGTTTTGTTTTAGAAGTCGGTTTTATTTTTTGCTAAAAAGTTTTTATTTTTCACTTTTTAGTTGTGGAACCTACCCCACACAAATTCGAATACATAATTGAGCACAATAATTGTAGATATAGCCATGTAAATAACAGTGATAGGAAGTTATTAAAACATCATCACATCATCCATATAAAATAAGTGGGAAATATACGCATTATTGAAGCTAACTCAAAAACTCCCCAAGCAAAGTTAATAAAATTTATATGGGACCACCTCGGAGGTATACCCTTTCAAACAAAAAAAGAATTTTCCAAATCGGTCCATCTGTCTTTGAGTAATCGCGTAACAAACATACAAAAAAAAAAAATAACAAAAAAAAATACAGACGAATTGAGAACCTCCTCCTTTTGGAAGTCGGTTAAAAATAATCTGTAAAATGGACAGAACTGCAGATGAAGCCGCTCAAGTGGTTGCTCGGGCAGTGTGATGTTGTTCGGCAACTGAATTTATGCAGTCTTTCTGTTCGCCGAGTGTTCTAACGGTCCAAGAGTCTGGTGGCTATATCCGAAGACGTGGACCTGGCAGACAACGCTGCACATCTGAAAGACACGATTGTTTCACTGTGCAAGTGCAACAACGGCTCCGATCAGTACGCAGAACTTCTGTTATAAGCGTCTCCACGGTTAGGAGAAGGTTACGGGAGAGGAAAATTGCCGTCCACAGAGCTGCTATAGGCCCAAAATTTATTGTGCCAGATGTTGCCAATATGCCATCTTCGAAGGGCCATAGCTTAGTCCCTATAGGGTTTGTAGAGCTGCGGTTGGGGTTTAATTGTTGCAAATTTAATTATCTTTAAAAACAGTCCTGATTTTTGTTACTTAGAGGAAACAGTGAAAAAAGTTCCAAAATTTCGCAGTTTTTCGAAGTTGTAAATTTGGATTAACACTACACTAATTGGTCCATACAAGATACTAAAAAAACAGAACTATATAAAGCTTCGCGACTTTAATGTTTATTTCTACTGACTGGGCTATTTATTATATATTATGTAATTTTCTGTATGGCGCCAATCCTTTTTATTACGTTGCCAAAATACTGGAGGGAATATATAATACCACGGAAACAATAAGAAGTTGGTTAAAAATCCTTCTGTTAGAGAAAACCGCACAGCACTGACGAATTTCTCAAGGTAGCCCGCGAAATTCGAATTTTCTTACGTTTTTTGCAATTTACAAGTTGGTATTAGATTATACGTAGATCAAAATATAATTTGCGGCCGTACCAAGTATCTATTTACATAATTAGAATCATTAAAGTGATCAATACAACTCTTTAAGACCAGGTAATCCTAATGAATGACTATTTCATGAAATCTTGACATTTCAGGATTATACTAACTTAAGGAGTTGTATTACTGATTCTAATTATTATAATTCTGTAAATACATATATGTTACGGCCGCAAATCATACTTTATTTAACATACAACTTAATACTGACTTGCAAATTGCAAAAAACGTAAGAAAATTCGAAATTCGCGGGCTACTCTGACGCTTCCCCCTTATCTAATTTATGTATTCCTAATTATTTTGACAAATTCATTGACAAATTTTCTTATCTATGGTGACACTATTCTATAATACATTTTAATTTTTTAATTTTGTTTTGGATTAGTATTTTTTTGAATAATGGATACATTTATAATTATTTGATGTTTATGTATTTATATTAATGTACGCCGTTAAGGCAAAACTTGACTATCATACAAAAATCGAAGATGGAAATATCACATTGTACTGGGATCGATCCATCATCACTGACAGGACTATAGTTGCCAATAAGCCTGACATAGTGGTGGTGGATCGAATAGAGCGGCGCGCAATGATTATTGACATAACGGTCCCGCATGACGGGAACCTCGTGAAAGCCGAGACAGATTAACAAATCTTGGCTCACGAGGTTGTCGACATGTGGGATGTGGACTCAGCAATCATTGTGCCGATAGTCGTAACGGCCAATGGCTTAATTGCCAAGAGCCTCGACCAACACCTAAGAAGGCTCTCGTTGGGCAACTGGATTAAGGGCTTGATTCAGAGAGCGGTACTTCTGGACACGGCTCGCATTTTCTGGAAGTTACTCTCTCTAACTCTAGTAACTTGGATCCTGTTCTCGATAACGGTGGGCTACTATTGCAATGTGTGTGTATACTCTATTTTGGACAAATTAATTATCTTTATCTTTATATTTGTAATATCGTCTATCTTCTTCAATTAGGTAATCACGGTTAATGGTTATTTACAATTAAGTAACATATAAGAAATGACACACATTCGTAGATTTTCAAACTAACTGACAACGTATTCGTTTACATAAGGTGATTTGCAGATGCCTAGGAACTTTGTTACTATGTACTTTACCTAACTGCTCCCCAATTACGTGGTTTTTTTTATGTCCGTTCTTGCTTGAGATAATCAATTAATCATCTCATTATTTGACATGTTTGACCTACAATTGTAATTTCAACTCTTTATTAGTGGTTTTTGTAGACATAGTTATTCAGATTTGTTAGTGTAGCTGTAATGGCAATCATGTCATTTGGTTTCAATAGGTTTTTATTTTTATTATTGTACCTACTAGCTAGAACATAACTTTATGGCCGTCCACTGTCTTTTAAGAAACAGGTATACCCTAGTTTAAGAGACAGGGTATCAGAAATTGTCAACAGATGTACCGTGTAATTACATCACCATGTTCTACCATAATAATGTAGTTACATAACTTTATATATCTTGATTGTTACTATTTTAAGTTTTGTTTTTCTCATCATCTGTACTTTCAAGATCAACAAACAATTTATTATTATTATTATTATTAGCTTTTGCCCGCAGCTTCGCCTGCGTGGAGGCCGGGATAGAATGTATCCTATGTCCAAATCCACGTCATACTCTACCCATGTGCCTAAGGAGATGGTTCAAAATGTATGGACCTTGGGCCAGATACGTGTACACTATACATAACAATAGGGAAATATATTTAAAACAGTTCTCAACTATCCAATTACTTTAAAATGGCTTTTTTTGCTGGTAAACCACAATTAATTACACTTGAAATTGCAACACACAACAAAAACGCGTCATGGGGGTAAATAGAGACTCACTACCTGCGTCTGTCCAGAAAGCATACAACCCGAATCTCTTCAAATTTAGAGTAAACAGGCTTCTTCTGGGTAAGCTCACTCCATCGTAGACTTTGTCTCTGTCACCTCTGACCTAGACTAAAGTCAAGAGCAAACCCATCTCAAATAATAAAAAGATGGAAGAAAAAGACATATTGGACCGAACCCAAGTAAATTGGGACAAGGGCAGGAGAATGATGACGATTTTGATTTTTGTACCATCGCATAATTAATAATCCTGCTATAACCTAACCCTAGCTTATACATACTCGTTTAATAAGGAACAACTGATACCGAAGTCACTTTTTGATAAAAAAAGTTGATGTTACTTTTGTATAAATTCACTGATAATAACTTTTAACAACATTGTTAAACATCAATTTTAATACTATGTACATACAAGATATGTATGCTAAGTAGTTGGACTTCTATTCGAAACTTCCTAGCTGTGGACAAATAATTGGACCGTGTTATGCAGAAAGCAGCCATGTCGGGAAAACTACAAACCGAGTTATAAGCATTTTCCTGTCGATGGTGGCATCATGGATGTATGGACAAGGCTGAATTTGACGGCTCATATCTCCGTGATAAATAGAGATATCGGCATGGCTGTTTTTGCAAAAAATCTTGTATGTCGAAATTAGTATGGCTGTGTTTATAACTATTTTTGGAAAAAGTGCCATATGGCTGCTTTCTGCATAACTAGATCCAATTAGGAACGAGTAAAATGACTTCATTTATTAAACAATATCAGAATTTATTTAATGAAATTAACAATACTTATTAAATAGACTTTACCACAGCATATAAAACTAATCATTAATATATTGCAGGACGACCCTTGCTTTTACTGCTCTGCAGCAACGGGGCATGAAATTCATTAAATTTTTACATGTTTTAACAGAAATAGTGCTCCAAGATTCGACAAAGGCATCATAGATCGTCATCCTCTGTCTAGCCTTTTCCCAACTATGTTGGGGTCGACTTCCAGTCTAACGGATGCAGCTGAATATCAATATTTTACGTGGAGCGACTGCCTATCTGACCTCCACAACGCAGTTACTGGGTAATCCGATACCCCTTGGTAAGACTGGTTGTCAAACTTTCGGGCTTCTGACGACCCGTAACGACTGTTAAAGATCCACGAATGACAGCCGGGACCAACGGCTTAACGTGCTTTCCGAGGCACGGAGGGGTTTTGTATGTAAAGATCCCACCTCGGACCAACCGCGGCAAGCGTAGCCTAATCGCTCGACCCGTGTGGTTGTTATTACTTAGTCACGAGCATATAATGAAGATACTATTTTATGTGGTTCAAAATGTTTTATCTGTAAGTTGATACAAAAGTAAAAGCAACTTGTTTATCCAAAATAAATTACTTCGTTATCTGTTGTTCCTAATTATATGTCAATACTCAATACTTTAATGCATTCCATAATGTGTACATATAACAGTTGCTATGTTAAAACATCGAATCAATTATGAGCCCTGTCGAGCACAGCAAAGTAAATTTTTAATACTCGTAGGAGAGAACCAGCCCCACCAAAACACAGCGTGTCTTTTTACCGCTAAAAGGAGTCGTTTCGCTCAAACTCCTACTTTTCGGGGTATATGTACGAGTATATCTGTTCCTGTAACTGATCGGCTTGAGCTCCTAGGCATGGAGTTGACATCTGGTCTCAACTTCGGCGCCACCATCGAGTACAAGGCCCAAACAATGGGCAAGAAGCTGGGCATCCTAAATAGGGTGAAGCGATACTTTACGCCTGGACAGCTTTTAACCTTTTACAAAGCGCAAGTCCCATCCTGCATGGAGTATTGCAGTCACCTTTGGGATGGATCAGCTAAGTATCAACTAGCCGCGCTTGACTCGGTGGAACGCAGAGCTAAGAGGCTCATTGGTGACGTAAAACTGGTGGATGCCAAGCTTCATAGCTTGGCTCATCGCCGCAAGGTTGCCTGCTTGTCGGTCTTCTACAGATTGTACTTCGGTGAGTGTGCTCAAGAACTCCACAAGCTCATTCCCCCGGCCCCCTTCTACCATCGGACATCTAGACGCACTGCCAGTTACCATCCCTACCTAGTTGCTATTCCACCAATTCGCACTAAGCGTTTCCAAATGCCTTTTATAATGCGCACAGCAAAAGAGTGGAACTTACTACCTGCGTCAGTGTTTCCGAGCGCATACAACCCTAATCTCTTCAAAGTGAGAGTCAACAAGCTTCTTCTAGGTAAGCTTACTCTATCGTCGACTCTGTCTCTGTCGCCTCTAACCTAGACTAGAGTCACGAGCAACCCCTCTTAAATAAAAAATAAAAAAATACAAGAGAGGATGAATGTGCTTTTTGTTAAGAGAAAAATAAATATTAAATTAAAATAGTATCATTAATAAAATAGCACCTGTATATAAATGGGAAAGTTTGTTTGTTTTTTTGTTACGCTTTCACGCTAAAACGGCTGAACGGATATTTTTTTATCCCGATATTCCCACGGGATCGAGATTTATATTATATATATCTATAGAAACCACCAGGTGCAGCTTTTATATTATAAATGTGAAAGTTTGTATGTTTGTTACTCAACCACTCAAAAATCGCTGAACGTATTTGGATAAAATTTGGCACAAAGATAGACTATGACCTGGGTTATGATATAGAATTATTTTTATTCCGTTAGTGCGATCTCCTGGAATATTTCCCGATAAATAATAAAACTAGAAAATGATAAACCAATTAGAACTTAAACCTTGAATACGCAAAGTGGTATCCAAGTGAATTTAAGTTTTGTAAACCTAAAACAGTTTAAATACTGTCCAATGGTTTAAAATCAACTATCCATTATTCTTCAATTTTAAATTCGTCGACACGGAGTAAGTAGGTAGATCGACCGTCGATAAACAAAGATGCAGCTTAATTTTGTCGGTAGAAAAACAGACGAAAGACATCTTATTATTTTGGAGATTCTGACTAAAATTATATTGGGTCAGCAGCTAATTTTAACAAACTGCGACCGGAAACCAAGTTATTCCAGACCGAATCTTTTGCATTAGTCATTTCCTGAAAACCACATTCCTCGTCTAAATAGGATTCATCCCTAATTCATAAAACTTGATATTTCCAAAACAAGTTTTACCTAAATTCTACCTGTCTCTTTTCGTTTTCAATTCAATGAAGAGAGAAGGCAATAGTCCCACTGTAGTTCGATTCCCGACTCGAGCAGTTTTATTATTTTGGTTGTTTTGGAGTTTCTTAGTAGAAGCCTGGAGTCTGGATGTGTGCCTTTGTTGATGGCAATAGGCTCGCCTCCAATTACTAGGGACTTAAGCATAACTGGGGAAATGTGGGTGTACCATAGGAACGCTTTCTTGCGCCAATCCCAACGCTCCTGTGCCAGCCTAACCCAGGTTTTGTCATCCGCCCATCTCACCGCCGGACGACCGACATCTCGTCTTCCAGTCCTTGGACGCCATTCTGTCACAGCCTTACTCCACCTGTCATCTCTGCGCCTTGCCAGGTGTCCTGCCCAACTCCATTTGAGTTCCATAATACTCGTACGCTTTCCGTTATCGAAGACATTTGTACGTCTTCTGATTTCGACGTTTGGAAGTCGGTCTAATAGCCTCATAGGAAGTACACCTCTGCCTAACTCTTCAGAGTTTATGCTGTTATATTATGTTTAGGAAATTCTCAGTAATAGCCGCCTGTCTGGATTAGTGCCTGGAATCATACACTACTCATTGTGACTGTGATCTCCACATCTGCCTACCACTTCAGGGATTAAATGCGTGACGTTATACAAACATTTTGTTATCTAATTCTCAGACAAAAAGACCAAAACAACATTTTTTTTTGGCCGCCTACATGGCCCATTGCTGCGCAAAAGCCTTATTATTATTATATACAATATGTAACAAAAACCCTGCTGTTCCTTTAAACGTATGATTGTAGTCATGATAACAAACTACTTTTACTATGGGATCAAACCTGAAATAGAGAAAACAAAATCAGCTGTTCCCTACATTTTGACGAGTTATGCGAATATAAATGTAGGCAATAGCTGATTTTTGTTCGCGATGATAGCAAATATCAAGAGTACAATCATGTGTTTAAGTATCGGTCACTAATTACCAGTCACCCTTTATATATATACAGGGTTAAATTAAATTAACTAGCAAAACTGCACAGACGTGATGGGTATCGATATCTGAACACGACAAATTAAAAAGATTTGATTTTTTTTTTTGGGCCAATAACCGCTGGTAGTGTTGTTACTTGAAGTGTTGGTTGATAAAATCTGTTTTATCGATTTGAGATATCGATACCGATCACACAAGAAAGTGATTATTAAGTGACTACACTCGGGCGGCGGTTGAAGACTCAAAAAAAAACATCATTAAATTAATTATTTTTTTATTTTATGATGTTTAGATATACCCATCACGTCTGCGGAGTTTCACTAGCTAATTTAATATGACCTTGCATATACAGTTACCGGCCGTACATATTGCACATGGATTGAAAAGCACATGAAACAAGTACCTAATATGACACATCGAGCATTAGAAACAGTCTGTCGCTCACAATTACAAGTGACGAAGACGACTCTCTACAAAGCCCAACATTTTCTAAGTATCCCATGTGCAATATTTACGGCCGGTTACCACACAATCATCATCTTCTTAGCCTTTTCCCAACTATGTTGGAGTCGAATTCCAGTCTAACCGGATGCAGCTGAATCTTACACAGTATATATGTAGTAGAATCATTTGATAATCCGAATTTTCGCGAAAATCCTAGGGATATTGCAAAAACACGGATAATTAGGCAATGGTGAAACCATTTCTCAATTTTACTGAGAAAAGATAGGGTTCATGAGTCGCTCTAGTAACATTGAATATCCTTAACTGTAATTGGCTGGATTTTTGCTTACTGACCAAATGTTATTGTGATTGGTTCCTAGTTCTATCCTGTCAGCTTTGAAGCATTATATCATAGAGTTATGAAGAGTTAGAAATAACAATATCGATTTATAGGAACTTTACTTTGCTAGTAAGTAGGAACTCAAGTAATTAGCTTAGTCAAAGACCTAAATACTATTTTTAACCGACTACAAAAAGGAGGAGGTTCTCAATTCGTCTGTATGTTTTTTTTTTTGTAAGTTTGTTACGCGATTACTCAAAGAAGAATAGACCGATTTGGAAAATTCTTTTTTTATTTGAAAGGGTATACTTTCGAGGTAATCCCATATATATATTATTAATTTTGCTTTGGCAGTTTTTGAGTTAGCTTCAATAATGCGTATATTTACAACTTAGTTTATGTGGATGATGTGATGATGTTTTAATAACTTCCTATCACTGTTATTTACATAGCAGGTAGTGGTATTTGAATTTGTGTGGGGTAGGTACCACAACTAAAAAGTGAAAAATAAAAACTTTTTAGTAAAAACTAAAACTGACTTCCAAAACTTTAATTTCGGAAGTCGGTGGCAAAAAGCGAAATTAAAGTTATTTTTCACTTTGTAGTGTTTTGTTTTGGAAGTCGGTTTTATTTTTTGCTAAAAATTTTTTTTCTATATATCACATGTAAATTATTGTTCAATATTAAGCGAAACTTAAAAAGGTTACTAAGTCCATGAAAACAAACAACTTTTTCCAAGGAACCTTATTGTGTGGGGGGAAATGAGAAAAAATTTTGACCTTTTCATTCAAAGTGGTTATCAAAACGCATGCAAAACTTTTTTTTATTTTCTTATTTGCCCCCCAAAATTGACCCCACATTCAAAATTTATTAATGAACATTACACGTCCGTGCTTTGGTCACAGAAATACATACGTGTACCAAATTTCAACTTAATCGATCTATTAAATTGGAGCAAATTGACTGTGACAGACGGACAGACAGACTGACAGACACACGAGTATAAGTATTCCGTTTTTTTACTTTTGAGTTACGGAACCCTAAAATTACGTCTAACTAACTGCCTGAATAAACAACTAAAAGACGGCAGCCTGAAAAGCCTTCAGAAATGTAGACACGCAAATAAACTAACAAATACATATTTATACGAAATATAATGATTATGTAAGTACATAATATATAATATATATTCTATGTAGCAGATATATATACTGAGAAATGTTTTCGATATCATTAGACGAACAGATACAAGAAATAATTTATTATAATTTTGTACCAGCAGGAGGCGGTAATTTGGCAAAAAAAAAAAAAAACTTTTTTATTTATTTTCTGTTTTGTTTCCTAGTTTAGTGGAATACTTCGGCGTTACTTGGCTTTTTACCTGTCGATAGTAACATAAAACATAGGGAACTTTTTTCTACATCAGAAAAGTATGAGTAGGTACCTATTCCTAAAATATTTGACTACATTCGTTTTACAATGAATACTAGTCTAGTACATAGTCAGTTTGAAGTTTAAAAAATGTAGAGGCACAGTTATTAAGAAAAAATACAACATGAGACCTTGAAAACCCATGAACTTAAAATTCTAAAAAATACAACTAACAATTGAATGCAGATTTAAATTAATTAAACTTACAATACTGCCGTCATAAGAAAAAATGACGTATCTGACATTTATTTTAGAAAAAGAGTTATTTACATATTCAGAATCAGCAAAAAAATACGCTTCTATCAGTATTTTTACATTGGCGTAAACTTGACGAAAACCTTGTAATTCTTATTATTAAAAGACGCATCTGCCTTTGTATCTTATGGTTTAAATACTTAGGACCAAATATCGCCCGTGAACTTCTGAGATCTTCTATCTACATCATCATCTGCCTAGCCTTTTCCCAACTATGTTGGAGTCGGCTTCCAGTCTAACCGGATGCAGCTGAATACCAGTATTTTACATGGAGCGACTGCCTATCTGACCTCCACAACCCAGTTACTGGGTAATACGATACCCCTTGGTAAGACTGGTTGTCAGACTTTCGGGCTTCTGACGACCCGTAACGACTGTCAAAGATCCACGAATGACAGCCGGGACCAACGGCTTAACGTGCTTTCCGAGGCACGGAGGAGTCTCGGTATGTAAAGATGGTCACCCATCCACAGACCAACCCCGGCAAGCGTAGCTTAACCTAATGAATTGACCCGTGCGGCTGTTATTACTTAGCCACGAGCTCCTCTTATCTTCTATCTACCTACAAACAAATTTAACAGGAGGAACATAAAACTAATTTATTATTATAATTTTTTTGGAGAATTTTGGTAAACCAAGAAGTAGTTGGTTAGTATTACGTCTTTTATGAAATCTAAATTAAATGCAGTTTGTAGTTTTTTTTATTTTTTTTTATCGTATTTAGGAGCTTTCATTATAAAAAGTTTAGTGCAAAAATACTAGTTAGGAGGTGTCAGAAGTTCACGGGCGATATGTTTTTTCTCCATTTCAATACTTCTGGAGATACGTCCTTTTTCCTTACGGCGGCTGAATACACAAACCAGCTTCCACTGACACATTTCAATTAAACATACAATAATTATTAAATTGAACCTGCAAAACTTACTGATAAATAGCCAATAGGTATCGTTGACTCAGAGAATGAGTATATAAGCGCGCGTATTCCAAACTTGAATCATTCCAGTAGCGAACCTCGTTAAGTAAACAACATGGCCGCCAAAGTAGTCTTCTTACTCGCGCTCATCGCCGCAGTTGCACACGCGACTGACGACTGCACGTGTGAGCCTCCAACAGCGGAGGAGCACTCACTTCTTTGGGATTTCTTCAAAAAAATCTCATCCGATCGGGAGGATCTCAACGAGGACCCCTTGGATGTTGTTCTTCCTGGAGAGTTGTCCCCTCTCCTTGAATGCGGCTGCTCTGAGAAGACGGAAACAAGGAGAAAGCGCAAAACCCTGCCGGAGGTTAGTGAAGAATCCCAAGACAGCGACTACAGCGACAAATCAATTGACGGTCTCAGAACGCCGAAATGTCCTCATGGATACGTCTGGTTCGGCATCATGTGTGTGGATGAAAAGTTTTTGCTGGACAGGAAGTGAACGAACCAAAGTGATACCGAGGAACCCGGAGTGGTGTTGTTATGATCTCCAGTCTACCAGGTCAGGGTTAAACAGTTTATAATTTGAAAACACTGTTTTAAGTGTTCACGAATTAAATGCATTTAAATTGTGTAAATATATTTAGTTAAAACAAAATTAACTTATTGTTTAAAATGTGGATCCAGTGCAATGACAATACTCTAGGTATACATTATCATAGACGCGATTTTATACCAATATCGTCCTAACTTATGACAATACCAATACTAGTCGTTCTATTATCGTATCTAAGATGTCCCGACAGGGATGTGACATTCCAAGTATTAAAGTTTAGTTTAAGTATTTTTAAACAATAAAATATGTTTTAAAATAATGTGTACTATTTTTTCTCAATTATTACCAAATAACAATAAGAACTCAAAACACCCCTATTATATAAACACACACGCACACACACTAAAGGAAAAAAAATCAATAATTAACACATGTCATGTATTTTTTGCGATTTTTATGTCCAACATTTAATTTATTATACCCTAGTATAATAAAATAAATGTTGGACATAAAATTTATTGGACAATTAATGTGTTTGCTACAGTGATTAATTAATTATTATATACTTACTAATTTGTTTATTCAATTTCTAACCATTAAAATAACCATTTACTAATAGTAATCAAAATAAAAAATCCAAAAACAGTATTGTATTAGCATTCCAGAGTTTTGTTTATGACATCCATAGAATTGATGAGTCAACTTATATTGGGTAGCATAGGCACATACGTCATTAATTAAAGAGCGTCATTTAGACAGGAATCTAAGTAGGTATGGAGCAATAAATATAAGATTTTTCGACGATCTTTTAGCAAGTATTAAAAACTTAATACTTTAATAGAATGATGTAAAATGGCCGGTTGTATTTGTTGTACTATTTTACGTAGGTATGACACACAAAAATTCTACGAATGACCTCTTACACAGTAGTCATTGAGGCCTATTACTAAACTATGTTTTTGGTAGTATGAGTAATACTACCAATAAAAAGAAATGTTGCATCTAGGTACTATGTCGACAGACTACCATAGACTCATTGCAAACAAAACCTGTACAAGCTGCTTTTTTATTGGTTAGGGAGCTGCCACGATAGTGTTGTACTCATCATTATGAACAACTTTTACTACGGGACCAAACCTGAAATCGCGAACAAAAATCAGCTGTGCCCCACATTTTGACGAGTTATTCAAATATAAATGTAGGGAACAGATGAATCTTTTTTTTTTTGTGAAGAAAGTTACATAGACAGCTTATTTATTTTTAATATTATCTTTATGTACACTAGATTTTGCACACGGTTTCGTCCGCGTGGAGATCGGAAATTATCCTATGTCCTAATCCAGATCATGTTCTACCCATGTGCCAAATTTCATCCAAATCCGTTCAGCAGTTTTTGCGTAAAAGCGCAACAAACAAACAAACTCACTTTCGCGTTTATATTATTAAGTTAGGATTAGTAACAAATAAATGCAATCAGTTATTAGAATTAGACATGTGTACCGATAGGACAAATGTCATTTCTCATTTCCCCTTGTGATACTGGCCTTAGTAATCTGTAGGTGATTAACAATACAACTCACCATTTTGTATTTGTAATAAGTAATTAACAGTGATAAATTAAAATAAACCTCATTATCATTAGACGCCTAGGTTTTTTTTTTTTAATAATTGGGTTGTTAAGATCGAAGCTCACCTCGTTTATCAAAAACAAAATATTATATTAAGAAACCGTTTTCCAAATACTGGGAGTAAGTGTAAACAGTGGCAACGTTTTAAGGGGTTACTGTACTCATCATCATGAACAACTTTTACTATGGGACCAAACCTGATATCGCGAAAAAAAATCAGATGTTCAGTACATTTATGTTCGCATAATTCGTCAAAATGCAACTGAATTTTTTTCGCGATTCTAGGTTTGGTCCCATAGTAAAAGTTCTTAATAATTATGAGTACAATGTCCCCTAAAAAGGTTGACACTGTTTACAGTTACAGCCTGTATAAGATGATATAATAATAATAATAATATGTTTATTCATCAAAAATTACAGATAGTTACAGGAACCACAATGGGTAGTTAGATATACTTTTAATTAGGTTAGTTGTAAAATCTGTACTAAAACTTTCTCAAACTAGGTTACAACCTGTATTTTGAGAGACAGTGTCATATACAGGATGATTTTTAAAACATGCGACAAAATTTAAGGGGGTGTTCTACCCATCAATATGAACAACTTTTACTATGGGAGCAACTAAGAATTCGCAAAAAAAAAATTACCTTCCCATGTAAAAGCACATACCCGATTGGCCCATTATGTATAAAAAGGTCGAAATTTTTTTGCGAATTCCGAGTTGGTCCCATAGTAAAAGTTGTTCATATTGATGGGTAGAACACCCCCTTAAATTTTGTCGCATGTTTTAAAAATCACCCTGTATATTAAGGTGTTAAAAAATTAACTTTACAAACTTTAAGGAGTGCGAAAAAAAAATCTGCTGTTTCATACTAAAGTGTAATAAGTACCCACTTTTCTAAACTGTATGGGGCAGCTGTTTTTTTTTTTTTCGCAGTTGCAATGTTGGTCCCATAGTAAAAGTTGTTCAGTTCCAGTCTAAAGCACTTATATATATATATATAATAGTTTGTAAAATTAATTTTTAACACCTTATATAATAAATATTCAAAAGATATATGACTCATATATAGTTTAGTTTTTAAATCGCTACTTACTTAGGTATATATGCAAAATATTGAGATTTTCCCATGCGATCATAATGAGGAAAATAATAATATTATTCTGCACGTAAATTGGTCTAAATACGTAGTTGTACGGGTATACGTTGATGTAACAGGAAAAACGGGTAGGCAGAGATATGCTTACCTCTGTGGGGTTCCCAAGATCCAACCAAAAATCAGCTGTTCAGTACATTTGTGTTGGCGTAATTCGTCAAAATGTAGGAACAGCAGATTTTCTTTCGCGATTTCTGGTTTCGTCCCATAGTAAAAGTTGTTTGTAATGATGAGCACAATGACCTCTTTAAGAGGATAACGGTGAATAAAATTACACGCAGTAGGAAAATACTGTTGAAATGCATTTAAATAGAATACATACATTTAAATAGAATTAAAAACTTGCAGATAAGGTTACTAAAACTACTTATAGATAAAATCTCAGAAAACATTAAATAAAAATTATGATGAATTGTTCAAAATTTGTAAAATACTCCCGATCCATCAAAAAAATTAGTTAAATATCTTGGCTGAACAATTTAATAATCAAAGCCACAAACTCGATTATCTAAGAAGAAGGCACTTGCAGTTCCAATAGTAACAAACTACTTTGGTAAGCGCACAAGAAGGTTCGTAGTGCCCACGTTGGGAATGAGCTGCCCCAGGAACTGATAACGCATGTCAAGTCTAAGGACTTGCAACACAACTTAAAAAAGTTCTACAAAAACATTATCTCTCATTGTGTCCATAGTTCTGTAGTTCTATATTTGTAACTAACCTTACGTAGGAAAAAATAGCTTGTTTTTCAATTGTACGATTTCTGATCTCGATTGTAGGAAATGCAGGTGCCTGTATTGCTTTGTAGTTTACTTAGCAGAATTAAGTACTTAATTAAGTTTTAGCACAATATTATTTTTTTTTTTTTTTAATATCCAAATATGTAATACATTGTTAGACGAGACTACTGCCGACAAACTGCTGCAGTTTGGCAGACATTATGTTTGTTTTTTGTTTACACCGATTTTGGAATGAATAAAAAAAAGAAAATCTCTCACTAAACGTCACCTAGCTCACCATTAACAAAAGAAGGGTCTCTTTCTCCCATTGAAGAGATTTTACCCCTGACGGAAACAGCCCCTCTGTTTAAAGTTATAAGTTTAACGTGTATCGTATCTCCAAAACGACTGAACCGATTTCGATTTTTTTTTTACTTGAAGCCGTGCCTTATGTAACGTTAAGTTTTTTCAGAAGTTACGTTTATTCCACTTCTGAATTCTCTCTAGCATGACACACGATCTGATGACCATCAAAACTTTCTAGGAAATCAGTTTCCTAGAGTTTTCCGCAACGTTTAATTTTCCAATAGAGTCAAACTTGATACAACAGTCAAACTATGACTCCTGCTTACACTGTTAAGAAGTATGTTTGAAGATAATAAGGAAGCTAGTCATCTCATGTCGTGTCATGTAATTACTACATTCGACATTAATTAACTTCACGGGAAGGTGAACATCACTTGAACGCGATGTTTTAACACAAAGTACGTACCCCTTAAATGTTATAATCATCATCCGTCACTGCTTGGCACAGGTTTTATCAAAAGCCTGCTGCCTAGCCTTTTCCCAACTATGACTATATGGTCGGCTTCCAGTTTGACCGAATATAGCTGAATACTAGTATTTTACATAGAGCGACTCTCTATCTTACTTCCAAAATCTAATTAATCGGTAACTTGCATGTACAATGGTCCATTTGAAGGGCTAAGTGCGGAAACCAAACCCAATAACATAGAACATAGAACGATACCCCTTGATAAGACTAGTTGTCAGATTTTCGGGCTTCTGACTATCCGTAACGATTGTCAAAGATCCACGTATGACAGCCGTGCTTTCCGAGGCACGGAGACGTCTCGATATGTAATGGACCACGAGCCACGACCATAATCCACGAGCCAACTACTTCAAGCGTAGCTTAAACTTCGATCGACCCGTGTGTCTGTTATCATTTAGTCACGAGCCCCTAAGAAAGCCTATCCTCTGAAATGAGTGATTATGTTTCTTCTGTGGGAGCAGTAGACATCAGGCTAAATAAAGAACTACTGATCTCTAAAGACTAAAGAAGCTTTCTCCCAACTGTGTCAACAGATTTTTTTTGGAGATACCTACTTCGTACGCTCATTAATAGACTGACCTAACTAAAAAATCGCAATCATGACTTGTCTTACAAAATGGCATAATAATAATGAAATAATGTATTGTAGGAATAATTGATGAAGTGATTATTGATACAGACATGATATTTTCAAGAAATTTAGTTTAAACGAATTTCTTTGTATGCTTAACTCATTTTGGACCTTTGTCGTCCCGATTTGCACGAAAATATATATGTACGAAAATATATATGTTCCCTATGACATAATAATTCATTATTGCGGACGAAGTGTTTTCTGGAAAGTTGACCAAAATTGGTAATTGTCCGTTTTCATATCACCCATACTATTTTTTTTTTTTTTTTTTACTTTCTTTGAGTCTATTTTTGTATGGCTCCTGCAGCTATAAGTACATGTAACAGTTTGATAGGTCATAAGAAAAAATCTCAATTAATAAATTGATGTTCAAATAACTAAACATGACTGCAACACCAAATATGTACCAAGTACAAGATACATATCGTATAAGTGTACTTAACACTTTTGAACCAAACATTTAAAATTATAAAATTTGTTTTTTTTTTTCATGAAAAATGTCAATTATTATTATTGATATCAAAAGCATTTTTATATAAATGAGCTTCTACAATTATCAATTTTTTTATGTTAGTTTCTGATTGTTATTATGCTTAATTTCAGTATTAAGAATCTTTTTATTTATTTTTTTTTTAAGTTTATAATTCATCACTACTTCCATTTTTAATTACTGTTACTGGTCCGGCTGTGCCATGTCATAATGAACGTTACCACAGAGAATATATAGTCACTGAAGTAATGGACCACGAAGATACAGGCTGTGCCTAGTTTGCGGCCCACGGCTATTTCTACTTTGTATTGTTATAATTTAATTGTATTTTCTATGTCTGTATGTTACCTAACTTGTGTGTGTGTGTGTAAATAAATTATTCTTATTCTTAATTACCTTCCGCGAAGCACTGTTGTGCGCTTGGTCGAGTCGCTCGTCTGGGTCGTAGCTAGGCTCTTGATTGGCTGAATCATTTAGATGTGATTTAGAAGCCGGCTGCAACTTGTATTATGTAATTGCAATAAAAAAAGTGTGTGTCAGCTCCGACACATGACTGACTCCTTATGTACTATTGTCTTGAAATAATAGGTCTTTCTTTACCTATGAAATTGAAATTTGATACTGGCTGGTGTGAAGATCAATATCTATCATTCTATTTAGAATTCCAAATTCAAATTAATTTTATAATATAGCATGACATCGCATACTAAACTTCAATACCTACTTGACCAAATGTATAGGCCTAATAATTTTTTTTTTTTTTCATGATTACGATGTTGAACCACGAGAAAAAGTTGTTCAGTTTGATGGTAACTTCCACACCCTTAAGTTGGCGACACCCTTTCTCAGACACTCTATAGACACCACCGACATCTCAGGTGTATTTTTAAGCTCTCTGGTAAAAAAAAGTGTCGTGTCGAAGGTCGAAGGGACCTTTAAGGCCCTTTGCATTAATTGTTACTTTACCCTTGTCATAAACAGTTACGAGTATTCCTAACTGTTATTATTTTTGTGAACTTCTATGTATACAGGTGGATTTTTTGAGGAATTGCTAACTGTACCATTTTTTCCAAAACCTGTGAATGCATTTAGAATGCGGTTAGTGATTAATCAAAAAAATTAAGACAATCTTCTAGGAACGTTTTCGTGTTGCTACAACTGCCCTTATTGCCCCGCCTCAATAATCCTTGTGTTCCGACTGAACATCTCACTATCCACTTTTTTGTCGTGGACGTCATCAAGAATTTTGCTAATTTTTTTTTTTTTGTTTGGTTTTTTATTATGCGACAATTTCTTTATTTATGGTCCTTTAAATTAGCAATAGTAAAATAACAAACTTAGATCCTAACTTAACTAAAACTATTCACAAACTAAAATATGGCGTCGAAAAATTCATCCGCATCGCTGTCGACTGGTAATGAACCGAAGAGACTGACGGCATTACCCACGTTGTATGGCAATGCTTAGCCTCTGGCCAAGTAAAAGCCAGCCAGTTTAAAAGCTGAAACTCCAAGTCACAAATGATAAACTAGGACCATCGAAGTAAAATAAACAAAGAGTTAATTACAAAACTAAACCAAGGTCAGCAAGACGACCAGTCACCACAAGCAGCAAATACTTATGTATTGGACAATTTCACCATTTAGCCTTGAAATAGCTTGCCATATACAAACTTTGAATCTTACATGAGGATGAACTGTTACCTGTAATCGATCTGCTTTGTATAAGTACACCGCTGGGGAAGTCCTGTCACCATTACCGGTTCTGTCGTCATTACATTGTTGTACCCGTTTGAAGGGCACGGGAAAATTACATTTAATGAGACTCTTTAATACTCGGATCTATTTGGTTGGTCCGTGGATGGGTCAATTTATCCCGGCTGTCATTATTGGATCTTTGACAGTTGTTACGGGTCGTCAGAAGCCCGAAAGTCTGACAACCAGTCTTACCAAGGGGTTTCGTATTACCTAGTGACTGGGTTGTGGAGGTCAGATAGGCAGTCGCTCCATGTAAAATACTGGTATTCGGCTGCATTCGTTAGACTGGAAGCTGACGGAAAAGGCTAGGCAGATGATAACGAGACTCTTTAATATTAACCACAAACTTGTGGAAAAAGGCTAATCAAGACTGGCGCAAAACAGGAAAGAATGAAAGAAGGAAAATCAATTTATTTGACCCAGATGACGTAGGTAACTGAAGGGAAAGAGTCTTTTGACACTCTGCAGTGTGACGAAAAAGGCTGAAGATGATGATGATGAAGTTGACAGAACAATAAAATAGGACAGCTCCAGGAGGTACTCCTTGTGTGGTTAACTGACGTTATGATGAGGTCGGGCCGTTTTGGCATTATAATCATCGTTTTCCGTGTTTTATAGTTTCAAGTCTTACCAAGGAGTTTCGTAATACCCAGTTACTGGGTTGTGGAGGTCAGATAGGCAGTCGCTCCATGTAAAATACTGGTATTCGGCTGCATTCGTTAGACTGGAAACTGACCCCAATATAGAAAAAGACTACGCAGATTGGTATGAGCTATTTTCAGATAGTTTGTACGGATAAGAGAAAAGATAGAAAAACAGAGATAATGATGTAATAATTATATTTATTTAGTGGTAATTACGCTTTACGGCGGGTATCACACCACCGCCGCGAAACCATAGCAGCGGAACTGCAGTAGTTTAATTTATGACGCAGAAACATGCCAACGGCCTTGAGTGATTAGCTTACGTATTCTGTGCTGAGCTCACACAACGCGTCTTACGTCCACCCAGTGATAGGACTCGCCCATCAAGCTCTGTCCCAAATCCCAAATTAGACGCATTATTAATTTATCATACCTACATAAAACAAAAAGTAAAACACGTGCTTATACTAAAAGATACATAGTTAAATTATCTTTAAAATGGTGAAGGTTTCATAAAAATATGCTTGTTGTTCTTTGTTATCCGCTTTAGACATAACTTTACAAATTAATTACACTATGTATTAGAACATAATCTAAAATATTCACATAATATTAAGTAATTAAAAATATGCTCTAATTTAAGAAATATTTTTCCAAATCATTAACACTACTCGTTTAGACGTGATCTTCAGTTTAAATTCATTCAAATTCTGTTATCGTCGCCTTAACTGACTCGCATGATCGGTTTCGCGCTTTCGCGGTGGAGGTGTGATATGTGCCTTACAGTCTGTCGTGTTGATGTATACAATTCTCATTAGAATATCAATGTCTTCCAGTAACTGTGGACCACTAGTCATCGGGTGTAAAATGAGTAATCTGTGTTTATAAATGAATGAAAATGTCCTTCAGGATACCCTACTACGTGGAGCTGATTCATGGTTTTTATGAGCACAAACACTATGGGAGTAGTCGGAATAGGTAACTAAGTATATTTTAATGTCTCATTGACTACATAAAACATCAAGGCATTTTGAAAAAAAAATTGTAACAATAATGGCTGTGTTTTTTCTTTTTTTTTTTTGCTGCTGTAGGCACAGCAAATTGCAATTCAATGAATTTGTATGTCAAGCAGCAGATACGCAAGAAAATATCTAGGACAAACAAAACAACTCTGTGTACGTAGAGTATATTTCATTTGGTCAGAGGATTGCCCACTAACAAATTTAGGAAAACAATGTTTGCCTGGCTTCTGTTTCTATTCTGTTAACGAATATTTTAATTATAGAATTATAAATTTTGACATTACATTCTATCAATACCTACTTTGTGTGTGTATAATTATTTTTATTTTATTTTTATTTATTTTTTTGTTTTTTAAGCACATGACATAATTATTACATTTTGATATTTCATTCATACATAGTAATAAATAAAAAATAAATTACTTGTAGAACTTGACATTGTATAAAAAATTACCTATGCACATTTTGTTTTTAAAATAATTTATAATTTTAATGGGGATAATTTATTATTGTACTTAATTTTAATATTTTTACACCGGGAACGGTAGTATATATTATGTGAAACTATTTAATAATATTTAGAACTTCATGTATCATGTACTGAGAAATAAATAAATAATTATTATATAATGATTATAACCTGCAGCCATAATAGGCTACCGAGCGCGCAGTGGCGCCCTCATCGTTTGTTTGGTTATTTCTTTTATTTTAGAATGAAAATGCAGAAAATGAGCACGTTAAGTTGTGCTCCACAAGACAATACGTTATTATTATTAGAAAGAGTAGTTTGATATTGTTAAGTTTTATTGTAATCCTTAAAACGGGAAATGGTGGCCACTTTTTCCGTTTTAATGATTACAATAAAATTTAACAATATTAAACTACTATTTGTAATAATAATAATAACGTAGAGTCTTGTGAAGCACAACTTAGCATGCTCATTTTCTTTTTAAATTAAAAGAAATAACCAAACAAACGATGAGGACGCCACTGCGCACTCTTGAACAAAATATTTAATTAAAATCGGAAAATAAGTAAAATTAAAGTGGGGTTCATGGCAAAGTAGTAACAGCCGCACGGGTCGCTTGCCGCGGTTGGTCCGTGGATGGGTGAACATCTTTACATACCGAGACCCCTCCGTGCCTCGGAAAACACGTTACGCCGTTGGTCCCGGCTGTCATTCGTATAAATTTTTGACAGTCGTTATGGTTCGTCAGAAGCCCGAAAGTCTGACAACCAGTCTTACCAAGGGGTATCCTATTACCCAGTAACTGGATTGTGGAGGTCAGATAGGCAGTCGCTCTATGTAAAACACTGGTATTCAGCTGCCAGTAAGGCTGAAAGTTGACCCCAACCTGCTAGGTTAGGCAGATGATGACAGAAATAAAATTAAAAGGAAAACTGTTAGCTATTATTGAAATGCTGAAATACAATATAGAGAAATACTTATAAAATGCAAGATTGTTTAGTTTGATATAGACTCATGATAGCACAAGTTTAAACCTTAGTGGTTTTTGGTTGCTATGTAATGTAATAAGTAATCCTGTATTCTTTAGTTTAGATGATAAAAAAATTAAAAAGTAAAAAATAAAAAAAAGAATAATTTTGTGTCAATTTGGATGATGTGTAGCAGTGTTAATCCAATTGGTCGCTGACCATACCTACCTTATAATTGGTCGTTGACCATACCTGCCTTATAATTGGTCGCGGACCGTACCTGCCTTATAATTGGTCGCTGATCATACCTGCCGTATAATTGGTCGCTGATCATACCTGCCTTATAATTGGTCGCTGACCGTACCTGCCATTATTGGTCACTGACCGTACCTGCCATATTGGTCACTGACCGTACCTGCCATATTGGTCGCAGACCGTACCTGCCATTATTGGTCACTGACCGTACCTGCCATATTGGTCGCTGACCGTACCTGCCATTATTGGTCGCTGACCGTACCTGCCATTATTGGTCACTGACCGTACCTGCCATTATTGGTCGCTGACCGTACCTGCCATATTGGTCGCTGACCGTACCTGCCATTATTGGTCGCTGACCGTACCTGCCATTATTGGTAGCTGACCGTACCTGCCATTATTGGTCACTGACCGTACCTGCCATATTGGTCGCTGACCGTACCTGCCATTATTGGTCGCTGACCGTACCTGCCATTATTGGTCGCTGACCGTACCTGCCATTATTGGTCGCTGACCGTACCTGCCATTATTGGTAGCTGACCGTACCTGCCATTATTGGTCACTGACCGTACCTGCCATATTGGTCGCTGACCGTACCTGCCATTATTGGTCGCTGACCGTACCTGCCATATTGGTCGCTGACCGTACCTGCCATTATTGGTCGCTGACCGTACCTGCCATATTGGTCGCTGACCGTACCTGCCATTATTGGCCATATTTAGCAGTAGTAGCTTTTACGGAAAACGGGTGGTAAGTTATCAAAATGACTACCTTATAAACTCTCCAAATATTTAAATAGGTATCTAATTCATTGATGAATCGACTGATATGGTATGACCTGCCACAAACACTTAGTCGCCATTTAAAAAACCCAAGGAACGTTTTATAATATTATGTGTATGTGTATTTGGACACGTATGTATAAAAGAATGTCATAATATTATGTAGTTCTGTAGTAATATGGGATGGGTATTTGTATGTAAAATATTCACGTAGGTATGTGATCATCACATCCATACATACCTGGACCATCATCTTAATTTTTCCACGTCCACATTCATACAGGTTATCCCAGAAATCGCCCGACATATGGTGATAGCTTTGGTCAAACCCTCCCAAAGCCCAAAATAACAAAACATATGCTCCGCAAAATCTTATAGTTTTCGAGATATACTAGATTTAAAAAAAAATCAAAATAACCGCCATGCGTCATTCTTTTGACTCTCATGTTTATAAAATCTAACTTTTTCCATCAAAATATTATTAAATAGTTACTTTATCCGTAGTTGCCTTTGATTCTCTATAAAAAAAAACTTACAAGTTCAACATAAATTCACTGTTATTTGATTTTTTTTCGCAATTTTTTTTTTTTGTTATGACTAAAATTATTAATGTATAAGATTTTGCGGGAGGACTTCAATTGTGTTTTTAATTCGTCTGCAGGGCAAGTCATGAGCTCAATTTGGGAAAAAAACAAAAACTGCATTTTTGTTCCCTCTAGTTCGATCACTCTGTTATACTTCTGTTCTACTACTTCGAAGACTAATTTGTCAAGTGCAAATGTTCATATTCATATTCATTTATTTGTATACCATAATGATAAACATTATGGTACTTATACAAATAAATGAATATGAATATTGAGATTTTAAAACAGACCATAGTTTAGTTTACAATAAGCCGTGGCTCGGAAAGCACGTTAAGCCGTTGGTGGCTGTCGTTCGTGGATCTTTGACTGTCGTTAGGGGGGTCGTCAGAATCAGAAGCCCGTAATTCTGACAACCAGTCTTACTAAAGGGGTATCGTATTACCCAGTAACTGAGTTGTGGAGGTCAGATAGGCAGTCAAAACTGCTATTCAGCTGCATCCTGTTAGATTGGAAGCCGGCGCCAACATAGTTGTGAAAAGGCTAAGCAGATTGATATAGATATACAAATCTGACCTGTATTAATATGCATCGTTATAAATTCTTTTTGTTAATCATCTTTCATTTACAAGTGTTTATCTACAAATAAAGTGAAGTAACAAAATCCAAATCCGATTCCTAAAAGTCTAACGTCACGACATACTTTATAACAGATTAGCATTTCATACAGACATCCGTTAGACCGGTCCTCTGCGTGCAATCTAAAGCCACACGTCACGGTCTTACGGCAGTCTGATAACTCATACGTCATTTAATGTAATACATATGTTTTCCTCTATCATTATGACGACAATTTTATGGGGAAAGACCAAGAGTTAATTCAAAATAATACATCATTTACGTCATTTTTGGAAGACACTACAATGTAACCATGGTCTT
This sequence comes from Dicycla oo, assembly GCA_948252095.1. Lineage (NCBI taxonomy): Eukaryota > Metazoa > Arthropoda > Insecta > Lepidoptera > Noctuidae > Dicycla > Dicycla oo. Next base: position 18,324,464 of record OX411736.1, on the reverse strand, counting down.
CCTTATCTATGGTTTGGCAAGTTACGGGAATTAAACTGCACATTTTCACATGTATGCGAGCACGCCCTTTTTGCCTGGAGGCTTTTATTTAAATATTAAGTTCTTTTTATGTTTTTATCTCTGCTTGAGTATAGTTTTCAATGTTTTTGTTGGCATATATCGCCGGTTGCTAGCTGACATAATTATGGCAAGTAATTTAATTTCATAATGTTAATTACTCTACATGCTATTGTATAGAATCAAGTTCTTCTAACTGAACAGACAGCTGTGCTGCTGGGGAGTTTGTTGCGCCACTTCTTCTCCCCAGCTAAAGCACTAGGAAGTGGTGCAGAGCGGGCTTTTTGGGTCTTATGTCATTTTGACGTTCGAAAAGTGCTGATTCTCAGCCTAGTTTGAATAAATTACTTTGAAACATATATTTGGACCTAGTTATGCAGAAAGCAGCCATATGGTACTTTTTCCAAAAATTAATTATAAAACACAGCCATACTGATTTCGACATACAAGATTTTTTGCAGAAATAGCCATGTCGATATCTCTATTTATCACGGAGATATGAGCCGTCAAATGCAGCCTTGTCCATGCATCCATGATGCAACCATCGACAGAAAAATGCTTATAACTCGGTTTGTAGTTTTCCCGACATGGCTGCTTTCTGCATAACACGGTCCATTTCCCAAATCATTAACACTACTCGTTTAGACGTGATCTTTAGTTTAAAATCATCAAAGTTCGGTTATCGCTGCCGTAAGTGAAGATGGTTTTGTTTGTTAATATGAGCTGAGTTACACAAGTTTGTTGTACAATTGCATAATATTATTTAACTTAAATCTATCTGATATAATCAAGTACAGCTTATGAGTAAACTGCAAAGAAGAAGCAGTTCTCCAGATTGAAAAATAAGGAGGATTTTTGCCTGTTTGGTTGATATTTTTAGCGAAGGTCAATTTCACGTAAGTTCAAGAATACGTGAGCCGTATTAGATTACCATTGGATTTGGTTCTCACTTATCTGACGTCACAAAAACGCCCCATATTACCGTATACTCACGGTGATCTCGAGATAGAACTATGATTAAAATTGTTGTAAATTATACCGGTTTTGATACCGACCTTGGTGGTAGAGACAGTCATTTTTTTATGAGGCGTGATGAGTCGCCAGAAATAATATGTTATATTACGTAACAAATGAAGGCGCGGTTGTGACGTAGTGACAGGTGCGAGACGTGTCGGAGGTTCGATTCCCAAACCGGTCGTTTTGTTTGACCTACAGATTGTAGTTCCTGTTTGTATATTATATAATTATGTATGTGAGATTGGATACAGGATAAAGTGTGAGGTTACCTTTCTTTGAAATTAATTAACAAATAAAGTAAATCTTATGTAGAAATAATATGGAAAATGTGGAAGTACAAAACCCAATCTCAGGGTCCATTTTGTCCCACCAGGGTTGCGGGTAGTTCGAAAGAGTTACCGTGGCCCTGGCACAGGCAACTGAAGGAACACGGGTGGGTTTTAGTCAGTAGAAGTCTGACACGCCCTCCCGCTCCACCCAGAGCGGGAGAAGTTATTTGATGATTTCTCATTCAAAAAAAAAAACCTAATCGTGTAACACATTATCAATCGGAACCGCATTCAATTTGACAGCTCAACAACATTCATTGCGTTATTTACGTAGCTGAGCCGGCAACATTGTCGAACAAATGAAGCAATAGATTAACAATTTGCTTCAAAATGATTCAGATTCCGATTGATAATGTGTTACCCAATTAGGGTGCTGATCGCCACGTTCATCCGTCGTACTGCTGACCGCTGCACCTACAGGCAATCAAATGTCAGTAAAAGGGATCAACAGCCAAACGTAAAGTTTATCAAACGATATAAAAATCTGCTTCGAAGCAGTTACACTTACACTGCCCAGTAAAAAATGCTGAAGGTAATACCCTGCCTGCATTAGAGCTCTACGAGATGTACAACGAGCTGATGTAGGTAATTAAACCATGCAGGCAGGACATATCGCAAGAATGGTACGAGACCAGAGCATCACCCAAACGTTTACTGGATAGTAAACCGGATTTCCACCAAGCTTAGATGGAGGATGGCGTAGACCAAGATTTAAGAACTGTTGGAGTGAGAAATTGGAGAGAAAGAGCTGGAAATACGTCACGATGGAGAAATATAGTCCCACCCGCAGCTGTAAAGCCTTAGATGATGATGATAGTCTGCATGACGTGGAAGATAATAGGTTTGACATCATCTACCTAGCCTTTTCCTATGTTGTGGTCGGCTTCCAGTCTAACCGGATGCAGCTGAATGTCAGCATTTTACGTGGAGCGACTGCCTATTTGACCTCCACAACTCGGTAACTGGCTAATACGATACCCCTTGGTAAGACTAGTTGTCGTCAGACTTTCGGGCTTCTGACGACCCGTAACGACAGTCAAAGTTCCGAGGTACGGAGGAACTTGGTATCTAAAAATGGTCACCCATCCACGGATCAACCACGGCAAGCGTCACTTAACCTGGTCGAACGACCCGTGCAGCAGTTATTACTTAGCCACTAGCCCCTCAAGCTAACGGGTTGAACATGTCACAATAATAAGCAAGACTAGGAAGAATGAATTTAAACTACTACAATGATACTACTACAATGAGACTACAATGATATCAACAAAGCCTAGTTTAGACTAGGGAGTGTAAAATGTATCTACGAGTATGAGGTTCGTCTAGTTCACTGAACCGTCTATTTGAACCTAGTTCATTAGTAGAAGTTAATTTAATTCTTGAGCTAGTTTTTTTATTAAACTTGATTAAGTATTTGATCGGTTTTTATAGATTAATGAGTCTGTCTGTAGATATGTGGGTAATACTTTGTATGTGTTGGTATAATAAAATGCACACATAACACAACACATAAGGGCTTGCATACACGATCGTGTGTTTAGATTTTTTTTTCTTATTTTTAACACGCAGTTGTGAAGAGGGCTAACTACAAGATAATAAAAGAGAAATAACAATAAAAGAGTTTAAATTAACACTGCGTTCTGTGGAGACTGAGAGTGAGTGTGCGTGAGGTGTGTGAGTGTGTGTGTGTGTGTATGGAGTATGTGCTTGGGTTTCATGTTACAATGACGAAATTATGCAGAGTAGTGTTGCTTTGTCAAAAATCTACGTATTATTTAAAAAAATAATAGATTTTTGTCCAATTTATCTCTTGGCCTAGCATTTAATTTTAATTAAACTGAACTCTTTTATAGAACAGGTAATGTCAGTTAAAATCGAAAATTATTGAATAAAAGTATTAAATGCATACGTAACCAATTAAAAGCAGTAATAGCCATCACTTTCTATTTTATGGTCTGGCCGGGGATTCCCCAATCCACTCCAATGGGTGTTATTGTAAGCAGTCGTCTGTCCACTGACCTCGGAAACTACTCAGCCACGGATAATTTACTTTCACTGAGGCATGATTTTGGGATTTTACTGATTTTTAATACGATTCCTGCAAAAATGGATTATCGGGAGCTTTGTATGAGAGTGAACTCAGGTAACGAAACTGCGAAATTCTTATTGCGTTTAGTTATTGCAAATTGCAGCTCTGTAACATCACGCGTTTAATCCTCGAAAGGGTAGGCAGAGGTGTTCCAATAAAAACACTCACATTTCGCCAGTTATGATTTTGTCCCAAGTGGGGTGAGCCTATTTTCATCAATCGAGAACAAATCCAGACTCCTGGCTGCTACTGAGAAATCCGTGACGGAAAACCCAATATCATTTTGCTCGACCTGGGAATCGAACCCAGCACTTCATGCTTAGCAGTAGTGCTGGCGACCACTAGAGTGTAGAGACCAACAAGGCAGTTAGATCGTTTATTTAGAGAAAAATGCACGGTACTCAATACTTTTATTGCATTCCACATGTTGGTATTCTTAGGTGGTAAACTTATAATTAGATCATGTGGACCCTGTCGGGCACAGCAATTTAAGTGAGTTAGGAAAGAGAAAACATTTTTGTTAGTTATCTAATATTACTTAAAACTATATTATAATAATGATGTAAGTAGGTAGGAAAGCGAACAGTTAATTATACTGGCTGATGTTTTTACCGTCTTGAAAAAATAGGGTAGGTGACAAGAATAGAAGCCTATGGCATACCTAGTTTTTTTTTTTTTTGTTTTTGCTATAGCTTACACAGAAATTGCTCTAACAATAAACACTACACATTTGAAGTGAACTAGAACAATAAAAAAAGAAATTTTGAAAAAACTTTATAGATCGGTGCGTAGTGCGTATGATTTGAATTTCGATATTTTTTTTTAACTAGGTATGCCATAGGCTTCTTACTCCGTTCACCTATTATATCCTATTTTTTTTTTCATGACGGTAATAAAAGTCACCCAGTATATTAAACAAAACAACTTTTAAAATAAGTAACAGGTTCTACCTGTCACCAAAACTCGTAGAAAAATAACTAAACAAAAACTTTTAAAATAGAATAACAAATCTGTTACATCTTCCAAAACCGAATATTGTTACACAGCAGTTTAGAATCAACCCATTCATTATAAAACCAGACTCGTTTGCGACTATTTGTGCACAAGAAGACCGTGTATAATTTATTAATGAGTTCAAAACATTCGTCTCTAATAAAAAACCTGTGCCGAATGAGCGGAACAATCAGCTCATTGATTGGTGGATAAACCCATATTGGTAGATCTACCTGCGCACGCGCTTATTAGGTTTAATGACATGAAATAGACGCAGAAGGTCAATTCGGTACAATTGATGAGAGCTAGAAGCATAGACAGAGTCAAGTACCCCAGAAGAAATGGTTCGAAAAAAGTCAAGCTATTGGATAAAAATGGTTCCGCTACCAACCCAAACACCAAAAATAGACCATGTCAAAATAGTTAAAAAAGAAAATCTGGTATTACCTCTGCTCAATCCTTCGGGGAATACAAACAAAAGGGCGAGAATACACATGGCTGTAACTTGCACAAAAGTATGCAGTAGGGTAGGGTAGTAAGGTGAATCTCTCAGTGGCCTGCCAGCTACTTGCATATAGTTTTGTACAAGCTCCTTAAACATGTATGATATATTCTCGCCCTAATGCCATTATTCGCGCCATCTATTAGCTCGTATCGTAATCTTTGAAGTGAAAACATATCCTCAAACTTGTCCTCAAAGCACTTAGGAGGTATTGGCAGCATACGGTCGAAATATCTACCAATTTGACCATTTTTTTATGTTTCTAAAAATCATATAATTTTCTTCCAATTACCATCTATTACTGCTATACCTGCACTACACTACTCGCGAAGTTGCTTCGACGAAGTACTTGGCGAAGTTAAAAGCGGTTAAAACGGTTGCACGAAGTGAACCGAAGTGAGTGACCTTCTACACTCTCGTATTCGCTTAAGAGGCCCCCAGAGCATGCTTTGTTCATACAAATGAAATACATACCAAAATAACTTGTAAATCAATCATATTCTTAAGGTAGTGTGTATATATTCCCATTGGATTACAAAATATCTAGGTTCCCAAATATATATTAAATAAGAACATTGATTTAAACATGAAATATGAGAAAAATAAGTTTTCTATAAAAATTTTAAATTCCTCATATCTCTTCTTTCAATTAGTGTTCTTTCAAATTGGGAACCTAGATATTCTGTAATCCAATAGGAATTTACACACACTACCTTAAGAATATGTTTGATTTACAAATTATTTTGGTAAGTATTACGTTTGTATGAACTACGCATGCTCCGGGGGCCTCTTAACTTCGCGAGTAGTAGGTTATAATGACAATGCTATTTTGCCAAATAATGACGTGCTTACTAGGGGGTTTTGACCTCTTGTTTTTATCGCTACGCCACAGTGATGACGTATTTCCTGCTTACCATAACCAACTAGTTCTTTTACTATCGTCACATCGTCGTCATTGATAATTTAATACGGTTTTATCCACAGTCATCAGTATCACGTGAATAGCAATGCAATGGTTTGACTTTTATTAGATCAAAGGTTAATTTGCTAGTAGACTAGTTTACTTGTTTACTCTGTCCTCCCATACCTATGTAATTTGAAGACATTATAAAAACCAATCAATCAATTTGCCTAGCCTTTCCCCAACTATGTTGGGATCGGCTTTCAGTCTTGCCGCATGCAGCTGAATACCAGTATTTTACATGGAGCGACTGCCTATCTGATCTCCACACACAACCCATACTGGGTAATACGATACCCCTTGGTAAGACTGGTTGTCAGACTTTCGGGCTTCTGACGACCCGTAACGACTGTCAAAGATCCACGAATGACAGCCGGGATCAACGGCTGAACGTGCTTTCCTAGGCACGGAGGAGTCTCGGCAAAGAGTATAAAAATTAAATAGAGTCTTGGTATGTAAAGATAAAAACCAATTATTTTTCAAAGAGTAACCGATCCATGCAGTTCCTTGCCGACTCTTCTCCACAGGAAACAACCAATTGGAGCCGCGCACCGAGCTGCTGACGTTTCATAAGTGCCCATGTAGGTATATGTGAAATAAAATATTTATAAATTTAATTTTGATAAATAGTTGATCATTGGGGTTCACCAGGGGCTCGAGGCTAAATGAAAACAACCGCACGGGTCGATCGAAGGTTAAGCTATGCTTGCTGCAGTCGGTTCGTGGATGGGCGTCCATCTATTACATATCGAGACCCCTCGATACCTCGGAGAGCACGTTAAGCCGTTGGTCCCGGCTGTCTTTGGCAGTCATTACGGGTAGTTAGAAACCCAAATGTTACCCAGTAACTGGGTTGTGAAGGTCAGGTAGGCAGTCGCTTCATGCAAAATACTGGTATTCAGCTGCAGTCAATTTTGGCAAAATGTGAAAGGCTAAACATGAATGTATTCATGTTAGCTCATTCATATTAAAAAATAGTAACGAATGGTATAATTCATTCATGTTTAGCCTTTCACATTTAGTCAAAATTCAACCATTAGTTACTGTTAACTACGGATCAAAAAACAGGCCCTGAAACACATCAAGTCAATCAAGTGTTTAAGTTTCGGTCACTAATTACAAGTCACCCTGTATTGTACCTACATAGGTACTATTGCTATAAAATAGAATTAAAACATGATTTTAAGATTGAAAACTTAAACTTATAAATGCCAAATCAAATGTAATATAGTCAGGTTTTGAACAAATTCCTAGCAAAACAAAACACTTAGTAGTACCTAGGTGGGGCGCTTTACAAAAGATCACTTGAGGGCCCGAGAATAGAACCTGTGTTTTCGATTACAACTACCAGACCTGTTTCTATCATTCTCGCCAAGCGCTATTGCTGCGCCTCAGTTTAATTTTAAAGGATGGTAAAAAACCTTTTTTCAAAAAAAAAAACCGACTTCCTAAAAAAAGGCACCATTAAGTGAAAAATAATTTTAATTTCGGAAGTCAGTGTCTTTGGATCTGTATTTTAGTTTTTGCCACCGACTTCCTATAATAAAGTTATTTTGCACTTTGTTTTTTTTTTTTTTTTTGTTTTTTTGGAGTCGGATATATTTTATTTTTTGAGGAGCTTGTGGCTAAGTAATAACAGCCGCATGGGTCGATCCGGTTAAGCTACGCTCGCCGAGGTTGGTCTGTGGATGGGTGACCATCTTTTCATACCGAGACTCCTCCGTGCCTCGGAAAGCACGTTAAGCCGTTGGTCCCGGCTGTCATTCGTGGATCTCTGACAGTCGTTACGGGTCGTCAGAAGCCCGAAAGTCTGATAACCAGTCTTACCAAGGGGTATCGTATTACCCAGTAACTGGGTTGTGGAGGTCAGATAGGCGGTCGCTCCATGTAAAACACTGGTATTCAGCTGCATCCGGTTAGACTGGAAGCCGACCCCAACATAGTTGGGAAAAGGCTAGGCAGATTGATTGATTGGAGTCGGAAATATTTTTCACTTTTTAATTATGAGACCTACTCTACACCAATTCATATAGCACTACGTGATATGTAAACAACAGTGACAGGAGTATTATAACAACATCAAGTACCCTTAAATTCATGATGACAGATTTATTCCTAAAAAAATATTTTTATTATAGGATGAGGATTTTAATTAGTATTTTTAGTTAGTATTTTTTTTTTGTTAGTAATGGGACACAGATAGCATATTAACAATCAACTCAAGTTACAGAACCTATAAAAACTTGATAAAATCGATACAAATACGTAGTATCGTTTTCGATACAAGATGCATTTAAGGGTTAAACAAAGTCGATTAAATACGTAAACGTAAGCGCAAGTCCGATCCTGCATGGAGTATTGCAGTCACCTTTGGGATGGATCAGCCAAGTACCAACAAGCCGCGCTTGACTCGGTGGAACGCAGAGCTAACAGGCTCATGGGCGACGTAAAACTGGTGGATGCCTAGCTACATAGCTTGGCTTATCGCCGCAAGGTTGCCTGCTTGTCGGTCTTCTACAGATTGTACTTCGGAGAGTGTGCCCGAGAACTCCACGACCTGATTCCACCGACCCCCTTCTACCATCGGACATCTAGACGCACTGCCAGTTACCATCCATACCTGTTTGCTATTCCACCAATTCGCACTAAGCGCTTCGAAATGTCTTTTATAATGCGCACAGCAAAGGAGTGGAACTCACTACCTGCATCTGTGTTTCCGAATGCATACAACCCTAATCTCTTCAAAGTGAGAGTGAATAGGCTTCTTCTGGTGAGAGTGAATAAGCACACTCCTACGTCGACTTTGTCTTTGTCACCTCTGACCTCTAGGTCAGAGGTGACAAAGACTGACTCTAGTCTACTAGAGTCAAGAGCAAACCCATCACAAATAAAAAAAAAAAACGTATATCGAAGCTAACTCAAACTACCTACCCAAGCAAAGTTAATAAAATTTATATGGGACCACCGCGCAAGCTTCCCGTACCAAATAAAAACAGAATTTTCAAAATCAGTCCACAATTGACGAAAACGTCGATAAACATACATTAAAAAAAATACGTAGTTACAGAGTTACATATAACCTACCCCTTTTTTGAAGTTGTTTAAAAAAACAGACGTTTCACATTTGCCTATAAGATTGGAAACGTATATCTTGACAAGTCTATAGGCGATAACAAACCACTTTCCAACAGGAAGACCGTCAGTCTATTAGCCATTAGTCACATAAAGGTGGCTCATACCCAATGGATACCTATAACACCTGCTAGTATCTTCAAAAGGGCAGCCGACGTATTCAGGCTACACAAAAGGACTGTCCATCGTGATCACGACTCCTTGTCGAACCATGCTATGCTAATGTTGGTGCACCGCGACTATTGTAAGGTAAGGTTTACACGTACGTTCATGGATTTGGCTGTACCTAAGTATAGGGTTGTTTTTATTATAGTACAATTTAGTATGATCTATGGTATATATTTTCATACGGTCCCGGCTGTCATTCGTGGATCTTTGACAGTCGTTACGGGTCGTCAGAAGCCCGAAAGTCTGACCACCAGTCTTACCAAGGGGTATCGTATTACCCAGTAACTGGGTTGTAGAAGTCAGATAGGCAGTCGCTCCAAGTAAAATACTGGTATTCAGCTGCATCCGGTTAGACTGGAAGCCGACCCCAACATAGTTGGGAAAAGGCTAGGCTGATTGAATTTAGTATGATCTATCTATACATCATTCTATACATACATGCATATACATGTACATAAATACATATACATACAAATAAATAAAATGAAAGTGTCTGTTTGTAATGTCAAAAAAACTGCTTTTTACTAATTGCATATGAAAGTATATACGGTACTTATAATAAAAGAATAATTCTTAGAATTTCTTTTAGACTCTGATGATATAAGGAGGAACTTAGGATACTTTTATTTTGAAAAAATTAAACAGGGTTCCGCGCAAAAAAATTAAACATCCGATTTAAATATGTACCCCACTAGGACTTTGCGACTGAATTCGGTCGTAAAGCGATCGCTATCTATGTCGAGACTGCAGCCCCTGAGCCGTGCTCGTTTCTGTCATCGCGTTTTTTTACGCATCAAACCGATGTTTACTCACGAATCAGATTATTTAACACATTATCTGCTTAATTCTTTATGCAAACGCTTCTTTATGCTACACCCTTACCGACCCTTATTTTACGATGTTTTCGAAACAATAGAGATGCACAACGAACGCACAGGTGCGGCGCGCCCACAGAACAGATAGGCGCGCCGCACTCGAAGAAAGTTATGTAAATTTTATGGACGCGCATACGCGCCGTCAAGCACCTGGTGAACGTCCGAAAACGCGCATGTGCGTCTGCCGCGCCTAATGTATTAAGTAAATTTTAACACTTAAACTGGACCATACAAATGCGCAATTATTACAAAGTTCTCCTGTAGGTAAATTTACCCATTTAACCAAAAACTTGAGAAGTTTAATCGCTTTAAAAAGCTTGTCTTTTTGTTTTCATGTCAATGAATGTAAGAAAAGAGGGTCACAAGTTGAGAGAGTAGGGAGATTTTTTCACAAACAGAAACCTCACGATAATATGGTAAGGTTTATACCTGCGGACCTATTTATTCAGTTATAATCCCACCGTGTAAACTTGGGTGAAGTGAACTTGAAGTGAGTTGTGTTATCAAATAATATCTTGGTTGAATTTTTTAGGTAGGTAGTTTGTAGAAGTTTGTTTATGGTCACACTGACCGATTTATTTGTTGTTGCCATTTCACTTATTTGTGCTTGACCGACTCGGTGAACGCCTGGAAAGTGGCTTGCCCGGATAGAGATCGGCTCGTGAACCCATCATCCCAGAGGAAGTGGGATGAGCCGCTGTACGTCCACCAATACTGCTGAGCATGCCCGCCTGCTGGCTGTGGGTGAGTGGGAGTCAGGTCTCTGGCTTCAAGCGCTACCGTAACCCAACATAGGCACTACGCTGGATGACACCATCTTCCGGCTCGCTACCTATGCATCACTGCCAATGCGGTGAAGGTGTCGATTGCCTCGGACACCTGTTTAAGCCTAAGTCGAGTTTAAATAGAGATTTAAGTAAAACCTGCACGTCCCCCGTCAATTATATTTCTGTAAAGACACTGGTACAATGTTTTTGTTTGAAACTAAAAATATTTGTTTTGTATTGTATCTGTTGCAATATTCATGTTAGTTGGGTAGTAAGAATAGACAACTGTCATTTCTCCGTTATAATAATAATATAATATAATGAAAGACGGGACGATCGACATATGTCGGGCATGCCATTGTCCCGGTGAGTCTATCAGACATATTACTTCTGGGTGTTCTCGTTTAGCTAACGGCGAGTATTTGCACAGGCATAATCAAGTAGCCAGGATTATCCATCAGCAACTTGCTCTGAAATACGGCCTTGTGGACTCTGAGGTTCCGTATTACAGGTATGTGCCCGACCCAGTTCTCGAGAATGACCATGTCACGTTATACTGGGATCGATCTATTATCACTGACAGGACTATTGTAGCCAATAAGCCTGATATAGTGGTAATAGATCGATCAGTGCGCCGCACAATGATAATCGATGTCACTATCCCACATGACGAGAACCTCGTGAAGGCTGAGAAGGAGAAACAATTGAAGTATCTCGACTTAGCCCACGAGGTTGTCGCTATGTGGAATGTGGACTCGGCAATCATTGTGCCGATAGTCGTTACGGTCAATGGCCTTATCGCTAAGAGCCTCGACCAACATCTCAAGAGGCTCTCGTTGGGTGGCTGGGTGAAGGGCCTGATTCAGAAGGCAGTCCTCCTTGATACGGCGCGTATTGTGAGGAGGTTCCTGTCTCTGGGGCCCTAACCACCGGTAGCTTGGACCCTGCACCCGCTACCGGCGGATCACTATTTTTTATATTTTTAAATGTTTTTTTTTTAATGTCTTTATAAAAATATTTAAAAATGTAATAAAATAAGTTTAAAAAATGAATAAAGGAAATAATAATATAACCCACCGACGTATCTCCACGTTGACGTTGCGGTAGGGTTTGCACGCTCCGAACTCTAGGTCTGTGCCGATAGGGTGAGGAACCCGACCAACAGAGATACATCAACCCGCAGGGCAGCATGTGGCGAGCTGTTGGGCAGTAGCGACCCCACTAACCCTATCTCCCGGGAGAAGTCTTGTTCCTCACTTCTGTCTTGCCTTTATTTGCCGGCCTGAGTGGAGATTCAGGATCTTGACCGTACTTCCGGGATTGTCCTGATAGCCGTTGAACATCTCTTCACTCCTCAAGCACCTCAGGACATGTTGCCCGCTTGTCGCTACGTCACTATGTGCTCGCGACCGTTTCCGGGAGTCCATTATTGAGTGTGCAGGTCACCCCCTGCCATTTTATCCGTGTATAATATATAAAATCGGTCAGGCAGGGGACATAGTTCTTCTATAGTTCAAGTTACCCAATCCACTATAGCCACCCATACCCATAGTCCAATATGTTTTGTTTCCATGTTCTGCAATAGTCCTACACCTGGGTTGTCCTTGGGTGCACTTGCATAGTGCATATAGGGATAATCGTCGGTTGGTGCCTCCTCATCATTTAAAAGTGTCTAAGGGGCCTCTGCGAGTTGGCTTCGGCCCCTCGTACGCCGTGTAAAGGTCCGGGACCCCGAGGTCCCAAGATCTGTCAAAGACATTTTTAAAATAAAATTATTATATTTTATTCAAAAATTAAATAAAAGATCGTGTAACTTTATTTTTGGTCTCTTCAAAAAAGGAAGAGGATTTCTATTCGTTGGGGATTTCCCAGTATTTTTTTTCAGTTACAGATAAATTCAAACTACAATAATATTCGCTACAGTAGGTAATATTTCGCTGAAATATTTTGGCTATCTGTGCAAAAAACAGTTAGTCATAGCCCCCGGACGACAAACACAGGACTGTGTGTCTACATCTGCACGTGTCTTATTTCGTCACAGTGCTTTAGTATCCGGTCGTAAGTTTGCATGTGTATAATTTCGTCACCTCTCTGATGGTGTTCAAGTATGAGCGATGCAACTCCACCAGCTTCTAGATCCGTTTAGGTTTCTGCGAATGCCCTAATCGTGAGAAATAGATAGCCGATGTAGTTGTTTGTGATTGTTGATATTGAATCACTTCAAAGATTATTTGAACCGGTACTGTTACAGGACTACGCAGCTCCATTTTTATTCCGAATCAAAAATAAACTGCCAAAATTAAATGATGTCATAAGGCGCTCGCTGCTTGGGGGCTAGGCTCCACAACCTGGCTCATCGGCGTAATGTTGCATGTCTGTCGGTCTTCTACAGACTCTACTTCTACTTCGGAGAGTGTGCGCAGGAGCTCCACGATCTGATCCCACCATCACCCTTTCACTACCGGACTACCAGACGTACTGCATGGTACCATCCGCACTTGGACGATATCCCGACCAGTCGTACTCAGCGCTTTTCCTCCACATTTATTATGCACACAGGCAAAGTGTGGAACACTCTGCCAGCCCTATGTTCCCTTCCACATATAGCCTTCAAAGCAAGAGTGAACAGGCATCTTCTGAACACGCTCGTTCCATCGTAGAATTCCATCGCTTTCCATCAGGCGAGATCGAGGTCAAGAGCTGTCCCATATCGAATTAAAAAAAAGATGTCATTAATTTATAATTATACCTATTATTGAGGAGTAACTAAGTAAAAACCGTTAAATCCATTTTGTATTTCTTTTTCCACAAATTAAAATTTATAAATTAATTTTTAGGAACAAAAATTTTTGTGATAAATTTATAGTAAAATTATCTTTAAATATGGTAGTGAAATGTTTTCCCCCCCCGGGGGGTTCCCGCATTGTCGAGGCGGGGGGGCTCAGTAGCCGTGGCTTGGTCACCCACGGTGAAGCGAAGAGGAACCCAAGGAGGGGCCGCTCGTCAGGGCTTTTTCCAGGAAGTCGACGACGTAGCGGCCAACAGGTAGGTTGCGGTGCCGCTTGGGCGACATCGCAACTGAGGCGGGCCGCGATGTCGTATGGGAGGCATCGCGGCTGAGGTTTGGAGGCCGCGGCGGGAGAGGAGTGCCGGTATTGCGGTGCGCCGCTCTCCCTACCTTCCGTGGCCTTGACGGGGTCGCCACCGTCTGATGGCGGACGCGGTGGGGCCGCAGGGGAGGAGGAGTGTCGGTATTTCGTTGGCCGCTCTCCCTATCCTCTGCGGCCGAAAAGTGGTAGGCGGCCGGGCCACTGACCTGACCGGTCGCAGGGGGACCAAGGGTGACTAGACACGGGGTCGTCTGGCGCCCATGTGCTGGTTTGGTCCATGGGGTGGTCACGGTGCACAATGTGTTCTTGTGCGCCGGTGATGGGGGGTGCTCCCCAGAGGAGGGTCCGGTGACGGACAGTCGCGGCGGGTTCGCGGTGAGTGCTAACGCGTGCCCGTGTTCCCGCCACAAGCGGCAGAGGAGGACACCGTGGAGTTTTAGTGGGTTGGAGTCCCACATAACTGCACTATCTCCCCGTGGTAGTGCAGTATGCATGAGCATTTCTCCACGAAAAAAAAAAAAAAAAAAAAAAAAAAAAAAAATGTTTTCGAAAATAGCTATTGTTATTAACGAGGGAGATAACGGTGTTTGTTCAAGCCGTTTTGGATTTACGGGGTTTAGATCAAGCCAGTCTAGATATTTATCGACAGATCTTTATAGACAGGACTTTAGGTGCGTTCACAATGATAGTATTGTATACAGATTAATCGAAACAGTCGAGAAATATCGATTTAATTTGAAAAAAAAGAACATATTCGGAATGATTGCAATAATCATGTATTTGTTAAGATTTACCGGTTTTTGTTTTACCTATTCAGTGGCAGTATTGTGAAATTTTATTTTATTTGTTTTATTTTTTATATGGGTTTCGCCTGAATTAAATGAATTTTATATTATTTTATTTTTATTTGAAACGGCCTGTTGTAGTATTTGGATGTGTACCTATTTCAACTTTGAGAAAAGAGTTTTTTTTTATTTTTTTATTTTCATACGTGGAATAACAGCTTTTGTTCCGTCACTCCTCAATTACATTTTAAAAGAGTAACTAGTTAGTTTCTCTTTTAAAAGAGTAGTTAGTTTCTTGCCTATTCTTCGCCATACGAAACTAACCTTTGGAAGGGGCAACTAGAATAAATTCTATTTTCTTGTAAACTTTGACATTCAAAAGTAAGTAATTGATATAAATGATTTGACTTTGACCTTTACTTTTATGTTTTTAGGGTTCCGTACCTTAAAAGGAAAAAAACGGAACCCTTATAGGATCACTCGTCTGTCTGTCTGTCTGTCCGTCTGTCACAGCCAATTAGCTCCGAATCTAATTGACCGATTAAGTTAAAATTTGATATAATATAATATATATATGAGTTCCTGAGATCCAAACACGGACGTGTAACGTAAATAAATAAATTTTGAATACGGAGGTCAATTTGCGGGGGCAAATAAGAAAATTAAAAATAAAAAGTTTTACAAATTGTACCATGTGACATATCAAATGAAAGGGTACGACAGTGACGATCTCAAATTTGTTTTGTTTTTATAATTTTACAATAAATTGTTTTAAAGTTATTTAAGAAAATAGACGAAAATTGACCATTCCCCTTATCTCCGAAACTACTGAGCCTAAAATTTTGAAAAAAGTACAGAAAATAGTTCTATATCTATAGATTACAGGAGAACTTATAAGAAGTCTATGGTCTTAAAATAACATGGTAAACCTCTCAATATTGTGCGTACAAACTTACATTTGCAGTTGGAATGTAAGGGAGAACATGCTTTTCTACTACAATAATAAGTTTGTTCTTGGGACAAATTCTTGGGACTAACCCAACTACGGAACCCTTCATTGTGCGTGGTCCGACACGCACTTGGCCGTTTTTTTTTTTAAGTTTGGATCAGCTTTAAGATAACGATTTTTTATCAGAGTGCTGTTCCAGTACCCAGAAAATTGACCATTTGGTACAACAGCAGCTCAATGTAACTCCCAAGTGTAAACCAATCCTAAGGTGTATCGAGACAGTCAGGTGTAAGCTTGCAATAGTGAGAGGAATAACCTGTCTCTAACTATAATGAAGTATACTACCTATATGTATGTATTGATTGCATTGAATCAGGTTTGAGCACACATGTGTATTTCAATGATTGATTATGCAATGTATTGGACTGTAGTGGCCCAGTGGTAACTACCGCGACTTACGAGTTGTAGGTCGTGGGTTCGAACCCTGACAGGCGCTTTACTTTGTGTAAATTATTTCATCATCACTGTTCTCAAAACAGTAAACTGGAGAATGTCGGCTTGAAAATCAGCAGAACCAAGACCGAGTATATGTTCTGCGATTTCGGCGGTCTCTCCAGTGCTGGAGCCATAGCGCTTGATGGCGCGCTTCTCCCGGTCTGCTCCGACTTCCGGTATCTTGGTTCACTTGTGCAAAGCGATGGCGAAGTAGACCGAACTGTTAAGCACAGAATTAACACTGGATGGATGAAATGGCGGCAGGTCACGGGAACAATCTGCGACTCCCGCATTCCCCTTAAACTCAAGGGGAAAATTTATAAAACAATGGTTAGACCTGCTGTCTTGTATGGATCAGAATGTTGGGCCATAAAAAGAATGAATGAAAGGCAATTGCATGCAGCCGAGATGAGAATGCTAAGAGGGATGTGTGGTATTACGCGAATGGATAGAATAAGAAATGAGTATGTAAGAGGAAGTCTGAAAGTGACACCGGTGACTGAAAAGTTGTGTGGAAATCGGTCATGGTATGGGCATGTGATGCGGAGGAATGAGGAAAATGTCGTCAGGAAAGTGTTGAGTATGAACGTGGAGGGCTATACGAAGGCTATAGGGAAGACCAAAGAAACGATGGGTGGACTGTGTGAAAGATGATATGGCCAGAAAGGGAGTGACTACCGAGATGACGACTAATAGAGAAGTATGGAAGAAAAAGACATGTTGCGCCGACCCCAAATAAAGTGGGACAAGGGCAGGAGAATGATGATGTTCTCAAAACAGTGAAGGAAAACATCGTGAGGAAACTGGCAAGTCCTAGAGACAAAAATTCGAAGACATGTGACATCTACCAACCCGCACTGGGCCCACGTGCTGGATTACGGCACACTCCCTCTGGGAACATTAGAATATGCTTATGGTCTTTATGTAGCAGTATTTCTATTAGGGCACCGACATCCATACTAATCCATACTGACAGGCCAGTTGGCGTGGTTCGTTAAGGAGGAAGCGTCAGGGTAGCCCGCGAAATTCAAATTTTCTTACGTTTTTTGCAATTTGCAAGTCAGTACTAAGTTGTATGTTAAATAAAGTGTGATTTGCGGCCGGAACAAATATGTTGTTACAGAATTATAATCATTAGAATCAGTAATACAACCCCAAATTAGTATAATCCTGAAATGTCAAGATTTCATGAAATAGTCATTTTTTGGGATTACCTGGTCTTCAAGAGTTGTATTGATCACTTTAATGATTGTAATTATGTAAGTATGTAGATAATTGTTACGGCCGCAAATTATATTTTGATCAACATACTATCTAATACCGACTTGTAAATTGCTAAAAACTTAAGATAATTTGAATTTCGCGGGCTACCCTGACGCTTCCACCTTAAGATACCATCTATCATGCCGCAGGTCGTGGGTTCGATTTCCATCCAGGACAAACATTTGTGTGCATGAACATGTCTGTTTGTTCTGAGTTTGGATGTAATTACGAGTATCTATATAAGTATGTATTTACAAAAAAAAAAAATAGTGTATGTAGTATATCAGTTATCTGGTTTCCAAAGTACAAGCTCTGCTTAGTTTGGGATCAGATGACCGTGTGTGAATAATGTCCCAGGATATTATCTCCTTTATTTATTTTTTAAACTTATTTTATTACATTTTTAAATATTTTTTATAAAAACATTAAAAAAAAAAAACATTTAAAAATATAAAAAATAGTGATCCGCCGGTAGCGGGTGCAGGGTCCAAGCTACCGGTGGTTAGGGCCCCAGAGACAGGAACCTCCTCACAATACGCGCCGTATCAAGAAGGACTGCCTTCTGAATCAGGCCCTTCACCCAGCCACCCAACGAGAGCCTCTTGAGATGTTGGTCGAGGCTCTTAGCGATAAGGCCATTGACCGTAACGACTATCGGCACAATGATTGCCGAGTCCACATTCCACATAGCGACAACCTCGTGGGCTAAGTCGAGATACTTCAATTGTTTCTCCTTCTCAGCCTTCACGAGGTTCTCGTCATGCGGGATAGTGACATCGATTATCATTGTGCGGCGCACTGATCGATCTATTACCACTATATCAGGCTTATTGGCTACAATAGTCCTGTCAGTGATAATAGAACGATCCCAGTATAACGTAACATGGTCATTCTCGAGAACTGGGTCGGGCACATACCTGTAATACGGTACCTCAGAGTCCACAAGGCCGTATTTCAGAGCAAGTTGCTGATGGATAATCCTGGCTACTTGATTATGCCTGTGCAAATACTCGCCGTTAGCTAAACGAGAACACCCAGAAGTAATATGTCTGATAGACTCACCGGGATAATGGCATGCCCGACATTATGTCGATCGTCCCGTCTTTCATTATATACTTCCGGTAGTTATTCGTTAGCATAACTTCATCCATAATCGCACAGACTGAACCTTCGGTTTCCCCAAAGAGGTCACCGAAGCGTAGCCAGGCCACGGACGCTAAGAAATCTACGTCGGGCCCATGAAGGGCCCGGAAAAAGCGTCAAAGGATATTATTATTATATATATTTTTTTACATTTCTCGGGACCCTGGGGTCCCGGACCTTTGGAAGGCGTACGAGGAACTGAAGCCAACTCGCAGAGGCCTCTTAAATAATTTTAAATGATAAGGAGGCACCAACCGACGATTATGCACTATGCAAGTGCACCCAAAGACAACCCCCGGTTGGTGCAGGACTATTGTTTTACGTGGATTATTATTATTATAGATACTATCTATGTATACTAATTACCTGTACACTGGATGATCTTATGACTGCTGCCCGGTTTCTGAAGAATTCTTAAACGGAGTTTAAACTCTTAATAGCTATTGTTTCGACAAAATTGTCTATTTAAGCGAATTCCTTCTTTATCCTCGATTTTTTAAATCCTCATATAAACCCTCGATAGTAATTCACTCGACTTTTAAGCTAAATTCTTCCTTAACAAAGTGTTCAGGAATACGAAATCGAATCAATAATCACTATCGAACGGATAAACTGCGTTTCAAAACCTCAGAAACCGGGCATTAGTCAGTGAGTGCAGCTCGCGTAAGTAGCTGAGTTTTGGGGCAAACATAATTATTATATGAACTTCTTGCCATCGATACGATAAAACGAAAATACCATTTTTTTTTAATCTGTGATGGGTTTGCTCTTGACTTTAGTCTAAGTCAGAGGTGACAGAGACAAAGTCAACGATGGAGTGAGCTTACCAAGAAGAAGCCTGTTTACTCTAACTTTGAAGAGATTAGGGTTGTATGCGTTCGGAAACACAGACGTAGGTAGTGAGTTCCGCTCTTTTGCCGTGCGCATTATGAAGGATGTTTGGAAGCGCTTAGTGCAAATTGGTGGAATGGCAACTAGGTATGGATGGTAACTTGCAGTGCGTCTAGATGTTCGATGGTAGAAGGGGGCCGGAGGAATGAGGTTGTGGAGTTCCTGAGCACACCCACCGAAGTACAATCTGTAGGAGACCGACAAGCAGGCAACCTTGCGGGGATGAGCCAAGCTGTGATGCTTGGCATCCACCAGTTTTACGTCGCCAATGAGCCTCTTAGCTCTGCGTTCCACTGAGTCAAGTGCAGCAAGTTGGTATTTAGCTGAGAGAGTATTTACTATAAAATAGTAGTCAAATTTAAGGGTGTGTTACAGATCATCATAACGAGGAGCTCGTGGCTAAGTAATCACAGCCGCACGAGTCGATCCATCAAATTAAGCTTGCCGAGGTTGGTCCGTGAATGGGTGACCATCTATACGTACCGAGACACGTTCGTGCCTCGGAAAGCACGTTAAGCCGTTGGTCTCGGCTGCCATTCGTGGATCTTTGACCGTCGTCAGAAACCCGAAGTTTGACAACCAGTCTTACCAAGGGGTATCGTATCACCCAGTAACTGGGTTGTGGAGGTCAGATAGGCAGTCGCTCCTTGTAAAATACTGGTATTCAGCTGCATCCGGTTAGACTGGTAGCCAACCCAACATAGTAGGGAAAAGGCTAGACAGTTTGATTGGTATAGAGATAGACCATCAAACTGAACAACTTACTCTATAAGAGACTGTGACCTCTGAGTTTGTTTCGGCCTTTCTTCTCAGAGTAGTCAGATAGGAAACGCCGACCTCATCTAATTTAAAAAAAAAAACATGATTGACTTGTAAAAGTGTTTGAACAAACCTACTTACAGAAATTAAATCATTTATCATTATCATGGGACCAAGATTGTAATCGAAAAAAAAATATCAGCCTTCCCATACATTTGGGTCGAGTATTGAAGCTTTGTACGGGACAGTTGATAATTTATTCGCGATGTCGATGTTGGTCCCAAGGAAAATATTGTTCAGTTTGATGGTACGTACCACACTTTTCTGGTACACCCTGTATATTATTACCAAAACTGGCTTCTTACACTAGACTACGATATGACAGAAAGTTTATCAGCTTAGTAAAAACTCACAGTACAGACATTGATAATTCACAATACACGTGCACTCGCCGACATATGTACAGACGCCAGCAGGTCAAGCTACCCGAAACTGTCAAATTTTTCCAATCAACCTTGAACCTAATGCTTTAACAATAAAGTCGAAAATCTATTAAAGAAATCTGACAGCTTGATGTGCTGGCGTCTGTACAACACCAACGCAACTGACACAAATCACAACACCATGTATAAGTAGTCCTTTTATACCTATTTTAAGTTTTAAAAATGTACCTTTTTATATAAATTGCTAACGGAACGAAGGACTCTAGATCTCACAACACAGGGAGTCCTAGTGTGAGGTCTAGGAATCAATCCACTTGAATGTAATCTTAGCGAAATAAATTTGTTCTTATTCTTATTAATCCGAAAATAAGTCTGTTTGACTGTCTGTTACCTTTAACGTCGCAATGGCTGAAAGGATTTGGATCAAAATTGGCACACCGACAACCAGACCTTGACCTCGGTTAGGACAGAGGATACTTTTTATCCCGGTAGTAGGTAGGTTCCCGTGGGATAACTTCCAATGTCCACACGGGCGTAGCCGCGGGCAAGAGCTAGTCAATCTGCCTAGCCTTTTCCCAACTATGTTGGGGTCGGCTTCCAGTCTAACCGGATGCAGCTGAATACCAGTATTTTACATGGAGCGACTGCCTATCTGACCTCCACAACCCAGTTACCGGGTAATACGATACCCCTTGGTAAGACTGGTTGTCAGACTTTCGGGCTTCTGATGACCCGTAACTACTGTCAAAGATCCACAAATGACAGCCGGGACCAACGGCTTAACGTGCTTTCCGAGGCACGGAGGAGTTTCGGTATGAAAAGATGGTCACTCATCCACAGACCAACCTCGGCAAGCGTAGCTTAACCTGATGGATCGACCCGTGCGGCTGTTATTACTTAGCCACAAGCAAGAGCTAGTATTATTAATTAATGCTATTTTTTTTTTATTTGTGATGGGTTTGCTCTTGACTCTAGTCTAGGTCAGAGGTGACAGAGACAAAGTCGACGATGGAGTGAGCTTACCCAGAAGAAGCCTGTTCACTCTCACTTTGAAGAGATTAGGGTTGTATACGTTCGGAAACACAGACGCAGGTAGTGAGTTCCATTCTGTCTGTCTGTTTTCTTTTCACTCCTCAATGTCTAAACGGATTTGAATATAATTTGGCAAATGTGTTGACCACGGCCTGGGTTAGGACATATACATACTTTTCATCTCGGTAATTCTTTCCCGTGCGATACTTTCCAACATCCACGCGGGCGAAGCCGCAGCCAAAAACAGTCTACACTAATATAATAATAATAATAATGCACAATTCACTTTAATAGACCAGATATCACATTAATTAACAAAGTAAATAAAACTGGGTTCCTAATAGACATCGCCGTGCCAAATACACATAACTTACAGACTACAATTAGCCGAAAAACTATCCAAATATACCGAACTGAAAGGCGAAATAACCCGACTTTGGCATCTACAAAAAGTCACAATAGTCCCCATAGTGCTATCTGCAACAGGAGTAATACCCAAACAGCTTCATCAGTCCCTCAGTTCCCTCAACCTGCCACCTAACACCTACCACCTGCTGCAGAAGGCAGTGATTCTCAATACATGTAGACTAGTAAGGAAATTCCTCCAGTGTGAGTCGGACAGCTTGCACCATTACTGCCACTCAAATATACAGCCTACTGCGGATAACCACGCAGTATCTAATATTACTGCAACACGTAATCCCACTGATGAACACTTGGCTTAGGCCCGTGCCATCAGCACTACCCGGCTAGGCCGAGAATAACAAATAAAAATAATAATAATAATAAATCATGGAATGTGGATACAGCAGTCATTGTGCCGATAATCATGACGGCCATTGGCATAATAGCCAAGAGTCTAGACCAATACCTGAGGAGGCTCTCGTTAGGCAGCTGGATCGAGGGCTTGATCCAGAAAGCGGTACTTCTGGACACGGTACGTATTGTGAGGAGGTTCCTCTCTCTGGAGCCCTGACCGCCGGTAGCTTGGACGCTGCTCCCGATACCGGTGGACTACTGTTTTTATTTTATGTTTAAAGAAACATGTAAACTATATGTATATAGATGAAATAAAAGAAATAACTTTAAAAAAGAGGTTAAGTTTTTATGTTTGGTTGTAGCAGATAATCTCCGAAACTGCTCATTCGTTTTCCAAAGTGATTTCACTGATAGAGAGCTAAGCTATTGCCGAGCGCCACAGGATATGTTTTGCCCGCGACGTTGTCCGCGTTAAGTTTCTTGTTTTTTCCGACCCACTGCGTCGCATCACATCGCCTGCGCGAGCTATTACTTCCTTTTCGCTTAGCGTTCTTTCGAACTTTTTTCTTTTTACTCGGCTCATAAAGGTCCCAGCGTGATGTTAAAATAGCCTATAATAACCTTCCTTAAGAACTGGGCTGTCAAGTGCAAAAATAACTTTTCAAATTCGACTGGTAGTTCCAGAGATTAGCGCGAACAAGTATACAAACAAACTCACTCTTCAGCTTTATTATTATTATTATTATAGTTGGATATGTTAAGCTAATCCCTCATTGCATAAGTACCCAGATCCCAAATCACAAATAACCTGGGACATTATTCACACACGGTGATCTAATCCCAAACTAAGCAGAGCTTGTACTATGGAAACCAGACAACTGATATACTACATACACTACTTTTTTTTTTACAAATAGTTAGTTTGGGCTAAAATAGTGATCAACGCGCAAAAGCCCACCGTTCAGCAACTGCGTCAATCGAGCCATTTTATATCTAAATTATATCCTATCACATAGTTTTGTCTTTCGGTTCATTCAAATACCTGACTGATCTCTTAAAACGTTCCCTTACGGTGAAAAGGCTGAAAAGGAAGACTGTGTTCAAAAAAGGCAGTCGAGATACTGGTCTCTTCGCCTAAACGCCATTTTCTTTTAACCCAGCTGCTTATAGTCTTGCGACTGATTGCCGATTAAACAGAAAAAAAAGAACTGAGGTTAAGTAGATGATTATATGCAAGAAGTAGGTGCCATATTATAGTTCATTTTTCCATACTTCTAATATTATAAATGCGAAAGTAACTCTGTCTGTCTGTCTGTTATCTTCTCCAGCCTGAACGGCTGAAAGGTTTTCGATGTTTACACACAGGTAGACCGTGCATGGATGACCTGGGTTAGGACTTAGGATAATTAAGGTTCTGTAACAACAATGTAAACAGGAACCCTTATGGTGCTATTTAGTCTGTATGTCTGTCTGTCACAGCTGGATATCTCAAGAACTACTAATGCTATCAACTTGAATTTTGGAATAGTTTTAGATGACGTTTGCCCAACTATTTTGCAAATAAGAAAGAAATAAAAAAGCAGATTTTTTTGCAACTGGGACTGAAAGGGGGTTTTAAAAATTAAAAGTGGGGCTACTAGGGCATATGGGGTATCATATGAAAGAACGCCGTTTGCACATTCTCAAAAAAAAAATTTTAGGCCGCATAGTTTTTGGCTTTTGATGAAAAACGTAAAAAAATGCCGTCCCCCCCTTATCTCCGAAGTTTGCATAGAGATAAATCTGAAATTATTCTATGTGATAGAAGTTTATGTAAAGATTACAGGAAAAATAAAACGATGTCTCGGTACGGAACCCTCGGTGCGCGAGTCCGACTCGCTCTTGACCGGTTTTTTTATTTTTCTCCTGGTAGTACGTTCCCGCGGGATAATTTTCGGCCACGTGAGCGAAACCGTGCGCAAAAACTAGTTGTTTTGTAAATGTGTGATTTTTTTTTTCTTTTATTAATATTTTGTAGCTTTCGTTTATACTGTGCTGTATTCCGTATAAAGGCCACTAAGTCTTCATCAGCTACTATTAATAGAAGTAATTAAGGAACAGGGCTAATATAATTAATTAGTGATGAAAATGTACATTTGTTCATATAGAGGGTTCACGGGCTATTTGTATTAAGCGACATCCTGGCCGATATCGAGCTATAATCATATCTACTTGCATTAAAAAGTAAAAAACGGAGATATACACTATTGATTCTTAAGGCCACTTTTTCGTAAAAAATATTGATACTTTTTACAATGTTCTTTTTTCCGAATAATGAAACTTTCAAATGCTCTCCTGTAAAGTTCCAAACATGTCGCTTAATACAAATAGCCCGTGAACCCTCGATATTCATAAAAGAAAAAAAAATGAGTTTGTTTGTTTGTTACGCTTTCACGCTAAAATGGCTGAACGGATGTTGATGAAATTTGGCACATGGGTAGACCATGACCTGGGTAAGGACATAGGATACTTTATCCTGTAGTACGTTATCGTGAAATAATTTCCTACCTCCTCGCAGGCGAAACCGCGAGCAAAAGCTAGTAGCACTATAAATTACAGTAAGCTAAAAAATAGCTCATCTTATAACAAATTTTCTCTTCCCACACCATACTCATTTTGCCCAAAGCTGGGCAAACCAATATACTTAGTAATGTCTAACAGTATTGTTATTAATAAAAATGTACAACAGAAAAAAAAAGCAAGAAATCGAACCCGGTACCATGCTCTACAATAATCGATGTAGGTATTTATAAACATCATCGTCCTTCAATATTAGAGCGAGAACTATAAATAAGTAAATAAAAGGCATCGTAATCAAATGATAATGATGACGTCACAATAAAAACGGTCAATCAATACCAATAATTGTCAATTATGAATAAAGATTAAGTATCTCTGCTTACCCTTTAAAAGCGGTAGGGTAATTAACGTTCAAGCTACCCTTATTATTATTATAAAATTAGTTATTTCGACCAAAACACATGTAAACGGCTACCCGGAAATGGCGCCCAACAATTAGACCTTATAACAAATTCAAAACTACCCTCGCTACAGCATAAAATCAAGATCGTCACAACTTCCGGGTTCGTCATACATCGCTGCATTTCCGCAGCAAATCACTATAACACAGTAGTCACGCCGCAATCGAATGCGAACCGTTCGTAAAGTTCGGAATACCCGCCGTTCGTAAACTTCAATTTCTTAGCAATGGTCCACAATGGCTATCGCGGGCATTCGCACACGTCATCACGGCGTGTCCGGTCTCTCCCCCAATAAATGAAATTTAACAGAATGAGGGAAAAAAATCAATACCAACACTAGTGGATATCGGCCACTATCGCAGCCCCTCTAATTTACTACCTACGATAAAAACAATCCGGTGTGTGCGTGGCCTGCTGCGTGCCTACAAACGTATCATATTAACTGCTACAATATTCATGCGACATTATGAACGCGCCCTTATGTAATATATCGCACATCAATAATTCCTAAACGCGATTGATTACATGAAAATAAAAAAAAAAACAAGTACTCACGGATATAGCAGCCGTCAAATATTTTGAAAGTTGAGCATTGTTAGTGGACCCCGGCGAGGTCGTCGAACCCGCAGAGCACGATGACAAACACACAGGCCGCCATGTTGTATTTCAAAACGTCAATTTTTTTTTTTAATTTTCCAATCGGCGAACTGTCAAACTCCGGCCGGCCGAAACTTGGTTGAACTTAAACCGCCTAATATTCGAAAAACTCCCTCCGATATATTTTGCGCCTCAACTCCTTTTTGATGTAGTAACTTTATGTTTAGGTTGTAATTACGCCTATCTATAAACACTTTGTTATTGTATAAAACGGTATAAAAATATTAAAATTATGAACGATGGAAAACTTGTAAATTAAAACGAAATATAAATATATATTAATAATAATATAAACGTACTAGCGGCTCTGAGTGCGAGCGCCTACTGACTTAAAATTTTTGGGTATAAAAACATGCTACAATAGCCTCCTACGGGAGTGAGCTGTCTTGATACTTTCACGGACCGGAAAAATCGCGCGCTTCTGGGAATATAGAGAAAAATGTTCAAGAACGCGCGAGTCAATTTGATCTTTAAGACTTACGGCTCAAGATATATTGCATAGGAACCGTTTGATTTTCTAGTAGAAATTAATTATCTAACTGATGATTAGGAAATATTTCCTTATCAAAAATTTTAATATACATACTTATTACAGTTTAATTTAACCTTGATGTTCACATAAGTTTTAAAATGGCAAACTTTTGATTCGTTCTGTAGGTAAACTTTAACCACACCCAAAGACCCCTTTCCAAATACTAGCAAAGAACAAAATCAAATTAAGAAAACAAACGACACTAACGTAATATTTACACAAAACTTAAAAGTATTTCTTTAATTGCTGAAAAAGTACAGAGAAACTACGAACGAAGAACATACTAAGATAAAAAAAACTTAAAACGTTAAAGAATTGCACGATATCATGTTTTAAAAATTACCAATTAATATCCACAACCCCCATTTCTTTATCTTTTGTTATTTTTACACAACTTTACTTCAAATAATCGCTTATAACTATTTCACAACACACAAATACTGAAAACAGAACACTTTTCATTTCCAATAAGAAAGCAAAAGTGCTGGTGAAAGTGTAAGTGATCAAGACTTCCCGCGCGCGCTACAGACACGCATGTGTGCGTGTGCTAGGGGGCGCGCGGGGCCTGCGGGCGCGGCGTCGCGGGGGGAGGGGGTGAAATTTTTCGTTTTTCGCCCACTTTTCCGTCCCGCTCTAGTTTTTCGTCTCCCTCATTTTTTCTTCGCCCGCTTTCTTCTTCCTTGAGCCCCACCACATGTGTGCTGGCCACAGTATATGCGAAGCCATCAGATGAAAAACTTATCATTTCCGGTTTGAACTGCCTCTTGTTTTAGCAAGTTTATCTGTTATCTTTGTTGGTGAATGCGGTGTTAATACGTGATTCGTGTTATCTTTTATCGAATCTGTGGCTTAGACTACTGACAGCTTTGGAAAAGTACCTGTTTTTACATTTCTACTTTTCATTTTTATCTTATCTTGACGCTGATGTTACAGCTGAAAATTAAGAATATTTCAGGTCGTATATTATCAACACCTCTATCGATATTATAAGAATTCTAAATGGATAGGAAATATATCCAATTCAACACATACTTAATTATATTAAAGAATTATTTTTAGTTGAGGCAGTTCTGTAGTCCATCCATAGTTTTAATAACATTATTGACTTTGATAGTATTAATTAAGACAGTTAATTATTTAATAAATTCTGAAAATACATTAATAAACCTGTTTTCCTTTACCCATTTCATCTTCATGTCTTTTTTTTAGAAAAAAGTCCCTTTTTCTCAACAATATCTTTGCCTCTACATGGTTAGCACTAGATTCAAACAATTTTCCTATAGAGCTATTATTCTTAACTTCCTACTTCGCTAAAACAAAACATTTCGTCTTGTTTATCTGTTTTTTTAACATATACAGCAGTGAGTTCGCGGGCGCCCGGCCTCTTCCCTCCCTGGCGCCTTACAGATATACAGTATGTTGTTTTATATAAACCTATTTTTATTTTAATTAATTGTAATTTATTGCTTTTGTTGTCATGTCTGCGTCCTAGTTTGTTTTTGGTTATGTGCTTGTGATTGAAGTTGTCATCGAATTGTAAGGAAGAGATATGAATGTATGGTCAAAAATATAAATTTAATGTTTTAATTGTAACTTCACAGTAGATTAGAAGTAGCTCCTAGTCACCATAAGTTTTTCTCCGTGTAAAGTTTCGAGTAAAATTCTAATGTTAGTTTTCTACATTAAAAGAAGTTTTATATTTTTCTACACAAAAAAGTATTAACCCGTTTTAAATCCGAGTATTTACAGAATACAAGTTACCCAAATCTATGAAAACCAAATAATCTGAAACCCCACACATGAAACCCGCCAGCAACATAGCAACAGCGCTATCTCTTCACAAATCACTAAGCAACAAACCGCCAACTTCAAACAGCCTGTATCACCAGCAGAACTAGGAAACGAGGGAGTAAGTACACACACCCACCACCCGCGGGGGGAGTACATGGCAAATACGCGAAAGCAATAGGACTTTTAAAAATTCTCCAGAAATATGATTTATGTGTTGACGGCAACGCGTTTCTCCCCTCAAGGCCGGGGGACTGATTCGATTTTTAAACCACCCTGTGTAGGCTGTAGGTTTTTGAATAAAAAAAAAATTATATTGTTTTTTTTTCACCGTCTTTTTTTAAAATTGAATTCGGATTGGTTCCGTTTTGTATGAGGAATTTAGTTTCGCTCCGGGGCAAGCAGAGTCTGTACTCTCGAGATTCTGTCGACGTACTAATGTTTCATCGCTCTCCGATGGCGAATGGTCGTAACTGTGACATGCAATATCAATGGAAGGTGCATCAGTAACGATCACGGCTACGTCGTAAAATATTTAGCTCTAAGGGAGAGTACAGACATGGTTGTTCTCGCTTTTATTCAAGGTTGAGACAGAATATTATCAGATAATAAGCCCAAAAGTCAGACAACCAGACTCGCCGAGGGTTATCGTGATACCCAGTAACTGGGTTGTCGAGGTCTTATTTTGACGAACACATTATTGGCATCAACATAATTTTTTCTCACATAAGAATTTTAGTAAGCTTTTACTTTTACACAATGTTAAAAAAACGTACTTTTTTCCTCGATTTTTTGACCGTATTTAGTGCACCGTTTTCGGCTTCCGCTGATTATAACGTAAATAGATATGCCCGGCCCCTATCGTAACGCAATTCGATATTCGGCGCGATAAACTAACACATTATTCATATAAGCGATTTGTGCCAAATTAATAAAACGGCAATAAAAAATAAGGACAACGTCCATCGTTTTAAACCACTTTTTATTCATGTTTGGTTTAAACAAATGGTAGACCAACGCTAGTCCAAGCGTTGGTGTTTTAAATAAGATATTCTTTTGCGAAAATAATAACACACTATGATCAAAATTACGACCTCATTGGCATTATTACGTCATGACGTTTTTTGGGATCCCAGACCAACAGAGAACATCTCACGATATAATAACAAATTCCTAGTTCGAATAAAAGCCAGGAACTATGAGAAAAAATCCTTAAAGTGAAAGAAAATTTTTCATTAAATAACATCGTAGACCCGCGTAGACAGCGCTACGAAACCGCTACGCCGCGCGCTACGTCGTCGCCCGTGTGGTTACGCCTTTAGTCATAAAAAGATCGTGTTTTTAAATGTCATAATACACTACCTATAGAACCTTTTACTTTCTTATTTTTCATAATCGTTAATCAACTTCTCTTTAATATAGGAAAGTGATTTTGAAGTTTAATCACATCTAGAGTAAAAGTACAGCAAAAACTAAAACACAATTCAATTACTGATCGGCATTTGTTTTGTATGTTATTAGCAGACTAGATGTCGTTACTACCTACCCTTGACTAAATTCCTTACCTTTATGATAGACTTAGTCTTCAGTTAGACAAAAATATGTTCATACGTGAATCATTTTGAAGTTTTCAAGATCCTTTTGAGACTAAAAACGAAACCGGCCAAGTGTATTTTGGACCATGCACAATGAAGGGTTCCGTTGGGATGAATTTATCCCAAGAACCAACTTAACATTGTTGTTGAAAAACATGTTCTCCCTTACATTCCAACTGCAAATGTAAAGTTGTACTCACAATATTGAGAGCTTTACCATGTTATTTTAAGACCATAGACTTCTTATAAGTTTTCCTGTAATCTATAGGCATCGAACCATTTTCTGTATTTTTTTTTTTCAATTTTCAAGTATTTTTGAGACCCTCATAGTAGGCCCTTTCATTTAACGTCACACGGTACAGTTTGCAAAATATTTTTTTTTAATTTTCTTATTTTGGCCCCAAAATTGACCCCCTTATTCAAAATTAAATTATTTACGTTACACGTTCGTGTTTTGGCCACAGGAATTCATACATGTACCAAATTTCAACTTAATCGGTCAATTAGATTGGGAGCAAATTGGCTGTGACAGACGGACAGACAGACACAAGTGATCCTATTAAGGTTTCATTTTTCCTTTTGAAAAAAAAACGAACAATAAGAACGTTTTAAATCCACGTGGGTACCACACCATCGTACAATATTTAACACTACATGATTTAAAAAAAAAAAACTAAACAAAGAATATTTTTCATCATAAATTTTAACAATCGCTAATTTAACTTTTTATTTCATAACGATACTGTGAAATACAAGGCTATTTTTTGCAGTTGCAGAAAATCGCCCATATTTAAACAAAATACCTTATGAATCGGCGTTTTTAGTATTTGTTGATTAAATAAAGCATATGGTACATAATATACCTACAAAATGAACAGACCCTTGTTTAGTTGTTGCGATAGAGCTCGTACAAAAATGTTCGAAAACTGACAACTTTTGCGGCCCCCTATTTCTTCATTTTTTAATATAAAAAAATAAGAATTATATTAATTGTACTCTACTCGATGAGTTCTGGACAATAATACCTACCCCACATGTCAGGGTAAGAATAAAAATATTTCAAAATCAAAAGTTTATTATATGCGGAACCCCTTTAATTTTTATTTTTATTTTATTACTAGTTATTATAGCAGCAACAGAAATACACAATCTGTGTAAATTTCAACTGTCAACCTATTACGGTTCATGAGATACAGCCGACAGACGGACGGACGGACTGACAGCGAAGGCTTAGTAATAGAGTTCCGTTTGGCACCCTTGGGGTACGAAACCCCAAAAAAAGTAAGTCATTTCCATTAAAGAATGGAACAAAACTCGTACCTCATGGAAATACGCGTGATAACAATCGGGAACTTTAATTTTGAATCATATCGGGTTTAGGGCCGGTTTTTTGATCCGTAGTTAACCAATGGTTAAACATAGTAACTAATGATTGAATTTTGGCTAAATGTGAAAGGCTAAAGGCAATGTTTAATGATTGGTTGAGTTGACTACGGATCAAAAAACCGGCCTATAATGGTAGTGGTGTAGATATTAAAAGTGGGTGCGGACCTTGTGGGTTCGATCCCTGAGAAATATCTGGAGGTATAAAACATTAAATGTTGGAATCAGTCTGGCTGTGTCTAACGTTGGTTTTAAAATTTTCCAAATCAGAAGGTTGCGTTGCTAAAACCTTGGATACAGTACCCCCACGTGTTTGTGACTAGCTTCAGGCTTTAGTCATTTGTACTATTCAAAGCATCAGTGCATCAGTACTACTCAATGTCCTAATCCTAAATCGACAAAGACATAAGTAGACGTTTTCGTGTGATAAACAAACCAGAGCCTATATTGTATTCGTCTTTAATTGCGTAAAATAGCTACATAAATCTCTGTTAATTGTTAACTAATAATCATTATTATTCAGACATGAACCTTTGATGTCCATACATAATTTTATTTATATATTTCTTTTTCCATTTCTTTCATCGCTACAGCTCTACACGAGCATATCTTATGTCGCTGTCAAAATAGCATCGGTAAGATTACAGACAGTACTTACCACCAAGGATCTGAAAGCATTTGATTACCAAGTCAATTCAAGGAGCTTAAATATACGTAGTATATACTAATTCCATGAGTCACTTCAATCGACTAATAAAAAGAACACCCAACATGACATTTGACAGCAGATTTTCCGATCAGAGTCTTCTCAACCTTTCAAAACCCAAAGGTACCTCTTCTTACCCTGTGTACCAACTTATGATAATAGTCGGTTTTATATGTGTTTGTTATTGTGTGTAACGTGTTACTTCAACCGGTGCTGACCTTGTTAGAGATAAAAAGCGTGAAAATAAATGTAATACCTTAAAGCTACGAGATCGGCGAGAGAACGGTGGCGGAGTTACAAAGATGGGAAATTGTTTAGTTTTTTAAATTATTTTTCTGTTTTTTTCATTTTTCTGAGGTTTTGTTTAGATAGGATATTTTTTTTTTATTTAATGTGTATAGTTAGTTACTTAGTTAATTACTTAGTATCTGGGCGACCGAGCTCTGTTCTGCTGAAAAAACGCATTTTCCCAGATATAAGATCTAGCTAGATCGATTTTTGGCCCCCGTAAACCCCTATATTGCAATTTTCATCGAAATCGTTACAGCTGTTTTCGAGAAAACGTGATCACAAAATATATACATATAAATATTGCTTATTTAATATTATAGTAGGATCTAGTATCAAAATAAATGTATTTTTCTACGTCTTATTGTTTTAGTGTTTTAAGTTTTTCCTCACCATTTTTGACAATTAAAAAATGCTGCTCAATTATACTTCAGATACTACAATCATTGTTATTTTTCAAGCAAGTTTAGAAAACTGATCCATATCGTTTGAAAATTCTTCAATTTAGGATTTATTAAAACCTCATAATGATATTACAAAAATACTACCCCCATCATTAATTTGGCTTTTCCTACCTCTGAGAAAAGGTATATTTTTCCTGACACATGGATAGTTTTTAGACAGCTTATTTTTTGTCCTTAAAAAACGTACTCGAGTTTATTTTTTACCATCCCGCGTGTCTTGTAGCCACCCCCTGTGAGGGCAGCCCCTTACAAAACGCGACCCTTTCGCTCCCAAGACGCTTATTTGACTCACTTTAAAAATTTCCTACTGCCCTATATTTTTTTCTGTACAGTCGGCCCCCAATTTTTTTTAAAGGTTCGTTCTGGGGTGCGGTGTTTTATGTTACGATTATTTTTTATTGGACTTCATTGATGGGTATTTTCTGTGTTTATGCTGATAGATAGTGATTAGAAAATAATAGTTTTCTTAGGTAGGTAACCTACTTATAATTAAATTTGAAATTCTTTCATCTTGATATATTTAACATCAAAAAAGGTACATTCAGGAAATTATTAGTAACTTCTTTATGCGACGAATTAACTACCTAATAATTCTAAATATAATTGAATACAAGTAATAAAAGAAAAAAAATCAGCTGTTCAGTACATTTATTAGTTACATTAGTTATATTAGGTACATTCATTAATATTTAGTACATAATTCGTCAAAATGTACTGAACAGCTGATATTTTTTTTTGCGAATTCAGGTTTGTTCCCATAGTAAAAGTTGTTCATAATGATGAGTACAATGACCCCTTAAGAGGTTGTTGGTGTTTTACCAATAACCCTGTATAACGAAATTAAAAGGAAAACTATCACAGCTAAGTAGGCTTTACGAGTAATAGTCGACTAGCTTATAAAATCACAGGCGTTACGTGTGTTACGTATGCATGTACGTACGAAATATTAATATAGTGCCATCCTGCATGCTTGTACTTGTACTTGGAAAAGTAAAAATATTGTACAAATTCCATTTAAACATTACTTATTCACCTACAATGTTAAGTTGGTTTTTGGGATAAATTCATCCCAACTACGGAACCCTACCTTGTGCGTGGTCCGACCGACACGCACTTATCCGGGTTTTTGTATTGGCTTACATTTACTTCAACTTAGGGAACAATGCAAGTTTCATCAAAATTGGTTCAGTTCTTTTCATGATACGGAAAGATTTATTCAAACTCTAGGGCAATATTTCTAACAAAACTATTAACTACTTATTACAAGCAAATAATCCAGTTTTTACTTAAAACTAAAAATTATGAAATGAAAAAGTAATTTAAAAATCGACTTCAAAAAGAAAGTAACTCAAAAATAATATGAAATAACTTTAATTTTGGAAGTCAGTGGCAAAAATCTAAAATACAGATCCCATGACACCGACTTCCGAAATTAAAGTTGTTACTTTCCTTTTGAAGTCGATTTAATTTTATTTAAATAACTTTTTTTTTCTTTTTTTCAGATATCGAGTATATCGAGTGTTCAGCCAGCTTTTACATACATATTAGACGTGGGCTATACTGAAAGGTTCTATAACTGGCCGCATACAATAAAAAAAAATTAAAAAGCAATTACGGAATTTGAAAATGGAACTCTCTGGGAACATGTTACTTTTTAATTTGCGGGAATGTCATTTGTTTTTTTTTCATTGTGGAGTCCTTTTTCTGCCGGTATTACAATGAATTACACTCGTGAAAATTTTCGCACACAATTTACAAAATCCAATATTGATACCGTACGACAACTAACAAAAAAAAATACTTGCCAGCAAATTCGTACTGTATTGCGGCATTGGAATGAGCCAAGTGCAAAACATTTTGTATGTGCATCTGAAGGTTCGGATAGAATAGAATCATTTATTCGCTAGAGATGTGGTTTTACAAAGCTGTTACAGATTATGGCACAGACATCTCACGTGCAGTAGGCATGCGAAAATTACTGGCTTATAAATAGCATTACATTTAATTAGAATTTTTATTGAAATAAATTGAAGTTCAAATCATTAGAATGTCACATAGTTATAGAATTAAATAATGTTAAACTGAAATGTCAAAATAAGGAATGTCAAATTGAATTATTGTGGAAGTAGGAAATAATTATTTACTTTATTCAAAGATAGACATTACAATAGTTTTATAATCAACGATCAATTCTTTCCATATTTTGCTTGTAATTGAAAAATTCACTAATTGTGTAAAAACAATATCCAATCAAGCAATGTTTTAATTTGTTTTTGAATTTATTCATAGGAAAAACGTGGAATGTAATTAAAAACTTTTATGCACATCATTTGACTATTCTTTTTATGAAAAGTGCTTCTACATGCTACAACATTCAGCTTGGTAGAATCCCTTGATTTATACTTGCAGTTCTCTCTGACTTTAGCAAACAACTGACATGCGTTTGGCTCCTCACAAACATTCCAATCTCTAATATGTAAGTCACCAGAGTCAAAACACCTAGCTTTTTGAAAAGCGGTCTATATGTTTCAAAGGGGCCGGCCCCACATACCGCTCTGATGCACCTTTTCTGCAATATAAATGTTCTATTAGGACGCGGCCGCCGCGTCTAGTATTTAACTGGTTATCAGACTTTCGGGCATGTTGTTCTTAAAAAATATAATTTATTTTCTAACAAGATAATATTTACTTATTATATAAACTAACTTTCTTAAAATAATAACATGTATATGTATATAAAAAAGGAGGGGAAAGGAGCATGTACACAATTATGAATGTATGCGGCCGACTGTACCTCCAGCTTGGCGCCCGTTCGACATACATTGTACTGTTAACTCATAAATATGTATGTGAATATTTGTTAAATATATTAAATGTTTATTTCCTTACTGTTTTAGGACTGAACTAAATAAAACAACGTTATTTTGGTTTTTGTTTTTCTTGGTAAAGTGTGTACTCCTGCATAAATTAAATACCGCATTTTCTAAAGTATTTTAATTCGTGAATGTGACCCAATTATTGTAGTTTTCTGTACTTACGTGGGTTCGCTATCGACCTCGCTGACTGACCAATCTTTCATCACGACATGACTGACATGAGCTATTCTTAGTGTAGGCCTTGGGGGCCTTGAGGGCCTTTGGAGCTTTGGGGGTTATAACCTCGCAATTAGATGACACCGAATAAATGTATGTAGAACCTTCTGGATTGTGTTTGTTACATCAGTCTGCCTAGCCTTTTCTCAACAATGTTGGGGTCGGCTTCCATACCAGTATTTTACGTGAAGCGACTGCCTGTCTGACCTCCACAACCCAGTTACTGGGTTACATGATACCCCTTGGTAAGACGGGTTGTGAGACTTTTGGACTTGTACGACCCGTAAGGACTGTCAAAGATCTCCAAGTGATAGACAGGACCAACGCGTGTCCCGGCTGACGGCAGGCAAAATTAAAATCAAAATCAAAGTCATTTATTCAAACTAGGCTGAGAATTAGCACTTTTCGAACGTCAAAATGAAAAACAATACACACAAAAAGCTCGCCCTTCAACACTTCCTAGTGCTTTAGCTGGAGAGAAGAAGTGGCGCAACAAACTCCCCAGCAGCACAGCTGTCTGTTTAGGTAGGAAAATTAGATTCTTTACAAAATAATTTACATTACACAACACAAAACAAATTATTTTCCATATGTTGGCTAGCACAACGCCAATATACCAACAAAAAAAAATCTCGAAAACTATACTCAAGAAGAAACAAAAAATAAAAACGTAAACAGAACTTTATACCTAAATAAAAGCATCCAGGCATAAAGGGCGAGCCCACTTACATATGTGTATATAGGTGTAACTCGGAGTCACAAATGATAAACTAGGACCATCGAAGTAAAACAAATAAACAGTTAATTATTAATAACAATAAGAAAACCATGGTCAGCAAGATGACCACTCACCACAAGCAGCACCCGTTCACGAGCATAACGCAAAGATCAGCCATTACCCACCACGCCATATTTGAGGGAAGGAGGCAACCCGACCCCCGACGCTACCGCAAGCAGTGACATCTAAGGGAGCATGACGAACTTGCTGCCGGTTGCTCAGGCAAGAATAATTATGATCAATTGTCGAGGTCAC
Source organism: Dicycla oo (assembly GCA_948252095.1). Taxonomy (NCBI): domain Eukaryota; kingdom Metazoa; phylum Arthropoda; class Insecta; order Lepidoptera; family Noctuidae; genus Dicycla; species Dicycla oo. The sequence continues at coordinate 18,287,387 of OX411736.1, read as the reverse complement.
TAGCTAATCACATATTGCAAGACAACTCATAAAAAACATTGTAATGAGCTTATTATGTAAATAATAAATTAAAATAAATTTACTTATACAGTCAAATAAAATAAACAATTATATGAACTCGTATAACCTATCTTATCTTAAGTTAATTACAGCGACCAACTATTCTTATCGTTTAAGAAGTCATTGATAGAATAGTACGCCTTTGAAGAAGGGTTGGATTTTACTTTAGCTTTAAGTGCATTAAAAGGCAAATCTAGCAAAGAAGTGGGTAGCTTGTTAAAAGAGGTTATTAAGCGTATCTCTTAACCTTCTATCGAGCCGTGCTGCTGTTATCATTTAGTAATAGGTACTAAAAAGTTTAAGTTACCAGTACCTAGGAAAGAAAAGTGACGCTTTTCGCAAAAAAAAAAAAAAAAACTGCAGTCTGCTTCGTGCTACGAACTTTATCTTCCACTGTTTTGTCATATATAAATATAACTTAATATTCTATCCACAAGCAAAGAAATGAAGATAAGAATGGGTATTCAAAAAGAACTTTTTAATTTCTTTTGCTACGGCGTAGCGGGGTCTACGAAATCAGATTTTTTTGCGTCACACGTTCTGAGAAAGATCTCTAGTGTGTTCTTCCATGTTTCTTTATTCAGCGGTTTACCTTGTGTTTTCTGACACTCAGTTACTGATATTTTTATTCGTCTTCTGTAAATACATTTTTAACCGGCTTCGAAAAAAAAAGTAGAGTTTATGCATTAGATTTTTTTTTTCATGTCCATATTCTGACCGAAACTATATTATTTAAAAAAAAATAAGAGCTTGTCTATCATTTCGTTATAGATCTGCCCACCCTCCGTAAGATGGCACCCTATGACGTACAACGACCCCAACCTATTTCATATTTACGTGTTGTGAACAAACACTTATATTTCCTTGGTTTATTACGTCTACGGTGAGAAAGAGCATTGCTTCAATGAAACGTCAATTTATTATAAAAAATATCGCGAATTTTGGCGTTCCTGCTTTAACGTGAACATCTTTTATTTTATAGAAAAAAAGGTACATGTTGCGTCGACCCCAAATAGATTGGGATAAGGGCAGGAGAATGATGATCTTTTGTTTTATATCAGTTTTCTGAACGATTACCAATCTGTAGGGAATAAATAGCGAGGTTGCCTTGCCCAGGGTAGGACAGAGCGAATAGCACAAACGCGCGGAGTACTTATAGCTACGTAAGATAAATTGGAACGATTAAAATAAATTAAATAAAATACCTTTTGTTTCTTGCTGTTTGAATCACAATACTGCATGCTATCATAATTTAACATTCCAATTCATAATATTACATATTAACTTTTTAAAATTATTTGTTAATTATCACAATTATTTATTACTAGCTTTCGCCCGCGGCTTTGCCCGCGTGGTTGTCGGAAATTATTCCACGGGAAAGCAATACCGGGATCAAAAGTATCCTGTGTCCTAAGCCAGATCATAAGCTACCCATGTGCCAAATTTCATCCAAATCCGTTCAGGGTTTTAGCGTCAAAGCGTAACAAACAAACAAACTTACTTTCGCATTTATAATATTATGAAAAACCGGTCTATCGACACTCTAGACTCACAAAACGTATTAGGTACTTTAAAAAAAACTCTTAACACACTACTAAAGTTTCTACAATAATATAATTCAATCATGACTCGAAAGACACGTGGCGCCATCTATTATCATAAGAACGTTATTGTTGTTTTCGTCGGGAACAGTACTTCTTTTTGGGATGAAAGGTACCCTATGTCCGTTTCTGTACACCTGACAACGTATATGCAAAATTTCAGTATGATTGGTTCAGTGGTTTAGGCGTGAAAAGGTAACAAACAAACAAACAAACTTACTTTCGCATTTATAATATTAATAATAGTTAGGATTTTAATTTGAACGATTGTAAACTGTGATATGTTTATTTAGGTATTTTAAAAATGAATAATTAGGTTGACAATATATGTATATTACCAGTCGACAGCGATGCGGAGGAATTTTAGTTTTTTAATAGTTTTTAGTATCGTAAACTTGACAATACTCGTTTCGCACATAACATTTAGATCGATAGAATACTTTTTATCATGTACACCATAAAAATTACAGATTTATAATGTAGAAATTTTGCATCTGTGACACAATGGGCGGTCTTATCGCTAAAAGTGATATTTTACAGACAACCTTCGGATGGATTAAAGGGAAAAGGAGAGACAATACTGCAGATAGTCTCTGATGTCATTTACTTAATGTTAAGACTTTATTAATATCTATGGAGACTAATTATGTTTGTCTTTGTACCATAATGCTATAGGATAGCTGTATTTTCTATTAAAAAAACGTTCTAACTTACGTTATGTTAACGTCCCAGGTTCGAGCGCCTCGGATATACCTTTTTTTTTGGTGGGAAATCATCAAATAACTTCTCCCGCTCTGGGCGGAGTGGAAGAGCGTGTCAGACTTCTACTGACTAAAACCCACCCGTGTTCCTTCAGTTACCTGTGCCAGGGCCACGGTAACTCTTTCAAACAACCCACAGAACCTCGGATATAACTACGTACAGATTGATTTAGTTTCATCTGTCGTGGAGATGTACCTATGTGTCACAGTAAAATGCCAAGCCAATGACTTGCAATAGTAACAATGCAGTTGTTAGTTGCAAGGAAAATGTTGATATCAAGCTTTATACAGGGTTATTGGTAAAACACCAGCAACCTCTTAAGGGGTCATTGTACTCATCAATAAGAACAACTTTTACTATGGGACCAAACCTGAAATCGCAAAAAAAAAAATCTGCTGTTCAGTACATTTTGACGAATTAAGTTGTTCATAATGATGAGTACAATGACCCCTTAAGAGGTTGTTGGTGTTTTACCAATAACCCTGTATATTTAACTACTTATGTGCAAAGACTTTGTCTGTAAGAACCGTCTTCAAACCTCAATTACTATAATTATAATTGTTGATAAATGGTGTTTACAGGTCGTGTTGTTTACATTTTAAAATGCATTCTGAACTTTAAGGGCCGGTTTTTTGATCCGTAGGTAACTCAGCCATTGGTTAAAAATTGGTAAAATGGTTGCATTTTGGCTAAGTGTGAAAGACTAAACATGAATGAGATATGCCATTAGTTACTATTTTTTTAATATGAATGTGCTAACATGAATACATTCATGTTTAGCCTTTCACATGTAGCCAAAATTTCATTTGTTACTATGTTTAACCATTGGTTGAATTAACTACGGAACAAAAAACTGGGCCTAAGACACATGGGTGCTCTACTCGCGCATTTGTAGTCAAAAGCCCAGTAGAGTTTTTCAATAAAAAAAGGATGGTCACTTTTTGGGGTATGAAACACACTGTGAGTCGTTATGGGTCGTCAGAAGCCCGTAAGTCTGACAACCAGTCTTACCAAGGGGTATCGTATAACCCATTAACTGGGTTGTGGAGATCAGATAGGCAGTCGCTCCATGTAAAATACTGGTATTCAGCTGCATCCAGTTAGATTGGAAGCCGATCCCAACATAGTTCGGAAAAGGCTTACCAGATGATGTCACTGAGATGGTATAAAATAATAAAACTGTATTTCGGCTAGATTTTGAAGGTTTTGAAATACGGAAATTGCCCCTCAGGTCCTTATTTTGAAAATTATGAAAAAACACGTGGAAAATGGAAATTATAGGAAATTATATTACTCCTGCTACTGCTACAGAGTGTTCCCATTCCAAATCAATAAAGCTTCACGTAAGTCATGTCTTAGCCGCTTTTGCCCCTTTCCAAATACTTACCAGTTTTATTTCGTTTAGATAAAGCGTTTTACATACGAATGTACAAGTTACCTCATGTAAATGAGCTATTAATTTTAATGACTGTGCTTGACTGTCGTTAAAAATCCGGCCGTAACGTGCAGTTGTATGTGATTTGTATATCCCTACGTCTGAAAGTTACGAGTGGAACTAAGTAGAAGTAAAGTAATAAAATATCGAGTTAGCATGCTTAAGGCGGAAGCATCAGGGTAGCCCGCGAAATTCAAATTTTCGTCGTCATGGTCGTCTTGCTTACATTGGTTTTGTTTTGTTTTTAGTAATTCACTCTTTGTTTATTTTACTTCGATGGTCCTAGTTATCATCTGTGATTTCGAGTTACGACTACGTGTACGGCTATATATAAGTGGGCACGCTCTTTAGTACTGGAGGCTTTCATTTATGTATAAACTTCTGTTTACGTTTTTAGTTTTGTGTTTTTATTTCAAATGTTTGTGTATGTCAATGTATTTGAAATGTTTGTGTTGCGTAATGTACTTATATTATTTTTGCGTATAGAATATTTTTTTTAACTAAACATACAGCTGTGCTGCTGGGGAGTTTGTTGCGCCACTTCTTCTCCTCAGCTAAAGCACTAGGAAGTGGTGAAGGGCGGGCGTTTTGTGGGACTGTCTTATGTAATTTTGACGTTCAAAAAGTGCTGATTCTAAACCTAGTTTGAATAAATGACTTTTGATTTTGATTTCTTAGGTTTTTTTGCAATTTGCAAGTCAGTATTAGGTTGTATGTTGAATAAAGTATGATTCCCGACCGTAACAAATATGTATTTACAGAATTATAATCATTAAAGTCAGTAATCATCTCCTTAAGTTAGTTATAATCCTCAAATGTCAAGATTTCATGAAATAGTCATTTAATAGGATTACCTGGTTTGAAGAGTTGTATTGATGATTTTAATTATTATAATTCTGCGAATCATACTTTAATCAACATACAACCTAATTGCAAAAAAACTTAAGAAAATTTGCGTTTCGCGGGCTACCTGACACTTTCGCCTTAACTGTTTTATGCAATTAAATGATCTATCTATCTATCTGTGAGGGTCAAGAAGTGAACCTTCATTGTGTAACAAGCCAACAGCTCCTGCCAGCTTCGCATGGTTTTTACGACTTGACAAAACATCGAGATTCCTTTATTATTAGGGATCCGTACCTCCAAAGGAACAAACGGATTAAAAACATATAAAAACGGACAGGACAAGAAAAAAAATGGATTAAAGGATCACTCGTGTGTCTATCTGTCTGTCAATCTGTCACAGCCAATTTGCTCCGAATCTAATGGACCGATTATGTTGAAATTTGGTAAACGTATGTATTTCTGTGACCCAAACACGGACGTGTAACGTAAATAAATGAATTTTGAATATGGGGGTCAATTTTGGGTGACATATCAAATGAAAGGGCTTACTGTGAGGGTGTCAAATATTTTTTTTTATAGGTAATTTTAAAATCATTTTAAAGTTAAATTAGAAAATAGACGAAAATTTACCATTTCCTTATCTCCGAATGCACTGAGCCTAAAACTTTGAAAAAAAAATAAAGAAATTAGTTCAATACCTATAGATATACAGGAAAACTTATCTATGGTCTTAAAACAACATGGTAAATCTCTCAATATTGTGCGTACAAACTTACATTTGCAGTTGGAATGTATGGGAGAACATGTTTTTCAACTACAACGTTAAGTTTGATCTTGGGATTCATCCCAACTACGGAACCCTTCATTGTTCGTATTCCGACACGCACTTGCCCGGTTTTTTATTATGTAAGTTTAATATTAATGTACTATACTCGTGGCTAAGTAATTACAGCCGCACGGGTCGATCGATCAGGTTAAGCTACGCTTGCCGCTGTTAGTCCTTGGATGGGTGACCATATTTACATACCAAGAGCCCTCCGTGCCTCGGAAAGCGCGATAGGCCGTTGGTCCCGGCTGCCATTCGTGGATCTTTGACAGTCTTTACGGGTCGACAGGAGCCCGAAAGTCTGACAACCAGTCTTACCAAGGCGTATCATATTACCCAGGGGTTATGGAGGTCAGATAGGCAGTCGCTCCATCTAAAATACTGGTATTCAGCTGCATCCGGTTTGACTGGAAGCCGACCCCAACATAGTTGGGAAAAGGCTAAGCAGATGATGATGCCATGATATTTATTAATCTTCCGGAATCAATTATCTAAATGATGGTGCAAACCCACAGACAGACATGAAAAGAATTATAATATGTATAGATATTGACTAGTATTTGCTGTGACTTTGTCTGCATACGATTTCGGAAAGATTGGCAAATAATATTCTCACATTCAAATATTTAGCTGCCGTCATAAGTATATCATATTGGGGATCGATTCAAGAAAAATCTTTCGTTCTGTGTTTTAACAACATCATCCTCTAAGAAAATGTGTCTTTAATCACCAACCTTCTCTAGGATAATTGTATAGCTGTGTTTCCGTCCGAAAGATCACCGCTTGTTTACTCTTTAGTATTGGACTACATCGTATTCTGCTCGATAAATATAGGATTTAGAACTAAAATAGTCTCTTTCCCGTCAAACTGAAACTTTTGCATACGTTATCAAGTCTGTCGTAGGTAATCAGCTATTCCCGCTCACGTTCTCGCGCCGAGCGGCGAGGTGATCCTCGCTGCAGACCTTTTGGTTTCCTTCCCACAATTAACAATAACGCCAAATGAAGTGTTCCACCGAATTCATCGCAACAAACATATATATTATTTTCTTTCTCTAAAACTATCTACTATCTCATCCCCCCTCAAACCCCCCATAATACGTCTGTGTGTGTGGAAAAATTCGTACTTGCTACCCTTATAGGGCCACCCCCTCCCCCCGCCGCTTTCACGGTTCTAATTTTTGGGGAATTTGGGGCATATTCGTAAATATGAAATGGAAAAAATATTTCGCATGTATGCGTAATTTGGACTTTGTTGTTCGGGTGTTAAGGTTGAATTTCCGGTGTTGGGGAGTTGGAAAAAAAATTACTTCATATGTCGTCCTTAAGACGGAGCGCCGCGCTTCGTATGTGTGTTGCGAACATGGCAGCCGTGGAGTCGCTGTTCATTATTGCCATTGACTGGATTTTATTTTTTATGAAATTTAAAAAGTTTGTAAAATCGCTTCTAACATCGAAGAACTTGAGTGGGAGACACGGTAAAAACACACCTTGGTATTAAAAATTGTATTTTTTTTATTCACTAAGCAATGTATTAGTAATATTATTATTAGAAATTAAGTAGTTTAGTGTGTTAATGCTTTTCAATCATCAAAATAATTAGCCAGGTACACGTTTTGAAAGTTATTAGTCTTCAAACACAGAGGACAGCCCAAAACTGTACACTTTTTTTTCAACGCTTATGTACAATTCATCACAGAAGAAAACAGTTCAAATACAGATCATGATTGCATAGCACTCTAAAATCAAAAAGTTTTTGTATATTGCTTAAGTTCAATTGATTAATGAGGACGAGATCTCTAATAATTAATTAACAGTTAATTAATGATTCTGCATTTAATGAAATGCAAGGCCCTGACACTCTTTAGCTCCCGTGCTTATAAGAGCATTTTGAGCCACAATCCACATAGTCTCGGCTTGCCATTATGGAAACTGAAATTAGGACAAGTTACAGAAATTAGGTGATTTTGAATATAAAAAGTAAAAACCAACGGTTGAGCTCCTTATGTTCTGAGTTGAGCTGCACGATTACTGACAAATGCGTGCACTGACTAGACACTGGACTGGTCCACTCATATCTGAGTGGTTCATTCCTCAAAATACCATTTCAGTCCTTACATAAAATGATCTGACCAAGATCATGTCTGGACTTTAAAAATACTGTGACCTTTTGAGTTTGTCTCGGCCCTTCTTCACAGAGCAAAGGCCGACCTCATCTACTTTTTAAAATTTTACTTGTAAAAGTGTTTTTACAAACCTACTTACAGAAATAAATCATTTATAATTTAACGGGACTTTTATTGAATTCGAGCATCCTCCACTGAAATGGTAAGGTCGTAAAGATCAACTTCTAAAAAAAAAGTGAAAAATGAGTCTTATCAAAATATAACAACTATAATTCAAATCTGTTTGTTACTATTTGCGAAGTCATTACTTATGTATTTGTTCGAAAATATCAGCGTGTGTTGGAGCATTTAGCTCCCTTCAAAGGTTGAGCTGAATGGTGGTGATCCACGCGTCTTTTTCGTGAACGGCCGTCGTCAGTTGGGACTGGTCATCTCTTAGCTGCCACGGCTTATTTTAATTATTTTATTTTTTAATTGTTTTTTTTACTTTACTTCTTTTTTACATCGTTATTCCTTAAAATTGTAAATTCAACATTAATGATGTAACTAATATTTTGTAACAATATAATTTAAAAGAGTGTCCGTGGAGTGTCTTGCCCGTTCTTCTTCATACGTACCAACTACGCTTTGTGATGGGCAACTCATAACTTCATATTTCTAAATGAGGCGGTCATTTTTTTACATTTCATTCCTTGACAATTCAAAAGTGCCTTTCAATGGTTTATTTGAAATAAATGCTTTGAGCTTAAGTTTGAGTTCAGTCTATTTATCTAAACCCTAAGGTTCTAATTACTTAGTGCGGATTTCACCAATGAAACTGACCGCGATCAGCACATCGAAACCGAGTTCAAGAGCTGTCAGCGTCATTATTTTCTTTGAAATGACAGTTCTTAAACGTGGTTCATGTGCTGATCTCAATCAGTTTAATTGGTGAAATCCGCACTAAGTCTTGTTTAGTATATTTAGACAATGAAAAGCTATTAAATTATTATGCATAAAACAGTTTTTAACGTCATATGTGATCTCATTATTCATAACAATGTGTCAACATTGCATCGCATGTAAAAAATACAATAACGAAACACAAATGCAACTTCACTCACATTGTTAAAATATTTTGTAAGTCTACCAGTTCTATGGTAGACCTAGATTAGGATTGTATTGTATTTTACATAATTACTCCTACGTTTATTTCACATTAGCATAACAAACTAATCGTTGATATTAAGTAGAAAGCTATTTGTTTCCGCATTTTGTTAAAAAAATTAATCACTTTGAAAGTGTTTGGAAAAACCGCTGAAAGCAAAACTGGTACCTACGTACCTTTGAATATAGTCTAATTTTTATTCAGAATTAAAATGAAATGTACGTAAATAACAACTTATACTTAATTAATAAAATATTATATCCTAACTTAACTAAAGAGGAGGAGCTCGTGGCTAAGTAATAACAGCCGCACGGGTCGATCCATCAGGTTAAGCTACGCTTGCCGGGGTTGGTCCGTAGATGGGTGACCATCTTTACATACCGAGACTCCTCCATGCCTCGGAAAGCACGTTAAGCCGTTGGTCCCGGCTGTCATTCGTGGATCTTTGGCAGTCGTTACGGGTCGCCAGAAGCCCGAAAGTCTGACAACCAGTCTTACCAAGGGATATCGTATTACCCAATAACTGGATTGTAGAGGTCTGATAGGCAGTCGCTCCATGTAAAATACTGGTATTCAGCTGCATCCAGTTAGACTGGAAGCCGACCCGAACATAGTTGGGAAAAGGCTAGGCAGATTGATTTCATCCTAACTTAACTAAAACTATGAACAAACTACAATATGACGTCGAAAAATTCCTCAGTACCTAATGTAAATTTAAGCTATCTAAGAAACCTTTTAGGTATAAATAGTATTACAATATTGTAATAACGTTAAAAGACTCGTTATCAGTCTTCTATTTTACAAATTAAAATAGAACACGACAGTAATATAGTAAAATTACATGATTCCAAAAAAAAAACACACAAATTTAATATACCAAAAATTGCAACCGACTCCACGCATTTCATATTCCATCACCGAGCAATATATATAGCTCAGGCCGTAGCTATACGAACAAATATATTATATTTTCCTATATGTTAGTTCCATCATTTATACTTTATTACTATATATATAGCAACTATTTATATATCAAAGTATTGTAGCAGTGTGTGTGTCGTACGTACAATGGGGAGGAAACTCAATTAAACATTTCCCTTAATAAGATTCTTGAAGATTTGCTAACGTTATATTATTATTTTTTTCTTAGCCATGCTGGATTTTTGGAATGTTTGGCTACTCTTCAAAATCCTGTATGTCGTATTCTTGTTTATCGTTGATGAGACGATTGTGATACTTAGTGCTTCATTGAGTTTTGCCAGGCACCTTTTGGTGAAAGAATGAATATATTTCATCACGTGCCTTACGTCTAATAATGTACCTACCTATTGTATCTACGTCAGTATCTTCACGTTAGACCGTAGAATCAAAAACTCAAAACCTGCTTCAATATCAAAATCGATTATGCATCGTTAAGTAGGTAATAAAAATGACATTACATTTTGATCTGTCTTTATGAAATTAATCGTAAAATACTTGATGAAATAATTAATCTTATTGAATTTGTACATACAAATCAGATTCATAGCGAGGGACAGAAAAAGGTTAAATATGAGGACCTTCTGAAATAGGTACTGAATGGTCTACAAGAATATCTACGACTTTAATTTGGCTTAAAACCTGTTTTTATTTTATATTTCTATGCTGAAAACGCATCTAAGAAAGGTTTCAAACTAGCTAAGCAATAATGCAACAGTCGAGGTTCAAACTGGAGACCCCTAGACCACCAAACCAACATGACACCTTACTTACGTCAAATTCTTACGGAAGTTACATGTCAGTCACTCCCCATAGTCCCCATACTGTTCCCCAAGTCCCCAGGCGTAGGGGAAACTTGGAATTCGTATTGTAGGTATATTTTCTTGATTAAACACGCTTGATTACTGCCTACCCCACTTCTCTAGTGAAAGCTTCATATTTGTATAGTTTCCATGAGTAAAAACGTTTTAGTAACGTGTTTCTCTCGCTAGTCATCCCTGTAAAGTCAAAATACTTGTTTGGTTCCAAATGCTCTCAAATAACAAATGCTATTTTATTTACTTTTGCGTAAAACATAATTTAAAAGTTCCAAAATCAAATTTGTATTATCTAAAAGGTTGTAGGGCAACTATTACCACGTATTATGGGACAGAAAACGTCCGGTACGTTGATACATCGTTTAAAAATATTATTCACCCTCATGACTCGTGAGTACTACACTCAAGACAACAGAAGCAGAACCATTGTCAGAATTACGACACTAAGGTAAGACCATCTAGCTTGAACAGTGAACACTAATACGCAAGTTTGACGGCTAATATTCGAAAACTTGGTAATAGGTGGCGCTAGTTAACACATGTACTCGAAACCTACGTCGTTTTTATTACAGATACAAGATGTCACTAAACCAGTTTATGGTATAATTTTTCTATTCACACGAGTATAATTCTAGGTGTACAAAAATATTTTTTAATCATTGTAACTAAATTAAACTGAATTAGTTTGATTTAAAACTGTATAAATAAAACCAAAGACGTTTCTATCCATATCTGTCAATAACAAGGAAACTCATAATATTATTATACTTTTTGCTCCGTACAAGACAAACATGACATTTTAGTCAATCATGTTTGAAAGAAAAATACCAAAAAGTCATGTAAGCCGTTTAGAACAGTGGTTTATACACCTATCATGAAGCCCAAAAACATCCACGCCGACATTCCAACGTAAATGAAAATCAAAACCACATCTAATTCTGTCTCAACAGGACCCCTTTGGATGCAATGTCCTGCTACCAGCCAAGAAGATATCATCCCAGGTCTTGCCTTCATATATCCCTTGGACCAGCTGATTGTGGCTAAAAAAAGAGATAACTTACACGACGTTATAGGCAAAAGCGGCGTCGCATACACAATCCTTAACAGTGGAGGGCAGAAAGTGTTCTTAGCCGTCCTAAAGAAACGATTTAGACAGTTCGACGTGAAGATATTCAATAACTATGGCAACGAAATTATAAATGTTAAGAGGCCGTTTAATTTGTGTGCGAAGGAAGTGTTAGTGTGGGCTCCTCCTGGGCACTTCCTGGGTTCTGTCCGCGAGCACGCCAGCTGCATCAGCACTTACATCGTTAGGAACGAGCATGGCAAAAAAGTTTTGAAGATTCGTGCTAAAGGCTTGTTCCAGTATGTGTACAAGATATACGTGATTTCGTATGGAGTGACACCCATCGGAGTGCTGCAGAACCAGATCCCTGTGCTCGACGAGAAGAACTTTATAGTCACCTTTCCCAAGGAAATAGACGTCAAAGATAAAGCTGTGCTACTCGGGGCGTGTTTTCTGATATAGACGTCAAAGATAAAGAGCTGTGCTACTGGGAGCGTGTTTTCTGGTTTGGCCCTCGAAGTTTGAGTAAGCCTTCATTACTTGCTTTGTAACTTTGATATACAATACATTTTATCGAGAGTAAAAACATTGGCTTTGTATTCTTGGTCCTCATCTTCCCTCTTATACTTCTTTCTACGTTGAAGCCGCGGAGCTTCTTCTGTATGGTAGAGATATAAAAAAACTTAGTGGCGATACCGCGACAGCGAGCATCCATACTAACTATATTCTATAATTAATGTGCTAATAGGTATTATTAATGCGAAAATAACTCAGTCTGTTACCTTTTCGCACTTTAAACCACTAGGCCTGGAGTAAGATAAGATAAAGTAAGATAAAGGCTACTTTTCATCCCGGATATTTCCATAAAAAATGAGGAAATATGATGCGCAACGTGGTGCTCCCTAGCAATTTATTATAAACATAATAAAAAAAACAGATGATGGGTCGTCTGTTTTTTCATTAAGTTAATAATGAAGTACCCAATACGTAAACTCATAATATTACTAATCATAATATTAATATTTTGGGCAATAACTGAAGACCGAGAGAGAAATTGAGAGTGACAATTTGTTCACTTTGGGCTATGAGTTTTAGCTATTTTTGATTAAATGTATACAATCAGATTTTGTCATGAAATAAAAAAGATCACTCAATCCAAATGCACATGTACTCAATTAGTACATACTAAAAAAGACCGGCCTAGTGCGTGTCGGACCACGCACAATGAAGTCGAGACGGAAGTTACACCTAGCGTGCCTGCTTTTTGGTGTCGTTAAGTCCAAAAAACCGAAGTATTTGTACGATAAGCTTAGTTGGGTGGCTAGTAGACGAGAGTGCGCGCCCAGACAATGTGCACAACAACTGGCAACACAGTCTCATAGGACAGCGGCTTTCAGAGGCACTTTCCGATACGCTGCATCTAAGGTGTGGAATAATATCCCACCACCAATAAGGGCACTGGGCACTATCCACACTTTCAGAACACGTTTACGGCAGTATCTAATAGATTCACAACATAAACTTGATATGGTCGCCCTTAATGTATCACTTATATGAACATGTAATATCGTGGCAGACTGGTGCCTAAACTAAGCTCTAGGCCTCTATTCCAGGACACCAAAACTAAACTATTTATTATTGTTTTGTATCTTAGTTTTTATTATCAAATTATTATAAGTATATATAACTATTACATTCTTTTTCAAACAACCCACTTAGTTTATTTATTTAAGTATAAGTATAAATACTATGTAGGTAATAGGTAATACGGGCTGGTATCCGCAAACACGACAATTCGCAAATCTAGCGCATTAAAAATATTATGTATTAGGTATGCTGAAACTGTGTCTACTCCCCGTCACTTGTCCTTAAAGGTTCATTAGAAAACCAGCGTCAGACAGCATCTGTCTGGCATTAATGCTGAAGTGAACCTTTTTAACGCAGCCGTGAGGCTCACACTACTGGTGATTAAACATTTCTTTTTATTTTCTTATTTGTATTTTGTGTTTCACGAACTGTGTCAAATAAATGCTATTCTTTCTTTCCTTCTTTCTTTCACAATAATAATAACAATATTTCTTCTTTCGGCCCGATGGCCGAAAAGCCTCGCTCGACCAACATCTTTCAAGGCTCTCGTTCCACTATGGAATATAGTAATATATATTTTATCTCACTATTGGCCTTCACACTGTGTGAAACATATCTTTCTCCAGTTTGCGTTCGTCATTGGATCACGCCGCACGCGTCGTTCACAAACAAAATCGATCTTCTAAACAAAATGGATAAGTATTGTTTTGCTAGGTAGCCTCGACAGTACAAACAAATACAATAGGTTTGCGAATGAGCATACGGACAAGGTCACTCAGGTAATGATAGACACGAACTGAGGGTAGCGATAGCGACAGCGCGCGGCGCGGAATGGTGTGCGGGGGGACAGGAGGCGAAATATAATATGAAAGTATCGCTCGGTCGGTCGAAAAAATATTTACAGTGGAAACGGTTCCATTTAAAAGTACGGTGAGCGATTTTAATCTATATCTCGAGATGTAATATACGTTATCATCTTCCAGCCCTTATCCCATGTTACTTGGGGTCGGCGCAACACGTTTTCTTCTCCATTCTCCCCTGTCAACCGTCACACTAACATTCACTCCTTTCTCTTTCATATCATTTGTCACACAATCCATCCATCTTTTCTTCGGCCTTCTACTCCCTCTCCATCCATCAACATGTATATTCATCACTCTTTGAGTCACACGCGTTTCTTCCCTTCTCATCACATGCCCATACCGCCAAACGATTTCCTTTCAACTTTTCTGTCACTGGCGCCACTTTCAAACTTCCTCTTATATACCCATTTCTTACTTTATCCATTCTCGTCACTCCACACATCCATCTCCACATTTTCATCTCCGTTTCATGCAATCTTTTTTCATCCGTCTTCTTCACGGCCCAGCATTCAGACCCATAAAGTACGACAGGCCTTATCACGGACTTATAAATTTTCTCCTTTAACTTGAGGGGCATCCGTGGGTCGCAAGTTGTTCCTGTAACCTGTCGCCATTTCATCCATCCGTCTCGGTCTACTTCGCCATCTCCTTGGACAAGAGATGTAATATACGTAAGTTACATTATATCCCATAATGGAAGTGGGCTTTAGGCGGTTGGCCGTGGAATACCTCTCCACTTCGCAAGCACCTCAGAAAGTGTTGCCCTCTTGTCGCTACGTCACTATGTGATAGCGACCGTTTCCGGGGGCGCATTATTGAGTGTGCAAGTCACCCCCTGCCATTTTATCCGTGTATAATTATATTACATTGGTCAGGCAGGGGACATAGTTCAAGTTACCCAACCCACTTTAGCCACCCAAACCCATAACCCAATATGTGTTGTTTCCACGTTCTGCAATACACTGCACCAAGCGGAGGTTATCCTTGGGTGCACTTGCATAGTGCATATAGGGATAATCGTGGGTTGATGCCTCGTCGTCATTTAACCGTCCTATTGCCATTGCTCGTACGATGATGCGTGCGTCAGACGAAAATGATCGTGCGACCGTGCGTTCAAACTACTGATATCTACTAAATGTCCTATTGCAGATCGCGCGATCATGCAAAAACTGAGCATCTCTGTTAAGAGCCATTTCGAGTGTGATCGCATCGCTCCAAAACAGACAATTTCTTATCGCGCGAGCGGTTTTAACGTACGATGAAATCGCATCGCATTGTCGCACGAGCGATGACAATAGGACGGCGCCTAAATGGTCTCTGGGAGTTGACTTCGGCCCCTCGTACGCGTTCCAAAGGACCGGGACCTCGGGGAAAAACTTTATTATCAGACACAAATACTCGTAGTCCATAAGTGTTACAAAAAATAAAATAAAAAATACAATACATCAAATAAATAAAAATAATAGGTATAATATATATACCTACATACCTACGAAATTGCCGATTTACAAAAAAAAAATTTTTTTTTTATGAAATATTGTCGCGGCACTTCTGCTATTTTAATGAAAGGTCGTTGATGCCTTTGCTATTAAGATATCCTGGGAACGGGAATCGATAAATTCTTGAAAGGCATTTTTCACTGCCTCGTTGGATTTGAATTTTTTCCCCGGAGCTCATTGTAGAGATCAAAATCGCTCAGGGGCAAAATGTCCAATTCTGAAAATGTCCTATTCCCAAAATGTCCAATTCCCAAAACAACTCATCAAAGCGCATTTTTAATACTTATGACAAACAATGAATACAAAATACTGAAAGAATCAAAGTATGTATTTTTTATGAGTTATAATTCGTTTTGTAGTACCGAACAAACTGAGTTGAGGTTCAAGGGCTCTTACTAACTCAAATCCTGTTAGGTTTTCAATAGGTGCCAGTATTATGAACTTAGTATAAGCATCTACCAATCATAATAAACATCTATAGCGATCATTGGCAGTTCCAAATGGTCCTGTACAGTCAGCATGTACTGTGTGAAATGGTATAGATAATTTTTCTATAGGATGTAACAAGCCCTGTTTTGGCCCACTTGGTCGCTTTGATGATAAACATATGATGTGTTTTCGCACAAAATATGTCATTCCAGGAAACCAGAATTTGCTTTATTTTTATTTTATTTATTAGGGACAACAAACAGCAGTATATTAAATATTACACATGATTGGAGTACTAAACTAATAGAATTAACAAATACACTACTCACGACGTTATCCACAGATTACCATATAAAATAATTAGCATAGGTACTGTTAATAATAACAATAAGGGCAAACTAGAAGATACTCAATACAAAGTTAAAATTATTACTCGGTTTGTTATTAAAATGTATCTCGGAGAGCATAAAATAAAGTGAAAAAATCTAATCTAATAGTATCTGCAAAATAAAATAAAATAAAATAAAAATAAATTTATTATTTATGTATTTATTGCCTCGATTTTAGTTTCTCCATGTCGTATTCCATTCCCGGAAATTGTTCTTTCCAAGTACTCAATTTCGGTTTGCAAAAACTTGCATTTCTTTAAATTTTGTGTAAAGTGTTTTCTAAAACTAAAGTGAGACTCTTCAACCCTTCTTCTGTACTAATTGATGGCACGATGACGTCATCAATATAGACTAAGCCTATACTATTTTTCTACGATCATAGTGCGTTATTTACTGCTCTTTGAAATGTACTGGGTCCATTGCAAAGTCCAAACGGTACTCGTAACCATTCATAATGACCTTCAGGTGTAACGAAGGCAGTTTTCTCGACAGATGTTTTTCGTTCAATAGGGATTCCATGAAAACCTGATGCCATATCAAGTGTGCTGAAGTAACGAGCTTTTCCTAGTCTGTCTAACTGGTCATCAATTAATGGTAGTGGATATCTGTCCTTGATGGTTATTTTGTTCAAAGCTCTGTAATGTAATCCACACATAATCTATCACTTGCATCTTTTTTCTTAGTAATAGAACTGATGACGCATAGGGCGATGTTGACTCTCGAATTATATTTTTTAAAAGCTCCATTACAATAGAACGCACTTTGTCCCGTTCTGAGAACGACATTCTGTATGGGCGATAAACAATGGGTTCATTTGTCGTAGTTAGAATAGCCATGACCGCGGTCTTTATTTCACGAATGTGATTATTCAAAGCGATAAGACCTGAGTGTTTGTTTAACAGGTCTCGTAGTTCATGATGAATTTGACTTGAAACTTTTAACCAAGCATTGGTTATGTCATCATCAATGCTGTAAACAAATTCAAGAGTTTGTAATTGGTCTCGCCTTTTTATGACTGTGCCGCCTGTCGTTGTTATAAACATAATATCGTTTGTATTTATTGCTTCTCTTCCTAGAATAGCATCATAACGTATTTCTTTGTCTTGAACTATGTGAAAGGTTGTCTCTAATGCAATATTTTCTAGTTGGATTGTTACTTACATCTATCTTCTCACTTGAAATTAGAATCTCATTGGAAAGTCCACAAATATGAATAATAGATGGCTGACGATGAGCACATATGGATGAAGCAATAGTGTATTTCATTAAAGAACAAGAAGCGCCACTGTCTATTAAAATATGTACGAGTTTGTCACTAATTACAACAGCAGTGTACATACCTTGCCACTACTGTTGACATCTTTGACTGCTTTTCTAGGCTAACTCTTTATTTTGTCCAGGAATTCTCGGCTACATGCCCTTTCTTGAAACACTTGTCATTCGTCTTGTTGTCAGTATTTTTCTCGCCCGATGTAATAGCAGGCTTCTGCGGTAAATTATGTAGACTAGTACGACAATCACGCTGTACATGACCAATACGATTACAACGATGGCAACGTTTCATTTCTGTCATAATTTTGGATTTCTTTGATGTGGTCGGCGACTCGGTTTCCTGTACATTTTTCTTTTGCGATATTGGAATGTAGTAAGCTAATTTTTCAAATAACCCTCTCACTGTTTCAGCGCTACTTGCAATTGATTTCGCATGGGGATCAGTAATACCTCCAGTTGTCAGTTCCAAAATTTCATTTTCGTGAAATTGCAGTCTCAATTGCTTTAGAACTCTTTGTTTCTTTGCTGCATACATAGATACTGTTGTCAATTGTCCAATTGTCATGTTCGCTGCTTTGTGGAAATCCCAGTACAAATCACGACATTTAGGAAAAGTAATCTGAAGATCTTTTTTCAATGCTGGCCATGTTCTTTGTACTGGTGTCCATTCTTTGTATAATTCCCGTGCTGGTCCAGCTGGGCTGGCTGGCAAATGGGACACACCTGGCGATGGTCTCAATGTCATCCCATTTATTCTTCAAGGCCAGGGCATCTAACTCTGCACTCCATTCACTAGCTTCAATAGCACCAACACCAGGGTCACTTTCTCGTTAGTAACAGTTATCACTGAATGTTCACTTATTATGGATTGTTCACGATTATTACGTCTTTTACGTTTATTGATATTAACTTTTTATTGTTCATTATGGGTTTGGGTAATTAAACTGTATTAAGCAGATAATGTGTTAATCCATATCTCGAGATGTAATATAAGTTACATTATATCCCATAGTGGAAAGAGGGCTTCAACCCCTTTTGATTCTTTCAGTATTTTGTGTTTGCGTTCCCATTGAGGGACCACATTTGAATTTTGAGCTTCGCGTCAGCTTTTAGTAAAAGTTCTCAAACAATTGTAAATTTAGCCTCTAGTTTGTAAAAGTAGCCACTAAAAAGATACAATGACAAAGATACAAATGTATATTTTATTGTTTGCCATCATAAGTATTAAAAAAACAGCGCTTTGATGAGTTATTGAACAAATGCTACATTCTCAAAGGGTGGACATTTTAGGAGTTGGACATTTTAGGAATTTGGAGTGTCACTGACTCTGGCAGGGCCACCATCAGGGATTTTAATTTTGAAAACGCAAAAAATTAGTCGCTAATTAGTCGAAATTAGTCGCCAAATATCAGAATTAGTCGGTCACTGGTTCAAAAGATATAAGGGTTTATAGGTGGCCCTGCTGGAGAGACTCTCCCCAGCAGGGCCAAATTTATATCTCAAAAACTAGGGCACCTAGCGAAGATCTGTTTTCTGCCATATTTAGTCGCCAATTAGTCGGAATTAGTCGCCAAATATCAAAATTAGTCGGTCACTGGTTCAAAAGATATAAGGGTTTATAGGTGGCCCTGCTGGAGAGAGTCTCCCCAGCAGGGCCACATTTATATCTCAAAAACTAGGACACCTAGCGAAGATCTGTTTTCTTCCATATTTAGTCGCCAATTAGTCGGAATCAGTCGCCAAGTTACAGATTTAGTCGGTGTGTAATTAAAAAGATATTAAAGAATTCAATTTCCCCATACAGTGGTACAAGCGAGTACAAAATACTTTATGTATTTTCTAGATAGTATCTATGACGTCTTATGGAGGAATGTTTGTTTCGAATTAAATAAATATAAACTTAGTCTATAATTTCAACCCACCATAGGAAAGCTGTATTCATTACTTTAAAACAAATCTACAATAATGTACGATGTAATGTGTATGTGTGTGTGTGTAATGTGTGTAGGTGTATGTGTAATTATTTATCCAACACAATGTGCACTTAAGATAAAATAAAAACTCAACCCGTCCATACCCACAACTAGTGATGGGTAATTTTCGGAAATTTTTCCGTTTATTTTTCCGAAAAATAACAATATGGAAGAATATTGGAAAAATATTGTTTACTGTAAAATGTTGACTACAGGAATTAAAATAACATATGAATTAAAGGGTTTTATTTATACTGAACATATTTACTGACTGACTGAATGAATGACTGACTGATTGATTGAATAAAATGACTGACCGACTGACAAATCAACGCACAGCCGAAACTACTGGGTCTAGGAACGTGAAGTTTTGCACACGGCTTCCTTTTATAATTTAGGGGAGCACTAAGAAGGGGTTATTGGAAATTCAATCTTATAGGGGGTGAAAAGGGGGGTTTTTGTTTGTATGAAAAATCTTATTCCTTGAGTTAATAAACTTGAAACTTGCCACGAATACATATATGTTAATTATGAACTTTTTCATTTTTGTTTTTCTAAACTATCTCCCCTAAAGGAGAATTGGGTGTGTCAAAGTTTGTATTGAAGAATTTTAACGCGCTGACCGATTAACTCTAAACTCAGTATTTATACATAAGACTAAAAATAAAGAATACGTTCATCAGAGTTTTTCGAAAATATACCCCTACCGGGGTGAAAATGGGCAGTCAATTTTGCAGGGGAGGATTTTACTGCGTGGCTTGACTAACTCGAAAAGATTAATGGCGAATTCTTATTTGAACGTCTAAAAGTCACACTTATACAAAATAAATTCAATTAATTATGTTCTTTTATGCTATCATATTATCTAATTAAGGCCAAATAAAAAAATATGTTCAATGAAAAGTTTTTTGACTACTTCGTTCAAAAAAGTTAGGAAATTGTTGGTTGGATTGGCAATACTAAAATTGCCATTTTATGTTTATTTTCCTAAATAGTAGGTACAGCATAATTGGCGTGGTGTTGTTATCACTTTTAGTTTATTTTATTTACATGGAGTAAATAATATGTCGGCGCCTCCGCTTTTCTAGACTTAATTGACTTGTTGTACAAGTCAACCTCAAAAACGAACATCGAGAACTGGTGAGGCGGCCATCTTATAAAACGAGCATTGAACTCGTGGTCGGTGGACATTTTATTTTAATCGCATCCCTCTTAATCTAAGCGATCTATAATTATTTTGCTAAGTGTTTGATTGAATTGTGGAGAACTAGAAGTGGAGTGATTGTTATATGTGTTATTTTATTGACAAACTGCCTTCCTACCCGATAATTCACGCCTACCTGAACATGGAGAACACATTAAATGAAAGTCGAAAGACTTCAAATAAATAATACATTTATTTTGTTGTATATTGGAGTTTATTGTGTTCTTCCTTAGATAAAAGTATTGTAGCAAAGTAGGAAAATATCAAATGTTACGGCAATTCTGAACTAAAAAGATTAGTATTCAGTCTTAAAGAATATTTATTGGTGGTTGACATTGACAACTGTTGACAGTTTACAACTCTTAACCGTTGTTCAAAATTGCAACATTGAATATCTATTAATCTGACCCTTCTCTAACAAAAAATGTTGCACAAACTAGCTCAGAAGATGACGCTGAGTTAAATAAGGTATTTTTCATTTCAAGACGTAGTGATTTAATTTCAAATAAAACAATGTATGGGAAGCTGCCATTGTTTTTTGTATAAATAATCTTTAACACAAGTTTTGGAAACATCTTAAACAATTTTCAAAATTCGACCCTTGTGGGGGTGAAACGTGGGGATACAGTTTATTTGAAAAATCTTATTCCTTGGTTATATAAACTTAAAAATGGCCCGAATACTTATTTTTATACTTAAATGATAAAGATCGTATACATGAATTTTCGAAAACAACATTTCAAAGGGGTTGAAGCCTTTTCGAATTTTTTTCAAAAGTTGGAAATTTTTCGGTTTTAAAAGTATTGTTTACTGTAAAATTTTGACTTCAGTAAGTAAAATAACACAGAGTTTAAGGGGTTTTATTTACATTCAAAGGGTTTTATTACATTAACACATCTAGGTATTCTGTTGAAGAATCCGAATCATCACTGGCGAAAAGTATCATGATCAATATTTTCTACTGCATCTACACAAACAATAAATCTTCAGTTGGTGGGTTTTATGTCACCAACAAGTTTCAGAGAAAAACCGATCTAGTTATACAAACCCGAAAATCAACTAAACTCAGGAAAAGAACCCGCCAAAATTAAGTCAGCTGTAGAAGAACAGCTCAATACAAGCGAAATTAATCATACCTCTAAAATGAATGAGTATGAATGCCCTGATTTTTGTGCCAAGAAACAAGAAAATATTGACAAAAGAAAATCTTTTTTGCTTTTTAATGTTAGAGGAATTGCAATATGTACTACCACCGTACATGAGAAACTTACTATCTTTTAAAACTTGTAGACGGTTATAAAGGAAAACCTGTGAATGTGGACCAAGTAACAGTTCAGTATAATGCTCTGCCTGGACGTGATTAAGTACAGTAGTAGTCCAATTAGTCCCCAATCTTTTTGGCCAGCACCCTAATTCCATTACAACCAAATCTGAATCATTTTGAAGCAGATTGCTAATCCATTGCTTCGCATGTTCGAAATATTATCTGCTCGACAACGTAAATAACGCAGTGAATGTTTTTGAATTGTCAAAAAGAAACTGATTCCAATGATGTATTACGCAATTTGCTCCGCGGGTTGAAGTGAGGGCAACCGCCATCTTGCGCCATCTGCGCATGGTATTTTCCCAATTGTGCATTCTGCGCATCGTCGTCGGCTCACGTCACGTCTACCCGGCCAAAAAGAACTACTTGATACTTATAGTGCACATTGTAATTTCTTCTGATTTATGTATATAATTTCCAATAAGAAAACATTACTTATGGCAAGAATTATAAATTGTTAAAGATTAGATATTTAAAATTTTCCAGTAAAGAAAAAAGAAAGCAAAATGTTTATTCTGCATAAACAAAACGCACGTTACAAAAAAAAAAAAAGACCTAAAGTAATGACACATGCAAAGCAGGCAAAAGACCTTAGAATAATAACTACAGCAAAAAGTTTCGTATTCGAGCAGTCTATAATTGTTCATTGCTTGATGTCAGAGTACACATAATAGTCTTATTTTTTTCTAATCTTTAATCACAGTCAGCTTTTTGTTTGGAAAAATATCGGAAAAGTATTGGAAAAATATTTGAAAAATATCGGAATAATATTTTTTTTTTTTTTCCTTCCGAAATTTTTCCATTACCCATCAGTACCCACAACACAACACTCACAATCACCTCAAAATACACACAAACACAACACACATCAAACGAACTTTTTGAAAATTCATTTTTATAAAATAAAATTTGATTACAATTGACAATACGTTTTCAACGTTTTAGTATTTTAAACATTTTACTAAAGGTACGATATTTTTTTATTATTCTAACGTTAATTAGAGGTTCACATTGTAAACTGGTAAAACAGTTGCATGCGACTGTACATCTTGACACCAAATAGACCAAGAGCAAGGTTTAATGTTTTCAAAGAAGTTTAAGCCACTCTAAACTAGTAATTAAAAACATAAAAACATGAATTTAATTGAGAATTTATCTCTCTCGGACATTTCTAAAGACTTTAGACCGATAAAACTAAAAGTATATTACACATATTAATAGAAATATTTTTTCTTGGTAATTTTTCGTGAACTCTTCGATCTAGCTCTTGGACTATACCTTACTAATTGAACTCATTATATCTCCTAAACTAAGACCCGACTAAATCTGTAACTTGGCGACTGATTCCGACTAATTGGCGACTAAATATGGAAGAAAACAGATCTTCGCTAGGTGTCCTAGTTTTTGAGATATAAATGTGGCCCTGCTGTGGGGAGACTCTCCAGCAGGGCCACCTATTATTATAAACCCTTATATCTTTTGAACCAGTGACCGACTAATTTTGATATTTGGCGACTAATTCCGACTAATTGGCGACTAAATATGGGAGAAAACAGATCTTCGCTAGGTGCCCTAGTTTTTGAGATATAAATTTGGCCCTGCTGGGGAGAGTCTCTCCAGCAGGGCCACCTATAAACCCTTATATCTTTTGAACCAGTGACCGACTAATTCTGATATTTGGCGACTAATTTCGACTAATTAGCGACTAATTTTTTGCGTTTTCAAAATTAAAATCCTTGATGGTGGCCCTGCCAGAGTCAGTGACACGAATTTGGACATTTTGATAAGTGGACATTTTGACAATTGGTCATTTAGACAATTGGACATTTTGGGATTTGGACATTTTGACACCGTTGGACATTTTGAGAATTGGACATTTTGCCCCTGAACAATCAAAATTTCCAGAACGGAAGCGATCAAATAAAAAGCGCACCGTCCGTTCACTGGTGGTACCTTGCCCATACACGTCGTTACAGTACAGCGCTACTGTGTCACTGACTCTGGCAGGGCCACCATCACACTTTTGAAAACGCAGGGCCACATTTATATCTCAAAAACTAGGACACCTAGCGAAGATCTGTTTTCTCCCATATTTAGTCGCCAATTAGTCGGAATCAGTCGCCAAGTTACAGATTTAGTCGGGTCTTAGTTTAGGAGATATAATGAGTTCAATTAGTAAGGTATAGTCCAAGAGCTAGATCGAAGAGTTCACGAAAAATTACCAAGAAAAAATATTTCTATTAATACTTTTAGTTTTATATATAAATTCTCAATTAAATTCATGTTTTTATGTTTTTAATTACTAGTTTAGAGTGGCTTAAACTTCTTTGAAAACATTAAACCTTGCTCTTGGTCTATTTGGTGTCAAGATGTACAGTCGCATGCAACTGTTTTACCAGTTTACAATGTTAACCTCTAATTAACGTTAGAATAATAAAAAAATATCGTACCTTTAGTAAAATGTTTGAAATACTAAAACGTTGAAAACGTATTGTCAATTGTAATCAAATTTTATTTTATAAAAATGAATTTTCAAAAAGTTCGTTTGATGTGTGTTGTGTTTGTGTGTATTTTGAGGTGATTGTGAGTGTTGTGTTGTGGGTACACAGGGTTGAGTTTTTATTTTATCTTAATTTAGGTTAGAATAATAAAACTTCTGTTGTCGAAATATAAAATGATTTATTACCTTAAAATTATTGTACTTTCAGAAAATGTTACAAATACCTATTTATTCAATATTATGAACAGATATAGTTTGTGAGTTTGGATGTTAGGGGTTTTATTAACCTTTTCGCCGCCAACGTACACAAAACGCAATGCCTCGCCGAGCGCCAAGCTATAAATGTATAACTAAATATACAGTAAACAGTAGTGATGGGGATATCGTCATATCGATGAATAAGATTTGTACGCGTAAAGTTAAGATTTAAAGTTACGAATATAAATAAAAACTGATTAAATATTTCCAGATTTGTTTTATTTCACAGTATCCTTAATAAGAAAAAACAGTATAATTTATGAGTATCAAAGAAACTAATACATAACTCAATTAGAACTATAAGGAATGGGGTACATCTCTATTTGTTTCATGATCTCATTCTTTAACTTCATATCAAGTTATTGGCACTGAGGGCACGTTGAATTCGATTCTGATCAGGGATGGGGTCTATGGTCTTTCTTTCTTCTATTTTTGTTTATTCCTGTGTTTTTTTTTAATAACTTCAGTCAACGTTTTTTACCGTAGGTATCTAAGTGGCAGAATTTTGAATTGTTCACTGTTTTGAATCACTTTCCCAAATAGTTTTCGGTTTATCCCTACGAGCACAGTGAACCTGTGAGCGCAACAAAACTAAACAAACATGATGAAGTCATAAGCATAATAACCTAACTAAAAGTAAACGCCTCAAATTGAAACCCATACACGAAACTAAAATCTAACTACATAATTTCACTAAGAAATAGCGACACAGTTTGCTAGGTAATTCCCCTTTCCGCATAATAATATGACCAAGTAGATATAAGCACAGAATAGGTACATAAATCATAATATCTACAATATAACGTTACGTTTCATCCATTTAGATGATTTTTATACGAATTGCAATTAGGTTTCCTTTTTTTTCTTTGAAAAGAATTTCTAAAAAAGTTAAAATTACAGTGCTTTCATACACTGTATTTACCATAATAGTGTATAGAGTACAAAAACAGTACCTAAATCTACTGTAATTACAGTGCAATATTCTCCACAAAATACTCCGAGTCCGATTCCACACCTTGCAAAATTTTCAGAAGTTCGTCCGAATCAAGTTCTTCACTCATTTTTCTATTTGCAAGTGAAAGAAAGAAAGATGCGTGCGCGCGAATCCGATTTTGTGCTGCACTATGCCAAAGTGACCTTGACAGCCGCACGCCTATGACGTCACTGACCAACTTCTATAGTAGTTCGTGGCACTCGGTGGCGCACAGGGGCATAGACGACCAATTGTTTTGTAGAGATGGGAAAATAACTATCGACAAGAATTAGTAACAACTTTATAATTACGTATCGGCATCTACCTGAAGGTCGAAATTCATCTACTATCCTTTGTAATGAAGTAGATAACTAAGTTCATATTTTATTGACCTCAAAATGTTTTCGATATTCGTAACTTTCTGTATTTATAAATATTTCAATGGTGAAATCAACCTTTCACGGCACATCACTGGCCAACTTGATATGAAGTGATTGGCGTTCAGAGGAAAGTAACAAAATTCGGAGTTTCTGTTTTTGCCGATTTTAGGACAAACTAGGGCTTATTTTGTGTAGAAAAATAAAAAACAGGGTAGTAGACAGTGCTATCTTAAATAATAAAATGAAACAAAGCTTTTAATCACAGTAAATTTATTTTAATAAGATAATTAAAATGAGCGACTTCTATAGAAGTTGTGGCGCTGGTGGCACGAAAATCCCGAACTTCTATAGAAGTGCTTGGCGGTGAAAAGGTTAACATGTTCTTCCATTTCTTCTTCTTCCGCCAAAAGCACAATTATGATCATATCCCAGTCCACCATCGTTGACGAACTTTCGCGACAAACTGGCATGTTTACCGTAGCTGTAACCTAGAACGGTTTACTCGCACAGGCTCGCGAGGTCGCGCGCAAGCTCGAACATACGCGATCCGTAAAGAAAATACCCGAGACCGTGCGGGGATTATTCCTCTCTGTCTGCGCTGACCCTTTAACTTACGTGACGGGCAACTCGTTCTAAGCAGCTCGTCTGTACACGCGCATCTATCTCTTTCTTACTTACCGTAAATGAAACGGAGCGCAGCGATCTATCTGCCAGTGACTAAGCGGTAAGTGCACATTGTGTTGGATAAATAATTACACATACACACATTACACACACACATACACATTACATCGTACATTATTGTAGATTTGTTTATAAGTAATGAATACAGCTTTCCTATGGTGGGTTGAAATTATAGACTAAGTTTATATTTATTTAATTCGAAACAAACATTCCTCCATAAGACGTCATAGATACTATCTAGAAAATACATAAAGTATTTTGTACTCGCTTGTACCAATGTATGGGGAAATTGAATTCTTTAATATCTTTTTAATTACACACCGACTAAATCTGTAACTTGGCGACTGATTCCGACTAATTGGCGACTAAATATGGGAGAAAACAGATCTTCGCTAGGTGTCCTAGTTTTTGAGATATAAATGTGGCCCTGCTGGGGAGACTCTCCCCAGCAGGGCCACCTATAAACCCTTATATCTTTTGAACCAGTGACCGACTAATTCTGATATTTGGCGACTAATTCCGACTAATTGGCGACTAAATATGGGAGAACACAGATCTTCGCTAGGTGCCCTAGTTTTTGAGATATAAATTTGGCCCTGCTGGGGAGTCTGTCCAGCAGGGCCACCTATAAACCCTTATATCTTTTGAACCAGTGACCGACTAATTCTGATATTTGGCGACTAATTTCGACTAATTAGCGACTAATTTTTTGCGTTTTCAAAATTAAAATCCCTGATGGTGGCCCTGCCAGAGTCCAGTGACACAGCGCTACTGAATCATGGTCTACAACTCTACATAATGCGTTTCAAAGACAGGATCCATTTCCACATTCAATTCCTATTTGCGCCTACCAAATTATATAGAGCAATCTGCAGATACACGTATCACAAGGCACTACGAATAAAAAAAACAAGTTACAAAAAAAGAATGCTTTATTGAAAATTATCGAAAACTTAAAGTACCTAGTGAAATCAGTCTTGTTCACAAATTAAAAGTACTGAATTACCAAAATCAATTAACTGAAAATAATTCTACTTTCTACGTTTCTTCTGCGGAGACTTGGCATTAGTTTCTTCTTCCGCGTTTCCATTGACTTCTTGTTCTTCTTCATCGTGCGGCTTCCTCCTCACAGGTCCCGTGTGTGTTATAGGAATGGCTCTTTCGTCTTTACTCTTTGAAACCTTCGGAGCTACCACCGTCAGCACACCATCAGAAGACAGTCTAGACTCCACACTCTCAGGATTACAACCTTCAGGGAGAGCATACCGACGCCTGAACTGCCGCGACACATATCCATGGTCATCCTTCCTCTCTTCATGTTTCCCTTCAATCACCACGTATCCATCAGAAGTCTTCACGGAAATCTCCTCAGGGTCAAAATGTTGGACGTCCAAGTTGACCTGGAACTTTTCTTTGTCAGATTTGATGGTGGATCCGACGTCCTGGGCGACCGCAGCTAAGTTTCTCCACGGACGAAGGTACTTTCGCATGGAGACCACTGGACGGTCGACAATGTCTGTTAGGAAGTCGTCTGAGGAAAGATTCAGGCCGAAAAGCTGGTCTCGGAGACGACGAGGACGTAGGTCATCGAATAAGTATGGTAAAAGCGCCATTGTTCTAAAAACTGGATACTCGAAATTCGCCAGTAAACTCAAATAATCAAATTGCTTGTTGTAGTTTGTTTAGTGGACTTCGAATTCCCACTCGCTCTTTACTTGCTTGCGTTTAGTTTAATACTACTGCCGGTAGGGGCGCGCATCGCTTTTATATTTCCTGCCAACGAAGTAGGAGAATTCGAGTAACATCGAGAACATTGTACAATGTTCTGGAAGATTTGATAAGTGACATCTACCAGCGAGTAGCCTCCATCTTCAAAAGTGTTTCACTTTTTATTTGTGTACATTCGCCAATAGATGGCGATCTCGTCACCACTGGACGGTCGACAATGTCTGTTAGGAAGTCGTCTGAGGAAAGATTCAGGCCGAAAAGCTGGTCTCGGAGACGACGAGGACGTAGGTCATCGAATAAGTATGGTAAAAGCGCCATTGTTCTAAAAACTGGATACTCGAAATTCGCCAGTAAACTCAAATAATCAAATTGCTTGTTGTAGTTTGTTTAGTGGACTTCGAATTCCCACTCGCTCTTTACTTGCTTGCGTTTAGTTTAATACTACTGCCGGTAGGGGCGCGCATCGCTTTTATATTTCCTGCCAACGAAGTAGGAGAATTCGAGTAACATCGAGAACATTGTACAATGTTCTGGAAGATTTGATAAGTGACATCTACCAGCGAGTAGCCTCCATCTTCAAAAGTGTTTCACTTTTTATTTGTGTACATTCGCCAATAGATGGCGATCTCGTCAAGTACATTATTTTGTGATTTACATAAAAGTCATCAAACTAACATAATTAATAAAAACAATGGTTACCTTGTAACATTTAATATTTAACTCAATTTCATTATTATATCCGTTACATTCCTAACTTATAGACAATCAAATACTCATTACAACAAAATAATTGTGGCCGTACATTTCTTCTTCTATTTCACACTAGAGGGCATAACGAACGTTGCTGTCTGCAGTAATATGCCAGGAGCCCAGGACCTTCCGTTTCCATAGAAGATTGTGGAAAGATGCCACGAACATGGAATAATCGAGAAATATATAGAAACCACATCATCGTTATTCTGTAGGTATCCAACTGCGCACTGAATCAATACTTGAGAGCCGAGACTTTAGTTGACGCACCATCATCTTTTGACATCTCAACAAAGGAAGATTGGAAATTAGAAAGAAACTTGAAATGCTACCGGTAAAACGGGGCTACTTGGGACACATTTTGACATACTTTAGCAAATATCTTGTTTAAATTGCATAAAAAGCTATAATATAAAATTTAAATGGGTCTCGGAGAACTTCTTACTTCTACAGAGATACGTTTAAAGTAGCAACTTACAACAGGAACAGAAAAAATAAATAAAAATGAGGCTGTCCCAAATATCGCTTCTTTGGGGCTATTATGGACAGCCTGAAAAACGGATAATTAATGCATATTCGGAGCCAAAACAGCCACTTTAAACAAGACAAAGAATAACAAAACCACATAAAATTGTTTTTATTTTAGGGTTTGGTAGAATTGTAAGCAAAAAAATATTTTTCAAAAATCAGGCAGGATTTTGCGCTGTGGGAGAAGTTTTGACACCTAAATTTTTATGAATAAAACAGGAGCTGACTCTTTCACCAAAATTTGGAAGTAAACTGTGAAATATACCGGCACCGATAGGTGACAATATGACGTAAACTATTAATGTGTTGATAGAATTTATAAAATAAATTCTAGCATACACCAACCGAAAGTTTTCGATATTTTTGTTGGAAATCCTGGGTAGTCCCAAATACCACTCAACAACCTAAATAGCCCCGTTGTACGGTATGCGTTAATTGCATAAGATGCAAAATAATTGATTTATCTTGCTGGTTGCCCTTACTGATTAAATAATTATATTAAAAGGCATGTCATTGACCTCGCCGCAATCTAGCTCTTATCATTTGCATGAGAGATTTTTAAGACTTCCTTCTTGCAACGTAAAATAGTATACCCTACTTATTCCAAAAGCACATTGTTCTCATGAATTATAATTTATTAACGGTTTTCTGGGCTATTATGTTGTGTATATTTCAATGTTTGATTCATTCATTTTTATAAGTAAATTAACCTAAAAATTAACAACACGTGTAATGTAGCGCGCGATTTTTTTTTTTTTCAAGCGATGACGATGATGACATTTTCGAAAATATTGTACTTGTAACCTTGAAATAAACGTTTACTGTAACGGAGTATGATGGATGGTATATACCTAGTACCTAGGTTTTTAACTCCGTAGGTATGTAGATACCTACCAGACTATGCGGATGCGGACTACAGTCAAATAAAACATGAATGACACATTGTGAAACAATGAAATATTTATTAGTGGGTAAGTATTCTGCATCGTATGAGAATTATTGGTCTGAGGTCTCGAACCCGTAGGAATATGGAGATAAAAAGTATCCTACCTGTGTTAATCCAGATTATAAACTATCCTTGTGCCAAATTTCATCAAAATCCGTTCAGTAGTTTTTGCGTGAAAGAGTAACAAACATCCATCCATCTTCAAAAACTTTCGCATTTAAGGATCTCAGACCAAATAAACTTTTTTATTTGGTCTGAGAGTAGGATTTGTAGAACTACAAATAGGTATATCGTTCAATTCTAGTTCCTTATCATCACATTCCGGTGTTCCGTATTAGTCACCTAATTTAGCCTACAATTCAATGAAATCACACATTCACACGGCGCTTACTAACAGAATAATATTCTGGAAAACGATAGATTTTTTATTGATTTCAGGTATGGCATGGAGCTGATGGAGTATTCGACAGTATGCAGACAGCAAGGCAAGGGCAAGTTATAGCTAGGTAGTTAGATAACTAATTTAATTAATTACCTACCTATGTAAGTAGGTATAAAAAATGCATTTAGGGTAGGTAGGTATACATACTTGAGCTAACTATAGGTTGCTACTTTAAAAATTCGTTAGAAATTAGGTACTTATTATTTTGTTTATAAAAACTAAAATTTACTTCATAAAAAGATAAGTTTACTAAGTAGGCACCTAGAATCTCAGACCAAATAAATGTATTTGGTCTGAGCCCAGAATATGGAACTTCGGAAATTCTGATGTTCCATGTCGCTAAAAATAATTAATCAGCTAACATAAAAGCGACACGTGTAACAGGGAAATTAATAATTTAGGATAAATAAATGTAGTACCTACCTATAATTATTACATTATTTCGGTCTGTATTTAGCTGAATATCCGTTCCCACAAATAATTGTCTAGAAACACATTGTTTCCGGTGCCGGCAAATTGTTTATTTGAGAATGCTATACAAATACATAATTTACTCCTCATTGCAATGTATGACAGGCTTCAGAAAAAATGTGCAATATTTAGGTGCATTCCGATCACTGTGTTCTTGTAAAGGGCATGGATCTAAAATAAAACACCTGCAAAATACCTAAGTAATAATCAATACAGTGTCTAGTACTAAAGTTGCCAGCCTTCGTTGATAAAAACGTAGGTCTGGTTTTTCTAATTAAAACGTACAATTTCTTTATTGAACATGAATGAAATCCAAGCTGCTTAATTTTGTAAGAAGAATATTATTTTAGCTTTACCAAGGCGACATAGAATGTAAATTAATAAAATGAACTGAAACCTTGTAGATGAGGGTTCCGAACCCTATTTTAGGGTTGGGTCTTATATCGAGTCGCCTGAATCTGAGTTAAGTATAGATATGGGGGGGTTTAGGGGATTTGTACTAAGCGATAAAATGTATTTTTTGCTGCCGGAGACGCGCCAAAATATTTTAATAATTATTTTTAAAATTATGGGAAATTTTACAAATGCTTACAAAGGCACGTAATTTTGATACATTTCGTAGCGATTACGATGCTGCGTTTGTCAAAGTGCGTGAAAAGAAACATAAGCCGCCATTTTGTTTACATTGAGAAATACTTTTGGCGTTCGTTTTGTTATTCCGTTGCTCTCGAGTTTACGTGAATGATGTTATAGTGATCTCCTCCCTTATTGTATTTTCGAAGACTTGGCTACGTTTCTGGACTCCGATTTAATTCTGTACGATCTTGGCTTACTCTCATTTGGACACCGATTTGATTGCAACTCTGCACGACTTTGGCTTGCTCATTGGACACGGATTATCTACCTGTGTTTTGAGAATTATGGCGTCTGTATCTGGATGTGATCCGGAGCCCATTTCGTCTACGAGTACCGCAGTTGGTGAAATATCGGCATCTGAGGCGGCAAACGACGACTTCTTCATGGAAGACGGGCTGTATGTTCATGGATAATTTGCACACGGAAGAAGTGTTGAAAATGTGGAGTTTAGCCAAAATAATTAGGAAATTGGGAACTAATGAACAGTGTGCGGCATTTAGTGAAGCAAATGGCTTAGTTCACTCCCAAAAAATATGTCGCATGCACCGTACGCCTATGCGATTAGCCAAATCCACAAACAAGTCGTTTGGATCTTGGTGTTGTACTAAAGGTACAGACGCCAGCACATCAAGCTACTACCATCTGTCAGATTTCTTTAATAGATTTTCGAATTTATTGCTAAGGCATTAGGTTCTGGGGCATCTCAATTAATCTGTTAAGTAATATAATAGACATAGTAGCCCCCTATCTAGCTGTTACTTTTAATAAATGTGTTGATGTAGGAACTTTTCCTGACCTCATGAAAAGTAGTAAAGTCTTACCTTTATTTAAATCAGGTAATAAAAATGACGTTGGCAATTTTAGGCCTATTTCTATATTACCTGCATTTAGCAAAATATTTGAAAAGTTAATACTCAAGCAGTTGCTAAGACATTTTAATTTAAATGGCCTCCTTCATGATGAACAATATGGCTTTACTAAAGGTCGTTCGACTACAGATGCGGGTGTTGCTCTGCTGAAACATATATTTAACGCATGGGAGAACTCGCAAAATGCTATTGGAATTTTCTGTGATCTCTCCAAAGCCTTTGATTGCGTGCACCATGACACGCTTTTGCGTAAACTACATCATTACGGTGTACAAAACGAAGCTCTTAAAGTAATTAATTCATATTTACATAATAGGTTTCAATGTGTAGATGTAAATGGTGTGAAATCTTCCGGGCTACCAGTTCTGTTAGGTGTACCTCAAGGCTCAATATTGGGTCCATTCTTGTTTTTAGTGTATATCAATGACTTACCATTCTATTTAAAGGGTATCTGTGACGTTGTACTGTTTGCAGATGACACCTCTCTTATTTTTAAAGTAGACAGGAATAGACAAAATTTTGACGACGTAAACAGTGCACTCTCAATGGTTACAGATTGGTTTACGATAAATAACTTAGTTCTCAATGCTAAGAAAACGAAATGTATAAAGTTTGCCTTACCGAATGTTAGAAATCTAGGACCCAACATCGTTTTAGATAAAGAAGTGCTTAAAACTGTAGACTCGGCAGTTTTTCTGGGTATAACAGTAGATGCCAAACTTCAGTGGGGCCCACATATATCAAGCCTAGCGGGAAGGCTCAGTTCAGCCGCCTACGCCGTCAGGAAAGTAA
Organism: Dicycla oo; assembly: GCA_948252095.1. Taxonomy (NCBI): domain Eukaryota; kingdom Metazoa; phylum Arthropoda; class Insecta; order Lepidoptera; family Noctuidae; genus Dicycla; species Dicycla oo. The sequence goes on along the minus strand of OX411736.1, from coordinate 18,253,225 downwards.
GACAATACACTGACGTTGATACAGCTCGGTTAGTCTATTTTAGTTATTTTCATAGCGTTATGTCATACGGTATTCTGCTCTGGGGCAAAGCCGCTGATATTCAAAATATATTTGTTCTTCAGAAACGAGCTGTTCGTGCTATTTACCAGCTCGGTGCCAGAATTTCTCTGAGAGATTTTTTTAAACATATTGGTATTCTCACGGTGGCATCACAATTCATCTTCGCCAACATCTTATATATTAGACAAAATATACATTTATACACTAAAAACAGTGATATTCACAATGTTAACACCAGAAATAAGGACAAATTACGTGCTCCATTTCACCGGCTTCATAAGGTTCATAACTCATTTGTTGGGCTTGGTATATCCTTTTATAACAAGCTACCCTCTTCTTTGCTAGATTTGCCTTACAATGCGTTTAAAGCCAAAGTAAAATCTAACCTTTGTTCAAAGGCATACTATTCTATCAACGATTACTTAAACGATAAGAATAGTTGGTCGCTGTGTTTAACTTAAGACAATGTTTATGTTCTTTCTCCAGAATTAGCTTACCTACTGACAGGTTATATGGGTTCATATAATTATTTATTTTCTTTGACTGTAAAGGTCAATTTATTTTAATTTTATTTTTATTTATCATTGACATAATCTACTCATTACAATGTTTTTTTATGAGTGGTATTGCAATATGTGGTTAGCTAGTGACCTCGACAATTGATCATAATTATTCTTGTCTGAGCAACCGGCAGCAGGTTCGTCATGCTCCCTTAGATGTCACTGCTTGCGGTAGCGTCGGGGGTCGGGTTGCCTCCTTCCCTCAAATATGGCGAGGGGGGTAATGGCTGATCTTTGCGTTATGCTCGTGAACGGGTGCTGCTTGTGGTGACTGGTCGTCTTGCTGACCTTGGTTTTGTTTTGTTATTAGTAATTTAACTCGTTTTTTTTACTTCGATGGTCCTAGTTTATCATCTGTGACTTCGAGTTACGGCTATATGTAAGTGGGCACGCCCTTTATTACTGGAGGCTTTTAATATAGGTATAAAGTTCTACTTACGTTTTTAGTTTTGTATTTTGATTCTGCTTGAGTATAGTTTTCGATTTTTCGATTTTTTCTTCTTTTTTTAAGTATATTGGCGTGTGCTAGCTGACTTATAGCAAATAATTAAATTTAATTTAATGTTTGTGTTGCGTAATGTACTTGCATGTAATTTGCACAGTGTTGTATAGAATATATATATTTTTTTATTTTTTTTTATTTAACTGAACAGACAGCTGTGCTGCTGAGGAGTTTGTTGCGCCACTTCTTCTCCTCAGCTAAAGCACTAGGAAGTGGTGAAGGGCGGGCGTTTTGGGGGACTGTCTTATGTAATTTTGACGTTCGAAAAGTGCTGATTCTCAGCCTAGTTTGAATAAATGACTTTTGATTTTGATTTTGATTTTGTTCAAGGTTGATTGGGAAAATCTGACAGTTTCGGGTAGGTTGACCTGCTGGCGTCTGTACATGCAAACAAAAATCAAAGATTTCAAGAACAACTGGAACATTTTTTGAAAATATAAAAGTTGAATTGGTTCATGTTATGTTGCATGTCATGTTCATACTATTTAATATATGCATATGCTCACAAATGGAGTTATGCTATGGTGATAAATGAGGATCCCTTTAAGAAGGAAAGACAACAATGCTTAAGTCGGACAACAATAAGCGACTGGTATAATTACTGTAGAGAGTCAGTAGTCATATACCAATTGCAGAAAAATGAACAAAGTGGGAAGATTGGAGGCCCTGGCAAAATTGTGCAAATTGACGAATCAAAATTTGGCAAACGAAAATATAATCGAGATAATTTTATATTTTTCTATGATTATTGCTCCGCACCCTAATGAGTGACAGATCGTACCCTAAGCACACAGACTTATATTGGTTAGGTTAGGCTAGAATGGTGACCACTTAGCGCGAGCCGAGCGAGCGAAGCGAGCGTGCCGCGGTAGCGGCCGGCAAAGCGCCAGAAAGTAACCACCTCTCCGCACCCTTTATATACCTTTTCCCTCCTTCGTTTCAAATGTGTTGTTTGATATTAATCATCTTTTGTTTGTAGCAGGACGTCATATCGAGGGTCATTGGGCCCTAGATATGATAGAAGATGGGTCAGAAGAGTTAAGGTTGGAGGTGTGCCCTGATAATATACGCTCTGCTGATGTTTTGGTGCTCTTAATTGAAAAACATGTTGAAAAGGGCACCACAATACTACGTAGTATTGTAATATCTGTGACAATACACACTGATTATTGGCGGGCCTATGACTGCCTAACGGAACATGGGTACATTCATAAAAAGGTCAACCACTCTGACCCGGATAACCCTTTTGTGGCTCCAGATGGGACTCATACCTAAAGAATTGCATCCCAGTGGAGGGCCGTTAAGAGATTTAAAAAAAAGATAATTATAATAATTTAGGAAATTTTAGGGATGCTGTAGTTGAATACTTGTGGCGGCGAAACATTTATACATTTAAAAAAGACCCATTTTTGGAAGCAATTAATGTAATAAAATTTGTGTATAAATTAAATTGAATGTATTTGTAAGCTTTATAATGTTTTTTTTGGGTTTCTCACCTCCCTCGTCCTGTCTATCTTCCCAGGAAGGAGTTGATGAGGTTTTATTCAAAGTGAAATAATAGAAAAACTACGTATCTCCCGCGGGGAGAAAGAGGGGGGTGAAATATCCTTCCCCTCCCCTCCCCTCCACCCCTCCCATCTTCGTACGAAAATAACTTTAATTTCGGAAGTCGGTGGCAAAAAACGAAAATACAAAACCAAAGACACCGACTACCGAAATTAACCTTTTCGCCGCCAACGTACACAAAACGCAATGCCTCGCCGAGCGCCAAGCTATAAATGTATAACTAAATTTACAGTAAACAGTAGTGATGGGGATATCGTCATATCGATGAATAAGATTTGTACGCGTAAAGTTAAGATTTAAAGTTGATTTTACGAATATAAATAAAAACTGATTAAATATTTCCAGATTTGTTTTATTTCACAGTATCCTTAATAAGAAAAAACAGTATAATTTATGAGTATCAAAGAAACTAATACATAACTCAATTAGAACTATAAGGAATGGGGTACATCTCTATTTGTTTCATGATCTCATTCTTTAACTTCATATCAAGTTATTGGCACTGAGGGCACGTTGAATTCGATTCTGATCAGGGATGGGGTCTATGGTCTTTCTTTCTTCTATTTTTGTTTATTCCTGTTTTTTTTAATAACTTCAGTCAACGTTTTTACCGTAGGTATCTAAGTGGCAGAATTTTGAATTGTTTTTTTTTTAATTATCTTATCTTCTGGTTCAATATTCTCCACAAAATACTCCGAGTCCGATTCCACACCTTGCAAAATTTTCAGAAGTTCGTCCGAATCAAGTTCTTCACTCATTTTTCTATTTGCAAGTGAAAGAAAGAAAGATGCGTGCGCGCGAATCCGATTTTGCGCTGCACTATGCCAAAGTGACCTTGACAGCCGCACGCCTATGACGTCACTGACCAACTTCTATAGAAGTTCGTGGCACTCGGTGGCGCACAGGGGCAAAGACGACCAATTGTTTTGTAGAGATGGGAAAATAACTATCGACAAGAATTAGTAACAACTTTATAATTACGTATCGGCATCTACCTGAAGGTCGAAATTCATCTACATACTATCCTTTGTAATGAAGTAGATAACTAAGTTCATATTTTATTGACCTCAAAATGTTTTCGATATTCGTAACTTTCTGTATTTATAAATATTTCAATGGTGAAATCAACCTTTCACGGCACATCACTGGCCAACTTGATATGAAGTGATTGGCGTTCTGAGGAAAGTAACACAATTCGGAGTTTCTGTTTTTGCCGATTTTAGGACAAACTAGGGCTTATTTTGTGTAGAAAAATAAAAAACAGGGTAGTAGACAGTGCTATCTTAAATAATAAAATGAAACAAAGCTTTTAATCACAGTAAATTTATTTTAATAAGATAATTAAAATGAACAACTTCTATAGAAGTTGTGGCGCTGGTGGCACGAAAATCCCGAACTTCTATAGAAGTGCTTGGCGGTGAAAAGGTTAAAGTTATTTTTCACTTTGTAGTGTTTTGTTTTGGAAGTCGGTTTTATTTTTTGCTAAAAAGTTTTATACATCAATGGTTCCGAACGATGAATATGTTATCTATAATATCTGTGTTATCTACCATTTTGTATAACCCAAGAACAAAATTAACATTGTAGTTAAAAGACATGTTCTCCCATACATTTCAACTGCAAATATAAGTTTGTGCACACAATATTGAGAGATTGGCCATGTTATTTTATATAATAATTGGTTCCGTTTTTTCCTTTGTGGTACGGAACCCTAAAAGCATACAAATACATTCAAAATTATGAAAAGTAGGGCAGCGTAGAACTTTTTTGTCATTAAAAATAGTTATTTGAAATTAATGATCTAATTGACACGCATTAGAATAGTCTTCTAGATCATTCGAAAATTCCCTAATTCGGAGTTTTCCGGGTTCTCCCTCACCCTACCAAAACCCCCATACCAATTTATACTCCTCAGAAAAGTTAGGATGCTACGGAAAAATTACGTATAATAATATCTATTCTACAAAGAATAATTAACAATAAATTATTTTCTGGTATCCCCAAACACTTCATTACTTGACATAAATGTCACCCCGGACGCAACTAGCGCTAACGACGGGCAAAAGTCGAATTAGAAACCGGATGTGGTTCGAAGATTCTAGTAGGAATTAATAAAGGAGGCTAAATTATATGTTCTTGAATGGAATTAACAAGTGCGATACTTTTAAATGCAGCATTTTGGTCTAAGATTTTGATTTAGCCTACGTTTTGCAATACTTTCATACAAAATATTGAAGTTAGGTCAAATTCTCGAGATGGATCTCGAAGGTTCTAGAATGTTTTACAGAAAATCTTTACTGCGATGCTTGCGCCATCGCTCGTCGAGTAGTGTAGTTACAAAAACCGTAGTAGGTGTTCTAAACATTTTCATAGAGCACCCTTTTCTATCAACTTCTAAAAGTAGGAATCTTGTATTAAAACATAGTTTTGTAGGTTAATATTAGGTGTTGTTATTTTTTTATATAGCGATTGATACGTATGTAGAGCTCGGAACGTTTTATTTGGAACAATTCGATTATATTTTTTTTTATAGCTTCTTAATATTATTTTGTACCACGAATCAATAAAATTGTAAATTATTGCAAAATAGATTATAATAATAACAGATTAGTGATTACTTAAAAAAGAAAACTATTTGTATACCTAGGTATTTTCATAACAGACTATTAATCTAGTTTTTGCTGTGTTTAATTGTGTTACGTGTTTGATTGAATAGTAATTAATAAATATTACATAGTAACTTTGGTGCATAAGTAAAATAATCTTGCTTTTTTAAATTTAGTTTTAACGTAAACGTATTTATTTAAATGCAGAAAACATGTGCTTGTTTTAACAGTTCATTGTAACAAATCACCCACTGTTTCGAGCCCCTGATGGGTAGCGCGCCAATTCTAGAAATTTCTACTCGCTCACAGATGGCGCCTGCGTATCGAGTCTATATAAGCTTTTTGACATTCCGCCCGGCGTCATTTAATTCAAGAAAAGTAAAGTGAGAGATACGCAGCGATTCCACGCGATCTTATAACACGTGTATTAAAAAACCGCGCTAGTGAAGTCGAGAAGTATTCTATTCTGTGCTTAGTTTCAAGTTTAACTTGAGGACTATTTTAAAATAAGTGAAACAGTCAAAATGCCCGAAGAAATGCAGACCGATGTCGCGGAGGTGGAGACTTTCGCCTTTCAGGCGGAGATCGCCCAGCTCATGTCCCTGATCATCAACACATTCTACTCCAACAAAGAGATCTTCCTTCGTGAGTTGATCTCCAACTCCTCCGACGCCTTGGACAAGATCCGGTATGAGTCGCTCACCGACCCATCAAAGCTGGACAGCGGCAAGGAACTGTACATCAAGATCATTCCCAACAAGAGCGAAGGTACACTCACTCTTATTGATACCGGTATCGGTATGACCAAGGCTGACCTCGTCAATAACCTTGGTACCATCGCCAAGTCGGGAACAAAGGCGTTCATGGAGGCTCTTCAGGCAGGCGCTGACATCAGCATGATCGGTCAGTTCGGAGTGGGTTTCTACTCATGCTACCTGGTCGCTGACCGCGTGACGGTACACTCGAAGCACAATGACGACGAGCAGTACGTGTGGGAGTCGTCTGCGGGTGGATCGTTCACGGTGCGCCCCGACCACGGCGAGCCCCTCGGCCGCGGCACACAGATCGTTCTCCACATCAAGGAAGACCTCACTGAGTATCTTGAAGAGCACAAGATTAAAGAAATCGTGAAGAAGCACTCGCAGTTCATTGGCTACCCCATCAAACTGATGGTGGAGAAGGAACGGGAGAAGGAGCTCTCTGACGACGAGGCTGAGGAGGAGAAGAAAGAGGAAGAGAAGGAAGACGACAAGCCCAAGATCGAGGACGTGGGAGAAGATGACGAGGAGGACAAGAAAGACAAAAAGAAAAAGAAGACCATTAAGGAGAAGTACACAGAGGACGAGGAGCTCAACAAGACGAAGCCCATCTGGACACGCAACGCTGACGACATCACACAGGAGGAGTATGGCGACTTCTACAAGTCTCTCACCAATGACTGGGAAGACCACCTTGCTGTCAAGCACTTCTCTGTTGAAGGTCAGCTGGAGTTCAGAGCGCTCTTGTTTGTGCCCCGCCGTGCTCCCTTCGACCTGTTTGAAAATAAGAAGCGCAAGAACAACATCAAGTTGTATGTCCGCCGAGTGTTTATCATGGACAACTGTGAGGACCTCATCCCGGAGTACCTGAACTTCATCAAGGGAGTAGTCGACAGCGAGGACCTGCCCCTCAACATCTCCCGTGAGATGCTCCAGCAGAACAAGATCCTCAAAGTAATCAGAAAGAACTTGGTTAAGAAATGCTTAGAGCTCTTCGAGGAGTTGGCTGAAGACAAGGAGAACTACAAGAAGTATTACGAACAGTTCAGCAAGAACCTGAAGCTCGGCATCCATGAGGACTCTCAGAACAGGTCAAAACTGGCCGACTTGCTCCGTTACCACACATCTGCCTCAGGTGATGAGGCATGCTCTCTCAAGGAGTATGCTTCCCGCATGAAGGAAAACCAGAAGCACATCTACTACATCACCGGTGAGAACCGCGACCAGGTCGCCAACTCTTCATTTGTTGAGCGTGTCAAGAAGCGTGGTTATGAAGTTGTATACATGACGGAGCCCATTGATGAGTATGTAGTACAACAGATGAGGGAGTATGATGGCAAGACACTTGTCTCGGTCACAAAGGAAGGTCTGGAACTCCCTGAGGATGAGGAAGAGAAGAAGAAGCGTGAGGAAGACAAGGTTAAGTTTGAAAATCTCTGCAAGGTCATGAAGAACATCCTCGACAACAAGGTTGAGAAAGTTGTCGTGTCCAACCGTCTAGTTGAGTCCCCATGCTGCATTGTCACTGCGCAGTATGGTTGGTCTGCCAACATGGAGCGTATCATGAAGGCCCAGGCTCTCCGTGACACGTCCACCATGGGTTACATGGCGGCCAAGAAGCACCTTGAGATCAACCCTGATCATTCCATTGTTGAGACTCTGAGGCAGAAGGCAGAGGCTGACAAGAACGACAAGGCTGTGAAGGACCTCGTCATCCTGTTGTACGAGACTGCTCTGCTGTCATCTGGCTTCGCTCTTGACGAGCCCCAAGTGCATGCTTCCCGCATCTACCGCATGATCAAGCTGGGTCTTGGCATTGATGAGGACGAGCCTGTCCAGGTCGAGGAGTCTAGTGCTGGTGATGTGCCGCCACTAGAGGGTGATGCTGATGATGCATCCCGCATGGAGGAAGTAGATTAAAATCTCAAATCTTGGCTTTTAGCCATGTTGTAATGTTTCATGTGATTGTATCGCGAAGTTATTTTGTGCACTGGTGTACAGCCAAAGACTGATTTAGTTCAAATTCCATTATTCAAAATAAATGGTAATATTAACAAATTATATTTTCAAGTTTTATTCCCTGAACCCCCTTACACATCACCCATACACTTACTTTCTTATAAGTGGCAAATAATAATAATAATTATTATTATTATTTAGTACCAAATATTATCAAATAAGTAGTTTTATTATCTGCCACTTAAGAGTAAATGCACACACAAGCTTCAAAAGCGAAAGTCAGTAGGGTCATTGAACCATGTCCATTGTGTGCAGACTGCAGATGCAACACGAACATCGTACAAACATACGGCACACTAAGGTCAGATGCCTATCTGACCTCCACAACCAAAGTCGCTCCATGTAAAATACTGGTATTCAGCTGCATCCGGTTAGACTGGAAGCCGACCCCAACATAGTTCGGAAAAGGCTAGGCAGATTGATTGATTTTTTTTTAGTAAGTACTCGAATAACAAAATTGGTACCTAAGGAGTTTTTGAGAAAATCGACTGAAGGGGGTCCTGGCGTCCTGCGGTAGTCACTCTCCTTTCAGTAGGACACCATGAGCGCCGAAAAAGGGAGCAAATTATTTTTATTTAAAAACCTAAACCACATCAAACAGTAGTGTTCAGATAGGTAACAAATGCCTAGGGACTGAAATTAAATGTTAGTTAAGCTGAAAAAAATGAAAATTTTAAAAATACGACCTCCTTGTTAATAAAATTCTCTAACTTTTAAGCTACATATTTAAGAATATTCCGTGTCACTGACTCTGGCAGGGCCACCATCAGGGATTTTAATTTTGAAAGCGCAAAAAATTAGTCGAAATTAGTCGCCAAATATCAGAATTAGTCGGCCACTGGTTCAAAAGATAAAATTTATATCTCAAAAACTAGGGCACCTAGCGAAGATCTGTTTTCTCCCATATTTAGTCGCCAATTAGTCGGAATCAGTCGCCAAGTTACAGATTTAGTCGGTGTGTAATTAAAAAGATATTAAAGAATTCAATTTCCCCATACAGTGGTACAAGCGAGTACAAAATACTTTATGTATTTTCTAGATAGTATCTATGACGTCTTATGGAGGAATGTTTGTTTCGAATTAAATAAATATAAACTTAGTCTATAATTTCAACCCACCATAGGAAAGCTGTATTCATTACTTATAAACAAATCTACAATAATGTACGATGTAATGTGTATGTGTATGTGTGTAATGTGTGGAATTAGTGATCCAGTAGTTTACGAGATAATTATACCATGCCATTGGTCGGGTAGTCAAATTTTGATTTCAAGATGAAGTTAAATTTTGATTTGACGAAGTGCACAATTTGCGAAATGCACATTTTGCGAAGTGCACATTTTGCGTCAAACCCTTTCAACTTAATCGGTCCATTAGATTCGGAGCAAATTGGCTGTGACAGACGGACAGACACACGAGTGATCCTATATGGGTTCCGTTTTTTTTTCTTTTGAGGTACGGAACCCAAAAAAAGGACTACTAAAATACTAGTTAGGAGGTATCAGAAGTTCACGGGCGATATACCTACTACTTTATTTTTTTGTAAATACATACTTATATTATATAGATAATTACACCCAGACTCAGGACAAACAGACATGTTCATGCACACAAATGTTTGTCCTGGATGGGAATCGAACGGGTAAAACAGTTGCATGCGACTGTACATATTGACACTAAATAGACCAAGAGCAAGGTTTAATGTTTTCAAAGAAGTTTAAGCCACTCTAATCTAGTAATTAAAAACATAAAAAACATGAATTTAATTGAGAATGTATCTCTCTCGGACATTACTAAAGACTTTAGACCGATAAAATTAAAAGTATATTACACATATTAATAGAAATATTTTTTCTTGGTAATTTTTCGTGAACTCTTCGATCTAGCTCTTGGACTATACCTTACTAATTGAACTCATTATATCTCCTAAACTAAGACCCGACTAAATCTATAACTTGGCGACTGATTCCGACTAATTAGTGACTAAATATGGGAGAAAACAGATCTTCGCTAGATGTCCTAGTTTTTGAGATATAAATGTGGCCCTGCTGGGGAGACTCTCTCCAGCAGGGCCACCTATAAACCCTTATATCTTTTGAACCAGTGACCGACTAATTCTGATATTTGGCGATTAATTCCGACTAATTGGCGACTAAATATGGGAGAAAACAGATCTTCGCTAGGTGCCCTAGTTTTTGAGATATAAATTTGGCCCTGCTGGGGAGAGTCTCTCCAGCAGGGCCACCTATAAACCCTTATATCTTTTGAACCAGTGACCGACTAATTCTGATATTTGGCGACTAATTTCGACTAATTAGCGACTAATTTTTTGCGTTTTCAAAATTAAAATCCCTGATGGTGGCCCTGCCAGAGTCAGTGACACGAATATTCCAGTGATTCATACCTCTAAAGAATCTATGACTTGGACCAGTTTTTGTAATACGTGGTCAACTTTCGCTAGTGTAACTTTTTCCCATAAAAGTCGCTCGAAAATTGAGTAAAACTTCTGCCAGACCGAAGACTTTGCTGTAAATGTTTTTTATTATTGAACGTATGTTTTCTAGCTGCGTAAAAGTATTACCACAGGAAAGGCCTACTTTTCTACAAAGTTCTGAAAAAAAAAGTAATTGATAGCTTTGCTAGTTTTTTTTTAATGATTTATGTATTTCATTGAGCACTATGCGAAGTGATTGAAAAAAACAAAAATTGGGCATAACTTTTGAACCGTAAACAATTGCACCAACATTCTCAGGGTTAAAAAGTTTGGAAATGACCTTGCCCACGCCCCTATTCGATTTGATCCATACTTCCAGGGACTTCCTGTATAAGAAGTATGTATTTACAACAAAAAAAAAGTAGTATAGGTAAGTAGATTATAAGTTATCTGGTTTCCACAGTACAAGCTCTGCTTAGTTTGGGATCAGATGACAGTGTGTGAACAGTGCCCTAGGATATTATTATTAATTAGTACCCATAAATGTGATTCATTTCGTAAAACAAAAGAGAACTGAAACATTTGCATTTACCGAGAAATCAATGATGATAACTTTCGCGCGCTCGTTCATCAGGACCACGCTTTACAAGTTTGAGGAGCTTGTCGCTTTCCTCAAACCTTCATAGAAAAATAGTACCCTGCGAGATAAAATTAGTAGGTACCCAAAATTCAAAATTAGTGCTCCAGTAGGTTACGAGATAATTATACCATGCCATTGGTGGGGTAGTCACGATGTTAAGTTTTGATTTCAAGATGAAGTTAAATTTTGATTTGACGAAGTGCACAATTTGCGAAATGCACATTTTGCGAAGCGCACATTCTGCGTCAAACCCAGTTGAAATTTGGTACAGTATGAATTTCTGTGACTTTGGGTCACAGAAATTCATACTGTACCAAATTTGTTCCGAGGCAGCCCGGCCACAGAGTTATTTCGTAATTTATAGACATATCAATTAAATGTTCCTAAATTTGTTCTTACAGTCCCAGTGAATAGATTTAATGTACAGACGCCAGCACATCAAGCTACTACAATCTGTCAGATTTCTTTAATAGATTTTCGGCTTTATTGCTAAGGCATTAGGTTCAAGGTTGATTGGGAAAATCTGACAGTTTCGGGTAGGTTGACCTGCTGGCGTCTGTACCTCAAATATATCTTGTTAAAAAGCACTTGTTTGCTGCAACATATACGTTGCAGCCCGGCAGGATTTTACTGGTAATCCTACCAGATTGTTTTAAAATATAAACCAAATAATGTTACTTTTATTTTTTTTAATGAAATATACCAAGAGAAACACTTACATAAACAAAAAATGATTTCAAATAAGAATTTGCACTAAACGCCTGTAGGACCAAAATAGCACGTCTGCTTATTTGTACAAAGTTGCTAACGCATATCTTTAGGAGAAATTCTCTAGGTAAAACAGACAATATTGTGTAATGAAAATAACATTTTGTTAGTAAAACGAAGAAATGAAATGATTGATTGATTGATGATGAAAGAATGAAATAATTGAAATGTTATTTTATGTTCGTTGTCCTTGACTGCACATTTGTGACTGTTTAATAAATCAGACCAGGAAGCGCGCGCTAAGAAGATACCTACCTACTGGGGAAGCTCCAGGTAGTCCGCGAAATTCAAATTTTCTTACGTTATTACAGGAAATCCTATAAGAAGTCTATGGTCTTAAAATAACATGGTAAATCTATCAATATTGTGCGTACAAACTTACATTTGCAGTTGGAATTTATGGGTGAACATGTTTATCAACTACAATGTTAAGTTTTTTCTTGTTCTTGGTATAAATTCATCCCAACTACGGAACCCTTCATTGTGCGTAGTCCGACACGCACTTAGCCGGTTTTTATGTAGACTATTTCGGAAGAAAGTTTTCTATCCGAAACTGTCATAATTACACTGACCGCTGATAAGTAATTTATTAATAATAATAAGACTCTTTCATCTCCAGTTATGACACTGGATAATCAGCCCCTTTTTTTAGTTCGTTATGACTCAGTGATCTACCAACCCAGAGTGATTCTAGATTTTGGTATACATAAACAGTCCCGATCTCAACAATCTTTTTAATAAAATTCTAAAGAAGAAATGGACAAATTGGATTTTATTATTTACAGACGCGTAAAAAATAGATGGTTCTCATGTAGGTTCAGCCGTGTTCATACCTAAGTTTAATGTTGCCCTCCTGAGAGTTCTATCTTTATTTTTTAGGAGAATCCCTAGCAATATTAGAGGCAGTAAAATACATTGACGCCAATCAACAACATTTTCATAAATCCTTGATTCTCACAGACTCTCAGCAGTCAGCACTATCCAACTAACATCCCACTGAAACCCAGGTTCGTCAAAAATAAGAAATTGAATAAATTAACCACATCTATCATACGTCTCGGGCGAAAACTACGCTATAATATAATAGCATATAGCATATAGTTCATAGCACAACAATATCGCTCGATATACATTTACTTAGATTTTTAGAACACGTTCACACTTTGCTATACTATATATATTATTGGCTTGCTATGCTATACGCTATGAAATTGAGCGATACACTATGCTATGTTGACGCGGCGCTCTCCTCCCCGCACGCCCCGCAAGCGGGCGAACGAAAGGATACGACTGGTCAACAGAGCTTGACATATAGCATAAATTTGCTTGCGACCATATTGCATAATGTTAACGCAATGCTATATAGTATAGCTATATAGCTTTTAATGTTGTGATATATAGCAAAATAGTATAGCGTAGTTTGAAATGTGATTTACGTTTCTTTGTGTTACATATAGGTGCAGGTACTCAAGATAATATTGATCCAGCGCCAACCAATGACGTCAAACTAGGTCGCTCGCTTTGCACCTAAACGCATGTTTACGCAAAATAATGGAAGTTCTAGAGCATTCATTCATCTATCAATAGTAGGTATTCATGATAAAGTTTTAATAATTTTACTAACTGCACATCTGCCACTGCTTACAATAGCGGTTAATTATAATAATGGTAACAAAAGAAACGGTGAAGATTCTAGAACCTGCTTCCGTCTCATCATTGAATGACCGTTGCCCTTCGTGTTCAATCAAGTCGAGTAGGAGCAGACTGAGACCCCCAATGCTTGATTCGATGTTATTATAAGATATTGTGAAATAGCAATAAGTAGGTATAGGATCCATTAAAAGATAAACGAAGAACGGGTAGTGTGCAGTGCTATATTTTACCGTACAAATCTGTTCCACAAGTTCTTCTCTTACCTAGGGGATTATCTTTATAATGTTATTAACAAGGGATTTAAATATTTATCCACTACGCAAACACAGTTGTAAGCAAACAGTAACTGACTTCTTAAAAATTCTTTCCTATGATGACACAGAGAAATTGCTCCACTCAATTAAATAACGCTTGCATTAATTGTATTGCTATTTATGAAAGCGCCCGCAATCCAAATTCTGGACTTTTCCAAACATAGTTATGTATTTTGTAAATCTTGATTGATATATTATGTACTTAGGTTCTTCTTGTTACGTTATAGGTATTGTGCAGGTACCCATTGTTGATATATTGATCCAGCGCCAACCAATGACGTCAATCTAGGTCGCTCGCGTTGCACCTAAATGCATGTTTACGCAAAATAATGGAAGTTCTAGAGGATTCATTCATATATACGTAATTTTCTAATATCTGAGGAAATAGGTAATTTAACCGATTCGTTGCGCCTACCGTTTTCGGAACTTCTAGCTGTGGCGGCAAACAAATATTTCGGGGCACGCCATTGAAAGGCATGAGGGTAGCAATCGGGTAGTATAATTATTTTATAATTAGGTACTCAAGTAAAAATAATAACATAAAAAAAAAAAATTGTATCTAATAATAATAATAATAAACGGAGAGTTGACCAGCTATCCTGCCTAATATCAGAATGGCTGGTCATTCATTGGATTTAGAAGTCCCTTTATTTTCTTTCAAAGTTAGGTAGCAATTAATTGACTATAGGTAGTAAATTAGTAGCAAATAGGTACACCTAGCAATGTTTGGTCACCAGTCAGACGCGAACCGACATCGACACAGACAACCAGCAAGTCGGACCACACGATTATCCCTGCTGAAAAAAACGTACTCTACGTTTTTTTCAGCCTGTTCTCACAAAAACATTATTTAAATTTAGTCTACCTGAATCGTTGGATACCTGTTTTTATTATTCCGTGCTAGATACTGTGATAAATCGTTTGTAGGTCGGCGAAGAATTCTTGAGATCACTCTATAGTTTTTTGATCATTTCTCCTCATCTCAAGTGTACTGGCGCACCTTTATTGCGCTCAAGTTGGGCATAATGAAGTCGTTGAATTTACCAGTAACATGCCCGATTTGAATATAGTCAGCACGGTGGAAATGTCTGCGACATATCCTCGCTCCATTTCTTGCTAAAAAATCATAGCTTTCATCCAAGAATTTCTTAGCATCAGATCCCTAGGAAACCGGTGGTTAGCATTGTTACTGCAAAATGGCACACTACAGAGTGTCATTGTTATAATTTTTACCTAGGTGCAGATGATTGTATCGATTGAACATTAAGTAATAAAAATTTATTATAAATAAACGATCATAATAAAACACACAAACTATTATTTTAGAATTTCGAAAATAAAATCTGTAGGTGAAAGCTAAAGGACCTTAAGTCACATTTTATAAATTATTCAGTAGAGCTCATTAAAGATGTCTATAGGGACCCGAAATTAGATATTAAAATCGACCGTGTATACAAAGTAAATAGTGTATCGTTGTAGAAAAACTAAGGCTTTAAAAATAAGCTTTCACCTACAGTACAGAAATAATTAACATTAAAATGCTAATTTTACATTATAAAATGACTGAAAATGACAGTAGTATGCAAAGAGTAAATTAAAGTAAATTAAATATTATAGGTGTAGGGCAGATGGCCTATTTTGTCACCACACCACCAAAGCAACCAAAGCACAGATATTACAATACTACGTAACCAAAGTAAAAAGAGTAAGTACCTATTCTGCCGTCGGAAAAAAATGTCAGATAGGTACCTATCTGACATTTTTTTAAATCGAAATAGAGTTATTTACATATTCGGAATCAGCAAAAAAGGCGCATCTCCCAGTAGGTATTTTTAAATTGGCGTAAACTTATCGAAAACCTAATAATTCTTACTAATAAAAAACGCATCTGTCTTTATTTCTTAGAGGTAGTTTAAACAGGACAAAATATATTTGTTTCTCCATTTCAATATTTCTGCAGATACATCCTTTTTCCTTACAGCGGCAGTATTTATCAAGGCCGTAGTAAGTTCTATACAGTTCTATATTTTATTATTTATAAACACTAGCAAGATTAAAACAAAAGTTTTCATTGATAACATAATTTGTAAAAGTGCCCTCTGGTATCGAGTGGCGGAATTAAAAAGTCAAGTAGATGGCGCTTTCTACAGCATTACTTTGACTACTACCACAAACAAGATGACAAATCAAATCTTCATTGTGCGAAGGACAACGATCATTCAATTATGAGACGGAAGCAGGTTCTAGAATCTTCACCGTTTCTTTTGTTGCCACTATTAACCGTTATTGAAAGCAATGGCAGATGCGCAAGTTGTACAAGTACAACTTGCACATCTGCCATTGCTTTCAATTATTATTAGGTAAGTTTACCTAATAATAATTTACGTAGGTAACCAACAAGCAAAGACAGCAACAACCATTTGTATGGAACAGGTTTTCCTGAAGCGTTGTATGTATGTACTACACCCGTAACGTAACGTAATAAATTACCAAAAATAATTTCGCGATTAAATTAATTAGATTCGACTTTTAATTCATTATGTCGACTGATG
Organism: Dicycla oo; assembly: GCA_948252095.1. Classification (NCBI taxonomy): domain Eukaryota; kingdom Metazoa; phylum Arthropoda; class Insecta; order Lepidoptera; family Noctuidae; genus Dicycla; species Dicycla oo. The sequence continues at coordinate 18,236,793 of OX411736.1, read as the reverse complement.
CTGCAGATACTGCAGCCAATAAATAATCTATGGCCATTTTCTTTGGAGGCGAAGCATTTTCAGATTCTCCTGATTTTAATACATATTACAGGTTATTAGGTATCTTAATTAACTCTGTGCTTTACAGTAGGAAAGCACGGAAAGTATAATAATGTAATGGCCATAGATGGCATTGTCATAATAGCTAAGATATTTATCTCTCTGTATCTACTTGCGTTATAATTTTAAAACTCAAAATATTCGATGAACTTGGTAAATTGCCAAATAAAAATGAGGGCGAACCCTGGCGAACCATAGATTTACGAAGTTTATTATTTCTATGGGGCGAAAGTAACGCGACCGCGCGCGTCCTCTAGCCGCCCACCGCGAGTCGAGGGGTAAGTTTCTCGAACGCGCGAGAGACACTGACTCTGTCTCTGTCACATGCAATGAATGTTCTAGATAATAAATAGATGCGTATGACAATAAATTGACAATATGCCGAATTTCCAGCAATATTTGTCTCAGACCAATTATTTGGTCCGAGTTGTAAGTACTTACAGTATAATTTTAACGAGTGTTTTTTTTAGAGGCGGAGTACTTTAAATTGAAATAAAACAGAAAAATGTTTTTAATATCCATGAAATTGGCTTTATTTCACAGACAACTTTGTGGCGGCAATTTTTTAGAATCTACACCGCCAGTTTCCCGTCATTCTGACCTCTGTCTAATGGCGTCAAATCGCTCGAACGATGATTTTACCATTCGTAAAATTAGTCGTAGGTACGTCACATGTTTCTTTCAGAAAATTAAGCCTATAAAATAATTAGACTTTAAATTAGGCGTTGGCGTCGTCAGCCGTCATGGAAAGGGCTGTCGTCGAAAGTGACGCATATGAAAGGTTCTGTCGGCGAAATGTCCATAGGTGAAAGACGCTGCTGGGGAAACAGAAATAAATGAATCATCCTGTCGACGAAGAGTCCAATGGCGAATCGGTCTTAGGAGAACGGTTGCTGGATCATGTAGAATTCTCTTTTCATTAGCCACTTTTAACACTACTGCTTTCTTTTTTTTACGATTCCTCATAGACAGGGCACCTCAAAAGGAAAAAACGGAACCCTTATTAGGATCACTCGTGTATCTGTCTGTCTGTTACAGCCAATTTGCTCCGAATCTAATGGACCGATTAAATTGAAGGTACACGATGTATTTCTGTAACCCAAACACGGATATAACGTAAATAAATGAATTTTGAATTTGGGGCCACTACCGTGTAATCCACCACCATACCGCCCGTCAATCCATCAGTCAGCCATCAGTTTATTCGTGATCAAGGTCACGGATTGAACTGATGCCAAACTGAACGTGTAACCTCTGTCTTACAGTATTTTCTCTAGGGTTGCTCTGGGGATAATTATGTAAAGTCGCATGTCTACATTGTCTACGCCGATAGACGCACCCTAATTGCGTAACGCACTATTAATCGGAATCTGAATAATTTTGAAGCAAATTGCTAATCTATTGATTCATAAGTTCGAAAAATTTGTCTGCTCAACAAAGTAATGCAAAATAACGCAATGAATGTTGTTGAACTGTCAAAATGAAACCGATTCCGATCGATAGTGTGTTACGCAATTAGGGTGCTGAAACAATTGAACATTTCTTATATGCCACCATTCGAAATACAGGAAAGAGAGCAATTTGACTTCCAGATTACACCATGTAAACATCAGCAGCAGCCGTCAGCCACATGCCCGAATCAGTTTGACATATGTATTTTCTATACAAAAACTGTCAAAGTGAAATTTATTCTTCAGATACCTACGTTATCTGTCTATTGAAAATGCCATAAAATTTTCTGTGAAATAAAGCCAACTTCATATGTAGATATTATAAACATTTTTCTGTTTTATTTCAATTTAAAGTTCTCTGCCTATAAAAAATAACACCCTTGTAGGTATTTGTAATAATCACTATCAATCTGCCTAGCCTTTTCCCAACTATGTTGGGGTCGGCTTCCAGTCTAACCGGATGCAGCTGAATACCAGTATTTTACATGGAGCGACTGCCTATCTGACCTCCACAACCCAGTTACTGGGTAATACGATACCCCTTGGTAAGACTGATTGTCAGACTTTCGGGCTTCTGACGACCCGTAACGACTGTCAAAGATCCACGAATGACAGCCGGGACCAACGGCCTAACGTGCTTTCCGAAGCACGGAGGAGTCTTGGTATGTAAAGATGGTCACCCATCTAAGGGCCAACCCCGGCAAGCGTAGCTTAACCTGATGGATCGACCCGTGCGGCTGTTATTACTTAGCCACAAGCTCCTCATAATAATCACTATCACGTTCTGGAAACTCGGCTCTAAAGATTTCGATGAATGTACGGGGGCGAAAAATCGATCTAGCTGGGTCTATATCTGGGAAAATTCGTTTTCTCTATTTTCACCCAAGCAAAGCTCGGTTGACCGACGACCAGGTCCCTACACTACTGTCTTGATAAACTAAGGACAAAATAGTGGCTAAAGGCAAAAATAAACTAAAAGAAAAATGTACATAAAGTACTATGTATATTTCCAATGCCGAGCACAAAAAGAAGCTTGGAAACTAACATCGTCTCGAAGGTTGTTAGCCCAATGATATTATAAGTAAAAAGTCGTAGATAGGTTATACACGCTCCGAAAGTGGTACGTCAAAATGTGGCTAATTAGCCACATTTTCGTCGTCTTGTCTCTTTTTCGCTCCCGATAATTACGACATGCCGTCCTATTTCCACGTGTCATCTAATAGTTCGACGTTGTGCCGTTTTTGAACATCGAATGTTGGGTAGGTAACGTATCTACGTCTTTTTACTTATAATATCATTGTTGTTAGCCGAAGCTTTTTAATTTTTAGTCTGAAGCGTAGACAGGGTCAGGGGTCAGGATTTCAGAAGTTTATTTTACGAATCGTCAAAAATGTGCCATGCATTTATTACCACGCTATGTCAGGCAGCAGGGGTAGAAAATTCTAGAATCATGGTATTTTCTGGGCCCTGCGGCACAATACATACACAGCTGATTCTTTTTATGTACACAAAACAATTAATTAATAATATTGCTGTCTCGCTGTCTCTTTCACACTCGCCAATGGAGAGCGTTAGGAACGACGCGTCGCGGTCGTAATGCATTCTAGATATTTCCCCGGTATTGCCAGTAAACTAAGTTTGTTTTCCTTAGAATCCACAGCTAGACCAAATATTTTTATTGTGAAACATCTATAGGCGCGCCTGTAAAACCGTTTCATATGCCGTGACGGCAAATAGCATGACGCTCTCTTATGCCATCATGATGCCCCCCAATGATATTATACACAAGATGTGTTACGTTCATAGTAAGTAACAAACGTTTAAAATCTGGTCGTGCTCAATGCCCCAAAATAAGAGGGTCGTATTTTTTTTATTATTACGCCTTGCTTGACGCGGACTAAAGAATACCCCAATGTGCCCCAATTGGGACGCTTTGGAGTCTTCACATAACGCGCGGTAGCTATCTGCTATCTGGTGATATCTGCCTCATTTTAACACATTATCTGCTTAATTCTTAGCGAAATTTATGCAAACGCTTCTTTATGCTACACTAATCCTGTGTGGGAAACGCTCGGGTGCGTCCAAAAAAAAAAACCTTGGGTGTAGACACCCTTATTTTACGAAACAATAGAGATGCACAACGAACGCACAGGTGCGGCGCGCCGCACTAGAAGAAAGTTATGTAAATTGTATGGACGCGCATACGCGCCGTCAAGCACATGGTTAACATCCGAAAACGCGCATGCGCGTCATCCGCGCCTAATGAGTTAATATAATTGATGCCTCCTCTCCGGCGTCATTTGTTTTTGTGTTACCATCAATTTCGCTGTTTCACATCTGCCGGACGTCCCATGACCGCCAACTTTTTTTAAAAGATGTATCTCTGTTTAGTGGAGATACAATGTTAAAAGAACAATAATATTAATTTATTTTTTCCTAAAGTAAGTAAGCTTTCTACCTGTCATGCTTTTAGTGTAATAATATGTTTACAATTTTAATGACGCACCAAAACTGTTCTTTGTATGAAAGGCGCTTCTAAATCTTTCTATTGCAAATTAAACATATTGAAACAGTGTTTTAACACTGAAAAATTCTATTACAGCATTTGAAATTTAATATTAAAAGTATGTAAAATTCTTCCGCTTTCCTATATAATCTGTAATACATAAAACAATGTCATGTCAAAATGATATTTTTAAATATCGATGTGATTTAGCATGCAAATTAATAGGCATTTTACATTTCGACCGTGATTTTTGCGTTAAATGGCCAACTTTGGCGTTCTTATTCTGAGAAACTGAAAGACTTCGACAACTTTGACTTATTCGAGTGGTGGAGAATAGTTATTATTAGAGTTTATAGCGGCCTTACTTATCGCAATTTTTCTTATCGATTTGTATAAAGCCCAAATCCCGAAGCAAGTTTTTCATGAAATGCGCGACTGCATTTTTTTCGAGCTCGTGGATTGAACTTACGAAGCACATGAAATGAAAAATATATAATAATATAGTGGTTTCGATCATAGCGGCCTCAGAATTTTTAAATATGTATGGAATATTGTTATTAATGACATGCCCAGGGAAACACATCATCCGATGGTTTTGTTTGCTGATGACAGCACGGTCGTTTTTAGTGCTAAGAATGATGCGATGACACTTGAGGGAGAGATAAACCAATGTCTCCAAGTATTAATAGAATGGATGGGAGCGAATAATTTAAAAAATAATATTGACAAGACTAAAATAATGACTTTTGAGCAAAAGACAAATCATAAAAAACCTGAAATAAAATATGGAGACAAGACAATTTCAGAAACGACTACTACAATTTTTTTAGGGCTTGATCTGGATCAACACACGTGTCATGGAAAACTCATACTGACAGCCTGAGTCAACATTCATATGCTTTACGAAATCTCGCAAAGGAGGTAAATCAAAAAGTTTTGGTTGCGGCGTATCATGCATATGTTACAGCTGCATTACGATATGGGATCATATATTGGGGTAACTCCACCAACATGGAGACAGTATTTAGAGCGTAAAAGAGGTGTGTTAGGGCGATATGCGGTATTCAAAGCACGGAAAGCTGCAAACCGTTCTTTGTGAATTTACGTATATTAACTGTACCCTGCCTATACATATGTGAGGTGGCACTATTTGTTAAAACAATCTTCCACCTATTTGAAAAACTACACAGTTCACGACATAGAAATAAAATAAGCGATAGGCAACACAAAAAAGCAGTATTTCATAAAAAAATTCTAGGAGTGGCACCACATATTTATAATAAATTACCTAATGATTTGTTAAGTACTGAAGATGTAAATGTATTTAAGAAGCAACTCAATAATCTACTGATAAGTAAGACATACTACACAATTAATGAATACCTGTCAGACAGGTGTGTATAAGAATAATACATATAATTATGGTGAATACTTGAGTCCGATTTATTTTATTTTATTAAAAATATTTTATTTGTATTAATAACTTAATTATTATGACATTTTATGCTCTGACATGATTTACTAATTATTTTTTTATGACATTACTTATAATATCGTAATAATTAATATAATAATAAATTATAATAATTTTGCATGCCTCAATTGGTGCAACACAGTGGACTGCGCGTTCACTTAACATCTAGAAATGTATGATTATGTACTGTGTTGAGCAATAAACATTTGAATTTGAATATTTATAAAAAATCCCATTCAAAACCATAAAAGTACTAAAAGCGCTCAGAATTAACGGTAAATTTATCCTTACTTACTACATTAAGATTGTTACATAAAATGTATACCAATATAAACTATAGTTCTTAGGAAATTAAAATTTCACAAACAAACAAAAAAAAAAAAAATTGTAAGACTAATGCCAAATAATGCGATGTGTTGCAATGCTTCAATATACCTAATCTGTCAAAACGTAATTTTGTGATACGGTAGGCCTCCTTATTTTCACAAATTCAATCAAAGTGCAAAATGTATTCATTTATTTTCGTAATCTCCCCAGTTTTGGGGTAAAATTCTACAGTGATAACCCTATTGAGATAGCAAATGTTTTGTTATCTCTTTCCCGTGAACGCTCTGATTGGTTGAAACGCACTAACCATCCAGATATTTCCTTCGATTCTGTTCTCTGGTTGGCCGGATCCAGCGACATCGAGTGAAGACTAGAACTAATCTCTCGAACCCCATTTGTTCACTTTATAAGTAAGCGGCGCCCGTTCGGCGCGAACACAGAATATTTTGAAACGCGATACGAATCAGACGGAAGTGTTCGGTGCAAACCGGAGAAGTTTACTAGACTCGCAAGTTATATTCATCGTTATTACTACTCTACAACAAGTTTATTGTGAAAAGTACTGCAAGAAGACAAAATGCCAGCTGTAGGAATAGATCTTGGTACGACATACTCGTGCGTCGGCGTGTGGCAGCACGGGAACGTGGAGATCATCGCCAACGACCAGGGCAACCGCACAACACCATCCTATGTGGCCTTCACGGACACGGAGCGTCTCATCGGAGACGCAGCCAAGAACCAGGTCGCCCTCAACCCCAGCAACACAGTGTTCGACGCCAAGCGACTCATCGGAAGGAAGTTCGACGACCCCAAGATTCAGCAAGACATGAAACACTGGCCTTTCAAAGTGGTCAACGACTGTGGCAAACCGAAGATACAAGTAGAATTCAAGGGCGAAGTGAAACGTTTTGCGCCCGAGGAGATCAGCAGCATGGTGCTGACGAAGATGAAGGAAACGGCGGAAGCGTACCTCGGAACAACAGTACGCGACGCGGTCATCACAGTGCCGGCCTACTTCAACGACTCTCAGCGCCAAGCCACCAAGGACGCGGGAGCCATCGCTTGTCTCAACGTGCTCAGGATCATCAACGAGCCCACAGCCGCTGCGCTCGCGTACGGCCTCGACAAGAACCTGAAGGGCGAGAGGAACGTCCTCATTTTCGACCTCGGCGGCGGAACGTTCGACGTGTCAATCCTAACCATCGACGAAGGCTCGTTGTTCGAAGTAAGGGCGACGGCGGGCGACACGCATCTCGGAGGCGAGGACTTTGACAACCGGTTAGTGAACCATCTCGTGGACGAGTTCAAGCGCAAGTACAAGAAGGATATACACATGAATCATCGCGCACTGCGCCGCCTCCGCACAGCCGCTGAGCGCGCTAAGCGCACGCTGTCGTCCAGCACTGAAGCCACCATCGAGATCGACGCGCTCTATGAGGGAATCGACTTCTACACTCGCGTGTCCCGCGCGCGTTTCGAAGAGCTGAACGCAGACCTATTCAGAGGCACCCTCGAGCCTGTGGAGAAGGCGCTAAAAGATGCCAAGATGGACAAGAGCCAGATCCACGACGTCGTCCTCGTCGGAGGCTCCACCAGGATCCCAAAGGTGCAGAGTCTGCTGCAGAACTTCTTCTGCGGCAAGCAGCTCAACCTGTCCATCAACCCCGACGAAGCCGTGGCGTACGGCGCGGCCGTCCAGGCAGCTATCCTGAGCGGCGAGCAACACTCGAAGATCCAAGATGTGTTGCTAGTGGACGTAGCCCCTCTGTCCCTCGGCATCGAGACCGCCGGCGGCGTGATGACGAAGATCATCGAGCGCAACTCTAAGATCCCGTGCAAGCAGTCGCAGACGTTCACCACGTACTCGGACAACCAGCCGGCGGTCACCATCCAAGTGTACGAGGGCGAGCGAGCGATGACGAAGGACAACAATTTGTTGGGCACGTTCGACTTGACCGGCATCCCGCCCGCGCCGCGCGGCGTGCCTAAGATCGACGTCACCTTCGACCTGGACGCGAACGGCATCCTCAACGTGTCGGCCAAAGAGAACAGCACCGGCCGAAGCAAGAACATCGTCATCAAAAACGACAAAGGACGTCTATCGCAGGCTGAGATCGAGCGCATGCTCGCCGAGGCGGAGAGATACAAAGACGAGGATGAGAAGCAGAGGCAGCGCGTTGCGTCGAGGAACCAGCTCGAAGCGTACGTGTTCAGCGTGAAGCAAGCGCTGGACGACGCCGGAGATAAGCTCACGGAGCAAGACAAGAGCACCGCGAGGGACGCGTGCGACGACGCGCTCAAGTGGCTCGATAACAACAGCTTGGCGGAGCAGGAGGAGTACGAGCACAAGCTGAAGGAAGTGCAGCGCGTGTGCTCGCCTGTGATGAGCAAGATGCACGGCGCGGCCGGCGGCAACTCGGGGGGAATGCCAGGAGGAGGGCCTGGCAGCTACGGAGGAATGCCCGGAGCTTACCAGCAGAACAGCGGGCCAACAGTTGAAGAAGTAGATTAAGTAGAAGTTCCAAGTTTCAATCGCCTGAATCCTGATTGTGATATTGTTTTGTAAGACTGATTATATTTAGTTTGCCAGCACATGATCCTCTATTGAATTATGTTTAGCATTTAATTTTGATGTAAGTGAATAAATACGAGATAATCTGCCAATAAAAAAGAAATGTTATATAACTTGTTTCATTTAAAAAGTTATCCTTTTTAATAGGTAGGAGTTGACACGCTCAATAAAAAACTTTTCTAATTAGTACCCCATTCGTACTAATTAGTACTCGAATGCACTTCTAAAACCTATGTAATCAGAACGTTCGGCCAATCGAGGTAGAGAGCTGGCTGCTACTAAATTATGTAGGTACCTACATCAGAACGTTCGGCCAATTGAGGTAGAGACCTGGCTGCTACTCCACAGTTTTTAGTGACGATTTTGTGACGCATAAAGATGCCAGCCAAATAATTTGTAACAGAACAGTTAGAAGCATTTAACCTTTTCGCCGCCAACGTACACAAAACGCAATGCCTCGCCGAGCGCCAAGCTATAAATGTATAACTAAATATACAGTAAACAGTAGTGATGGGGATATCGTCATATCGATGAATAAGATTTGTACGCGTAAAGTTAAGATTTAAAGTTGATTTTACGAATATAAATAAAAACTGATTAAATATTTCCAGATTTGTTTTATTTCACAGTATCCTTAATAAGAAAAAACAGTATAATTTATGAGTATCAAAGAAACTAATACAAACTCAATTAGAACTATAAGGAATGGGGTACATCTCTATTTGTTTCATGATCTCATTCTTTAACTTCATATCAAGTTATTGGCACTGAGGGCACGTTGAATTCGATTCTGATCAGGGATGGGGTCTATGGTCTTTCTTTCTTCTATTTTTGTTTATTCCTGTGTTTTTTTATTAGGTAGGTAATTATATGGTTTACCCAGTGTCTCCAGATTGGGAAAGTAAAATTATAATGTCCTAAACTACAGTATATTTTACAGTAACTAGGAACTTTATCAAATTTTAAGTATTTTTAACTATTAAATTGAATGCTTATTGTCTTTTCTTCATTATTTTTGATGTCGATAGACCACCGCCTTCATCACTTTCCGAAATAGTTTTCGGTTTATCCCTACGAGCACAGTGAACCTGTGAGCGCAACAAAACTAAACAAACATGATGAAGTCATAAGCATAATAACTAAACTAACTAAAAGTAAACGCCTCAAATTGAAACCCATACACGAAACTAAAATCTAACTACATAATTTCACTAAGAAATAGCGACACAGTTTGCTAGGTAATTCCCCTTTCCGCATAATAATATGACCAAGTAGATATAAACACAGAATAGGTACATAAATCATAATATCTGCAATATAACGTTACGTTTCATCCATTTAGATGATTTTTATACGAATTGCAATTAGGTTTCCTTTTTTTTCTTTGAAAAGAATTTCTAAAAAAGTTAAAATTACAGTGCTTTCATACACTGTATTTACCATAATAGTGTATAGAGTACAAAAACAGTACCTAAATCTACTGTAATTACAGTGCATCTGGAGATACTGGGTTCACCGAACATTTTACATACTTATTGAATTCCTACTCTTTGATGAATAAACATTATTATTATCATCCAGTTAGACATACCTCAGAATTATCTTCTGGTTCAATATTCTCCACAAAATACTCCGAGTCCGATTCCACACCTTGCAAAATTTTCAGAAGTTCGTCCGAATCAAGTTCTTCACTCATTTTTCTATTTGCAAGTGAAAGAAAGAAAGATGCGTGCGCGCGAATCCGATTTTGTGCTGCACTATGCCAAAGTGACCTTGACAGCCGCACGCCTATGACGTCACTGACCAACTTCTATAGTAGTTCGTGGCACTCGGTGGCGCACAGGGGCATAGACGACCAATTGTTTTGTAGAGATGGGAAAATAACTATCGACAAGAATTAGTAACAACTTTATAATTACGTATCGGCATCTACCTGAAGGTCGAAATTCATCTACTATCCTTTGTAATGAAGTAGATAACTAAGTTCATATTTTTTTGACCTCAAAATGTTTTCGATATTCGTAACTTTCTGTATTTATAAATATTTCAATGGTGAAATCAACCTTTCACGGCACATCACTGGCCAACTTGATATGAAGTGATTGGCGTTCTGAGGAAAGTAACAAAATTCGGAGTTTCTGTTTTTGCCGATTTTAGGACAAACTAGGGCTTATTTTGTGTAGAAAAATAAAAAACAGGGTAGTAGACAGTGCTATCTTAAATAATAAAATGAAACAAAGCTTTTAATCACAGTAAATTTATTTTAATAAGATAATTAAAATGAACAACTTCTATAGAAGTTGTGGCGCTGGTGGCACGAAAATCCCGAACTTCTATAGAAGTGCTTGGCGGTGAAAAGGTTAATATGTGTGGCCGAACGGTCTGATATCAGAACGTTCGGCCAACCTGAATCTCCATAACTGAGGACCTAAAGAAACTGTTACTGGATAGAGATTTAGTGACGATTTTGGGACAAACAACCACCGCTTTACTTTTACTCGTAATGCCACCGGTTAAAAGTAAAATTAATTTTAGTTCCAGCAACATCAGACCGTTCGGCCAACGTGATCTCCATAACTGAGGACCTGAGAGAAACCGTTAATGAATAAAGATTTAGTGACAGTGAAATGAATGTTTATTGCTTTATTTTTATTCGTGACGGCCCCATTCAATAGTAAATTGAAAATGTAACATATTTTAACCTCAAAACATTGGCAATAAGTAGGTATCGATTCCATCACAACGTAGAAGTTTAGAAGACTCGAAAAGCCCTGAAGTGTTGCAGTCGTCGAGAATAGGTAACTGCTCTGTAGGTTTTCAGTGCAATGGTGATAATAGTATTTTTATTGATTCAAGATTATCTATGGCGGACGGCGACTGAAATAGGATGACCATGTATTAGAATACTCGATAAACAGGTAGGTACTGGTTCCGTTGGAACAAAACAAGTATTTATCGAGTACCTAGTACTTAATTCAATAGGCGCGGCCGACGCGCATGCGCGTTTTCGGACGTTCACCAAGTGCTTGACGGCGCGTATGCGCGTCCATACAATTTACATAACTTTCTTCGAGTGCCTGTGCGTTCATTGTGCATCTCTATTGTTTCGAAAACATCGTAAAATTAGGGTCGGTACGGGTGTCTACACCCAAGATATTTTTTGCACGCACCCGAGCGTTTGCCACACAGGATTAGTGTAGCATAAAGAAGCGTTTGCATAAATTTCGCGCAGATAATGTGTTAATGAAACAAAACACGTCACGAAAATGTTTAATAATCTATACTAATATTAAAGCTGCAGAGTTTGTTTTCAACGCGCGAATCTCTGGAACCACGAGTCGAATTTGAAAAAATCCTTTTGCATTTGATAATCCATTTATTGAGGAAGGCTGTAGGGTATTTAACATTATGCTATGACGTTTAGGAGCCGAGCAAAAAGAAACAAAATCAGAAAGAGCGCTAAGTGAAAACGAAGAAATAGCGTGGGCCATCGATCACTAATAAACAACTAGATGCACAATGCCATACAAAAATTCTCTTAAAACGGTCGCCAATTGCCTTTACCTACTTCTAGTTGAAATAAATATACGTTAATGTAAATTCAACCATAAGTGCAATGTTTAAAGTTGTATTCACAAAGCCGTTACGACCGGTGCTTGCTAGTCAGCATACATCAAAACAAATTCAACCTTACTTACAATGTTTTAAAATCAGAGTTACAGTGCGAAAAAAAAAACAATAGATTTTACGACCGAGGCTCACCGCTAGGACAAAGGCATGAGTAGAGTCGAATTGTCCAATATTTTTTTTGTTTATATTAGGTTGGGGAAAAAGTCTTTTCGCATTATAGTATGTATGAACTTGTAATAAAATCTCTTTGGCTATACTGTTTGTATCTGGCTGGTTATGGTATCATTGAAAGTTTAAATTTTAAAGAACATAATTCCAAATTCAAATTAGGAAAATGTGTGATTTTCATTTGTTTTTCGTACCGTCAAGATGAGTGAATCTAATGAAGAAATTCGATACATTTTAAAATTTTACTACAAAAAAAGGTAAAAATGCAACGCAAGCCGCGAAAAAAATTTGCGATGTTTTGATGATGCGAGAGTAGCACAAATTTGGTTTAAGCGTTTTCAATCCGGAAATTTTGATATCAAAGATGCACGTCGCTCTGGTCGCCCTATTACGGATAAAATGGATGCCATTTTTGAAAAAGTGGAGCAAGATCGGCATATCAGTAGTTACGACGTAGCTGAAGAACTGGAAATTGACCACAAAACAGTTTTGGCGCATTTGAAAAAAACTGGGTACACAAAAAAGCTCGACATTTGGGTACCTCACGAGCTCACTGAAAGAAACCTAATGAACCGTGTACTCATTTGTGATTCTTTATTACGACGTAATGAAACCGAACCATTTTTGAAGAAGCTGATAACTGGTGATGAAAAGTGGATCACGTATGACAAGAACGTGCGAAAAAGGTCGTGGTCAAAGGCCGGTCAGGCTTCACAGACTGTGGCGAAACCCGGGTTAACTCGCAACAAGGTGATGCTGTGTGTGTGGTGGGATTGGAAGGGCATTATTCATTATGAGCTGTTACCACCAGGCAGGACCATCGATTCTGAACTCTACTGCGAACAACTGATGAGATTAAAGCAAGAAGTTGAGAGAAAGCGGCCGGAATTAATCAACAGAAGGGGTGTGGTTTTTCATCATGATAACGCTAGACCTCACACATCTTTAGCCACTCAGCAAAAATTAAGAGAGTTTGGCTGGGAGGTGTTAATGCATCCGCCGTATAGTCCTGACCTTGCACCTTCAGATTTCCACCTGTTTCGGTCTCGAAACAGGTGGAAATCTGAACGAGAGGACGAGAGGACTGCCAAAACCACTTGTCGCGGTATTTTGACCAGAAGTCCCAAAATTTCTATAGCAATGGGATCATGTCCCTACCTACAAGATGGCAAAAAGTTATCGAACAAACTGGTACCTACATACTTTAGTTAAATGTAAATAAACTGTATTAAAAAATGTTTTGAATTTTCTTAAAAAAATGCGAAGAAACTTTTTCCCCAACCTATTATATTATTATAAAGGTATTTTTTTAAAGCTTGTTAAGCTTAATGTGTTAAAAAAAGTGTACGTAATAAAACACATTTTATTCTCTTCTTTGGTGTATATGTGTAATCATTATATTATAATTTACCTGATTGGATCGATCACTAATAAAGAACTAGATACACAATCAGCGCAAAAAAAGTCCTTACCGAATGAATGCCCACTTGGACGGGTACGTTTGAATTACATTAGCGTATATTTATTTCAACTACAATTACGTAAACACAATTGGCGACGAGAACTTTTGCATGGGATTGTGTTACTATAATATTTATAGAAACAGTAAACAAGTCTCATTAAACAAAAAAAAAAAAAAAAAAAAAATCATAAGTAACTTTAATAATAATAAAAAAAGAAACAATAGCGTCTCTACAAATGGAACAGAATCAACGCACATAACCCGAACAATTTAAGCGGGCATGCGATAGTATGATTACTACGTTTACTGAGAGTCTTTACAATTGAGATGCTTTATAACTCCTCCTGTTTATTACGACTTAATTAAAAAAATGTTTTTACGACGATTTCCTGAGAAAATATTAGTATTTACAATACAGTGATAACAATTATATATTGATAATATTAATAGTTACCGAAAATATGAAACTCCATCTTTTTTTTGCGTCCTGGAAGTGTGATTTTCGCACTTTTTAAACGAGCACTGTGTCATGCTTACTGTCGGATCGTTCAAATGCTACTAGAGTAAAAGTAAACCAAAATGTTAAATTTGGTGGACTTTCGGTGAGGACATTTTTTGCCGCTGATTGTGTATCTAGTTGTTTATTAGAGATCGATGGTATTATTGTTGCACAAGCAACTTAGAGCTGATACCAACATAACTATGTATGTACACAGTGTGCTGTAGTTTTTGCTATATTGGTCGAGTCTATTTAGGCGCTAAATTGACTGATATTGGATTGGAAAATTTTACTACAAGGATACTTACGTAAATAAATAGATACTTACATAACTTTAAAAAATACTTTGTTTCTAATTAATCATCCACAAAAAGCTGTAGTTTGGTAGGTAGGTACAGCCACGCTGCATAATAATTTATACATTTTAGAATCACAGTTGTTAAATTGGGTCACCACAAGAGAAGATAGCTCGATTTAACAGCTTCTTGTGTCTACTGATATGTGAGATTTACTTGAAACTTGTCAAATCGGATTTCCTTCGGTGGTGGCCAGACAATATTATTATCACTTTGATAAACTAGATTATTTTACAATTAAATAACAGTTCCTTAGAGAACTCACCGCAGGTATTGTACAATAACTACTCAAAATGACCTTTTTATAAATATGTACTAGTCTACAACATTACAGCTTTCTTTCAGGTAAGGTCAGCCACAACTTAACACATTATCTGCTTAATTCTTTATGCAAACGCTTCTTTATGCTACACCCTTACCGACCCTTATTTTACAATGTTTTCGAAACAATAGAGATGCACAACGAACGCACAGGTGCGGCGCACCGCACTCGAAGAAAGTTATGTAAATTGTATGGACGCGCATACGCGCCGTCAAGCACCTGGTGAACGTCCGAAAACGCGCATGTGCGTCTGCCGCGCCTAATGTATTAAGCTACCCGTTTACGATTATATTAGAACCAGGAAGGACAACTATTACCAAAGGTTCTCTGTACCTGACCTCGATGACGTTACACCGGGTGACATTATGACAATATGCGACTGGCGAGCGAGAGACAGCAATGCGTCAAGGGGAAGTTGCTGGGGGAGGAAAGCACTCCAGGCGGGTGCAGAGATCCCTTGGTACTATAGTAGAAATTGATAAAAAATTACTTTTGACTAGCACGAGAGAAAAAAACTGATATAGGTAAACTTTTTTTACGTTTTTTGCAATTTGCAAGTCAGTATTAAATCTAATACTGACTTGTAAATTGCAAACGTAAGTAAATTTGAATTTCGCGGGCTACCCTGACGCTTTCGCCTTAATTGAAATTAAAATATTCTTAGTTGTTCTGCAATATTTTTTTATCAATTAGACAGCCTCCTCTATACCCACAGCTGCCTAAAAATAAAATTAAATGTAAGTACATATTAAACAGGGTTATTGGTAAAACACCAGCAATCTTTTAAGGGGTCATTGTACTCATCATTATGAACAATTTTTACTATGAGACCAAACCTGAAATCGCGAAAAAAAATCAGCTGTTCAGTACATTTTGACGAGTTATGCGAACATAAATGTACTGAACAGCTGATTTTTTTCCCGATTTCAGGTTTGGTCCCATAGTAAAAGTTGTTCATAATGATGAGTACAATGACCCCTTAAGAGGTTGCTGGGTTTTACCAATAACCCTGTATAAAAAAATAAATAAATCTATTCTATTCTATACGTACACACACATCACATCACATTTTTGCAATACCATTAAGGCGAAAGCGCCAGGGAAGCCCGCGAAATTCAAATTTTCTTAAGTTTTTTGCAATTTGCTGGTCAGTATTAGGTTGTATGTTGATCTGACTATGATTCGCAAGCGTAACGAATCGGTATTTACAGCATTATATTCATTTAAATCATCAATACATAGTTGATTATAATCCTAATTACTACTGTTTCATGAAATCTTGACATTTTAGGATTATACTACCATAAGAAGTTGTATTACTGATTCAAATGATTATAATTCTGTGTATATATATTTGTAACGGTCACGAATCATACTTTAATTAACAAACAACCTTATACTGACTTGCAAATTGCAAAACAAAAAAATTAGTTATTATCAAAAACTGCTTAAAAATTAATTTGAGTTATATTAGTTAGGGCTAATTTCACCAAAGTCGGATATCTTTTATCCGTGGAATAAAATTGATTACTGACAGTTTTTGTTTGAGAAAATTCAAAAATTCAAAATTTATTCGAAGTGTTAAGACATACTAGGTATAAATGTTTGGTCGAATACACCCTATTCATATTACCCTATACATATTCACCTAGTGTAGGTATAAAAGTTTTTATACCTAGTATAAGTCATACCCTTCGAATATGTTTTGAATATTTGACAAACAAAAACTGTCAGTTGTCAATTTTATTCTACAGATAAAAGATATCCGACTTTGGTCAAATTAGCGGAGTATTCTCGTTTGAGCACCTATGCATTTTGCAAGGTATTACCATTTGAGAATACCTTTGGTGCAAAATTCATAAGTGCTCCAAAATACGTGCTCAAACGGTAATACTAAAAAAAAACGTAAAACGCAAACGTCGTCTGCCGTGGTGTCGGGCGATCGCTTGCGCCATTGAACGTAACGCTAGGGCTGTGTATACTAAGATGTGACCAGGAAATCCCCATATCATATCGAGTATAACCGAGGTATTTTGAAGAAGTTCAGAGAAATATTATGCGGTAGTTAGTTACGAATACATACAATACATTTACGAATGACAAATAATAACTTTTTTAAACAAAAGTAAATAAAATGCTTTGCATTCTTAAAATGTTTTTTCTACGAATTGTAGGTAGATGTGCAAGGTACGATATACGAACCGAAGTGTTTTTTTTTTACTTCAGTTCATTTATTGAGAAAATGGACATATCTAAAATTATATTTATTGTTCAGAACCGTAGCTTGCGCATCTACCTACAATTCGTATTTTAAAAAAACATTTTAAGAATATAACGCTATTCATTTATTAAAATACTTTTATTTTAAAAGCTGATTATTTGACTACCCACTCGTAAATATTTTATTTCTTTGCTACAGAAGTAACACTATTTATATCATCACATACAATAATAAAAAGAATCAACAAAGAAAACGTAAATACATAATAGGTTTACCTACTTAGGTTTAGGTACCTTTCCTCCTCATTAGGTAATTTAAAAAAAGATAAACATGTTGGCTGTTCTATTTTGACAGCCGTCCACACTGCAATATGCAGATTTAGCCATTGTTAAAGGCGCGGGTGCAGTATGTACATACAAGCGAGCGCGTGGCAACCGACTAGATTTTGTTCGTCTGAGTGAACGCGAGCCGTAGGTATTTAACTCGTGACCTTGAACGAGTGAAGCAGGCCTGGTAGCAGTAGGAACTAGGAACTGATAATTAGTTAATATAAAACTGCAAAATTAAGTTGGTTATTAATTACTGTTTCCTTAATCAAATTTCCTTAAGGTGAAAGCGTCAGGGTAGCCCGCGAAATTCAAAATTACTTACGTTTTTTGCTATTTACAAGTCTGTATTAGATTGTACGTTGATCAAAATGTGATTCGCGACCGTAACAAGTATGTATTTACAGAACTATAATCATGAAAGTCGTTAATACAACTTTACCAGGCAATCCTAATGAATGACTATTTCATGAAATCTTAACATTTTAGGATTATAGGTACTAACTTAAGGAGTTGTATTACTGATTCTAATGATTATAATTTTGTAAATACATATCAGTTACGGTCGTGAACCATACTTTAATATAATACCGTACCAAAGAATAAAAGAGGTGACTCATCCGACAAAACTAATTATAGACCTATATCGCTAGCTACGGTCATTGGCAAGGTGTCGGACAGTCTGCTTGAGAAGCAGTTGAATGCGTACATTAATGTACACGACGCGCAGTTTGGTTTTAGAACCGGTCTGTCTACTGAAAGTGCAATTCTGTGTCTCGAGCAGACTGTGCGGTACTACACAGACCGGAAGACACCAGTGTATGGTTGTTTTCTTGACCTGTCAAAGGTCTTTGACCTGGTAAATTATGACATTCTGTGGCAAAAATTGTCGGATGATACTGATCTGCCTACTGAGAGCATTCATATTCTTAAAAAAATGGTATGAGAGTCAGAAGAACTGCGTTAGGTGGGCAGACGCGCATTCAGTTTCATACGGACTGGATTGCGGAGTGAGGCAAGGGGGGTTAACTTCACCCAGTTTGTTTAACCTGTATATGGACCGGCTGGTGCGTGAGCTGAGCAGCACCATGGTTGGATGTTCTGTTGAATGAAGGATGATCAATAACATAAGTTATGCTGATGACATGGTGCTGCTCAGCCCATCAATCTGCGGTCTAAGAAAACTGCTGGCCGTCTGTGAGAGTTATGCGGAGGCTCATGGATTGAGGTATAATGCCACTAAGAGTGAGGTTATGGTGTTCAAAGTACCTAAAAATACACCTGCAAATATTCCACCTGTAACGTTGCGTGGAATTCCGTTGCAGGTGGTCACTCAGTTTAAATATCTCGGTCATGTAGTCACGGATGGTCTTACGGACGACCAGGATATTGATAGGGAACGTAGGGCGTTGGCGGCCAGATGCAATATGCTTGCTCGCAGGTTTGCGCGGTGCACGAAGAAGGTAAAGCTAACTCTTTTCAGACCTTATTGCCAGACGTTTTACTCGTGCAGCCTGTGGGTTAGGTATACGCAGAAGGCCTACATCGCCCTGCGTGTCCAATATAATAACGGACTCGGGTATGTTGTTGGGACTGCCTCGGTTTTGCAGCGCATCAAGCATGTTTGCTGAAGCGAGACTGGACTACTTTTATGCCATCATGCGCAAGCGAAGTGCATCTATGCTGCGGCGATTCCGAGGTAGTCCGAACAATATTTTGGGAACACTGGCGGACAAAATAGATGGGCCATTTATTAAACTCTGGGCTGGGAAACATGTGCGTACGGACGTAGGTACATGTGCAAAATTAATTGTCATATCACTTTTATTTTAATTTATGTTTAATTTTCACTAACAATAGGTTAAAGCAATACTAACACATTATGGATCCTGTAATATGAATTAAAGAGTTATTATTATTTAATCAACACACAACCTAATACTGACTTGCAAATTGCAAAAAAGTAAGAAAATTTGAATTTTGCGGGCTAGCCTGGCGATTCCCCATTTAATTTCAGTACATATTTGTTGTTTAAATACATGATAGGGTATGGCACTTATCAGAAACTTCAAATTACTAACTAGTTTAGTTGTTGATGTAAGTAACAAAAAAGGTCTAAAAACTAACAATCCCCCAATTTCTATATTGTTTATTTCATAATATAATACTATAAATAAACATTTTCTACGTTTTTTGTTGCATTGCTACCTACTCGATAAAATAATACTTAGATACCTACTTATTTCCTCGGAATACCTACATGGTCACCTTATTTCAACGTGTTTTGTTTAAGCACGTAGGTACTCGATAAATACTTGTTTTGTTCCAACGGAACCAGTACCTATTTATCGAGTATTCTAATACATGGTCACCCTATTTCAGTCACATTCATTTCACTGTCGTCCCTAAATCTTTATGAATTGACGGTTTCTCTAAGTTTCTTCGTTGTGGAGGAATCGATAATCCCAATCTTCTGAAGTTATAAGTTTTTTTTTTCAATTTACCTTTTAATGGGGCTGTCACAAAAAAAAAACTAAAGCAGTAAAAATTCGTTTCAGTGTCGTCACAATCTTTATTCATTAACGGTTTCTCTCAGGTCCTCAGTTATGGAGATCACGTTGGCCGAACGGTCTGATGTTGCTGAAACTAAAATTCATTTTACTTTTAACCGGTGGCATTACCAGTAAAAGTAAAGCAGTGGTTGTTTGTCACAAAATCGTCACTAAATCTCTATCCAGTAACAGTTTCTTTAAGGTCCTCAGTTATGGACCTCGACTATGGACTGATCTCGATTCTGTACTAACAAATTACTAACACCCTGTTATTTGTATTTTTATGTGTTCTATTAACAACCTTACTAACTTTTCTTTTGGTAAAAATGTATGGACGTAGGTATGTCTGAAATAAAGATATATTATTATTATTATGGAGTTTCAGGCTGGCCGAACGTTCTGATATCAGACCGTTCGGCCACACATAAATGCTTTTAACTTTCGAACTGTTCTGTCACAAATTATTTGGCTGGCATCTTTATGCGTCACAAAATCGTCACTAAAACCTGTGGAGTAGCAGCCAGGTCTCTACCTCAATTGGCCGAACGTTCTGATGTAGGTAGGTAATATTTTTTTAGCTTGTTCTTTCCAGTTATAAGGTAGGTACTGATCAACCACAACACCGAGATATTTTTGGTGGAGGTCGTATTGATAATACCGTAACAATTACATGTTGGTACGTTGTGACATTTTTGTACAAACCTATGTACAAATAAAAAGCGAAAAATAAAAACTTTTTAGCAAAAAATTAAGCCGACATCCAAAACAAAACACTACAAAATGAAAAATGACTAATTTCTGAAGTCGGTGGCAAAAAACGAAAATACAAAACCAAAGACACCGACTACCGAAACTAAAGTGATTTTCCACTTTATGGTGTTTTGTTTTGCAAGTCGGTTTTATTTTTTGCTAAATAGTTTTTTTCTATTAGCCCAAAACCCTAACCTCACTGGTTTGCCTGTACTGAATGAGGATGCTGGGGTGACGTTTAGCTAACATACACTAAACGGCTCTTGTAGCAGCTAAACTAATAAGCCTGGAAACTTTTATTGCAGCTATTATGCCTTAAATATTGGCAATAATTATGTAGAATTATTCTATCAATTATTATCTATAGATATGAAGAAGCTGGAGTTATGCACATTGATTTGGGATGACTCGTAATTGTGACCAGTTTAGACAGGAATTAAGTACTTTATTGAAGAGTTATTTAATTTTTTAATTAACTTTAATTTATTATATTAAAGTTTTATTTCGATACAATGATTGGAAAGAAATACCTAGGTCCTCCACGATGTTGTCTCTTGTCAGCTAAACTGAAAAAAAAAACCGGTCTGCAATAAAAAAACGATCCAAACCACTTTTATCTTTAAATAAACAACTTTTTATATATGTGGCAGTTATTTTAGTTCAATCACAATTTTGATGCCACCATCCTACTGCATCAGATTGCTTGAAAAATATTTTACAGCTTCAGTGTAACATAAAAAAGATCTTCTGTACAGAAGTCATAATGATTTTATGACAATGAAGTTAGGAAGTACGAATGCTTCGTGTTCAGGAGTGGAACTCAACTCAAATGGCTCTTCTTCTTTTAATTAAAGTAATTAGATCCTTGCTTGGCTGGCGGTACAGCAAGTAACATCTCTTAAGATTTTTCATTAACTTCCTTAGCTGAAAGATACCTGAAAAAAACAAAATCATAATCTTTATTTACTTCAACATCATATTACGGGTAGGTACTGGTCAATAAAATCAATCAATCATAAATAGCGAAAGGTGTCTGAGGTCTTGAGCTCAGACCAAATAAAATTATAAAATAAAATATAATATAATAAATATAATATAATAAATATAATAAAATAAAATAATAAAATTATTTGGTCTGAGGCCTTGAGTTACAGAACTGCACCTAAATTGCGTAACACACTATTACACATTTTGAAGCAAATTGCTAATCCACTGCTTCATATGTTCGAAAAATTTGTCTGCTCAACCACGTAAATAACGCAATGAATGTTGTTCAACTGTCAAAATGAAACCAATCAGATTTGTAGCAATGATATTATAAGCAAAGACTACTATAGTATAATTGGATCCATTTTTGCATACAAGAACCATCCCACAGTTTGTGTAATTGAGTTTAGTAAATAGATGGCGCTCAAATCACGCATTCCATCTTCCCAAAAAAAAAAAAAGGTTCCTTTTTACCTACTAACAGAGATAACACTGTCACTTGCTGAACCAACCCATAATAACAATACTCTGTTTACAAAAGTCTCGTTTTCTCGAAACCAATCTGCTGTGGGTTGGTTCTTGTTTGCAAAAATGGGTCCAATTATAAGTAAAAAGTCGTAGATACGTAGATAGGTTATACATGCTCCACAAGAAGTGGTACGTCAAAATGTGGCTAATTAGCCACATTTTCGTCGTCTTGTCTCTGTTTCGCTCCCGATAATTACGACATGCTATCCTATTTCCACGTGTCATATAATAGTTCGAAGTTGTGCCGTTTTTGAACATCGAATGTTGGTTGTAACCTCAGACTAAATATCCAGGATACTTAGTCTGAGGTTGTAACATATCTACGTCTTTTTACTTATAATATCATTGATTTGTAGTATGTATGTTACCTTTTACAATTATATTTTACTAGCAGCGCCCTGTGGTTTCAGACGCTTAAGTCTCAAACCAGTAGGAATATCGGGATAAAAAGTATCCTATGTGTTAATCCAGTTTATAAAATATCTGTGTGCCAAACAACAAAATCCGTTCAGCAGTTTTTGCGTGAAAGAGTAACAAACATCCATCCATCCTCACAAACTTTCGCATTTATAATATTAGAGTAGGATAGTAGGATTTATATTTTAATTCTGCCTGTTCATTCTATTGATTTCCAAGGTAGTGGCCAGGTTGGCAGGGTGCGGCCATTTTTTTTTTTAAATAGTGAGTGAGTACCTCACTTAGTAGTTGCAGCATTCTTTCGGGTTTTGGCATGGTGATCAAATAGGCAGCCACCATAAGACAGTCCATTTTGGGCAAGTTCGCGCTATCACCCGGCTCGAAATCATTTTCCATTTTCGGCTTCAATGTAAGAGCTGCCATATGTCTTAAAAGTCCAAAAGGCAGTAGTATTTTATAAAAACAAGCTCAATAATGAATAACCCCAATCTCGGACGACTGTAAACAAAAGTCGCAACAGTCGCAACGAGCAACAAAACTTTTGCAGTTTGACTTTGACATATTCGAATTTGACATATTTGAATTTGACATTTATTGACTGTCATATAAAGTGTTGCCAGCAAAGATTTGAATCTGTGGTTGCCAACAGATGATTAAAAAAATGGCGGTAACCTGTGTTGTAGTGATGGGTGATTTTCGAATTCCAAGCTTGGATTTTCCGTTTATTTAAAAAAAGAAAAAAAAATTGGAAAAATCATAGAATAATATTATTCACTGTAAAAGAACATCGGCCACTGCCCATACATACTAAGACCTGGCTATGAAATATCGCGACCATGGTTAATATAGGGCTTAAATGGTTCGTCTAACCACCGTTAGCAATCCCACATTGCAAATATATTATTTGAAAGTGGAGGAGCTTAGAATTTTTACATTAACAATTTGTAATTTTTGAGGTTATGATTACGTTATAATGAATATGGTTTATAGTTATACCTACAACCATAACTAAACTGCAAAGGTGGACGAGGTAGCCTATGTTATCTATTTGATTGTTATATAATACTGTTGTGGCATATATAACAAACAAAATCATGTTGCATGGATTTATAAGGATTCACATACATAAGTAATTAGCATTTACAGTACCGATTTGTCTACTGTTTTAGTAGTCAAAATGTTTGTAGGTAAAGCAATGCCCTGAAGCAGCAAGCAGTCCACTCATGAGTACATACTTATGTTAGGTATTTTTTTTAACCATGCAAATAACAATAAGATATTTAAACTATTCTATCCATTATATTGATGGCAGTAGGGTCGCCCACTATTACATGGGACTTCAAAAAATAACTGGCGTAATGTGGGTGGTACTATTAGATAAGTATATCACTGCCTAAGCTTTTGGGAATTACAGGCGTGGTATTGTTTTCTAATATCTGTCATGACAAATGCAAAATAAAAATAATTAAGGTGATTTTTAAATAAATCATGCATAGTAGTTTTATTACTTTATTTATTCCATATCTTCTCTTACAACTACAGAATCTAGGTACTCAGCAGGAGCAGAAATATTGGACTGGTGTCTGGCCCATCCAAGGTACCATACTATTGTCATAGTATGCGCACAACATCCAACTGTGCGACGCCCTACCAAACAATTGCAACAATACTCTACGATACCTTCTCTCCCCGATATACCATTTTCAACTAAAATGTAAACATAATACTACTTCCTAGATATATGCCTTGATTTAATTTTTCCTCGTATTAAAATATTATTGCCACTTCCTCTCAAATGGTACTCCGTTGCATTTATGCTTTCACTTGCTACCTCTATTCTATAGCCACCATGAAATCGAATATGCTCTCCATAATATGATCGCGCCTGCTTAATCTGATATGTTCCTAAGGCAAAAAGAATCAATTCATTCATCTCCATTCTAGGGAATGATATCAAGTTATCCCTATCTGCTGTTATACTAACAAAGTTAGAAGACCTTCTATTCATATGTGTATTTTCTACCATTAGTGCCAAATTATTTTCCAAAGACATCCGTTCTCTTAAAATGTTTAACATTTCCCATGCATCATCTCTGTTTCTTAGGCGAACACCAAACCTGTTCAAAAGACTGGCTGCTATTGAAAAATCCTGCATCATGTGTGGCACAGTCTTGTTAAAATATTCATGTCGTAATAATTTAAAGTCTCTTTTAAAATACCCATTGACTACTTCCACTACCCAACGACAAATAGTGACACACCTACTTCTATTTGCTTGAAGTGTTGTTAGTTGATGCTCGCCTTCCAATAGAGATTCTGGCATATAAGCTCTATAATTGCAGTCTTGTAACATGCTAACGGAGTCTCGGAAGCCCCTGTCCAAAATGAATATATCATTTGTTTGGAGATACGATCTGAGAGGAGAATTCTCATTTCTAATTAGAGATGTCATTATATCTGCATCTGAAGTGGTTGCCTTGTATGGACCAACACAGTCAACAATATATCCGTCACATGCCACAATTAAAAATGGTTTAAGTAGATTTCTGTACTTATGTAAAGAGTATGTATCTTTCTGAAACATGTAGTTCGAACTTTTGTTTATATAAATATAAGTACCATCACAAATCAAAATTACTTGTTCATTATTATCATTATTATATATACCATTTGGCAAGAGCAAATTATGTTGTAGCAAATTCTCTCTTGAAATATGTGAGTCCCAGATGACTAGGAACGAAGTTTTGTATGAGCAATTCTCTTACCTTGTTCATTAATCTTTCCATTGTGCGACGGGGTACTCCTATCAGTTTGGAGATTCTGTCATCCGATTCCCCCGTCCTTAATTTCATTAATAATGTACCCAAGCCTAAAATACCTCTATGAGTATCTTGGATCCTGGGAACTTCATTGAGTAATGCAATAAAATCTTGCTTTGATCTTCCGATCCAATAAAAAAATAAATTGTCATCTATTTCTTCGATGGTTTCTATACTACTGAAGTCTAAATATGTTTTTTCTGTAGTAACAAATGAGAACACATGTTCTATTTGTTGCACAGTAAAAGTTTTAATGCTGCTTGGCAAATCATACAGACTGTCCCAGTTATTGCTATATAAATGTTCTGCACAAACTCTTGCCAAAACTGGTATATAAAACTTATAGTTACCCAAAATAGTGGCTCTGAAAGAGTCAGAAATAGTATGTAAACTAGTATTAAGACATCCAGCAAATAAACAATGAGAAGATGTATTCGCAGCCCGTCTATAATTTTGTAGAATAATTTCTGCTACCGGTTGATCAGGTACATTAGATACTTCTTGCCTGTCTTCCTCAGCGTCTACAAGTTGTTCTACAACTTGGTCAGAAACATCTGGTTCGGGTCTTAATTCCTCAACTGGAGTCGACGATCTTACTCCTTCAATTTCTTGAGCTCGAAGTGCAGATCGTCTGCATCTCAGCCAACAAGGATGACAAATACGTTCAGATGATGTTATCTATAAAAGATAGACATTTTGGTATAAAATACAACATAATAACTTGAATTCATTATAATCCTAGATTATTGTTAGTTTTGTTTTTAGACATATTACAGACCTGTCGTGGTGCAATCCTGGATTGAACAATATTGGCAATACTTCTGTCCAAATCAGAGCCATTTTCTCTCAAGATAAGGTCACTTCGTCGCCTTAATATTGAGAGACCACATAGAACACATACTTGAGTATGGCCTTGGTGAGAGGATCCAGCAGCCTGCTGTTCACCACTGTCACGGTTTAATGCCTCATTAACCGCATGCATTGCAATATCGTGACAAGCTTCACAAAGGCAATCATCTTCAGTGATCTGGAAATAAAGAAACAAAAATCAATGTAGAAAATGTAAATGTTTTCATAGAGCTGAAAGTGATCAATGATTCGTTATGTAGCAAAAAAAAACTTACGATAATCGGATCGATCCAACTACTGATTAATGATATGATTCTGGAGACAAGTTGCAGGACAACGAAGCGGCGAAGTGTATTAACGCAGATATTGCAATTAATACACTGCACACGTCCATGAATGGACCGTTGGCTCGGGTTCATTGTTGCAAACGAGATGTTTCTCGACACTCTGAACCAATTCACAAAGCGTTATCAGTGTCCAGGGGGCAATAGCAAATAGTCGTCAAGTAAATAAGATCAATCGGAGTCCATAGTCAAAGCCAAGTCACGAAAAAACACAAAAAACACAGGAAATCGCTCGGTACACAACGACGGTAACAGCAAGCCAGCTACGCTGTGTCATGTGTCATCTGTTATCAATGATATGTCGACAAAAAATACGTTCCGTTTTACATATTTCTGATATATTATTAAATGTAATTAAGGCAGTAATTATTTTTTAAATCAATTAATTATATTATTTTACGGTTTATTGATATAAGATATGATTAGTGATATAAAATAAATTAAAAATATATATTTTTTTAAACGTAATCGCATAATTAAATGCCGCTGCGCTGTTAAAACGAAACGTATACCACAGATAACAATCAAACAGGTTTGGATGCGTTCAAACTTAATAAAAATTGTGATGAAGTTGAGTTTATTTATTATTTATACAAAACATTTTCCCGGCCAGAAAAAAATAAGTTAGACCCGGTTATTTAAAGCACGTGTAAATGACTATTTTTTGATACATCGATCATTAATGTTCGCGTTCAGGTCATATTTGACCATCCTCTTTTGTACTACAGGAAGTAAAATAACACATGAATTAAAGGGTTTTATTTATACTGAACATATTTAGTGACTGACTGAATGACTGACATATCAACGCACAGCCGAAACTACTGGGTCTAGGAACGTGAAATTTTGCACACGGCTTCCTTTTATAATGTAAAGGAGCTCAAAGAAGGGGTTTTTGGAAATTCGTGCTTTAAGGGGGTGACAAGGGGGGATTTTGTTTGTATGAAAAATCTTATTCCTCGAGTTAACAAACTTGAAACTTGATACAAATATCTAAGTAAATTATGAGCTTTATACTTTTTTGCTTTTCTAAACTACCCCTTAAAGGGGAATTGCGGAGTATCAAAATTTGTACGGAAGAATTTTAACGCGCAGTCCGATCAACTCGAAACTCAGTATTTATACTTACGACCAAAAATCCTTGTTTCAGAGTTTTTCGAAATATACCGCTAATGGGTTGAAAAGGGGTACTCATATTTGCAGGGAGGATGTTACTGCGTGGCTTGATTAACTCTAAAATCTTGAATCTCTTATTATCTTAAATAATAATCTTTGAGTCAACTTTCGGATACATCTTAAACGATTTTTCAAAATTCCACCCCGGAGGGGGTTAAACACGGGGGATACATTTTATGTGAAAAATCTTATTCATTTGGTTAATAATCTTGAAATTTAGCACGAATATTTGCCTAAGTAAGCAATAACATTTCTCATTATAAGTTTTTCAAAAATACACTACAAAAAATAAACGGTAAGTAATTAAAGTTTGGAAGAATTTAAAGCTCAGTCAGATTAACTCTCTCAGTGTTAATACTTTTGACAGAAAAGAAACAATAAAAAGTTTTGGGTTTTTGGAAAATCGAATCCTGACGGGGCGAAAAGGGGTAATTCGATTTTTATGGGTAGGATTTTACTGCGTGGTTTGATAAACTCAAAAATTGGTATAAATAATTTTTGAGTCAAGTTATGGAAACACCCGGAACGATATTTCAAAATTCCATCCTGTGGGGTTGAAAATTGGGGATACAGTTTATATGAAAAAAAATTATTCCTTTGGTTAAATAACTTGAAATTTTGGCAATATTTGCCTCAGTAAATAATAAAGAAAACTTTTAGTTTTTTAAAACAACCCCACACAGAGGATTTAGATGATGGTTTCAGGATTCTTCAAAAATCGACTCCTAACAGAACGGAAAAGGGTAATAAATAAAGTTTAAGGGGAAGCTTTTACTGTTTGCCTTAATGTACTCGAAAATTGGTTTAAATAATGTTTAACTCATACAATGGAATGGTACCAAACGCTTTTTAATTAAAAATAAGCCCTGTCGTGATGAAAAGGGAAGACAGTAATCTCAGATTATAAAACAGAAGGCAGATAGAACGTGCGAAACACCGAGAGTGCGGCCAAGAAAGCGAATACAAATTCAAAAGCGAATACAATCTTGAGTCAATACGCACTATGGTTCGTGTAGAACATGCTAGCTGGACAAAAAAATCCAATCCAATTCCTAGTAGTTAATTACTAATATGAACTTATTAGCCCTATACGTTATGGTATATACCTATTAATTTTCATAATTACCTTCATTAGGACCGTCATTACGGTAAAGTTTTGATAATTCAAAGAGCATTCATTTGCATTTTTACACCATAATTGATAACATTATTTAAGTCACTAAAAGAAATTTGTGATAGTGTTTTTGCGATGGATTGTCTACATAAGTATTTTGTTTTGTTGTTTTGTTGTAAGTATTTTGTTAGTGTAAGTATTTTGTGTGTGTTTTAGCTAATTTTTATCACAGGAACTTCTTTCTTTAATTATATTAAATTAAATGTTTAGATAAAAGTGGACTTTTCACCCACATTTTTGAATTCAATGGTCAAAAACTTACATGCCCACTCATGTCTACTCTGTAGAATCTATTTTATATGATTCTCACAAGTATCTAGTAGTAATTAGTAGAAAAAAATATTGCAATTTATTTGCACAACTAATTTTTTTTTTCTTTAAAGCATTTTCACCGTCTCAAAAATGGATTTTTTGAAAGAATGGCTAAAACACCCGAAGGAATCGCGGAATGAGGAGCTCTTTCAGTTTATATCTTTGAGACATGATTTTGATTGTGTTACAGAGCAGTCCCTGAGAGACGTCAAGGTCATCATCTCAAAATATTCATCAAATTTGGCTGAAAAGTGGAGCTGCTGTGGAAGAAATCGAGAGCGGTTCCTAGAGAAGAATTCGACGTGGCTGAAGGGAGTTGATATATCTTTCGCTGTGTCCTTTTATTTATGTATGCCAAGTACATCTACAGAATCGGAACCTGGAAAACGCTCCAAAGAGTTTGTTGATTCCAGTCTAAAGATAACGCGTAGATGACCTCTTACAGTCCAGGAGTGCTAGTAAATTAATTTACGCTGTTGAGGTGTCAGCGCGTTTGTCGGGTCAGAGAATTGTAGCACGTCAAATTAAAGATGTAACTGGTGACCCTTCAATAACCCATATAGAGAGTGAAATAAGTGTCCCCAGGTGTTTGGCAAGCGAGGAAGCTTTAGCATACTATATTGATAGTAAATCATGTTGCCATAGCTATAAGCAGACTCGGAAGTGGAACATCAAAGCCGGACATAAGGTGTTTCGGTCATTATACAGTGAATGGCAAAAGTAGCTTGCTATCCTCCTGATGAACAGATTACTGTTAAGGGGGAAGCGTCAGCGTAGCCCGCGAAGTTCAAATTTTCTTACGTTTTTTGCAATTTACAAGTCGGTATTATATTGTACGTTGATCAAATTATAATTTGCGGTCGTAACAAATATCTATTTACATAATTAGAATCATTAAAGTGATCAATACAACTCTTTAAGACCAGGTAATCCCAAAAAATGACTATTTCATGAAATCTTGACATTTTAGGATTATACTAACTTAAGGAGTGGTATTACTGATTTTATTGTATATAATTCTGTAAAAACATATTTTTTACGGCCGCAAATCATACTTTATTTAACATACAACTTAATATAATACCGACTTGTAAATTGCAAAAAAACGTAAGAAAATTTGAACTTCGCGGGCTACCCTGACGCTTCCTCCTTAACGAAACGCTTGTTGAAATCAAAGTTCAGGCAGTTCTTGATAAAACTGCGAAACGTTTAGTTTTTTTATTTTATTTGAGATGGGTTTGCTCTTGACTCTAGTCTAGGTCAGAGGTGACAGAGACAAAGTCGACGATGGAGAGAGCTTACCCAGAAGAAGCCTGTTCACTCTCACTTTGAAGAGATTAGGGTTGTATGCGCTCGGAAACACAGACGCAGGTAGTGAGTTCCACTCTTTTGCAGTGCGCATTATAAAAGACATTTGGAAGCGCTTAGTGCGAATTGGTGGAATATCAACCAGGTAGGGATGGTAACTGGCAGTGCGTCTAGATGTCCGATGGTAGAAGGGGGCCGGCGAAATCAGGTTTTGGAGTTCTTGGGCACACTTACCGAAGTACAATCTGTAGAAGACCGACAAGCAGGCTACCTTGCGGCGGTGAGCCAAGCTGTGAAACTTGGCATCCACCAGTTTTACGTCACCAATGAGCCTCTTAGCTCTGCGTTCCACCGAGTCAAGCCCAGCTAGTTGGTACTTAGCTGATCCATCCCAAAGGTGGCTGCAATACTCCATGCAGGACCGGACTTGCGCTTTGTAAAGGGTTAAAAGCTGTCCAGGCGTAAAGTATCGCTTCACCCTATTTAGGATGCCCAGCTTTTTGGCCGCTGTTTGGGCTTTGTACTCGATGGTGGCGCCGAAGTTGAGACCAGATGTCAACTCCATGCCAAGGAGCTCAAGCCGATCAGTTACAGGAACAGATGTACCCCGAAAAGTAGGAGTTTGGGCGAAACGACTCCTTTTAGCGGTAAAAAGACACGCCTGTGTTTTGGTGGCGTTAAAAGAGACCAGATTATCATCACTCCACTGGGAGACTAGTTTCAGCGCAACAAGAAGTTGTCAGTAGTCTGTTACCTAGCACATATTAACCAGTAAGTGGGGTTGTGACGGAAGATCCAGTCATAGTTTGTTCAAACAAAAATTCACCAACTGTGATGACAGTGATGAGTTTTTGTTTGTATTTTCATTCGTTCCCCTTCAATTGCGAAACGAAAAAGATAATATTGTGTGGCAGAATCCTCGGCTCTCCTCCACAATGTATTGTCGCGCAAAGTTTATCTTTTGTAAGGAAACCAAAGATTTTACGACAACCGAAACCAGTAAGGTTTTAGAAGAGATAAATGCTTTATTGCCGACAACAAGCAAGGTGATGGAGGCTGAGATATGTATGTAAAAAGTACTCTGTGCTGAGGTATCTGTCACACATGTAATGCTTTTGACAATGATTGATGGGCAGGTTTGCAACACTCTGACCGAAACTTCTTCTTCACAGAAATGTTTTATTTGTGGGGCAACTTCATCAATGATGAATGATTTGTCAAAAGAGTTTACGGCGAATAAAGATAATCTTGGTTTTGGTTTGTCTACGTTGCACGCTTGGATTAGGTACTTTGAATGCTTGCTTCACATTAGCTATCGAATGGCAACTTAGATCAGCCGAAGACAAAGCTAGTATGAAGCAACTTTAGATGACATTAAAAAACGTTTTAAAAGCGAGATGGGCTTGATTGTAGACAAACCAAAACCAGGGTTCAGTAACACTAATGACGGAAATACCGCGCGAAGATTTTTGGAAAATCCCGAGGCAAGTGCCGATATTATAGTGTTAGATGTTTTCACTTATACAAAAAGCTTAGAGCATTAACACATTATCTGCTTAATTCTTTATGCAAACGCTTCTTTATGCTACACCCTTACCGACCCTTATTTTACGATGTTTTCGAAACAATAGAGATGCACAACGAAAGCACAGGTGCGGCGCGCCGCACTCGAAGAAAGTTATGTAAATTGTACGGACGCGCATACGCGCCGTCAAGCACCTGGTGAACGTCCGAAAACGCGCATGTGCGTCTGCCGCGCCTAATGTATTAAACCAACAAAAAGGCATACTACTTCGTACTTTATCATCAGGAGATGACATAAATATTGAAAATTTTGTAACCTTAGCTTAAGAAACCAGACAATTTTACGTAAATCTATATCCATGGTAATATAGGCCCGCGACTGTTCACAAAATACTTCTGCACAGTGGTGAGGCAATGA
This sequence comes from Dicycla oo, assembly GCA_948252095.1. Taxonomy (NCBI): domain Eukaryota; kingdom Metazoa; phylum Arthropoda; class Insecta; order Lepidoptera; family Noctuidae; genus Dicycla; species Dicycla oo. The sequence goes on along the minus strand of OX411736.1, from coordinate 18,204,222 downwards.
AATCTAAAAATATCACTTCTGCCTATAGGCCAGCTTTCCGACGAAACACAGGAAGCTCGGATTGAGGACTGCAGAAGATTTCGTGAACACAACACACGAAAACGATCGCGAATAGCTACGAATAGAGATTTACTTAATATGTTATCGATAACATCTGACCCTGTAATAAATGGTTAAAGAGAAGTTCCCCGGAAGAAAATGGTTTCGTTCTCTACTGAAGTAAGAAACAAACAGCTGAAATAAAAACACCTACGAATACTTTTTTTCGTGAATAAAAATGTATACATTATGCACCAAAATATTGCAGGACTCCTAGCAAAATCTGATATGCTCACAGTGTGTCTATGTGAGCTATTAGAAAAAAGTATGCAAGTCGACTTATTATGTATTACGGAGCATTTCATGATGGAAGGCTATGAAGTCCATGTTAATATACCTAACTACTGTTTGGCAGCATGCTTTAGTCGCAAGGAAAATAAAAGAGGTGGTGCTTGTATACTCATAAAAAATGGTCATCAGTGGAGAGAATTACCAAAAATAGCTAAATTATCTATAACGGGTATTTTTGAATGTTGCGCCATAGAACTGATAACTTATAGAATTGTAATTGTATGTATATATAGAGTACCAAATCCAAGTAATTTTAATGAATTTATGACTAGATTAGAGATATTATTACGTGTTCTGTTAAAAAAACCCTTTAAAAATGTTGTACTGGCAGGTGATTTTAATATAGATATATTAAAGAAAAACAAACAGACTCTAGAATTTGAAAATTTATTATTAAATTTTAATTTCAAATTATCTATACGTCAACCTACTCGTTTGAAGAGCAAGACATGCATCGACAATTTTGCGCATAATTTTGATAGGTGTCGTAAAGCTATAGTTGTGGAACTGGCTTTGTCTGACCATACGGCACAACTACTCAATTGCCCGATTAGCATTGCAAGCTCTAGAAATCATTGGCGGACCACTAGAAGGGACTATAGTGAAGAGAACATAGTCAAATTTAAATCCTATCTCAATAGCCTATCGTTTGCTGAAGTATATAAAGCCAAGGACCCAAACATTGCTTACAATGCCTTCACGGAAATGTTTTCTTTCCTATATACACAGTGCTTCCCTGAAACTCTTATCTCTGTAAAAGTGAAAAGAAGGCCTAGTTGGGTCTCTCATGGTATTAAAATATGTAGCAAAAAGAAACGTCAATTATTATGGCAATATAGACAGAAACCATCCGATATGAATAAGAATAAATTTAAGAGTTATTCTAAATTGCTTAAAAAAATAATTTATTTAACTCAACGCTCACAAAATATACATAAAATTAAAAGATCAAATAATAAATCTAAGACTACTTGGGAAATAATAAACCAAAGAAATCTAAACATACCAAAAAATACTATAGACAAGATTCTATATAATAATGAAACTATAATGAACCCCAAACTGATTGCAAATAGATTTAACGATTACTTTATAGATAAAATTAAACCCATGACTAGCTCGGGAACCACAGTCACTAAACATATTTTAGCCAGGAAAGACTCAATGTTCATGGCCCCAAGTCTAGCACTTGATGTATTAAAAATTATCGCGGCCTTAAAAAATACAAACAGTGTAGGATACGATGGCATATGTACAAAAATTGTTAAGACTGTAGCTTATGAAATCTGTGGCCCCATAAGCTACATTATTAATTTAAGCATCAGTGAAGGTATATTTCCGAATGCGCTAAAAAAATCTATTGTAAAACCACTATTTAAGAAACAGGATAGGGAGCTAATGGAATGTTACAGGCCAATATCATTAATACCAATAATTTCAAAAGTTATCGAAAAGTATATCCACAGGGAACTAAATACCTATTTAGAAAAAAATCATATACTCTGTGATGAACAGAAAGGATTTAGGGAGAAAAAAACAATTAACTTGGCCATATACGATTTCTTGCATACTGTTATGACAAACATGGATAAAAATACACCAGTCTGTGCCATTTACTGCGACATGACACAGGCATTCGATTATGTCCAACATAATATATTACTAAATAAACTTTATGCATATGGGATTAGAGGAAACATATTTAATCTAATACAATCATACCTACAAGACAGAAAACAAGTAACGCAAATTAGTAGAATAAATATGAGCTCCAAACGTGAAGAGATTTTCACGTCACGCGAGCGTACCGTCCCTCATGGAGTTCCGCAAGGCAGTGTACTCGGACCACCCCTGTTTACACTCTATATTAATGACTTCCCTAAATCTATTAAACATCCCATGTCACTGTTTGCGGATGACAGTACGATAACTATACCATGCCATAATAAGAATACATATGAAACGGACATAAAAAATACATTAGTTGAAGCGGTAACGTGGCTGAATAATAATAATTTAAAAATTAATATAAATAAAACTTTGATTATGCACTTTAGCCAACGATCAACATTATTCTCTACTCTTGACATCGAATATAATAATAATAAAATACAGACAGCTAATAGTACAAAATTTTTAGGCGTAACAATCGACAGAAACTTAAATTGGAAAGCACATATTGAGGCTCTAGCCAAAAGATTAAGTAGTGGTGCATATGCGTTATGTAAATTATCACGTACTCTAAATACAGAAGCGCTATTAACGGCCTACTATGGTTTAGTTGAATCTGTCATTAGATATGGTGTTATCTTCTGGGGGAACTCAACCGATAGGGATATCATCTTTAAAAGACAAAAGTGCTGCGTAAGGTCTATGTTTAATCTCAAAACTACCGATAGCTGTAAACATTATTTCACTAAATATCATATATTAACATTACCTTCACTATATATATTAGAAATAGCAATGTTCGTAAAAACAAATCCACACTTGTTTCCTCGTATGGCAGACAAATTTCCAAGAAATAGACGTGATGATAGCATACTATGTCTGCATACATCAAAAACTGCACTTATGCGCAAAAGTGTTTTATGCATGGCACCAATTATATACAACAAATTGCCAAAAAGTTGGAAAGAGCAAACTATACTTAAATTTAAACAAACAATGAAATTGTTTTTGGCACAAAAAGCATATTATAGTATTGCCGAATTTTTAAACGACTCATGGTGATTATTATAAATAAATAAATATAACTAACGTTGTAGTAATTATGGTCATGTAGTAGTAGAGTACTTAAATATGCCTATATTATAAATAAATGAATGCCTGTAATTGTTTATTAATTTGATAATTGTAATCTGTAATTTTAATAATATAATTGGATAATGTGAATGACTGAATATAAGAAATTTGTTTAACCGTGACTGATATCAAATGTATAAGTGTAAAAGTTAAAAATCATTGAGTCAATAATAATAACTGTACCTAGAAATTTGCACGCCATGAGAAATGGCAGACATGTCGTAAGCCACTTTCATTTTAAGATCTTGCATGCATGTATTATTTTAATTCTGTATGTATACACATGTTCGAGCAAATAAAATTTCATTTCATTTCATTTCATTTCATTTCCTAGATTTAATAGTTCAACCTAGCTGTAAGGAACAAAATGATAATATAGTTTCTAGTTTTCATAATTCTGCCACTCATGATCGTGACTATTCAATGGATGATTCATCTGATGATAGTGATGGTAATGAGTAGGTAATAGATTTAGTTAAGTATTTTATGTACCTGTTATAAGATTTTATAGTTTTAGAGATAAATTATTTTAAAAACCTGTTTTTAAAAAATATTATGTTTTTATTTCACCATACCTGCTCAAACGACCGTCCTCAAAAAAGTATTAAGACCCATAGACCTCATTTATGAATAAAAATCGAAACGAATAATTTTGTCCACCTAGCTTGTTCTACACGAACTAGAGTGGTACGGACCGAAGCGCCGCGCCGCCGCGCCACCGCCGGCCGCGCCGCCGCAACGTTAGTACGTCACGGCCTCCAGATAATTTCAATATTTTTGAGAATAATACCGTCTTAAAAGCATTGTAAAATCTGTTTTTTTTTTAGATGGGTTTGCTGTTGCCTCTAGTCTAGGTCTGAGGTGACAGAGACAAAAGTCCTGTTCCCGAAAACAGAAGAAAGAAGTTGAGATCTTTACATACATTATTTTGTCTATTTGGATATTATTTATGTTTATTGTTAGCGATATCTCGAAAGACAAATCCTCAAAAAGACAAAAATCATTCGGTGTTGCTAGTTTATATTGAAACTTTTACACCCAAAGAATATCGATTTAACAAATATTTTGTGTTTTATTTATCGCGTTTTGGTCGGAGCATATGAAACAGAGAACTATGAAAAAAAAAAGAAAACACCAAAACCATCGCCTAATCAAGCCTAAATTTTGCTATTCTGAATTTGATGTTTTTCACCTAAAATTTTGATTATCAAACTAAATGTTTTTTTTTTTAACCGCGACTAAACGTTTTCATTATTTTTTCGATTAGGACACACCGTTTTCGAGATATAAGCAAAAGCCAAAAAAAATAAATGACACCTCAACTGGAGAAACTTTTCACTTTTTGTACCTATGGAAGATGTGAAAAATTTCAAAATTACTACTATTGAGTATTACCTTATGTGGAGTTTTAGGGAGTTAAGGGTTGCACTGGGGTGCAAAATTTTAAATTATTTTTTCGATAGGATACACCGTTTTCGAGATATAAGCAAAATAAAAAAAATACTACTTCATTCTTCCTACAGTTTTAATTAACTCCCAACAAGACTTATTTTTTCGAATTAAACAAGAAATCGGGTATCTATCGATATCAATAATGTAATTCAAAATGTGGCTAATTCACTGGTGTGGCCTTGTTCGAGTAGCAATAGATATCGACCTATGACGCGAATGTCAACCTTATAGCTAACGCAATTAGACTTACAATTGCGACCACTAAGAATACTGCCATCTATGGTCGAGTAGCGGAATTTACTCGTCAATCGAATCTAGTTTGACTTGATATTACAGAACGTTTTAAATACTTTCTGGACTAAAACAAAATAAATCCTATTCATAGAGTATGAAGGTTTATTTCTGGTTGTAGGATCGGTGACTTAAGCTAGTTTTGACTAAAATTAAAACAACAAATCAGACGAATTGTTTGTAGTGCATTATTATGATTATCGGTTTATTTGAGTGAGTTTGGCGACAGCGGTTCATATAGTAATTTTGTTGCATACCAGTTCCACTGTTTTTTTAAATTCCGTGGTTTTGTAATTATACGAGTTCAATAGCAATGCAATATCAGAAATGATGACGTAAAAGTTACTAAACAGGTTTGCAAAAATTACAGAACTTATTACTTACTTAGTTTAATCATTTTATGATATAGGTACGTTAGTAATTTCAAGTAGGTAAATCATTTGTGATGATTAATGATGAAAATAAAAAAACAGTTTTTAATAACTGGTGCTCCTTTTTTTCCGTGTACCTACCTATTTCTTAGTTTTCAAAATGCTTCCAGACAGCAAATCACTGCTGTAGTCTCTTCTTGTTTTTTTTTTTTTCTACATTTGAATTCGTTTTATCAATGAATTCTAACTTAATATTATAAAATGCGAAAGTAAGTTTGTTTGTTTGTTACCTTTTCACGCCTAAACCACTGAACCGATCATCCTGAAATTTTCATTATACGTTGTCACGTTGACAGAAAGGGACATAGGGTATCTTTCATGCAGAAAAAAAGTACTGTTCCCCAGGAAAACAACAATAACGTTCTTATGATAATAGATGGCGCCACGTGTCTTATCATGATTGAATTTTTAAACATTTATATAGAAACTATTAGGGGTCGTCCTATTGCTATCGCTCGTACGATGATGCGTGCGTCCGACGAAAATGATCGTGCGACCGTGCGTTCAAATATACTGATATCTACTAAATGTCCTATTGAAGATCGCGCGATCATGTAAAAACCGTGCATCTCTGATAAGAGCCTTTTTGAGTGTGATCGGCTCGCTCCAAAACAGGACACACATTTTTCCTCGCAAGTGGTTTCATCGCACGATGGAATCGCATCGCATCATCGCTCGAGTGATGGCAATAGGACGGCACCTTAGTTTGTTAGGAGTTTTTTTTTTAAATTATGTAGGTACCTAATACATTTCGCGAGTCTAGTGTCGATAGACGGGTTTTCATAATACCTACCAAATACCTAATAAATTACCTAAGAAATGCGAAAGTGAGTTTGTTTGTTTGTTACTCTTTCACGCTAAAACCGCTGAACGGATTTGGTTGAAATTTGGCACAAGGGTAGACTTTTTTTTTGACTATGACCTGGATTAGGACATAGGTTAGTTTTGCTCCCGGTAGTGCGTACCCGTGGGATAATTTCCGACAACCACGCGGGCGAAACCGCGGACAAAAGCTAGTATTAAAATAATTCTTACGATACCTACAAGTAGGTATATACTAATGTAGAAACCTACTGCCTGTTCTAAAAGTACCTACCTATCTTAAGAAACTGTAAACAACCCTGTATCAATCTCCAAAGCAATGATGATAGTAATATAAGTCAATGCTCCAAAGCATCTAGGTATACTCGTATAAAGGGTTAGGAGAGTCCTACATTGTTCAAAGCTAGGCATCGTTTATTTTCGGAAAGCCGAACTTTTCCGGTCTTTTGAATAGGAGCCTTCTGAATATCTGACGTCTGACGGGTTCGAATAACCTTTTTATTCCTATTTCAATCCCTTCGTACGGCCACCCCATCATGCAAACCGGCTATTCAAAACTATGCAAGTAACATCCTACATAGGTATTATGTATTATACAAGGCATGCCGTGTGCCACAACAATCAATGTCACAATGGCACGCCAGCTACATGCATACATATTTTTGCATCTCACTACCTACTTCTTCCAAATATGTAAGTAAATATTGTTAGGTTACCTAGGCACTTAACATGATTAAATTGTTAATGATCTCAATTGTAAATCAATCTCATTGTTAATGTAGGTATCGTTCGAATGTCGTGTTGGGGTATCTTGTATTCCAATAATAAGCACTCGAATGTGTACGTACCACTAAATGAAGTCAAAATCGCATCCACTGGTACGTTTTCTGATCCATTTGTTTACATTTTCATCAGATACCTACATTGGGATAGACCATACCTACGTAATTATTAAAGAGATAACTAGGTGAGCCTGCATGCATGTCTAATATTGAGTAATATTCGAAAATATCCACGTAAGTTAGCAGGAAACACCTCTTTCATCTGTTCTGTGCAGGAAACCAACAAAACCATACAGCAGTTAAAAGTTTGTAAACAATACAACATTAATTTTGTATTCACAAAATTCAATAATAGGTACCACAAAATAATACCGTACGCTACGCTATGCCATGCCATTACACTGTTGCTATCTCTTTCACACATGGGTGACGGGTGCGGGAAGTCGAGGAGGTCGGTAGTGCGCATGCGTGACGTCTGGAATGCTCTAGATATTTCCCTGACTAAATTGCCAGCCTGTAAAGTGAAATCTCCAAAATCCAGAACTATTTTAAGAACAAAGAAAATATAAAAAGAAATAATACTATATGGGAAGTAATTAAAATGGACTGTATTTCTTGAAGATTTCTTGTCATTAATCTGTAAATAAATAATGTTGAATCAGTGCACCGCGTCTTAAGATTTATAGGATATACAAACTTATAAAATAAATAAAGCAATTCAATTTATTTGTGAACATAGGTTACAATAGGTGTTACTGTCAAGTATATTATGATCTCTATGTCCTACCACTTGATGGTGTACAAATAATAATAAAATAATAATAATATCAATAATTAATCAAGATTACAATTGAAATAGCAAGAAATGTCAGAGAAAAGCATTAGATTACATAATTAGAATATCAGTCAACATATATTTATATAGTCCCTTTATTGTATCAAGCAAGCCCATCACAACCATACTAAAACTAGGTAACATAATTATAATGATATAATCAACACATGAATGCATAAATGTTACAAAACCAATAACATCTTATGGAAAGATTATAAACACTTTTATAAGTCAAATGATCTACGAGTACTTATGTTATTATTATCACAATCCAATTCGGAACATTTTAATTTATTTTCGTGATCTCCCCATTTTTGAGGTAAATTTCTACAGTGATAACCCTATTGAGACAGCAAATGTATTGTTATCTCTTTCCCGCATACGTTCTGATTGGTCGAAATGCGCTGACCCTCCAGAATTTTCTTTCGATTCTGTTCTCTGGTTGGCTGCATCCAGCAACGTCGAGTGAAGACTAGAAATCTCTCGAACCCCATTTGTTCACTTTATAAGGGGCGCCCGCTCGGCGCGAACTCAGAATTATTTGAAACGCGATACAAAGTGGACGAAGTGTTCGGTGCAAGTTTACTAGACTCGCAAGTTATATTCAACGTAATACGTTACTACTCTACAACAAGTTTATTGTGAAAAGTACTGCAAGAAAACAAAATGCCAGCTGTAGGAATAGATCTTGGTACGACATACTCGTGCGTCGGCGTGTGGCAGCACGGGAATGTGGAGATCATCGCCAACGACCAGGGCAACCGCACAACACCATCCTATGTGGCCTTCACGGACACGGAGCGTCTCATCGGAGACGCAGCCAAGAACCAGGTCGCCCTCAACCCCAGCAACACAGTGTTCGACGCCAAGCGACTCATCGGAAGGAAGTTCGACGACCCCAAGATTCAGCAAGACATGAAACACTGGCCTTTCAAAGTGGTCAACGACTGTGGCAAACCGAAGATCCAAGTAGAATTCAAGGGCGAAGTGAAACGTTTTGCGCCCGAGGAGGTCAGCAGCATGGTGCTGACGAAGATGAAGGAGACGGCGGAAGCGTACCTCGGAACAACAGTACGCGACGCGGTCATCACAGTTCCGGCCTACTTCAACGACTCTCAGCGCCAGGCCACCAAGGACGCAGGAGTTATCGCCGGTCTCAACGTGCTCAGGATCATCAATGAGCCCACAGCCGCCGCGCTCGCGTACGGCCTCGACAAAAACCTGAAGGGCGAGAGGAACGTCCTCATCTTCGACCTCGGCGGCGGAACGTTCGACGTGTCAATCCTAACCATTGACGAAGGCTCCTTGTTCGAAGTAAGGGCGACGGCGGGTGACACGCATCTCGGAGGCGAGGACTTTGACAACCGGTTAGTGAACCATCTCGTGGACGAGTTCAAGCGCAAGTACAAGAAGGACATGCGTATGAATCCTCGCGCACTGCGCCGCCTCCGCACAGCCGCTGAGCGCGCTAAGCGCACGCTGTCGTCCAGCACTGAAGCTACCATCGAGATCGACGCGCTCTACGAGGGAATCGACTTCTACACTCGCGTGTCCCGCGCGCGCTTCGAAGAGCTGAACGCAGACTTGTTCAGAGGCACCCTTGAGCCTGTGGAGAAGGCGCTAAAAGATGCCAAGATGGACAAGAGCCAGATCCACGACGTCGTCCTCGTCGGAGGCTCCACCAGGATCCCGAAGGTGCAGAGTCTGCTGCAGAACTTCTTCTGCGGCAAGCAGCTCAACCTGTCTATCAACCCCGACGAAGCCGTGGCGTACGGCGCGGCCGTCCAGGCAGCTATCCTGAGCGGCGAGCAACACTCGAAGATCCAAGATGTGTTGCTAGTGGACGTAGCCCCTCTGTCTCTCGGCATCGAGACCGCCGGCGGCGTGATGACGAAGATCATCGAGCGCAACTCTAAGATCCCGTGCAAGCAGTCGCAGACGTTCACCACGTACTCGGACAACCAGCCGGCGGTCACCATCCAAGTGTACGAGGGCGAGCGAGCGATGACGAAGGACAACAATTTGTTGGGCACGTTCGACTTGACCGGCATCCCGCCCGCGCCGCGCGGCGTCCCCAAGATCGACGTCACCTTCGACCTGGACGCGAACGGCATCCTCAACGTGTCGGCCAAAGAGAACAGCACCGGCCGAAGCAAGAACATCGTCATCAAGAACGACAAAGGACGTCTGTCGCAGGCTGAGATCGAGCGCATGCTCGCCGAGGCGGAGAGATACAAAGACGAGGATGAGAAGCAGAGGCAGCGCGTAGCGTCGAGGAACCAGCTCGAAGCGTACGTGTTCAGCGTGAAGCAAGCGCTGGACGACGCCGGAGATAAGCTCACGGAGCAAGACAAGAGCACCGCGAGGGACGCGTGCGAAGACGCGCTCAAGTGGCTCGATAACAACAGCTTGGCGGAGCAAGAGGAGTACGAGCACAAGCTGAAGGACGTGCAGCGTGTGTGCTCGCCTGTAATGAGCAAGATGCACGGCGCGGCCGGCGGCAACCCCGGGGGAATGCCTGGTGGTATGCCCGGAGGAATGCCTGGTGGTATGCCCGGGGGAATGCCCGGAGGAATGCCCGGAGGAATGCCCGGAGGAATGCCCGGAGGAATGCCCGGAGGAATGCCTGGCGGCTATGGAGGTTACCAACAAAATGGCGGCCCAACTGTGGAGGAAGTGGATTAATCCAAAGAAGCTACAATCACCTGAATCCTGATTGTGATATTATGTTGTAAGACTGATTATCTAATTAATTATTTTGCCCGCACATGATCCTCTGTTGAATTATGTTTGGTAATTTAGTTTTGATTACATTATAAGTTTGGAAATAAAATCGTTTATTAAGATTTCCATGTGTTATTTCTCAGTAGAGATCTCCCAGTTTCCTATCTAATACATACACCTACACACACAAACTACACTTAGATTAAAAGGGTTTACGAAAAAACGAAAACTACACATTTCATTGCACTTTGTTTTGAAAATTTGAATCTTATAACAATAGAAATAAAGTGATAACATCTGTTATCTACTTCAAAACATCTCGTTTTAGGAATACAATAATACATATATACTGATTCATAATAAATACATACATTATTATTGTTAGGTACACTAAACAGGAGTAGTTTTGTTTTAATAATAAAATAGACCAAAAGAAGCTCACAAAATTATACACGGAATGTCAATTGCAGAATCGTAGCTCAAAATAAACACTGCCAGAACCAAAAATAATCTCGAATACCGTCAGAACACGAATATTACTCGAGACACACCTACCTAAATAAACATTATAGGTATTATAAATTCCATTATAATATTCTGGAGCTGACTCGTCAGCTACATGAAAATAGTCGCTGAATCATCGTAAGTTGGGGTGGAATGAATGACGCGGACGTCTAGAGAATAGGCAAGCCAGAGCATCATCTATGTTCTACCAATTTTCAATGTGAACACCATTGCACCAATCAGTTAGCGTTAGCCAAGGCCAAGTGTTCATCATAACAACATTTTCTGTGGTAGCTGGCTTCTTCAAGAAACAAGTGGACATCAATGTATTACATAGCCTTATATACCATGTTTTGTGCAAAAAGAAGCATATAAATATACATCGTCAAGAATTTTGTTCTATAATACTGTTCGAGGACTATACAATTTGATTTCAATATCTATGAAGTCATCATGTACTGTATAAGGAAAAAAAATACTGGTAAAAGAGGTGAAATACATAGTATTCTAATCCTAGGTACTAGTTACGAGGGACCTATTCGTTCAACCAGGTTTCAGACTGCGACTGGTAGTAAAGTAAACTCATTTTTCATGCGGTAGATACTGTTTAGATCAATATTGACCTCATTCTAATAAAGTATAAGTAAGAAGGTACTCCTTACGTCAATGAAAGATTACGACCCAAGCACTTGAGCACGCGAGCGCCTGATCAAATCTTGAGAGCAATAAACACTATTAAACGTCAATTGCTCTTTAGTTTATATATTTTATATTGTAGCCTTTTTTTTCCGTGGAGAAATGCTCATGCATACTGCACTACCACGGGGAGATAGTGCAGTTATATGGGACTCCAACCCACTAAAACTCCACGGTGTCCTCCTCTGCCGCTTGTGGCGGGAACACGGGCACGCGTTAGCACTCACCGCGAAACCGCCGCGGCTTTCCGTCACCGGACCCTCCGCGGCTGTCCGTCACCGGACCCTCCTCTGGGGAGTACCCCCCATCACTAGCACACAAGAACACATTGCGCGCCGTGACCACCCCATGGACCAAACCAGCACATGGGTGCTAGACAACCCCGTATCTAGGCACCTTTGGTGCCCCTGTGACCGGTCAGGTCAGTGGCCCGGCCGCCTACCACTTTTCGGCCAACGAAATAGGTACCGACACTCTCCTCCCCTGCGGCCCCACCGCGTCCGCCATCAGATGGTGGCGACCCCGTCAAGGCCGCGGAAGGTAGGGAGAGCGGCGCACCGCAATACCTCTCCCGTCGCGGCCTCTAACCCTCAGCCGCGATTGCTCCCATACGACATTGCGGCCCGTCTCAGTTGCGATGTCGCCCAAGCGGCACCACAACCTACTTGTAGGCCGCTATGTCGTCGACTACCTGGGAAAAGCCCTGACGAGCGGCCCCTCCTCGGGTTGGGTTCCTCTTCGCTTCACCGTGGGTGATTGGCCACGGTTACTGAGCCCCTCCGCCTCGACACTGCGGGAACCCACCTGGGGGTTATGTTGTGGCCTGCTGTGGAAATAAGAACTATAAATAGAACTATTTGCTCTCACATAAAAGTAGTGCAAACAAAGTTACGTCCAAGTATCCGACCTTTCATACCCTAGACAAGTATATACCTACCTACTTTAGTAAACTGGATTAGGATTTTTGGTAGGGGAAAATCTTATGGGTTCGCGTCACCGGCGTCACCGACACGCTCGCGCATGTGACGTGTTGCGCTGTCAAGTTTCCATTTCTGTCGACAGTCCCATGCCTATATTTCTTTATTGTATTCTTTTTTATGCCTATGTTTTTTTGTTACCTTAATTTTATTTGTAATATTAAATATGGTTTTGATTATGTTTATTACTATTAAACATTTAAAACGGTTACTTAATGCTCCCGTAGACAGGCGCGACGCAACGCGCGGTGCGACGCGATTCTGGTAGAACAATTTCCATGAAGTTTTCATAGAAATTGTTTTACTAGAGTCGCGTCGTGCTATTGCATCGCGCTAGTCTGCGGGAGCCTTTAAACTGAGATATTAACTGTAGTTTTTATAATTATTATACAGGTTGTCTGAGAAAGGGTGTCGCCAACTTGAGGGTGTGGACAGACCATCAAACTGAACAACTTTTACCCGGGGACCAACATCGTAATCGTGAAAAAAAAAAAATCTGTCGTCCCATACATTTGGTCAAGCAGGTAGGTTTTTTCAATAAGTATTAGATAAGTATATAAGTACTTTTTTATTAGATAATAAATTAGATTAAGTTATGTTTTGTGTGATTAGGGCCGGTTTCTTGACCCAAAGTTGTCAGTTGTCAGTTGTGAGCGATGCGCGCTCGGAAACGGACTCATTTGCGCTACACAGCACGAATATTTTATTCGCGTCTTGCGCTGCGGTAACCGCTGCCCGATTTTGAGCGCAATGGCTACTAAGCAGCTAATTGCCAACGAGCTTTTGGCATTCGTCAGGCATGCCATCGACTACATGGACGAGGTCTGTGTCTTGCAGATCTGCAAGTCAGTAAGACTTCAAAGAGGAAGAGATATGCAGTACCAAGTTGCTGTTATTTCAATCACTCGACCAAGTCGGACAGTTGCGATGTCGCCGGGGGGATGGCAAAGACGCTTTGCAAGCTGCCTCCTGTCACTTTCGACCACGTCGACGTCACCAGGCTGCTGAAAGACATCACGCGTCTGAAGGTGAGCCTGGCTGAGATGAAGTCCAAGTTGGAGTCTTCGGATGTCATCAATGGTGAATTGCGAGCCGAAGTAGCGTTGTTGCGCATTGCTATTCCGTCAAGTGGGTCATCGGGAGGCTCCGTAAACACACGTCGCGGGGCACAAAATGCTTCTGTTTGCAGTTTTCAGTCGGCGAGTGATTCTACGTCATCGGCTGTCAAGAATGCAAGCGTTGCATAGTGTTCCGCTGATCGCGTCGTACCTGCCGGAGAAGCGACGCGTATAGTAGGTACATCGACCCCCAAACGTGCCTATTAGGCGACTGTCGCTAAAGCGAAACCTTCTTGAGGGGTGGCAAATGAAACGACAAGCAGAAAAACTTAAAGGGGAAAGCAGAGTCGCTCAGCATCAAGCGCGATGAATGGCGTTGTGATGGACCACGAACAGCTGGCTCCACCGAAGATCACACGCGATGAGGATGGCTTCATCAAGGTGGTGAGAAAGAAAAGGAAGCCTGCTTATCGCAACCAGTGTGGGACGGCGCCGACAGGATCTAACATGCTGCTACGTCCTGCAGTACTGGCGACGCATCTGTACGTGTCCCGTCTACACCACTCTACGAAGACTGAGGACGTCGTAGAGTACATACGGGTGAAGACCAACTGGACCTTGAGGGTTGAGAAGTTGGAGGCGCGCCATAACACCAATTTCAAATCGTTCGTGGTGCGCATTCCGACTCACCATTTGGTGACTTTCCTCAAGGAAGAGTTTTGGCCGAAAGGTGTGCTGTATCGGCGGTTCCGCGGCCAGCTACGCGACACGATGGGATTGACATCAATCCTAATTTTTTAATCGTCAGATAAATATTTAATTCTACCTCCAGATAAAACCTTAGTAACTGCTTGAGGATGGACTTTAGTCTCTCCAAAAGATGTTGAAACCGATGACGTATAGTGTCACGATTACATTTGGTTATCACTATAACACGGCTAGCCCAATAGTTACTCTGCGGGCACGATACCAGCGGTGGCCGAGCGGTGGCGGTGGAACATTTTTGTGGCCTCGCCATTGCCCCGTTTGGCCACCGCTGGTTTCGTGCCCGCAGCCGAAGTCGTGTCGTCATTAAATTTTACTGCAGTATATTACATTAATAAAGGGTTATTTATGTTATCGTAGCAAGCAACCGATTTGGTTTCGGTATCACGATTATGAAACCAATATTTTGTAACCATTTTTAGGGTTCCGTACCCGAAGGGTGCCAAACGGAACCCTATTGCTAAGCCTCCCCTGTCCGTTCGTCCGTCAGTCTATCAGTGGGCTGTATCTCAGTCATGAACCGTAATAGGTAGACAGTTGTTTTTCTATAGCCGCTATAACAATAAATTATAATAAAAATAAAATAAAGTTAAAAATTAGAGGCCCCGTACTCTTGGTTTTGAAAAAAAATCTTATCCTAGCATGTGGGGTGCAAAACTCATTGAGTAGAGTACAAATATATATTTTTTTTTTTTATCTTCATAAATGTACAAATATACAAGGGGGCCGCAAAAGTGGTCAGTTTTAGATCATTTTTGTACGAGCTCTATAGCAACAACTAAACAAGTTAGGAATCTGAAACTTCTGTATATCATGTAGGTACTATATACTATATTTAATAAAAAAAATGCTAAAAACTCCGATTCATACGGTATTTTGTTTATGTATGGGCCATTTTCTGCAACTGCAAAAAGCAATTTTGTATATTGTGGTTGTGGTGTCTTACGACTTTCACGCGAACGAATTCGTGGGCAGAAGCTAGTACTTACTAATTCCATGGTCATTATTTCATTGGCATTATTTAGGATCAAAACATTTTTATGTTGAATAATAAAAAAAAAATAAAAGTAAATCCCACAGGTAAATCCTAAAATGATATTGTAAACAAACGTTTGAGGTTATGACATTGTGAAATGTGATGGAAATGACTGAAAACCCGCCTCAAATAAACGTACAGGTATCTAATATCACTGATTTGCTATCTTTTATCATGTTTTGAGGTATGGTAGGTATAAATCAATATACGCTATTTATCTCGTGGCTACGTAATAACAGCCGCACGAGTCGATCGATCAGGTTAAGCTACGCTTGCCGCGGTTGGGGGCAATCTTTACAAACCGAGACACCGCCTTGCCTCGGTAAGCACTCCCGGCTGTCATTCGTGGATCTTTGACAGTCGTTACGGGTCGTCAGAAGCCTGAAAGCATGGCAACCGGTCTTACCAAGGGGTATCCTATTACTCAGTAACTGGGTTGTGGTCAGATAGGCAGTCGCTCCATGTAAAATACTGGTATTAAGCTGCATCCAGTTAGACTGGAAGCTGACCCCAACATAGTTGGGGAAAGGCTAGATATGTGATGATGAGAAGCTATTTATTTCATGTAAAAGAACTCCGTAAGATTCCTATAACACATTTACTAAATAAATTGCAAATAAATTGTTATTATTCTTTTCCAAACAATAAACCACAAGATGACTTTCGTACAACAAAAGCCTTTCATATAAATCTACATTTAACAACAGAGGGTTACAAAATGGCTGATAAATCATTATAATCTTATCATTGTCGATGACAAATACCTAGTTGTCAGGCCACGACTGTTAGTTAGGGGAGCCCAGTAGGGGATTTTGGGATTTACTCGAGTGTCGTGGTGACCTATTGGATTTTGAAGATTAGATGGTAGAAAGCAAAAAATGTGATATGATCATGAAATGATATGTTATATGATCATGAGGCTACAGGTTTGCAAAATTGGAAAAAAAAAGCTGTCACATGGATTTACTCGAGCGCGTCAGATATTGATGGTGTATATGCCCCACGTGTTTCTTATAACGCAGGAATATTAATCTGCCGGTTTGCATTGTGGGGGTGGCCGTACAAAGGGGTTCAAAATGGATAAAAAAAGAAATTTACTCAAGCGCGTCAGATATTCTGAAGGGATGTTAAGTAAACTCTAAAGGAACACCTATTCAAAAGACTGACGATTTAGACACGACCCAAACTCATGGCCGGTTTTTGCAAATGCAAAAAAAATGGTGACATTGAAATACTCCAGCGCGTCGGATTAATATACAGACGGCTCAGCTTGATGTCCTTGTCATGCTGACACATAATCTGACTTTCCATCCGTCTTTCCATTTTTTCCTGTCTCTTGCTTCATCTGGCCAATCCTTTAGATAGGCGTCCAATTCGTCACGCCTTCATCTCTTTCTGGGCATACCGCGTCGTCGAACCCAGTCAGTGGCTACATTTGCCCAATTCTGTTGCGACATGCGGCAGATGTGGCCTGTCCAATTCCACTTTAGTTTGGCGGCTGTGTTGCCCACGTCTGCGATTTGTGTTTTGGAACGAAGTATACTGTTCCGAATTCGGTCTGTGACTTTGACTCCAAGAATACTTCGTTCCATTGCTCGCTGGCAGACCCCGAGTGTGGACTTTTGTCGTTTCGTTAACGACCACGTTTGCGTGGGAAGGAAGCACATGTCCACGAGTTTCCTTTTTAGGGAAAGTGGAAGTGATCCTTTCATTAGGTGTTTCATGGAACAATGGCTCTTCAAGGCGTTTTCGGTGCGTCAGCAACCTCTTTATCTTGCCTCGCCTGGAAAGAGACTATTTGGCCGAGGTATATGTACCTACTCATAGACATATTCAACCTCCACACCCCCAATGTCCACTTAGCATTTCGTGCTGTTTGTCATTAACTTCGTTTTCGTCATATTAATTTCGAATCCGACCTCTGGCGTGGCTCAACTGTTCCAGCACGTGACAAAGTTTTATAGATATTGTCATCTTATCTATCCCTTATGGTGCACCTCACATGTTATCTCTCTGCATCACCCTAAGGTTGACTGGTAGACAATATCTCAGGCATTTAGTCCGCCTTTGTACGGTATATAAAGTTTTGCATAATGTTTCAATAAATAAATAAATAAACTTACTAACCAGCTGATCTGCAGTGCTATTCTGAACAAATCTCACCGTGAAAACTTAGGTGAAGTGATCGTGGAGTGAGCTGTCAATAGTGTAATCCCTAGCATCAGGTGGAATGACAGCTCTCTTCAAGCTCACTTCACCTAAGTTTTCATGGTGAGATTTTTACACAATAGAGCGGCTGTTCTCGTGTAAACTTAGGTGAAGAGAGCTCTCAATAGTGTCAATCCCTAGCATCAGGTGGGTGACGGCTTCATCCCAACTCGACCGTAGTTTAGGGCTGCCATACGTCCCGGTACACCGGGACATGTCCCGGTTTGAAGCGTTGTGTCCCGGTGTCCCGGTCATCAAGTTATTTGTCCCGGTATGCACAAATCGCATCTACCCCTGTGTAGGTAAGTACTACGTCTGTGATCGGCGAGTTATCGAAGTGGAGCGGAGGCGAGCGCGCGCGACTGCGACTGCCTAGAGTCCGCGTCGCGCCCCGCGCGCCTCCGCTCCCGCGCCCCTCCGCCCGCGCGTCTTGTTTACATCGTTGCAGTGTTTTGTTTACTTCTAAAGATATATCGACATTCATGATCAAACAAAATACCGCCGAAGACATGTTAATATGCGCTGCCGAACTGACCACTGCTTATAAAGTTGTAAAGCACCACCAATCGTTTAGTTCTTTAGATTGTACGACAAAACTGAATGCCGTAATGTATCCTGATTCAAGTATCGCGGCAAAACAATCAACTGCAAGAACAAAGGCTACTGCTATCATTAAACACATTTTGGCTCCACACTCGATCGCGCAAATTAAAACAGAAATCGAAAAAGTTCCTTTTTATGGTATTTCTACCGATTCTAGCAATCACAAAGCAGAAAAGTTATTTCCACTGCTGATACAGTACTTTACGGAAAAAGAAGGATTGAAAATTAAATTACTAAAATTAAACTCATTGCCGAATGAAACATCTGATACAATCACTTCATTTTGTATAAAATCGTTGCAGGATCAAAACATCCCTGTGCAAAATATTGTTGCTTTCAGTGCGGATAACACAAACGCGAACTTTGGAGGAAGAGATAGGCGTGGAGTTAATAATGTTTTTTTTTTAATTAAAAGAGATTTTGTCTAAAGACATTGAAGGCATCGGTTGCCCAGCGCAAATTCTGCACAATACAGCTTCCACTGCTACCGATGTGATGTTCATTGATGTGGAGTCTATTGTTCTGAAAATTTTCAAGTATTTTTCCATATTCACTGTAAGAGTGGAACGCCTTAAAGATTTTTGTGAGCATGCAGCAATAAACTACAACAATATACTCTCACATTCCAGAAGTCGGTGGCTTTCACTACTTCCAGCAATTGAACGCATACTAAAGTTATGGCTGCCACTGAAAGAATTTTTCTCTAATGAAGCAAATGCCCCAAAAACTATAGTCGATTTTTTCGCTAATCCCTTATCAGAACTTTACACTCTTTTTGTGCACAGTCAAGCATTTCTGATTGAAAAACAAATAAAAAAGTTTGAAAAATCAGTTATTACTATTGTTGAAGTGAAAAATGTTTTAGACGATACAAAAAAACAGTTGAGTGACAGATTAATAAATAAATATTTAGGCAATCAAACAAGACAACTTTATAACTAACTAAAGAATGAAGGCACAATTAATACGAATCAATCCGAAGCATTTGACAAAGAAACGGGAGATTTCTTTAGCACTGCTATCCGTTATCTCGAACAGTGGACAGAACCGATGACAAAATTTGATGTTTTCGCTTGGATGGTTTTAAATGATATTCCTCAATGGCAACAAGTAGAAGAAACTACAAGATATTTAAATGAAAAAGATATAGCAGTAGATGATTCAATGTTTGAAGAATTTATGTACCTACTTGAAATCGTTTATGGAATGTGAAATGACCGATGAATGGAAAGCTATAGATATGAAAGAAAAATGGAAATACTTTTTTGAAAAAACCGAAGAACTGGAAAGAAAAGCGAATCTTCTTAAAATGTGTCAATATATTTTTGCAATCCCTGGCCACAATGCTCACGTGGAACGAGTGTTTTCGTTAATATCAGCGCAGTGGACGAAAGAACGAAATTCACTCAAAGTAAGCACAGTGGAAAGCATCATTCAATGCATTTATAATTATAAAATGACGTGCGTAGAATTTTATAATTATGTTAAAGGGGAAAAGGCGTTATTGACAAAGGTCAAATCTACTGAAAAATATGAGTGGGCAAAGAAAAGTGTAGTTTAAGAAGACTTCGTTATTTTTTTATTAAATTTTCTTAATATAATACTACAGTTTTTTTAATAATCCATGGTTTGCCCTATTTCTGTTCTAAATGTCCCGGTCGGCGTCTCCGAATTTATGGCAGCCCTACCGTAGTTCCAACTGGCCCGGTACGTATATATCTACCTACAAGTACAGCTAGAAGGCGCAAAGTACCTACTGATAGTAAGAAAAGTGCTAGTATGATTTTTATTTAATTTTATTCCGGCGTGCAAAAGAGATAATCCGCGTTGGTTTTTTATAATAATAAAATTTCGCGAAACTTTTCGAGAAGCTCCTTCCCCTGATGTGTTGCAGACACATACTGATACATAAAATGACTTTTTAGCGGCAGCATTGTAAGGTCAAAAGGAAGGGATGCCTCTTATCTCAGAAATCTTACAACCAATTTTTCTTCATAATAAATGAATGAGAGAGAGAGAGAGAGAGCTGTAATTACCAAAACTCGTTATAACAAAAGGTTTTTTGCTTGTTGTAAAAGTCGGTGGCATCCCCACCGACTTTTACCCATTAGTACTATTATTTATTCTGTGCCATTGTGGTTATTGAATGATGACTCTTTTGTTTGGACACTTGCAGGCTTTGCTTTTTCTAGGAATGCAGTAATTAGAAAGGAATGCATTAATAGTTAATAACTACTTATTTGCACGGAATCTAAGCAGGTTGTTAAAAAAATATGTACTTATAGAAAAAGACAAAGACTGCCACAGTAAATTTAATACGTCATAAGTATTTATTTTCTACATCGTAGCATTTTTCCGACAAACTGTACCCGTGCAGCTGATAGGCATGTAAAAAAGCGAGCGAGTTGGAACTAGGCTCGAGTTAGGATGAAGCCGGAATGACAGCTCTGACCTAAGTTTTCACGGTGAGATTATTACAGAATACACCTGCAGTGCTTGTCTAGGATGCGACAGAAACTTTATAAAGCTTTTTTATAAAAAAAAAAAAAAATACAACCGACTTACAAAAAAAAAACAAACACTACAAAGTGAAAATAATAAAAAAATAAGGGTGAGGAGCCAGACCAAGAGAGATGCATAAACCCGCAGGGCAGGATGTGGCGAGCTGTTGGGTAGTAGCGACCCCACGGACCCTATCTCCCGGGAGAAGTCTTGTTCTTCACCCCTGCCCCCCCCTTGCGTGCCTTTATTGGCCGGCTGGAGTGATCACTGACTAGGAACAGAGCTCCCATCTCTTTCTTGCCTTTATTGGCCGGCTTGAGTGGAGATTCGCAAGAGCAAACGTGCTCGGAGGAAGGAACTATTCCAGTAAGGAGCTGGTAGGGATCTTGACCGTACTTCCGGGATTTTCCTAATAGCCGTGGGATACCTCACCACTCGTCAAGCACCTCAGGAAGTGTTGCCCCCTTGTCGCTACGTCACTATGTGCTAGCGGCCGTTTTCGGGGGCCCATTATTGAGAGTGCAAGTCACCCTCTGCCATTTCGGTACAGCAGTGTCCGCGACTCGCCGCTTGTGGTCGCTGCGGGAGTGCGGGCCACACAACACGCCGACACCCGCCACTGTCGCGCTGCTCCACCCGGTCACGGGTTATAAAATGTGGCGGCTTCCGAACACCGGTGGCTCGCCCGTGCGGAGCAAGTAGCTTTAATCGCCCCTAATAATAATAATAACATACCGATAGAACAAGTCTCCACTTGCTCAGTAAACAGTAGCGCCCTAAGCCTAGGTTCGAGTCCCACTATGGGACGCCCTTAGCTGCGCTACTTAGAGATTAATTTTAACCCGGCGAGAGGCCCTTCTGGCCCCGCCAACGCTCGGTTAAGCAGTCAATGCTCCCGGAGCAAACTGCGATAGGTCCGTAACAAAAAAAAAAAAAAAAACACCGGTGGTTGTCGCTCGCTTCTGACACTGGTCGCGGTAGCGCGCGACAGCCAGCGGTGGCTGTGGTCGGTGGCCTGTTTGCGCTGAGCCATATAACTTCGAACATAAATATGTATTTCATATATACTGAAAGCGTCCTGAGAGTATGTAGATCACGTTAGTGAAACAATCATCAAAATTGGTTCATTAGTTTTTGAGAAAATCGAAAAACATACATACATACGGGTCGAATACAGAACCTCCTTTTTTGAAGTCGGTTAAAAATAACTTTAATTCAAATTTTTATTTTAGTTTCTTGCCACTGGGTTCCGAAATTAAAGTTATTTTTCACTTTGTAGTGTAGTACTTACTTGCTATGTAAACAACAGTGACAGGAAGTATTGTAACTTCCTCAAGATACACAAAGTGGATTTAATACGTATTATCGAAGAAAGAAAGAATAACATTTATTATAACATTATAATAATAATAATAAATCATTTATTTCGGGTAACAAAGACCCATAACATACTCGTATATACCTTACAGACTATCATACATATTATATAAAAACCACAATAATGTTATTGTTCACGAAGGCACGGCGTCGTATTGCGCTGCGTGGTGTCGCGTAGCCTTCCGCGGAATCGCCGATACACGACACCCTTCGGCCAAAACTCTGCCTTAAGGACGGTCTCGATAAATTGAGTCGGAACTCGGG
This sequence comes from Dicycla oo, assembly GCA_948252095.1. Lineage (NCBI taxonomy): Eukaryota > Metazoa > Arthropoda > Insecta > Lepidoptera > Noctuidae > Dicycla > Dicycla oo. Next base: position 18,181,700 of record OX411736.1, on the reverse strand, counting down.
AACTCGCACCACGAACGACTTGAAATTCGTGTTGTGGCGCGACGCCAACTTCTCGACCCTTAAGATACAGTTGGTCTTCTCTCGAACATACTCCACGATCTCCTCAACCTTCGTGGTGTGATGTAGCCGAGAGACATAGAGCTGCGTCGTAGGTATTGCCGGACGCAGCATATTGGGTCCTGCCAGCGCGGTCCCGCACTGGTTCCGACTAGGAGGCTTCTTCCCCTTCTTCCTCTCCACCTTCACGAAGCCATCCTTGTTACAAGCTAACTCAAACTACCTACCCAAGCAAAGTTAATAAAATTTATATGGGACCACCGCGCAAGCTTCTTCTACAAAATTAAAACAGGATTTTCAAAATTGGTTCACAATTCACGAAAATATTGATGCACATACAAAAAAAAATACATACAGACGAATATATTATGGGATATTATTAATTGTACATCAAATAAACAATGACCTATCAATTTATTTCCATCATTTATATACTTTTTTACATCAAAAAAATACTGACTGCACAGCAAATTAACCAGAGCGTACATACATAATACTCAGACTCATAGCAAAATGACATGGTGACTAATATTAACTCCGAGGTTAGGTTTGGTTAGGTTACTTTAAACCCTTTACACATAAATAGAATATATAGTAAGGTAATAAGGTTTAATGTGCGCTAATCATTATTAGCGCATTAATAAAAAAGCTTTATTGCAGTGCGCCACGAATATAAATTGTTTCTTATTTAGTTATATTTTGAGTTGAGTATTTTGCTGTGCAATCAGTAATTTTGATTGGAATTCGGTTTGTTTTTGGATACAAAAAGTAATATTTTGATTTGCGTTTAAATACTACCCATATATTATTATAACCTCCTCGTTTTTTAAAGACTTTTAAAAATAATTAACATGGTGAATTACAGAACAGTGAGACAGCAGGGAATCCGAAGAAATGCTCTCCGTTTTGGAAACAGGTTAGTGTAATTTTATGAATGAAAAAGTAGGGATTAAATTCTTATTTTTATATACCCTTTCAAATAATAAAAAAAAAAAATCCAAATCTGTCCAGCCGTCTTAGAGTAATCGGGGAACATATCTACATTAAAAGAAAAAGATTCCGATGAACTGAGAACCTTCTCCTTTTTTGAAGTCTGTTAAAATAAAGAACATGGCTTGATGGCGCGCTTCTCCCGGTCTGCTCCGCCTTCCGGTATCTTGGTTCACTTGTGCAAAGCGATGGCGAAGTGACCGGACTGTTAAGCACAGAATTAACACTGGATGGATGAAATGGCGGCAGGTCACGGGAACAATCTGCGACTCCCGCATTCCCCTTAAACTCAAGGGGAAGATTTATAAAACAATGGTTAGACCTGCTGTCTTGTATGGATCAGAATGTTGGGACATAAAAAGAATGGATGAAAGGCCATTGCATGCGGCCGAGATGAGAATGCTAAGAGGGATGTGTGGTATTACGCGAATGGATAGAATAAGAAATGAGTATGTAAGAGGAAGTCTGAACCCGCCGGGTTGCGGGTTGTTCGAAAGAGTTACCGTGGCCCTGGCACAGGCAACTGAAGGAACACGGGTGGGTTTTAGTCAGTAGAAGTCTGACACGCCCTCCCGCTCCACCCAGAGAGGGAGTTATTTGATGATTTCCCATCCACAAAAAAAAAGAGGAAGTCTGAAAGTGACACCGGTGACTGTAAAGTTGTACGGAAATCGGTTGTCATGATATGGGCATGTGATGCGGAGGAATGAGGAAAATGTCGTCAGGAAAGTGTTGAGTATGAACGTGGAGGGCTATACGAGTAAGGGAAGACCAAAGAAACGATGGATGGACCGTGTGAAAGATGATATAGCTAGAAAGGGAGTGACCACCGAGATGACGACTAACAGAGAAGTGGCAGAAAAAGACATGTTGCACCGACCCCAAATAAATTGGGACAAGGGCAGGATAATGATGATGTTAAAATAAAGAACACACTTGAATGGCTCTTTTCAAATAATCACTTGTATCGTAATGTGCAAGTGAACTATCCATTAAATAGTGAAACGTTCAATGATTGTATTTTGCAGTCTGTTACCATACGCAGTCTTCTGGGAGAATTTATTAGAAACAGCCATTTTAGGGCATTTATAGTTGCAGCTCTGGTTAGTTTGGGATCAGATGATCGTGTGTGAATAATGTCCCAGGTTATTATTATTACTATTTTCATCAAGAGAGTCGCGTGGGCGACAGTGTACAGTTCACGCAGCCACTGCGATTGCATTCTCGGCGGTAAAATCGTTATCTGAGTGGTGTTCCGCAGACTTGGATTGAGTTTTGTTGGCTGGTAACAGCTATTTTACGCACTGTATAGCGCACTTGAAACAAAAAAACTTTCTTAATGCCGAAGAATTACAATTAATTAATAAACAAATTCATAAGCTACTTTGTTTAAATACGGGCGATTTTCTGTAACTGCAAAAAATAAATTTGTAATTCACAGTATAATTATGAAATACAAAGTTATCTTTGTGATAGTTAAAATTTAAGATGAAATTTATAAAATAAAATAAAGTTAAAAATTAATCGTTTTTTTTTAAACAAATAAAAAAATACTTTTTCAATATATATTTTTATATTTCCTCGCACAATGCCTAATAAAACGTTGTATGATACGCGTGCGTAAGATGATACTCGTCGGAAATCACATACTTACTTTCCGCACTTGTAGTTGTAGCATAAATAACTATTCCAAGACTGGCCGTTAGTCCTAATTAACTCTAAATGACAACCATGCAATGCAATGTAAAGAACGATGCAAAAACGGCTACCTACCTGGCCAAGTCAAAATGCTAGCAATACCGAAACATGAGTGTAGTCTTCAGTTCAATAAATAACACACTGCCTTAATGTTCCAGGCGTTCGTGACAGTGAGTGTGTCGATGAACATCATCGGTCACGGCTGCGTTATCGGCTTCCCAGCGATCCTGATCCCCAGTCTACGTCTGCCAGGGTCCAAAATACAAGTCACACCCGTCGAAGAATCATGGATAGGTAAGGATGCACCTTGATTTGTTTGTAAAGGACTTTTGACAGTCAAAATAATTATGTAATTAGTTCGCTACTACGATGGAAGTTGCAATAGAGGTTAACGGGGGCGAATAATCGATCTAACCAGGTCTTATATCTGGGAAAATTCGTTTTATTTATTTTCATCAGAGCGACCCAGTCGCTCCTGTACTTCAAAACGAAGGTATCCCGGTTCTTAACGCCGTGGTAGTGCCATGCATGCCTCATAGTTATTAAAATCCTCACCCTGCTTGCTACTGACCGCCTTAAAGATTATTCAACTAACTTCGCAATTTCAAAGAATTGGATTGGAGATCGCATTGTTGCTAATGCACGGAAGATCAATGCGGTGGGCTCTTGGCATAATGGCTAGTTTATAAATCACTACCTACTATCTCTATCTTCAAATAACTTTGGATGTGCCAATAACTGTCACTATTGATAGTTTTCAGCAAAAATAGAAAAAAGTTTTATTTTGTATTTATTTATTATTAGGCTCTTTAACAATGAGTATGCTATTACTTTACAATTTGTACATTGTAAAGTAATTACAAAATAATATTAATAATGAATACATTTCAACTGTTCCACTCCTGTCAATAAAATTATTGGTTGAAGGTTCACATAGAGTTGTTTTCTACTTCCAGCCGCAATCATCGGCTTCGGGCTAATCACGGGCAACATCATCATCACAGTTCTTATGGACCTCCTCGGAAGGAAGCGCTCACACCTGCTGACCATCATACCTGTCCTGCTGGGCTGGTACCTCCATCTCGTGGTGACGAGCGTCGGCGGTCTCATCGCAGCCAGGCTCATTCAGGGCATATCTATGGGCATGCTGGGGCCTTTAGGATCCATCATCATAGGTGAAATGACGGATCCAATCAATAGAGGAGCATTTCTTACATGCGTGTCTTTATCATTGACAATAGGAGTGCTGTTCTGCCACTCCTTAGGCAGTTTCTTCAGTTGGGAGCAAAGCGCTTTAATCTGCTCGTTCATCACGTTTACAAGTCTTCTCTTAATAATCTACAACCCTGAGTCACCATCGTGGTTGATCTCAAAAGGAAGGATAGATGAAGCGAGAAAAGTCTTCGTGTGGCTCCGAGGAGACGATGATCAACAAATGAATGAATTAAAAAGTATGGTAGCTGCACAAAACACGATAAGAAGATCTAGTGTAATAGGCCAGAAACTGTCAGTCTGTGCAAAGATTAAAAGGTGTTTGAGATATTTCAGAAGGGCTATAAAGAAGCCAGAATTTTACAAACCTGTAACTATAATGGTGTTCCTATATGTGATGTTCCAGTTCTCTGGTATCAATGTAATCAGTTCCTATGCTACTGATATTATTCTTCAGATGGTAGGCCCTGAAGTGGACGCTCAAGTCATTATGGTGGCTCTGGATATCGAGAGGCTTATCTGCAACATTCTTGCGGTCTACCTAATGAAGACTATGAAGAGAAGGACCTTGCTGTTCAGCACTGGTTCGATATGTATCCTCTCCTACATTGCGAAAGGACTCTACGTTTATGCCAAGCAAAATGACAAGTTGCCATTTGAAGGCCAGTGGCTGCCAATCGGTTTGCTAGGTATTTACATGTTTTCATTAACTGTTGGTATCTCTTCGATACCGTTCGCGCTTTCTGGGGAGATATTCCCGTTAGAATACCGTGGTTTGGGCAGCGGTATCAGTGTCCTGGCTTTGTCATTGAATTTCTTTGTGGCCCTGAAATGCTTCCCGATGCTGACGTATTTTATAGGATTACCATGTACATATTACTTGTATGCCAGTGTGGTTGCATTGTGTATGTGGGTAGTCTGGGTGATGTTGCCAGAGACAAAGGACAGGACTCTTCAGGAGATAGAAGACGGTTTCCGAGGCAGTCCTCCCGCAGAGGCACAGTATCTTGATCCTCTAAATAAGGCAAAACGAGAAATGATGAGGCGCAGAGTCAGTTCTGTTGTTATGTTTTAAAAGTTTACAGAAGTGCCTTTTACATTACACATTAAGATGATGTATTGGAATCTGCTCTAGTCTTAATTATTAAGTTAATTTTACTTAATTTATTAATTGTGAAATTCAATCTCACTTAAGTGAATAAAACTATTTATAGATCAAATCTGTTTATTTCTCTCGTACCTATGTTTTAACACTTGCAGTGCCCTAGGAAGAATGTCTTGTCAGCTCACCAAAAATTTGACTTGACAAGCAACGATTGGCAAAAACGTGATTTGTCATTTCATCATTATACAACAACACGTCTCCACTCTTGCCAAGGAATCTTTTAGGCGTTTGGGTTTTGTTCTGAGAAGTGCCCGTGATTTTCACAACCCAAATGTAGTTCAGCTTCTGTACACCGCCGGTTCGTAGTAAGCTTGAAGCTGGTGCCTGTATTTGGCATCTCTACACAGCGACTCAAACATTGGCGCTAGAAAAGGTACAGAAAACTTTTCTGAGGTTTCTGTATAAAAAGATGTTTCACTTCTTTCCTTTCATGTACCCTACTAATTACCTCCTAGGAGTTTTGGGCTTCAACTCGCTGGAGGTTAGACGAGGCTTTCTACAGCTCAAAGTAGCCTGCAAGACTCTCAGAGGACGCATTGACAGTCCTAAACTCCACGATCTTTTCTGTCGGCTATTTGTTCTCGACAAATACATCGGACATCGCCAAAGCCGTCGACACAATCTGTTGGCGCCGCCGTCATCTAGAACTGTCGCCAGAGCGGAGTCCCCTGTATGTCGTACTTTAAGGATGCTTAACGCCCTCCTAACCACCAATCCTGAATGTGATCTGTTTGCTGATGAATGGAGTAGAATTATGCGAATATGTCTGATGTTTTGTGAGAGTAAGTATGCTAGGGTGTCCTCTATATGTTAACAACTTAACTGTACCTATACAATACAATTTACAACTACCCCAAGTCCATCGTGTTTTCTTTTTTGCTAGGTTAATAACATTCACATTCTCGTATGTAAATATAATTCATAAAAATAATTGGTGTTTTTATTTTATTTTATTGATTTTATTTATTTGCCTCATATAACAAAATTATGTGCCAAAGTTGTATAAAGAAATGAGTCACCTGTGACTCTTGAACTTATTCCAAAAGTTCTCCGTGAGTCATATGTGACTCATTGGACAGTTAAGTTGTTAATATTTGAAATATTTTAATTTACTCTACTTGTTTCAATCTTATGTTAATTAATGTAATTGGTGCTACCGTTTTAATTAAAAAAAAAAAACAAGTTTGCCAAATTGGTGTCCCAATTTCTTTAAAGCTGTAGCAGAGCGCCGTTTAGCACTTTCTAGAAGTAATCCATTTACCACATAACCTCACAATTCTTCAAAGCAAAATCAGTGATGCTCAAAGATATACACGGTGGTCTAGAAGCAAGTCATGGCAGGACTTATGTTCTAATCTTGACCAAACTACGATCCATAGTGAGCTGTGACGAAAGATGAGATGGATTAAGGGATATAACGCAGCAAAATCCCATATTGACAGCAGAGCAAATTATTTTGTAGTTTAGTCACCGATTTTGTATCATGCGACTACCCTACACTTACATCGAATAACCCAAAAGTTGAAGTATCTATTATAATTCAAAAGCTAATTAAATGCTTAAAATATAAAGATACAGGCCCTGGTAGTGACAAGATTACAATGTGATCTTGTCACTACCAGGGGCTGTACTATCTTTATATTCTATGATAAGATGAGAACGGGAAACAAGTCCCACTCAAGTTATTTTCAGTTACTCGTTTGTATCTAAACAATGGCACGACATAGTGGTGGGGCCGATTCCCAAACCAGGACGTGATCCTTGTATAACCTCTTCCCTTCGCCCCATAGCTATGATCTCACGTATATGCAAAACTTTCTGTAACATTCTACTCAATAGAGTAGTCTTTATAAACCATATAGAAAAGAATTGTATGTTAGACCAGAATACCACAGGATTTAGAAAATGTCGATCAACATTAAATAATCTTAATAGTTTAGTTGTTAGAATTCAAACAGAATTTTCTGAAAAACTAATGACCATAATATATGCTGTTTTATTGTTCTGGAGAATGCTTATAACAATGTGGATGTACAAAGTTTAGTATGCGCCCTAAAAAAGAAAGAAAAAAATGTTTGAGAACATTCTCAAACATTTTTTTTTTAGTAAATTTAATTGAATATTTTAATAATTATATTTTAAAATAATTCATTAAATTTAATTGAACGCCTTATTTCATTTTTAACTGAACGTCTTGTTTCGTTCGCTCACGTTTGAATGATAGAACATTTTCTTGCCAGAATTGAATGCAATTTTATTGCATGTGAAATTTTATTGTACGTGTTGTTTAGACGGTTCCAGTTAATTGCCCTTCAACTTTATGGTATGCCACAGGCAATAATCTTGCACCGTGTAAATTGAAGTGAGCTGTCGATAGCTCCACTCCCTAGCATCTGGTGGAATGACTACTCACTTCACCGAAGTATTCACGGTGAGATTAGAACTACGAGTAGAACGCGACAGAAACGTTACAAAATGAAACATCACTATAGCACAATGAGATTTATCTAATCTCCATAGTAATATCACTTCGATTGGTTGATAACGAACAAACGAACACCTTTGTCCATCGGCTGTGTTGTGGAGTGAACGTGTGCACAATGAAATTCAGAATATTTTAATAAATTCGCGAAGTAGGAGAATTTTTAATTAGAAAATAACAATATGGGTGAATTACAGAAAAGTGAGACAGCGGGGAATGAGAAGACGGGGTCTCCGTTTTGGAAACAGGTTAGTTTAATTTAATTAATGAAACAGTAAGGATTCAAACTTTAATTTTTAAATGAAAGGTTATGGATTACGTGCGAATCAAAAATAAAGAGATCTGCAGCAGAACTTAGGTAGCCGGCATAACCCGAATTAATGCCAAACTTAAGGAGGAAGCGTCAGGGTAGCCCGCGAAATTCAAATTTTCTTACGTTTTTTGCAATTTGCAAGTCAGTATTAAGTTGTATGTTAAATAAAGTATGATTTGCGGCCGTAACAAATATGTTTTTACAAATTATATACAATAGAATCAGTAATACAGCTCCTTAAATTAGTATAATCCAAAAAGTTTAGGATTAGTTTTCTTCAACGACTATAATTAATGACATCCTCAGCTCACGATAATATATATTAAGAACTTTAATTATTATTTAATTTTAAGAAATAGTGTCACACTCATTGTTTTACTTGCAAATACTAGACTACACGTGCCTCGGAAAGCACGTTAAGCTGTTGGTCCCGGCTGTCATTCTAGGATTTTTGACAGTCGTTGCGGGTCGTCAGAAGCCCGAAAGTCTGACAACCAGTCTTACCAAGGGGGATCGTATTACCCAGTAACTAGGTTGTGGAGGTCAGATAGGCAGTCGCTCCATGTAAATACTGGTATTCAGCTGCATCCAGTTAGACTGGACGCCGACCCCAACATAGCTGGGAAAAGGCTAGGCAGAATGAATGACTAGACTACACGTACTAGACGGTCAAAATTGTTTGACAAGCGCGTGATTTTTTTCGTGCTTGTCAAACAATTTTGACTGTCTAGTGATCCCATTAGGACTTTGCGACCGAATTCGGTTGTAAAGCGATCGCTATGTCCAGACTGCAGTCCCTGGCATCCCGTGTCGTCCCGTCATCGTCTGACTACCGTAACGACTGTCAAAGATTTTCGATTAACGTGCTTTCCAAGGCAATCACAATTAGGTAATTAGTTTTATAGTTCCGTATAATAAAGCACGTTGCCATATTCATTTATTATGACACATTTCCTACTCTTTGCTAATCTCACTAATTACGTTAGTCTTATCACAGTGCTATTTCATGATCGTCATTATGACTTTGAATGGATTACCTGTATTTTTAACCGACTTCCAAAAGGAGGAGGTTCTCAATTCGTCTGTATTTTTTTTTTTGTTTTTTTTTTTTTTTTTTTTGTATGTTTGTTACGCGATTACTCAAAGACGGATGGACCGATTTAGAAAATTCTTTTTTTGTTTGATAGGGTATACTTCCGAGGTGGTCCCATATAAATTTTATTAACTTAGCTTAGGGAGTTTTTGAGTTAGCTTCAATAATGCGTATATTTCCCACTTATTTTATGTGGATGATGTGATGGTGTTTTAATAACTTCCTATCACTGTTATTTATATGGCTATATCTACAATTATTGTGCTCAATTATGTATTCGAATTTGTGTGGGGTAGGTTCCACAACTAAAAAGTGAAAAATAAAAACTTTAGCAAAAAATAAAACCGACTTCCAATACAAAACACTACAAAGTGAAAAATAACTTTAATTTCGGAAGTCGGTGGCAAGAAACGAAAATACAAAACCCAAGACACCGACTACCGAAATTAAAGTTATTTTTCACTTTGTAGTGTTTTGTTTTGGAAGTCGGTTTTATTTTTTGCTAAAAAGTTTCTTCATTTGATACATCTGTCGTAGCCTAACATATAACCTAATATTGACTTACAAATTGCAAAAAAACGTAAGAAAATTTGAATTTCGCGGGATACCTGGACCACTTGCTTCATTCACTCGGCTCGCGCGTGGTTGGTCACCGTTCCAACCTAACGTATAATTGAATATCATTCGGGCAGCTAGTTGAACGGCGCCGTTTAGTTAAAAGGCTAGGCTGTTCACTGAAAGGCTAAATTAAAACAGTTGATTTTTTTTGGATGGGAAATCATCAAATAACTTCTCCCGCTCTGGGTGGAGCGGGAGGGCGTGTCAGACTTCTACTGACTAAAACCCACCCGTGTTCCTTCAGTTGCCTGTGCCAGGGCCACGGTAACTCTTTCGAACAACCCGCGACCCTGGCGAAAAAAAAAAAAAAACAGTTGGTTGCGATATATCTACCACAATACCTATTTCTTTTTATGGAGCACGGAAGTTTAGATAGAGTCTGTTAAGGTGTATAGAGGTCTCAATGTCTTTGCGCATCTGGGCGGAGCTGCGGAGTTAAACCACCATCCCCGTTCTCATTATCAAATATGTAAAGCGAATTGAATAAAAAAGGACCCTGGAAATTATAAGATGCTACAGGTACCATCGTACCATCATCAAATAAATGGCTCAGAAGACTGCATCACGCACATTTACTGCAAGTTCGACATATCTCAAAATTTATCATTGTGTTAAAAAAATGCGCAGTATGTCGTGTGTGCTATATACGTAAGATTTAATATTTTAACAGAATACTATACTAACCACACTACATTTTTGTCTAAATAAGTTACCTAAGAAATCAACGATCATGGTAAAACTGAAACTATAAAATTGCTCTCCTGTAAAATGATATTTTTTTTGAGAAATGTCGACCTTGTCGCAAATGAGCGATATGGAGAATGATGTAAACCTGAAGTGAGATGATTTCTTTTAGTAAGCTACCCAAGATTTAAAATGTTGAAGGTTTTTTATTTAGTCTGAGATTGAAGGTAGTTGAAAATAAACACCTACAAAGACAATTTTAGGTATATTGTGTGTTTAGTGTTGTTGATATTGTGTAATTGCTGTGATGCGTGTATTGTATTACTAAGAAATTATTCCGAAAAAGAAATAGGTCCCATGGAAGCAAAAAAAAAATGTGTTTGTTTCCTTGTAATTTAAAATGTTGTATATTATCCCATTTTCGATCCCCCGTTTTCTAACTGGACACCCGCGGGGTTATTGATACTAACAATTGCAATTGCATTCATTTTGACATTTCAACAACATTCATTGTGTTATTTACATGGTCGCGCAGACGATTTTTTTAAACATGAAGCAATCGATTAAGAATTTTCTGCAAAATCTCATCTCTCTCTTTCTGCAAAATGCACGACCTCATTCCACCAGCCCCCTTCTACCATCGGACATCTAGACGCACTGCCAGTTACCATCCCTACCTAGTTGCTATTCCACCGATTCGCACTAAGCGTTTCCAAATGTCCTTTATGCACAGCAAAAGAGTAGAACTCACTACCTGCGTCTGTGTTTCCGAGCGCATACAACCCTAATCTTTTCAAAGTGAGAGTGAACAGGCTTCTTCTGGGTAAGCTCACTTCATCTTCGACTCTGTCTCTGTCGCCTCCGACCTAGACTAGAGTCAAGAGCAAACCCATCATAAATAAAAAATAAAATCCTTCGGGCTGTGAAAGAAAGAGTTTTACGTTACGCAATTGGGGTGCTGGCTTTTCGATTTTCGATAAATCGTCGTCAAAATCAAGAGGGAGTCAAAAAGGGCTTGTGGCTAAGACGCTTGCCACGGTTGTTCCGTGGATGGGTGACCATCTTTATATACCAAGACGCCTCCGTTCCTCGGAAAGCACGTTAAGCCGTTGGTTCCGGCTATCATTCTTGGATCTTTGACAGTCGTTACGGGGTAATGAGTCTTAACAAGGAGTACCAAATTACCCGGTAATGGCAGTAACTTGGTGGTGTTACTGGTGTTTAGCTGCATCCTGTTAGACTGGAAACAGACCCTTACATTGTTGGGAGAAGGCTAGGAAGATGATGATAATGTCGTCATAATTCCAAGCTTCACTGATGTGGATGATTTTGTCTAAATATAAGATCTAGTAGGTACCTAGACACGAAGAAAAAAAAACCTTTATCAAGGATCACCTACAGGATCCATAGATAGTGGCGATTCCCAAGTAGTGTATTGTTTTCCGTTAATTGTACAAGAAGATAATCTTACAACAGCTAAACTAATGAAGATTGATCGCTCAATAGTTCTTGAGTTAGAGTCAATATTTGTGAAGTACCCATTCTTATCCGTACACATGCTTGTAAAGGGGAAAATTCTGTCGCCAATAACAATTTATGATGATAGAATAAGTATACAGAAACGACATACACGTAAGGATCTTTGTATGGTGCTGTTTATTTGCGAGACGTTAGCACAATTTTGTGAGTTTTCGACAATTTTGTACGTGTAGTCGTTGATTGACGCTGATTTCCTATTTGGTGTGTGAATCATGTTACTGTAGTATGCCTGAAATATTTATGTGGGCATTAAGAAACATGTTTATTTCATTTCAAACAAAGGCAAAGACTTATTAGAATTTTAGATTATTAGAATAATTACGGAAAAGAAAAAGTTTCAAAAGAATCTCCATGATCTAAATAAATAAATATTAATATTTCATCAACTTATGTAAATTACATTGTTAAGTTTGGAGTCACTTTTTAAACAAAGATTTGCTTGTATCAGGTGGTTCCGCTCTTCCAGTTTACATAGACTATACACATACATATGTGTGAGCGAATAAACAATGGATAATTTTGAAAGCATGCCAAAGATTTTAACAATACAAGAAAAAAAAAAAAAGAAATCAATATATAATTAGGGAATAAGGAATGCGCACAGTGTAATGTGTGTGTTGAGTATGTGTGTGGCGCAGGAGCGTGTGATGTAGGGGTGTAAATGTGGGTGATCTGGTAGTAAACAAGTGTTACTACACATGTTACGACAAATCACTGCTCCAATACAGTCTCCTTCAGTCATGATGTGTTCAGTGGCCCACTGATGTGTACCTAATTAAATTCCTTCAGTCTTTTTTTTATTTTATGCGAAATCTTAATAATTTGTATCAATAATGTAAATTTAATTTCTATGTAACTATTGTAAGTATATATAATTTAATTATTTAAGACCTGTATTATGTACGAGTACCTACCTATGAGGTACATAATACAGGTCTTAAATAATTAAATTGTGCAGCTATGTCCCCATCCACAATAAAGATATTGATTGATTGATTGACTTATTATATTAATATAGCTTTGTAACTGACTTCAACTGGAAAATATTTATTAATTGGAATATTTATTTAAGAGTAACTGGTGAAATGTGGGTGAACCTCTGCCTTAGGTACCTTGCGGGGCAAAACAGGCATGATGCTAACTTATATTATTTAAGTATTATTAGGTTTTACTATCAGACTGCTGAGTAATAACAGCCGTACGAGTCGATCGATCAGGTTAAGCTACGCTTGCCGCGGTTGATCCGTGGATGGATGTCCATCTTTACATACTGAGACCCCTGCGTGCCTCGGAAAGCACGGCCCCGCTGTCATCTTTCACAGTCGCTACGGGTCGTCAGTAGCCCGACAAGTCTGACAACCAGTCTTACCAAGGGTTATCGTATTACCTAGTAACTGGGTTGTGGAGGTCAGATAGGCAGTCGCTCCATGTAAAATAATGGAATTCAGTTGCATCCGCTTAGACTGGAAGCCGACCCCAATATAGTTGGGAAGAGGCTAGACAGATGATGATGGGTTTTTCTATCAGGAATTTCTCAGTAGCAATCCTGAGTCTGGATTTGTGCCTCCTATTACTATAGGTACACTTCTGCCTAACCCTTCGCGAATTACAGGCGTGATTTTATGTGAGTTCGATATAATATTCATTAGACTGCTTATTAAAATCATAGCCTTTTAAATAATAATATTTAAAAAAAAAACTCTGATCCTATCATGCAGGGATTGACTTGAAACATAACGAAAATCGTAAGTTTCATTGACCAGTATCGTGAATCAAAATTAATACATGTAGAGATAGAATGACTGTTATCTGAATTATCTCAAGGTATCATATCGTAAATGCGTAATTTTCTCGCCTTATCAGTAAACGATCGAATGATTGATATTTTGCACGTAAATATACAAGGTTGATGCGACCGATTTGGTTGTCAAGCGGAATCTAATCGGTTGGTAGGAATGTAATTCCTTTCTTGAAAAACACATGTAAATAGGTATTATATGTATACTTACGGTAGGTACCTTTTTTATAGATGGGAAATCATCAAATAACTTCTTCCGCTCTGGGTGGAGCGGGAGAACGTGTCAGACTTTTAATGACTAAATAAAACCCACCTGTGCTCCTTCAGTTGCCTGTATCAGGGCCACGGTAATTCTTTCAAACAACCCGCGACCCTGGCAGGCGTCGGCCCTAGCGGATCCCATCAGTTAGTGCTGACATCTCTGTGGAACACAACGCGCCGTCGACCCGGGCCTGGTCCTTACCGGACAGCGAGCTACCCATTGCTCGCCGTCCGCAAGCCCGCGCCTACGGTGGCCGGGAATTGGCTCTTAATTCCCGACGCCCAGGGCGTCTCCTGCGGCGACTAGGGGCGTGAGGGCGCAAAGATTGCCTCCCTCTCACGCGCTTCGCCTCCTCCTTTTCACGTTCCTTTCCTCGAGCATTATTGCTTCGCAGAATAAGGTGACGGCTTCCCATGCACTCTCGCTCCGTACCATGGCCTAGACCAGTGCCGGACGCAAGAGATCGCCGCCGCCGATATCCTCCGCGAGGACGCGGTGGTGCTCCGCCCAAGCCGGGCAGACCTCCACCGTATGCTCCACTGCGTCCTCCGGGCAATCCACACAATGGTATTACCTGGGCGTTTCCTCCCGCCTTATCCGGAACAGGAACCTCCCGAAGCAACCGTGTCCGGTGAGGAGCTGCGTCAGGCGGAACGTGAGGACGCCGTGGCGCCTCTCTGTCTCTAACCACTCCTCAAAGAGGGGACTTATCGCCGCTATTGTGGCGTGCCCAATACATACAGTACCTAGATGGGTTGTCTTCATTCATCAGTGGTAACAATTTGTCATTAAAAGGACAGATATGTGGTTGACTGTACCAGGAGACAAGTTATTAGAATTTCATCTTTATTTCTACAGATTCAGCGAGACTTCGGAATCGATGGAGTTCCTATTCGGAAACTCAGGTCAGAACACAAAATCAAAACCGTCAGCTTCTGGACTAGGTACGACGTGATTTGCGTTTTTATCTACTAGTAATAATTACTAGTAGATATATTAAACAAATTGAGATAATTATTATAAGTGGCTATTTTGTCAGTATTTGCCAAATCAATTGATTTGTTTGTTGATAAAATTTTAAATCAGTGCGGACATGAGATTTTATTTAAATTGTTTATTTAATGTATCGCGTAAAAGGGTTAAGTAATAACAGCCGCATGGGTTGATCGATCAGGTTAAGCTACGCCACTGATCTTAAAAACACGGAGCCATCTTTACATACCGAGACCCCCCCGTGCCTCGCACCGTTGGTCCCGGCTGTCATTCTTGAATCTTTGACAGTCATTACGGGTCGCCAGAAGCCCAAAAGTCTGACAACCAGTCTTATCAAGAGGTATCGTGTTACCCATTAAGTGGGTTGTAGAGTTCAGATAGGCAGTCGGTCCATGTAAAGTACTGGTATTCAGCTGCATCTGGTTAGACTGGAAGCCGACCCCTACACAGTTGGGAATGGCTAGGCAGATTGCTTGATAGTATCGCGTAAAAATAGCCGGGAGAATGGAAAAAAAAAACGTGTGGAGCCGACCCGAAGTAAAATGGGACAAGGGCAGAAATATGGTGAGGAGGTGGCTATCGCGTAAATAAGGTGAGGAGGTGGCTATCGCGTAAATAAGGTGAGGAGGTGGCTATCGCGTAAATAAGGTGAGGAGGTGGCTATCGCGTAAATAAGGTGAGGAGGTGGCTATCGCGTAAATAAGGTGAGGAGGTGGCTATCGCGTAAATAAGGTGAAGAGGTGGCTATCGCGTAAATAAGGTGAGGAGGTGGCTATCGCGTAAATAAGATGAGGAGGTGGCTATCGCGTAAATAAGGTGAGGAGGTGGCTATCGTGTAAATAAGGTGAGGAGGTGGCTATCGCGTAAATAAGGTGAGGAGGTGGCTATCGCGTAAATAAGGTGAGGAGGTGGCTATCGCGTAAATAAGGCATTGCCTGTTGCAGTATGCAGCGTGCAAAATATGGAGATACAGCGCTCCTGAAAGGAATTCGATATTATATTCACGAACATTTCTTGATACAGTACAGTGATCCGTTGTTCACTACCCTGACCACGTGTCGACCTAGCTCTTGAATAATACGCATTTAATTAAAGACTGCGTATAATACTATTACAAATATCTAATCAAAAGATCGTAATTAAAAAATTAAAACAGCGCTTTTGTAATAAATATTTCGCTAAGCATAATCTAACAACGTATTTAATTTAATCTAACTAATCTTTTAAAGCCGCCATATCTTATCGAATATGCACTTGTAATGAAACAGCACTTCACCTTTGTAAAGTCGGTTAAGGTTAATTAATCAGCCGATCTATTCTGTAAAAAATTTGGTGAAGTGGTATTGACAGCTTCAATAGTGTCAGTGGAATGACAGCTTACTTCAAGCTGATATCACCTATGTTTTCACGGTGAGAAATTTCTGTTAGAGTAAAAGATAGTTCCTTTAGGAGGACAGACGCCCCATAATTCAAATTGTGACTTGTAAACGTACTATCATCGCAATCAATATTAATACTTTAAGGGGGAAGCGTCAGGGTAGCCCGCGAAATTCAAATTTTCTTACGTTTTTTTGCAATTTACAAGTCGGTATTATATTGTACGTTGATCAAATTATAATTTGCGGTCGTAACAAGTATCTATTTACATAATTAGAATCATTAAAGTGATCAATACATCTCTTTACGGTCGTAATCCGTAGGTAATCCCAAAAAATGACTATTTCATGAAATCTTGACATTTTAGGATTATACTAAGTGAAGGAGTTGTATTACTGATTCTGTTGTATATAATTCTGTAAATACATATTTGTTACGGCCGCAAATCATACTTTATTTATCATACAACATAATACTGACTTGCAAATTTCAAAAAACGTAAGAAAATTTAAATTTCGCGGGCTACCCTGACGCTTCCTCCTTAAGCAAAGAACACGCCCCACCCTTAGTACCACCCTTAACTGCGATGATAGGACGTTTACAAGTCACAATTTGAATTATGGGGCGCCTATCCTCCTAGGGCTACTATCCCATTTTTACCGTATTGATCAAATAATGTAGAAAAAAATGAGCGAGGCTTGCAGTAGTCGCATATGACGTTACATCTGACATCTGTTTGGGTTGGTACCATCTGACTGCCAATTCTAGCAGCGCAGTCAAATCAAATCTGCTTCCTGTAACACACATCCGTCCCTTTTCACGAAATCACTCCCACTGGTTGCAGGAGAGCGAGAGGAAAGATATGCCACATCAAAAATTGTAACTAAAATTAGGTATGGTATCGTAAACCATATGGCATGTGCGAACTATAGTTTTACCGCTACCGCTATACCGTGCCTTAGGTATGTGAGCGGCGAGACAGGGGGAAGAGGTGCAGGCCATTCATTTCTCAAGACTTATGGCATCCCTTCGCTCATTCGTCAACGCTCACGGCGTCCCGCCGTTCATTCGTCAACGCTCACGGCGTCCCGTCCCCCGCGGTACAGCGGTAGCTATCAAACTAAAAGTATGTACGTAAATACATACATACATAAACTCTCGCCTTCTTCCATTGGTGGTAGACAGAAACTACAGAACACCACCTGCTATGATCCTTACATAAAAGTATGTATCTTGAAAAGTTATCTTGTCAAACACTTCAGTAAATGCCAATCACTTGTAGTTCATTTACATTACATTATAGGTAACAATGAAGACATGTGTTAGTCCTTAGCCTAGAAACTTAGGTCTCAAGGTCAGCTTTCATAGCTGACCTTGAGACCTAAATAGCTCTAAATGACACTGGCTGGTTACAGTCCTAATTAGCTCTACATGACACTGGCTGGTTACAGTCCTAATTAGCTCTACATGACACTGGCTGGTTACAGTCCTAATTAGCTCTACATGACACTGGCTGGTTACAGTCCTAATTAGCGCTACATGACACTTGCTGGTTACAGTCCTAATTAGCTCTACATGACACTAGCTGGTTATAACAGTCCTAATTAGCTCTACATGACACTGGCTGGTTACAGTCCTAATTAGCTCTACATGACACTGGCTGGTTACAGTCCTAATTAGCTCTACATAACACTGGCTGGTTACAGTCCTAATTAGCTCTACATGACACTGGCTTGTTACAGTCCTAATTAGCTCTACATGACACTGGCTGGTTACAGTCCTAATTAGCTCTAAATGACACTGGCTGGTTACAGTCCTAATTAGCTCTACATGACACTGGCTGGTTACAGTCCTAA
This sequence comes from Dicycla oo, assembly GCA_948252095.1. Lineage (NCBI taxonomy): Eukaryota > Metazoa > Arthropoda > Insecta > Lepidoptera > Noctuidae > Dicycla > Dicycla oo. The sequence continues at coordinate 18,163,563 of OX411736.1, read as the reverse complement.
TTAGCTCTAAATGACACTGGCTGGTTACAGTCCTAATTAGCTCTAAATGACACTGGCTGGTTACAGTCCTAATTAGCTCTACATGACACTGGCTGGTTACAGTCCTAATTAGCTCTACATGACACTGGCTGGTTACAGTCATAATTAGCTCCACTTGACACTGGCTGGTTACAGTCCTAATTAGCTCTAAATGACACTGGCTGGTTACAGTCCTAATTAGCTCTACATGACACTGGCTGGTTACAGTCCTAATTAGCTCTACATGACACTGCCAGTCACTGTAGCAGAGCGTCGCATCGATGGCTGCGTGGCGGCTGCTGCGGATGTCTTCTGATGACATGACATGATGTCAGGGGAGCCGCTGTCGTACTACGTCCATGACAAACTGCTATATTCCGCAATATAGATCACACACAATCACGATGATATTGAAGCTGCTGAACCTCTAACGGCCGAACCCAATAACCTATCTATCACTAGTTTTGGCATACTGGAGATAGAAAAACCTATTTATCTATGGTTTTACCGTCGCAATAATCTAAGACAGATAAAACAAAAGAACACGAACGAACGAACGAAAGGAACGTAAGGACAGATAAAATCATATTGTCTATCATCAATAGCGATCTCTCTTTTACTGAAATTAGGTTATTAGGTTCGGCCGTAATACGATAAACACTTCTGTTATTTAATAATAACTACATGGATAGGTACTATATACCAGTGAAGGACGAAGTTGAAACGGTTCCTATCCAAGTCAAAACAGTAGCAACGCAACGTCTGAATCGTTACTCCTTCAACATCAACATCAGTTTTCAATTTTATATAAAATATCTAACATAAAATTATCTTAATTTTCCAGGCATTCGTGACAGCGAGTGTGTCGACGAACATTATTGCTCACGGCTGCGTCATTGGCTTCTCGGCGATCCTGATCCCCAGTCTACGTCTGCCAGAGTCTCAAATACACGCCACACCCAGCGAAGAGTCATGGATAGGTATGGATGATATTAATTCTCTTTGGATGATATAGACCTTATATTGTTTCCAAAACTTTTGTGTTAAATTCAGTCCCCAATACTTAACATTAAAAATAAAACTGGCCAAGTGCACTTCAGACCACGCACAATGAAGGGTTCCGTAGTTGGGATGAATTTACTTAACATTGTAGTTGAAAATAATATCCGCGCATACATTCCAACTGCAAATGTAATATTGAGAGATTTACCATATTATTTTAAGACCAGAGAATTCTTAGGTTTTCCTGTAATCTGTAGGTATAAAACTATTTTCTATTTTTCAAAATTTTAGGCTCAGTGGTTTCGGAGATAAGGGGGAATGGTCAATTTTCGTCTAATTTCTTAAATGACTTTAAAACAATATACCTATTTTAAAATTATAAAAAAAAATGTATTTGACACCCTCTCAGTAAGCCCTTATATTTGATATGTCACACGGTACAGTTTGCAAAACTTTTATTTTTATTTTTTTATTTGCCCTCCGAAAGTGACTACCATATTCAAAATTTCTTTATTTATGTTACACGTCCGTGTTTGGGTTACAGAAATTTATATGTGTACAAAATTTCAACGGTCGGAAAATTGCCTCTGGCAGACGGACACGAGCGATCCTAAAAGGTAGGGTTTCTCAAAGTGGGGTCGGACCCCTTAGCGGTCCGTAGCATGTGTATCAGTGGTCCACAGTAGGTCACGCTGCTGATGACATGCGCCTTCCCAATCCCACAATTTAACGTTCTAATTGAGGGCAAACAGCAGCATTCTTCTCATTAACTTAGAAGTAAGTGTGTCCAATAAAAGTGATTTTTTTTATATAAATAAGGCTTGTTTTCTTTTCCTTGAAAGGGGTCCTTGGAATTGTTTAAATTGTGAAAGTGGTCCGTGACTGCAAAAAGTTTATAAACCCTGCTATAAGGGTTCCATTTTTTTCCTTTTGAGGTACGGCACCCTAAAAGTAATAGGATAACGCATTTCTTATAACTGTAGGTAGTGCTACGACCCATGGTAAACAAAAGCTCAGACCTGCTGGCCTCCTTCATGGTTGTGCTGCGATTATCATCATCAGTATAGGCAGAACTGGCTGGTCTTAACTATGTCTTGTGCTGCAATAATTCGACGAAATTTCAAAGAATCTCTAATCACCATATAGATTAGATGTAAGGATTGATGTTCGGACTATCTAATCCACTATTTCTAATGCACAGAAGGTCAATGGCCCATGGACCTAATAGTACCCTCTTGACTTAAGGACTGTTTTTTTTTTAGAATGAAAATGAAGCGTAAATTTATTACCCTTATCTTCGAATACACTTTACGGATTGCCGATAGATGTCATATTGAAAACTTTCAGCTAGAAGTAGAAAACGAGCTGGAAGTTACAAATATAGGTTTTGATTGATTTTCAAACAACCAACACTAATAAAAAGTTTCTGATTCCAGCCTCCATCATCGGCTTCGCGTTGATCACGGGTAACATCATCATCACACCTCTTATGGACCTCGTCGGAAGGAAGCGCTCACACTTGCTGACCATCATACCTGTCCTGCTGGGCTGGTTCCTCCTCCTCCTAGTGAAGAGCGTCGGTGGTGTCATCGCAGCCAGGTTCATTCAGGGCATAGCTATGGGCATGCTGGGGCCTTTAGGATCCATCATCATAGGTGAAATGACAGATCCAGTCAATAGAGGAGCATTTCTTACATGCGTGTCTTTATCATTGACAATAGGAGTGCTGTTCTGTCACTCCTTAGGCAGTTTCTTCAGTTGGGAGCAAAGCGCTTTAATCTGCTCGTTCATCACGTTTACAAGTCTTCTCTTAATAATCTACAACCCTGAGTCACCATCGTGGCTGATCTCAAAAGGAAGGATAGACGAGGCGAGGAAAGTCTTCCTGTGGCTCCGAGGAGACGGTGATCAACAACTGGATGAATTAGAAAAAATGATAGCTGCACAAAGAATTGCACGAAAATCCAGTATTATAGACCAGAATCTGTCAGTCTGTGCAAAGATTAAACGATACTTAAGATATTTGAGAAAGACTATGAAGAAACCGGAGTTTTACAAACCCATTACTATAATGGTGTTCCTATATGTGATGTTCCAGTTCGCTGGTATCAATGTAATCAGTTCCTATGCTACTGATATTATTAGCCAGGTAGTAGGGCCTGAAGCGAATGCTAAAGTCATAATGGTGGCTTTGGACATCGAGAGGCTTATTTGCAATATTCTTGCAGTCTACCTGATGAAGACTATGAAGAGAAGAACCTTGTTATTCAGCACTGGTTTGATATGTATCCTCTCTTACATTGCGAAAGGACTCTACGTTTACGCCAAGCAAAATGACAAGTTGCCATTTGAAAGCCAGTGGCTGCCAATCGGTTTGATAGGAATTTACATGTTTTCATTAACTGTTGGTATCTCTTCGATACCGTTCGCGGTTTCTGGGGAGATATTCCCGTTAGAATACCGTGGTTTGGGCAGTGGTATCAGTATCCTTGGTTTGTCATTGAATTTCTTTGTGGCCCTGAAATGTTTCCCGATGCTGACGTATTCTATCGGATTACCATGTACATATTACTTGTATGCTAGTGTGGTTGCATTGTGTATGTCGGTAGTCTGGCTGATGTTGCCAGAGACGAAAGACAGGACTCTTCAGGAGATAGAAGACAGTTTCCGAGGCATTACTCCCGCAGACGTAAAGAGTAGTGAGCCTCTGAAAAAGGCACATGGCGAATTAATGATACGCAGAGTCAGTTCTGTTATTATGTATTAAAAGTGTACAGAAGTTTTTCAAATACTGGAAGTCCCTGGGAGTCCTCGATCGATTTTAGAAACAATATGCGGTATACTGTAGGTACTGTAACTCATTAAATTGATGTATTAGAATCGGCTCTAATCTTAATTATTAAGTTAATTTTACGTAATTTATGAATTGTGAAATTCAATCTCAGATAAGTGAATAAAACTATTTTAACTTCAGATCCGTTTATTTCTCTCATATGTTTTAACACTTTCAGTGCCCTAGGGAGACTCAATGTTATTGGTTTACATATTAGTTAAACTTCAACCCATTACCGGTTTTTAATTTTGTTGTACCTGTAATCCAGGTATGTCATAAAGGTTACCATACATGATTAGATCTATCTTCAGATCGGCCTCATCCCTTCAGCACCACTATTTGAAGACATTATTCTCACTAGTTCAGGTCGTTGTGACACAAGTTCGTCCGTGCAGATTGGCCTTTTCATGTATCGTAGGCTTTATAACCGCACCCATCTGTAATGAACTGAGCTGAATAATACCACCCTGTTCAAAAAACAGCGCCGGAGCACTGAACGTGTTAAATAAAGCCACTCCCCCACAACTGCGCCGAAGCAGTAAAGCACATCCTGTGTTCTCCCGTCCTTCTTCATCCACATTCCACTTTCTTCAGCTCCAACATCTTTTCCCCTTCATGCAGCTCAACCTGGCCGATATCACCTTTAATCCCTTTGAAATGGCACTCTATCTCATATAGTGTTTTCCCCTTAGTTTCTGGTAGCAAGTAGTATAAGAAAATTCCACACACAGCGATGGAGACTCCGTAGACACAGAAGGTACCACTGACACCTATCTGCTCGAAGGAGAATGGCGCCGTCTTGACAACAACGAAGAACATGATCGAAAGGAACATGCCAGAAATTCCACTTCCCAAGCTCCTATATTCTAGAGGAAAGACCTCTCCAGCGATAGCCCAGGGTATTGGTAGGATACCTAAAGTCTTTCCAAAGATGTAGACTAGGGTGGGTATAACCGGCGTCCATTTGTATTCATCATGTATGTAGCCATAATCTCTTAGGTAAAGAAGAAGTGCTGCAAGGAATAGTGATACAACGCTGATGTTAATTCCAAGGAAGAGAACGGTTCGTCTGTTGAGTTTGTTGACCACGAGGCAAGACAGGACGGCTGTCACGAACCTGACCACATCCACCATCAACATGCTGACGTTGGAGTCAATGGTTCCAGCACTGACTTCCTCCATCATTGGAACAGTATAGGATGGCACTACCGTCATCCCAGATATTTGGAACAGCACGAACATAAACATCATAATAATAGTCGGCTTATAGAACTCTGGTTTCCTGACTATCTGTCTGTATCCTTGCCATCTGGATCCTCGTCTTGTTCCTGTAGTTTTCTTCTGACTGTTGAGGAGTATCTCCAATTCTTTCTCAGAGCTAGGGTCGTAACCTCTGAACCAATGGAAAGACTTTCTACATTTTTCTGTTAATCCTCTTGAGGCAAGGTATGGTGGAGTTTCTGGAGATAATGTAACCAAGATCAGAGATAGGACATATACGCTGCCACAGGCAAGGCCAGCTGATCTCCAGTACAGCAATGTTCCGAAGACGTGGGCGATCAGCATGCCAGTGGCAAAGGAGAATGCGATGGTGGCGAGGAAAGCTCCTCGATGCTTTGGAGCTGAGTACTCAGCTATGGAGACTGGTGCAGCCGCGGCTTGCATGCCCATGCCGAAACCCTGGAATTTTAAAATACTGTTTTAGTAACAGAAATAAGTAATAAGGTCCTGTAACAAACATGCACGCCATCTAGTGTAACTTATCCAAAGCACTACGATGAGCGGCTTCATAAACTAGTAGACAGCAACTATAAACGATTTCTGTAGACAAGTGACGCCATCTACAATCTTCGTGTGCAACAATCTGCGCAAGCGCTACAACTACAGACGATTACGACTACGTGTAGATATTGTACACACATATGTCAACTATCCACCACTAGCATAGTCTGTGATATATTAGTCTATGTGTTCACTAGCTAGAGGTTCTGAGTCCGGTAGCCACGCAATTAGCTCTGTTCCTTAGTACGACTAGTTCCTGCTTCGATAGCCTAGCAGTCTTCAGGAACTAGCCAGGTAGGGGAGGTCTAGTCTCTACTTAGGGTTGTCACATGATATATTAATAAATTATTGTAACGTGTAACGTAATAGAAATTAAGTGACCAATAAATAATCATCAAGTGCAACGGGGCTTTAATTTAACAAACAGCAACCCTACTACAGTCCTGTTTAAAAAGCCCACTACATAGTAGTTATTAAGTAGGTACAAAGTCCCTTTTCGTGTTTCTCTGTGTGACCGCTTAGATATTCTAAGCTACACTGGATTTTGATGCGGCTTTCACTATATTTAACTTAGATAAAGCACAAAAATCTCGACATGTCGCTATTTTGATGCGGCTTTCACTATATTTAACTTAGATAAAGCACAAAAATCTCGACATGTCGCTATTTTGATGCGGCTTTCACTATATTTAACTTAGATAAAGCACAAAAATCTCGACATGTCGCTATTGTACCCGTGTGAACTTGGGGCAGGTCGCTAGTCCATATTATAAATGCGAAAGTACCTAATGTCTTGCGGTCTGTCTGTTACCTCCAAAAGAAATTGGGGACTTTTTCGTAACCATTTATTTCACTATCACAGCATATATGGATTTAATTTTTGGACTGTGTTTATTGACTATTTGATTAATACTCTGACAGAAGGAAAAGTAAATTGGGTTAAATTACCTATAGGTACAGAATTTAATTCCGAAAAAAGTCTACTTTTTTTTTTCTGTAATTCTAAAGTCCTAAGTAATTTTATTGCAAAATTGTATTCAAAATGTGCGTATTAGGCAATTGAAAACTCTGGCTGAAAATATTTTGATAAAATCAAAAGTCATTTATTCAAACTAGGCTGAATCAGCACTTTTTGAACGTCAAAATTACATAAGACAGTCCCCCAAAACGCCCGCCCTTCACCACTTCCTAGTGCTTTAGCTGGGGAGAAGAAGTGGCGCAACAAACTCCCCAGCAGCACAGCTGTCTGTTCAGTTAAAAAAAAATATTCTATATAACACTGCGTATAATAATTTAGGTACATTACGCAACACAAAACATTAAATTAAATTATTTGCTATAAGTAAGCTAGCACACGCCAATATACAAAAAAAAAAAATATATATATATATATAGCTTAGGATAGCTAGCTTAATTTATTTTTAAACAATTTTTATTTGGTTTGGCGCTTTTATTTTGGCTACACCGCATTGTTGCGCTCTCATTTTTTCGTATGTGGAAGTAATTGACTTTGTCACTTTCTTATTCCCGTCCAGTTCGCCTTTATCGGCTGAACGGAGGCACACGTATATGTAGACCATGACCTGGGTTAAGACTAGGATACTTTTAATACCGCCAGTACGTTTCCGTGGGCTAATATCCGAAAACCACGCGGGTGACAACGCGGGGAAAAGCCTGTATATTTATAATTTCACTAGCTTCTTCGTCCGCGTGAAATTTCTTGTTCCCCCGACACATCGCATCGCATCGCATCGCATCGCCTGCCCGCGCTTATACTTCGCTTTGCTTAGCATTCTTCTGACTTTTTATTCTTTTTGCTCGGCTCCTAAGAGTCCTATCGTTATATTAAATAGCCTTCCTCAAGAATTGGGAATTCTCCTTTATTAAATGCTAAAAGATTTCTTCATATCCGACTTGTAATTCCAGAGATTAGCGCGTTCACACATATAAACAAATAAACAAACAAACTCATAAGCTTTATTAGTACAGATTTCATTATCTTCACTCAAGTAGATACGAAAGCCTAATAAAATTGACGTGCAGGCCGTTCATCGAGTACCGATCGCAAGACATACTTAAATTATCATGCAAAACATGACTGTGATTGCAATGAACTGATACCCTTCATTTAGATGGTCTTCATAAATCTGGGTCAATTTGTTGCTCAATTGCTCAGCAAAATGAACTTAATAATATTGGTAGCAATTGGTTTTATTGGTACGCGAAACAATAGGTATCGCAAATATTGTACCTACTCGGAAACATTTTAGTGGTAAAAACCGGCCAAGTGCGTGTCGGACCACGCACTATGAAGGGTTCCGTAGTTGGGATGAATTTATCCCAAGAACAAACTTGACATTGTAGGTGAAAAACATGTTCTCCCATACATTCCAACTGCAAATGTAAGTTTGTACGCACAATATTGGGAGATTTACCATGTTATTTTAAGACCAAAGACTTCTTATAAGTTTACCTGTTATCTATAGGTATACAATTATTTCCTGTATTTTTTCCAAATTTTCAATTGTCGTCTATTTTCTTAAATAACTTTAAATAAATTTATTTTAAAATTATAAAAAAATATATATATTTGAGATCCTTACAGTAAGCCCTTTCATTTGATATGTTACACGGTACAGTTTGCAAAACTTTTTTTTATTAATTTTCTTATTTGCCCCCAAAATTGACTCCCATATTCAAAATTCATATATTTACGTTACACGTCCGTGTTTGGGTTACAGAAATACATAAGTGTACCAAATTTAAACTTAATCGGTCCATTAGATTTGGAGCAATTTGGCTGTGACAGAAGGACAGACAGACAGACACATGAGTGATCTTATAAGGGTTCTGTTTTTTCCTTTTGAGGTACGGAACGGTAGACTTGGATAATATTGAAGTGAAGCAGGGAAGAAAAAAGAGAGGACGCGTACCTGAAATAATACGAGTATACAGTAATGTCACCAAATGGTGGTGATTGATAAATAAGTTTCTCAGTGAACTAATAAAAGTTGACATTCTAAACACGCTTACTTATTCTCTGGTATTGTAATTTGTAAGGGTGCGTCCACATCTGGCGAATGTGCCGCGAATGTGCAGCTCCCGAGCCGTTTGCGAGCTGCCCGCGAGCTGCGCGCGTGCAGTTTTGTTCGTGCGCCGCTCCTGCGCCGCCCGCGCGCAGTTCGCGCGCGACCTAAGCGCCGTACGCGATCAGCGCGCGGGCGGCGCGCTAGCGGCTCGCGTCTTCCTTCCGCAGAACAAACATAACATAACTTACCCGCTCAGTTCGTTTCTGATTATTGGAGGCTAAGTACGTGTTGTCATGGAGTGGACGGAGGAGAATTGTTTACGCTTAATTGAAACATATAAGTATTGTGAGCCAGTCAACGGAACTGTAAGTGCGAGAATTGAGTGCGCGCAGATCGCGCGCCGCGCGCACGCCTTTTACGAGCCTTGCATGAGTTGCGCTAAAGAGCGAACCAAACCATTGCCGTGACTGCACGCGTGCAGCTCGCGGGCAGCTCGCGGGCAGCTCGCAAACGGCTCGCAAGCTGCACATTCGCGGCACATTCGCCAGATGTGGACGCACCCTAAGAAATAAAACATTCCTGCACCCTAATTGCGTAACACACTATAAACCAGAATCCGAATGAATTTGAAGCTTATTGCTAATCCATTGCTTCATATGTTCGGAAAATTTGTCTGTTCAACAAAGTAAATAACGCAATGCACTAAAAAAATCAGGAATATAACAAACGTCCGAACGGCAATAACATCTTATCATGCATATATTGAATCAGCGTTACGCTATGGATTGATTATGTGGGGCAATAACACAGATCAAAATAGAGCATTTGTTGCACAAAAACAATGCATTCGAGCAATTTACGGGCTTCGATACGATGATTCTTGTCGGCCGGTATTTCAGAAACTTTGTTTGTTACTGCTACCGTCTCTATATTATATATATGAGATATGTACGTTTGTGTGGAAGCATAAGGAATTATTTACGAAAGCAGACGTTGTCAATCCTCGAAACCGACGCGACCCTCACAGGCTCGTACTGGATGTCATGCCAAGGCTAGCTAAATATAATAAAAGCTGTCTGTTTATGTAGGTAGAAATATTTAATAAGATACCAAGCGACTTAAAAAATCTAAATACCAGATTATTTAAAAGTAAACTGTATGATTGGCTGTCCACTAATAGTTTTTATAGTGTTAAAGAGTTTTTTGAACAAAGAAATAATAATAATATCCTGGGACATTTTTCACACACGGTCATCTGATCCCAAACTAAGCAGAGCTACGGGGAGCTACGGATACCAGATAACTGATATACTACATACACTACTTTTTTTTTGTAAATACATACTTATATAGATAATTACACCCAGACTCAGGACAAACAGACATGTTCATGTACACAAATGTTTGTCCTGGATGGGAATCGAACCCCACGACCTGCGGCGTGATAGGTGGTATCGTAACCAACCACGCCAACTGGCCCGTCCAAATAACTGACCAAATTATATGTACGTAAAGCACGCTTATAATGTTAAGCAAATCAAGTATGCACCATATTTAATTTTGTAACATCTTTTATACCATGTTTTTATGCAAATAAATTATCTATCTATCTATACATCTATCTAATGTTGTTGAACTGTCAAAATTAAACCGATTCCGATTGGTAGTGTTTTACGCAATTACCCTGCTGGTTATAATTTCTAACTAAATTGTAATCACAGTGTCATATAGGGCCGCGGTCACTTCGTGGATGGGGGACCATCCATTACACACGGAAACCCCCCCGTACCTCAGAAAGAAATGCAAGGTTTATACCAAACAATGGACGTCTTTCGGCAGAAATAATGATAATCGATGTTACTATCAAATTCCTTATTACCTGTAAGGATCTGCTGATCAGCAAGGCAGCAGGTCCTCTCGCCGTAGCCAGCAGTGCCCATCCTCCTAGAGTTGGCAACGTGCTGAGCTGGTTGGTCAGCTTCCTGCCGAGCTTCTGAAGACTGAAGGGCGCTACAATGATGCCGGAGATCAGCGCCAGGCCCAGGATTGAAGCTGAAAGCATGAGGAAACACGTTGTTAGTAGGTATAGTTATTTATAACTAACATAACTTCACTCCTTGTTTCCACGAAGGGTTAGGCATAGGTGCACCTATAGAACACCCATATTTCGCTAGTTATGTTTAGCATAGCATAGCACAATCAGCCTAAGTATATTGTACCCGCTTCTGGGACACCGGCCACCTCCATTTGAGAGAGAGTGGGCGGTAATCAACCGCCCAGTCACTGGGGCCGCGTGGACTGGGATCATCATGTCTGAGTCAACCGCGGCCCATCCCTAGACATAAAACTTTTCAGTCCCCTGGTGGTATACGTTGTTTTTTTTGGCTAGGGAGCTGCTATGATAGTGTTGTACTCATCATTATGAACAACTTTTACTAAGGGACCAAACATGAAATCATGAAAAAAAAATCAGATGTTCCTTACGTTTATGTTCGCATAATTCGTCAAAATGTAGGGAGCAGCTGATTTTTTTTCGCGATTTTAGGTTTGGTCTCATAGTAAAAGTTGTTCATAATGATGAGTACTACACTATCGTTCGCAGCTTCCTAGCCAATAAAAAAGCAGCGTGTATAGCGATTGTTACATATAGTGTACCGGGGGGCTGAAAAGTTTTCAGCCTAGGGTTGGGCCGCGGATGACTGAGACATGATGATGTTTACGAATTAATTACTAAAAGCGTAATGATACTAATGACATGAAACTCTAAATTTATACTAAAGAGGATATTTGCAAATTACGAGACAATAATGGCACTTGAAGGTACTTAGGCTCAAATCTTTTCAGCCCCCTGGTAAACATAATTTAAAATATTCACATATTTAATTATTAAGAAACTGCTCAAATTAACATATATTTTTTCAAACATTGTCGCCTTAAGCTACGGTTTCCTCGAAAAGCGGTGGCCGCCACATAGCGTCTGCAATTTACCAGCGAATGACGTCACTGAAACTTTATTTATGAAAGTATGTTGGTGTGTTTCTCTAGAGATCACCGTAAAGTCAAAGACCGGTGCCATCATTTTCATAACGGCCGTCACTGTGAGCCGTTATTGCGTTCTTGCCTTTGTGATTATAATAACCATAGCTTTAGTGGACCGATAAAACGTCACCGTCGTCAAAATTATATTAAATCACATAAAAGCATTCGACATCTATTTCTAGTAGGTAATAACAAACCTGGCATAATCCTTAATTAAAGAGAACGTATCGCAACTACAACTCGACCAAGCTAAGTTTGCATCTCGCGTCGATTACGTCACACTGACGCTTAGGTACGGTCTGCAAAAAAGGATTCGCTATGACTTAAAAAAGTGTCGGCGACCAATGGTCTCGAACCTACCGATTTTTCGGTAGGTTCTACCAAAAAATTATCCCAAAAAATAGACCATATCGGTAGAACGATATGGGATAATTTTTGGGATATTATTTTTTTTACCTACCTATTTTGGGTACGAATCTACCGATATTTGTAGGCAACTCCACCGATTTGGCCTTGTGACGACGTTCGAGACCACTGTCGGCGGCATAGATGCTAACCGTATTGACGCGACAGGGCGATCGCGGGAAGGTAAGCGGGGAAGCGGGCAGGGCGCCGCATTCGAGGTGCAAACTTAGCTTGGTGGAGTTGTAGATGTTTGCACACGATCCTGATATATTTGCAATCCACTTCAATTTGCTATGCCAACAGAGTCACGTTCTTATGAGATTGATATTATCCTTATAAATGAAGCTTGCTGGAAATAAGCTTCGATCTTGGATTTCAACTGCAGTGACAGCTGTCTACTTGTGTATTAACATTTTGTAAATTGGAAACCTGGAGATGTTTCTATAGATCCTATACTTATTCTTAGTTAAGAACCATCCAAATAATTGTGATTATAATATCAAAATAAAACCAGTCAAGAGCGAGTCTGACTCGCGCACCGAGGGTTCCGAACCCTTATAGGATCACTCGTGTGCTGTCTGTCTGTCACAGCCAATTTTCTCCGAATCTAATGGACCGATTAAGTTGAAATTTGGTACACGTATGTATTTCTGTAACCCAAACACGGTTGTGTAACGTAAATAAATTCATTTTAAATATGGGGGTAAATTTTGGGGGCAAATAAGAAAATTAAAAAAAAAAGTTTTGTAAACTTTACCGTGTACATCAAATGAAAGGGCTTACTGTGAGGGTCTCAAATATATATTTTTTTTATAATTTTAAAATAATTTTTTAAAAAGTTATTTAAGTAAATAGACGAAAATTGACCGTTCCCCCCTTATCTCCGAAACTACTGAGCCTAAAATTTTGAAAAATAATATCCAGGAAATAGTTCTATACCTATAGATTACCAGATTACATGAAATCGCGAAAAAAATCAGCTGTTCAGTACATTTTGATGAATTATGCGAACATAAATGTACTGAACAGCTGATTTTTTTTTCGCTATTTCAGGTTTGGTCCCACAAAAATAAGTTGTTCATAATGATGAGTACAATGACCCCTTAAGAGGTTGTTGGTGTTTTACCAATAACCCTGTATATGCTAGTCGTGCGATAAACTCAGATTGCGCGATGCAGGATTTTGCGTGACGTCAGTGTGATGCGTAGTTCGCATGTGGCGATGTAGATGCCGCCGCACAAATATTCCACACTCCCCAGTCTTATCCCCAAAAGCCCGGGTGCCTAAGTTTTCCTCTGAAAAAAGTCCACCACGTGGAGCCAGTTGGGTTTGTTGGGTTTTAGAGCCTAGAAGAACACTATTTTAGGCTGATTGGATTGTGATATGTTGTGAACTAATTCGTGTTGATCTGCGGCGAAGATCATATCGGTCAATACGATATTTTTTAAATTTTCAAGTAATTAACCTATTTTAATAGTCTTTGTGTTCATCATCAAACACCGTGATATTACTTGATCAGAATTTATTTTTGCGTTCTAAAATATTTTATACAGGGTTACTGGTAACTCGAAGTATTCCTTGCAGGACGTCACAGTAGGGTTAAACAGCAACCAATTAAGCCACCAAATGTTCTACCGAAATTCACTAGTTTTTGAGTTACTTAGACTTTTAGTTTTTATATGAAAAAATCAATTTAAAAATGATTTACGGCGCGACTATACTGGAAAATAATAATGCCGTAGTAAAACTTTGTTAATAAATAAAGGTCCAAAGTGGCTAAATCTGGCAAAAACACAAATTAAATATTTTATTTTTCGTCATTTCTGATAGACTTAAAAAAAAATCAAAAACTACTGAATTTCGGTAGAGCATTTGGTGGCTTAATTTGTTGCAGTTTAACCCTACTGTGACGTCCTGCAGGGAATACGTCGAGTTACCAGTAATCCTGTATAAAATATTTTAGAATGCAAACGTATAAACATGTCAGTGTAAACGGAGTCTGCCACATTGTCTGCCAGCGAGCAAGGGAACAAAGTAGGTACTCTGGGTGTCAAACTTACCGACCGGGCGACCGTATAAGAAACTGACATGTAGCTGATGTAGCAGATGGATAGTAGAATCCGCTGTTACAAAACTACTACAGTAGGCGCTCGGTAATCCAGCTCCCGATTTTTTTCCCTATAATTGTTGGAACTGCCGGATTATTGGTTTTCTATGGGAAATAAAATATGTATGTATATAGAAAAACAATACAACCGCTCTGTATTCCGGGGTTCGGTTGTTAAGCTACTTGACTATAGATCGGGTTACCTGAGTCGCTAGCTGCCGGAGTACTGGGTGTGCCGGATTGGCGAGCGACGGATTAGTACTGTAGTTGTTTTACAAAACAGGGTCATTATAATAATAATAATAATAAATAGACTATAAGAAGGCCTTTGATTCGGTGCCCCATACATGGCTCTTGAGGGTGTTAGAGTTGTACAAAATTGATACAACTCTGAGCACCTTCCTAACGACATGTATGGGGCAGTGGAGGACGGTCCTTCGCTATCCAGGATGTCGACAAATTCGGGGGAGCGACGAACCTATTAGGATTAAGCGGGGAATATTCCAGGGCGACAGTCTGAGTCCACTGTGGTTTTGTTTAGCCTTGAACCCTCTTAGCACTCTGCTGGAGGGTACAGGGCTGGGCTGTTCTTTGCGGAGAGGGGGTCAGGTAATATCCCACCTGCTTTATATGGATGATTTGAAACTGTTTACCACCAACAAATTGCAACTGCTGGAGTCACTAAGAGTAACTAAAACTTTTAGTGATTCCATCAGGATGGAATTTGGTGTTGATAAATGTGCAGTCATGCATGTAAGGCGGGGCGGGATTGTGGAATCTGAGGGACTACAACTCTCAGATTCTATAAACCTGAGATCACTCTCCGCAACTGATACCTACAAATACCTGGGTATGTCAGAGGGGTTAGGCATTAACGGGGCTGACATGAAACAATCGTTGCAGGAGCGCTTCTTCGGTCGCCTGAAAAAGGTACTTAATAGTTCTTTGTCAGGCGGCAACAAGGTCTTAACGGTTGGGTCATGCCGGTCCTGATGTACTCCTTTGGCATACTAAAGTGGACCCAGACGGAACTAGATGCCCTGGATAGGAGAGTCCGGTCACTGCTGACTGCAAACCGGATGCATCACCCACGTTCGTCTGTCATGAGGCTGTACATCCCGCGAAAGTGTGGGGGTCGAGGTTTTTTAAATGCTAAGACCCTCCACAACCGCGAGGTGTGCAGTCTCAGAGAATATTTTCTCAAGGCTAACGTGGGTATGCACCGAGATGTGGTTGCAGTGGACAAGGGACTCACCCCGTTATCCTTGGCTAAAGAGAACTGGCGCAAACCTGTGGTGCTTAGTACCAACGACCGCAAGGAAGTATGGCAAAGCAAGGAGCTTCACGGACGCTTTTTCCGGGCCCTTCATGGGCCCGACGTAGATTTCTTAGCGTCCGTGGCCTGGCTACGCTTCGGTGACCTCTTTGGGGAAACCGAAGGTTCAGTCTGTGCGATTATGGATGAAGTTATGCTAACGAATAACTACCGGAAGTATATAATGAAAGACGGGACGATCGACGAGACATATGTATGTCGGGCATGCCATTGTCCCGGTGAGTCTATCAGACATATTACTTCTGGGTGTTCTCGTTTAGCTAACGGCGAGTATTTGCACAGGCATAACCAAGTGGCCAGGATTATCCATCAGCAACTTGCTCTGAAATACGGCCTTGTGGACTCTGAGGTACCGTATTACAGGTATGTGCCCGACCCAGTTCTCGAGAATGACCATGTCACGTTATACTGGGATCGATCTATTATCACTGACAGGACTATTGTAGCCAATAAGCCTGATATAGTGGTAATAGATCAGTGCGCCGCACAATGATAATCGATGTCACTATCCCGCATGACGAGAACCTCGTGAAGGCTGAGAAGGAGAAACAATTGAAGTATCTCGACTTAGCCCACGAGGTTGTCGCTATGTGGAATGTGGACTCGGCAATCATTGTGCCGATAGTCGTTACAGTCAATGGCCTTATCGCTAAGAGCCTCGACCAACATCTCAAGAGGCTCTCGTTGGGTGGCTGGGTGAAGGGCTTGATTCAGAAGGCAGTCCTCCTTGATACGGCGCGTATTGTGAGGAGGTTCCTGTCTCTGGGGCCCTAACCACCGGTAGCTTGGACCCTGTTCCCCATGCCGGTGGATTTCTATTTTTTATATTTTTAAATGTTTTTTTTTTTAATTCAAATATTTAAAAATATAACTTATATGTAAAAAAATTGAATAAAGATAATAATAATAATAATAATAACCCCACCGCGTATCTCTACGTTGACGTCGTGGTGGGGCTTGCGCGCTTCAAACTTTAGGTCTGTGCCGGTAGAGTTTACTTTGCCGGAACGGGTCTAGGATGAGGAGCCAGACCAAGAGAGATACAGAAACCCGCAGGGCAGCATGTGGCGAGCTGTTGGGCAGTAGCGACCCCACGGACCCCCTATCTCCCGAGAGAAATCTTGTCCTCATCTCTAGCTTGCCTTTATTGGCCGGCTGGAGTGAACACTGACGAGGAACAGAGCTCCCACCTCTTTCTTGCCTTTATTGGCCGGATTGAGTGGAGATTCGCAAGAGCAAACGTGCTCGGAGGAAGGAAGTATTCCAGTAAGGTGCTGGTAGGGATCTTGACCGTACTTCCGGGATTGTCCTGATAGCCGTGGAATACCTCTCCACTCCTCAAGCATCTCAGGAAGTGTTGCCCCCTTGTCGCTTTTGCTAGCGGCCGTTTCCGGGGGCCCATTATTGAGTGTGCAAGTCACCCCCTGCCATTTTATCCGTGTATAATATATAACATTGGTCAGGCAGGGGACATAGTTCTTCCATAGTTCAAGTTACCCAATCCTCTTTAGCAACCCAAACCCATAGCCCAATATGTTTTGTTTCCACGTACAGCAATAGTCCTGCACCAACCGGGGGTTGTCCTTGGGTGCATTTGCATAGCGCATATAGGGATAATCGTCGGTCGGTGCCTCCTCATCATTTAAAATTGTGTAAGGGCCTCTGCGAGTTGGCTTCGGCTCCTTGTACGCCTTCCAAAGGTCCGGGACCCCAGGGTCCCGAGAAATGTGAAAAAAAAAATAATAATATCCTGGGACATTTTTCACACACGGTCGTCTGGTCCCAAACTAAGCAGAGCTTGTACTATGGAAACCAGATAACTGATATACTACATATCGCTTCCCGGCAAAAAAAGTGTCAGAATACAAAAATAGCTGTTTCGAGAAAATGGTAACTTTAATAGTTTTTTGTTCATCTAGACGTCAATAATTTAGCAATAGCATATTTCAGCAATCTGACTATTATAGTTTTTAAATTATTGACGTCGAGGTGAACAAAAAACTATTAAAGTTACCATTTTCTCAGAAACAGGTATTTTTGTATTCTGACACTTTTTTTGCCGGGAAGCGATATACTACTTTTTTTGTAAATACATACTTATATAGATAATTACACCCAGCCTCAGGACAAACAGACATGTTCATGCACACAATTGTTTGTCCTGGATGGGAATCGAACCCACGACCTGCGGCATGATAGGTGGTATCTTAACCAACCACGCCAACTGGCCTGTCAAATGTAAAGCAACTGAACGACGTTTAGCAGTTTTACATAATTACTGAACTTTAACCCGCTGGATTGTTTAAACGTTTGCGTTTATCAATTACTCGGGTCAACGATTAGAGGTTATGTAAAACAGCGTGAAATGAAACGTCAGATTGTAGATTTTAGTTCAAAATTGTGACGCTCGTGGCTGTGTGTGTCATGACAACAATAATGGCGTCAGAAAATAAATAAGACGAGTACGTGACTGAAAGTGACCCTTATCTCGAGTGAAAACAGTGATTGGACAATTTTAATATAATGTAAAGTTTTCAGAGTTTGATCATGAAAGTCTGTACTGCGACCAACTTGGAAGTAACGCTCGCTCGCCGACCACTGTCGCGGCACCGCTCGCTTCGCTTGCTCGGCTCGCGCGTAGTTGGTCACTATTGTAACCTAACCTAAACTAATTGGTCTGGGTGCCCTAGTTTAGGTATTGCAACCGATTCGGCATAAGAAGCCACACCAAACGCTTATGTGACTGCAGTTAAACCATTCTGAAATACGTCTAAACGTGGGTAGCAGTATTGTAAAACGCAGAGCAATGACATTCTGCGCCTTTACGTAAAACAACTATTATTAAAAGCCTATGATGTCCCACTGGAAGGCAAAGGCTTTCCTACTGTCTTTCCACTTTTCTCTGTTTAAACCTCCTAAGGACCTTCTGGGCATGCTGACGTTCCATCATACCTCATCTGTCGCTTTCCATCAGGCGTGATCGGGGTCACGAGCAGGCCCAGTCAGCAATAAAAATAAATAAAAAAAGGACCAGTTCAAGAGCCATCTCCGTCTGGGTCTGCCGCGACGCATTGAGTCGTAAGTTTGGCCCATTACCCAAAACACCTAGCGGTTTTGTAAAACAGCGGATTCTACAATCCATCTGCGACATACTACATACTTCATTCCAAAACACAAATCACAGACGTAGGCAACACAGCCACCAAATTAAAATGGAAAACTAGGCAGGTTGCCACTGAATTGGGTGAAAGTTTCAGAATAACAGGAACCAGCGACGCGGCAGGCCCAGAAGTATAAGATGTGACGAGTTAGAATCTACTAAAGGATTGGGCTGTAATTGTAAAAGAGAAAAACTGGTCAAGTGCGCGTCGGACCACGCACAATGAAGGGTTCCGTAGTTGGTATGACTTTATCCCAAGAACAAACTTAACATTGTAGTTGAAAAACATGTTCTCCCATACATTCCAACTACAAATGTCCATAGTTAACAGAAAAGATATCCAACCCACATTACACCTAATGTGGGTTGGATCTTTTCGTTTAACTATGGACAATATAAGTTTGTACGCACAATATTGAGATTTACCATGTTATTTTAAGATCATAGACTTCTTATAGGTTTTGCTGTAATATATAGCTATAGAATTATTTTCTCTATTTTTTCAAAATTTTAAGGTCAGTAGTTTCGGAGCTAAATGGTCAATTTTCGTCTATTTTCTTAAATAACTTTAAAATAATTTATTTTAAAATTATTAAATAAAAAATTGAGACCCTCACCCACCCACCCTTTCATTTGATATATCGCACGGTACAGTTTGCAAATACATATATATTTTTCAATTTTCTTATTTGCCCCCAAAATTGACCCCCATATTCAAAATTCATTAATTTACATTACACGTCCATGTTTGGGTCACAGAAATACATGCGTAAATGAACGTATCTTCTACGTAATTTCTACTTAATCGTCCATTAGATTCGGAGCAAATTGGCTGTGACAGACAGACATACACATGAGTGACCCAATAAGTGTTTCGTTTTTTCCTTTTGAGGTACGGAACCCTAAAAATGGAAGGTCTTTGCCCTGCAGTGAGACACAACATGCTCATAATAACAGTAAGTTTAAACACACCCCAAGCTGGACATTCACGATGAGTCCGTTTGGATTAAATGAACGCTTCTGTTCATTAGAAATGTTCCATAATGTAAAGTTTATCACGTCTGCTCTACTTTATAAAATGAGGATTATGCTATGACTTAGAATGAGTTCAGTAAATAATTCATAAGAATATTAAATACCAGAAAAATGTGTGGTGACAATGTACAGTCAGTTATAGCAGTTAGCTGACCCACCTTTGCATGAATAGTTGAGATTTTTTAGAATACGACTCGATAGCATTTTATACTTCTTTTATAAAAAGAAAAGAAGTATAAAATTCTCTTGATTCGTATTCTATTCAATCTGCCTAGCCTTTTCCCAACTATGTTGGGGTCGGCTTCCAGTCTAACCGGATACAGCTGAATACCAGTATTTTACATGGAGTGACTGCCTATCTGACCTTCACAACCCAGTTACTGGGTAATACGATACCCCTTGGTAAGACTAGTTGTCAGACTTTCGGGCTTCTGACGACCCGTATCGACTGCCAAAGATCCACGAATGACAGCCGGGACCAACGGCTTAACGTGCTTTCCGAGGCACGGAGGAGTCTCGGTATGAAAAGATTAATTAAATTATTATTTATTATAGTACACGTAGGTACGTGTACTATAATAAATAATAATTTAATTAATAAGTATCGCAGATGGTAACCACTACCAGATGTCGCACTCATAATACTTAATTATTAGAAAACTGCCTGTGAGAAAAACTCAATAGAATGAATACATTAGGCAAATATAAATATACGTATACTATGATTCACTACATCACCACATTACGGTTTATACATTATACAAAGCAATTTTATATGAACAACTTTCACTATAAGACCAACTCTAAAATCACGGAAAAGAATCAGCTGTTTCATACAAAAGTTACATACCAAAATGCATGACACAGCTGTTTTTTTTTGTCAAGTGTCTATGTCTGTGTGTCCGTGTGCTTTTTGGTAGTTTCAGGGTTCCGTAACCTAACCTGACTAAACCTAACGTACAAATGCCTATAGCTGTTGTATGTGGTGCTGGTGACCACAACAAGGATATCCTTATAAAATATTTAATTAATTATAAAACAAAGTCTCCCGCCGAATCTGTCTGTCAGTCTGAACGCGATAAACTCAAAAACTGCAGAACGGATTTTCATACGGTTTTCACCAATGGACGGAGTGATACATGAGGAAGATTTAGGTGTAAGTATAATTAATTAATGTTTTGTGTACGATGTTTGATCAAGCGCTAAAAATCTTGCGAAGTATCGCTAGTATGATACGGCCGAACCCAGTAACCTATTTTTAGTAAAAGACAAATCGCTATTATAATATTGATGATAGACAATATAATTCCATCTGTCCTTGCGTTCGTTCGTGTTCTTTTGTTTTATATGTCTTAGATTATTGGGACGTTAAAACAAGGATTGGTAAACAATAACAACAACTATTTAGTTCTGGATCGGCAATCCGGCACCCATCTGAATATTGTAATTAGTAAATTTTCCTTTTGTTATAAAGTAGTTAGCTAAGTCCATATTTTACTACCTAACTTAAATTCTGATAACCAAGAATTCACAATAATGATTTATGAAAGAAATTAACTTTATTCCAAAGCTTCAGTCATTCATTCACAAGATGGCGTCATTAAAAAACTCAACAAGGAAATTTTATGACGCATTCCGCGTTCACACAAGAGGATAATCTGCCTCAGATAATCACAGTAATTTTACCAGTAACCACAGACTTGCTGTTGCTGTTCAAAGTCACGATGGGGTCATTAATGTACAGTAGGTATTAGCACGCTGGCGACGCGACCCGACCCTACTTCGCATGGATGCAATGGCGACATGTCAAAACATCGAGATTTCCTAACTTAATATTATAAATGCGAAAGTAGGTAAGTTTGTTTGTTTGATTGTTACCTTTTCACGCCTAAACCACTGAACCGATCATCCTGAAATTTTGCATATACGTTGGTACGTGTACAGAAACGGATATAGGGTAGGGAAAAAAAGTGCTGTTAAAAACAAAAACAACAATAACGTTCTTATGATAATAGATGGCGCCACGTTTCTTTAGAATCATGATTGAATTATTACGCTTTACGGATTTGGATGAAATTTGGCACATGGGTAGACTATGATCTGGATTAGGACATAGGATACTTTTGATCCCGGTAGTACGTTCCCGTGGGATAATTTCCGACTAACACGCGGGCGAAGCCGCAGGCAAAAGCTAGTATTTCATATTTCTAAGTTCCATCATATTAAAGTAAAACACTTCTGGAATAAATGTTCTAAATGATGGTAAAAACCGCATCGAAATCCATTGTGCAGTCTAGAAGATCTAGCAATCATGCAGACAGACACGAAAAGTGATAAAGAGATTAAACACGTGAAGTGAATTCATTGAATTATGTACGAGTACCTACTCAGATGTATGTGAAGTCATGATGTGTTGCCATGCCACCTTGGTGATGCTATACAGCATGTATTTGATCACGTTTTGTTTTACAAGTTGGTATAATTACTTAAGTTTTTCTTCGCATAGTCATCATTAAGAATTCTTTTCCTTGTGTATCATAGAAGTAGGTAATCTTGCTCAAGAGACAAGCAAATCATTTCGAGAAGAATCATATCAAAATACTATTACCATATTTTGAGGCAAATAAATATATAAAAATTAATAATAACAGGAAAAGTTTTCAAGCAGTGCGCAAATCAAAAATCAGCTGTTTCATACAAAAGTTCAATCCCTACTGGATCTAAATGTATGAAACAGCAATTTTTATTTTTACGTGATTTCAGTGCTGGTCCCATAGTGAAAGTTGTTCATATTCATGGGTAGAACATCCTGTGAATATTTGCGCACTGCTTAAAAACTTTTCCTCTATATTTCTATTCTCAATGTATCAATGGCAGAATGGTTCTCAAAAATATTAAAAAAAAAACTGGCCAAGTGCGAGTCGGACTCGCACACAAAGGGTTCCGTACCACCGTACAATATTATATAAAAAAATACTTCAGTTTAAAAAACACCTGTCTTGTATGTGGACCCCCTTTTACTTTTAACTTTATTTTATTTTTATTATTTTTTCCAATAGCTGTAATAGAAATACACAATCTGTGAAAATTTTAACAGTCTATCTATTACGGTTCATGAGACACAGACAGACAGACGGACGGACAGCGGAGGCTCCGAGGTTCCGTTTGGCACCTTTGGGGTACGGAACCTTAAAAAATTATATTCTTCTGCGCGAACAATCAAATCAATCAAAATGCTTCGGTTCTAAGAGTCCCTAAAGCCCAGATTCATAAAGTAAGCTATGTTCAGCCGCCAAACTCCCAAAGATAATGATGATGAATCTTTCGTTAAGGTGATATGTAAAAAGCTAACTGAGCAGTAATAAGAAAGTGTCAGAGTCAATTACTTCCACCTGCGAAAAAACGAGAGCGTAACAATGCGCTGGAACCAAAATAAAAGCGCCAAACCAAATAAAAATTGTTTAAAAATACTTAAATTAAGCTATCTATCAAAATATTTTCAGCCAGAGCTTTCAATTACCTAATACGCACATTTTGAATGCAATTTTGCAATGAAATTACTTAGGATTTTAGAATTACAGAAAAAAAAATAAAAAGTAGAGGTCTTTTCGGAATTAAATTCTATCGAGGAAATTTAACCCTATTGTGTTTTCCTTCAGTCAAAGTAATAATCAACTATCAATAAACATAGGTATATCCAAAAATAATCCATAAATTCTATAACAGTGAAATAAATGGTTACGAAAAAGCCCCCAATTTATTTTGGTATCGCCTTAACTTTAAGAAGGCGCAAAAAAGCACTCAGTTGTGTGACGTCATTAGGTGTGTAGTGCTTGACCGTAATGACTTGAGTGCATTCAACTTTGCTGTTTACTAATCCTGCATAATAATAATGGCTAATTGATTATTCCAAAACACTGCTGGAACCTGAATCTCTATTTAACCCAGCACGTGTGGCATGACCACTTCTACCTACCCTACGCAGCATAGACATTGGCGCCGATTCTCTTGTTCAATAACTAAACGAAATTTAGAGAATCGCTATCTTTTACTAAAAGGTAACGCGAGAAAAGGATGGCTGTCAAACTAGTTTAGTTTTTACGTGTCGTATGGAAATATTAGTTCAACTAAAGACCGCTCTAATGTACGTCCGTCTCTTTCTTGTTTTATTAGAGAGAAAAAGTTAGCAATAGCCTAAATTATGTTTAGTTTGTCGACAACAGAATCAGCACCGTTATCTCTTTCTATCGAAAGTGACATTATAATTCTTAATTTTTGACACCGCGCAATGAAATCTTTTTACACTCTGTAATTTTGTCTTTTGTTTCTTCTGTTTCCATCTGCCTAACCTTTTCCCAAATATGTTGGGGTCGGCTTCCAGTCTAACTGGACGCAGCTGAATACCAGTATTTTACATGGAGCGACAGCCATTCTGACCTCCACAACCCAGTTACTGGGTAACACGATACCCGTTTGTAAGACTAGTTGTCAAACTTTCGGGCTTCTGAAGACCCCCCATATCGACTGTCAAAAATCCATGAATGGGACCAACGGCGTAACGTGCTTTGTATGGCGTATGTTAATATAGTCACCCATCCACGGCCTGATCGTGCCAAGCGTAGTTTAACCAGGGCCTTAAGTCTGCTATTACAATAGTGTCAGAATGGTCTGTCATTGATTTCATAATTGTTGATTTTGAAAAGTTTTGTAATCTACTAATATAATGGCGTCATTATGACTTTCCAATGGTCAACCACTGACACTCCATTGAAAGAAATGTCTTAAAATGGTAATCTCTTACATAATGTTAAAAACAATGTTACTAACAATGTATGATTTGGCTCGACATAAAGTTTATTCTATTCTATTCTATTCTATAATGACAAATGAAAGACTGACGTATGCGGTAATCTGCTAAAATGTTGACAGTTCCTTTGATCAGTACCACGATTCTATTACGAGACCACTGATCTACTAATGATCGACCATTATGAATTTAGCAGATTACGAACTTTTAGCAAAATGACAATGGGATCGTGTTGGAATGACGAATTAATAAAAAAATAGCAGACTTGGGGCCCTGTTCGATAGACCCGTGTGACTATTATTGACCGAGTGAGCGAAACGAGTGAAGCGTCTCTGCTTCAAGTCCGGCAAAATTTGCTTTCCTCTGCCAGTTTGTTGGTACTCCTCTACAGGTCGTATTTTATATCCGATCTGGACGAAACTTGGTATACAGGTTTACGACTTTATAGAATTTTTTTGTCGTCGGGTATTTTTGATTGGAGGGGTACTTCCTCCAAAAAGGGGCAATGTGGGGGCTACTGGATATCTCCGCCTTATGAGAGATCCGATTTCGATGGTTCTTTTTTATTTGAAAGGTAGTTACTTTAAATTGGTCACATAAAAATTTTATGAAGGTCTGATGAAAAAAAAAAAAACATGGTGAATATCCCGTTTGAAATAACTTTAGTGATATATTAATTGTTGCAAAAAAGACTGTGCTCGCGAGGTCTACTGTTCGCAGAACTAAGTTACTTAGCCACGAGCCACCTTCCCTTCTGTTTCTACTTACGGTGGAAATGCTTCCACTTCTAATCCTGAAATTCATATTTGAGCATCATTCAGGCCAAAGACCCAATACTTCAACATACCTATCCAAGACTCATGGTCGGGAGTCAGTCGCAGCGCAGACCCTGGCTCTCTCAGCTGCTGCAGCAGAACTCCCGGGAAGGCGATGTTTGCGCCAGTCCCTATCATGTACATCACCACTCCGCTTACTGCCAGCAGCTGGAAGGTAAATACAGGTTTAGTTGGCTTTGGAGATGGTCTCCTACGTTGCTCCTAAGTTGACATTGGGGGAAGCAAGAAAAATTTCGAGTACTTATTGGGTATTGGAAGAACGAAATGGGAAGAGGAAGACCCCCCGGCAGTCGCCACATGGTGGTCCAGTATCGAGAGGGAGATGAAAGCGCAGAACCTTATTCCAATGACAACCCAGGACAGAGCAAATTGCGATTAAGGGATGGAAGAAGAAGATTGAGTATTGGAAAGAAAATAAAGAAAATGAATTCATGTTGTTGTTGCTGTTGCATTTATTGCTTGGTTTCATGGAAGACTGTTCTAGCGAAAGGATGAGACGATAATGGAAGAGAATCATTTCCGTGGGGTCAGGATTCAGGAGTCCAAAAAGAATACGTCAAGATGATCGTAGTAGCCTCGTTGGTCCAGTGGTCGCAAGCGTTACTGCTGCGCCTCATGGGTATTGGTTCATTCCCAGGTCGGGCAAATTGTTATTGGATTTTTCTATCTGGAATTTCTCAGTAGCAGCGTGGAGTCTGGATTTGTGCCCGGTTGATGGCGATAGGCTCGTCCATGGCTAAATGTGGCTGCTGTTATATGTACTGCTCTGTCTAACCCTTCGGGGATGTCAGCGTGATGTCATGTTCTGTTATGTTGTGATCGTAGCAGCCGTCCTACTATGTGATTATAAAACAAATTGCGAACACCACCATTCATCAACCAAGACGTATGATTACGGTATATTCTCACCTCTCACCAACTTTGTCTAAGTCGTAAATATAAGTAAGGGTCCTCTTGCCTCTGCTAATAGAAAGAAAGAAAGAAAAATATATAAAGCTAACAAGATTAACCTTAAAAAACAAAAAAAAAAAATACAAAATTGAAAAAGAAAGAAAATAACGGTCAATATGCCTAGCCTTTTCACAGCTATATGTTGTGATCGGCTTCCAGTCTAACCAGATGCATCTGAATACCAATATTTTACATGGAGCGACTGCCTGTCTAACCTCCACAACCCCTTGGTTGACAACAAGACTGGTTGTCAGACTTTCGGGCTTCTGACGACCCGTAACAACTGTCAAATATCCACGAATAACAGCCGGGACCAACGGCTTAACGTGCTTTCCGAGGTACGGAGGAGTCTCTGTATGTACAGATCGAGGCCAAAAGGCTCCTATCTCAGCATAATATTAAAAAAAAAAATACCGCAGCGCTGGTATTCTGATGGGATGCATAATCTGCAATCATTTTCAGCTGTAACCTTTAATTTCAGCGATCATCTGAATTTGGAAGCTCTTTATATCAAATAAAACGCAAAGCATTTATTTTAATTAAAAAATGAACAGGCACTTTTGAATTATCAAGGAGTCTGTTAGACAGTAACATGAAGTTATTTGTCCATTCCAAAGCGTAGTTGGTTGCTATGGAGATGAACGGGCAAGAAACTCCATGGATATTACAAAATATTAGGTCTTTGCCTGTGAAATTGCCGATTTACATATAAAAAATCAAACAATCTTTTAAAAGAAATATTGTTGATGCACTTTTGCCATTTTAATAAAAGTTCGTTGATGCCTCTACTATAGACATCCTGAGAACGGGAATCGATAAATTATTTAAAGGCGTTTTTCACCGCCTCGTTGGATTTGAAATTTTTCCCCGGGACTCATTGTTGAGATCAAAATTTCCAGGAAAGGAAGCGATCAAACCGAAAACGCACCGTGCGTTCACATGCGGTACCTTGTCCATACACATAGTTAATATTGCGTGCTGTCTGTGTTAATTTGGTGCCACGACGGAACTCGTATGCGAAAATGTCGATTTTTCCATGGTTACAGAAACATCGATATCAAAGATAAATCTAACGGCGGGAAAACAAATGAACAACTGACTTTTTTGAAATGTCATGCTATATTAAAAAAAAATATTTAAAGACAAGAGTAGCTTAACCTGATCGATCGACCCGTGCGGCGTCCAGAGCAAAAAATATCACAAAAACAGTAATAAAATAAAGCGTGACAGCTGTCAGATGTTAACCTCACTGTCATCTATTTTATTCCTAACCTAGCATCAGCCAGTGACTTCGCCCGCGTGAAATTTATTCTCCCCGACCCCCACCCCTTCGCGTCGCATCGCTTGCCCACGATTTTACCTATTTCGTTTTGTTCTTTCTGACTTTTTTCCTTTTTGCTCGGCTCCTAAGGATCCTAGCGTGATATTAAACAGCTTATACAAGGTGTAACTTAAATAACGCACAATCTCTTGAGGGGTCATCGTACTCATCATTATGAACAACGTTTACTATGGGACCAAACCTGAAATCGCGAAAAAAAATCAGCTGTTCAGTACATTTTGACGAATTTATTATGCGAAAATAAATGTACTGAACAGTTGATTTTATTTTTCGCGATTTCAGGTTTGGTCTCATAGTAAAAGTTGTTCATAATGATGAGTGCAATGACCCCTTAAGAGGTTGTGCATTATTTAAGTTATACCTTGTTTATGCTTCCTCAAGAATTAAGCTATCAAATACAAAATGAATTTATAAACAAAAACACAAACTCTTCAGCTTTATCATTATTAGTATTTTAGAATATATTACTATAGAAGATAGATACATTATCAGTAAGGATTTAACCCACATTGGGAGTTTTTAGTTCTTTCGATTTCCGAACATGGACAATCGCGACTTGAGTGTTCATTGACCTGACCATTGACCTACCACATACCCAATCATAAATGATAAATAAATGATAAATGATTTTTATTTCTGTAAGTAGGTTTGTACAAACACTTTTACAAGTCAATATTTTTTTTTTAAACTAGATGAGGTCGGTGTTTCCTATCTGACTACTCTGAGAAGAAAGGCCGAAACAAACTCAGAGGTCACAGTCTCTTATAAAGTCCAGACATAATCTTGGTCACTTCATGTGAAGACCATGTAGATTGGTGTCTGAAATGGTCTTTTGAGGAAAGAACCACACAGATTGAGAGGACCTGTCCAGTCAGTGCACGCATTTGTCAGTAATCGCGCAGCTCAACTCAGAACTTAAGGAGCTCAACGATTCGACGAACAATACCAAAGAAAGGACATTGGGGTAGGCCGCATAGATTACTCAAACTGCCAGACCATGATTAAAAATAACTGAGAGAAAAAATAAAACAAACAAAAAAAAAAAAGCAATGACCTACATAGTCTTCACCTTCACAATAAAGTAAAATAATATAATACTTACAAAGTAAATATTAATGTCAACATTCAGTATGCAAAAATAAAAATAATATAAAATAAAATTGGAGCAGTTCAATCCCAAGCCTTTTTGTCCTCAATATAATCTTTAACGGTATAAAAAGCTTTCTGACACAACTTGCGTTTAATGAATGATTTGAATTTATTAAGACTCAGATCTTGAACGTGGCTTGGAAGTTTATTATAAAAGCGTATACATTGACACCTGAATGACCCACCTATTTTCTTGAGCCTTGTTGGAGGTACAACAAATTTGTGTTTGTTCCTAGTATTTATATTGTGGATATCACTGTATTTTTTAAACAATTTAATGTTTTTATGGGCATATAAAAGATTTTCAAAAATGTACTGAGAAGGCAAAGTCAGTATATTAATCTCCTTAAATTTCTCTCTGAGAGATTGTCTCGGACTTAATTTATAAATGCATCGAACAGCTCTTTTCTGCAAAACAAAGATAGTCTGAATGTCGGCTGCATTTCCCCACAACAGAATACCATACGACATTATACTATGAAAATAGCTAAAGTACACTAAACGGGCTGTCTCTATGTTGGTTAAATTACGAATTTTCCTAACAGCGTATGCTGCGGAGCTTAGCTTTTTTGACAATTTATCTATATGTGGGCCCCACTGAAGCTTAGCATCCAAAGTTAAGCCCAAGAATACTGTGCTATCTTCAGGATTCAACTCTTCGCCCTTTATCAACACGTTAGTTTTCACCTGCCTAACGTGAGGTAGTGTAAACTTAATGCATTTGGTTTTTTTTCATTAAGGAGTAAATTATTAACACTGAACCAGTGAACTACTTTTGAGATCGCTCTGTTTACATCGTCAGTAACCAGCTGCTGACGTTTAAGTTTAAACAAAAGTGAAGTATCATGTGATGCTGTTTCAATTTTGCAAGAATGGTTATCTAATCGTTTTCGCCAAACTTGTTTTATTTGTACATTCGTAAAAAGTTTCTATGGCTCGGTAACGGTGACTACACGTTTTTGGTTTATTTGTTTATATGCAGACAATCAAATCGGGGCTCTTCTCTAAGCCTAGAGTACCTATGCGGAGGCGCAGGCCGCGCAGTACAGGGCAGAGCAGCATAGATTAAACTGTGTGATACAGGAAATATTTGAACTGCGTATAAGAAAACTCACATGACCCACGCGTGTTCGTAAGTTCCTCTATAATAAAGTCAAAAGACAAAAACACAAGCGCACGTGCTGTCTACGCGCAGAAATGTGCGTCCCGCCGAATACTGCGCGGTCTGCAAGGGCACACTGTGCCGCGCGCGCGCGTCGCTGTATATGCTCTTTTATGATTGTATACAAAAAACTGCGCTGTGCTGAACTGTGCCGCCTGCGCAGCCTACGTCTCCGTATACACTAAGGCTAAGAGGTGATGACTTTAGTCACTGCACTGTGGAGTCAATCGGGTGGTTGACCGAGAACCAAACCTGTTATTTTGCTGAGGTGACCCTGCTCAGAGAATAGCAGATGTATGAATGAAAGAATAATGTTTTGATTGAATCAAATCCAAGTTCAAGTTACTGAAAAGAACAATAATGAAAAGCTTGAATTAACATTGTATGAAGAGTCTTCACTTTGATTTCATTACAATCTTAGTTACGAGTCAGTTGACACTATTTGTTTAATTAGCACCCAAAAAATAAAGCACGTATTGAAGCACAACTCCTTTGGATTTTTGGAAGTCGATTAAAAAAGCTGCCAACTGCAGTTAGAAGCCAACTGCAGCTAGATTCCGACTGCAGCTAGATGCCAACGGCAGCTAGAAATATTTAGATTTTTACTAACCTGTCTCAAGAACGGAGACACCCTCTCGTACGTTCCTTCCGTCATGATGTCGGAGTTAGGACAATTTCCTGGAAAGCCCAAAGTTTACTTCAGTCTTCTAGACATCTGTGGAAGGAAAGACAGAGGTTAAACTATTTGTTGGGCTGATAGGCATTACAAATAAATTAATTCTAATTCTAATTCTAGGTTATTATCGTTGAGAAAGATAGAGAAAGAAATGTTGGATGGAGAGTGTCAAAGATGATATGGCTAGCGCAAAAAAAAATGAAAATCCAAAACCGAAGACGCCGACTTCCGTATTTAACGTTATTTTTCATTTTGTAGTGTTTTTTGGAAAGTCGGTGTTTTATTTTTACTTATAGAAAAGCCTTTATTTTTCACGTTTCAGCTGTCGTACCAACCCCACACAAATTCGTATGCACTACTTGCTATGGAAACAAGAGTTAAAGAAAGTTTTATAACATCATCAACATCCATAATTTGGAATAAATACCTACGTTTTATTGAAGTTAACTCAAAAACTACTAAAGCAAAAACATTCGCGAGCTTGCTCTACCAACAGTATTGATGAAAATATCGATGAACTTACATAAAAAAATACATACAGACGAACATAGAACCTCCTCTTTTTTGAAGTTGGTCAAATAGCTGTGATTATGGAGGTGACAGCAGATAGAGATGTATGGAAGAAGAAGACATGCTGCACGATGCATGCATGTCTTCTAACAACTCCAGTAGCTACGTAGTATTATAATATCGGTGCTAATACTAACTAAATCAGCGCTGTGGTGTGTGTCTCGCATAGGGTCACAGCATTATGCTGGATGGTCCTTTTGCGTGGATGTAACGCATATTTTGCCCCTACTTGTTCTTTTTGTGTTTGTTTGTTTTGTGTCAGGTTTTACAATGTGTTGTGACGTCACGTACATCAGCACGTCACGTATAGCACATAGTTTAAGTTAAGATAGATAAGGTATGTTCAGTAGTTTATTGGAATAGCATCACGCACGCACCATGTATAGAAGGTGTATCACAGACGAGCGATCAAACTTAAGGGTGTGGTACAGACCATCAAACTGAACAACTTTTTCCCGGGGACCAACATCGTATTTGTAAAAAAAAAATTGTTGTCCCATACAAAACTTTAATACCTACTTGACCAAATGGATGGGACGACTGATTTTTTTTTACTGTGAGGGTCTTAAATATATTTTTTTTATAATTTTAAAATAAATTGTTTTAAAGTTATTTAAGAAAATAGACGAACATTGACCGTTAGTCCCTTATCTCCAAACCTACTGGGCATTAAAATTATGAAAAAATTAAAAAAAAAAACACTATATAGTTCTATGCCAATATAGGTTACAGGAAAACCTATAAGAAGTCTATGCTCTTAAAATAACATGGTAAATCTCTCAATATTGTGCGTACAAACTTACATTTGCAGTTGGAATGTATAGGAGAACATGTTTTTCATCTACAATGTTTAGCATGTTTGTACTTGGGATAAATTCATCCTAACTACGAAACCCTTGACGAACACTTGGGCGGTTTTTTCCCTTTAACAACTAGTTTAAAATCTCTTGCAGACACCATAATTAACTAGCCAAATCTAGAAGTGATGCTTCAAAGACCGTTGACACTTGACACCGGAGCGGTTAACAGCAAAGTTGATAAACAATTCGCACTTATTTAATAATTATAATATCCGTATTGAATGTTGACAATACATCACTGATCATGACATAACAAATTTTGATACAGTAATTAGCTACTTTGAGTACGACGAGGGTACACTGGATGCGGGAGCCAGAGAATTCCTGAATAGCAGCACAGAATCAAGACGACCCCCACGGTGGGTTTCCGCATTGTCGAGGCGGGAGGGCTCAATTGCCGTGGCTTGGTCACTCACGGTGAAGTGAAGAGGAACCCGATGGCTCTTGCCGGTAAGCCGACGACGTAGTGACCAATAAGGAGTTTGCGGTGCCGCTTGGGCGACATCGCAACTGAGGCGGGCCGCGATGTCATTATGGGAGGCATCGCGGCTGAGGGTTGGAGGCCGCGGCGGTAGAGGAGTGCCGGTATTGCGGTGCATCCTCTGCGGCTGAAAAGTGGTAGGCGGCCGGGCCACTCACCTGACCCGTCGCAAGGAGACCAAGGGGTCTCCTTGCGACGGGTCGTTTAGCGCCCATGTGCTGGTGTTTGGACCCTGGGGTGGTCACGGTATGCAATGTGATCTGGTGCGCCGGTGATGGGGGGTTTTACCCAGAGCAGGGTCCGGTGACGGACATCCGCGGCAGGTTCCTGGATGAGTGCTAACGCGTGCCCGTGTTCCCGCCACAAGCGGCAGAGGAGGACACCGTCGAGTTTTAGTGGGTTTGAGTATCACATAACTGCACTATCTCCCCGTGGTAGTGCAGTATGCATGAGCATTTCTTTATGCAAAAAAAAAGAATGGAATCATGACGACCGACAATGACTGGACTGCTATGAATCTACACGGTGTTAGATTAAACGAGCGATTTACTTTAAGGTATGGTAAGGTGTGGATCATGATGAGTTTATTATGGAACCAACTCTGAACATGAAAAAAATTACAACTTTTATTATGGGACGAACAGAATATGGAAAAAAACCTTTTCTCTACATTTTGTTGAGATATGCGATTTCAGGGTTGGTCCCATAGTAAGCTGTTCATTTTCATGGGTACTTTCTTACAACAACGCAAATAAATAGTTTTCTATTCCACAATCCCAAAATCCCAAAATCCTGGTCTGATTATTCTCCATTTGAAATAAGATTAGACATTTAATTAAAACTTTTTAAGGTTCGTTCAATCCATTTTGACTTCAATTCTGTAGGTATAAAGATGAAATGAAAGTTATTTATTTGCCAGAATATAGGTACAGTAAACGTTTAAAAGTCCATAAGCGTGCTAAGGATTACATTGCTATGAACTGTGCGAGCACGAACCAGTACGTGTGCGTGTATGAGCGATGTCTCACTCAACATTCCGCAGATATCACACACTAATGAATTGTCGCATGTTGTCGTACTACGCGAAATAACATTATATTTATGTTGAATTTAGAATACTCGTCATAGTGGCGACCTGTTCTTACCATTGCATTGCTAAAATTCGCATAAACATAACATGTGTTGGTAGTTCGGGCTAAGCAATGGTTTCACGATCAATGAAGTCTGAGTTCGAATCTTAATCACAATGTGGGACTGTTTTTTGTTTCTTTGGAACCATAATAATATATTTGTACTATTTTAAGCAAACACTTGTTAGATGTTTATGTTCATTTATTATTTATTTTTATAAGAAGTTAAATATTAGTTATTGTATTATTATTTAACTATTTTTATTATTTAATTCTTTATAAAATTAACAAACTTAAGAGAATTGTGACGTCACATTCCTACTAGATAAAAGAAGTTTTTTTGTAACCGTTCATAGGATTTTATGTTGTCTACCTCACAGAAATCGAAATTATTTATTTAGTTTTCTATGATCTACCTTTCTAACTTTACGAAATGGGTGACCAAGCGAACAAGATAAAGAATATTATATTTCTGTCCCATTACTTCCAATCAAGTAAAAACTTACAAAAAGTCGCCACTGGTTACCTGAGTGTTAGTCTCTGGATGCATTTTTACAATCTCTATGCTGATGATATTACCAACTGTTTACTGCAGCTGCCATTTGTCATGCCACCAACGCAATAGAAGTCAAAATCGGTTGGATGGACTGTAAAAAGGTTTATTTATATGTTTAATCTTATTTCAAATGGAGTATAATTAACGGCTGCTGGCAGTAGGTAATCACATGATCTACGTTACGTCAGACTTGGCAAGTGAAAGTAGGAAATGAATAATTTAGCAGCTAGCTCAGTGGTTCCCAAAGTTGACTAGACCGCGACTCACCTAAAAAAAAACTTCCAAATTCTAGACTCAACTCTCGGGTGTCATGGAGAAAAAACGGGGCATAATTAACTATAATTATGAATGAAGGACTGTTCAAATAAGAATAAAATATTCAGTTACAAAGCTAGTATATACTTAAATAAAAATCAATTGTCGAATGTCTTCAGAACGGTTGGACCTATTTGGCTAAATCTTTTTTGTTGTGTTTGTAATTCTTGTGTTGTGAAAGTTGCCGGGCAAAATGGAAAATTCGGGAAAACTGAAAGTGCATTTCCTATGGGAATTTTGTATGAATTATAGAAATTTTGACAGGACGTTTGTTGGGTCAGCTAGTTTTAAATACAAAGAGATTTCAATGAGAAGGTTGTATTTGTTTGCTGTTTTTTGTCATTATAGCTTTAGCATCAACTTCAATTAAACTTACTTTTAATCGCAATGATTTTGACACGTCCATTTTATTTCATGCTTAGCTGAAAATAAATTTTCAAGGTCCACCCAATATTCGCTCGCGACCCATAGTTCGGGAAATGCTTCTAGCTCATAAAGCTATGAACACAGACATGGCTCGTATGACTGAGCGTTTCTTTTTAAACCCTCTAAGATCTTGAGAAACAAAATATAAAAAAAGAAACAGAAATATAAAAAAAATACTACTTTCTTATATCACAGTCAAAATACAAGGAAAAGTAATTTAAAATTCACATAGTATTTCACAATATACTATATTTTATTATGATTTTTCTTCAAATATAGTATATCCCACTAATCCTACTAATACTATAAATGCGAAAGTTTGTGTAAAAGAGTAACAAACATCCATCCATCCGGATGGATGTTTGTTACTCTTTTACACAAAAACTACTGCACGGATTTTGATGAAATTTGGCACACAGTTACTTTATAACCTGGATTAACACATACAATACTTTTTATCCCCATTTTCCTACGGATTCGAGACTTACGCAGGTTAAACTACTGGGCGCTGCTAGTTAAATAATAATAATATCTATATTTCCCGAGATCTTAAAAACGACAATCTCTAATGACAGCACTCTTCAGTTTCAGACGAGTACAGTTTCAGTTTACAGTTTTACCCTGTATTTATTAATGCATGTTTATTAAATAAGTTGCCTAGAAATTACTTCGATTTTAAACTTATTCCTAGTGTATACAATACGACAGTCTTTCCTAACATTCCAGTCTAGCCCTAAGTGATACGGAGAAAGTTAAGTGCTTGCCAAGTGACAGAAAGGGACAAAATACGACACTGCTTTAAAATGACAGAGACAGACATATAAACAGAGTTATTTATTTAGTAGCTCACTGTACGTATGTACAGAGAAAACTGTTAACGGACTTTCCGAGTTATTTCATTATTTGAGTAAGGGCCGGTTTTTTGATTCGTAGTTAACTTAACCAATGGTTAAAAATAGTAAATAATGGTTGAATTTTGGCTAAATGTGAAAGGCTAAACATGAATGAGTTATGTCATTTGTTACTATTTGAGCTAACATGAATACATTCATGTTTAGCCTTTCACATTTAGCCAAATTTCAACCATTAGTTACTGTGTTTAACCATTGGTTGAGTTAACTACGCATCAACAAACCGGCTTTAAGTAACAACTAAATTAATCAGTTGTGTGTAGGTACGTATATAGGTATTGATTAGGATATATCATCATCTGCCTAGCCTTTTCCCAACTATGATGGGGTCAGCTTCCAGTCTAACCGGATGCAGCTGAACACCAGTATTTTACATGGAGCGACTGCCTATCTGACCTCCACCACCCAGTTACTGGGTAATACGATACCCCTTGGTAAGACTGGTTGTCAGACTTTCAGGCTTCTGACGACTGTCAAGATCCAAGACTGATAGCCGGGATCGAGGCACCGGGGCCTAGGCATGTAAAGATGGTCACCCATCCTCGGATCGACCGTGGCAAGCGTAGTTTAATCTGACATCGACCCGTGCGGCTGTTATTACTTAGCCACGAGCCCCTATTGATTAGGATATCTACACTAATAATAGAAATAGGTAAAATCTGAACTGGTAATCGACTTTTGTTGC
Organism: Dicycla oo; assembly: GCA_948252095.1. Lineage (NCBI taxonomy): Eukaryota > Metazoa > Arthropoda > Insecta > Lepidoptera > Noctuidae > Dicycla > Dicycla oo. The sequence continues at coordinate 18,126,960 of OX411736.1, read as the reverse complement.
TGACAGTGAATTGCCTTTGCCGTTATCCCAATTTATTTGTGGTCGTCACAGAATGTCTTCTTCTTCCATACTTCTCTATTAGTCGTCATCTCCCCTGGGTTGCCATTTTCTTCTAAAAAAAGTTGGCAACCCCTAACCCCTCACGAAGTGAATTCCTAGCTAAGGCCCTGGGTCTTTCCCTACTCTTAAAGCCGTTACTGATAGTAGGTAACTGGTACTAAAATAGATAGATTGCTACTGAGTGATAGAACAGTTTTATAAATCATTCCCCTCACTTGACTTCAACAATGACCCTTCATTTACTAGAGTGATGTGCATTCTTTATATAAATGCTTGTTATTACGCGTGTAAAATATAACTAGGTTTATTGTTAAAACTAGCCGTTGGTCCCGGCTGTCATTCGTGGATCTTTGACAGTCGTTCCGGGTCGTCAGAAGCCCGAAAGTCTGACCCAGTAAAAGTTTGAGTTCGACACCCCATTGTGGAGGTCAGATAGGTAGTCGCTCCATGTAAAATACTGGTATTGAAGCCGACCCCAACATAGTTGGGAAAAGGCTAAGCAGATGATGATGAATTGATGATTGTCAAATAAAACTGCTCGAAGTGTAACGTTTGTAGTTGCGTTTGCGCATTTGTATAGTCGACCTCGAAATTGCTGACGTTGAATGTGACTTGCATGTCATACCACAGGGACTAATTGTCTTGGTTATTCCTTTATTTTTGTTTACTGTGTTCTTGTACCAAAGGTTAAAATAATTTGTTCATATTTTCTTTACGACTTCATGCTCTAGAACTGTTTTCGAGGGCTGGTAATCTATGTAATAGGTTTTCCTAGCGCAGATACCAGTCTCCCACAATGAATTTAGCGGATCTTACTTATACAGGGTTATTGGTAAAACACCAGCAACCTCTTAAGGGGTCATTGTACTCATCACTATGAACAACTTTTACTATAGGACCAAATCCGAAATCGCAAAAAAAAATCAGCTGTTCAGTACATTTTGCCGAATTATGCGAACATAAATGTACTGAACAGCTGATTTTTATTTTCGCGATTTTCAGATTTGGTCCCATAGTAAAAGTTGTTCATAATGATGAGTACAATGACCCCTTAAGAGGTTGCAGGTGTTTTACCAATAACCCTGTATATGTATATATTTTTTTTTTGCTTTTTTGTAAGGCACCTTTGTAGAAGAGAAATAAAAGCTTAAGTTATTATACAGTCAGAAATGAAGTGAAATACAGTTAATAATTTATTGAAAGTACGTAGGTTAATTAACACATTCGGTTATTAGTACCTATGGAAGTATCATGAAGAAATTATGAGCAACGAAACCAGCGAATTGAAAAATGCTATGTGAAATAAATGTGATTTTTAGTAAAATTGTGTGCTTTTTATTTTTGTTTTCCCGTGGAGAAATGCTCATGTATATTGCACTACCACGGGAAGATAGTGCAGTTATGTGGGACTCCAACCCACTAAAACTCCACGGCGTCCTCCTCTGCCGATTGTGGCGGGAACACGGGCACGCGTTAGCACTCACCGCGAACCCGCCGCGGCTGTCCGTCACCGGACTCTCTTCTGGGGAGTACCCCCATCACCGGCGCACAAAAACACATTGCACGCCGTGACCACCCCACGGACCAAACCAGCACATGGGTGCTAGACGACCCCGTTTCTAGACACCCTTGCCGTCGCAAGGGTGTCTAGAAAGGTCAGGACAGTGGCCCGGCCGCCTACCACTTTTCGGCCGCAGAGGATAGGGAGAGCGGCCAACGAAATACCGACACTCTTCCTCCCCTACGGCCCCACCGCATCCGCCATCAGACGGCGACCCCGTCAAGGCCGCGGAAGGTAGGGAGAGCGGCGCACCGCAATACCGGCACTCCTCCTCCCGCCGCAGCCTCCAACCCTCAGCCGCGATGCCTCCCATACGACATCGCGGCCCGCCTCAGTTGCGATGTCGCCCAAGCGGCACCGCAACCTACCTGTTGGCCACTACGTCGTCGACTTTCTGGGAAAAGCCCTGACGAGCGGCCCCTCCTCGGGTTCCTCTTCGCTTCGCCGTGGGTGACCAAGCCACGGCTACTGAGCCCCTCCCGCCTCGACAATGCGGGAACTCACTGGGGGGGTTTGACATCACGCCTGCCAGTTATGTTTAAGACTTTGAAGCCCTAAAGGTCACCATCAGGGCACAAATCCAGACTCCGGGTTCCTACTAAAAATTTCTAATGGATAATCCCATCACTGCCTGACATGGAATCGAATACAGGACTCGTCTAACAAATACCTACATCTTAAAAACACCCAAATAATTACGTATTACACTAACAATCACAATCCGAATGATTTTGAAGCTTATTGCTAATCCATTGCTTCATAAGTTCGAAAAATTTGTCTGCTGGACAACATAAATAACGCAATGAATGTTGTTGAACTGTCACAAATGAAACCCATTGCTACTGTAAATGTGTTACGCAATTACCGCAGCGTTTTTTTTTTTTTTTCACTAAGAAGAAACTAGGAAACACAAGTCTAATAAGCGCGCGTTTCCACTGACGCGGAGCTGGGCGGAGCGGAGGGGAGAAGAGCAATGAAAAGTAGCAAGTGTTTCCACTGAATTGGAGCGGAGCAGATTGGAGATTTCTAGCGCTGTGATTGCCCGACTCCGTTCTGTCCGGCTCGAGGCCGCGTGTTCATATATTTTATTTGAAAGACCGCTCAGCTCCACTCCGTTCTATTTACACTGTTCCACTGACGCGGAGTGGAGATTACGAGCACTGTGATTTTCAAGCAATTCAAGCAGGCAAGCAATTGTGAGCAATTCACGGTCCGCACCTCTCCACTCCGGCCAGCTCGCGTCAGTGGAAACGCACCTAACCATTTGTGAAGCAAATCTTCACACCTACATAATAGGTGAAATATTATCATTATTGTTTTGTTTTGCAATACTTCCTGTGTAAAGATATAAGATTTCTCTCACTTTCTCTGTCACATGCTCTTTACATAATGCTATGTATTATGAAAGGTTCCTGACCTTGCTCTTGTGGCTATGTAGATATACAAACTTCACGGCTTCTTTTAGATTTAATGAGGTCAATACGTGATACAGAATATTATCAGTGTTTTCATGTTGACGAATATGCGTAGTCCACTGATTTATTTATTTATTCAGATATACATTCTAAGCTTAACACAGTTTTACTTACCAAAACGCTTAGAAGCTAAAAATAATCATATTACAATGACAAATAGCAACTTATAATTACAATAATTCAGAGTCAAAGATGTAATGTCATCACGTCCGGTTAGACTGGAAGCCGACCGAAAAGGTTGGGCAGATGATGCCCAACCTTTTCGAATGATGTGTAATTATGTCTGACGAATGTCAGCCATAATTACCTCTTAATTATTCTGTCTGCAGAGGCTACCTCTTAATTATTAGTACATCTTTACATGCAAAAACTGGAAACCTCAAACACCGATGCCAGCTAGCTTATTATCAGCTTTGTTTTTGACATGTCTCGAAACCCTGGGGTCCCGGACCTTTGGAAAGCGTACGATGGGCAATTTTAAATGATGATGAGGACGCACCAGCCGACGATTATCCCTGTATGCACTATGGAAGTGCACCCAAGGACAACCCCCGGTTGGTGCAGGATTATTGCAGAAAGTGGAAACAAAAAAAAATTATGCTATGGGTTTGGGTTAGCTTGCGTGTTCTGTGCTGAGCTCACGCAACGCGTCGTACGTCCACCTAGTAATAGGACTCGCTCATCAAGGAGCGCTGTCTCAAATTAGACACATTATTAATTTATAATACATAAAACAAAAAGTATTATAACTATTTAAACACGTATCCTACTAAAAGATAAATAATTAAATTATCTTTAAAATGGCGAAGGTTTCATAAAAAAAAACACTTGATAGTTTTTGCGTGATTCTCAGTTTATTATCCGAGTTACACAAAACTTTACAAATTAATTACGAGTACACTATGTATTAAAAACATAATCTAAAATATTCACATATTATGTTATTAAGAAAATGCTCTTATTTAACATATATTTTTTCCAAATCATTAACACTACTCGTTTAGACGTGATCTTCAGTTTAAAAGAATTAAAAGTTGGTTATCGTTACCTTAATAGTGACTTAAAAAGTGCGTTGTATATTTTCGTATGTCCAAGTTACCACGTTCTGCAACTACCATTATTGTGTAACTTATTTCAAATCCCATAAACGCATTTCACCTTGAATGAAATAGTTATTACCACAATCTTTACAACAGCCAAATTATAAACCTCATTAGTTGCTATAACATTTGATTAAACTGACAAGGTTACATACAAACTAACTCAATATAGGTACTATTGACGTAACATTACGTCTATCAGAAATTCAATTACATAGTACTCGTATTTGCTAAATGAAAAGCTACGTACCTACGTACGTAGGTATGTGTTGGCAACACTTCCCTAAAGGTTTTCCAGTCATTTCATAGTTTCTACAGGTTCCTAATAATCACCAATGTTGCTTTTTGTTATCCTACTGTTCAGCACCCTAATTGCGTAACACACTATCAATCGGAATCTGAATAATTTTGAAGCAAATTGCTAATCCCTTGCTTCGTATGTTCGAATTTATTAATTAAATAACGCAATGAATGTTGTTGAACTGTCAATTGCCCCGCTGATTATAAGTTTAGATTTAATATTAGTAAAGGTATATTCGATAGGTATCGGTGAAAAGGTTAAATTGCTATTGGATAAAGGCTCACGCAAACAGGCGTGACGCGACTCTGGTAAAAAAATTTCTATGAAAACTTCATGGAATTGTTCTACCAAAATCACCTCGCACCGTCGCGTCGCGCCTGTCCGCAGGAGCCTTAACTCTCGCAGTTTTTCTGTATTACATCGATTCTGCTGTCCTTCCTTGGCTAATCCAGTATGTTCCCCAAACTAAAATCTGCCTAGCCTTTTCCCAACTATGTTGGGGTCGGCTTCCAGTCTAACCGGATGCAGCTGAATACCAGTATTTTACATGGAGCGACTGCCTATCTGACGTCCACAACCCAGTTACTGGGTAATACGATACCCCTTGGTAAGACTGGTTGTCAGACTTTCGGGCTTCTGACGACCCGTAACGACTGTCAAAGATCCACGAAAGACAGACGGGACCAACGGCTTAACGTGCTTTCCGAGGCACGGAGGAGTCTCGGTATGAAAAGATGGTCACCCATCCACAGACCAACCCCGGCGAGCGTAGCTTAACCTAATGGATCGACCCGTGAGGCTGTTATTACTTAGCCACGAGCTCCTCATGTTCCCCAAACTAGATCTACGTTAATTATAATCCAATTATCTACCACTATTAGATACCACCTCGTATTCGACGTTAGGTGATCGGATCGGAACGACTAAATCAAGCCTTTTCTCAACTATGTTGGGGTTGGCTTCCAGTCTAACCGGATGCAGCTGAATACCAGTATTTGACATGGAGCGACTGCCTATCTGACCTCCACAACTCAGTAACTGGGTAATACGATACCCCTTGGTAAGACTGGTTGTCAGACTTTCGGGCATCTGACGACCCGTAACGACTGTCAAAGATCCACGAATGACAGCCGGGCTGGGACCAACGACTTAACGTGCTTTCCGAGGCACGGAGGAGTCTCAGTATGTAAAGAAGGTCACCCATCCACGGACCAAACCCGGCGAGCGTAGCTTAACCTGATGGATCGACCCGTGCGGCTGTTATTACTTAGCAACACTTAGTGAGCCCAGTTTTTATTTATACAGGTGTCCCTTAAATAAGGCACACCTCATCATTATAAACATATGGGACCAAACCAGAAATCGCGAAAAAAAGTCAACTGTTCCCTAAACTTTGAAGAGTTATTTATGCGAACACAAATGTAGGGGAACAGCTGATTTTTTTTCGCGATTTTTTAGCCCCATAGTAAAAGTTGTTCATAATGATGAGTACAATGGCCCCTTAAGATGTTGTGCGTTATTTAAGTTACAACTTGTTTAGCAGATAGAAGGATTCATCTTACGTGAATCCCTTCCATTAGACGCCTTTTCTAATAGTTCTGCCGTCATAGGGAAAAAAGACGAATCTGACATTTTTTCGAAATAGTCACGTATTTACATATTCGGAATCAGCAAACAAAGGCCTTACCTATCAGTATTTTTAAACTTAACGAAAATCTATAAGTAGGTATATTAATATTTCTGTAGGTTCGGCACTTGGAGAAAAGTAGCATATGCTTAGCCACGAGGTTACAGTAAATTTTACAATAATTGACATTATAGACCATATTATCAATTTTTATGAGTAAATACCAAAATAAGTGTAAAAAATAGCATTCATACTTATAAATGCCAACGAGATCGTTGGAATTTATAAGTACGAATGCTATTTTTTTATTAGACGATCTAGATAGATAGTCTAATAAAAAAATAGTAATTTGATTTAAATGTATTAAAATAATCAAGAAAAACCTGAGCGGGATAAACGCTCTTAATCAAATTACGAAAAGGCGACATGTTTACCTGAATTTCCTGTCCAACAATATACTCTTTAAAGAAGATGAAGCTGTTTCCTTAAGCTTATCAGTTATTGTTCAGTCACCTAACGTTTGCACTGCACTAAATGTGACTAAATCAATCGATTAACTCAGCCTATCACAATCACAGAACACTGATGACTGATTGGTTGAGTTCGTCCCAACTCTCACGAATATTTTAAGATTTAGAAATTCGTAATTCTGATTCAAATACAAAAAAAAAAACTCCACATGGTTTGCCATTTACCATATAAATTAACCATAAAAACATTTGATAAGGTAAGTAATAATAACAGGTTTCCTTGTGCACGTGGTCGTATCGGTTTGTATTGTTTGTTCTTTTTAGAATCTTTTCTTGCGTTTTCTACTCGGTTTACAGAAAACAGAAAACGATATTAAGAGGATTGTGAAGTGCCGATACGCGGCGCGAGTTTTGGAGGCAATTACCTACGTTTCATACAATTATTTACATAAATATTGTTTCGGGCGATAACGTTTTCTCCCGCTTAAACCTTTACAAAATGATACAATTTTGATTTCATTACATTCAGTGCACTTTAATCTAGGTCTGTACGTTTTTCTTTTTTAGTAATTCTATTTAATTTAATTTTTAAAAATAAAATCGCTCGAGGAAGTTTTTATGTCATAAATACAGATATTTAGATGCTAATAACTTATGTCGTATACAATATGTCTTTATAATAAAAACGTACGGACCTAGTTTTTCATTATACCTACAACATTTCCAAAAATTATGAAAATTAGACTATGTTTACGGGGAGAAAAATGTTATCGCTTTTTGTATGAAAATTTACAGCTTCACAATCCTCTTAAGGGGGCAATTCCAGGTAGCCTGCGAAATTAAACATTTCTTACGTTTTTTGCAATTTGTAAGTCAGTATTATGTTGTATGTTGATTAAATTATGTTTCTCGACCGTAACATATATGTATTTATAAAATTATACGTAATCATTAGAATCAGTAATACAACTCCTTAAGTTAGTATAATCCTAAAATAAAGATTTCATGAAATAGTCATTCATTAGGATTATATAAACTTATTGTATTGATGATTTTAATTATTATAATTCCATAAATACAGATTTGTTACGGTCGCGAATCATATTCAGATCAACATACAACCTGATATTGACCTGCAAATTGCAAAAAAACGTAAGAAAATTTGAATTTCGCGGGCTTCCTGGAGCTTTCGCCTTAAATACTTTTTGTAAGATAAAGGCCAAGAAAAGATACCCGGTGTCCGGGACAACTGCCTGTATGTAAGTACTGTCTGTCAGCGGAATTAATTGCTAAGCAAATTGACACCCCAAGTCAATCTGCCGTGTTATACTGACGCCGCGTAAGAAAAAAGGACGGTTCTACAAAAATATTGAAATGGAGAAAAAAATATTTTATCCTTTACTTTTTATCTTTTACTTTACGTTTTATATTTTATCTTTTACTTTTAATACCAAATACAAAGGCAGATGCGTCTTTTAATACTAAGAATTATTAGGTTTTCGTTAAGTTTACGGCAATATAAATATATAAATAACTCTATTAATAATAATTATAAATTAATATGTAAATAACTCTATTTCGAAAAAAAGTCAGATACGTCTTTTTTACTTATGACGCCAGTATAGGCATTTCATGCAATTATCAAAGAATGACGGTTCTGATTATTTGCTTAACAATTAATTCCTCTTACTTTACATACAAATCTTTTTATATTACTTCACTATTAAAATTCACCCAAACTTCAATTGCTACAAGTAAATCTACAGTTTGATAAGGAATACCTACTGATAACCAATATGTTACCAACCAACCAACTATGACCAATGTTTGCTTTAGATTCAAGGTTATCGATAAACATTAACATTATAGCATAATAATGGCAAGTGATAAGGTTATTGTGGAGTAAACTGTCAATCATGAGCATGACTTTCAAAGCAAATGAAAATGCTTATATGTACCTAACTATAAAAAGTTTACATTAAAGCTCTCATAGGTCTGTAAGCCAGGGGCTACAGTCTCGATAATATATGTAGATAACGATTGCTTTACGACCGAATTCGGTCGCAGTCCTAATGGGGTCCCTAGACGGTCAAAATTGCTGGGCAAGCACATGATTTTTTCGTGCTTGTCAAGCAATTTTGACCGTCTAGGGACCCCATTATGTAGGAGTTTGCGACCGAATTCGGTCGTAAAGCGATCGCTTTCGATGTCGAGAGTTGTCTTTGTCGGTACTTCTAAAAACATTATTAAGATTTAGTTCCTATTGAGATTGATCGCCGCCGCAACGAAAAACAGGTGATCATGTGTTAATCATTCATTAACTTTAACTAGTGCTTGTGACTACCGACCAGCACTCTAATTGCGTAACAGACTACCGATCGGAATTTAAATCATTTTGAAACAAATTGCTAGTCCATTGCTTCATATGTTCGAATAATTTGTATGCTCGACAACGTAAACAATGCAATGAATGTTGCTGAACTGTCAAAATTAAACTGATTCCGATCGATAGTGTGTTACGCAATTAGGGTGCGGGGTTATTTAAATGAAATCCTGGCATTTTTTTTCTCAAATTTGAAAAAGACAGCTCGGCCTCGCTTATCCTATTTCGGAAATAGTAAGTTCATTCAACAAGATTCATTTGTGTAGCTGGTTCCATTATTTGGTACAGGAACCTAGTAGCTTGAAGGTATACCAATCTGCCTAGCCTTTTCCTAACATGTTGGGGTTAGCTCCCAGTCTTTATAGTAAGGGGAACGCGATAGCCCTTGGTAAGACTAATTGGCAGACTTTTGGGCTTATGACGACCCGTAACGACTGTCAAATATCTACGAATGACAGCCGGGACCAGAGGCGCGAAAGGGTCTCTAAATCTCGATATGTAGATATTGGATGGTCACCTATCCACGAACCGAACGCTGATCGACCCGTGCGGCTGTTATCATTTAGCTACGAGCCCCGAGCTTGAAGGTACCTATGTCCTTATATAAATGAATTAAAAATACACTTCCTATAAATAAGCAATCAGTGACAACAGGACACAAATAGCTAGTGATCTATTTAAAGACATTGTAGACATATCGATCTAGTTATTTCCTAGGCAATAAACGAGGTCTTCCGCTGTATAATTCAGTCAACTACAGATGTACTGAGCTGCATCTCTGCCTGACCTTAAATGCAAGGCTTGCTAGTAATACATCAGGTTAATTAGTAATAAATTAATAACAGTCTAACCGGATGCAGCTGAATACCAGTATTTTACATGGAGCGACTGCCTATCTGACCTCCATAACCCAGTTACTGGGTAATACGATACCCCTTGGTAAGACTAGTTGTCAGACTTTCGGGCTTCTGACGACCCGTAACGACTGTCAAAGATCCACGAATGACAGCCGGGACCAACGGCTTAACGTGCTTTCCGAGGCACGGAGGAGTCTCGGTATGTAAAGATGGTCACCCATCCACAGACCAACCCCGGCAAGCGTAGCTTAACCTGATGAATTGACCCGTGCGGCTGTTATTACTTAGCCACGAGCTCCTCAATAATATCTCACTACTCTAGAAATACAATAGTTGTATTCTTCATAAGTGTTGTAGGAAACAGCACAATTTCCTGGTTTCCTGGTTGGTAGGCATTTCCATTTTAGGCCAAGCAAAGAGTAAGTACTGTGGAAGTTCAGACTTCACCTAAGTGGAAGTTCTGTGTAACAGACGGAGACGCGGGAGACGCTATGACGAATTATACACAGTTGGTTAAAAAGTTCTGTTACTGAATGAAAAGTAAAATACAATAACGTCAAACTATTAACAGATTTATAAGCTGTTATTCCATACCATATTCTGTTTAATTCACCATGGAATGGGGGTTGAAGGAGAATCGCGTCGCTGTAACTGCACTGCAAAAATGTGGGCACCCACCGAATATGATTTTCAAGTTGCTATTTAAAAGTTGAAAATCAACTAGTAGTAACAATTTATTTATCGTACTATCGACGTATAGTACCTTGACCGTCGATGCCTGAAAAAGATCCGGAAGACCACACACCGTCCGGACACCAGCTGTGAAGGCGAGAACCGCGAGATACCTCGTCCGGAAGCAAAAGTTGTTGGCAATACAGATCAATGTGAAGAGTAGTTACTCGTTCCCGTACCCGCTTACCGTAGACAAAAGGGTCATCTGCTAAACGCACGATTGAAGGCTATGAGGTTAGCACGAAGTCGCACGCAACGAAAGCGATACGCACAAAACGGCCATCGACAAATTTTTTAACTCGTTGTTTATTTTACTTCGATGGTCCTAGTTTATCATCTGTGACTTCAAGTTACGACTACGGCATGTACGACATGTACGGATGCAAGTGGGCACGCCCTTTATAAAAGTCTCCAGTAATGGAGGCTTTTATTTAGGTGTAAAGTTCTGCTTACGATTTTAATTTTGTATTTTGTTTCTGCTTGAATATAGTTTTCTATTTTTTTTGGTATATTGGCGTGTGCTAGCTTACTTATAGCAAATAATTTAATTTAATGTTTTGTGTTGCGTAATGTACCTAAATTATTAAGCGCAGTGTTATATCGATTCATTTTTTTTTAACTGAACAGACAGCTGTGCTGCTGGGGAGTTTGTTGCGCCACTTCTTCTCCCCAGCTAAAGCACTAGGAAGTGGTGAAGGGTGGGCGTTTTTGTCTTATGTAATTTTGACGTTCAAAAAGTGCTGATTCTCAGACTAGTTTGAATAAATGGCTATTGATTTTGATTTTATTTACTGATGAAAAAATCTTCACCGTCGAAGAAAACTTTAACCGTCAAAATGATAGAGTATAGGTACGCCAAGAATAGTCAAGAAGCTAGCATGATTGCTCCAAGGGTCCAACGAGGACACCACCCCTCATCAGTGATGATTTTGCTAGGAGTGTCCCATTCTTGGGTAACTAAGTTTCATTTCTGTGAAAAGAGCTTGAAAACTGGCGCTAGAGTCTATCAAGATACTGTTTTGGAACCTGTGGTCAAACTTTTAAGCCACATAATTATTATTTCAAAACCAGCCATGGATCTTCCAGCAGGACTTGGCCCCCGGGCATAAAGCAAAATCTACGCAAGCGTGGTTTCGTGCTAACAAAATTGATTTTATCGTGCAGGAAGAATGGATATCCTCCAGCCCAGACCTTAACCCTCTGGATTATGCCATATGGCAAGTAATTGAGGAGAAAGCCTGTGCTAAACCCCCGCTATTGTCAAGACAGTTGCGGAATTGGATTTAGTAGTAGTGCGTGCTGCCATCGATGACTGGCCTCGTCGTCTAAAAGCTTGTGTTCATGCCAAGGGCGGTCATTTCGAATAATAATTAATACAAGATAATTTTGAATATTTGTGCTTTCATTTGGTACATAATTCGTTGTAGTATTATTTTCATATTTAGTATTATTTGTGTTTTTCTTAGTAACGAATTGTGTATATGTAATTTATAAGTTGAAACCTGTTGAAACGATACAATATTCGGAGAAAATCGCGCACTTCTTAAACTAGGCGCCTCCAGCAAATGTGGAAGTTCTATGGCGGCGGTTCTATAAGGTTAAGGTCCAGTGCATGGAACATTTACAGTCACCTAACTGCATAATAGAGGTCCTGTATACCTGAGTCGTCTCCAAGTCATCTCTCTCACGTTGCTGTGCCCAATAAGTTCCACAATGAGCATGTATTTGTAACCTGTCCACTAAGTTCACATTGTGGTATGCTTTAAGGTGGATGCTCCGATGGGCCGTCCATACATTTTTCGTTCAGATTTTACCCTAAACATACAACAAACTCTTTGTTCAAAACGAATCATTTTATCACTTTTCTACAATGAAATGTGGCCGCGTTAGAACTTTTTAGGAAATAACTTTCATTATTCATGTTAGTACTTAAATAGATGCCCACATTAATTGATAATTACCTCATTACTAACATAGTGTTAAGATAATATTATACTAACAAAATATGGACATTTAAATAGTCTTAAATAAACGGATTTTATTTTATTTTTATTTATTATTTACTGAGAAAAACGATCGTGAAATCCAGGCAAAATTTTTGACAAGCAAACTAAAGCGCCATTATTGCGATAGTTTATAGAATTTATACAACTTGCCGCGCTTGACTCGGTGGAACGCAGAGCTATGAGGCTCATTGGTGACGTAAAACTGGTGGATGCCAAGCTTCACAGCTTGGCTCATCGCCGCTTCGGTGAGTGTGCTCAAGAACTCCACGACCTCATTCCTCCGACCCCCTTCTACCATCGGACATCTATACGCACTGCAAGTTACCATCCCTATCTCCTTGCTATTCCACCAATTCGCACTAAGCGTTTCCAAATGTCACAGCAAAGAGTGGAACTCTATACCTGCGTCTGTTTTTAAGAACGCATACATCCCTAATCTCTTTAAAGTGAGAGTGAACAGGCTTCTTCTGGGTAAGCTTACTCAGTCGTCGACTTTGTCTCGGTCACCTCCGACGTAGACTAGAGTCAAGAGCAAACACATCACAAAAAAAAAGATGGCGTGCAGGCGAGAATCTTTTCAAGTACCTAGTTAAACGAGTTTTTTGTTTAAAATGCCCATCAGCCTCTGGCCTTTAGCATGTTTCATGGTCAGTTGAGACCATTACTGACCAATAACAATCCGGTTTCCGAAATGGTCGCAGAGCCATTAAATAACCGGTATCATGATTGATACATGATCGTGAACTTGTGAATTTGCTAAAATGCTTACTGACCTAGCTTTTGATCTAGGTTAGCGCGCTATTAACCTTATTAGACGATAAAAAATTGATATCTTGATTGGGGTAGTGGTTAAGGGATTGGCTCGTCGTAGTATGCGCTAGCCGCATTTGATTCCGGAAATAAATATGTTTTATTGTGACCTGCAGACCGTGATTCCGGTTCTGGGTATTTGTGTATCCAAATGTGGTTGTATACTCTTATTTAAGTCTCCATACACATTACATAGATAGATATGGAGGTTCAACAGCAAACAACTCTGGCAAGTATCGGCCCTAGCGGACCCCATCAGTTAGTGCTGACATCTCTTTGAGGCGCGCGTAGAACACAACGCGCCATCGACCCGGGCCTGGTCCTTGCCGGACAGCGTGCTACCCATTGCTCGCCGTCCGCAAGCCCGCGCCTACGGTGGCCGGGAATCGGCTCTCAATTCCCGACACCCAGGGCGTCTCCTGCGGCGACTAGGGGCGTGAGAGCGCAAAGATTGCCTCTCCCTCACGCGTTCCGCCTCCTCCTTCGCGAGTATTACTACTTCGCAGAAGGTGGTGACGTCTTCCCATGCACTCTCGCTTCGTACCATGGCCTGCACCAGGACTGGACGCGAGAAATCACCGCCGCAAATCGCCTCCGCGAGGACGCGGCGGTGTTCTGCCCATGCCTGGCAGACCTCCACCGTATGCTCCACCGTGTCCTCTGGGCAATCCACACAATGGCGTTTCACCCGGGCGTTCCCTCCCGCCTTATCCGGAACAAGAACCTCCCGAAACAACCGTGTCCGGTGGGGACTTGCGTGAGGCAGAAGGCGAGGACGCTGTGGCGCCTCTCTAACCACTCCTCCAAGAGGGAACTTATCGCTGCAATTGTGGCGTGCCCAGCACTGGGTTGCGATAGTCGCACTCTCCATGTCGGCATGAGATGTCGCCGGAGCTCTGACCGCTGTGCCGTGATTTCTCGCGGCAGCAGAGTTACGCCCCTGCGTTTTGCCTCCTCTTAGCTGCTGTACCCCTGAGTTGGTTTCGCCATTTCTTCTCAGAGGTAGATAGATAGGTAGGTAGATAAGAAATGCCGACTTAGTTTTTAATATGACGTGTAAACGTGATTCCGTTATCCTATTTATCGAATAATCTATTTCGTGTCATCATGTCGTAAAGAATTTCGTCATTTTGAACTTTTGAGTATGAATGTGGATAAATTTAAAATGGGAGGAAGATCAAAGAGACGATGGATTAAAAAATGAAAAAAAAAAGAACTACAATGGCGGTTGATGGAGATGTGTAGAAGACAATATGCTGCGCCGACCACAAGTTAAACGGGAAGAGGACCACTTCTAGTCTCTGTGACACCGCAACCATCACCGGTTGCGGTGTCACGGAGAGTAGAACAGAAGACAACGGAGTAGCTCATGTTTTATGTGGTTACAAAAGCAATAATGATTTAAGAAATACACAGTGAATACAAAATTACATAATAACCATGATTGATGTCTGTAATCTTGTTCCCGCACAATACTTAATACTGTCGTCATCAGTAACACACAGTTTTTTTAGAAGAAACCTTACGCGTTAAGATTTATTTTCCAAGGCCTCACTCATGTTGTTGATTGATGATACGACAAAATTGTCTTGCCAAAAAATATAATTGTGACAAAAAATCTACAATCATATTAGCAAGTATCAATTTGTATTTCTTTACCGCATGCAAATCTTGGCCTTGAGTTTTAAATTAGGTACCATACCTTTGTATTTTTTTGCCTTTCTTTTGGTCTAGAGTGTGTCCGGAAATGACACGAACTATTAGTTCGTGTCATTTCCGGACACACTCACCAGTCTTATCAGTATACCCAGGTATCGTATTACCCAGTTACTGGGCTGTGGAGATCAGACAGGCGGTAACTAATAGCTAGACACTTGAAATTTTCACAGAGTGTGTACTACTGTGGCCGCTATAAAAACATAATAAAAATATGTCGTATTAAATATGAACCCCTCGTGTGGGAGTCCGACTCGCACTTAGCCGGTTTTTAGTTCTACGCAGTATGTGACAGTATTAAGAGGATTGTGAAGCTGTAAATTTTCATACAAAGAGTGATAACGTATTTCCCCCTGTAGACATAGTCAATTTTCATAATTATTATTAAGGTTCATGGGCTCTTATCAAGCAGATAGCAAATCTAAACCAAACCAGAACACCGTCTTCAGAGCTCCTAAAATGCTGTGCTAATCCCTCCCAATCAGTAAACATGGTAAATGAATACTTTGCTAATGTGGGCAGACTTTTGGCATCAAAAATTCAACAATCTAAAGCTCATAATAGTACCACATCCAGCAATTATGATTCCAGTTTTTCTAAATTGACGGTGCTACATTCAATGGCACTGCACGAGGTTGACGGTTCCGAGATAAATAACATTATCCTGAACCTAAAAGATAAATGCGCCAATGGTTTCGACGGTATTCCAACCTCAATTGTGAAAGCTACTAGATTAATTATAGTCCCTGTGCTTGTCCACATTTTTAATTTATGTCTCTCATCGGGTATCTTCCCAGACATCTTTAAGACCGCGGTTATCCACCCTATCTATAAATCTGGAGACAGAAACAGTGTCACTAACTATAGACCTATATCGGTACTTACGACTTTATCCAAAATAATGGAGAAGGTTATTAATATTAGATTAACAAAATTTCTCACAAAATTCAACATACTAGCTAGTAACCAATTTGGCTTCAGAAGTGGCAAAAGTACTGATGATGCCGTGTTGGAACTAACAGGTACCATTATTGATAATTTTGAAAATAAACAAAAGACACTGGCTATTTTCCTTGACCTATCGAAAGCCTTTGACACTGTTTCTGTCCCCATGCTCCTTTCTAAGTTATATGATGTTGGTATACGCGGTACGGCCTGGGATATGTTCAAAAGTTATCTGACTGGGCGTGCACAGTACGTAAAGGTGGATAACCATGTCAGTAGAAAGGAGATGCTCACTTTTGGTGTGCCTCAGGGCAGCGTGCTTGGCCCGAGTCTCTTTCTTATTTATGTGAATGAGCTGTGTCGGCTATCTCTCCCTAACTGCAAAATAGTAACTTATGCAGACGACACAGCTCTAATAATTCATGGCCGCAATTGGAGTGAAACTTGTAGAAATGCTGAGCTAGTCCTGAGTATTGTCATGAAATGGTTATCTTCAAATCTGTTAACTTTAAATATAGATAAAACTAAGTTCATTACTTTTTCTTTAAATAAGACCGGTCAACCCCAGACTCCTTTTGCTCTCCAAGCCCATACTTGTACAAACCCTAGTTCTGAGACTATCTGTGACTGCCCTCAAATAGTAGGTACTGCAACTATTAAATATCTTGGTGTTGTACTTGATAGTCACCTTAAATGGCACCAACAAATTGACTCAGTTGTGACACGCCTCAGGAAGCTTTTATATATCTTTAAGAAACTTCGATCTGCGGCAGACTTTGGGACTTTAATAAATGTATATTTTGCACTGGCTCAGTCAGTGATGGGATATTGCTTAACAGTGTGGGGTGGCGCTCATAAGACTTCTATGTTACGCATTGAGAGAGCTCAAAGAGCAGTTCTGAAAGTCCTTGCGAGGAAACCTATACGCTTTCCTACAATCTCCCTGTATTCTCTCTGCCAGGTCCTAACAGCCAGACAGCTGTTTGTTTCTCAGGCAGTGCTACGTAAACATTCCCAGCTTCCCTATGAACTAGCCAGATGTAACAGTAGACGCCGTTCAGATCGAGTATGCAATGTAAAAGCTTGTACAAATGTAGCAGCACGTCGTCATTGTTCCTAAATAAGCTCAAAATTATACAATAGAATTAACAAAAGGCTCAACATCTATTCTCTCACCCAAAATAAATGCAAGAAAAGTCTCAATACTTGGCTAAAATCGCTTACATATGATGCAACTGAAAAACTTGTGGAAGTGTAACACATTCACACTCACACACGCTAACACACCCTCACACACACATACACACACCCTCACTTACACTACACTTATTCCGTAATTTTACTGTTGTGTTTTTCTTTAAGTTTTTTTTTTCCTTTTTATTCTTAACCACTTACATATTAAAGTATAAATATGTTTTTCTCTGGAACGAACTACCCTCTCACTAGGAGCCGGGCGTTGATAGCTGCGCCACAGTTACTAACTTTTGCAGTTATCATCGTTTATCTATTTTTATGATTGTATCTGTTTTTGTTCCAAAATAAACGATTATTATTATTATTATAACAATCCGGTTTCCGAAATGGTCGCAGAGCCATTAAATAACCGGTATCATGATTGATACATGATCGTGAACTTGTGAATTTGCTAAAATGCTTACTGACCTAGCTTTTGATCTAGGTTAGCGCGCTATTAACCTTATTAGACGATAAAAAATTGATATCTTGATTGGGGTAGTGGTTAAGGGATTGGCTCGTCGTAGTATGCGCTAGCCGCATTTGATTCCGGAAATAAATATGTTTTATTGTGACCTGCAGACCGTGATTCCGGTTCTGGGTATTTGTGTATCCAAATGTGGTTGTATACTCTTATTTAAGTCTCCATACACATTACATAGATAGATATGGAGGTTCAACAGCAAACAACTCTGGCAAGTATCGGCCCTAGCGGACCCCATCAGTTAGTGCTGACATCTCTTTGAGGCGCGCGTAGAACACAACGCGCCATCGACCCGGGCCTGGTCCTTGCCGGACAGCGTGCTACCCATTGCTCGCCGTCCGCAAGCCCGCGCCTACGGTGGCCGGGAATCGGCTCTCAATTCCCGACACCCAGGGCGTCTCCTGCGGCGACTAGGGGCGTGAGAGCGCAAAGATTGCCTCTCCCTCACGCGTTCCGCCTCCTCCTTCGCGAGTATTACTACTTCGCAGAAGGTGGTGACGTCTTCCCATGCACTCTCGCTTCGTACCATGGCCTGCACCAGGACTGGACGCGAGAAATCACCGCCGCAAATCGCCTCCGCGAGGACGCGGCGGTGTTCTGCCCATGCCTGGCAGACCTCCACCGTATGCTCCACCGTGTCCTCTGGGCAATCCACACAATGGCGTTTCACCCGGGCGTTCCCTCCCGCCTTATCCGGAACAAGAACCTCCCGAAACAACCGTGTCCGGTGGGGACTTGCGTGAGGCAGAAGGCGAGGACGCTGTGGCGCCTCTCTAACCACTCCTCCAAGAGGGAACTTATCGCTGCAATTGTGGCGTGCCCAGCACTGGGTTGCGATAGTCGCACTCTCCATGTCGGCATGAGATGTCGCCGGAGCTCTGACCGCTGTGCCGTGATTTCTCGCGGCAGCAGAGTTACGCCCCTGCGTTTTGCCTCCTCTTAGCTGTACCCCTGAGTTGGTTTCGCCATTTCTTCTCAGAGGTAGATAGATAGGTAGGTAGATAAGAAATGCCGACTTAGTTTTTAATATGACGTGTAAACGTGATTCCGTTATCCTATTTATCGAATAATCTATTTCGTGTCATCATGTCGTAAAGAATTTCGTCATTTTGAACTTTTGAGTATGAATGTGGATAAATTTAAAATGGGAGGAAGATCAAAGAGACGATGGATTAAAAAATGAAAAAAAAAAGAACTACAATGGCGATTGATGGAGATGTGTAGAAGACAATATGCTGCGCCGACCACAAGTTAAACGGGAAGAGGACCACTTCTAGTCTCTGTGACACCGCAACCATCACCGGTTGCGGTGTCACGGAGAGTAGAACAGAAGACAACGGAGTAGCTCATGTTTTATGTGGTTACAAAAGCAATAATGATTTAAGAAATACACAGTGAATACAAAATTACATAATAACCATGATTGATGTCTGTAATCTTGTTCCCGCACAATACTTAATACTGTCGTCATCAGTAACACACAGTTTTTTTAGAAGAAACCTTACGCGTTAAGATTTATTTTCCAAGGCCTCACTCATGTTGTTGATTGATGATACGACAAAATTGTCTTGCCAAAAAATATAATTGTGACAAAAAATCTACAATCATATTAGCAAGTATCAATTTGTATTTCTTTACCGCATGCAAATCTTGGCCTTGAGTTTTAAATTAGGTACCATACCTTTGTATTTTTTTGCCTTTCTTTTGGTCTAGAGTGTGTCCGGAAATGACACGAACTATTAGTTCGTGTCATTTCCGGACACACTCACCAGTCTTATCAGTATACCCAGGTATCGTATTACCCAGTTACTGGGCTGTGGAGATCAGACAGGCGGTAACTAATAGCTAGACACTTGAAATTTTCACAGAGTGTGTACTACTGTGGCCGCTATAAAAACAAAATAAAAATATGTCGTATTAAATATGAACCCCTCGTGTGGGAGTCCGACTCGCACTTAGCCGGTTTTTAGTTCTACGCAGTATGTGACAGTATTAAGAGGATTGTGAAGCTGTAAATTTTCATACAAAAAGTGATAACGTCTTTCCCCCTGTAGACATAGTCAATTTTCATAATTATTATTAAGGTTCCATACCAAAATGGTAAAAAGGAAGCCTTATGTTGCGACTCAGTCTGTCTGTCTGTCACAGTCGGATCCCAATAATGCTATCAACATGAATTTGGGAACAGTTTTAGATGACGTTTGCCCAACTATTTTACAAATAAGAAATAAATAAAAATACAGTTTTTTTTTTAAACAGGGACAGAAAGGGGGTCTAAAAAACTCAAAGTGGGGCTACTAGGGTATCATATGAAAGAACACCGTTTGCACATTCTCAAACATTTTTTCTTTTTTTTTTTTAGGCCGCTTAGTTTTCGACTTTTGATGAAAAACGTAAAAAAATTACCGTTCCCCGCTTATCTCCGAAGTTTGTATAGAGAAAAATCTGAAATTATTCTGTGTGATAGAAGTTTATGTAAGGATTACAGGAAAAATAAAACGATGTCTGTAAATAGCACACTTTTTTGTATATGACTAGCAGCGCCCCGCGGTTTCACCCGCGTAAGTCTCGAACCCGTAAGAATATTGGGATAAAAAGGATCCTATGTGTTAATCCAACTATCTGTGTGCCAAATTTCATCAATATCCGTTCAGTAGTTTTTGCGTGAAAGAGTAACAAACATCCATCCATCCTCACAAACTTTCGCATTTCTAATATTAGTAAGATATTAGTAGGATAGGAAGTAGGAAGTAAGATATTAGGATTAGGATAAGTAGGAAGTAGGATGGTACGGAACCCACGGTGCACGAATCCGACTCACTCTTGACCGGTTTTTTTATAATGAAAAACTAGATTCGTAAGGTTTTATTATAAAGAAATATTTGACATTGACAGGCCAGATGGCGTGGTTGGTTAAGATACCACCTGCCATGCCGCTGGTCGTGGGTTCGATTCCCATCCAGGACAAACATTTGTGTGCATGAACATGTCTGTTTGTTCCGAGTGAGTCTGAGTGTAATTATCTATATAAGTATGTATTTACAAAAAAAAAGTAGTGTATGTAGTTTATCAGTTATCTGGTTTCCATAGTACAAGCTCTGCTTAGTTTGGGATCAGATGACCGTGTGTGAACAATGTCCTAGGATATTATTATTATTATTGCATACCTACGATATAAGTTATTTAGCATCTATACGTAAATATCTACGTATATTTTTTACTAAAAATCTACCTCATTTTCAAAATTATCTCATTTCATTTTAGTTTATTTGGGTGGAAACGTTATCGCCCGAAACAATATTTCAAAAAGGAAATGTAGGTGATTGCCTCCAAGACTGGCGCCGCGTATCGGCACTTCTAGGGATGTGTTTAAATATTAAATGATAATTATTATCTTCGTCAAGTTTCGAGTCGAGTTCTTACAAGGTGCCATGTGCATAGATTGCCTAATTGCCGAACTTGAAATGAGTAACTTTATGAGTTAGATTGTGTTACGTTTGCCACATATGGCAATGAAAGTTATATTATACAGAGTATCCAATAAAGAATGAATAACCTTGCATAGCATATAACATAGATCTTTTGGGCGTTCTAAAAAAAAAATACAAAAAATATATAACAATTATGTATATCCCAGGAAGTACATAAGATTTATTAGAATAAAAAAAATACATTATCTTCACCACGACCACAAATTAATGAATTTCATCTGTTATTAGTTTTTATAATAGTGTACGTTGACAGTAAATAGTGTGACTAGAAATTGCACAGTAGATATGTTTTTCAAAAAAATCGTAAGTATCTTAGGTACTACTTGGGATATATTATATAGTTTTTTTGTATTTTTTTAGAACGGCTATATGCTATTTAAAGGTTATACATTTTTTACCGGACAGCCCTGTATATGAGCTCTCGGAAGTTACACTCGAATGGCCTAAAAGTATACAATGTGTACAGTGGCGATTAGGTTATCGCATTAATTGAAACCACGTATACATTACATGATTCTAGACCTCCCTGCCTGTTTCGTTGGTAATTAAAAAAAAAAAAATCAGCAGTTCCATAGGTACCTACTCGACTAAAAAGTATGAAACAGCTGATTTTTTTTACGAGATTTCAGAGTTGGTCCCATATTGACAGTTGTTCATATTCATGGGAAAATTTGCGCACTGTTTAAAAATAGGCTTTCACATCACATTAATTGAAACCACGCCCAGTCCACAGTCACCATTCTGGACGCTCGTGCGTTGAAATTTTTCGTCGGTTATTAAAAAAAAAAACAGCTGTTCCATACATTTTGACCGCGTAGATATTGCACTTTTGTAGGAATTAATACTGTAGATTATGTTTGATTACTTACTTTAGTTGTAAGTACGTACTAGACACTTTATTTACATTTCCAACTCGTTTAGTCTAGTCTCGTCTAGTCGTTTAGTTTCAGCAAAATAAAATGCAGTCGAAACCTTTTTCTCCTGCCCTTGTCCCAATTTCTTTGTAGTCGAAAACATTTACTTCAATTCTAAAATGAATTGAGACAATTGATTCGTTTATTTGACGTCTAATGTTTAATTCAAGTAAAGCAGGATATAGATAGTTACCATTGATAACGCGTACACGACCCGTGTCCCATTGAATTATAATGTAAGCCGTCATAGAATTTTATTCGCAAAAACTTTTAGTGACGGATGTGACTACATTATTTTATAGGTTTATGGCACTGTTTGAAGTGATTTGAATATGTAGGAGTACTTACTCAATTTCCGATAAAAAAAACCAGCATATCCATAATTCCATACGAATATCATAAATGAGAAAGTAACTTTGTCTGTCTCTCTGTTATCTTTTCACGCCCTGATTTGATGGGACATAGGATACTTTTATTAGTACAGACGCCAGCAGGTCAACCTACCCGAAACTGTCAGATTTTCCCAATCAACCTTGAACCTAATGCTTCGGCAATAAAGTCGAAAATCTATTAAAGAAATGTGATAGATTGTAGTAGCTTGATGTGCTGGCGTCTGTACATTCTCGAGGGAAGTCGTGGGCAAAAGCTAGTTCGTGAATAAAGTAGGTAAGTAGATAACTACCTACTAAGAAAAACTTTTAGCAAAAAATAAAACCGATTTCCAAAACAAAACACTACAAAGTGAGAAATAACTTTAATTTCGCTAGTCGGTGTCTTTGGTTTCGTATTTTCCTTTTTTGCCACCGACTTCCGAATTCCGAAATTAAAGTTATTTTTCACTTTGTAGTGTTTCGTTTTGGAAGTCGGTTTTATTTTTTGCTAAAATGTTTTTATTTTTCAATTTTTAGTTGTGATACCTACCCGACACAAATTCGAATACCACTACCTGCTATGTAAATAACAATGACAGGAAGTTATTAAAACATCATCCACATAATACTAAGTGGGAAAAATACGCATTACTGAAGATAACTCAAAAACTACCCAAGCAAAGTTAATAAAATTTACCTAGGAAGTATCAAACAAAAAAAAAACAAAAAGAATCCAAATTGGTCCATCCGTCTTTGAGTAATCGCGTAACAAACATAAAAAAAACATACAGTCGAATTGAGAACATGGAGGATGTTCTCAATTCGACTGTATGTTTTTTGAAGTCGGTTAAAAAGAAATTTAAATAGTTAAAAATATAGGTTCTCAATTCGTCACGTCGAATTTTATTATCTAAACTTTTAAGTATTTAGACCGAGAAAGAGTGTCATGTTTTTAAAGAAAAGGTACCTTTGAATGAGCAGTAAAAGGAGACAACTCCTCGTAACAATAACATTATTCTCTTTTAAAAACACTAAAAACTTTCTGCTCCAAAAAAAAAAAAAAAAATTCATACCTAAGTATTAAGTTCATTTGGTTAGTAAAGAGATGACTTAGAAACTACAATACAGGTTGCAATGCAGGTTTCGTAAATATACGAAGAAAAAAAAAAGTCTATAGGTACTAGTGTAATTAAGCCTAAGAGCATTTGATAGCCCAATTCTTCTCTAGGCTATACAACATCACGCAAGGATCCTAACGAGCCGATCAAAAACAAAAACACAGAAAGAACGCTAGGCAAAAACGTGCGGGCAGGCGATGCGATGCGATGCAGTGGGTCGGTTGAAGAAGCTAGTAATATAATAAAGCTGAAGTGTATGTTTGTTGGTTTGAACGCGCTTATCTCTAGAACTGCCAGTCGGATTTTATTTTGATTTTAACATTTGATAGCCCAATTCTTGAGGAAGGCTATAGGCTCGTCATCACGCTAGGACCCTTAACTGCCGATAAAAAAGAAAAAAAAAACGCGAAAACAGACAAAGTAGACGCACTTGTGTATAATAAAACGAAAGTTGAACCATATTGTGAAAACTACAAACCGGTAACCTAACAAATCAGCTGATGCGTTACAACTTCTTTCTATATTCTATAGGCTCGTCGGAGGAGCTCGTGGCCAAATAATAACAGCCGCAAGGGTCGATCCATCAGGTTAAACTACGCTTGCCGGGGTTGGTCCGTAGATGGGTGACCATCTGTACATACCGAGACTCCTCCGTGCCTCGGAAAGCACGTTAAGCCGTTGGTCCCGGCTGTCATTCGTGGATCTTTGGCAGTCGTTACGGGTCGTCAGAAGCCCGAAAGTCTGACCACCAGTCTTACCAAGGGGTATCGTATTACCCAATAACTTGGTTGTGGAGGTCAGATAGGCAGTCGCTCCATGTAAAATACTGGTATTCAGCTGCATCCGGTTAGACTGGAAGCCGACCCCAACATAGTTGGGAAAAGGCTAGGCAGATTGATTGATTCTATAGGTTCGTCATCACGCTAGGACCCTTAGGTGCCGTTAAAAAAAAAACAGAAAGAACGCAAAGCGAAAACTGACGAAGTAGACGCACTTGTGTATAATAAAATGAAAGTTGAACCATATTGTGGAAACTACAAACCGGTAACCTAACAAATCAGCTGATGCGTTACAATTTCTTTTACAAAACACACAACACAAAAAAAAAACCAACATTTATAACTGAAAATACAAAAAAAAAAGACCAAAAAACACTTACATTTTCTATTATACAATGTAAATATAAAGTTTTGTGTAATAATTTTCACTTGCACATTTATTTGGTCGCGTGAAACGTCACAAGTCGGTTTAACACGCGTGGTGTTCGCGATGGCGTGGCGTATACTGGCGCAAGTAGGGATATGTGGCCAACTGGCCACCGTGCGCCACTCAGTGCCATGTGCTATGCTTGGTAGGTATGTTAGCGTGCCCTGAGACCGGTCTTAGGGCATAACTCTTTCCGGTAGCTGTGCTGTTCCGCAGATGTTTCAGTTTTGTCTTTTTAAGTCGGGTCTATTTTGCAAAAAAATATTTTAGGTTTTCTGAAGATGTCTTCATTATCTGCAATTAAAGGTTTTGTAAATTGATTTGGTAAGTAATTGGTATGTCTAGCTTTAGTTACATGTAATTGACAAATATTTTCACAAAAAATTAAAATAAACTATTTATGTATTTCAGCGATACGGACTTTTTTGATGCCCTCTGATTATTTCATTTCCCCTCCTTTTTTATATAGGTACTGGTATGTAAATATATCCAAAAACAAAAATATTTCATGCATGAACTTAATGAGTTCTTTAGATAATACATAGGTATTTCACTAGAGAAAAAAACTGAGTCAATAATTCAACAATGGACGAACAAGTTCAACACAGACATTATTATTTATCAGCAATTTGAGTCGTATCGTTATGTCGAATTGTTACTTAATTCTAAACACAAAAATGACCGTTATCTTTCTTCATTAACAATGTAAATTAAGTACATACCTAGGTATTTAAATACTTACCTAACTTATTTATTTCAAATAAAGTCTACAATTTATACAGAGTAGGCAACCTTTTAAGGGGTCATTGTACTGATCATTATGAACAACTGTTACTATGGGCACAGTCTTTTTATACTGTGCTATGGGACCAAACATGAAATCGCGAAAAAAAATCAGCTGTTCCCTACATTTTGACGAATTATGCGAACACAAATGTACTGAACAGAAGTTTTTTTTTTCGCAATTTCAGGTTTGTCCTATAGTAAAAGTTGTTCGTAATGATGAGTACAATGACCCCTTAAAATGTTGCCACTGTTTACACTTACACCCTGTATTTTTAGTAGATAAATGTATTTCACTTTGTAAATAAATACGACGTACTGTATAATTATCTTCAGCAATATAATTCAGAGAGATGATCGCTTCCTGAAACTATATAGGTACCTACTTGCCTATTTGCTTAAAAGCCAGGCCTTTCCAATTATGAAACAATTTTGCTTGCAAATGTTTGGTGCCGTTCCGACTTTCTATTGTTTTACGAGAACAAAAGACCATAGGGGCACGGTTTCTTCAATGAACCAGTGTATACAAAAAGCCACTTTAAGGTTTAATGGCGGTCGGTTGAGAGTACCTAGCTGTGGGAGTAAGGAGTTAGCAAACAGTTACCATTAGAGGATACTCGTAGCATCAAATGCTATTATATTGCCGCTAGTGGTAGAGAACGATGGCCGTATTTTATTCCTAGGCAATACCCGAAAATATTAAAACTTTCCTAAGTATTTCAGCCTGTAATTTCAGTCGTTTCTAGCTTGGGATTAGTCTACGAAACTCGACACCCTAATTGCATAACACACTATCAATCGGAGTCTGAATCATTTCGAAGCAAATTGCTAATCCATTGCTTCATATGTTTGAAAAATTTATCGCCTCAATACCGTAAATAAAACAATGAATATTGTTGAACTGTCAAAATGAAACAGATTTCGATTGATAGTTGGTTAAGCAATTGCCCCGCTGGTTTGCCCTATAGGTTTTCAGTCCGAAATTGTGAAATTCCGATACCTAAAAATCACAAAAATACCGGTTTTTTAGAGGCCTTTGAAAAGCGTGAATATAACGGCGTGAAATTTTCAGGAGGTCGTCGTAATATATTATATAAATTATATTTGGTAAGAAGATAGGGGAGATATATCGCATGAGATGACTTCTGTAGTAAAATATACGCGCAGCGCTTTTTTTTTTTGTGTATGGCATCTCGTAGTTGACCTAGAGAGGCCGTGACTACTTAACCGGACTATCCTGTGGCTGCCTTAAGATAACTCAAAGCCTCCAGCCAGGGGCATAAAACTTACAGACTAAGCGACTACACGCTAAGGGCTCCCCCTGTGGGGAACGGGCCTCGGCTTAGGGCGTCGCTGGGGGGAGGACAGCAAGATGGGACAGGCTGGATCAGATTGGAATGATTATTATTGTCAGGGCAGTTTAAAGCTACTGGCTCAGCTATGCCACCAGCTGGCACTTCATACCCGAGCAAGGGACGGGGGGGGGGGGGGGGGGGGGGGGAGACGCGCAGCGCGTCAGTCTTTTGTTTTTGATGTGTTTTTGATGTGTAACATTGTTCCTATCACTTTCCTGCAATCTGTGGGAGTGATTTAGTAAAAAGGGACGGAAGTGTGTAACAGGAAGCCCGGGAAGCGCGCGCCGTTTGATTTGACCAATGAGCGCTCGCGGTGCTAGATTTGGCTGTCAGTTGGTACCAACCCAAACATATGTCAGATGTTACACATCATATGTACTGACTGACTACTGTAAGGCTCGCTCGTTTCTTTTTTTTGTCTTTTTCTAGCTTAGTTTACCAATGAGTGGCAAAGGAAACCTCTTTTTACTGATGTTGATAATAATGATTGCCTTTATATAACATCGCGCTTGATTTCCCTGATGGGGTAGGCAGAGGTACATCCGTGTGTTAAAGAAAAGACATTGCTCTGCGTCCATACATTGTTGGCCCTGGAGCCAAGAGCATCGGATAATTATGTATTGTATTCTCTATCATTTGGAGACTCCTAGAAGATCTTGTTTTTATAGCGGACTAGCTGCAGAAAAGATATATTTCAAAAAAAGTATCAGATTTTGAGGTTATAATCTAACCATAACAACGAATATTAAATGTAGGTACCTACCATGATTTTTCATAGCTCTGAGTAATTTTTAAGAAACTGAAAAGTAATATCATAATACCTACCTAGATAATTAAGTACCTATGCAGTTATTTTTCTAAAAAATGGATGCAAGTGCAAAATTAATATACATTAAACTAATCAACATAGGTAGGTAACTGAATTCGTAGCATTCGTTTTGGAATGAGATGAGTAGAAACAGCGTCCCTATGCCTGAACGGTGTGCATAGGATACCAGCTTTACCAATTAGATGGTAATAAGTGATTTTTTAAAACCTAGTCCTACAATATTTATATTTGAATAAGAAATAAAACACAGATTTTAATTTCACGTTTATTGTTCTTCGTCTAAATTACGAACTAAAATAGTGTCTAAAAACTGTGCAGGGGGGTTGACATTATTTTGACAATGACACGTTCACCGGCAAAACTAGGGATGTAATACGACACCATTAATCGATTTTTCGATTATGATTTACTGTGGTCTTAAATTATTACAGTCTGTTACATCTACTTTGTCATATAAACATTACAAGTATGTATGACAATGGTTTATTTTATATATAACAACACTCTTCTATACTGGTAATAATAATATATAATAACATCTGTATCTAGTTTGCAATATTGTTTTTTAAATAAAACATTAGGTAATTGTGATGTGTTTAGTAAAAATAAGTATTTTTTTCGTTTAATGAACCGCAAAAGGAGCGTTATTTTTGTATTAATTGTAGTAAATAATGAATTAGTTTGAATGATTGTATAGAAATAAAGAAGTTTTGATTATTGTATAATATTATTCTTACTACCTATTTAAATTGGAGTATGACTGCATTCATAAAGTATTTTATTAGGTTTTTAAAACTACACTTTAGAAAAAAAAACACAATCGATCGATTATAATTGATCGGACATCCCTATTTCACTTTTGACACGACATAGGTGAAGATGGCGATGTAATGTTATCAGTCGCATTAAATTCTATTAAAAATACATTTTGGAATACAGCTAGTCCGTGATACAGAAGTATTTGCAACTTATATAATAAAATAGGCGATTAATTATCGTATATTCTCAAACTCTTCATTGCACAGGGCCATTTTGAACATTGTCTTTTACAATATTTCTCAAAAGAACATACAGAATTCATATGAGAAACTAAACAATACATAACTGTCGTTCGATCTATCGAGTGCATACAGTGAGTAATGATTTATTATTGTTGGTTAGACTTGATGTTGGCCTGTGGCTAAGTAATAACAGCCGCACGGGTCGATCGATCAGGTTAAGCTGCGCTTGCCGCGGTTGGTCCGTGGATGGGTGACCATCTTTACCTACATACCAAGATCCTTCCGTGCCTCAGCAAGCACGTTAAACCGTTTGTCCCGGCTGTCATTCGTGGATCTTTGACAGTCGTTACAGGTCGTCAGAAGTCCGAAAGTCTGACAACCAGTCTTACCCAGGGATATTGTATTACCCAGTTACTGGGTTGTGGAGGTCAGGTAGGCAGCCGATCCATGTAAAATACTAGTATTTAGCTGCATGCGGTTAGACTTGAAGCTGATCCCAAAACAGTTGGGAAAAGGCTAAGCAAATAATGGTTAGCCTATCGCCATCAATCGTTCACAAATCTAGAGCTTAGGCTGCTATAGAGAAATTCCAGACACTAGACCAACGAGGCGCAATTATTTGGCAATAATTAATTCAAGGTCAGTCGGTAAGGTACGTCTTTATGTAATCCAATCCTTAAGGCCAGTACACATGATACAATTGTCGCTAATTGATCGACAACACGTCAACGATTAGAGCGTCATTGCTCAAATGCTCATGACTACCAACGATTAATTATTCATCCTCGTGTTTTCGGTATTAATAGCCATCAGGAATTAGAAGGAGTAGCCATGAAGGGCTCGTGGCAACTGTTCAAATCGATTTGCGTGGTTTAAACTTATAACGGCTTACGATAAGATAGAAATGATCATCGAACTATCGGCAAACGCGACCGTTTCTGGTTTCATTCGCTATTTCTTCATTCTTATTCCATTATTATACTTATCATCACATTCATCACGTGCCTGGCTCTTCTAAACATGTTGGGGTCGGCTACTAGCCTAACCGAATGCAGCTGAATACTAGTATTAAGAGTGACTGCCAATCATAACCCAGTTACTGGGTAACACAATACTCCGTGGTAAAATCAAAATAAAAATCAAAAGTCATTTATTCAAACTAGGCTGAGAATCAGCACTTTTCGAATGTCAAAATTATATAAGACAGTCCCCCAAAACGCCCGCCCTTCACCACTTCCTAGTGCTTTAGCTGGGGAGAAGAAGTGGCGCAACAAACTCCTCAGCAGCACAGCTGTCTGTTCAGTTAAAAACATTGATTGTATACAACACTGCGCATAATAATTTAGGTATGTACAGACGCCAGCACATCAAGCTACTACAATGTGTCAGATTTCTTTAATATATTTTCGACTTTATTGCTAAAGCATTAGGTTCAATGTTTGGAAATCAAATTGGGAAAATCTGACAGTTTCGGGTAGGTTGACCTGCTGGCGTCTGTACATACGCAACACAAAACAATAAATTAGGTAAATTAAATTATTTGCTCTAAGTCAGCTAGCACACGCCAATGGCGCCAATTCTCTTATTCACAAACTAAACTAAATTTAAGTTCAGTGCATTTTTTTCTTTCTATTTCATTAAGAAAAGGACAGAAAATAAATATTAGTTTAGTTCTGTCACATTAGTCGGCGCCTGACGTAAATTGACGTATTTTTAGTAGCAATTTTTTTAGTCACGTCTAAACTTGTCTATGGAGTATCTTAATTTGACAGGACTAAACTAATACTTATTTATCGTCTGTCTTTTTCTTAATGAAATAGAAAGAAAAATATGCACTGAACACAAATTTAGTTTAGTTTGTGAACATGGAAATCAGCGCCAATATACGAGACACAATACTTAGAAGTTTTATAATTTTATTGGTATGACGTCTATGGTCGTTTAGCGCCCGAGAATGCGATAAGCATATCGTCTGTGTCAATTTAACCTTTAGTTAAATCATTATTGTTTTAAACACAAACTCGTACATCTACCAGAGATCGTGAGTTGCTATTGCAAAACATTCTGACTAAGTAGGTACGTGAGTTAATAGTTTCGCAACGTTGCTTTGCATTGCGGAGTTGCAACAACCACTGGTGGTCACGTGACTTGATGTTTGTACTTATACATATTTAGGTAGATAATGTGGTATTGTCTTTTCCAAAAGTATCTTAAGAAAAAGTAAGGCTGCCATCAGACGGACTGCATAGCAACAACCGCACATCATGCGGTCGGCAGCCAACCGCGTGAACTGCACAAAATCAATCTGCCTAGCCCTTTCCCAACTATGTTGGGGTCGGCTTCCAGTCTAACCAGATGCAGCTGAATACCAGTATTTCACATGGAGCGACTGCCTATCTGACCTCCACAACCCAGTTACTGGGTAATACGATACCCCTTGGTGAGACTGGTTGTCAGACTTTCGGGCTTCTGACGTCTAACGACTGTCAAAGATCCTCGAGTGACAGCCGGGACCAACGGCTTAACGTGCTTTCCGAGGCACGGAGGAGTCTCGGTATGAAAAGATGGTCACCCATCCACAGACCAACCCCGGCAAGCGTAGCTTAACCTGATGGATCGATCCGTGCGGCTGTTATTACTTAGCCACGAGCTCCTCTCCGCGTGAACTGCACAGTGGCGCCGATTCCCTTGTTCACAAACTAAACTTAATTTAAGTTCAGTGCATCTTTTTCTTTCTATTTCGTTAAGAAAAGGACAGATGATAAATATTAGTTTACTCCTGTCAAATTAAGATTTTTCATAGACAAGTTTAGACGTGATTAAAAAGTTACCTACTAAAAATACGTCAATTTACGTTAGGCGTTGACTAATTTGACAGGAGTGAACTAATATTTATCGTCTGTCCTTTTCTTAATGAAACAAAAAGAAAAAGATGCACTGAACTTAAATTTAATTTAGTTTGTGAACAAGGCAATCGGCGCCACCAACTGTGTGCGGTTAGCGATCAACCGCCTGTTGATCGCTAACCTAAGTTGAAGTCACGACGTACGAAATCAAACGTACAATGCAGCATGCAGTTGAATATATCGACTGCGCGCGGTTGCTGCTGTGCAGTCCGTCTGTTGGCAACCTAAACCAAATGATTAGACAACTTACATCATCATTCTCCTGTCCTTATCCCAACTTATTTGTTGTCGGCGCAACATGTCTTTTTCTTCCATACTTCTCTATTAGTCGTCATCTCGGTAGTCACTCCCTTTCTAGCCACACAGTCCATCCAACGTTTCTATGGTCTTCCTCTACTCGTATAGTCATCCACATTCATGCACAATACTTTCTTGACAACATTTTCCTCATTCCTCTACATCACATGCCCATACCATGACAACCGATTTCCACACAACTTTTCAGTCACCGGTGTCACTTTCAAACTTCCTCTTACATACTCATTTCTTATTCTATCCATTCGCGTAACATCACACATCACTCTTAGCATTCTCATCTCAACTGCATGCAATTGTACCAAATTTCAACTTAATCGGTCTATTCAATTCAGAGCGAATTGGCTGTGACAGATGGACAGACAGACAGACACACGAATGATCCTATAAGGGTTACGTTTTTTCTTTTGAGGTACGGAACCCTAATTATGTGAATATTTAACGCACTGCTCAGTCACACAAGGTCACCAGCACTTGCCGTCACCTTAAATCACCTTACAGATGTTTTCATCTGACATACGAGTAATTAAGGTTAATTTTGTAAGCTCAATTTTTGTCGATAATTTCTCAATTACAACTTAATAATGTTATTCAAATAATAATTCTTGGAAATAGTGGTGAGATTTAAAGTTGACGCCTTCTACGTAGGTACATATGAATGCGTTTCTACTCATTCCTAACTCCCTTTAGTGAATGATTGCGTGAGAACTTAATCTGAACAAAATTTGTTTACACTTTTCTCTGATACTTTTGGAACAGACTATAGATGTTTCTGTAGGTATGTCATTCACAAGTAAGGTTGGTCTTTTACAAGCTTTTATTTATGTTGCAATGTTTGTTTGTTGAGGGCGAATCTTGCAAGCTGAATTAAAACCACTTCCTTTTATCCTACAGAGTTGACATTTTACATGTTGGTTCAGTTCTGATGACAGTGCATTTTTATGATAAGCTTGACCTGATTCTACTCTCAGGATTGGCTCCAGATAAAGAAACTCCTCAACTGTCAGGAGTACAGACACGAAATTTTATATACTTACGCTTTAATTATGATAGTCTGTTTAAAAGTCCACTATGACATGGCTGCTGCACCCAGGATTGGCTCCAGACGAGGGAACTCTTTAGCCATTTACAGTACAGACCCAAAACTGTATATACACTTTAATTATGATAGTCCGTTCTAAAGTCCTCTATGGCCTGGCTGCTGCACCCAGGATTGTCTCCAGACGAGGGAACTCCTCAATGGTCAACAGTTCAGACTCTTTTTTTTTAACTTTCTGTCTGCTTGACAAGATTTTGACATATCAGCTGACTGGATGGGATGATGGGATGTCACGAATTGTGTCATGAAATTCCATTGTAAAATTCCGGAATTTACATCAACTTTCGGCATTCGATTTGTTTAACAATAATATGATATATAGCGGCTATTTTAATTTTGTGGCAAGTATCTTTAATTTTATTCACTAAGGATATAAAGCAGTGTCTTATGTCACGGGAGCTATTTTGAATCCGAAGACCCCCGAGAAGGTCTCAACTCAAGGACTCAACTTTTCGCACCTACTGTAAGGTAACAAAGCGGTTGATAGTGTGATACTCAATTATAATAATAATATAATAATATTAATAATATCCTGGGACATTTTTCACACACGGTCATCTGATCAATTGCCCCGGTGTGGTCGACCGAGCTCTGCTCGGGTGAATATAGAGAAAAAAAAATCCCAGAGGAGAGATCTAGCTAGATTGCAACTTTCATCGAAATCGAGAACGTGATTACAAATTTAAATATACAGACCATGACACATTCGAAACCATGAGGAATAACGAAAAGTACTCAAAGGAGTCTCGGGCTTGATTTTGATGAAAACTGCAAACTAGCTGTCTAAGGATATTTCATCAAAATGTATGTGGAATAAGTAATAAAAAAACTGAGCTTGAATTATACATAACAACCACGGGTAGTCAGCAGTTTGACTACCTGTGTATTACAGAACATTTCTTAAATCTGCCATCTGCTCATGTATTTAACTTTTCCAATTATAATTTAGTTTCATACAACACTAGGACGAACAAAAAAAGGGGAGGTAGTCTTATTTTAGCACATGTAGACAAAGACAGGGAAAATATTGACAGTGTTAAAAAATGTATAGAACAGATAGTTTTGAAATATGTGGAGTGAAAGACCTTGAAACAGGGTTAAATCTTTGTTGTTGCTACAGAAGTCCTTATGACAAAAATTTTGAAAGTTTTATAACAAGTTTGGAAAAACTGTTAGAACATTTTATTAACAAGAAGTGCATTATATGTGGTGACTTTAATATTGACGTACTGTTTGACAGTAAGAAACATACTGAATTTTTAACCATATTGACATGTTATAATTTTCGATACCTCATAAATACTCCAACTTTTATACGGAACAATGCATATTCGTGTTTAGACAACATAATAAGAAATCTCGCTGATGACGACATAGATCAGTGTTTTGTTGATCACAATGGCTTGGCAGATGGTCATGGCGGACTTTTCTGCAATGTAGTTCTTGAAAAAATCAATAAGAAATCGAAAATCTGTGATAGTAGTGTAATAATAAAAAAAAGGATATTTAATGACAAAAATAGTATTGCATTCAAGAAAATAATTAGAAATAAAGATTGGACTAATATGGGAATAAACAGTTTTATAAACGGTCTCGGTAAAGCTTTCCACGATTGTTACCCGAAGAAATCAATAATCAAGCCATATAAAAACACATCAATACAGTGGATTACTAAAGGGGTTAAAGTTTCAAGTAAGATGAAAAGAGTACTATGCTCAGGTACAGTAAATGATGCTAGCCTTAAAAAGTATAAAAACAACTACATTCGAATTTACAGAAGAGTTATTCAGCAAACCAAAAGAATGGCCATGATAAAGCATTTAAATACCGCAACAAACATTACAAAACAGACGTGGAAACTTGTTAATGAATGCAAAAAGAAAACAACAAATAGGCAATGTAGAAATTTAATCATAAAAGTGAATAATGAAGTGATAACTGACCCCCAGCAGTTCGCAAATCATTTCATTGACAGTTTTGTGTTCAAATCGTCACTCTCTAGCAATGAAAAGGAGAGAGCAATGACTTTTCTATTGGAAAGTACAAAAAGAGTCGAAAGTGATTTAACTTTCTATACCACCACACCATCCGAAATCAAGAAGATTATTAGTACAATGGCCAATAAAAAATCTTGTGGTTTTGATGACTTACCGATATCGATTTTAAAGGAGAATATAGACACTTTGGCATCCCCTCTTTCTGACTTTTTTAATAAATGTTTTGAAGAGTCGGTCTTTCCAGACCAGTTGAAATTGGCTAAAGTAGTTCCAATTTTCAAAAAAGGTATTAAGTCTAATCCGAAAAATTACCGACCAATATCACTTTTGCCAACCTTATCAAAAGTATTTAAAAAAATAATTAAAAATAGGCTAATGGTACATTTAAACGCAAACAAAATAATTAATTTAAGATAATTTGGGTATCAAACGGGCGTCGGTTGCCCAGATGCAATAAACACTCTTATAGATGACATAATTAATAAATTAAATGACAAAATGAAGGTGGCAGGGCTATTCATCGACCTCAGTTCCGCTTTTGATACGATTGATTACGAATTGCTACTAAGTAAGCTTGAATACTATGGTGTCAGAGGCAAGTCCTTAGAACTTTTAAGATCGTACTTACAAAATAGGCGAATGTTTGTCGAAATAAAAAACACCGATGAAAGAAATCATGAAGTCATTTATACCTCGAAAATCACAAATATAAAACGTGGTGTGCCCCAAGGCTCAATTTTAGGACCAACACTATTTATTCTATTTACAAACGACTTGCTTAACTTTATGCATTACGTACAGCCTGATGTAAAACTTGTTGTTTTTGCAGATGATACAAATATAATAATTGGGGCGAATGACTTAAAAGAACTGACCAAAAATGTAAATAAAAGCCTACAATATCTCTGCGATTGGTTTACAGCCAATAACCTGTTACTAAATACAAGTAAGACTAACATCATTTTATTTAAAACTACTACTCGCCATAATGACAATTTAGATGTACATATCAAAGGAGACAAGATTGAATTAGTAGACAAAGTCAAATTTTTAGGCATTAACATAGATATGTATTTAAATTGGAAACAGGAGCTAGCTGCTATTGACTCTTCAATTTCATCAGCATGCTATGCACTCAGGAGCCTTAGAGATATGTTGGATCTTAAGCAACTGAAGACTATATATTACGCGCTGGTAGAATCTAGATTAAGATACAGTATAATGCTTTGGGGAAACAGCTATAGTTATAATTGTCAAAAAGCGTTTATTTTACAGAAACGTGCAATAAGGACTATAGTAAGGATATCACAAAGAGACTCGTGTAGAGAGCACTTTAAAGTATTAGTCATCCTAACAGTGCCAAGTTTATATATATTAATAATCCTAAGTCACTTTGCTAAGTATCTTCATGAGTATGAATCTCAAGAAGAACGTAAGGTAAGAGAAAGTACAAGACGGAAGGATTTTAAACACAAAATGGTACCAAATCTTAACATAGCTAAGCATTGTTCCAGATACCAAGCAGTGGAGTTATTTAATAGGTTACCCACTAATTTAAAATTATTAGTATATAGCTCTCACTCTTTTAAAAATGAATTAAAAGCCTTCTAGTTCTTGTTAGAAAAATGTTTATACTCGGTCTCAGAGTTTATGTCAAACGATAAAATATAATTCAATCTATAAATTAGTTTTTTTTTTTTAATGTACACTACTCTACTATTTTGACCTAGATTTTGACATTATACTTACGATTGATTTGACATTGTATTTATTTTTTGATATAGTTTGAATTATTTGACTACTTACTATTTTACTTTTCAATTTAATTTTAATTGGGCTTGCAAATGTATTGTTCTTACATGTAATAACTTAACTTTATTTAATTATTTAATATGTAATGTTCAACACAATGTAATATTGTTTATTGAATAAATGAAATGAAATTTGGTAGTATAGGACAAATGCTTTGAATTTGAGTTTACCACCTTTCTTCTTATCTCAAACTGAAAGGTGTTTAAGACAATCATTTATTTATAAGCGGTATCTTTCATGGATATATTAATTAATGATTGTCATTATAAACCTTTCAGTTTATTGTAACATAGATAATTCGAAACGTGGAAGATAGATAAGTAAAGTGCCTGAGATAAGTTTGTCTGAAGAAGGAGGTTATCTCGACAACCACTCACCGGAATAAGATAATTATGATTCCGTACTTAAAGAGAATGTAATAAATAATAATAATAACTCTTTAATTCAGATTACAGGAACCATAATGTGTTAGTATTGCCTTAACCTACTGCCTTAACTGCTCCATGTAAAATACTGGTATTCAGGTTTTTTCAGTATCTCTGACATTCGTACGATCACTTTTATAAAGAAGGGGTAGGAATTTGTTCTAGGGAGACGTTATCGAGACGGGCCCTTTCGGCCAATGTAAGCGCGTTGGTTTTAAAAAATAATAATAAGAAAAGTCTTTAAAATACATTAGTCTAACCTGAGCTAGACCACCACGTCTTAAAAAGCAGTATTATTTTAATCTTACTTGAGTGTGGGAAAGAGATGGAGCTAGAAGTCCTGTATAGCTCCATCTCTTTTGGTGGTTGGCCCCCTCAGCTTATTATTTATCAGCCTAGATCCCGAGAAAAGTAAGAATCCCATTCGGGGATCTTTACAGTACCTCCCTGTGTAAGTTTGTTCAAGTATTTTGTATTTGTGTTGTCTGTTCTTACAAACACTCGTGAAGAAGAAAGTGAAACGTTTACTTTTGAAGACGACTCCATGCGGGCGGGTCACTGTGATTGTCACACTCATGTTACGTCACGTTTTGGAGATACCTACAATGAATAATACGCTACCGAACTTGGAGAACTTACTCAAAAGGTAATAAAGGAAAAAAGAAGAAGTGAAGTGAGGAAAAGAGGAAGTGGTGGGTAGGTAAAGGAACTGGCAATGACGATAAATATTCAGTGGGTCTAAACAAAGTAACATTCGATTAGCGATGACGCTAGTTGAAAAGCCAATAACATGTATGGGGTTTAGCTATCGAAATGTCACGTGATCATGTCAATGTCACTTTGAAGCAATAGCGATTGTAGAATTTATAGAATCGCTCCGAAGTAGTCTGTGCTCCGAAGCGAATGCCGTTTGTCTAGGCCCCTCTGCTCATTTACATAATGGTCTGATGCAATTCTTGAATATGAATATAATACGATCATGGACGCATAAAAAGGAACTTTTACTATTATTATAGTATTCGTTTTTTTATAATAATAATAACCCCACCGCTGTATCTCTACGTTGACGTCGTGGTGGGGCTTGCGCGCTCCAAACTTTATGTCTGTGCCGGTAGAGTTTACTTTGCCGGAACGGGTCTAGGATGAGGAGCCAGACCAAGAGAGATACAGAAACCCGCAGGGTAGCATGTGGCGAGCTGATGGGCAGTAGCGACCCCAAGGACCCTATCTCCCGAGAGAAATCTTGTCCTCATCTCTGGCTTGCCTTTATTGGCCGGCTGGAGTGAACACTGACGAGGAACAGAGCTCCCACCTCTTTCTTGCCTTTATTGGCCGGCTTGAGTGGAGATTCGCAAGAGCAAACGTGCTCGGAGGAAGGAAGTATTCCAGTAAGGTGCTGGTAGGGATCTTGACCGTGCTTCCGGGATTGTCCTGATAGCCGTGGAATACCTCTCCACTCCTCAAGCATCTCAGGAAGTGTTGCCCCCTTGTCGCTACGTCACTATGTGCTAGCGGCCGTTTCCGGGGGCCCATTATTGAGTGTGCAAGTCACCCCCTGCCATTTTATCTGTGTATAATATATAACATTGGTCAGGCAGGGGACATAGTTCTTCCATAGTTCAAGTTACCCAATCCACTTTAGCCACCCAGACCCATAGCCTAATATGTTTTGTTTCCACGTACAACAATAGTCCTGTACCAACCGGGGGTTGTCCTTGGGTGCACTTGCATAGTGCATATAGGGATAATCGTCGGTTGGTGCTTCCTCATCATTTAAAATTATCTAAGGGGCCTCTGCGAGTTGGCTTCGGCTCCTCGTACGCCTTCCAAAGGTCCGGGACTCCAGGGTCCCGAGAAATGTAAAAAATAATAATAATAACCATTTTCTTATCAGGCCCATAAAAAAATACACAAAATAACCTAAATAAAATAACGTACCTACAATAAAGTACCTACCTACTAGACCCGGCCACAATAAACATAAATAATTACATATTATATTTTCTTGAATTATTACTAATTTACTCTTCCCTATTTGAATCGGATTCTGTTCACAAATTCATAGGTTTTCATTTTTTTTTGCGCGGAACCCTAGTTATATTTCAAAATAAAAGTAACCTAAGTTATTCTTTATAACATGAGCTATCTGCCAGTGAAAGCCCGTCAAAATCGAGTCCGACTGGACTCGATTTTGACGGTCGTTCGGAGTCGTTTCGGAGACTAGCCGGAACAAACAGACAGACCAAAATTAAAAAAATGATTTTTTTTTTATAATTAATTAAAAGATACCGCTTATAAATGACTGATTGTCTTAAAAACGTTTCAGTTTGAGATAATATAGATAAACTCAAATTCAAAGCAATTATCTTTTATTATTAAATGAGCAATATTTGTATATATACTCGTATCATTCGCATATCATACTGGTATTCAAGACTTAATTCAATCTTGAAAAAAAAATCAACTTGCCTCTCTGATGCAAGAAAATTATAGGCTTTTTACTATTATGTGTTAAGTGTCTTATCTGACGCATTCATCCCTATATCAAAGAAGAGAGAATAGAGGTCAACCAATTTTAGGGTTGACTCCATCAAAAATATGAAGAAAACTTTGACATGTCGAAAGCATTCAAAAACTTTAATGAACATTGTTGGGGACTTCATCTAATGATTAATAATGCACAACAGAATATGGGGCCGCTGGATCAAAAGAGGTCTTCTGAGTCACCCTGTATATTTAAATTTGGAATTACGATCTCGAAAACGGCTCTAACGATTTCGATGAAAGTTGCAATATAGGGGTTTACGGAAAAAGTTATCTCTATATTCACCCGAGCAGAACAGTGCGAACTGTCAAAGAGTCGGTCAATTAGTCAGAAAGTTGACGTTAGTTTATGTGAGTGCACATAAGCACACCTTAATGTTTATTGACTGACACTTAGTGTAGTGTCAGGTCTTCGCGATTCGTTCGTCCCGAGTCGTCTTCTCTTGCAAGGGTCAGACCTCACACTATAATTTTATTTCTGGCGTTAGGTAATTACCTATGCCTATAAGAACAATTGTTCTTCTTGGCATAGGTAGGATAATTCAATGTTTGTCTCAAATTGATAAAATTGGACACTACGGTAGCCCTATTTTATCCAATAGCAGCTGGATGGACACATTAACCAGATGTGCTATTAGCATACAACCTTCGCGGGTTTAAATTGATTATGTATGAGACAAGCATGAATTTAAAAATAGAGCATAGAAAAATATAGACGTCAGATCGGGGGACAAGCCCAATCTATATTACTATACTCTATGGACAAACCGTTGTGCTAGTTATAGAAAATTGTGTTTTTTTATTGAATTCTCCTAAATATACATACCGCTATTAGGTACAGACGCCAGCCTATCAAGCTACTACAATCTGTCAAATTTCTTTAATAGATTTTTAACTTTATCGCTAAAGCATTAGGTTCAAGGTTGATTGGGAAAATTTGACAGTTTCGGGTAGCTTGACCTGTTGGCGTCTGTACCTAACTTGTTCGAATAGCTTTATCCCTCATTAATAAACATCCATCTGATGTTTACAGTCAATTTTTTCTATGCAAAAAAAACCACCGAATTCCAAAAAATAAAAACTACAAAGTGAAAAATAACTTCAATTTCGGAAGTCGGTGACATAAAACTTGTCCAAAGACACCGGCTTCCGAAATTAAAGTCATTTTACACTTTGTAGAGTTTTTTTTGTTTTTGGAAATAGGTGATTTGCTGTATACAAAGTGAACGAAGCTATATGTGCGTAGCTTAGCCGTGGGCCACTGTGGAGAAAGAAACTTGACAGGCCAGTTGGCGTGGTTGGTTAAGATACCACCTATCATGCCGCAGGTCGTTGGTTCGATTCCCATCCAGGGCAAACGTTTGTATGCATGACCATGTCTGTTTGTTCCGAGTCTGGGTGTAATCATATATGTGTATATAAGTATATATTTACAAAAAAAAAAGTAGTGTATGTAGTATATCAGTTATCTGGTTTCCATAGTACAAGCTCTGCTTAGTTTGGGATCAGATGACCGTGTGTGAATAATGTCCCAGGTTTTTTCTTTTGACACTTCTCGGGACCCTGGGAAGTTATTACCCGGACCTGTGGAAGGCGTACGAGGGGCCGAAACCAATTCGCAGAGGCCCCTTAGACAATTTAAATAATGAGGAGATTATTATTATTTATTTTTTACATGTTATTATTATTATTATAAACTGCCTAAAACGGATTCTATAACAACTAACTTCAAATTTTAATATGCTGAAACTGAAAAATAAAAGTGCAACAAGTAACGGTCCTTGAAACATCGCTCAAATTAACTATTGTTTACTTATATAGCCTTTACAAAGTTTTTGTGACATAAGTCGAGTAGGCAATAGCTCATCATTGTGATCAATTCACCGGCTTCAGTTCCGCCGTCGTTGGTGAGGTGAAGATTTCAGGGTGGAACTAGTAACAACAAAAACAGTTAAGTATTTATAGGTGCGTTTTTCTCATCTAAGGAAGAGTTTTTAGACTATCAAAATAAGGAAGAAAAGTATTTCCCACTCAACAATCAACCAATCAACTGAGCCTATCTGTGCGGGGTGCAAGTTTGCAGTTGGATTTGGATTTAAAGAGGTTATTAAATGTTCTTCATGTTGAATGTAAAATGTCTTAAAGTAAAATGTTATGAATGCACCCGCTCCGTTAGATGTCTGGTCACGCACTGATGTTCAAGTATAATGATTGTTGTAAACTGCTGCGTTGGCAGGTGTTCGGTTGCTTAGACCGAACACTATCACATCCCACAGCTGGACTTAGGCCTCTCCCAGCC
This sequence comes from Dicycla oo, assembly GCA_948252095.1. Lineage (NCBI taxonomy): Eukaryota > Metazoa > Arthropoda > Insecta > Lepidoptera > Noctuidae > Dicycla > Dicycla oo. The sequence goes on along the minus strand of OX411736.1, from coordinate 18,084,735 downwards.
TGCGTCACAACACCCTGTCCTCCACCTTACGCATCCAGTCTGTTGCAGCCACCTTTTTAAGGTCGTCAGTCCATCTAGCTGGGGGGCGTCCCACACTACGCTTGCCGGTACGCAGTCTCCACTCCAAGACTCGTCTCCTCCACCGGCCATCGGTCCTTCGACCAAACCTGGATAACCACTGCCACTTCAGCTTGCTGGCTATGGCGGTAACTCCGGTTCTTTTCCAGATAACTTCATTTCTGAACTTATCCTTCAAAGAAACTCTATACAGGCTGATTTTTAAAACATGCGACAAAATTTAAGGGGGTGTTCTACCCATCAATATGAACAACTTTTACTATGGGACCAACTCTGAATTCGCAAAAAAATTTCGACCTTTTTATACAAAATGGTCCAATCGGGTATGTGCTTTTACATGGGAAGGTAATTTTTTTTTTTTGCGAATTCTTAGTTGGTCCCATAGTAAAAGTTGTTCATATTGATGGGTAGAACACCCCCTTAAATTTTGTCGCATGTTTTAAAAATCACCCTGTATACATACATATTTTATTAGTAGGTACTTTCAATCGGCCTCTTGATCATGGGTGCGATGCCCTGTCATTGAGGTTCAATATTTACCGTGAACAATATTTATTCGCAACATATTGTCGTCCCGTCCATACACCGCGGCTGCCCCATTTCAAAACCTAGTAAGAACTTAACACGAAATTTTACATGAGAGCGCAAAAACGTAAAGTGATCACTGAGCAGTGAATGGGGCTTACTAGGTTTCGATGCTTAAATACAGGGTTATTGGTAAAACACCAGCAACCTCTTAAGGGGTCATTGTACTCATTATTATGAACAACTATTACTATGGGACCAAACCAAAAAAAAAATCAGCTGTTCAGTACATTTATGTTCTAATAATTCGTCAAAATGTACTGAACTGCTGATTTTTTTTCGCGATTTCAGGTTTGGTCCCATAGTAAAAGTTGTTCATAATGATGAGTACAATGACCCCTTAAGAGGTTGTTGGTGTTTTACCAATAACCCTGTATATCTGCTTATTTGTGAGTGTTTAACGCTGTGTTTTTGTATTTGGTAGGGACTTACTAGGTTAGCAAGATTATGCAAACAAAAAAAAATCATTTTTGTAATAAGTGTCCCTTACTAGGTCTTGAAATGGGGCAGCCGACCGCAGTTGTCACATTTGACATCCGCGGTACACATCTTTAGTTTGGGACAAAAAAATTTTCGCAAAAATTTTGTGCGCGGTGTCTCTACTCTAGTTTATATTAAACCTCAATGTGCCCCGACGTAATAATAATAATAGCAGCCTATTACTGTCCCACTGTAGGGTAAAGGCTTCTTCTCATTCACAGAAGGCACTAGCATTGATCATCACGCTTGTTGAAGACAGGTTGGCGATTTCAGACTTATCTGTTCCATAGTTGGTACATAAGACACTCCCGGTGAACGGTCTCATCGCCGAATATTTTTCTGCTTACTCTGTTACCTATTGTAGGCTAACGATGCGCGTCATAAAATAACATGACTAACGAATATAAATATATAGTGAACTTATAACTGTGTAGCAGCTATCAACAACCGACAGAGAAATAATCGCCTTCCGCCCTAGAACTGTTACTTACTCTTAACTTAAATAATCGCCTTCCGCCCTGGAACTGTTACTTACTCTTAACTTAAATAATCGCCTTCCGCCCTGGAACTGTTACTTACTCTTAACTTAAATAATCGCCTTCCGCCCTGGAACTGTTACTTACTCTTAACTTAAATAATCGCCTTCCGCCCTGGAACTGTTACTTACTCTTAACTTAAATAATCGCCTTCCGCCCTGGAACTGTTACTTACTCTTAACTTAAATAATCGCCTTCCGCCCGGGAACTGTTACTTACTCTTAACTTAGATAATCGCCTTCCGCCCGGGAACTGTTACTTACTCTTAACTTAGATAATCGCCTTCCGCCCGGGAACTGTTACTTACTCTTAACTTAGATAATCGCCTTCCGCCCGGGAACTGTTACTTACTCTTAACTTGGATAATCGCCTTCCGCCCGGGAACTGTTACTTACTCTTAACTTAGATAATCGCCTTCCGCCCGGGAACTGTTACTTACTCTTAACTTAGATAATCGCCTTCCGCCCGGGAACTGTTACTTACTCTTAACTTAGATAATCGCCTTCCGCCCGGGAACTGTTACTTACTCTTAACTTAGATAATCGCCTTCCGCCCGGGAACTGTTACTTACTCTTAACTTAGATAATCGCCTTCCGCCAGGGAACTGTTACTTACTCTTAACTTAAATAATCGCCTTCCGCCCGGGAACTGTTACTTACTCTTAACTTAGATAATCGCCTTCCGCCCTAGAACTGTTACTTACATTTTGACGAATTATGCTAACATAAATGTAATGAACAGCTGATTCTTTTTCGCGATTTCAGGTTTGGTCCCATAGTAAAAGTTGTTCATAATGATAGTATCCGTTAAGAGGTTGTTGGTGTTTTACCAATAACCCTGTATATATATTTCTTTCTTATTTTCAAAATACTTGGGCTAACATCATCTAAAACTATTCCGAAATTCAAGTTGATAGCATTATTATTTCTTGAGATATCCAGCTGTGACAGACGGACAGACAGACAGACTGAGTCGCACCACAAGGGTTCCTTTTTATTATTTTGGTACGGAACCCTAAAAATACTCAAAATAATATAAACAACAAAAATAAACTAATATAATTATGTCGGAGATGGTTGTCAAATACAATTATTGTGGGTAGTCAACCGAATTTGTTATACTTAATTTGTTTTTTTTTATAATAATTTACTACTAATTATCGTCCAATAAGTCGGAACATAATTTATTGAGTACTCGGTGTAGACACTAATTGATTTTGGCAACTTACTTTGATAATTCTAACCGATATGGTTTTATTCAAAACAATTGATCACATGTTACTTTGATTTTAGAATGATTTACTTTGTGAAATCACCATTATTTATTTACGACAGTTATTTCGTCACGTATTTTCGACAGTTTTTCTTTGATTATTTTATAATGCTAAGTCTTATTAGATTTAGCACATTTTAGTGTTTTGTATCAAGTAACTACGATGACGTAATTCCGTGTGTCTTCGGACAGAGTTGTTGTGGAGGGATTGCAAGGACATCGTCCTTTAAGAAAGCGTGCACTCCGTGTGCTAGGAGTCGATCTTCGGATTCGATTCAATAAAGAACTCCCCTGCTCCCGACAATACTGTCGGTTTACCTGGTACAGCGCTACTGTATATTGACATAGATGTACCTATTGGCTTACTGATAGCGATACACTTTGTATTTGGGTGGCTGCTATACGAACTGTAACCATATTGGTTTGTTCGAATAACTGTGTTCCATTTGTATTGTGTGTTTTTTTAATAGTGTAACTTTGTAATTGTGTTTACCATCTTGTTTATCCCAATAAAATGGGAACTCCAAGCCCTGACGATATATACCTCTGCTCGGCACTCCTGATTCTACATATATGTTAAAAACCTCATTAAACTATTGTATTTAAACTATACACGTAACGTTCTCGGCGTAGTGTTTCGCTGCGCGGTGTCGCGTAACCGTCCTGGGAAACGTCTGAAATGTCGTATACGACACCTTTCGGCCAAAATTTGTAGATGGTGGGTAGGGCTTATTATTCGAAGACTCGAATATTCGGAATATTCGAGTATTCCCCTGTTCTAATATTCGAATACTAAATTTAACTTGTAATAAAAATAAGTAAGAATGAGAAAGACCTAATCTTGGACTGCAAGACAAGGTGGAGCAGTCTTGCTGATATGGTGACCAGATTTTTGGAGCTAAATGATGATATAAAAAAAGACATTCATAGATCTAAAAAATGACACCAAATTTTCAACGCTCAACATAGTGAAAGCGACTGTCGAGGGATATGTGAGAGGAAAGCTAATCTGTTGACTTGTGAAACTGCTCTCAAGTTTATGATTGCAAAATTACATGAGAGGAATACTACTATAAGTGGTCAACTTGCAGGCGGTATGATCTTGCGTATAAAAGAAAGAAGACTGAGAGATCTCGTGGGAACTATGAAATATTTACATAACCCTTCAAAATTCTATCAAGAATTACCTTCTGAGGTTTTTCCAAATCTTTTAACTAATATCATTATAATAATATTTTTGTAATGACAACAGCGTCAACATTAATGACGATGATGAAGACATTTCTCTAATCGAGTTGAGAGAACTAAGAAATAGGGAGATAGAATGTCAGTCAGAATAGCTTTGCAAGAAAGAGCATAAAAGAACAATTGCGTCAAGAGATAGACAATACCCTTAGCAATGTGGCTACTGCATTGACGACTTCGCTATCCAGGATGAATGAGCGTGAGACTGCCGTTCGTGTCTAAATGACTTCTTTTGATGCTGGTGGACCTAAAAACTTGCATTTATTGCAGGCTTATAATTTATTATTGTCTATGCCTCCCACAAGCGTGGAATCAGAAATGGTATTTTCGTCAAGTAGATATATCTGCTCTAACCTAAGGAACAGCTTAAATTATGAATTTTTCGATGCCTTGTGCTTTTTAAGGTCGCACTGAAGAAAATCGTATAAATAGTATTTTTAATCTTTTTTTTAATTCTTGTTTATTAATGCCATTCACTCATTCATTATGTTTCCTACTTACTACTTTAGGATGTTTGAAAAATAAAATTTATTGTAATAAATATGTTTTCATTTCGCAAGGGTAGGGCACACATTAGTAGGTATTATTGTTTATGACCGACTTATAGTATAATTCGCAAACTTCGGAAAATTCGAATAGTTAAATTTGTAGAATTCGAATAGTTAAAATGAACGAATATTGGAAGCCCTAATGGTGGGTTGGAACTCGCACCACGAATGACAAAGTTGATATCGTGGCGCAATTCCAACCGTTCGACCCTCAGAGTCCAGTTGGTCTTTACTCTCATGTACTGCACGACCTCCTCAACTGTCGTGGAGTAATGTAGACGCGATACATACAACTGCGTCGTTGGCACAGCAGGACGCAGCAACATGTTCGCTCCACTGGGCTTCCTCCTTTTCCTTTCCACTTTAGTGAAACCCTCCTCATCAACTCGGCTCGTCCTTGGCAAGGAGCCACGGACCGAAGTCTGGTCAGGTTGAGCACCCACCTTCAGTTTGTCCCCTTTCCCAGTTAGTCGCTTAGGCTGCGACCCATCTGGTTTGCTGCTGGTGACAATTTCAGCGTAGGCACGTTTAGGGGTCGACGTACCCGCGCGTGACGTTTCCGCAGCCGCTGTTGTGGTGCGGGCGACGGAGGCAGCGGGCGGCGCTTGCTCAGCGTTATCGGTAGCCGGTGACGCAATTGTGTTCGCCGATTCAAAACTGTCGATTGATGTGAATTGCGCCCCTCGACGTGTGTTCACCATTGAGGCCTCTGTTGCCCCAAAAAAAACCAACGTTGCGCAATAACGCTATTTCTGCACGTAGCTCAGTATTGCTTTTTCTGAAAAATCCATTCTGGACTGCATCTTGGTCATCTTCGCTTTCAAGGAAGTGATGTCCTTTAGCAGCCGTGTAACGTCGACGTGATCAAACGTGACGGGGGGGTAATCTACTTAGCTCCTTCGCCACGAAATCTGGCACGTCGTCCGGGTCAGTCTTCTTCAACATATTAACACATTCTCTGCTGAATTCTTTATGTAAACGCTTCTTTATGCTACACCCTTACCGACCCTTTTTTTACGATGTTTTCGAAACAATAGAGATGCACAACGAACACACATCGCGCCGCGCCGCACTCGAAGAAAGTTATGAAAACGCGCATGTGTGTCTGCCGCACCGAATGTGTTAATGATATCTTGGAGATTCTTCTCAGTTCCGTCTCTGCGCCGAGAGAGAGATCTGGTCCAGTTTCCCAAGTGACAGGAACAGTAACAGTTTCCCGCAGTTGACTTCGTCCTTCGTCCTTCTTGAAATTGGACTGATATCTGCAGAATGCTCACCTCGTCCATGTAAGTAGTCAATAGCATGGACTGGGAATGCCAGCGACATTGATTATAAGTTGTTTGGAATTTATAGTGGTTACAGGCAGCAGCTATAGCCGCGTACCACGCGAATAAAATTCGTGCCGAGTGCAGGGATAACACGTCCGTGTACGAGCGCGCATCGCACTGCAACCAATACCTACGCGGTCAAAATTTATGGAACAGCTAAGTTTTTAATAACCAACGTAAAGTTTCAACGCAGGGGGCCCAGAATCATGTACTGAATACCTAATTGACGATTAGGTTAGGTTTGTACAATAAAGTAGAATGCCTGTTTCATACCTTGGTGTAAACAGAGATAAACGAACAGTTGTGTCGGCAAATCGTTTGCCGGTGAAACGTTAATTCGGTGAAGCAATCCAAGTGAATGGTTCTGTCGGCGAACCGTTCATCGGAGAAACGCATGTTGGAGAACTGTTTCAGAATCAGAATTCGTGTAGCGCGGCAAACGTCACAAACTGCACCCGACAGTTGCTACTAATGTGTCCTTGGTGTGCGTGCTTGCGCGCACAATACGGAGGCGTTAAATGTGTCGTTTCAAATGTGGCGCCACAATTTTATTGTCGTAGGTATATAATACATGTATTCGTACATCGTGTATTTCTCGTGTGCGGTCAGAAATATTGAACTTACCACCTACAAATATATAAATATTGAAAAATAAATACATAAATATTGAACTTACATCGAGCGAAAAGATGTTTTCACGTCAAAATGCATGAGTTTTGAGTGAAGTTGGTGTATCTGAAGTGGTTTTTGAATGGCACTAGCGGTTGAGGAGGAGCTCGTTGCTGATTAGATATTGTCAGCGCGTTATCAGCATAATAAGCATACAGTGCGGCCCCGCGCCTCTCACTCGGAGCAGTACGGCTGCGGCGGCGACATGGCGCGTCTCTACAACACATACACCGAGAAGCAATGGAAGGCCGTGCTCAGACAAATGTCAGCGCAGCTGGGGTGCGGCGAGCGTGGCGGCTCTAGCGGCGACCGCGACGACGCCTCCTCCACGTGCTCCGAGCGTCTGTACGAGCAGGACATCGCCATCCTCAACCGCTGCTTCGACGACATCGAGAAGTTCATGGCGCGGCTGCAGCACGCGGCGGCGGCGCAGCGTGAGCTGGAGCGGTGCCGGCTGTCGCGTGGGGTCCGGAGGAGCACGAGCAGTGTCGTCGCGAACGCAGGCGAGGGCATTCTGGCGCTGCTCACGCGGCCACCACCCGAACGCGAATTCGTGGACGTGCTGCAGAAATTCAAGCTATCGTTCAACCTGCTGGCGCGGCTGCGAGCACACATCCATGACCCCAACGCGCCCGAGCTCGTGCACTATTTGTTCACGCCACTGGTGCTGATCGTAGACGCAGCGCAGGACGCAGCGGACGGGTTCCTCCCAACGCGCGTCGTGCAGCCGCTGCTCACGCGCGACGCTCTCAACCTATTGACTAACTGCGTCACAAGCAAGGAAACCGAGCTGTGGCACTCGCTGGGTGATGCCTGGCTCATACCAAGGGAACAATGGAAGACGACCGTCCCACCGTACCAGCCCGTGTTCATGGATGGCTGGAGCCCCGACTACCAGGTCGAGGACCAGCCTCTGCGCAGGTCATCCCCACGGCACAACTCGGTGGGGCGTGTCGAACTGGCGGCCGCCGAGCCCGCCACCTACGAGTGCTACGAGCGTGACGAGCCAGACCTCTACGCCGAGCAGTACGCGCCCTACTTCAGAAACATGCGCGGGATGGGGTGCGAGGATTCGGGCAGCGCTGTGTATTCGACTGACTGCGAGCAAGCGTACCATGTCGACGGAGTTGACGACGACCTGGGCGAGCAGTGGGCGCGCGGCCTGACGGCGCGCGGCGGGCGCGTCGTTCGCGTCACGTACCCGCGCATCGCCAACAACGACAAGGAGCTCACCATCGTGTGCGGAGAGTACCTCGAGGTGCTGGACGACTCGCGCACCTGGTGGAAGGTGCGCAACCGGCGCGGCGTGAGCGCGCACGTGCCGCACACCATCGTGGCGCCGGCCGCCTCCAACCCCATCTACACGCACTGCCAGGAGGGAGCAGGCAAACGTGGCTCCGGTGACAGCAGCCACAAGGGCCCGTCGCGTAGTGGCGCTGGGAGCCACGGGGTTCACGGAGGCCATGGGGGCTTGAGGCCCGCGGGAGGCGCGGGGCCGCGGGGTGCGGGCGCGGCTGACTGGGTGCGACTTGGTAAAAAGGGCGAGTTCCGATACTTCTAGCGCGCAGAAAATGCACACACATACACTGCTGTTTATGCAGCGTGTGGGATGACTTAGTGTTGACCTCACACTGATGAGTGATGGCGAGATGTGTTCTGGAGGCTGTACCGCTATCGCACCAGTGTAGTGTAGTATCAATTTTATTAACCTCTCAAATGTCGATGATACACCACTGGTTCTGAAAAAAACCTTTATATAAACCTTTTATGAACGTGAAATCCCATCTTCCAGCGGCGACCGCGGGCTTACAGAAGTTGTGAACCTATGGGGCCCCTTAAGTAGGTATATAGCGGACACTTGAGGGACTTACATGTATATCTTTATATATATATATATACCTATATCGTATATACGTGTGTATGTCACTGAACTCCTCCTATATGGCTGGACCTATTTCGATAAAATTTATTGTGTGTGTTTAAGTGGGTTCCTGGATGGTTTAGATTCACAATTGTACCCGGTAGGTAACGCTGCGATCGAGTTCTAGGAAACAGGACGACGTCCGTCCGGTCAGCTAGTGTTATATATAACTTATTGTTATTAGATTGTGAGTAATCGCACAATATATACGAATAATATATCTTCTTGTTAATATCTAAAGCTAGATACGATGCAAATGAAAAAAATATTTAGTACGTATACTTTCAATACTTTGCGCTGTTGGCGCGAGCGGAGCGGGCGCCTACGCGCGTGTGGCGCGGGCAGAGTTCGCGCCTACGCGCGTGTGGCGCGGATGGGGCGCCCGCCCGGCCCCTCCCTCGGCCTCGTTTAGATAATAATTTGTACTTACTTTACTAATAAAATTCATATTATTTTTAACGTACTTTATTGACCTGCACCCGTACACATCAACTGAATACAACTTTCCATAAAAATAAGTTAGGTATTTTAAATTATCTTAACATAATTATTTTTCTCGACTTTTTTATTTTTTAGCTCTATTTAATTATTTCAAGAAATTATTTCAATTACAAAAGTATAATTAAATAGCTTTTAATTTTGTACAAAATTGATTATCAAAAATCTGTACAAGGTTAAACTAGTACCTAGGTGTATCCATTTTGCAAGTTCAAATATATCATCATCTGCGCTGGCATCATCATCAGCGCCATCAGGGTCAACTTCATCGACTCCCGATATGCCAGCGTTTGTCGGCACTGATATGCGCTGGTTGTTAGCACTGGTCGGTGCAGGCAGTCTTCCAGAACCGACTCCGATCGGCGTCGCGGTGCAGGCATTCTTCCAGAACCGGCTCCGAATCGACTCCGATCGGCTTCGAGATAGGAACCTCAGACCAAATAAAAAACGAAGAGCGATGTCAAGATAGGAACGGTGGGCGTTTTTCAGCTACGACGGCGACGCGATGAAGACAGTTCGAACAGCACCCTAATTGCGGAATCTGAATCATTTTGAAGCTAATTGCTAACCCATTGCTTCATATGTTCGAAAAATTTGTCTTTTCAACACCGTAAATAACGCAACGTATGTTATTGAACTTTCAAAATGAAACCGATTCCGATTGATAGTGACGCAATTATGGTGCTGAATTGGCAAAAAGTGTGAAAGCTGCCTGCGCCGACTAACGTAGACCGCCAGCGCTTGTCAACGCTGACAAACGCTGGTATTTCGGCGCCGTTTACCAGCTTTCTACGTGAATACACCCTTAGACCTATTTTTTTTTCTTACTTAAACACCTACAACAGATCTTTGGTTAGACATTTTACATAAAATGGCATTGGTGCCGATTCTCTTGTTCAATAACTAAACTAAAATTAGAGAATCACTATCTTTTACCGACAGGCAGCGCGAGAAAATAGCTATGAACTAAGTTACAGATCGCTGCTTTGCATGAATACCCGCACAAACCAAAAGTTTGAAATTACTGGTTTCTAACACAGCCAAATGCAAAATAGTCCTTATTTCATGGTCAGTAAGACTCAAATTGGCTGTATTATAAACCAGTAATTTCAAAATTTTGGTTTGTGCGGGTATTCATGCAAAGCAGCGAGATGTCAAACTAGTTAACTCCTTGCGCTTCACCGTGTCTTTAGTAGACATGTTTTTACGTGTCGTCTGAATTTGTATGGAAGTATTAGTTCAACTAAATTTGACAGCTCTAATTTAAGTCCGTTTCTTTCTAGTATTATTAGAGAGAAAAGTTAGGAATAGCCTAAATTAATTTTAATTTGTGTACAACAGAATCGGCACCATTACTTGAGTACACTTCTATTTAAAAATTATTAATTAATATCTTAAATATGACTAGGACTCGACTACATTTTTATTCCATTAGGTATTTATAGTAAAAACTATGTTTATCGTAAAACTAAAAACTAGTCGCTATTCAAGACGGTTAATATTAAAATGCTTATTTTAAAAATAGATTAAAATTATTCTTAAATACTTTTCTATGTTCCTGATGTTGAATAAATTAGTAAGCACATGTCATAGAATGGAAAGTCATTATGCTTATAATTTTAGAGACTCTGATTCGTATCTAAATAATAAATCTTTACTTTATCTAACAAATCCCACAAAGACAACATTTAAAAACGAATAACTTAACAATCGTAGAGAAAACTGAAATGAAAAAAATGTCACGTAACCGAAAAATATCTTAGTCTTAAAATTATTTAACAAAAAAACAATTAAATAGTTTTAAAAATCTGTGTATTGCGTCGATGCGCCAACGCCATCTAGTACGACTGGCCGGTAGTAATCCTTCATCTCGCCCCAACCGCGCGGCGCCACGTTGAAGTTCGGTCCAGAAACTAAAGGCAATCGTGGGCTTTTTGGTGACGCATAGACATCATTCAGCTTTGTAGGTGCCATAGGGACAGGTACATCAATGTTTTGTACAGTAATCGTCGGAGGAGAGATGGGGAACGGCTCCATTTTGGGCCAGTTGCTGGAGTGTTTGAGCGCTGACTTCGGATATGTTTTCTGGTTGCGCAAACTAGATGGCGGGCGGTACGGTGTGTCGTGATTCGCTACAGGCGTCGGCGTGGAGCACGCGTTCGATGTGTTTCGACCTGAAATACAAAGAAAGAAAACAAAAAATATAATTTATTAATTAGACCGCATTCGTCTGGAAATTTTTTGTTTAACCGTGACTAATAAGACACAAAACTAGTAAGTGGTAAGTTACAAAATTACAGGTCACATCACACATGTCATGCATGATCACATCTTCCCAAGTGACGCAACAGTGTCGCCAGTTGAGGTTTAGCACTTTAGTAGGCGCTGATTCGACATGGGATAATGTAACAATCAGGCATTTCTGTTGAGCCAAGTCCATAATAGGTCATCAACTATCCGTGCAGGCGTTGTCATTTACCACGACCAAGGTCGTAGAAGAACATAACAGCTCCCTGAACCATATCAATTAATGTAAACCCGATAAATCTTACATCGCCAGACTTTCAAAACATCACAACAACTCTAGGCACTGTATAATAATTAACATTCTGTATCCTATAAATAATGCTGAAATCCCCGAGGCCGGCCGTCTGGCCGCCGACCAATCTGTCAATATCAGCTGCCGCCATTTATATCTGACGAGCGACATATTATAATAATTGGGTACATGTTTTAATATAACATGGATGGTAACATGATAGACTGACGGTTACATTGAGATTATACAAGGAACGTATTTACGTTTCTCAATCGACGAAAATCGACGAATCGTCGTTGTCGTTCAATGCACAGAACAGGTAAAAAAGGTCTCTTTTATCTGTTCTGTGGTTCAATGTAACCGCGGATTCCATCCCCGGGTAAGGTAAAGTGGTACCTAGTTATTGGGAGAAGTTTCCCGGAAATCTGAATTTGAGCCCTGTTCGTGGCAATAGGCTTGCTTCCTTTAGACGACATTAGACGTCAGAGGTGTAACACATAACCGGAGAAATGTAAGGGTTTACACAGACACACCTTTGCCTGGTGGACATCTGCGTTGCAGGACTTCTGCCATCTGTCAGGATGTCTGACCCCAAATAAATTGCACATATGGCCAAGAGAATGAGTTTGCTCCATAAACGTGAGTGAATTATATTTGTGGTCTTAAAACGTATAGTGCAGCAAGCTAATCAGTTCCGGTGTCTTTGGAGATAACAATATTACTGTGAAAAATTACAGAACTTGTCACTTGGCCCGCTGGGGCCAGATAGGCTTGCTACACTATAAGAGGAGGACAGCATCTTTATTAAAAACAGACACTCCACAAGTCACAGGATACATACCTCGTCCTTCATGCACCCACTTGACGGACCTCTTCTTCCTGTTGACATACATGCTCTGTCCTCTGCTCATGTGGTTGCTGGAGTCGCTCAAAGACTTGGAGATGGCTCTCGCCAGGTCCATCTGCTCCTTCACCGTCGGGTGGACTCCTGGCACGTAGAATGCTGATGAGGCGAATGTTTTCTCTGAAAAAGGAAAATTGCGATTAGCGCCATCTGTTGGGCGACACTTGGACGGAGAAATCGATAAGAGAAAATAGAGAGACTGTCGATTACTCATACATCACACTAGATCGATCAGCTGTAACATGTAATACATTTTTGTTTTATAGTATAACATTGCCTCCAAGCAGGGAAAAAGCCCCCAATGAAATGATAAACAGAAATATGGATAGTAGTAGGTACCTAGTATCATTCTATCTGCTAGGTACGTGGGCCATAAGTACTGAGAGTTTCTGGAAGTGGCCAAACCGCCAAATACAATTAGAAAAAAATAAATAAAAAGAGCAATTACGGAATTCGGAAATGGAGCTCTCTGGGAACACGTTACTTTTTAACTTGAGACTGTCATTTGTTTTTTTTTTATTGTGGCGTTCTGTAGAAAAAATATTATTTACGATTTTCACTGTGGCATAGGTCAACAAGAGAGTTGCCAGAGACTTCAATTGGCATTTGGTGGTTAGGGCCCATGGTGGTGTCGCCACTCTGTGTATTCGTGGTTCGGAGAATTTAGATATGGACGTGATCATCTCCATGAGGATGTACGTGAAGGTCGGCCGGCGACGGCGATTACAGAATCCAAAACTGATTCCGTACGACAACTGATTGAAACTGACAAAAAAATTACTTGTCAGAAAATTCGTACTCATTATGATTAATTCATGTTCATAGGCATTGGAATGAACCAAGTGCAAAACTTTTTGCATGTGCAAGGTTCAGAAGCTTTGCACTCGATAGATATCGCATGATTTAACGGAAGACCAGAAACTGGCTGCGTGTTGAGTGATGCCGTAAAATGATAAAAAAGTATAATGGAGGACAGTCATTGGCTGTCTATAATATCGTGACAGGTGATAAAACCTGGGTGTACTGCTTTATTTTTTAATAAAAAGAACAGCAAACAGTTACATTATAAGAGCTTACAACTAATTTAACAATAAACATTAGTAATAACATAACCCACAACGCTGTCCACAGGTAGACATAAGAGTTTAAAAGGAAAACAAGTGTACCTAATCGCTAGGAGCTAAGGAGTTTTAGTAGCAGTACGTGCGGTAGTTAGTTGTATCATGGTTGCTTTAATAGTCAAGGATTAACAATTAATATAAAATATGAGCTTAGTAAGTTAGATGTTTTTCAGAAAGGGTACACACAGGGGTTTTATTTAATAAAGAGGATCGGATGAGGCTTTTGAATCTAATCATTGTACAATTGAAGATGTCAATATTTTCAAAGGTTCTATTAAATGAGTCAACCATACGGCGGACAGGCGAGCGCTCGCTTTGAACTGGAAAGAAAAAGCCAGTCGGTAGAATGGGTCAATCCTTTTGAAGACTTGCCCACGAAAGTTAAGAAAACTCGAAGCATTGGTAAGAAAATGGTTGCTTCTTTTTTCGGCAAATCAGGACATTCCGCAACAGTGTCGCTTGAAGACTAAAAGACAGTGACTGCAGATTGGTACGTCAACACTTGCTTGCCCAGAGTCTTAGAAAAAGTTCGCGAAAAGCGTCCTCGAACCAATGTCGCCCTTCACCACGATAACGCGTCATCACATTCCGCTAAAGTAACGGAAGCGTATTTGAAGGCTTCAAATGTAGAACTGATGACGCATCCGTCATACAGCGAAGACCTCGCACCTTGCGACTTCCTTTTGTTTCCTTTAGAGGCACACGTTTTACGAGCCCTGAATCGGCGGTGCATGCGTTCCACGAAACCATTGAAGAGGTCCCTAAGGAAGACTGGTCCAACTGCTTTTTCAATGGTTCCAGCGAATGCAAAGATTTATAAATTTTAAGCATATACTTTGAAAAACAATAAATGTATCATACACTGATTTTATTTATCAGAATCAAGAATCTTTCTGTATGGTCTAAGTAACAATCAAACACCACAATCACAATGTACTTTTTGGTGAATAAGGCAAAAGCTGGTTTTGTGACGGTCTTATTATTCAGCATCGAACGTAGATGTAGATTTTCTGTTTGTCTTTAATGACAATAGATGGCGTAAGAAACATTGTCTACGAAGTGTAGTGTAGTATCTATTGTGTGATGTAGTGGGTACCTAACAATAGGCATTAGAATAGGTCACTCTACTATCTGTCTAAGAATACAATCAGTCTGGTGAGTGGGCAGCATTCACCTAAACTATTGTACGGTGATAATAGACGTGAAACTCTTTCTAGTATCTCCGACTGTGAGTTGCGAAATAGAGCTTCGGAATACCTAGTCCTCTTTGACATTGGGAGTGGTGGTGGCCCAATGGTAACGGTCGCGACTTACGAGTTGTAGACTTACGACTTTTTACTAGCGTACTCTGTCCCACTTTTAGGCAAATCCTCCCTCCACTCCTTCCCATCTTTCGCGAGCTTATGGCGTTTTGCTTACGCCAACATGCGCTTTACTTTGTGTAAATTATTTCATCACCACTGTGATGAAATAATTTACAAAACGGTGAAGGAAAACATCGTGAGGAAACCGGCATGTCCTAGAAACCAAAAATTCGAAGACATGTGACATCTACCAACCCGCACTGGGCCCGCGTGGTGGACTACGGCCCGCTCCCTCTCACAGAGAGGAGGTCTGTGTCTCAGCTGTGGGAACATTATAGGCTGATTATCTTAAGAGGCCCCGGCGCATGCGCAGTTCATACAAACGAAATACCAAAATAATTTGAAAATCAAACAACTTTGTCTTTATTCCGATTGGATTACAGACTATTTAGGTTCCCAAACATATATTTTGAAAGGACACTGATTTCATTACGAAATTTCAATACGGAATTTTAAATTCCTATAGAAAACTTATTTTTCTCATATTTTCACTTTTTTTTCAAAAGTGCACCTCACCAATATCAGGGGGTTGCACTCCAATCTCGATTCGGTCCATCACCACCTTGAGACCGAGAAGCCGCACCTGTTTTTCCTAACGGAGACGAAGATAACAACCCCGTCGGACGTGGCGTACCTCAACTACCCGGGGTACTCTCTTGAACACAAGTTCAAGAAGCAAGCTGGGGTCTGTGTGTACGTCCGCGATGACATTTGTTGTCGTCGTCTCCGTTGCTTTGAGAAATCGGGTTTCTCTGCCATATGGCTACTTGTGGATACTGGCGTGGAGAAATCTCTCTACATCGGCATCTACCGATCGCATAGCGGTGACCAGGAGACAACAGCGCTCTTTAATTTCCTCGTGGAGTCGACTGACGTAGCCCAGCAACGGTACCCAACGGCGAAGCTCATTTTTCTGGGGGACTTCAACGCCCATCATAAAGAATGGTTGTTCCCATACCAGAAAACTGACCATGCTGGGTTGGAGGCGCGCAATTTTGCTTTAACGCTAGATCTAACCCAGATGGTGAATGTGGCAACGCGGGTACCGGATGTTGACGGCCATACACCCAATTGCTTGGACCTTCTGCTGGCATCTGATCCGGACAGTCATTCAGTATCGGTCTCAGCCCCGCTGGGAACGTCTGACCACTGTCTGGTGAAATCCATATCAACCTGCTCTCCTCCAGATGAGAGCCCTAGAGGCACGAGGCGAGTATGGCGATACGGGTCAGCAGACTGGGATGAGATGCGGCACTTTTTTGCGTCTTATCCATGGCGGCAAGTGTGCTTTTCCTCGGGTGACCCCTCGCGCTGTGCTGACGCGGTTGCGGACGTGATTCGGCAGGGGATGGAATATTTTATTCCATTCTCCGACATCCCGCTCGGTCACAAATCCCGGCCTTGGTATAATGCAGAATGTGCCCACGCTGAGGCCCGAAAAGAGACTGCCTATCAAGCCTGGGTCAAGGCCCGCGACCGCAAAGTCAGAGCGCGCAGGGTTCGCGCGAAGAAGAGAGCCTTTAATTCTGCCGCCAAGTTCTGCAAGCGGGTTTTGCGTAGGGCACGTTTTGACCATGTCGGACATATCGGGGCCAGGCTGGCTTCGCACCCTCCGGGTAGTAAACAGTTCTGGTCCCTGTCTAAAGCGGTTGAAACGAATTTCTGTCGTCCCACTTTACCTCCTATGATGAAACCGGATGGGTCGCTGGCTCACTCTGCAACTGAGAAGGCAAATTTATTTGCATCTCTCTTCGCAAGCAATTCACGTCTGGACGCTGGCTCAAAGCAACCACCTACTGTACCTCATTGTGACTCCTCGATGCCGGAGATCGCAGTACACATTAAAGAGGTCCGAAGAGTATTGTGCAGTCTAGACGTGAACAAGGCCAGCGGGCCTGACGGCATTCCAGCGAGAGTGTTGAGGCAGTGTGCGCCTGAACTGTCTCCTGTATTGACACGTTTGTTCCGCCTCTCTCTTGAAAAAAGAACGGTGCCGAAATCCTGGAAGCTTGCAAATGTACAACCAGTGCCCAAAAAAGGCGACCGTGCAGACCCTGCCCATTACCGTCCGATCGCCATTACCTCCATTCTGTGCAAAGTTTTGGAAAGGGTACTGAACAATAAGTTGCTGAACTACCTTGAAGACAATGATCTCCTCAGTGACCGTCAATATGGCTTTCGCCGGGGACGGTCAACTGGCGATCTTCTTGTGTATGTCACGCACTGCTTTGGCGAAGCCATCGAGAAACACGGCGAAGCACTGGCTGTATCGCTTGACATCTCGAAGGCCTTTGACAGGGTCTGGCACGCTGCTCTGCTCAGCAAGCTTCCTGCTTATGGCATCCCAGCTGATTTTTGTAGCTGGATATCGGATTTCCTTAGTGAACGGTCGATTAGAGTAGTTGTTGATGGCTGCTCTTCTGACCTTATGGCTATTGATGCCGGAGTTCCTCAGGGGTCTGTTCTCTCTGCAACTCTTTTCCTGCTGCACATCAATGACCTGCTTCGGCCTGGTATTGTTGGGTACGCAGATGACAGTACAGTTTCAGAGAGATACTTGTCCAGCGCAAAAACCAGCGTGGCTGAAGTTCGTTCCTTGAGAGAGGCCATGGTAGAGCGGACAGATTTGACCTTGAGCTTTGTCTCCCAGTGGGGTGATGATAATCTGGTCTCTTTTAACGCCACCAAAACGCAGGCGTGTCTTTTTACCGCTAAAAAGAGTCGTTTCGCCCAAACTCCTACTTTTCGGGGTGCATCTGTTCCTGTAACTGATCGACTTGAGCTCCTAGGCATGGAGTTGACATCTGGTCTCAACTTCGGCGCCACCATCGAGTACAAGGCCCAAACTGCGGCCAAGAAACTGGGCATCCTAAATAGGGTGAAGCGATACTTTACGCCTGGACAGCTTTTAACCCTTTACAAAGCGCAAGTCCGATCCTGCATGGAGTATTGCAGTCACCTTTGGGATGGATCAGCTAAGTACCAACTAGCCGCGCTTGACTCGGTGGAACGCAGAGCTAAGAGGCTCATTGGCGACGTAAAACTGGTGGATGCCAAGCTTCATAGCTTGGCTCATCGCCGCAAAGTTGCCTGCTTGTCGGTCTTCTACAGATTGTACTTCGGAGAGTGTGCCCGAGAACTCCACGACCTCATTCCACCGGCCCCCTTCTACCACCGGACATCTAGACGCACTGCCAGTTACCATCCCTACCTGGTTGCTATTCCACCAATTCGCACTAAGCGCTTCCAAATGTCTTTTATAATGCGCACAGCAAAAGAGTGGAACTCACTACCTGCGTCTGTGTTTCCGAACGTATACAACCCTAATCTCTTCAAAGTGAGAGTGAACAGGCTTCTTCTGGGTAAGCTCACTCCATCGTCGACTTTGTCTCTGTCACCTATGACCTAGACTAGAGTCAAGAGCAAACCCATCACAAATAAAAAAAATAAAAAAGAAATTCATGTTTAAATCAATGTTCTTGTTTAATAGTAGATACTTATACATATGTTTTGGAACCTAGATATTCTGTAATCCAATCGAAATAAATACACACTACTTTTAGAATATGTTTGATTTACAAATTATTTTGCTATTTCGTTTGTATGAACTACGCATCTTCCAGGGACTTAATTAGTTGTCTATGCCCTCGCTCTCTGATCCTTACTCTGTGATTGTACCTATACCATTGGTGTCAAAATGATGACAGAGTATGTACGAGTATTATTCAAATGATATCTAAGTAGGTACATTTGATGAGTAATCAGACTTATTCTTTGAATCAAACCAAGGAAAGATTTACCTTAAAAAATCCTAAATGTGATTTGACCAGCTTCTTACTAACCCAATCTAGGTCATATCACTAGCCAAAATATAAGACCTAATGACTTAAACCACAGCTATTATAAGAAAAGGTCTGACTCAGCATCTCACTGACGCAAATCGAGCATTATTACCTAAAGCAGTGGGCATACAGGCGTCATAGCGTCATAGCGAACAATAGCACAAAACTACATCTTGGAGTTACTGCGTCTAAATCCCGTAATAGCTTGCTGAGTAGGGATGGTTCTCATGATAAAATCTACTAAATACAGCGGATTGATTTTGTAATAATCTCATCGTGACAACATAGGGTGAGGATTGTACTACTGAAGGCCTAAATTACCTATATGGATAGTAGGAAAAGGGACACAAGCTTAGAAAATTTGTTATTTTCACCTATAGAAGATTTTCTAAACCTTTCTAATCAAGAGAGAGAAAATTAGAGCCAGATTTTTCAAATCTATAGATATAATATCTCTGTGCTCAAAGATTTTTAGCTATTCTTTAGTCTTTCAAAGATGTCGGCAATAACCAGTGATCGGATAATCGGGCGATAATATACCTAAACTTCACTTTTATTCCCACGAAATAATAATACGGACATGCCTTTGAGAATCCCTTCTGTTCGTATGATAAATTAGTCGATTTGATCACTAATCTGTTAGATAGATAATTCAATTTCCACTACTTGACCACATTGTGCACATTATCATTTTTGTTGATATTCCATTTGTTTTGAATAAAATAAAAATATTAAATCAAAATAACCACTTTTCATTAAGTTTGTTACATAGTTGTTTTTACAAAATTGTTCAATCCCGTGAACCCGGGATTACTTATTTATTCAGAAAGGAATGTCCACATTATTCTGTCATTGGAAGAAGTTTAGGTAGGTATATAAGCGCCCGATTATCAGATCACTGGCTATAACAGAGGCTTGAAAGTTCATTTTAATGATAATTCCCAGACAATGATATCGGACAGTTTTTGAAAACGAAATTATTAGGGGTGAAGTTATTATTATCTCGGAAATCATTATTTTGAGAACGCAGCAACCCTACTTCCAGTTCTTATAGCATTATTATGTAGTATTATAATATCTGTGGCATTATTAAACAAATATGGCGCTAACACTGAACAGCTGCCGAGGCTCGGTCTCTTCGGGAAATAACCTTATAATGTCTGGGTTATTTCATTGCGAAGCTTGGAAAGTCCAAAACTCTTTCCTGCGAATAATAAGGTTATTGCAGTATTTGATTCATAGTCTTTTACAAAAGGGAATGTACCTAAATGATATTTAGATATTGCTATAAATTTGTTTAAAAACACGTCAATATTAAATTATGTTTTAAAACCTTCCCGATCGACTACTCTGAGAAGAAAGACCGAAACATAGTCTTTTACAAAAGGGAATGTACCAAAATTATATTTAGATATTGCTATAAATTGGTTTAAAAACACGTCAAAATTAAATTATGTTTTAAAACCTTCTCTTTAAAACCTTTCAAACTCACAGGTCACAGTACTCACAGTCTCTTTGAAATGTAATGTATCATATTATTGGATATTCTATTATTTTCTATAATAACAAATCATAATTGGTTTATGTTTGCAGAAACCCGGTAATAAATATGAGCATTTTCAGAGGCGAAGAAAACTATGATGAATTTGTTAGTTTATCTGAGTTCGAAATGACGGAAGCAAACTGCTGCGGTGGACCAACAGTATAATTAAGTACAATAAACAATAATGATGCCCTATTATTTCAATAATTAAAACTGTATGTGTCATCCTATCCTAACCTTTAGTTATGTTGGTCGATTTGTTAAAAGCTGCGGTTAGATTCATAGAAGTAACTAACTCTTTGGAGAACAGATGTTCCTCTTATTTCATGATCTACACGTCTTCTTAGGAGTCTGTCAGCTTGACTTGTGATCTTTGTTACAAGACAGAAATACATTATTCTTTATTAGTTTTCTTTGTAAGTAGGTATGTGGTAGCCATAATGACTTCTGAGAAACTGATCTTTGTCGAAGACTGTTTTTTCAAGGTTTATATTTTGAGTGTAAGATTTAAAATATCTTAATTTTATACGTTCAGGAGGGGCTTGTGACTAAATAATATAATAAAAACAGCCGCACGGATCGATCGATCAGGTTAAGCTACGCTTGCCGCGGTTGGTCCGTGGATGGGTGACCATGTTTAGGTACATATCAAGAGCAAGACTTCGCCGTGCCTCGGAAAGCACGTTAAGCCGATGATCCCGGCTATCATTCGTGGATCGACAGTCATTAGTGTGGACAGTCGTTACGGGTCGTCGGAAGCCTGAAAGTCTGAGAACCAGTGTTGCCAAGGGGTATTAAACCCAGTAACTGGGTTGTGGAGGTCAGATAGGCAGTCGCTCCATGTAAAATACTACGTGACCAAAACAATTAGGCGCATGACAGCTATGTAGTTATTGGAACTACTACTAGGGAGAGAACACCGGAACGGTGATTGATATTGTACGTTTTATCATCACTATCAATGGGAAGGGCGGGGATATATGCGGGGTGCGGGCGCCGAAACCGAATTCCTGTCATGCGCCTAATTGTTTTGGTCAAGTAGGACTGGTATTCAGCTGTTTCCGCCTGGAAGCTGACCACAACTTAGTTGGGAAAAAGCTATGATGATGATGATGATGATGATGATGAATTTTATACGTTCAACCTCCAATCCTAATGCCACGATTCGAGTTGCCAGTTTAGTTAGCCACGAAAAGGAGATAGACCATTTTTTGCCTAAATCTCAACGGTAGAGTCGAGATATCCGGCTTAAAATTCCCTGAGCTATGAGGGGGGAATTAAATAAGAGTGATTCTTACCAAACTTGCGATCCTTCTTGATGATATGCTCTTCAGCATCAGGCGCTGGCGTGAAGATCTTGTTCAGGTCGACCTCCTTCTCGCCGACTAGGATTGGTTTGTTTTCCATGTCCTCCTGAAATACCAAGTGTGATGATGTTAGTTTTTTTGGTAATATCGTTATATTTTTGGTGAAGTTATCATGTTACTAGTGATATTATCATGTTGCTGGTGATGTTACCATGTTTCTGGTGATATTATCACAATTATTTACTGTGGTGATAGAAACCAACAAATGCTGTGTAGTTTACATGAGACATTGGTATCATGAAATTATTATAATGTCTTAAGCATGTGTTTCTTATTATTTACTAAAAAAATATGTAGAATTTAGTGTGATACAAATCTAATCAATTTCAAGTCAGTGTGGACATTTTACAATATGCAATTGTCATGTATATTTATGGACATAGTAGGTATACTATTTACATAGAGTTCACGAGGAAATTTAACTATTGAGAGGATTTTATATCAAGCTCAAGAGCCACTGATTAAAATCCTTGAAAAATCTTTAACGTGCATTCTAGGTCTAGTATAGCTGATTGTCAAAATATCTCTTGGAAATTAAAAATAAAACAAGTGCAAGAATTCGATGACGTACAGAGTTGGACAAAGAAGCTAGTGAGAAGCAAAAAATTGTTCACAATGTGTGTCATTGCTTTCGACGTTCTAGAGACTAGCAGTTTTATACATAGCTTTTAACATATAGGATTGGCATCAGAAAATGTTAGGCGAAATAGTCAACTGTCATACCACTTCTTCTCCCCAGCTAAAGCACTAGGAAGTGGTGAAGGGCGGGCGTTTTGGGGGACTGTCTTATGTAATTTTGACGTTCAAAAACTGCTGATTCTCAGCCTAGTTTGAATAAATGACTTTTGATTTAGGTACACCACTGCCCAGCCTTTCGAGGAAACAAGGCGTGAAGTTATTTTATAGAGGCTATATACTATAACAGGCTATAATCAGCCAGCTTAAAACCTGAAATTCGTCTCGCAAAAACAAAAGTCTGCTAGTTATTTTCGGACTAAGATCACTCATGTTTGATAGTTTCCCAGAAATGAGATAAGAACATTAAAATAAACATATAACAACACATCATCGTCCTTGAGAGATATGTAGTGGACTGAATGTTAGTCATTACTCAACAACATTCAGAATTAAATGTTTTGGCTCTTGCCTCGGTGTTGCGCTTGCGACTCGGCGCGACGCTAAAGCTTTCAGTCTGAAAACATTGAGTCTTTGTTGCTTTGTTGATAGGATAATTTCTTAACGATGACGACCATAGAGGCCTATTTAATAAAGCCGACAATTGACGCAATTTTATCAGTTTTTGACAAATATAAATATCGTCTATGTTTTGACCATTGTTTTTTGTTTATTTAATAGGTAAAAAGAAAACATTATCTAAATATAAAGGTAATTATTTGGTGTGCATTCGAGCAGTACAGTAAATATACGTATTTATAAAATAGAGGATTTACAACTGCAAATGTAATTAACATTTTATAGTTTATCTTGAATGATAATTGACCATTTCGCCTAGCCAGATAGTAGACAGTCAAATTGCAATAATGGTAATACCTGAGTGATAAAATATTTTTTTAAAGAAGTAAGTAAATAAAATATTAGTAAACTATTGAAAACATAGAAGTTAATTATTAAAAACAGACAGATAGCGAAAGCAGTATATACATTATTAATAAATAATCAAAAATCATGAGTTAGTTAATTATATGGTGAGTAAATAAATAAATTAAAACCGTGAAAACAAAATGTTTTCTAATCATGAAAAAATGGCTTCAAAAACAGCCTAGTTTTTTGTTTTTTTTTTTTTTGTTTTGGCATGAATAATGGTATTTATTTACACTGGTAACATTTATGAAACTAATGAGTCTGTATTTTGGGTATATTTTGGGATCGTCTTACAGTGAGACAGTCCAGGGGCTCCAATATCTGAGGGTCTCGGGAATAGTCGCCATCGTTCTGTGTGATTAGCATATTTTAATTCTATTAATTTACTGTAATTTCTTCATTTTTACACATGATAATATTTTTATTATTAGCCGTTTGTGTCCAGTCACATCAAGTTGCGTGGCAAAGGATTCTCGGAATTCCCTTCTTCCCCTTATCCCTAAGATATTATAACATCGTTATTTTGTTTATTTCGCTATTTTGTTATTTTATGCATATATGCACAAATCCGGGAACGGGGAAACTAAAAATTATATTACTTATGTAAGTAGGTATAATATTTTTTTTAATAGGCAGAAAAATGCATGTTCTCCTTTCAATTAGAACAACATAAATTGATAACCGATGAAAAAAAGAAGGAGGTTCTCAAGTCGACACGTATTTTTTTTTTCTAGAAATAAACTCTATGTATGTAGGTACGTACGCAGTACCTAAGGAACGCGACGGTCATGCCAAAAGTCTCTCGAATGTGCTCAATAATCTCAACTATGACAGACGGACAACATATTACCTACTTTAGATAATGCTTGTCGAAGTGTTTTAATTTTTCATGAATAAAAAATCAATCATTGAGTCTCTATAAAAATACACTTTTGTAGTGAATTCATAGTGGTTGACAAATTGGCCTTTTGACCCCAACATTAATTAAGATTATGCTTGAGAGGGCTTTCATTGGAGGTTTCCGGCTACTGGGACCGCAATTAACTGAGACCGTGGTCCCAGTCACTGGATCCATAAAAATTAAATATTTTTCTTACAGCGACTGGGACCACTCATAGATAACTTAAAAAATCTATTATTCAAGCCAAAAACGGTACAGTCAAACGAAAAAAATTCTAAATTATTTATATGAACATCATTGACTCGTTCTAGACATGATTTTATCCTATGCGTAGTCGGTACAGTATGTCGGTACTAATTACTTTCTGATTGTTAATTGTTTGAAAATTGTTGATTATTATTATAAGCACGATTTATGTAATTTTTTTTTTATTATTGTTAGCATGTTGACTGCAGTTCTGTTATTTAAAACTTTCGTAATAAAAACATCCACATATTACAACAGAACTGTAGTCAAAGGCTGTTTTTTTATATCAATAAATGATGTTTTGAAATCAAAAAGGATTTTTCTTCAATTATTACATCTAAAAATGTTTCGTTTGACTGTAGGTACATTTTTTTAATTTCAGTTATTATTTATGAGTGGTGCCAGTCGCCGGAAGAAAATTATTTAATTTTTACGGTTCCGGCGATTTGGATCGCGATCCTAGTTAATTGCGGTCCCAGTAGCCGGAAACCTCTTTCATTGTACTCCACGAAAGTTTTTTTTTTTTACTTTTGTCTAGGTATTGTGGCATTGAAGCCACATAAAAAAAAACTACGTTCTTCCCAACTTTTAGTACGCGTTACAAAATTAATAATAACAATTTAATTTTAAAAAAGAACTATTTTGGTTTCACGAAATATTTCCTATAAAAATGTACTGATATTTCCTCCAGACTGTAGGTAGAGGAAACCTCTAATAATCAATTATTAAAAAAGAATACTTCCGTGGTTTAAAAAATTGAAGTTTTTGTTATTTTGCTCATCCAAATTTACACTTTATTAACACAGCTGTAAAGGTAAAATTTTAACGTTTTGTTGTTTACGTGGCAGTAATCAGGCTTGGCACTTATCCAAATTGTGCTGGCAACTAAAACTGCTTTGAAAATGTATTATAGGCTAGTTTTTACAAAGAATCGAGGCTAATGTGTGTATAAAGAGTTAGAATATTAGTTTATTGATTGGTTTAAATGTTTATAGGTTACTGTAAGAAGGTTCTTGGACTGAATATTTTGGGAAGATGTTTTTAATTTAACACGAGGTTCTTTTATAAAACTGTAATAAGTACCTACTATGTATTTGCGGAAGCCATATTCATTCAGTTATGTATTCGGTTTGTTCAGATTATTTATCAGCATTGTTATTAAGGTTGAAATAACCATACCTACGATAATCTTTCTTTTAAATTTATTCACTAACGGAAGTAGGTACCGAATACTAAAATTAAAGTGTTTTATTGTAACTATTATTCACAATTGTAATTCGATCACCACTTCCAACAACCATGACAGATAACAACTTTCTACGTCAAAGATGACCTTACAAACGAACGACAGGATTTATAATAAAAAAGCATATCTTCCCGTAATAAATTGTCACTTCAAAACATTAAAGAAAGCACTTTGTCATAACAGCATTACACGTTATTCAAACTCACATAATATAAAATTGGTACAATATAAGATTCACTTCGCACATCCCCTTTCCATTACACACTTACATCTAATTATTTTTATTACCCCCACAAACTAAGACCCAGATACTTGCACAGTCTTCATGAAAATACGTCTGTGTTCTAATCGCTGTTGAACAGGCGTCAATAATAAATAATGCCACGACAATGTCATGTCAAACGTTTTCTGTATGACAATCATTATAATATTTTTGGCAACCCTTACTATTAAGGCACGGTCATACTGCTGGGTGATTTATTGTCTTATTTCGGCCAGTTTTATCTTAGTTATTATGTAACCCTGTAATACTTGATGGGGTAGGTTACGTCCGATTTGAATTATTTCATTATGTTCTTGTTCTGCCTATTAAGTGTCAATGGATACTTACTAAAATGATAGTAGTGTACTTTGAGAAAAATTAGTAAGAAAAATGTAAAAAATGTGCAAAAAACGCTGGACACTGAAGGCAGAGCTACCCACAAATTAGGCAGCTTGTTTTAAAGCCGACAATTTCAAATATTTTCAATATATTTTTGCTTAGTAAAGATCTTGTGTAATTAGGAATGTCCCATTTCCAATAAATCACGGCCCAACACGCATGTTTTCCTTCAAAATCCTTTGAAGTCTCGACAACCAAGATTTATACATCTTTAACAAAAGCCAGACACTCATAAACTGTCTTTTAAACGTACAGTTTAAACTGAAGTAATTCTAACACAGTATTTTAAGGGGGATACGTTACAGTAGCTCATGTTTTTTTAAAATTTGCAGGTTAGTGTCAGGTTGTATCTATATTAATCAAAATATGATTAGCGACCGTAACAAATATGTATTTACAGAAATAATAACAAGAATAAGAATCAATTAAGAGTTAGAATTGGCCTCAAATTTAATAATAAAATAAAAAATAAAATTTGAATTTCGCGGGCTACCCTGGCGCTTTCGCCTTAGCTGCGGTGATGTGTAAATGGGCCTTATATAAAGCGGAGGCCAAGACCAGAGGTGCGGAGTGATATGGGTTCGATGCCCGCCTGAAACAAATTCGAGCTATGGCTATTCCTTACAGTTAAAAACATAAACATAACATCATGACTGTATTTCTCGAAGGGGTGTGCAGAGGTGTATCTGCAGTACACCCACGCTGCGAATAATCTTGATAATTTTAATCAATGATCCTTCCTTCTCTGTATCACAAAAACTGTCAAAGATCCATGACCATCCGGGACCCGAAGCTCGGACAGGTTTTGGTATGTAAAGGTGGTCACCCATCCACGGACTAACCGCGGCAAGCGTAGCTTAACCTGATCGATCGACCCGTGCTGCTGTTATTACTTAAAGGTAAAGTACAAGTTTAGTATCCAACAGTTAGCTACCTAGTTAGGTAGGCTAGCTAGTCATTTGTAAATCTAGGTACTACCTCGATTGCTGCGCTTGAGGCGAGCGCCAGGGTAGCCCGCGTGCCGCCAGGGTTGCGGGTTGTTCGAAAGAGTTACCGTGGCCCTGGCACAGGCAACTGAAGGAACACGGGTGGGTTTTAGTCAGTAGAAGTCTGACACGCCCTATTCGAATTTTCTTACGTTTTTTGCAATTTGCAAGTCAGTATTAGGTTGTATGTTGATAAAAATATGATTCGCGACCGTAACAAGTATGTATTTACATAATTATAATAATTATAATCGCCAATACAACTCTCTAATTTCATATTACCCTATTGAATGAATATTTAATGAAATCTTGATATTTCAGGATTAAGTATACTAACTTATAGAGTTGTATTACTAATTCTAATGATTATAATTCTGTAAATATTATACATATTTGTTTATATGTGTTTAAAAAAAAAGATATGTTACCATCGCGATTCATACTTTAATTTACATATAATGTAATACTGACTTGCAAATTGCAAAAAAACGTAAGAAAATTTGAATTTCGCGGGCTACCTTGGCGCTTCCCCCTTAAGAAGTTATATTACTGATTCTAATGATTATAATTCTGTAAATACATATTTGTTTATATATGTATTTATTTATACTTTAATCAACAAACACCCAGAGACAGAGCTGCAAATTGCAAAAATCGAAAATATAAGAAAATTTGATTACGCAGGATTTTTCCACTTTCAGTTTTAGTTTTCAGTTATTGAATCTAAAAATATGAATGTGCGGTCGTTGTGCGAGTGAGTAGGGTTCAAGTGTGGTTAGTTTTAATTTCAATACAATTTGGCCTTTTAGAAGGCAAGTGTAGTATGTATCGCAAGGAATGTTGGCATTCATTGAAGTAGTATTTTTATGAGCATTATTTTTAGATAGTAGAGATCAAAGAAACGATAGTGCTTCAGTCATTTTGTTTCAATATTGACGTTGAAGAGTCTGGTCATAAAATTATTAGTTAATGGAGCTTTAAATACAATTTCAATATGGATTTATTGGTAAAGAAATAACGGGTAAGTTAAATTATAGTGCTGATATCATGCCGTATACCTGCGGCGCGAGACAGTGTTTTGTGTTCTGTACCTCAAAAGGAAAAAACGAAACCCATATACCGCCTTGGCCAAAAGTATTGAGCACCTTACAAATTTCGCTTGTACACGGTCAGTATGGAAAAAAAACTAATCTATTGTTTAAGGGTTCTTTTGTCCCGGCATCTACAAAGCTTTATAAATATGACTCACGCCGCATCTAGCAATATAACACCTGGGTGCAATAAAATTTGTGTTTTTACAATTTATGTATTTAATTATCAGTTCGCTGCTATCGCTCATTGTGGACACATCCAGTGATCTAGTGCGCTTTTGGTGTTTTATTTCAGATGATTTTAGTGATATCTTTGTAATGTGCCAAAATTATTTATTTATTTATTTATTAAAACTTTATGCACAAGTAAAAACAAATACCGTACAAAGGCGGACTTAATGCCTGAGGCAAAATTAAACGAACTTTCATTAGAAAAACGGGTGCAGATACAGCTTCTGCAGGACCAAGGGAGGCAGCAGGTAGAGATTTCCAAAACTGAAATGTTCGCGCCGATCCGTGCAATATGCTATTGAGCGATTCTCTGCTACCGGATCCCATCAAAACAGATCAAGAACCAGGCGCAAACGCATCACCACAGACCGTCAAGATCGTCAGTTACTGAGAGAGTCGTTAAAAAGTAGGAAAAAAATATCTTCAGAGCTCGCTGCTGAGTTGTCAGTAGAAATTAAGAAACCCATTTCTGCTCGAACTAGTCGTAGAAGACTTCAGGAAGCTGGTCTGAAAGGCTGTAAAGCCAGGAAGAAGCCGTGGCTCTCCGACCACAATAAAAAAGCTCGGTATAAATGGGCCTTAAAACACCGAAGTTTCACCGCAGAAGATTGGTCAAATGTTGTGTGGTTAGACTTATCAAACTTTCAGGTGAGTAAGTCAATTTAATTCCCTAATAACATTTAATGAAATGGTTTAAAAACCAAATGCATTGATGAAGTTATTTTAATTTTCCGGAACTCAATATTTTTCTCTTTATTGCAGATTTTTGGTACACCTGGTGTGACCTTTGTGCGTCGCCGGGTGGGCGAAGAATTTAAGCCAGAATGTGTGATCCCAACCGTAAAACACGTCGGCGATAGCATAATGGTCTGGGGTTGCATGACTGATTCTGGAGTTGGCGAATTGTTCGTGTGTGAGGGCCGCATGAACTCTACTAAGTACATTAATGTACTATAAACTGCGCTGCTGCCTTCACTAACGACATTTTTTGGAGACACGCACATGGACGATGTTAAATTCCAGCAGGATAACGCGCCATGCCACATATCTGACCGCACTATGACATGGCTTCGGGAAAATAACACAGAACTTCGAGACTGGCCTGCCCAGTCTCCAGACCTGAACCCCATAGAACATTTATGGGGTTTATTAAAGCGTAGGGTCAGGTGCCACACAATCAATAACAAAGAAGAGCTGAGACGCTGCCTGCGTCTGGAATGGAACGCGATTACTGCTGAAGATTGTAGAAATCTCGTAAACTCTTTACCAAAAAGAATTTCTTCCGTAATTAAGGCAAAGGGTGGACCCACAAAATATTAATTTTCTGTTAATAAACAGTAAAATAAACCTATATATAAAGTTTTGTTTTATTTCGATTTGATACTCCTCGAAAAACTGAAAGATGTTATGGGTGCTCAATACTTTTGGCCAAGGCTGTAGGTTCACGCGCGTGTCCGCCTGTCACAGCCAATTTGCTCCGAATCTAATGGACCGATTATGTTGAAATTTAGTACACGTATTAATTTATGTGATCCAAATACGGACGTGTAAAGTAAACAAATGAATTTTGCATATGGGTGACCCCATATGCATAATTCAAATTCAAATTCATTTTGGGGCGCAAAAAGAAAAAAAGAATTTTGCTAACTATAGGTACAATTACCTACCCTGTGACATATCAAATGAAAAGGCTATCTGTGAGGGTCTTAAATATTATTTTTTTATAATTTTAAAATAAATCGTTTAAAGTAATTTAAGAAAATAGACAAAATTTGACCATTCCCCTTCCTTATCTCAGAAACTGAAGCTAAAATTTTGAAAAAAATAGTTTACCTATAAATTACAGGAAAACCAATAAGACGTTTTTGGTCTTAAAATAACATGGTAAATCTCTTAATATTTTGCGTACAAACTTACATTTGCAGTTGGAATGTATGGGAGAACATGTTTTTCAACTACATGTTAAGTTTGTTCTTGGGATACATTCAGACCAACTAGGTAAGAAACCCTTCATTGTGCGTGGTCCGACACGCATTTGACGGGTTTTTTTTTTAACGATAGTCCGCTTGTTTGCCATTTAAGAAAGAAAGAAAGAACAGTTTATTTCTAAGAAAATAGTACAATAAGGTGTTGCGATTGTCATGGACTCATACATTCTACCATTTCTGGTGTACAAATATTTTTATTATATTCTCAAACAAACGGACTATCGTCACTTACTTGTGAGTAAGCATAACTTCATGTTTTGTTTATCTGCAGTGTTAATCTAAAAAATCACCCAGTCAAACCTAAACGTGAAAATAAGTATTCCGATTTGCTGACATCATCACGTATTTTATTTTACACATACAGTGTGGGTAAGAGTGAAGGGACTTGAATGTGTGTTGTGTTTAGAAAATTAACAATAAAGCGCTACGAACAACATCAGCAACTGACACCTAATTTCTCTACGACACCCTCTAATATAGCATGCTACCCTTCCTGAGTTATTGAAGAAAGACGAAAAAGTTTATTGAAGAAAGAAGAACGCCTGTTACGAGTCGAGTTATTGTTAATCGACTTCAAAAAAAAAAAACTGAGGTTATCAATTCGACACGTATATATGTAATATTATTGGAACTACACATGATAATCTATTAGGGCTTCCAAACAAATATACAAAATTTTATAGATATATGTTTATATGTATGTATGTTTTGCGACGCATTTCTCCCAAATTATTAATCAGACCGTGACCATTTAATTTTTATTTGCTTACATTTACTTCAACTTAGGGAACAGTGCAAGTTTCATCAAAATCAGTTCAGTAGTTTTCAAGATAATTGACTAATACGTGTAAGTGTGCCGGCCTGGCTTATTGATACGAGCTACGGGTGTGGTGTCAAAGGTCAAAGGGAATTGTCATCTCAAAACCTTGGTCAAATTCTAGTGCAATATTTATAACAAACTATTAACTACTTATTACAAACAAATATTCGTTTTCAGTTTTTTTACTTAAAACTAATAATTACTTACGAAATAAAAAATAATTTAAAGAAATTAAATCGACTTCAAAAAGAAATTAACTCAAAATTATGAAATAACTCTAATTTCGGAAGTCGGTGGCAAAAAACTAAAATACAGATCCCAAGACACCGACTTCCGAAATTAAAGTTATTTCATAATTTTGAGTTACTTACTTTCTATTTGAAGTCGATTTATTTTTTTTTATTTTTTTGTTTACAATGTTTTGTGAAATATATTATAGAAGCAAACTGCCTTTCAGTGACCATGGCGTTTATTTATCACCCTACTGTCCCCTAGTAGATAATAGATATACAATAGGGATGATGACTAAAAAATGTTTTTTTGTCCGTCACGTAGATTATTAAAAAATTATGACACATATTTTTTCTATTTTTACGTAATCAAAAGATTACGGCGATACATTGAGGTAAAATGTGGCATGACGTCACGTCTTCGTAGATTTTATACGTAGAAGTGACGTAGCGAGCCCCCACTCCCGAACTTGAATTCGAGTTATCTAAGTCATTTTGTATTAATATGATAAAGCAAAAAATACTTATCTAATATTTTTTTATTATCTGACTGACGAACTAAATAGAATTTCTTTTTTTTTACCCAGGCATCATCCCTATTGTACAGTACCTCACCTACTCAATGTGTTTGTTAAAAAAAAATCGAATCGAAGTGACACAATGGTTTTTCAACGTGTTTTCCAGCACTATAGGGTCCCTAAATTCGAGGGGCTGTGGCTAAGTAATAACAGCCACACGGGTCGATCGATCAGGTTAAGTTACGCTTGCCGCGGTTGGTCCGTGGATGGGTGACCATCTTTACCAAGCCCCCATGCCTCGGGAAGTACGTTAAACCGTTGGTCCCGGCAGTCATTCGTGGATCTTTGATAATCATTACGGGTCTTCAGAAGCCCGAAAGTCTGACAACCAGTCTTACCAAGGGGTATCGTATTACCCAGTAACTGAGTTGTGGAGGTCAGACAGGCAGTCGTTCCATGTAAAATACTGGTTACACTGGAAGCCGACCCCAGCATAATTGGGAAAAGGCTAGGCAGATGATAGGGTCCCTAAATTCAGTGGGTACTACGGATAACTCAAACAGATCTCCTGAAAAACTTCACATACATTTTCCCTCATTTAAAGTAATAAAAGTGTAGAAACTCGAGCCTGCCTATGGCCAATGTTGCCAGCCGACATTATATTTAGCAGCAACATGTGGAAACTAATATAGGTTAATCTGTTCGTCTGTCCGTCTTCAAATAGTCTCCTCTAGCGCTTTCTACAATTTCGTAACGTTATTGTGAGGAATTTTTAGTTTGTTCAGAATTAATTAATCAGTGTCTAGACAGATTCAGTGCGCTCTGTTATCGTTAATATTCAGTTTAATCAATGTGATCCCACCAGCCTACGCGTAGGCATCGTCCACTAATTATATTTTTAATTTGTAAGTGAAAATTTTCAATTTACAGTCACGGATAATGCTGGTATTCGGCTGCATCCGGTTGGACTGGAAGCCGACCCCAACATAGTTGCGAAAAGGCTAGGCAGGTATTGATATTGATACCTGCAGCATTTTATATAAGCCTATGTTGTACTGTGAAGGCCTGAAGGACCTTCACTTCCTTAGGATCGACAATTGATAGACTATTTAGGTTTAACTCTAATATATTTGTTTACTAAATACAAAAACACCTTGAGCGCTGGTTGCACATTATCGAACATTTTTGTCTTTGCTAATAAAAGTTGTTTGTTATCATAAGTACAATCATTTGTTTAAGTATCGGTCACTAATTACCAGTCACCCTTTACAAACACATCAATCCTCCGATTCCCTACATTTTTGAAACTTGAATTTGAGCTACTTTTATTTTTATGAATTTTTTCCCGACGTTTCATTTTTTTTTTTTCTGCAGCTTTTCAGCGAAAGTAAAGTACCTACAGCCGGTTACATTTACACGTCATGTATACTAGGTAACTGAACCTCATTAGTAACACTAACCCTGTCTGGGGTCATTGCCTCTTTCTTTTGGCAATAGAAAAATGTTGTCTGCCTTCTAAAAACACATTTAAACGTTTTTTCTTTCTTGCATTGCAACGTTATTAAAATTCACTACCCAACAACTCTAAAGCACTTTATTTTTATTGTGTTTTTCTGGAGTATTGCCAGTCTAAAAGTATTATTTTGCAATTTGTATTGAAGTTATTAAGATAATGAAGATTTTATATTTTTTCAATGAAATGTTTGCTGTTTTCTTTTAACGTTGTTGGAAAGTTAGTGACGTGAGTAAACTATCTACTGAAAAATAAATATCAATAATAATAACATAAATAAATAATAAAAACAAAAATGTCTGCGAAACAAAATTGTGTAAAAGGTTTCCGTTTAAAAATGAAGTTAAGTTTATACTATCGAATGTAAAATGCAGAGCAAAACCTATTAAAAATAATTTGTTTTCAGAGTTTGATTTTGTTTTAGAGTTTGATTTGAGTAAACAAGCTGATAATATTCCTAAACCAGAAAGTGACTCACAGCCAACCAACAAAGTAAACAAGGACATCTGAGAAGATTATTCTGAAAGATCTGCTGAGAGTACAGTTACGAACGTACGGGAAAGCTATCAAATATTTACATCTGTGATCATAAATATTCAATAGGTTCAATAAATACGTTAACAGAAGCTTTTGTGCAAAAATTTCAGCAGCTCAACCTCGAAGTAGTAAGAGCATTTTATTCTCGATGTTCTATAAAACTAATATTACAGTTAAATTTGGTTGTTTGTGAGACATCGAATCTCTGGAATAGATACCTACCTACTGCAGTCTAATTACGTAACACAGTATCAATCACGATCTGAATGATTTTGAGGCATATTGCTAATCCATTGCTTCATAATTATGTTTGAAAATTTTGTCTTCTCAACGACGTAAATAGGTAACGCAATTAATGTTGTTGAACTGTCAAAATTAAACCCATTCCTGCTGTAGATAAATCGATGGTCCCTATTAACGATGTCGGTTCTGCAGGGAGACTACTGTTTAGTCCCTACTGAACAGTGGTCTTTTTCGCAGAACTGACATTGTTAATATCATAAAGATTCTTTTTTATCGTTAGGGCAAACTTTGTACTACCCTCAGTGCAAAGTTTGTTTTGATAGTGAAGATTTTTAAAAAAATTGTAATTTGATTTATGTAAAAAAGTGAATTTTGGTAAAAATGTATATCCGACATTGTTAATAGGGACGGTCGAAATGTGTTACGCAATTACACCGCGGATCGGAATGACTATGTGGACAGATTAGGTAGTGAATTTTTGAAATTAGATACATGTTTTCAGCCCTAGTTAATACCACATATACAGGCTGATTTTTAAAACATGCGACAAAATTTAAGGGGGTGTTCTACCCATCAATATGAATAAGTTTTACTATGGGACCAACTTAGAATTCGTAAAAAAAATACCGACCTTCCCATGTAAAAGTACATACCCGATTGGACCACTTTGCATAAGAAAGTCGATTTTTTTTGCGAATTCCAAGTTGGTCCCACAGTAAAAGTTACACAATTTTGTTTCCATAAATAGGTATAGTTAGCGTCATAAATGTTTATGTTTAAATTAATTAGACATTTTTTTTTACTATTATACTGGAAATATATAATTTGGTTCTCGTTTCAATCATTGACAACGCTAACCCACATAAAAATAAATAAATAATTTAAAATAAATTACTCATTATACGTGTCCACGCCAGCAATACGCGTGTGTTAGAAGCACCAACGACTAATTGGATTAGAAAAAACTTACCCAACTTACAGGGAACAACTTATAACTGAGGTTAGTAAGAAACTCCTTCTTCTGAGGGTCGTACATGTCCGATGGTTTGAAGCCTCGTTTTGTGATGAGGGTGCTGTTCATGCTCGAAGAACTCTTGGTGTCATCGAAGCTGTCCTTATGGACGATCCTGTCGTTAATCTTGTGGATGCTCGACATTTTGTTAGAAGAGAACTGACTTTCGCTAATCGTCATCATTTTGTCAAAAGTTTTTCGTTTCACTTCACACTGCCACTTATTATATTTTTTTGTAGATCAGCACGTGCTTCTAAAAAGATTTAAATGATATTTATGACGTTAAGTGTACTTCGTTTCTCGAATATTTAGACACGGTAGTAGGAGCCGGTAAAAGCTTGTTTTTATGATTTAAATAAAACGATGGCGCGACGTGTGTATTAACGGTCAGCGAGTGACTGAATGAGGGGTGACCTGCGCGAGAGTTGAAATAGGTAAAACTCGTAGCTATTGGCTACGTGAGCTACGTCATTGCTACGAGACTTTTGGGGTATTTTACTGATATTTGTAATTGTTGAAAACAATGTGTAATATTGGCGGTGTGTGTATGATGATATATATGTCTTGTGTATAATAAATGAAGGAAATATAGTTATCTATGGTCTTGCTGACGCAGTTTTTTTAAGTAGGTACCAAGTTTAGTGAAGAGCTACAATAAAAATATGGAGCAATATTTATTTGTTCTCATGAAGTTACTTTGGACAGACCAAAGTAATTTCATGGGAACAAATAAATTTTTCAATACAGATAACTTTTATCTAAAGAATAAATATGACACATTGATATATTTTCTATACGAAAACTGTCAAACTGCAATATTTATTCCTTAGATAAAATTTACATGACCATTGAAAAATCAGCGCTAATTCAAATAAACTTTATTCTTTTCTCTACCTTTTTTAAGGAACCTTTACTACCAGACTATCAGACGTACTGCAGAGTACCATCCGCACTTGGCAGTCGTACTCAGCGCATTTTCTCCACATTTATTATGTGCACAGCCCAAAGTGTGGTACTCTCTGCCAGCGTCTGTGTTCCCTTTCACATCTAACCCGTCTGCCTTCAAAGCAAGAGTGAACAGACATCTTCTGGTCACGCTCGTTCCATCATAGAACCAGGCCCAGTCAGCAATAAACCACCCCGGTGGGTTCCCGCATTGTCGAGGCGGGTGGCGCAGTAGCCGTGGCTTGGTCACCCACGGTGAAGCGAAGAGGAACCCGAGGAGGGGCCGCTCGTCAGGGCTTTTTCCAGGAAGCCGACGACGTAGCGACTAACAAGTAGGTTGCGGTGCCGCTTGGGCGACATCGCAACTGAGACGGGCCGCAATGTCGTATGGGAGCAATCGCGGCTGAGGGTTAGAGGCCGCGGCGGAGTTCCGGTATTGCGATGCGCCGCTCTCCCTACCTTCCGCGGTCTTGACGGGGTCCCCACGTCTGATGGCGGACGCGGTGGGGCCGCAGGAGAGGAAGAGAATCGGTATTTCGTTGGCCAAAAAGTGGTAGGCGGCCGAGTCACTGACCTGACCGGTCGCTGGGGGACCAAGGGTACCTAGACACGGGGTCGTTTAGCGCCCATGTGCTGGTTTGCTCCCTGGGGTGGTCACGGCGTGCCATGTGTTCTGGTGCGCCGTTCTTTTCTTTACCGCCACTTTAAGCCATCATGTTCAGAAATCCTTCACTCCGTATCCTCTCCTATTAAATTATTGCTAATTTTTTTTTCCGTGGAGAAATGCTCATGCATACTGCACTACCACGGGGAGATAGTACAGTTATGTGGGACTCCAACCCAGTAAAACTCCACGGTGTCCTCCTCTGCCGCTTGTGGCGGGAACACGGGCACGCGTTAGCACTCACCCTGTCCGGACCGGACCTTCCTCTGGGGATCACCTCCCATCACCGGCGCACAAGAACACGTTACATGTTGTTACCACCCCATGCACCAAACCAGCACATGGGCGCTAATCGACCCCGTGTCTAGGTCTCGTCCGTGTCATGTGTCGTGTTAAATGTCCGTGTCCTAGCTAGGCCTAAGAATTTAATCCGCGTTCAACGTTTGATTGATCAATCAATCTAATTTTATAAAGACTACCAGATGTTTAATGGCTAGTTTTAGATAAACCGGTCGATTGAGAGAAGTGTTCTAATTTGATTTACTTCTGCTATGACCTGGAAAAACCCTCGCTGTTTTAAAACGAATGTGATTTTTCAACTGTACACGTCACGACTTACTAGATATTTATATAGTGCATTCCGATTGATGTGAAATGGTTATGGCTAAAGATAGATTTATCTTAGCAATATTTTAAGTGCATGAACCACTTACAACCAGTTTCTGGAACAAAAATGAACGACGTGCCAAAATTAAACTCATGTCAAGTGATCCGATTGGCTGTTGATAATTCAGCCAACCAATCACAGCAGTTGACGTTGAGTTTCACAATCTGTAAAGTAATTTTTGTGTTGATTTTTGTTCCATAAATCAGCCGTTCTATTATTGACATATATTACTATATATATATATTACTATTGACAGCTCACTTCAAGCTCATTTTACCTAAGTATTCACGGTGAGATTTTACAGAATAGGTCTTGCTTGAGTGGGTCCCGAATTGTTAGGTCCTAGCTAGATCATTCCTACTGTCCATTGATGGAGGTTTAAACATTGTTTCTGGTACTTTCTCCATAGCAATGTTCTAGATTCTAGCCAAAAGAAAACAAGTACCAAGGTTTCAAACATGAGAATACATAGATTCATCATTCCATCAATGCAACGCAACCACATCGGAACGAGGCGAGATCTAAACACACGACCCACCTTTTATCCATGCCAAACTCGACTACAACACTCTCAAGCTCTTATTGCAAAAGAATAAGTCTCAATTTCGTCTGCACAATAGTATTGACGCATGTAACATGTAAAGAGTGCGATGTACAGAAATAATTTTGTTAAAAATTTTGTTGCTGGCCGGTTCGACGATGTTTTTCATTACTGTTTACGACTAGAGCTGTAGGTATTGTTGTAATTGTTTTTCGATTTCTTGTTACTGGAAATATTTGGAGGAAGCTTTTGATTTTTGGAAAAATGCTGGTAGGCAGGCAATGGTTTTTTTTTAACTTCCCATCTCAAGTTTTACCCAGAAAATTCATAAGAGCGTTCACGCCGCGCGGGCTGGCAACGTCGCATTTCTAGAAGTTTTTGCGATTATTTTAATCAAAGTACTATTTTATTTCAGTCA
The DNA here is from genome assembly GCA_948252095.1 of Dicycla oo. Lineage (NCBI taxonomy): Eukaryota > Metazoa > Arthropoda > Insecta > Lepidoptera > Noctuidae > Dicycla > Dicycla oo. Next base: position 18,045,835 of record OX411736.1, on the reverse strand, counting down.
AATAATTAGATCGCTGTATTTTATAATAATTTTTAACTGTTACTCTATAGTACTTAAATAAAAATATTTAATCGTAATACTGCAAATAGAAAATAATTGACAATAATTGACAATTTGTATGAGTAAATATCAAAATAAGTGTCAAAAATAGCATACAGACATAAAAGTACCAACGATCTAGTTACATGGCTGAAAAAAAAATAGTGCTTTGATTTAAATTAATAATAATAACCTGGGACATTATTCACAGACGGTCATCTAATCCCAAACTAAGCAGAGCTTGTACTATGGAAACCAGATAACTGATATACTACATATCCATTTTTTTGTTTTTTTTGTAAATACATACTTATATAGATAATAAGTACATTAATTAAATTTAATAAAATAATCACAAATAACTCTAGATATGCGACGGTGCGAGCCCGGCGCGCGGCGTGAACGCTCTTAAAGAACTAACCGAACAACTATTAAGACCAAAATAACTAAACACAAACTCGAAACTACTGATAATTATACATATAGCCATCGACCCTATAGGTAGGTATGTACTACAACTGTTTTGGATAAACATAGGCACTTGTCTGTTTCTTAACTAAGTCCTTTAGATGTTCCTCAAACACAATGAAAATTATCAGTAAGCTGTTTGGATGACTATATTATGATAACTTTCTAATTTCATTGATTTTTAAGTAAAATGATTAATATTTCTAGTTTATCCTAGAATTTAAGAGATGGGGGTTTTGGGTAATAAGTAATTTAATACCCAAACCCCCATCTCTTAAATTAGTAGATACATCTCTGCCTAACCCTTCGGGAAACACATGCGTGATGTTATATTATTTAATTGGACCTAGTAATGCAGAAAGCAGCCATATGACACTTTCCAAAAATGAGTTATAAACACAGCCGTACTAATTTCGACATACACGATTTTTTGCAAAAACAGCCATGTCGATATCTCTATTTATCACGGAGATATGAGCCGTCAAATTACATCCGTAATGCAACCATCGATAGAAAAATGCTTATAACTCTGTTTGTACATTTCCCGACATGGCTGCCTTCTGCATAACACGGTCCAATTTAGGGATATAATATAACATAACATACATATTTAAGTAAATTCTACCGATATGCTACAATATCGCACATTGCGTACTTGCGCCAGAGACATTATATGAAGAAGAGTAATAAACATCACAAAATTTACTATGAAAATTTTCTCAAAATATAGGTATCAAAATAAATCAAAATAATTTACAAATCATGAAACCTAAGAGATCTCTTCGAATCCGGTCAAATCTAGGTCAGTTTCAGTTAACGAAATAACTACGTAATAAGTAATATTTATTAGAACAATTTTGTGCCTAAACAAATGAGTCAGTTTGAATCACCATGAACTGGGGTTTTAAAACTTGCATGAATAAACAGTAAACAGTGTAACACTTGTTTATACTGATGAAATATTTTAAACATGGATATAGGTCACAACACATGGAGGAAGCGATGGTTTTAATTAGACATGTTTTGCAGAAGATAATGCATCTGTAATTTGTCTTTGATCACGAGAATAGCTGATGCAGCAATAAACAGTCTCATTGTGTGGATATGGACAGATATATTGAAGAGAAAACCTCTAACTTGGGAGTTTCCAGCTCTACCACTGAAACATCGATGAAGCTATCAATATTATGACCGCACCTTGCAAGAATGAAAGTATAGGTAAATCCCCCAACACGAAAAGAAAAGAGTCAAAAGACAAGGTATCTACAGTAAATTTTACCTCAATGAGCATAAGGTTAGCAACGTATATTATTTGCCTGTGGGATAACTTTTGAGTTTGAGCATAGGCGACAGTACACGCACTCTTTTGTTAGCTTGAAAATAAAAAAAGCTTTTCAGATAGGCGTTGGGTGAGTCACAGACTAGATATGTAAATGAATGACAGTGCTTCAATACTCAGATGCGCATACCATCGTAGGGCCATTCTATTACTAGAATGCGAATGCCATGTGATGCAATAAATCTTAACAACTTAATTAAAAGTGAAACTTAGTCGGAAATCATTTGGCAAGGAAACAAATGATTCATTTGCTTCTAGAATTTGTTCCGTTTCTCGTAAGTCATTACACTGTAAAGTATTTTGCAGGTGGCAATGAAATTAGGACGTCACGTCAGTTTGAAGTCAGACATTCAGAAGATATTATGTTTTGAGTATGAATGTGGATGGCTATAAGAGTAAGGAAGACCAAAGAAACGATGGATGGGTTATGTGAAAGATGATATGACTAGAAAGGGAGTGACTACCGAAATGACTACCATAGAAGCATGGAAAAAAAAATACATGTTGCGCTGATTCCAAATAAATTTGGATAAAGACAAGAGATTAATGAATGAAAGAAGATGGCAGATTGTTTACTCAGCCAGAGATAGCACCTATACAGTACGACGAAGACATGAGTCAAGCATTTTGCTATCCTATCACTATCATCGTCATCAGCCTATGTATAATAGGGCTCTCGGTGAGAAGGAGTTGCATGTTGTCTATTAATGAGTAATTTAAGAAAGCCATCATAATACGTAGTCCTTAACTTATAAGAACGATGATGCATTGAATGTGATTGGAATGCTAAACAATCCTACAATTTGGCTTTGAATACGAGTAGCTGCATATTCAATGCATCTACTCAAATTGAAGGGGGCATGGGAAGTATTTGTGCATCTGAAGTCAATGCTATCTTAATTCAGTAAAATGCCATGCCTAGGTACTGTTTCTAGGGTTCCGTACTTCAAAAGGAATAACGGAACACTTATAGGATCACTCATGTCTGTGTGTCTGTCTGTCTGTCCGTCTGTCTGTCACAGTCAATATGCTCCGAATCTAATAGACAGATTAAGTTGAAATTTGGTACACGTATGAATTTCTGTGAACCAAATACGGACGTGTAACGTAAATAAATGAATTTTTAATATAGGTCACTTTTGGGGGCCAAATAAGAAAATTAAAATAAAAAGTCTTGCATGTATCGTGTGACATATCAAATGAAAGGGCGGGTAAGTGAGGGTCTCAAATAGATTTGCTTTTATAATTTTAATTTATAATTTATGAAAATAGACGAAAATTGACCATTCCGCCTCTTTATCTCCGAAACTACAGAGCCTAAAATTAGAAAAAAATATTTATAAAAACAGTTATATACCTATAGATTACAGAAAAACCTATAAGAAGTCTTAAGATAACATGGTAAATCTCTCAGTATTGTGTGTACAAACTTACATTTGCAGTTGGAATGTATGGGAGAAGGAGAACATGTTTTTCAACTACAATGCTAAGTTTGTTCTTGGTATAAATTCACCCCAACTACGGAACCATTCATTGCGCGTGGCCCGACATGCACATGGCCGGTACTTTTTTAGTATTCAGACACAACTGAAACCTACCAAACTAAGTACAGACGCCAGCACATCAAGCTACTACAATCTGTCAAATTTCTTTAATAGATTTTCAACTTTATCGCTAAAGCATTAGGTTCAAAGTTGATTGGAAAAATTTGACAGTTTCGGGTAGCTTGACCTGCTGGCGTCTGTACAAACCATTCTATGTACAAAACATAACATCACGCCAGTAATCCCCGAAGGGTTAGACAGAGGTGTACCTACATAATATATAGTACACCCACTTAAGTCCCGTGTAATAGGGGGCGAGCCTATTGCCATCAACCAGGCACTAATCCAGACTCCGGACTGCTACACTGAGAAATCCCTAATGGAATAACCCAATAACACTGCCCGACCTGGGAATCGAAACCCAGGACCACATGCTCTGGGCACGCCACGATTGCGGCGATAAGTCCCCTCTTTGAGGAGTGGTTAGAGAGGCGCCACGGCGTCCTCACCTTCCGCCTGACGCAGGTCCTCACCGGACACGGTTGTTTCGGGAGGTTCCTGTTTCGCATAAGGCGGGAGGAAACGCCCGGGTGTCACCATTGTGTGGATCGCCCAGAGGACACGGTGGAGCATACAGTGGAGGTCTGCCCGGCTTGGGCAGAGCACCGCCGTGTTCTCACGGAGGCGATCGGCGGCGGCGATCTCTCGCGTCCGAGCCTGGTCCAGGCCATGGTGCGGAGCGAGAGTGCATGGGAGGCCGTCACCTCCTTCTGCGAAGCAGTAATGCTCGCGAAGGAGGAGGCGGAACGCGTGAGGGAGAGGCAGCCTCACGCCCTCAGTCGCCGCAGGAGACGCCCTGGGCGGCGGGAATCGATAGCCGATTCCCGGCCACCGTAGGCGCGGGCTTGCGGACGGTGAGTAGTGGGTAGCTCGCCGTCCGGTGAGGACCAGGCCCGGGTCGACGGCGCGTTGTGTTCCACGCGCGCCTCAAAGAGATGTCAGAAAAAAAAGGACCACATGCTCAACAGTAGATAGCGCTCGCGACCTGTGAACTAAGAAGTTACCTACTTACATTAGTTTATGAGCCAAGTACTTCAGTGATTCCATAAATCAATTGGCAAACTTTATTCACTGAAGTCTACAGTGTTTTGTCTACGAAGAAATACGTTTTAGAGATTAGTGGACACAGAATAAAACCACAAATTATTAAACCACTTTGTTGTTGAATCCAATTTTCAGTTTAAATAATACCTATAGCTAAGTGTGGTATTTCCTGGAAAAATATTCAGATATATATATATTTTTATTTGAGATGGATTTGCTCTTGACTCTAGTCGAGGTAGGAGGCGCCAGAGACCAAGTCGACGATGGAGTGAGCTTACCCAAAAGAAGCCTGTTCACTCTCACTTTGAAGAGATTAGGGTTGTATGCGTTCGGAAACACAGACGCAAGTAGAGAGTTCCACTCTTTTGCTGTGCGCTTTATAAATGACATTTGGAAACGCTTAGTGCGAATTGGTGGTTAATTAAAAGGAAATGATAAGTGGATAGTCTGAGCGTTTGTAATTTTACATCATCGTTATTCTCCCGCTCTTGTCTTAATTTATTTGCGGACGGCGCAACATGTATTTTTCTTCCTTACTTGTCTATTAGTCGTCATCTCGGTAGTCACTCCCTTTCAGCCATATCATCTTTCACACAGTCCATCCATCGTTTCTTTGGTCTTCCCCTACTCGTATAGCCGTCCACATTTTACTTTATTTTACAATTTTACGTCAGGTTTGTTTTTTTTTATTATAGTTTTTATTGTGGTCTCGACTTCTCGAGGGAAAAGCCATGTCGATTCAAATTCACGTAGGTATATACGCAGAAAGTTGTACTTAAATGAATGTACGTACCTACAAATAATATCCTGGAATTTCGTTTTGTCGTATTAGTAACTTTTGTTATTAATTAACCCACAATAAATTGGACCGTGTTATGCAGAAGGCAGCCATGTCGGGAAAAGTACAAACAGAGTTATAAGCATTTTTCTGTCGATGGTTGCATCATGGTTGCATGGACATTGGCATTGGCTGCATTTGACGGCTCATATCTCCGTGATAAATAAAGATATCGACATGGCAGTTTGTGCAAAAAATCTTGTAAGTCGAAATTAGTATGGCTGTGTTTATAACTCATTTTTGGAAAAGTGCCATATGGCTGCTTTCTGTATAACTAGGTCCAATTAGACCGTGTTATGCAGAAAGCAGCAAATCCATCTCAAAGAAACACCAAATTCTCACACTACCAGCAATATATATACTGCAAAGTTGTATATTCGTTAGGAAAAATAGTGACCTCTTCAAATCTAATATCGAGCTAAATGAAAACTATAACCGACGGAACAAGAACAAACTAATACTAGGTACCCATCACAAATTAATATATTTAATAAGCTACCGGAAAGTTTAAAATCCCTACCTAATGACTCAATTTTCACGAAACAGTTGAAATCTCTGTTAATAAAGAAAGGCTACTATACCGTTGAGGAATTAAAGCTGACAAATTGTGAATCGATTGACCTTGTAATATTATGCTTGACGTAAATGTGAAATAATATGACTAAAATGCTATACTATATTATGCTTACCTATATGATTAAAATGAATGGACAGATTGATTTGATAATAATGATTTATTTTAAATAAAATGTAGTAAATTATTGACAAATGTTAGTATAATGTAATTAATTGTAATAATTAGAATCAATATTATATTATTAATTTAGTAACTTTTGTAGTGCCCTTACAGGGTGCATTAAATAATACTGTCATAAAATTTTAATGCAGGCCTACTAACCAGTGTTTTACATGTTAGCAATTAAATAAATAAATGTCGGTTTCACGAAACAGTTGAAATCTCTGTTAATAAAGAAAGGCTACTATACCGTTGAGGAATTAAAGCTGACAAATTGTGAATCGATTGACCTTGTAATATTATGCTTGACGTAAATGTGAAATAATATGACTAAAATGCTATACTATATTATGCTTACCTATATGACTAAAATGAATGGACAGATTGATTTGATAATAATGATTTATTTTAAATAAAATGTAGTAAATTATTGACAAATGTTAGTATAATGTAATTAATTGTAATAATTAGAATCAATATTATATTATTAATTTAGTAACTTTTGTAGTGCCCTTACAGGGTGCATTAAATAATACTGTCATAAAATTTTAATGCAGGCCTACTAACCAGTTTTTACATGTTAGCAATTAAATAAATAAATGTCGGGAAAAGTACAAACAGAGTTATAAGCATTTTTCTGTCGATGGTTGCATTATGGATGTATGAACAAGGCTGCATTTGACGGCTCATATCTCCGTGATAAATAGAGCTATCGACATTGCTGTTTCTGTAAAAAATTTTGTATGTCGAAATTAGTATGACTGTGTCTATAACTCATTTTTGGAAAAAGTGCCATATGGCTGCTTTCTGAATAACTAGGTCCAATTGTAAGAGAAAGAAATGCTCTCAAAGACAATCAACAGTAATTCCCAGTTATATTTGCAAAGAAAAATAAATATTTAGGACCATCTTCCGTGTTTATTTTTAAATTCTTTGGTGATATGCCACAATAATAAATGGCTGTCACTAAAATGTGTCACCCTGGAACAATATGAACTACCCACTCAACAAAACAATTAAAAAAACAACATGGCCGCTTGTCACACACACCTACGCGGGAAAATTAAAAAAAAGGATGCAATTTTCAAAAATGCACTTGATTTACACCGCTTTAACCGCTTATTTAATGCACGCTAATTTAAATCTTATTTTTAGTTTGACAAAGACCGTATTTGTAAGTATTTGGGGCGCGGTGTGTACCTCGCGCGGAGATTTCTCACAAACTAAAATAAGTACTGAAACATCATTGCATAATACGCAGAAAAGCTCCAGAGTGCAGTGACCATGGCGCGGAGATTTCCACGGATATACTCCAAAGAAAGTGCGTCGAACTATTCATTTAAAAAAAATGTAAGTACTGTAAGTATCTGCATTCATTTTTAGGGTTCCGTACCAAAATGGTAAAAAGGAACCCTCATGGTGCGACTGAGTCTGTCTGTCTGCCCGTCTGTCACAGCTGGATATCTCGAGAACTACTAATGCTATCAACTTGAAATTTGGAATAGTTTTAGATGACGTTTGCTCAACTATTTTTCAAATAAGAAAGAAATAAAAATATGTAAAGTTTTTTGCAACAGGGACTGAAAGGGGGTCTTTAAAATTGGAAGTAGGGCTACTAGGGCATGTGGGGTATCATATAAAAGAGGGCTGTTTGGACATTTTCAAAAAATTTATCTCTTTTTTTAGAAAAGTATAAAAATAAAAATATAAAAAAATACCGTTCCCCCTTATCTCCGAAGTTTGCATAGAGAAAAATCTGAAATTATTCTATGTGATAGAAGTTTATGTAAAGATTACAAGAAAAATAAAACGATGTCTCTAAATAGCACACTTTTTTATATACGATGGTACGGAACCCTCAGTGCGCGAGCCCAACTTGCTCTTGACCGGTTTTTTTAACGAAAATTCGCACGCAATACACACTAAAATACAATACACACTAATACACCTTTATCTTGCAGTTGCACTGATGACTCACTGCATTCTTAACGCGAACGAACTATACTTGTGATAAGGTACTACCAGGGTGGTGGAAAAGTTTGAGCTTAAGTACTCTTTAGTATAAATACAGAGTTTCATGTCATTAGCATCATTACGCTTATATATACTGTAATTAATCCGTTAAAACGGTACATCGGATGTAAAGCTCTTAAGAGTGTTATTGGCGCCGATTCCCTTATTCACAAACTAAATTAAATTTAAGTTCTGTGCATCTTATTCTTTATAATTCATTAAGAAAAGGACAGACGATAAATTATTAGCTTAGTCCTATCAAATTCCACTCCTACCAACTTATCTGTGAAAGGAACTACGGCTGTCATGTTGAAATGTCATTCGATTGTCAGTGTCTACCACATTCGGGTTCTCTGGTTGTTTTGTCGTGATATTGCTGAATTTATAAAGTTAAATATGCCGAAAGCTATTAAATGTGATGCTCGAAACATTATTCTAAAGGTTAAAACCTTTTTTGAAGAAGAAGCTCGGGCGGGGTCTCCGATTATTCCATTTAATCAAATATACAAACGAATTTCGGCAGCGACAGGTTAGTGTTGTCAACTTTCTTGTTATAAATTACCCGATACTTTACTAATTATTTAAGTCCACGAAATATTCGTTTCTATTCTTGCTGCAGGTTAGCGTAACGGTAACGTACATCTAATAGGTAACCTGCTAAGTGAGTGAGCAAACTAACCTGCCAGATTTCAAATTTCTACTAACATTTATTTTATTATCTTATATTTCAGGTGTGAGTCAAGGACTAATTTCAAAAATCATTAAGGAAGGGCACGCAGCAGAAGAAACTGGTACAAAAATTCGGACACCAGGCAAGGAGAGAAAACGTAAAAGTGGATTTGTGCACGTTGATGATTTCGACATGGGAGTTATACGGAGGAATGTACATGAATTTGATTCTGCTAAAAAAGAGGTCCCTACTGTTAAAAAGCTTCTAGAGGTCTTAAAGACAGAAATAAATTACACAGGACAGCGAGAGTCTGCGAAAGCTGCTTCACAAGGTGGGATTTCGTTTTAAAAAATCTCAATCCAATCGGAAGGTTCTTATGGAGCGTAATGAAATATCAGCTTGGAGAGCTAAGTACTTGCATGCAGTGGATAAAAATAATAAATCTCCCCAGCCCCGGCCCATAATTTATTTAGATGAGACCTATATTCACTCTTCGCATACATCGGGTAAATGTTGGCAAGGAGAGGGTGAAGACGGAGTATTGGAGCCTGTATCGAAAGGGCAAAGATATATTATTGTTCATGCGAGAGGAGATACTGGATTTGTTACAAATGCACTACTTGTGTTTAAATCAAACACAAAAAGTGGTGATTATCATGACGAGATGAATAGTACCAACTTTAACAAGTGGGTTATTGAAAAACTTGTGCCTAATTTACGAGAGCCATCCATAATAGTGATGGATAATGCTCCTTATCACCGTATTTGTGTGAATAAAGTCCCAAATACGAATTCCTTAAAAAGATATGCAATTATGGTTGACCCAAAATAAAATTGACTACGGAGAGAATTTGACTAAACCTCAGCTTTTAGAAATAATTAAGAGAAACAAGCCTGAACCTGTATGTGAAATTGAAAAAAAAGAAGACAATAGGCACGTCGGCTCCAGTCTAACCGGATGCAGCTGAATACCAGTATTTTACATGGAGCAACTGCCTATCTGACCTTCACAACCCAGTTACTGGGTGATACCGGTAAGACTGGTTGTCAGACTTTCGGGCTTCTCACGACCCGTAAAGTCTGTCAAAGATCCACGAATGACGTGCTTTGCGAGGCACGGAGGAGTCTCGATATAAATGATAAATGATTTTATCTCTGTAAGTAGGTTTGTACAAACACTTTTACACGTCTATCATGTTTTTTTTTTAACTAGACGAGTTCGGCGTTTCATATCTGACTACTCTGAGAAGAAAGGTCGAAACAAACTCAGAGGTGAATATAGGTCTCAGTCTCTTATAAAGTCCAGACATAATCTTGGTCAGTTCATGTGAAGACCATGTAGATTGGTATTTGAAATGAACATTTATCCTAATTGGCGTCTGTTTACGATAAAATATCAAAGATTTATTATCGTTTGGCATTCAGTATTCAATATGACAGAATTTTGAATTACGTCGATATTCTCGCAAACCAGCGATTTGTCAGTAATCACGCAGCTCAACTCAGCTCAACGATTCGACGAACAATACCAAAGAAAGAACATTTGGGTATGTAAAGATAGTCACCCATCCACAGACCAACCCCGGCGTGCGGCTGTTAATACTTAGCCATGAGCTCCCACTTATGACTACAGTTGTAGGTTGATTACTTATGATTATGATGAAACATAAAAGGCGCAATATTTTGAACTTTAAACCGATGATTCTTAATGAACATACCGCCTGCCTGGGTAACTAGATTTATGAAGACGTGACGTAAGACTTGTAAGGAAAGGAACGTTTGTTATTTATAATGTCTATCGTATGAATATCACTCGTGAGCCTGAGTTAGTTAATAAACAATGAATGTCATGCAATCATTCTGCAGCTGCCATAGTAATATTAAGTAAGGATGAAAATTAAAGATGCATAATGGCGCCGATTCCCTTGTTCACAAACGAAACTAAATTTAAGTTCAGTGCATCTTTTTCTTTCTATTTCATTAAGAAAAGGACAGAAGATAAATATTAGTTGGCTTATGTTTAACTTACCACCAGATAAAGTAAAATATAATATAAAAAAACACTTCTTACTGCCAAAAATAGTAAATGATCACCAAAGTTAAAACTCCATTTTATTGTGAAATTATAAACAAAATGTTTAACATCTTGCTATCCTAGACTACAAACTAATCATTATTAACCTAACCTAACCTAACCTAACCTAGAAAGAACATTAAAAGCAAATCAAACAAATATAAAAAAAAAAACCTAACCTAACCTAACACAATAATTCGCTCGTTAAGATTTGGTGATCATTTACTACATTTGGTGTTTGAATACAATTAGAAGTGCAAAAAGCTTAGGGTATCAAAGTATTTTATGGTGGTCATTATATTTAATCCCATATTAGTTTAGTCCTGTCAAATTGGTCAGCGCCTGATGTAAATCGACGTATTTGTAGTAGGCAATATTTTAAGCACGTCTAAACTTGTTTATGGAGTATCTTAATTTGACAGGACTAAACGAATATTTATCTTGTCCTTTTCATAATGAAATAGAAAGAAAAGATGCACTGAATTTATATTAAGGTTAGTTTGTGAACAAGGGAACCGGCGCCATTATTTAAGAAGAACAAATATGAGTATACTTATGTACGTAGATATGTTTAGGTACTATTGTTCATCCAGCATCCTAATTGCGTAACACAATATCAATCGGCATTGGTTTCATTTTGACAGTTCAACTACATGCACTGCGTTATTTACGGTGTTGAGAAGACAAATTTTCCGAACATATGAAGCAATGGATTAGCAATTTGCTTCAAATGATTCAGATTCCGATCAATAGTGTGTTACGCAATTAGGGTGCTGCTTTCATACTCAACCGCGAATAATCGCGTATTATAATTATATATATTACTATACTATCTTATCCGCATCGTAACTACCTACCTGTGTATTATATTAAATTGATATTAACTAGAATTACTTTTTTGGTTATCTATAACAGGATAAAACAATGGTCGGTGCAAGGAATATAATGTACAAGGTGTAAATTAAATAACATACAGCCTCAAGGGGTCATTTTACAACAACTTTTACCTTAAATGGTAACCTGAAATGGTAAAAAAAATCAGCTGTTCCCTACATTTTATGTTCGCATAACTCGTCAAAATGTTGGGAACAACTGACATTTTTTCGCGATTTCAGCTTTGGTCCCATTATCCCATAGTATAGTTACCAGCACGAAACTTGAACGGTGATCTCGAATTACTACGATTTTGGACCTCTCCTGAGACAATACGTATGCCCAAACAATCCCCTACCACTCCACTGACTATGAGCGCTCAAGATTCGGGCCGGCAGGTATAAAAGTTGTTCATAATGATAAGTACGATGACCTCATACGAGGTTGTGTGTTATTTAAGTTATATACACTTTATACATATGTATCGTGACAAGAAAGGAAAAGTACCTAATAATTGTATGCTAACTACAACGGCGGTGCAAGCAGCTAAGCAAGCAAACGTTTTATGGTCATCGACATGGGTGTTCTTGCATGCGAGATATTTGTTTGTAAAAGGACCAACATAAGGCGTAGGTAGGTGCTTAGGGATAGTGCAGTGTTTAACATATTTTGTTGTTACAATACCTAGGTCTTTACTTATCTATGAAATTGCCGATTTTTGGTACCGGCTGGTGTGAAGATCGGAGTATTCCCGATTGAATGGGTGACCGTGGATGGGTGACCTGCTTTACATACCAAGACCCCGCCGTGCCTCGGAAAGCACGTTAAGTCCTTGGTCCCAGCTGTCATTTGTGGATCTTTGACAGTCGTTACAGGTCATCAGAAGCTCGGACGTCTGACAACCAGTCTTACCAAGGGGAATCGTATTACCCAGTAACTGGGTTGTGGAGGTCAGATAGGCAGTCGCTCCATGTAAACTGCTGGTATTCAGCTGTATCCGGTTAGACTGGAAGCCCACCCCGACATATGTAGTTACGAATGGCTAGGCAGATTGATTGTAGCCGTAAGTAAATCTACCGACCTACCTACGTAATCTAATTGGGAAAAGGTTGAGCAGATGCAGATGTATTGTATTGAGTATTGAGAAAATCCTTGTGTGGGGCAGAATTTCAACACAACCACATTGTAGCGCTCAGACTCATGCAATCTATAGTCTGCAGGGATCTCTTATCCACCTATCTTTATTTTTCCTTTGTTATGTGAAACATCTACAATTTCTCAAGACAGTTTTCAAAAACTACAAAATCTACGTCACCCCAGTTGGAGCGGTCGCCTGCCAGCGTCTAATTTGGTCCGGCGAACGGCGCGCCGCAGTTTCAACATCCAAACATACGCGCTTAGCATTATTTACAATTCAAACATAAATTTAATTCATGCATCAACAGTTTTAATGTAAATCGTATGGTGTTCATTAAAGGGATTTTTTGGAATTGATGCGGTGAGAGAGAAGGGATATATTAGCGAGGGCTTTGGCCAGCCATTTTGGATACGTAACCTTTGGAATACATCCCTCAATGTCTAATAGTCAGTGGTCAATCTGTAATAGTCAGTGGATGACTCCAACAGACTTGCCTACTGCTATTTTATACCTACTACTATTATCTTATACCTATACAAGATGTTCCTGGAAGTATGGATCAAATCGAATAGGGGCGTGGGCAAGGTCATTTCCAAACTTTTTAACCCTGAGAATGTTGGTGCAATTGTTTACGGTTCAAAATTTTTGTTTTTTTTCAATCACTTCGCATAGTGCTCAATGAAAAAAATCATAAAAAAACTAGCAAAGCTATCAATTACTTTTTTTTCAGAACTGTAGAAAAGTGGGCCTTTCCTGTGGTAATACTTTTACGCAGCTAGAAAACATACGTGCAATAAGAAAAAACATTTACAGCAAAGGCTTCGTTCTGGCAAAAATTTTACTCAATTTTCGAGCGATTTTCATGGGAAAAAGTTACACTAGCGAAAGTTGACCACGTATTACAAAAACTGGTCCAAGTCATAGCGATTTTTTGGAGGTATGAATCACTGGAATATTCTTAATAGTTTAAAAGTTAGAGAATTTTATTAACAAGGAGGTCGTATTTTTAAAATTTTCTAACTACGTTGCAAAATAAAATAAAACAATGAAATTAATATGTAAATGTATTATTAAATTGAAATTACAATAGATGTTCAAAATTCCTTCCTCTTACTCTCAAACACAACTGGCATCGCCGAATGAAATTTGGTATTATTCGTCTAAATGCACGGGAATTATTTTTTATGTATAAGGTTGCAGATGTGATTTTCTGACGGAGTTGTTCCTCGGTTCCGCTCTCTGTCTCGTACACCATCTCTTTGTAATAACCCCATAGAAAGAAATCTATGGGGTTCAGGTCAGGGGAACGTGCTGGCCATCGAATGTGCCCCCCTCTTCCGATCCAACGACTAGGGAAGTTAAGTCTAGATGGTCTCTTACGACTCTTGCGTAATGTGGGGGTGCGCCGTCTTGCTGCAACCACATGTCTCGACGGGTTTCCAGTGATACTTCCCCAAGTAAACCATTTAGGTCATTCTGTAGAAATCTCAAGTATGAGGGGCCATCGAGTCTAGCAGGTAACTCATGAGGACCTATTAGCTGTCCTTCTACTATTCCAGCCCACATGTTTACTCCGAACTGATGCTGGAAATGGTCATTTCGTAGAATGTGTGGGTTAATGCGCCCTTCGGAAACTTGTTTCATCGCTCCATAAAATTTTCTTTAAAAATTGCGAATCTTCACGATAGCGACGTAACATTTCCCTACAAAAAGCCCTTCTCGGGCCAGGATCACTCGGTAAAAGGGCTTGCACACGTTGAACGTGAAAGGGATGAATTATGTGTCGTCTCGCAGTACGATGTACCTACCACAGATCTCGGAATCTCTGACATTCTTGACATGCGATGAATACTTCTCATTGGATTCTCACGTAGCATCTAAAGCACCACATCTTTGACTCCAAGGTCTGGAACGCTACGTCGACCTTCCCTAGCTCCTGGATTTCTACCATCTGCGTAAGCGGAGTGTACACGTTGGAATACTCGGTAATCCGGATAGCGGTCCCGATTAGGATATCGTTCTCGATACACTCTTGCAGCTTGACGTGCATTTCCATCACAAAATCCGTAAATGAAATGCATATCTGCATATTCATGGCTGTTGTACGTAGCCATACTGAAGTCAAACAGTGTCCAAATCACAGGCAAAAACAAAGTCCAAGTTACACAGTCCAAATAACGTTAAAGAATATTTATTGATGAACACCGAATTAAGTACGTGCGCAGTCACAAGCTGGTAGCGAGTTACTAAAACATCTACCTGAGTGCGAACGTGCGCCGGCGCTGGTTCTTTTGTTTCATTTCCCCCGCACATTCCTAGTTGGAATGCACCTCGTTGGAATGCAATGCCCCTCGCACTTCCTCTTTCACCTCGCCGCGCTCGCCCCGTCGCCATACATATTGTACCAGAGCGCCGATATGACGTCATTGACAGCAGGTGCACGGTTTTTCCGGGTTGTAGCTAGGGCAAATAACATGACTCATGAGATAACAAAAAGTTTACCGAAATTATTTTTATTTTTTATTTAAACCTAAACCACATCAAACAGTACCTAGTGTTCAGATAGGTCATAAATGCCTAGGGACTGAAATTAAATCGTTAGTTAAGCTGAAAAAAATGAAAATTTGAAACATAGAAAATTGTAATCTGTTTTTTTAAACAGATTGGTATTCTCACGGTGGCATCACAATTCATCTTCGCCAACATCTTATATATTAGACAAAATATACATTTATACACTAAAAACAGTGATATTCACAATGTTAACACCAGAAATAAGGACAAATTACGTGCTCCATTTCACCGGCTTCATAAGGTTCATAACTCATTTGTTGGGCTTGGTATATCTTTTTATAACAAGCTACCCTCTTCTTTGCTGGATTTGCCCTTTAATGCGTTCAAAGCTAAAGTAAAATCTAACCTTTGTTCAAAGGCATACTATTCTATCAACGATTACTTAAACGATAAGAATAGTTGGTCGCTGTGTTTAACTTAAGACAATGTTTATGTTCTTTCTCCAGAATTAGCATACCTACTGACAGGTTATATGAGTTCATATAATTATTTATTTTGTTTGACTCTCAAGGTCAATTTATTTTAATTTTATTTTTATTTATTATTGACATAATCTACTCATTTCAATGTTTATTTATTTTTATGAGTGGTATTGCAATATGTGGTTAGCTAATGACCTCGACAATTGATCATAGTTTTTCTTGCCCGAGCAACCGGCAGCAAGTTCGTCATGCTCCCTTAGATGTCACTGCTTGCGGTAGCGTCGGGGGTCGGGTTGTCTCCTTCCCTCAAATATGGCGAGGGGGGTAATGGCTGATCTTTGTAACTCGTGAACGTGAGTTATACTCGTGAACGGGTGCTGCTTGTGGTCACAGGTCGTCTTGCTGACCTTGGTTTTGTTTTGTTATTAGTAACACTCGTTGTTGATTTTACTTCGATGGTCCTAGTTTATCATCTGTGACTTTGAGTTACGACTACATGTACGGCTATATGTAAGTGGGCACGCCCTTTATTACTGGAGGCTTTTATTTGGGTATAAAGTTCTGCTTACGTTTTTAGTTTTGTATTTTGTTTCTGCTTGAGTATAAATGATAAATGATAAATGATAAATGATTTTTATTTCTGTAAGTAGGTTTGTACAAACACTTTTACAAGTCAATATTTTTTTTTTAAACTAGATGAGGTCGGCGTTTCCTATCTGACTACTCTGAGAAGAAAGGCCGAAACAAACTCAGAGGTCACAGTCTCTTATAAAGTCCAGACATAATCTTGGTCACTTCATGTGAAGACCATGTAGAATGGCGTCTGAAATGGTTTTTTGAGGAAAGAACCACACAGATTGAGAGGACCTGTCCAGTCAGTGCACGCATTTGTCAGTAATCGCGCAGCTCAACTCAGAACTTAAGGAGCTCAACGATTCGACGAACAATACCAAAGAAAGGACATTGGGGTAGGCCGCATAGATTACTCAAACTGCCAGACCATGATTAAAAATAACTGAGAGAAAAAATAAAACAAACAAAAAAAAAAGCAATGACCTACATAGTCTTCACATTCACAATAAAGTAAAATAATATAATACTTACAAAGTAAATATTAATGTCAACATTCAGTATGCAAAAATAAAAATAATATAAAATAAAATTGGAGCAGTTCAATCCCAAGCCTTTTTGTCCTCAATATAATATTTAACGGTATAAAAAGCTTTCTGACACAACTTGCGTTTAATGAATGATTTGAATTTATTAAGACTCAGATCTTGAACGTGGCTTGGAAGTTTATTATAAAAGCGTATACATTGACACCTGAATGACCCACCTATTTTCTTGAGCCTTGTTGGAGGTACAACAAATTTGTGTTTATTCCTAGTATTTATATTGTGGATATCACTGTATTTTTTAAACAATTTAATGTTTTTATGGGCATATAAAAGACTTTCAAAAATGTACTGAGAAGGCAAAGTCAGTATATTAATCTCCTTAAATTTCTCTCTGAGAGATTGTCTCGGACTTAATATCGGACGTATAGTTTTCGATTTTTTTTTTTTTTGGTATATTGGCGTGTGCTAGCTTACTTATAGCAAATAATTTAATTTAATGTTTTGTATTGCGTAATGTACCTAAATTATTATGCGCAGTGTTATATAGAATCATTTTTTTTTTTTAACTGAACAGACAGCTGTGCTGCTGGGGAGTTTGTTGCGCCACTTCTTCTCCCCAGCTAAAGCACTAGGAAGTGGTGAAGGGCGGGCGTTTTGGGGGACTGTCTTATGTAATTTTGACGTTCAAAAAGTGCTGATTCTCAGCCTAGTTTGAATAAATGACTTTTGATTTTGATTTTGATTTTGTAAAAATACGACCTCCTTGTTAATAAAAATCTCTAACTTTTAAGCTATTAAGAATATTCCAGTGATTCATACCTCCAAAGAATCTCTATGACTTCGACCACTTTTTGTAATACGTGGTCAACTTTCGCTAGTGTAACTTTTTCCCATGAAACAATTGGTCATAACTTTTGAACCGTAAAAAATTGCACCAACATTCTCAGGGTTAAAAAGTTTGGAAATGACCTTGCCTACACTCCTATTCGATTTGATCCATACTTCCAGGGACACCCTGTATATATAAAACCAAGTCGGGTTTAAGTTTTAAAACCGACATGGTCACTGACATTATCATTAGAACTTAAAACGGGATATTGCAGTGCCGAAATATCGGAAACTCGAATCAATTAATATACATGGTAAATATCCCGTTTTAAGTTCTAATGATAAAGTCGGGTTTGTTCGAACACTTATAACTCGAGAACGGCTGGACCGATTTTCATGGTTTTTTATTTATTTTATTTGTCTCCGTCAATTTCACTGTATACAATAATCCATGTATAAGCTAAAATTTAAGATTAAAAGAGACGTGAGTCGAATTTGTAAGGAAAATGACTACATCTACAGGGTTATTGGTAAAACACCAGCAACCTCTTAAGGGGTCATTGTACACATCATTATGAACAACTTTTACTATGGGACCAATTCTGAAATCGCAAAAAAAAATCTGCTGTTGGGTATACATTTTGACTAATTACGCGAACATAAATGTACTGAACAGCTCTTTTTTTTGCTATTTCAGGTTTAGTCCTATAGTAAAAGTTGATCTTATTGATGAGTACAATGACCCCTTAAGAGGTTGTTAGTGTTTTACCAATAACCCTGTATACGCCTGAATTTGCGATACATTTCCATCCAACTCCCTAAAATGTTGTTTACATTGTAGACCTATGATGCCTACGTCAAACATCTGGTTTTCCTGCAAGGCTAAGTTACGTGTAACATAGTAGGTACTTACCTAATTATTACTAGGTATAACGTACCTATACTTACCTACATGTATTAGATATAGATAAATCTAATTACATATATATCGATGAATCTAATAGATTAGATGTAGGTAAGTACACACGCCCATCCATAGAGTTAGGCGCCGTCTTATTGAGCCGCTCGTGCGAAGATGCGAATGATCGATCTGATCTGCCTAGCCTTTTCCCAACTATGTTGGGGTCGGCTTCCAGTCTAACCGGATGCAGCTGAATACCAGTATTTTACATGGAGTGACTGCCTATCTGACCTCCACAACCCAGTTACTGGGTAATACGATACCCCTTGGTAAGTCTGATTGTCAGGCTTTCGGGCTTCTGACGACCCGTAACGACTGTCAAAGATCCACGAATGACAGCCGGGACTAACGGCTTAACGTATGCGGCGATGATGCGATGCGATTTCATCGTGCGATGAAACCGCTCGCGCGATAAGAAATTGTGTGTCCTGTTTTGGAGCGATGCGATCACACTCGAAAAGGCTCTATCAGAGATGCACAGTTTGTGCATGATCGCGCGATCTTGAATAGGACATTTAGTTTGTTTAGTGTGTTTAGGTTAAGGTATTTTTCTATGGGCCTATGTCGCCTGAAATAAATGGTATTATTATTATTATTATATTATTAGTAGATATCAGTATGTTTGAACGCACGGTCGCACGATCATTTTCGTCGGACGCACGCATCATCGTACGAGCGATGGCAATAGGACGGCGCCATACACTCCGGCCGTCGAGAGAATGCATTCTTGACCCTGTCAGTTTCATACTAACGAATATATTTTGCGAATATGATCCTTATTACCCCTAGAAATTGTTCATGCGACAGGTATCGGGAACGCATTCTCTCGACTGCCTTACTGTATGTATATACTTGTATGTATATACTTCGCTTATGCTCCCAACCATAGACACCAATGAATATAGGTTTAATACTCTTTGATAGACACAAAGAATAGACTGAGCGTTCCGTATTCGGTAGTGCAGTGAATAGAGACCGAAAAATAAGAGAGAGACAAAGCGAATTTGCGGCCAGTAGTTGTCTCTCCAGTAGTAGATACTACAGCAAATACACTTTATCTCTTTCTAGAAAGTGGTCACTTCTGTGAAGCTAACGCTCAGTCCAATTCTCTATGTGTATGGTTCCAACTTCACCAACTGCTGGGCCCGCCTGCCTCAGTTGTAGGCAAAGGCAATCCATGAGGATTTTTACACGAAATAAATTGTATTTACCAATGCGTAAACAACTGTCAGTGCTAAATAGGGATGATGCCTGGGTAAAAATAAAGAAATTCTATTTAGTCCGTCAGTCAGATAATAAAAAAATATTAGATACGTATTTTTTGCTTTATCATATTAATAAAAAATGACTTAGATAACTCGCATTAAAGTTCGGGAGTGGGGGCTTGCTACGTCACTTCTACGTATAAAATCTACAAAGACTTCCGTAATCTTTTGATTACGTAGAAAAAGAAAAAATACGTGTCCAATATATTTTAATAATCTATATGACGGACAAAAAATCATTTTTTAGTCATCATCCCTATTATGACCCTCCGGCCTTCGCCCGCAGTCGGGTAAAGCGACAATCAGAGAAGCGATGACCAAGACTAAGCAGATGCAGCCACCTGCAATGTTACCTAGGTATGTCTTTTGTCTACACAACACACTCTAATCATCATCATGCATGACTAATCTAACTGAATACTTGAACAGAAACTTAAGGTGAGTGTAGTCGTCAACCCAATCGTTGTACGGACCCGCTAGCGAATATTTCTAAATTTCCGCAGTTAAAGTTGCGTTTTGTAAAAAATAATTAAATATCAATCTGCCTAGCCTTTTTCCAACTATGTTGGGGTCGGCTTCCAGTCTAACCGGATGCAGCTGTATACCAGTATTTTACATGGAGCGACTGCCTATCTGACCTCCACAACCCAGTTTTACTGGGTAATACGATACCCCTTGGTAATACTGGTTGTTAGACTTTCGGGCTTCTGATGATCCGTAACGACTGTCAAAGATCCTGGAATGACAGCCGGGACCAACGGGTTAACGTGCTTTCCGAGGCACGGAGGAGTCTCGGTATGAAAAGATGGTCACCCATCCACAGACCAACCCCGGCAAGCGTAGCTTAACCTGATGGATAGACCCGTGCGGCTTTTATTACTTAGCCACGAGCTCCTCAAAAACATAATTATTATGTATTAAAAAAAAAAAAAACGCCCAAGTGATTTACCAATTTTATCGTCGCTCAGCCGTGAAAATATCACATCGCCCATTTGCGACGAAAGTGTGACATCTCGAATATCGATTTTTCGTTGTACTGATTCGTTTTTGTTTTTGATTATTTAATTTAATTATTAGTTATACTCTAATCACTTCATACATAATAAAGCTATATTGACGATAATTTAAGAGTTTGAGAGAGAGCATCTAAAAGTTCAAAAGTCGTTTTCTGTAAAATTACGGTTTTTGAGATGTCACACTGTCGTCGCAAATGAACGACATGTAGTTTAGAAGCAGTAGCGAATTGAAAGTTGAAACCAACCTCATTTCAATCTTTTTTTTGCATGGTAAATATTTAATGTTGCTTAAAATTTTCAAATGCTCAATTTGAAAGAGGTATCTATATTAAATCAAAGTTTCATATACATTTTTTCTGGAATTTTCTGAAGGCTCATTTAAAAGCATTAGGCTTTCAGGCTCTCAAAAACGACCATTTCACGACTATACCTACTCGCCTTAAAGCTGACATAATCATCACAAGTCCATATTCGCCTAGATCTGTAATACTCTTTAGTAGTTACAAACACTTGTAATACAATCATACAATACAATAATAACCTATTCCATAACAGTAAGGCGAGTGATAAATAAACGTGCATCTGTGCACGTATTTGTTAAGGGGGAAGCGTCAGGGTAGCCCGCGAAATTCAAATTTTCTTACGTTTTTTGCAATTTACAAGTCGGTATTATATTGTACGTTGATCAAATTACAATTTGCGGTCGTAACAAGTATCTATTTACATAATTAGAATCATTAAAGTGATCAATACAACTCTTTAAGACCAGGTAATCCCAAAAAATGACTATTTCATGAAATCTTAACATTTTAGGATTATACTAACTTAAGGAATCGTATTACTGATTCTATTGTATATATTTCTGTAAAAACATATTTGTTACGGCCGCAAATTATACTTTATTTAACATACAACTTAATATTGACTTGAAAATTGAAAAAAACGTAAGAAAATTTGAATTTCGCGGGTTACCCAGACGCTTCCTCCTTAAGTTGTATGATTGGCGGCCGTAACATATAATATGTATTTACAGAATTATAATCATTAGAATCAGTAAGACAACTCCTTAAGTTAGTATAATCCTGAAATGTCAAGATTTCATGAAATAGTCATTCATTAGGATTACCTGGTCTTAAAGAGTTGTATTGATCACTTTAATGATGAGGATATTAATCCTGGGACATTCCACACACGCTCATCTGATCCCAAACTAAGCAGAGCTTGTACTATGACTTCGTGTCCCATCTGTATTAATCTGTGGTACTACATTACCTTCCTACTTTAGTAGAAAACAAAGTCCCCCACCCGCCGCGTCTGGCTGTCTGACCGCGATAAACTAAAAAACTACTGAATAGTTAGGTAAGTACGTTTCCGTGGGATATTTTCTGACATCCAATCCAAGCGGGCGTAGCCGCAGACAAGAGCTAGTAACATGCTAATATCCTGGAGTAAATCTCACTTAGATGGCGACCTGAAAACAGAATTAAACATGCAGGCGTTTTTATAGAAACATATGGTTTATGTAAACGGAAACATTACTATCAGAATTAGGTTATACAAGCACTTTAGACTTTGTTTTTATAGGAAAATAAAAGATTTAAATATGTAGCTATACGCAAAGCTTTCTCATTGCTCCGTAGCCAAATGATTGCTCCGTTTCAGTCCCCGTTAGTAGCTAGTCGCTTCAGCAGTCGTTCGTGTTCCTGGTGTATTAAGACAATAAGACAACAGCTTTTTAGACCAGCTTCAAGTTTTACAGTAAGGCTGTTTGGCCTGCTTCTCCACCAGCGATGTGCCAAGTTGAGTAGCGAAGAATATGTATGATATCATCAATCAACGGAATCGTTTCATTTTCAAGGGAGGCCTTTGTCCACCAGGCTTAGCGCGAGGACCGTAGACAAGCGTCTTGTCGACGGAGTAGACAAAAATGACGTCACCGTGTAGACAGTACGACGGCCACAAAGTAGAAAGAGTCAACTGCACTTTTAGGAAATTCACTTTTTTACATAATTCGACTCCATTGAGTTATAATGTACTATGTACATTATAACTCAATGTTCGACTCAGAATTCTTTGATTTTTCTTTTTAATTCTCAATTTTTACAAATATTAAGTCACGCATATAAATAAAACTGAGGAGGCGAGCTCGTAGCGCCAGAGAAGATGCGATTCTCAACGTGTTTTTATGGTATATAATTATGGAATGTTTCATTTTTAGTATGGAAAATATGAAAAATTATTACCTATATGTAGATTTTTAAGAGGGGCAAAATTTTCATTATTTTTGCGATAGGACACACCGTTTTCGAGATATAAGCAAAAGAAGAGAAAAAAAAATTATTTGTTGATAACCGTATATACAGTATGTTAACCAACAGAGGGCGTTCCCGTTAACCCGCAATAGTATAGCATCCATACATGCTAAAAAAAATATTACCATTCGAAAACAAAATGGTTTTTATTTTTTTTTAATATTAAAATATTCACTAAAAATGCTAAAAATATTCAAAAAAATATAAAAATATTCACTAAAAATAAAAACTAAATTGCGATGTTTCCGTCCTTCAAGTACGCGTGTACAGAGTGTTTCTTTTACGTATCAATTTAACATTTTTAGTGAATATTTTAATATTAAAAAAAATAAAAACCATTTTGTTTTCGAATGGTAATATTTTTTTTAGCATGTATGGATGCTATACTATTGCGGGTTAACGGGAACGCCCTCTGTTGGTTAACATAGGTACTGTATATTGCGGCCGACGAGTAGAAAGTTTTCTACTGTCTTTAGCATGGCGATTACAAAATCAAATTGTCTTCACTACCGTAGACAACTTTCTTCCGAAATAGTCTACATAAAAAAGGACCTAGACAAAGATCGTTAGAATCGAAAGACAAAATGACAAATTGTAGAACGATTTCTACGGTGCGATGTCGAAAACGGAGAAACGAAATGTCACTTTTTATAGAAAGGGTTGTCTACTCTTCGTAGAGATAGACAAGCGGTCATGCTAAGCCCACTGCTGTGAGACCACACAAGCTTATTATAAAGTAGTTTAGCTTAGCTCTGGTGGAAAAGGATTCAACGAAGCTTACTTTTTTCCATACGTGTGTTCCCGATGGCCCGTCGCGTCGAGGCTTGTCGCGGCCCATGCCGAGCAATCCCACGGATCATCCCATACCTAACCGGCGTAACCATAATTACTGATTACTTTAGTTTTATTTGTATATTTGTTTTGTAAATAAAGATGTAAAAAGTTTTAATTATACCTACTCGTGTGTTGATTACCGTTGAAAATGCCAAAAATAACATTGTTTTTTTTTTTACGAAAAAAACTAATTGTGGTTTTTGCCGTTTTTTTTTTTCACGAAAAAAATTTCGACCCCTTTACAAAAATCACCCAAACCCCTTATACTAAATACGTATTTGAGAAAAACAACGAAATTTGAAAGAAACGGGAATTTTTCCTGTATTTTTTTTTCAACGCTAGTCCGCCCGCAGACTTTAGTGCTTATTTATATTGCTATATGTTACCTTTCTTAATCGTAATGTTAGTTGTTAAAGCAAAAAATAAAAGTTTAAAAAAAGTAATCACGCAATCGTGATTGCAACTACTTTTAGTAGTTAGTAATCGAAATGTCTAACTACTTTTTACGATTATTTCATGAAACCTATTATTGTGATTACTAACTACAAAATGTAATCGTAGAGTAATCAGTACTTAGTTAGATTACATTTTGCCCAACACTGTCGGACGGGCGGCTGCTGGCCACTGCAGCCCGACTGTTGCCACGGCCTATCGGCCTGGCCTGGCGCGCTCTGGCCTGTGATAAAGCGGACCGTAGGACCGCGTCTTTAAGGTTGATCCTCTAGAGCCCACGAAATTCAAATCTTGCGTTTTTTGCAACTTGCAGGTGGATTGCATGGCCCCAGCCCGGCGCTAAAGAAATGTAGGTACCTCAGATTTTAGATTAATACCTAATAGTAGAAATATTGTAAAGTATCACTATAGCCAAATTCGGTGGCTAACATAATTTTTTGTTGCCTGGAGAAGTTTCATAAGCGCTAGATGTAAATGAAATGAAATGAAAATTATTTATTTGCCAGAATATAGGTACTTACATAACAATATGGTAAAATAGTTAATTTTAGTTTCACTATATTCGACTTATCAGTCGTGCAAATATTTCATGTGCATGAAGTTACATCAGTTTATTAGAATATAAGTATCTCACAGTCAGTTCATCAATAAAATTCAACTAAGTATTAGATTTATAAATCATGTCAATAATTATAAGTAAATAAGTGTGTGTTCGTTTAATATAGTTTTACATCATGTCTGTTTGAAATTTAAGTAATCATCTATTGAATAAAAACATCTGTCACAAAGCCAATTGTTTAAAGTTCTATTGAATTCTAAGTTATACATTTTTCTTATTTTTTCCGGTAGTTTATTATAAATCTTCACCGCCATGGTGTAGCAGTTTCTGTTACACAACTTTAATCTGCTTCGAGGTACTACCAAAGGCTTTTGTACTATTTTCCTTTTAAATTGGACCTTATCATCCTGCTCAAAAAGTGATAGGTGGTTTCTAACAAATTTACACATTTCAAACACATATAGGGATGGAAGTGTAAGTAAACGTTTATCAGTGAAAACAGTGTATCAGTGTAACAGTGACACTTTTAAAGAAAATCTGCATCTCTGTGTCCTGTGCAATATAAGTTTTTTTATCTGGCATATGTGTTCCTATACAGGGGGTAGTTTGTCTGTCTATACATGAAAGTAACATTCAAGACGATTATGTCACAAGTTATGTCAAAAATCTGAAAAATACACACTACAAAATGAAGAAACGAGAAACACTGGCTGTATCGCTTGACAACTCGAAGGCCTTTGACAGGGTCTGGCACGCTGCTCTGCTCAGCAAGCTTCCTGCTTATGGCATCCCAGCTGATTTTTGTAGCTGGATATCAGATTTCCTTAGTGAACGGTCGATCAGAGTAGTCGTTCACGGCTGCTCCTCTGACCTTATGGCTATTCATGTCGGAGTTCCTCAGGGGTTTGTTCTCTCTGCAACTCTTTTCCTGCTGCACATCAATGACCTGCTTCAGCCTGGTATTGTTGGGTACGCAGATGACAGTACAGTTTTAGAGAGATACTTGTCCAGAGCAAAAACCAGCGGGGGCGAAGTTCGTTATTTGAGAGAGGCCATGGTAGAGCGGACAGTCTCCCAGTGGAGTGATGATAATCTGGTCTCTTTTAACGGCACCAAAACACAGGTGTGTCTTTTTACCGCTAAAAGGAGTCTTTTCGCCCAAACTCCTACTTTTTGGGGTACATCTGTTCCTGTAACTGATCGGCTTTTTCGGGGTACATCTGTTCCTGTAACTGATCGGCTTGAGCTCCTAGGCATGGAGTTGACATCTGGTCTCAACTTCGGCGCCACCATCGAGTACAAAGCTCAAACAGCGACCAGGAAGCTGGGCATCCTAAATAGGGTGAAGTGATACTTTCAAGCCTGGACAACTTTTAACCCTTTACAAACCGCAAGTCCGATCCTGCATGGAGTATTGCAGCCACCTTTGGGATGGATCAGCTAAGTACCAACTAGCTGCGCTTGACTCGGTGGAACGCAGAGCTAAGACGCTCATTGGCGACGTAGAACTGGTGGATGCCAAGCTTCACAGCTTGGCTTATCGCTGCAAGGTTGCCTGCTTGTCGGTCTTCTACAGATTGTACTTTGGTGAGTGTGCCCAAGAACTCTACGACCTGATTCCACCGGCCCCCTTCTGCCATCGGACATCTAGACGCACTGCCAGTTACCATCCCTACCTGGTTGATATTCCACCAATTCGCACTAAGCGTTTCCAAATGTCTTTTATAATGCGCACAGCAAAAGAGTGGAACTCACGGGTTTGACGCAGAATGTGCACTTCGCAAAATGTGCACTTGACGCAAAATGTGCATTTCGCAAAATGTGCACTTCGCAAAATAGTCACTTTGCAAAATGTGCAATTCTTAAAATAGCACTTCTCAAAATGAGTGTCAATTTTATCATAATGGGCAAAATAAAAACCGTTTGCTTACAATATTTTTTTTTAAAATTGCGCATGATTTTATGATGATGAAGTAATCACGTTCAGGAAATGTTTGAATATGTATTTTCAGTAGGTACACGTCAGCTATACACATAATATACGTAGGTACTCCAGCCATTCGTTGTAATATGCTGTGCACCGCGTCTGTCTGTTATTATTATATAGATATTATTTTCACCTTATTTTAACTAATCGTATTGATCACGCTACAAAGAATACAGTTCTCTGTACAAAAATATAGATACTTACATAATATTTCGTAAGTTTTCAATTTACTTAAAAATATGGAATTGTAAGCAAACGGTTTTTATTTTGCCCCATTGTGATAAAATTCACATTCATCTTGAGAATTGTTATTTTGAGAAGTGCACATTTTGCGAAGTGCACAATTTGCGAAGTGCACATTCTGCGTCAAACCCGAACTCACTACTTGCGTCTGTGTTTTCGAGCGCATACAACCCTAATCTCTTCAAAGTGAGAGTGAACAGGCTTCTTCTGGGTAAGCTCACTCCATCGTCGACTTTGTCTCTGTCACCTCTGACCTAGACTAGAGTCAAGAACAAGCCCATCTCAAATAATAAAAAAAAGATATGAATTTTTGAAGCTCCACCGGCAGCAAACTCTAAATAATTACAAAAACAAAAATAACTCGTAACTACAAAAAATCGCGGAACATACATGGGGTATTTTCGAATACCCCTGTATGAGGAATTCAGATTTTTATTTATGACGTCACTATTTGGACCAGCCTATGTATTAGTCAAAGCGTGGCATGGCGCGCTGCTGTTTTAGTATAGATAGATATATATTTACTACTGCGCAGTCATTTGCGCTAACTTCAGAGCGGCAAAGTTATTTGATGCGAACTATAGCTAGCTTCACATCTTTGGTGGAAAGGTAGCCTAAGGCAGTTGTTCCACCACAGCGAGGAAGCGACTAACTATCGGCTATTTTCCCGCTCAAGAAACGTACAATAGAAATATACATACCGTGTAAACAAAAGAGATACACTTTAATAGTTGATCGCTGACTGTTCACACCGCCCTACTCGTTTGTCGTAGCGACAAGAGCTATCAAATTTCGACAGCGACGTTCGCTCGGCGGCCAGAGCACTCGCTGAGAGACTCACGCTTGGTACATACGCATACCAGAGAGTAATCGCTTGTCGCCGTCGTTCACTCGCTGCTCGGAAACTCGTTTTCAGTTGCTAGTTCTACTCGCTACTCGTTAATCGGCGGCGGTGGAACAACTGCCTAATGCATGGTAATACATTACAGCCAACTATTTCCTACAATTTCGGTTGAGTAAACAACAGCAAGGTGACAAAATGTCACGTAAATTAGGATAGACAGCATTACCACTCTTACATGTAAATAAATATGTTTGGCAATTCTGTGCTGGGCTTAACTCTTTAGGTGGGCGGTGGTAAGAGTCGGGTATAATTGCATCAGGTATTTGGACGGCGTTTACCTGTAATATGACGTGTTTGAATGCCTATAGCGAATATCCCGGTTTTTGAATAGCCACGGTACTAGAGCGTAGTATGGTCTTCGGCATGGATGTATGTAGCCAATTCATGCGGTGAGGTAGTGGTGGGGCTTGCTCCAACCTGGTCCAGAGAAAGCTAGGTATACTAAAAAAAAAATCGGCCAAGTGCGAGTCCGACTCGCGCACCGAGGTTTCCGTACCATAAAAAAAGTGTGCTATTTTTAGAGGCATCGTTTTATTTTCCCTGTAATTTTTACATAAACTTCTATCACATACAATAATTTCAGATTTTTCTCTATGCAAACTTCGAAGATGGAAGGGGGGGGGGACGGTATTTTTTTACATTTTTCATTTTACAAGTCGAAAACTGTTCGGCCTAAAAAAAAAGGAAAAATGTTTGAAAATGTGCAAACTGCGCTCTTTCATATGATACCCCACATGCCCTAGTAGCCCCACTTCGAATTTTTTAGGGGTGTAAGGAGGGGTGGGGTGTTTTTGTAAAGGGGTCGAAGTTTCTTTTTCGTGCAAAAAACGTTGTTTTTTCAACTTTTCAAAACATCAAGCGAAAAGTTCGAAAGAAACCTGTTTCTTTCCAAAGGATTCTTTCGTTAGTTTTTCAATGTAACATGCAAAAAATTACAATTTGTTTTTTTCGTGAAAAAAAAAATGTTATTTTCGACATTTTCAACGCTAGTCAGGATGCATTTCTGTCTGCAGTTTTGCACAAACGTTCGAAGTTATTACAAGCTTTTCAGTTGCAAAAGACGAATGCAATAAAACGCTTCAGTTAACGGTAGTCATTAATTACCGAAACTAAACTGCATTTAAAATAACTTAAATAACCCAGTTAACAGTTATCCAGCGTTGCGCACGTAAACACTCACGAAATGCGCAGTTGATGCTAATGTGCGCGTACGCACAATATTACTATGGCAGTGAGATGTTAGAAGACCCAATAACAATTTTTTTTACCAATATGATACATGGCTAATCCAAGATATTAATTCCGGAACGGCACCCATGGCCATCTGAAGGTCGAAATTAGTCAATTTTCCCTATGTGATAAAGTAGTTAACTAAATTCATATTTTAGTGATCTCAAACCGTTTTCGATATTAGTACGAGTATGTATAAATATTTCCACGAGCGAAATCAAACAGTGATTGATAACTTTCGCGTCACATCACTGACCGACTTCATATTATACGAGTAGTCCTCGGCTTCTGGGGACATTTCAAATGTTAGGAGTTTTTGTTTTTGCCGATTTTAAGACAAATAAGGGTTTCTTTTGTGTGAAAAATTAAAAAAAAACAGGGCATTAGACAGTGCTATCACTGCATATAATAAAGTCCCCTGCCGTCTGTCTGGTTCGTATCTCGAAAACTACTGAACGGATTTTAATGCGGTTTTCATCAATAGTTAGAGCGATTCAAGAGGAAGGTTTATACGTATAATTCTCCGACATCCACGCAGGCGAAGCCGTGGGCAAAAGCTATGCGGTCATGACCGTGTAAAGGTCACTAAGGAGTTTCCATCAACATTTTTTTCTAATGGAACGCATAATAGGGTAAGCTGGTGTAGGAGTACGCACTTAAGGTTTGAGAGAGTGTAGAAATAAAAGTAATCGTTTCTATTAATCACAAATTGTTTACTTCAATCAGAAATCTAATTAGGAACAACATATAATCATAATAAGGTTTACCAATAATTCAGTCTTCAGTAATAAAAAAAAACAAAAGAAAGGCATTTGCGTACTCTTGTATAATACTATGTATAAGAGTACGCGGATGGGTCGACAAGAGTACGCTAATAGGTCGACAAGAGTACGCAGAGCTTATTTGCCACACAAGTCGCAAATATATTCTCCAATACTATTGTAATCGGTACATTCTTCATGCCACCATGCTTGACATCTCGAACATTCTATCCAATCTTCATTAATCGGTTCCTTATATACTTCTTGGCATCCTGGACACCTCCATATTTTCTTTTTTGGTATATTTTTTGGTGTCTTAAATTGTATTTTGGGTTTTTTTGGAGTTTTCTTATTCTTTAATGCGCTTTCTTCTTCAAGTTGTCTTTTAAAAGGTGAACTGCTTAAAATGTCTGACTTCCCTTTCTTTCTGGTAGACCGTGTTAAATTTTCTGCTTTTGGTAAAGGAACGACATCCAACAGCGACACAAAAGGTTTTGATGAGCTTGTACTTGGGGTCGCCTCCAAGATTTTCAAAGCTTTATTTTCTTCTTCTGCAGTACCAAGTCGGTTTTCTTCACCAATTGAAGAAGCGCCCCCTTCACTGGCCAGAGTCATTGATGCTCCAACGATTTCTGATGTAGAAGCTGATTTATTAGCTTCCAAAGTGATTGCTGAATTTGCATTTGTCTGAGGCAGACATTTATTTCGGTAAATAAAAATGGTAGATACTGTTCCTCTTTGAACCAAAGGATGTTCTGGAGTAAGCACTGCAGAGACAGGATTTAGGGTTGCTGATGACTGAGGGACTTCAATGTTAGATGTAATACTGGGTCCGTTTATGGGACCTGATGTAGAAGGCGTAGTATCATGCTCAATGGTTTCGGACATAGGTCTTTGTGTCACAGCACTGGCCAAGAAATCTTCTTCTGAAAAAATTTCTGGATTGAACGGAACTATACCCGTAGTTTTAAAACTCTCAATTGCATTAGCCGGGGTGGCCGCTTTCAAATAGGCTGGAGTCAGAATAGACGCTATCTGATATGTTGTAATAGCACGACCAGGATGATTACGCATCCACTTTTCGCATTCTGCAGCATAAAATATTTTGAGACTGTTGTGAATGCAACGATCAAGGGGCTGTGTCTTGTGGCTACTATGAGGCGGTATTGTAAGAGCATAGATGTAGTTTTTGCGGAAAAAATCAATTGCTTTTATAGTACAATGTGATGTATGATTGTCTAGTATTAACAGGACAGGATTTTCCTTCGAGGGCTTAGCGTTATCTTTGAAATGACTTAACCAGTCTAGAAACAGATCTCCATTGATGTAACTCGTATCCGATACCATGCCTATTGATGAAGGTGGTGCTCCGTCTAACAACTCTGCTTTCATCCGTTTCCTTGCAAATATGAATGTTGGTGGAATAAAGTTACCAATTGCATTAACAGCATTTACTAATGTTACATTAGTTCCACGTTCAGCACTAGCAATTTTGTTTACGCATCTTTTTCCTTTCATAGATAACACTTTTGGTGGCTTGTTTGGAACGGTGGAAATCCCAGTTTCATCCATATTGTAAATTGATTGGGGCGGAAAATTATGTAATAACAATAATTGCGATAAGTTATTAAAATATCGCTCACATTGAGGCCAAAGCCAATTGCTCTAGCAATACTCGTCGATGTTGGCCTTCGCAAAGACAACTCAGGATGCCTTTTTAAAAAACCTCTTAACCACTCTTTACCCGCTAGTTTCTCTTCCTTGTTAAAACGATTTTGAAGATTATTTTTCTCCGCAAAATCAAAAGCAATTTCACGTAGCCTCTTCGTAGTTAACCCGTATAACATATTATCAACCTTTTTTATATAATTGCTTAGTTCTGCTTCCATTACAGCAGTAAAGGTAGTAGTATATCTACCTAAACTCGTGGCAGGTGAGGGCTTCTTCAACCGCTTTCGCAGGGTAGCCTCATGCATCTCCAAGGATCGCGCAACTGATCTAATGCTTTCACCTTCTTTGATTCGGTTTCTGGCCTGCTGCAATATTTCTGGCGGACACAAACTTCGGTTACTCGTTCTTATCCTTCGTGACATCCTGCTGACAAAAAATAAACGTAAAATATTTAAAATAATATATATAAAAGTTTAGTAGAAAAGATGTCGTATAAGAGTACGCACGCGTACTCTTAAACGATGTAGACTTGCGTACTCTTACACATCAAGCCTACTTTACCGACAAACCTCAAGTAGTGCCATCTGTTGAAATTTTAGGGTACTGCGTAGGTATTCTAGTTACAACTGGTTCGCCGGCAACTGTATGGGAACTTTTTTCACTCAAACTACGACCATTTTTGACAGGACATTACTTTAAAAACCTTTAATATAATTAAGAAAACTAGTGCAAATATTCAAACTTACGTGTACTCTCCGTTTTAACACACTTTGCATTTATTTTTTGCACAGCGTATGCAGCCATTGAACACTTCAAAACAACACTGAAGTTAGCTCTAAATCATGAACCATTTCGTAGTAGTCAGCTTTGCGTACTCTTATCGCCCGCGTCGTCTTACACCAGCCTACCCTACGGGGCTATCCATTTTTGTAGCATAACAAAAAAGTTTTGATTCCAAATAAACTAGTGATATTTCTTACTCCTTTAACTTTGATGTTTTATTTATTATAGTAGGTTTAATCCCATTGTATGAGAGGAGATTGTGTATAAAATTGCACATAACTATATAGGTATTAAAACACTGGCGTGATGCTATCAAGAACTTAGTCTACTCGTTTTTTAATACCCCTAATTACGCAAGTGTCTGACTACTATTGTGCCAGTTATGTCAGGTCTCATGTCACAGGGAGCAAACCTATTGCCATCCATCAGATAATAATATTCCCACTTCTGGTACACAGACTTTCTCTCTATGAGAGGGCGTAGGCCCGTAGTAATCCACGCGGGCCCAATGCGGGTTGGTAGATGTCAAATCAATTCTTCACACCATTTTCCTTTCCAAACTTTTGTAACCTTGAAACATTGAAGTGAAACATTCAGAAACCAAACCCGTTTGGTTTCTGAATGTTTCTCTGTAGTGGCACTACGTCAGGTCATTACATTACAAAGCTCAAGGCTGAGCGCCCAAAATATTTTATATCCTTTACACATAGTGCCAAGTTTACCGTCCATAACTGGTTCATGGTTGTGCAATCAGTCCAGGGGTTTTGGTTTTACATACATTTTTATTTATTTGAAATATGCTTTTGTTCTACAGTTATATGAGGAGCTCGTGGCTAAGTAATAACAGCCGCACGGATCGATCCATCAGGTTAAGCTAGGCTTGCCGGGGTTACATACTGAGACTCCTCCGTGCCTCTGAAAGCACGTTAAGCCGCTGGTCCCGGCTGTCATTCGTCGATCGTGGACAGTCGTTACGGGTCTTCAGAAGCCCGAGTCTGACAACCAGTCTTACCAAGGGGTATCGTATTACCCAGTAACGGTTGTGGAGGTCAGATAGGCAGTCGCTCCATGTAAATTACTGGTATTTAGCTGCATCCGGTTAGACTGAAAGCCGACCCCAACATAGTTGGGAAAAGGCTAGGCAGATTGATTGATTTTTCTACAGTTAGATTTATTATTTTTCACGACTGCCCAAAAAAAAGTGTCCAAAAAAGAGGAATAAAAGAGGCAATTAAAATAAACAAATTTTAATTTATTGATATAATAACTAAAAAAAATATTTTACACAATACATTATAATTAGTATTATACCACTATATTATTTTAAAAAATATATTAAAGACCGCGGACTAGCAAATAAAAGTTAACTAAGGTATACGAATCCTTTAAGTTTCAAAGGAATATGATAATTCCAGGGATAATTTAGTTCTTAACGAAATTCGAGGATCTTGTGTCAGTAGAGGTTCTCTTTCAAGATTAGGCATTTAAATCCCTGATAACTATACCATCTGTTATCCCTCATTTTTTTTAAGTATAATATAGTAGTTTACAGGTTAAAATATGGCAGTCCATTCAATAATATGATGTAAAAGTGAGAAAAATTGGTCTGAATAGACAAGAACCGAATATGAGCCATCAAAACTATCCATTAAATATAATACATATCATATAATGCTATAATATTATTATAGTTATCATACATTGATCTGAAAAGAAGCCATTACAGTAGAAAACAATTTTTTATTATTATTTAAAAAAGAGTCTTATCCTAGGCGTAAAACTAGCAGACCGGAGCTAACTTCAGATTATATCCTATTTATTTGTCCAACGTCGGCTGTGTGGCTGTACG
Organism: Dicycla oo; assembly: GCA_948252095.1. Classification (NCBI taxonomy): domain Eukaryota; kingdom Metazoa; phylum Arthropoda; class Insecta; order Lepidoptera; family Noctuidae; genus Dicycla; species Dicycla oo. The sequence continues at coordinate 18,011,229 of OX411736.1, read as the reverse complement.
CTCGGTGCCTGTGACTCGTCTGCGCTCCCGCCAAAACGTGTGCGGCCATTTTGTGTTCGTTGGACAAATAATTTCCATAATGCAAAATTACCTTACGTACAGACAGATAGATGCATGCGTGAACATAGATTATTTATTTTATCCTAAAAACGTGTTTAATCAACATAATAATTCACACACAATATGATTATACCTCGATGCTTATTTTGCAATTCAAAATGGCGGAGCAATTGTTTGATATGCCATTTTTTTTATTTTATTAAATACACCTGTTTGTCTTTAGAGCTTTTATTGTTGACATATTCAATCTGTTTATAGTTTTTCGCCGCCTTTGTGCAATATAAATATTATGATAATTGAGCACGACAAACAATAGAAATGAAATTGATTATATTTTGTTGTCGAAAGCAAATCATACTAATAGCTCTCACAGTCGCCACGTCCGACTTCGTCTGCCTAATACAAACATCTATAATATAACCTATCTAAGACAAAAAGGCTTAATTTAAACAAAAAAAAAAAAAAAAACAATAGCGCGACAACCATCCAACGATTGTATAATTAAAAAAGCCGACAAACAATAGTTATAACATATTTTGTGCTTAAAATCCCAACAAATACTGCAACGAATATAAACTAAGTGACACAAAGAAAATATTGGCATCGAATTTTTTGCGGTTAGCAACACAGAACGTTCGAGTTACAAATGCCTATTTTTTATTCATGTATATTAATTATTACGTACCTAATGCTAGCTTAATCTAGTAAAATGAACTTATAGGACGACGGTTGATCTTGTTTCGTCCACATGTAATGGTTGTAGAAAGGATAACATATATCACGCCTACATGTGAATACGAGCGAATCTTGTACGAAACATTTAACATGGTAACCATGACATTAGAAACGCTACCTTTTATGCTTATTTTAAAATTAACCATCTATGATTGAAAATGTTTCAATTTTAAACGTTTCAAAATGTATGACGGACTAAGTACTATTATGAATTGTTGAACACATATTTAGTTTACATTATAATGACCTTTTACCATGGTCAGACTATAATCGTAAAACTATTACGTCACGTTAGTAGGCGCAATGTTTTATTTCGTACATTCTGTGGGTAGTTTGCAATACGATGTAAACCAAATATGATTTTTCGTATCATAATGAAAGCGGTATAAACATATAAAATAGTGCGTAATGATAATTGTGAATGTCTGCTTGTTCACGCGAGAACTAACAATACTACAATATACCATACCCTTACACTTTAAAAGATCAAAAATCTCATAATCTACACCTCGCTCTCCCAAAGTTATACTTTCGCCATCCGTAGTATATTTTAAGACTAGAATACACTGTCTTGAAGCTTGAAAATTCCTTTAAAGTCTGTGATAACAATAAGCACGATTACTTTATTCTTTTATTATTTATTTTCCGAATTTCTGTGTCTAAAATGTTAGCCTCGCGTAAATAAACTGATGATTATATCATAGGTTCGCGAATATCCATTTTAAATAATTACAATGGTTATCATACAGCCGGTGACAGCGTGACTTTAAATTCATTGCCACAATAACAGCTGAATTTTTTAAGACGTACGTTTTTATAAACAATTTTTACACAAGAAATAACTACGCCAAATAAGGAATGGAGAGAAAAGAAATGCATCTATTTCACGATATTCCACACAACTGCAATAATATATGCGCTTTGTATTGGAATTTCAGCAATGTTGACTTTGTCCAGGTGCTGGAAAAAGTCAATTTGAACGACATTCGGTGAATGGGGGACCGATTGGAATGATACAAATTGTACGAGTTAATTACGGCACCGCTTAAAGTTGTACCGGCCACAATTTTACGCGAATACAACGCGTCACAAACTTACGCAAATAGTGATAGTTTTACGAACCATGACATTTGTAACATTCCAATAAATAATCTGGCAGTTCCTGTGCCAACAAGGGATAATGATACGAAATATTATTGGATATAGATAAATTATATTGCATGTCAAAGTATAAATCATTGTAATTGTACGCTTAAAGCCTAGATTAAGAATTAGATATCATTTTACAATTCGTGATCGTCAATGTAAAGACGTTTACACACGAACAGTGCGGCAGCGGCTAGCGTAATTATGTGGCGTGTTGTGCGTAGTAATGTGGCGCGGTATACGCGTAAAGTTCGTGTGTAAGCGTCTTTATGTAGGTACAAAAAATGTTTTTTTTTTGTCAATGGAGATCAGTACAATCTCGTTTTACTTATAACAAACCGGTGTGATGACTAATCTAAAACATATATTAAATATATAATAGTTCAACCACGTTAGGATTACATTAAAATGACGAGAAACGAAAATAATGTTCTCATTGAATAAGTTATACATAGATACATTTATAATTAATATTTGGTTCTTTAATTATAGTTTTTATAGACAGTTTAATATTCTTGTGCGATGTTGTCACCTGAAACGTAAAGAATTACGTGTCATACATTAAAGTGCCAGACTAACACTTACTAATTCACAATTAAAATATTTTAAAAATAACCTATGGCTCTTTGTTCCTTATTTCCACTAACTCAGCGATACTTAATTCAGTGTGAAAGTCTGTCTGTACTGACAAAACGCCTACACCTAACCTCATTCTGTTGTTTATAAAATGCGTAACAACGGTGTATAGCTGACTTACAGAAATAAGCATAAAAGAATAGAAAAAAAACTACTTCACATCGATTACTAACTCAATTATAAGTGCAATATGTTTGCAACAAAATAAAAAGGGGATCTGTTGTGCTTTTCAAGTTATTCAACGACAAATGTACAAGATTATTTAGGTACATTCTTAAACCACCTTTAGGAGCATTTCTAGAACATTCTAGTGGTGATATTATCTGGCTAAGTTGATACTTGCTATTTAGATGTATAGCCCAAGTAATTACGAAACCATAATCAGTATTTGTTTATGCGGTTTCAGATCGATTCGGGCGTGATTTACAACTTTATAAACATCGGGGACACCCCCGAATTAGAATTCCCCCAAGCTTTCCCATACAAAAAGCGCTACATTTTTATTGTTGCAAAAGTATTCCAACAAGTTTAATCTACTTACCAATAAACAGAAAATGAATCCGGCAGCCATAACCCCTCCGCGGAAAGGTCAGCAGCGTGTATCGTTAATATATCATTACACCATTATAATTATACATAATTATATAAGTTATGAAGTGAACAATGGATCAGTAATGACGCTCACATACCACGCGCGCTCATTTTGCACAGACACACAAATGTAAACTACATACCTCCCTAAAAGTTGTTTAAATGCTTTTAATATTGTTAGAAATTATAATTATAAATAAATAAAGCGAGTTTTGTACGGGTGTTTGTCCCGTTTAAACGCGGCCGAGTCGTATTGTATCAATTGATGCGCTTTTTTCCAACATGTGCGTAGTTTTACGCGCTTTTTGTGCGTAAACTTGCGCTTTTTGACTGTGATACAAACATTAGTGCGTTTATACACTGCGCACTTATAAATGTTGTGCTAATAGTGCGTATAGATCTGATAAACAGAACAATATCTATCCGATTTCGATATTAAAAGTTTACAACACAATACGACATTATATACACGAAGTCATTTGTGCATCAGATCAGAAATTATTCACGTAATGACAACTATGAGATGACTGGACTTTATACAGGTTTAGGTTTTATTTTTATATAACTGTGACAGCCGCCCCTTTAATAAAGACCTTTGATTTTCAGGTCAATCGAAGTTACTCATCGAGTTGTACCTCAATGCCTGCGATGGTCGAACCGAATAGGGAAATACATGGACCCATCGGCTGTAACATATATCAAAATTAGAAGCTAGCACATTCACACACCGCATTTGATTTCGAATATAAAACTACAAACTGTCGTCACCGGATAAACTGGGGCTAACCATCAACTTATTCAATCCATTCAAATACCATCCGCACATTTTAACTGAGCCTTGACTAACGCTGGGTAGAGACAGACATAGATCAACAAGAACATAATATACAAGGTGTATCTTAAATAACGAACAACCACTTAAGGGGTCATTGTACTCATCATTACGAACAACTTTTACTATGGGACCAAACCTGAAATTGCGGAAAAAAAATCAGCTGTTCCATACATTTTGACGAGTTTGTGCGAACATAAATGGAACAACTGATTTTTTTCGCGATTTCAGCATTGGTCCCATAGTACAAGTTGTTCATAATGATGAGTGCAATGATCCCTTATGAAGTTGTGCGTTATTTAAGTTACACATTGTATAGTACTCGCTCGTAAAAATTACACACCGATCTGAAACTGTGGCATAGACAGACACGCTCTACAAAGGCGTACTTTTTCATAAACTCAATGTTTTCGCCTTCTATGACTTCAGTAAGTCCAAATCATTGACCTACCGTCTACCCATTTTATAAACACGACTAAACAAGACTATGATGTTGCCAGTTGATGGTACATCCTCGTATGTGGGGCGGGAGGTGCGGGAAGGGGTGTGTGTGCGGTAGTACGGGGTGTGTGTGTGTGTGTTTAGTTCCAGATGCGCAGGAACGAGTCCCAGGAGCCAGTGGCGACGGCCATGCCGTTCTCGGTGACGCCCAGGCATGATACGCGGTTGTCGTGACCGGCTAGGATACCTGCGGATAAGGAAACACAATGGGTTAGTGCTTTCACAACAGCGAGAGCATGATCTTATCTAGTTTTTAAAATACAATTGATGTGTAAGTGTTGTATAAACCTCGCTTAAAGAAATAAAAATCATTTATCATAATCATTTCATATCATATTTTATGTAAAAGAAGTCCTTTGACCAGTTTAATTTTTATTTATTTATCACAACACTTCTCTTCTATCACAGCACCGTCACGAACCGGGATTGTTGAGCCACTAGCTTATCATCTTAACTTGGTCACATGTCAAATTTTACGGCCGGCATTCGTGTACATGATTGACTTGTAAAAGTGTTTGTTCAAACCTACTTACAGAAATAAAAATCATTTATCATTTATAATGAATAGGAAAAAATGTCAATCCTTTCGGCGACTTCATTGAGTGTACGTAAGGCTGGCAGATGTATGAATGTAAACGAGGCAATACGAGTATGAGGTGGCGTTCTGTAGTTTCTGCCTACCCCCATGGGAAGAAGACGTGAGTTTCTGTATGTAAGTCTTAGGAAATTATCACAATATTGAAATATGGTTTACAAGCATAAGTGTATTGTAAACAGCCTATAATATTCTAATAGCATGTTATAGAATAAAAAATTCTGTCTGACCTCTATCCTCGTCTATTCTGTCTATTGTCTTCGAATGTTTGGTTCTAGAACGATTCGCGTGTTTGGTTCTAGGCTGGTGGTTTCCTCACAATGTTTTCCTTCACCGTTTTGCAGCGGTAATTAAATTATTTACACAAAGTGAAGCGCCTGTTTGGCTTCGAACCTACAACCTACTCGTATGTCGCGGCCATTAACCACTGGGCCACCATTTCTCTTGGTTTACAAGAATGATGAACAAATTAAATAACCTTATTTAAGCTTAGTATTCGGCAAACGCCCTTTTGTAGTTAATTGCTCACCTGCCCTTTTGCCCTAAATGACAATGGCCAAAGTCGCACATAAGGACTGCGAGGGAAGAGAGTGCGCACATACTAATGTACAGACGCCAGCACATCAAGCTACCCGAAACTGTCAAATTTCCCCAATCAACCTTGAACCTAATGCTTTAGCGATAAAGTTGAAAATCTATTAAAGAAATTTGAGAGATTGTAGTAGCTTGATACGCTGGCGTCTGTACCATCGACAAACGTTAGGCCTTTCCAATTTTGAATCAATTTTGCTTGCAAGCTGCAATTGTATTAGCCAGATTACTTTTATCTGAAGAATAAATGACAGTTTGACATATTTTCCATACAAAAGCTGTCAAACCGGCATAATTATGTATTTCATAAATAGAAATAAAATCGCAAGAAAGAAGACCTAACTTTTTCGTCTCGAAATCCTCAATATTTTGAGCGACGATTCATATTTTTGTAACTACGAGTATAAAAACTGAAATTTAATCAACTAAAGAAATAGGTATGTAATTTTTTTTAATTATATTAAAACTGCGAAATAACTTTCATATTTGCGGACACGAGACTACTAAAATCAAACGCATCGCCATTTTCAACCATACTTGTCTAGTTTTACGATTACCTTGCCTTGAAGGTATAGTTCGATATATCTCCTGCATACTTGTCTAATCTCAGTTTTGTGTGGAAATCGGTAGTCATGGTATGGGCACGTGATGCGAAGAAATGAGGAAAATGTCGTCAGGGATGTTTTGAGTATGAATGTGGATACGAGTAGAATAAGACAAAAGAAACGATGGATGGACTGTGCGAAAGATGATATGGCTAGAAAGGGAGTGACTACCGAGATGACGACTGATAGAGAAGTATGGAAGAAAAAATCATGTAGCGCCGACCGCAAATAAATTGCGACAAGGGCAGGATGATGGTCTAGTCTCTGTGAAGAATGGCCGCTGTAAGTGTTATAAATATAACTCACCGGCGCGTTCGCTCTTCATGGAGTCCCACACGTTGCAGTTGAAGTCGTCGTAGCCGGCCAGCAGCAGGCGGCCCGACTTGCTGAATGCCACGGACGTGATGCCGCAGATGATGTTGTCGTGCGAGTACATTGCCAGCTCCTGGTCGGCGCGGATGTCGAACATGCGGCACGTCGCGTCATCGGAGCCGGTCGCGAACGCAAACCCGGACGGGAAGAACTGGAAATATATATATATATATTTTAATTAGAATTATTGTCAAAGTATTTTTTGTATTTTCTAGAATATGAAGAGTTGTAAGAGTCAATTTCACGTGGCATAAGCTTTTGACAGCAGACCAGTATGAGGTTGTATATTGATCTGAATATGATTTGCAACCGTAACAAATCTGTATTTATAGAATTATAATCATTAATATAATCTTATTGAATGACTATTTCATGAAATCTTGATATTTAGGATTATACTAAGGAGTTGTATTACCAATTTTATGATTATCATTTTGTAAATAAATGTGTTACGGTCGCGAATCATACTTTAATCAACATACGACCTATTCCTAATACTGACTTGCCAATTGCAAAAATCGTAAGAAAATTTGAATTTCGCGGGCTACTTTGATCCCCCTTAACCAACTGGGATGAAGAATAATTCACGAGAAGATACAAACTTTATGTCCCGAAGAGAAGGACAAACTACAAACACAAGTACATAGTATATTTTAAATTGCGCGGAAATTATACAGGGGTGTCTGAGAACTGGTGTCGCCAACTTAAGGGGTGTTGTACAGACCATCAAACTGAACAACTTTTTCCTGGGGGTCAACATCGTAATCGTGAAAAAAAGGGACCAAAAATCAGTCGTCCCATACGTCGTATTGGAGTTTTGTATGGGACGACTGATTTTTGGTCCCCGGGAAAAAGTTGTCCAGTTTGATGGTCTGTACCACACCCATATGTTGGCGGCGACACCTGTTCTCAATCTCCCGGTATAGCGGGCGGAGAGAATAGATATTGCACGCGAATCAAATCACAATTCAGACGAGAAGAATCAGGAACATTACACTAATACTTGTTAAAACAGTTCCGATGTACTTGACGCGGATGATGATGCAGATTCACGAAGCGCATTCACCAGAGCTTTTAAAACGGTTCAATATTGTATTTCACGTAATATGGGTATCGCAGGTTAGCCAGTAAGCGACTCGCATGCGATTATTTAGACCGTTTTTAGAGGAATTTGCAGCACATTGATAATAATGGCTACAGAGATGCGAACGTGTACAGTATGATCTTCATTCGGTCCGGTAGTGCATTCATTCGCAGCAAGTGTATGATCCCAAAACCCTCTATGATTGGGTGAGATCTCACCGAATCAGAGGGCCATTATCATCGTTCTCGTCAGTCCAAGTAACATATAATTACAGTAAAGTTAGTTACCGTGACGGCGTTGATGTCGCTCTCGTGGCCCGGGAAGGTCTGCTTGCACTGGCACTCGCGGATGTCCCACAGCTTGGCGGACGCGTCGCAGGCGCCGGACACGAAGGTGCGCTGGTCGGGCGCCAGCGACAGCGACATGACGTCACCCGTGTGCCCCGTGAACTGCCCGCACTGCTGCCCGGTCTCGATGTCCCAGAGGGCGCTGAGGTACACGAACATCCAAATTAATCATGGTTTTTGAATTTAAAACTTCCTTAGACTCGTTGAGCGATTTTTCGTAGGGGGAAATCTAAAGGGTTCGCGTCACGCGACATGCTATGCATAGTTATCCGTTAAACTTTTCACTTATATCGGCAGTCTCCATACTGTCTATTTGTTTTTTTTTTTTAATTAGGCTGATAATCAACAGCTTTTGCACATCAAAAGTTACAAATCCTAGCACTATCAATGCCCACCTTCAGCAGTTCTTAGTAGATTCATATTGTATTTTACTCATTTTGATTCCGAATTACCTAATTTATATTCTTGATTTGATTTATTACTATTTATTATTTTTTTCTACTGGTAAATACGGTGTCAACAAATACAGAAATTCAAAAATACTAATACTCTATCAAATCCAGTATTGCATTATTCCTGTAGTTTAGAGAAAGCTTGAATGAAATGTACAATGCGTAAGAAGAGTTGACATTACCACGCAAAAATAAACTGTAACTAACAGGGGATTTATATTACTATATAATGTATAGTTAATAATATCCAACTATTGACGATTTCACGCTAAAACCGCTGAACGGATTTGGATGAAATTTGGCACATGGGCAGAACATGACATAGAATACTTTTCATCCTGGATCGCAGACGAAGTCGCGAGCAACTGCTAATAGGTAATAATTTATAAAAAGGTGTAGTCTATTTGAGACTACCGGTACGCCCATGCTTCGTACGGGCACAGATTAATACAGATGAGACACTCACACTCACACACACTATAAAGCTACAAGCACGCGGCGGGCTCGACTTGTCGGGCCAATTCAGTGCGGGCTGCCGCGCACCGCCCGGCTTGCACGGTCAGTTCGATACTCAGTCACATGCCGCGTCGTAAAAGAAGACAACCCTAACGAGTCAGAAGGTATAAGAGTTACGCGATAGAAAGAGAGATAACTGTAGGTAATAAGCGTTGTGAGACCTGAATTGCCCTTTATTGTGTCGTTGCTAGTCGCTTTTTATTTAAATGATTTTGCGGAGTGTCCCATCTGTATTAATCTATGGTACAGATGCAATCTACTGTAGTGATGCCTAAACATCGACATTTCTGTGCTATATCAATGAAACTAAGAATGAATCATACATATACTTAAACCTTCCGGAATAAATTATGATAACCGCAACAAAATCAATTGTGGAGTTTAGAAGAAATAAGTGTTCATTTATAAGGCAGTTTTAATGTAGGGTTATAAATAAGACGAGACTGAAAAAAATTATCAATATCCTAAAAGATTATTAATGAAATGAATCCTAAATTCTGTTTAAATTTTTACTGTATAAAAATATTACACTATTAAGGATTATTTGATTATTTTTTATTTTTTTTATTATTTAAAAAAAAAAATCAGCTGTTCAGTACATTTTGACGAATTATGCGAACCTGATTTTTTTTCGCGATTTCAGGTTTGGTCCCATATTAAAAGTTGTTCATAATGATGAGTACAATGGCCCCTTAAGAGGTTGTTGGTGTTTTAGCAATAACCCTGTATATGCAAGCCATATTGTCATGGCCGGATATACTGAATCCAAAATTACTTTAATATCTATTGCACCACATCATTTCTCTTAATTGGTTTAAAAAAAAATACTAACACGTCAAAAAGATAAATATCATTTAAAAACATTAGGTTGCTATTGCCTAACCAACTCAGAGGTCACACTCTCTTTTAGAGCCCACTCACTAAAAGAGAGTATCTTAGAGAGAGAGGAGTCATCTTAGTCAGATACTCAGATCATGTATGTAACATAACATAACAAGACATTATTAAGATAATTTATGGTGTGTTCTGCTTACCATGACATATCGCCGGAGCTGGTGAGGATCTGGTTGTCGTCAAGGAACCGGCAGCAGGAGAGGTAGCCCGAGTGGCCGGGCAGTTCGCGAGACACGCGCACGTTGCCCTCGCGTGTCTTCAAACTGAAATGTTACGGTAACAAGGTAAATAAGTGGGTATTTGCCCGTTTTAAGGCGATATGTAAAAAGCTAACTGAGCGGTAATAGAGAAAGTGACAGAGTCAATTACTTCCACATGCGAAAAAAAGAGAGCGCAATAATACTAATACGCTGGAACCAAAATAAAGGCGCCAAACCTAATAAAAATTGTTTAAAAACAAATTGAGCTATCTATCAAAAATATTTTGAATGCAATTTTGCAATGAAATTACTTAGGATTACAGAAAAAAATATAAAAAAGTAGAGGTCGTTTCGGAATTAAATTCTATCGAAGAAATTTAACCCAATTGTGTTTTCCTTCAGTCAGAGTATTAATCAAATAGACGATAAACATATATCCAAAAATTAAATCCATACATTCTGTGATAGTAAAATAAATGGTTACGAAAAAGCCCCCATTTTATTTTGCATCGCTTTAAAGTGGAGACTGACTTGTAGCGTTTGTTTATAATGTATCGAGTTTTTGTAACGTGTTACAGTAGTCAGTGCAGCGAGCCGATCCGCTCGATGTGAGCATGCGAGCGCATGTTAAGTCAAGTGCTCGAAGCGAGCGTTCGCCGCGTCTTGTGTATCGCTGCTTTGTAACCAAGCTCGCCTGCAATGCTCAACAAACGTTACAAGTGATTTTCCGCCTTTAAATGTTCCCTTTTTATTGTTTGTATGTCTTGTGCGTGACCCAAATAAAATATTTTTGTTTCTTTCTTTTGACAATAATTAATGAAGAGAAAGGATAATAGCTAGTCGCGTTTTGTAGTGTCTGATTACACCTATGGGAAAAATGCATTGTTTCTTCACCAACAAAATTACTTAGGGTTGTGGCTCTTCAAGTGTGCACGCGATGGAATATTAAGGGCGAGAAATGCGAGAATACATATGCCTGTAGCTAGCACAAAACTATGCAAGTAGCTGGTAGTATTGACCAATCAGAAGTTGTTATGGCACACGGCATGCAAGCTACTTGCATATTTTTGTGCAAGTTACAGGCTTGTGCATTCTCGGCCTTACACTGGCACATCCATACAAGTCAAATTGTGGATGTAGTATGCCTATTTTATTTAAGTATCCTTTTACGTAAATTAACTTTCATCTGACAGATAAGAAAGATCATAGCAAGATCAGCAGAAGTGTAGGTTGCTGTTGTTGTGTGTGTATTGCTGTTATAACCAGGCCAAGTATTTAATCTGGAGTAAAAGGTTGGGGTCGAATAAATGTATTTGACCCGAACCTGGATTAAAGCTAGCCTGTCTTACTCGTATTAGAGATTTGTTCTTTTTATTTTTACAAATTTTGGGATAATTCATAGGACGTTTAGCTATCATATTGAAAAATGGTACACACCTTTCTACATACAAAAAACCTATTTTTATGGTGTCATAATTTTCCTTCATCTGATACACTTAGTTTTAAGGTCAAACATTCCTTTATCCTATGGTCTATTACTGCCAAACTCACCTGTAAATAGAGCATATGTTGTCTAATCCGCCGCAAGCGACGTACGAGCCGGAGGGTGCGTACGCGCAGGTCATGACCCAGCTCGAGCGCAGCGGTATCGCGTGCACCTTGTTGGTCGTGTGGCTGTCCCACACAATCAGTTTGCCGTCCTGACTCGCGGATACTAGGTTCCTGATGAGAAGAAAAAGTTTTAAAGTTAGCATAGAACCTGGTAAAACAATAACTAATTAGTCAATTACTTAATAGTAGAAATGTTCAGTATGACAATGTTCAAAGGTTCCATCGTTAATAATTAAAAAAAAAAACAATTAAATGTGACTGGTCCATTAAGGGAGTGACGGAATGGATTATACCGATCTGTCACCCTGCTTTGTCCCCTTATAGGAACAGATAAAAAAAAAAAATGATCTGTCCCTCTGTTAGCAACGAGAGGACAGTTCGAACTTTATTCGCACTTATCTGGGACAGATAGGAGTAAATAAAGTTGCTAACAGTGGGACAGATCAAACTTTTTTCCGATCTGTTCCTTTAAGGCGGACAAAGCAGGGTGACAGATCGGAATAATCCGACGGAATTAGTGCGTCAATCTATAATAATTTAGGCGGGAATATAAATCAATTTCGATTGGTCGATAGCCACATTTTATTCTTACTAATATTATAAATGCGAAAGTAAGTTTGTTTGTTACCTTTTCACGCCTAAACCACTGAACCGATCATCCTGAAATTTTGCAGTTACGTTGTCAGGTGTACAGAAACGGACATAGGGTACCTTTCATCACGAAAAAAACTACTGTTCCCGAGGAAAACAACAATAACGCTCTTACAATAATAGATGGCGCCACGTGTCTTTCGAATCATGATTGAATTATATTATTAGAGAAACTTTAGTAGTGTGTTAAAGAGTTTTTTTTATTTAATTTAAGTATCGAGTACATTTTGTGAGTCGTAGAGTGTCGATAGACCAGTTTTTCATCCTCCTAACTATCCTAACTAATATTATAAATGCGAAAGTGTGTTTGTTTGTTGATTATGTTTTCACGCTAAAACGGCTGAACTTATTTGGATGAAATTTGGGATATGGGTAGACCATGACCTGGACATAGGCTACATCCGAGATCGCAGATGATGTAGTGATAACTGACGATATGTCACTGTGCACGCCTTTTCGACGATTGATTAAGATGTTCTTCTAAAGTCTTGAATGAGACTTGAATGTATCAGTTTGAAGACAATAAATAGCTGTTGGTTCCATATTAGACACCTGAACCATTTCCAATTTGTCTCTAAGGTTAGCAATGCATCAGCAAAACTTTTAGTTATGCAGGGTGTGGTCTCTTTCTTCCGATCTGCCTGTTTGTCAACATTATGACGTAAGAAGATAGTTCAAACTTGTTCGAAACCAAATACATTATCAAGACTTGACATTTTCTTCTATCCATTCAATAAACTCATGTTTCTTATTCACACAGTATGGACAGTAAAGAATGTGAAATAGAAATATTAAAAGTTTTTAATCATAATATAGATGTCATTACCCTTTTGTTATTATTGTGATTAAAATAATGTACAATCAAAATATTGTGACGAATCATGAAAGATAAAATACTTGTGATTGTATTTCACTACTTAATTACTTATCAAATTAATAAAAATCCATTTAGGATTTCTCCAATGAATACTAATTGACGTCATCGACTGTTAAATACTAAGACCGATGTTATAATGACTCAAATTGTCATAGCTAAGCAAACCTGGCTGGTATTCTAGAGCTTACGGCTTTAGAAATAAGGTGTAGTTTGTAATATTTTGCGTTATTCGTAGAGACATCATGACGTTAGTTACTGTCCTCTGCTATCGGGAGGAAAAGTGAGCAAGTATTCGTTTAGTACCTAATGCTATTGTTTCTGTATTGTTTAACTGTGACAATGTCGTTGTCTCATCAATAGGGATGATGACTAAAAAATGTTTTTTTGTCCGTCATGTAGATTATTAAAATATATTGAACACGTATTTTTTCTTTTTCTACGTAATCAAAGGATTACGGCGATACATTGAGTTAAAATGTGGCATGACGTCACGTCTTTGTAGATTTTATACGTAGAAGTGACGTAGCAAGCCCCCACTCCCGAACTTTAATGAGAGTTATCTAAGTCATTTTTTATTAATATGATAAAGCAAAAAATACGTATATAATATTTTTTTATTATCTGACTGACGGACTAAATAGAACTTCTTTTTTTTACCCAGGCATCATCCCTATTTAACTTGTAAACTTGACGGAATATCACATGGAATTCAGGAAATTTAAAAAAAAAGTCTTCTAATCTAAGAAAAGTATTCGGTTGGTCAAATTTTACCTACTAGTAATGTGTAACTTAAAAATGTTTGAATAAAATAAATAATTTGATACACGAAGCAGTCCATAATTTTAATCAGACCATGAAAACTAGAGTTGCCGCGAATAGTTGTTGCGAATAGTCGAATACCAATTAATCGCCATTCCCTATGGCGAGTAGTCGAATAATTCGCTATTATTATTCGACATTAACATAGGAATATAAAAAAATACTTTATTTGTTATCGAATGTAGCTATCACGCTTGTAGAATCATTTATTTTTTACCTACTGTAATCTAATTTTTGTCTAAGGTTATGAGAAAAGAAAATGAAATTAGGAAATCAGTCTCAAATACTGATATTATACTTATTTTACATTTTTAAACGCTGGCAACCCTTTTCTTGTACGTTATATAGTTAACCTACCTATTGTAATCACACCAGCAAGCTCTGTTTATTCTGAAAGACTATTTTCTGAGACAGGTTTGATGTATGAAAAAAAGCGGAACCGACTTGATCGCAATCGTGCAGAAAAACTGATTTTGTGCACCACTATCTGCCCCTATTGGATTTTCAATATTAATTAAAAAGCCTAACTTTAATATGACTGATTTTTGTATGACATTTAATAATAGTGATAATACTTAATTGATAGTAAACTAAGTGTGTTTTGTTTTTTAAGAAAAAATAAAGCGATTATTTTGAAGGCTATAGTTGTTTTTCTCATTCATCATTCTCCTGCCCTTGTCCCAATTTATTTGGGGTCGGCGCAACATGTCTTTTTCTTCCATACTTCTCTATTAGTCGTCATCTCGGTAGTCACTCCCTTTCTGGCCATATCATCTTTCACACAGTCCATCCATCGTTTCTTTGGTCTTCCCTTACTCGTATAGCCCTCCACGTTCATACTCAACACTTTCCTGACGACATTTTCCTCATTCCTCCGCATCACATGCCCATACCATGACAACCGATTTCCACACAACTTTTCAGTCACCGGTGTCACTTTCAGACTTCCTCTTACATACTCATTTCTTATTCTATCTATTCGCGTAATACCACACATCCCTCTTAGCATTCTCATCTCGGCTGCATGCAATTGCCTTTCATTCATTCTTTTTATGTCCCAACATTCTGATCCATACAAGACAGCAGGTCTAACCATTGTTTTGTAAATCTTCCCCTTGAGTTTAAGGGGAATGCGGGAGTCGCAGATTGTTCCCGTGACCTGCCGCCATTTCATCCATCCAGTGTTAATTCTGTGCTTAACAGTCCGGTCTACTTCGCCATCGCTTTGCACAAGTGAACCAGTTGTTTTTCTCATTAAAAGTTTATTTTAGACAACTATTCGCCGAGTGTCGAATAATAGACTTTATTATTCGGTATTCGACGAATAGCAAAAAAATGTCGAATAATGCCGAATAATAGCGACTATTCGCGGCAACTCTGATGAAACCTTAAACAAAATTAACCAATTATAGAGAAATGCCATTTGCGATATTTAGAAAACAGATTGGTGTTTGCCGTTTGTTGTTATAACACGGAAAATGGTGCTCATCCTATAAACAAATTCCCTCAGGCACCTTTTACGTCACTTGTATTACGTCATGTTTTGCTGTTATTTAAATTAATTAAATAAAACAACTGCGTCTAAAAACTAATTGATTATGTTTACCAGCAACTCGGACATTATATTAATTAATTACCAAACTCGAGCTTTGGCATACACTCGTAAGCTTTTTGAACACGTCAAAGCAAGTGGACTCTACCGTGCAACGACATGAATCAATAACGTAACATCACACCTGTAATCCCTGAAGGGTTAGACAGAGATGTATCTACAGGTTGTATCACAGACGAGTGATCAAACTTAAGGGTGTGGTACAGACCATCAAACTGAACAACTTTTTCCCGGGGACCAACATCGTAATCGTAAAAAAAAAAATCAGTCGTCCCATACATTTGGTCAAGTAGGTATTGAAGTTTTGTACGATGTTGGTCCCCAGGAAAAAGTTGTTCAGTTTGATGGTCTGTACCACACCCGTAATTTTGATCACTAGTCTGTGAAACATCTTGTATAGTACACCCACATTTCGCCAGTTATGTTTTAGTCCCATGTAGATAATAGGGGGCGATCCTATTGGCCATCCACCAGGCACAAATCCAGACTGGCGTCTGGATTTGTGCCTGGTTGATCCTGAGCTACTCTGGGTCTGGTTGCTACACTGAATCAATACTCCATTTTAAATTTTGTCAAACAAACCCATTTTAAAACAGTAATTTTCTCATTCTCCAAATGCAAAGTCAATAAGACATCACAGTCAGAAAATTCTCGGTTACTTATTTATAAGAAATAGATTAAAGTTTCGAGACAAAACAAACAATATGATTATAAATTTAGCATTTATTATTGTTGGCTTGCGCGGGCGGACGTCACAAATGTCCAAATAAGAGATTTATTATAGGTCTGCTAACGTTTCTCAGTACGACCGAGTTGGTATTGAGTTAGTAAGAAATGAAAGGAATGTATGGTAAGAATAAGAATGATTGTCTATTAGTAGGTCGAGGAAGGCAGTGAAGGTTGTTTGAGGTTTGTGTGCTTCGTATTACCAAAACAAAACGGCAACTCAAGACGAAAAAAAAAAACTGGCCAAGTGAGTGTCGGACTACGCACAATGAAGGGTTCCGTAGTTGGGATGAATCTCAAGAACAAACTTGAAAAACATGTTCTTCCATACATTCCGACTGCAAATGTAGTTTGTATGCACAATATTGAGATATTTACCATGTTGTTTTAAGACCATAGACTTTTATAGGTTTTCCTGTAATCTATAGGTATTGAACTATTTTTTTGTATTTTTTGGGTCAGTACTTTCGGAGATAAGGGAGGGGGGGGGGGGGGGGGCATGGTCAATTTTCGTGTATTTTCTTAAATAACTCTAAAATGATTTATTTTAAAATTATAAAAAAATATATATTTGAGACCCTCATAATAAGCCCAAAATTGACCCCCATATTCAAAATTCATCATTAGATGCGGAGCAAATTGGCTGTAACGGACGGACAGACAGACAGACACACGAGTGATCCTATAAGGGTTCCGTTTTTGCCTTTTGAGGTACGGAACCCTAAAAAACTCTTAGATGTCATTGACAGAAAATGCCTGGCTTGTCATATAAAGTCGTGTCATCTATGCTTTGCTAAATATATTTTATAATTTACTATCGACCGCCCCTGCTTCACACGGCTTTTACGAATTGACAAAACATGGAGATTTATTAATTATCAATGTATTAAGCACATACGTGTTCCGGAATAAATTCTGTAAATTATAGTGAACACGGCATCAAAATCTGTTGTGGAGTTTAAACGAACACACGAGAAGCGACTTTATTTTATATTATGTATAGATGATGTTGGTGTGTCGTATCTTTCCCTAACTCCAAAACCTAATACTAGCTTCTAAACCAGTGCTAACACAAAGACAACAGGGGCCTTATTATGAAGTATTAAAACCATCATGTTTCCATTGCCAAAAAGGGGCGGTGCTATCGGCCTTCTATAGCTCCGTCTCACTCTCACACTGGAAAAACGGTGGCATTAATACGTCACCAGATCGAAATACAGCCACTGTTTAGCCATGTTGTCAACCCAGAGCTTGCATCTTTATTGATCGACAGTTTGATGGATGACAAAGTGGAACTTAAACCTATGTACACTATTAACTGATTTGACTCGGTGGACTTTGTAGCCAGTTACGGTAATCAAGTTCTTTCGACTCAGATATTTAGACTTTGAATCCTGTCTGGTGATCTAGTGTAATTCATAATTATGCAGTCGGAAAGGACGGTCCCGGCTGCCATTCGTGGATCTATGACAGTCGTTACGGGTCGTCAGAAGCCCGAAAGTCTGACAACCAGTCTTACCAAGGGGTATCGTATTACTAAGTAACTGGGCTGTGGAGGTCAGATAGGCAGTTGCTCCATGTAAAATACTGGTATTCAGCTGCATCCGAGTAGACTGGAAGCCGACCCCAACTTAGTTGGGAAAAGGCTAGACATATGATATGAGTTTGACCACTATCTTACCTAAGCGCTGATGCAGTCGACTATGGTGCCAACTAGCCTAGAAGTTACCTATTCATGTAGGTTACTCGCTAGCGGGTAAAACACGACTCCGGCAAGGAATTTATACTTTATGCGATATGCCTATTGTGTGTGACTTCGTCTGCGATCGAGGATGAATAGGTAGCCTATGTCCTTCTCCAGGTCATGGTCTACCCATGTGCCAAATTTCATCCAAATCCGTTCAGCCGTTTTAGCGTGAAAGCGTAATCAACAAACAAACTTCACATTTATAATATTATATTAGTTAGGATGGAGAGGATGAAAAACCTGTCTATCGACACTACACACTCACGAAATATATTCGTTACTTATATTACAAAAAAAAAAAACACTACTAAAGTTTCTTTAATAATATTTATATTCAATCATGATTCGAAAGACACATGGCGCCATCTATTATCATAAGAACGTTATTGTTGTTTTTCTCGGGAGCAGTATTTTTTTTCGGGATGAAAGGTACCTTATGTCCGTTTCTGTACACCTGCCCACGTATATGCAAAATTTCAGGATGATTGGTTCAGTGGTTTAGGCGTGAAAAGGTAACAAACAAACAAACAAACTTATTTTCGCATCTATAGTATTAGTTAGGATACAAAAGCTGTCAAAACGTCAAACATAATCCCCATAAAACAGTTATCAAACGATTGAAAAATCAGCCCTTACAAAATAAGCACTATATTATAATCGTGTGGGTGAGTGCTGCTCTCCTATAGCTAGGTTATAAAAACCTGTGTTAAGGCTCCTACAGACAGGCGCGATGCGACGGTGCAACGCGAATCTGGTGGAACAATTTCCATGAAGTTTTCATAAGGATTGTTCTAATAGAGTCGTGTCGCGCCTGTCTGCCTAAAGTATAAAGACGTAAAGTTTCAATACATAATGCTTGTGTTTAATTTACGCCACAAACCTAACTTTATAAATGTTCTATATCTCCACAATTTTATTACAAAAGATCGTTAAAAGGAACCGTATCTCAAGACGTACCTACCAACTACCACGTCACGACGAAGATGACAAGTTTTTCCTCAATAAATGGGTCAGTACACGATACCATCTGATCATAAAACTCAATGACATCTCAATTCTGAACAGTTTCGGTCACGAAGGTACGTCAGTCGGTTGAGTCATTTTATCATAATGTTTACTGTTTCGTAAAGTTTATAGGAAACTGATGTTTCCATTGTGTGTGGGAAAGTGGATTGATTGCATTGTCGTTTTTGTGGAGTTTTCTTTATACTTGAAAGAGGAATTTGATTGAATTTTTCGAGTAGATACCTAATCGTTAGACGCGCATCTTATAGGACCTAAATACAAAGATTAAGGCCAAGGTTGACTGGTATAAAATGCCTCAGGCACTAAGTCCGCCTTTGTACAGTATGTTTTTTTACTTGTGCATTAAGTTTTAATAAATAAATAAAATTAAAAGATTTTCAGGAGTGAAGGTACAAGGAAATTCAATATATAGCTTATTTTGTCTCAACTTTATTGGATTCTGCTTCTTAATGAAACCAGATGTCGCGGAATATCATGCCATGCTTTCAGTCAGTCTAATCACGAGCCATTCGGGCTCCGGACGACCGGTAACGATGGTAAAGTATTGCCAGATCATTAAAGACAAATAACACCGAGGATTCAACGTTTCCTTCGAGGTTCTGAATCACTGAAGTGCAACATGTGAAGGTTTAAGTTTTATGTTCGTGAGACTCTTTATAAAAATAAAAAATAAATCAACCATGATTGTTGAAAATGCATGTTTACCTGGAGTCACTGCCCCAGTGCATCGCGTAGATCTTGGCGAGATGTCCGCGCAGTGTGCGCCGCGTGCGCATCTGTATGCGGCCGATGGGCTCGAGGTTCGCCGTCGCTTGCGCCAGCGACGTATCGCATGCCGCCTTCCTCGCATCCTGTATGCAAGTAATGTTATGTTAATCAATCAACTGAAAAGATGTTGCGTTGGTCGTCTAGCTTTTGCCCGCGTGGATCTCGGAAAATATCCCACGGGAACCAAAAATCGTTCCTTATTCCTTGTCTACATTATAAAGGGAACCTCTGTGGAACATTTCAGCTTTCTAGGTCCGAGGGTTTGAGCTGGGCGTTGATGAGTCGAGTCAGTCAGGCCTTCTCTTTGGTATATATTGAGATTGCCACAAGAACCTGACCTTCAAGTCAGATATCTGGGGCGGCAGCTTACTTATAAAATGTAAATGCCCATCACAATACAGTCATCCCATTATTTGACTTTTGTCGGTTAGTTATAGACAGTACATAATAAACAGGTACGAAATAGGTCGATCTGCGATTACCAGCAGCATCCGACTTTACTTCCCTCGTCATCTCATTGCAGCCGAAAGAATTTCACAGCTGGACATAAGACTCGCCAAAGCATCGCTGCTGCGACCCGTGCTGTTCCCGCACACCAGCCGGCTTAGCACGAGCACCGTAGAGAAGCGACTTGTCGATGGAAGAGTAGACAAAAATGACGTTTCCGTGTAGACAGTACGACGGCCACAAAGTAGAAAGAGTCAACTGCACTTATACGAAATTCACTTTTTTACATAATTCGACTCGAAGTTCTTTGTTTTTTCATAGGATTTTTTTTTTTGTTTAATTCTCAATTTTTACAAATATTAATCATAATCATTTATGTATTATCATTTTTTTTTTTGTTATTTTTTTTAAGTCACGCATACCTATAAATACAACTGCGGAGGCGAGCCCGTAGCGACGGAGAAGATGCGTTTCTCAACATGTTTTATATCGAATTTTTCACTTTTTGTATCGAAAATATAAAAATTATTACATGATACAATGTAGAGCAAAAAAAGAAAAAAATAAATGATTTTGTATATAACCTAGAGAAGATAAGATAGATTAATTTGTATAATATACATTGCGGCCATCGAGTAGAAAGTTTTTTACTGACTTTAGCATGGCTATTATAAAATCAAATTGTCTTCACGACCCTAGACAACTTTCTTGCGAAATAATCTACATAAAAAAGGACCTAGACAAAGATCGCTAGAAACGAAAGAAAAAAATGACAAATTGTAGAAGGATTTCTACGGTGCGATGTCAAAAACGGAGAAACGAAATGTCACTTTGTATAGAAAAGGTTGTCTACTCTTCGTAGAGATAGACGAGTGGTCGTCGGTCCACTTCGACGGTGGTTTACCCTTGCTGCACTATCTGGTGCCTTTTTAAACTAAAATCTTTAAATATAGACGTGAAAATAACTTCAAAATACTCACTCTAATAGCATTTTTGAGCGTCTCCGCCTCCTGACGCAGGCTGTCTAATTCATTCATGTTCGGTGCTTTGTCTCTGGCCTCTCAAGTAACCGCTCGACAACCGCGCGCCGCGTACGATATCACGCAACGCAACGACCTCTGTAACAAAAAATATTTCCAATTAAAAAAAGATAAAGTACTTTAAAGTCCACTTTTTTTTCGAGTCCTGAATTTGTATTAACACATTAACTGCTGAATTATTTGGAGAATTTGCTCCAAGTGCTGCTTTATGATACACTAAACCCTGTGCGGCAAACGCTCATGCGCGCCCAAAAATTACTTCGTGTGGTGCTAGGAGCGCGCATGCGCGGTTGAAGAAACTTTACCCAGTGCGGCTGGGCGCATATGTGCGGCGTTACAAACTTGTCCCAAGCTCGGCGAGACGCTTATGTGTGTTTGAAAATTTTCCAGTTTTATGAGTCATAAAACAATTACGCCAATAACAATAGAGATGCACAAAAAACCCACAGGTGCGGCGCGCCGCATTCGAAGGTAGTTATATAAATTGTATGGACGCGCATAAGCGCCGCCAGCACATGGTGAACGTTCGAAAATCGCGCATGCGCGTTGACCGCACAGAACGTGTTAAATAAGTTGAATCCAGTCGGTCGGTGGTGGTTTTTCGGTCCTCAAAGGTGCAGGTGTATGGACACTGCGGACACTCCAACAAGGGACATGGTTTGGTCACTTACTAGTGCACTCATAAGGACTAGCATCGCACATTTCTTACAAGAAAAACATCAAAAGAAAATCAAATTCAAAATATTTTATTTCACATTTAAACCTACACGGGCACTTATGAAACGTTTGCAACTAGGTTAGGGTTATTGGTCGTTTCCTATGAAGAAGAGTTGGCTAGAAATTCCACGGTTACCCTTTTAAAATAGAAAAACTATAGACCTTTAGGAGTCCGTGTTTCCCAATGATTTATATTATAATCCATGAGCCTTCAAGTATCGAGTGAATTACTTGAAGGCAAGCGTGCACCATCGTCGATGGCATCATCGCTTGCCATGAGTTGAGAAAGTGAATTATCCTCTCGAATGTCTTATGTTACACAGTTCGACATAAGAAAAAATGCTCCAAGTGTCTTAAGTCGGACAGTTACACTAAATTGACAAGTGAAAATATTAAAATGACCTTTATGATAATGTAATCCTAATACAGCTTGACAATTTCAGTCAAGTCAATTTAATTTAGTCTCCGACATTCGAGAGGTTGTAAAAAGTCCAATGTTGAGTATGGAACTTCTGCCAGACAGCTACAATACACATTGTCTGCCTGTACGATTCCCAGTGAAAAATAACCACCTTCCAACCCTCTTATTGTGGCCGTCTTCAAAAAGAAACAGAAAAGAATAACCCTAAGAAATACCAGTACGCTAAACCACAAAACCTACAACCAAGGACACAGACAGAAGAAAAACGAATCAAAAACACGAGTTATCATAGCATTAATCGATAGAGATACATAAATAAAATTAAGCACGACCAAAGTAAAAAACAACAACCAGTCTACATACAACATATCGCATCAAAAACGACTAAAATATCAATAATAAACTTCTATGTTCCTTAGATCGTAAACAAGATTGATCTAAAACCTCAACCAGGGTCTGAGGGGGTCAAGGATCTCCAAGCTTGTATATAATTATAAATATGCAGTTCCGTGCTTCCGTCAAACAATGCACACAGCAACCGGCCCGGCCGCGGAGGGTCACACTACGCATGCGCGGATACGACAGAAGCCGGTCGGCAATACGCATGCGTAGGGATGCACGAAGGGAGGCTAACCTGCCTGGGCGAGTCCTAATTATCAGCGAGAATATTTTCCCAGTAACCTCGCAATCGATCTGTATTCTAGGAAACATGCGTCCCTGATAGTTACAGCGTTAATCTGTTTCTCTGGAAGTCGCTTCGCAAGCTGAATATTCGCAACATAATTTAATGGAGGTGCGGCTAGGTAAAAGTGGGGCGTGTGTAATTAATTAATAACGCATCGATTCGATTATGTTTGTTTTATTATGACTGGTGACTATTAACGTACCTAATCTTGATGCAATATTTTTGTATCCTTATGTAACTAATCATAACGCTTATCGGAGCCGAAAAATAAGACCGACACAACATGCAAGAACGAGAAAGATAGAGTAATAGAAAAACTACGATTATTATTATTGCAGATAAATCCAATTACGGATCAGGAACTTGCATGAAATATTAGGGTAATTATTATTATTATTAATTTATTTATATTGACTACAAGGTCCAATTGTTAGTAAACAAAAAAGAAAACAAGTAGGATAAGAGGCTTAATCTACGTGCTAGTAACTAAATCTAAATAAATCTAAAACCACACACCAAAGACAAATTAATTATGAACGACAAGGTTGACCTTGCCGCACCAGTAAATTCACAAAATGCCTCGGTATTGGGGCATCCAGCTGTTCAGATAGGGCTTTCAGAATGCTAATGGAACTGCCAAGAATTCTTGTAAGTAGGGAAGCGGTCTTTTTTCTCAGAATAGCGCAGAAGTCATCAATTCTCGCTTCCGCGAACATAGAAGATGCACTACAGTAACGTGGCAGCCCCAACAGCACCCTGAAAGCATTTTTGTATTGTATTCATAGGACGTCTAGAGCTTTACGCGTGTAGTTGATCCAAAAGCTACCCCTGTAGAAGTTCTGACAGTAGGCTGTGAACAGCGTGATTTCAGCTTTCTACAGCGTTCTGTAATAAACTTCATGCAAAAAAATAAAATGCTGGGTGCCAACACGGTATTGTGAAACAAATTGTAACAATCAATAAACACTTTGTAAAACATAATGGATACCAATACAGGGTGGCAAGGACATCAAAGCGCAACCTGTTACCATGGATTCGGTACATGATTCTGGACCCCCTCTGCGTTGAAAATTTTCAGCGATTATTAAAAATTGCTATTCCGTACATTTTGACCGCGTAAGTATTGCACTTTTCGCGTGCTTAAGAGCCTATACAACCTCAGCTCAAATTCTAATTTCGCCCCCACTTCTCAGAGTGAGGTGGCTCACTCTTTATCCTACCTATTTTAGCTGTTGTGTTATGTGTGTTCTGAGCGCAAGCGACACAGCCCTCCCGTTCCAAAGCCGAAGCGAGACTGATCAGGGGTGTTCGGCAGGTAACAAACTTCAAGACGCCGATAGTTTAGGTAAATTCTTTTTACGGTGTAAATAATGCTAATTAAAACAAAAAAAAAAAAAAACACAAGACCTGCTTTATAGTTACTTCAGTTAGTATGCTAGGTTTCATTATCTAATTTGGAGTATTTTTTTGAATACCAGCGGTTTATTGTTTGGTTTAGAGGTTACTTTGGATTTTTTTTCTATAGAGAAAATTTTATGGAATCGTGTTTTCGTCACACATACCTAGTACTTAACATTAATCCTCAACTTTACCATTATTTATTTCAAAATTAATGCTGCAGTATTTTCGACATAACGACACGACGAACTAAGCCATTTGAGGTACTATAGGTTCTTAATAATAGAATGACTTAGCTACTTACTAAAAAAAATGGCAATCATGACTTGTCTTACAAAATGGCTTATAAGACAGTCAAAAAGCATAATAATAATCAAATAATGTATTGTAGGAAAATTGATGAACTGATTTTTGATACAGACATTATATTTTGAAGAAATTTAGTTAACGAATTTCTTTGTTTTTGGCCCTGAACCGTAATCGGTCAGTTTATTATTAAGCGTGCGTTTTGTAGGAAACAGCCGATGAAAAATTTTAACAGCCGATGAAAGATTTTGAACCCCCTGGGTTCAAAATCATGTACTACTGAATCTACTGGTTTCGCGTCAATGTCCCCCTGCCACCTTGTATAAGGCTGCCTGTCCACTGAAGCGGAGCGAGTCTGCGGAGCGGGGAAATGTAGAAATATTAACCGATAGGATTGCATAAAATCTCCGCGCGCTCCAGGAACTAGGATCCTATAGGTTAATATTTCTCCGTTTCTCCGCTCACGCTGGACAGGTAGCCTTATACTCATGTATAAAAAGCGTAAAATTACCTTGTCAATATATTTCCAGTTGGTTTTCCTTGGTCAATATAGTTTATTACTCAACTCAGAATCCGAGTTTCTTGGCACGCTCTGGCGCCCCGAACAAACGTAGTAAATACGTACTAGTAACATTGCACTCGAGTTAAATAGTTTTTGTTTCTATGGAGCTGGAGTATATTTTCATGGGTTTCGAAGTTATGGCTTCAAATTATTCGTTGGTACATTTCTTTCAAAACGATGAGGGCTTCGCTTCAGGGTAATATAATAAATCGTTAGTATTTGTTTCAAATAAGAACTGGTACCACACGGTTACAATCAATCAATCTGCCCAGTCTTTTCCTAACTATGCGGGGGTCGGTTTCCAGACTAATCGGATGCAGTTGAATACCATCTGACCTCAACAACCCACTTACACGATACCCTATGGTAAGATTGGTTATCAGACTTTCGGGCTTCTGACGACCCATAACGACTGTCAAAGATCCAAGAATGACAGCCGGGACCAACGGCTTAACGTGCTTTCCGAGGTACGGAGGGGTCTCGGTATGTAAAGATGGTCACCCATCCACGGACCGACCGTGGCAAGCGTAGCTTAACCTGATCGATAGACCCGTGCGACTGTTATTAGTTAGCCACGAGCCCCGTACAGACGGCTACATATCAAGCTAAACATTTCCAGTATAAGCTGATCTCGCATTGTAGAGGATTTCCGTACAATGAGACGTCGGATTATACTGGACTTGTATAGCTTGATATGTAGCCGTGTGTACACTTGAAATAAGATATATTTATCTTTAAATACCTCACATACAAGTAGAATTCTTAAAAAAATCAAGAAGTTCGAACAAAGAATGTCAACGGGAATCCCTTTCTTCTCTTTTTGAGAAACATCTAAAACATGTCGGTTCGAAGTTCGTTCAACTTGCAACGCCTTTTTCTTTGAAAGAGAAACTCTTTAGAACGTATCCGGCTTCCTGACGCGGGGTAGACCGGAGAACGAAATATTTATACCTATTTGTTATATACCTTATTGCAACGAGAATAAAGATCACTGATTTTTTCAGTGATGCAGTCAGAGGACAAATAACTGTGAAAGAACTATAAATTGGCTTGAAACATTTTCGACGTCCTGGACATTCTGCTACTGATCAGAGCGAAGAAGATAAGAGTCGAGATAGCAGTTTAACCCCACCAAAAGATTCACCGGTGAAACTGGACCTGAGCCAACCTGGCGGCGACGTCGTTTAAAGATGCCCATCTATTGATAAATGTCACCCGTCTCTCCGTAATTCCATTACTTGCTATAAGGGTGCATACTCGGTAGGCTCTTTATCTCCTCCATATCCTAAGGGCACGTCCTCCCTACCATTATCGTGCCTCCCGGTCTACTCCTTGATATGCAATGGTCTCTGTTGCAGCATGTAGCATGAGGCAACAGGGGCAAGTGTTAATCTTTGGGTTCATTCGAGTAATCGAGTCTGGTCAAACCACGCTGGGGTCGGTGCATTATGCCCTTAAGGCGGAGATTGACTTGGTAACGTTTATTTATAATGTATCGAGTTTTTGTAACGCGTTAGTGTAGTACGTGCAGCGAGCCGAGCTCGATGCGAGCACCGGATCCTCCACTCGACTGTCGGCTTTTTCGTGAATTCCTTTGAATCGCATTGCATTAGTCAGTGCAGCGAGCCGAACCGCTCGATGCGAGCATTCTGTGAAGCACAAGTCATAACCTCTACGTTCGCTATTCTGAATAAAAATGGAGCACGCTTGAGTCTAGTGCTCGAAGCAAGCGTTCGCCACGTTTAGTGTATCGCCATTTTGTAACAAGAAATGGAGCGCGCTCGAGCTCGAAGCGAGCGTTCGCCGCGTCTTGTGTATCGTTTTGTAACCAAGTCGCCTCGAATGATACATTACAAACAAACGTTACAAGCCAGTCTCAGCCTTTAGGATCTTACCTCTGTCGACGGTTATTCGTTGAAAAATAGACCATCGATCGGGAAGATATAATTTCTTTAACAAAAACTTCTATACTATTTCACCCTGACCACATTCCAATGAAAACGTAAACAGATTCCTATAGGAATAGAAAAAATGCACCATTTAAATGTGAAGGACCAAGCTTTTGTATCTCAGTGGAGTTATTATCTCCGTCCATTGTTCGTCGGCGATTGTCCTGCGTTGCGTCAGAGTTGCACAACGTGCAAACGAGACGTGGGGCGGTCGGTGTCATTTTGTGTGTACTTGAGGAGTTTCCATGGAAAATTATAATTATGTTGAGGATCATATTTGTGTCTTGTTGATACGAGTAGCTTTCCGGTTTTTAAAAGTAGCACAAAATTTCTTTAGTACAATTATTCCCTTATGGTCCCGTATATTATGTTATTGCTTACACATTCAAGTTTTTTTTTCATATTCATACTAATAATTGCTTACACATTCATACTAATTTTTCAATCGTCAGATGACTTTTATTTATGGAATAAATGTGGCGGTTTGACAGCTCTTGTATAGAAAAAATGTCAAACTGTCATAATTATTTAATCTTCGGATAAAAATTATCAGACTATTGAAAAATCAGCCCTAAGCTAAATATGCTTCTAATAGACACTTCAACCTATCCTATCCTAGCTTAACGACAATAATTATATTGGTATGAACACAAGCGTTTCACTAGTTAAAAGCAATGAGTAGGGTTTGAACTAGGGATGCATCGATACGCCTTTTTGCCGATACGATAACCGATACTCTTATAAAAATATCGGCAATACCGATACCGATACGCTTATTGAATTTAAATGAAGGTATAATAAGTGTTTATTTATTTTATTTTAATTAATTAAAATGAACATTTTTGAAAAGTATCGTTATACCGGCAGTAAAAATACCGCCGATGCCGATATTTTGGCCAACCCGAAGTATCGCCGATATATCGGCATCGGCATCAGTATCGGATGTAGCCCTAGTTTGAACTAAAGAATTGTAGATGTCTTTGACTCCAACGCCTTATGGCTTAGCCGATGAATGAAGAGCACAAAAGCAGCTTGCATTTTCTCTTTCAGAATACACATAACAATCTAAGAACTAGCCAGCACCTCAATCAACCACATAACCACAAGCAGACGAACCCGGTTGGCCAGTTTGTTTGATAATAAACTCGAATGAAATGCAACAGTTCGATAACGTCCTCAGGTGTAATACGAGCACTGCACTGGTGTGGTTTTGATGATATGGACATGCCTATGTCGTTACATAACAGACAAATTAACACAAAAGAGTAATTTGACTTTAAAATACATGATTTTATGAAGTCAATTAGTGCAACGTAATGTAATGCTTTTAAGATGGGGGATATCTTGTCATGCTGACAATTTTCGATTAATCTACGCACTGAAGGATCTAGGCTTTATTCAAGGTTCATAGTCTGTTCATAAAAAAAAAAAAACAAAAAACAAATGAGAAACGTAACATATTTTAAGGCCAGCCAGGGCCACATACAGTTGGAATTTCATTTCGAAACATCGATACGGAATTTTCGAAGGCAGCAAAGTTCTCCGTTCGAAATTTTCTGCCTTCGAATTTATTTTGTATGGATTTGCTGCCTTCGAAATTCCGAATGGATATTTCGAAACGGAATTCCGACTGTATGTGGCCGGCCTAGGAGAAATTACTTTTCAACCGCCTCATGATTCCTGAAAGTTGTTCAAGATATATTTTGTTAGTGTCTTTTACTGGGGCCACTCCGTTAAAGACACATAGGTACTTCAGGGGCCCAGGGCGTAAAAATCTACATCATTTTAAAATCGGTAGGTAAACTGAAACTTTCTTTGTATCCTACAGTACATAAATCAAGTAAGAGTTTTGTAACTATTCAGTAAGATTCTAAAATTAGTTGCGCATGTTATTGTTATTGTAAGTGTTCTCGTTCACTGTGTTTACGTAACAGATTTAAGGGTTACCAACGTACGTTACATACGATTTATTTATGCAAGTTTTTTCTTGAGCCGTCTTCAGGAAACTGGCATCGCTGTTAAGTAAAAACTTAATAGTAATACTTGGATCCGAGCGCTAGAAGTACATGTATATTATATGTGTTTACAATATCTACCAACAAACCGACAATCGCTGTCCTGCCAACATTTCAATAATTCATACAAAATTCCCCTTTCAGTTTTCCCAAATTTTCCAATGTTCCCGGCAACTTTTCAATCACTTTCTTTCATACAAACCTTGTCCCGATAATTACAAACACAACAAAAAAGAATTAGCGAAATAGGTGCAACCGTTCTGAAGTGATGCGCGTACATACATTCGGCGATTGATTTTTATTTATATAGATAGATATAGATGTGCTAACATCTGAATAACAGCCGCACGGGTCGATCCATCAGGTTAAGCTACGCTTGCCAGGGTTGGTCTGTGGATGGGTGACCATCTTTTCATACCGAGACTCCTCCGTGCCTCGGAAAGCACGTTAAGCCGTTGGTCCCGGCTGTCATTTGTGGATCTTTGACAGTCGTTACGGGTTGTCAGAAGCCCGAAAGTCTGACAACCAGTCTTACCAAGGGGTATCGTATTACCCAGTAACAGGGTTGTGGAGGTCAGATAGGCAGTCGCTCCATGTAAAATACTGGTATTCAGCTGCATCCGGTTAGACTGGAAGCCGACCCCAACATAGTTGGGAAAAGGCTAGGCAGATTGATCTCTTGATATAGATGTGCTTACAATGTCCACCAATCCCCACTGGGCCCGCGTGGTGGGTTATGTCCCACTCCCTGTAGGAGGCCTGTGCCCCAGCAATGGAAACGTATAACGTTATACGAGCTGATTATGCTATACTTATACTAATGTGCAGGACATATTGAACACTTTTTGACCATTATGTACCCAAAAATAAGGTTCGAATCTGGTGTCCACCTGAACATCCACGGACCGAAATACCCTGATCCATACTTACCTACTGAACAACAGCCAGGTACTTCCCTAACATTAATAAATAATAATTTTCTATGTAACACCCAATCCCATCCCCAAAACCGCACATCCCAATTTCAAAATAAGATGCGTTCACACTATAATAATAATAAACCCGAACACACACTGTTGCAATGAAAATAATTGGGACAAGCGGTTATGTCATGGTAATTTTGTGACTAAACGGGGAAAAGGATATGAAAGATGGCTTATCTATCAGCAACTACAATAGGTACAGAGTGTAATTGTCATTGTTTTTGGGCTGCAAATGACTGCAATGGACTGACCTCGGACAAAATTTCAAAACAAGAATGTCAAGTACCATGGGATTATCTGAATTTTGCTCGTTGTGCTAAAATGAGCAATGAAGATCTGATCTAAAATCATATCACTTTTCTGGGACTTATGTTATTTTAGAAATAATACCTAGTAAGTAAAAATAGCTTCCATGCTCCTTTTAAACACATATAGTAGATACACTACCCCCTAGCTTTGCATTTTAAACCCCTTATCGCTTGATATGTCCTCAACTGTAACCAACGGAGTGGCAAACCACCCCAGACATTTCCGGGAAATCTATTCTGAGCTAGACTGCATGCATAATTAAATGCCACCTATACACCACCCACGTTCGAAACAGGTGAAAAATAGTAACTGAAAAGAATGCTAAAAGGACATTTTCAACTGGCTCTCATTCTGAATGCAGTTTCTCAACAATACAATCAATATTTTTCCTTTTCCCAACTATGTTAGGGTCGTCTAACCGCATGCAGCTGAATAAAGTTACTGTGTAATACGGTAATACCCCTTGGTAAGACTGGGCTTCTGACTACCCGTAACGATTATGAAAAATAAACATATTTCAGCACAGTAGGTAGGGAGAGACTGAGTGCCCAGGGTGCTGAGAAGCTGTAATTAATATATTCATATAATGCTGTATATAAGAGGTCTAATCTGCCTTAGACGCTATCATAATAATACAGAAGACGCAACACTCAATGACGATGATGCGATAACCGCTAATCATTTCACGCATCAGACTTCTGACTAATCACAACAGAACAGTCGTCTCGACTGGATACCGTACAAGTGACTGGTTGAAATAAAACCCGGCTCAGTCGCAATGGTCACGTATTTCCGCTTCGTTTAGAGCCACTAATGCGTTGCGAGTACGTGCAATACGCGGTGCTGTGACGATGACGTCACGAAAATTAACATGTCTATAAACGCGACGGTAGTGAAGTTACTGTGAGAGAGAAGGGGTGGTCTGGGTAAGATGAAAACATTTGCAACTTTACTGGCTCGTTGGACAAGACTGAGGAGATGAGAGAACAGATTCAATGAGGGCGAAGATAACGATATTCTGGAATCAATCGGATATTAAAATATCGTCAGTAAAAACCCAACAGACAAACTCCCATTTTAGAACTCTAATTTTACATGTGTAGCAACATTTGCAAAACAAAGAATATTTCAGAGCACAGAAATCTAATAAGAGATATGACACCACTTGCAATCCAGTAAACGCCATAAAACGCAAGCATAGTAAACACGAAAGTCAATATAGCACCCCTGAAATATCTTCGGAACATCAATTCATCACTAGTACTTATGACGTATTTATTATTTATCCTCAGTCGGATAATCGAAAGACAGGAAAAGGAATAAGCAGAAGTCGTAAAGAGAAGCGAGAGAGAATTAGACACACGCATTGTTTGTGCGAAACGTCACAGGACTGTATAACGTGTAAGGACGAATACATATTGGACGTATTTGATGCACCATTTTATCAGCTTTTTGTGAACCTTTTCTGGACTAAATTCCTTCTAAGAACTATAGGATAGTTCAGGTTTATCCAATATTCAATCCAAACAGTCACAAAATTTGTGATTCCTCTTTTGATACATCACGATTTAATTGCGTGATTTTTTCATTACTGTATACTGCATCAACCTTTTGGCCGTATTTTCTAGCCAAGGAAATCGAACAATTCTATTCAGAAAACTAGAACATGACTGTGTAAATGTTTCCTGGCTCGCGTTTGTTAGAAACCAGACCCGCTTTTCCCATTAATTCATTACAGTAGAACACTGGAAAGGAGCATAATTCACGCGTGTACACACATATAGTCTCAGATAGCATCATGTGTGCCTGCTAGGGTTTCCCAGGATCGATACGTCTGCCTACAAGGTAGGCCTATGTGCTAACCAGACGTTTACTGCCGACTGTTGTTTATGAGACAGGCAGACGATCGATAGACTGGGTGAACGACCTCTGCGCTGGCCATTAGCGCGGCTTTTGATGTCGGCCATATTTTTGTGGGAGAAAATTCAAGTTGTGCCATTCCTGGTTGTGGAAATTCTCTTGTCTATTGATTGATGGCATGTTGTTAATTCTGTCAATCAATCATTTTAATTCGATCGGATAGTAGATTTCATGTTCAGCTTTGCAGAAACGTGTCACTATAGTCTTGACATGCGTAACACGTATTCCAGTGACCAGATATTATGCGTCATAAGTTTTGTTGAATTGTGTGTGGTAGATAGTAGAAAAATCGTGACACATGCCACACTTGCGTTTAACTTCTGCAATTAGTCGACTTTTAGGGAGATTTGGCGACTTTTCCAGAGTACTTAAATGCAGGAGAACGTGGACCCATTTGAATCCGCTTTAGTCCTCTGATGTTTATGGCTATCGTCCCTTTTATATGAAAGCAAATAGATTACAGTGTACATCGGACGTTCCAGCAACAGTATAGAGATTTGGTAACAACTGTGAAAATACTTTTTTATATAATAATGGATGAATGGATGGGTTGAGAACAGTTTTGTGTAGGAGTTTCTATGACGGAAAAGTTTCATTTCAAATGTGAGACTAGTTTTCCCATCCATTTCTCTTTACCAAGATTAAATCTGGATTATGTTAAGCTGGTGTCCACCTGGTTACCTTTTACTAACTGTGAGAAGTGTCCTGCTGTTCCCGTGAAAATATATGGTTACGTAGATCTCCTACGTCAGAAATGTCTAGTCAATAACACTGGCCGTAAACAATTTTGTTTGTTGACATAAAGAAACTGATTGACTGATTGAACGACTAGGAAGTTGAATCATAACTACATCAAATAATTCGTCGCCAACGCCGCAAAGGGGCGAACCTCAAATGAGAAAATTTTACAGGAGAGCCAATAAACGTTTTTTTTCTCCCGATGACGCGCTTATTTCGGCCATATTTAAAAACAAATATTATAATAATGAAAAAAAATCAATTGCGATGGTGCAATGGAAAGAGGACAACAAAATTAATATAAATATTACATTTTGCAATGCTGGGTTTTTCGAAGAAAAGCCGAGTAAAAATATACGCCTTTTCGTCGCGACACTTTATCACCAAAACATACCGTTTATCAACTAATCTCTTAGAGTTACGCCTCGATGCGTATGATAATGTGCGTTATTTTAATTTAAAAAAACTACACTAAATTCAATTGAAAACATTTATTTTAAGTTACTAAATGAGATCACAAACTTGTGGACTTAAAAATATTTTTAATCACACCAAATTACTTAGTTATGATTCTCTGTCATTATATAGGGTGTTTGGAAGCTACGTGCAACGCCTTAAGGGGGTGGTAGTTGATTACATTTAGAACATTTTGAGTCATACAGGTCTTAGGCGAAATATGTTTTTTTTTATGCCGCAGTTAAAGTTAGTATGTTATTAACCGAGTTCAAAAAAGGAGAAGGTTCTGAGTTCTTTGGAATCTTTTTTTTTTTATGTATGTACCCCGATTACTCGAAAAAATTATGAAAAATTATTTGGAAAATTATTTTTTGTTTAAAAGTCTTTCTAGTTGGTCCCATTATAATCAGGTCAGGATCTGATGATGGGATCCTGGAGAAATCGACGGAACTCTTCAACTATTATGCCTATAATAGTTGAAGAGTTCCGTCGATTTCTCATCACCTATAGTGATTTCGGCATTTTTATAGTAACTCGTTAATTTGCTCTCGGAAAGCACCATTTGGTGAAATGGAACTATGATGAAGATCACAGATGGCCACCGGAACTACTCAATAATAACTATTTCACGGGTTGCGATTCGATTAGCTACTTTAATAATGGTTGCTAAGCAATTTATGCTCGCCACAATGCATATGGCGAAGTGGAGTTGATGGTGAAGTCACCAGATCAAAAGTCAACAGTCCTCCTGGTACCAGGAGGTACCAGGAGAAATCCTCAACAGTTAACAGCTTTGCATCGGGAAATGCAATATTTTGTAAAAGGTGATGAACTGTTGAAGATAAATTACAAACCGACCGAAGTGAAAAATAAAAAAACTTTTTTCCAAAAAAAAAAACCAACCGACTTCTAAAAAAACACTACAAAGCAAAAAATAACTTTAATTACGGAAGTCTGTGGCCAAAAAACTAAAATAGTTCAAAGACACCGACTTCTGAAATTAAAGTTACCTATTCGCTTTGTAGTGTTTTTAAGCGAAGCGACTAGTATTTTAAAGAGATGATCAATGAGAATTTCCATCAAAGATATTATTAATTTTAATATCTATTATGACTGAGTTAGGGCTTTCTGCATTACTCGCGAAATGTCGCCGCTAAAAGGCGAACTTCGAGTTTCGTCTTTTTGTAAAATTTGCTAGGAGATGATTTTGAGATACGTCGTCAATATTTTTTCTTTTCTATTAATCTTAGCGCTTCGTCCTTTGGTGATGACATAGAGCTCGACAAATGGATAATTTTTGTATACTTAACTAATTTTTGACCGTTTGTATGAGGTTCGCCCCTTTGCGGCGTTGGCGACGAATTATTGGATACCTACTGGAATCAAATTTGTTTACTCCCTTTGCAGGAGATTATATTCAAGAATTCCTTAAACTATCTTAAATAACATAACACATACAATATTATTTTTGTGTGTGTGTGTTTAATTAAGGACCACGCTACAGCATTAAGATTTTCCTGTAATGATAGCAGTGTTTGTGACAAATAAATAAATTCAAGCAGTTATGCAGAAGCGCTTGCTAAGCTCCGACTCCACTTAACAAGCTGTACCCGCTTGCAGGAATCACACCACATGCCGTGCGAAAGGATGTCGCATGAGCGCTTGGAAAAAGAATCCGACTCCCGACATCCCTCTATGATTACATAAACGCTCTACGCAGGCCATCCAGAACAAACCACCCGCTGAGAGAAGCATCCACCACCTCCCGACTTCATTAAACTCCGGGAACATTTATCTCCCGGGCGTGATCTGCACTGGTCTACCTATATGGAATGTTCTGAATCGAATCGAAGTGGACCGCTGCAGACACAATTTATCGAAGTGGGGGATTATGGTGTGTAATCTACAATGTTGGGTGGGTCCATCTAACACACAGTACGAGTGCAGTGCTTCTGAGCAGACCATGCGCCACTTGCTGGAGTGTCCTAAGTGCCCATTCACCAGAACCTCGGATAACCTAAGGAATGCCACTGATGCCGTGATCAAGGTGGCCACCTACTAGGCTCAAACAATATAAAAACATCGAAAAAGAGTACTATCGACACGAACAGAAGTAGAAGAAGCTCGGTTGAGGATAGGAAAAAGCATGAAGGTAAGTAAACGACGCACATTTATCGGAAGAGATAAACAAACAATTTATAATCCAGTTTGTAAGGAAGATGACGAGGAAACCCGGCGCTAGTCGGAATTACTAAAAATATATTTCGATAATTCTCTTTATACGTGAAAACTTGGAACAACGCATGCCAATAATGTGAGGTAAATAACTAAATACGATTTGTGAAAGATAATTTAGTGTGATGCTAGCAATGGTTGGCGAATTCGCGTAGATGATTGTTTAATCTAACTATTGGTCTAACTAAAGTAATAATAACTTTTACGCTTACCTGAACTTACTAGGAAATGAGGAAACATGAAAGACTTCGAAGCCATTTTAAGGTTTTAATTTAGATAATTAAATAGCAAATCTTAAAAATAATCACCAAGAATAATTGTCGTCTGAATTTTATTTATTTCATAACATAAGAATATCTTATGAGGAAATAGAACGACACAAATGAGATGTATTTTTAATATAGACTTAGGAATCAGTCCGTGAAAACGCCAAGTCATTGACGAAAAGATATTGTAGGAAAAAAGTAGTGTCCGACCGAAAGTTCGGTTTCGGTTTCGGCAGAGTTTCGGCGGCAGTTTCGGTTCCGGCCAAAACTGGCCGAAACTTTTGCCGAAACCGAAACTGATTTCGGAAGTTGTCGTGCACGCTCGCCTAACGTTTTAGTTTCTCGCGGCAACGCTTTGGCGGACGCTGGCGGCCCTGTTCGGGAATTATCGTGTGTCTAGAGTGTAATAGTAATTTTAGTAATTATTATTTTTTTATAAGAGGTACCTAAAACAGATTGATGATTCTTCTAAGTACAAACACAAACTTAAGTATTAATTAATAAGATTTCAAAATACCAATACTTAGTATTTAATGAAACAGTAACAATTAGTGATTTGATTATTGATAACTGATAAACATTTTGCTATGAGAACTTAATTTGAAAAAATAATAAAAATATTATTAATATTTTTTTATATTATATTATATAAATGATTACAACAAAATTAATATACTGTGTTTCCATTTCATGTCCTAATTAATGCAGAATAATGGGTAAAATGCACCAAATTTCAGTATTTTAAGGAATTTTATACTTAACCACGTGAGTTTCGGTTTCGGCCGAAACTGAAGCCACGGCTGAATATTCGGTTTCGGTTTCGGCCGGACTCTAGAAAAAAGCAATTTTTTTTTCTACTAGTTAAAACCCTAAAGTGCTGCAGTAGTAAAAACATGACGTGCTTACCATATCTTGAGGTTTATGTTTATAACGTCCTATGACGAAGGAGTCGGGGGAAATACAAGCTGAATGACGTCACCGTTAGGAATAGAACTACCGCCATTTAAACTTTAATTGTTGGAGTTTATAAACGTTTCTAATTGAGGGTAGTCACGTATGAGTTGCAAGTAGATGGTGGGTAATATCTTGTGCTTTTGATGGTAAATCGACGGCCGTGGAAATACAGGGCCAAATTGAATTCACCCAATTATTCAAAAATTTTTAGATAAATGGAAATATAAAATAAATGTAACATGGTAACAAGAGAATTATTAAAGCGCTCATTCCTCTCTCCTCTTATTTAAAATTTTGCTGTGCCCGACAGGGTCCATAATTGTTTCTAAATATATATTTTTAACTACCACCTGTATGTGTACATTATGGATTGCAATAAACGATTTTGAATTGAATTGAAGAAATGTATGAGAAGCAAGCCATATAAGGAAGCAAAATCTTCAATGCCAATTTAATTTAATTATTATTGTGTTCAAAATAATGGCCGCAGTAAATGTTTAACTGAGTCAATGAGTGCAGTTTGCGTAGCTCAGTTATTTGTTTAAAACCGATTTATAAGGAAAACATATTAAAAACTAGTTATCTAAAAAGATTAAAAAATACATTATTATGATTATTGAACCATTAATGCGTTCCAAACTAGTATTTTTGCATTCTACGTCGATGCAGGTAAGAACTGTATTATTTTCTCAAATACCAGATATTCAGGTTATCGAGATTCAAGATTTTTAAGTATTTTCGCCAATCAAAACTATAGGTACCCTAACAATCTTTATAAGAACTGAATATCAACTTTTACGAATATTTTAAAAATACTTCCTTATCACCTTTAACATAATAACGAGGGTTCACGGGCTATTTGTATTAAGCGACATCCTGGCCGATATTGAGTTATAATCATCTACCTGCATTAAAAAGTGAAAAACGTAAAAAACGGAGATAGACACTATTGATTCTTAACCGTCGATAGACCAATTTTTCGCAAAAAATATTGATACTTTTTTACAATGTTATTTTTTCCGAATAATGAAACTTTGAAATGCTCTCCTGTAAAGTTCGAAACATGTTGCTTAATACAAATAGCCCGTGAACCATCGATGTTGATTCATTATCTTATTTAATCACTAACCGATTAAAAACTTCTATAAGTATACAAATTAACGAAATTGATAAAAACACAATTTAACAAAACATGACATGATTAGCGCCCTTGTCAGATTGACATACATAAACGACAGGTTAATCATATCTATTAAGTTGTTCACAGTTATTACCTTCAATAGTAATTAAGTAATTTTTAACCGACTTCAAAAAGTAGGAGGTTATCAATTCGTCTGTATGTTTTTTTTTTTGTATGTTTGTTACGCGATTACTCAAAGACGGATGGACCGATTTAGAAAATTCTTTTTTTGTTTGAAAGGGTATACTTCTGAGGTGGTCCCATATAAATTTTATTAACTTTGCTTGGGTAGTTTTTGAGTTAGCTTCAATAATGCGTATATTTCCCACTTATTTTATGTGGATGATTTGATGGTGTTTTGATAACTTCCTATCACTGTTATTTACATGGCTATATCTACAATTATTGTGCTCAATTATGTATTCGAATTTGTGTGGGGTAGGTTCCACAACTAAAAAGTGAAAAATAAAAACTTTTTAGCAAGAAATAAAACCGACTTCCAAAACAAAACACTACAAAGTGAAAAATAACTTTAATTTCGGAAGTCGGTGGCAAAAAACGAAAATACAAAACCAAAGACACCGACTACCGAAATTAAAGTTATTTTTCACTTTGTAGTGTTTTGTTTTGGAAGTCGGTTTTATTTTTTGCTAAAAAGTTTTTTTTATAAATTACAGAGTCAATCTGCCTAGCCTTTTACTATGTTGGGGTCGGCTTCCAGCCTAACCGGATGCAGCTGAATACACGGAGCGACTGCCTATTTGAACCTACACAACCCAGTTACTGGGTAACACGATACGCCTTCATAAGACTGGTGTTGTCAGACTCGGGCTTCTGACGACCCGTAACGACTGCCAAAGATCCACGAATGACAGCCGGGATCAACGGCTTAACGTGCTTTACGGGGCACGGAGGAGTCTCGGTATGTAAAGATGGTCACCCAACCACGGAAAGCGTAGCTTAACCTGATGGATCGACCCGTGCGGCTCTTATTACTCAAGTATTTATAAAAATTGTTCCGACTTATTTCACATCTATAATGGGAATTTAAATTGTCTTCACGAAGGGCAATTACACGACCGGCCACGCATCATGAGGATTCTTGAGGATCCATATGGTACGAGGGCGGGTCAATAAGTCCGTGACTTTTTGAATTTCTGACCTCTTTACTGAAAAAGCAACACTACTCCTGTCAACAGGCATCTGTCAGTTGACTCCTGTCAAAATTTGAACTTGCTGCGTCAGTTAGTTTGTGTTTGACAGCTATCTTTATGAGACTACTCAGTAATTTGAGGAAAAAATGGAAAAAAGTGAATTTCGTGTGCTTATTAAGCATTATTTTTTGCGAAAAAAAACCATTACCGAGACCAAGGCTAAGCTTGATAAATACTATGGGGACTCTGCACCATCGATTTCAATGGTAAAAAAGTGGTTTACTGATTTTCGTTGTGGCCGTACAAGCACTGAAGATGCCGAACGTCCTGGACGCCCAGTTGAGGTCTCTTCCCCCGAAACAATCGAAAAAATTCACGATATGGTGTTGGCCGACCGAAGATTGAAAATGCAAGAGATTGTGGAAGCCGTAGGGATCTCGCATGGCTCAGTGGTTTCAATTTTGAATGATCACTTGGGCATGAGAAAGCTTTCCGCAAGATGGGTGCCGCGTTTGCTCACAGTCGACCACAAACGCAATCGTGTAACAAATTCACAGGAAGGTTTGGCGTTGTTTAATCGCAATATGGAGGAGTTTTTGCGCCGTTTTGTAACCGTGGACGAAACATGGATCCATCACAACACACCAGAGACCAAACAATAATCAAAACAGTGGGTTTCTAAGGGTGAATCGGCGCCAAAAAAGGCCAAGGTGGGTTTGTCAGCCAATAAAGTTATGGCGACTGTTTTTTGGGATGCACGCGGGATAATCCACATTGACTACCTTCAAAAGGGAAGAACAATCAATGGGGAATATTATGCCAACTTATTGGACCGATTCAATGACGATATGAAAAAAAACCGACCTCATTTGGCCAAGAAAAAAGTTCTTTTCCACCAAGACAATGCAAGGGTGCACACATGTGCAGTTGCCATGGCAAAAATCCATGAATTGGGCTATGAATTGCTCCCTTATCCGCCCTATTCTCCAGATTTGGCTCCGAGTGACTACTTCTTGTTCCCAAACCTGAAGAAATGGCTTGGTGGAAAAAGATTTGACTCCAATGATGAAGTCATCTAGCAAACAAAGGCCTATTTTGAGGACCTTGACAAATCATATTTTTTGGAAGGGATAAAAAAATTGGAGAAGCGTTGGACAAAGTGTATAGAGCTCAAGGGAGACTACGTTGAAAAATAAAATTATTTATTTATCAAAAAATCTGTGTTTTATTCCAAAAGTCACGGACTTATTGACCCACCCTCGTAGCAGCTGACTGACAAGTTAATTATTGTAGCGTATACGAGAGAAAGTGTAGGTCATTTTTTTAATCATCATTAAAATACATCAGTAACAAGAACATATTATCTTGACTTCGAGCGAAATATACGAGGGCGGGTCAATAAGTCCGTGACTTTTTGAATTTCTGACCTCTTTACTGAAAAAGCAACACTACTCCTGTCAACAGGCATCTGTCAGTTGACTCCTGTCAAAATTTGAACTTGCTGCGTCAGTTAGTTTGTGTTTGACAGCTATCTTTATCAGACTACTCAGTAATTTGAGGAAAAAATGGAAAAAAGTGAATTTCGTGTGCTTATTAAGCATTATTTTTTGCGAAAAAAAAACCATTACCGAGACCAAGGCTAAGCTTGATAAATACTATGGGGACTCTGCACCATCGATTTCAATGGTAAAAAAGTGGTTTACTGAATTTCGTTGTGGCCGTACAAGCACTTAAGATGCCGAACGTCCTGGACGCCCAGTTGAGGTCTCTTCACCCGAAACAATCGAAAAAATTCAAGATATGGTGTTGGCCGACCGAAGATTGAAAATGCAAGAGATTGTGGAAGCCGTAGGGATCTCGCATGGCTCAGTGGTTTCAATTTTGAATGATCACTTGGGCATGAGAAAGCTTTCCGCAAGATGGGTGCCGCGTTTGCTCGCAGTCGACCACAAACGCAATCGTGTAACAACTTCACAGGAAGGTTTGGCGTTGTTTAATCGCAATATGGAGGAGTTTTTGCGCCGTTTTGTAACCGTGGACGAAACATGGATCCATCACAACACACCAGAGACCAAACAACAGTCAAAACAGTGGGTTTCTAAGGGTGAATCGGCGCCAAAGAAGGCCAAGGTGGGTTTGTCAGCCAATAAAGTTATGGCGACTGTTTTTTTGGGATGCACGCGGGATAATCCACATTGACTACCTTCAAAAGGGAAGAACAATCAATGGGGAATATTATGCCAACTTATTGGACCGATTCAATGACGATTTGAAAAAAAACCGACCTCATTTGGCCAAGAAAAAAGTTCTTTTCCACCAAGCCAATGCAAGGGTGCACACATGTGCAGTTGCCATGGCAAAATTCATGAATTGGGCTATGAATTGCTCCCTCATCCGCCCTATTCTCCAGATTTGGCTCCGAGTGACTACTTCTTATTCCCAAACCTGAAGAAATGGCTTGGTGGAAAAAGATTTGACTCCAATGATGAAGTCATCTCGCAAACAAAGGCCTATTTTGAGGACCTCGACAAATCATATTTTTTGGAAGGGATAAAAAAATTGGAGAAGCGTTGGACAAAGTGTATAGAGCTCAAGGGAGACTACGTTGAAAAATAAAATGATTTATTTATCAAAAAATCTGTGTTTTATTCCAAAAGTCACGGACTTATTGACCCGCCCTCGTATCACCAACTACCAGAACACTCAAATCACAAAAATGAGCTTGCCCTCGACTCAGTGGAAATCAAGGCCTTCAACATAGAAAATTAAAGAGACGTAGCGTCCCAACCCTACAAGATAGATTCGTCAGGATGGAATGAAACACCTACCAGAGAAGTGTCTTACCAACCTAAAAAGCCTAAGCAGATACAAGCTCTGCTTAGTTTGGGATCAGATGACCGTGTGTGAATAAAGTCCCAGGATGACATTATTATTTCTTTTTATATGACGGGACCATGGGGACCCGGACCTTTGGAAGGCGTACGAGGAGCCGAAACTAACTGGTAGATGTCCCTTAGGCAATTTTAAATGACGAGGATTCACCTTTACCCCCTTTCGGGCAGGAATTTTTCAAAAAAATCCTTCCTTAGCGCTGCACTTTCGTTTTACAAGAAACCCTTGTACCTACTAAATTACATGAGACACAGCAACTATGCCTTGTCAGTCCTCTATCTGTAAATTAATAAATAAATTTAAGATGTTTATTAGGTAGATGGGCTCGTGGTTTAATTAATGTACAGCCGCATGGGTCGATCCAAGGGCTAAGCCACGGCAAGCTGCAGTCGGTTCGTGGATGGGCGACCATCTTCCTCATCCCTCCACCTTCTTCTTCATTACGTACCCTCCGTGCCTCGGAAAGCACGTTTTTTAAGCAGTTGGTCCCGGCTGTCATTCGTGGATCTTTGACAATCGTTACGGGTAGTCAGAAGCCCAAACTTT
Organism: Dicycla oo; assembly: GCA_948252095.1. Lineage (NCBI taxonomy): Eukaryota > Metazoa > Arthropoda > Insecta > Lepidoptera > Noctuidae > Dicycla > Dicycla oo. The sequence continues at coordinate 17,968,062 of OX411736.1, read as the reverse complement.
GACAACCAGTCTTACCAAGGGGTATCGTGCTGCATTTGGTTAGACTGAAAGCCGACCCCAACATACATAGTTGGGAAAAGGCTAAGCAGGCAGATTAAGTAGATATCAACTCAGGAGGATTGACGAGCTATGTATTATCATTTATATCATAACGAAACAAAATTCCACCCAGTAATTCCGTCACAATTAGCCAATGCAAATACATCAATCAGCACTATCGTACATAATTCACCAGGGTTGGCATAAAACAAGTTGTTTGAAAACACGTATTTTAAACAATCTTTAAAACCGTTTGAAATAAAACAATGTTTTTAGTAAGTGTGTAAATATTAAGAAAAACGTAAGTTTAAAATTAAATTTTTGTAGCGAATGAATGGAAATAAATGAAGAAGGTTTAGGACTTGAAATAGCGCGAAAAGAATTTTAAAAAGTTAGACAGAAGGTCCGACCTTTATACACTTAACTATTTTGGGGACTATTTTACCTATTTGACATGCATATCACTAAACTCAGTCCGAAATGAGATATAAGAGCTAGAAGTTTGTATGTATTGATTAGGTTTGTAGGCAATTTTTGACTCTAACGCACGGGAAGGGGTGTACCGAAAATTCAAATGTCCAAAAACATTTAACGGCTATCTATTTTGTGGCAACTTAACACTAACCTTGCACCTAGGAGTCGAAAATTGCCTAAAACCTAATAAATAAATACATACAAACTTCTAACTCTTATATCTCATTTCGGACTGAGTTTACAGACATGCATGACATGCATGCAAACTTGACAGTTTCGTTTATTACACTAGAAAAATAAGATTTGGTTGATGGCCGCGAGAAAAAATAAAAAGACACCACCTTCCATACTAAAATGGGCATAGTCCTTTAAATAAAGCGGTTATTTTTTCCAATCCTGTAATTAACTCCACCACAACATCCGTTATTGCGCACATCTTAAAAATTAATTAGCCCAGTAGACTGTGCAAATTGTAACGTTGCATGAAAACAACAGTTTTATGCGAATCGAGGAGTTATTTAAGCAATCAACACTCATGTAAGCCGGAAACGTAACTGAAATGGAAGGCGCATGAGCATACTGAGCATGCAACTATTCGTTATAAGCGTGAGGTTATTGACTGAGTTTTAGTTACATGAACATGTAGACGAATTAATGGAAGGTGATTAATAGCAACGTCTGATTCAGATGGAAAAAAGGAAACGAAGTAAGAAACCGGAATTTCAATGCACGAAAATGAGAGACGTTCTACAAGCTAATTCATTGTTAAACTTAGAAAATCTTAATTATCGGCCTCTGAAATGAAAGATTCTAGGGAAATATCTCCATTATCATCAGACCAGCTAAGGGACTATTCGAGCAGGCTGCCTGGTTTTTTACGTGATACGGCTAAGGTATTGATGATCACAAATCACAATGTGCTATTCTCAGCGCTAACGCAGCAGAAGGGGCCTCCGATCCAAATGGAAACGAATTCGGAAACCGGAATTTTAATGCAAGAAAAAGAGACGTCTTGTTCTACAAGCTAATTCATTGTTGAACTTGGAAATTCTTAATTATCGGCCTCTGAAATGCAAGATTTTACAGAAATAAATCTCCATTATAACCAGACCAGCTAAGGGAGTGTTCGCGCAGGCTGCCTGCTTTCTACGTGAATCGGCTAAGGTATTGATGATCACAATGTGCTGTTGTCAGCTCCCACGCAGCAGAAGGGGCCTTTTGAGAATTCCACTTGTCAATCCTAACATATTTTCTTGACTTTGGAGCAAGGTGTTTACGCCTCTTTGATGTTATGCTGATGCTGATATCAACTGTATAATTATGCTTGACATTGACTGTATTTGTTAGTGCGTGAAGCTACTTTCTAGACATTTCCATAGTAATATGGTGATCGAAGGAAAAGAACATCATTCTTGTTTTGCGTACTGGAATAATATTGTCGACAGTATGCTAATTATTTGGACAAACTGCAAACTGTGTGAAAGACCTTCTTCAAAATTGGTATTTGTAACTCAATTTAATAGTCGCTGTAGGTATCTTCAACAATATTTCAGTTATTACCACTGTGTGACGAGATTTAATTCAAGTTTTGGACATCAGTCTATTATAGAATCAAAATTATATATGGCGAAATTTATTCATTGACAGCTACAAGTACAAGAAACTTCTCTATATTGTACTGTCAATCTACCCTCAAACAATGCAACATGAGACGATACATTCCCAAGAGATAATATTTGCTGCCCCGATATCGACAGCAGACTAGGCAAATCAGGTAACCGAAAATGTGTTATTTTTGATTCGGAAGCCCGTCGCATGATTGTGAATAGCTATGCAGACATCAGATCAACACTTCCAAATACAATAAAATGAGCAAGACAAAACATCAACACCAAATAAAATCCAAATTGCCCTCCATATTTTTATTTTATCCCGAACAACAGTGCTAAATCCAGAACCGAGCCAAAATCACCTTCAATTAGAAAGACAACAGAGCAGACAGAATTAAGCCAGCTGACCCAAATAGTGGGGGATCGGATGGTCGTCCAGCTTCCAAACGTTATAGATAGGATGGTAAGTGCGTAGGACACGGAGATTGATAGCAGACATGTATTGGGCCGATTGGGCGTTTCAATGTCTCCGTTAAACTAAGCTTAAAAAGTTTGTTGAATGAATTATTTTTACAGGCAAATTGAACCATCAAAACAAATTGGTATATTCAAAGTCACTTTTTGCTTCTGGGATTCCAGGAAGTATAAACTGAGCCTGAATCTGTAATAGCTGAAATCGCAACTCATGATGGAATAGATATTTCTATGCATACATTTTTCTTCATAACTTTCAATTGTGATGTCAGGTGGGTCACGTTTACTTCTGAATATTAGTATAAATTTTATGACACTACAGCTAATATCTGACTACACAACATTTAGTCCGTAGAAGAACTGTGAAATAGGAAACCACTAAATGCGAGAAGCAAAGAACCGGTCGAAGAGGCGATGCTTGGAGGCCATGTTTAGGAGTGGACGTCTTTCAGCTGAAATGATGATGATAAATCGGGCATACACTGGCCTAAATCTTTTAGATCAATCCAAACCTTTTAGGCGTTTTTGAATGAGTTCTGTTTACAAAAGTATGGCGGAGTTTCAAGTAACTATATAATCGAGTCATGCAATGTCAATATTGTTATCGGAATCGGTTTCAATCGACATTTCCTCCGTCTCAAATGACAATTGCAATCGACTCGATTGCTACTAGTTATGTACGTAGTAAAATGGGCTTTTATTTCAGCTCTTACAGCAGTTGCTCTAAGTAAAAGCAGTAGGTTGTTAATGGATGAAGAACTTACGTTGTCCTGGGATGACTTTTGACTGAAGCTTATTAAAAAATAAAAACTCAAGCGGAGGAAATACATATATCTAATCTCAGTTTGCCGATTTTGAAAATGAAGGACTTATAAGTCAGCGAGTCGTTTTAATCAAGAGAAACGGTGCAAAAGAAATTGTGTTCCGCCATAACAACGAAGAAAGGTTTAGAAATGAAACATATGCTACAATCACTGATAAACTGATAAGATCAAATTGAATTGGTATTTCAAACAATCCACACTACATTTTTTTAAATTTAAATACTATTTAACATTGAAGTGTATATTTTGACAGCACTTACATGTCTTAATAACTGTAATTAGATAATAGACGAAGACGTTAACAGCTGGATGAGAGTTGCCGAGAATCAAGATGAAAGGCGTGAATTGGAGAGGACTATGTCCAACAGAGGACTGTTGTAGGCGAATGAAGACAACTGAATAATGCAGGCTCGGTACCGTTAAGGCATCTGAGTTATAATGAAAATGTCATACTTTCCATGCATATCATCGTGTAGTCCGTCACCACCAAAACTAGTATTGTAATGGGAAATGGACATGTTTATATACAACCACGGGTATTAGCCTGTTGGGTCTGTCACGCTTTCAATAGGGCACCGGCATATCGACCGGATCTCACCAATTAGGTTAAGGGGGGATTTGCCTACATACACTTCGGCTCGGTTTTTGTTGGAATCAAAACATTGTCGAGTTTCGTTTCGAAATGTAATAAGTAGAAACAAACATGCATTAGTACGCACAATATTGAGAGATTTACAATGTTATTTTAAGACTTCTTATAGGTTTTCATGTAATCTATAGCTATAGAATTATTTCATGTATTTTTTTCAAAATTTTAAGGTCAGTAGTTTCTGAGATAAAGGGAGGGGGGGGGGTCAATTTTCGTCTATTTTCTTAAATAACTTTAAAACAGTTTATTTTTATACCATAAAAATATATATATATATATATTTGAGACCCTCACAGTAAGCCCTTTCATTTGATATATCGCACGGTACAGTTTGCAAATTATTATTATTTTTTAAATTTTTTGCCCCCTATAATTGACCCCATATTCAAAATTTATGAAGTTACATTACACGTCCGTGTTTGGGTCACAGAAATACATACGTGTACCAAATTTCAACTTAATCGTTCCATTAGATTCGGAGCAAATTGGCTGTGACAGACGGACAGACAAACACATGAGTGATCCTATAAGGGTTCCGTTTTTTTTCCTTTTGAGGTACGGAACCCTAAAAATCATCCAGTATGCATTAACCTATCCTGCTGGTTTCATTATTTATCTACACCTCCTAGCAGCTGACGGCCAGCGCAGTCTATCAATGACCTGCTTCTGCCTGGTATTGTTGGGTACGCAGATGACAGTACAGTTTCAGAGAGATACTTGTCCAGCGCAAAAACCAGCGGGGCCAAAGATCGTTCTTTGAGAGAGGCCATGGTAGAGCGGACAGATTTAACCTTAAGCCTTGTCTCCCAGTGGGGCGATGATAATCTGGTATCTTTTAACGCCACGAAAACACAGGCGTGTTTTTTTACCGCTAAAAGAAGTCGTTTCGCTCAAACTCCTACTTTTCGGGGTACATCTGTTCCTGTAAGTCGCTCGAGCTCCTAGGCATGGAGTTGACATCTGGTCTCAACTTTGACCCCCCTTTATCTCAGAAACTACTGACCTTAAAATTTTGAAAAAAATACACAATAATTCTATAGCTATAGATTACAGGAAAACCTATAAGAAGTCTATGGTCTTAAAATAAAATGGTAAATCTCTCAATATTTTGCGTACAAACTTACATTAATGTACATAGTTAAGCGAAAAGGATCCAACACATATTACACCTAATGTGGGCTGGATCCTTTTCGTTTAACTATGGAGATTAGTAGTTGGAATGTATAGGAGAACATGTTTTTCAACTACAATGTTAAGTTTGTTCTTGGGATAAATTCATCCCAACTATGGAACCCTTCATTGTGCGTGGTCCGACACGCACTTGACCGGTATTTTTTTACCGTCTTGAAAAAAATAGGGTACAATACGTTAACGGAGTAGAAGCCTATGGCATACCCAGTTTTTTCAATAGCTTAGACAGAAATTGCTCTATCAATAAACACTACACATTTGAAGTAAACTAGAACAATAAAACAGAAATTTTGAAAAAAAAAAATAGATATATTATTATTTAAAAAAAAAAACTAGGTATGCTATAATAGCCTTCTACTCCGTTCACCTATTATACCTACCCTATATTTTCAAGACGGTAAAAAAGTTATCCAGTATAATTAAATAGGTAGGTAGTGACACGTAAATGTCTCAAGGTAAAGGTTTACATACATTACAGGCGAACGCTCCCGGTGAGGGAGCGCCTAAACACACGTTGAAACCAATTCGCCTTGTTGTTGTGTTACATAGTTTTTCATGCTGTTACTGCATATATTAGGACAGCATGTTCGTTTTATTTTGGTTTATTTTCGACAGATTTGGGATTAAAAATAAGCCCGGTATAATGAGAAAGAATGCATTGTTTTTCTTCTTTCTCGCGTTCCGTCTTGAGCTATACAATAATAGCTGCACGTACCGTGGTAAAAAAAAGAACTGATTGCAAACGTCGTGCATGCATTAATAACGTCACTCGCAGAGGCTTAATAGACATGTATCTATTCATAGATCGTTAATGTTAGCTGCTTCATATAACCGTTATGAAACTAAGAGAATACTAATACTAATACTAAGAGAATACTGTTGGCTTAGCATTCAGATATACCCTGGTTTTCTGCAAAAATACAACAGACTTCAAAAAAAAAAAAAAACACTACAAAGTGAAAAGTAACTTTAATTTCGGAAGCCGGTGTCTTTGGATTGTATTATAGTTTTTTTTTTCACCGACTTCCGGAATTAAAGTTAATTTTCAGTTAGTGGGTCAGTTTGTAATTTATCTAAGTTACCATAGCCTAATGTCAACTGCTCATCACCTTTTACAAAATATTGCTTTTCCCGATGGAGAGACGTTAATTGTTGAGAAGTTCCCAGGAGAACTGAAGCTTATGGTGAAATCACCATCGGCTCCACTTCACCATATGTATTGTGACGAGCATAAATTGCTAATCGAATCGCAACCCGTGAGATACTCAATAATAAGTATTATGGAGTAGTTCCGGTGGCCGTCTGTGATCTTCATCATCAGTTCCACTTCACTAAATAGTGCTTTCCGAGAGCAAATGGCCGAGTTACTATAGAAAATACCTAAATCCCTATAGATGTGCCTATAATATTTGAAGAGTTCCATCGATTTCTCCAGGATCCCATCATCAGATCCTGACCTGATGACAAAGGGACCAACTAGAAAGTATACCTTATCAAAAAAAAAAAAAAAAGAATTTTCCAGATCGGTCCAGCCGTCTTCGAGTAATCGGGGAACATACAACTGAGAACGTCGGTTAAAAGTTCATTTGATTGACTGTAGTAAGTTATTTGCGTAAAACAATCACAAGAGCTGATCTGACCAGCGACAAGTCTGTCAAGCAAGAGCCAAGAAACTTGGTGCAAAGTTCCGCCACTTGTCCTTATAAGGTTCATCAGAAAACCAGCGTCAGACAGTTCCTGTCTAGCAATGGACCTGAAATGGACCTTTTTGGCGCAGTCATAACGCAAATACCTACTGTTTTTAAACCATTACACTTTTTATTTTGTGTTCTCTCTTTTTTTAAACTCTTTCTTCTTTTTTTTCCAGTAAAACCTACCCAGACACCAGCCTATATCACGCAGTAAGAATTGCAGTTATAATGGATAACCTTATTGGTTAGATCCGGTCGGTGCCACTGGCCTGTTGAACGTTACGCGGCAGGTGTCAGTTAACGACCCACTAGTTGATCGCGTAATACCGTATCTGCGAGTTACGGCTTCGAGCTCTTGGCTTAAGGATACATCGTTCTGTATATTATGCTTTGTAGGGCAACGTTGTTCGACCGTAACTGAACAATTGGGTTAACGAAGGATTTGCTCGGGAACAGAGGATACTGAGATTTTTCGTGCGAATAATTCGCTTCGACTTTTTTGGGAGTAATGATGTATTATGATGAGAACAATTACCAATACTCGCTTTGAAAGTTGCAGTCTCTAAAATCAAAATGTGAATACATTTTACGTCAGAACAAAGAAGTAAGAAAAGATGCTAAACATCCGTGACGCAGTTTTTTACTCGTTTCTTTTAAGTTTAAATGATTGGGTAAGTTCCACTGTAAACTACCTAGTTGTTCTAAAGGTCAGTAATCGTATTAGTGACAGGTGTTTTTTTTTTATCTAAGTATTTACACAAATCGAAAAAACAACGCCGTTTTTTACGTGTTTAAAGTTTTGACATTAGGGATTATGTATGGTCTTCCTGGGAGTCAGATGGCTATAGCTCAGCTACATAATTACCAATCTATACTCTACGTATAGCAATAATAAAGCTGAAGAGTTTGACTGTTTGAACGCGTTAATCACTGGAACTTCCCGTCGGATTTGAAAAATTCTGGTTGCATTTGATAGCCCAATTCTTGAGGAAGGTTATAGACTAGTTAACATCACGCTATGACCCTTAGGAGCCGAGCAAAAACAAACAAAAAACTCAGAAAGAACGCTAGACAAAGACGAAGTAATAGCTCGGGCAAGCGATTCAATGTGACGGGATGGGTCGGTGAACTAGAAATCTCGCGCGCAGCAGCTGCATGCCAAGTAATAGTCATTTTCGAAGGCACATGATAATAGGATCACCTTCTCAATAATATTCAAAATAGCGACATTGCCACCAGACGAAGAGTTAGGAAGAACCAGTCTTCCCACCGCACAAACGAAATAATTATTAACATCGACAATAATACCACCTGTACCATAGTAGGAACAATGGAAGCATTCACGAGCGCCAAACGAACCTATACAATGCGATAATGCACCTGTTTTGAATCATTGTTACGCGATCAAAGTTGAATCAATCTGCCTAACCTTTTCCCAACTATGTTGGGGTCGGCTTCCAGTCTAACCGGATGCAGCTGAATACCAGTATTTCACATGGAGCGACTGCCTATCTGACCTCCACAACCCAGGTACTGGGTAATACGATAGCCCTTGGTAAGACTGGTTGTCAGACTTTCGGGCTTCTGACGTTCCGTAACGACTGTCAAAGATCCACGAATGACAGCCGGGGCCAACGGCTTAACGTGCTTTCCGAGGCACGGAGGAATCTCGGTATGAAAAGATGGTCACCCATCCACAGACCAACCCCGGCAAGCGTAGCTTAACCTGATGGTTCGACCCGTGCGGCTGTTATTACTTAGCCACGAGCTCCATTCAACTGTGATGACGCGATCACAGTTGAATGTTGGAGGAAAATATTTGTGGAGCCTTTGTAGATTACCTAAGTAGGATTTTCTTCCTTATTAGAAAGGTGAGCTTATAGGGAAAAAATCCATCATTAACATGGGAAGTTGATCTAGCAGTGATGATATCAATTCGACCATAGTTGAGAACGTCACTGTGTGCCCTTACCTAAGAGCTACATTTAGAGCTCAACAATCTATTTAACGTGGTGATTTGCAACATCAACTCACGACCTTTCATGATAGACGTCTCTGAAGAACCTCAGGCTCACCAGAAGAATATTTTCTAAATTCTTCAGACTTTCAATAGAAAGAATACGTACACATTTTTCTGTTCTTTTCTTCTTGTCTGTATACACGTGTGTACATAAATGGTTAAATCTATACAATAATAAAGCTGAAGAGTTTTTTTTTTTTGTTTGTATGTTTGAACGCGTTAATCTCTGGAACTACCAGTCGGATTTGAAAAAAAAATTTTTTGCATTTGATATCCCAATTTTTTAGAAAGACTATAGGCTATTTAACGTCACGCTAGGACCCTTAGGGGCCGAGCAAAAATAAAAAAGTCGAAATAACGCTAAGCGATAACGAAGTAATATCACGGGCAGACGATGCGATGCGACTGAGTGGGTCGAGGGGACCAGAAATTTCACGCGGACGTAGTCGCGGACAGAATCTAGTATACAGGGTTATTGGTAAAACACCAACCATCTCTTAAGGGGTCCCTGTACTCATCCTTATGAACACACACACACACACACACCCTCGCTTACACACACCCACCCTCTTTCACTCAAATCACCTTGTTTTTGATTATGTACTCGTATTGTATACACTTCTTGTTTTTGAAAGAGCGGAGTCTCCTAATACAGGCATCTTTTGCTTAAAAGGAAGCTCCAATCTCAAATTTGTTGTACGTTTAAGGTTATCAAATAAACTATTTTTATTATTATTATTTTTTTAACTTTTACTATGGGACCAAACCTGAAATCGCGAAAAAAAATCAGCTGTTCAGTACATTTTAACGAATTATTAGAACATAAATGTACTGAACAGCAGATTTTTTTTTTGCGTTTTCAGGTGTGGACAAATCCAATTTGGTCCAAAAAGTTGTTCATAATAATGAGTACAATGACCCCTTAAGAGGTTGCTGGTGTTTTACCAATAACCCTGTATAAGTAAAGAATTATAAAATAAAAGGTAAGCGATAAATTGTTCAAAGATTCATAGCAACGGGACTTTCCATGTCCTTGCCAGATAATGGAACAACGCAAGCTACAAAACCCAGGAACCTAGCAAGAATATTTCTGCATACAGTACAGAATGTATTAGTCACCTAGAACAGTACAAAACTGCAAAACATTTCACGTGTTTTCACTGCAACAACACCGTAGTGCGTTATTCAACTGAAATAAGCTTTGTAACGTTACGTAACATTTAAAGCTCGATCAACAAATAAACAAGATTTTGCTCTATATACTCGTAATAGTTGTAGTACCTTCAGAATTACTGATTTGTTTAGCTATTCTTATGTCTCATGCTGAAGGAAAATATGGAGATGTAGATCCGATTAGGTATCTGCAGAAATTCGTCTGGCATTGCCAAATCCATGTATAAGCTAAAATTTAAGATTAAAAGAGACGTGAGTCGAATTTGTAAGGAAAATGACTACATCTACAGGGCTATTGGTAAAACACCAACCACCTCTTAAGGGGCCATTGTAGTCATCATTATGAACAACTTTTACTATGGGACCAAACCTGAAATCGCGAAAAAAAGTCAGCTGTTGAGTACATTTATGTTCGCATTATTCGTCAAAATGTACTGACAGCTGTTTTTTTTCGCGATTTCATGTTTGGTCCCATAGTAAAAGTTGTTCATAATGATGAGTACAATGACCCCTTAAGAGGTTTTTTTTTGGAGTTTTACCAATATCCCTGTATATTTCATTGATTTCTATAGTTTCAAGACAGGCTTGGACTTGAGATTGAATCATAATTTTGCGTTTGCCTTAAGAAGAAGAAACTCGCGTGCTTAATTTGTAACCCAATTCCCTAGAAATGAAGAATTCGCAGTGTCTGAAACAATCTAGACACCTTTGTAATCCGTCCGTCCGTTTCCGAGATCCGGAAAACAAACTTCTTGAAACACCTGTTTACACTCAAATGGCATATAAATAAGCAAATGGGGTTCCAGTATTCTTAAATAACAAACTGCTACTTCCATTTTATTTATACACTCGACTACCGCCATATTGGAATTTCAATTTCAACAGAATCGTTACAGAATGCCCGTCAGTAGTCAATTTTCTATACCCTTTTCACACGTTGACATGAAAACAAGGTCGACTTACTTGGTTGCTTGACAACTAGCCTTATAACATACGAGCTTGTAGAATTTATTGCAACCTCGTTGGTCACAAGTGACTGCCGAGCGTGGCGATCGATATGTAGGTACCTCCACAGGTTGAAAAGTACGACAGTTTTCTGTGAGGAAATTGTAACTTGTTACTGGCAGACGAGGCTGGAAATATTCCCGGGAAATTGCGAGTGCAACGTGGCGAGCGCGAGCACTTAATTGGCGGGAGCCTCCTTCCTAATGCCGTCGAGTGTGGAAGGTACTTAGTGCATAATGTAACGAGATGATGAAAACTTGGAACGGTGAAATAATAACTGAATAGTGAAAATGCCGCAATAAAGCCATGAGTGGTAAGGCAAGGAAATATCCCACATAACTAGAATATTAAGAGGATTTTTCGTAATTCTTCCCTTCCGGGGCAAACAAGGGATTACCTTTCGAACCAAATCACGGAAAACAGTCATTTACCGATATACTTACCTACATAAATAAAAGGAAAACTAAACAAACGGGTCATTGAATACGTACGTCAACGTATAAATTATGAACGTTAGTTTATATATATTGGTATTATTTCCGTTACATTGTAAACTGTAGAAAAATTGTGAACTGCAAAATCCATTTACAATTTAACGCATTATATTTCGATGGTTTATAATCTATCCATGGGAAACCGACAAAATGTGAACTGGTATCAAACTTGCTTGCGACGAACGCACCTTGCGCTAATACTAAATACCTATAGTCTGCCTAGCTGCAAGCAACTTGCAAGTAGCGCTCGCCGGTCGCGGCACCACTCGGCTCGCGTACGGTTTGTCACAGTTCTAACCTAACCTAACCCATTATTATAATAACCGAAATGATATTATTACTTGACTCATCAAGACATCATCATTGCATGCTATTTTCCTATGATAAGGACGATGTTGCACTTTGTATCACGCACATACCTCCGATCTAAGGGGGTTTGCCCTCTAGTAATTCACTTAGTTGAGGCTAAATACGTAATGGCATTACCAGAAGATGCAATATTATCAATTGCTGCTAAGTAGGATGTCGGTTTAAAATTGAATTATGTCAATCTGCCTAGCCTTTTCCCAACTATGTTGGGGTCGGCTTCCAGTCTAACCGGATGCAGCTGAATACCAGTATTTTACATGGAGCGACTGCCTATCTGACCTCCACAACCCAGTTTCTGAGTAATACGATACCTACTCCTTGGTAAGACTGGTTGTCAGACTTTCGGGCTTCTGACGGCCCTTAACGACTGTCAAAGATTCTCGAATGACAGCCGGGGGACCAACGGCTTAACGTACTTTCCGAGGCACGGAGGAGTCTCGGTATGAAAAGATGGTCACCCATCCGCAGACCAACCCCAGCAAGCGTAGCTTAACCTGATGGATCGTCCCGTGCGGCTGTTATTACATAGCCACGAGCTGAAAATTGAATTATGTACTGAGTAATATTATTGGCTTGTAATGTAACATCGCGCTATACGAGTGGATGGCTGTACGAGTAGGGAAAGAACAAAGAAACGATGCATCATTTCTTCACAGCCCATCCATCGCGATGGATGGGCTGTGTGGAAGATGATATGGCTAGAAAGGGAGTGACTACCGAGATGACGATTAAGGGCGTTTATGCACTACAAGGAATTTTACTGTCCGGCAGTCCGATTTTTTACGGTCCGATATAGCACGCCATAAATGTACGAGTATATACTAGTTTGTGCACTATACGTAATTTTACCGTCCGACAATTTACTTTCCCCATTCCGGGCCGTACGTTATTACGCGTGCGTGGCGTGTAGTTTCAAAGAGAGCTACCCTGAACTGCGCCGCACCGATCCGAGTAAAGACGGACAAGTGCACAAGCCAATCATCCGACTTTTTCATGCCACATCGGACCGTAACAAATCGGACTGCCGGACAATAAAATTCCTTGTAGTGCACAAACGCCCTTACAGAGAAGTATGGAAGAAAAAGCCATGTTGCGCCGACCCCAGATAAATTGCGACAAGGGCAGAAGAATGGTGATAAAAATAACATCACGCCATGTTTCTCTAAGGGTTGGGCAGAGGCGTACCTATAGTACCCCCCTTTTTAGCCAGTTACATTTTAGTCTCATGTAATAGAGGGCGAACATATGGCCATCAACCGGGCACAAATACAGACTTCGGGCTACTGCTGAGAAATTCTAAATATAAATACCCCATAACAATGCCCAAACTGGGAAACGAACCCATGCTCTCATGCTAAGCAGTAGCGCTGGCGACCGCTAGACCAACGAGGCAGTTAGAGCCAGTATTAGCTTGTGCTCGAAATTAAGTATTGTTTGCAATTTAGCTGTTTTTGATGTCGGAATGTTGTATAAAATTATGCCAGTCGCGCGGTAAACTCTGCTTGCGCGATGCAGAATTTGTGTGACGTCAGGTCTTTGCATAGTTCGCATGTGGCGTTGTAGATGCCGCCACATACCTATCAAGATTATGTTGTATTGTTTTTAGTTCTGACTTTTTCTAGGATGACCTTGTGCATGTTTCATAATAATTATAGGCCATTCTATTATTATAGTATTCATGTATTCCCATATCCAATATTTTAATTCATTTAGAGAAAGGCAGTTGTCCCACCGCCGGCGAGGAAGCGACTATCTATATTTTCTCGCTCAAGAAACATACAATAGATATACATTCCGTGTAAACAAAAGAGATGCACTTTAATAGTTGATCGCTGACTGTTCACACCGCCCTACTCGTTTGTCGTAGCGACAAGAGCTATCAAAGAGAGTACTCTACTCGCTTAGCGAAGCTCGCTTGGCGGGCAGAGCACTCGCTGAGAGACTCACGGTTGGTACATACGCATACCAGCGAAAAATCGCTTGTCGCCGTCCTTCACTCGCTGCTCATTGCTGGTGGGACAAGTGCCTTAGCACTCTTCACAAAATGGAGAAATCAACATCATTATTCTCATCCCAATTTATTTGGGGTCGTCACAACGTGTCTTTGGAGAAATCATTCTCATCATCATGTCATCTGTCTAGTCTTTTACCAACTATGTTGGGGTCGACTTCCAGCCTTACCGGATGCAGCTGAATATTATCACTCGCCGCGCTCGGACCAACCTTTTAAGGGAGGCGCCCCTGACGCGTGCGCTTCGCACGCTCAACCCTCACAGCGAGGGAGACGGACTTATTTTGTTGTTCTCTGAGTGAATTCACAAGGAATGCATTATTTATAATCAGTTATAAGCAATACGGGCTGGTATCCGCAACACGTCGATGCGCGTATTTCGCGTAATAATTAGTTATGATGTTAGTTTTTGTTATGTTAGGATAAGCGCATTTACCGCATTGGGTTATTCTGTAAGGGTAAATGTAAGTAGATAAATAAATAAATTATTGTTTTACATGGAGCACAATACTCCTGGGCAAGACTGGTTGTCAGATTTTCGGGCATAAAATAAAGCAAATTAATGAATGTACCAGAATCATAAATGTCACATTTATGTATAATAATTTTATCTTCAGTCCAGTTTACAAAGGTCACACAACAAGCTACTAGGATATACATATTATGTACTTATAGCACATAAACATAAAATAATTATGTACGTATAGTAGCACCTTATATTCTGGTAAATGATAGCAAGGCTACTTCAACAATTACTCATTAGTCAGATGTTTGAACGGTTCCATTCATTGCACCTAATTAGATAATTAATGTTTTATTAATAAGGAAGACTTGTCTGACAGTTTTACTATGACATTCATTTATTTTGAAAGCCTCTTTTCCTAGCATAGCATAGTCAGCAATCTTTCCACCAATGGGATGCAGGCCTCCTCTCTGTGAGGGAGTGGGCTGCAACGTGTAAGCCCAGTGCAGGTTGGTGGATGTCAAATGTCTTTGTATTATCGATCCTAGGACAAGACAGGTTCTCTCACAATATTTTCCTTTTTTGTTTCCTCGATCTCATTCTAATTACGTATCGGGAGGGGGAAGTGTCATTTAATTTTACATTACATTTGTATTTGAACACAATCATTAGTTATGACATGAAATGTGACATCAGAAAAGAGATGGCCTTGTATTGACAGGCCAGTTGGCGTGGTTGGTTAAGATACCACCTATCACGCCGCAGGTCGTGGGTTCGATTCCCATCCAGGACAAACATTTGTGTGCATGAACATGTCTGTTTGTTCTGAGTCTGGGTGTAATTATCTATATAAGTATGTATTTACAAAAAAAAAAAGTAGTATATGTAGTATATCAGTTATCTGGTTTCCATAGTACAAGCTCTGCTTAGTTTGGGACCAGATGACCGTGTGTGAAAATGTCCCAGGTTATATTATTATTATTATTATTTAATGAACACTTGACAAGATTCAAGCAAATAAATACCTAGTTTTAATTTATTTCCTATCTAGCTGTATTTTTAATTTCTAGATTTATGAATTGATGTTAAATGGCAAGGTTGGCCACTTGATGAATTTGCTTACCTAATTAAAATAATAAAATTACTCCCAATATTTCAATGCAGATAAAACTTAGTTCAGGTGGACATCAGTCTATCAGCAGAGAGAGCTTTTGAACTAGAAAATGTGATAGTGAAATGTTATCATTTGACTTCTATTTGACCCTTTCACAAAGTTTTAATAAATGAGTTTATTGTAGTGATTTGCTAAAGAGAAGAACTGCTCATAAAATGAGTTCACAAGTTGAAATAAGTACGTATCTATTACCACCTCTACACTTGGCGACAAAAAAAATAACCAAGAGAAAGAGTAATTTTTTTTTTTTCAAAAACAGAATTCATAAGCATCAAACATGACTACATGTTAATCTACAGGCAACAACACAACAATACATTTAAAACACAATACTACATAAAAAATATAAGCCATTGCTACAAAAAAACCAATTCTGAATGACACACTGACACTTACCTGGAAATAAGTACATAGTGACTTCCAATCAATAGGAAAATTACAATTAAAAACCGCAATAAGTTTACTTTATAAATAACACAGCCTAATTTACACACTTTCTGAGTTTGGACAGTACTGATATTGGTGAAAGAAAAACATAGTGAAGTTGGACTTAGTTATTAATGTCTGAAATCGCCAACCTTTCTTGAGCAAGTGTAGTGATCAATGCTTATGTCTTCTCTGTATGAGAAGAGGTACTTGCTCTGCAGTGGGATTATGGAGTATTATTACTGTGAAACAAATACACTTATAAAATTGTACTGACGCCATATTTATTGATTAAATTGGTCACTTATTTTGGCAGGGAGTGTACATATAAAACTTTCACTATGTGGTAAGCTGATATGTCTGAAATACTTTCTATTTAACTTGGTGACTCACCATATGGTAGGTACATGTTTAAAAAGATAAAGATTTCTAACAAACTATCGTGTAGTTGCATACTTATTAGTAAATACAAATGCATGCTTGCTTATGAAAAAGCTAAACTTGTAGATTTTTTTTAATTTGAGATGGGTTTGCTCTTGACTCTAGTCAAGATTGATGGGGACAAAGTCGATGACGGAGTGAGCTTAACCAGAAGAAGCCTGTTCACTCTCACTTTGAAGATATTAGGGTTGTATGTGCTCAGAAACACAGACGCAGGTGGGTTTGATCTCAGGTGCAAACATGCAAACTCAAACCATTTCAATTAAACCATTAACAGACACTTTTGAATGTTCAAGGAGTTGGTCAGTTAATAAGTAATATGAAGCTAGTTGCCCATTCCAATACATGCTAGGTATCTATGAAGAAGAATAGGTAAGAAAATCCACAGACACTTGCAATTAGTTCAATGGTCCTACATCAAAAAAGTATCACTTTAAATTATATAGTAGAGTACCATTGTAGTAACATACCAATGGAACCCTCTTAGCCCAAGCCCACTGTGACCCATACATTTCAATTAAGTAACTTATATGAGATGGTTTAAGAATTCAGACTTACAGACTCACTGATAACTTGATAAGGGATTTAAAATCTTCAAATTGTCACACATGATTGATTGAATGGATGCTATTTCACCTGTACATACAATCATATATGCTGGCTGTGTGTATAAGCATACTGATGCAGTAATAAGAAAATTTTTAAAGAGAAACTGAGATAAGTATGGTTTGAAATTGTCAATATGTTTCATGAGAACACAATATGCTTATCACCAACTGAAAATGTTTATTTTTCTTCTAAAAAAGAAAAGAAGAAAGTATTTTTATGTTGTTAATAGTGATACAAATATCTGTTCTCCTAATACAAGGAAACCTCAACTTGCCATGCAAAAATGAACTCTAGATGACTAATTCTTAGGGAATACATTAATTAATTGTGTAAGGAAAATGTGATGTTATTAAGACAATCACTAAGGAAGAATGGATCAATGATTCAGTCCCGGTTGACATAATAAATATTCATGTTAAAATAATTTACAAATAACAAGCATGATTCAAGTAATATGAAACTTGACATGAAATCGTAACTTTTAAGTCAATGACAGATAAAATCGTAAAATCAGTGACCACTTCTGTCTTGTTGGTTCTATTACAGCTTTTGGACATGCTATCCTGCAGAATTCTGTTGTCTCTGAAAGTGGTTTGAAAGGGGTACCTATTATAATAATATTATGTATTATAATATACTGGTGACTGGTAGAGGAATATGTGGCTAAGTAATAACAGCCACATGGGTTGATCCATCAGGTTAAGCTACGCTTGCCGGGGTTGGTCTGTGGATAGGTGAGCATCTTTTCATACCGAGACTCCTCCGTGTCTCGGAAAGCATGTTAAGCCGTTGGTCCCGGCTGTCATTCGAGGATCTTTGACAGTCGTTACGGGTCCTCAGAAGCCCGAAAGTCTGACAACCAGCCTTACCAAGGGGTATCATATTACCCAGTAACTGGGTTGTGGAGGTTAGATAGGCAGTTGTTCCATGTAAAATACAGGTATTCAGCTGCATCCGGTTAGACTGGAAGCCGATCCAACATAGTTGGGAAAAGGCTAAGCCGATTGATATAGGGTGACTGGTAATTATTGAACGATACTTAAACACATGATTGTACTTTTACTTTGGAAATCACAAAAAAAAAAAAAAAATTCTGCTGCTCCCTACATTTTGACGAGTTATGCAAACGTACATTTCAGGTTTGGTCCCATAGCAAAAGTTTTTTGTTATCATGTATGTAAAATCATGTGTTAAAGTATTGGTCGCTAATTATCAGTCACCCTATATACATAATATATATGCTGCACTAATTATCGTTTTGGGTGGTATGGTGTGTGGAAGACAAAAATAATAATAATAATAACCTGCAACATTATTCACACACGGTCATCTGATCCCAAACTAAGCAGAGCTTGTACTATGGAAACCAGATAACTGATATACTACATACACTACTTTTTTGCTTTTTTTCAAATATGCTGACATGAAGGCAGATAGATATGTTTGAATTAGAAGTAAAAGACCATGCTGACCCTATAACTATCTAGTGAGGATGCTGATAGTGACAGTTAGCTTTGGGAGTACTAAGAGAACTGTAATAAGACTAAGTTGAATGTTTCAGTCATCAGTAATCAATGGTTATTATAAAACCGAGACATAACAGTCAAATCTAAAGGAGTGGGAAGGCAAACATGTTAATATGCTATTCTGAACACCTGCAACAGTAATGTAGCTGCAAGGATTTATTATCTTCGGGTGATAAGGAAGTAAGAATTCTGACAGACATAGCAACTAGGAGGTTAATTAAACAGGTGCTTTGGTTATGGAAGTCTCTACAGCAGTGGACTTTGATTAACAGTTTGATTGATTGAGGTGGGTCACATATATGCACCTATTGTTTATAATTGTCCTTGTTGTAATGCGTATTGACAGGATTTCATGATAATTTATTGAATTTTACAGTTCATTACTCATGCATATACAATGCATAGCAATTGTCATCATTTCAGCTGGAAGATGACCACATCTGGTCATGGCCTCTCCCAGTCTCCCATAGGCATAGAGTAACAGTTTTTGTTTTTTGTATTTACATGACAGTAGAGCACAGGTCACTACTCATAGGGTGTGGTACCATTGATTATTCACAGCAATGTTCCCTTAGTTTATTAATTCAGTATATTCGCGTCGTAATGAAGTGAGGTGTGCCCATATTTAACATGTAAGTACCTAGCTAGGTACATTTGGAGCATGGTGGAAAACTGGTAATCAGTAACAGGCACAGGCCATAAATTATGACTAAAATATTCGAACTGATAAAATGTCCTAATTTCGGATCACACGAAACACGATTGATTAAAAATAATTGTCATTCAAATTAGAATCGGTAAGAAAACCGTCTTATCTGACGCCTTAATCTATAGTAAAAACCCAATTTACAACAAAAATACACATAGATTAAGGACGAGATACTTAAATAATGGCCTATTGGCGGTAATATAAGGTAAAAGGCGGATTAAAGTAGCGAATCGATGTCGTTTCGTCTAGCAACAGGGCTGTGGCTGGATACATGGCCTCTCATACATACCTATAACTATGTACACACCCCCACTTTTCCCAAAAAATGTTCGATATCCTTTCCTCCGGTAGCCCTAATTGAAGTCCTAGCGCTCCGCAGGCGGCGTACGTGACACTATCAACCCATTAACACTCACATATCACCGCTAATGCGCGATTCACGAGACTTTACACCGGCGAAGCTCCGCGCATACACCCAAAACGAATAATGACTTCGGTCTATGATTTATAACTACTAATCAAACGAAATAACGACATTACTATTGCGCATCGAGAACACAGAACATAAGCGAAGAAAATATGTACGATCAGGCAAAAATGATAGCAGGATTTTACCCTTCTGTCAGCAATGTCCCTTCGATCGTCGCTCCAGCGGTGTTCGGGCGCGTCTTATACCAACATTAAGACTGGATTCTCACTTTTTGGCACATTTTGTATCTTGCACAGCACCACACTGAATATAGAATTATACACAAGTTTTTATCACGGTACAATCCACCATTAGCCTTTCATACACCCTCGATTCTCGAGTTCAGTCCTTTTCACGGCCATTTGCAAATTGCGTCAAAGTTCCTGGAACGTGATTGGTGTTCACTGCGCTAGTATAGTTTGATCCAACAACGCCATCTGTTGATAAAAAAGATTCACTAAAAAAACAGTCATTCAAAAAAGAACCGTCTGCCGACCACTAAAGATCGACTAACATTCAAAATTATTGGAGTTGTGACCTTTGGATTGGCACGAAATAGGGTGCGGTACGGTTCATACGAGAACCCCGTAGCGTGACGTCAAACTGGGCGTGAGAACCAGAGTGCGGGAACTTTAAAAATTGTAAGATTAATACAGTAATATTATTATTTTCAAATAGTAATATAATAAACCTGATATCCAATTAAGGAAATATTATGATTGCTTATTAAATACTGTAACAAATGTGCACTCAATAGTCTAGCAAAACTCACAAAACGTTAATTACGAAAATTAATCGAGATTTCTTCGATCGCCTGCTCACGTTCCAAAACAAGTAGAATACTTTTAATTGTTTTTCAATTTCGTTAGAAAATGTTAATTTACATTAATATTAAATTTTCTATATAATAAATCATTCACTATTCATCAAGACAGATAGAGAAGATGATTCTCAATTCATCTAATATAAACTAAAAAAGTCAAATATTTACTAAAATAAAGTTACAAAAATAATATCCTAAATCCCTAACCAACTAAAACTATTAAAAAAAACTGAAATATGGCGTCGAAAAATTCATCCGCATCGCTGTCGTCTGGTAATGGTCCCAAATAAACTGTACTAGGTAATTAGAATTGAGTATTAATTTATATTACGTATTAAAATAATAGTGTCTAGTGATAAATGCGATTAATAAAAGGAAAATCTTTCTAACCTAATAATATGTAGTTAGTTTATTACGCCTGATTGTTATTAGATAGGCTAAACAAATAGATTGATGATTAATAACCTGAATAGTTGATTGATCGGTGACATTCTTTCACGTAGTGTGAAAACTGCTTAATATTTTTTACCACTGCCAACTCTACACTACTAAACGTCAATAACAATTAAAGCTGTGATTGGCGGAACGTTTAATTCTATTTCCTGATTCGTCAACATTCGTGAATGCGCAGTTTACCAATCGCTGCTTTTGTGTTTTCTTGTCAATTTGTCATTATCAGTGAACTCCATTGTACAGTCAGCTGCATTGTTTATTATTGTAAAATAATAAATAATAGGCGCATTTCAATTGTTCGCGAGTGTCGTGTAACGTGTTAGCACAGTCATATTTGTGTTAAAATATTCGCTGAATCCTTGAGATAGGATTTTGTTGAAGTGTACTTAAACATTTAAATTTGGTGCGTGTTGCAGTAACCCCCGATCATTCTATTGGTAAGTAATAAATTACTGTAATACCTATGGACGTGCTTTGGTACATTTTAAGAATAAACATAGTCCGTGGTTATCACCACGATATTCCTAAATATTCAAAAGGTGTTCTTGTAAGAATCTAATTGGATAAAAGTATTAAGCATTGGTGCCTTTCCTTTCTACAAAAAGTTTTCAACATGTGATCAACTTTATTGCTGTTTTATGTAACGCTAATTTAGCTTGCATAATATGAGACCAATGAAGCTCGCTTTCTTTGTGATGATTTGTAAATTGGAATGGTTTTAAGAAAAGTTATTTTTATTTAAATTTTAATTCAGATATACCTAGATATACCTAGATAGATACATTTTTGTTTTGAATAAAAAGTTGACAGCTGATTGCATTGTTATTTACGGGAATATGAACGCTTTTCTTTTATATGAATGATTTTACTACATTGTCTTTGTCCTTAAGGGCCAAACAATTGCAAAAGCTGCATCTAACTATAGGTAAGTACATGTACTTAACTAAATAAAAACATAATGTCTGGCTAAAAAAACTACTCACCCACCTAAGAAAAAAATGCTTTTTGCAGGTGTTTGTTGATAGTAAAAAAATAATTAACAAACAATCATTTAATAATCCTAACTAATATTTTAAATGCGATAGTGAGTTTGTTTGTTTAGCTTTCATGCTAAACCAGCTGTATGGATTTGGATGAAATTTGGTACATGAGTAGACCATGACCTGAATTAGGTTACTAGGATACTTTTATCCCGGTAGGATGTTCTTGTGGGATAATTTTTGACCTCTATGTGAAGCCGCAGGCTAAAGCTAGTAATAATAATATTATATCTTTAACAAATATTTAAATAAAACTTTCATTCACTACGTAATTTTTTTTGGAATAAATTACAATCTTACAAAATGAAAATAAAAATATGACAGAGCAAAAGTGGATTTTATCTCCTTTAAAAATGTTATCTTTTTCATTGCTACCTATCTTTATTACCAGGAGCAACTGTATCATTATTTTGATGTAGTTATGCAGGTGTTTTTATGAATGAATGAACTCATTTCCTTGGCTTGGGGAGCAATCCTAAATTCCAAGTATCACAGAATTCTCGAGTACATAAAGTCATCAGTCTCTTGCCCTTACCTCAATTTAATTGGGGTAGGCACTGCAATTATTCGATTTCTTCTAATACAACTCTTAGCGATCATTTCAGCGTTTCTTTTCTTACTAGCTATAATAATTCATCTTTCACACAATCCATTATCTTTTGTTTGGTGCCTCTTTTCTTTTTAACCATCCACATTCACTTTCTTGTTCCACAGTAATTAAATAGGTAATGTGTTTAAAATTATTCCATGTGATTATAATCATTTGGTCCTTGAAGGTAAGTGATAAATCATCAGTACCTAATTAAAAAAGTAGACATATTTTTTATCTCACTAAGCACATTAATTGCGATAATAATTTTATTCACAATCACAACTACTTACTCTGTTTTAAGTACTGGAAAATAAATACGCAAAATACCTTGTGCAAAAAATATAAAACTGGGTAGGTACAATGTGTGTAGATAAGCCATGTTAGTGGTGGGCGTTTAGAGACTTAGGCGCGTCGCTCACTGGTAAATCGAGGCGAGGTCGCGGCGGCGGGTTATTCCCGAGTACCCCGTCCCGGAGGACCCCGATTCATTTTATCTTGATAAACTCAATTAAAAGTCAGTTTAACTTAACATCGTCAGCAGACGATATGTTAAATAAAATTTTATGACTTACTATAATTATACGTTAAACGCCGATTCAAAAGTGGTTGTTCCGTTTGGGCCCTGGGGCTCACCGGTGAGCGACAGCAATACTACCCGTTCAGGCCGTGGGGCTCATGCAAACGCACCAAAGCTATTTCCAAACCCAAAATAGTGACTGACTGTAACGGCGCCAAAGTGGCTGTAGATCTGTCCGATCAGATGGCTGCTTACTCAACTCCACTGAGGAAATCGATAAAATGGTACAAGCAGTATGTGATCGATCAACCTTCTCTTGAACAATGCAGTGGTCAATGCACTGATATTGTATCAACGCATTACTGACAAGAAAATACAAATGACAGACTTCCGGCTGGAATTACTGAAATCGTTTTGCAGCCAATACTACCCGTATTGCTGTCGCTCACCGGTGACCCCACGGCCCAAACGGAACGACCACTTTTGAATCGGCGTTTAACGTGTTAAAGTTTAAGTATTATAATTATAGTAAGTCATAAAATTTTATTTAATACATCATCTGCTGACGGTACTTTTAAGCTAAATTGACTTTTAATTGAGTTTATCAAGATAAAAATAAATCAGGGTCCTCCGGGACGGGGGCCTCGGGATCGGGGTACTCAGGGAAAATCCCCGGGGGCGTCGCGACGCCCGACGGCATTTTCCACGCTACCGTGCCGCGACGCGTCGCGGCACGGTAGCGTGGAAAATGCCGTGGTCTTTCCGTTTTTTTTTTCGCATGTTACATTGAAAAATTAACGAAAGAATCCTTTGGAAAAAAACAGGTTTTTTTCAAATTTTTCGATTGATGTTTTGAAAAGTAAAAAAAAAACAATAACAAACGACCCCTTAACACATCTGCTTAATTCTTTATGCAAACGCTTCTTTATGCTATACCTTACCGACCCTTATTTTACGATGTTTTCGAAACAATAGAGATGCACAACGAACGCACAGGTGCGGCGCGCCGCACTCGAAGAAAGTTATGTAAATTGTATGGACGCGCATACGCGCCGCCAAGCACCTGGCGAACGTCCGAAAACGCGCATGTGCGTCTGCCGCGTCTAATGTATTAACAAAATCCCCTGCAACCCCTCCCAACCCCCCGCACCCCTGCACCGCACGCCCGCGCCTCCGCCTCTGCCTAAGTTTCTTCAGCCCTATAGCAAATCTGTCCAACAATAGCGCTTTTAAGAGTGTTACATTTAAGTAAAAACATAGGTAGCATTAGGCAGCATGTTGTAAGGTAGGTTGCAGACTCGCATAGCAAATGAGGTATACAATTGCGTTAAGAATTCGCTCAGCTGAGGAAGGGCTACCTACCTAAGGTGTCATAGATCCATATTATAATATTATGCATTAAGCCCTTTACGAGCTGCTGCAACAGCCCATCCTGTCAGTCGCTACTCGCTATTTTGTGACTTTAACCGTGGCTTGAGTTATTCTGGTACCTACATTAAAACCAACTCTCGCGCCGAAATGAGAAGATCTTATCCGACGTACAATTTGTTTGCGTAGCCCCCACGCAAAATAAACCCGTCTATTGTCTGACCTCTTAACGCAATGGTTGCCGAGACACGGTAGAAAGAGCGTTGGCAGACCAATGGCCAGGTGGGTGGACGACCTACACGAGGTTGTAGGGAAGACCTGGATGAGACTCGCACGGACCAGGGAAGCATGGCACAAAAGGGAGGAGACCTATGCTCAGCAGTAGGTGGAACAAAGCTGCCGATAATGATGATGAATGTCTGGCCTCTTATCCGGCCCCACTACGCATTAAACGCAAGTTGTGTCAGAAAGCTTATTATACCGTTAAAGATTATATTGAGGACAAAAAGGCTTGGGATTGAACGGCTCCAAATTTTATTTTATTCTTTTATTTTTGCATACTGAATGTTGACATGACTATTTACTTTGTACAGTATTATATTATTTTAATTATTGTGAATGTGAAGACTATGTAGGTCATTGCTTTTTTTTTGTTTGTTTTATTTTTTCTCTCAGTTTATTTATGCGGCCTACCCCAATGTCCTTTATTTGGTATTGTTCGTCGAATCGTTGAGCTCCTTAAGTTCTGAGTTGAGCTGCGCGATTACTGACAAATGCGTGCACTGACTGGACAGGTCCTCTCAATGTGTGGTTCTTTCCTCAAAAGACCATTTCAGACACCAATCTACATGGTCTTCACATGATGTGACCAAGATTATGTCTGGACTTTATAAGAGACTGTGACCTCTGAGTTTGTTTCGGCCTTTCTTCTCAGAGTAGTCAGATAGGAAACGCCGACCTCATCTAGTTTAAAAAAAAAAAAAAAAAACATGATTGACTTGTAAAAGTGTTTGTACAAACCTACTTACAGAAATAAAAATCATTTATCATTTACGGGTCAAAGACCATAAATAAACACGGTAAGTCATAGAATTACAAAGCCACAATATCGACGAAAGATTTGAAGATGCTTTCCATTGAGGGGAATGTGGTCACGCCTTTACGTTTTCTCGTCCTAATTAAATAGATCCCATCATCATCATCATGTCAGCCGAAACACATCCACAGCTGGACACAGGTCTCCCCCAAGCACCGTCACTTCGACCGGTTCTATGCTTCTCGGATCCAGCGGATTCCTGCGGCCTTCACCAAGTCATCGGTCCACATGTCTTCCGGTACGCGTTCGCCTGCGGTCCCATCGGCCATCTGTTCTGCGAGCAATGTGCCTTGCCCACTGCCATTTAAGTTTGCCAATTCTTCGGGCTATGTCGGTTACCGTGGCCCTCCTGCGGATCTCTTCATTTCTTCTTATTCTATCACGTAAGGAAACTCTAAGCATAGCTCTCTCCATTGCCCTTTGGCTGACTTTGGGTAACTGGACAGTTTGTCTTAGGTAAACATAATCGTTCACATCTTCGCGTGTAGAGTCTCCTATCTTCATGAGGGTGGGTGTTACATGCGCATTTGACATGATCTTCGTTTTGTCCATTTTAATTAAATTTTTTTTAAGAGGTCTTTCTTTTTTTTTTATTATTTGAGATGGGTTTTCTCTTGACTCTAGTCTAGGTCAGAGGTGACAGAGACAAAGTCGACGATGGAGTGAGCTTACCCAGAAGAAGCCTGTTCACTCTCACTTTGAAGAGATTAGGGTTGTATGCGCTCGGAAACACAGACGCAGGCAGTGAGTTCCACTCTTTTGCTGTGCGCATTATAAAAGACATTTGGAAACGCTTGTGCGAATATCAACCAGGTAAACCTAGGGATGGTAACTTTCTTGTGCAATTTGGGAGTCGCTGCTTCAATTTTTATTATGTCAAATTAACAATAGCACGAAGTCTCGAGAAAAATGGTGACAGAATCGCGTAACAATGAAACCTAAACATATTTTAAAGGATTCCTAAAAATTGTCATGAACCCACAATAATTACTTAGTTAAACAAATTACTCTTTGTCAACGTATTAATTTCTTTTGTGTTGAGATGATAAGATAATGTGTAATGTTTTGTTTCTTTGTTTGCACAGTTCGTTTCGGTTACCGTATACAAACTAAATTGGACCCTGTTTAGTTATTAGTGCGAATCATTTTCAATTGACTATTTGTTGGGTGTTAGTCACTCCATTATGTACAATTTAGGTATCGTTTATGAGTACCTACGTGTGCAATATAAATATGGTCAGTATGGAAACTACGTACAAACGGTCGCAACGGCACGCTCTAAGCTCTAACAGACGCGCGCATCGACGAGACCCTTTCTTTTTTTTTTGGGGATGGGAAATCATCAAATAACTTCTCCCGCTCTGGGTGGAGCGGGACGGCAGACTTCTACTGACTAAAAACCACCCTTGTTCCTTCAGTTGCCTGTGCCAGGGCCACGGTAACTCTTTCGAACAACCCGCAACCCTGGCGGGCATCGGCCCTAGCGGACCCCTTCAGCTAGTGCTGACATCTCTTTGAGGCGCGCGTGGAACACAACGCGCCGTCGACCCGAGCCTGGTCCTTACCGGACGGCGAGCTACCCATTGCTCGCCATCCGCAAGCCCGCGCCTACGGTGGCCGGAAATCGGCTATCGATTCCCGACGCCCAGGGCGTCTCCTGCGACGACTAGGGGCGTGAGGGCGCAAAGATTGCCTCTCCCTCACGCGTTCAGCCTCCTCCTACGCGAGCATTACAGCTTCGCAGAAGGAGGTGAAGGCTTCCCATGCACTCTCGCTCCGTACCATGGCCTGTACCAGGGCCGGACGCGAGAGATCGCCGCCGCCGATCGCCTCCGCGAGGACGCGGCGGTGCTCTGCCCAAGCCGAACAGACCTCCACCGACGAGACCCCTAAGCGATAGTCGCTTCTTCAAAACCGGAGGTTTCGTTTTTTAAACTCTCTGCTGAGCTTGAAAGGTAAGAATGATAATAAATGATTAGATTTGATTTTTGGTTGCCGGTTGCGGATCTCGAGTTCTCGACTCGAGCAAGAAGACATTCTGTTCATCAAGTTTAAATCAATTAAGTACAGTCGAGTTTACTAATAAGTACCTATATTGGCAGTGACAATGTTTCAAAATATTGAAAGCGTTAAAATGATCATAATAGTTCTATACAAACTTGGACATCATTAATATGTTATCATATAAACTGTTCATAGGTTGTTTATGTATGGTAGTGCAGTAAAAAATATCTGACTAGTCTCCGGAACATAAATATATAAATACTCTAGATTTCAATATATTTGGTGCAACCTATGATTCGTAAATATCTATGTGCTTTGACCGTAATATCTATGTGTTTTTCATCTAAATGACCTTTATAATTCAATTTATTGCACCCCAAAATTTTGAAGAAAATTCATAATCCATTGCTTCATGTTTGAAAAAAATCGTCTGCTCGACAATGTAAATAACGCAATGAATATTGGAGAATTGTCGAATTTAATCGCATTGTGATGATTAGTGTTACGCAGAATCCTTGCAGGGCAATAAGGACATTCTGAGCCTTGTTATTTTTTTTCGCGATTTCAGGTTTGATCCCATAGTAAAAGTTGTTTGTTATCATGAGTACAAACATGTGTTTAAGTATCGGCCTCTAATTACCAGTCGATCTATATACATGGCTATTTTTATATCACTAGCTAAATTTTCACAGGGTGTTCTACCCATGAATATGATGAACAACTTTCACTATGGGACCACCTCTGAAATCACGAAAAAAATATCAGCTGTTTCATCCGAAAGTTCTATACCTACTCGACCAAAATGTATGAAACAGCTGATTTTTTTTCGTGATTTCAGAGTTGGGCCCATAGTGAAAGTTGTTCATATTCATGGCTAGAACACCGTGTGAAAATTTAGCTAGTGATTTAAAAATAGCCCTGTATAATAATAATATAGAGAAAAAAAAATTGTGAGTTTGTATGTAGGAGATAATCTTCGGAACTACTGATCCGATTCAGAAAATTCTTTCACTTGTAGGAAGCTACAGTGTTGCCGAATGTCATAGGATATCTATTATTATATGTTAAGGTGATATGTAAAAGGCGAACTGAACGAAACAAGAGTTAATTACTTCCACATGCGAAAAAAGAGAGCGCAACAATGCGCTGGAACCAAAATAAAAGCGCCAAACCAAATAAAATTGTTTAAAAATAAATTAAGCTATCTATCAAACATTTTTTTTTGGCGCCGATTCCCTTGTTCATAAACTAAACTAAATTTAAGTACGGTCCATCTTTTTCTATCTATTTCATTAAGAAAAGGGCAGAAGATAAATATTAGTTAAGTCCTGTCAAATTAGCCAGCGCCTGACGTAAATTGACGTATTTTAAGAAGCGAATTTCTTAACCACGTCTAAACTTGTCTATGGAGTATCTTAATTTAACAGGACTAAACTAATATTTATCATCTGTCCCTTTCTTAATTAAATAAAAAGAAAAAAAATGCACAGAACTTTAATTTAATAGTTTAGTTTGTGAACAAGAACATGGGAATTGGCGCCAATATCGAAATCGGAACTCGGAAAGGTGTGCGTGTGTGTATGTATATGTACATATTAAGTGCTGACGCACACATTCTCAGCGTGTTTGTATACTTGGTTACCAGTTTACCACAAGTAAGGCGCGCATCGCTTCGTGAAATGAAAATACTGTACGACCACCGATCACTATTGTTTTCATACGCCTTCATTCATAATACAAATCGTAGGAATAATTTAACAGAACACTGATTGATACAATTACCATACATATTGATCGCGTGCCGGTAGAATGTAAGTACTTATAAATAATGTACATTTTGTACTGTTTTACTACCTACTATTTGTGAACGTGGGATGACCATGATATTTATACAGGGTTATTGGTAAAACACCAACAACCTCTTAAGGGGTCATTGTACACAACACTTACACTTACAACTTATATTATGGGAGCAAACCTGAAATCGCGAAAAAAAAGTCAGCTGTTGACATCACAATCACATTTTGACAAATTATACGAACATAAATGTACTGAACAGCTGACTTTTTTCGCGATTTCAGGTTTGGTCCCATAGTAAGTTGATCATAATGATGAGTACAATGACCCCTTAAAAGGTTGTGCGTTATTTAAGTTACACCTTGTATAATCAACGGATTTAAGTGGATTTTAATTGTAAGTTACAAGGTTATGTCTGCTGATCTAGTGCTTCAAATTTATATTAAAAAAAAAAAAAAATAGTTGTCAATTTTACTAAAAATAAGTAGGTACCTAATTATAGGTATAAACAAACAGGCAAAGTATGGACTGTGCATAAACCACCAATTTTTACATCTGGTTAAATCTGTATTTTCAGCAAATAAATTATTCTTATTCGTGATTTATCATTTATGTATGAAGTTATGAATTACGATAGATCTAAATATTGGTGACTGGTCGTCTTGCTGACCTTGGTTTTGTTTTGTTATTAGTAATTAACTCTTTGTTTATTTTACTTTGATGGTCCTAGTTTATCATTTGTGACTTCGAGTTACGGATTTCATATACGGCTATATGTAAGTGGGCACGCTCTTTATTACTGGAGGCTTTTATTTAGGTATAAAGTTCTGCTTCCGTTTTTAGTTTTGTATTTTTATTTCTGCTTGAGTATAGTTTTCGATTTTTTTTTGGTATATTGTCGTGTGCTAGCTTACTTATAGCAAATAATTTAATTTAATGTTTTGTGTTGCGTCATGTACCTAAATTATTATGCGTAGTGTTGTATAGATTCAAAATTTTTTAACTGAACAGACAGCTGTGCTGCTGGAGAGTTTGTTGCGCCACTTCTTCTCCTCAGCTAAAGCACTAGGAAGTGGTGAAGGGCGGGCGTTTTGGGGACTGTCTTATGTAATTTTGACGTTCGAAAAGTGCTGATTCTCAGCTTAGTTTGAATAAATGACTTTGGATTTTGATTTATTGCCTTTTTCAAAAATTTAAAAGTCAGTACTTACCTACAATATTGTCCATAATCGCCATCCCTCTAGTTTTAGGTTAGAGACTGGAGAGAAGCACTAAGTCACCTTGTTCATTGTCTTTCAACATATTACTACCTAACAATATGATTTAATATTGGTGCCCCTTGTAGCCAACTAAAAAAACACTCCATTATTTTCTGTTAATTATTAAATAAAACAATGGTCTGTCGCTATTATGTTCTGTTCTCATATTCGTAATAATAGACATTGTGTTGCCAGTTGCCGCAAAAAGGGATCAGGAATAATACATAATTATGTCAGTATGCAAGGCCTTCAAATTTTTTGCATAAAATATGTAAAGTACGCAGCTGACAGCGTTTTCCTTTATCAAACTCGCGATATCCGTTATGCATAATATGAGGTTATAAATTCTAATGTTAATGTCAGTTTTTTTTTTCTTCTAAAAATATAATGCAACCTTCCCTGATAAACTGTCTCCCAGAGCTAAAACAAATTGCTTGTCGCAAGTTTTAATTTCACAGAACAAGACAGTTTTTTCAGGAAATACTGCTGTTAAATAAATCTTTGTTCCATTGCAAGAAAAACTAATCTGTACAGGACGAATGAAAATCCCTTTTTTCGCTAGCCTCAAATTAAAGCGCCAGAATCACTAAGGTACTTCATAAACGTTAAGATTAATGACTTTTAAACCATACATTTTTGACGTTTAAGTAAACGTCTGTTAATAAAAGGGAAATGAATCAAGGGGGTACACTATACTTACAACAAAGCAGAATACAACTGCGTAGGGGACGGTAGGCAAAAAGGGTACTTTTTAATTAGAACAGATATAGAAGAAGTACCTTTTTGCCTAACGTCACCTTCTTGCCCGACCGTCCCCTATATGTATCTGCTGCTTTTGATGTACAATAATGCGTATTAATTTCATTCATTCATTCATTTTAAATCAACAGCACTGCTCTCAAAATGGTGAAGGAAAACATCTTCAGGAAACTGGCATGTCCTAGAACCAAAAATTCGAAGACAGTGACGTCTATCAACCTGCAGCGGGCCCGCGCGGCGGAATATGGCTCACGGGCTCACTACATTTCTGCACAATTAGAGTTTACAAAACTATTATTAAATCAGCAATTAACTGACAAACACATAACTAACTCTTGCTAGTTATTGTGCGTGTCCTAAATACTCCTCGACGCGTGGTGCCTCGATGTATCGATGGCATGCAAATCTTTAAGTTCCGGAGCGTACAATAGCCGATGGACTATTATTTACTTTTGACTTTACTTACTGTTCATTCAGTATTTATTATGTAAGTATCTAAATTGTTAATTTTTCGTCATCATCAGTTCTATTTTTATTTTTTTGCCTTTCCATACTGAAAGGGCTGACTCTAGCCGTAGTCACCAACACACGAGAGTCATCATTATCTGCCTAGTCTTTTCCTATGTTGGGGTCAGCTTACAGTCTAACTGAATACCAGTATTTCACATGGAGCGACTGCCTATCTACACAACCCAGTTACTGGGTAAGACTGGTTGTAAGACTATGAACACATGAGAGTGTGATTCTGTAAAATTCCGGTAACGTATCATTCACTCCCCTGATGTTCAAGTCTATCATATTTAGGGAAAGATCTGAACAGCAGATTCTGATGTTTACTGGTAGACATACAAGCGGTTCCTTCACATGAGATAAATCTCAAGTATTGTTATCTTTTACTTGTACTATAAGCTCCAAGATTTACTCTCCTCTAATTACTACAGCTCCCTAGTTATCTAGCTCTATTTGTCTACAGTTGGAGCTTACTGGTGTTGCATGTCCTAAATTACTTCTAATCGAATTGTGGTACAAATGTCGATGGCGTGCAAATCTTCGCGTATCGTGTGAAGGATTGACGTTGTATATCATGGTGTAAAACGCCATGGAGCATGATGAACTGCACGCTATCACATGCCATCGATTCATTATGGCTTTTGTCTCCTGTCAGCACGAGTTGTACGAGAATAGCCCATGTCGTGGTGGATAGATTAGGGGCGCCTGACAGTAACTTATTCAAACATCAATCGTGATTTTTAGAGGTACTTTTATTTTACTTTTGTAGAATTGCAATTCAATATGCGGGATTTATTTATCTGTCTTCTTCTATATCTACAGCTATCACTACATATTACAAAACAAAGTCTTCCGCCGCGTCTGTCTGTCTGTCTGTATGTTCGCGATGATCTCTAAAACTACTGAACCCCGTTTTAATGCGGTTTTCATCAATAGATAGAGTGACGTATATTTTTCCGCCATCCACGCGGGCATAAGCAATTAAGCATGACAAAATTAAGGAATTTTGACTTGCAATAATTTTTAAACTACTAGTTCAAATTTAATGTAATTTGAAAATATATCTATAGATGTAATGCCCTCTTGGTCACTGAAAATTTAGGTTTCTAGTTTTTTCCACAACGAAGTTACAAGGGGTCGAAAATGGCCCGAATGGCTTCGAGAAAAGGACGGTACGTCCGTGTGCCTTTGTTTTGCTCGACTTAGCGGGGCACTTCCGTGCCCCCAGATAATTCTAGTAGGAATAGGTTGAATAGGAATTATTACACGACTGCGCGGCAGCAGTACGTAGTACTCGCAACCGGCGTGCGTGTATGACCGGCACCCTAATTGCGTAACACACTGTCGATCGTAATCTGAATAATTTTGAAGCAAATTGCTAATCCCTTGCTTGTTCGAATCGAAAATTTGTCTACTCAATAAAGTAAATAACGCAATGAATGTTGTTGAACTATCAAAATGAAACCGATTCCGATTGATAGTGCGTTACGTAATTAGGGTACAGATGTATGAACGTAAATGGGGCAAAAGGTGTAGGTATTGTAGTATTGGAAAAAAGAAAATCCATATTTACCACTTTAAATACGTATAATTTTTCTAAATTTTATAAATTAACGGAACACGGATTATTAAAAAATATTGAACATACAAAAGTATAAAAAAACTACAAAAAAAGAACAATCCCGGATTTCTTTTTGTTAGCAGATATAATTAACTGATAAGGTTATGCTTTAATTCGAAGAGAGAAGGCACCTATGCGTCCTACCCTATTGAATTCGAATTCGATAAGTATGGATAAGTGCTCAACCGACTCTCTTTTGACTTAGGTCGACTCTCTTTTGACTTGAGTCGACTCTGTTTGACTCAGGGTCTACTTTTTTGACCCATGTCTACCTTTTGACCCTGGTCAACTTTCTTTGACTTAAATCAAACTTCTGTGATTTAAGTTACTTTTCTTTGACTGTGGTCGATATTTGACTCACTTGTTGTCATGGGGATCCCATGGAAATCGAGAGCGACCCTTAAATTTTATAGGCACACCTAGCATTTTGGATATTTTTTATAGTAACTCGTGCATTTACTCCGAAAAGCACCATTTGGTGAAGTAGAACTGATGATGAAAACCACAGATGGCCATCGGAACTACTCAATAATAAGTATTTCATGGATTGCGATCCGATTAAGTACCTACTTAATATGGTTGCTAAGCAATTTGTACTCATCACACTGCACATAGTGAAATGGAGCTAATGGTGACTTCACCATCAGCTCCAGTTCTCCTTGTTCTTACTAGGAGAACTCCTCAACAATTAAATTTAAAAATAACATTACAAAAAAAAACCGACTTAAAAAAAAACACTACAAAGTGAAAAACAACTTTAATTTTAGAAGTCGGTGGCAAAAACTAAAATGCAAATCCAAAGACACCGACTTCTGAAATTAAAGTTATTTTTCACTTTGTAGTGTTTTTTTTTTTTTTGAAGTCGGTGTTTTTTTGTAAAAAAGTTTTATTTTTGTTTTGACTTTGACACTTTCTTCAACAAATGTCGTTTCCTCTTTCAAGGAGGCTTTATTTTTTTGCAAAAGGACATCCTTTATTTTAACTACTATATATTTCGTTTTTACTATTTTTAAAACAACACTTTAAATATCGTCTTAGGCTAACTTGTTATATTAATAATAATATCTCCTAGTTCTTAAGCCTTTAGGTTTAGGGTTACTTTTAAGATTTGGTGGGCGCACCTGGAGCTTGCGTAGATGACTTGTAACTCGAGAGACCTTTCGATTTTATTCAGTATCTATGGCACTTCACTGTCGTTTATTAGCTCTAAGTAGCTTATCCTTCTGGGTATTTAGTCTGCAGTTTTGGTTATCTAGGATAATTTATCTTTTATTTTGTTCTTATAGATTCTTTCGCAGGCTTTGTCACCTTCTTCCTTCAGCCTTTTTTGTTAGAAAGGGGGTAATTGTAGAATTATTCATTCTACAAAGTCGGCTCGGTGTTTTTTTTTTACATTAAATACTTTTTAACTGAATCAGATATAGGATCTGCATAGTTTTTCTTCCTCGACTTTTTTATAATCTTTGAATTCGGAATAGCGAATTTTTCCTCTACTTTGACGTTCATGCTTTGGTCATTCGACCCTGGATTTTTACACCATAGTTATCCTAAAATAATTCAGTGCACAAGCTTTACGCAGTGTCTCGTATTTGCCTGAAGGGTGACTCAATAGTGAAGGGGGTGCCTAGTGTGCCCTGGTTTATTTTTTGTATGTATAATTACTCAGCAACAATTATTTTTTCTCCGCATTATCGTCGCTATAATCTATATGGTCTTGATCTTGTCTCTATAGAACATGAGTCTGAACCTACGGCTCAGGTTGTTTCTCCGTGGGAACGTCTGATCAACCGCACACGTAAGTTTAGATCTTTCATGTCAACTACTCCATATGAATGAATCCTGGCCAGTATTTTCCTACCTCTAACAGTTTCTTTTTCGTGTAGGAAATTATTTAAGCCAGCATTCTGACTTTTCCGGCAAGGGGAGCACAGCATCCAACTGCCTGCTTGGGTCCTGTCAGCTGTACCAGCGGCAGGCTGTCCCCATCAGTTCGAGCACCTCGCCTATCAGCTCAAGTACCCTACCTTCGCCGACTTCACGACGGGTGATCCAGCGCCTGTCGCATACCTACAGATATTTATTTTTTCGGTTTACTTTATCCTTACGGTTTAGCTTGAAGTGTATTTAATCTTGCAAAAAAAACGCATTTCCATATAGGCCGTCGGTTTTGATTGTGCTTGTTTTTGTTGAACTGGTACCAAGAGATTATCACCTATTCAGGTCCCTGAGGAATGCAATATCTGAAAAAAAAAAATCAATGATTAGGGCCACCTACGACAGTTCCTAGACGAATACTGACTGTAGCAATAAACAGCCGTAATGTATTTATAGTTATTAATCGTTTTTTGCCGGAGCGTCGACCGGCGCCGGCGTCACTTTCCTTGTCACAGTTGTCTGTTATGTCACCTGTGTGTCGATGTCACTTGTCATGTCACAGCGATGCCACCATATTTACTAAGGCATGCAAGTAACTGATGTTACGACGGGTGCTGAGTGGCGGTTTTGAATCCAAATATATTTTTATAATATAATTATGTTATTTAACTAATCTATTTTTATTTTATTTATTTATTTATTTCTGTAATGGTCCGTGACATCATAGCCGACCCTGTCAGAATACGCTGCGACACTTACTTTTAAATGTTGCAGCATCATGCTGACACAGGAGCCTTTTGACCTCGTACGGTAATGTTTTTACATATTTTTATTTCACTTTTGTTTTTTTTTTTTTTTTTAAGTATGTTTAAGCTTCATTTGTGATCTTCCTGTGCGAGTGCTCAATAAATAATTTTTCTTTCTTTTCTTTCTTTCAATTCTTCCAGTTAAAACCAAACCAATTCTACAGGGATACTATTCATTCTTTGACAGATAGGTGAAGACGTATTGTTGATTCTGTTGGCGATTATTTTATTGACTAATAAATGATATAAATTATAAAAAGAAGTTTTATTTCATTTTGTCATATTCGCTCATTACTTATGTGACAATATAATGAAGGAATCTAGAAGTCGTAAAAACCGTGCGAAGCTGGGGCGGCTCCTAGGTTATTAGAAACTGCAAAGGTGCTTTAGGACTTAGGTAATATGATCTTGTCTAGCAGATCTTGCAAGCGATAAATGAACAAAGTCCTATTAAAATAAACTTAATTGGCTTCCACTCCTGCTGTTGCAAGTGTAGCAACTACTGAAGGAGTTGAGTGCAAGTAATTATGTCCAAACAGCTACATTGCTACAACTTTGCTCTTAGTCAATTGTGTACATATCATAATAAACTTGAACCATAGAGTATATTGGATATAGACGTATACGGAAGGCATTCCTACAGCAAAATACAAATACGGATGCAGAAAACTGCTTCTGTATTGGAACTCTCTGCCAGTGTCTGTGTTCCTTACCACGTATAACCCGTACGTATGCCTTCAAAGCAAGGGTGAACAGCACTCTAATTGCGTAACACTCTATCAATCGGAATCTGAATCATTTTGAAGCAAATTGCTAATCAATTGCTTCATATGTTCGAAAAATTTGTCTGCTCAACAACGTAAATAACGCAATGAATATTGTTGAAATGTCAAAATGAAACCGATTCTTATTGATAGCGTGTTATGCAATTAGGCTGCTGGCATCTTCTGGGCATGCTCGTTCCATCATAGAGCTCATCTATCGCTTTACATCCTTATGTAAAGCGATAGATGAGCTCTATGATTTTCAACTCGATTCTCGGCAACTCTAATTCAGTTCAGCTGATTGCTGATTAACAATCACTGTCTCCAAAAATTATCCAGGCTCTGTTGTAAAATCGCTATTAGAAGAAGGTTCAATTAATCCCTTCTCACTAAGGTATGCTTTGCTCGCGTACCTAAATAAATTGCGTTTAACTTAGTCCTTGTCTGCGTAAGATATACACATCATAATCTGCCTAGCCATTTCCAACTATGTTGGGGCGGCTTGCTGTCTAACAGGATGCACCCGAATATCAGTATTATGACTACTAGTATCTTCCATAGAGCGACTGCGTAATTAGCCAAAATTAAATCAAATCAAAAATAACTCTTAGATAAAACTTTCAAATCTATTATAAATTAATCTAACGTTTATAAATCAATTATTTAGTTAAACAGAAGGCCAGACTAGAACGCTAGTATTACGCTATACTTGCCACGCTAACTGGACACGTACACGGTATATTGGCACATTGGGCACACATTTCGAGATGTAACTAGGAAGGCAGGTGAGGGTATGGGAACGTAGGAACCAACCTTGCCAAAGGTTGGTATATGTGCCCAACATCAAATAGCTGAAGATTGCAACATGGTAATATCTAGTTACACAGATTTTACTGCCTGATGGGCAGGTACGTCTTGGAAATGTCTTCATGTCTTCTTAAAGGTATGAAGACAAAAGAGATGTTAAGCATGTTTTTGATTTCTATAGATGAATATCATCTGCCTACATAGCATTTTCACAACTATGTTGGGGTCGGCTTCCAGTGAAACCGGATGCAGCTAGAATACCAGTATTTTACATGGAGTGACTGGCCCTTGGTAAGACTGGTTGTCAGACTTACGGGCTTCTGGGGTTTCTGATGATTTATTGTAAATAGATTATTGCAGCGTTGTGTCATCGCGCTTCTCTTTCTTTTCTATGCAGTCCGACAGTGACCGCACTTTATAACTGGCTTATTGAAACTTTCAGTGGATATTTATATAGTGGCAATGTCCAGTAAATAGTAAGACATAGTGCAGGGGGTGATAGCTTGGGTCAATGCCTACCAAAATTACCGTATTATTGACTTGTGCTAGTATCAAGATAAATGTAAGAACGTACTCTCTAATAAGCTTTGCCTAGATTTTAGGCATAGGTACGCAGTTTGCTTATCGAGTCGTGTCTTGAGTTCTAGCTTGAGAACCTGTCCCACCGCGCCGACGGGGAAGCGACTAGCTATCGACTATTTTCTCACATATAATATTAATACTTGATCGCTGACTGTTCACACTACCGGCGAGGGCTCTCTCCACTAGTTTGTCGCAGCGACAAGAGCTATCAAAGAAAACACTCGCTCAGCGACGTTCGCTTGGCGTGAACACCCGCTGACAGACTCGCTTGGCATATCATACGCATACCAGTACGTGACTGGACAGTCATTCTACTTGTCGCACTTTCGCACTCGCTCATCGCCCAGCGCCAAAGCTATTTGAACTACACACTCGCTGCTCATTGCTCGCCAACTCGTTACTAGTTGCTAGCTCTACTCAATTGTCGCTAAGCGTTGGTGGTGGGACAGGTGCTTGACACTTGACAAAAAATAAACAATGTTAGGTACAGACGCCAGCACATCAAGCTACTACAATCTGTCAAATATCTTTAATAGATTTTCAACTTTATCTCTAAAGCATTAGGTTCAAGGTTGATTGGGAAAGTTTGACAGTTTCGGGTAGCTTGACCTGCTGGCGTCTGTACCTACTAAGTATCTACAATAAGTAATGAATAGACAGTAAACCCAAGTGCAGTGGCCAGTCTGTTCGTAGTACAGCTTTCAGAATATTAATATTTGACTTGGCAACTATACATAGTTGCCAAGACCTGGTTGATTTCCGTTGTTCTACTAACTTAGGTTAGGTTGAACCTTGAGACTTTAGAACTGCCTTTATAAAACTCCTTGAGCAACTTTTTGTCTAGCTTTTTTTTTAAGTATATTTTTTGTGTAAGGAAAAACGAAAACATTAGCTGCAACGCTACCTGTTTTTATTACCTGAAAAAACAGGTAGCGTGGCAGTTAATATGTTTCTTTCATAGATCCTACTTGATGTCTTTTCTTCTTAAACACAAACAGAACTTTCTTCTCACCTCTTCGCTGAGTGAGTGTGAAAGGGGACTTACCACACCTTTGTTTGCAGCAAATCCATCAATATCTCATGTGAACAGTTCACCAACTGTTGTGTGCTAACTAACCACTCCTTGAAAATGTCGGAATCGTTTTGCATGACACAGATTGAGTACCCAAAACTTCCGTGACGCCTAAATTACGATGGACACTTCCTGAGTATCGCGGGATGTAAACTCGTTGAAAAATAGACACTCGTCAGACTAAACAAAAATGTGGGGTTATCGCATCTTACACAATAAGCACGTGTGTATATAATCTATTAGGCTATTAGACTATTACGATAAGGTGATAAATTCGTATGGTAAACCGCTAATGGTATTACAGATTTGTGCTATTATTATTTTGTCCTTGACAGATTTGGATAATTGTTTATAGTTTTGATGCTCTGGGTGTCCTGTTAGACCGCTTCATGTTTTTACTACGTGACTTCTTGGGGGCTTGAAAGAGAATTAATAATAAATAATAATAGCAGCCTATTATTATCCCTCTGCAGGGAAAAGGCCTCCGCCAGGGTTGCGGGTTGTTCGAAAGAGTTACCGTGGCCCTGGCACAGGCAACTGAAGGAACACGGGTGGGTTTTAGTCAGTAGAAGTCTGACACGCCCTCCCGCTCCACCCAGAGCGGGAGAAGTTATTTGATGATGTCCCATCCAAAAACAAAAAAAAAGAAGGGCAAAGGCCTCTTCTCATATAGAGAAGGCACGAGCTTTGATCACCACGCGTGCTCAGGACGGGTTGACGATTTCAAACTTATATTACCTAACTATTTTATTCTACGTTTCTCAACCCTGGCAGCTGCTCAGGCTCACCCCATAGTAATTGTTCTTCCCAAGCTACTTCTAATCCTAATATACTCTCCGATGTTCATTCCATTGCAATTAATTTAGATGACATAGGTAAGCTACTTACTAAACTAGATCCATCAAAATCAGCAGGCCCGGACCATTTATAAACTGTGTTCTAAATTGGTTGTGCTAAAACTATTGCCTTACCGATATCGTTATTATTAAAAAAATCCCTATCAACTTGTACGGTGCCTCATATTTGGAAGTCTGCCTTTATATCACCGGTCCATAAAAAAAGGCCATAAAAGACGAAATAGTTAACTATAGACCGATTTCCAAACTGCGTATACTGGCTAACGTTTTTGAACGATTGGTCTATGATCAGGTTTATGCAGTACTTCTAGTCCTTCACAGCACGGGTTTTTAAAGGGTCGTTCAATAGTCTCCAACCTAGCTTTGCTAAATGACTTTTTATCACTTAGTATGGACAAAGGGGCGCAGGTTGATGTCGTTTATACAGACTATAGTAAAGCGTTTGACAGAATTGAACATGACTTAAGAACTTAAAGCAAAACTCTTTAACATCGGTATTAGACCTACTTCGCATGGTTTTCGTCTTACTTAGATAACAGGTCTCAAGCTGTAGTTGTCAGCAACTATATTTCGAGCTGGGTTTCGGTTCCCAGTGGTGTTCCCCAAGGTTCTCTGATGGGCCCTGTACGCACCGGGACTTACAGCTTAGTACGGCCGTTATTCCAAATGCGTACAGTGCGGCTACGTTAGAAACAATTGAGCCTGGTACCTATGAATTACCTAAGACCCTACTGACTCTAAACCTAGCTCTATAGCAATTACCTAGCACCCTAGTTACCCTAACGCCCTAGCCTCATACAAACCACACCAAACGTAAGTTACGTTGGTTTTACGTGCAGGAAGTCTGTCACAAGGAGACCTACGGTAACAGACGGAATTTGGGTAGGAATAGGGGTTTGTGTACGTCGTGCAATGTACACAGGAAATGGTTTTCTCACTGCCGATCCCACAGAATCATAGGACCGATGATGGCTAAAGGTGTCTTGGCCACAGTGAGAGGAGTTACGGGAGATGAATCAAACTCGACTCCAGCTTGATGACTGCTTTATTACAATAGTTAACTTAATTATATACAAATTTTGTGGTCAATACACATTGATACCTATTTACATGTGTGTTGTGTGTGTATCGAGCCGATGAAGCGAAGATCTCAGCAGGTCACTTCTTAGTGCTGACGGTGTGCCGGTGTTGCCGGCGGAACGAATGTATGTCGCTCTTAACGCTGACGCTGTAATGATGTAGCTGGCTCGTGTAACTACTGTTCATGGTTGAACAGGCCCGTTGCTCTTCCTTATTTACGTAAACGATATTGACACGTGTTTCCATAACTCTAACCTTCTTTGTTTTGATGATGATATGAAGATATTTTCTTCTACGTAATATCATCTTTTAGTGATATGGATGCTCTCCAATCTGACCTGATAAGACTTGATGAATGCTGTCGCGACAATAAATTAGACCTAAACCCCCCTAAATGCTCCGTAATTTCGTTTAGCAGAAAACGCTTTCCACTTCATACCTCCTATAGACTGATAGGTCAGCTACTGCAGAGAAGTGACGGTATTCTTGACCTGGGCGTATATCATGACTCTAAACTTCAGTTCAATGTTCACGTTGAGCAAATAGTGGCTAAAGCATCCAAAGCATTAGGTAATGAGACTGACAGCTCAAGCTGGTTTAAGAAAGCCAAAATGATTAAGATATTGTATTGCTCGTTTGTGAGAAGTCACTTAGAATATGCTTCTCAAATTTGGAACCAGCGTTATGGCGTGCATATTGATCGCATAGAGGGTGTGCAAAAAAGATTTGTTCGGTTTCTGTGTTATCGTTTGCGCATACCATACCACACTTGTGATTATTTGGATCTTTGCAGGAAATTTCACCTACAGCCACTTACTAACCGTCGTCGATTAGCAGATTGCAGATTTTTGCTCAAAATTGTATCCAATGAGGCGGACTCTCCGCAGCTTCTGCGTAAGCTGTATTTTAATGTTCCCCAGAGATCACTCACATTTAATCCACCTATCTCTATTCCGTTGTCTTCTTCCAACTACAGGCAAAACTCATATTTAGTGCGAGCGATTAAGGACTTTAATGACCTATGCAAGCAGTTCTCTTTTGACTTGTTTTCAACCAAGAGCTCAAGCGTAGGCAACAGGCTGAACCTTGAATGGTTCTTATTTAATTTTATTGTAGTTTATTTCTTATGTTTGGCGGTACCGATTTGACGATTGGTGCTCTTCTTTTCCTGATTTGTCGTTTATCTCTTATTATATTACTGTATAGCTAGCCGTGAAAACCTATAATTGGATTCATGTTTCTTATTCTAGTATATTTATTGTATCTAAGTAAAGCTGTTGGTTTTCCACATGTTAAATAAATAAATAAATAAGTCCATGTTGCTTCACGATGTTTTCCTTCACCGACGTAGGTAATAAATAAAACCGGCCAAGAGCGAGTCGGACTGGCGCACCGAGGGTTCCATACCATCCTACTTCCTACTTATCCTACTTCCTACTAACCTACTTACTATCCTACTAATATTATAA
This sequence comes from Dicycla oo, assembly GCA_948252095.1. NCBI lineage: Eukaryota > Metazoa > Arthropoda > Insecta > Lepidoptera > Noctuidae > Dicycla > Dicycla oo. The sequence goes on along the minus strand of OX411736.1, from coordinate 17,925,070 downwards.
ATGCGAAGGTTTGTGAGGATGGATGGAAGTTTGTTACTCTTTCACGCAAAACTACTGAACGGATATTCATGAAATTTGACACACAGATAGTTTATAACCTGGATTAACACTAGAATACTTTTTATCCCGGGATTTATTCCTACGGGTTCGAGACTTACGCGGGTGAAACCGCGGGGCGCTGCTAGTCAAATATAAAAAAAGTGTGCTTTTTACAGACATCGTTTTATTTTTCCTGTAATCTTTACATAAACTTCTATCACACAGAACAATGTCAGATTTTTCTCTATGCAAACTTCGGAGATAAGGGGAGGAACGGAATTATTATTATTTTTTTTTTTATTTGTGATGGGTTTGCTCTTGACTCTAGTCTAGGTCAGAGGTGACAGAGACAAAGTCGACGATGGAGTGAGCTTACCCAGAAGAAGCCTGTTCACTCTCACTTTGAAGAGATTAGGGTTGTATACGTTCGGAAACACAGACGCAGGTAGTGAGTTCCACTCTTTTGCTGTGCGCATTATAAAAGACATTTGGAAGCGCTTAGTGCGAATTGGTGGAATAGCAACCAGGTAGGGATGGTAACTGGCAGTGCGTCTAGATGTCCGGTGGTAGAAGGGGGCCGGTGGAATGAGGTCGTGGAGTTCTCGGGCAGACTCTCCGAAGTACAATCTGTAGAAGACCGACAAGCAGGCAACCTTGCGGCGATGAGCCAAGCTATGAAGCTTGGCATCCACCAGTTTTACGTCGCCAATGAGCCTCTAAGCTCTGCGTTCCACCGAGTCAAGCGCGGCTAGTTGGAACTTAGCTGATCCATCCCAAAGGTGACTGCAATACTCCATGCAGGATCGGACTTGCGCTTTGTAAAGGGTTAAAAGCTGTCCAGGCGTAAAGTATCGCTTCACCCTATTTAGGATGCCCAGTTTCTTGGCCGCAGTTTGGGCCTTATACTCGATGGTGGCGCCGAAGTTGAGACCAGATGTCAACTCCATACCTAGGAGCTCAAGTCGATCAGTTACAGGAACAGATGTACCCCGAAAAGTAGGAGTTTGGGCGAAACGACTCTTTTTAGCGGTAAAAAGACACGCCTGCGTTTTGGTGGCGTTAAAAGAGACCAGATTATCATCACCCCACTGGGAGACAAAGCTTAAGGTCAAATCTGTCCGCTCTACCATGGCCTCTCTCAAGGAACGAACTTCAGCCCCGCTGGTTTTTGCGCTGGACAAGTATCTCTCTGAAACTGTACTGTCATCTGCGTACCCAACAATACCAGGCCGAAGCAGGTCATTGATGTGCAGCAGGAAAAGAGTTGCAGAGAGAACAGACCCCTGAGGAACTCCGGCATCAATAGCCATAAGGTCAGAAGAGCAGCCATCAACAACTACTCTAATCGACCGTTCACTAAGGAAATCTGATATCCAGCTACAAAAATCAGCTGGGATGCCATAAGCAGGAAGCTTGCTGAGCAGAGCAGCGTGCCAGACCCTGTCAAAGGCCTTCGAGATGTCAAGCGATACAGCCAGTGCTTCGCCGTGTTTCTCGATGGCTTCGCCAAAGCAGTGCGTGACATACACAAGAAGATCGCCAGTTGACCGTCCCCGGCGAAAGCCATATTGACGGTCACTGAGAAGATCATTGTCTTCAAGGTAGTTCAGCAACTTATTGTTCAGTACCCTTTCCAAAACTTTGCACAGAATGGAGGTAATGGCGATCGGACGATAATGGGCAGGGTCTGCACGGTCGCCTTTTTTGGGCACTGGTTGTACATTTGCAAGCTTCCAGGATTTCGGCACCGTTCTTTTTTCAAGAGAGAGGCGGAACAAACGTGTCAATACAGGAGACAGTTCAGGCGCACACTGCCTCAACACTCTCGCTGGAATGCCGTCAGGCCCGCTGGCCTTGTTCACGTCTAGACTGCACAATACTCTTCGGACCTCTTTAATGTGTACTGCGATCTCCGGCATCGAGGAGTCACAATGAGGTACAGTAGGTGGTTGCTTTGAGCCAGCGTCCAGACGTGAATTGCTTGCGAAGAGAGATGCAAATAAATTTGCCTTCTCAGTTGCAGAGTGAGCCAGCGACCCATCAGGTTTCATCATAGGAGGTAAAGTGGGACGACAGAAATTCGTTTCAACCGCTTTAGACAGGGACCAGAACTGTTTACTACCCGGAGGGTGCGAAGCCAGCCTGGCCCCGATATGTCCGACATGGTCAAAACGTGCCCTACGCAAAACTCGCTTGCAGAACTTGGCGGCAGAATTAAAGGCTCTCTTCTTCGCGCGAACCCTGCGCGCTCTAACTTTGCGGTCGCGGGCCTTGACCCAGGCTTGGTAGGCAGTCTCTTTTCGGGCCTCAGCGTGGGCACATTCTGCATTATACCAAGGCCGGGATTTGTGACCGAGCGGGATGTCGGAGAATGGAATAAAATATTCCATCCCCTGCCGAATCACGTCCGCAACCGCGTCAGCACAGCGCGAGGGGTCACCCGAGGAAAAGCACACTTGCCGCCATGGATAAGACGCAAAAAAGTGCCGCATCTCATCCCAGTCTGCTGACCCGTATCGCCATACTCGCCTCGTGCCTCTAGGGCTCTCATCTGGAGGAGAGCAGGTTGATATGGATTTCACCAGACAGTGATCAGACGTTCCCAGCGGGGCTGAGACCGATACTGAATGACTGTCCGGATCAGATGCCAGCAGAAGGTCCAAGCAATTGGGTGTATGGCCGTCAACATCCGGTACCCGCGTTGCCACATTCACCATCTGGGTTAGATCTAGCGTTAAAGCAAAATTGCGCGCCTCCAACCCAGCATGGTCAGTTTTCTGGTATGGGAACAACCATTCTTTATGATGGGCGTTGAAGTCCCCCAGAAAAATGAGCTTCACCGTTGGGTACCGTTGCTGGGCTACGTCAGTCGACTCCACGAGGAAATTAAAGAGCGCTGTTGTCTCCTGGTCACCGCTATGCGATCGGTAGATGCCGATGTAGAGAGATTTCTCCACGCCAGTATCCACAAGTAGCCATATGGCAGAGAAACCCGATTTCTCAAAGCAACGGAGACGACGACAACAAATGTCATCGCGGACGTACACACAGACCCCAGCTTGCTTCTTGAACTTGTGTTCAAGAGAGTACCCCGGGTAGTTGAGGTACGCCACGTCCGACGGGGTTGTTATCTTCGTCTCCGTTAGGAAAAACAGGTGCGGCTTCTCGGTCTCAAGGTGGTGATGGACCGAATCGAGATTGGAGTGCAACCCCCTGATATTAGTGAGGTGCACTTTTAGTGCACTTTTAGTTATTTACATTTTACATCAAAATTCGAAAACTATGCGGCCTAAAAAAAGAAAAAATGTTTGAGAATGTGCAAACAGCGCTCTTTCATATGATACCCCACATGTCCTAGTAGCCCCACTTCGAATTTTTAAGACCCCCTTTCAGTCCCGGTTGCAAAGCAATATATAAATTTTTATTTCTTATTTGCAAAATAGTTGAGCAAACGTCATCTAAAACTATTCCAAAATTCAAGTTGATAGCATTAGTGGTTCTTGAGATATCCAGGTGTGACAGACGGACATACAGACAGACAGACTGAGTCGCACCATAAGGGTTCATTTTTACCATTTAGGCACGGAGCCCTAAAGAGAAATAAAATCAGAAAGACAATTAAATAGTAACAAAACCTAACTAATAACCGAAGACGTGATCGAAAGCTAGTAACGGAATATTGTGTACAAAAGGATATCAAGATGGACTAGCATCAATAACGACCACTTACGATCACCAACTAACTTAAAGCTTGCAATGGTTATGCGTGGGCTTCTTTGACTCTGTTGAATCAAGATCTCGAAGAGGCTGATCTACAGGCAAGTTCGATACCGACATTGCCAACAGACTTTAGGTATTTGCAGGCTTTTGTGATATTCAATGATATAACTGTCCAATTGGGTTCGTAGACCTAAAATTTTAAGTCAATAAACTCAAACCACCAAATCCATTACTTTATACATATACCTAGTAACGAAACGTGAAGACATATAGTGATCTTATTGGTGATGTTCTTCCGAAAGGTCAGGAGCGTGGTACTCGCAACCGGCGCGGCGGCGTGCGTTTATGACCAGATATATGAAAGTAAACGAGAAGAATTGCGAGATTGTAAAGGATGGCGTTCTGTAGTTTCTGCCTACCCTCATGGAAATAAGGCGTGAGTTTATGTACTTATTTATGGATGTTTTATGTATACTATTACTATAATTAGAATCTAAATTCGTAACAAGCAATTTTAGGTTAATTTAAACCATTACCTATCTTGAATGTAAATATAAGTTTGAACCTAATATATTTCTTACATATTTATGTTTGCGCAAATGAATGAATGAATGAAATGCACTGACCCCGGCGTGGTTTGACCGGACTCGATTACTCGAATGAACCGAAAGATTCAGACTAGCCCCTGTTGCCTCATGTTACATAGTGCAACAGAGACCATTGCATATCAAGCAGTAGACCGGGGGGCGCGATTATGGTAGAGAGAACGTGCCCTTAGGATATGGAGGGGATAAAGAGCCTACAGAGTATGCACCCTATAGCAAGCAATGGAATTGTCGAGAGACGGGTGACATTTACAATGGACGACCGCCAGTTTGACTCAGGTCCAGTTTCACCGGTGAATCTTTTTATCGGGGTTAAACTGCTTTCTCGACTCTTTTCTTCTTCGTTCTGATGAGTTGTCAGGAGCAGAATATCCAGGACGCGGCCAGGCCGCTCCTCGTTGTTTATGTCCAGCTCCGACTTCCAATAACGTATTTTTTTATATTATTCAAAGTTCGACCTGTACGACCAGTTTGACGCGATTACAGATGTCTACAGTTAAACGTTATGCACACTATTTCAGCACAAATAATTAATATTAGGTTGGGGAAAAAGTCTTTTCGCATTATAGTATGTATGAACTTGTAATAAAATCTCTTTGGCTATACTATTTGTATCTGGCTGGTTTTGGTATCCTTGAAAGTTTAAATTTTAAAGAACATAATTCTAAATTCAAATTAGGAAAATGTGTGATTTTCATTTGTTTTTCGTACCGTCAAGATGAGTGAATCTAATGAAGAAATTCGATACATTTTAAAATTTTACTACAAAAAAGGTAAAAATTCAACGCAAGCCGCGAAAAAAATTTGCGATGTTTATGGACCTAGTGTAGTGTCTGTGAGAGTAGCACAAATTTGGTTTAAGCGTTTTCAATCCGGAAATTTTGATGTCAAAGATGCACGTCGCTCTGGTCGCCCTATTACGGATACAGTGGATGCCATTTTTGAAAAAGTAGAGCAAGATCGGCATATTAGTAGTTACGACGTAGCTGAAGAACTGGAAATTGACCACAAAATAGTTTTGGCGCATTTGAAAAAAACTGGGTACACAAAAAAGCTCGACATTTGGGTACCTCACGAGCTCACTGAAAGAAACCTAATGAACCGTGTACTCATTTGTGATTCTTTATTACGACGTAATGAAACCGAACCATTTTTGAAGAAGCTGATAACTGGTGATGAAAAGTGGATCACGTATGACAAGAACGTGCGAAAAAGGTCGTGGTCAAAGGCCGGTCAGGCTTCACAGACTGTGGCGAAACCCGGGTTAACTCGCAACAAGGTGATGCTGTGTGTGTGGTGGGATTGGAAGGGCATTATTCATTATGAGCTGTTACCACCAGGCAGGACCATCGATTCTGAACTCTACTGCGAACAACTGATGAGATTAAAGCAAGAAGTTGAGAGAAAGCGGCCGGAATTAATCACCAGAAGGGGCGTGGTTTTTCATCATGATAACGCTAGACCTCACACATCTTTAGCGAAGAAACTTTTTCCCCAACCTATTAATACTAGACCCCGACAAACACAGTAAGGTCCTCGTAGGCACTGGTTTGTTCGCCTGAGATCAGGAGTGCAATTTGTTGAGTGGGTTTAGTTCACCCCGCCTTTCATGTCCTTACACGCACACTTGCGAACTCATAATTAAACCTTGTTCGTTTCTTAAAAGCAAATGTAAACATTACATGAGATAGGTATTCTTTCACTTCAACGAATGACTGCGGTACACCCGCGGCAAGGACGCGGTACACACGTGGCAAGTCTTAACAAGTTGTTTTAAGTCCAGCTTCAGTGGTGAATCTTTTGGCGGGGTTAGACTGAATTCTCGATCTATGTCACTGCTATGCTGAGTTACACGTTGCTGTTTCCAAAATCTTCATTTGAGGTCTCACTGCTATCCGTTTCAGGTTTCTTATAAATCTCGTTAGCAGCTTTCATGATCTTATTTCTTTCTTCACCCGTGTCCACCCAAAAATTGATTTCATTGTCGAAGTAAATCATGTCTTGCTTTAAGTTGTCGTTCCATGTGTAAATAAGGCGGCCGACTTTTTTGGATTTGGCCTTGTATTACACTGCATTATAACCAGTGATCGAATAATCGGGCGCTAATATACCTAAACTTCACTTTTATTCCTACAAAAGAATAATACGGACATGGCTTTCAGAATCCCGTCTGTTTGTATGAAATACAATAAATTTTTCGATTCGGTCACTAATCTGTTAGATAGATAAATCAATTTCCACTACTTGACCACATTGTGCACGTTTTCATTTTTTATTGATATTCCATTTGTTCTGAATGAAATAAAGACACTAAAACGAAATAACCACTGCTATAATTTGATTATGTTTATTAAAGATGTTTTTACAAAGTTGTGCAATCCCTCAATAGCGTTAAAAAAAACGGGGGAGGGACGGATGCGGGGTGTTGTAAATTTATTTTTTTCGTAAAAAAAAAAAAACGAAAAACGCTACGCTACCCGGGAACCCGAGATTACTTATTTATTCAGAAAGGAATGTCCATATTATTCTTTCGTGGGAAGAAGTTTAGGTATATAAGCGTCCGATTATCCGATCACTGATTATAACGGGTGCGGTTCGAGTAAATAAACACTTAAATAACGGAAACAAAAGTTCTAATTAAAATTAAAGAGCCCTACATCCCGACTGGAGCATAATAGGAACGGAAAAAGGAGGCTAATATGTATATTGCAGAATATATATGGAAAAAAGCATAAACGATGATGATAATGCTGAAATGAAGGATGTTTTAAAGGTTGAATTGAAACACGAAGAACCCGACACAGTGGCGAAACTAATGATAGGCCTGGATGGAGCCAACAGCTAACTGCAATCAGTTAATCACATTGATTAATGATAACTTCGATCTCGAAAGTTGACTAGTTAACTTGACAGTTGTATCCTGACATTTGATCAATTTGTGAATATATACAACCAGCTTTTGTATGCACTACCTACTACATCATAAGCCATTTCCAACACATCGTACCCAAATTATCGTTAGGCAGGCACAGATGTCAAATGTCATATAGAATAACATTATACTACCCACATTGAGTCATTTTAATCATTTATAATCCCAAGGCCATATAGATAGCAGATACCAGTTCAACCGGCTCGGTCGGTAGAAACCACTTTCTAGTAGAAAAGGCGAGACGTTAAACACTTATTAGCGCCTCTCTCTTAAGTTTCACTTCAGTATGATACTTAGGATCGATATGAATGTTAAGTGAGCTGTTTGTGTCAATTGGGTACTTAGTTTTGCGGTTTTTAAAGTAAAAGGAAAATCTTTTTTTTTAACTTCATCTTGAGAAGGTTAGCAGCATCTTTATGATCACTGTTACCTACCTGTGGACCAATCCAAACCCAAGTGTGGTTGTAATGGCAGTGTTCCCCCCCAATGCTCGTATCAATATTCGTAGCTGTTTAAGCATTCCGTGAAATAAAGCATAGGTAACTGGAAGCATTATAACCGGAAATCCCAAATTAGTTTAATCTAAGCCAATGATTACATATCACTTAATTCTAATATTAGAAATAACCTACGCGATATCTAAATTTTAATTTTATGCTGCGATGATTTAACCGTCAGTTACAACTTCAAAAATTCAAATCCACGTTGCGCAATCTTGCATACTCTCAAATTGGAGACCTTGAATTATTTTGTCTTTTTTAGTATTAAATTATGCAATAGCTTTTTACAAAGTCTAGGTTTTTATGCAGACCAGGAAGACATTTTCAAAAGAACTGGTGAAGGTTATAAAAATATCTGAATATATTTCCAAAATGTGCGTTATTCAATTTTTTACGTTCCACCTGCATCTTCATCTTTTTCTCTCGTAAATGCACGAACTAGTGAGTGGACTCGTGGCTAAGTAATAACAGCAGCACGAGTCGATCGATCAGGATATTCTACGCTTGTCGCGGTGGGTCCTTGGATGGGTGACCATCTTTACATACCAAGTCCCTTCCGTGCCTCGGAAACCACGTTAAGCCGTAGGTCCCGGCTGTCATTCGTGGATCTTTGACAGTCGTTACGGGTCGTCGGACAGAAGCCCGAAAGTCTGACAACCAGTCTTACCAAGGGGTATCGTATTACCCAGTAGCAGGGTTGTAGACGTCAGTTAGGCAGTCGCTCCATGTAAAATACTTGTGTTCAGCTGCATCCGACTAGACTGGAAGCCAACCCCAACATAGTTGCGAAAAGGCTAGGCAGATGATCTGCACGAACTAGTTAGTGTGTAGTTTTAATTTGTGATCTTCCTGTGTGAATTCCAATAAATACTTTTTCTTTCTTTCTTACAATTTAAGAATAACTCATGCCCTGGTAACAGTATTACCCAGCCAGCAAGATGATGGCGAGGCTAAGTGCCCAGTTTGCGTTGCGCTAAATTTTAGTATCCGTGTTAGTATACTAGTAGAGGCTATTTCGTTCCACCTGCTGTGCAAGCCGGTATTCTAAATATAGCTTTGTTTCTGATAAGAGAAAGAAATTTTACAAGATTGTTGTATGTTTTTAGAATCATGTTTTATTCAACTTCATTTACATACATCATAATCTTTGTTCACTAATTTCAATCAACACTATAAAATGTGTCGTCGAAAATAACTTAAATATTTTCAATTTCATCAGAGCAGATTGTTGCAGTCATGTCATCAATACAAAATTATTATAAGTGCTTGTGTACTTAATTATCATAACACATTATGACACATTCGGCGTAACCTTTGCACTATATTCGTGATAATGATGATAGAGAGAGAGAGAGTCAGAGATCATTTATTTGTCCGAAACATGAGTATGCACACACAAAGCATGCAAGATGTTAAAGTACATTGCAGAAAGGATCACAGTCATGTTTTACCGTAATGGCGCGTAAACACTAAACATGTATATTAATAACATTTGATCAGTTATTTAATTAATTGTAACTATGAATTATATTATTATACATATAAAAAAATACAATTAACTGAAATTAATTTGTTAACGATTACAATAAATTAATTTTGCATATAATGTAGGTCAGCATAAGCAATTCAAACATCAATTAAATTCGATAAGTAGAATAACAAAACATTATCGTTCTAAGTTAATTCAAATGTCAAAATATAAAATACTTACAATACCTTTGACCCTACATTACGTAGAATTATTATGATATGGAAGATATCGTTCACAGGAGCTGACTATTAAATGAAAGGAATACTAATATTTTCAGTTCAATTAGCACTGAACTTGATAACTGGACTACTATAAACATGGAATAAGTATCTGAACAAATTAGACATATTTATGTTTCTTTGATCTTGATTGATTTTCGTGAATTTGGATGTTATTAATATTGGTATTTCAATTAGTAAGTCATTATCAGACTCTTTACTCAATTTGTTTGCTACTTCTCGTCTAGGTTTATTATTATGATAAAAACATCTTTCGAAAGGATGCTTGAAAGGTTATGTATTTTCTTTTTTAATTTTCCTCCTTTTCCTCCCACGGACATCAATATCGTATAGATTTTACTAGAAGTCTCATTCAAAATACTTAGTACCAATATATCCATTTTACAACTTCAAATAACAAACATATTGCTTGTTTCTTCCATTATCGTAAAACTCGCTGCATTGCAACATCTACTACGTCGATATGAAAGGAAGTACGCAGACCACGCGCTCGGAAACGACGTAACTCCTGAATTATTGATTAGCTTGTGAAATATACTGCCTAGCTTCTAAAGTTGAAGTTGTTAACTTATAAACGTTTATATATCCTTTAGATTAGATGGTTGGGCAATGGAAAAGGTACGCCGTAAGTCCCTTGAGCTACCTATGAGAAATAATGACTGAGTTTATAGATATTGGAGAGGAAGCAGGTGTACGATTAGTGCCAAAGGCTATATAGTGAACACATATTTATGGTACTCAAGTCTGTTGAAATATTTGTCTCTTGTAATGCCACAAAATGTTAGGTCTTTTTTAACCTATGAAATTGCCGATTTACATAGAAAAAAACCAAACATTTTTTTTTAAAAGGCAGCCATTTTAATGATAGTTCGATGATGCCTCTGCTGTAGATATCCTGGGAACGGGAATCCATAAATTCTTTAAAGGCGTTTTTCACCGCCTCGTTGGATTTGAAATTTTTCCCCGGAGCTCATTGTTGAGATCAAAATTTCCAGAACGGAAGTGATCAAACCGAAAACGCACCGTGCGTTCACTTGCGGTATCTTGTCCATAATACACGTCGTTAATATTGCGTGCTGTCTGTGTTGCGTTGGTGCCACGATGGAACTCGTATTCGAAAATAACGCGTAATTTCGATTTTTCCATGGTTACAGAAACATCGCTAACTGTTTTTTTTTTTAATGTCATGCTTTATTATAAAATTATTTTGAATTTGAAATTCTAAATAGAATGAAAGATATTGATCTTCACACTAGCTGGTATCAAAAATAGGCAATTTCATAGGTAAAGACCTATTATTAAAAGACACTGGACTGGACTGGAAAGCAATGTACTAATGCCAGAGAAAGAAAATGAAACACAAGGCAGAGCTGATAGAAAACAAACATCTAGCAACATGACATGGTAGGGAATAAAAGGAAGCAAGAAAGGAAATGACCTATATGAGTTCGGAACTAAAAAGCGTACTATTTTGCTCCCTATAAAATAATAAAAGACAAGTGTTTTATCAACAGAAACAAACGTATAGAAACACAATATTATAGTACAGTGAAGGGCTATTTCGTAGTCACGATTATTTACTCATTATGTCGCGATGGATAGGCAAACAGTTGCGTTTGTGGGATTGTGTTATTGACTATTATATTTAGACACAGTTGACAGTGTACAAAAGGTTTGTTTTTACTTGAAGAAATTGTGGCATGACGCACGGTATCTTTGGCAATCTTAAAGTTCATTTTTAGTGTAGCTACTAGTTTTACATTCAGCGAAAGCTTATTTTTTCACCTCTCTATGAAGTTTCCGTCTCAGCATGAGGTTCCTTTAGAAGGGTGTTGGTGTCTCCCAAAACTGCTAAAGCCTCGAATATTACCGGGACTGGAAAAGGCATCATATAGTGTATTTAGTGTTGACCTGTTTTTGTAGCTACCCCACTTTTGTTGTCTGATTGGCAATTAGGTTTAACTGAGCAGTCTGATTGCTTAAGGCGATACCAAAATAAAATGGGGGCTTTTTCGTAACCATTTATTTCACTGTTATGTGTATGGATTTAATTTTTGGATATATAATAGGTTTATTGACTATTTGATTAATACTCTGACTGAAGGAAAACACAATTGGGTTAAATTTCCTCGATAGAATATAATTCCGAAACGACCTGTACTTTTTAATATTTCCCTAATCCTAAGTAATTTCATTGCAAAATTGCATTAAAAATGTGCGTATTAAGTAATTGAAAACTCTGGCTGAAAATATTTTTGATAGATAACTCAATTTGTTTTTAAACAATTTTTATTTGGTTTGGTTCCAGCGTATTATTGCGCTCTCTTTTTTTCGCACGTGGAAGTAATTGACTCTGTCTCTTTCTTATTACCGCTCTGTTAGCTTTTTACATATCGCCTTAAAGCATTACCTGCTTTGTTAGTTGCATCCATCTTATTAGCAGGCTTAACTATTACGTTGCTAAGAATTATCCATTATTTTATTCAAATTATCAAGTAGCTTGAATAAGTTATTTATTATCTGTATTTACTTATTGGTTAAGGAACATACGTTATTTAATAATTATATTGAAAGTTATGGTCAATAAACTAGTTAGAATAACCGCAAAGCTAGTAAATCTAGTTTAGTTTTATTACATGGAAATAAATTGAATATTTACGTGGTGAAATCGCTACGGATGCGGTGGCTGGTGGCGAAACTTTAGGAAAATAAAATATGTTCCTTCCGCAGAGCTATTTAGTTTACTAAGGTCGAGGTCTTACGTTTTATGGTTTTAGTGAAACCGAAACTAGGTCAAGACATAATTTGTGGGGCTGGGACGAATACATAGGGTGGTTGTATGTGATTCAAAATTAATTAATTAATTAGTTTTCGAACAGGCTTTCTGTAGACACCTGCAAGTCCTGCAACACCGTTTTGATTTATGTTGATAACCTCTTGGCAATGCTAGAATTTCTGACGTGTATGTTATTCAAATTCTAATCTTTTACGTTTCAAAATGCTATAGCTAGTAGCTTTGCACTTAAATTAAGTTAATTGCCTCGAAACATTGTTCTAAAATTGTCTTAGCTATTATTCCATAGAGATTGGGGCTTGTGGCTAAGTAATAACAGCCGCACGGGTCTGTCGATCAGGTTAAGCTACGCTTGCCGGGGTTGGTCTGTGGATGGGTGACCATCTTTTCGTACCGAGACTCCTCCGTGCCTCGGAAAGCACGTTAAGCCGTTGGTCCCGGCTGTCATTCGTGGATCTTTGGCAGTCGTTACGGGTCGTCAGAAGCCCGAAAGTCTGACAACCAGTCTTACCAAGGGTATCGTATTACCCAGTAACTGGGTTGTGGAGGTCAGATAGGCAGTCGCTCCATGTGAAATACTGGTATTCAGCTGCATCCGGTTAGACTGGAAGCCGACCCCAACATAGTTGGGAAAAGGCTAGGCAGATTGATTGGGTCGGTCGATCAGGTTAAGCTACGCTATTTGTGAATGGGCACATACCAGACCAATCTTACCAACCTTCGTTTCCTCTAACCCTAACCCTCACTCACCTTCCTAGTTACATCTCGAAATGTGTGCTCAATATGCCAATATACCGTGTACGTGTCCAGTTAGTGTGGCAAGTATGGCGTAATATTAGCATTGTAGTCAGGCCTTCTGGTTAACTAAATAACGGATTTATAAACGCTAAATTAATTTATTAATAGATTTGAAAGTTTTGTGTGAGAGTTATTTTTGGACTTTATTTAATTTTGGCTAATTATAACTTTTGAAGGCACTGCATTATACATAATGAATGCAGCAAATGTCAAGGCTGCGTTCTTATGATATCAGTTTACAATTCGTTGCATTTAAAAAGAAATAAGGCCTACTAACGTAGCAAGCGAAGGTTGATTGTGTTGAATTACACGCCTACCCATATGTTCCTAACCCTATGCATCGTTACGCTAACCAGTAATTCTATGGGCAATTTGTGCTTCACCGTGATAACTAGCTCCGACATACAAGTTTGTTAATTTTAAGGCTAAGGCATAAATCAACCTTTTTTTGGGCGCCCTTATTTCCTCCATAAGGCTCAACACACACTAACTCACCTCTTTGCAAGTAATCGAAGTAGACATAAGCCGCTGGTGCACAACGGGGTCAGACATGCGCAAGCGCAGGTTGCAAAAGCTTGCCGGATAAGCGGTTGCATTCACCGAACATAATTGTAAGTTAATATACAATTTACTATCATTGTGATGTTTCATGTTGTTAGGTAGGTATTTTTGGGATGAATTGAGAAACAACAAGCAAAATAAAATTATTATTTTACAGAAAGAAATAGGACACATTATTATGAATTTAGACACGATTGGTTTCCGGTGCTGTGTCCACTATGTAGAACACTAGTACGTATCATAAATTCATTTCATAACGTCCTAAAGTAGGAGCATGCCATGCGCATACGCAATCATTACTTTATTTAGCTTCTACGATCCTACTGCTGGGCATCTAGCCCATATCTTTTCCATGCCATCACCCCTGTATTCTGATACTAAGATTGACATGTGTTGTCAACCCATCTTACAACTGAGGGTTCTATACACCTACTTTGTTTTTGGAATGATTTTATTTTAGAGAAGATTAGTTTTACTTACGTCATTGGTTATTATCATCGATATACAAAAAAAAAAAATGGTTGTAATAGTAGTACAGTCACGAACCGGGATTGTTGAGCCACTTGCTTATCATCTTAACTTGGTTGTGCTTGTGTTACACGAATGCTGCCCGTGAAATTTGACATGTGACATTTCAATAACGAAAAACGGGCGGCATTCGTGTAACACAACCAAGCTAAGATGCTAGTGCTAGAGCTAGTGGCTCAATAATTCCGGTTCGTGACTGTACGTATATCAGCATTATAGGAGCTCTGATGTTTTATTTAGATAAGGAACCGCCCTATTATAATCAGGAAAAAGGGCTGGACGACGTGACCTGTCAATACATTGTATTATATTGCGATTTGTTTCACCCAGTTACAAACTGTATGTCTTGGTTAAACGATCGCACGTGCAAAATTTAAACGTGCTGCATGTTTTTCCTCACACTTGATAACAATATTTTTGCTGATAGAATCGGGTTCTTTTTTTTTATTTGTAATGGGTTTGCTCTTGACTCTAGTCTAGGTCAGAGGTGACAGAGACAGAGTCGACGATAGAGTGAGCTTACCCAGAAGAAGCCAGTATGCGTTCGGAAACACAGACTCAGGTAGTGAGTTCCACTCCTTTGCTAAGCGCATTATAAAAGACATTTGGAAGCGCTTAGTGCGAATTGGTGGAATAGCAATCAGGTAGGGATGGTAACTGGCAGTGCGTCTAGATGTCCGATGGTAGAAGGGGGCCGGTGGAATGAGGTCGTGGAGTTCTCGGGCACACTCTCCGAAGTACAATCTGTAGAAGACCGACAAGCAGGCAACCTTGCGGCGATGAGCTAAGCTATGAAGCTTGGCATCCACCAGTTTTACGTCGCCAATTAGCCTCTTAGCTCTGCGTTCCACCGAGTCAAGCGCGGTTCCTCACTAATATCATAAGACTGGAGATGGTCTTCCCCGAACTACCGACTATACGAATCATCATCATCTGCTGGATATAGCCAGCAGAGAATTTCTTTAGACTGATGGTGATCCTCTCCAATCGCTCGCCATTTTTCTAGATCATCGTGTACTCACTCTCATCCAGCTGCATATAACTATCAAGAATAATATAGCTTAGGTTTTGGTAAAAAGCTCTTAAGTTCCTTAAAACAAAAATTTGTAGAGCCTTCAGAACATTAAATCCTATTCGTATTCGTTTATTGCATTCCATAGTGTTTCTTAGATGTTACATAAAGCTTATAGTGAGTACAATTATGGACCCTAATAGGGCACAGCACACTAACTTATAATTAAAATTAATTTTAAAAATGAATCAGTTTGCCTAGCCTTTTCCCAACTATGTTGGGGTTGGCTTCCAGTCTAACCAGATGCAGCTGAATACCAGTATTTTACATGGAGCGACTGCCTATCTGACCTCCACAACCCAGTTACTGGGTAACACGGTACCCCTTGGTAAGACTGGTTATCAGACTTGGGCTTCTGACGACCCGTAATGACTGTCAAAGATCCAAGAATGACAGCCGGGACCAAAGAGCCTTCAGAAATTTGTTTAAAATGCGTTTGAATTGTACGGCCTACACCGCGGTGATTCCTAGCTAAACGACGAAGGTTATGAAATACTTCTTAGAATCTTCATTTCCGAAGTAAACAGGCGAATCTGCAATACGAATCTGTCTTAAAAATTAAAGATGATCATCATTTTTGTTTGATAATTCATTGACTTTATGTGCGTCTATTTGTTTTAATTTAGAAGTATTTGGTTTTGGTACATCCCCGTATCGAGGTTTCTCTCAGTCCTATAATTTGGTTTCGATTATTTCCGGTTTTCAGGTCACTAATTGAATTTATTTCTTGTTATATTAGTAAAGCATCATCTGCTTATGAAATCTTATCTTCTTCGTCACTTTTAGCTTTGACCAGCAAGCTAATTCTCGTATTTAAAAACGTTTAAAATCTAGTCGCACCTGTGGTCGCACATAAAAATACGGCAATCGGCCTTCGAAACTCAGCCACATTTAGTAGCTTCGCGCATATCTTTCGTAGTGCCAGGTACTATTGCATAAAACTGGTCAGGAAGTGGGGCATAGTGATGTAGCTCCAGAGCCACATTTTGGCCCTCATAAATATTATATTGCTTAACCTAAACCATTTCAGAACAAAGCACAACAACCTTTTACCTTGACTTTCTTGCAGACAATAAGGTCGTGTCAAACTTGACATATTCACTTCGCATTTCTTTGTGAAGTTAAACAATAACTTGAAAGTTCATCGTATCCAGATGTAAGCTTAAAGGTCATTTGGCACGTCCTTAGTGTATTTTCAATAAGTAAGTGAACTGGTTAGTTGTTCATTACTATGTGTACTCTGTTTTTGCTCAGCGACCATAAAATTTTGTGTTGATGAGACTGCATCTATTGTACTCACATATTTTAGGAACAGGCTCGATAGAGCTATAAATGTGTACTAGGGTGCTTAAATTCTCTGGATGATTTCATCAGAAAGCAGTACATGCGATAAGCATTATTAACAATTTTATTAACATGTGTGTCTAAGTGCAGTTTATTGTCAAGTAATATTCCCAGGTCGCGGATCAAACTCTCCCTTGCCAGAGTTTCACTATTTATTGCATAGGGATATTTAAATATATTTTTATTTTCAGAGAAGCTAATACAACATTTAGAAATACTGAGTTGGAGTTTGTTTTTAGTACAATAATCTGCAAGACGATTGGGTTCTTGTTGAAGCAGTTGACAATCAAGCATAGTTTTGATGGGTCTAAATACTTTAAATTCATCTGCGTAAAGTAAGAATTGGGAATTGAGAACGCACATGCCAATAACATTGATAAATAAAATAAATAACAAAGGGCCCAGTATCGAGCCTTGAGGCACCCCTGATGTACAGTTATGGATTTGGAATGGAAACCATTAACTACCACTTTTTGCGTTCTATTTGTAACATAGGAAGTAAACCAACGGAAAATATCCCCACGAATGCCGTTAAATGCTGTTTTGCCCAAAAGTAATTTATGATCGACCTTGTCAAAGGTTTTACAGAAATCAGTATACTATTTATACTGAGTCCACCTGTACACGTGTCTCTAAATTATTGAATAAATAATCAGTTTATTGAATCAAATTAGTAGTTGTAGATCTTGTTTTGACGAACCCATGTCGTTGCTTAATAATCTGATCATGAATAATTGTTATATCATAACAGATAATAATTATCTGTTATGATTTAACTTAAGTGGATATAGGACGGACATCTCGATGTTTTGACATTATACCATTGTAACCGTGCAAAGCACAGGCAGGTCGCTAGTTTATAAATATTAAACTACACGCACAGACTGCCCAATTAACCACCCACCTGTACTGCCGCCGTAAGGAAAAAGAAAGAAAGAATTATTAGGTTTTCGTTAAGTTAATGCTAATATAAAAATACTGGTAGATGCGTCTTTTATTAACCAACTTCAAAAAAAGAGGTTCTCTATTCGACCCGTATGTACGTTTGTATGTCCACGATTTGCTCAAAAACTAATGAACCAAGTTTAATTATGGACAAATGTAAGTTTGTACGCACAATATTGAGAGATTTACCATGTTATTTTAAGACCATAGACTTCTTATAGGTTTTCATGTAATCTATAGCTATATAATTATATTCTGTATTTTTTTTCAAAATTTTAAGCTCAGTAGTTTTGGAGATATAGTATTTTCTGCATTTTCTTTTTAAATTAAAAGAAATAACAAAACAAACGATGAGGGCGCCACTGTGCGCTCGGTAGCCTCTTAAGCACCTTCTGGCCCACTAATTGTGAATGGATCAAAATCATATTTGAAATTTCTGTATAAATATTTCAGTCATCGAACCGTTTTTGGAATTTTGTCGTTATTTGACATTGTTGCCTCCCGTACTAACCCAGCAAGATCTACATTGTGTTCATCTGTATTAATCAAATAATTTTATTTGTTTGTAACTATTGTTTTTTCTCATGCACACTTGTTTTGTTAGCTCACTTTAGATATTGGCAGAATGGTCGACATCGGCTTTTCTTGCCATTTATTAAAAACTAGCTGACTCGTCAAACGTTGTCCTGTCAAAATTTCAATAATTCATACAAAATTCCCATAGAAAATGTACTTTCAGTTTTCCAGAATTTTTAAATTTTCCCGACAAGTTTTAAAACATTTCTTTCATACAAACCTTGTCCTGACAATTACAAACACAACAAAAAGAATTAGCCAAATAGGTGCAACGGTTCTGAAGTGATGCGCGTACATATTATATGTATATTCGGCAATTGATTTTTATTTATATAGATAGATATAATAGAATAGCATATACGAGTAAAACATACAAACTGTTCCTGTTTTTTTCTGTCATAGTGTATTATTGTTTAATTTGATTTTGTAGTGTTCGTTTACTGTTTGTGACTCTAAAAAATGCCACTCGATGCAACTGGTGCAGCTAACGCAGTGGCTTTAGCTGACGTCGCAACGCTCGTACACTCTGTGTACCTCGAATCACGGTACGGGATGCCATCAAACGATTTCGGGAGACTGGTTCATACACCCGGAGGCCAGGTCAAGGCCGACATCGATGCACTTCAACACGAAATGACCTCTTCGTTGTCTACAACGTGTTGAGAAATCGCTTCTGCGCCGCTACTGAAGCTCGTACGCGGCTTTTTGAGGCGAGAAATGTCAGTATGAGAAGAAGACTGGCAGAAATAAATCTGAGTGCTTTTCGTTCAGCTCGCGCCCCACAATTTGACAAAAAATATGAAATAGTGGATAGGCGGGTGAATATTCAGCGTTTTAACCGCCGTCATTACCTTCCGCCAAAAGTTGATGAAGGAGAATATCGTTAATGAAATATTTCATCAATTCCCAGAATCTGCTTAAGGACCAGAATCAGGAATTGCTGAAATATTTCATTAAATATATTCTCTTTCATCAACTTTTGGCGGAAGGTAATGACGGCGGTTAAAACGCTCGAATATTCACCCAGGCCATAGTTACCGTAAACAAACAGGGTGACGAAAGATATAAGTGGGCGGTTTATTGTGCCTGTGAGTGTATCTATGTTGAATGTTCTAATAACTTTTTATTGTTTCAGGCGCACCAGAGCACCAGTAAATAAAAATCAGTGTAAGTACACATACGATGTTATTTCATATAGTTTAGTTACAGCATACAGACGTAACTTCTGTTACACTTATAACTTAAATGCACAAAACGTTTGCTACTTGACTGACAGCTCGGAACTATTGAATATACTGGGTGACTTTTTTTACCGTCTTCAAAAAAATAGGTGAACGGAGTAGAAGCCTATGATATACCTAGTTTTTTTTTAATAATAATAATAATATCGAAATTCAAATCATACGCACTACGCACCCTGCGCAGTGCGTATGATTTGAATTTCGATATTTTTTCAAATTTTCTGTTTTTATTGTTCTTGTTTACCTACTTCAAATGTGTAGTGTTTGTAATAGAGCAATTTCTGTCTAAGCTATAGAAATGAAAAAAATACTAGGTAAGCCATAGGCTTCTACTCCGTTCACCTATCGTACCCTATTTTTATCAAGACGGTAAAAAAAAATCATCCAGTATTTACGTTTTGCATGTATTATTTTTTCAAAGAATACCGAGAATATGTGATTTACGTCCATGGCTAACTGTCATCTGGAAGTGTTTAAATCCTCGTAAGACAGTATTAACAACTTTACATAGCATCATGGTTATGATAATATTCTCGTGGCAAAGCTGTAGTCAAAACTTTCACGTTTCGCTAGTTACAGGTACAGACGCCAGCACATCAACCTACTACAACATGTCAAATTTCTTTAATAGATTTTCAATTTTAGCGCTAAAGCATTAGGTTCAAGGTTGATTGGGATTTGACAGTTTCGGGTAGCTTGACGTAAGAATAAACTTATTTCGCTAAGATTACATTCAAGTGGATTGAATTCCTAGACCTCACACTAGGACTCCCTGTGTTGTGAGATCCAGGCTCCTTCGTTCCATTAACAATTTTATGTAAAAAGGTACATTTTTTGAAACTTAGAATTAAAATAGGTCTAGTAAGTGTATGCATGCATGGTGCATTGATTTGTGTCAGTTGTATTGGTGTTGTGAGAGTTTGTGTGTTATTATGCTAGTGAGTGCACGTGTATTTGTGAATTGTCCATTTGTGTACTTTAAATACTGTACTTTATACATATGCTAATAAACTTTCTGTCATGACGTAGTTCAGTCTAAGAAGCCAGTTTGTTACCGTCACTCTGCAGTTTTCTGAAGTAAAATAAATAAAGAGTTAATTACTAATAACAATAACAAAACCAAGGTCAGCAAGACGACCAGTCGCCACAAGCAGCACCCGTTCACGAGCATAACGCAAAGATCAGCCATTACCCCCCTCGCCATAAGTCAACCAGTCACCACAAGCAAGAACACAACTTACACTGCTCAACCGGGATCGAATAGGACCTGTAACTTAGTAAACCACTAGGACAACGAGACACAGACTAGCTTTTGGTTCAGCCGTAATATCTCTCTGCTGTTCAAAGGCCTCCAAGGCGTGGGACTTGGGGTCCCACCAGGAAATATGATATTTTCTTGTGCCACCTCGAGCCAGCCTTCATGGTATCGTCGGCACATCTTTCAGACTAACGTTAATAAATAATATATCAAATTATGGTTTCAAAACCAGTTTTATAGTTTGTTAGTCATAAAAATTCTTATTTGCAAAAACCCATCCCACGGTCATAGTATAATATTTACGACAGCAGGCAAATAGCTTAATTAATAACAATTAACCAAGTTTTTAAAGTAATTTAACTTATATTTCTCATACTTTAACAGCATCCCATGAAAAAATCCAGTTATCTACTCAATTAATTTTCTGCTCGGCTATTTGAAAAAAGAAATCGCGTTATAGTTGGGCAATATCTGATGAAATATGATATTTGCGTCAAGATCTTTATCTTTATGATCCCAAAAAATCTGCAAAATCGTTCATATCTATGTAGAATCTTCCATGTGCTACATAGGGTTATTATGTAATAGTGGACTGTGTCAAGAAAATGACCCGTAAGTTGCGTTTGCGCACCGCAAACGACGCGCTTTCGTTCCGCTTCTTTAGGGTTGGGACGTTCTATAAACAATATCGATAAAATCGAACTGATTTCTGTAAGTTAAAAATACTGAAAATAATGTGACAATAATCTGTAAAATAAATACGTAGGAGGAGGAGGAGGAGCTCGTGGCTAAATAATAACAGCCGTAAGGGTCGATCCATCAGGTTAAGCTACGCTTGCCGGGGTTGGTCCGTAGATGGGTGACCATCTGTACATACCGAGGCTCCTCCGTGCCTCGGAAAGCACGTTAAGCCGTTGGTCCCGGCTGTCATTCGTAGATCTTTGGCAGTTGTTACGGGTCGTCAGAAGCCCGAAAGTCTGACAACCAGTCTTACCAAGGGGTATCGTATTACCCAATAACTGGGTTGTGGAGGCCAGATAGGCAGTCGCTCCATGTAAATTACTGGTATTCAGCTGCATCCGGTTAGACTGGAAGCCGACCCCAACATAGTTGGGAAAAGGCTAGGCAGATTTTAATCTGTAAAATAAATAAATCTCTTATACTTACACTAATTGCAATTAATGCAAATCTGTAATTACTAAGTTCTCCTTCACCGAGATACTGACGCGGCGAGTTCGCGAGCTATCTCGTAATTATTGGTTCCGTTTGAGTCCAAAACGAATCCGATAGTCCTAAAACAAGAACAATGTGTCTTACGAAAGTTAATAGATACAAGTACAATACATGCGATTACTGCTCTTGAACGTTACAGAAGCTTGCATCGTGTAGACAGAGCTTTACTTATAAGTTTATATACGTTTCTGTAATACCTACTTTTGTCAAAGTTTATTTTTTACTACATGTTTGACATATCTCGCGTCCCTAGTTTCCCGGACCTTTGGAAGGCGCATGAAGTGCCGAAGCCAACTCGCAGAGGCCCCTTAGACAATTTTAAATGATGAGGAGGCAATTATTATTATTATTATTACTATGCATCATGTATCAAAAATATGTGATCATATTCATGAGTGTGGTACAGACCATAAAACTGAACAACTTTCTCCATGGGACCATCATCGTAATCGCGAAAAAATAATCAGCTGTCCCATACAAAACTTCAATACTTACTCGACCCAAATGTTAAATATGATCACACATTCCTAATACACGCTGTAGAAAGAGAATCTCCCATGCCACAAAAGGTTGTGTAATGCAGGACTGGGTTAAAGCTCGCAACTTTTCTTCCGCACCCATAGGGATGGTACATTTTATTGATAATATCGATGAACTCGAGAAAGTATGTAAAAATCTATAAACAAAATAAAGTATTCCGTTTTTTAGTTAAATGTGTCATACGTCATGCATTATGTTGGACACTGTTTCATTGTGTACAAGAAAACAACCTGCGTCCGTGCAGTACAATTATAGACGGATTTTAGTTCCGCTTCTTCTGTAGTCTGTAGGGATGGGAAACTAACATTGAACGTCAGTCGTAATGGAGATGTAGTTGAAAAACGACGAGCATAATGTTTTTGCCTATTTTTACTACATTATCTTTACCCATCACGTGAAACGCTTAATACGATAATAAAATTTAAATTATTCTGATTTATCCGTATCTGCATAGATAAGATAGGTTTGCTACTCGTAATTGAATAGGTTTACACTTTTAAAATCACGTACTAGAAGCATACAATACATATTTGGTTTCTTTATTCTTAAAAATCAATCGATAATTAAGTGAAGACTTGCTTTTGGGTGTTTTATTTTGTATGATTATTTTACACGTTACTTTAAATTATAGATCCGTTTGAGAATCAGATCGCGATGAGGATATAGATATCTGAAGCATGCAGAGATTAAGATAATGTTATCAGTAGGGTATTATTTGATAATTGTTTTGCTTACTCTTTAGCCTTAATAAACACGACTAAGTTCTGAATATTTTAAATCTATGCAAAGTCTAGGTCTTTTGATCCATTAATTATTTTAGCTGTTTTTAAGATACAACAGCAAACCAATTGAAACAACTGTTTAAGGATTTCTTCGCATTTGTGTATTTTTTCCTAGTCACTAAGTACACACATCAAAAGTGGCTATCCCAGTACGTTTTAGAGTATCGCCGCAATTGAGAATTATGGACTGGCATCATTTTTGCTTTTTTTGCCATTTAAGGAGGAAGCGTCGGTAGCCCGCGAAATTATTTTTTTTACGTTTTTTGCAAATTGCAAAAGTATTTTTATTTGCTTTAATTGTAGGTGTAACAAATGTTTTATTCATAGGGTAACATGTTATTATAACATGAAAATAATGGTTTTTTTTTGTCTGCGTAAAGTTGGTATATAAATAATTATAGAAAACTTTAGTTCAAATGAGTATAAATTGTTTTCCTCCTATGTTGCAATAAGCATAATTCAAGTAATTAGTATTTAATTACAAAATAATAAAATGCCACACTAATAGCTTATTTATATTGATTATTAGTATTTATACATGTTTATACGTGTAATTGATATATGAACGACACGGGCTTGTGGTTAAATAATAACAGCCACACGGGTCGATCGATCAGGTTGAGCAACGCTTGTTGCGGTTGGGCCGTAGATGGGGGACTATCTTTACATACCAAGACCCCTCCGTGCCTCGGCAAGCACGTTAAGCTGTTAGTCCCGGCTGTCATTCGTTAATCTTTGACAGTTGATACACGTAATCAGAAGCCTGAAAGTCTGAAAACCCGTCTTACTAAGGGGTATCGTATTACCCAGTTTGTGGGTTGTGGAGGTCAGATAGACAGTCGCTCCATGTAAAATAGTGGTATTTAGCTGCATCTGGTTAGACTGGAAGCAGACCCCAACATAGTGGCAAAAAGGCTAGGCATGATATATGAACGGCTTTAGATAATGAATTTGGGTAATAAAAATGCGCAGAAGCATCAACAGCATCTTCATGCACCAATTGTTATTGGCAGTTTCGCACGCTGAAATAATCTTTTAGCTTGTTACTGTATGTAATCGGCATTATGAACTCCTGCAGCGAAGGCGTATCCTTGCCTAAGCAGTTATAAAACTTTCTGGATAGCAGGATTTTAGCTGTCAATTTTTAGTCTTGTTAAAAAAAAGCGGCCAGATCTGAGTTGGACTCGTACACGAAGAGTTGTACCACCGTACAATATTTGAAACTACATTTTTTATTTAGTTGTTATAGCGGCATGGCATAAATTTCAGGTGTCTACCTATTACGGTTCAAAAGATAGAACCCTGTGACAGACGACGAACGGACAGCGGAACCCTAAAAATTGACATACTTAAATAATCGCTCGCAAAAATAAAAGCTATCGATAGTGCACATTCCCATCACTAGCGATTCTCAGAGTTATGAAATGTCGTTTGAATGGCTTTTGCTTTCTTCAGCTGACTGTGTTATATTATTGTTATTCAATACATTACACGTGTTTTAGCTGTACACACACATGACACAGCACAGGCACACGTGCTTGTAAGTAATGTGTTCTGTGCATAGAATGTTAGAGAAATATTTTCTGAGAAATTGATATTTCCTAAACTTTACTTTACTTGTACTTTGACGATTAAATTTTGTATGTAATCTGAAAGCGACACCCGTGACTGAAAAGTTGTGTGGAAATCGGTTGTCATGGATGGGCATGTGATGCGGAGGAATGAGGAAATTATCGTCAGGAAAGTTTTGAGTATGAATGTGGATGGCTATACGAGTAGGGGAAGACCAAAGAAACGATGGATGGACTGAAAGATGATACGGCTAGAAAGGGAGTGACTACCGAGATGACGAATAATAGAGTAGTATGGAAGAAAACTAAATATTGCGCCGACCGCAAATAAATTGGGACAAGGGCAGGAGAATGATGATGTAGCGTTGTACAACTTCTCAAAATAGGTAAATAGTCAAATGACTAACTATTTCATAATTAGTAAGGAGCTGAGTTAGTGACATCTCTAAAAACATGGAACAACACTATAAGTGACTCGTCCATTTCTATCGTTGAATGCCTTGCTAGAAGCAGTTATTTCCTGACTCTCAGGATTCTTTGTACCCCAACCTAGGGGCCCTACGTCCTGGCTGAGGGCTGGACCTCGTTCTAACTACAAGCAGTCCTAGACTGTGTGCTGCACGCGTACCGAGGACCGCTTGCTGTGCCTGCTGCCACCTCCTCCAGCCAAGGACGGTACCATTCTACCTATCCTAGTGTGAGAGTGCTCAATCAGTAACAGTGACTAACCACGACACGACCTAGCCGTGATATTTCTATCAATATAACTAGTAGTTCTGCGAACAGTAGATCTCGCGAGCACAAACTTTTTAGCAACAATTAATATATCACTAAAGTTATTTCAAACGGGATATTTCCCATGTTTTTTTTTTACCAGATCTTCACTAAATTTGTATGTGACCAACTTAAAGTTACTATCTTTCAAATAAAAAAAGAACCATCGAAATCGGATATTATAACGTGGAGATATACAGTTGCCTCCTTTTTGCCCCTTTATGGAGGAGTTACCTCTCCAATCAAAAATCCCCGACGACAAAAAATAAGTTCTAAAACCTGTAAACTAAGTTTCATCCAGTTCGGTCGTAAAATACGACCTGTAGAGGAGCAGTAACAAACTGACAGACGAAAGCAAATTTTGTCAGATTTGAAGCTTGAAGTTTCGCTCGCTCGGTCAGTTATATGTATTAACCTATCCTGCTAGCTTCAATAATCTCTCTGCACTACTTAATTGTTAACGGCCTGCGCAGACTACCTGCGCAGGCCTACGTTACAGTAGTGAAAATATCATATAATTGAATTCTCTTTGTTGTGTACACCATATAAATTACAGATATTAAATGTAGGAAGGAAAATTGACTAGTTCTTTGAAATATTGATGGATTTATGGAGTAAGTAATGGCCACCATCAAGATAGGTCGAACAAAGAAAGCTGTGTATCGGGCTACTGGCTACACTTCATCCGAAACAGCTGGAAATAGTTTTTCTTCTGCCTTTGAGACACTCTTTACTGAACATTCAAGGTAGCCAGGAAGTAGCAGCAGCTAGAATCGAAACTGATAATATGCTCCAATATACTAGGTGACTTTTTTTACCGTCTTGAAAAAAATAGGGTATAATAGGTGAACGGAGTAGAAGCCTATGGTATACCTAGTTTTTTTTTAATATCGATATTTTTTAACGATCTACGCATAAAGTTTTATCAAAATGTCTGTTTTTATTGTTCTAGTTTACTTCATGTTTATTGATGGAGCAATTTCTGTCTAAACTATTGAAAATACAAAAAAAACTAGGTATGCTATAGCACAGATTAACAGCTCCCGCACTCCGCAAAATCATTTAAATAAAAAGCGACTCTTGCTACGACACAATAAAGTGCAATTCAGGTCGCACAACGCTTATTACCTACAAGTTGTCTCTCTTTCTATCGCGTAAATCTTATTCCTTCTAACCACGTTAGGGCAGTTAGGTTTGCTGCCGGCCTGCGGACGGTACTTTATTTTTTTAGTCTCCAATATTTATTAATACATTAGTTGCGGCAGACGCACATGCGCGTTTACGGACGTTCACCAGGTGCTTGACGGCGCGTATGCGCGTCCATACAATTTACATAACTTTCTTAGAGTGCGGCGCGCCGCACCTGTGCGTTGGTAGTAGAATCATCATCACTACATCATCATCGGCAGCCTTATTCCACCCACTGCGGTAATCGGCCTCCTCCCTTTTGAGCCATGCTTCCCTGGTCTATGCGAGTCTCATCCAGGTCTTCCACACGATCTTCTATAGATCGTCGACCCACCTAGCTATTGGTCTGCCAATTTATTATTGGCAGTAGAATATTTCCACGGAAAATATCCCAGACTATCACGCATGTGATGTGACGTTTATCCTATTGCGTATTTCATACAGATAACAGCTGGACATTGTACTCAGATATTGAACCAATCAGCTCCGATAAATAGGACGAGCTAAAGGGTACATACATATAACAACTAATACACATTACACATTTACTAAGGCCTCATTTACGGAGACGTGGGGCGGCGCGGCTCGCACTAGAGTCAAACATATGTCGTGGCATGAGAGCGAGAGAGACGCAAGACGCCACGCCGCACGCGACGCGCGACGCCACGCCTCACCGTAAACGAGGCCTAAGTCTACTACCTAATGATAGTTTTATTTGGAAATGACTTGTAATGCGAAAAGAAACATCTTGTTAGCTTATTTTAGGAGGCGATAAAAATCGAAATATATTACTTACATTTTATTTAGATCAATAGGTTAGTGGTTCATGGCTTTTGAATTTATTTTCATGCGCAGAAGATGGACAATTTGTCTGCTACTATAGAAAGTAAGGAAATCTCTGCAATAACGCATGTGGAGGACAAATAGACTCAACAAAGAATGGGAGAAATAGAGCGGTAATTTTTGTCCGGGCGGACAAATACACCATCGTCTGTTCAGCGCTTTATTAACTGGCTGTATGTACTGCAACGTCTGGAACCCAAGCTATTCAAAAATCCTCCGAAAATGACTCATGAGTCATCTTGACACAAAGAGGCACTGCGCTGGGTTCAAAAAATAAAGCAATTATTTTTAATTCTTGCCGTAAAATAAAACGTCAAAATGCGATGAGGCTGACCCAGGACCGGTCCTCATGATGTAACGGTCCACGGCTCGGGCAAAGAACGAGTTAGAGGCGCAAATACAGAGTGTTAGGTTAAACGTGGGATTTACTTCAAGGACTCATGAAAATTAACAACTTTTACTAAGGGACCAACCGTGAAGTCACGAACTTAAATGAGCTGCTCTATATGTAGATTTCAATGAACTCGGTGTATCGCAATCCACTGCTAGACACAGGACTCGACACCCTGTTCTCTGCCTTCCACGTACAGTCTGTCACAGCCACCTTTTTAAGGTATTCGGTCCATCTATTTGGGGGGCGTCCCACACTACGCTTGCCAATGTTCGCTTATCTCGACAAAATGTAGAGAACAGCATAGTTGTTTCAGATTTGGTCCCAGTGCAATTTAACCCAACACACTGTATACAGCGGACAGTTTGTAAACCATGCCCGAGAACTGACAGCCAAAAAAAAAACCCCAAAACGAACGAAAACTACATTAAAGTAACCCAATACCTGGCAAAAAGGTTACTAATGCCAACGACCTCGGAGGCTCAGCTACCAAAGTTCCGTACACTAATGGAATCAGACAATGGACGTCAGGTGCGGTCCGTGACTGCGGTAATGACGTGTGGTAATGATGAATGGTTACCATAGGTCACAATTTAACCGACTAAAAAAAGGAGGTGGTTCTCAATTCGACGAAAAATCATAGAAAATAGTTCAATCCTTATAGATTATAGGAAAATTTATAAGAAGTCTATGGTCTTAAAACAACATGGTAAATCTCTTAATATTGTGCGTACAAACTTACATTTTCAGTTGAAATGTATGGAAAACATGTTTTTCAACTATCGTACAATGTTAAGTTTGTTCTCGGGATACATCCGAACTACGGAACCCTTCATTTGCTTAGTCCGACACACACTTGGCCGGTTTTTTTATTGTATGTATGACCACGCCTATCTTTTTATAGAGTTGACCGATTTGAAAGATTTTTGTTTTCGGGAGGGTATTCCTCGAAGTTGGTCCCATGTAAAATGTATTAACTTTGCTAGGGTAGTTTTTGAGTTAGCTTCAATAATACATATTTTTTCCACTTTTTATGTGGATGATGTTCTAATTTATAAAGTGAAAAAAAAAACCAAACACTACAAAGTGAAAAATAATTTTAAATTCTGGCAAAAAACGAAAACACGAACCAAAGACACCGACTTCCGAATTCAAAGTTATTTTTCACTTTGTAGTGTTTTTTTTGGAAGTCGGTTGTTTTTTTTTTTGTAAATAGTTAAGTTATGTTGCTGGCATTTTTGTTGTTTCATTTTTGTTGTTTCATTTTTGTTGTTTCATTTTTGTTGTTTCATTTTTGTTGTTTCATTTTTGTTGTTTCATTTTTGTTGTTTCATTTTTGTTGCTTCATTTATGTTGCTTCATTTTTGTTGTTTCATTTTTGTTGTTTCATTTTTGTTGTTTCATTTTTGTTGTTTCATTTTTGTTGTTTCATTTTTGTTGCTTCATTTATGTTGCTTCATTTTTGTTGTTTCATTTTTGTTGTTTCATTTTTGTTGTTTCATTTTTGTTGTTTCATTTTTGTTGTTTCATTTTTGTTGTTTCATTTTTGTTGCTTCATTTATGTTGCTTCATTTTTGTTGTTTCATTTTTGTTGTTTCATTTTTGTTGTTTCATTTTTGTTGTTTCATTTTTGTTGCTTCATTTTTGTTGTTTCATTTTTGTTGCTTCATTTATGTTGCTTCATTTTTGTTGTTTCATTTTTGTTGTTTCATTTTTGTTGTTTCATTTTTGTTGCTTCATTTTTGTTGTTTCATTTTTGTTGCTTCATTTTTGTTGTTTCATTTTTGTTGCTTCATTTATGTTGCTTCATTTTTGTTGTTTCATTTTTGTTGTTTCATTTTTGTTGCTTCATTTATGTTGCTTCATTTTTGTTGTTTCATTTTTGTTGTTTCATTTTTGTTGTTTCATTTTTGTTGCTTCATTTATGTTGCTTCATTTTTGTTGTTTCATTTTTGTTGTTTCATTTTTGTTGTTTCATTTTTGTTGTTTCATTTTTGTTGCTTCATTTTTGTTGTTTCATTTTTGTTGTTTCATTTTTGTTGCTTCATTTTTGTTGTTTCATTTTTGTTGTTTCATTTTTGTTGCTTCATTTATGTTGCTTCATTTTTGTTGTTTCATTTTTGTTGTTTCATTTTTGTTGTTTCATTTTTGTTGCTTCATTTATGTTGCTTCATTTTTGTTGTTTCATTTTTGTTGTTTCATTTTTGTTGTTTCATTTTTGTTGTTTCATTTTTGTTGCTTCATTTTTGTTGTTTCATTTTTGTTGTTTCATTTTTGTTGTTTCATTTTTGTTGTTTCATTTTTGTTGCTGGCAGTTTTGGCCTTGGCAGTTTTTAGTTTGAGACTATGTGTCAAGAGTAGGGACGGGAAGCAGAGGATAGAATACTGTAGCGTATATGACAGGCCAGTTGGCGTGGTTAGTTAAGATACCACCTATCATGTCGCAGGTTGTGGTTTCGATTCCCATCCAGGACAAACATTTGTGTGCATGAACATGTCTGTTTGTCCTGACTCTGCGTGTAATTATCTATATAAGTATGTATTTAATTTACAAAAAAAGTAGTGTATGTAGTATATCAGTTATTTGGTTTCCATAGTACAAACTCTGCTTAGTTTGGGATCAGATGACCGTGTGTGAACTATGTCCTAGGATATATTATCCTAAACTGTGAAGGCTTATATCTAAAAGTAGACAGTTTACTAATTAGGCTGTAGGTATGGTTCCATCTGCATCAGGTTAGACTGGAAGCTAACCCGAACCTAGTTGGCAAAAGGCTAGGCAGATGATGATGTTTCCACTATGAGGCTAAGGCCCTCTCTTTGGGAGATTGACTATTTAGATAATTTTTGAAACTGTGACGAGCTTAGCCACCGTTTTAATTGAGAGTCAACGAATGGAGTCCATTAGATTAATTTAATTAAAACCAAGATTGGGGGAAAAATTCAATTCAATTCAATTTATTTATTGCTGAACATTTGTACCATACAAATACATTTAAAGATTTCGAGTAAAACCGCAGTACATATGTCCTACCAATTACTACTTAAGGCATGCAAAATAATTATTAGGAAAAATTAAAATGTAATACAATTAAAAATCATTTAAAAGATCGATAATGTCACAGAAGAAATCTAAATTAAATTAACAATTTCATTATATACGTATAATAATAGCAGTTGACAAAAATGAATCGTGTCATAAAATTTATTTGCAGTCATTTACATCTAATGTCAGCGAAATTAATCAGATGTCAAATAAACACGATATCAGAATATTATTTTGGTCAAAACACAGTAATTATGTATAACAAATCTTTTACTATCTTATTGGTACAAGGTCAAATTAACAGTGTAGTAGATAAAGAAAGACTTATCCACATTGACAGGCCAGATGGCGTGGTTGGTTAAGATACCACCTATCATGCCGCAGGTCGTGGGTTCGATTCCCATCCAGGACAAACATTTTGTGTGCATGAACATGTCTGTTTGTCCTGAGTCTGGGTGTAATTATCTATATAAGTATGTATTTACGTTAAAAAAAGTAGTGTATGTAGTTTATCAGTTATCTGGTTTCCATAGTCTCTGCTTAGTTTGGGATCAGATGACCGTGTGTGAAATGTCCCAGGATATTATTATTATTATTATTTAAGTTCGGAAGCCCGGAATGTTTATGGTGATCATGCGTGTGAGTTATTCTGATCGACCATTTAATGATAGGAAGGTTACAGCTTTACCAACAAGCACTTTGGTAATGACAAACATAACTTGAGGTAACGAGAATTAAATCTGATAATGATGATGTTTATAGTTTGTGAAACCATATTCAGATTCCTTAATTTGAATAGTAATAAAACGTGTCATAATTATATGGAAGCTAATTCGAGTTGGCTTAATGATAAAGGCCACTGTGAATTGAATAAAAAAAAACTGGCCAAGTGCGTGTCGGACCACTCACAATGAAGGGTTCCGTAGTTGGGATGAATTTATCCCAAGAACAAACTTAACATTTTAGTTGAAAACATGTTCTCCCATACATTCCCAACTACAAATGTCCATAGTTAAACGAAAAGGATCCAACCCACATTACACCTAATGTGGGTTGGATCCTTTTCGTTTAACTATGGAGAAATGTAAGTTTGTACACACAATATTGAGAGATTTCCCATGTTATTTTAAGACCATAGACTTCTTGTAGGTTTTCCTGTAATCTATACCTATTTTCAGTATTTTTTTCAAAATTTTAAGCTCAGTAGTTTCGGAGATAAAGAAGCTTTATAAGCTAGGAGCTTTATAAAGTCAAAATCACAAGCAAATGATAGATCGAATTGTATGTAGGTACTTACATGTATCTACTAGACTGACATTCATATTTAGCGTCTTTTTGTAATTTGTTGACCGTTATTTAACACGGTTGTGTGCATTTTCGGAAGCTTTCTTTTTTAATGATTAACGGTGGATCAGTTTACTTAGCATTATTGTGTTGTATCTGTTTCTTTTCTCATTTTATTTTACACTACCTTACGCCCACGGTTTCATCCGCATGACATTCGGTAGTCATAGACCTGATACACGGCAATACTGTAGCTTCCTAGCTTCTCATTAGTGGAAAGAATTTTCGAAATCTGATCAGTAGTTTTAGTAGATTAGCCTCTACATACAAACTTAGAAATTTTACCTCTTTTATCATAATACTAGCCTTTGCCCGCGGCTTCGCCCGCGTGGTTGTCGGAAATTATCCCACGGGAACGTACTACCGGGATCAAAAGCATCCTATGTCCTATTCCAGGTCATAGTCTACCCATATGCCACATTTCATCCAAATCCGTTCAGCAGTTTTAGCGTGAAAGCGTAATAATTCAATCATGATTCGAAAGACACGTGGCGTCATCTATTATCATAAGAACGTTATTGTTGGTTTTCTCGGGAACAGTATTTTTTTGGAATGAAAGGTACCCTATGGCCGTTTCTGTATACCTGACAACGTATATGCAAAATTTCAGGATGATCGGTTCAGTGGTTTAGGCGTGAAAAGGTAACAAACAAACAAACAAACTTACTTTCGCATTTATAATATTAGTTAGGATAGGATTATTTAAGACTAGCAGCGCCCCGCGATTTCACCCGCGTAAGTCTCGAACCCGTAGGAATATCGGGATAAAAAGTATCCTATGTGTTAATCCAGGTTATAACCTATCTGTTTGCCAAATTTCATCAATATCCGGTCAGTATATTTTGCGTGAAAGAGTAACAAACATCCATCCATCCTCACAAACTTTCGCTTTTATAATATTAGTAGTAAGTAGGATAGTAATCCTAAGTAGGATGAAATACGATATTTATCTCATGTAAAATAAAATGCATACTCCCAAGATGGATACCTGAAGTAGCTAAAGTTATTGTCACTTGTGGAGGCTCTTCCACTGCTTCTGCGAATTATCTTGCAGTTGTGAGATCCTATCCTAAAGTTATCTACTTGTTTGGTTTAATAAGGTTGCGTAGCGAAGCCGACAGTCCAGATATAAGTCACGGGTAGAGGCGCTTAAAATTATGTTGACAGTAATCTTAATTAAAGTAGATATCGGCTAGAGTCTTCACGCAGAGGGAGCTAGAAGACGGGCGTCGTCGCCGAGGACGGCCTAGGAAACGCTGGCCTGATGAATTATAGGCGTTTACGGGCGATTGGCCGGAGAAGATAAAGGTGGGAGGTTTGGGGAAAAGGCCAGAGAAGAGTGGAAAACTGTGGGGGAGATAATAAAAAAATAAATTTACTTTAAAAAAGTAAAAACCGACTTCAAAAACCTAAAACGAATAAAATAACTTTCATAAAAAAACTTAACAGCTTCTGAAGTCGGTGCTAAGCTAAGATGCATTGGCATTGAAGAATTGAAGATACCGACTTGTTTTTGAAGTCAGTTTTTAATTATTTTAAGTAAATTTATTTTTCCATTTTTAGTTGAATATAGAATTAATATAAGCCCAAGACGAACGAAAAGAAGAATCATCAAAATCCGCTTAGAAATTCCGCAGTTACAGTACATTTATGTATATAACTTCGTACATAAGTTTAATTACCTAATGTATTATATAATAAAATATTCCTGAAAGTATGTAGATCACGTTAGAGAAAGAATCATCAAAATTGGTTGATTAGTTTTTGAGAAAATCGTGGACATAGAAACATACGGGTCGAATAGAGAACCTCTTTTTTTGAATTGGGCTAAAAACTAAATTAGTAAGCTCTCCCTCGTTGCTGTGCCTGACAGAGCCTACCACCTAAGTTCACGTTATGGATGTCCGACTGTGAGACTTTTGTCTTTTTGGAATGCCTGTAAAAGCATTGGAGAAACATAAAGTATAGCTTGAATAAAATTAAAAATATTTGAAGGTGCTAATCGCAGCTTCTATATTTAGCTGTTTTTAATAAACTTGTTAAGTTCCTCTAAAGATTCGTGTAAATATTTACGTGCATATAATAAAAAAGCCTTGACACAGTCATTTTGAAATGACATGTATCTGTTACTTCATTAAGAAAATACTGACAATCTAACAGAACAACAAGACATATTCAACGCAGAGTATTGAAGTGGTACGATAAAAGCGGTTATTTTTGCTTCTCCGTTATCCGTTTTCATTTTACTTAATTTTTCCGTTTTTATTTTTCTCTTCCTGATGTTGGATTTCCATGTCACTAACTTTAACTGACCTCATTCAGGCTGTATAAGCCGTTTTCTTTTGCACATTCTCGACATCACATCAGCAGATTGTGTTACCTACACGGCTACATATATGTGTACATACCTACATAAACTCACTCCTTCCCATACGGACAATGTCAGGGGAAACACCGGAAAGGGACGCCCTAGAAGGACATATAGTGACTTTATTGGTGACGTTCTTCAGAAAGGTCAGGTGCGTAGTACTCAGTCGCCGCAGGAGACGCCCTGGGCGTCGGGAATCGATAGCCGATTCCCGGCCACCGTAGGCGCGGGCTTGCGGATGGCGAGCAATGGGTAGCTCGCCGTCCGGTAAGGACCAGGCTCGCGTCGACGGCGCGTTGTGTTCCACGCGCGCCTCAAAGAGATGTCAGCACTAGCTGAAGGGGTCCGCTAGGGCCGATGCCCGCCAGGGTTGCGGGTTGTTCGAAAGAGTTACCGTGGCCCTGGCACAGGCAACTGAAGGAACACGGGTGGGTTTTAGTCAGTAGAAGTCTGACGCCCTCCCACTCCACCCAGAGCGGGAGAAGTTATTTGAAGTATTCCCATCCAAAAAAAAAGAAACGGTGCGTAGTACTCGCAACTGGCGTGCGTGTATGCCCAAATGTATGAACGTAAACGAAGCAAAAGGAGTATGCAGGTGGTGTTCTGCAGTTTCTGCCGACTCCTATGGGAACAAGGCATATTGTATTAGATATACAAAATCTAACAGCTCTGCTTACTCAACAGTGGGCTTAGTATGACCACTTGTCTATCTCTATGAAGAGTACATCTCTTTCTATACAAAGTGACATTTCGTTTCTAGCGATTTTTGTCTATGGCCTTTTTTATGTAGACAATTTCGGAAGAAAGTTGTCTTTCCCAACTGTCAAAATCACACTGACCATTGATAATGGTCTAGGGTAGTGAAGACAATTTGCGCCATGCTAATGACAGTTGAAAACTTTCTACTCGACGGCCGCAAAGTAGGTGTATGCGATTATCTACAAAATCTTTATTTTCTCTCTTCTTTTGCTTATATCTCGAAAACGGTGTGTCCTATCGCAAAAATAATGGAAATTTTGCCCCCTTAATAAAATCCATAACCCTACATGTAGGTAATAATTTTTCAATTTTGTTTTCATTTATAAAGTGTAAAATTCCATGTAAAACACGTTGAGAATTGCATCTTCTCTGGCGTTACGGGCGCGACTCCGCAGTTGTATTTATATGCGTGACTTAAAAAACAAAAAAATGACAATAAATAAATGATTATGATTAATATTTGTCAAAATTGAGAATTAAACAGAAAAAAAATCCTATGAAAAAAACAAAGAATTCTGAGTCAAATTATGTAAAAAAGTGAGTTTCGTAAAAGTGCAGTTGACTCTTTCTACTTTGTGGCCGTCGTACTGTCTACACGGTAACGTTATTTTTGTCTACTCTTCCGTCGACAAGACGCTTTTCTACGGTTCTCTCGTGCTAAGCCTGCTGGAGTAACAGCGCATGACGACTATGAATTTCAGTTCAATCTCAAGATCACCAGAAATAGCAAATGTAATCATAATAATATTGACGTTAAGGCAAATCTCCAAACCATAATGCGTTGTTTGTGGTTCTGTTGGAAATAGGTTGAACGTGACTGTTATATGGCTTGGTTTAATCCATTCGACGCAAACGCGAGTATATTGTAGGTCGTTGTGACCGTGACCAACAAATTTTTGAATAATGTTATAGCTACAGCAGCTCTTTCAATATTCTGCGATTTACGTTTTGGGATTCAATAAATGCTGCTGAATTCTTCAGATTTCTTATTGATAATAATCATATTTATTGTATTGTGTTAATTAAGTTGAGTTCTAGAATAGAAGTAATTGGGCTGCGTGTTGTTATTTTAATTTGTTATTTGTCAAGGTTTTTTACTTAAGCAGATTGTTACGTCGGATCATTCATTTGCTGCATTCTGAATAGCCTAGTTCTATGATGTTCTCTTCAGTAGGAATGGAGCAAGTATTGATTACCACGCTTCCTGCGTGTTCTACTGCAGACTGATAAGTTTAGATTTAATTATTTTTTATCACAACTACAAAAGTATTCGTAAAATTCTGGTCCTTCACATCTGCGTACATTTTATAATTATCAATCTCTTTAACAAGGTTTCGAGTTCAAACCAGATTCCATTCTCGTGAATAGTCACAAGTGAACTCGGTCAGTACGACAGTACCGATGCATCACGTGTCTCTTATGTTATTAAGAGAATCAATACTTCGATACTAATATAGTGTGCTTACAGAAGGATCATTTCTAACGGTGAATTGGTCTGTGGGTAAGTCTCACAATTGTATAATGTCAAATACTGTACCTATTTATATTTAGTCATTGATATTTCAATAAGTAACTGCATGCCCCTCAATGCATCCGTAATATGAACATTGACTCCTAAAACACAGGCTTTTGGCCTAGTTTAGGAGACATCAGTTCGCCCTTTAATGCGACTCTTTTGTATAATATTTCTTTAATCCTTGTGTACTTATTAATGCTATCTAAGTGTATGTACAAATAAAAAGTAAATATCGCAAACAAGGATTTTTATCTAAAGTCAAAGTGTATTCATAAAAAAGCGAATAATTATGTTGATGTAGATGGCAGTTCAGATAAGGCCTCCTTCTCTTGATGTGGCTGTAAGAAATTTTGAGTGAGCGGCCCGAATAAATGGTTTTGTCCCGAATAATGGTTTGTTTGTTGGAGGCGAAAGAATAACGCACGAAACATCATGGTCCAATGAATAAATAAGGTTTGTTAAAGCTGCATATTCTGAATTCTGGTGCATCAGTCGCAGTGCTTCTTACGATACTCCTTAAAAAGAAAATAAGTAAGTAAATAATAGAAAATAATCGTGATGTGTCGACGTGGCCTCGTGAGGCACCCGGTTGGAACGAAGTTCGCTTTTGCACATTGTCTAGCTGAGACTTGAAGTGGCGTGACGGTCCAAAAGTTGCACTTTTTTCGGTCTAGCTCTCATTAGTCAAGTGCACAGAGTATAACGTGCGATAAGGAACTGTTCCAAAAATTTATATTTAGTATATTTTTTTATGTTGTCCATATACTAGCCTTCTGTAGCTTCTTAGTTAATGACCCAAAGTGCGTTTGAATCAATATAAACATAGTTATCTGTATTCAGCGCGCGTAAGGCGTTATCGTCAA
Organism: Dicycla oo; assembly: GCA_948252095.1. Lineage (NCBI taxonomy): Eukaryota > Metazoa > Arthropoda > Insecta > Lepidoptera > Noctuidae > Dicycla > Dicycla oo. The sequence continues at coordinate 17,887,169 of OX411736.1, read as the reverse complement.
TTCGACACCCGCCGATATATCATTACGCTATGACGTCAATGAGGTCGCTCATAAACGGCTTAGAATTAACTGCACTGAACACAGATGAGCTGCTTATGTGGTTTTGTTTTTTGAGATTCTCAAGAATAGTGATGGTATGAATTAATTGAATTACTTATTAGGTTGGTGCTTTGTAAATATTTGTAGTATTTTATTTTTTCCTCCTTTACTCCTTTATCTAATGCGTCATCAATGTTTTCATTTATATAACTTTCCATACACTAGGACACCAGTGAACGCACAACCATGGTCGCACTGCCAAAAAATGTATGATTGGTTGCGCAACCGATCGGACGCCTGGTGAAGTACCCACCATAAGGGCCCTATCTCACTAGGACACCAGTGACAGCGCAAACAGTCGCGCTGCCAACAAAATGTATACAGCTCTATGGAGGGTACCTCACCTGCCGGCTTAGCACGAGAACAGTAGAGAAGCGTCTTGTCGACGGTAGAGTAGACGAAAATGACGTTACCGTGTAGACAGTACGACGACAACAAAGTAGAAAGAGTCAACTGCACTTATACGAAATTCACTTTTTTACATAATTCGACTCAGAATTCTTTGAATTTTTTTCTTTGCCCTGGTATTCTGATAGAATACCAGCGCTGCGGTAGCTTTATCCTGAGATAGGAGCCTTTTTGGCCTCGCACAGGTATTTTTAATTTTTATATTTATTTTGTTTTTTTATTTAATGTTAATTTTGTTAGTTTACTATGCTCTTTTTTACTGTTTGTATTTCCTGTGCGTGTCCCAAATAAAATATTTTTCTTTCTTTCTTTGTTTTTCCATAGGACTTTTTCTGTTTCATTCTCAATTTTTACAAATATTAATCATAATCATTTATTTATTTTAAATTTTGTTTTTGTAAGACACGCATATAAATATAGCAGCGGAGTCGCACCCGAATCGCCGGAGAAGATGCGATTCTCAACGTTTTATATGGAATTTTTCACGTATGTATGAAAAATATGAAAAAATTTTACCTACATATAGAAAATAAAATGTAAATGTAAATTTTCATTATTTTTTTTTCGATACTACACACCACCGTTTTCAAGATATAAGCGAAAGAAGAGAAAGAAAAAAATGATTTTGTAGATAACCGTAAATACTTTGCGGGCGTCGAGTAGAAAGATTTCTACTGTCTTTAGCATGGCGCAAATTGTCTTCACTACCCTAGACAATTATCAGTGGTCAGTGTAATTTCGACAGTTGGGAAAGAAAGCTTTCTTCCGAAATAGTCTACATAAAAAAGGACCTAGACAAAGATCGTTAGAAAGGAAAGACAAAATGACAAATTGTAGAAGGATTTCTACGGTGCGATGTCAACAACGGAGAAACGAAATGCTCTTTGTATAGAAAAAGATGTCTACTCTTCGTAGAGAGAGTCAAGTGGGCATGCTAAGACCACTGGTGTCCGCTTGGTTGCTTTACCAACCATACATTTTTGAACCGCCACCATGGTGTCCTAGTGAGATATAACTGATATAAGCCTAAATCTGTGTATATTTTGCTGGCAGCGCCACCATGGTGTCCCACTGTATAAGCTTTATTAGCAGGCTCAATTGAGTTTGTAGTTCTACCTTAGCTGGTCCTTACATCTTCATTTTGTAGAAATTCATTGCATCCACCTCTATATCTCCAAGTATTACAATTTACTGCTACCTAAAAGTTTTTGTTTACATTTCCTTATGTTTTCCAATAAGAAACGTTTACGCTTCATCAGTCAAAATTTAAACAACTGTGAGAGTTTTTGTGATTTGTGTTTGTTGTCTGGTTATTTGGCCTTTGACGTCATCACTCGGTACCTTAATTTCTTAGAGTATCTAACAAGTTATAATGTTATTTTTTTTTATGGTGATTAAGCCACGCTCTATAAAATTTATGGTGAATAGCGGCCTGCTAACGGTGTTATGCATATCTGAGAGAAGGTTATATCAAATCAAAGCTTTCTCCGAGAAAACTCAAGATATGTAATGGTTTGCATTTTTTGGAGTTAAAATTAAAAATAAAGGCTCCTATCAAGAAAGCTACTATTATAAACAAAGATTATTATGAAGACTATGTTCTGTCTGACCGAGGTTATGCAACTGCTGGAGGAACCAGTTACGAATGCTAGTTCCCCAAATCAAAGGTTACCATCTGACTTTGCTTACAACAGCAACAACAACAGTAAAATTGCAAGAAAATATTTCGCATCAACAAGATTTATAAGGCCATAAAACTAGAATTCTCAGGAATAAACCCAGAGCCTTCAACACTAATTAAAACGTGTTGATTTACAAAGTTCATTGTCAAACCATTATAAAACACGTTAACATTGTTATTACCTCCAAAATTGCCAACTAGATCATTTATTATCAACACAACTGTTATTAGGCCTTTTATTTTAGATCAAACACTGTTAATTACAGATATAATTAATAATATTCTGGCTTTATCAGCGTATCGTCCTACGTGGAAACCGGATTACATGTTTTAATCTGTTACATCACAAATAGAAGAATTTGTTGCTCAAATTCCACTTATCAGTAAGTACGGAATGCTTACAATCAGAGGCTCCGATACAATTTATTCCTAATGCTACTAATTTAATGATTCCACTTCTAAGTACTCCAAACTCGTCAAGACTAGCGCACAACATAGAAACACATTAGCATCACGATCTTGCAAGCTACACGTGGTTAATTTGGCCCGTTGGTCGATGACCAGCTAAGCTAGTCATCAAAACCATCATCATGTGCTTGAATACAATTTTCTGCCATATCTACCTCTACCTACTAGCCGCCATCTCAGTAATGTCTGCCTTTCTACTTATATTACCTATTTATTAACTTATTCAAAGCCTGTGATGACCCAAAGGTCGTATCATCTTACACACCAAATAAACCATCCTAACCCTGAAAACCATTTGGTAGAACAATAATTACACGCAAATATCCTAGGTTATGATAAATGATTTTTATTTTTGTAAGTAGGTTTGTACAAACACTTTTACAAGTCAATCATGTTTTTTTTTCTGACTACTCTGAGAAGAAAGGCCGAAACAAACTCAGAGGTCACAGTCTCTTATAAAGTCCAGACATAATCTTGGTCACTTCATGTGAAGACCATGTAGATTGGTGTCTGAAATGGTCTTTTGAGGAAAGAACCACACAGATTGAGAGGACCTGTCCAGTCAGTGCACGCATTTGTCGCGCAGGCGGCGCAGCTCAACTCAGAACTTAAGGAGCTCAACGATTCTACGAACAATACCAAAGAAAGGACATTGGGGTAGGCCGCATAAATTACTCAAACTGCCAGACCATAATTAAAAATAACTGAAACAAAAAATAAAACCAACAAAAAAAGCAATGACCTACATAGTCTTCACATTCACAATAAATTAAAATAATATAATATGTGTATAAATGATATGGACAACATCAATGTTAGTATAAGCTTTGATACTTAGCATACCTGGAGTGATTGTGGTCCCAATACTTTCAGTCCGGCCGTCGAGAGATGCGTTCTTGAGTTCTTGACAGCAGTTAGTTTCATACTAACGAATTACACTATGTATGTGTGTGTAATACTATACAAGAAACTCGACAAATGACCTGTCACTTGAGCTGTTAGTTCAGGAATGCATTTTCTCGATGGCCGAACTGTAAATGCTATTGGCATAGGCCATGCAAAACTGCAACAAACTCTGTTTTAACTAAAACTCCTTTTTTTTTAATAGCGGAATCATACAATACAAAACAACCTACGTTGTTGCCTCCTGTACTTAGTCAAGTATTCGGACATTCTCAAGTCGATTCTCATTTCCCAGCCAGCCCAACGGCAGTCGTTTTGCAGCCGCGAACAGCAACGCACGTGTTGGTAGCGGTTCACGATTCAAACAGTTTTGAAAATCGAATCCGTCGATAGTGTTGTGGTAGTGGTGGTTCTATTTTGTGATTTTTATTTGTAATTGGAAAAGGATTTTGGTACGTTTATTATTTATTAATATTTATTAGACACTAGAAAAGCCAATTTTATCGTTGTTGTTTATAACAAGATGACTTTGTGTTTTGTTGATGAGGAAAAACTGCTGTGATTGATGATAACTTTGATAGACATCGTTGTTTCTAGGCTCATCTAATCGAATCTATATTAAGAAATTCATAGTTCAGATTGTTGTTGTTTAATTATCGATACTTGATTGTAATATTCGTTCTTATTATATCGGTCAAGAATAAATAAAAACTGTATGAATCAGCTGTTTGCCTTCTCACAGTCAGTTATAAATTAAATAATTAACTGAGTGGAACAGAACATGAAGTTTTTATATTGATGAGTTACTGACCTTCTTTCCTCGTTTTGCTATTGTTTCTGTTATTATTATTTGAAGGTCTAGTTCTAATTGTGTGATTATTTTTAGGGTTCTGTGCCTCAAAAGGAAAAAACGGAACCTTTATAGAATTATTTCAATTTTAGTCTGTCTGTTTGTCTGTCAAGAGCCTTTTTCTCAAGATTGCAAGTAAATCAAAACCTATGGGGTACTTCCGTTGACCTAGAATCATTAAATTCGGTAAGAAGCAAGGTCTCACAGCACAAGTAAAGGAAAAAGTACGAAAATCGTTATATGTATAAGTATTTTTTTTACATATATCACATTTTTTTGGGACTACAAACTTAAATTTGCAGTTGAAGAATAGACCGTGACGACATACAAGGGCTGATCCAAAAGTAATGGTAATCGGTTAATACGTTAGTGAAATAAATATCAAACCTGATTCATGAGTTCTTGAGAAAATCGTGAACTTAGGAACATACTGGTCGAATAAAAACTCTCTTTTTTTAAGTCTGTTAAATACTTGATTAATTAAGGATTGATAAACGAGCACTAATAAACAAAACAATACTTTTGTCAACTTCACTGACAAAAATGTCACCCAGTTTTTCCAAACAAAAGTGAGTGATGAAGACATCTAAAAAATCGGGTCGATTTTGTAAAGAATACTGCTTTTATCAAAGTGTGTGTAAGTAAACTTTATTTTACCTACTTTCATACAACATATAATAATTAAAATATACATTAAAATTTTTGAGATATCACAAATAGAGAGCATGGGGTGGAAGAATTTTTATGCACGCAAGTGTATATTTTTAAATTTTTTTTTTACTTGCTTATTTACCCACTAAGTCAGCATAAAAAAAGTCATATAAATAAAACACAATTCCTGGGAGGTACATTCATTTGAATAGTTTTATTTTTTTAACATTACTTTTGGATCGGCCTAATATGGAAGAACATGTTTTTCAACTACGTGCAATGTTATGTTTGTTTTTGGGATAAATTCTTTTCAACAACGGAACCCTTCATTGTGCGTGGTCCGACACGCACTTGGCCGGTTTTTAGGGTTCCGTACCCAAGGGATAAACAGGACTATTACTCCTCCGCTGTCCGTCTGTCACCAGGCTGTATCTCATGAATCATGATAGTAAGACAGTTGGAATTTTCACAGATGATGTCGCTATAACAACAAATTCTTAAAAAAAAAACAGAATAAAATAAATATTTAAGGGGCTCCCATACAACAAACGTGATTTTTTTTTGCCGTTTTTGTAGATATTGGTACGGAACCCATCGTATGCGAGTCCGAGGTGGACTTTGCCGGTTTTTTACTATACATGACTGGTCCTTGAAATGATTATATAGTTTCTATCAATCTATGTTACGGATATGTTATTAAAGAGACTTGGAAGAGTAAAGTGATCGTATAGAAAGTCGTTTCGCTTTTATTTGTTGAACCATTTATGTAGTGAAATAAGATGATTATCTCAATTCAATTTATACATTCATGTCTTGGAATAGTAACTAGTAAATTTGAATAAAATTTTATTCTTCATTCGGAAAATACAGGGTGCCCCGTAATTAATGGATGACCGTTTAAGGGGTCACTGAACTCATCGCGGGATGGGACCAAACCTGAAATCGCGAAAAAAAAAAAACAGATGTTTCCTACATTTATGTTCGCATAACTCGTCAAAAAATGTAGGGAATAGCTGAATTTTTTTTCGCGATTTCAGGGGTCAGTGACCCCTTAAGTGGTTATCCATTAATTACGGGACAAACTGGGAGGCTTGTGGCTAAGTAATAACAGCGGCACGGTTCGATCGATCATGTTAAGCTATGTTTGCCGCTGGTCCGTGGATGGGTGACCATCTTTACGTACCGAGACACCTCCATGCCTCGGAAAGCACGTTAAGCCGTTGGTCCCGGCTGTGATTTTTGGATCTTTGACAGTCGTTACGGGTCGTCAGAAGCCCGAAAGTCTGACAACCAGTCTTACCAAGGGGTATCGTATTACCCAGTAACTGGGTTGTGGAGGCCAGATAGGCAACCGCTCTACGTAAAATACTGGTATTATAGCTGCATCCGGTTGGACTGGGAACTGACCCCAACATAGTTGGGAAAAGGCTAGGCAGATGATGACCCCGTAGTGCCTGCATATGAGTTACATCAAAATGATCTGTACCTAATAAAATAATTACTTATTCAATAGCTGAATTTAAATTCAATGCACCATTGACCATTGAAGTCTTAATCATAAAGATTTTACGAGCGGAAAGATTTCGAATATGTTACCGGTTGATTCAACCAAACAGTTTGTAGATTAAGTACTTACAATATTATTATTAGCGTGCTTCACTATTGAATGTTCTCGTGGTCAGTAATACTTAAACTATAATTGTGGCATTAAAATAGCCCCTACGTATAGCAAACATAAAACTGTGCAAATGATACATAAATATACAGGCACAGATACAGGGTTACTGGTAACTCGACGTATTCCTTGCAGGCCATCATAGTAGGGTTAAACTGCAACAAATTAAGCCACGATATCAGTCGTTTTTGTGTGACTAAGATTTTTTTTTTAACGAAAAATCTAATTTAAAAATGATTTACGGCGCGACTATACTGGAAATAATTTATTATCATAGCTGATGCCGTATCAGATCTTTGTTAATAATTAAAAGTTGCTAAAACTTTGGCAAAAATCAATTATTAAATATTTTATTTTTCGTAATTTCTGTCATACTTCCTAAAAAAAAAAAAAAAACTCAACACTGGATTTTGAGTAGAACATTTGGTGGCTTAATTTTTTGCATTTTAACCTTACTATGATGGCCCGCAAGGAATACGTCGAGTTACCAGTAACGGCAGTAACCCTGTATATCCTCTCTGAGCAATTGCCCCGCGTTCAACTTGCTGACTGGCTACATTTTTTACTACGGCATGAGCTACATACACGGTTATTGGTAAAAGTTGTATACCGCTACCGAAGATATCTTCAAAAATATCAATCAATCTGCCTAGCCTTTTCCTGTTATCTTCAAAAAATATAAAATGTCAAATTACTCGAAACTGGTCGACATTTGCATAAGGGTCATACATAAGGAGTTGGGTTCATTTGGTTGCAACCTCTCCTACATTTCCTTAATGGATTGCTGCCATATAACCAATAACTCATGTAGATTCGTGCTGACAAGAGATAGGAAGAATTCCTTGGTATTCAAAGTAGATAGACCTTCAATTTTAGTGTTCATCATTCCACGTTAGCAGACATTTACGACTAGCCTGATATAAACCAGCTGTATAAACATATTTGTATATTCTTTGTTGAATTTTACGTTCCTCTATAGGACTATTGACTCTGAGAGCATTTTTTTAACCCTTCCTCCAGTAACAGCTCGTACTTATGTAATAATTTTATCAGTATTGTGGTTACGTAGTATTAAATGTATTGCATTTGATGATGCATCAATAATATTGATGCATCGTCATGCGATGATATTAGCTATCCGGTTTTCTGTCTAGACGTCAACGACTTGTTAAATGTTAGATATAAATTAAAGGATTAGTTAATAATAATCCTCAATGACTTCAAGGGCTAATATATATTTATAAGTCTGAATGGACTCAGTGGTTATCAAAAGTCCGTATAATAGAAGACAAAAATGTTCATTCGCAAATTATATACCTAGTCTTGCCATAAATATTGACACGAAGAAAAAAAATTTTTTTATTGCAAATAATATTTATTACTTTTACAGTGTGGTAGTTTAATACATAAATATAAAACAATATAAAATATAAAAGCTTATTCGAAGTGGTCTCCATTGGCTGCAATACAGTCCTTTAAACGTTGAGGCCAGTTATCAATAGAAGCACGCACTCTTTCCATGGGAAAATTCTTCACTGCCAATCGTATGGATTGTTTTAGGGACTCCAAATTATCATGGTGTTTAGAGCAAGCCTTACTCTCTAAAACTGACCATAAATCATAATCCAGCGGATTAAGATAAGGACTAGACGACGGCCAGTCTTCAGCTCTGATGAAGTCCGAAACGTTCACTTCCAACCAAGACTGCGTGTACCGAGCTTTATGACCCGGCGCTGAGTCTTGTTGGAAGGACCATACTTGGTTATTGAACATGGTGTTGTTAAGGGGCTTAAATACCTTCTCAAGAATGGTATCTTGATACACTTGTGCCGATGTTTTGATACCTTTATCACAAAAATATGGCTCAGTCACTCCTTCATAGCTAACACCCCACCAAACCATCACTGAAGTCGGATAATGCCCACGTTGCACTATGTCGACTAATTGGGAAGCTTCCTTAGAGCTTTGAGCATAAATACGGTCATTTTGTTTGTTAAAATGTTGCTCAATTGTAAAGATTTTCTCATCCGTAAACAAAATTTTTCTGTGACCTCCCTTTGCGTACCGCTTCAGTAGTTGTTTCGATTTTACCACCCTATTTTTTTTTAAATTATCAGTTAATAAATTACCAGTGCGTCTCTTATAGGCTGCAAGTCCTAAGTCATCTTTTAAAATACGCGACATGGTTCTGGTGCTATCTTCATCTCCCGAGACAAAATCTTTTGCTTTCGGACAGGATTTCTTCGAATTCTTTCCCTTACTGCTTTGACCACCTTTTTCGTACGAACACTACTTGGACGGCCAGATCTTTTTCTGTCACAAACAGAGGAGGTCTCATTGTACCTATTAATAGCCCGGTACACAAACGTTTGACTAAATACCAAGCGTATGGAGAGTTTTAAAAATTGCATTTGGCTCCATACCAACTTTGTGTAATGCAATCACGGCGATTCCGTTGTCTTTATCACCCCACTCCATTTTAATATCGTAAAATATTGTACAATGTATTGGCGCCAAAATTAGAAAACTCAATGAACAATCGTATAAAAATGACAGATTCTAAATTCAAATGTTAATGTATTCAAATATCTTTCTTATTTTTAATTGTAACAGTATTTATGGCCAGACTGTGTATAAAATTCATGCAAATCAATGGGAGTCAAATGACATCAAGATTTCTTATAAAATTAATTACCAAAGCAGGTATTATGTAAGATGTAGATATATACAGGATGTGTCGTAAATAGTGGTCCAGAGTAAAGGTGTCGATACACTGTACTCTTATGTATCACATACCGAAATTTTAACCATACTCAGTTAAGGGTCTCCGAAAAAAAAAAGATTGTTTTTTAAAATTTCTCTACCTTGCTTCACGAGATTGGCTGTAATTTCAACAAATATCAAAAAAAAAATCTGTTTTTTATTATTACTCTTGAATACGTGTACTATCATATCCAAACCCTTTTTTCTATTTTAAAGTCAAAGGTACTTGAAAGAAATTAATTTGTTTCCATTTTCAATACTCATCTCCAGCAAATCATATGACTTTAGGGGCATATTGTGTAAAAAAAATGTACTGCACTGTTAGTGCCCATTAGTTTTAAAAATACCTCATTAAATGCAGATTACAAAATGGTAAAATATTAAGTGGTAATACTTCAGAAAAAAAAAACATATTAGCATTCAAAACGAAAGACAGCTAAATTTGCTCAAAACATTTTTTTCGGTTAAGTAAATTACAAGTATTGCAAACTGTTAAGGATTAAACCAATAAGTATTTTATAGTTCTTTGATTGGCTTTTTAAAATAAAACATTTTTTTCGAATTTTAAAAAACATTTTTTTTTTTCGGAGACCCTTAACTGAATATGGTTAAAATTTCGGTATGTGATACATAAGAATACAGTGTATCGCCTCCTTTACTCTGGACCACTATTTACGACACACCCTGTATATATCTACATCTTACATAATACCTGCTTTGGTAATTAATTTTATAAGAAATCTTGATGTCATTTGACTCCCATTGATTTGCATGAATTTTATACACAGTCTGGCCATAAATACTGTTACAATTAAAAATAAGAAAGATATTTGAATACATTAACATTTGAATTTAGAATCTGTCATTTTTATACGATTGTTCATTGAGTTTTCTAATTTTGGCGCCAATACATTGTACAATATTTTACGATATTAAGGCCCGTCCTCCCTAAAATACGGCGAAACTAAGTAACTTTGTGTCCATTTTTTACAGTAACTATAGCATATTTTTGATAGAAAAAAAAATATAATAATCTACAATACATAAGAAGTGATTTCATGTGTCCAGAAATCTGCTTTAGTTTATATAACTAAAGAAAAAAAAAAGGTAAACCCAGGTCTATTTTTTCTAGTTTTTACCATATTACTCCTACAATTTTCATTAAAAGTGTTCATAAATTTACACAGTTCTCTACAAAATAATAAGAAATGATTTCATGTCATTACTTTTTTTAAATTATTTTTATTTGATTTTAAATTAATTTACAAAGCAAATCATTAGCGGCAAATTTATGCTGCGCCCCGCTCTCGCCCAAAATCTCAGTGCGGGGCGAGACGTGTTGCTGGACGGACCTGTGCCGCGTTGTGTGACGACCTCCTCGCTTTGATAAACATTGTTTTTTTTGTGAACAGTGTAGCCACACGGACAGAGTTTCATTTAATTTTTGGTATCTTACCTACCTTATACGTGACTATATATTTTTTTTTGTGTGAATACATCCTTTACTTTGTTAATATTAGTGTATTCAGTGTGTTTTATTATATTATAGTAAAAAAAATAACAATCATTTTCTAAAGCATAGTGTGTTCAAGATGGGAAGTAAACAAAGACAAAAAAACGAAATCTCAAAAAATTATACAAAAGAAGGGGACAGAGATTACAAGAGTAAGTTTCCTATTTCAATTAGGTACATTGAAATAGGAAACTTACTCTTGTAATCTCTGTCTCCTTCTTTTGTTGTTTCTAGTACCTACTTCAATTCATATTTTGGTAATTTTCATGTTATGTATTATAGGTAGGTACTTAATTAACCAAAGAATAAGTAAATATTCCCTATCCCTACTACAAAATCCCACCTACAAATGGTAGGTACTGTCCAATGGTCTCTGCTGGCTGCATCAGATCGTGCGGGGAATATCTGATGTTTGTCTATCCCTTATCATCCTATCAAATTCATTTTAAATACAAAAGATTTTGACGGTAATGACGACATTCCTTCAAGACACGGATAGGGCTAGCGGCCAGTAACAATTCGTAAATTGAAAAAAATAAACAAATTTCAAACAAACTAAATAATAACGAAAATTAGTATAGCCCTATGGTGTCTCCAAGATACTATTTTAGAAAAATGTAAATAAATCAATAAATATTAACGTTTAATGAAATTAAAATATCCTTATAAAACGAGAACGTGGAACCGTATACGTGTGTTGATTTCATGCCGCCATTGCAGCGCCACGTTGTATAATTCAATGTGTAGATGTAAATGGTGTGAAATCTTCCGGGCTACCAGTTCAGTTAAGTGTACCTCAAGGTTCAATACTGGATCCCTTCTTGTTCTTAGTGTATATCAGTGACTTACCATTCTATTTAAAGGGTATCTGTGACGTTGTACTGTTTGTAGGTGACACCTCTCTTATTTTTAAAGTAGACAGGAATAGACAAGATTTTGACGACGTAAACACTGCACTCTCAATGGTTACAGATTGGTTTGCCTTACCGAATGTTAGAAATCTAGGACCCAACATCATTTTAGATAGAGATGCTTTAAACTGTAGACTCGGCAGTTTTTCTGGGTATAACAGTAGATGCCAAACTTCAGTGGGGCCCACATATATCAAGCCTAGCGGGAAGGCTCAGTTCAGCCGCCTACGCTGTCACGAAAGTAAGACAATACACTGACGTTGATACAGCTAGGTTAGTCTATTTTAGTTATTTTTCATAGCACTATGTCATATGGTATTCTGCTCTGGGGCAAAGCCGCTGACATTCAAAATATATTTGTTCTTCAGAAACCAGCTGTTCGAACAATTTACCAGCTCGGTGCCAGAGTTTCTTTGAGAGATTTTTTTTAAACATATTGGTATTCTCACGGTGGCATCACAATTCATCTTCGCCAACATCTTATATATAAGACAAAATATACATTTATACACTAAAAACAGGGATATTCACAATCTTAACACCAGAAATAAGGACAAATTTAGTGCTCGATTTCACCGGCTTCATAAGGTTCATAACTCATTTGTTGGGCTTGGTATATCCTTTTATAACAAGCTACCCTCTTCTTTGCTAGATTTGCCCTTCAATGCGTTTAAAGCTAAAGTAAAATCTAACCTTTGTTCAAAGGCATACTGTTCAATAATCAACTAATCAAAAGACGTCCAAATGTCAGTTGCGGAAATCTTGTTAAATACCTTTTATACAAAGACTGTGTTAGTCATGTAAAATCTATAAAACACGGAGTTGACAACGAAAAAATCGCTTTACAGCAATTATTATATTAAAAAGAAGAAAACATTGACCGAAATTCAATGAAATTTTAATGAATTTTGAGTAATCTGTCAATAAACAAGTTAAATATTGGTTTTCTTTTTGACAAACAACAAAAATGTTATGATGCACCAGCAATGCCCGCAACTTCGTACGTGCAGGCATTGAAATAAATGCCGATGCCGATTGGTTCTTGAGCATATCCACTAACAAAATGAAAAAAAGACCTACAAATTGATCTTGTCTTATAGTACCTACATTTTTGTTTGTGGAGTAGGCTCTTTCGCTATCGTCTAGTTGTACCTCTAGGGTTTCATATCAGGTCCTACATAACATGAATTTAATATCATATACAGTGTTCAAAATCCCTTCCCCTTTTTTTCGTTCGCTTTTTAATTTCATCTCTGTGCTATACAGATAAGACGCTATTTTATAAAATTGTAAATAAATCAATAAATAATAACGTTTAATGAAATTAAAATATATCCTTATAAAACGAGAACGTGGAACCGTATACGTGTGTTGATTTCATGCCGCCATTGCAGCGCCACGTTGTATAATTGTTAACTGGTAGAAATGTACATACTTTTATTTCAGAATGTGATTGATGTGACTAATAAAGAAATATCTAAACAAGATGTTTTATGTGTTGCCACTCCTTAAAGATTGTAAAGTTAATTTTTTAATACCTTATATGTAGGTATTTATAAAAACATCTGCGGTCTTACTACAAAAGGTTTAAAAACATGTTCAACGCATGTCTAACGTCAAACTCCATACATAAAAAATCATAAAATACGCGTTGAACATGAGTTTAAATCTTTTGTAATAAGACGGCTGTTATTAATTACTCTATATCGCGCGCGGCAGTAATCGTGTACACCCTAGCGAAGCAGCGCGCGCGATGTTTAGGTTCGGGTGGTGCGGGGAGTAGTACAAAGCTCCGCCCACACACGCAAGGTCGTTGGCGCCGGTAAAAACCTTAAAATGGAGTGGGGTGATAAAGAGACCGGAATCGCTGTGATTGCATTACACAAAGTTGGTATGGAGCCAAATGCAATTTTTAAAACTCTCCATACACTTGGTATTTAGTCAAACGTTTGTGTACCGGGCTATTAATAGGTACAATGAGACCTCCTCTGTTTGTGACAGAAAAAGATCTGGCCGTCCAAGTAGTGTTCGTACGAAAAAGGTGGTCAAAGCAGTAAGGGAAAGAATTCGAAGAAATCCTGTCCGAAAGCAAAAGATTTTGTCTCGGGAGATGAAGATAGCACCAGAACCATGTCGCGTATTTTAAAAGATGACTTAGGACTTGCAGCCTATAAGAGACGCACTGGTAATTTATTAACTGATAATTAAAAAAAAAAAAATATATATATATATATATATATATTGCAGTAAAAACACGAGTAAAAACATGTTTAAATTGACAAGGATGTTAGAAGTTGAGTGGTAGAAAAACACCATTTTAGGGTTCCGTACCTCAAAAGGAAAAACGCAACACTTATAGGATCACTCATGTGTCTGTCTGTCCGTCTGTCACAGCCAATTTGCTCCGAATCTAATGGACCGATTAAGTTGAAATTTGGTACACGTATGTATTTCTGTGACCCAAACACGGACGGAATTTAATGAATTTTGAATATGGGGGTCAATTATGGGGGGCAAATAAGAAGTTTAAAAAAATAGTTTTGCAAACTGTACCATGTGACATATCAAATGAAAGGGCTTACTGTATGAGTCTCAAATGTATTTTTTTATAACTTTAAAATAAAGCATTTTAAAGTTATTTAAGAAAATACATGAAAGTTTACCATTCCTCCCTTTATCTCCGAAAATACTGAGCCTAAAATTTTGAAAAAAAAATATAGAATATATTTCAATACCTATAGATTACAGGAAAATCTATAAGAAGTCGATGGTCTTAAAACAACATGGTAAATCTCTCAATATTGTGCGTACAAACTTACTTGTCCATAGTTAAACAAAAAAGATCCAACCCACATTAGGTGTAATGTGGGTTGGATCCTTTTCTCGTGATCTCTTAGCTCGTGGCTAAGTAATAACAGCCGCACGGGTCGATCCATCAGGTTAAGCTACGCTTGCCGGGGTTGGTCTGTGGATGGGTGACCATCTTTACATACCGAGACTCCTCCGTGCCTCGGAAAGCACGCTTTGACAGTCGTTACGGGTCGTCAGAAGCCCTAAAGTCTGACAACCAGTCTTACCAAGGGGTATCGTATTACCCAGTAACTGGGTTGTGGAGGTCAGATAGGCAGTCGCTCCATGTAAAATACTGGTATTCAGCTGCATCCGGTTAGACTGGAAGCCGACCCCAACATAGTTGGGAAAAGGCTAGGCAGAATGAATGTGGGTTGGATCCTTTTCGTTTAACTATGGACAATTTTGTAGTTGGAATGTATGGGAGAACATGTTTTTCAACTACAATGTTAAGTTTGTTCTTGGGATAAGTTCATCCCAACTACGGAACCCTTCATTGTGCGTGGTCCGACACGCTCTCGACCGGTTTTTTTTCTTTATGGTCTATTGTTGTAAGATTACCATAAATGACTGATATCCATGGTCGAATAACATTAGAGGTACTTATTTAATTTTTATATTTAGTGCTAACATTATAACATTGCTATGGCCATGAACTCACTTTTATTTTTATTATGAAATAAGTACTCCTCCAGACAGTATTTCCTCCATGGCATCCGCATTCTTAGTTAAGTTAGTCTCTGTTGAGATTGTCCATCTCAACGGAGACTAACCTAACTAAGAAGACTAACCTTCGGCGCGGGAGATGTTATAGTACACAAGTATGTGCGCAGACACAGGTGCACTCTCTCTTCCCTCTCCCTCAAAGTCCTATGGGACGGCACGCAATCCGTCACTAGCGGAGAAAAAGATCAGGCGCAGGAGCACGTGCTTTCCGAAGCACGGGGGGTATCACACCGCCAAACTCAAAGTCAAATCATAATATGTTTTCAAATAGGCACAAGCATAATACTCATAAAAGGCACTTTTGATCGTCAAAACATAAAAATAGAATTGATTCTAATCGCCCCTTCCAAAAGGTAGTATCGTATGGAGAATAATAGGCAAGATAATCCAACTCCAAACTCCGGGCTTTTACTAAGAAATTCCTAATGGAAAACCCAATAACTCTGCCCGACCTGGGAATCGAATCCAGGACCCCACGCACAGTAGTCGCGCTTGCCACCACGAGACCAATGGGCCAGTTATAAAATAAGTAACTGTATATTGAAGGCATAGATTGCTTGAAATACTTCAATACATTCTTAATTTAGTTGTTTCCGTGTATTAAAAGTTTAGATGAAGATAAAATAAGTCTACAATTTAACTGTTTCACTCATGAAACTTTACGAAATGCACGACAGACACTTGAGTAATGTTTCACTTTACAATCTAAAATCTAGTTATTATAACTCAAGGCTTTTTATTTTGAAATGAAATGCTAAAAATATTTTGCTGCTTTATTTTAAAAATAGGTAAGTCTAACTTGCAGTGGCCAAACCGAGAAACTACCTACTATCTTTTTAAGCGGATTTATACCTCATCATAATTCTCTTGCCCCTATCCCAATTTATTTCGGGTCAGCGCACAATATTTTATTCTATACATCTTTAATTCTCTATTAGTCGTCATCTCAGTAGTCATCCTTCTAGCCATATCATCTGCCACACAGTCCATCTATCGTTTCTTTGGTCTTCCACAAAGTACTCAAAACTCTCCTCACGACATTTCACTCATTCCTCAGCATAACATGAGTGGAGCGGACAACCATCCAGTCGTTATCGTATGTAGAACAAAAACAAATCGATATAGTATAGATATGCTTACCATTATCGAATGCTTTAGATAAGTCAACGATTAGTTTGGAATATTTGACATTGATTTTAGCAAACCAAAGGTATTTGGATTTTATCAAAATATGAATAATAATTACGTTCTTTGTCATTGTCCTCCTTTTTTTTTGGCGTGGAGAAATGCTCATGCAGACTGCACTACCACCAGGCGATTGTACAGTTATGTGGGACTCGGAACCCGCTAAAACTCCACGGTGTCCTCCTGTGCTACTTGTGGCGGGAACACGGGCACGCGTTAGCACTCACCGTGAACCTGCCGCGGCTGTCCGTCACCGGACTCTCCTCTAGGGAGTACCCCCCATCACCGGCGCACCAGAACACATTGCACGCCGTGACCATCCCTGGGAGCAAACCAGCAATAACTGTGGTCGGCGCAACACGTTTTCTTCTTCCATCGGCACAATACGTTTTCTTCTTCCATTCTCTTTTGTCAATCGTCACTCCCTTCTCTTTCATATCATTCCTTACACCATCCATCCGTCTTTTCTTTGGCCTTCCTTTCTAAAGGATGGAGAGAGACATGTATATTATTATAAAATTTCGTTCTTTCAATCAATCAATCAATCATTTATTTATTTCTCAGTACATGGTACATGAAGTTCTAAATATTAATAAATAGTTACACATTTACTACCGTTGCCGGTGTAGAAATATTAAAATTAAGTACAATAAATCCTAATTATTATAATTACGTATACGTTAGCTTAAAATGAAAATATGCATAGGTAATTTTTATACAATGTCAAGTTTTATAAGTAATTTATTTTTTATTGTTACTATGAATGAAATATCAAAATTTAATAATTATATAGGTAATGTAAAATGCTTAAAAAAAGAAACAAAAAATGTAATAAAATAAAAGTCAATATACACACACGAAAGTACGCTAGGTATTGATAGAATATAATGTCAAAATTTATAATTAAAATATTCGTTAACAGAATAGAAACAATTGTCTAGAAGCCAGGCAAATATTGTTTTCCTAAATTTATTAGTGGGCAATCCTCTGATGCGTGGGGATAAATTGTTATAGATTTTGATTGCCATGCAATAGGAATTTCTGCTATACAATATATCTTCGCTTTGGAGGGCAATAGAGCGAAGCCACAATTTTAGCGAGTTAGTAAGTTTTCCATAATTCAATAACGTGTTGAGAAAGAGCCATAGTAGTCAATAAATCTAACAGATATCATGACTGTAAGCAGGTTCTCTTTTCAAATTTACCTATAAAGTTTATTGTCGTTTTAATAAGAGTCAAATATCCTAAGATAATTAAACGTCTGTAACTCATAAGTGTAGTTCTGTGGCTTGGCTCCATTGCCCTCCAAGGCGACGATATAATCAGATTTTTTGGGTAATTCGTTACTAACCTTATCATTATTTATTTTTTTGTGTTTTGATGGTTTTCCTGTATCTACCCGTAATTATACATAATTTTAGACAATGCAGTTTTCGTATCAGCGAAATTTTCTCTTGAAATTTTGAATAATTTGAGTGAAGTATTATGTAAATCATATAAGTTAGGAAGTAATGGACATATTATTATAATTTGTTTCCGTCATTTTGGAACCTTACTCAGGGTCTTCGGGTCATGGTTTTATGGTTATATATTATAACTAATAGATATAATAGATAGATATACAATATATATAATAGATATACAATAAGTTATTTTATTTAATATGTTATTAGTGAATGAGTCGTTGGAGTACCTATATATAAATAAATAACTAGGTAGGTAGGTACTCGTTGCTATTTAGTGTTTTCAACTGTCGATCGGCCTCCTAGAGGACGGTAACAATAGAAATTGTATTGTGTCACATAACATGATAGTTGAAGACATATTGCCAACCAGCAAATAAAACTAAGGAACCTACCACAAACCATAGACACTTGTTCAACTCGTGCCTAACGTCAAACTTAATTCAAACTCAATATATACGAGAAACGAGTTTTAGTGGCAGTAAAGTGAATGTTCTTCTTCTTAAGCAATAACAGAACAGGAACTTTAACCAGCAAATGAAATTGAAACTCGTCTTTGCCTGCCGTTGTCTCCTGCTGCTTGGTGTTGACGCAAAATGTTCGTCTTATCCATTCTCCTCTGTCAGCCACCATGTTGGCATTCTCTCCTTTTTCATTCAAATTACTTTTTTATGAAACTGTCCCACTGCTGGGCAGAGCTATTCCCCATAGCCTTCCACTATTGCCTGTGTTCATATCTCTTAGTAAAGAGTACATCTTTGCCCAATCTCTTACATATCAGCGGATATATTCTGTAAAACTCTCACCGAGAAAACTTAGGTGATATGAGCTGGAAGTGAACTGTCAATCCTTAGCATCAGGAGGAAAGATAGCTAACTTCAGCTATGTTTTCACTTCAGTTTTAGTTATCGTTTCGGTAGACGGATTTCTTAAAATCTTCAGAAACGAGGAAATGAAAAAGCCATCAGTCTTGAACTCATAATAAATGCAGATTAATTTCCAACATTCATACGTTATCGTTTTCCTTGATCGTGAGAACATAATAATATAATTATTAACTGAAATCCATTGTAACAAGGATGTTTTTCTTCAAAAAACGAATAATGTAAGTAGGTACTGATATTTCTCTTCTTTGTTTCCCTGCGACCTTGTACAGCACCCGGTAGTAATGATGATCAGAACTCGATGACGTAGAATACTTAAACCTCTTTATAAGGTCAAATGTCAAAAGGAAGAATGTTTTCTCTGTGGTCACCAGTTTTCTTTTAAAAATAGTTAATGGTTTTTTCTTGAGGAATTGGCGGAATGCTTAATAATTGTCTGAACTTTAATTTCCTGTAGTTGCTGTATTTACTTTTATTGGCATTCGGTTAATTGTTTGTTTGACTTTTAATGAGAAAATCCTTTGTTTGAATGACCGCTTGTTTCTAATAATTGATGGTATTTATCTCTGTAATGTGTAATGTTAGATTTATTGACAGGTCTTTGGCCCGGTGTTCATCTTCGAAGTTTTGATTTTTTTCACGACGGCCCATCAGTTATTTTCTACAATATTCACATTCGTCTTTCAGAATAAACACATTTTTTGTTTAGTTCGCCTCATTACGGGGGTGGTTTAAGAAAAAATAAAATTTGAAAAAACCTAAATAAAGGAATAGCCGAAAAATTTAAATAGAAATGTTGACAAGACAACGTCTGACGGGTCAGCTAGCCTATAATAAATTATTCAATATTTTAGCACTTTCAACTTCTGCCACACTAAAATGATACCGACACACCTCGCACATCAGCTCCAAGCATATGAGGCAGCATGCACACAGTATCTTGATTATAATATGCATTATCAAGCCTGCGTAGTGGCAACACAAAAACTTTCTATAGCATCACTTAGTGATCTCGAAGTTTCGATCACAAACCAGTGAAAGTTGATTTGGTCGATATTTTTTAGTTCTTATTAAAGTTGATGGATTATAAAATTATATTAACGATGTGTTTCAGGTTGCAGTGATGTTTCTCTTGAGATGAGAGTAGTTTGTGGTGATGTTTTCCATTCCCTGTCCATTTTTCTTTGTGTGGATCGTAACTTTACCCAAATGCCTTCTTTTCGCGAAATAAGAAGAATATCACATACTCTTTATAAACATTAAATTATTTATAGTCTGCTAGAGTCGCGTCGCGCCGTCTGCGGGAGCCTTAGGCGCGGGGGGAGGGGGGGCGGGGGTGTTTTACACGCTGTGGTGGCCCGGTGGTAACGGCCTAGACTTCGAGTCGTGAAAGACTTAGGTTCGAACCCTCACACGCACTTAACTTTTGTGTAAATTATTTCATCACCGCTGCTCTCAAAACCGAGGAGTGAGGAAACCGGCAAGTCCTAGAACCAAAAATTCAAAGACATGTTGCATCGACAGCAAAATAGCCAAAACTTTCGAATTTTATGTAACTTCCAAAGGTGGGTTGTATATGTCGGTCAACCTAGATATTGACGCTAATATTTATATGTAAATACAACAGAGATGTGTGTCTGTCCGTTAAGTTCTCGCGGTTTAAGAGCCTATCTCAAATGGCTTTTCGACATAACGGAGGATCATGCTAGATCCTCCGTTATGTCTAAAATACTGCAGCATTAATTTTGAGGATTAATTTGTGACGAAAACACGGGTTCATAAAATTTTCTCGATAGAAAAAAAAATACAAAGGAACCTCTAAACCGAACAATTAACCGCTGGTATTCAAAAAATACTTCAATTTAGATCATGAAACCTTGCATACTAACTGACTACTATAAAGTACTACTACATACTAACTATAAAGCAGGTCTTATGTGGTTTATTTTTTTAAAATTACCATTATTTTCACCGTACGAAGTAATTACCTAAACTGTCGGCGTCTTGAAGTTTGTTCCCTGCCGCCCGAACACCCCCGCTCAGTCTCGCTTCGGCTTTCGAACGGGAGGGCTGTGTCGCTTGCGCTCAGAACACACATTACGCAACAGGTAAAATGGGTAGGATAAAGAGTGAGCCACCTCACTCTGGGGAAGTGGGGGCGAAATTTGAATTTGAGCTGAGGTTGTATAGGCTCTTAAGTAACATGTCGATTTTAATTATTTCTGGTTTGATGAAAACATGCAATGATGCGTGACCAAATCATCTTAAAATTGCAGGCAGTCACTAGCATACGTAATCAGCTTAGCATGTTCCCACTGATGAGAGACACAGGCCTCCTCTCTCTGAGTGTTAGTGGGTCGTAATCCACCACTCGGGCCCAGTGTGGGTTGGTAGACGTCTCATGTCTTTGGATTTTTGGTTCTTGGATGTGCTGGTTTCCTCACGATGGTTTCCTCCTTTTTGAGAGCAGTGGTGATCAAATAAATTACACAAAGTAAAGCGCCTGCCTGGGTTCGAACCTACGATCTACAACTCGTCGTTACCACTGGGCCACCACTGTTCTAGAGTCACTAGCTAGATAATTGAAATGATTTTATTATTTCCTTATTTTATGTTTTATGCATAGAACCTTCGTAGAGATATTTTTAGATTATTACGAATATTATGGTCGGTTGAAGGTTCACTTAATACATTAATATTTCATAATGCGGTCGATGAATGACATTGGTACTGGTAGGGGCTAATTATATAATTGACATAATATCGAATAGAAATTATGTAAACTGGTGACCTGTGAATAAATAAAAGTTGAGTAAGATAATTAATGTATCTCTACGTTGTCGTCGCGCGTCTTAGTGGGGCTTGCGTGCTCCTGAACTCTGGGTCTGTGCCGGTAGAGTTTACTTTGCTAAAACTGATCTGGGGTGAGGAGCCATACCAAGAGAGGCATATATAAACCCGCAGGGCAGCATGTGGCGAGCTGTTTGGCAATAGCGACCACACGG
Organism: Dicycla oo; assembly: GCA_948252095.1. NCBI lineage: Eukaryota > Metazoa > Arthropoda > Insecta > Lepidoptera > Noctuidae > Dicycla > Dicycla oo. The sequence goes on along the minus strand of OX411736.1, from coordinate 17,865,134 downwards.
ACCCTATCTCCCGAGAGAACTCTTGTTCCTCACCTCTGGCTTGCATTTATTGGCCGGCTAGAGTGAACACTGATGAGGAACACCACTCCCACCTATTTCTTGTCTTTATTGGCTGAATTTGAGTGGAGATTCGCTTCGCAAGAGCAAACTTGCTCGGAGGAAGGAAATATTCCAGTAAGATGTAGGGATCTTCCGGGCTCTGGGGTTGTTCTGATAGCCGAATATGGAATAGGTAACTCTCCACTCCTCAAGCACCTTAGGAAAGGTTGCCCCTTTGTCGCTACATCACTATGTGCTAGCGACAGTATCCGGGAGCCCATTATTGAGTGTGCAAGTCACCCCCTGCCATTTCATCCGTGTATATATAAATAAGTAAATAAAATATAACATTGGTCAGGCAGGGGACATAGTTCTTCCATAGTTCAAAGTAACCCATCCACTATAGCCACCCAAACCCATAGCCCAATATGTTTTGTTTCCATGTTCTGGAATAATCCTGCACCAACCGGGGGTTGTCCTTAGTTGCACTTGCATAGTGCATATAGGAGATGGAGGTAATCGTCGGTTGGTGCCTCATTTCGTCCAAAACGTCTAACGGGCCTCTGCGTATTGGCTTCGGGCCCTCGTACACCTTCCAAAAGTCCGGGACCCTAGGGTATAACTGGCGAAATGTGGGTGTACTATAGGTAGACCACGGCCTATCTTTTCGAGGATACAGGCTACAGGCTAAACATGTTATGTTACGTGTTATGCATTAAATAAGTATTTGAAGTTTATTGTTTCTCGAAGTTTCCACTCTTTATTTGTAGGAAGTCACGTAGGCACATTCAGTCGTTTATCCAATTATGTTTACTTATTCCCTTGCAATCTTTAAACTCGTTATGTTATTACCGACACGCATTTCTTTACTGTTAGATATATGTGTCTGACCCAGTTAGGAATCTGAGAAATGATTACATGGGAGTATGGGGACAATAGTAGTTACATCTCTGTCTAAACCTTTGAGGAATATGATTGAATCTATCTATGGTATTGAGCTATAGGAGAACAGCTCGTGCGGTTATTGAATGATGAATTGGTCAGCAGCATGATAGGCTGAGGAAATGATAAAGCAACGGTGCAGTTTAAATAAGTTGATGTGACAAAAATTTATAAAAGTATATGCTAAGATGGTTTGGTCATGTTGAGAGGATGAATGAAAGGCGACTATAGTATTTTTTATCTCACGAAGCAACGCGCGCTTTACTTGTGGTAATGGTAACCTAGTGTACCTACAAACACGCTGTGAAGGTGCGCGTGAAGACCAGTAGCGTCGGCATCGGCACATAACACTCACACGCACACTTCCAACTTCCAACGCCATTGTCTCGGACGGTACCGAGAACTCCTGCGCTAACACACACATTCACAGCATTTTGTACATTTGGCAAACACTAGTATAGCCACAGATTAATACAGATGGTACACTCAGCAGTTTTGGTATGAAGCTACAAGTACGCGGCGGGCCTATCTCACTGGGCTAATTCAGTAGGACGTGCGCGGTCAGAAGGTATAAGAGTTACGCGTTAGAAAGAGACGCAACTTGTAGGTGAATATAACTGTAGGTGATAAGCGTTGTGCGACCTGAATTGCACTTTATTGTGTCGTAGTAAGAGTCGCTTTGTATTTTAATGATTTTGCGGAGTGTCCCATCTGTATTATGAATACACGCGCATCGCTTCGTGAGAAAACAATACTATAACAAAAGGTATTTACAAGGCAGATGTGAGTGGAAACGATGGAGAGGACGCTCTATGAGGACATATAGATTAGTGACCCCTTTGGTGATGTTCTTCAGAAAGGTCACAGGCGTACGTGTATGACCAATATGAACGTAAACGAAGCAAAAGGAGTATGTAAGGATCATAGCAGGTGGCGTTCTGTAGTTTTTGCCTACCCCCATGGGAACAAGGCCCGAGTTTGTTTATGAATACTGTAAAGGTTCCATGCAATGGACCTTATCCTTATATTGTAATGTACTGGCTGACATTTAATCACTCATGCTGTTTTATAGAACTCCCATTTTAAATAAAAAAAAAGATAGTTCGTGTTTTTGTTTTAGGCCGCACTTCGGCTTTAGCTAGGGTGTTAGGCGGTGTAGTTTTAAGAAGTGATTTTAACAGAATATTGTATTGATTTCCTTTTGATTATAGTCAAACTGTTATTCTGCCATAAAACTCTATCGTTTTGTAGACTAGTTACCTCTCAGTGGAATCGGAACTTCCACATAGGTGGAGTCTGCAGTAGCTATTTATGTGAACCAGTCGGCAGCTGCCTGCCGAGCGTGCACCTTATAGCATCGCGGACATTTGCGATGAACCACTTTTCAACCTTATCACCATAGCATTAAAGACGAAAAGTGGTTCACAACATATCCGCGCCGCGATGGTATATATGTTACGGGTACTGATGGGTAATGGAAAAATTTCGGAAGGAAAAGAAAAGAAAAAAAATATTTTTCCGAAATTTTTCCAATATTTTTCCAATACTTTTCCGATATTTTTCCAAATCAAAAAGCTGACTGTGATTAAAGATTAGAAAAAAATAAGACTTATTAATGTGTACTCTGACATCAAGCAATGAACTGACAATCAATGAATGACATCAAGCAATGAATAGACTGCTTGAATATCTACGAGACTTTTTGCTGCAGTTATTATTCTAAGGTCTTTTGCCTGCTTTGCATGTGTGTCATTACTTTAGGTCTTTTTTTTGTAACGTGCGTTTTGTTTGTGCAGAATAAACAGTTTTTCTTTCTTTTCTTTTTTTTCTTTACTGAAAAATTATAAATATCTAATCTTTATTTTTTTTATTTTTTTTGCCATAATGTTCTCCTATTGGAAATTATATACATAAATAAGAAAGAAATTACAATGTGCACTATAAGTATGTACACAAGTAGTTCTTTTTGGCCGGGTAGACGTGAGCCGACGACGATGCGCAGAATGCACAATTGGGAAAATACCATGTGCAGATGGCGCAAGATGGCGGTTGCGCTCATTTCAACCCGCGGAGCAAATTGCGTCATTGGAATCAGTTTCTTTTTGACAGTTCAAAAACATTCACTGCATTATTTACGTTGTCGAGCAGATAATATTTCGAACATGCGATGCAATGGATTAGCAATTTGCTTCAAAATGATTCAGATTTGATTGATAGGTTGTAACGCAATTAGGGTGCTGGCCAAAAAGATTGGGGACTAATTGGACTACTGTACTTAATCACGTCCAGGCGGAGCATTATACTGAACTGTTACTTGGTCCACATTCACATGTTTCCCTTTATAACCGTCTACAAGTTTTAAAAGATAGTAAGTTTCTCATGTAGGGTAGTACATATTGCAATTCTTCTAACATTAAAAAGCAAAAATCATTTTCTTTTGTCAATATTTTCTTGTTTCTTGGCACAAAAATCGGGGCATAATTAATCATACCTCTAAAAAGAAAGTGTATGAATTTCATACTCTTTCATTTTAGAGGTATGATTAATTTTGCTTGTATTGCGCTGTTCTTCTACAGCTGACTTAATTTTGGCGGGTTCTTTTCCTGGGTTTGGTTGATTTTCGGGTTTGTATAACTAGATCGGTTTTTCTCTGAAACTTGTTGGTGATATAAAACCCACCAACGGAAGATTTATTGTTTGTGTAGATATTGATCATGATACTTTTCGCCAGTGATGATTCGGATTCTTCAACAGAATAGATGTGTTAATGCAATAAAACCCTTTGAATGTAAATAAAACCCTTTAAACTCTGTGTTATTTTACTTCCTGAAGTCAAAATTTTACAGTAAACAATTAAAAAAAACATCACAATCACTCCACTTCTAGTTCTCCACAATTCAATCAAACGCTTCGCAAAATAATAATAGATCGCTTAGTTTAAGAGGATTGCGATTAAAATAAAACGTCCACCGACCACGAGTTCACTGCTCGTTTTACAAGATGGCCGCCTCACTAGTTCTCGATGTTCGTTTTTGAGGTTGACATTTGTACAACAAGTCAATTAAGTCTAGAAAAGCGGAGGCGCCGACCATGTTCAGGTAGGCGTGGATTATCGGGTAGAAAGGCAGTATTTAAAAAAATAACACTTATCACAATCACTCCACTTCTAGTTCTCCACAATTCAATCAAACACTTCGCAAAGTAATTATAGATCGCTTAGATTAAGAGGGATGCGATTAAAATAAAACGACCACCGACCACGAGTTCACTGCTCGTTTTACAAGATGGCTGCCTCACTAGTTCTCGATGTTCGTTTTTGAGGTTGACATTTGTACAACAAGTCTGTTAAGTCTAGAAAAGCGGAGGCGCCGACCATGTTCAGGTAGGCGTGGATTATCGGGTAGAAAGGCAGTATTTAAAAAAATAACACCTATCACAATCACTCCACTTCTAATTCTCGATAATTCAATCAAACACTTCGCAAAGTAATTATAGATCGCTTAGATTAAGAGGGATGCGATTAGAATAAAACGTCCACCGACCACGAGTTCACTGCTCGTTTCACAAGATGGCCGCCTCACTAGTTCTCGATGTTCGTTTTTGAGGTTGACATTTGTACAACAAGTCAATTAAGTCTAGAAAAGCGGAGGCGCCGACCATGTTCAGGTAGGCGTGGATTATCGGGTAGAAAAGCAGTATTTCAAAAAATAACACCTATCACAATCACTCCACTTCTAATTCTCGATAATTCAATCAAACACTACACAAAATAATAATAGATCGCTTAGATTAAGAGGGATGCGATTAAAATATAACGTCCACCGACCACATGGTTGCGTGCGCACCTTACCAAAAATCCGAAGTTACCTACCTGCTCATTTTACTAGATGGCCGCCTTACCAGAGTGCTCGGTGTTCGTTTTTGACGTTGCCATTTGTACAACATGACAATTGACAGTCTAGAAAACCGGAAGCGCCGACATATTATTTACCTCATGTAAATAAAACAACAAACTAAAAATGATAACAACACCACGACAATTATGCTGTACCTACTGTATAGGAAAATAAACATAAAATGACAATTTTAGTTTAGTATTGCCAATCCAACCAACAATTTCCTAACCTTTTAGAACGAAGTAGTAAAAATTTTCATTGAACATATTTTTTTATTTGGCCTTAATTAGATAATATGATAGCATAAAAGAACATAGATAATTAATTGAATTTATTTTGTATAAATGTCACTTTTAGACGTTCAAATAAGAATTCGCCATTGTTCTTTTCGAGTTAATCAAGCCACGTAGTAGTATCCTCCCCTGCAAAATTTACTGCCCATTTTCACCCCGTAAGTATTCTTTATTTTTAGTCTTATGTATAAATAGTGAGTTTAGAGTTAATTGGTCACCGCGTTAAAATTTTGACACACCCAATTCCCCTATAGCCCCCTAAAGGGGAATTCGGTGTGTCAAAATGGGTAGTTTAGAAAAACGAAAATTAAAAAGTTCATAATTAACATAAATATGTATTCGTGCCAAGTTCAAGTTTATTAACTCAAGGAATAAGATTTTTCATACAAACAAAAACCCCCCTTTTCACCCCCTATAAGATTGAATTTCCAATAACCCCTTCCCTCCCCTAAATTATAAAAGGAAGCCGTGTGCAAAATTTCACGTTCCTAGACCCAGTAGTTTCGGCCGTGCGTTGATTTGTCAGTCGGTCAGTCATTTTATTCAATCAATCAGTCAGTCATTCATTCAGTCAGTCAGTAAATATGTTCAGTATAAATAAAACCCTTTAATTCATATGTTATTTTAATTCCTGTAGTCAACATTTTACAGTAAACAATATTTTTCCATTATTTTTCCATATTGAAATTTTTCGGAAAAATAAACGGAAAAATTTCCAAGTTTTGAAAAATTTCCGAAAATTACCCATCACTAGTTACGGGTAATGTTAGATGATTGAGTAAACCTAGGTTTACCCAAGCGTTTTGGGTAAAGTCCGAATAATAATTAAAATATTTTTTTTAATTAAATTTTTTTTAGGTAAACTTACGTGTAGGCTGAAAGGTAGGTTAGGTTAGGTTAGAATTGTGAACACACAACGCCTCGTGCGTTGTGTGGTTCATTATTCGGACTTTACCCAAAATGCTTGGGTAAACCTAGGTTTACTCAATCTTCTAGCAGCTGTGGTTCTATTCCTCGGCAATGCGTTGCTAATTCCCGTATATGTATCCTTAATATTGATAGGAAATGATAGTTGTGTACATATTTGTGGTATAATCCTAACTTATATTACAAATGCGAAAGTGAGTTTGTTTGGTTCGCCTTCACGCCCAAACGGCTGAACGGATTTGGACGACCATAACCTGGATTAGGACATAGCATGCCTTTTATCCCAGTAGTTCGTTCCTGTGGGATAATTTCTGAAATCCACGCGGCCGAGGCCGCGGGCGTAAGCTAGTTTTATATGTTTTAATTCTGTATTACACAAAAAAAAAAAAACTTATCAAACGGTGTTATGTACAAATTGAACTTGTACGATCGACAAAAGATACACCTTTCCAATTATGAAACAATGTTGCTTGCAAGCTGCAACTGTACTTATGACAAAGTAAAACAAAAGACCATATGGGCAGGGTTTTTTCAACAAATCAGTGTACACAAAAATCAACTTTAAGGTGTAAAGGCGTCCGTTTTGTCGATAGTACGTACAATTATTTTGTCAGATTATCATAGTTAAATATTGTCAAATCACAGCTCAAACATCCACTGCGGAACACTGGGTGAAATGACAACAGAATATTTATAGAAGTATATAAATAACGTAAAACAATACAATAATAAAAAACATTGCAATAAAAATGATAATTTATTGTCTCGAAAAAATAATAGTTATGAAAGAGTATTATATTTTTATTTTTGCCAAAACATTATACATAGGTAATTAATTGTACGTAATAAAGAAACAATACGCAATGGCGTATTGTTTCTTTTTTATTTTAGTTAATTATGTAAAACTTTGATGAATGTTCTTATTTATTTTGTAAAAAAAAACAATGAGCTGAATGACCTTTCCTGAATGACCTTTCGATTCTTATTTTTTTTTTTTTGTGGACGTTGAGGAGGGCGAAGACCTAGGACTTATGAAGGAGAAAATGAGGTGACGATAGCTGGTAGCATACTGACTTTTATTTTTACCAGTCAAGAAGACAGACTCTCAAAACCATAGATCAAATCATAAACTATATAACACGAAGCAGTTTTTTTTATACTAAATTATGTTGATTATTCTTTCTTCTTGCACAACTAGATTTCCCACTTGAGTACCTATTGTAAAACTATCACAGGTCATCAGGAAATTATTTATCTTTATGGAAGGTTTAGCATTGAAACCATAGAAATCTAAAAAACTCATGTACCGTCTCCGAGGTCGTCGCGGGTAAGAACAGATTAAAACAATCTGAAAAGCTCAGGTGAAAAGTCCCACATTATACACGGACAAAGTTACAGTGAATATTATTTGTATATTATATTTGTAATGAGCTTTGTGCTAGAAAGAGTATATAGTCGTTTTATTCTTGACCGTAGAAAACTACTGCTTTAAATTAAAAAGACGAGGATTTAATTCTAATCTAGGTCAAATGTGCTTTAGAATGCGCAATTTCAAATTTCGCAATTTCTTAAATCCTGTGATTTAATAGTCATGTTTATCGTTCCGGGATTTTATAGGAGGTATTATCCACTATTGTTAGTTATTTCCTCGTAGTTTAGGTATTTATGCTCTACCTATTCCGATCTCTAGAAATCACAAAATTGTGTTCCTATTTTAGGGACTTTTTCAAATGTAACGCTTACATGTTTATGCAGCCAGTATATTGTTTAGAACTTTAGACTATTTTTAATTGGTTTAATCCAAAATGCATTAAAAAAGATATTTAATAGTTTACAAAATACTCGTTAAAAAATTCGCCATCATTTTGAGTTCGAGGTTTTCGGTCCCTTTCATTCTCACTGTGCGATTATGCGCGGGATTGACCGCGGGGACGGCGCGGGATGCTGAGATACCGGACCACACCACTCAGCTCACAGACACGCGCCACTATGAGCATATCATTGTACGATTTTCTCAAGACGTTGATCATTGTAATTTATGGTATTACACCTATTTTAATACAGTCCACTACTTTTATTATAAAATCCCGATTGAGCCTATTCAACGGGATAATACGATACCTTAAGATATTTTTTCCCATTAATAGGCCGCCGCAACATAGATAATACATAAACTCACGCCTTCTTCCCATGGGGGTAGGCAGAAACTACAGAACGCCACCTGCGCTTGATCCTTAAAAACTCCTTTTGCCTCGTTTATGTTCATTCATATACGTCTTTTTCCATTATCCATGAATAAATTCAACATTTTCACTTGGGAGTTAGGACAGGCATCAATCGCTGCCATCAGTGTTGGGAAACTAAGATAAAAACAACGCAGGAACTATTAGTTAATCTTTAACAACGCCCTTGTATAAAAATATTAAAAAAAAAAAAAACTAAGTCGAAGGTTGCCTTAAGTAGTTCCGCATGTTTTTATTAATAAGAGGAATTCTTGAGTTGACGGAAAAGTTTGACAATAACCAGTGCTTATGTTGACATACCCTAACTAAAACGACCATGCACAGAAGCTACACAATTGTGCATTTTAAAGCACATTTGACCTAGATTTTGAATTAAATCCTCGTTTTTAATTTAAAGCAGTAGTTTTTTTTACGGTCAAGAATAAAAATACTACTTTTTTTTTAGCACAAATGAAATTGATACAAATAATATTCATCGTAACTTTGCCCGTGTATAATGTGGGACTTTTCACTTGAGCTTTACCTGAGCTTTTCACATCCTTTCGGTCTGATTTACCCGCCACGGCCACGGAGACGGTATATGCGTTTTTTTTATATTTGTATGGGTTCGATGCTAAACCTTCCATAAAGACAAACGGAAACTTAGGGAAACTGTTTTAAATACCTTATTAATTAGGATGAATAATAAAATTCTTCGGCTGTAAGGTATACAGGGAGTATATAAAATGTAATCCATAGTAATAATATAAATGAGAGGGTCTCTAAATTAGTAATTTAAAAAAGTAATAAAACTTATAACAACCGCACGGGTCGATCGACCAGGATAATTAAGGTACGCTTGCCGCGGTTGGTCCGTGGACCAGCTTTAGTGTACGGCCCGAATTAAAAAGCGTCCGGCGGGGCGTTCAGCGTTGCGTGCAAGCGGCAAAGAGCGTTCACCGAGTGCCGCTCGGCCGTCACTCAGGACACTCGCGAGTGTTTGCATGTGTTTAACACGAACGTCGCACGCCCCGCCCCGCCGGACGCTCGAGTCGAGCGTGCACTCAGGCCGTACACTTACTCCGTGCCTCGGAAAGCACGTGATCTTTACACTAGCTGGTATCAAAAATCGGCAATTTCAAGTAAAGATCTATTATAATAATTTAAGTGTTACCAGTTACATTAAATTCGGCGAAGTTCGGTTTTATCAAAAACTAGCTGACCCAACAAACGTTGTCAAAATTTCAATAGTTCATACAAAATTCCCATAGAAAATGCACTCTCCGTTTTCCCGAATTTTCCAACATTTTCTTTCATACAAACCTTGTCCTGACAATTACAAACACAACAAAAAAAGAATTAGCCAAATAGGTGCAACGGTTCTGAAGTGATGCGCGGACCTACGAGTACATTCGGAAATTTATTTTTATTTATATAGATAAACGGTGGAAGCTTGGAACGTTGTCGTACAGCATAGGTGCAATGAACTGTAAAGGTGATATTGAAAACTAATTTCGGACTTAATAATATTATCTTGGGCTTCAGAAGTAAAAAAACCTTTTTCTGGCACATTGATTTTTTCTATTGATTATATTTTGAAGTGGGTAGATACTTATTTATTGATTTTGTTGGCTATTAGAGCCACACGCTGCGGGCGCAGCCAGGGTCCACAGTCTCGACATAAATAGCGATCGTTTTACAACCGAATTCGTTCGCAAAGTTCTAATGGGGTCCTCCGACTTCCAAAATAAAACACTACAAATTGAAGAAGTCGGTGACATAAACCGCCAAAATTGCTTGACAAGCACGAGAAAATCACGTTCTTGTCAAGCAATTTTGACCGTCTAGTTACTCGTTTAGGACTTTGCAGACAAAACACTTTTTATCTAAAATATGTTTATAGACTTTTGTAGTAATAAGTAGTTAATAGTTTTGTTATAAATACTGCACTAGAATTTGACCAAGGTTTTGAGATGTTTTCTCTTTGACACCACATTCGTAGCTCGTATCAATAAGCCAGGCCGTCACACTTACACGTATTAGTTAATTATCTTGAAAACTACTGAACCGATTTTGATGAAACTGTGCCCTAAGTTGAAGTAAATGTAAGCCAACAAAAACAGAATGGTCACGATCCGATTAATAGTTTCGGAGAAATGCGTGGACAAACATACATCCATACAAACATACATACATCTATAAAATTTTGTATATTTGTTTGATACGTGTCGAATTGATAACTCCTTTTTTGAAGTCGTTAAAAAGTATTTGTGCTCTTATTTTTCCGGCCGTTTTTGAAGCGCTTATCGGGAATCTAGTGCGATTTATTATTGATTGAAGCCCTACGCAGTGATTATCTACTATTGTTATTATACAGGATCAAATTAAGTTAGCTAGCAAAACACCGCAGACGACGTATAAGATTTCGATACCCATCAGTATCGATATAAAACAGATTTTATCAACAGTGAGTTGTAAGTAACATGGTAACAACACTATCCAAAAAAAAAAAAAATCAAATCTTTTTTATTTTTATTTTGTCGTGTTTTAATGTCGATACCCACCACTTTTGCGGAGTTTCGCTAGCTATTTTAATTTGACCCTGTATAAAGTCTAATCAACTTGTAATAGGGCACTGCTGCCGTTCGGAACAGGTGTTTCGAAACTTCAAGTCGAGCTAATATACGTATAGCTGTTACGAAATACTAGCTATCAAGGCGACTGCAAGGTTGGCCGAGCGGTCATTTATTTAATTTTGTTGATTTGCATCTTATTTCTTATGATGTATTGCATATATTCGCTTTCCGGAGTATTGCTAGAGGGATGTACAGGTTTGAGATTTGATACTTTTCAAGGTTTTGGCTTGCCTAATATTATGAGAATTGAAATTTTGAGTATGAATGTGAATGTCTATAAGAGACCAAAGACCAAAGAAACGATGGATGCTCTGTGTGAAAGATCATATGGCTAGAAAGAGAGTGACTAGCGAGATGACGACTAATAGAGAAGTATGGAAGAAAAAGACATGTTGAGCTATTATATTTTCAATTTTCTACCGTGACGATTTTTTTTTTTTTGTAATACATACTAAACTTATTATTTTTTAAATTGTGTTTTTAATTATCATGCGATAAAAATATTAGGTAATTTCTGTTAAGTACTGTAATGGTTCCCCGAATGGGAATCGTTACTTTACATATAAAAGTACTCCGTGCTTTACTTCGGGATCTATACTGCTCAAATATCAACTGATCGCGAATAAGACATGAATTTTCACAATATTATATCTTTTAAAACCGACGCGTCTGCATTGGCCGAGGAGGCCCGTCTCGCTGACGTCTCTCTAATCAAACTCTAAACGCCATTTATAAAAGTGACCGTACTAATGTCAAAATACCCCAAGCCAGATCTTTTTAGATCGGGGCCTGAATGGAACCGCTACAGTACCTATACGTCACTGAAACAGGACAATCAGACATGCAAAAAGCTTCGCAAAAACATGTTTTAACCAGAAAAGCTGCCAAATTGAGATACTCGTCTCTAGAACATTCCTGGTATGAACATTAATATTAATTAGCACAGCGTTGTTAAGATATTATACAAGATTAATCATTTTAATTATTTGCTTGTCATCTGTGGGCTTATTATTTTTTATAAGCTCATGTGACAACATAAGATGTTTTCCTTTATTGTTGGCTGTTGAGCCATCCGTGTTAAAGAATCTTAAATTAATTACCTTATTTACATTTCTTCGATGTATATGCCTACTTACATCACCAATCTTTAGTATATTTGACATATTATATTACTATTATTTACTATTAGGTCTTTACCTATGAAATTGCCGACTTACATAGCAAAAAAAAACGGTCAAGAGCGAGTCGGAGCGGAGTCGGGTTCTGTACTATCATATATTAAAAAAAGTGTGCTATTTAGAGACACCGTTATACTTTTCCTGTAATCTATACATAAACTTCTATCACACAGAATAATTTCAGATTTTTCTCTATGCAAACTTCGGATATAAAGGGGGGGGGGGGGGGGGGGACGGACGGTATTTTTTTACATTTTACATCAAAAGTCGCAAACTGTGAGGCCTACAAAAAAAATTGAGAATTTGCAAACAGCGCTCTTTCATATTTCCTTCCACATGCCCTAGCAGCTCCACTTTGAATTTTTAAGACCCCCTTTCAGTCCTGTTGCAAAAAATATAAATATATATTTTATTTCTTTCTTATTTGCAAAATAGTTAGGCAAACATCATCTAAAACTATTCCAAAAATCAAGTTGATAGCATTAGTAGTTCTTGAGATATCCAGCTGTGACAGACAGACAGACTGAGTCGCACCATAAGGGTTCCTTTTTACCATTTTGGTACGGAACCCTAAAAATCAAAAATTTTTTTAAAGAAATATTGTCGATGCACTTTTGCCAGTTTAATGACAGTTCGTTGATGCCTGTGCTATAGATATCCTGGGAACGGGAATCGATAAATTCTTTAAAGGCGTTTTTCACCGCCTCGTTGGATTTGAATTTTTTTCCCCGGGGCTCATAGTTGAGATCAAAATTTCCAGGAAAGGAAGCGATCAAACCAAAAACGCAACGTGCGTTCACTTGTGGTACCTTGTCCATACACGTCGTTAATATTGCGTGCTGTCTGTGTTGGTGCCATGATGGAACTCGTCAAGTCGAACGACGAGACGGAATCGTCGAGGCAGATGATGTCTGTGTATGCTGTGTACGTACTGTCAAGCAGCTATTGATCGCACTTTGAAGATGCTAAATTGCTAATGTTGATCCTTCAAGCCCCAAATAAATATTGATAGCCAAAATATACAGGATTATTGGTAAAACACCAACAACCTCTTAAGGGGTCATTGTACTCATCATTATGAACAACTTTCACTATGAGACCTAACCTGAAATCGCGAAAAAAAAAAACATTTTGACGAATTATGCGAACATGTACTGAACAGCTGATTTTTTTTCGCGATTTCAGATTTGGTCTCATAGTAAAAGTTTTTCATAATGATGAGTACCATGACCCCTTAAGAGGTTGTTGGTGTTTTACAAATAACCCTGTATAGGACTGTAGGTGCACAAAAAAATAATTTCAGTAATACAAAGTTAAAGGATCATTGAACCTGCATTTGTGCAAGAAAATAATAATACATTCGTATTATGATCGTGACTGGTTTATACCCGAGTCAACATTGTGTTTAGGCATTAAAAAGATCACTGACAAATGTCAACAAACTGTGCAAAGCTGTTTTGTAACATTGTTTTCCTTGCCAAAGACGCATACATGCACTTATAACGAAAGATAAAATGTTTATTTTTATTTTTTAGTGTTCTACTTCTACTGAGTCTAAATTTTTTAAAACAAAATACTTACATAAAATAGATACGAGTATTATGTGAAGATTACAGGAAAACCCATAATAAGTATATATATGCTCTTAAAATGACACTGTAAATCTCTCAATATTGTGCGTACAAACTTACATTAAATTTTGCAGTAGGAATGTATGAGAGAACATGTTTTTCAATTACAATGTTAAGTTTGTTATTGGGATAAATTCATCCCAACTACGGAACCATTCATTCTGCGTGTTCCGACACGCATTGATCAGTTTTTGGTCTACAATCAGGATAAAAGACTACTTGCTTGGTTTATATCTATAATGTAGGTATAATGGTGTAGATCAGGGATTCCCAAAGTGGTCGATATCGATATCAGTTTCCTAGTAGTCGACATAAACGAAAACTGATTTTGAGGCTCGACGAGGTCTAAAAATCGACTCCTATTAATTCAGTTCTTATTAGAAACTTCCAAGATACTGTATAAGTTGTGTTACGTGTACTAACTTGTTATAATAATGTCTAATATTTTAGTAGGAAGTATCATTGTTGTACAGACGCCAGCACATCAAGCTACTACAATCTGTCAGATTTCTTTAATAGATTTTCGACTTTATTGCTAAAGCATTAGGTTCAAAGTTGATTGAGAAAATCTGACAGTTTCGGGTAGGTTGACCTGCTGGCGTCTGTACTTTTAAAAAACTCAAAATCATGTCAAGTTTACTCACTTACACCTTACACCAACCGCAAAGTTTTTAAATTGGTAAGTATTTTTTACCAAAAGGAAAAAATACTAGAGATAGGATTTTTAAATTAATTTGGTTATGGGGGGTCTGAGGTATCAGGTTTATATTCATTTTGAAAAAGCGGCCTCTTCCCCGAAATATTGGGAATCCCTGGTGTAGATAATAAAGATTATTCTATTCTTGCCTAACTAGGGCCAAGAATTAACTTGGTCCTTTTTGGGCACAGCATAATTATGCTGTGATTTGATTGATGATTGAAATCGCACAGACATTAAAGGCCAGTACATGTTTTGTTAAGGAGATATACAAAATACATCTAACTATCGAGCATCAAACCGGAATAAAAGCAAAATTGAATCAACTTTTAGAAAACCAGCCATACAAAAAACTTCATTCTAAAACTTCATAACGGTGAAATTATAAAAAAAATAATGCGTGCCAGTACCGCGGCCCCATTTTTTCGTTCATCTCTATACTTTCACTCGGACGGTAGTCTTGTACCGTAAATGATAAATTATGGCAACCTATTGTGACTAATGTTGGTTGGTTTAGTTCTAGGTTTTTTTTTGTCGATTTCTTTACGTAGTTCTAGTTTTTTTTTTTTGTAGAAAATGTTTTTGTCGGGGTCAAGTTCTTTACGTATTTTGTAGGTTAATACATTAGGCGCGGCAGACGCACATGCGCGTTTTCATAACTTTCTTCGAGTGCGACGCGCCGCACATGTGCGTGCCTCCTTTTTTTTACGATGTTTTCGAAACAATAGAGATGCACAACGAACGCACAGGTGCGGCGCGCCGCACTGGAAGAAAGTTATGAAAACGCGCATGTGCGTCTGCCGCGCCTAATGTATTAAGAGGGTGCCGAGCTCGCAGTTGTGCCTTCAAATTCAAATTCAAATTAATTTATTTGCTAGAATGTAGGTGCAAATGAAGAAATTAAGGGTATCGTGACCCAAATATATTACCAATTTATCAATAATTTATTGCATTCCGCAACGTATATACTTAGGTGGTAGGTAACATTTTGTTGTAACAATCATGGACCCTGTTGGGCACAGCAATAGAAAATTTAACGGAAGAGGACTCATTTATACATGCAAACCAACGAATAACAAGTTATTATAAGTATAATTTAAGGTAACATTTTATTAATTATTAATTTAATCTAAGATTTTTTGTCAATTTATATTATTAAGTCAGTTCGATAGATTTGTCAGTCAAATATTCATTTATGCTATAATAACATTTGCGTAGTAATATATTTTTTTAAATTTATTTGTAAAAACAGAAATATTTTATATATATAATAACCTAATAAAACTAAGCAGCATGTCTGTCAATCAAGTAGACAATTCCTTCATCCGTCTTGTTCAGTCAATTTTATAGTTATGCTGCGTCGATACCTAATTTTATTACATTACTTAAAAATTCTGCACACATTTCAAGTACGCTAAGTCACGAATTAAAAGTAGTGTAAAAAAAATCAGCGCCACTGACGTGCGCACTAACAGAGGCACAATGTGATCATTAACTCATTCATATTTATGAGATGTCAAACTATAGTGAGAGATTGATAAATGTTTTTTTTTTGGCGAAAATCCTCCAAATGTAGACTCGAACATTTTATTCAGATGCTTGTTTAAAAACATAACTAGAGTAGGCTAAAACATGTTTCGAAAACCAGTTATGTAAAATATTAAGAGCAGCAAGTAGTAACCCAGTTCCTTAGGTTGAATAATATCAATATATGTAGGTACCTAAAGAATATAGTGAAAGTTTAAGGTTATTTACATAATAATATGTAATAAGGTTATTTACTTAATATATTATATTACATTTCGCTTGTGATTTTATGGCCAACTTTGGCGTTCTTATACTGAGAAGCTGAAAGACTTCGACAACTTTTGACTCATTGAGTGATGGAGAATAGTTATTAGTATAGTTTGTCGCGGTCTCGCTTTTCGCAATGTTTTATTATCTATTTATATAAAGCCAAAATTCTGAAGCTATTTTTTCATAAAATGCGCGACAGCTTTTATTGAGCTCGTGAATTGAAATTCTTTGAAAAATATATAATAATATCTTTTAAATAGTGGTTTAGTCCATAGCAGCCTCAGAACTGGAATTTATATATTTTTTTAAATCCCATTTAAAACCATAAACTACTAAAAACGCTCAGAATTAACTATAAATCTCTTCTTACTACATTAATATTATAACGTAAAATTTATACCAGAATAAAAAATAATATCCTGGGACATTCCACACACGGTCATCTGATCCCAAACTAAGCAGAGCTTGTACTATGGAAACCAGATAACTGATATACTACATACACTACTTTTTTTTTGTAAATACATACTTATATAGATAATTACACCCACACTCAGGACAAACAGACATGTTCATGCACACAAATGTTTGTCCTGGATGGGAATCGAACCCACGACCTGCGGCGTGATAGGCGGTATCTTATCCAACTACGCCAGCTGGCCTGTCAAATGTTAGTTCATAAGAAATTAAAATTTTATATACTGGGTGACTTTTTTATACCGCCTTGAAAAAAATAGGGTATAATAGGTGAACGGAGTAGAAGCCTATGGCATAGGTACCTAGTTT
Source organism: Dicycla oo (assembly GCA_948252095.1). Lineage (NCBI taxonomy): Eukaryota > Metazoa > Arthropoda > Insecta > Lepidoptera > Noctuidae > Dicycla > Dicycla oo. The sequence goes on along the minus strand of OX411736.1, from coordinate 17,848,090 downwards.
TTTTTTTGTTTTGTGAAAAAAAAAACATACGCACTACGCACCCTGCGTAGTGCGTATGATTTGAATTTCGATATTTTTTAACGATATATAAAGTTTTTTTTTAAATTTCTGTTTTTATTGTTCTAGTTCAATTGTTTATTGATAGAGCAATTTCTGTCTAAGCTATTGCGTTCACCTATTGTACCCTATTTTTTTCAAGACGGTAAAAAAGAAACATCCAGTATAACTATATACAGGGTGACTGGTAATTAGTGGCCGATACTTTAACCACATGATTGTACTCATGACATAACAAACAACTTTTACTATGGGACCAAACCTGATATCGCAAAAAATAATCAGCTGTCCCATACATTCATTTTTCGCATAACTCGTCAAAATGTATGGAGCAGCTGATTTTGTTTTTCGCGATTTCAGGTTTGGTCCCATAGTACAAGTTGTTCATAATGATGACTACAATATATCGGTCACTAATTACCAGTCACCCTATTTAGAGGACTCAAAATAAGCGTAATTACAACTGCCAAATTGCTACATATGTGATGTGTTCGCCGTGCTTCAATGTATCTTATCCATAGATATAAGAAAGAATGATCTTATATGTCAAAACGTAATGTTGTGATATGCCTGTTATGTAATACTAGCGAGGTATGTCGATAAAAAATAGCCTATGTCCTTTTCCAGGTCATGGCCTAACCGTGTGCCAATTTTATCCGAATCCGTTCAGCGGTTTTAGCGTGAAAGCATAACAAACAAACAAACTCACTTTTACATTTATAATGGGATATTATTAATTGCACATCAAATAAATAATGACCTATCAATTTATTTCCATCACTTATATACTTTTTTACATCAAAAAAATACTGACTGCACAGCAAATTAACCAGAGCGTACATACATAATACTCAGACTCATAGCAAAATGACATGGTGACTAATATTAACTCCGAGGTTAGGTTTGGTTAGGTTACTTTAAACCCTTTACACATAAATAGGAGCTCCGTTCTAGGATGCAAGAGCGAGCAAAGGGCACGAAGGGTAAGTTAAAATAATTTGTTTTCTCAAGAATAAAGGTAAGGTAATAAGGTTTAATGTGCGCTAGTCATTATTAGCGCATTAATAAAAAAGCTTTATTGCGGTGCGCCACGAATATAAATTGTTTCTTATTTAGTTATATTTTGAGTTGAGTATTTTGCTGTGCAATCAGTAATTTTGATTGGAATTCGGATTATTTTTTGATACAAAAAGTAATATTTTGATTTGCGTTTAAATACTACCCATTTATAATACGTATTAGTTAGGATAGTTAGGAGGATGAAAAACCGGTCTATCGACACTCTAGACTCACAAAATGTATTACGTAAATTAAATAAAAATAAAAAACTCTTAACACACTACCAAAGTTTCTATAATAATATAATTCAATCATGATTCGAGAGACACGTGGCGCCATCTATTACCATAAGAAGTACCGTAACGTAGTTTTCCTCGGGAACAGTACTTTTTCGGATGAAATGAACCCTATGTCCTTTTCTGTAAACCGGAAGATCGTTTCAGTGGTTTAGGCGTGAAAAGGTAACAAACAAACAAACAAACTTACTTTGCCATTTATAATAGGTATTAGTTAGGATTATGTTTTATTTTTGAGCCCAATCATAATGATTAAGTTTATCTTTCATCATTATGTTGTTTTCGGACTTACTAGGTATACCTATATTTGTTAATTTTACTAAATAATGGAAATATGAATGTAATACAACCGGAGGTAATATGATAAATTATGACTAACAACGGAAAACCTACAATTTGCGACGGCTTTTACAAATGATTGCCGGATGACAAGTACAAATTGCGCTAAACTCGGCATTATACTTTAATACTGCCTACTATTAGCATGACAAAGGCTTATTTACCATTGTTTCCCTTCATCATCATCGACAGCTTTGTTCCACCTACTGCTGAGTATAGGCCTCCTCCGTTTTGTGCCATGCTTCCCTGGGGCTGCAGTCTCGACATAGATAGCGATCGCATTCGGTTGCAAAGTCCTAGCGGGGTTCCTAGACGGTCAAAATTGCATGAAAATCACGAAAAAATCACAAGCGTCTAGGTACTCCACTATGACTTTGCGACAGAATTCGGTCGTAAAGCGATCGCTATCTGTCGAGCCTGCAGTCCCTGGTCTGTGCGAGTTCTCCGCGAGCGTCTGTAGCTCGTCCATTCACCTGGCTATTGGTCTGCCAATGCTCCTTCTACCGTTTCTCAGCAACCATTCCCTTACGAGTCCTGCTCCACTTATCATCACCACATATAGCCATGTATCCAGATTTACCTTTCAAAAGAAATAGGTTACATAAGACGAGAATACAATCTATCATGACTTGCAAATTTTCTGCCAGAGCTTTTTCCACAAGGTCACGCGCATTTTCAACGTGCAAAAAGTACATGAAAAAGTGGCCAAATAATCAATTTATTCAGACAACCATTGATCCGTTACATTAGTACCTAAAAACTAACAGAGACTTAGTCCTCTGGGTGAGGTTCCACACCTGTGGACTGTCCAACTTATTGTCTATTACATTCAGGATGCTGTTACTGCTCCCACGCAATGAGCTTAGCAGCGAGGCTGTCTTTTTGCGCCAGGTGGTATCAAAGCCGTCTGTGCGCGACTCAGCGAATATTGTTGACGCACTGCAGAGGCGTGGCAGACGTAACAGCGTAGAGAATTGTAAGCCCTTTGGGTATGCGCGAGATGGGTTCCGTAACACTACAATAAAAAATAAAAAAAACTTTAGTAAAAAAACACGTTTCTTGTATGGGGAGGGGTCCCCTATAATTTTAACTCATATTTCATGTTTATTGTTTGTTGTTATAGTGTACACTATGAAAATTTCAAGTGTCTACCTATTACGGTTCATAAGTTTGAGAAGAAGCTCTGTGACAGACGGACTGACGGACATCGGGGCCTTAGTAATAGGTGTCCCGTCCCGTTGGCACCCTTTGGGTACAGAACCCTAAAAAGCACAGTGATTTATATTATGTATGACGCATATAATATACCAGTAATGCAGGTTATTTAAACCGGTTGATATAACGCCAAACACGAGTTTTGTCAACTTAATATTATTTGAGTTATTTAATTTCGTTTTGTTTTTTATAGACCTGCTCATAAAATCAAGTTCAAATAAATCGAATCAAATAATTATTTATTAAAAAAAAAAACAAGGTTTATATGGATTAGTGAATAAGTAACTACTTAAGAACTACATATGTTAGTGGTATGAAAATCATTAAAACATTAATTCTTTAAATAATAATTAAATCAATTTTATTGTTAATTAAATTTTATCCGCAATAACCGCCGTTTTTGTAGACAAATTGATCAAAAATAATAGACGCAGATTAGTATTACTCAGTAGGTACTCAATACTTTTATTGCATTCTACATGTAGGTATTCTTAGGTGGTAAACTTATAATTAGATCATGTGGACCCTGTCGGGCACAGCAAAATAAGTGAGTTAGGCGAGAGGAATCATTTGTTAGTTATCTAATATTACTTAAAACTATATTATAATAATGATGTAAGTAGGTGTTTTCTGAGATAAACTAAAAAAAATTGAGTCCTTACTGGTTAGACTACCGCTTATGTAATGTGAACAACTTGAAATGGAAATTTTTTAAATGTGCTTGCATTAAAAAAAAATATCCATATCAAGTTGTTGCGGAAAAAAAATATGTTCAATTAATATTACCAATTCTCGATAGTATTTCGAACTACCATGAAATTAAGGATCTTACGAGTACAGCTTTTTGGATGAAGTCAATCACGAGATGCCAAACAAAAATAAAAGAACTGGTTGGGATCATACTACTCCCAAGCTTTCATCAGGAGGCACCCGTGACTGCACCCTAATGCAGCAAGCGTGTGGTACCATCCTAATAGGAAGTCGGCCTCACTAGCTAGCACCGTATTGCAGCGCGTTGCCAGAACTAGTGAGCACCAACTCCCACTCTCTTTCTTTTGTGAAGTAATAAACTCTGTTTAATAAAGAAAAGAGTGAAAGCTGTTTGTTTTGGAAGACGACCAGGCGACGAACCCCAAAAACTCTCAGGCGTAGAGAGACGGAAACCTCAACACCACAGTATTTTAACATAAACCTGTATTATCCCAATGCAGCGCAACGCCCCCCCCCCCACTTCCCTTTTTTTCCGTTTATTTTTCAATACATTTTAGTTACATAATATACAACCTTAACACCTTGTTTAAAGACCTTTAAAGGTTTAGTGGATTTATATTTCCCTATTTTCTTTTCTGCTAAGGACCAGTATTTATTAGAGTCAATCCAGCTAATCCTGCCATTTTCGTCTGGAAGGACCAACCGTTGTTAAACGAGTCCAGGTGATCCTGCCATCTCTGTCTGTATCTGTCGATAAGTATACCTACTACTCTTATAATTCATAGCTGTTCGTTCTAGCAACTTAACAAGAGTTACAGGCCCTTTCTACTCAATCAAAAATTATGGACATGGTATCTATAATTTTTGATTCAAGTCGTGTACCACCTAACTCTTCGGATCAGAATTGAGTGTGACGTCTGGCAAATGTCAAATGGCGGCTATTCCGATACCATTGATATTACGTGCTTAGATTTAAGAATAAAATACATTAATTATGACATTGTTACTAACCGCGACTAGATTATTTAAAGGTCTATCGCACCGGGTCTCAGAAGTTGCTAAAGAGCGATGAGATTAAAATTCTAATTGACAATACAGCCACAATATACTCCAAGACAGAGATAGCTGATTTTGTCGTTAAGTCTGCCTGATTGGGCAGAATACATCTGGCAAATGCATAAAGATGTATTGCAGATAGACAGGGTTATAAATAGGCAGTAGGTGCCTGAAGACGAGCGTTGTCATTAAAGGCAGGCCTGGAGTGGTCGGAATTGGATGAAGGAAGCCCAAGATTGGAACAAAATCATCCGATCCGAAAGAGAGATATAGAATTCAATGAAGGAGTAGTGCCAGTAGGACAAAAGGTTGATGAAAAAAAACATTGAAAAAGAATCTCGTCCTTCTTCGGTCGGTCATCGCGTCAGTCCGGTCTTATGTCTGACGCACGCCTCACGTGATTAAAGCATGGCCAAAGTTATTTAACACCAAATATTATGTAAACACAGTATCTGTTTTTATAATATGCGAATTTATTAAAATATGTAAATAAATAATCTGTTTCGGTGTTACAGATTGCTGCTAGATCAAAGATGCAAAAGGTCATGGTTTTGTTATTAGTTACCGTTTTGGCAGCACCATGGCGTTTAAGATGATTATCATTAACTTAATTAAGTTTTATGTTATGTATGAGGACATGCATAACTAACAATTTGTATAGGTTCGATCAGTCCCATTTTTTTACACTTTGTATTTATTTATTTGTCCAACTTACATCTATCATTACAGGGTAAACCTATTGCGATAGCGTACATCTCAAAAACTTAATTTATTATTAAAAATAAAGTTTGTAACTTATTACAAACAATGCATTCTTTGTGAACTCACTGAGAGAACAATAGAATAGGTCTATGCCCGCCAATAATATTAATAACACATTTTCACAGGGATTCTATATAAGTTGATATGACCGCAAACACTGAAACATCCTAAATATTAATTTGCAGATTTATTCAAACTTATGAGCTTTGTGACTTGATAAACTAGTTCGATGACATCCAGACTTGAAACTGCGCTTGCGTTAATTGTGTGGTCTTCGTTATGTTTTCGCTCCCTAATCTTAGAAACTACTTCAGCTTTATTTCTCTGACTATATCTTTCGTATCTTGCATGCATTAGAATGCTCAATGAGCTAGTAGTAACTGTTTCAACTTAGCCGTGGTCAGTAATTGCTACGTAGCGAGTAGCGGCTTGGTCAAGGCGAGCGCCGCGGTTTCATTTACCGTCTGATCGCGGAGCATATCAAAACCACTGGCATAATTTCCTAGATGAGATTGATATCTTGGAAATTATGCCAGCGGTTTTATTAATCAAGTTACGAGGTATGATGGGGTTTTATATTCTAGCGACGTGGTAAATATTGCCATTTTGTCAGAAATTCCTCAAGAAACTGTTATAGATCGCTAAGACAGTGAAGCCAAAGTAGGTACAGTGTGCGAGACGATGTTTGTCATAAATATTTACATAATATGACCAAAGAAACGATGGATGAGCTGTGTGAAAGATGATATGGCTAGAAAGGGAGGGACTACCGAGATGACGACTAACAGAGAAGTATGGAAGAAAAAGACATGTTGCGCCGACCCTAAGAGCCGTCTATAAGAGTAGAGTAAGGCCAAATAAAGTATAATAATAATATATTTATTTACCATTTAACATTTTAACATTTAACATTTAATTTTGCAGGAGACTGGCGCCTAAACTAAGCTCTAGGCCTGTATTTCAGGACACCAAGTCTCCGCCCTTTTACCAAAAACATACATTTTATTTTTATATGTACTTGTACACTGACAGCATAAAAGATTTAAAAAAAAAGTATGGATGGGCTGTGTGAAAGATGATATGACTAGAAAGGGAGTGACTACCGAGATGACGACTAATAGAGAAGTATGGAAGAAAAAGACATGTTGCGCCGACCGCAAATAAATTGGGACAAGGGCATGAGAATGATGCATATACACTCAACAATTTTACATCATTATTAAACATTTGCTAAGATCTATTAAAAAGGAGAATACTGTAGCGATTGAATGTGTTATCTTATCTTATAGACTATGTTATAAAAATAGAAGTAACTCGTCATCAGCGTCTGTTACCACCAGAAGCGTAGGCTACTGCTGGTGGTAGCACACGCTGATGATGAATCCTAAATGTAAAAATCACCTACTTATTCTTCTGAATACAATTAACTTTCAATCAAACACGTCTGTCTGACACATAAAGTTAAAAAGAACATCGTTAATATGTCAGACGACAATCAGACAATGACATAACTAATTATGTATTCAATTCAATACAGTGCGAAACACTATAAGCATTGTTGTTGGTGCCTTTACATAAAAATCTTAAATTAGCTCTGTTGCTATGGCGGGAGTAACTTCTACATTTGTATATACGAGTAAAGATTGAGTTCTCATCTTCAGTGTAGTGGGAATTGGTAATCGATTGGGATCGTGAGTATCAAAAAGTTTTTGGGTAAAATTATTTTAAAGGTGTGGTGTGGGTCTGCGTTTGCGTAGAGGAGCTAGTGGTTAAGAAATAACAGCCGCACGGGTCGATCCTTCAGGTTAAGCTACGCTTGCCGGGGTTGGTCTGTGGATGGGTGACCATCTTTTCATACCGAGACTCCTCCGTGCCTCGAAAAGCACGTTAAGCCGTTGGTCCCGGCTGTCATTCGTGGATCTTTGACAACAGTCGTTACGGGTTGTCAGAAGCCTGAAAGTCTGACAACCAGTCTTACCAAGGAGTATCGTATTACCCAGTAACTGGGTTGTGGAGGTCAGATAAGCAGTCGCTCCATGTAAAATACTGGTATTCAGCTGCATCCGGTTAGACTTGAAGCCGACCCCAACATAGTTGGGAAAAGGCTAGGCAGATTGATTGTGTGGGTTTGCGTTTATTGCTTCAATGAAATGTAATGACTCCCCTAGAAAAGGGTTAAGTACTGCTGAAGAGCCTTCAATTCCTCCTTAATTGATTAAAGATCTCGATATTTAATCGTATATCTTTGTTTGTCTGCCTGTGTCTTCGTAGTTTGTGACTTATGAGTCTTTTTTCTCATTCTTCATCAGATTATTGCCCTGAACTTTTGCATGTGAAGGCGATTACGAAGATTTTTAGATACATATTTGACAAGATGCAAAGCTTACATTCAGAGACTGTTGACATCGCTCAAACAGAGTTAATTATTTATTGATATTTCGTTAATAATTTCATAACTACTTTGTTAATTATGCATGTCTAATGGCGAAACGTTTGTGAACTTGTTTTCTTATTTGTTTTAAGACCCTTAGCGTTAGGTTAAATAAATAAATAAACGATCACCACTACATTCATCGTTCAATTCAAGTTACAAATGATATTTTGTAGTAGTATATAGACAGGCCAGATGGCGTGGTTGGTTAAGATACCACCTGCCATGCCGCTGGTCGTGGGTTCGATTCCCATCCAGGACAAAAATTTGTGTGCATGAACATGTCTGTTTGTCCTGAGTCTGGGTGTAATTATCTATTTACGTATGTATTTAAAAAAAAAAGTAGTGTATGTAGTATATCAGTTATCTGGTTTCCATAGTACAAGCTCTGCTTAGTTTGGGATCAGATAACCGTGTGTGAACAATGTCCCAGGATATTATATTAGTATGATATTTATTAGAAAAGAATTTTCGCCTTAAGGGGTAAGCGTCAAGGTAGCCCACGAAATTCAAATTTTCTTATGTTTTTTACAAATTGGAAGTCAGTATTAAGTTGTATGTTAAATAAAGTATGATTCGTGACCGTAACTGCTATGTATTTACAGAATTATAATCATTAGAATCAGTAATAAAACTCTTTAAGTTAGTATAATCTTCAAATGTCAAGATTTGATGTAATGTGGGATAATTTCTGACAATCACGCAGGCAAAACCGCGGGCAAAAGCTAGTTCTGAATAAAACCATGTATACAGTCTTAATTTCGATTTTATAGTTCAAGTTAAAAGCTTAGTTATTGATACAAGCACACTAGTACTTAAGGATATTTTTGTTCGTTTTTATATGATGTTTTCGTATGAAAACTTGTTTTAAAGTTTTTTTTTGAGGTTAACTTATAAGGTTTATGAATTGGGATAAAAAATATTACTAATCAACTAACTCTACCTATTTCATCCCACTGTTGAACTAAAATCTAATAACTTGAGAATGACGTAAGAGAAAAATGTGACTAAGTACTTGCTGACCTATGTCAATTCCATAAATTTATGCTATGACCATGGTATGGTAATGACGTAACCTGACTTCATGATTTTAATATATCCCATAAAAATCTTCTATCAACATGAATATATGCCGTCAACATTATGAATATATGAATAGCTTTGGCTTTGTTAAATGAAGTTGAGTAGTAGGTAATACAAGTAAGTACTCTTAATTCAAGCTGCTTAGGTACGTATCAGCCAGCACATCAAGCTACTACAATCTGTCAAATTTCTTTAATACATTTTCAACTTTATCGCTAAAGCATTAGGTTCAAGTTTAATTGGAAAAATTTGACAGTTTCGGGTAGCTTGAAGGAATTTGCTAAACCATGGCTTCATATGTTTGAGAAATTCGTCTGCTCAACAACGTAAATAACGCAATGTTGTTGAACTGTCAAAATGAAAGCCATTGCTCCGCAAAGGACTCCATTACCACCACATTTTTTTAAGGGAGAAGCTCCAGGTAGCCCGCGAAATTCTAATTTTCTTACGTTTTTTTTTATTTGTAAGTTAGTATTAGAATGTATGTTGATTTATTTACAAAATTATAATCATTAGAATCAGTAATGAAATAGCCATTAGAAATCATCAAGACAACTCTTGTCTTGATGATGTTAATGATTATAATTCTATAAATACAGATTTGTTACGATAGCGAATCATACTCAGATCAACATACAATCTGATACTGACCTGCAAATTGCAAAAACGTAAGAAAATTTATATTTCGCGGGCTACCTGGAGCTTTCGCCTTAACTATTTTGAAAGGAATTTCAAACCTTACATACTTTAGTCACGAAAAGTGATAATGGTAGAATTTATCAAATATTGCAACAGGTAAATAACAGGTAGTGTTGTCATAATAACTGATTTATCATTAATAACCGGTTTTCCTTCGGTTGTGTCATTCGTGATGAATGGAATTAATGATATGACGTTGTTTATAATAGGTACTACTTATAAACGCGAAAGTTTGTGAGGATGGATGGATGGAAGTTTGTTACTCTGTCACGCAAAAAATACTGAACGGATTTTGATGAAAGTTGGCACACAGATAGCTTATAACCTGGATTAACACATAGCATACTTTTTATCCCGATATTCTTACGGGTTCGAGAATTACGCGGATGAAACCACGGGGCGCTGCTAGTCTTATTTAGATGTAATATTTATTTCGTTGAAAAATCACGTTCATGTGATTAAATACTTATCTGTTTTGTTTTTGTTGTCATCATAGAACCTTGGAACTTGAAAACATGCAATTAAAACGTATTTCTCATTTAAATCTAGACCATCATCTTTAACACTAATGATGTTTTAGACTCAGCTGTTGACTTTTAAATCGAAAAAGTCTTCATAAATCTCCATTTTCAATATGTTTTTTTTTAGATTTTGAATGAGTTCCCAGACAGCGATACGCTGAAAACCAGCGCCGTGGATTCGTGCCTTCGTGCTCGCGCCACGGCATCATGTTGAGCGTTAGCCGTTTCGCGCTATAGTGACGCATATTTCCGTCCACTTTTTATAATATATATTTTTTAAATAGGTTTGCATTTGTTTATGTATTTAAGCTGCTGTTATGCAATAATTTTATGTATGTGTGTGCGTCACTTTCTCGCTGAATTAACAGTTTTTCTTTCTTTCTTTCAGATCTTATTCTAATGACACCCAGTAAAACCTTGTAAGTACCAAACCCTTTAGCATTATGAATTGTAACACATTAAAAGTCACACGTCACAAAGTCATTTTAGACTTCTGGGAAACTTGCTGTGTCTCATTATTCAAAGCATATTATATTATCATCACCCTGTAACTAATATTTAATTCCAAAACATGCTATTAAGACGCCCTCGAAGCATGCGTAGTTCATACAAACGAAATACCAAAATAATTTGTAAATCAAACATATTCTAAAGGTAGTGTGCGTTTATTCCGATTGGATTACAGAATATCTAGGTTCCCAAATATATATTAAATAAGAACATTAATTTAAACAGGAAATATGAGAAAAATAAGTTTTCTATAGAAATTTTAAATTCCTCATATCTCGTCTTCAAATAAGTGTCCTTTCAAAATATATTCTGTAATCCAAACCTAATTAATACACACTACCTTAAGAATATGTTTGATTTACAAATTATTTTGGTATTTCGTTTGTATGAACTACGCATGCTTCGTGGGCCTCTTAATTTTATCTAATAGTAGCTCACGTGATCACGTTCATAACTTCCTCTTTACAAACTACACGAATGACGATACTTAGTAAGACAAAGTGACGTTACTTAGTGACTATGAATAATATCATTCTATTCAAAAATATCTTTATCCGTCGACGTCATAGTTCCACCTGTTAATATTAATATGCTCATAGTATCCCTCATATGAAGAAAAAGTCCTGAGGAAAATTTTGAGTATGAATGCGGATGGCTACAAGAAACGATGGATGGACAGTGTGAAAGATGATATGGCTAGAAAGGTGACTACTGAAATGGCAGTTAATAGAGTGTTATGTAAGAAAAGACATGTTGCGCCGACTGAAAATGGGAGAAATGCAACAAGAGAGCTAAACAAGGTAAACAGAACTATAAGCTACAAAGTTCCATCAGAAACTCCATTGATACGTTCATACAAGAAAAAGGAAAACGAAAAAACCGGTCAAGTGCGTTTCGGACCACGCACAATGAAGAGTTCCGTGAATTTATCCTAAGAACAAACTTAACATTGTAGTTGAAAACGTGTTCTCCCATACATTCTTCCCGTAATGTGGGTTGGATCTTTTTCGTTTAACTATGGAGAAATGTACGTTTGTTCGCACAATATTGAGAGATTTACCGTGTTATTTTAAGACCATAAACTTCTTATAGGTTTTCCTGTAATCTATAGCTATAGAATATTTTTTTGTATTTTTTTCAAGTTTCGGAGATAAAGGAGGGAATGGTCAATTTTAGTATATTTTCTTAAATAACTTTAAAATGGTTTATTTTAAAATTATAAAAAAATACATTTGAGACTCTTACACTAATTCCTTTCATTTGATATGTCATACGGTACAGTTAGCAAAACTTCTTTTTATATTCTCTTATTTGCCCCCAAAGTTGACCCCATATTCAAAATTTATTTATTTCTGTTACACGTCCGTGTTTGGGTCACAGAAATACATACGTGTAGTACCAAATTTCAAATTAATCAGTCCATTAGATTCGGAGCAAATTGGCTGTGACAGACGGACAGACAGACAGACACATGAGTGATCCTATAGGATCACTCATGTGTCTGTCCGTATACGGGGTCCGTTTTTTCCTTTTGACACGATTAATTTTGACGGCAAAATATCCGTGTTATAGATGCTGGCGGGAAAAAATCCGAATCATTCCCGTCGAATACTTCAGAAGTATTCCGAAATATTCCGAAACTTTGGGAATATTTCAACGTTTGTTCCCATTGAATTATTCGGGCGAAATATTCGGCGGAAACATTCGATTGCGGGGTACGAATGTTTCTCGCGGGGGGGAAAACTTCTCCGGGGAGCATCTCCCCTCTTACCGCATCCCGCACCGCCATCGCCTGCACGCACGACTCGTGACAGTCGGGCGTGCGCGGCGCGGCGGCAGCGGCCGGCGCACAGAGGGGCAGCGGCGGCGGCGATCGACGATCGATGCAAAATACGATTTTTCAGCAAAAAAAATAAAAATCTTAATTAAATTCATTTTGAATAATTCTGATTTAACCTTTTCACCGCCAAGCACTTCTATAGAAGTTCGGGATTTTCGTGCCACCAGCGCCACAACTTCTATAGAAGTTGTTCATTTTAACTATCTTATTAAAATAAATTTACTGTGATTAAAAGCTTTGTTTCATTTTATTATTTAAGATAGCACTGTCTACTACCCTGTTTTTTATTTTTCTACACAAAATAAGCCCTAGTTTGTCCTAAAATCGGCAAAAACAGAAACTCCGAATTTTGTTACTTTCCTCAGAACGCCAATCACTTCATATCAAGTTGGCCAGTGATGTGCCGTGAAAGGTTGATTTCACCATTGAAATATTTATAAATACAGAAAGTTACGAATATCGAAAACATTTTGAGGTCAATAAAATATGAACTTAGTTATCTACTTCATTACAAAGGATAGTAGATGAATTTCGACCTTCAGGTAGATGCCGATACGTAATTATAAAGTTGTTACTAATTCTTGTCGATAGTTATTTTCCCATCTCTACAAAACAATTGGTCGTCTATGCCCCTGTGCGCCACCGAGTGCCACGAACTACTATAGAAGTTGGTCAGTGACGTCATAGGCGTGCGGCTGTCAAGGTCACTTTGGCATAGTGCAGCACAAAATCGGATTCGCGCGCACGCATCTTTCTTTCTTTCACTTGCAAATAGAAAAATGAGTGAAGAACTTGATTCGGACGAACTTCTGAAAATTTTGCAAGGTGTGGAATCGGACTCGGAGTATTTTGTGGAGAATATTGAACCAGAAGATAAGATAATTAAAAAAAAAAACAATTCAAAATTCTGCCACTTAGATACCTACGGTAAAAACGTTGACTGAAGTTATTAAAAAAACATAGGAATAAACAAAAATAGAAGAAAGAAAGACCATAGACCCCATCCCTGATCAGAATCGAATTCAACGTGCCCTCAGTGCCAATAACTTGATATGAAGTTAAAGAATGAGATCATGAAACAAATAGAGATGTACCCCATTCCTTATAGTTCTAATTGAGTTATGTATTAGTTTCTTTGATACTCATAAATTATACTGTTTTTTCTTATTAAGGATACTGTGAAATAAAACAAATCTGGAAATATTTAATCAGTTTTTATTTATATTCGTAAAATCAACTTTAAATCTTAACTTTACGCGTACAAATCTTATTCATCGATATGACGATATCCCCATCACTACTGTTTACTGTATATTTAGTTATACATTTATAGGTTGGCGCTCGGCGAGGCATTGCGTTTTGTGTACGTTGGCGGCGAAAAGGTTAAAGAAACTTTCCCAGAAGTATTCCGGAATTATTCAGAATTTTTCGGAAGTTTTGCAACTATAATCCGTGTGTATGAAGTATTCGTTTACATACAAACAAATTAGGGCCAGACCACGTAGGTATTGTCGTACGTGTGATCAGTCCCTAAGAGGAAGGCTCATTATAAGGCATTCGTCCTTCTTCACAATGTGTTACGTACCCGCGGGTAAATTCCGATGCTTTTTTGTTTCGTTTTCCTTTTCTATCTATGTATGAATGGAGTTTGTAAAATGACACTTCTTTGTTGGTATATATCTGGAGCTGTTTTTATCTCGCCTCGTTTAGATATACTCGTACGAGTAGGTAGGCTTATGGACGTTATTATGGAAACATTACGTAGATATTTATCAAATAAATGGAATTTAGAAGTCGCAGGCTTAGGGGTTGATAAGTTTTATGTTTGGTACACGATTTTTGAATAACCCTGCTGATATCCAGCAGGGTTATTCAAAAATCGTGTAACAATAGGTCAGAATAAAAACAGTAACTCACTTTAAAAACAGTTAAGTACCTAACTGTTTTCAAAGTGAGTTACTTTTTTTTAATATAAATAGCAGTACTGACTAGTATTCTACTCGTAATGACTGTCAAAGATCTACGAATGACAGCCGGGACCAACGGCTTAACGTGCTTTCTAAGGCACGGGGATGTTTTGGAATGTTAAGATGGTCACCCATCTACGGAACAACCGCGGCAAGCGTAGCCGATGGACCCGTACGGCTGTTACTACTTATGAAATATGTCAACAAAAAATGTCCTACATGATCAGATAATAGGTAGTCAAATAACTATGAATTATGGTTTCTATTATAATAAAAGGTACTCGTATTTCGTAAGTGTTAAGTTCATATCATTTGCATAATTGTTTATTGACAACAATTTTTGCTCGTTATAACAACTAGCAACAATTATTGCAAAGAAATATTGTGGCTACTTTGCAATTAGTCATTTTGTAGACAGCATAGGTTTTCAATTAAAGTAATTATTTACTAGCTTCAGCCCACCCACCGCGTCGCATCGCATCGCCCGCCTGCTCTGTTCCTTCGTTTCGCTTTGCGTTCTTTCTGTCTTTTTTCGTTTTGCTCGGCTGCTAAGGGTCGTAGCGTGATGTTAAATAGACAATATACCTTCCTCAAGAATTGAGCTATCAAATGCATAAAGATTTTTTCAAATCGGATTGGTAGTTCCAGAGATTAGTGCGTACAAACAAACAAAAAACTCTTCAGCTTTATTATTAGTATATACAACGTGTAACGTTAAATACGCAAAACCTCAGACACCCCAACTGATTTTTAATTCAATTGACCTATTTCAGAGAGAAAAAAAATCATTAAAGAAATTGTAAAGGTTTTATGTGCTGTTTTAGTTTTGCTGGCAATTCTGATCGTTTCTTGCGTCTGCGACGACGCTCAATCGGAGGAGGAGTCGACACCGGCCCGCTACGCCGCGCCCGCGCTAGCATTATTATTTACTATCTACGGTCATAAAGAACTTAGGTTATCTTTGAACAGTGATTTAAATGTTTCCATCACACTTTTCCAAGCTTTGCACTGGCAACATTAGGTAACCCACATTTTCAGACTAAATAGCAAAGACTACTGTAGTAATAGCTAATTAGCTTTTTACCTACAGTAACTATGACGTGCTGATTAAGTAGGTACCTAAGTAGGTGCTACGTAAGTAATGTTGGCGTGTTTAAATCACTGTATTTACAAATAATTGGCACGTAATCAACTTATTTGCAGTTAATTAAGTAGATAATTAGGTATCTCTACTTACAGGTCCCCTCGTTGCGATAGCAAAGATTAAAAATGTCTAACACTTTGTTTAATACACAACACAGCCCGCCTTCTCAAGTTATTTTTCAGCGATTCGAGCACTTGAGTGTCACTTTTCACTTGTTGAAACGCTAACACATAAGTTGGTCTATTTCCATCGTCATACACTAGCACTTTTACTCGACCCCACAAAAAAATCCAACGGTGTATACAGATACTCCAAACTCTTCTCGAAACCGTCGCACTGCCAAGTCAACGTTGTCATTACAACGCGCCAACATTCTCACCATTTCACAATATTGAATGTTTGTGTACAAAAACGCCATAAGTAGTCACGAAATTCGGGCGCACGCGCCGCCGGGTAACGGGATAAAACAATACATCTGTGACGCATGTGCCGGCGGCGCTGAGACTGAAGTAAACATGGCCACTGTCACGTATTTTGCACGTCCCGCCTCTCCGTGCAGATCGCCATTTCTCTTTCTCACCCTTAGGTTACGTTTAAGTTAAAAAAGATAGGGAGCATTATTGTTTACTTCAAATTGTCTTTTTCATGGTATTGTATGGATGAATCGTACTTGCATTGAAATAAAAGCTATTATTATCCCGCGTATGCGAAAATTTAAATTGGTCGACAACAATTTGTGTTTGTTTACCTGTTTTGGCGGGTTTGCGCATGTGATGGCTTGACCTATTAATAAATAGACACGGCAACGTTTTTAATGAAGATTATTTGAAAAATGTGACCTATATTAAAAAGTGGTTCACTTGATTCTGCTCGTTATTCTGATCAAACTATTTTCAGGTTTTGCGTATTTTACGTTACACCTTGTATATTCTTTAGGACCTTAAACAGTTCCTTAATAATGAAGGCTTCTCAGGGAACAATTTCAGAAAGCTGCAGAATGTATCGTGTATAAATAAATTGATTTCGTAGAACAATTTCAATACAAATTAACCGCGTAATTATTTGAAATGCAAAATTACTTATTGATATTCATTGTACAAAAAGTATACAGCAATTCTTTTAAGCTGCGTGCTTTCTGCTCTTTTTAGCCAGTTATTGAGGTTAGTAGATTACAGACCAATGCAAAATACAGTAATATTTTAATAATATCCCGTATGAAGTTTTCAAAGAATATACACGCGATGAATAACTACTTCGATCTTACAAAGGCATCTGACAGTGTTTATCACAAGTTGACGTTGTGTCCTCTTGCTTATTTCATTGTCTTTCCTATTTAAATCCTAATTGGAGGCAGAGGTCGGTGCCAAGTATTGTCTGCATTGAATCTGAGTCACGTCAGGGTCAAGGTTCTAGTACCGAGTAGAGTAAACACGTGCGGAGTGCCGCAAAGAGTAGGCTAGGACCTGTGGTATTTATACAACAATGATGTGTTAGATCATTGTTTTCGAAACTGACACGATTGAATGTTTTGCAGATGGAGCGTTCTTAGATTATGTACATTGTACGTGGGTTGGTTATTATAACAGGTTTCATTATCAAAGGATTAGGACGGTTCTAGGGTAAAAGCAACATTTGTTTAAATTAATTCAATTTTAACCTTTTCTCATTGATCTAATATGTCTGTCTGTAAATTAATCTCTTGATCAAGAATTTAAGACATAACATATGATTCGATTACGTGTGTTCGTATACAGGAAAGAATTGTAGGTTGGTATCCATAAAAGATAATTAATTTTTACGAGATTTATGAGGAAAAACTTGTTAAAATAATATTGGTCGTAAATAAAAAAATTTGAGTCTAGATTATTCGATAAATTATCCTGCAGTTTTTAAGAAGGTCACAGTGTATAAAACGTGCGAAATTCTCTTAGTGTTGACATTAAAGATAATCAGGCAGAGCCAAAAACGTGCTGATTATACAGGGTGTTTGGTGCATCGTGTGCCAAATTGAAATGGTCGACTGGGGAGGTCGCCTTCTATCCTTTCAGACCCCTAAACACTTCTCATGCCCTGTGGCTTTTTTTTCATCGACTTTTTATTTTTTAATAAAAAAAATACCCAAATTTTGCATTCAATTTCAAAATAAAAAAAAGTGTAAGTCGTAGACTCTGAATTTTAATTTTATTTAGACGTGTATTGTATTACAGTACTTTTAAATTCAAAATTAGTGACATTAGCCATCCAGTTTTTTTTTAATTTACTCGCAAAGTTTCGGACTTCAATTAAAGCTGTCCATGTTACAGCTATTTACATGGCTATAAAAAAAAAAAACAAAAGCGACCGGGATCTTCCAACTCCCTCAAAAACTCTCTAGTCTATCCTCTTGCTAGTGATGTGCCACATGCCATAAAAATCTTTTTACAACTTTGTGAATTCGCTAGAATTGTGAATCGAGTCACAAAATACTAAATTTGAAATTATGATTTAAAAAAATATTTTTACTTAAATTATACCTCAAGAACTCATTTAATCTGTTATCTCACTCTTGTAAGGTAAAATCTGTCTCGTATCTCTCTTTTTTGGGGGGGACGGTTACTAGAAATAAAAAATAATTGCATTTTTAACATTTATTTAATCATTTTTTACATATTCTGCTCAAATTGTTGGCCGCTATTGCGAATGCAGGCCCGACATCTATTTCGTATTTCCACAGTTGTTGTACGAAGTCGTATTTCCTCCTTAATTTGATTAAACGCCGTTTCAATGCGTTGAAGTAGTACCTCCCTAGTCGGAACCTCCGTGGCGTATACCAGCTCTTTGGCACGTCCCCAGACATAAAAATCTAGCGGAGTTAGGTCTGGGGAACGTGCCGGCCATGCAATAGGGCCATCGCGACCAATCCACGCATTGGGGAACACATCGTCAAGATATTCCCTCACAGTCAAACGCCAATGCGCGGGACAGCCGTCATGCTGGAATACTTTGGGAACATTTTCATTAAATACGGGCACCTCGGACACTAATTCGGGCAGGTCATTTTGAAGGAACTCCAAATAGTTATCGCCATTGAGGTTATCGGGCAGGTAATGCGGTCCAACTACCTGATTCCCAATCACTCCTGCCCAAACGTTTACACTAAACCTCCTTTGAAAAGATTTCTGCCTTTTAACATGTGGGTTTTCTGTTTTGTTTGTCCAGTGATGCAGATTGTGAAGATTTAGGATCCCTTCTTTGGTAAATTTGGATTCATCTGTCCACAATATTCTTTTTAAGAAATTAGGATCATCCACATCCGTGTGTAACATAAACCGACAGAATGCCACTCGTCTGTCAAAGTCGCCACCCTCAAGACCTACAAACAAAGAACTCTTTTAAATTCCTGTTGAGCAGTAAATAATTGCACAATGAGATTTTTAATGACCGGCGGCGTCGGACCGTTTGTATGGGCTGGTTCACTACCTGGAAGTAGTGACGTCATACCCATTACCTGCTAAACAAAGGCATCGTCAAACAAAGTGTGTACGGGTTTAAAGTTAGTTCAAAATTACGTACCTTGCACCGGAGTGTAGTGGAATGGATGTTTTTCGTTTTGCTGAAGAACTTTCCACACTTTCCATATTGAAATATCAAGATGTGCTGCCACATTTCTGATGCTTCTTGTAGGGTCTTCCTCAAAAAGTGCCAGTATTCTCTCGTCCACTTCAACATTATGTCGCACAATATGGCCCCTTGGTTCATGAAAAGTGACACTGCCAGTCTCGCGTATGCGTCGGTATGTGTCTTGGAAGACTCTGCGGCCAGGTAGTCGTCTACCAGGAAAACGTTCCTGGTAAATTCGTTGCGCTGCACGAGCGACACCATTGGCGGCTCCATAAGCCATCATGATGTCAGCATATTCGTCGTTAGAGAACGTCGCCATTGCAACAACAAAAAATCAACAAAGTTTAACAATAACACCAAAAGTTAAAACGTAACAAAAACCAACAAAACTCAACAAAACAAAGTAACAAAATGAAAAAATCGCGGAGTACGGTGAACTAACACACACGTCAGGTAGCAGAGGCAGTGATGTCTCGACTGACTGACGAATGACGGATTGACGGCGTCGCCGCGTCGGTGGCAGTTCGTCGTTTGTTCAAACTAGTTAAGATACGCTATGCAAGAAAGATAGAGATAGAAGATAGATTTTACTTCGCGAGAGTGAGAAAACAAATTTTACCTGTTACTTAAGTAACAATTACGCAAAAAGACTTTTTTCTTTTGAATTTGGAATTTAATATTTTGTGACTCGATTCACAATTATTCTAGCTAATTTACAAAGTTGTAAAAAGATTTTTATGACATGTGGCACATCACTAGCAAGAAGATAGACTAGAGAATTTTTGAGAGAGTTGGAAGATCCCGGTCGCTTTTGGTTTTTTTTTTATAGCCATGTAAATAGCTGTAACATGGACAGCTTTAATTGAAATCCGAAACTTTGCGAGTAAATTAAAAAAAAACTAGATGGCTAATATCACTAATTTTTAATTTAAAAGTACTGTAATACAATACACATCTAAATAAAATTAAAATTCAGAGTCTACGACTTACACATTTTTTTTATTTTGTAATTGAATGCAAAATTTGGGTATTTTTTTTATAAAAAAATAAAAAGTCGATGAAAAAAAAGCCACAGGGCATGAGAAGTGTTTAGGGGTCTGAAAGGATAGAAGGTGACCCCCCAGTCGACCATTTCAATTTGGCACACGATGCACCAAACACCCTGTATATTGTATAATTATTCAAAGTGCAGTGTTTTTAATTATCTAATTATTATTATTATACTGAGATTAGTTTTTATGGTTCCGTACCCAAAGAGTGCCAACGGGACCTTATTACTAAGGTTGCGCAGCCTGTCACAGACAGGGCTGTATCTTTTGAATCGTAATAGAATAAAAATAAACTTAAAAATTAAAGCGGGTCCCCGTACAGGAAACTCTTGCTTTCCTAATATATATATATTTTAATATTTAGTGGTAACTATTTTACGGTGGTACCCTTCCCCTTCGTTAACCCTGACGAGAGTGGACTTAGAGAATATAAATAGTCTTTGACCTAACCCTTCGTGTGCGAGTCCGACTCGCACTTGGTCGCTTTTTCAATGTGATCTCTTGAATAAGTGGCATCTACTACGTGTGGTTTTGTCGATCTGGTAAACAATGATAAAGTAAATTAAAAATAAATATACTAAAGTAATTTTCAAGAATGTAGATTAGAGGCAATGAGCCACTAATTAACATAAAATGACTAAAGGCCTAAGTTTTTTGATCCGTAGTTAATTAACTCAACCAAAGGTTTACATAGTAACTAATGGTTCAATTTTGGTAAATGTGAAAGGCTAAACATGAATGAGCTAGCACTAATGTATTCCTTTTATCTCATTTATGTTAAAAAATCTTAACTAATCGCATTTTGGCAAACACATTTAGCCAAAATCCAACCATTCGTTACTATGTTGAACCTTTGGTTGAGTTAGCTACGGATAAAAAAAACGGCCCTAATTCAAATTCTTTATTCATTTATTTTATAACTATTTCTATATTTAAAAGCATTTGACATTAAAATTGAATTCATTATCACCTAAAGGAAACGGAAGCGAATGTAAATACATTATTTTTTCTCAATTGTAAGCTTTGACAAGAACTTCATTTCCGATTAAATATTCAATGTCAGAGTTTAATAAAAACATTTTTCTCTATTTTTGTGACGTTCTTAAATTTCTGCATGATTTCTCTTATCACATCTGACATTGGCAGAATTGTCGCCTTCGGCACCATTGACATATGTAGAGAAAAAAAAAAAAAAAGAATAAACGTTCTTAAAATCTAAGAAAGATCGAAAATGTCATCATTAGATGATCGGTAATATTATATTTTTAGAGATTTATTCGTTTTCAGGTATTTATTATAATTAGTGACGCCTGAAATGTATATTTTATTTCACAAATAAAAATTTGATTAATTGCCATAGGTACATAATTATTAACGTCGTTACGGGTCGTCAGAAGCCCGAAAGCCTGACAATCAGTTTTACAAAGAGGTATCGTATTACCCAGTTACTGGGTTGTGGAGGTCAGATAGGCGGTCGCTCCATGTAAAATACTGGTATTCAGCTGCAACCGGTTAGACTGAAAGCCGACCTCAACATAATTGGGAAAAGGCTAGGCAGATGATGATTTACAAATTATTAACATTTTCAAAATATTTCTGTAAAAAAACAAATTAACTTTGATAAAATTAATATGTTATCAAAAGTATGTTTCACAATAAACATTGCTTTATCGACGACAGTTTATGACAAAACTTAATTTGTACATAAATCATTGTGTTTTTTTTATCGAAGTATTGTGTTTGTAATATCAGTTACTAAACTTCAGTTTTGTTTAGCATAGTGCTGAATATACTATTTTTTTATCTCACGAAGCGACGCGCGCTATACTTGTTGTACAGTCACGAACTGGGATTGTTGAGCCACTAGCTTATCATCTTAACTTGGATGTGTTACACAAATGGCACTCGTTTTTCGTTATTGAAATGTCACATGTCAAATTTCACGGGCGGCCTAGTGGCTCAACAATCCCGGTTCGTGACTGTACTTGCATAAAGTCAGCCATTATGATAATATTTTTGAATTCATAATTAGAACTACGATATACGATACGATAAGAGTGTAGATAATAATAATTATATTACAGTATTACGCAAACTTTGAGCTACCGATTTATGTTACGCTTCATAAAAATAAATTTCCGGAAAGTCATATTGTTTACGGGTTAACGGAAATACTCGTGTTTCCACTGAGTAGGGCAAGGCTGGCACTTGTGTCCATGGTAACAAGAATTATTTGCTTTTGTCTAAGCATTGTTATTGTTACTCACTGAAACTCAACCACACTGTAGTTTTCAGTTCCGAAGGCATCTGGGGAAGACCATTGCACTCTGATAAGCATAACGGGTCGGAGTCATGTCTGAAAATTCTATACCTAATTAATTCAGAATAATTATTGTGGTAACAACGTTTGCGTGCGTGCGGCGTTTTTCTGACAAGTCTACATTCACCATTATCCATCAGAATGTCCATTTAACACCGCTCTATCACCTGAACACTACGTAATCGATTACTGAGATGAACGTTACCCAACCCGCTATCAACGACCTCTTATGTCATTTGGTTGCACTGTCGTGGCATTGCCTCGTGACGTAACAGCTTGTAGCGGTCATTTCGAACTTCTGCAGGTTGGTGTTGCTAGAAAAAGGTGAAAGATTACAATAATTTATCTCAAAATGATGGGGGCAAAATGTGATGGCCCGGAGGAAAAGGTTTGGACTTTTTCAATATCTATGTACCTTAAAGCAAGCATGAAAGTCAATGGTCCCTTCTTCTCTATATGAAAAGGGTCCTTAGGCCAGCAAGAGCGAGGCTCAGGGAACTCCTTTACAGTCTTCCCAGGGATGTTCCCTAACAAGCGTTGTACAGGGTTTCGGTGTTGTCTTTTAAGGACACGTTACAACTCCTATACTCCCGGTCTTACCTTCGTAACCCGGGTGCCTTTTGAAGGTTTCCCCCCGAAAAAAAATCCAGCAAGAGGAAAGCAACAGTCTGAAATGATTTATAATATTTTTTTATGCAAACCTTGCCAAGGGGTATCGTGTCACCTAGTAACTGGATTGTGGAGGTCAGATAGGTAGTCCTATATAAACTATCGATATCTAGCTGCATCCGGTTAGACTGGAAGCCGACCCCTAGTTGGGAATAGCCTAGCTAGATTGATTTAATTGCTGAAAACCTCAAAAAAATGTATCTTCCTCCTCATCGCTAATGATGTTTTTACATAAGTTTGTTGACTCCAAATTGTGCAATTAAATCATACCTTTTGTAACAAATATATCAAGATTTTAGCTCACCTTGCTTCTGTTTTTGTGTGACTATTCTACATTCTGAAATAGTGATATAATGTGACCATGTCCTTACCAAAATCGACGCGTGTTATGTTCGAGAATATTCCTTGTGAATTGTGTGATGTGGTCATCATGAGAATCACGTTATTTTATAATTATGTTCTTAATTAATATATTGTTCTGCTGTGACTTTTATAACATAAAGAATAAAACTTCAAAATTATACAATTAATTTCGTTAGAATTTTGATAGCGACAATAAATGACATTTTTTTTGTCAAATGTTAAGTCAAATTGACAATGATCGTCACATAACACAAAATAAATAATATTAGGTAAATACTAGAATATTTGAAACGAGAATTTAAATCTATAAACAGTCAATGTCATCTTGAGTTTGCGTTTTGGGGGACTGTCTTATGTAATTTTGACGTTCGAAAAGTGCTAATTCTCAGCCTAATTTGAATAAATGACTTTTGATTTTGAAAGTTTTTTTTTTTTCCCTAAAATATTGCTGGGCTTTCCGTGTCTTTTGAGATACTACAAGTTCCTATCCTGCCTGTCCAAAGTCATCTTTATTTTTTGCTTTTATTTTTTTCTACCAAAAACTCCAAAAAGATTTATCTCAGTTTGCAATGTAACCTGCTTTTTTGGCAATGGGGCTCGTGGCTAAATGATAACAGCCGCACGGGTCGATGGAAGGTTAAACTACGCTTGCCGCGGTCGGTTCGTAGATGGCATCCATTACATATCGAGACCCCTCCGTACCTCGGAAAGCACGTTAAGCTGTTGGTCCCAGCTGTCATTCGTAGTTCTTTGACAGTCGTTACGGGTACCAGTACCTAACTGGGTTGTGGAGGTCAGATAGGCAATCGCTCCATGCAAAATATTGGTATTTAGCTGCATCCGGTTAGACTGGAAGTTGACCCCAACATATGTAGCTGGGAAAAGGCTAGGCAGGTTGATTTGCCAATATCCGGCACCCTGAATTGCGTGACACAGTTTCAATAACAATCCGAGAGTTTTGAAGGATATTACTAATCCATTGCTTCATAGGTTTGAAAAATTCGTCAGCCCAACAGAGTAAATAACGCAATGAAACTGTCAAAATAAAACCATTCATTTTATGTGTGTTACGTATTGTTAATTACCCCGCAGAATGCGTATTGTATGCGCAGAACTGTGCTAGTTTAGCTTCAATTGCATAGATGCGCGTGAGCATGCGCTTTGTGTGCATTCATAGAATAGCCATTCACTTTCTGTTGCATTTATTGTACTATTGTAACATGATTTATCTATTAAGACTGTGTTAGATTGGGGCGATGTAACATCCTGTACCTATGTCATGCTTACTGTCGCTGATAATGGCGCGTGTGTATTAAAGGAGAAAGTATATTACTCTGTCAATGAGTACCTAGATGACAGATTTTATTGAATTTATAATTATAATATATAATTTGATAATTTATTGAATTCTAAAATCGTTATTATTTCCAGTTTTTATTATATTAATATATATTTTTTTTTTATTTGAAAAGCTGTTAGTAATCACTATAATAAATATTATTAAATTAATGTCCATTTTTTTTAATATTAACAAATTATTGACTACTATATCAATAAAATTACTATTAAATTATTGACTCTTTTTAAATGATTGATTGTTATAATTTATTATTACTGACTGTGTGTTAATAAATACAAAATTATTGACTACTACTATAATGTTGCAAGTCTTTAAATTATTGTATGCCTAAAGGTGGGTCATAGATACTTCACTTTATAAACTGTAACACCATACACATATTTTTACCTGTGTACCACAATAAACAATTTTGAATTTGAATTTGTGTTGGATCATTAAAAGGATTGTGAAGCTGTAAATTTTCATACAAAAAGAGAACGTTTTTCTCCCCGTTACATAGTCTAATTTTCATATTTTTTTGGAAATGTTCTAGGTATAATGAAAAGCTAGGTCCGTACGTTTTTATTATAAAAAAATATTGCATACGATATAAGTTATTAGCATCTAAATATCTATATTTGTGACATAAAAACTTACTCGAGCATTTTTATTTTTTTAAATTAAATTAAATTGAATTACTAAAAAAGACAAACGTAAAGACCTAGATTAAAGTGTACTGAATGTAATGAGACCAAAATTGTCTCATTTTGTAAAGTTTTAGGGGGGTGAAACCGTTATCGCCCGAAACAATATTTATGTAAATAATTATATGAAATGTAGGTAATTGCCTCCAAGAATCGCGCCGCGTATCGGCACTTCACAATCCTCTTAAAGGAGAAAGTATATTATTACTCTGTTAATGAGTACCTAGATGACAGATTTTAATTTATTGAATTCTACAATCGTTATTATTTCCAGTTTTATTTATATTAATGTTTTTTTTTTTAGTTGAAAAGCTGTTAGTAATCACTATATTAAATATTAACAAATTATTGACTACTATATCAATTACTATTAAATTATTGATTCTTTTTAAATGATTGATTGTTATTATTTATTATTACTGACTGTGTGTTAATAAATACTAAATTATTGACTACTACTATAATGTTGCAAGTCTTTAAATTATTGTATGCCTAAAGGTGGGTCATAGATACTTCACTTTATAAACTGTAACACCATACACATATTTTTACCTGTGTACCACAATAAACAATTTTGAATTTGAATTTGTGTTGGATCATTAAAAGGATTGTGAAGCTGTAAATTTTCATACAAAAAGAGAACGTTTTTCTCCCCGTTACATAGTCTAATTTTCATATTTTTTTGGAAATGTTCTAGGTATAATGAAAAGCTAGGTCCGTACGTTTTTATTATAAAGAAATATTGCATACGATATAAGTTATTAGCATCTAAATATCTATATTTGTGACATAAAAACTTCCTCGAGCATTTTTATTTTTTTAAATTAAATGAAATTGAATTACTAAAAACGAAAAACGTCCAAACATAGATTAAAGTGTACTGAATGTAATAAGACCAAAATTGTCACATTTCGTAAAGGTTTAGGGGAGTGCAAACGTTATCGCCCGAAACAATATTTATTTAAATGATTGTATGAAATGTTACCTACATTTCATTGCCATCGTCACTTGACAATCCTCTTAAGCTCCCTTCAAAATGGTTGAGCTGAATGGTGCTGATCCACGCGTCTTGTTCGTGATCGGCCGTCGTCAGTTGGGACTGGTCATCTCTTAGCTGTCACGGCTTATTTTAATTACATTTAATTATTGAATTGTCTTTTGTTCTCTTTTTATTACGGTTCATTTAACGTTCTGCATCGTTCTCACATGGTATAATTTCAACATGAATGATGTAACCAATATTTGGTAACTGTATTTTGATTTAAAAGAGTGTCCGTGGAGTGTCTTGCGCGTTCTTCTCCATAGGTACTACATACGCTTTGGAATGGGCCACTAGCACTGACTGACCCCTTGACAATTCAAAAGTGCCTGGAATTGGTTCATTTGAAATACTTAAATGGTTTAAGTTGGAAAATTTATTTATTTATTTTATTAGATTCATCAACAATAGATTACACTGGACCATCACATAATGGACTCTGAGGGTCGAAAGGTTGGAATCGCGCCACGACATCAACTAAAGTCATTCGTGGTGCGAGTTCGAACCCACCATCTACAAACCTGCTTTAAGGAGGACCTCTCGTGGCTAAGTAATAATAGCCGCACGGGTCGATCCATCAGTTTAAGCTACGCTTGCCGGGGTTGGTCTGTGGATGGGTGACCATCTTTTCATACCGAGACTCCTCCGTGCCTCGGAAAGCACGTTAAGCCGTTTGTCCCGGCTGTCATTCGGTGATCTTTGATAGTCGTTACGGGTCGTCAGAAGCCCGAAAGTCTGACCAGTCTTACCAAGGGGTATCGTATAACCCAGTAACTGGGTTGTGGAGGTCAGATAGGCAGTCGCTGCATGTAAAATATTGATATTCAGCTGCATCCGGTTATACTGGAAGCCGACCTCAACATA
This sequence comes from Dicycla oo, assembly GCA_948252095.1. Taxonomy (NCBI): domain Eukaryota; kingdom Metazoa; phylum Arthropoda; class Insecta; order Lepidoptera; family Noctuidae; genus Dicycla; species Dicycla oo. The sequence continues at coordinate 17,820,453 of OX411736.1, read as the reverse complement.
GTTGGGAAAAGGCTAGGCAGAAGATTAGATTCATCAACAATAGATTACACTGGACAATCCCATAATGGACTCTGAGGGTCGAAAGGTTGGAATCGCGCCATCTTTCGTGGTGCGAGTTCGAACCCACCATCTGCAAACCTGCTTGAAGGAGGTCTTTTGGCCGAAAGGTGTCGTATATCGACGTTCCCGAGGACGGTTACGCGACACCGCGCAGCGACACACGACGCCGACAACGTTACGTGTATAGTTATAGTTCATTACAGGTTTTTACTATGTATTAGTTTATTTTTGTTGTTTACATTACTTTGTATATTTTTAGGGTTCCGTACCTCAAAAGGGAAAAAACGGAACCCTTATCTTATAGGATCACTCGTGTGTCTGTCTGTCTGTACGTCTGTCACAGCCAATTTGCTCCGGATGAATAATGGACCGATTAAGTTGAAATTTGGTACATATGTAAATTTCTGTAACCAAAACACGGATGTGTATTGTATTGTAATGTGTATTGTAACTTGATGATGACTGAATAGTCCTTAACTTCATCAGAACTCGTCTTACACCGTCTGTCTTTTCCCAACTTTGTGGGGGTCGGCTTCCAGTCTAACCGGATGCAGCTGAATATAACAGTATTTTACATGGAGCGACTGCCTATCTGACCTCCACAACCCAGTTACTGGGTAAAACGGTACTCCTATGTAAGACTTGTTGTCAAATTTTCGTGCTTCTGACGACCCGTAACGACTGTCAAAGATCCTCGGAATGACAGCTGGGACCAACGGTTTAACGTGCTTTTTGAGGCACGGAGAGGTCTCCGTATGTAAAGATGGTCATGCATCCACGGACCAACCACGGCGAGCGTAGCTTAACCTGTTCGATCGACCCGTGCGGCTGTTATTACTTAGCCACGAGCCCCCACGATATTAGACAATAATGTTTTGGAAAGACAAAAGCGAAGGAAAATGGAAAATTTACCTATGAAAAGAAATTAAATGATGTTTGTTTATGGATAACAGGGTGTTTCTCCGTTTTTGCTAAAAGCACATCATTAGTGGCATATGATTTTTTTTTCTGAAAACAAAAAAATAATCAGACTGTTTTGCTAAAAAATTATGATGGGATGAACTTGAAGGTGCATTATTCTATATATGCATATACCTCGCTACATATTTGCAAACATCGATGCGACTAATGACTTTTTTTTGTGACAAAGTTTTAGGTTAAACAAAAATATTGTTTTTTTTTTTACAAATGTATTTGATTTTTTTGTACTTATTCTATTTGGGCGGTTATTAGTTTAAAATTATCGTCTAGTATTTTTTTTTCATTCCGTCGCTTGTATAAACTACGACACCAAGACTTTAAGTGGTGGTGTTTGGAAACGGAGGTGAATGGCGATTTGCGTGATGTTTTGTTAGTTTTCTTTGTTTTCGACAGGTATATACATATATTGAATTGAAGAAGGGGAGCTCGTGGCTAAGTAATAACAGCCGCACGGGTCGATCCATCAGGTTAAGCTAAGCTTGCCGGGGTCGGTCTATAGATGAGTGACGGTCTTTCCATACCGAGACTCCTCCGTGCCTTGGAAAGCACGTTAAGCCGTTGGTCCGGCTGTCATTTGTGGATCTTTGACAGACGTTACGGGTCGTCAGAAGCCCGAAAGTCTCACAATCAGTTTTACCAAGGGGTATTACCCAGTATTACCCAGTTACTGGGTTGTGGAGGTCAGATAGGCAGTCGCTCCATGTAAAATAGTGGTATTCAGCTGCATCCGGTTAGACTGGAAGCCGACCCCAACATAGTTGGGAAAAGGCTAGGCTGATTTGATGAATATATTGAATAATGCGCCTTCAAGTTCATTCCACGAGAGCTATTAAGCAAATCATCCTCAGTGTTAAATTGTTTCCAGAAAAAACATATGCCACCGAAAAGGTTTTTTCGCCAAAACGGAGAAACACCCTGTAGAATGAGGTATGAATAGGCATTTAATAATTTAAAAGTATAAAAAACTTAATGTTAAAAATAAAAACAATAACTTTTGGTGTTATTTTTTTATTGTGAATATACATTGTGAATATATTCAACTACAAAATAATTATTTTTGGAACTTTTCCTATACTTGACCATGCTTTTTACTTAATTTTATGATTCTAGATCAACGGGAAGAACCCTATAGGTTTTGTTTTATTTGCGAATATCTAAATTTGTATTTCCTTTTGAGGTGCGGAACCCTAAAAATTAACAGCAAAATTACGGCTTTTCTTAACAAATTAAATGTGTTACACAAGTTATAGAGATATTAATTTTTTTTTTAATTTTTAGCCGATTTGCGAATCTTAATTAAAATTATGTAACGAAGGATTCGTTACCTTCGCATAATTAAGATTCGCGTAAACAACTTGTTTTGATGCATGTTTTCCTGGTAAACAATACTTTGAACCTGATTTACATAAAATGGTAATTTATCTTAATTTAAATATAATTAATAATAATAATATCCTGGGTCATTTCACACACGGTCATCTGATCCCAAACTAAGCAGAGCTTGTACTATGGAAACCAGATAACTGATATACTACATATACTACTTTTTTTTTGTAAATACATACTTATATACATAATTACACCCAGACTCAGAACAAACAGACGTGTTGGTTAATTAATTGGTGTTGTAATTTTTTGTCAATATAAAGGTATACTCAAACGGTTATCTCTTACAAACACGTGTAAAAATGAATGAATTATACTTTGTAATTAATTCATTTTCACACGTGTTTTTTTTATAATTATCGCCATACTCAGAAACAATTAGAAAAATGTAATGGAATATTTCGCTCTCTGGGCCAAATGTCAGTAATTCTTTGACGTTAATTACTAATTACGGGGCGGGTGATGTTGCTAGATATTTTTATAAGTACTGATATACAGTCGTGAACCGGGATTGTTGAGCCACTAGCTTATCATCTTAATTGGTTGTGTTACACGAATGCCACCCGTTTTTCGTTATTGAAATGTCACATGTAAAATTTCACGGGCGGCATTCGTGTAACACAACCAAGCTGTAAATTTTCATACAAAAAGCGATAACGTTTTTCTCCCCGTAAACATAGTCTAATTTTCATAACTGGAAATGTTGTAGGTATAATGAAAAACTAGGTCTGTACGTTTTTATTATAAAAGAAATATTGCACATGATATAATATATTAGCATCTAAATATCTATATTTTTGACATAAAAAATTCCTCGAGCGTTTTTATTTTTTTAAACTAAAATCAATTGAATTTACTAATAACGAAAAACGTACAGACCTAGACTAAGGTGTACTGAATGTAATGAGATCAAAATTGTCTCATTTTATAAAGGTTTATGGGGGTAAAAACGTTATCGCCCGAAACAATATTTATGTAAATAATTGTATGAAATGTAGGTAATTGCCTCCAAGTCTCGCGCCACGTATCGGCACTTCACAATCCTCTTAAGATGATAAGCTATAGTGGCTCAACAATCCAGGTTCGCGACTGTACCACAGATATCTGTACTAAGGGGAGAGTCTAGAGGTTAATGTTTATTTAAATAAATATCTGTCACTAGGTGCATTGAATGTTAATATTTTCTAAATATAAATTACATTTATTACGAGTATCTCACTAAAAATTAAAATACAATGGGTCCAAGTTTTTTTTAAATAAATTAATTAAAAATCGATACCCATCACCTCTGTGGAGTTTCGCTAGCTAATTTCATTTGACCTTGTATAAACGTTACTTAGCTAAGCGTTATTCCTGAAACTGTCACACAGTTGTCAAACTGCGAATGCTGGGTAGAGACGTGAATATGTATAAGCCAAGCATGTGCTAAGTGACGAGATCCTGGCCTAAATTTGTTTCCACCTACATATTTCCAAATTACTAAAACGCATTCTCTCTTTGTTACAGGACAATGGACGAAGAAAAATCACAATAATGACCTGAATCAAACCTACAATCATATTTCACTGTGATTTAAGTTTTAAGTCGAAATATCTAAAGATAAGCATACATGGTCACAGTTATATAACAGAAGAGTGGTTTTGTGAAAATGCCTGCGATTTTGACAAAGATTAGGGAGCAGGCGTCTAGGGTACAGCCTTCGATAGCATTGGGGGTTGGAGTTGGGGTCGCTTTAGCAGCCTGTGCGGTATACGGAACGAGGGATAAGAAACACACGCCTCCTTGCAACAATAATAATAATTATAAGGTGAGTAGTTAATTTAAAAAAAAACTTTTTAGCAAAAAATAAAACTGACTTCCAAAACAAAACACTACAAAGTGAAAAATAACTTTAATTTCGGTAGTCGGTGTCTTTGGTTTTGTATTTTCGTTTTTTGCCACCGACTTCCGAAATTAAAGTTATTTTTCACTTTGTAGTGTTTTGTTTTGGAAGTCGGTTTTATTTTTTGCTAAAAAGTTTTTATTTTTCATTTTTTAGTTGTGGAACATACCCCACACAAATCCGAATAATTGAGCACAATAATTGTAGATGCCATGTAAATAACAGTGATAGGAAGTTATTAAAAAACATCATCCACATAAAATAAGTGGGAAATATACGCATTATTAAAGCTAACTCAAAAACTACCCAAGCAAATTTAATAAATTTATATGGGACCACCTCGGCAGTATACCCTTTCTAACAAAAAAAAAAAAAAAGAATTTTCCAAATCGGTCCATCCGTCTTTGAGTAATCGCGTAACAAACATACAAAAAAAAACATACAGACGAATTGAGAACCTCCTCCTTTTTGAAGTCGGGTTGAAAAAATGTAAAGATATGCGTTATGTATTTAATTAAAGACAATGCTGATTAAAGTGGCAAGAGGAGTGGACGCAGTGGTGGCCCAGTGTTAACGACCGCGACTTACGAGTTGTAGGTCGTGGGTTCGAACCCCGACAGGCGCTTTACTTTGTGTAAATTATTTCATCACCGCAGCTCTCACAACGGTGAAGGAAAACATCGTGAGGAAACCGGCATGTCCTAGAACCAAAAATTCGAAGACATGTGACATCTACCAACCCGCACTGGGCCCGCGTGGTGGATTACAGTCCACTCCCTCTCACAGAGAGGAGGCCTGTGTCGCAGCTGTGGAAAAGTTATCAAAATCAAAAGTCATTTATTCAAAATAAGGCTGAGAATCAGCACTTTTCGAACGTCAAAATTACATAAGACAGCTCCCCAAAATGCCCGCCCTTCACCACTTCCTAGTGCTTTAGCTGAGGAGAAGAAGTGGTTCAACAAACTCCCCAGCAGCACAGCTGTCTGTTCAGTTAGAAAAACAGATTAAAGTAAATTCTAATAGTGAAGTAAATGAGATGATTTCATTAATTAACAATCGCAATCAAGACAAGCAGGAGCTCGTGGCTAAGTAATAAACAGCCGCACGGGTCAATCCATCAGGTTAAGCTTCGCTTGCCGAGGTTGGTCCGTGGATGGTGAGCATCTTTACATACCAAGACTCTTCCGTGCCTCGGAAAGCACGTTAAGCCGGTCCCGGCTGTCATTCGTGGATCTTTGACAATCGTTACGGGTCGTCAGAAGCCCGAAAGCTCAATGTAAAAATACTGGTATTGAGCTGCATCCGGATAGATTTGAAGCCGACCCCAATAAAGTTGGGAAAAGGCTAGACAGATTGAACCAAGACAACAAAGAAACTAAAGCATAGATAGGATCAGCAGGCTTCTTAACAATAAGAATTAAAAACCATTATGTATAAACTGTTAATGATTTCAGTTGGACTTATTATCAAAAAACAGGGAAATGCAATAGCTGCTCCTCTGTTGCAGAAAGCTAGAACTAGACGACACAAAATATAAGCCACATTTGTAACAAATACTTTTTCTTCCTAGGTCGCTAAAAATGGCAAGCTACACAACGTCGACAATGGCACAGCAAACGGTGGCGCGTGCGGCGGACGCTGTGGAGCAGAACAGTGCGCACTCTGCAGAGGAGATGCCGACACTGACAATAAACAGAATATTGTAAGTAATAATAAACATATATTCGAACTTATCTGTGGTTTGGACAACTTACTGATAGATAGTCGCATATGCATACAGGTGTATCTTTCAAGCGGGCGTGAATTGCCAAATTCGAAACTATGAGGAATAGCGAAAAGTACTCAAAGAAGTCTCGGGCTTGATGTTGATGAAAACTAGTGTCGCTAATAAGGATCGAATTCTGGGAAGTAATAACATACGGCAAACTAAAGGAAAGAGCTCATTTTTATCAAAATACTTTTTTTTTTATTTTTCATATGTTACGTACCTATTAAACCTTGATATTGATTTTTTTTTAATCCAATGATGCAGTTTTAGTTTTAGCCCGAGACTACTTTGAGTACTTTTCGCTATTCCTCATAGTTTCGGATTTGGCCATCCACGCCTACTTGAAAAATTCATTCTGTATAGTCAATATTGCACTTAAAGCGGGAAGCGTCAGGGTAGCCCGCGAAATTCTAATTTTCTTACGTTTTTTGCAATTTGCAAGTCATAAAGTATGATTTGCGGACGTAACAAATATGTATTTACAGAATTATAATCGTTAGAATCAGTAATACAACTCCTTCTATTAGTATAATGCTAAAATGTCAAGATTTCATGAAGTAGTCATACATTAGGATTACCAGATCTTAAAGAGTTGTATTGATCACTTTAATGATTCTAATTATTTAAATAGATACTTGTTACGACCGCAAATTATATTTTGATCAACGTACAATCTAATACCGACTCGTAAATTGCAAAAAATTAGGTTACAGCTAACAATACAAAAATTATAGTGAGGTAATCAACTAAAAGTTATTTACAAGCCTCCACAGTTAGCAATAAACTATTACTACTATTATACTATAATATTAATGATATAACTAAGCATAACGTAATAACAATTAAAATTCATCACAAACAACACAGCTTTTAGACAAGGCAGTACTAAATGTCGCTAAGCTGCTTGCAAACAAATCGATTGATGGGTGTACGTTCATTACAATTTGGTTAAATGCTTTGATTGAACGAAGCAGAAAAGAATAGCTACGGTAAACTGTGCGAGCGTAAGGAGCACGAAGAAGATTTCTCAGCGAGGTGGAATATTCAGGGACAGCTTAGAAAGAAGTTCGGGACACCCGATCCTTGATTGTGTCATTTTCACTAGAAACCGTATGTCATACCTATATATTTCTCCGAGTTATAAACGGAAGTAGGTAAGTGGAATCGTACGCATCGTTCCTTGTAACTCTGATAAGGGATTTTAAATTTATAACCTAAGTATCGCGCGAATTTCCTTTGTATTCGTTCCAATCTGTCTGAATGCACTGCAAAATTCGGATTCCAATTTTGACTACCATATTCGAGATGACTGCGGACGTAAGCACAATGCAGACTTTTCAGGGTTTTCATTTTTTAAACTAACTCGCATTACTGATAATGAATGCCAGGGCTTTGGACGCTTTTTTGGCAATATGGTCAACACGACACTCAAAGGTGAGCTTACTGTTCAGAACAATACCACAGTCTCTGGTGACATGAGTTCGAGACAAAGGCTGATTTGCGATTGAGTAGGTAATTCTAAAATCCTAAATCCATTGCATTCAAAATGTGCGTATTGGGTAATTGAAAACTCTGGCTGAAAATATTTTTGATAGATAGCTTAATTTATTTTTAAACAATTTTTATTTGGTTTGGCGCTTTTATTTCGGTGCGGAAGTAATTGACTCTGTCACTTTCTTTTTCCCGCCCAGTTGGCCTTTTACATATCACCTTAAATTACCCTGAAAATTGAAGAGATTCAGGTACCTACCGGCCTGACGTGCCTGATATCGATAACAAATCGTCAAATAATATTGACAAAGCAAGATTTGCTGCTAAAAGACATAAAAATAAAATTTACGACGCTACAGATAGTTAAAACAAATGTGCTTATGCAAGTAATTGGCAATTAAAATTAGTCATGCATAGAAAATTATGATTAGCTTATATTTACAAGAGAATAATAATGTTGTTTCTTATCGGAAATTATAGGCTATACATATTCATAGTTCCAATTCCTATTACTGTTTATTGCAATGTTTCATTATCTCACTTAATATAATTAACACGAGTCTGGCATTCATCTAAGCTTTGTCTTAGATTCCAATTGTTTTACAAATTACACACATTTGGATTACTTTCTTTGAATATTGTTTACTTTGAATAACTACGATTTCACACACAGCACAATAATATGCAAACGTGCACTATTGTACTCAGTATTAAATACAGAAATAAATGACTAAATAGAGAATGATATGTCTACATACGTATATTATTTTTTTCTTATCTGTAGTGTATGTTTGCATATTGTTGTGTTGCTTGAGTCCTTAGTGAGATTAATTTGTATGTGTACATGGAAGTGGTGGTCCCCGGCACCAGGGTGCAGGCAGTCCAGGGAGGCTATGCCAAGCCTGGATGGTAAACTAACCAGGCGACTCTTACGCATGGATAGGAATAGCCTGCGCCTGATGTCGGGGACCATCACAGGACACTGCTCGCTGAACAAACACTTTTACACAATGGGCATAACGGACAGCCCTCTGTGCAGAGCTTGCATGGAGGCTGAGGAAACCGTTCCGCATGTGCTCTTCGAGTGCACAGGCGTTGCCCAGATTAGAACAGAAACCCTCGGGACACCCAAATCTTTAACAGATGTTCTGAACAGACCAGAAGCCGTGACCAACTTCTGGAGGGAGGTGGGCTGGTTGGAATAAACCCCGACGGCCGCTATGGCTCACGCACAATGGTCCACTTGAAGGATTAAGTGCGGAAACCAAACCCAATAACATAACATAACATAACGTACATGGAAGTTATACTGATTCCTCTGTCCTGAGCTAAAATTATTGATATTCCCATACAATCCTATGGGAACCGCCATCCCTTCCGAAGCTCTTTCCTATTCGACCATGTAAAGACGGAGAACGTTTGTTTGTAATGTATCATTCGTGGCAAACTTGGTTACAAAACGACACACAAGACGCGGCGAACGCTCGCTTCGAACAGATGGCTCGAGCGCGCTCCATTTCTTGTTACAAAATGGTGATACACTAAACGTGGCGAACGCTTGCTTCGAGCACTAGACTCAAGCGTCTCCCATTTTTATTCAGAATGACGGACGTAGAGGTTGGTATGCTTTATTAATTTAATTTAATGATTGTTATTGGATGAAGAAGAAAAAAAGCTAAACGATGTGTGATGTCCCATTTGTACCAAAGAACAAACAAACGCTCGCAATGCTCGCATCGAGCGGCTCGGCTCGCTGCACTGACTATTGTAACGCGTTACAAAAGGTCGATACATTACAAACAAACATTGCAAGTCAGTCTCCGCCTTTACACGTTAAAGATGCATAATTTTCTACCCCAAAGCATCCTTCCACAGGAGGATGCAGACGAGACACAATCAGTGGAGGAACACATCCCAGGTCTCAACCTGGAGTTCCTCCGGCAGCTGATCTCCCTCGCCCGGATAATGGTGCCAGGAGTCAGGAGTCATGAGGTGGCCTTGTTGTCGGCGCACACGCTGTGTCTGTTCACTAGAACCTTCTTGTCTATTTACGTGGCTTCGTTGGAAGGATCCATTGGTGAGTGGCATTTATTGAAACTGTTTTTTCTCATGGTTTTATTAGTAGTTCAACACTGAATCAGAAACCGTTTCTTTTGAAACGGCATATAGTCTGAATTTTAAAAGTAATGTCAAAATGCAAGAGAGAACTGTTTATGAACTGAAGAAATTAACTGCTTGCAGTTTCTGTTGAATACAACCAAAAAGAGAAAGGCTGAAATAATTTCCGACATGTATCTTTTCCGATAACTTTATGCAACGTGACTTGATTTTTTTCGCGTGCGCGGCAATAGCTTTCAACATAATATATTTCATATTTTTAATTCAATGTCATTATCGTAATCATACCTTCCCTTCCAGTGAAACACATAGTCCAGAAAGACATGAAGCGCTTCGCAGCCCTCCTCCTTCAATGGTTCGGCATTGCCGTCCCAGCGACCTTCATCAACTCCATGATCAGATACCTGGAGAGCCGCCTGGCACTCGCCTTCCGGACCAGACTGGTCAACCATGCATATGACCTGTACTTCAAGAACCAGACTTACTATAGGGTCGCCAACTTAGATGCTAGGATTGAAAATGCTGATCATAGGTGAGTTTGGTTTTATTTTTTACCCAACTACGGAATAGCCAAAGGATTATGGTTTTAACAGGCTATGTATGTACGTATCTGTTCCCTAATAACTCGTAAACTAGTCGTCGTATTTTGATAAAACATTTAGAACACGTAATTACTATAAATAGCATAGATCGTACAGATTAAGTGTGACTCTGGTTACATAAAAACCGGTTTCTTGTTTAATTTGCTTATCAGTAATTGCAATTAACATTAGCCTGATAAACAGGAGTTAAGGCCCCCGCAGACAGGCGCGACGCGACTGTGGTGGAACAATTTCTATGCAAACTTCATGGAAATTGTTCTTCCGGAATCGCGTGGCGCCTGTCTACAGAAGCCTTAACAGACGAAAATAGAGTTTCTACATTTTTCTTCTACTCATTTACCTAAATTGTGAGTAACATATTGTTCCTTTTAACTTCCAGGCTAACAGAAGACGTGTCAGTGTTCACGCAGTCCGTGGCACACCTGTACAGCTCGCTGACAAAGCCCTGCTTCGACCTGCTGCTCATCGTGCTCACACTCGCCACTTACTCCAACAAGATGAAGGGGAACATATTTATTGGTAAGTAAAAAATACAACAAGAAAGTATCAGAAAAAAAAAACCGGTCAAGTGCGTGTTGGACCACGCACAATGGTTCCGGTTCCGGTTGGGATGAATTTATCCCAAAAATAAACTTACCATTTTAGTTGAAAAACATGTTCTCCCATACATCCATATACGTTACGGTCAATTCTCCAACTGCTAATGTAAGTTTGTAATCAAATGATAAATGAATGGAAAAAAGTTTACCTATTTTCTATTTTAGTATTTATATTTTCAGAGATAATAATCACTTAAATTAACTAAGAAACCTCACGTTTACAGGTCCCAGCATAGCAACAGTAGTGATCTGCATGACGGGTCAGCTGTTGCGACTGCTAAGTCCCAGGTTCGGTGCGCTGGCCGGTGAAGAGGCACGCATGAAGGCCAACCTGAGGCACGTGCATGCGAGGCTTATTGCCCACGCTGAGGAGGTCGCCTTCTATGGAGGACACAAGGTAATTACTTTCAAGAAGGTACTAGCTGACCCGATAGACGTTCCAAATTTCAACGAGCAAAACATACAAAGAATTACGTATCAAAGCAATTACAATTTTACCCAAAATTTCCAATTTTCCGGGTAATTTATCCAATTATTAATATTATTTCCGTACAAGGCGTGAATAAGTTGATAAGTCGACTTGCACGAAATTTTGAATTGTATAAAAATGGTAGGTATCTGGAATCCAACATTAACATTCACAAGTGCAGTTTGCCGAGAATTATGAAACTATCGACTTACTCATTTTTATTCACCATATAAATTAGGCATTTCAGATGCTATTTTATACAATTAAACATTACTTGCAAATCGACTTATCAACTTATAGATACACACAAATATTGCTCATTCAATAGTACAGGAATATAAATACATATTTGTTATACTCGCGAAACATATTTTGATTAAGATACTACCTGGCACTGACCTGCGAATTGCAAAAAAAGAAGAAAATTTTAATTTAATTATCATTCTCCATTAGAATAAAAAACTTTTTCCAAAAAACACAACCGACTTCCAAAATAACACTTCAAAGTGAATAATAACTTTAATTTCGGAAGTCGGTGTCTTTGGATCTGTATTTTAGTTTTTTGCCACCGACTTCCGAAATTAGAGTTATTATTCGCTTTGAAGTGTTATTTTGAATGTCGGTTGTGCTTTTTGGAAAAAGTTTTTTATTTTTCACTTTTTAGTGAGTCAGTTTGTAATTTATCTAAGTTACAATATTATAATGTCAACTGCTCATCACCTTTTACTAAATATGTATTGCTTTTCTCGATGCAGGGACGTTAATTGTTGAGGAGTTCTCCTGGTAAGTAGGTACCAGGAGAACTCCACATCACCATAAGCATTGTGACGAGCATAAATTACTTAGCAACCATTAATAAAGTACCTAATCATTTCATTTCATTTCATTTCATTTATTCATAAAACAATTTACATTGTGTTGAATAATACATGCAACTTACTCATACATATAATGAACTATACATTATTAATTGACATTTTAAGTAATATTTAAGTATAGTGCTAAATAGTTATAATAGAATGTCACAGTTTTAAGTATATATCGAATCGCAACCCACGAAATACTTATTATTGAGTAGTTCCGGTGGCCATCTGTGATCTTCATCATCAGTTCCACTTCACCAAATGGTGCTTTCCAAGAACAAATGCACTAGTTACTATAAAAAATACCCAAATCGCTATAGGCGGGCCTATAATATTTGAAGAATTCCGCCGATTTCTCCAAGATCCCATCATCAGATCCTGACCTGATGACAATGGAATCAACTAGAAAGTATACCCTATCAAACAAAAAAAGAATCTTCTAAATCAGTTCAGCCGTCTTCGAGTAATCGGGAAACATACATAAACTAAAAAAAAAATATATTAAAAACAGACTACTAACACCCACCCTCAAAATTCCAGGTGGAACTCGGCCAACTCCAAGCCGCTTACAAGGAGCTAGTAGCCCAAATGACATCAGTATTCAACAAGAAGCTGTGGTACGTGATGCTGGAGCAGTTCTGCATGAAGTACGTGTGGTCGGGAACAGGCATGGTCATGCTCGCGCTGCCTATACTGACGGCCACGCACTCAAATAGTCACACAGGTCAGTAGAACATTTATTTTTCTTATTAACATAAGTTTTCTCACTGCTGAGGAAAGAAGATTACCTATATTTTTTCACTCCTCCTTTGCTAAACAAGAGTCGAAGCATTAATCTACATTATACCACTTGACACCTTACACTCTCTTCTGTCTTGTCTTGTCTCTTCTCTATCTGTCTGTCAGAAAATTAGAATCTCTATAAAACCGATCAATTAATCATTTCGTCAGACACTTTTAGCATGTTTCAGCGACGATTTTCAAAAGCAAATGCTAAACGGAACGCTATTACTACGCCTCCGCTGTTCGTCCGTCTGTCAGCAGGCTGTGTCTCATGAACCGTAATAGGTAGACACTTATAAAAAATAATAGGAATAAAATAGATTTATTAAGAGAAAAAGTAAATTAAAAAATATTATACAGGATAGCAAACATAACTAAATACATTCTATAAGACTAAACCATAATAGTATAATATACATAGCAGTAGGTATGTACGTAAGGTGGTTCATTGTTACATAAAAGAGCGCCTCTCGCCATCAAACGTCAAAGTTTGGCGAGTTAAGAATTAAGTAACATCTGTGTATTATAATTTCATTAAATAAATATTTTAAAAAATAATTGAAGGGCCCATACAAGAAACGTGTTTTTTAAACTGAAGTATTTTTTTTATACAGGGCTATTTTTAAATCACTAGCTAAATTTTCACAGGCTGTTCTACCCATGAATATGAACAACTTTCACTATGGGACCAACTCTGAAATCCCGAAAAAAAATCAGCTGTTTCATACATTTTGGTCGAGTAGGTATAGAACTTTCGTATGAAACAGCTGATTTTTTTTTTCGTGATTTCAGAGTTGGTCCCATAGTGAAAGTTGTTCATATTCATGGGTAGAACACCTGTGAAAATTTAGCTAATGATTTAAAAATAGTCCTGTATGTAGTGTTACTTAAATATTGTACGGTGGTACGGAACCGCTCGTGTACGAGTCCGACTCGCACTTGGCCCCTTTTTATATATCTATTACCTTATCGTACTAAGCTTGTGATGGGTGAGTGTGATATGTGATGTGTAGATAAAACTGATATTCAATCGAAAAGGTTTGAATACTCGCCACTCTACCCATAGTATAAAAAAAAAATCTCCATGTCAATTAATTTTATATCTTTATGTTCCAGGCAGCAGTATAAGTGATCGAGCAGAATACATGACGACGTCAAGAAATCTGCTCAACTCAGCCGCCGACGCGATAGAAAGGCTCATGTCCAGTTATAAGGTAAAATTCTATAATTATAGCATTCTGTAAACGTTCATTGAAAGTCCCCTTGTAATAAGGTCCGCTTATACCAAAAATCTCTTAAGAGGTCCCTTCCCGGCCCTTCTATCGTCAACGTGAGCATGGTTGAAAAGCTTGTTGTTTCTTCTAGCGCAACGCCCGTTGACTAACAAGCCCGTGAGAACGCGATAACATTGAACGAAAAATAGTGTGCGGAAATTTTATGAAACTCTTTCCAGGAATTACGTGTTTTTAGCAAGCCTTACAAGTTTGTGAAATAAATGTTTGTCATTTAGAATCTCCATTACATGTGAGAGGTTTTTATCGATATGTTTTCTTTACTTTTACAATTTTAGAGTACATTATGAACGGCCAAAGTTCAGGTAAAAATTGTGCAAAAAAGCTGATTTTTGGAGGCTTATACTGAATTTGATTCTCCAAATTTTTATTTTTAGTTTTGATATAAACCTAGATACAGTAAACCTAGATACCTATTAGTTCAAACATTTTTTAGAAAGATGTTAAAACGCTATAATCACGTACGAGCGTTTGTATATAAAGTATGACGGATTGGCCGCTCTTAAGAGCGTTTATCCCGCGCGGGTTTGCAACGTCGCAATTCTACAGATTTTTCGTGATTATTTTAATACACTTAAATCAATAACTAAATACTTATAAATGCCAACGATCTAGATAGTCTATTTTAAAAAATGTAATTTGACGAAAAACCTGTAAAAATGCAACGTTGCCAGTCCGCGCGGGATAAACGCTCTTAAAACATAATTCTGCCTCGTGTCATTTTCAAACGATTCATAGAAATAGAACGACGTTTTAAATTCGTTTAGCGCTAAATGCATTTAGCGATTTGTGGTGCTAGGGGGTAGAAGGCTTGTTTCGCATAAGGCGGGAGGAAACGCCCGGGTGTCACCATTGTGTGGATCGCCCAGAGGACACGGTGGAGCATAAAGTGGAGGTCTGCCCGGCTTGGGCAGAGCACCGCCGTGTTCTCACGGAGGCGATCGGCGGCGGCGATCTCTCGCGTCCGAGCCTGGTCCAGGCCATGGTGCGGAGCGAGAGTGCATGGGAGGCCGTCACCTCCTTCTGCGTAGCGGTAATGCTCGCGAAGGCGGAGGCGGAACGCGTGAGGGAGAGGCAGCCTCACGCCCTCAGTCGCCGCAGGAGACGTCCTGGGCGGCGGGAATCGATAGCCGATTCCCAGCCACCGTAGGCGCGGGCTTGTGGACGGTGAGTAGTGGGTAGCTCGCCGTCCGGTGAGGACCAGGCCCGGGTCGACGGCGCGTTGTGTTCCACGCGCGCCTCAAAGAGATGTCAGCAAAAGATGGGGTCCAATAGGGCCGATGCCGCTGGGGTCGCGGGTTGTTTGAAAAAGATACCGTGGCCCTGGCATAGGCAACTGAAGGATCACGGGTGGGTTTTAGTCAGTAAAAGTCTGACACGCCCTTCCGCTCCACCCAGAGCGGGAGAAGTTATTTGATGATTTCCCATCCACAAAAAAAAAAGGGGGCAGAAGGCTTGTCGCACACGAGTCACGCGCTACAGCCACAAAAAGCCGCCACCTGTAGCTGGAAGCGGCTACTAAGTAGCGGAAGAACACGATAGACACTTTTGATCGGTGGTCGATACTAGGGGCTGCAGTCTCGACATAGATAGCGATCGCTATACGACCGATATCGGTTTCAAAGTCCTAGTGGGGTCCCTAGACGGTCAAATATGCATGACAAACACGAAAGAATCATAAGTAACCCACTAGGACTTTGCGATCGAATTCGGTCGTAAAGCGATCGCTATCTATGGCGAGACTGCAGGCCTAGTGGTCCGTAGCCGCAATCCATTGCTAGCGTTTAGTTTAGTGGTGGGTGGCGAGCACACGAAGCGAGAAGCAGTCTATCGGGGGCTCGGGGCGTGTAGCGACCACTGGCGTTATCCGAGTTCGGCGAGTTCATATACAATGTACGAAAACTGTAGTCCGCATTGCCCCTGACTGGAGGCATTGAGTCATCTTAAGGCAGCCACAGGATAGTCCGGTTAAGTAGTCACGACCTCTCTAGGTCAACTACGAGATGCCATACATAAAAATAAAAAAAAAAACTGTAGTCCGCAGCTCGGTGGCGGCGTTTTGTGGCTGTAGCGTGTCACCCGTGTGACGCAAGGATTATTGAGTAGCAAAAGGACATTGGTGATCGCACTTTTTAGTTGCTATTAGACAATACAGAGAAATGTTTCCTCCCTTTGATGAAATTGTTAGGTCGTTCACGATAGAATTTCTAATTCTAATTTCTAATTTCGGTCATGATCCGTTTAGTTGTCCAGATTTGAATCGGAGTAGCGTTGTTTTCGGCTACGTCACTTCTGTGAAAAGATATCTTATGTAAAAAAAGTGTGCGGTCGTGGGACCCTCGTCAGGAACGAAGTTACTACTCACGTATGATTTTAAAAAAAAATTTCAGCCGCCATTTTGGATTTAAATTTTGACCTAACTATTGACTTTAGCACCCTCGAAAACCATAAAAACGATACCCATGATGAAAAATTTGAAAATTTTCGCAGCCGCCATCTTGGATTTTTCAATTGAGAGATAAAGAAAGCCGCATGGAGGGGCATAACGCTTTTTCGTTACGTGACGATTTCTACCAGCTTACTCCTACTACAGCAAGCCGCGATAGTGAAATTCGTTACAAAAAAATCAAGTTAATATTTATTTGTGTATTCACAGGAGATAGTGACCCTCGCAGGCTACGCGACCCGCGTGTCCGACATGCTGGTAGTGTTCGGCGAGGTGGCGCGCGGCAAGTGCGTGCGCAGCGTGCACGTGGCTGCGCAGCACGCGTCCTTCCAGGTCACCTTCAAGGATAATAGGCCTGTGCCTGAAGGTATAGAGCATATTTATTTATTCATAAAGGTTTACCAACAGCTTCTGTACACAACACTAGCAGCGCCCTACGGTTTCACCCGCGTAAGTCTCGTACTCGTAGAAACATCGGGATAAAAAAAGTATCCTATGTTAACACGTAGGATACTTTTTATCCCGATGTTTGATGTTGAAAAATCAGCTGTTCAGTACATTAATGTTCGCATAATTCGTCAAAATGTAGGGAACAGCTGATTTTTTTCGCGATTTCAGGTTTGGTCCCATATTAAAAGTTGTTAATAATGATGAGTACAATGACCCTTTAAAAGGTTGACACTATACTTACACCCTGTAGAAAACAAAACTATACAGACAAAATTGCAATTTTGCCCAATTACATAGACAACTTAAAATGCAATAAAAATGAGATCAAAATAAAAATGTATATACATACATAGCCAAAGTATTAGCAGGCTACGCGATCCGTGCATCTGAGGGACTCGTGGCTAAATATTAACAGCCGCACGAGTCGATCGAAGGTTAAGCTACGCTTGCCGAGGTCGCTCCGTGGATGGGTGACCATCCATTACATACCGAGACCCCGGCTGTCATTCGTAGATCTTTGATAGTCGTTACGGGTAGTCAGAACCAGTCTTATCAAGGGGTATGTTACCCAGTAACTGGGTTGTGGAGGTCAGATAGGCAGGCATTATATCTGGGTGAGAAAATCGTTTTGTTTTATACAAAATGTTAGCTCTATTTGCGGAAGGACACTATACGGCTATACCAGTAACAACAATATAACCTCTATCGTCTCGTTTTTGTTCAACAAAGTTAATGTTATATTTTGAATGTTTCCAGGCACGATAATCTACACAAACGACCTCGCGATCCGTTTGCGCGGCGTGCCCATAGTGACTCCCGCGTGCGACGTCGTGGCTGGCGGAGTTACACTAGACATCGCGCCCGGGACGCACCTGCTTATAGTGGGGCCGAATGGATGCGGGAAGTCTAGGTCAGTATCCAAATTCAAAATCGTAACCATTATTTTTTTAATCATACTGTTTCTTTTTTAGTTTAACCGAAAGAAATTCGTTATTTCTGTTAAACTACTCAATACAGCAATAAAAAACAATATCTCTGTTACTAATCGTTAATCGTTAGCAAAATTAGAATTAATTCATCTTGAAACCAACCAAAAATCTCTTATGATCCTGACAAGCACTTTAGTATATATTATATTACATTATTGGTTATATAAATTAAATTATTACGGTATTATAAACTCTGCCGAAGCAGAGTATTTCAAAAATACATAAGACTCATTTGAGTGTACCCCTCCACGGAAATCTTTAGTAAAAGGCGAAAGATTTATACGTTTTGAAGGGAAACCAGAGATACTGTAATAGTTTGATCCAAGAGACCCAACCAAACGGCGGAGAATCTTAACACCGCGATTCAGAAACGTGACGTCAATGCACAGTGACATCTGTTGCTAAAATATGGAACTAAACAGCCCATTGATAATAAAATTGATTATATTCTTTAGTTGGGACCTTTTATGACCACCTGTGTATAATAGGTATTTATATTGTGACCTTATTGGTCCTGTGCGTTGTCTTATATCAACCATTGCCGTAAATAAAATGATATGGTATGGTATTACAAAAACACTTCTTATTGCCACCACACCCCAGCTTTTATTATTATTATTTTCTCCCCTAAGTAAGTGGCTTCCTAGCATTAAGTCCGACTGTCTCTTTACAGTTTTTTTTTATTATTAAACGTCTATTTACTTCCATATTTTAGCAACAGATGTCACTGTGCATTGACGTCACGTTTCTGAATCGCGGTGTTAAGATTCTCCGCCGTTTGGTTGGGTCTCTTGGATCGAACTATTACAGTATCTCTGGTTTCCCTTCAAAACGTATAAATCTTTCGCCTTTTACTAAAGATTTCCGTGGAGGGGAACACTCAAATGAGTCTTATGTATTTTTGAAATACTCTGCTTCGGCAGAGTTTATAATACCAAAATTACCAATAGTGTAGTAATACTGTACTGCACAGCGTACTTAGCTTTACTCAGTACTCACAGTACATCGGTCACAACAATAAAAAACGATTATATCTCAAGGCTGATTTAGGGCCGATTTTTTGATCCGTAGTTAACTCAACCAATGGTTAAACATAGTAACTAAAGGTTGAAGTTTGCATAAATGTGAAAGGCTAAACATGAATGAGTTATGCTATTCGTTACTATTTTTTAATATGAATGAGCTAACATGAATACATTTATGTTTAGTTTTTCACATTTAGCCAAAATTCAACCATTAGTTAACCATTGGTTGAGTTAACTACGGATCAAAAAACCGGCCCTTACACAGGGTCAGTATCAGTAGCTGACTCAAATGAAGTCAGTGCTGACTTTCGCCGTGCCGTACTGACTTACAAATCATTTTACATGCATACAATACAGTAACGGGGATCAGCGCTGACTTGGTTCTAGGTTTGCAGTCAGTTACTGATCCTGTGTAAATCAGCCTTTAGTAAAAATAAAGGAAAGCTTGAAACCAAAAATCCGATATCGTCGTGAGTTCCTGACTAGCAGTTCGCCCGCGACTTCGACTGTGCGGATTTCGTACTTTACCCAACAAACTACAACTCCCTCCCTAGGGTAGTTTTGGAAATTGAGTAACATAGTGATATACTCCCCAGCAATTATGAAATCCACACGGACATAGTCGCGGGCGAAGTGCTAGTATGTCATACCTTAGTCTAATCATTATTATTTCCCTGTACAGTTTATTCCGCATAATCTCCGGCTTATGGCCGGTGTTCGGCGGCGAGCTGCATGTGCCGCGACCATGCGCCTGCGCACACTGCGCCGACGAGACCAACCTCGCTGACACGGGCTTCTGCACATCTAGGCCTATCATGTTCTATATACCGCAGAGGTAAGTTCATCCACCTCAGCTCACCAGTCACCGGTAAATACATGATATCAACGTTTAAATGTTCCGCTGTAGAGACAGGAAGCTATACTCACAATATGCGCCCTGAACTCACTCTAGTCAAAGTATTTGTTTCAATTAAACCATTTATAGGCCATTTAGAATGGTCAAAGAGGTCGGTCAAGCAGAAATATGAGGCTAGTTGCCCATTCCAAAGCGTATGTACAGTCAACGTCTAGAAGTCCACTTACACCGCAATGACCATTATCGCCTGCGCTATACGTGCTGCCAAAGTTGCGAATGTGTAGTATTGTCAAACGTTCTTATAGAAGAAGGTCATAAGTACAACTAATATTGCTATGCCATAGTTTTGTGAGATTGCTAGTCGACTTCTGACTGTTGTAGTACCTATGAAGAAGAACGGACAAGACGCTCCACGGACAACTCTTTTAAATTATATTGTTACAAAATATTAGTTACATCATTAATGTTGAATTTACAATTATATGGGAGATCTTCTGCCTAGCCTTTTCCCAACTATGTTGGGGTCAGCTTCCAGTCTAACCGGATGCAACTGAATATCAGTATATTACATGGAGCGACTGCCTATCTGACCTCCACAGCTCCCTTGGTAATACGATACCCCTTGGTAAAACTGGTTGTCAGACTTTCGGGCTTCTGACGACCCGTAAGGACTGTCAAAGATTCACGAATGACAGTTGGGACCAACGGCTTAACGTGCTTTCCGAGACACGGGGTATGTAAAGATAATCACCCATCCACGGACCAACCACGACAAGCGTAGCTTAACCTGATCGATTGACCCGTGCGGCTGTTATTACTTAGCCACAGACCTGTCTATGAGAGAACGATGTAAAAAAGACGTGCACGTTATAAGTATCCAGAATACAGAAAAAAAAAACCGGTCAAGTGCGTGTCGGATCACGCACAATGAAGGGTTCCGTAGTTGGATGAATTTATCCCAAGAACAAACTTAACATTGTAGTTGAAAAACATGTTCTCCCATACATTCCAACTACAAATGTGCATAGTTAAAATCCTTTTCGTTTAACTATGGACAAATGTAAGTTTGTACGCACAATTTTGAGAGATTTACCATGTTCCATATTAAGACCATAGACTTCTTATAGGTTTTCCTGTAATCTATAGCTATAGAGTTATTTTCTGTATTGTTTTTCAAAATTTTAAGCTCAGAAGTTTTGGAGATAAAGGGGAATGGTCAATTTTCGTCCATTTTCTTAAATAACTTTAAAACAGTTCATTTTAAAATTATAAAAAAAAAAAAAAAATTGAGACCCTCACAGTAAGTCCTTTCATTTGATATATCGCACGGTACAGTTTGCCAATATTTTTTAATTTTCTTATTTGCCTCCCAAAATTGACCCCCATATTCAAAATTCATTAATTTACATTACACGTCCGTGTTTGGGTCACAGAAATACATACGTGTACCAAATTTCAACTTAATCGGTCCATTAGATTCGGAGCAAATTGGCTGTGACAGACGGACAGACAGACATACTATAAGGGTTCCGTTTTTTCTTTTGAGGTACGGAACCCTAAAAACAATTCAAAAATAAAATAATTAAAATAAGTCGTGGCAGCTAAGAGATGACCAGTCCTACTGATGGCGGCCGTTCACAAACAAGACGCGTGGATCAGCACCATTCAGCTCAACCATTTTGAAGGGAGCTAAATGATCCATCACACGTGACACCATCAGCGAGACATTCGAGTGAACATGATATACTCTCAGCCGCCAGGGCAACTATTATACATTCAAGTCAATAAAAGACGTATTACCCAGTAGCTCTCTATGTTGATTGGTAATTAGTGACCGCATGATAACAAACAACTTTTACTATCGGACCAAACCCTTTTTTTTTTTTTTTTGTGGATGGGAAATCATCAAATAACTTCTCCCGCTGGGTGGAGCGGAAGGGCGTGTCAGACTTTTACTGACTAAAACCCACCCGTGTTCCTTCAGTTGCCTGTGCCAGGGCCACGGTAACTCTTTCGAACAAACCCGCAACCCTGGCGGGCATCGGCCCTATTGGACCCCATCTTTTGCTGACATCTCTTTGAGGCGCGCGTGGAACACAACGCGCCGTCGATCCGGGCCTGGTCCTCACCGGACGGCGAGCTACCCACTACTCACCGTCCGCAAGCCCGCGCCTACGGTGGCCGGGAATCGGCTATCGATTCCCGCCGCCCAGGGCGTCTCCTGCGGCGACTGAGGGCGTGAGGCTGCCTCTCCCTCACGCGTTCCGCCTCCTCCTTCGCGAGCATTACCGCTTCGCAGAAGGAGGTGACGGCCTCCCATGCACTCTCGCTCCGCACCATGGTTCCAGGACCAGGCTCGGACGCGAGAGATCGCCGTCGCCGATCGCCTCCGTGAGAACACGGCGGTGCTCTGCCCAAGCCGGGCAGACCTCCACTGTATGCTCCACCGTGTCCTCTGGGTGATCCACACAATGGTGACACCCGGGCGTTTCCTTCCGCCTTATGCGAAACAGGAACCTCCCGAAACAACCGTGTCCGGTGAGGACCTGCGTCAGGCGGAAGGTGAGGACGCCGTGGCGCCTCTCTAACCACTCCTCAAAGAGGGGACTTATCGCCGCAATTGTGGCGTGCCCAGTGCTGGGCTGCGACAGTCGCACTCTCCATGTCGCCATGAGTTCCCGCCGGAGTTCTGTCCGCTGTACCGTGATTTCCCGCGGCAGCGGAGTTACGCCCCGGCGTTTCGCCTCCTCGCGCCTCTCCCACACGTGCGCGAATCGGACCAAACCCTGAATCGCAAAAAAAAAATCAGCTGTTCCCTACATTTTGACGAGTTATGGTATAAAATGTAGGGAAGCGATGTAATTAATCCCACATACCGATTGAACAAGTCTCCACTTGCTCAATAGTCAGTAGCGCCCTAAGCCTAGGTTCGAGTCCCACTATGGGACGGCCTTAGCTGTGCTACTTAGTTTTATTTTCTAACACGGCGAGAGGCCCTTCTGGCCCCGCCAACGCTCGGTTAAGCAGTCAATGCTCCCGGAGCAAACTGCGATAGGTCGTTATTAAAAAAAAAAAGTAATAATCCCCAACTTATAATATACGTATAATTGGCTACATAGTGTGCGTTTTGTACAAGATTTCAATTTCGTCTCATTCAGCTGAAGTATATGGGAAGCTATTTTATTGTAACATTTGAACGCATGATAATATGTCTTATTCTGGACGCATTCAAAATCTTTACGTTCTTGGACATGTCCATGCTTTTTCTGAAGTAGAAATCGATTTTATTTCTGAATCGAAATTAAATCGTCGACATGGTCAACGGTATAACTAAGATAAGCCGTAAACATAATGCGATTTTACTTAGAATAAAGTAATTGTGGCGTTTTAAATTATGTAGACTACAGATAAACACAAAATATTTTGGGCTTCTGGCTACCCATAACGACGGTCAAAGATCACAAAATCGATGACTGAGTTAAATAATAATAATAATTCTTTATTTCAGATAACTAAGATCCAAAGTGTTAGTAGTTACAATGATGACTAAGACTATTGGTGACACAATATTGGTGATTCTTATTTATTGATCACCGTCCTTACCATTTTCTTAAAAACTGGAGAGGTAATATCCTCCCCTATTATTTTGAGGATGCTGTTGCTAATTCCTCGTACTCTGCCTAATAGAGATGCAGTTTTTTTTGCGAATCACCTCATGAAAACCATCGGTTCGATTCTGCACAAACATCTCTGAAGCACTACACAAGCGAGGCCTTCGCAACAACATCCTAAAAATATTATTATACTGGACGCGCAGCGCGTCCATCGCTCTTTTGGCATACGCGACCCACAGGTTTCACGTGTAGAAACTTTGGCAGTATGCCTTAAAAAGGGTGATTTTGACATGTACACTACATCGGGAGAACCTGCGTGCCAGCATATTACCTCGGACCGATAGCGCCCTGCGCTCCCTTTCAATGTCAAATAATGGTGATAGTACATACATCCCCTAACTTCGAGATCTAGGTTTGATATAAGAACTAAACTAACAAAATATTTTTTCCTCCACAGGCCATACATGTCCCAAGGCTCCCTAATAGACCAAGTAACCTACCCCTCCCGGGCCAAAGAAGGCGACCTAGCAGCTGAGCGTCGCGCGGCGCACATCCTGAAGCTGGTGCGGCTGGACGCGTGCGCCGCGCGCCACGGCGGGCTGTGGGCCGTGCGCGACTGGCGCGCCACGCTGTCGGGCGGGGAGAAGCAGAGGATGGCCATGGCCAGGATGTTCTACCACAGGTAACTGTTACTATTACACGAAAGTCTCTCAGGCGAGCCAACATTTGTACCGGCCGCATCGCAACGCACAGCATTGTAAAAATCACTTTCATACATTTTATATGAACCCTAGCATACGTACTACAGGCGGGCCGCACTTGGGTTTTTTTTTGTGTTGGAATGCGTTGCGCTGCGCCACGATGCGGGTGTAATATGTGCTAGCCTTCATGTTCTCATTCGTTCTCCTTTGCCCACTCGTTGGCTACCTTGTCAACTTGTAGGCCCTGGTTACCCACTCGTTGGCTACCTTGTCAACTTGTAGGCCCTGGTTACCTTGTCAACTTGTAGGCCCTGGTTACCCACTCGTTGGCTACCTTGTCAACTTGTAGGCCCTGGTTACCTTGTCAACTTGTATGCCCTGGTTACCCACTCGTTGGCTACCTTGTTCACTTTTAGGCCCCGGTTACTCACTTGTTGGCTACTTTGTAAACTTGTAGGCCCTGGTTACCCACTCGTTGGCTACCTTGTCAACTTGTAGGCCCTGGTTACCCACTCGTTGGCTACCTTGTCAACTTGTAGGCCCTGGTTACCCACTCGTTGGCTACCTTGTTCACTTTTAGGCCCCGGTTACTCACTTGTTGGCTACTTTGTAAACTTGTAGACCCTGGTTACCCACTCGTTGGCTACATTGTCAACTTCTAGGCCCTGGTTACCCACTCGTTGGCTACCCCGTCAACTTGCAGGCCCTAGTTACCCACTTGTTGGCTACCTTGTCAACTTGTAGGCCCTGGTTACCCACTCGTTGGCTACATTGTCAACTTGTAGGCCCTGGTTACCCACTCGTTGGCTACATTGTCAACTTGTAGGCCCTGGTTACCCACTCGTTGGCTACATTGTCAACTTGTAGGCCCTGGTTACCCACTCGTTGGCTACATTGTCAACTTGTAGGCCCTGGTTACCCACTTGTTGGCTACCTTGTCAACTTTTAGGCCCTGGTTACCCACTCGTTGGTTACCTTGTCAAGTTGTAGGCCCTGGTTACCCACTCGTTGGCTACATTGTCAAGTTGTAGGCCCTGGTTACCCACTCGTTGGCTACATTGTCAACTTTTAGGCCCTGGTTACCCACTCGTTGGTTACCTTGTCAAGTTGTAGGCCCTGGTTACCCACTCGTTGGCTACATTGTCAAGTTGTAGGCCCTGGTTACCCACTCGTTGGCTACATTGTCAACTTGTAGGCCCTGGTTACCCACTCGTTGGCTACATTGTCAACTTGTAGGCCCTGGTTACCCACTCGTTGACTACCCCGTCAACTTGCAGGCCATAGTTACCCACTTGTTGGCTACCTTGTCAACTTGTAGGCCCTGGTTACCCACTCGATGGTTACTTTGTCAAGTTGTAGGCCCTGGTTACCCACTCGCTCGCTACCTTGTCAACTTGTAGGCGTTGGTTACCCACTCGTTGGCTACCTTGTCAACTTTTAGGCTATGGTTGCTCACTCACTGGACTCATTTGCCCACTAGTTGGACTCAGTTACCCACTAGCTGGCCTCCGTTGCAACTCGGCTGGCCCCGGTTGCCCACTCGTTGATTGCGTTGCCAACTCGTCAGCTCCACATTAACACCGCGTTTATTTTTCCAGGCCCGTATACGCGTTACTGGATGAGTGCACGAGCGCCGTCTCCATGGAGACCGAGGTGGTGATGTATGAGGAGGCCGTGAAGGAAGGCATCACGCTACTGTCCATCACGCATAGGCCTAGTGTGTGGTGAGTAGAGAACTGTACACTTGGTTACTTTTATATTGACGCTTTAATCTCTAACAGATCTGAAAGAGAAACCTTTATAATTATTTGAAAGTTGATAATTTAATTATTTGAACTTAGCATTTTCTAGTAATAACAATGTTGTTTATCAGAAAGAAAGAAAAAAATAGAAAATGTGTTTATTGTCATGAATTCAAATAAAATAATAGAAACAAATGTGAGTCAAAATCTTGACTCTTTTGTTGACTACAAAGGAAATGGAACGAGAGATAAAGTTGTTTTATTCTCTCATTGTAATAATCAGCGTCAGATTGTGGTTCTACCAACTTTTGTGTAAAAGTCTCTATAAAAGTACTAACTGCAAAAACTAAAACCAATCGATAAGTAAGAGCAATGAATGAACTTGGATTTACGTCTGTAATGTTGTGAATGTCTTTCCCAAATAAATAAATAACCTATTTCCCCCCTCCCCGCAGGAAATACCACACCCATGTCTTAGAATTTGACGGCTGCGGCAACTGGTCGTATCGTCCTCTCGACAAGGACGCTACCATCACCACGGCTCTCGCCACTCTAGCCACCATCTCTACCATACCCACCACCACAGACATAGTACCGGCGGTTGAACACTGACATAAGAAAACAAGAAAGAAATAAAAAAGAAAAGTAAATATTTATTGGGACTCGCACAGGAAGAACACAGAACTAAATATGAAAACACAAATAAAGAAAAAACGAAAGGGTGAAAAGGTAAAGGAATGGAGAGAAACAGGTTTCTGATTTCAAGTACAGGTTTGCAGTTTATAAAGGTTGAACTTGGTTACTTCTACCTTCAGCATCTTCTGACCAAAAAAAACTCTTGCAATGCAATGGGGAAGAAAACTGTCAAGTTAGTTCCGCCTAGATGGCGCTATGTGTTTGTTACTTTCATTCATTTGACTGGCCTGTTGGTCTAGTGGTTAGTGGCCCTGACTGCTATGCCGGAGGTTGTGGATTCGATTCCCACCCAGGACAAATGTTTGTGTGATGAGCATGATCATTTGTTCTGTGTCTGGGTGTAATTTATCTATATATGTATGTATTTAGAAATATATAAGTATGTTTATCAGTTGTCTAGTACTCATAACACAAGCTCTGCTTAGCTTGAGGCTAGACGGCGTTGTGTGATAGTTGTGGAATATATTATTATATTATTATTATTATATTCAGCTGTCAATGTCAATGGCGCTAAGTGTTTTTTCTGGTCGCCGATCGGTTACTTTGTCTTCAAGATGACTTTGACAAGTGACAAACACACAGCGCTCTCTTGCGGCGAAGCTTCCGGGAAACAAGCCCCCTTATGTCATTGGTAAAAGATAAGTTTAAGTATGCACCGCTACCACTCAGACCACCACACCATACATAGTACCGGCTGTGACATAAGAATGTGGGGGAAAGGATGAAAAGGTGAAGGAATGGGGAGAAATCAGGTCTCTGGCCAATACTTGTAATTAAAACTAATAAGGTTGCACTAGTCGGCGGCTCGAACTTATTGGTGGCGTGGCTAATATGCATGCTATTTAGTTTATTTATATATTTATTTATATAGTTTTTATTTATTTAGTGAAATAGACGATGATTTATAACGAAAACGAGCGCGTAAAATTTCATGAACAGACTTTTGGTCGTATAGATATTATGAAAAAAAAAACTACAGGATGTATTTATTAAAAATAAAGTTATTTAAATTCTTAAATACATTATATATGCCTGTACGGTAGCAATTTTGCCATTTCCATATTCTGGGAGCTATTTATTTACACCCAAAGGTGCGATAAAATTAGTGTTGAAATATGGATGTTTCGAAGCTCATATCTTCCAAACCAATATCTTTTTCCGATTCTGATATCTAGTCCTGTATGGAAATACAGGACTAGAAAGTGACGAGACGAATTCATATAATTTTTAGTTTTGAAAGTACACCGTCAAACAGACGAATAATCACCATACTACGTTTGCATGGAAAAAACATTGCAAGTTAAAAGAAGCTTGTAAAATGACCGACTAGCGTAACCTTAAAAAACTATTGGCAATCTCATTTCAGCGACAATCAAGGTCAAAGATTTGCAAATGTATAAAAATGAGTGCTATTTGGACAGATTGCACTGATATTAGATTGCGAACGTTCTTAAAAATACGAGAATGTCAAGTACAGATTTCAGCTTATAAAGACTACCATACATGGTTGGTTCTACCTTCAGATTCGCCTGATTTGACCCATTAAAACCGAGTGCAATGAAATTCACACCCAATGCCGTTGGTATAGGATACACTACGCGTTACCACGAAACTACAAATTTGGTGTAAGACACATTATGCATTATGATGAAATTCTACAACTTTAGTAACTAGGTATGTCTCGATGCATTACATAACTGAAGTAGAACACACAAGAATGTTTCAAATAAGAATGGCTGACCGATAAAAAACTGTTTAACTCGATGTAGGATTTATCACGAAAAATAATAACTTTTTGGTTTGTCGCACAAGTATAAAGGTGCAAGTCCACTGCTTCGTAGGATATGCACGGAGAGTTTACGTACATTAGTTGTGCAGTTCATTTGTTTGCTAGCCACGCACTCGTGGCTGTGAGTCGCAGTGGATGTTTGTAAGTAGGTTTCTACAAAGACACGTCAATAATATTTGAAGACCTAGATGAGGATGGCAGATAGCAATGGGACTGCACCTTTAGCCTCGAATTAATTATGCGCGTCATTAATTTTATATCGAGTTTAGTGGAATTTAAAGTGATAGAAGAATAAAAAATTTCACCGAAGGCAACTATTAGCAACTAAGTCTTTCTGACCAAACAGATTACTACGTATTCTAAATAGTAGTAACAATTACAAGTTTTAACCATAGTTTAATTTACACTTCTCTACTTTTGAAAATTTTCGTGGTTTTGGACATAGAAGGCACTTTCAAGTAGTCGAATTTTGCAGCTAAGGCTAATTTTTTCGGGCCCTATACAAAAATTCGTTTTGAATTAAAGATTAACTTTTTAATTAATACTATGATAAAAATAATTTGCCCCAAGTGAACAGGCAGTGCCTTTTACTGGGCATACCTATTATTAAGCATACTGGTGATAAGCTTTTAATTTAAGGCTTTAAAGAAATACTTACCTTATGGTATAATGAATGGATAAAGAGAAAATGATGATTAGTATACTTTTAATTTAAGAGCCAGTTAAAGTACTTCCTGATCAAGTTTCTAAGAGAAACTGAAGATTTTAATGATGGCAGGGAGTAATCGGGTTTTTGAAGCTGATTTTAAATATTTTAAATCAATTTTATTTTGGTAGACATCGAGCGAAAATGGTTTTGATGAGTAAAGAATATAGGTTTTAATACGATATGTAAAATTATGAGATTATAAAACTACATTCCATAACGTTTATTTTTTTTTAAATATAAAATGAGGAAAAAACTGGTCTACATTTGATGGTCAGAATTTAACAGTAAATTACAATCAACCCATTTATATTTACATATTAGAGTAATAATTAGTAGATATGAATAATTATTAATTCATTGCAGATATTGCGCAGATATCTATTCTTAGAAGCGTATATCAGAAAATGATAGTTAGTCTTGAACCATATAATCATTTGCTAATTAAACGAAATTACGTAACAATACCGTTTCCTTACTGATTAAAACGCATTTTCTCAATGTCCATCAATTTATAATAAACACCAGTTACTGTAAATTAGATTTAATAGTTAATTATTATTATTTCTTATGAGGTTTTTTTTTATATTTTTTTATTATTATTGTGAGATTATCAATCATGGCTGTTAGTTATTGTTTTTATTTTGGAAAATTTTGTATTTATAAGTATTACATATCGAAATTATAAGGACATTATTTTTCTGTGTATTTATTTTGGTATACATAATATGTTGAAGTGTGTATATTGTAAATATGATAGTAAGTATTACGTACAGTTACAGAGGTTATTAAGGAAGATAGAAGAGAAATAAAGTGGGTTTTATATGAATTCTTGACTTTTATTTACAGCCTGATATGATACTTTTGTAAACGGTAAAAGTCGCCTCTTGTACAGACGCCAGCAGGTCAACCTACCCGAAACTGTCAGATTTTCCCAATCAACTTTGAATCTTATGCTTTAGGAATAAAGTCGAAAATCTATTAAAGAAATCTAACAGATTGTAGTAGCTTGATGTGCTGGCGTCTGTACCAAGAAGGTTTTGCTGAGGACTTCAGACCAAAATGTCTTAATAAATACGCTTAAAAACGCTCTTTTTCGAGCTGATGCGAGTAATATGCAGTGGAACCAAATATAATCAGCGTATAATGTTCCCACTGCTGGTACACAGGCCTCCTCTCTGTGAGAGGGAGTGGGCTGTAAGCCACCACGCGGGCCCAGTGCGGGTTGGTAGATGTCACATGTCTTCGAAGTTTTGGTTCTAGAACAAGCTGGTTTGAGAGAAGTGGCGTCGCGATGTTTTCTATCACCGTTTTGAGAGCTGCGGTGATGAAATAATTGACACAAAATAAAGCGTCTGCCTGGGTTCGAACCTAAGATCGTAAGTCGCGGTTGTTACCACTGGACCATCACTACTGCAATCTGCCTAGCGTTTTCCCAACTATGTTGGGGTCGGCCTCCAGTCTAACCGGATGCAGCTGAATACCAATATTTTACATGGAGCGAGCGACTATCCGACCTCCACAACCCAGTTACTGGGTAATACGATACCCCTTGGTAAGACTGGTTGTCAGAATTTCGGGCTTCTGACGACCCGTAACGACTGTCAAAGATTCTCGAATGACAACCACCAACGACAACGTGCTTTCCGAGGCACGGAGTAGTCTCGGTATGAAAAGATGGTCACCCATCCACAGACCAACCCCGGCAAGCGTAGCTTAACCTGATGGATCGACCCGTGCGGCTGTTATTACTTAGCCTACTCTATTAGTTTAAACAATTGCACCATTTTTTTTTAGCTATCAGTTTCCTACTATCTACTAATGACAGTACCCTGCTGGGGCGTATCTAAAGCTCAGTTTCGCTTACATGTTAATTTATTTTTCTACTAATACATAAGAAAACCATGCAATATCTGGAATTACTCAACAAATCATCGGCATTATTGGCGTGTGCGTTACTCCAGCAAGAAAGTCTGCTGTAAGGGAAGTGTCGAAGCGAACTACCTTAATTAACAGCCTAGTCTTTTGACTAAACGGCGCCGTTAAACTAGCGGCCTGAATGATATAATGCAATAACAGGTAAGGCTGGAACTGTGAGCAACCACGCGCAAGCCGAATTGGTCGCAGTAACTAAGACGGGGCATCCAGACCAAATGGGTTAGGTTAGGTTAGAACTGTAACCAACCGCGCGCGAGCCGAGCGAGCGAAGAGAGCGGTTACAAAGGCTAGGCTGTTAATTAAACTTCTAATTAAGCTAGTTGGCTGCGATACCTATACATAGTATAAAACAAAGTTGTTTTTCGTGTCTGACTGTGTGTAATCGAATCTTGCAAGTTAAATTTCACCCACTTCCCGGTTTCAGATTGAGCTGAAATTTTACATGCATATGTAAATCGGATGACAATGCAATATCATTATGACATGGAGCTGATCTGATGATGGAGCCGGAAGGTGGCCATGGGAACTCAGTAATAAGACGACGCAAACCTTTCGAGTTTGGGCTCGTCGTCTTGACAAGGACCGTGGTTCTAGATGATATCCAGACTAATAAAAGCTTGATTCAAAAAAAACAATAATACACTTTTTATCTACTAAAACTACACTATAAGGTCGAAAAGTGGTTCACCGCAAATGTCCGCCGCGGCTGTAACCAGTGAACATTTTTTTCTGCAGAATAAAGTACATAACAAAATCCAAACAAATATAAGAATGAAAGAATTTACAATTTGTAACTCAAATATTGACTCTGCCATGATCAAATAGCGTGATAGTCACGACTAAGATAAAATAATAATTTTCCAGATTTTACTCCTCCGATGGTGTTGCATGAGTTTTTACAAAAAACTACGTATGATACAAATAGTTGGCTATTGTGTTATAATTTAAAAAGCCTCAACGCTAAAATAGTACATTTCATCCGATAGATATCCACAGCTGGACACAGGTCTCCTCCAAGCACCGCCACTTCGACCGGTTCTGTGCTTCTTGCATCGTCATCGGTCCACCTTGGCCTTCCAACGTTACGTCTTCCGGTACGCGGTCGCCACTCCAGAAGCTTTCGGCCCCATCGGCCATCTGTTCTGCGAGCAATATGCCCTGCCCACTTAAGTTTGGCACATATGATAAATAGTACAAAATTCAAATAAAATAATAATAGCCTTACCGGCCGTATCTCTACGTTGACGTCGTGGTGGGGCTTGCGTGCTCCTGAACTCTAGGTCTGTGCCGGTAGATTTTATTTTGCCGAAATAGGTCTAGGTTGAGGTGACCAAGAGAGATGCATAAACCCGCAGGGCGGCATGTGGTGAGCTCTTTTGCAGTAGCGACCCCACGAAGGGTCCGTGGGATGACAAAAACTAAATAATTGCACATACTTGAGACAAATTTCAGCACCCTAATTGCGTAGCACACTATCAATCGGAATCGGTTTCATTTCGACAGTTCAAGTGTGTGCGAAATGTAATAATAAGTATGAAGCAATGGATTAGTGATTTGCTTCAAAATTATTCAGATTCTGATCGCTAGTGTGTTACACAATTAGGGTGCCGAAAAGTCTCTGGGATATAAACGCATCTGCTATTCCTCTGAAGATGATATTACCTATGCGGTGTTGATGTGACCATCGGTTGGACCGTCGCGTCGGTGTGTTTGCCATTCAATAGCATAAAAAATATATATTAGTAATACAGAAGGATAGGCAGAAGCGACCACCAAACAACAAAGCGTGGTGATTACACCAATATCCCCAATGACCGTTACTGAAGCGGTCACTGACTGAAAAGGTATTATTATTTATTTATTTATTTATTGATTATAAGTACTAGCACTTGGTAGTAAAAGGTAAGCAACCCTTGCTAGATAGTGACCGCTCGGATCGATGAATATTAGTCTGAGGTTAATCCTCGTTTGTCTTCTTAGGTCATTTCGTCAACTTTCAATTTTTGGGTACCCCTTCGTGTCTTAAAGAGCGGGAGACTGACGTCCTCGTTATGAAAGCAAACCGAAATTACAGTCGTTGGGTGAACTTAGGGTCTATACATACGATGGCTTGCGGCGCCGCACCGCAAAGATTTCGCCGTGCAAACGCCGCCATTGGCGGTCACACGTGTCATCCAAAGTGGGTACAGCGCAATGTTTGCGCAACCGCGCCGCAACGCATCGTGTATATAGGCCCTTAGAAGCCCGAAACTTGTAAATCTGACGTACATAAACCACGTGATCATGACGGTTCAGATTCACTTGCAGCAAGTAAAAAAGCAACCAGCACAGTATTTGACAATTGAAAACAAAAAAGGTACAAGTATTTGACAAGTGAAATACTGGTACCTTTTTTTGGGTGGAAATTATCAAATAACTTATCCCGCTCTGGGCGAAGCGGAAGGGCGTGTCAGACTTCTACTGACAAAACCCACCCGCGTTCCTTCAGTTGCCTGTGCCAGGGCCACGGTAACTCTTTCGAACAACCCGCAACCCTGGCAGTAAGCCTCATCTTGTTCGAAGCTAACCCCAAGAATTTGAGAAAAAGCGACACACCCGCTCAGGTCATCAACCCAACCACTACAAGTAAAATGATAAGCATAAACAATGACCCATTTATTTTATCACATTTCTCTCACCAGTACCTAACTTTTTTGAGGAGATTCACACGCGTCAATATGTGAGTAACCTCTTCAGTTAAATTAACAACGTTGTTATTTGTTGTATTTAGAAAAACAACGGCTTATCTGAAAGTTCACTGCGGTGACAAACTGAGGTGAAGTAAGTCATGAACTTACCTTATGAGTAGCATAATGTTCCCTCTGCTGAGACACAGGCCCCAGCAGTCACGGTGACGGTGAGAGGAAGAGAGTTCGTAGACGTCACATGTCTTCCAATTTTTGGTTCTAGGAAATGCCGGTTTCCTCACTTTGTTTTCCTTCACCGTTTTGAGAGCTGCGGTGATTAAATTATTTACACAAAGTAATGTGCCTGCTTGGGTTCGAACCCACGACCTACAACTCGTAAGTCGGGGCCGATACCACTGGGCCACCACTGCGTCCACTGCTCTTCTCACTTTAATCAGCATTGTCTTTAATTAAATACATCACTAATTACGCATATCTTTTTTTTTTAAATTAACTACTCACCATAGAATAATAAGTATACATACATAATATGAACAAAATATTTTTTTAGGTTTCCGTACCTCAAAAGGAAAAAACGGAACCCTTATAGGATCACTCGTGTGTCTGTCTGTCTGTCCTTCTGTCACAGCCAATTTGCTCCGAATCTAATGGACCGATTAAGTTGAAATTTGGTACACGTATGAATTTCTGTGACCTAAAGACGAACCTTATCTCTGAAACTACTTAGCCTACAAATACGAGTACAGAAAATAGTTCTATACATATAGATTACAGGAAAACCTATAAGAAGTCTGTGGTCTTAAAAAAATATGGTAAATCTCACAATATTGTGCGTACAAACTTACATTTGCAACTGGTATGTATAGAGTACAAGTTTTTCAACCATTTTAAGTTTGTTCTTGGGATAATTCATACCAACTACGGAACCCTTCATTGTGCGTGGTTCGACACGCACGTGGCCGGTTTTTTACTTTGAGAAAGAACTGTTTTCTAACTATTATTTTTATTCTAAAATATAGGGTGAATAGCGGGATGAATAATATCACAATTAAACAGAATATTATCAAACCTGTCTCAGCCTGTCCGCTAAAATACAATATGGGCCGTTATTCTTTCGCGAAATTACAGTGCAATAAATAGGAGTTTAGATGATGAGGGATAGGACAAGTGGATCTTTTCCTCGCAGTTACCTACTAGTTGCTTCCAAAAATAGATAACTAGGAATCCACTTTTTTAGTTTTCCGCAAATTTCTCGGAAACTAGACGTCCTATGTCAAAAATAATGAAATTTTTATCTCCCCCTGCATGACACCTCTGCGAAGTTTGTCTACAGATTAATGGATGAGTTTTAATTAGCTTTGACCCGCTTGACCGTGACCTTTGTCTAATTATTGTTGGATTTATATTGCATGAAGCTATGTTAACATCATACCTAACTGTTATAAGTTCATTCGGCAACACAATTTTCCAAAAAGTCATGAGTCGTCTATGAATTCAGACAAGTGTTTACAATTACACTTGTCTGAATTCATAGACGACAAAATTACGCGTCCTAGAATGGAGAACTTGGGATCCCCTTCCCCGCTCGAACTTGCGGTAAGTGGGTGCTACGCAGTTCATGCACTTCGATGCTGACCAAACCTGAAATCGCGAAAAAAAATCAGCTGTTCAGTACATTTATGTTCGCATAATTCGTCAAAATTTACTGAACAGCTGATTTATTTTTCGCAATTTCAGGTTTGGACCCATAGTAAAAGTTGTTCATAATGATGAGTCCAATGACCCCTTAAGAGGTTGTACGTTATTTAAGTTACACCTTGTAGAAAAATGACACGGCGCCGGCGTCTAATTAACCCCGAGGTTAGGTTTGGTTAGGTATTACACAGAAATAGGAGCCCCGCTATAAATTGTTACTTATTTATATTAGGTTGGGGAAAAAGTTACCATACCAAAATACTCAAATCAAAATAATAGGTATTTTGATTTGAGTATTTTGGTATGCAATCAGTAAGTAATTTTGATCGGAATTCGGTTTATTTTTGGATACAATTTTTTTTATTTGCGTTTAAACACGGGCGGAGCCGCCAGAAAGTTAGTAGTAGGTATAAAATTCGCAGTAATAAGTAAACAACCTTCCACTCAAAACTGGTATAAAAATGAGAGCAAATTCGGGTCATGAACCTTTCGCTAAAAGATTATGAACGAATTCCCGAGAGCATTGACCTCTGCTTCGGATGGGTGTAAAAAATTATAATTTATGAGTAGGTACCTAGTTCGTGTTGCTAAGTAAGTAGTCGAGTGGACTTGAGCGAAAGATGTAAACAATAATGTTTATTTCTCAGCTATAGCTTGCGTCATGCGGGAGAATTTTGAATATCAAACAGTTTTCTGCTAGATATTGGCAATCGTTGCAGCTGTTATTGAAAGATTTGTGTTTGACAACTGTTGATCGCTCGTTGGTCTTGTGGTCAAAAACTTGACTTGGTTCGATTCCAACTTTGGGCTATTCGTATTGGATTTTTTATTGGTGGCGTTTAGATTTGTGTTCAGGTTCACCCCCTGTTACTTACATATGAGTTCTACTTACCTGTTATAAGAATAATAAATAAAATTGATTGAAATAATAACTTTACCAAAACTGTACATGGTTGTGTAGTATATTAATACAGGCCTATAATAATCTGAATAAAACTGTGGTACGACAAATTTAAGATGACAGTTGCAATAAATAGAATTCGGAATGTGATGAAGTACGTTGCTCGATCTAGGTTTATTTATACCTGTGTTTCAGGTCATATCTCTACGAGACAGTACTTTTCAACTAGGACATGTCGTTGAATTAAATTAACTAAATATATTTTCAATATCCAAGCATGAACAATCTTCTGAATAATATGCATGATAAAACGAATCTAACGACTTAACATTTCATCAAAAGCGGTTCAACCGTTTAGTAGTTACGAGGGAACATAGGGTTGGACATATACATAGGTACAGGTCAAACACATAACCCTCAAATACATAAACCCATATTGGCTTCGCTGCAGTCGTGTAAAAACTGTGTAGTATGGTCTGTTCCACGGGAAACATTTTTTTTATGATTGAGCGAGAGGCAAATAAGATAAATATCAAAACGCTACTATTCCTTACTTCATTATTTTAAATAAATAAAAACTACCAAACTTCGTCATTCAATCCGATTTAACACACACACACACACACACACACTTCTTTGACATTCAATAACATTTCACTAGGTACACACTAAAGGAAGCTAGTCAGATAGTACATAGGTTTATTTTTAGTTAATCAACAATTAAATTCTACCTTGCGTAGTTGTAGTACCTAGAGGTCCGGATCACTCGCTGAACGCGTGTTAACTGACCGCTGACACGGAGATAAGCAAGGTCGTTCACATTTTTAATGAGACCCCATTTTTTAATTTGTTTTACATATATTACAGAGATATTCCGTTTACTATAATTGGATGCTGGCGCCTGTCAGTACAAATACTCGCATTATTGATTTGCTTGATATTTTAAGGCCCGTTTACACCACAAATTATTAAATGTATTTAGCGCTAAACGTATTTAAAATATTGTCCCATTTCTGTCAATCGTTTAAATGCTCGTTGGCAAAATAATAACAGCCGCACGGGTTGATCAAAGGTTAAGCTACGCTTGCCACGGTCGGTTCGTGGATGGGTGGCCATCCGTTAGATATTACATATTGTAAGACTCCTCTACGCCTCAGATGATCCTCGGAAAGATCCACGAATGACAGCCGGGATGGCTGTCATTCGTGGATCTTTGACAATTGATATGGGTCGTCAGAAGCCCGCAAGTCTGACAACCAGTCTTGGTTGTGGTTGTCAGATAGGTAGTCGCTCCATGTAAAATACTGGTATTCAGCTGCATCCGGATAGACTGGAAGCCGACACCAACATAGTTGGGAAAAGACCTGTCAATTATTTGAAGTTAACAGAGACAGAACGATATTTTAGATTCGTTTAGCGCTAAACGTGTTTCTATTATAGATTTGCGGTGCAACCGGGCCTGAGTGTAAGATTGGGACTTTTGTATCGGTAGTAAAAATCTCGCGCTTTGATTATTTACATTCAAAGATCTCGCGATTCCAGAATTTACTTTTATGAACAAGTAAAAGTGATTACTCATGTAACGATTTTTATTCTATAAAGTTTAGTATTTGCTTGAAGTTACAACTGTCAAAGGTTAGAATTCTTAGCCAAGTAATAGTCACCATTTTCTTTACTTAAGAATTGAGAACTCGACCATTTTACTCAAGTAAGTAACGTACATTACTGGACTATAGAATAACATTTTGTAATGAAGAATTCTTTCCTCAAGTAATGACTTCACTAAGAAATTCACAATATAATATTCACAGACAAAACTAATTACCTACCATAGATTATGCAATTATGAGTACCGACGCCACATTACCCAGTAACTGGGTTGTGGAGGTCAGATAGGCAGTCGCTCCATGTACAATACTGGTATTCAGCTGCATCCGGTTAGACTGGAAGCCGACCCCAACATAGTTGGGAAAAGGCTAGGCAGATGATGAGTTGATAGTCACACCATCGAATTAGGTAGAGGTAAAAATAAATTTAAAAAACCGGCCAAGTGTATGTTGTGACCACGCACGAGAAAGGGTTCCGTAGTTGGGATGAATTTATCACAAGAACTAACATTGTAGGTGTACATGTACGTGCAATTATTGTGCTGTAGCAGGCACGTTATCAATTGGCGGTGGACAGCCTAGGTGGTATTATAGGTGTCCCTATAATATTTGAAGAGTTCCTTCGATTTCTGCAGGATCCCATCATCAGATCCTGACCTGATGACAATGCGATCACCTGGAAAGTATACCCTTTCAAACAAAAAAAAATATTTTTGAAATCGGTCCAGCCGTCTTCGAGTAATCGGGGAAAATGATACATTACAAAAAAAAACCGACGAACAGAGAACCTCCTCCTTTTTTTGAAGTTGGTTAAAAAAGCAAATAAAGAATTGTGATAATAATGAAAATTTTGTTAATATAGTTTGAGATTTTAATATCCTTACATTTATTGTTTTTAAATTCAGTGTAAAATAAAGTGTCTTAAAATAACTAAAAATAAAAAGATAAAAATATGCATTTGTTTTTTTAATCGCCTTAGCTTATTTCGCACCTTCGGTAAGACAAGGGCACAACTGCACTTTTTTTGATTTTACAGGAGAGCCATTTTAAGATTTTTTTTACATTAAATATCGTATTATTCTGCTCATACCATCTTACCACCTTGAAATGAATTGATCTTTGCATGAAATAAGCCCTATACTTTTGTGATTTCAGATAAAAGGGTATTTTTAAAGCAGTTTGGCATATTTAACCGACGGTTTGAAATTTTGACATTTATGGCCTTGTCTTACCGAAGGTGCGATTTGTTTCTAGCTCTTCACACAGAACAATAAATATACAAGAACGCCATCTATTGGTTCATTGTTACTTAATTATTTTTGACCGCGTCACACTGTTCGCTGTATCACCGTCACCGCCCTTTAAAAATGGCGCTAGGATATCGGAGAAATAGTGGGCGTGACTAAAAATACCGAAACATCGGAGCTCAATAACTGTTGTCAGCGTCTTAATAAGCAATGAGTGGTGCAATAAGTAGGCTCGCATCTTTGCACTTACACGCGCGACCTACATTAAAATGCATGACAAAGACAATCATGCAGCAGCAGGCAGAGCCCGGATGAAGCATTCTGTATCAAAATGTAACTATTGTGTTCTAATAATAGACGCGGTTTGGATCGGACAACTTGCATTTTTAGAGTTCCGTACCAAAATCGTAAAAAGGAACCCTTATAGTGCGACTCAGTCTATCTGTCTGTCACAGCTGGATATCTCAAGAACTACTAAAGATATAAACTTGAATTAGTTTTACTCGTAGATGACGTTTGCCCAACTATTTTGCAAATAAGAAAGAAATAAAAATGTATATATTTTATGCAACAGGGAGTGAAAGGGGGGTCTTAAAAATTCGAAATGGGTAGCCCCTAGGGCATGTGGGGTATCGTATGAAAGAGCGCTCGCTGTTTGCTAATTCTCAAACATATTTTCTTTTTTTAGGCCGCATAGTTTTCGACTAATATGATGAAAAATGTACTTAAATAAAAATACCGTTCCCCCCTTATCTCCGAAGTTTGCATAGCGAAAAATCTGAAATTAGTAGAGTTGCCGCGAATTGTTGTAATAGCGAATAGTCGAATACCGATTAATCGCCATTCCCTATGGCAAATAGTCGAATAATTCGCTATTATTATTCGACATTAACATAGGAATATAAAATATAGTTTATTTGTTATCGAATGTACCTATCACGCTTGTAGAATCATTTATTTTTTACCTACTGTAATCTAATTGTAAAAATGAATTCCCCATTTTAAGAAAGCTTGCTAAACGATTTTTAATCACACCAGCAAGCTCTGTTTATTCAGTAAGACTATTTTATGAGGCAGGTTTGATGTATGAAAAAAAGCGCAACCGACTTGATCCCAATCCTGCAGGAAAACTGTTTTTTTTTTGCACCACAATCTGCCCCTTTTGGATTTTCAATATATATTTAAATATATAATCAAAAAGCCTAACTTTAATATGACTGATTTTTGTATGACATTTAATAATAATGATAATAATTGATAGTAAACTAAGTGTGTTTTGTTTTTTAAGAAAAAATAAAGTGATTATTTTGAAGCCTATAGTTGTTTTTCTCATTAAAAGTTTATTTTAGACAACTATTCGCCGAGTGTCGAAAAACAGACTTTATTATTCAGTATTCGACGAATAGCAAAAAAATGTCAAATAATGCCGAATACCGAATAATAGCGACTATTCGCGGCAACTCTGGAAATTATTCTGTGTGATAGAAGTTTATGTAAAGATTACAGGAAAAATAAAACGATGTCTGTAAATAGCACATTTTTTATATATTATGACTAGCAGCGCCTCGCGGTTTCACCCGCGTAAGTTTCTAACCCGTAAGAATACCGGGATAAAAAGTATTCTGTGTTAATCCAGGTTATAAAGTAACTGTGTGCCAAATTTCATGAATATCCTTTCAGTAGTTTTTGCGTGAAAGAGTAACAAATTTCCATCCATCCTCACAAACTTTCGCATATATATATTCGTATAATATTGGTAGGATAAGAAGTAGGATAAGTAGGAAGTGGGATGGTACGGAACCCTCGGTGCGCGAGTCCGACTCGCTCTTGACCAGTTTTATTATTTATTGATTCAAGCCCGTTGGCACTCACTGACATTCTTACATTACACATTAGTTAATGTTAGGGTGTATATTTGCACCCTACATTTTTTTTTGGTCCTTCAAGCCGGATATGAACCAGCGACCTATGGATCTACAGTCCACAACAGACCTGGCGACTGACGATGACGTGACGTCCGAAAATAAACAGTGCTGCTCAGTCAGTGGTCGAACAAAAATGAACAATAGGATATTATGCAACAAATTATGTAATATCGAACTACAGAACAACTACAACCCTAAGCTCTTTGATATAAAAGCGAGAATCGAAAACTACGCTTGAGTTCAGCTTTACTACTTGTAATCAAACTGGTACTTCCCCTGCAGAATCGTGCCGCTATTGGTCAGAGTAAATACGAACATCGAAAAGAATTCAATGCGAAAATCTTCAATTTCCTGACATAAATCTTAATAAACAACGTAAACAAATAAAAGAGACGGCTTATGCGCATATTTTGATGTAAAATCACGTTAAAAAAAGTTTGTAATTTAAGAGAAAACTCAGCTTTAAAGTTGCAGTTCTACATCGCGCAAGCGAAGTTTTCCTGCACTGTAGCATGTATACAGTCGACGATGACTAACCGTTGGTCTTCCCCTGGGGTCGCTTCATCGACCGACCCACTAGCCAGGGCCCACCTGATACGGGTTGACCTGGTTGGTCTCGGGCGTCTTTTCTATATCGAACGAATCATATAGAAAATGTTCAAACGTCAAACTACATACTTTAATTATCACCGACCTTTCCTGGGTATAGTAAAACGCCCGAGGCGCTTCTCTGTCACCTGCTTGGCAGGGGGCTGTAGAGTGGCTAGTTGGGGGCTAACAAGCCCGCAGTGGGCGCATATGGGGGGGCCTAGCTTCACCACGAGTGAACCCTCCACATGTGCGACACTGCGCTTGGAAGACGAAGACCCCCAGGGGAGGCACCCGCTGTAGAACTTTCAAACAGGAGCGTTAACAAAAATGTGTTCAAAAAAAAAAAACGACAAACCAACCTTATGCTTCTCAAACTAAGTTTTGTTAAAAATTGCCAATTTATCGCGACCGCAGACTAGAAACAATGGCAATTTAGGATACCTAGGCTGCGTAGGTATATATATATACATGCCAGCATGGAGTGGGATCCAATTCACTAATGTGGCTGGAATCTAGTCGATAAAACCACACCACTTACCATTTACTGCAAGCAAATATTTAGATATTTTATTTTATTTTATTGACGTGAAAACGTCTTTTCGCTCGGTGTACGAGTACCTACCTACTCGGTGGTAAGTTCAATATTTCTGACCGACAAAAACATAAGATTTCAACCGCTAATAACTTTTAATGCTAGAGTAATGGTTGAGCATTCAAAAAATAGATCATATTTATAACAGTTTTAGGCTGGATATAATTTGCCTATGACGTCACACTGCGAGTGCAAATATCAATTCGTGTAGCGCAAAAACGTGTTTAGCTAGATCAGTTATTCTGGTGTCTTTGTCAAGAGTTGATAAAGCACTACCAGGACCTAAAGAGAAATAACAGAAATATTGGCCAAAATAGGGTTAAAAATTAATATGAAGTTGAAACTAGCAAAATAATGTCAGATGTCGTCTCATATCGGCTGTAAATCTGCTCAGAAATGAAAAATATTATAATCGGTGAAATCTTACTTTATAAGGAATGCAATGAGCCTACTAAGTCTAGTGTCGAGCGAATACAATGGCTACGGCAGTATCGGAAACCGTAGTAAAGTTTTAATAACTATGTTTTCACGAAAACAAGCGGTGCGGACTGGAACTGCGCATACTAAACATTTTATTTTATTTTATTTTATTATAAGTTCACAATATGATAAAA
The DNA here is from genome assembly GCA_948252095.1 of Dicycla oo. Taxonomy (NCBI): domain Eukaryota; kingdom Metazoa; phylum Arthropoda; class Insecta; order Lepidoptera; family Noctuidae; genus Dicycla; species Dicycla oo. Next base: position 17,777,348 of record OX411736.1, on the reverse strand, counting down.
ACTTATACACTAAGCCCCACAAAACGGTAGTAATGGTTTGACTGTGGGGGTCTGGTGAGTTCAATTACCTAAGAGTGAGCTCCATACGACAATCAATCTGCCTAGCCTTTTCCCAACTATTTTGCGGTCGGCTTCCAGTCTAACCGGATGCAGCTGAATACCAGTATTTTACATGGAGCGACTGCCTATCTGACCTCCACAACCCAGTTACTGGGTAATATGATACCCCTTGGTAAGACTGGTTGTCAGACTTTTGGGCTTCTGACGACCCGTGACGACTGCCAAAGATCCACGAATGACACCCGGGACCAACGGCTTAACGTGCTTTCACTGCTTTCCGAGGCACGGAGGAGTCTCGGTATGTAAAGATGATCACCCATCTACAGCCCAACCCCGGCAAGCGTAGCTTAACCTGATGGATCAACCCGTGCGGCTGTTATTACTTAGCCACGACAATATTATAACGATTTTCATATTGACAGAATTTTACACTATTAAAGTACCTACTTGTACTAAACATTTGCATGCCTAATTTAAGGTTGAATATGGATCTGTAATTATAAAACATCTGCATTTTTTTTGTACGTACTTACCTACATTCTATGCAAATAAATAAATATTCTATTCTATTTTATCCTAATGAATTAATGTACTTACTGTAATAATGTTTAGTATATACCTATTCCGGTTTTGATTAACGAAGTCATAATTTTGCAATAAGTCATCATACTTACATATCAAAGTTCTATATGTAGTATTGGAAAAAAAGAAAATCCAGATTTACCACTTTAAATACCTACGTATAATTTTTAAGAAAGTTAATAAAACAACGGAACGCGGATTATAAAGGTAATTGATACCTATACAAAAGTATAAATAAAAAAGCCCACAAAATCATAAACACTTTTAGGTTTTCTCTTTGTTAGCGGTAGAATGTGGATATAATTTAGGTATTTGATACGGTGGCCGGATAAGGTTATGCTTTAATGTTGGGCCGGTGGAATGAGGTCGTGGAGCACTCTCACCGAAGTACGATTTGTAGAAGACCGCTTGCAACCTTGCGGCGATGAGCCAAACTGTGAAGCTTGGCATCCACCAGTTTTACGTCACCAATGATCCTCTTAGCTCTGCGTTCCACCGAGTCCGAGTTTTGCATTTGCGTTTAAAAGCGACTTTTACATAATTATAATAAATCTGTAGACAAGGCGTTTCTGTACATTGAAAATACAAAAAAAAAATAATAATAACAATTGGGGTGTTAAAGAATAACTATAAACACAGATGACATTTCTACCATTTTTAGAATTTTGTCTGATTGTCTGTGATAGATTTTACAGTATCACGTAAAAAGTACGAATCCAATAGGATTAACTTTTATACTCAAATATTGTGTATAACTTGGAGTAACGTTTAGTTTCTGATTCATCGCAATCGCTTCACACTATCAAAAGATACCAATTCTTGATAAATGATAAATGATTTTTATTTCTGTAAGTAGGTTTGTACAAACACTTTTACAAGTAAAAAAAGGCTTGGTGTTCAACAAGAACTTTTCATTGCGTAACGTAGATACATGTAGCGACATCTATTGATCCGAAATGATACTAACGTAAAGTTTTTGAGATCGTGTGTTGTTTTGGTTATACACATCTTATAGTACGTTATTTAAAAATATTATGCAGAAATCAGAGAGTGAAAATTCCTTCATTTGTGAACACGGTGGCCGAGCAAGTGACCAAAGGTGGCAATTATTTAAGAAAAAAAAAAATGCGCATGGCTATTGACAATTTTATACTGGGTGATTTTTAACCGTCTTGAAAAAAATAGGGCATAATAGGTGAACGGAGTAGAAGCATACTTAGATTTTTTTTATTTGTATTCATACGCACTACGCACCCTGCGTAGTGCATACTTTTTTTTTTTTTTTTTTTTGTGGATGGGAAATCATCAAATAACTTCTCCCTCTGGGTGGAGCGGAAGGGCGTGTCAGACTTCTACTAACTAAAACCCACCCTTGTTCCTTCAGTTGCCTGTGCCAGGGCCACGGTAACTCTTTCGAACAACCCGCAACCCTAGGCGTAGTGCATACCTATGATTTGAATTTCGATATTTTATAACGATCTATAAAGTTTTATCAAAATTTCTGGTTTTATTGTTCAAACTAGAACTTCAAATGTAGTGTTTATTGATAGAGCAATTTAGGGTCTAAACTATTGAAACAACAAAAAAAAAAAACTAGGTAGGCTTCTTCTCCATTCTCCTATTGTATCCAATTTTTTTCAAGACGGTAAAAAAAATATCCAGTATATTATAGGGCTTGGGGTCCTCCAGCCACACGTACAGGGTTATCCCTTAATTACGCTACACCATGTATATAAAAATATTGTTACAAAATATTGGTTACATCATCCATGTTGAAAATATACATGTGAGAACAATGTACATTTTTCAAGAAAGACGTGCTCATTGCTGCTTAGTAATTTCTTAGTAAAGTCATTACTTGAGGAAAGAATTCTTCATTACAAAATGTTATTCTATAGTCGAGTAATGTATGTTCGTTACTTACTTGAGTAGCTAAATAAATGCTTGAGTAAGAATCAACGTTCCATTACAAAATCAAACGCAAAATGGTTGAATTCCCAATTCTTAAGTAAAGAAAATGGTGACTATTACTTGGCTTAGAATTCTAACCTTTCACATTACAACTTAGAATAAAAACCGGTCATGAGCGATCCGGACTCGCGCACTGAGGGTTGCGTACCATCAAAAATAAAATGTGTGTGCTATTTAGAGACATCGTTTAATTTTTCCTGTAATCTTTACATAAATTTCTATCACTTAGAATGATATCAGATTTTGCTTTATGCAAACTTCGGAAAACGGGGGAACGTTATATTTTTTAACATTTTTCTACAAAAGTCGAAAACTATGCGGCCTAAAAAAAAAAGTTTGAGAATGAGCAAACTGCGCTCTTTCATATGATACTCCACATGCCCCACTAGTCTCACTTCGAATTTTTAAGACCCCCATTGAGTCCATGTAGCAAAACAAAAAATTTGTCTTATTTGCAAAATAGTTGGGCAAACGTCATTTAAAACTATCCCAAAATTCAAGTTTTAGTAGTTCTTGAGATATCCAGCTGTGACAGACTGACAGACAGACAGGCTGAGTCGCACCTCCTTTTTACCCATAGAGAAATAGTCTTTGTTTTTACCATTTTGGTACAGAACCCTAAAAATCGTTACTTGAGTAATTACTTTTACTGAAGTAATTTCACTTTTACTTGTTTATAAATACATGTGTAAGAATCAACGTTCCCAAAATCAAACGCAAAATGGTCGAGTTCTCAATTCTTAAGTAAAGAAAATGGTGACTATTAGTTGGCTAACAATTCTGACACCCGTAATTATAAACAAGCAATTACTTGCTACTAAGTAATTTCTTTGTGATGTCATTACTCGAGGATAGAGTTCTTCATTATAACATTTGACGGCTCATATCTCCGTGAATAAATAAAGATATAGACTTGTCTGTTTTTGCAAACAATCTTATATGTCGAAATTAGTGTGACTGTGTTTATAACTCATTTAAAAAAAAAACTGACATATGGCTGCTTTCTGCATAACTAGGTCGAATTGAGTACTTATTACTCACTTGCTTGTGCTAACAAGTGATGAAAACAGACCAGTACCACCCGGAGTGTACGGTCGTGATAGTGACACACCATCAGTCGCACACGCCAACCTTATCGCGCGATGCTTGGCCCGCGGTTATCAGCATCTAATTAAATCACCATATCGGCAGCTGCTTACAAATTGTGAGTTGCGGATGTAAACGATTTTAAACACGTTCCATAGTGCAACACAATGTTGGTTGTTGTGTGCTCTCAAGAATTAGGGATGTCCTACATTTACAAGGCGAAGTTTAAAAAATAGAAAATAAAAAAAGAAACGAACTATATATATAAAATGAAATTGGAGTGGTCTGATTTGATTTCTTGACCTAAGAACCATGGGGTACTAGACAAAGTCGAGGCCCCAAGTTACACTGTAATATCTGGCTTTGCCTCCCAAACCCAGTCTACTATGCATGATCAAATCCAGAGTCACACTTCACTCCAGAACACTTCACTGTTCACTTTAATCCAGAATTAATTAATAAGTAATTGATTTCATTCATTGGCCATGGAGAACTATTCTTGAGCCTCCTATAATGATCTATCAAACTTTCGGTTAGGTATCTTTACAGTGCCCAAATTTCTGTGATTGCTAATCTGTGCACGTGCATGCGCACGCGCACAGATCGTGATTTGCACGACATCCCGTGAGGTCGCGGCCAGTTTTACGATAGGTATAACATTTTACTACGATAAGCTATAGAAAACGCGCAATTGCCAATCGGACACGGTACCAAAACTGAGGAAATTATGGGATCGGCTTTTCATATGAAAAGAAACACCAATTTCTACTGTTCTACAATATTAAATATCATGTAGTGTGATCCTGAGTCATCCCTGGTTGCTTTGGATGAAGATACATGGTAAAACTATAAACTGCCTCTTTGATCTAGTGGTCTCATGCGCTACTGCTGAGCGTGAGGTCCTGAGTTCGATTCCCAAATCAAGCAAAGTATTACTGGGTTTCTCAGTAGCAGCTAGGAGTCTGGATTTGTGCGGTTTGACGGCAACAGGCTCGCCACCAATCACATGGGACTTAAACTAACTTGCTGTCAAAATGTGGGTGTAGGTACTACATGTATACCTAACTCTGCCTAGCCCTTCGGGGATTATAGGCGTGATGTTATAATGAAACAATGAAATCCAAGTCCGGCAACCAACAAACCAGATATCCCAGCAATTGGATTGTTGAGGTCAAATGGCAGTTTTTTTTTCAGTGAACAACTTTACTGATATCCGCTTCAAGTAAGATATGAAGTTGACCCCCAACATGTTGAGAATCAGGAAAATACTTAGTTGCGTTGTGTGTATGACCACTAGACCATCGAAGTTTCAAAGTCGGTAAATCTTCTGTCGACTCTCTTAACTGCTGTGATTTCTTGACCAAAATAAATCGTAAAATTATCCTAAGTGACTTTTAGTAATCGTGGTGTATGAAAGAGTCAATGGAAAAATTTATCAAATGCCATAAGTGTTTGTTATTTTGTAAGGTATTGTGTTAAATTAATTATTGTGAACAAGCTTTTGCCCCGGGATATACTACCGGGATAAAGAAGCATCCTATGTCCTAAACCAGATCATGCTCTACCCATAGCACACTTCCGCTCGAGTAGCGGAACATCATGCGAGTCAGTCGAATTGACAGCTAAGGTTTCGCTGCTATGCTTTCGCGGCGGATATGTGCTAAGGCCCCTAAAGAGACTGTGACCTCTGAGTTTGTTTCGGCCTTTCTTCTCGGAGTTAGCTATAAAACATAGAACTCATCAAGTTTAAAACATTTTTTTTTTGGACGTGTCTAAGCGTTAGTACAGACTTACTTACATAAAAAAAATATCATTATCATTTATCAATGAGTGAGAGAATGCCACCCCAAAGTAAATATATAAACAGTGAGATTTTGCGTATAATTAATAAAATTTTTCCTTTTAAAGATGCAGATCAAACCCAAATGAATGATTTAAAATATTTGGAGCAATAATTAATTATCTTCTAGTGTCCACGTGTGGGCCACGCGTGTAATATTGGGTATTGTTTTATATTTACATTAATTATAATTATTTGGCTCGGGGTTATCTCATCACATGTGGATAGTGATCCCAAAGAGATCCGATAACAGCGACTCCTTATGTCTAATTATGAGCTATTTCTGCGTAGGTATTACATTTTTTTTTGAGATGGGTTTGCTCTTGGTTCTAGTCTAGGTCAGAGATGAGAAAGACAAAATCGACGATGGAGTGAGCTTACCTGAAGAAGCCTGTTCACTCTCACTTTGAAGAGATTAGGGTTGTATGCGCTCGGAAACACAGACGCAGGTACTGAGTTCCACTCTTTTGCTGTGCGCATTATAAAAAACATTTGGAAACGCTTAATGCGAATTGGTGGAATATCAACCAGGTAGGGATGGTAACTGGCAGTGCGTCTAGATGTCCGATGGTAGAAGGGAGCCGGTGGAATCAGGTCGTGGAGCTCTTGGGCACACTCACCGAAGTACAATCTGTAGAAGACCGACAAGCAGGGAACCTTGCGGCGATGAGCCAAGCTGTGAAGCTTGGTGTCCACCAATTCTACGTCGCCAATGAGTCTCTTAGCTCTACGTTCCATCGAGTCAAGCGCGGCGAGTTGGTACTTAGCTGATCCATCCCAAAGGTGGCTGCAATACTACATGCTGGATCGGACTTGCGCTTTGTAAAGGGTTAAAAGCTGTCCAGGCGTAAAGTGTCGCTTCACCCTATTTAGGATGCCCAGCTTCTTGGCCGCTGTTTGGGCTTTGTACTCTATGGTGGCGCCGAAGTTAAGACCAGATGTCAACTCCATGCCTAGGAGCTCAAGCCGATCAGTTAAAGGAACAGATGTACCCGAAAAGTAGGAGTTTGGGCGAAAGGACTCCTTTTAGCGGTAAAAAGACACGCCTGTGTTTTGGTGGCGTTAAAAGAGACCAGATTATGATCCCCACTGGGAGACAAGGTCAAATCTGTCCGCTCTACCATGTTATATTTATTGAAGGTTCTGGAAAATCCCAAGAAATCTTGTCATAGAGAGGTCGTAGGTACTTATTACATATCTAATAATAACGTTCCAGAAATAAATATATACCCCACCGACGTATCTTCACGATGCCGTCGTGGTGGGGCGCGCGCTCCTGAACTCTAGGTATGTGTCTGCAGAGTTTACTTTGCCGAAACAGGTCTAAGGTGAGGAGCCAGATCAAGAGAGATACATGAACCCGCAGGGCAGCATGTGGCGAGCTGTTGGGCAGTAGCGACCCCACGGACCCTATGTCCGGGAGAAGTCTTGTTCCTTGCTTTCATTGGTCGGCATGAGTGAACATTGACGAGGAACAGAGCTCCGACCTCTTTCTTGCCTTTATTGGCCGGCTTGAGTGGAGATTCGCAAGAGTAAACGTACTCGGAGGAAGGATTATTCCAGTAAGATGCTGACAGGGATCTTGACCGTACTTCCGGGATTGTCCTGATAGACGTGGGATACCTCTCCACTCCTCAAGCACCTCAGGACAAGTAGCCCCCTTGTCGCTGCGACACTATGTGCAAGCGAGCGTTTCCGGGGCCCATTATTGAGTGTGCAAGTCACCCCCTTCCATTTTATCCGTGTATTGTATATAAAACATTGGTCAGGCAGGAGCTCAGGTCAAGCAGGTCTTTCCAAAGTTCTAGGTAACCAGTCCACAGCCACCTAAGTTAAATTAAATTATTATTTGTTTAACGTTTTCAAGGACACTATGCGGCCATAGCAGTCAAGAATACTTAGCTGAGTAGGTACTCAGCTATCAACTTTTCGCCGTGCATATGCTTGCTCGCAAACACCCTCTGGGCTGGACTTACCAAGGTCAGGTGAATACCTACTTATATTATTACAGAATCACGTGCGTAAAAAAAAGTTCGCACGAAAAAACTAACTTGCCTTTTCACAATGCACGTGTTTCTGTGACAACACAACTGTTTTTATTTCTTTCTTTTCTTTTTTTTGGTCACCGAAGTGTCCCATTGGCAGAAATCCTGGAATTCTCAGGCCTGAAAAGTTGGACAAGACTGGTTGAAACCGAGACTGTGAAGGGAGGAATGTCACAGCATAGTTCGTCACATGTCGAGGGCGTTGTCAGCCACCATGACCTCCATACGACCCGCCGCCGTACGCTACGATAGTGGAGTAATTACTTCAGTAAGTTGTGTGTGGCTGATAGCGTGATTCCGGCTAAATATCTGCCACTCCTTCTAGTTTCGTAAGATCACTTCGATGGATCCTAAGTATACTGCGTCAACTGTACTTCTAATAACTTTAAAGGAAAGTGATAAAAAGAGCGAATGGTTATATTTCAAATGTTAATAAAATCAAGAAAAATAACTAATCATAGCATATAATAAGGCCTATCAACAGTGAAAAATAAATTTCATATGATTTTATTAATAACCGTTCGCTCTTTTTATCGCCTTCCTTTAGAGTTATTAGAGGTTCAGTTGACTCAGTATAATTAGGAGCCATCGACTTGCGACTACTTAGGGAAGAGACAAAAATATGTTATGGGCACTTGGCCCACACAAGTTGAGCTAAATGGTGCTGATCCACGCGTCATGTTCGTGAACGGCCGCCATCACTAGGACTGGTCATCTCTTAGCTGCCACGGCTTTCTTTTTCATTTTAATTTACTTTTAAAATTGTCTTTTTATGTTTTTATTACGGACGCTTTAACGTTCTTCTTCCTTCTGACCTGTATAATATCAACATGAATGATGTACCTAACCATATTTTGATTCAAAAAAGTGTCCTTAGAGTTTCTTGCTCGTTCTTCTCCATAGGTACGTACTATCGACAAAACGGACGCCTTTACACCTTAAAGTTGATTTTTGTGTACACTGATTCATTGAAAAAACCCTGCCCCTATGGTCTTTTGTTTTACTTTGTCGTAAGCACAGTTGCAGCTTGCAAGCAACATTGTTTCAAAATTGGGAAGGCGTAGCTTTTGTCGATCGTACATACTACGCTTTGGAATGGGCCCCGACCCCTTGATAAAAGTGCCTGTGATTGGTTTATTTGAAATAAAATAAATGAGTTGCAGAAAAAAACACTAATTGCGTCTTATTGAAATCAGACGCAATTAGTGCTTCTTTCTGCTTGATTGCCTCATTTTCCAGATATGAAATTAAACTGAATGAAATTAACATAGAGATTTTAAAAGGTTAAGGAGATTCCCCCGTATTACAAAGAGCTGATACATCCGTGATAGCAGAGTAGCTCGTGGCTAAGTAATAACAGCCGCACCGGTCGACGGACGGATCTTTACATACCGAGACTTCTCCGTGCCTCAGATAGTACGTTAAGCCGTTGGTCCCGGCTGTCATTCGTGGATCTTTGACAGTCGTTACAGGTCGTCAGAAGCCCGAAAGTCTGACAAGCAGTCTTACCAACGGGTATCGTATTACCCAGTAACTAGGTTGTGGAGGTTGGATAGGCAGTCGCTTCATGTAAAATAGGTACTGGTATTCAGCTGGATCCGGTTTGATTTGAAGCCCACTCCAACATAGTTGAAAAAAGGCTAGGCAGATAATGAAGATCCATGATAAATGCAAAAGCACGAGCACGATAAAACTCGACGAAACATTTGCAACGTTCGTGTACTATTGCAACATCTAAAAACCTTCAGGAAGCTATCAAAGAGAGGCCTATGTTTAGATTTACAAACATCTGACCTCTCAGTTATCAATGCTCAACTTAAAGAATGTTAACTACATCCGTTATATCCACTATCTTAGAGTATTGTAGAATTATTTGCAGGTGACGTCTGACGTACAGACGCCAGTAGATCAAGCTACCCGAAACTGTCAAATTTTCCCAATCAACCTAGAACCTAATGCTTTAGCGATAAAGTTGAAAATCTATTACAGAAATTTGACAGATTGTAGTAACTTGATGTGCTGGCGTCTGTACCTTATCGCAAAATAACCAGTATTATGCTGTAACACAAGGGTCAGCTGTCGTGGAATGGAAAAAAAAGTGTTTCAAAACTAGTACGGAGCGGCTCGGAGTGGTTTGATAACATTACATCATTTCATTTCAATGGTATAAGAATAACTGTGTGTGGCGGAATAGTAAGCAAAGTTTTGTTCACAGTGAATAGCTTTTTTAATGTTATCGAATAATTTCTGTTAAATCCTACTAAAATGAAAGTTTGGATGATTATAATGCAAAAACGGCTGAACGAATTTGGATGAAATTAGGCACATAGTTAGTTTAAAACCTGGGTTAACACATAGGATCTTTTTTTATTCGTGATGGGTTTGCTCTTGACTCTAGTCTAGGTCAGAGGTGACAGAGATATGGTCGACGATGGAGTGAGCTTACCGAGAAGAAGTCTGTTCACTCTCACTTTGAAAAGATTAGGGTTGTATGCGCTCGGAAACACAGACGCAGGTAGTGAGTTCCACTCCTTTGCTGTGTGCATTATAAAAGATATTTATTTACAAGGATACTTTTTATTCCGGTACTACGTTTCCTTTTCCGACATGCAGGAGGGTGAAGTCGCTAGAAAAAGCTACTGGATCATAAATTGCACTGGCTCATAAGTTACACCCTAATTGCGTAACATACTATCAATCAGAATCTGAATGATTTTGAAGCTTAATGCTAATCCATTGCTTCATATGTTCGAAAAATGTGTCTGCTGGACAACGTAAATAATAATAATAATAATATCCTGGGACATTTCACACACGGTCATCTGATCCCAAACTAAGCAGAGCTTGTACTATGGAAACCAGATAACTGATATACTACATATACTATTTTTTTTTTTTTGTAAATACATACTTATATAGATAATTACACCCAGACTCAGGACAAACAGACATGTTCATGCACACAAATGTTTGTCCTGGGTGGGAATCGAACCCACGACCTTCGACATGATAGGCGGTATCTTAACCAACCACGCCAGCTGGCCTGTCAAAATAAATAAAGTAAAGTAAATAATGCAATTACTGTTGTTGAACTGTCAAAATGATACCCATTCCAACTGGAAGTGAGTTTCAGTGACCCCGCTGGTAAAGGTCTTAATGATTATACAGATTCATTGTTCTTTTATTGCTCGCACACCACGTTTTTTCTTCTTTACTAAACTTGAAAAATCTGCACGGTTTGCATTGCAAACGCGTCGACGGCGGCGGAAAAAAACGTGGTGTGTAAGAGCCCTTAGATAACTTAGCGGGAAAATAAGTACCGTAGGTAAGTTTACAGCAGGTATTTAATTTTCTATCATCATCTGCCTAGCCTTTTCCCAACTATGTTGGGGTCGGCTTCCAGTCTAACCGGATGCAGCTGAATACCAGTATTTTACATGGAGTGACTGCCTATCTGACCTCCACAACCCAGTTACTGGGAAATACGATACCCCTTGGTAAGACTGGTTGTCAGACTTTCGGGCTTCTGACGACCCGTAACGACTGTCAAAGATCCACGATTGACAGCCGGGACCAACGGCTTAACGTGCTTTCCGAGGCACGGAGGAGTCTCGGTATGTAAAGATGGTCACCCATCCACAGACCAACCCCGGCAAGCGTAGCTTAACCTAATGAATTGACCCGTGCGGCTGTTATTACTTAGCCACGAGCTCCTCAGGTTTTTAATTTTCTATATATTTTAAAAATCGTTTTTTCCATATTATGTAGTTCATATTGTCTCCTCAGTGTGCATGGAGGATAGGGGATAATCTGAAGTGAAGTTACCCAGTTTTACTAACTGATTTGATCTTAGTAATAAAGAGATATCTGCACTAAGGCTACGCCACCAACGTACTCGATTCCATCTAGTGAGAAAGAAATTTTTCTGGATAACTTTTGTTAGGTAGGTACCTAGTTTAATATTTTCGCAATATTTTCAAATTCATTTGTTTTAAAATCAAAATCAAAAGTCATTTATACAAACTAGGCTGAGAATCAGCACTTTTCGAACGTCAAAATGTCATAAGACAGTCCCCCAAAACGCCCGCCCTTCACTGCTTCCTAGTGCTTTAGCTGGGGAGAAGAAGTGGCGCAAGAAACTCCCCAGCAGCACAGCTGTCTGTTCAGTTAGAAGAACTTGATTCTATACAATAGCATGCAGCCATAAAATTAAATTAGTTCAGCAACAGATCATCATGAGTAAAGAGAATATTGTATCGGCTTATTTTAATTTAGCTTAATTTTTCAATTGTTTTATTTTTTTAAATCTTGTTCTCACATGTATAAGTTCAACATGAATGAAATAACAATATTTTGCTTCCAAGTGTGTCTTAGTTTCTTGCTCGTTCTTCTCTATAGATACATATTTACTACGCTTTGAAATGGGCCACTTCATCTTTCTGAGTGACCGACCTGAGTTTGAGTTTATCATCGCGTTTAACCTTCTACTGATAGGTACCAGGTTCAACTAACTATCTAATGAGCGTTATATTATAGTGTTAGGTAGAATAGTTAAATTATCTCGATTCCGGGAGGACACCTCTATCTCAGAGGTTACAAACTCTGAAACGCCTACCGATACGTGGAATTTGGTGTTGTAATCTATGGGGATTGTTGGGCAAGATATATCAGGTCGATCGATCAGGTTAAGCTACGCTTGCCTTGGTTAGTCCGTAGATGGGTGATCATCTATACATACCAAGACCCCTCCGTGCCTCGGAAAGCACGGCTGTCATTCGTGGATCTTTGACAGTCGTTACGGCTCGTCGGAAGCCCGAAAGTCTGACAACCAGTCTTACCAAGGGGTATCGTATTACACAGTAACTGGGTTGTGGAGGTCAGATAGGCAGTCGCTCCATGTAAAATACTGGTATTCAGCTACATCTGGTTAGACTGGAAGCCGACCCCAAATTAGTTGGGAAAAGGCTAAGCAGATGATGATGTTGTTCAAATATAGGATAGGAAGTTAGTGAACAAAATTTTTTATTTTAATTATAGTTGAAGTGGAAGGCCACCTATGTTCTGTTACATATACGAGTGGGCCAACGATTACACCCGGTGTGCTTTTTACACCATTTTAAATATAAAAGCTTCTTTCATGCTATAAAAGTGACATGGATATTATACATCTAGATTTTAGAGGAAGCTCAAAATACGTAAGTCTGTTGACTATGGTTAGGTACTCTTACACGCACTAGACTTAGGTCTTCATAACAAGAAGCACCGGTGCATTTAACTGGAGAGCTCAATAGAACAGAGACAGAATAGAGATGAAGACTTGATCTCATTTTAGTCAGTAGGAGTTCGACATTCCCCTCCACTTTTCCCATACAAAGGATCTTCCAAGACTTCTTCGAGAATAAAACAAACGGCAAGTCACCAGTACATTAGTACTGAATCATAAAACACATTGTAATATAGCATGTGAACCTCGCATGGCATGACACACTTGATTATAAAACTCGTGATTGACTTACATTTTAAATACCTAACACATAATTAAGAAGATAACCGTTTTCTCTCACAGTGAATAAAACTGGTATATTTTATTTATTATTATTTACAGATGTGCTGGGGGATAATGCCCCCAACGGATTGTAAGATGTGCTGGGGGATAATGCCCCCAACGGATTGTAAGATGTGCTGGGGGATAATGCCCCCAAAGGACTTTTTCGCTTCGTGGCACTTAATGTCAACAAAGTGACACATCACATGCCCAAGCGTTTCAATCTGCCTAGCCTTTTCCCAACTATGTTGGGTTCGGCTTCCAGTCTAATCGGATGCAGCTGAATACCAGTTTTTAAATGGAGCGACTGCCTATCTGACCTCCACAACCCAGTAACTGGGCACACGATACCTCTTGGTAAGACTACATATAGTCAGAGTCTGACGACGCGTAACGACTGTTAAAGATCCAAGAATGACAGCCGGGACCAACGGCTTAAGGCGATACCAAAATAAGTTGGGGGCTTTTTCGTAACCATTTACAGAATGTATGGATTTAATTTTTGGATATATGTTTATTGACTATTTGATCAATACTCTGACTGAAGGAATACACGATTGGGTTCAATTTGCTCGATAAATTTAATTCCGAAACGACCTGTATTTTTTTATATTTTTTTTTCTGTAATTCTTAACTCCTAAGTAATTTCATTGCAAAATTGCATGCAAAATGTGCGTACTAAGTAAATGAAAACTCTGGCTGAACATATTTTTGATAGCTATAGCTTATTTTATTTTTAAACAATTTTTATTTGGTTTGGCGCTTTTATTTTGGTTCCAGCGCATTGTTGCTCTCTCTTTTTTTCGCATGTGGATGTAATTGACTCCGTCACTTTCTTATTACCGCTCAGTTAGCTTTTTACATATCGCCTTAACGTGGTTACCGAGGAACGGAGAGGTCTCGGTATGTAAATGTGGTTTACCACCCATCCACGGAACGACTGCGACAAGCGTAGCGTTATTACTTAGCCACGAGCCCCTCAAGCGTGTGCTAGGTGAAAATTATTTAATTTATTTTGACAGTGAATAGTAGATACGTATTAAGTAATTACAGTTTCCACAAAATTGATTCAACTGATTCCTTTTGTCCTTCTCTTAAGACAATTGGAAAACTACAAGACAATATTTGTGGTAGGTAACTGAATCTAGGTAGACTTGAGGAAAATAATTGTAGTTATGATTTTAAAGAAAACGACGAGGATGTGATCGACTACGGAACGCTAACATAGTTTATTAACAGATTCACACTGTTACCGCACAAATATAGAATTCAATGACTTTAGAAACTCCTACCTGACCACCTATGTAATTAATTATTAGGTATTTGATTTAGATTTTCACATGCGGTTTTAAGGTAAAATTATATACATAATCGAGGGTTCACGGGCTATTTGTATTAAGCGACATCCTGGCCGATATTGAGTTATAATCATTTCTACCTGCATTAAAAAGTGAAAAACGTAAAAAAAACGGAGATAGACACTATTGATACTTAACAGTCGATAGGCCACTTTTTCGTAAAAATATTGATACTTTTTTACAATCTTCTTTTTCCGAATATGAAACTTTGAAATGCTCTCCTGTTAAGTTCCAAACATGTCGCTTAATACAAATAGCCCGTGAACCCTCGATATATATTTGCTTACATTGTTTGAAGTTTGATATTTCATTTAGAGCCTGAGTTATATTATATATAATATGTAGTGTCATTGACTATTTGTGTTTGCTGCACTCGTATTGCAGTATAGAGTGGCTTTGCTCACACAGAACAAAACACCACACCGGATAGGCCGAGACGTATAGTAGGTAGGTATACCCACATTTCGTCAATTAAGGCTCCCACAGACAGGTGCGACGCGTTTCTGGTAGAACAATCACCATGAAGTTTTCATAGAAATTGTCTACTAGCGTCGCGTCGTTGTCGCGTCGCGCCAGTCTGCGGAAGCCTTTATGGTATTTGGTTAATAGGTTTTTATTTTCAATTTTTTTGTATGTTTGTTACGCGATTACTCAAAGACGGATGGACCGATTTGGAAAATTCTTTTTTTGTTTGAAAGGGTGTACTTCCGAGGTGGTCCCATATACATTTTATTAGCTTTGCTTGGGGAGTTTTTGAGTTAGCTTCAATAATGCGTATATTTCCCACTTATTGTATGTGGATGATGTGATGGTGTTTTAATAACTTCCTATCACTGTTATTTACATGGCTATATCTACAATTATTGTGGTCAATTATGTATTCCAATTTGTGTGGGGTAGGTTCCACAACTAAAAAGTGAAAAATAAAAACTTTTTAGCAAAAAATAAAACCGACTTCTAAAACAAAACACTACAAAGTGAAAAATAACTTTAATTTCGGAAGTCGGTGGCAAAAAACGAAAATACAATACCAAAGACACCGACTACCGAAATTAAAGTTATTTTTCACTTTGTAGTGTTTTGTTTTAGAAGTCGGTTTTTATTTTTTGCTAAAAAGTTTTTATTATTATTTTATTTATCTTTTACATAGATTATTTTATATCATGTGAATATGAAAAATATATAAGTAGGTACCTACATAAAAAGAACCTAGACAATGATCGTTAGAAACGAAATACTTAGAAGAATTTCTACGGTGCGATATCAAAAAATGGAGGAACGAAATGTCACTTTGTATAGAAATAGATATGTCTATTCTTCGTAGAGATAGAAGTGGTCATGCTTCGCGTGCTGGTACTTGTTGACAGGCCTACACTGTCCCCTCATACCTATCCACACTGTAATTTGAAAACACTGTAAAAGCCAATTATTTATAAAAGAGTAATCGTGGAGTTTCATGCCGACTCTTCTCCATAGGAAACGACCAATTGGAACCGTGCACCTAGCTTCTGACATTTCATAAGTGCCCATGTAGGTATATTTATTTTATTTTATTTATTAGGGACAAAAAACAGTTACACGCTACAGATTACAGACAAATACTAAAACGAAGATTTAACAAACATGTAACCCACACCATTGTCCTCATTTTAACTAAAAATTAAACAGCAGTGCTGATAAAAGCAAAAAAAAAAACAAAAAGGGAAAACAACAAAACAATAGTCGCTATAACAATAACGCTCTGTTGCTAAGATTAGCTTAACATAACTTAAATCTTCTCGCCAGTTAAAACTTCAAGAGATTTTCTATATATAATTGCTTATATTGAGAGAATACACATATATCCAGTTCCATAAAATACGTGTTATTAAGTATCAACAAGGCGACGAAGAGGTGCTCGCTCCCCAGCGTTGGTCCTGCATACTCGTATGCTGTATGAAACAGTTGAGGGATGCACACCCCCCTTCGAGTAACACTTCTAGGTACCCTGAGACACACTTTGTTTATTAATTCCGTACACATATGCAATAACCAACTGGATTGGTTATTGCTTATGTGAAAAAAAAAAAATATTTTGATTATGTTTAAGTCCCATACCTAATAGGGGCGAGCCTATTGCCATCATGCGCGTCAGGCTTTACTCGCGTCATGTTCTTAATTGTAAATACACTTTATTTACTTTTCGTAATCAAGAAACTACCTCAATGCAATCTCAAGCGCTACTGAAGTGCCTAAGGTTATTATATTAATAAGCTCAGAGATAAATTAAATACGTTTAGTTATTATTCAGAATCCTACTATAATATTATAAATGTGAAAGTTTGTATGTTTGGATGTTTGTTACTCAATCACGCAAAAACGGCTGAACGGATTTGGATGAAATTTGGTATACAGATAGTTTATAGCCTGGATTAAGACATAGGATAATTTTCATCCCGGTAGAAGGTTCCCGTGGGATAATTTCCGACATTCAAGCGGGCGAAGCCGCGAGCAACAGCTAGTATAGATATAAAAACCGGCCAAGAGCGTGTCGGGCCACGCTCAGTGTAGGGTTCCGTAGTTTCCCGTCCGTCACAATAAGTGTGCCCACTTATGAGTTTAAAGGTGGGTATCCATTATGTTCGCGCTCCTGCAAAATGCTTGCATATACGATTATACTACAAACTAAGTCCAGAAATTATTTTGTTCAACTTTTTGTCTTTTTTGTACAAAAACTGTTGTTTCCATCAAGTTCAAAATGATTTTCCTAGAAAGTCCTTATAAAGTTCTACTTTTCAGATTTTTTTCATATTTTCTAAACTTATGGTTCAAAAGTTAGAGGGGGGGGGGGGGACACGTTGTTTTTTACTTTTGGAGCGATTATTTCCGAAATTATTGACATTATCAAAAAATGATTTTAGTAAACCCCTATTCATTTTTAAATACCTTTCCAACAATATATCACACGTTAGGGTTGAAATTAAAAAAAAAAACACTTCCCACTTTACATATAGGGGGGCTACCCTAATAAAACATGTTTTTCCAATTTTTATTTTACCACTTTGTCGGCGTGATTGATATACATATTGGTACCAAATTTCAGCTTTCTAGTGCTAACGGTCACAGAGATTAAACGAGGACGGACAGACGGACGGACAGACAGACATGGCGAAACTATAAGGGTTCCTAGTTGACTACGGAACCCTAAAAAGAAGTTGTTTTTTTATATTTCTACTAGCTGTTACCCGTGACTTCGTCTGCGATCCAGGATAAAAAGTAGCCTATGTCTTTCTCCAGGTCATGGTCTACCCATGTGCCAAATTTCATCCAAATCCGTTCAGCCATTTTAGCGTGAAAGCGGAACAAACAAATTCACTTTCGCATTTTTTTTTTTTTTGTTCAGGTTAAGCTACGCTTGTTGGGGTTGGTTCGTAGATGGGTGACCATCTGTACATACCGAGACTCCTCCGTGCCTCGGAAAGCACGTTAACCCGTTGGTCCCGGCTGTCATTCGTGGATCTTTGGCAGTCGTTACGGGTCGTCAGAAGCCCGAAAGTCTGACAACCAGTCTTACCAAGGGGTATCGTATTAGCCAATAATTGGGTTGTGGAGGTCAGATAGGCAGTCGCTCCATGTAAAATACTGGTATTCAGCTGCATCCGGTTAGACTGGAAGCCGACCCCAACATAGTTGGGAAAAGGCTAGGCAGATTGATTGTTTTTTTTTTTTTTTTTTGTTGGGATGATTCAGAGATTTTACTACCCATTTACTTAATTGAGCTAATAATAAATGGTTTAAAATCTGTACTAATTACTAGGGAAACTGTCTATTTTCAACAGTTGCCCGAAGTTCTAGGCATCAAGTTCTCGTTTTGTATTAGGAGTCAAATGTATGTAAAGTTGAATGAACTGGAAAAATATGTACTTTCTGTGTTATTTACTTGGAAAACATACATTACTGCTAGGTATATTATACTAACTGACCAATGCATATTTCTACCATAGGTACTTAAACTACCTAAATAAATACTGTAGCAGGTACAGTATTTATACACAGGGAATATTGATTTAAGTATGTACATCTTAAATATTTTAGGTGTCGGGAGGTTATTGAACTTGCACGAGTACCTACTTGCAATCTGGCATATGTACCAGTGTCAATATTAATTGAAGACATCCCTGATCAGGGCCTGCAGTTTCGACATAGATAGCGATCGCTTTACGACCGAATTCGGTCGCAAACTCCTAGTAGGGTACCTAGACCGTCAAAATTGCTTGACAAGCATGTGATTTTTTCTTGTTTGACATGCAATTTTGACCATCTAGCGACCCCACTAGGATTTTGCGACCGAATTCGGTCGTATAGCGATCGCTATCTATGTCGAGACTGCAGGCCCTGGCTTTAAAGGAATACATCTTGAGGATACCTGGGGCTATTTGCAATATAGCATTCAGGTATCTATTGCTACCCGTAATAGAGCAACTTTTGCAGATAGCCACAGCTTCTACTCTTTCTTAGTATGCCTTTGCCTATACGTAGTCTTGCTGACCTTGGTTTTGTTATTGTTACTCTTTATTTTTTTTTACTTCGATGGTCGTAGTTTATCATTTGTGACTTCGAGTTACGGCTACATATAGCTACATGTAAGTGGGCACGCCTTTTATGTCTGGAGACTTTTATTTAGGTTCAAAGTTCTGTTTACATTTTTAGTTTTGTATTTTTATTAACTGCTTGAGTACAGTTTTCAATTTCTTTTTTTTTGATACGGTGGCGTGTGCTAGCTGATTTATGGCAAATAATTTAATTTAATTTAATGTTTTGTGTTGCGTAATGCACCAGGAGCTTGTGGCTACGTAATAACAGCCGCACGGGTCGATCCATCGGGTTAAGCTACGCTTGCCGAGGTTGGTCTGTGGATGGGTGACCATCTTTTCATACCGAGACTCCTCCGTGCCTCAGAAAGGTCCTGGCTGTCATTCGTGGATCTTTGACTGTCGTTACGGGTCGTCAGAAGCCCGAAAGTCTGACAACCAGTCTTACCAAGGGGTATCGTATTACCCAGAAACTGGGTTGTGGAGGTCAGATAGGCAGTCGCTTCATGTAAAATACATGGTATTCAGCTGCATCCGGTTAGATTGGAAGCCGACCCCAATATAGTTGGGAAAAGGCTAGGCAGATTGATTGTGTTGCGTAATGCACCTAAATTAATTTGCGCACTGTAGAATCAAATTTTTTAACTGAACAGACAACTGTGCTGCTGGGGTGTTTGTTGCGCCACTTCTTCTCCTCAGCTAAAGCACTAGGAAGAGGTGAAGGGCGGGCGTTTTGGGGGACTGTCTTATGTAATTTTGACGTTCGAAAAGTGCTGATTGCCTAGTTTGGATAATTGACTTTTCATTTTGATTTTGATCTAGTCTACAAACACAAGACGTCACAATTTAGTTGTAGGACAATACAGTAGCTGTACAAGCTAGCCATTCTTACCCAGTTCATGAATTCTTTGCAAAATAGGTTTCCCGTTGAGGCGTGGTTGACCACTTTACAGTAGGGATTGCAGCAGAGCAATTTGATGGCAAAACAAGTGTCTATCGAGATCAAAGTAATTTATTGCTAGCCCGAAGGTTTTCACTTTAGCAGAACAGTTCCAAGTTTTACGAAACTTGGATAAAAATATACACAGTAGATCAGGGTTGTATGCGCTCGGAAACACAGACGCAGGTACTGAGTTCCACTCTTTTACTGTGCGCATTATAAAAGACATTTGGAAACGCTTAGTGCGAATTGGTGGAATAGCAACTGGGTAGGGATGGTAACTGGCAGTGCGTCTAGATGTCCGATGGTAGAAGGGAGCCGGTGGAATGAGGTCGTGTAGTTCTTGGGCACATTCACCGAAGTACAATCTGTAGAAGACCGACAAGCAGGCAACCTTGCGGCGTTGAGCCAAGCTGTGAAGCTTGGCATCCACCAGTTCTACGTCGCCAATGAGCCTCTTAGCTCTGCATTCCACCGAGTCAAGCGCGGCTAGTTGGTACTTAGCTGATCCATCCCAAAGGTGGCTGCAGTACTCCATGCAGGATCGGACCTGCGCTTTGTAAAGGGTTAAAAGCTGTCCAGGCGTAAAGTATCACTTCACCCTATTTATGATGCCCAGCTTCTTGGCCATTGTTTGGGCTTTGTACTCGATGGTGGCGCCGAAGTTGAAACCAGATGTCAACTCCATGCCGAAGAGCTCAAGTCGATCAGTTACAGGAACAGTATTCAGTTACCCCGAAAAGTAGGAGTTTGAGCGAAACTACTCCTTTTAGCGGTAAAAAGACACGCCTGTGTTTTAGTGGCGTTAAAAGAGACCAGATTATCATCATCCCACTGGTAGACAAGGCTTAAGGTCAAATCTGTCCGCTCTACCATGGCCTCTCTCAAGGAACGAACTTCGGCCCCGCTGGTTTTTGCGCTGGACAAGTATCTCTCTGAAACTGTACTGTCATCTGCGTACCCAACAATACCAGGCTGAAGCAGGTCATTGATGTGCAGCAGGAAAAGAGTTGCAGAGAGAACATACCCGTGAGGAACTGCGGCACTCCCCTCGTACGCCTCCCAAAGGTCCGGGACCCCAGGTTCCCGAGATATGTCAAAATAATAATTATATATTTATTTAACATTTAATATTGCGGGAGACTGGCGCCTAAACTAAGCTCTAGGCCTGTATTTCAGGACACCAAGTCTCCGCCCTTTTACAAAATCATGTACTTGTTTACTGACAACCTAAAAGATAAAAAAATAAAATCAACATTATACAAAGATCTTACAGCTTAAAAGCTTAGATTCTTAGTACGGATAACTTTTCTGGTAACACCAACAGCCAATCACAGTGAACTGCTCGAAGAAGCGTTTCCCAATAGGTTGTGCTTCCCACATTCTCCACACTGGATCGGTGGAATGCCTCTTACATCAAAGCACTTATTTATTTACTGTTAAGCCCTCATTGCCAAGTATATACGTAATTGTCAATGACCACGACCAAACACTCGATCACTGAAACTATAAAACACTCGATCTTTTTCCGTAACATTTAAAAATAAAAATATTATTGCTTACTAGGCCTGCTCTTGACCTCGATCACGCCTGATGGAAAGCGATGGATGAGGTCTACTACGGAACGAGCGTGCCCCGAAGATGCCTGTTCACTCGTGCTTTGAAGGCTAACGGGTTAAATGTGGAAGGGAAGTTTCATAGGTTTTACAAGTAAGTACATCATTTATGACATTTCAGCTTGGTCTCTTGGATGGCAACGCTTCTGCAATGCTTCGTAGTAGGTATGACAACTTGGCATTGTTGGGCTCGTCAGCTTAATTGTAATCATCACCTGCCTAGCCTTTTCCCAACTATGTTGGGGTCGGCTTCCCGTCTAACCGCATGCAGTTTAATATGATCATTTTACAGCCCAGTTACTGAGAAATACGACACCCCTTGGTAAGACTGGTTGTCAGACATTGGGGCCTCTGACGACCCGTAACGACTGCCAAAGATCCAAGAATGACAGCTGGGACCACCGGCTTAACCTGCTTTCTGAGGCACGGGGACTCTCGGTATGTAAAGATGGTCACCCATAGGCCATACACAAACCGGCCGCGGCAAGCGTAGCTTAACCTGATCGTTCGACCTGTACCGCTGTTATTACTTAGCCCCTTAATTGCCATCCAATAACTTTAAACTTTTGTTATTTTTAATATTGTTAATTTAACGGACCATAAATCATTAATATGCCTAAAGATGATTCTGAAACACTTTAAAAAATGAAGAACTGGAATAACATTTAAAATACCAGCGGTAACAGTTCTTGTGTATGGATCAACAACTAATATTATATTTTAATCTCTTCATGTTTATCTGTACCGTCGCTTCCATAGGGGTGTGATTAGACTTCAACCCCGGACGCTGTAACTCCGGAACTGTTAACCGATAAGCATCTATAGAATACAGTTATAGAGTGAATAGAGTGGCCACTTGCCGGTAGAGTCCGGTTCAGGTCGCGTACTATATTGTGAGATACTGCTTGACCTCCTTACCCGGATGAGGAGTCGGGTATAAGAGGAAGCGAGGCGGTCCGTAATCGTTTATAAGTAACGAGAATCTTTGGACAACAGACGGTATAAATAAGTCCTTCTGTGTTCTTTTTTTGCGTTGTTTTTCCTGGCAAAGTACTTGCCAACATTTTTGTTTTTATTATTATTAGGGTATGCCAGAGCACCACGTCCTGCCATGAAACCTTTTTTTTTTCGTGGAGAAATGCTCAAGCATACTGCACTACCACGGGGAGACAGTACAGTTATGTAGGACTCCAACCAACTAAAACTCCACGGTGTCCTCCTCTGCCGCTTGTGGCGGGAACACGGGCACGCGTTAGCACTCACCGCGAACCCGCCGCGGCTGTCCGTCACCGGACCCACATGGGCGCTAGACGACCCCATGTCTAGGCATTCTTGGTCCCCCTGCGACCGGTCAGGCCAGTGACCAGGCTGCCTACCACTTTTCAGCTGCAGAGGATAGGGAGAGCGGCCAACGAAATACCGACACTCCTCCTACCCTGCGGCCAAATCGCGTCCGCCATCAGATGGTGGCGACCCCGTCAAGACCGCGGAAGGTAGGGAGAGCGGCGCACCGCAATACCGGCACTCCTCTGCAACCCTCAGCCGCGATGCCTCCCATACGACATCGCGGCCCGCCTCAGTTGCGATGTCGCCCAAGCGGCACCGCAACCTACATACATGTTGGCCGCTACATCGTCGGCTTACCGCCAAAAGCCCTGACGAGCGGCCCCTCCTCGGGTTCCTCTTCGCTTCACCGTGGGTGACCAAGCCACGGCTACTGAGCCCCCCGCCTCGACAATGCGGGAACCCACTGGGGGGATCCTGCCGTAAAACCTATCATGTAAGTGGGCACGCCCTATGAGGCTGGAAGCTTTTATTTTAGTATTAAATTCTGTTTACGCTCATATTTCTGCTCGAGTGTGTAATGTTTTTCTTTATATATTGGCGTGTGCTAGCTAACATAATTATTGCAAATAATTTAATGTAATGTTTAGTGTTAATTTCTGCATACTATTTTATAGAATCAAGTTTTTCTAAATGAACAGACAGCTGTGCTGCTGGGGAGTTTGTTGCGACAGTTTTTCCCAGCTAAAGCACTAAGTTAGGAAGTGATGAAGGGCGGGCGTATTGGGGGACTGTCTTATGTAATTTTGACGTTCAAAAAGTGCTGATTCTACACACATATACTAAGCACATATAGCTACTAAGACACATACACTAAGCGTCTATACTAAGCTTGATTATGACGATTTTCTGTGTATCACGTTCAGAAGTGGATGTTGATGATGAGGATCCGTTATATTACATAATGGCGAAGCCACCATGCCTTATAGCAGGCAACATTTTCCTTTTTAATGTAGCGATGGAGCCTGGCATGAGCAATTTAAAGAGAGCAGATCATTTATATTGTATATTATTCTAGATTCTATCTAGATCCGCATTCCATTTTATCATTTAAGACACATTTTTAAAATGACTTTGAGTTTGAACTCTGATCCAAAACTACTGATTGGCTTTACCCACAAATGTACGTAGCATTGAGGTCATTAAACTGCAAAAATTGTACCTATTACAAAATCGCTAGCGCCCGTGACAGGTACCACATAAATGCATCTCCAACGAGGCCAGACTTTGTCCCCCAGGACATTATTGAACAGAGACAGCGACACTTGACAAACAACAAAACATCGACACTAAAGCTCCACACAATCGTAAACTCAAGGAAAACACAATAACTGCCAAGTGCCAGTGAAAGCGTTGATTTATTATACCTAAGAGTATCACGCAAGTCCATTGTCCACGCCGCGACCTCCGGGGTGGCCACACAACGAACAATACTCTGATAAGCGCAAAAAAAAATGACCACGGAACACCCCCAACGGCAGCGAACCTGCGCGTACGCATCTATATTAATCCGTGTATTTTTTCACGCGTGTCAGTAGCGCACCGCCCGTCGCAGTTACCGCACGCATGCGGCTCGATCTCCTCTACTATTTCAATTGTCTACGACGTAGGAATTTACCGCAATGGGTAAATTAATGAGTGTGATCGTGTTTGTACTAGTCAGTAACTTTTTAAGTTTAGACGGAGAGTTGTTGGGTAGTTGTGCGAATTGCGCGAATGGGGACCTGAGTGTGACTGAGTTGACTCAGGCGCGGATCGAGTTCGTGAAGCAGCAGATCCTGAAGAAGTTACGGCTCAGTAAGAAGCCGGCAGTGGCGTTGCCTGTCAACAGCCTGCCCATGCCGGTGGCGCAGGGACAGACCCTCAGTGAGGGTACCAACAAGCCGCCGGAATTCGACGACTATTATGGCAGAACTGAACAGAAGATTATTTTCCCTGTTGAAGGTAAGGACGCTTTTACACTAACCAATCTATTTGGACATATGGATGATACTTAAAGTTCTATTTTAGAAATGGTGAAGTATTGTGCAGTGTGGCTAGAGCTATCTATATTGCACAGTGCTCATTATATGCCACCTAGCTCTGAAGAAAGGTTTCTGTAAGCCATAAATGTCGTTGCACATTTCTCCCTGGCAAACCTTGATTGATTGATTTTAATATTTTAGGAAATATGGGAGTTTGTAAAAAATCTCGAAAGAACTTCTACACATATCGTCTTCAGAACTTACACAGAACACAGAACAGTCTCGCAAACTTATTGCAAAAAAATTCTATGTCTGCATCAACCGAAAAAAAATATTGCATCTTTCCCAAACAACATGCTCTTAATTATGGTTGCATATTATTTATTAATTAGCTTAGATGGCTGATGCCTCCTGGGTAGTCAATGGTCATACATTTAAGGGACATAAACTACCTACGCCTCTTATAGTCTAGGCCTCGTATACGTTATATAATATTTTGGTAATTATTTCAATATTTATTTATTGGTCCAATCGTTACAATGTTCAATTAAGTAACACAAGCCATACATACAAGTCAAGTGCACATTAATAACCGATACACACGGCATGCAATATGGCTCTACTGTTAATTTAAAGATTGTGAAAATTGAAATTCCTCATATCTCGTATTCAAATCAGTGTCTTTTCAAAATATATGTTTGGGAACCTAAATATACTTAATCCAATCGGAATAAAAACACACTACCTTAAGAAGTTGTTTGATTTAAAAATTATTTTGGTATTTCGTTTGTATAATAATAATATCTTAGGACATTTTTCACACACGGTCATCTGATCCCAAACTAAGCAGAGCTTGTACTATGGAAACCAGATAACTGATATACTACATACACTACTTTTTTTTTGTAAATACATACTTATATAGATAATTACACCCAGACTCAGGACAAACAGACATGTTCATGCACACAAATGTTTGTCCTGGATGGGAATCGAACCCACGACCTGCGGCATGATAGGTGGTATCTTAACCAACCACGCCAACTGGCCCGCCAAAGGAATGAATTATGTATGCACCGGAGTGTTTTCTGGTTGGGAAAATCTTATGAGTTCGCGTCACCGGCGTCACGTGACATGCTAAAGTATATCAGCTATGAGTATCACGTCAAGTTTTCACTTCTGTCGGCATTCTCCATAACTACTTAGGTTTTTTTTTTAATTGTAAATCACTCCTTTACCATAAATTATTTATCTTTCTGTAGGTAATGTGTACAATTATTAATATTAAGTATAATAACCACAGATCTGAAATGATGTAATAATCGCATACACTTACCTAGCCGGCTAACTGTACTGGGGCAGGAATCGAACTTTGGACTGAGCGTTACACGGCATGCCAGCATGTTAGTCTGCTAAGGTCGCCTGTAATAGTTTTTGCAAACATTGCTAAAACTTTATTGTGGACTTTGATTTGATAGTTTTGACTATGTAACAAACAGTAAGCAGGTGTACGTTATTTTAAGATTGTTTTTTCAATGAAGTTCAAGTAAACGTAAATGAGGCAAATGGAGTATGTCAGTATGTAGCACGTGGCGTTCTACCTACCCCCATGGGAAAACGAATCAGTCTAGTCTTTATTTCAATAAGTATTTTTAAGTAATATGTCAAGAATTTACAGAGCTCATGGCTGAAGAATAAAAGCCGCACGGATCGATCGAAGGATAAGCAAAGCTTGCCGAGGTTGGTCCGTGGATGGGTGACCATACATTACATATTATTGAGACCCCTCTGTGCCTCGGAAAGTACGTTAAGTCGTTGGTCACAGCTGTCATTTGTAGATTCTTTAGAAAGCTTACCAAGGGCGTATCGTATTACCCAGTAACTGGGTTGTGGAGGTTAGATAGGCAGTCGCTATTTTGTAATAGGCCAGGTAGATGTTGAAGTGAAGAATTTACAAAGTCTAAAGCATATTCAATGAGGTTTATAATTTACTAGCTGTTGCGCGCGACTTTGTCTACAATCCAGGATGAAAAGTATCCTATGTCCTTCTCTAGGTCATGATCTACCCATGTGCCAAATTTCATCCACATCCGTTAAGCCGATTTAGCGTGAAAGCGTAGCAAGCAAGCTTCCCTGCGGCCACACCGCGTCCGCCATCAGACGGTGGCGACCCCGTCAAGGCCGCGGAAGGTAGGGAGAGCGGCGCACCGCAATACCGACACTCCTCTCCCGCCGCGGCCTCCAACCCTCAGCCTCTATGCCTCCCATACGACATCGCGGCCCGCCTCAGTTGCGATGTCGCCCAAGCGGCACCGCAACCTACCTGTTGGCGGCTACGTCGTCGGCTTCATGGGAAAAGCCCTGACGAGCGCCCCTCCTCGGGTTCCTCTTTGCTTCACCGTGGGTGACCAAGCCACGGCTACTGAGCCCCCCCGCCTCGACAATACGGGAACCCCCGGGGGACCAAACCTGAAATCACGACAAAAAAAATAAGCTGTCGCCTACATTTATGTTCGCAGAACTCGTCAAAATGTAGGGAGCAGCTGATTTTTTTTCACGATTTGGTCTCATAGTAAAAGTTGTTGTGTTACCATGAGTACAATCGTGTGTTTATGTATCGGTCACTAATTATCAGTCACCCTATATACATAGTATATAAAGGTTTTTCTGACTTACACCATGTGTACGTAAGACAGCTTAGGGGTCGGCAGTTTTTAAGTTGCAGAACCCGATAATTTACTCTGGTAAGTGTCGTGTTTTTAAAATCGTAAGCAATACGTACTGATTTCGCATGCCCCTTAGACCTGTACACGTGCGGACCTAATGTCTGCGTCAGCAAACCGTAAAAGTTGGAGTCTAAGGGCAATTTCACTAATAAAACTCAAAACACGATCAGCTTATTTAGAACTGCGTTTAAGAGCTGTCAGTGTCATCATTGTTGTGGAATGTTGACACTGACAGTACTTGAACTCGGTTTAGATGTGCGCGTTTAGTTTCATTGGTGAAATTCGCCACCATTGGTGAAACACCCACGTTTTTATCTGCAGTGTTTAAATCAACAGCGTTGTTACTCTGTCAATGACGACACTGTTTCGTATGAATCAGTAATATTATTATACAATAACTAATAATACATTTTCACGCACGAGTTTAAAAATAGAACAATTGTGTTGGTTTGCTAATTATAATTAGTTGATCTGTTATGACGTACGCAAATGATTTAATATCAGCTGACACGTCACAAGCAGCACTGACGTTTCATCAACGTCATCTAGACATATTTCACGCCTCCATTCATGATTAAACATCTGATTAAATGCATTCCTATTCATGTTATACTTTAAACAATAACAAAAAGTATGAGACTCGCCTGTAGCTACTGGAGGTTTAGAAAAGTTTCAATACTAATTTTAATAAATAAATCGTTGCAAATTCAGCAACAGAGGAGCTGGTGGCTAAGTAATAGGGTGTTTCTCTGTTTTTGCTAAAAACACATCTTTACTGACATATGTTTTTTTTTTTTAAACAATAAATTAAACACAGACGGTTTTGCTAAAAATTATGATGGGATGAACTTGAAGGTGCATTATTTACTACATATTTGCAAACATTGATGCGACTAATGACGTTTTTTGTGACAAAATTCTAGGTTAAACAAAAATATTGTTTTTTTTTTTTTTTACAAATGTATTTGATTTTTTTTTTGCATATCCTATTTGGGCGGTTAGTAGTTTAAAATTATCGTCAAGTATTTTTTTTTTTAATTCCGTCGCTTGTATAAATTACGACACCAAGACTTTAAGTGGTGGTGTTTGGAAACGGAGGTGAATGACGATTTGCGTGATGTTTTGTTAGTTTTCTTTGTTTTCGATAGGTATATGCATATATTAAATAATGCGCCTTCAAGTTTATCCCATGAGACCGATTTAGCAAATCAGCCTCAGTGTTTCCAGAAAAATCATAAGCCACCGGAAAGCGTTTTTCGCCAAAACGGAGAAACACCCAATAGCAGCCGGACGGGTCGATCCATCAGGTTAAGCTTCGCTTGCTGGAGTTGGTCCGTGGATGGGTGACCATCTTAACATACAGAGACTCCTCCGTACCTGGGAATTGGTCCTGGCTATCATTCGTGGATCTTTGTCAGTCGTTACGGATCGTCAGAAGATCGAAAGGTTGTCAACCAGTCTTACCAAGGGGCCATATTGCCCAGTGGTTGTGGAGGTCAGATAGGCAGTCGCTTTATGTAAAATACTGGTATTCAGCTGCATCCAGTTAGGCTGGAAGCCAACCACAACATAGTTGGGAAAATGCTAGGCACAGGCAGATTGAAATCGTTGCAAATTCTGCTTCTCATTTTTATATATCTGTTGAAGCGTCTTTGTTTGTAGGTATGACACGGTTTGTGCTACATGGGATTTTTTCACCATGTTTAGGTACTGCTTGCGTACATAAATGTTTAAAATAATATAACCGAAAGCGGTTGCTCGAGGCACCGAAAACGCCTGGAAGAGCCATTGGTCGATAAAACACCTAATGAAAGTATCACTTCCACTTTCCCTAAAAAGGAAACTCATGGACGTGGGCATCCTTTCCACTCTCATCTACGGAGTGCAAACGTGGTCGTTAGCGAAATGTCAAAAGTCCGCACTCGGGGACTGCCAGCGAACAATGGAACGAAGTATTCTTACTTCTTAGAGTCAAAGTCACAGACCGCATTCAGAACAGTATACTTCGTTCCAAAACACAAATCGCAGACGTGGGCAACACAGCCGCCAAACTAAAGTGGAATCCAAAGCTCCGGGACCCCAGGGTCCCGAGATATGTCAAAATAATAATATATCTACTACTCTAAGTTACTCCATATCTTATTACTCAGTTACATATCGGTAAACTTTAATTCATTCCATTTATTCCACAACACAAAAACTAGTGTCTTAAAAATATCAATGGAATAGCTGTCATGGCTGCCACGCACGCCAAAATCAAATGGAACCAAGTGTCCTCCAATTACTAATTTTCTTGTCAGGTTCGACAGAAAAATAGAAATAGTAATGTATAGTATGACTTAACAGAAATAATAAATATAGGTGATATATTATTATGCCTACACGGGAAACCAAAACATGTGAATACTTTATTATCTTCCAAGATAATGCTCGATCCTGACCCATATATCTGTGATATATTACAAATATTTACTACGTTGTAGTACAAGAGGTAGATTGTTAGTACTTTGTGATTATTGAGACGCGGTTGTTCGTATAACTACAGTGAAAATAAATGACAAAGATTAGAAGTTAATTCCTTCCAACAATTTATTTTACTTTTAACCTAAGCACGCCTATGACGTTCCTTATTTATTGAAGAAAAAATGAAATACTTCATGGGCGCTGTATCATCTTTACATTTTTCTTTAAAATAAAATATCAACGTGTTAAATCTATCAAAACTTCTTCATAAATAAAGTCGATTGTTATAAGAAATCGAATCGGTAACGCATTAGGACATCACTAATTGATGTGACTCGAGCTGTCAAATGTAGTCTGTTAGTTGATTTAAAACCGAGATGTGTACATTAGAGGAAGTCTAAAAGTGACACCGGTGACTAAAAATTTGTATGGAAATCGGTTGTCATGAAAAATGTCGGAAATGGGCTATGGGCATGTGATGCGGAGGAATTAGGAAAATTCGTCAGGAAAGTTTTGAGTATGTGCAAAGAAACGATGGATGGACTGTGTGAAAGATATGGCCAGAAAGGGAGTGACTACCGAGATGACGACTAATAGAGAGCTATGGAAGAAAAAGACATGTTGCGCCGACCGCAAATAAATTGGGACAAGGGCATGAGAATGATGATAGAAAATAATAAATGTTCTGACAGCTTTTTTTATGCGACGTCCATTTTGCCTTCCTTGGTGGTCCGTTGTGCCTTACTTATGAAGGTTACAGTATTTTTTCTACATTAGTTCTTGCTTAAGTGGTCCTGTCAGCATTATATCCTTTTGTAATAAAAATAAAGTTAAAAGTATTACTTATGGGAGGGTACAAAGATAAACTTACAAAAGCTTAACGGAAAGCCTCAGTATTTTTCCACAAATTAAAATAAAATGTGACACGGAACTGAATTTTAATTAATTTTATGTTAGTGGAGCGGGAGAGGTAATAAAAAACTGTTAGTGTGACCTCTGAACTGTAGCAATTAAACTAAGTTAATTTAAGTGATATCACGAGGTTTGTTATCGGAGACACTTGATAAACCCCTGAATAGAGAGGCCATTGATCACTTGGTGTTATAATTAGTAGCTCTTCAGTTTTGTGGATGTAAAAACGACTATAAGTAATCCTTAAAGATAATATGAAGGATCAGGACCTTATCTCAGAAATGAAACGAGGATTGTTACAATATAGACGGATTTATTCGAGCACGACTAGTCGCTACAATTGCGTAAAGTAGAATGTGTCATATTCAAAATGTCAGAAATACCTCCTCCATAGTGCTGTCAAAGCTAACTCATATCCGGTATTCAAATATAATCGACTAAGTTGTACTAATATCAACTAACTTACTAAATCAAATGTTTATAATCTATGCACTGCGCAGTATTTTATAACAAACAATACTTAATAATAATAATAAACCTTACAAATAATATTTAATAATAGCAGCCTATTATTATCCTACTGCTAGGCAAAAGCCTCTTCTCATACAGAGAAGGCACGAGCGTTCATCACCAGAGCCCCACGAAGCATGCGTAGTTCATACAAACGAAATACCAAAATAATTTGTAAATCAAACATATTCTTATGGTAGTGTGTAGGTATTTATTCCGATTGGATTAAAGAATATCTAGGTTCCCAAATATATATTTTGAAAGGACACTGATTTGAAGACGAGATATGAGGAATTTATAATTTTTATTGTAAACTTATTTTTCTCATATTTTCTGTTTAAATCAATGTTCTTATTTAATATATATATATATATATATATATATATATATATATATATATATATGGGAACCTAGATATTCTGTAATCCAATCGGAATAAATACACACTACCTTACCTTATACCTTAGAATATGTTTCATTTCACTACGCATGCTCCGGGGGCGTCTTAAGAAGTCATGACAGGTTGGCGTTGTCAGATCAGGTTTCCTCACGATTTTTTCCTCCACTGTTGTTAGTAATATCCAAGATAAACTCAGAAAAGTACATAAATGAGTTGAAAAAGTCACATTGTTACTTGCCCGGATTTGCTTACAATACATATTTGTGACCAATTCGCGGGTTTCCTTTGCCATATAAAATAAGAATCACGCTAATCATCCCAAAAATATCGAAGACAAGTTTTTCGTAGAGCTCGTAGACCGTAGACGGAATTGTCGTAGCGATCGTAGCAAGCGCTACAACACAAACAGATAAGTCCGTAGTATTTATTTTCACGATGTGGTTACATTGCATGACATTGAATCAATTGCCATGGGTATCTATATCTATACAATATCACTACATATTATAAAACAAAGTCCCCCGCCGCGTCTGTCTGTCTGTCTGTGTACAGATTTTAATGTGGTTTTCATCCATAGATAGATTCAAGAAGAAGGTTTTTATAAGTAGTGTTCCAACATCCACGCGGGCGAAGCCGTAGGCAAAAGAATGTGTGTGTGACCCCGCGTTGATTATGTGTATACCTACTTATCATTAAAATAACAGATAATAAAGAAATCTCGATAGTCTGTCAAGTTGTTAAGCCGTGCGAAGCAAGGGTGGGTCAGCGACCCATAGGTCAATGGTTGTAGTTCTTCTCCGGACGAGCTCTTTATCAAAGAATCAAATCTATATCTCAAGAAATCAAATTCACATCCAAGTAGTGGTTAAACCAAGTGGGAGTTTTTGATAAAGGGTTCCTCCGGGGAAGAACTACAACCAATTCCTACCTACTACATCTGCTGCTAAGTGGCATCGTTGTTTATGTTGGAAAAGATATCTACAGTTTATTCGTCATACAAGAGATGCTTGTACCTATTCTGTTTCATATACGTACGTGGCTTCTTTATTATTTACTAAACATACATACATAAACTCACGCCTTCCCATGGGGGTAGGCAGAAACTACAGAACGCTACCTCCTACGACTCTTACATACTCTATCCGCCTCGTTTACGTTCATACATCTGGTCATACACGCACGCCGGCTGCGAGTACTACGCACCTGACCTTTCTGAAGTAAACTTCTTCACCAATGAGTTCACTATAATCGCCATCCGCAAGCCCGCGCCTACGGTGGCCGGGAATCGGCTATCAATTCCCGACGTCCAGGGCGTCCCCTGCGGCGACTAGGGGCGTGAGGGCGCAATTATGTCGCCTTGGGCGTCCTCTCCCGGCGTATCCACTCACATCTGCCTTGTAAATACCTTTTGTTAGTCGCCTTTCATTCATCCTCTCAACATGACCATACCATCTAAGCGTCATGTAATCATGTTCTTTTAAACCACACCGTTGCCTTATCACATAATTCCATTACAAATGATTATTGTTATTATTTATTTTTAATAAATTCCTATATAAAACTGATACTACATACAAGAGCATTAAAACATCCCGTTTATCTATTAAGCCCGTATTCTTAATGTCAATGATCACGCGCCGCGCGGGTGTTACCAAGATAAACATGACCTCTTGAATGTATATAACGGCTCACTTGTGTAGTATGTAGATAGGTATTAGTTACAAGAACGACGGTAATTGAGAAAAATGCTCGGCTTAAGAGATGAATAAAGCATTATGCATCCGCTATTCAACCGTATATAGTAATGCAATTCCTGCTCCATTATTTTGTTTTGATAATTCCAGAGTTTGTGATAAAAGGCCGTTTCTGGCTGAGCACTCTGCTCCACCCAAGTTACCATTACTTTGGATTGCTCAAAGCATAAGCTTTTCCCAAGATTCTCGAATTAGCTGTCGAATTACAAACATACACACACACACACACACACACACACACACACACACACACACACACCACTCAAGAGCATGCATGCTCTTTAAATAATTGATGGTACCCAAGACTCACGGTTTCGGGTCACTGAAAAATTGCCGTCGTTTTACGATATTTTAATTTTATTGTATAAATTGAAATCGGGTGAAGACACTGACTCCTGTAACACAAGTACCATCTAGCTCAGGAGTTAGGGCTTCAGTTGATAATGTTACACCTTTTTATGTAATTAAAAATTTTTTTTTTACTCTTTAGGCTATCGTCACTGAGGCTAAGTGATATTATAATAAATACCTGGTCGACTGAGCTCTGCGCGGCTGAAAGTAGAGAATTTTTTATTTTTTGCAGAAATGAGACTTAGCTAAATCGATTTTCGCCCTAGTAAACCGCTATATTGCAACTTTCATCGATATCGTTAGAGCCGTTTTCATGAACGTGATTACAAATATAAGATATACATATACATATGTGTGAGGAGGAGCTCGTGGCTAAGTAATAACAGCCGCACGGGTCGATCCATCAGGTTAAGCTACGCTTGCCGCGGTTGGTCTGTGGATGGCTGACTATCTTTTCATACCGAGACTACTCCTTGCCTCGGAAAGCACGTTAAGCCGTTGGTCCCGGCTGTCATTTGTGGATCTATGACAGTCGTTACGGGTCGTCAGAAGCCCGAAAGTCTGACAACCAGTCTTACCAAGGGGTATCGTGTTACCCAGTAAGTGTGTTGTGGAGGTCAGATAGGCAGTCGCTCCATGTAAAATACTGGTATTCAGCTGCATCCGGTAAGACTGGAAGCCGACCCCAACATAGTTGGGGTGTATATTGCTCATTTAATAGTATAGGATATCAATTGCTATAATAAGCGGTTTGCTAGCAGCCCAACTTAGATGAAAACACCTATTGGGGAAACATTCAACATGTGCCTTCCAAATAGAATTAATGTTCAAAAGTGAAAAATTGTGATACTTTACGGCTCGATACTTCGAAGATAGATATATTAGGCTACCTATATATTCAATTTAATTCGTCTACGCACAGATAAATGAAACCCACTGAATCTATCATGTAATTTGAAAACTGCTGGAGGTGAGTATTACGTATTTGAATAAGCACGGGAACATTTATCAATACGATACAAAGTTTACAATTGCGTGTTATGAACTGTTTGTTTATTTGTTTAATTAAAGCGTTTTCGAGCCAATTATGCTAATTAAAGAGACAACTGTTATTTATTATAATAATTAA
This sequence comes from Dicycla oo, assembly GCA_948252095.1. Lineage (NCBI taxonomy): Eukaryota > Metazoa > Arthropoda > Insecta > Lepidoptera > Noctuidae > Dicycla > Dicycla oo. The sequence continues at coordinate 17,742,181 of OX411736.1, read as the reverse complement.
CACGATTGTTGCATGCATACTGGACCATACCTATACCTACACTTAAACCAAGTTAAAATAATGCACCTGGAATCTCCTGATGAAAATAGTAAATAGCCAAATATTTTTAAACTGGTAAAAACAAGTGACTTGTAAATTATTAAAACATGGGTTTTAAAAAAACCTCAGCTCGGTTTCGGGTCAGTTATTTTTTTTTAATTGCTTCATAATTATATACTTACCTTTTAGGGTTCTGTACCTCAAAAGGAAAAAAAAGGAAACCCTTATAGGATCACTCGTGTGTCCGTCTGTCACAGCCAATTTATTCCGAATCTAATGGACCGATTAATATATATATATATATATATATATATATATATATATATATATATATATATATATATATATATATATATATATATATATAGTATATAGTAGTATACATATATATATATATATATATATATATATATAACAAATACAGAAAATAGTTCAATACCTATACATTACAGAAAAACTTATAAGAAGTCTATGATCTTACAACAACATGGTAAATCTCTCAATATCGTGCATACACACTTACATTTGCGGTTGGAATGTATGGGAGAATATGTTTTTCAACTACAATGTTAAGTTTGTTCTTAGGATTCATCCCAACTACTGAACCTTTCTTTGTGCGTAGTCCCACACGCACTTGGCCGGTTTTTTTTTTGTAAGATTTGATTAGACTATTAATACATTGCTAATAGATACCAATTACTATTGTTTACCTCGTACAGAAAAAAGCTTGTTGATAAACAATTACTTTTAAGTAAATATGTACATTAATTATCTTAATCAATTATAGGTATATAATCTATAATTAATTAAGATAATTAATAAAAATAATCGAGAACAATATTTACTAAGAATTTATATCTTTTACCGGAAAGAAGAACAAGTTGAAAGATCATTGGTTTATTGGGTTTCTGGTAATCGTGATACTCGTACCTACACAAGCAGGTAAGAAAGAAAGAAGAAGAAAGAAAGAAAATACGTTTATTTGCGATAAACATGGCGCAAAGACATAAAATAACAAAATAAAACAATTAAAAACAAGTTTGGGGAAAATATGCGCCACATTCACGCAAAACGGCCGTCGCTCAGCATAATGCCGCGACCCCATACGAGACAGAGCCTCACCGCTGGTACAGTATTTAATACAACTTTGACCAATTTAGCCACCAGTGGCGCAGCTGATATAATCATTAGAGGGAAGCCGAAGAAAAAGTTGTTTAGTTCTCAAAAACTTTGACCAGTATTGATTAAATGTCTGTAATGTGTTGTGATACACAGTTACCATATTCAATCTATCAATCTACCTAGCCTTTTCCCAACTTTGTTGGGGTCGGCTTCCAGTCCAACCGGATGTAGCAGAATACCAGTATTTTACGTGGAGCGATTGCCTATCTGACCTCCACAACCCAGTTATTGGGTAATACGATACCCCTTGCTAAGACTGATTGTCAGACCTTCGGGCTTCTGATGACCCGTAACGACTGTCAAAGATCCACGAACGACAGCCGGGACCAACGGCTTAACGTGCTTTCCGAGGCACGGAGGAGTCTCGGTATGTAAAGATGGTCACCCATCTACGGACCAACCCCGGCAAGCGTAGCTTAACCTGATGGATCGACCCGTGCAGCTGTTATTACTTAGCCACAAGCTCCTCCTCCTCACACAGTTACCATATTATTTAGCAATATTAGACACTAAGAAGAGTGGTTTTTCCGAAGGGAAGCCGATAGGCATCGAGTTGTATGAAGGCTGCGCCCCTGTTAGCCACCCCATAATATCACAGCATTATGCTGAGCGATGGCCGTTTTGCGTGGATGTGACGCATATTTTCCCCCAACTTGTGCTTTTTTGTGTTTATGTTTATTTTCTGTCTTTCTTCTTTCTTTTCTTTCTAATCGCCGTAGCCACCACATATATAATAAAGTAGTTCGAAATATCTATAATATATTTGGATTGAAACCAGTTCATCTGAATTGTTTTTTTAGGAAACAAAGTTCTAGGTGCTCCCAGTTTATGCCTAATGAGACTAAGTTAATAAGCTAGCTTGTCGATAATTATCATCATCTTCCTGACCTTGTCCGAACGTGTTGCGCCGACCCCACGTTTCCGATCAAACATATATAATTAGTAATATCTAGATATGTAACGCTTGTTTGAAAGAGGAATTCCTATCCAATATATAATGGGTTACATGATTATACATCTCGTAATTACTATGACTTTACATGAATCATGGATGCTACATGCAAACAACGCATGCACCTGATATTATTATTATTATTATAATAACGGATACTTACGTAACCAGAGAGTGTGCCTATAATCACCTTAACTATGGGATTCAAGTTATAATTGAACTAAACCTGAACTAGCTCGCAACCAGAGCTGAGTCGTATATAGTCTATCGTTAATACTCTTTTGCAGTACTTATGTAATTACTAAGTTGTTAGCCGTAGGTTCTGTAGCTTTTCAAATTATAGGTGCTTCTTCCAGCCGTGACTGTGGTCGGTGGTGGAAAATGAATAGGTACATTGAAACTTGCAACATCTGTGATACTGCATCATTTGTATAATGAATGATTAATATTCACTCTTACAATCTCCGAATGTTTACATGATTTCACCAACTTCGATACTTCCACAAATCTTTTGATTATTCCAGCTGTTTTCAGTCACGTATATCTTATCAATATAAACAAATTCCAACACAAAAGCCAATGATTGAATTAATCACCAAAATGTGACCAATTATCGTAATTATACTACAGTAAGTTGATTTCAAAATGAATCAACAATATTTTTCTTATGATTACTAAAAGAGTGTCGTGGGTAAAACGATTAAATACCTACACATGTTCATTTGTTATCGGTTGGAATGCCCCAAGGGTCGCTCCTTGGTCCAATTAACATAGGTCATACAGACCGTGTATTTAATGTAGTACCTATCGTGAGTTGAGAGATAATAGGGATGATGCCTGGGTAAAAAAAAAAGAAATTCTATTTAGTCCGTCAGTCAGATAATAAAAAAATATTAGATAGGTACGTATTTTTTGCTGTATCATATTAATAAAAGTTCGGGAGTGGGGGCTCGCTACGTCACTTCTACGTATAAAATCTACGAAGACGTGACGTCATGCCACATTTTAACTCAATGTATCGCCGTAATCTTTTGATTACGTAGAAAAGGAAAAAATACGTGTCCAATATATTTTAATAATCTACATGACGGACAAAAAAAACATTTTTTAGTCATCATCCCTATTATTTACTTTAGATTTGAACGACAGGTAATTTAAGTTTTGGTTTACTTACAATTAATTTTTAATATATGGTGTAGTATTTTTGACCTCAAAGGTACACACAGATGTTATTGTTGACAAAACTGGTGTACTTTGTTCCCATTTGTGTTACAGATAAAACTAATAAAAAAGTTAAAATCCTGATACTAAGTTAGGTAGGTATCCAGAAGTTTCCTGCTGATTCGTCTTCAAATGTAAAATTGGAACTGAAATGTTTATGTTCAGTCCTACAATATTGTAATTTTGGAATTTTAATGCAGTCACAAGAAATAAGTATTAAAATAAACCAATATTATTTTAATTTTTATATTGATTACCTAATACATTGATTGAAATGAAAACATACCTAATTTGTTGTTGATATGTTTAATTTAACATTCAGATACGGACGTAATTACTCTCTAATCTACTCCACGTGTATCTAATTGATTTTCTGTTAATTATCCATCATATTTAACTTTGTATATAATTAATTAAATCTATATTATGTCTTTATGCATTTTTTTTTTTGGACTAATGGTACCTTAACTACTAGGGGAAGGGACCCGAATATCGGATACTTATTGAATATTAAGTAAAAAATATGTTAAACGTAACCGTAGTTAAATAAAAAATTGTATACGTATCTTGGTCCCATTTGACAGGCCAGTTGGCGCTGGTCGTGGGTTCGATTCCCATCCAGGACAAACATTTGTGTGCATGAACATGTCTGTTTGTCCTGAGTCTGGGTGTAATTATCTATATAAGTATGTATTTACAAAAAAAAAAGTAGTAGTAGTATCAGTTATCTGGTTTCCATAGTACAAGCTCTGCTTAGTTTGGGATCAGATGACCGTGTGAGAAAATGTCCCAGGATATTATTATTATATATTATATGAACTTTAAACGAATTACACAAGAGCGGTGTTAAATTATACACAAAATTATATACTTCAATTGAATAAGAAATTGAGGTGTTAACCAAGTAGGCTCCTAATATCGGATATCAAATAATACCTCAATATCAAATATCCGATATTAGGTACCTTACATAACACAGTAAATTAAAAAAAAATAGTTTTATTATTAAAGTCTACAAAATTAATACAAAACATGATTTATGTATTTAAGGAACTTTTAAAATCAACAAATACAAAAACATTTCAATATAATATGAATGTGATATAAATCAACCGTTTAACTCCTTAAATCGGATATCCGATATTGAGCACCACTATGTATCCGATATTGGGTATTCACACATCCTACTAATATTATAAATGAGAAAGTTTGGATGTTTGTTACTCAATCACGTAAAAACGGCTGAACGGATCTGGATGAAATTTGGCACATAAATAGTTTATATAGGATAATAAAATTCGTTATGGAACGTTCCCGTGGGATAATTACCGACCTCCACTCGGGCGAAGCCGCAGGCGAAAGCTATTGGTAAATAAAACAAATTTTTACACCTCACAACCTCGGAATTTTTCTGTTTATCATTCGAAACCTGAGTGCAAAAGTGCATTTTATGCGCCAGCATGGAAAGATTTTTTTTTAATTCGAACATTTCTATTCTATAAATTTCTATACCGCCGGTGCACTGAAAATGTATGAATACTTATTTCATATCAGTGCGCCAACCTCATTTTTAGAATAATCGCACTGGTCAACACGACGACAAAGTTGTGTGTTTCGCTCGGCAGCAGTTATTACCCTCGCTATGCTCCCATTTTGACAGAGAGGTCAATGAAAGCACTGCAGTGTTTCCATCTTGTTTCATATCCTAATAGTAACTGGGCTGCTCGATAGATGACGTTACTTTGTATAGGAGATATTGAGATATCTGAAATTAGGCAACCATCCGATATTCGGGTCCCTTCCCCTACCTATGTATTGTAGCATGAATTTCTCATATTAGGGTCTTTTCTTTTCCGGTTTTACCTACTCTATAAGTATCTTAATATGCTCATTTATATGTATTAACTTTCCATGGTCTTCATCACACAATAGTAACAAAATAATGGGTTCTGTGTTCCTCTATCGTGACGATATATAATACTTCAGGGTTCAGCCTAGTATGTACTCTACAATATTAGTCTAAATTGGCCCTCTCCTCTTTCCAGGTGAATGTCTAACGTCAGGCAGATATCCGTTTAAATGCCTGCAGTTTGAGCTACCACCAGATGTGGAGCCTGAAGAAGTTAATGTGGTCGAGTTATGGTTCTATAAGGTATGTACTACCAACAATGTTTATCTCTAAAACGACTCTACTGTTCTTGACTATATTGTTCTTAGGCCCTATACTGTTTTGCAGTTGCACTTTGCACACACGTATACACGAAATAAGTCCAATAAGTAACTAAAAAAGTTTGTATGAAAGTATCTGCCAGATAAATTAATTACCTACCCAGTGCAGTGCTGTTACATAACCCTGAGGCTGAAATTTCCAAACTTGACTACAAAGCTGAGTTCAAGTTACTCAGAAATCTCTACAAAGATTCTGTAAATTTCAATAGAAAACGAAATTTTATTGGTCTGTCGAAAAAGGTAAAGAATGCTAAACAGACATCTGCGAATATTGCTTTGAATCTGCATCTAGTTTAAAACCACGTTAAAAATGATGTCTAACAAATCAACTCCCTTTTCCAGGAACGCGACCCACTAGACGAATACAACCAAACATTCGTGATATCAGAAGCGGCTCACTGGGACAGCCAGCAACAATTCAAGAAGACGAAACCTATTGCTATCAAAGAAACTGACATAGGCGAGGGCTGGGTGCGGGTTGAGCTCGCTTGGGCTGTTCGAGTGTGGCTGGAGGGAAGGGAGAGACTGCATACGTTGCATGTAGCGTGTAGGACTTGTCAGGTAAGGATCTCAACTTGTTTCTTGATTATGGAGAAAGTTGACAACTTCTAAACCGATAAATAGATGTCTATCAAAATCTGGGAGTTTACGTAGCTACGTAATAGGATTTCTACTGTAAAACTATGATGAAAGTACTCCTTAACTCACAAGAATAGTGTCTAAAATAAGTGAAACTCGTTGGTACTTGACTGCTTTTAAATGTTTTAGTAACAGCCCAGTATTTTTAATCCGGTCGTAAATATGGGACCAACCTCTCTCTTTCTCAAGTTTAACGTGTCAACATGATTGCGTGTTTGGTTCTTTAGGCAGAGTGTCAAATACAAACAACACTAACCTCAAATCTTCTTCCCCTCAGTTACGCCGCGCGCCTCTCTCCTTCCACGAAAAACACCGCCCTTTCCTGGTCCTTTACACCAAGTACGCTGGCAAGCACCGCAGGGGTAGAGCCCTAGAATGCGGAGCCACCACCAGCGAGTGCTGCAGGGAGCCCCTGTACGTCAGCTTCAAAGAACTTGGCTGGGATGACTGGATCATCAGGCCTGCGGGCTATCATGCCTACTTCTGCAAGGGTTCTTGCGCGCCCATATCTGCGTTGACGAATACTGATAGTTATCATCATAATTTTATTAGGGTGAGTTTTACTTTTTTTTATTGGGATTGATTCCTCCTTTGGGATTAATTTACTGTGTTATGTAAGGTACCTAATATCGGATATTTGATATTGAGGTATTATTTGATATCCGATATTAGGAGCCTACTTGGTTAACACCTGAATTTCTTATTCATTAAAGTATATAATTTTATAAATCCAGATTCAAAACCCAATAACACATTAGACGACCCGAGAATCGAACCTTGGACCTCAGGCTCAGCATTAGCGAAAACACAAAAGTATACAAAAAAATGTTATTTGACTATTAGATAATCTCGATAGTTCGTAATCACTTGGCAAAGTAAAATAAAAAAAAAAAATCTAGTAGGTACGTATTTTTTGAATGGAAGGAAGGAATGAAACGGTTTTGGTCCTCCGTAACAATAAATTCAGGTGCTCTTTATCTAGGTAATATATGTGTGTATAAGTATGTGTTTTGTAAGTGTGATGGAAGGATGACGTGATTAAAAAGAGCCAAATTCGTTTGTAACAAAGATTAACTGCGATCGGAACGTAGCAACATACAAAAATGCTTTTTTATGCTCTTCATAATAAGTTTTTATTTGATCGAATGTCTCAAAATAATTGCCAGTAAGTCTACTCTCTACTTACGGACGAATCCATTAACTTATCTATCATCAATAGCGATCTGTCTTTTACTGAAAATAGGTTATTAGGTTCGGCCGTTAGAGAATATATAAAACACGGTTTTATTCTCTGACAAAATAAAACCAAAATGCACACAACATATGCGCATTTCAGTGTGTACGTATACTTATTTTTTGCCTTTTATTGATCAAATTTTTTGCCTTATTCTTTGCAGAAATACTTCTACACGGTATCAGAAAGGAAGGCAGAGTTCAAGCCTTGCTGCGCTCCGACTACGTTCAGCTCTCTACAGCTACTGTACATGGACTCTACGAATACGGTGACGCAGAAGACTCTACCTAATATGGTGGTAGAGTCTTGTGGGTGTATGTGAGAGTTGATACACTAGCAAGACAAGCCAGCTTGTGAAAGGACTAAAATGTGGTATGAAACATGGTGGGACTTAATACGGATAGTGGTGTATGAAATCATCTTGTTTGAAGTTACAAGTGAAATGTATCCAGGTAAAACCATTATGGTTTTTTTTGTTTTTGGTTGAAGATTTGACTAAGGCAAGCACTGTTTTCTTCGGGGATTAAAGCAAAAACTTGTCTACCGGCGCATCCTAGGTCAAGAGAATTTCAGTCACATAAAAACTTCGAACGAAAGTAGTGTAGTTTGTACAGAGGCAGTTATTTTTTTTTCTCATTAATCGTTGGATGCGCTAGGAGTTATACTTGGTCCAGTTTTTCTCAGTTGTGCTGTTAGAAAGACAAGAGTTATGATTTTTATATGACAGTAATTATTTGTGTATGCCTGAGAGTGTGTGTGAGAGAGAGTAGAATAAGATGAGCATTTTTGTGTATTGTGTTTCTTTATAAGCAAAATGTGATATCGTATAAATGTTAGTAATTGAAGGAAATTGTGACAAAAGGAGGACAAATAGTATTTTTTTTAAATTGAGTTTGAGACTATAGTCTAGGTTAGAGGTGACAGAGACAAAGTCTACGATGGAGTGAAAAATGTTATATTAAAATAATATGAGCGCAGATGGATTTAGACGACTCAAATCAAAAATACGTACCTACTAGATTTTTTTTTTTTTTATTTTACTTTGCCAAGTGATTACGAACTATCGAGATTATCTAATAGTCAAATAACATTTTTTTGTATACTTTTGTGTTTTCGCTAATGCTGAGCCTGAGGTCCAAGGTTCGATTCTCGGGTCGTCTAATGTGTTATTGGGTTTTGAATCTGGATTTGCTCCCGGTTGATGGCATACGGCTCAGCCTTATTACATGAGACTTAAACATAACTGGCAAAATGTGGGTGTAGATACTACGGGTGCACTTCTGCTTAACCCTTCAAGGAACACAGGCGTGATGTTACATGTTTTGTGTTTTCTAACACTATGTCTGACATATCAATTCATTTCAATTAACTTTTCACGAGTCTTATAGTTTATTATAAATTAAATGGTTCTGCTTTTCTAACAATGCGTCCTTCAGTTACGATTTTAGTAATTAACTTTGTGATTGTAAGATTAATTTAATATAAACCAGTGCATTTATTTTATTTAGAATTTTAATGTGACGTGATATGTCGTCTTCTGTATTTGAATTTTAATATACTTACTTGCCATATCTGCGATAACTTGTGAACAGTCAGTCGAAACTGTGTGCAAAAGACTTGACACACTTTTCACACAATATAACTTTGAGATTATATTGTGTGAAAAATGTGTCAAGTCTTTTACTTTGGGATTAATGTTCATTTTGCTTAACTAATTTTATTAATAAGTATAAAATGTACGATATCTGACGTTGCACTGCCTGATTTTCAACACCCGTGGTCGCTAGTAGACTTACGATGACACCCTTTTTATTTAAATTTCAGAGTCTGTAAAAAAATGTGTATTTTGCTTTTCATTAAAAATATATTGAACTTCGTATTATTATAAAATGAGATGATTTACGTTAATTATAATGTAAATGTTAAGTATGATAAATTATCAAACTTTTATTATAATTAGTTAGATAAGTTAAGGATATATTTCTGTAAAATATTGTTCCTATAATTTAAGTTAGTAAATTCACTGTTAGGCCAAAAATACTAATTTTTAAAGAAAATATTTTTTTATTATCTATGTAATTCAACTTACAAATAGTTTAATAATAGGTAAGGCAGCTAGGAAAATTATTGTTGTTTTTTTTTTACTTTGCAATTAATTATTAGTATTTTTGGTCTAAACTGTCACCAAAATAATATCATTTAACTTATGAAGTGTTTCCAAATACTTTAACCATTAATTTGAACTAAAGGCACTGTCTTTATCATTGTTTTTTTATAAAAATGTACTTAAATATTGTCGTGTCCCAGTTATTCATTGATTTTGTCACAACGGTGTCTAAGTATTATAGTTTAAGGCCAATTTACAGAATAAATATTGAAATATTACAAAATAAATAAGCTCTCTTTTTTATCTGTCGTTTGATTATACTAATCTCAAAATATTGCTATCCTTTTCTTACACATAAAATCCGAGATATGGGGAAAGTCAGAGCTGTCAAACTAGCCTGAATATCTTACAGAGTATGAGCAATAGGAAAGTCATTAAATAATAATAATGCGAGCATAACACAGTATATCCAGTAATTAGTTACGAGTAAACGAGAAAGAAATATAATTAATCTCTTACGCATATGCAAACTTTTTTTCTGGCCCCAGTTGTTAACCAATAACTGAGACCCAACAAAACTGCTATCAAGTTACGATTTCTTTGGCAAATATTACCCGACTTAAATAATAACAGAGCTCGTCTAAGCTGAAATGAGGCGCCCTACTACCGCATTTATCATAGTGTACGTCAGCCGTCTCGAACCTAATGATTTTTCGGTAGGTTCGAGACCAAAAAATATCCCGTAGGTATCGGTAGAACTGGGTAGAACGATACGGGATATTTTTTTTATCTGCCGATTTTGGGTACGAATCTACCGGTATTTGTGGGCAACTCTTTGGCCTATTGAAGTTCGAGACTACTGGTGTACACGATACTAATTTACAGTGCTCTCCAAAAGTTAATTGACATTTTTCCACTTCAGCTGCAAGGCCACATTATGATACCACAAAATAAAAGTGGTTATAAAACAAATCAGGTAATCCCTTATCATAGGTAGGTAAAGGTACTCACGTTGTTGAATTAGGGCTGATTTCTCAATAGTCGGATAACTTTTATCCGAAGAATAAATATGATAGTTTCTATACAAAAGCTGTCATTATTTAATACTTCAAGTACAAAATGGCGGACTTAATGCCATAGGCATTTTCTACCAGTCAACCTTTGGGTGATGCAGAGACAAGCAGTGTGACGAATAAATATTTATTTAAATATAAAGATACACAATATAATATATACCTAATTATATATAAATATATTCACAAATAAATATATACGTATATACTAAAACAAATAATACAATAATGGGAAAATATTAACGTTGTGATGGTACTGCCAGCTTCTTACGAATGTGTTCGTAAACTTTTACTTAAAGGATAATCGGTTGGTTGCCATCCTAATTTCCTGAGGGAGCGCATTCCACAGAGAGATAGACAGAACGAAGAAAGAAGAGTGAGTGAGACATTGAAGAAGACGATTAGGAGATGAACGTAGATTTTATTGTGGTTGGCGCAAATGTACTGAAAGTGGGGGGCTAGATAACTAAGGGAAGAGGGAGAGTAAAGAAATGAAAACAGGGTGGTCAGCGCCCTTGCGCAAAGACATGATCACATTTACGCAGATTGAACTCGAATCGAATGCAGTTATTGAGAAGACGGTCAAGTTTGTCGTGGAGATCTGCATTCAGGTCATATTAGCACACATCACCATAATCGATGAAAGAGAAAAGGACTGCACAAGCGTTGTCTTGGTACTTGAAGGCAATACATTTTTCAGTCGGTACAAAGCTCGCAGCCTTCCAGTTACCTTCTGACTTACCCTAGCGACTTAAGTACGCCAGTTCAGGGTACAATCGATATGCAGTCCTTGACGTTAGTGCTAAATGAAACGATCGTACTATTGAAGAGAACCGGCGGCAATGTTGAACTGTCTCTATGTAAGTCCCTTGATCGTACCTTAAGGCGCCCCCGAAGCATGCGTAGTTCATACAAACGAAATACCAAAATAATTTGTAAATCAAACATATTCTTAAGGCAGTGTGTAATTATTCCGATTGGATTACATAATATATAGGTTTCCAAACATATATTTTGAAAGGACTTTAAAAGGAATTTAAAATTTCTATCGAAAACTTATTTTCTCTATTGATGAGGATATCTGCCATTGTTTGGAAGACACAAATATTTTTATGAATATTGTTTTCTACAAACCCGTGATAAGCATTAATTAAAGCAGCAGCTGTTTAAGAAAAAGCTAAACATATAATATAAAGTTTATGTATATACATTTCTCAGAATCTGAAAATGTCTTTTGAATCTTCCGTTCACCACCTCAACAACCCATCGGCAAAATAAAGCCCACTTTTCACTACGGGATATAATATATATTATATCCCGCGATTGGCCTTCACACTGTGAGATATATATCTTTATCCAGTTTGCGTTCGTCATTGGATCACGCCGCACGCGTCGTTCAAAAATAAAATCGATCTTCAAACAAAATGGATAAGTATTGTTTTGCTAGTTAGCCTCGACAGTATAAACAAATACAATAGGTTTGCGAATGAGCATACGGACAAGGTCACTCAGGACAGCGCGCGGCGCGGAAAGGTGTGCGGGGGGACAGTAGGGGGGATAATATGAAAGTATCGCTCGGTCGGTCGAAAAATATTTATAGTTTGAGATGTAATATATATTACATCTCAATGGAAACGGTTCCATTTAAAAGCGAGCGAGTACGGTGAGCGATATTAATTTATATTTCGAGATGTAATATAAGTTACATTATATCCCACAGTGGAAAGTGGGCTTAATACTGCCGATACGGGATTTGTTTGCCTGGTCTGTAGTTAATTGAGTTTCATTTGCATGTTTGCTTTCTGGCATATGCACTGTGTAACCATGTTATTGCAGGGATATAACAGCGTGCGTGTATGACCAGATGTATGAACGTAAACGAGGCAAAAGAAGTATGTGAGGATCATAGCAGGTGGCGTTCTGTAGTTTCTGCCTACCCCCAAAGGAAGAAACCGTGAGTTTATGTATGTATGTATTTAAATGTAGCTGTCTATGCAATAGTTTGCACAGTGACGTAGTTTCCCAAAGAAAAAAAAAGAAAAAAAACTTGATAAAGGAAAGAATTTCAAATCTGACGATGATATAAAAGACGACTGTACGCAAAAATCCAAATAAAACAAAATATTTAGTTAACGACGAAACACGTTTAATAGTTACAATAGCAACAGATCACAATAGAAATGCATCTTTATACTATAGCCCATCGAACAGGCATAAACTATAAGCCATCGAACAGATATGGTCGATAGCTGGTAGTCTATCGAACGGGCTTGGTCTATAAATTATTTCTTAAATCTAACATTCATGCAAGCTTCACTTTTTAAAATACTTTTTATAATATACTTACTTTGTTCGGGTGGAGCATTTTGGTTGATTTTGGGAAATTGACTATCAAATAGGAGAATAACTTTAGTAAAATGTGAGCTTTAAATGTCTGTACCTCTCGATCGATACTAGAACATATTTTTTATCACCAAATTCCTTCACCCGAACAAAAATAAAACATGAATTAAATAAAGAGGGTGACCAGACAACACTCTCGATTTCTTGTATATCATTAAATAATTATAAAAATCACAGAATTTGAGGATACAAGCATGTCCAAAAGTTATGGAGTCTACAACTAGTTTTGCAACTGCTAGCGATTGCTTTTGTGCGATAGTACACTGAGAATTGTGCTGTCTTTTGTGAGATAAGTTAGAAAAAAGCATTGATTAGTAATAAATTGTCCATTTCATTTCATATTATTTATGTTTTTAAGGACCAATAGGGAATATTCACGTAATTCCAAACTTATTCATTATTTAAATATACATTATTTAGGAGTCAAGAAATAAATTCCTAATTTTTTAGGCACATTTTTAATGCATTAATAATTTTATAATTCATTATTTTATGTTGCATTTTTTGGTGGAACGGAACGGAAACTCAAAACGCGTCGACTTCGACAATGCCGGAAGTGACGCCAAATACCATGTGAATAAAAATCTTTTATTTGCTAAGTGCGATTTCTGCTTGAATAAAGTACACTAAATAATTTGATTTAAATTTGATTTGGGGCTTAAAAACGTTAAAAAACAGATGTAAAGCAATAACATGGTGAATCATGACCGCGACAGAAAAGGACGTTTGAACTGTAGTAGAAAATTGTTGGGAGTTTCATAATATTTTGAGCAACAAATAGTAGTTGAATTTAACTTTTAATACTTTTCTTGGGTTTATATTACTTTATTTTATTGATTTAATGAAAAAAAAAAATCATATTCCCTAGTTGGATAACTACAAGTTTAAGCAACTTTGCTATTCTCATCAGATTCGTTAGATCGTATCAAATTGGCAAATTGACCTCAAGTTACGATATGATGGTATTACAAGCTAAAATAATGTCTAAGAATAATAAATACGTAAATTGTTATAGATAAGGGCATTAAATGAAATTATGTAAATTATCAAATATAAATTAAATAATCGTCAACGTCTTTGTAAAGCAATCGGCAACAGTTGCAAGTTCTAATGTAATGTCTTTGCAAAAAGTATATTTAATTTTTTATATTTTTTTCTCTTTAATTTCATAGGACGGATGTACAAGATATGTTTGTTACAGCCATTTTTCATTATTTTTATATCAAAATTACGAGAAACATTTTTATTTGGGAAACTTAAAAAAAATAGGCATTCACTGTATTATGTAATATAATTTAGAAACGTTTTATATTAAAAATAATTATGTAACTTTGTATATTAATATAAAGATATAATTAAATTGCTTAATCCATTCGTATCGCATGTAGAACATCAACATCAGAAACTGATTCGATTAGTCATGATGACATAATTTTAACTGAAAAATAGTAACATAATTTTTACAATCATTATTTATTACAACTATTATGTAAACTCGATATAATATCAGTGAATGCCCTTATCATAATTTTTACTGTATCATTTAGCCAATCGGTTTATGGCACGTTTTGCTATTTCAATTTATAAATGGCACTAATAGACTGGGTTTATATTGATGATTATAAACTATATTATTATCGTTCATATCTAAAATAGCTTCCAGTTCTGAATTGACGTTACTTTAAACAATAATTCCCAGCAGGAATGCAACGATTTTATGATCTAGAGTGATAAATATTGTAGACCTCCCCCTGCTTTTTTGCCCACATATGTTTTCATTTTTGATGGGTCTCAGATCAGGTGTAAAACCTTTAGGATACCTTGGTAGCCCGTTAGACCCTAGGGATTAAGTTTTTTGTAATGACTTTTAGTGTTCTTATAATTATACAGAATGATATCTAAACTATTTTCATCAAATACAAACCCAGTTATCAAAATGTTTTGCTGGACACAATTGTATAAGACTCACTAGCGGATAAAGATATTATTACATTACAATAATTAATAAGTATAACTTAATAGCTAAGAAACAACACTTTTGGAATGAATGGACGATCACAAGCCTTGGGATAATTAATTTGGTCGAATGTGCAGGCGTTGCGTTGTAAATATAATAAGGCGTTCAAACGGTGAACAGTTGTCAAAAATAATACCGAAAATAATTGCACTGGCAAATATTGTTGCGTTATAAATATTAAAGAGGAAAAAAACATTTTTTTTTCTCCACTTTTTCATGTTTCCCGATATTCAGGAAAGTCAAGATGTGTAAAAGATAGTTTATTTTTTTCATACACAGTATTTCCAAAATAATAGAGAAGATATAATTAAAAGTGCAACGGCCTGTACATAAAAGTATCGAAAATCTAAGGCAGTAAGTTCAAGCAATGTGTACTTTGCTCTGTTTGAACGCGTGCCGAGCAATTTTAAGAAATATAACGTTTATTATTCCCATTAAAAAAAAACATTCAAATAAATTGCACACTATAATAAAAATTGCTCGGATGCACGCACAGTCGGTACACGCAAGAAAAAAATATCAAATCTCTGTCATAATCATACAATACTAATCTCATTTTGGAAGCACCATATACATCAAAAATATCTATCAAAATACACCTACTTAGTTACAATAACAAAAAAAAAAAGTTACGTAATTGTGACGATTTCTGATACTTTACGTAATAATGTAAAATAATCGTTTCGATATGTCTTCGTATGACAAGTCTTAAATTATGCATAGTGAGAAATTTTCTCTATTAATTTACTCTTTTAAATTATATTTTCCCAGTAATGGGAAGAACTTGAACTGGGAAAAATCCCATCGAAATTTTCTAATCTTTGGACTAGCAATTTTTTTTTAATCGCATCTATTTTGACTTTCAGTCCATCATAGATGTTTCTAAGCCATAGAATATTAATTGTGTTACAAACATCACGATATTAAGGAACTTGATACACGAACTGACCTAAGAGTAAAGTTTTTAATTTGCCCGGGCGTACATATGACGCATCGAGCTTTAAAAATAGTACTTAGTTAAAGTTCGCGTCACGTAAGTTTGCCGCTCTGAAACCAGGCTTTCCGATGCTGTTGTTTTAGTATAGATATTGACTACTGCGCAGTCATTTGCGCGAACTTCATAGCGGCAAACTTACATGACACGAACTATACTACTGCTACTACTACGTTACACATATCTAAGGCGCGGTACAGCGGTAGCGGTCAAACTATAGTTACTGTCACTGGGAGTATCAGAGACAACACAAGTTACAAAACCGAAGTCTTTTTAACACTAGAAATGGCATATTTACGGCCGCTTTTTGAAATATTCCATGGCTTTGAAATTGAACATCAACACTTCAAACATTTGGCTATACTAAAACTACAATACTTACCAAGAAAGTTGTTTATGAACTTTTGAATGGGAAATTTCCCATTTCAAGTCATTTCGTTTCAGAAATATTTCCCAATCGTAGATCACGGGGTCGGTATTGACCGTTTAGCCTTACTGGTGGCTTTTAATAGTATTTGCTGTCTTTATGTAGTACTGGAAACTTCAAGAAACTTCTAGTCAATGTTTCATTCAACCGAGGTTTTTTTTTACCTTGCTTAAACTTCTTTACTTCGAACGCATAGTGACTATTTAATGAGAAAAGTTTTTGTAAATACACAGAACTTAACTACTTATTCATAAAACATATTTACAAGGTAGATGTGAGTGGGATAGCCGGAAGAGTACGCCCTAGAAGGACATATAGCGACCTTATTGCTGAAGCAAAAGGAGTATATAAGGATCGAACCAGGTGTCGATCTGTAGTTCCTGCCTACCCCCATGGGAAGAAGGCGTAAGTTTATGTATGTATGTGTACAACATCTCTCTTGTCTCTTTATATGTGACTAGCTTTTGATGTCTGAAATTTCATCCAAATCCGTTCAGCCGTTTTAGCTAGAAAGCGTAACAAACAAACAAACTAACTCACTTTCGCTTTTATAATAGTAGTAAGGATGGAACGAGACACCAATCTAAATACTATTCAATAACATTTATGAATAAGGAGATAAGCCTAACTGCTCTGCCTGAATCTTAATAATAATTTTACGCGATCGACAAAATGAATCGTTCAAGGTTTTTTTTTTTGTAAAGACTTTTTTAAGCAGCCTATCGTTGAAATCGAGTAAAATCTGTTGGCACTTCAATACAACTGTCGCATAAATTATCAATCAACACAGTCAATTCACTTCTGACACCAGCAAACCAACAACAACCTTATTTTAACGGGAATAAAGTTCACTGTGATTTTAACAGCGATGCTAAATCAGTGGTGTATAAAATTACTATGAAAGGACCAAGTTCAAATAAGTTTGACATTTTACGTTGAGAATTCGGCCGTTGATACAAGGTTATTTTAAATTGGCTAGCTAGACTCCGCCGGCGCTATGGGGTATCGATAGTGAAATATGATAAAACAAAAAAATAATTTGATGATTTGTTTTTGTGGGGTCATCGACCGCAGTTATTGTGATCAGTTTAGAACATCTGTTTTTGTTTTTTGTGTAAACTTCACAGAATTGATTAGTATCGATATCTCAACACGATAAAACAGTTTTTCTCAACTCATAGTTCAAGTAACAACACTAACAGCGGTCATTGACCTCCAAAACAAAAAAAAAAAAACATCAAATATTTATTTTATCTTGTTTAGATATCCACACCCATCGCGGCTAATAATCCTGTGCATCTATTACAACCTTTCGTACTTCCTTCAGTTACAATAAAACCTCTTTTCAAGTAGCTCCTTGATCAGTTTACTATTCAGCATATTCTTCAGTGGTCTCCAACAGCCGTGGTGAGTTTAGCAGTCTCGCTATCTGAAGGTGGCGCCGGTTGTGTAGCGGTCACCTTGATGAGGTTGGGTACTGGTGTACTTGGGGGCTCCGGTCGGTTGGCCAGGGTTAAGACTCCAGAGTTCACGTCTTCTATGGCTTTGCGGAGCTGTGGATGAGAATTAATTGTTAGTTTCTTTTGTTAATGTTATCAACAAGGGACTAAATAATTATCCACTACGCAAACACAGTTGTAAGCAAATAGTAACTGACTTCTTAAAAACTCTTTCCTATGATAACACAGAGAAATTGCTCCACTCAATTAAATAACGCTTGCAGTCAAATAATCACCATTAATAATTACCATACACATTCACCACCATTCACATACTCATTCTCCGCCATTCTCTACCATTCAACTACACATTCACAAAACTCTTTGACTGCTTTTGTTTTACTTTTAATTTTTCTTTTCTTTTCATTTATTTATTTTTTGTTTTAATTGTTCAGTAGAAATGCTAACATGCCTCCTGCCTGTTTTACTTGTATGATGCCACTAAGTGGGACCTGGTGACCTGTAATACAGGTTTTTCTAAAACCTACCTCAGGCACCAGCTCTCACAATGTGAATTTGTATAGTTCAAAATTGTTAAGTGCTACAAAGCCATTGTGAGAGAAAATAAATAAACATATTATTATTATTTTATTATTATTATTATTGACGTGAAAACTGTAGGTCTTTGCGCTCGGTGTATGGTCGTAATTTCAATATTTGTGAACGAAAAAAACAATATATAACTACGAGACTTTTAAGTAACTAGAGTAAAGGTTGAGCATTCAAAAGAAAGATCATATTTATAACAATTTTGAGGTCGGATATAATTTGCGTGTGACGTCACACCGCGAGTGCACGCTACTTTTCACTATATGTCGAAATAACTCGTATAGCGCAAAAACGTGTTTATCTAGATCAGTTGTCAAGAGATAAACAATTTGCAATCTTATCTTTTTAGTAAGAAATGGATAGTATTTCATATACAACACAAGACGCAAGACGCCATCAAATACTCTATTTTATTAAAACACTTTTTAAACATTTTTTTTTTTTGTGTAAACTTACCTCTTTGAGAGACACGACTCCTATGAGCCTTCCTATAGCAGTCACGTACGCTCTGCTTACCCCCAGCGTCGAAAACAGCGAGTGGACCTGCAGATAAATTATTTTTGATATAGGGCTTATAAGTTCTACAAAAAAGTTGAGGAATAGGGTATTGTTTTGCTATAAAACCGGACAAGTGCGTGTCGGACCACGCACAATGAAGTGTTCTGTAGTTAGGATGAACTTATCCCATTTTGACAGGCCGAATGGCGTGGTAGGTTAATACATTAGGCGCGGCAGACGCACATGCGCGTTTTCGGACGTTCACCAGGTGCTTGACGGCGCGTATGCGCGTCCATACAATTTACATAACTTTCTTCGAG
This sequence comes from Dicycla oo, assembly GCA_948252095.1. NCBI lineage: Eukaryota > Metazoa > Arthropoda > Insecta > Lepidoptera > Noctuidae > Dicycla > Dicycla oo. The sequence continues at coordinate 17,722,798 of OX411736.1, read as the reverse complement.
TGCGGCGCGCCGCACCTGTGCGTTCGTTGTGCATGTCTATTGTTTCGAAAACATCGTAAAATAAGGGTCGGTAAGGGTGTAGCATAAAGAAGCGTTTGCATAAAGAATTAAGCAGATAATGTGTTAAGATACCACAGATCGTGGGTTCGATTCCCATCCAGGACAAACATTTGTGTGCATGAACTGTTTGTCCGGAGTCTGGGTGTAATTATCCATATAAGTATGTATTTACAAAAAAAAAAAGAGAAGTATATCAGTTATCTGGTTTCCATAGTACAAGCTCTGCTTAGTTTGAGATCAGATGACCGTGTGTGAAAATGTCCCAGGATATTATTATTATTTTTTACATTTCTCGGGTCCCTGGGGTCCCGGACCTTTGGAAGGTGTACGAGGAGCCGAAGCCAACTCGCAGAGGCCTCTTAAATAATTTTAAATGATAAGGACGCACCAACCGACGATTATCCCTGTATGCACTATGCAAGTGCACCCAAGGACAACCCCCGGTTGGTGCAGAAAATAGTCCTGTACCAACCGGGGGTGTGTGTGGAAACAAAACATATTGGGCTAGGGGTCTGGGTGGCTAAAGTGGATTGGGTAACTTGAACTATGGAAGAACTATGTCCCCTGCCTGCCCAATGTTATATATTATACACGGATAAAATGGCAGGGGGTGACTTGCACACTCAATAATGGGCCCCCGGAAACGGCCGCTAGCACATAGTGACGTAGCGACAAGGGGGCAACACTTCCTGAGGTGCTTGAGGAGTGGAGAGGTATCCCACGGCTATCAGGACAATCTCGGAAGTACGGTCAAGATCCCTACCAGCACCTTACTATATTATTATTGTAGTAAAAAAGCGTGTTCTCCGCTACATTCCAACTGCGAATGTAAGTTGGTTGACTATGACTCGTTCACTTGTAAAGCCTACTTAGATGTGATAGTTTTCCTATATATATTGTGTACATATATATATAGGTAATACAACCATTTAGCTGGCATGGTCGGGGAACACTTGACTCTAACAAAAATGAGCACTTTAAAGCTAATAAATATTACGCAAACGGATCCCCGAATCGAAAGATAGTTTTCACAGACCCGCAATAATTTTGAACTGCCTACCCGATGCCCCACACAATGGCATATACAAGAAACAAAATATCATCCCCACATTACGTGCAAGGGATGGTAAATCTCTCAATATTGTGCGTACACACTTACATTTGCAGTTGAAAAACATGTTCTCCCATACATTCCAACTGCAAATGTAAGTTTGTATGCACAATAATGAGAGATTTACCATGTTATTTTAAGACCATAGACTTCTTGTAGGTTTTCCTGTAATCTTTAGGTATAGATATATTTCCTGTATTTTTTTCAAAAGTTTAAGTTTAGTACTTTCGGAGATAAAGAGGGGTGGTCAATTTTCGTCTATTTTCTTAAATGATCCACACAGTAAGCCTTTTCATTTGACATGTCACACGGTACAGTTTGCAAAACTATTTTTTTTTCATATTCTTATTTGCCCCCTAAAATTGACCCCCATATTCAAAATTCATTACACGTCCATGTTTGGGTCACAGAAATACATACGTGTACCTAATTTCAACTTAATCGGTCTATTAGATTTTGAGCAAATTGGCTGTGACAGACGGACAGATAGACAGACACATGAGTGATCCTATAAGGGTTCCGTTTTTCCTTTTGAGGTACGGAACCCTAAAAAACCTGGCAGTTAACCTCAACGATATTAGTAAAGAAGTAGAATAATGATGAATTTGTGTTACCTTGAGTAGCGAGGTCCTCTCGACCAGCTGGAAGGGCGCGGGGTCAATGTGGCAGATGTACAGGTTCTCATCTTCATATTCTGGGTCGTCCGGATTCTGTAAGAAGGATAGTAACTTTTACTATAGTGGAACTACCTTTAACGCTAAAGTCTGCAGTTTCCTTCTGTTATAGTTCGCGTCATGTAAGTTTGCCGCTCTGAAGTTTGCGCAAATGACTGCGCAGTAGTCAATATCAATACTAAAACAGTAGCGAGCCATGACATGCGCATCGGAAAGCCTGGTTTCGGAGCGGCAAAGTTATTTCACGCGAACTATATCACAGTTTACCAAAAGCCAATTTTTTTTTTCATTTGTGGTCTTATTTCATTGCAAGCGTTTTGATTGGCTGTTGTATTAATAAAATGTTTATAAACGTGTTGTATATAACAAATTACTCCCATATTCAAAATTCATTTATTTACGTTATACGTCCGAGTTTGGGTCACAGAAATTCATATGTGTACCAAATTTTAACTTAGTCAGTCCAGTATATTCTAAGCAAATCGGTAGTGGCAGACAGAAGATTGCACACGAGCGAACCTATAACCTATATACCTTCCGTTTTTCCATTTGGACGTACGGAACCCTAAAAATGATGAAAAAGGTTTATATGTTACCATATCTCGCTTCCTTGCGATCTGCAGCATGCGGTCGAAGTCGATCTCCTTGGCCATCTCCATCTGCTCCCACGCCTTCTGGTCTTCGGGAGACATGTCGCACACGCGCTCGCGAGGCTGGCGGGAAAAGAAGGTTTATTAGATATTTATAATAACACAAGCCGTGTGCTTAACTATGTTGTGGTCGGCTTCCGTCTAACCGGATGCAGCTAAAAACGACGAACGAACGCCTATCTGACCTTCACAACCCAGTTACTGGGCACTACGATACCCGTTGGTAAGACTGGTTGTCAGACCTTCGGGCTTCTGACGACCCGTAACGACTGTCAAAGATCTGAGAATGACAGCCGGGACCAACGGTTTATCGTGCTTTCCGAGGCACGGAGGAGTTTCGATATTTGAAGATCCCATCCACGGACCAACCCCGGCAAGCGTAGCTTAACCTTTTAACTTAACCCGTTTCACCAATCAACTCCTACCACAAGCCGCGTTAAAGAACTTCGATCCAATAAGACGGAAAAGCCTGATTCAAACTCCAGTGTGATTTAGAAGATAAAATGGTTCATAAACACTAGTTTTACTTCCTATTTGGAAGAGACTTCCCTGTTCAACAAGGTATACTGACCAGTTGCACTTTCTTGTTGATGGACGGACTCCTGGGCAGTGAGGTGGGACTCAGCTGGTCAGGCAGGCCTCCTTCCACGTCTTGTAGGAGCGATGAGCGCTTGAAGATAGCTTCGAAGGCTGCTCGGATTCTGAAAAATGAGAGAAGGCGTTGTAGTAGTTTAAATATTTTTTATGCGTTTGAAATGATTCGTACTGGACTCACAATCCGGACCACACAAACTCTACATATCAGGGGGCGTATTATAAAGTATTAAAACCATCATTTTTCCATTGCCAAAAAGGGATGGTGCTATCGGCCTTCTATAGCTCCGTCTCACTCTCACATTGGAAAAATGGTGGCATTAATGCGTCATAATCTTAACTTAATATTATAAATGCCAAAGTAAATTTGTTTGTTTGTTTGTTACCTTTTCACGCCTAAACCACTGAACCGATCATCCTGAAATTTTGCATATAAGTTGTCAAGTGTACAGACTCAGACATAGGGTAACTTTCCCCGAAAAAAAGTACTGTTCCCGAGGAAAACAACCATAACGTTCTTATAATAATATAGATGGCGCCACGTGTCTTTCGAATCATGATTGAATTATATTATTATAGAAACTTTTTACAGAAACGGCTGAACGGATTTGGATGAAATTTGGCACATGGGTAGACCATGACCTGGAGTAGGACATAGGCTACTATTCATCCTGGATCGCAGACGAAGTCGCAGGCAACAGCTAGTACGGCTATAAAGTATTAAAACCATCATTTTTCCATTGCCAAAAAGGGATGGTGCTATCGGCCTTCTTTAGCTCCGTCTCACTCTCACACTGGAAAATTGGTGGCATTAATACGTCATAATGGTATCCAAATTCTATCTACCTCTTGTGTAACGTGTCTCAATTGAAATTAATTTAACAGCTAAAACGATACGTCAATGACACAGTTCAGGAGTACATATAATAGTAAATTCTCAGCAGTATCTAGAGAAGTAGTAGGACAGTGGTAGCCCAGTGGGAACAGCCCCGACTTACGAGTTGTAGGTCGTGGGTTCGAACCCAGGCAGGCACTTTACTTTTGTGTAAATAATTTCATCGCCACTTCTCTCAAACCGGCATGTCCTAGAACCAAAAATTCGAAGACATGTGACATCTACCAACCCCCACTGGGCCCCAGTGATGGATTACCGCTCACTCCCTCTCACAGAGAGGAGACCTGTGTACCAGCACCGGGAACATTATACGCTGATTATGCATCTAAAAAGTTGCGTGTACCTTTTTCATTGTTATAATTAGCAGCGCTCAACGTTTGAAGGACTAATCCGTATTATAAGCAAATATTAGACCATCAAACTCAAATTGTGACTGGGTCATGATATCGCCAAGAAGATTGGCAGCAGACGTGTTACTGTCCGCTAAATAAAAATAACCTGCAAATACAGGAAACGTTTTTAAGCAGAGCGCAAATGTTCACAGGGTGTTCTAAGCATGAATATGAACAACTTTCACTATGGGACCAATTCTCAAATCACGAAAAAAAAATCTGCAGTTTCATACAAAAGTTTACTCGACCAATATTTATGAAACAGCAGATTTTTTTTTTGTGATTTCAGTGCTGGTCCCATAGTGAAGGTTCATGGATAGAACAACCTGTGGAAATCTGCGCACTGCTCAAAAACTTTTCTTGTATATTTACCAACATTGGTTAGGGTATTTCCGCGTTGATTGTCACTAGGAGACCCAGAAGTTCACAACACAATTTTTAATACATTAGGCGCGGCAGACGCACATGCGCGTTTTCATAACTTTCTTCGAGTGCGGCGCGCCGCACCTGTGCGTTCGTTGTGCATCTCTATTGTTTCGAAAACATCGTAAAAAAAGGGTCGGTAAGGGTGTAGCATAAATAAGCGTTTGCATAAAGAATTAAGCAGACAATGTGTTAAAGGCTAAAAATGATGCATTCAAGAGCCTTACCTAGTCTCAGCACCAGTGACAGTCGTATACACAGACGGCTGCGGCGTGATGGGGGTCTGAGGAGCTGTTCCACCTGATGAGAGACCTCGCGTGAGGGTGAAGGAGTTCGTCTTTTTGAGGATCGACTTCGGACGGAAGAGTTGGCCTGGTGCTGAGGATAAATATGGTTGCAGTTACATTTTTACGTTTTCATAAATTGGTAGGAAAGTATGTACTTTGAGGTCTTCAACGTGACACAGATTTTGATTTAACAGCTCTCCAGAAGAAAGTATTATACAAGGTCAAATTATATTAGCTAGCAAAAAACCGCAGACGTGATGGGTATCGACATCCAAATGGGTCATGACAAAAGAATAAAGAAATTAATTTGATGATGTTTTTTTCCTTGGGTCATCAGCCGCCGCCGCAGGTCACTTAAAATATCTGTTTTAAAATCAGTTTTTTTTTTTTTTTGTAAATTTCACAGACGTAATAGGTAAAACACACGATACAACAGATTTTATCAACAACACGAACAACACTGCCTAAATGACCTATGTTCCTAAATTATTTTGCGCAGTGTTGTATAGAATCAAATTTTTTAAGACGCCTCCGGAGCATGCGTAGTTCATACAAACGAAATACCAAAATAATTTGTAAATATATTTGTACCCAAATATATATTACATAAGAACATTGATTTTAACAGGAAATATGAGAAAAAATAGTTTTCTATAGACATTTTAAATTCCTCAAATCTCGTCTTCAAATCAGTGTCCTTTCAAAATGTATGTTTGGAAACCTAGATATTCTTTAATCCAATCGAAATAAATACACACTACCTTAAGAATACGTTTGATTTACAAATTATTTTGGTATTTCGTTTGTATGAACTACGCATGCTTCGTGGGCCTCTGAACTGAACAGACAGCTGTGCTGCTGGGGAGATAGTTGCGCCACTTCTTCTCCTCAGCTAAAGCACTAGGAAGTGGTGAAGGGCGGGCGTTTTGGGGGACTGTCTTATGTAATTTTGACGTTCAAAAGTGCTAATTCTTTGCCTAGTTTGAATAAATAACTTTTGATATTGATTGCCAGCGGTCAATACCTCCAAAAAAAAAAAAAAAAAATTGTCAAATCTTTTTTATTTTTATTTTGTCGTGGTTTTATCTATGCTCATAACGTCTGTGGAATTTCGCTAGCTAATTTATTTTGACTCTGTATATCAAATGAAGAAATAATATTGCAATAGACGGCAGGTGCACCCGGTCCATGACCTCCCATCTGCACATCATGCACCTGCCTTCTATTTTGTAAGTCTCGGTGTAGTGAGCTTGAAGTGAGCTGTCATTCCACCCGATGTTATGGATTGACACTATTGACAGCACACTTCACCTAGGTTTTCACGGTGAGTTGTACAGAATATGCAGATCGGCTGTTAGACACTTAATCCTTAAGCGGGAAGCGTCAGGGTAGCCCGCGAAATTCCAATTTTCTTACGTTTTTTGCAATTTGCAAGTCAATATTAAGTTGTATGTTAAATAAAATATGATTTGCGACCATAACAAATATGTATTTACAGAATTATAATCATTAGAATCAGCAATACAACTCCCTAAGTTAGTATAATCCTCAAATGTCAAGATTTCATGAAATAGTCATTCATTAGGATTACGTGGTCTGAAAGAGTTGTAGTGATCACTTTAATGATTATAATTATATAAATACATACTTGTTGCGACCGCGAATTACATTTTGATCAACGTACAACCTAATACTGACTTGTAAATTGCAAAAAAAACGTAAAAAAATTTGAATTTCACGGGCTATATACCCTGACACTTTCGCCTTAAACGTAAGAACGGCAAATTAACAGAGGCGAATAGTTTTTTTTTTTGTCTGTCAAGACATGTGCCAGTCTATTGAGTTATATCTACATATATCAGCTATAGATACCAAAATGCAAAAATCGTAGTGAGTGTACTAACCGGGTATAAGTCCTCCCTGATCGTTGGTGGTAAGTGAGGATCCTCTAGTCATGCCGGTGCCCGGGACTTGTAGCATGTCTGGCGCTGGAGTAACCTAGAAAATACACATATTAAATTATCATAAAACAGTGAAAATTCATGAAATGTTTCTGAAAGTAATTTATGCGATTTAACTAAACTAAACAAAGACATAATCTTGAATATTTTGACCAATACCGCTGTGCTGCGGGGGTCGGGGACGCCGTGAGAGTTGGCAAATGAGCGGCCTGAACTGCCCCCCCGTGAGCTACGGAAATACGTAAGGCGCGGTACAGCGGTATCCGTCAAACTATAGACAATCAATTTTGATTTTGCGAAGGTGAAACAACATTTACATTCAGAGAAGTCCGTTGACAATAATTAATAAATTGACTGGCATATTTTAGAACGCTGTCAGTATAAAATACGATAGATTGAGAACATTTAAATTTGTCGGCATGTGCTAAGATATACTGGTCAAGTAAAATTAATGATTGATTATTTTTAGGTGACTTATCTGAGTGCGGCAGTAAGACATGAAGTGTGTGGATTCTAAAGTCCTATCGCCACAATTCACCATATAGTGACAAGAGACAGCAGTAAAATTAAGTTGTCTGTCAGATAAAATGATATTTAATAACCAAACCTGCACTCACCTCAAACCTCGAAGGCCTCCTAACTTTCTTCCTGGCTTCTTCATCCCTCCTCCTTAACTCTGCCTCCCTGTGCCACAGAGCCGCGATCTGCAGCCGTCTGTCGCGCCCCACCTGCTTCTCGATGACCTTCACCAGCTCCCAGCGGTGGATGGAACCGAGCAAGACCATGGAGGATGGACTGTCTACTAGGGGGAAGCTTTTGATCATCTGTAGGTGGGAAAATACATATCGTGTACAAACAATTACATTCCTGAAGTCCCACTTTGGGTTGAAAAAGTCTTGTGAACGAACATATGGGGAAATGTTTGAGTAAAAATTATCGCGTTTTAAAAAGAGTTTTGGGTCATTGAAATAAGGTTGATTATTGTTTTACACTGAGCGCGTTAGGTTAGCTCTTAAGCATTTTCTTTTAAAAAAGAAGTGAAAAGAAAATCAATCTTATTTCAATGACCCAAAACTCTTTTTTAAACGCGATAAAATGTACTCTGCTCTCCGAGCCCGGTGTGTGAGCGGACACTTATTTTACGATTTCCATGGGCTACAAACCAGAAATCTCGAAAAAAAGATCAGCTCGCACTTTTAATCAAAATTTCTATTAAAAAAATTTTTTTTTTTTTTTTGGGAAAACGCATTAAAACTTTGACATTGTCTGCCTTAATGGCTACAATTTATCACAAAAAAATAAAGAAATCTCTGTCATTTTCATCGTTATCGAGTCGGCTGTTGGACTGAACGATTCTCCGTGCGAAATTAATTCAATTTATAGTAAAAACTGGAAATATGTAATTTTTCGAGTTATTTCGGTTTTTAATTAAAAGGGCGAGCTGTTTCCTACATTAATGTTCGCGTAACTCGTCAATACGTAGGGAACAGCTGAGAGCTTGTGGCTGAGTAATAACAGCCGCACGGGGCGATCCATCAGGTTGAGCTACGCTTGCCGGGGTTGGTCCGTAGATGGGTACATGAGTACATCTTTACAGACCGAGACTCCTCCGTGCCTCGGAAAGCACGTTAAGCCGTTGGTCCCGGCTGTCATTCGTGGATCTTTGACAGTCTTTATGGGTCGTCAGAAGCCCGAAAGTCTGACAATCAGTCTTACCAAGGGGTATCGTATTACCCAGTAACTGGGTTGTGGAGGTCAGATAGGCAGTCGCTCCATGTAAAATACTGGTATTCAGCTGCATCATGTTAGACTGGAAGCCGACCCCAACATAGTTGGGAAAAGGCTAAGCAGATTGATTGATGTAGGGAACAGCTGAATTTTTTTCGCGATTTAATTTTTGGTCCCATAATAAAAGTTGTTCATAAATATGAGTTCAATGAGAGGTTGTGCGTTATTTAAGTTACACCTTGTATGTCATGGATCAAAGCTTGTTCTTCTGTTGTAATGTAGTTTATGTTTAGGGTCACGTTGTGCTCACGAATATCTTTGGATACTTAGTTTGGGTTATCCATCCATTCTTTGGAGTGATCGTCTCTTCAAATTAAATTAGCTAGCGAAACTCCGCAGACGTGATGGATAAACATCACGTCTTCCATATCTAAACACGACAAAATAAAAAAATATTGTGGGGCCAGTGACCGCTGATAGTGTTTTTACTTGAAGTCTGTTTTATCGTGTTGAGACATCGATACCCATCACGTCTGTGAAGTTTACAAAAAAAAATCTGATCTTTAAACTGATATTTTAAGTGACCCTAACAAAAAAAAAAACATCATCAAATTAATTTATTATTTTGTTTTATCATGTTCACATGTTGATACCCAATCACGTCTGCGGAGTTTCGCTAGTTAATTTAATTTGACCCAGTATACGTCTAAGAACAACTATTAACCCTAGTATTAATTTGTTTAAAAGCTGTCGCCATTTTGTACGCCTTCGTATATCGTTGAAAAAAAAAATGTTTTTCTCACCTTATTCTCTTTGAGCAGATTTTTGAGCTGTTGGAAGGTCATCCTGTTCCAAATGTACTTCACGTCACGCACCATGAAGTCTTCCACGCAAATGTCGTACATACCTGCAAAAAAACAAGGTAAATATATTATGTTGTGTGTATTAGTGCAAATATCATTATTACGACTTGTGACATTTCTCAGGGCCGGTCCCGCACCTTTGTAACGCGTACGAGGGGCTGAAGCCAACTCGCAGAGTCCCCTTACACGTTTTGATTGAAATGAGGCACCAACTGACGCTTATCCCTGTATTCATCACTATGCAAGTACATCCAAGAACAATGGTTGGTTTGCAGGATATGGAAACAAAACATTTTGGGCTGTGTGTTTGTGGATCAGTCACCTTGAGCTATGGAAGAACTATGTCCCCGGCCTAACCAATATTATATCGAGGGTTCACGGGTTATTTGTATTAAGCGACATCCTGGCCGATATTGAGTTATAATCATATTCGAGTTTTATTATGGTTATAATCTACCTATAAACTGAGAAAGACATATTGATTCTTATCCGTCGATAGGCCACTTTTTCGTAAAAATATTGATACTTTTTTTACAATGTTCTTTTTTCCGAATAATGAAACTTTGAAATGCTCTGCTGTAAAGTTCCAAACATGTCGCTTAATACAAATAGCCCGTGAACCCTCGATATAATATATACGGATAAAATGGCAAGGGGTAACTTTCACAATCAGTAATGGGTCTCCGGAAACGGTAGCTAGCACATAGTGATACCACAGATTACTAAATAGTTACTACGTAACAGATACTTCACTCAGTAGAAAATTTTCAATACCTACTGTTATAATAGCCTACTCCGTCGCGTCAGCAACCGCTGCATGCTAAAATGTGCCTAAATGCTCAAGCGTACATTTGTGATTGATTCGCACCGCGCGATCCCACAGCAATCGCAGGGCTGCCTCTTCAATAAAATTAAATTAACATAACTTTTTGTGTCTATGTTATTGAGAACTGTCAATATGTTCTGACTTATAGGTGGCAGTTTAAAATTGTATCGTTTATAAAATATTTTTTTAATAAATTGGTGCTGGCTGTGCTATACATCTAGATAAAACATAATTATAGAGGTCAGTGTGTAGGTAAAATAAAAAAATCTTTAAGTTACATGTGTTTTATTTTTATATAATTTTTTATAAATTTCTTACCCTTTCTAAATTCTCGGTTATTATATTTTAGTATTGAAAAAATCCTGAATCTAATAAAAAGTTTTATTAGATATTGTTTTGGGAAACAAGGGCAGGGAGAATCAAAATGTATGTCATTTAAAATTTCATAAAGAGTACTACCCGGCCTTTGTTTCATTTTTTTTTCAAAATTATTAATAAATATAGTCTCAAGTTCTCTTACATAATTATGAAACGCATCTGTTGGCACTTTTAACTTTCCGTAAAAAGACGATGTTTTGTTGAATGCTTTAAAATGGATAAACAATCTATTCGTAGATTCATTTAAATCAGGAATGTTCTGTAATTCAGCAACAAAGCCAGGACAGGTATGCTTCTTGCTACATTTAAAAAGTAAATAACCCGATATATATGTTAATGCGTTTTCAGTTGGCAAGTCGAAGCGGTAATCAATTTCACCACTTAAATTCAAAAGCGAAGGTATATTGCGGCGCGAGCTATCTGCATGTCTCTGTGGTCTCAAACATCCATCGTTTTTCTGCAGCAACTCGCAGATGTCTTCTTCACAGTTAGTAGACCGTGAGTTCTTCAGCATATTGCAAAGGAATAATTTTGAGAATGCCCGCATGAACTGTATCGGTGTAGGGTCTCGACAATTACCACCCTGTTGACGGACGGTGCCAAAAAAATTTTCTAGGCAATCTTGATTCAGGCGTCTCGTAAACACAAAATTAATGCCTTCTTTCTTTAAATCCTTGTATAGCATGATTATGGCTTGAATTGTAATTTGTATGTTTTTAAATGTCCTGATTTTATTTGTGTTATTGACGCCTTTCATTGAATGAATAGCCTTCAAATTCTTGAACATTATCATTGCGTCTTCTAACACATCGAGTTGGTATTTTTGCAATGAGAATGCCTTTTGAAATTTGTTGGTAGATTGGACAGTACTTGAATTTAAAACATCGAACAAATTATTGATTTTTAGCACGAATTCGGCGGTCGCTTTTGCTTCTTCTGGTAAAGTTTTATTAAACATAAGAACATTTAATGCGGCATAGACGGAGTTACTAAAAATCTGAGCGGCGTATTTAACTCGCATTTTTTGAAAATTGTTCGGTTTTATGTGAGCTTCCGTGATTTTAGGAATCAATTTTAAATTTTTTTCCTGTTGTGTAGAATAAAGTATATGTTCCCAAGAAATTTTTTTTTCATCATGTACAAAATTATTTGTCAGTAAGTTATTCCTGATACATTTAATTAAATGTGGGACATCGAATATGTAGTAAATTTTTTTACCGTTAAATAAAAAGTAAGGCATCTCAGCTGTGACCTTTTTTACTTGTTTAGCATAGTTATCGAAGTTTGATCCCTGATCAGACACAATAGCTTTAACTTCTATCCCTATGTTTGAAAGTTTCAAAATAACTTCATCCAACCATTGTTCCAATTTCTCGTAATGTTTTGGAGATCCTAAGAAAGAATAAGCAATAGGTTGTTTCCAGTTCACAATAATGCCTCTGAGCATTATTACACAGGCATGAGATGCTATTTCCGACGTCACTTCACCATTGATATTATGAAGACCAATAGTCTCTTCTGGTGTCGTAATGTAAATGTCTCTTTAGAACCATTTCATCTAAGGACAGAGTGCAGTACTTAGCTTTTGATGGCATAGATTTTAATTTAGATGTTAAGAACTCCAAAGTACGATTATCGAATTTAGGTGGAATAACCATTTTAAATCTTTCAAGGGTCACTAGGAAGCCCTAAAAATGTCTTCATACTCCGATACGTCTGCGGACTAGAAAAATGAAAATTTAAGGCAAACAACTTAAATTCGGGATCATACCTGTTGCCTTTGCGCTTATTTTTTAAATTGCTCTGCCACTGAATGAGCTTACAAAATCTTTTTGTGACCTCATCTTCGGTTTGGAAAGTAAACCGTTCAAAAGATTGTGACTCTTTTGATTGAACTTCTTGCTTTATTTTGTCCAAATCGTTCTGAAGCTTTCTTCTTTTTAGTTCCGACACTTTCAATTCTTTACTAAGTCTTCTTTTCCTTGGTGTATTAGATGAAAGTGCAGTTGACGTCTGAGTTTGTTCAGTTTGACTATTATGAGATGTCTGTACCGACTCCGATTTTGTATCAGCGCCTTTGATGGTAATGGCTGATAGTATATCAATATTCGAATGTTTGGTTTGTGTCGATATTTCCTTAGATTCTGGTTCAGTACTGGCACATGAAGTAGTTGGTAGAGATGGCAGCAGTTTTGTAGGCAAAGCGTCAGGTCGTAATTGTGGTTTATGAATAATCACCGCCTTTTCAAAATGAAGACAACACACATAATGACTTCTTGGCTTGGTGTCTGGCCTTGCTAAATCGGGCCTGCCAATCAATTCAGCCCATGTTTTACGCCTGAAAAAAATAAGAATAATAAAATAGGACAGGTCTAAGGAAGGAGATCGGTACCTAGGTAAGACAGACGGACAGACACGCAGATATGACGAATTTATAATAGTTCCCAAACTAGACAACCCCAAAAATGTATAATTATGAATAAATAATACCTACTAATAAATACATTGAATGATTATTAACATTTATCAATTTATTATTAACTATAACACGGGACGAGCTCAAGAATTCTTTGACGATATCATGGAAAATGAACCCTTTGCATTATAATAGGTCTTTTAATTATTTTTTCTTTACATAAACATTTCCTTATATATTTTTTACAAATCGCATAAAACCGAATCACCCGTGTTTGTTTGTTTACGCATACAGCACGACAAGTTGAGACAGGTCGCCGCGCCGCGCGACTTGTGTTGGAAGTTTCGTAGGTAGGTATTTACGCGACTGTCCGTCAAATATTATCACAATTTTGTTCTAACAAAAATAGCTTTTTAAACGATGTTAACATAGTGTTTAAGATAAGTATGACGTTTCTATGTAACAAAAATATGCAAATCTAGGTATGTCTGAAAGGCAAGCTAATGCTTAGTATACCTATTAAAAATAATTTTGAAACGACAAAAAATAGTAATAGTTTATCACTTACCTTTCGTCATTGACAGGTAAATGGAAAAATGTTAGGTGTTTATCCCTTCTTTTACTTGATTTGCACCCATCTACAGCACATAAGGCACCAGACGGCATCGTAGGTACGCGTACGAACGAATGCAACGATTAAAATTGAACAACGTGCGTGTGCTTCGCTTGCGAAAACCGCACTGAATTTGGTCCGCAAACGGCCCGAGACCGCTCGGCCGGGCGGTAGGTAATTATAGCGCGCAAGTACATGGAGTGACGGAGGCCTGGTGATACAGCTACAAGGCGACAACATGTACTGAGGTCCTTGAAGAGTGGAGAGCTATATCCACGGCTCATTGTAGACCCACCGTACCCCTGGCCGTATCATTTTGTGGTACGGTTGGTATTTCGATACCACCAAGTAGCACAGAACTGCATTATAATATGTCACAAAGGGTCCGCATCGGTAACTTCAGCATTTATAAAGAGTTATTAGAGTTCACTCGAACTGCGAAAGCTGAAAATTAAGCTTTCGCCTGTTTATTGACTGTATTAACAACCACGGAAGTAACAATATAATGCTGCAAGCGTTAATATAGCTGTATAGGTCAGTGTTAATCAGCATTTAGCAATCAATAGTACTGCCAGCTGCAATATAGCATTTTTGTGGACCTAAAAGCAGCTATATTCTCAATTGAGGGCCACAAACGTACCCTTTTAAGAAAGAGCATGTGAACTGATATAATGCTATCAGCTTAACCATATTAACCATGATATAATGCGTTTTGCTGAACATAGCTGAACTTTTACTATGTTAATCAGCTTGTTACACACAATCTTATAACAGCACTTATTTAGCCCACGTGGGAATTTATATAATGCTAAATTACAGCAAACTGCTGTAAATTAGATTACATGTTACCTTTGATCCTGGTTGGAGCTGAATACTTGTACTAACATGAGCAATTAATTTACTATGTACTGTTAAATAAGCTAACATAGGGCCCCGTACGTATTATTCCGCGCCGCCATCATGGCGATATTGTTGTAATTTATTTAAAAATGTGGAAAATAAACGATTCAGGTGCCATCATTAAAATATTTATTGTTTCTTCACAAATTTATGTTTTACAATCCTGTCAATATCAACGTCAACATTCGAGCGTTTAATCCGCGCGGGCTGGCAACGTCACATTTCTACAGGTTTTTCGTGATTATTTTAATACATTTAAATTAAATTACTATTTTTTAATACAATCTATTTTTTTATTTTTTGTTTTATTTTACGATGACACACTGATCAAATGAGTTAATGTTACAGATAGATAACATAAACATAAACGGATAGACATTCAGACGTTGAATTTTGTAAAATGTGAGGTATTAAGCTGTTTCCACAGATCCCTAAAAGCCAATTCCCACAGAAAGTTTAACGGTTCATTGGGTACAATATTTGCATAAATGTTATCCACTATTAAGCATTAAATGGATCTGTAGCTGACTTGTTTGACACAAGAATTACTCGTGTCAGCTTATTGCTGATTAATATACCACAAGTGAACTCTTATTCAGCCCAAAGCATTTATTTGGGGTTAATGCAGTGCACATTGGGTGTCCGCCATTTTTCAGGTTCCAACAATATACAAGGTTATTTGTAAAACACCAGCAACCTCATAAGGGGTAATTGTACTCATCATTATGAACAACTTTAACTATGGAACCAAACTTGAAATCGCGAAAAAAAAATCAGCTGTTCAGTACATTTATGTTCGCATAATTCTTCAAAATGTAAAGAACAGCTGATTTTTTTTCGCGATTTCAGGTTTGGTCCTATAGTAAAAGTTGTTCATAATGATGAGTACAATGACCCCTTAAGAGGTTGTTGGTGTTTTACTAATAGCCCTGTATGTAACCGTGTTCAAGTCTTTAAACTCATACTCCACGTCCAGAATTCCTCACGATATTGTCTTTCACCACTGACTGAATAATATTGACATAATTATTGTATAATAACTAATACAACGTCATTTCAGTGGCCATATTGATGTTACGTAAATATTCACGAACACTTGTTTAAACCCAATACTATAGTGTTAAACTCTGATTGCCTTAGCCATTTAACTTTGTGAAGAACATTTACTAACACGTAACGCCACGCCTGTATTCTTCTAGAGAGGATAGTCAGAAGTGTTTAATCCACACACTTTGCCAATTATATTTAATTTTCTGCGTCTGTGTTTCCGAATGCATACAACCCTAATCTCTTCAAAGTGAGAGTGAACAGGCTTCTGAGTAAGCTCACTCCATCGTCGACTTGGTCTCTTGTCACCTCCGACCTAGACTAGGGTCAAGAGCAAACCCATCTAAAAAAAGTACTCTTTCCAAATCAACTTTTTACTTTTGACATAAGCACCCCTATGAAGTTCCCAATTTGTTGACATGCAACCATAGACGGAAAAATGCAATCATTTAGGGACGCTATGACGTTTCTTATTTATTGACAGGCAACCATAGACGAACAAATGCAATACTTTATGGACGCTATGAAGTTTCTTATTTATTGACGGGTAACCATAGATAGACGAAAAAATGCAATACTTCATGGACGCTAAATTAAAGTAAATGCTTGGAAAGATTATAATAGGGTGTTCACCTATTGCCATTAACAGGGCTCAAATCAAGACTTAGGCTGCTAATGGGAAATTCCTATCAGAAAATCGGCAATAATACTGCTCGTGCTGAGAGTCGAACCGAAACCACCCTCGATTATAAATAACAAGCAAAGGCATGAGGCTGTTAGTCCAAATCTTCGTCGAAACGTACCCGATTTCAAATAAAAATATTGGGAATTGAAATAAATTAATATGTAAATACATATGGGTATTGTATGAAGTTTTAATTGCAGTATATGTTCATAAGACGAGGTGGCCGAGAGGTTAAGGCGTTGGACTGCTAATCCAATGTGCTCTGCACGCGTGGGTTCGAATCCCAACCTCGTCGAGATAGATTTTTGATTTCAATTGAGATATCAGGGAGATTTTTGGTGTCAAATGTGAAATTAAATAAAATGGGAGAGTTTTTGGTCCTCTCATTTGTTATGGTAGCCCAGAAGTTTAAGAAAATGTTTTTTTTTACGAAACAGATTGCATTTTCCATTTTTTTTTAATTCTATTTATTTAAGGAATTTTTATACATAAAGTATCGTCAATTCCATCGTAACCTAGCTTAAACTAAAATACATCTATTTACTAATTATGGCTTACGACTGAATAACATAAACAGCGTTTTAGCGCGTATTTTTTGGTTTACCTAATATAATACCTTTAATTGAAAGGACTGTTATTATTATTTTGGCACCTTGTATTTTATTTGTATTAAATCATAAAGTAAGAGATATGTTTATTGTTATAAAAACTTTTTAGCAAAAAATAAAACCGACTTCCAAAACAAAACACTACAAAGTGAAAAATAACTTTAATTTCGGTAGTCGGTGTCTTGGGTTTTGTATTTTCGTTTTTTGCCACCGACTTCCGAAATTAAAGTTATTTTTCACTTTGTAGTGTTTTGTTTTGGAAGTCGGTTTTATTTTTTGCTAAAAAGTTTTTATTTTTCACTTTTTAGTTGTGGAACCTACTCCACACAAATTCGAATACATAATTCAGCACAATAGTTGTAGATATAGCCATGTAAATAACAGTGATAGGAAGTTATTAAAACACCATCACATCATCCACATAAAATAAGTGGGAAATATACGCATTATTGAAGCTAACTCAAAAACTCCCTAAGCTAAGTTAATAAAATTTATATGGGACCACCTCGGAAGTATACCCTATCAAACAAAAAAAGAATTTTCTAAATCGGTCCATCCGTCTTTGAGTAGTCGCGTAACAAACATACAAAAAAAAAAAAAACAAAAAAAAATACAGACGAATTGAGAACCTCCTCCTTTTGGAAGTCGGTTAATAAGAATACAATAATTCACTTACATGAGAGTATTAAAACTAAAACATAAGTGAATATTGTTGTGCGTTTTACAAAAACGAGATATTTATACAATAATTGTGGGTAAAAAAAAAAAAAACTCAATGTTCACTTGATAGACGGGCTCAAACATCAATAAAATAAAAAAAGTAAACAAGTTTCCGTTTAACACCAATAAACACTGGATGTAGGGAATGTCAATTATCTATGATGTGCTGTTTGAGTAGTCTTTTAAAAATGGTCATGGATTATGATGTATTTCGGTAATTTATTTTATAATTTGGTTCCTTAACACATGATACAGCCCGCGGCACGTAAGTTGGCAAGGTTTTGGCGTAGTGGGGGTAAGTTCGCGCATGCTATACTTATTGCAACAAAAAAATGGTCACTTTTATTGCTTGTCATTATTCTGTGGTTATTACCATAATTTATTTTTAAACATAACTATTTAGAAGAAAGTTAAAGAAAGGAGAAGAATTCGTGAAGTATATTAGGAGTAATAAATAAAATATACAGGGTTATTTGTAAAACACCAACAACGTCTTAAGAGGTCATTGTACTCATCATTATGAACAACTTTTACTATGGGACCAAACCTGAAATCGCGAAAAAAAAAATCAGCAGTTCAGTACATTTATGTTCGCATAATTCGTCAAAATATGTAACAGTACACATCATAAACCTATTTTCTGGCATGTCTACGTAAAATGGTATTTGTTTGTGGCATTATCTAAATTTAAAAATTCAAAGAAAACAATAACAAGAACTTGTAACAAAAGCTCAACAAAAACAAATGTTACAATTTCAGTGCACGCAAGTGTACTCGGGAGCGAATGGAACGTGGACGCGACGCGAGAGACAAGGCTCGACTGACCAACCAATCGCGCGCTCGGAACGATGCTACCTCGTTCCCCGCGTCCCGCTCGCGACCAAAGAGATCTAAAAAATGACTTCTGCGCATCTAACGACTCTTGCCAACTTACGTGCCGCGGGCTGTACTTTTTGGCATGTGATGCGCAGGAATGAGGAAAATGTCGTCAGGAAAGTTTTGAGTATGTATGTGTGAAAGACCAAAGAAACGATGGATGGACTGTGTGAAAGGTGATATGGCTAGAAAGGGAGTGACTACCGAGATGACGACTAATAGAGAAGTATGGAAGAAAAGACATGTTGCGCCAACCCCAAGAAAATTGGCCCGAAAGGCTTCTAAAGACCCATAACGACTGTCAAAGATCCAAGAATGACAGCCGGGACCAACAGCTTAACGTGCTTTCCGAGGCACGGAGGGATGATATGTAATGATGGTCACCTATCCATGGACCTACCGCAGCAAGCGTACCTTAACTTGATCGACCGATCCGTGCGGCTGTTATTACTTAGCCACAGGTTCTTTATCCATCTATCTGTGTAAAATTTTAGCTTTCTAAGTCTAGGTCTGTGAGTGAGTCAAGACTTTTATTTTTATGTATTGATTAGGTAGGTTATTCGGTTTTTCCATTTGTGTCCGGTTGATGCAAATAGGCTCACCCTCTATTTCATGGGACTTAATCATAACTGGCGAAATGTACGTGTACTATAGGAATACCTCTGTCTAACCCTTCGGGGATTACTAGCGTGATGCTATGTTATATGTATATATGTAGGTACTATAACAAACTGATAATACAATGTCGACACGCCGATTTCACAGCACAAAAAATATAATAAAAATATTTTATAGAGCCAATTTACATTAACTATTTTTTTTTTTTTGTTGTTAATTTACAATAATTTGTTTGGGCTAACTTCCCCATAGCTAAAAATCTCCTCGACGAGGATGGGATTCGAACCCACGCGTGCAGAGCACATTGGATTAGCAGTCCAACGCCTTAACCTCTCGGCCACCTCGTCTTGTGAATATTGTTATGAAATAACATTGCACATTCCATTTTTTTTTTATATTTGTGATGGGTTTGCTCTTGACTCTAGTCTAGGTCAGAGCTGACAGAGACAAAGTCGACGATGGAGTGAGCTTACACAGAAGAAGCCTGTTCACTCTCACTTTGAAGAGATTAGGGTTGTATGAGTTCGGAAACACAGACGCAGGTAGCGAGTTCCACTCCTTTACTATGCGCATTATAAAAGACACTTGGAAGCGCTTAGTGCGAATTGGTGGAATAGCAACCAGTTAGGGATGGTAACTGGCAGTGCGTCTAGATGTCCGATGGTAGAAGGGGGATATAGGGGATATATATATATATATACTCGTACTATATATATAAATAGTTGTGCGATTCTACTATTTGACGCAAACTATAACCGTCTGTTATTTGAGGAACGGGCTTATTAGCGTAAGCGTAACTAGGGAGAGGTCTATAGCCAGCAATGGAAAAGATTATACAAGGTCAAATTAAATTAGCTAGCGAAACTCCGCTAACGTGATGAGTATCGATATCTAAACATAATAATAATAATAATAATAAAGTTTATTTATTGTTTAACTAAGACTAGATACATGGCGAAGTAAGAGTAGAATAATGATTGTCTTACATCTAGTTTGTGGGAGGATTTCTGCTCTTCTAGATAGGCTACAGGGTAGCCTGTGTTTAGAAGAAACATGATAAAAGCAAACAAAGAAAATATTTGATGACACATTTTTTGGGTCAACGACCATAGGTAAGTAGGTAGTTGAAATGTCAGTTTTAAAAATCAGTTTTTTGGTAGCCTTACCTTGCAAGATGCTATCCATACTATAAAGAAATAATTTGCCATATAGCACTTGATCGTCGCTTGGCAATAGAAAGCTACGACAATAAAAATTGAGATTCAACTCTATACACTTAAACATACAGCTTAAATTTATGTAATTAATGTAGTAAAATATCGAGTCTACTGGTACGATTTTGTTTTGTTATACCAATTTCAGCCGCATACAAAAAGCAATAAAGTTGAATTTCAATTGCGCTCAACGATCTAAGCAGGTCCTTACTTCTTTTGTGTTTGTTAGCAATTTAAATATTAAAATACTCACGGCTAGCTGAAGACAGCAGATCAGGCAGATAGGGCAGCTTCTTGATGAGTATTATGCTGTCGAAGCAAGATGGTTGTAGCAAGGAGGCCGTCGCGTTTGCTGCGAGCACGGCAGCCATGATTGGCAGCAGGTGTGTCACCTGGAAACCACCAAATGAATTGTAATTAAAATAGAATTTAAGGTAGAATAGGTAAATTAGATATGGGGACTCGTGGCTAAGTAATAATAGCCGCATGGGTCGATTGTTCAGGTGGAGCTACGCTTGCTAAGCCGTTGGTCACGGCTGTCATTTGTGGATCTTTGGCAGTCTTTACGGGACGTCAGAAGCTCGAAAGTCTGACAACCAGTCTTTCCAAGGGGTATCGTATCACTCAGTAACTGGGTTGCCCTTAAAACGGTGAAGGAAAACATCATGAGAAAACCGGCATGTCTTAGAGCCAAAACTTCGAAGATATGTGACATCTACCAAACCGCTCTGTGCCTGCGTGGTGGATTATGGCACACTACCTCTCAAAGAAAGTGGAGACCTGTGTCTCAGCAGTGGGAACATTATAGGCTGATTATGCTTATGAGTTGTGGAGGTCAGATAGGCAGTCGCTCCATGTAAAATATTGGTATTAAGGTGCATCCGGTTAGACTGGAAGCAGACGTCAACATAGTTGGGAAAAGGCTAGGCAGATAATGATGAGGTAAATTAGATATATTTTTAAACTGTTTTATTTAGCTTGCCTTGTTTGTGTCTCGTGTCGGTCAGAAAGAAAGAAAGAAAACATGCTTATTCGGCACATACCATAAGTGCACACAACAACCAAAGGGAAAAAAAAAATCAAATCAAAATCGGTCAAATCTAGTAATTGAAATTTTACTCCCTTCTTGTTGACCGACTGATCTGAAACTTGGTACACATCTTTAACTCTAATGACACTGCAATTATGTATGTTCAGTATCATTGTAAATCCAAGATGGCTGCCGCCACGAAATGGCGGGTTACATATTTTCTTTTACAACCACCTCAATATGGATATCAAATCCCTTTCATTTCCATTTCTTGACTAGTAGAATATAATACACCATGAAATAAATCCAAATCCAAGATGGCTGCCACCACATATCAAAATCTCTCAAAAATCTCACAAAATCAAGATTTCTCGTCCACAAAATGCAAGGCAGCATTGTAGACCACGCAGTTGTGTATTTAGGATCGAAATTGTTTGACCAAGGACTACGTGGCACTGAGTCGAGTAAAGTCTTTGGAAGGATTAGGACATGTATTGAGGAGTTAGATTGCAACAAACTGACAGAAAGAAACGTTATAATAATAAGGAACTAAATCAACTAAATAGAATGAGAAATATTAAGTAACTAAATAAAAAAACTAAAAACTTGAAAATAAAAAAAAATAAATATAGGTAATCCATTCTAAGAATGAACGCCCTTAACGCCCTGAACGCATTTAAAGGTCAACTAATCTAGGTACCTGCATTATGGCGGGGAGCTTGCGCTTTGTATGGCACGACACATTCGCTCTGTTACGTGTTCGTGTCATTTATACACTAGTTGGCCAATAAATCCGTCTGTTCGGCGTTTGGTCAGTCGTCGGTAGTATTTGGCAAGGCCTGCTGTCAAGGACACTGAACGAGACACACACAAGTCTTATTGTTATGACGTCTATTGCCGTAGTTTCCTTGGTTAATTAACATAAGATTTAGAAGTGTACCTGTCCTGTCATCTCGCTGACAATAACAATAGTTGAAACGGTGTGTGTGACCGCTCCAGTGAACGCCGCTGCACCCACCACTGCGTAGCCTCCTGTAATATTAATAATTAAAGTTGCATTAGTTGACATCATTTTGTTACGAGTTCATACGAGTATACTGTATATTAAGGGGACTGACCGAGGATCAATCAATCAATCAATCAATCACTCAATCAATCAATCAGTTTATTTGTGAAACATAGGTGTTTACATAAAATAGGGGGTGCACTATGTTTTGTCATAATTAAGACATACAAATTTATAAGTGACCCATTAGGTGTCATTACATTATGCCATTCAAAAATACTATATTAACGACCAATTATTACAATCTCATGGCTAAGTAATAATAGCCGCACGGGTCGATCCATCAGGTTAAGCTACGCTTGCCGCGGTGGGTCTGTGGATGGGTGACCATCTTTTCATACCGAGACTCCTCCGTGACTCGGAAAGCACGTTAAGCCATTGCTCCCGGCTGTCATTCGTGGATCTTTGATAGTCGTTACGGGTCGTCAGAAGCCCGAAAGTCTGACAACCAGTCTTACCAAGGGGTATCGTGTTAGCCAGGAACTGGGTTGTGGAGGTCAGATAGGCAGTCACTTCATGTAAAATACTGGTATTCAGCTGCATCCGGTTAGACTGGAAGCCGACCCCCAACAAAGTTGGGAAAAGGCTAGGCAGATTGATATTAAGGGGTCTACATAAATGATAAATGATTTTATTTCTGTAAGTAGGTTTGTACAAACACTTTTACAAGTCAATCATTTTTTTTTAAACAAAATCAGAAAAATATATGATATTCTGCAGGATAATATATAAGCTAATTAGATAGTGTGTTGAAAACATAATACAACTAATTTGATACAATACAATAAAATCACGAAGATACCTCTAAAAAATTATTTTAACGATTAAAAACCTAATTTATAGAAGTTCATACAGAAGAACCTAAGTTCTAGAAGCAACATATTAACGTGATAGTTTATTATTTTTTTACTGCAATCAATAGATTTTTTATAAATACTCTAACTACTATACTAACTTAATATTATAAACGCAAAAATGAGTTTGTTAGTTACGCTTTCACGCTAAAACTGTTGAAGGGATTTGAATGAAATTTGGCATACGGATAGATCGTGAGCTGGAAAAGGACATAGGCTACTTTTTATCGCCATACCAAGCTAACGAAGCCGCGCGGGCGGATGATTGTTTTGCAATAAATTACATATACAGTAAGTAAGCAGATGATAAGAGACAATACTAACCAGGCAATATCTTCTGTATATGTCCGCCATAGGCGACGCCGAGTGGACAGAAGTAGTGCATCACTTCTCCCGTGAACCTGCCTAGGGAAGCTCCCATTTTGAAGGCTGGCACGAAGATACCAGCAGGAACTGGTAGTGTGCAGGAAACCAGGCTTAGGAAAAACTGTGGAGAAAGAGGAAGGTAGATTTAGTAAGGTGTTGAAGATTGAGTTAGGCACAATAACCACGCGAATACAAGTACTACGGTGAGATTGCGGGGTCTGTTCAGTGAGTCGGATGATTATTTAAAACCTTTTTCTTTTTGCTTTACTCCTTGTGACGTTAAATAGCCTTCCTCAAGAATTGAAGTATTTTTTGAGTTTATCCAGAGTCAAGACCAAACCCATCAAAAACAAAAATCAAATCCTTTCTTTTTATATATAATATTAGTTCAGATAAGTGCCATGTATTGGCACTTATCTGAACTAATATTATATATAAAGCTGCAACTGTTGTATAACTTAAAATTGATTAATTGACAATTAAGAACACTTGTACAAAGAAACGCAGACTATAAATTGATACTTTTAGTCACAAGACGAGGTGGCCGAGAGGTTAAGGCGTTGGACTGCTAATCCAATGTGCTCTGCACGCGTGGGTTCGAATCCCATCCTCGTCGAGATAGATTTTTGATTTCAATTATGATATTATAATAAAAGAAGGTTAGATTATTATTAATATTGAGTTTTAAATATTATATTAAGGGGGGAGCGCCAGTGACATAATTATCTTGTAGGCTAATTTAGTTGACCCGAAAAGCCTAACCCTAGACGGTCGACGTCAGGGGCACACCGAGGTTTGGTTTGGTTAGGTTTTAAAAAAATTATTTAAATAATAATAAATAATAATAATTATTTTTAATTTATTTATATTTTAATTTTAATAAAATTTAAAATTATGCGTAAGCTGTTATGCGTAAATATAATTACGAAAAACATTATGCCATGTTATACAGGGTTATTAGTAAAACACCAACAACCTCTTAAGGGGTCATTGTACTCAACATTATGAACAACTTTTACTATGGGACCAAACCTGAAATCGCGAAAAAAAATCAGCTGTCCAGTCCATTTAAGTTAGCTTATTTCTTCAAAATGTACTGAACAGCTGATTTTTTTTTCGCGATTTCAGGTTTGGTCCCACAGTAAAAGTTCTTCATAATAATGAGTACAATGACCACTTAAGAGGTTGCTGGTGTTTTACCAATAACCCTGTATTATGCCTTAAAATTTTATGCAAATAGATAGTGAACCATCTTTTTACTACGAAGAACTATTATCCTGAGGCTGATGCCGAAGAACTAGAAGAATACTCACGATGGAGAAGAAGTATATAATGAGGCATCCGAAATGGTCCACTTCTAGAGTATGCCAGTGGGATACCACGGATGCCTGCTCTGCAGTCAGCTCATCTGTCCAGGTGAAGTTTGAGAATAGCGAAAGGACCTGGAAAGAGAATAAAATAATGTAACATCACGCCTATACAGGGTCAAAATGAACTAGCGAAACTCCACAAATCACGATGATACGATATCTAAACATGATCAAATAAAAAATAAATTAATTGATGACTTTATTTTTTGAGGTCATCAACTGCAGGTAGTGAAGTCACTTGAAATATCAGTTTTCTTTGTGTAAACTTCACAGACGCAATAAACAAGAAAAAAAAAAGCAGATTTTCTCAACTCATACTATAAGTAACATCATCACCAGAAGTCGGTTACTTACCCAAAAAAAAAAAAAATCATCAATTTTTTTTTGGTCGTGTTTATACCTATCACGTTTGAGGAGTTTCACTAGCTAATTTAATTTGAACCAATATTCCCCAGAAGGGTGTATACAAGAATACAACCACATTTCGCTAGTTATGTGTAATAAAGTATGTGTGTCAGGCTAATGTCCTCCACAGGGGGCAAGTCCGGGCAAAGAGGGTTTAATTCTTATGAGCAATATTATCACTTGATGGAAAAAACAGTGTTTCTTGTTGCTGTAAGTACGATCAGTTTCGATTTCGCCTTTAACTCACATTTTAAAGACACACTATATATATTTATGCTGTAAAGTTAAAAATAAGATCATAATACAAATGTCTTAAGGCTAGAATGAGATAAAACATAGTAAAACAAATGCACAAAGTATGTACTAAATATAACTTAGAGCTAAAAAAAATAACTTAGAGCTTAAAGTACCATATGCAGCTACTTTAATGACGAAAAGTTTTTTTTTGTATAGCCCAAAGAATATTTAATAAGTTACCTTGCTCAATAAAATGCCTAAATTTAGAAAATTTGAAGTGTAAATTACGTACCATATTAATACAGAAATGTTACTATTGTCTGAGTGATTATTTTGATGACACTTCTTTGACATAATGATATTTATATCTCTTTATACCTACTCGTAACATGGATATTTATGTATGATGACTATAATAGTAATTCTGTGGACAATATCAATTTTAAATATTTTTCTTATCAGTAACTGATTGACATTATCGCATTTTGTTTTCGTAATTTTATTAAACTACATTAAAAAAAAATTGAAATTGATACTACTGAATGATTATAAATTAATTTACTTCATTGGCAAAAGCCTCCAAAAAATTTATATTTGTACGCCAAATGACAAAACATAGAGGAACTACAATTTTACATTTTGTAACATCTTGAATACTGTTTTTAACCTATGTTTACAAATAAAGACTATTGATTGATTGATTGATAAAAAGAAAGTCGGGCGATGTCATGGGACACCCGCTTGGAACGAAGTCGCTTTCGCTGTATATTATATCTTAATACAGAGCCATCTAGTATGGTCTCAAGTTTCAAATGTCAAAACTTTGTGTCTACACAGATGGCTCTGTATTTAAAAAAAATCTACCAGTTTACTCCTATCACAAGCTGCGTTAAAGAACTTCGTTCCAAAAACTTAGAGAGTTTCCATTGAAATGTAAAAGATTTCATTAATTGCTTGGTCCATAAAGTATAGTAATGTAAATGACAATAAAACAATTATTTACCTGTTCCTGGTTTCCTAGATCCGCAGCCATGTACTTGCCAATACCGGGCGGGAACAGTATGGACATTACTGCTAAAGTTATGAAGCCTGGGTATATGAAGCGGCTGAAAATAATAATAAATTAGAGAGTTAAAACAAACCCCTATATTTCCCTAATATTGGGTAAAAGGCCCTCCTTGTACAAATAAAAGATTATTTCTAGACATCTCATCACAATTTTTAGCATTTACTCTTCCCAATCATTTATTTTACTTTTAACATAAGCACGCCTATGAAGTTCCTTATTTATTGACAGGAAACCATAGACAAAAAATACAATATTTCATAGACGCTCTGATGTTCCTTAATATTGACAGGCAACCATAGACGAAAAAATGCAATACTTCATGGACGCTATGAAGTTCCTTAATATTGACAGGCAACCGTAGACGAAAAAATGCAATACCTCATGGACGCTATGAAGTTCCTTAATATTGACAGGCAACCGTAGACGAAAAAATGCAATACCTCATGGACGCTATGAAGTTCTTTAACATTGACAGGCAACCATAGACGAAAAAATGCAATACTTCATGGACGCTATGAAGATCTTTAACATTGGCAGACAACCATAGACGAAAAAATGCAATACTTCATGGACGCTATGAAGATCTTTAACATTGACAGGCAACCGTAGACGAAAAAATGCAATACCTCATGGACGCTATGAAGTTCCTTAATATTGACAGGCAACCGTAGACGAAAAAATGCAATACCTCATGGACGCTATGAAGTTCTTTAACATTGACAGGCAACCATAGACGAAAAAATGCAATACTTCATGGACGCTATGAAGATCTTTAACATTGGCAGACAACCATAGACGAAAAAATGTCAAAAAATAATTTAATTTTCTTCAGCGTCCATGAAGTACGCTGAAGAAAAATAAATGTTCCTAGATAAAAATAAACGGTTCCTAGACCTTTCTCGATGTCGACGCGAGTCTTCAAACACCCTGAAGTGAGATTGGCCGGGTCATATTTGATTCATCAAGACATGGCTTTCCCATCTGCCTGAACGAGTATGAAGACATTTGTATTCACTGTAACGGGAAATCGAACCCCTTTTATTACGCTCCGTAGCTGTCCCTGCGACTAATAGTAAGTAAGTAAGTAATTTATTTCAAAACTTCAGCGTTCGTTACATCAATGAGGTCTCGACCCCTGAACTAGGGCATCCTGTATGACGGGGGTCGAGTTTTCTCCAGTTACATGGATCACTATACGTATATATATGGTCTTAGTCTAGATACAATTTATACTTCATTGTTACTATACTTTTAACACAAAATTGGAATAAAAATGAACAAAAAAAAGGCAAATACATAATAAATATTTTTTTTTTCGATTACAATGGGGGTAGCATGTGTGTGGTGATATGTGTGATGGGTGTGTGAATGTAGGTGTGTGTGTGTGTGTGTTTTGTCCGAGTCTGCCCACTAGGTTAGATTACTGATAATGTTTTCCATAGCTACAGCTTTCAAGCCAAAGTAAGATTTCCTTTTTTATGAGAAAATTGTTCACGTCTCTAACTAATTTGACCTGGCTAAATTTGCTGTAAAGGCGTGGCGCTATACTGTTATAGTGCTTTATGGCAAACTTGCTCCTTCTTGCCCATGGAACGGGAAATCTATCCGTTCTTTTATTAGTTTTGGGCAAGTAGGAAAATAAAATAAATAAAATAAAATAGACTAATGTTACAATCCATGATTGTATTTAATTTGATAATATTAAGAAATACTTACTTCTTCTGCAAGAAATTACTGAGCGTCTTGGTATTTCTTATGAACAGCACATATTGTCGATGTAGGAACACCCACAACGCTGCCAGAAGACCCGATACTATGCTACAAATTAGGAAAGAAAATGTTATTAATACATCAGCCACTTTTAATTCAAAATAAACGTGCTTTGGAATCGTGAATCTTGATGTTGAAACATAAAGTCTAGTTTAGATTTTGACTTTAATTCTACTTTTAAGTTTTTGTCATTCTAAAATCAACTTTACAAACAGAGCATTAAGGTTGAAAATATCTCAAGCATCGACGAATAAAGCGCAAATAATTATTATTGATCCTGACGCATGAAGGGTGGTCGCAATAATCATTTTAGTTTTTATTACTACTACACCCAGTAACTGGGTCGAGGAGTACAAATAGGCAGTCGCTCCATGTAAAATACTGGTATTTAGCTGCAGCCAGTTAGACTGGAAGCCGACCCCAGCATCGTTGGGAGCAGACTAGACACATGATGATGTTTACTTACCCTAATAGAACGAATACAGCAAACTCTTGAGGATCGAAGGGGAAGTCTTGAGGCAAGTTGGTGGGGAAGAGCGGCTTTACGGTAGGCATGGCGCCCGACCATACTGAGAGGAGGCGGAACATCTGGAATGAGATAAAATACACATTTAAAGTTGCTTGTGCGCATACTTTCTCTAGTACCCGAGTCATACACATAATATCACGTCAGCATTGCCTTAACCCGTGAGAAGGCGCGCTATGAGCAATTTGCTCACACAAAAATCTAATTCAAAAATGTTTTGTCTTTCCCATGCCACACCAATTCAAGCACTTAAGTACCTTCCTAAATATTCACCCCCTCTCCCCTGACGCAATTCTCGATCCGCTCAGTGGCGTTGCGACCGCGCAGCAAGGCGTTTGTGGAGGCCGTGTACCAACGTGCGGCAATTTGCTCATCACGCGCCCATCCAATTACTTTGCACCGAACATGTAAAATACATGTGTTCAGTGTGTTTCGAGAGGCACATTAGTGTAGATTTAATGGATGAATAACACTTTTTAGTTTTTGTTATGTAACAGTTTTTATTGTGATTTTTATGAAACGTGCCAAAAAAATTAATTAATACTAGGTTGTTTTGTTATTTGCCTTAGTAGTTGCTATTATGTTTAATAGTTTTGATTAAAATACTTGTTTTCTTACGTACTAAACCTTGTGTTATTTATTTAAATACATTATAAGCCAATAAATATAGAAACAGTAAAAATATAAACATTTATGATAGTGTGAGCAATTTGCTCGCACGCGCCTACTCGTGTAAGAAAATTAGGCGCGCCTTCTCACGGGTTAAGGATATGCCAGGCCAGATGCCAGATGTATAAAGTCATCCCTCATTTCGTCTGTTATGTTTAAGGGGGGTGAGCCTATTGCATTCCGTTGAGCATACATCTAAAACTCCATGCTGCTACTGAGAAATATCATGCTTTGCCCAACTCGGGATCTCATGCACAGCAATTTCAAGCTTGGATCGTCATCATCTGCCTAGCCTTTTCCCAACTATGTTGGGGTCGGCTTCCAGTCTAACCGGATCTGCATCCGGTATTTAGCTGCCTAAATACCAGTATTTTACATGGAGCGACTGACCCAGACTTTCGGGCTTCTGACGACCCGTAACGACTGCCGGGACCAACGGCTTAACGTGCTTTCCGAGGCACGGAGGAGTCTCAGTATGTAAAGATGGTCACCCATCTACGGAACAACCCCGGCAAGTGTAGCTTAACCTGATGGATCGACCCATGCGGCTGGTATTACTTAGCCACGTGCTCCTCCTCAAATTTCAAGCTTGGATATTAACTAAAATATCATCTTACGGCCTTTTCATCGCTACTGCTCTAAAAAGTGCAGTGGTAGCCCAGTGGTAATGGCCGCGACTTACAAGTTGTAGGTCGTGAGTTCGAACCCAGGCAGGCACTTAACTTTGTGTAAATTATTTCATCACTACTGCTCTCCAAAACGGTGAAAGAAAAATATTGTGAGGAAACTGGCATGGCCTAGAACTAAAAATACGAAGACCTGTGACATCTACCAACCCGCACTGGGCCCGCGTGGTGGATTACAGTCCACTGCCTCTCACAGAGAGGAGGCCTGTATCCCAGCATTGGAACTATTATAGGCTGATTATGCTCTAAAAACGGTAAAAGAATACATGGGCACAAAAATTGGCATGCCCTGAACCAAAAATTCGAAGAAAACCCTGAGCCGCGACGTAAGTTGCGGCCCAGTCCCTCTCACAGAGAGGAGGCCTGAGTCTCAGAATCAAGCACATTATAGACCGACTAGCTTCTGCCCGCGACTTCGTTCGCGTGGAAGTCGTAAAGTACACAATAAACTAAAATAACAACTACATTTTTATAAAACTCCTTTTGATTGGTGACGTCGCATTGCATCATTTTCTTTTCTCTCGCCTCCTAAGGGTCCTAGCGTGATGTTAAATAGCCTTCATCAAGAACTGGATCAAAATCAAATACAAAAATATTTTTTCCATTGTTGGTATTTCCATGATTGGTAGTTCCAAAGATTAGCAAAAATACAAACAAACAAACTATTCACCTTTATTATTTGTACAGACTATAAATTCAGTCGCAAATAAGAATGTCATCGCGATACTACATTTTGTTCTCTACATACAAAGTGCGCAGAATTTCTTCATCAATTAGTCTAAATGAGCGAGCGCAGTTTTGGTATTTAATGAACTAGATAAGTCTAGTTTAAACAAATGAATA
Source organism: Dicycla oo (assembly GCA_948252095.1). Taxonomy (NCBI): domain Eukaryota; kingdom Metazoa; phylum Arthropoda; class Insecta; order Lepidoptera; family Noctuidae; genus Dicycla; species Dicycla oo. Next base: position 17,691,368 of record OX411736.1, on the reverse strand, counting down.
TGTTGATCACTTCTGGATACGCACACGTGAACTTTAATGAATATGGGCCTAATAATGTTCCGTTAGAATCAACGTTTTATTACTAGAACTCACCGCCTATTTGCACTGAGCAAGGTTCACTGGCTGCGTTATTTCGGTCCATTAAAGGCTTTCAGAAACATTTGTACCATTTGAAAATTTTAAATCTCTTGTTAGGCAGGTACTATTCACTAGCTTTTGCCCGTGGCTTCACCCGCGTGGGTATCGGAAATTATCCCACGGGAAAGTACTCCTGAGATAAAAAGTATCCTTAGATAAATGATTCTTTTCTGTAAGTAGGTTTGTGCATACACTTTTACACGTCAATCATATTTTAAAAACTAGACGAGGTCGGCGTTTCCTTTCTGACTACTCTGAGAAGAAACGCCGAAACAAACGCTAAAGAGGTCACAGTCTCTTATAAAGTCCAGACACAATCTTGGTCAGTTCATGTGAAGACCATACGTATACTGGGTGATATTTTTTACCGTCTTGAAAAAAATAGGGCATAATAGGTGAACGGAGTAGAAGCCTATGGCATACCTATTTTTTTTTTTAAATCTTTTTTTTTTTAATTTGTAGTCATACGCACTACGCACGTATGATTTGAATTTCGATATTTTATAACGATGTATAAAGTTTTTTTTCAAAATTTCTGATTTTATTGTTCTAGTTTACTTCAAATGTAGTGTTTATTGATAGAGCTATTTGAGTCTAAGCTATTGAAAAAAAAAAAAAAAAAACCTAGGTATGCCATAGGCTTCTACTCCGTTCTCCTATTGTACCCAATTTTTTTCAAAACGGTAAATTTGATCATCCAGTATATTAGTGTCTGAAATGGTCTTTTGAAGAAAGAACCACATAGCTGGAGAGGACCTGTCCAGTAAGTGCACTCATTTGTCAGTAATCGCGCAGCTCATCTCAGAACTTAAGGAGCTCAACGATTCGACGAACAGCTAACTCAGGTCAGGTTGGTCTATTCGTGTGTCAAATTACTTTCAAATCGGTTCAGCCGTCAAGGTGTGTAAAGGTAACAGACAGACAGAGTTACTTTTGCATTTATATTCCCAAGTATGGATATAATAACCCACTTATTAATAAAAAAACGCGGAGTACAGTTACAACCCTTCAGAGTTCAACATTTTGAGAGGTGTAAATTAGGCATAACTTTACGCGTTTATTAAGAGGGGGAGCCACTCTCATTTGAGGGCCCCCGTATTGTGTGGTATCATCATTGTCAGGTACAAGATTGTAACTTACAATAGCACTGCAGCAGGCTGCGAAGAACCCTCGCCAATAGTTACGTACTGCGAAGTACGTGGTCGTAACTTCTATGGAGAATAGTACACCTGCAAACAAACGGTTTAATTAGGTAAGATATCTGTATAAATAAACGAGGAGTTCTGCGAACAGCAGACCTCGCGAGCGAAAACTTTTTTTTTATAAAAAAAAAGCGACATCGACTGCGCGGTCTAGCGGTGCACAGTAGCGCCATCTAGTGACCTTATTGTAAAACTAACATTAATATTGGTTTTAAAGCCTCGTTTTAAAGAATTCTGATAAATTTTCAGAATGATCTAGTTTTGTGATGAGAAGGTGGTCCCAGCTGCTCCATCAACCCTTACCTAGTAGTTAAAGGGCCGATTCCACTGGTAGAAATCTAAAAGTGAGCAATTTACTGCATTTTGAGGAGCTATTCTGCTCATCACGCCGAAGATCCTCATCAATCTTTATATATTTTTTTTTATGAGACCAACCTAAGTTACTACCTTTCAAATAAAAAAAGAACCATCGAAATCGGAACTCGTTAGGCGGAAATATCCAGCAGCCCCCTTTTTGGAGGAAGTACCCCTCTAATCAAAAATCCCCAAAAGCAAATAAGTTCTATAAAGTCGTAAAACCTGTATACCAAGTTTCGTCCAGATCGGTTGTACAATACGACCTGTAGAGGAGTAAAAACAAACTGATAGACGAAAGCAAATCTTGCTAGACTTGAAGCAGAGACGCTTCGCTCGTTCGGTCAATAAACTTGAAGTATCTCTTTGTAATGTCAAAATAACAGCTTTTTACTAAATGCATATGAAAGTATTATAATACTTTAAAAAAAAGAAAAGTTTCGTCTGTATGTCTGTCTGTTTGTTCTAATCTCCGAAACGGCGGGACCGATTTTGACGGGACTTTCACTGACAGAATGCTGATGTTATAAGGAGTCACTTAGGCTACTTTTATTTTAGAAAAATAATTAGAGTTCCGCGTAAAAAAAAAATTAAAACCCATGAAATTGTAAATAACAAAAAAAAAAAAATGCAGATGGTAGCCCAATCCTCGAGGATGGTTATAGGTTATTTAACATCACGCTACGACCCTTAGGAGCCGAGCAAATGAAGTAATAGCGAAGGCGGGCGAGCAGCGTGACAGCGGGTCGCGGGACGTGGGAGTATTATTAAAATGTGACTGTTATTTTAATACATTGTGTATCTTACGACTTACACGCAAACGAAGTCGCGGGGCACAGCTATTATTGCACTGTTGGATTTTCAACTGTCGGCGTTGTTAAGCCTAGCGTTGAAAATACAACAGTGTACTTTTATTTAGGGATTCATTTAAGAGTCACTTAGGGTTGGTGAAAACGGGCATATGTCCGTCAGATACTTCTGTACTGGGGGCCGATTCTACTAACAAAATTGTTAAAAAATCGCAATTGAATGGCAGCTGAACTACGGCTTTTGAGCGTTTTCGCATTCCACTAATGTAACAACGATCCAACTGCGGTTACGTTTCAGTTCAGTCACCGATCGATCGAAACAATCTCAAAAGCTATTCTGCTAACAAAACCGAACATGAGCGTGACGTCAGTCGCACCATTATCTTTTTGACATCATTGAAACGTTTCGTTTCACAGATTTCGCAAGCTGGGGCCGAAAACGAAACGTTCTTCTGAGTTTTTATTATTTATAAAGTTGAAATGTTGCAAAAAAATATACAGGCTAAAAGTATAAGTATGGTCTAAATATGTTTTTGTATTAAAAATACTTTTAGTAGCACTTATTCGTATTTAGTGATATTATTAGATTCAACTTTTTTTTTCTGTGGTATTATTAAAACATACTATTTGGAATGTTGGTCACACAGGTTACGTTCCCGTTACGATTCGGTTTAGGTTTAGTTTCCATTTTGCTTATACAGGGTGTTTGGTGCATCGTGTGCCAAATTGAAATGGTCGACTGGGGGGGTCACCTTCTATCCTTTCATACCCCTAAACACTTCTCATGCCCTGTGGCTTTTTTTTCATCGACTTTTTATTTTTTTATAAAAAAAATACCCAAATTTTGCATTCAATTACAAAATAAAAAAATGTGTAAGTCGTAGACTCTGAATTTTAATTTTATTTAGATGTGTATTGTATTACAGTACTTTTAAATTAAAAATTAGTGACATTAGCCATCTAGTTTTTTTTTAATTTACTCGCAAAGTTTCGGATTTCAATTAAAGCTGTCCATGTTACAGCTATTTACATGGCTATAAAAAAAAAAACCAAAAGCGACCGGGATCTTCCAACTCTCTCAAAAATTCTCTAGTCTATCTTCTTGCTAGTGATGTGCCACATGTCATAAAAATCTTTTTACAACTTTGTAAATTAGCTAGAATAATTGTGAATCGAGTCACAAAATATTAAATTCCAAATTCAAAAGAAAAAAGTCTTTTTGCGTAATTGTTACTTAAGTAACAGGTAAAATTTGTTTTCTCACTCTCGCGAAGTAAAATCTATCTTCTATCTCTATCTTTCTTGCATAGCGTACCTAAACTAGTTTGAACAAACGACGAACTGCCACCGACGCGGCGACGCCGTCAATCCGTCATTCGTCAGTCAGTCGAGACATCACTGCCTCTGCTACCTGACGTGTGTGTTAGTTCACCGTACTCCGCGATTTTTTCATTTTGTTACTTTGTTTTGTTGAGTTTTGTTGGTTTTTGTTACGTTTTAACTTTTGTGTTATTGTTAAACTTTGTTGATTTTTTGTTGTTGCAATGGCGACGTTCTCTAACGAGGAATATGCTGACATCATGATGGCTTATGGAGCCGCCAATGGTGTCGCTCGTGCAGCGCAACGAATTTACCAGGAACGTTTTCCTGGTAGACGACTACCTGGCCGCAGAGTCTTCCAAGACACATACCGACGCATACGCGAGACTGGCAGTGTCACTTTTCATTAACCAAGGGGCCATATTGTGCGACATAATGTTGAAGTGGACGAGAGAATACTGGCACTTTTTGAGGAAGACCCTACAAGAAGCATCAGAAATGTGGCAGCACATCTTGATATTTCAATATGGAAAGTGTGGAAAGTTCTTCAGCAAAACGAAAAACATCCATTCCACTACACTCCGGTGCAAGGTATTTTGAACTAACTTTAAACCCGTACACACTTTGTTTGACGATGCCTTTGTTTAGCAGGTAATGGGTATGACGTCACTACTTCCAGGTAGTGAACCAGCCCATACAAACGGTCCGACGCCGCCGGTCATTAAAAATCTCATTGTGCAATTATTTACTGCCCAACAGGAATTTAAAAGAGTTCTTTGTTTGTAGGTCTTGAGGGTGGCGACTTTGACAGACGAGTGGCATTCTGTCGGTTTATGTTACACACGGATGTGGATGATCCTAATTTCTTAAAAAGAATATTGTGGACGGATGAATCCAAATTTACCAAAGAAGGGATCCTCAATCTTCACAATCTGCATCACTGGACAAACAAAACGGAAAACCCACATGTTAAAAGGCAGAAATCTTTTCAAAGGAGGTTTAGTGTAAACGTTTGGGCAGGAGTGATTGGGAATCAGGTAGTTGGACCGCATTACCTGCCCGATAACCTCAATGGCGATAACTATTTGGAGTTCCTTCAAAATGACCTGCCCGAATTAGTGTCCGAGGTGCCCGTATTTAATGAAAATGTTCCCAAAGTATTCCAGCATGACGGCTGTCCCGCGCATTGGCGTTTGACTGTGAGGGAATATCTTGACGATGTGTTCCCCAATGCGTGGATTGGTCGCGATGGCCCTATTGCATGGCCGGCACGTTCCCCAGACCTAACTCCGCTAGATTTTTATGTCTGGGGACGTGCCAAAGAGCTGGTATACGCCACGGAGGTTCCGACTAGGGAGGTACTACTTCAACGCATTGAAACGGCGTTTAATCAAATTAAGGAGGAAATACGACTTCGTACAACAACTGTGGAAATACGAAATAGATGTCGGGCCTGCATTCGCAATAGCGGCCAACAATTTGAGCAGAATATGTAAAAAATGATTAAATAAATGTTAAAAATGCAATTATTTTTTATTTCTAGTAACCGTCCCCCCCAAAAAAGAGAGATACGAGACAGATTTTACCTTACAAGAGTGAGATAACAGATTAAATGAGTTCTTGAGGTATAATTTAAGTAAAAATATTTTTTTTAAATCATAATTTCAAATTTAGTATTTTGTGACTCGATTCACAATTCTAGCGAATTCACAAAGTTGTAAAAAGATTTTTATGGCATGTGGCACATCACTAGCAAGAGGATAGACTAGAAAGTTTTTGAGGGAGTTGGAAGATCCCGGTCGCTTTTGGTTTTTTTTTTATAGCCATGTAAATAGCTGTAACATGGACAGCTTTAATTGAAGTCCGAAACTTTGCGAGTAAATTAAAAAAAAACTGGATGGCTAATGTCACTAATTTTGAATTTAAAAGTACTGTAATACAATACACGTCTAAATAAAATTAAAATTCAGAGTCTACGACTTACACTTTTTTTTTATTTTGAAATTGAATGCAAAATTTGGGTATTTTTTTTATAAAAAAATAAAAAGTCGATGAAAAAAAAGCCACAGGGCATGAGAAGTGTTTAGGGGTCTGAAAGGATAGAAGGTGACCCCCCCAGTCGACCATTTCAATTTGGCACACGATGCACCAAACACCCTGTAGAATAGTAGAATGACTTTTTTGGTAACTATCGAACGGCGATCGAAACTGAACTGTTGTTGAAACACAATTGAACGTGTAACGTTGCAAATTAGTAGAATCGGCCCCTGTTCCCTCGCCTCGGATGTGAGTCAATTACTATTGCTGTATGATACTTTTACATTCTCACTCAACATAGGAATCAGTCCATATGATTTCACGCCCGGTTGTCATCAAACTTCAATCGAATTGTCATAAATTAATGAAGTTTCAATAACCAATTGAATCTGTCTCATCAAGTGTTTTGCTGATTCAAACTAAACTAGGTCATTGGCAGTGGCAAATAATGGATTAGGATTCCGATCAGGGTTCCGTTTGGCACTCTTCGGGTGCGGAACCCTAACAAACACACCGTATTTTGTGACACGAGCGAACAAGAAGAATCCCGATTTTTGATCTGCTTGTAGACTCAAAGTCTAAGGCTTACCTCCGACAGGGGCCGCGAAGCAAGAGGCGACACCTACTGCGCAGGCCGCAGCCAGCATCTCACTGGTCCTGGACTCGTTGGAGTAGATCCCTTGGAAGGTCGTCACCAGTTTGGAGAGGAGTGTCGCTACCATTGATGCTATGTGGACTGATGGGCCCTGAGTAAGAAGAACTTTAAATAATAATAACAACATCACCATCCCAGTGCGTTACCCTCATATCGCCGGTTATTGTAATAAGGCGTAAGCCTATTCACAAATAAATAAATCATAAATCATTTATTTATTTGCAAACATGAGTAAGAGATACATATACAGGGTTATTTGTAAAACACCAGCCACCTCTTAAGGGGTCATTGTACCATTCATTATGAACAACTTTTACTATGGGACCAAACCTGAAGTCGCGAAAAAAATCAGCTGTTCAGTACATTTATGTTCGCATAATTTGTCAAAATGTACTGAACAACTGATTTTTTTTTTAATATAATATAATATTAATATATTCAAATGCTAATAACATATATCGTGTGCAATATTTCTTTATAATAAAAACGTACGGACCTAGTTTTTCATGATACCTACAATATTTCCAAAAATTATGAAAATTAGACTATGTTTACGGGGAGAAAAACGTCATCGCTTTTTATATTTGACAGGCCCGTTGGTGTGGTTGGTTAAGATACCACCTATCATGCCGCAGGTCGTGGGTTCATGAACATGGGACAAATATTTGTGTGCATGAACACGTCTGTTTGTTCTGAGTCTGGGTGTAATTATTTATATAAGTATATATTTACAAAAAAAAAGTAGTCAAAATCAAAATCAAAATCAAAAGTCATTTATTCAAACTAGGCTGAGAATCAGCACTTTTTGAACGTCAAAATTACATAAGACAGTCCCCCAAAAACGCCCGCCCTTCACCACTTCCTAGTGCTTTAGCTGGGGAGAAGAAGTGGCGCAACAAACTCCCCAGCAGCACAGCTGTCTGTTCAGTTAAAAAAATGATTCTATATAATACTGCGCATAATAATTTAGGTACATTACGCAACACAAAACATTAAATTAAATTATTTGCTATAAGTAAGCTAGCACACGCCAATATACCAAAAAAAAAAAAAAACGAAAACAATACTCAAGCAGAAACAAAATACAAAACTAAAAACGTAAGCAGAACTTTATACCTAAATAAAAGCCTCCAGTAATAAAGGGCGTGCCCACTTACATATAGCCGTACATGTAGTCGTAACTCACAAGTAGTGTATGTAGTTTATCAGTTATCTGGTTTCCATAGTACAAGCTCTGCTTAGTTTGGGATCAGATGACCGTGTGTGAATAATGTCCCAGGTTATTATTATTATCTTTTATTATATGAAAATTTACAGCTTCACAATCCTCTTAATACAGCGGGTTCGGGGTTGACATAATTACTTTCACTACAAAAGCTGTCAATCCATTGCCGTGTATTCCTAACTTATAAGTTATACGATTGTAAAACGAAAATTAATTGCACTTCGTCGTCAGACTTTAAACAGTCTGGCCACTTCCTATCGTCATGGGCTAGTGAGAGTACTGTAGATATTTTTTTTATTTTTTAGTCTTTAAAGTAATTTTGTTTATTTTATAATCGTGATGATACTGACCTCTTTACCCAGCGGTAGACCAGAACCCAGCGTGGCAGTGAGGCCGACGATCTTGGATATCATCGCTCGGTACGTCAGGTACTCCTTTAGATGTACTCCTCGGAGTATCGTCTTCATTTCTGGTATACCTGACCCTGTGGGAGAAGAATTTTGGGTAAGTTTTTTTTTTGAAAATACTTAATTATTTAAATTGTGTGGAATAACAAAAACTTTAATGTTTAAGGTATGATCTCAGGACATATATTGCCTATGTGAAATGGCAGTTTCATTTTTTATCAAGAACGAGCAGTTTTTTTTTTAACAGACTTCCAAAAGGAGGAGGTTCTCAATTCGTCTGCATGTTTTTTTTTTTGGTATGTTTGTTACGCGATTACTCAAAGACGGATGGACCGATTTAGAAAATTCTTTTTTTGTTTGATAGGGTATACTTCCGAGGTGATCCCATATAAATTTTATTAACTATGCTTGGGGAGTTAGCTTCAATAATGCGTATATTTCCCACTTATTTTATGTGGATGATGTGATGGTGTTTTAATAACTTCCTATCACTGTTATTTACATGGCTATATCTACAATTATTGTGCTCAATTATGTATTCGAATTAGTGTGGGGTAGGTTCCACAACTAAAAAGTGAAAAATAAAAACTTTTTAGCAAAAAATAAAACCGACTTCCAAAACAAAACACTACAAAGTGAAAAATAACTTTAATTTCGGAAGTCGGTGGCAAAAAACGAAAATACAAAACCCAAGACACCGACTACCGAAATTAAAGTTATTTTTCACTTTGTGGTGTTTTGTTTTGGAAGTCGGTTTTATTTTTTGCTAAAAAGTTTTTTTTTTTGTTTTTGATTACAAACCAATAACCTGAAACATGGCGTAACTTTTGGTTGTCCCCACTTGCGATACCAAAATTATATATAGAATATTTCTTTGTCTCTTTTCAGTTATGCGTTTTTGAGATACCGATGTTTCCTTAGAGACAGTTTCTCTTATGAAATCCGATTTTTGGCGTCGAAAACAGCGTCTAAGTGATTATGGCAAGAAAATGTCACGCGAACTGCGGCATTGCCTAAAATGGCCATTTATAAAGTGGCGCCTTTCTCTGAAGATCCTGGTGTCTCCTTCCTTAGGTATATGCTAGGACGGCTACCAGCAGCTCTCCTTAGTGATCATACACACGTGCGCGCCAACGGCAGAGGCCACTGCAGCCGTCACCTACGTGCGTTCGTATATTTGAGAAGGTGCTCAAATACACGAGCGGCATGATGTCGACGGCTGCAGTTGCCTCTGCCGTTGACGCTTGCCGCTCGTGTGTATGAGCACTTAGGAGTCCGGCCAACCTATTTCGCGCTAGCCTGAGCTACTATGAGGATTTCCATGATACCAAAAAGAAGATAACATGTTGGTTACAGCTTGGATAAAAAAAAAAAAAACCAAAGAAAGGTAGTATCCGTAGGACTATCTACAACAGAGACATTCTATTAGAAACTTAACTAATAAAATCTTTATCTTACCTATACTCTGAGCAGCAACAATGTGTACGAATCCAGCGGCGAAGAGTATGAGGCAGACTGGCAGCGACACCCATGCGATGTACTGACTGAACGTAGACGTGGCCAGGTCATTGTACATCCACATGCGTGCTGGAAAATAGGGCTAAGCTTAATATAGCAGAGGGGCTTAAAGTGGAACATCAGAGAAAATTCAATAGCTTTTGACGAATTATAGGAATTTATCTATACATGACAACTTTTTATCACTATCCAAATGTTCACAGGCTGTTCTGTTCTACCCATGAATATGAACAACTTTCACTAAGGAACAGCGTATATTTTTTTTTCGTGATTTCAGATTTCGTTCCATAGTGAAAGTTGTTCGTATTCATGGGTAGCATAAAAGGTTCAGTATAAACAAAAAATTGTTCTGTGTAAATAAAAACCAATTGCCGAATGTATGTAAGCGCATCACTTCAGAACGGTTGCACCTATTTGGCTAATTCTTCTTTTGTTGTGTTTGTAATTGTCACGATAAGGTTTGTATGACAGATTCTTTTATAGAAAATTCACCGGAAAATACGGAAATTTGGATGGATTTTTTGTATGAAAACAGACAACGCACACCCAATTCCACTGGAGATAAGAGACATGGAATTCACCCGGGCGACGCCGGGCGCGAACAGCTGGTTTATTATAAATGTTTTTACAGAAGCAGTCGACAGATGTAGATAACCATTAAAAAGATAACGCTCGGTAGGTACTTACAACTTTCATCCTTTTACGGTAAGCGTGAAAAGACATAAAGTGCAGTTAGTTTCGACATTTTCATTAGAATAGTAGGTACCTATCCCAATTAACTTTTTAGTTTAAATAATGTTGCAAGATTAACACAAAATATTTACTTTTCTAATAGATTATACAGAAAATATAATTCCCACACTCACTGGTCAATTGTATTGGCCCATTGTATGCACGATTGCGCTTGCGCACTATTTAAATCCTTTAGGTTTACAGACTGCATAATCTTCACTACGAATTACCCAAACGGCGACTGCTAGAAAATACCAATTTTTGTGTGAATAAAGCTAAAATAATAAAGAAATGTTCCTTACCATTCTGACAAACAGCAATCCCCCTGTCCATGGCGAAGTTGACGATCGCCATGATGATACCCAGCAGAGCCAGGAACACCCAGTCCTCCCCCAGCCGAGCGAACGTGTGCCTCCACACATAGCCTGCGACAAACTTCATGCACGTGAATATTTATTATCACAATCAACAGGTATAAGAGTAGGGGAAGACCAAAGAAGCGATGGATGGACTGTGTGAAAGATGATATGGTTAGAATGATGGTGACTATGCCCAGATGACGACTAATGGACTACTCACACTTATTCAGTTCCATTCGCGTTTCGCTGAACGATTTTGGTCACACTTATACAGTTCTGCTTCTATCAGCCGCATACAGCGTCGTAAGAATGAGAAAAGCCGTCATAACGTGTTGTCTCCGCTGAAACGCTTCTATCGCTTTTATTTCGTAAAAATAAAATAATTATAATTACTTTAAAAGACGTCCGAACTCTCTCAATCCTTGCGTGCATAATGATTACGTAATAATAAATCAAATCTATGCAGGAACTATGCAGATCGCAACTTATCATCAAGGAGACGAGAACCATCCGTGTACAGCGCCCGGAACAGCGCTGGACGCGGCAGAACAGCGCTGAACTCTATCTATAGCACTCGCATGATAATGAACACATTTGTCCTCATTTTATACTTGTTTGCCGCGAAAGCTGAATAGACGCGGAAAGCTGAACGGATGCGTACGCGTCTCCATACAAAATCGTTGCTTTTTATGGGCATAAGCTGAATAGAGCTGAATAAGTGTGAGTAGTTCCTAATAGAGAGATACGGAAGAAAAAGTCATGTTGCGCCGACCCCAAATAAACGGGCTTCGTCCCATCTTACTCTCACCGATCCTTTTAGCGATTTACTTTTTTCTCTTTTTCACGGAACGATTTTTATCAGTCAACACCTACCACAAGCCGCGTTAAAGAACTTCGTTCCAATAAAACACTTTTCTACAAATAGGCCTAGTTTCCATATTGTCCATATTTAAATTGTGGATATTTGTCAGGTTATTGTAAATCGTGTAGAGATGGGATTGGTCAGAGTAGGGACGAAGCCAAATAAATTGGGATAAGGTCAGCAGAATGATGACGATGATCAACAATATGGAAAAACAATAAAGAGTATGAACGACGATATAGTAGCCGGCACGAGTCGTGAGCACATATTCCAAATAAAATGTTGTTGCCATCGTCAACGGGCTCTTGTATTCTGTGTTCTACCTGTATATACATAAGCTTGATCTTATATTAACCTCATTGCCCCTGCCCGTGTACGAATCGCCGTAATAGGAAAATATATTTGTAAGGATTAAAAATTTAACTTGTGCTCACGACTCGTGCCCGCTACTATAATAGGGTGACTGGTAATTAGTGACCGATACTTAAACACCTGACTTTTACTATGGTACCAAACCTGAAATCGCGAAAAAAAAGTCAGCCGTTCCCCACATTTTGACAAGTTATGCGAACATAAATGTAGGGAGCAGCTGATTTTTTTTCGCGATTTCTAGTTTGTTCCCATAGTAAAGTTGTTTGTTACCATGCGTAGGTGCAATCAGGTGTTGAAAGTATCGGTCACTAATTACCAGTCACCTTATATTAATCTGCCTGGCCTTTTCCCAACTATGTTGGGGTCGGCTTCCAGTCTAACCGGATGCAGCTGAATACCAGTATTTTACATGGAGCGACTGCCTATCTGACCTCCACAACCCAGTTACTGGGTAATACGATACCCCTTGGTAAGACTGGTTGTCAGACTTTCGGGCTTCTGACAACCCGTAACGACTGTCAAAGATCCACGAATGACAGCCAGGACCAACGGCTTAACGTGCTTTCCGAGGCACGGAGGAGTCTCGGTATGTAAAGATGATCATCCATCTATGGACCAACCCCGGCAAGCGTTGCTTAACCTGATGGATCGACCCGTGCGGCTGTTATTACTTAGCCACGGGCTTACCAGTCACCTTATATATGTGTACCTATAATAATAATAATTATTATTTATTTCAGATAACTAAGATCCAAAGTGTTAGTAGTTACAATGATGACTTAAGACTATTGGTGACACAATATTGGTGATTCTTATTTATTGATCACCGTCCTTACCATTTTCTTAAAAACTGGAGAGGTAATATCCTCCCCTATTATTTTGAGGATGCTGTTGCTAGTTCCTCGTACTCTGCCTAATAGAGATGCAGTTTTTTTTGCGAATCACCTCATGAAAACCATCGGTTCGATTCTGCACAAACATCTCTGAAGCACTACAAAAGCGAGGCCTTCGCAACAACATCCTAAAAATATTATTATACTGGACGCCCAGCGCGTCCATCGCTCTTTTGGCATACGCGACCCACAGGTTTCCTGTGTAGAAACTTTGGCAGTATGCCTTAAAAAGGGTGATTTTGACATCTACACTACATCGGGAGAACCTGCGTGCCAGCATATTACCTCGGACCGATAGCGCCCTGCGCTCCCTTTCAATGTCTACGTTGTCCTTAAGGTCGGCGGTGAGGAAGTGCCCGAGGTACTTGAAAGAATCTACCCTATTTAGTTTCGAGCCACTGAACATAATGTCAGGTATAATTTCAGGGCATTTACCGCCGGCCTTAAAGACCATGTATTTACATTTCATCACATTATATAATAGTCCGTGTCTAACCGCATAAACCTCACAGCGCTTCAGTAGCTCTCCTATAGACCGTACAGTAGGGCCCAGCAGCACCATATCGTCTGCATAGCTTATGTTATTTACACTAACACCGCCCACCCTGCATCCGACATGCATGCTGCTAAGCTCCACTAGTAAGTCATTTACATACAGGTTGAAGAGCCGTGGGGACGTCAACCCCCCCTGTCTCACACCGCACTCCAACCTGTATGAGTTTGAGAGTGTATTGGACCATTTGACATGGTTTAATTGGTTAGCATACCAGTACTTCAGGATGTCTACCAATTCCGTCGGTACGTTCCTGTCCCTCAGCTTTCTCCAAAGCATATCATACGACACAAGGTCAAATGCTTTGGAGAGGTCAAGGAAACAGGCGTAAACCGGCGTTTTCCTATCTGTGTAGTATTGAACAGTGTACTTAAGACTGAGGATGGCACTCTCTGTTGACAATCTGCGTTGGAAACCGAATTGTGAATCGCACAGGGTAATACAACTCTCCAAGTAAGTATCGAGTACACTGTCCAACACCTTCGCAGCCGTGGTCGCCAGGGATATAGGTCGGTAGTTTCCCCTGTCCGCGATGTCTCCCGTCCTGTTCTTAATTATAGGTACTACGATTGTTTTCATCATATCAGATGGTAAATATGAATGCTTAATGCACAGTGTATAAAACATGGCCAGTACCCTCGGAAGGTGAAACCCCGCAAACTTAAAATGTTCAATACTGAGACCATCGTGTCCGGGAGATTTGCCTCTGCTCATGTGTATAATAGTCTCTCTCTCTCTATAACTAAATCCTGTATAATTACCATCTTTGATAAATATCGCTTCAAGAAAGTGATATGATAATGAATGTGGATGGCTTTAAGTGTAGAGGAATACCAAAGAAACGATGGATGGATGTATGTAAGGCAATCTGGCTAGAAAGGGGACGACTACTCAAATGACGGTTGATAGAGATAGAGAGACTCCATATTAACTGTCTTCTTTTTCTTTTCGAGTCGCTGGCAAAGGTAAAAATATTGTAGATACTATGTTAGATGAGTTGGGCCTGTTGGGTTCAGTAGGTGGCCACGCCGATAGCGGCCAGGGCAGAAAGATGCACACATAATGTCCTACACAGTATGTGGACAAAGATGTTTTACAGTAGCCATGCAGCTGCCTAGGCAACCAGAACCAACATTGCTGTCATTTTTAGGAGTATAGGTAAAATAGCTTTGAAGAGAACACGTAATTAATCCGCACGCGGGCCCAGTGCGGATTGGTTGGTAGATGTCATATGTCTTCGAATGTTTGGTTCTAGGACATGCCGGTTTCCTCGCGAAGTTTTCCTTCAGCGTTTTGAGAGCAGCGGTTATGAAATTATTTACACAAAGTAAAGCTCCTGTCTGGGTTCGAACCCACGACCTACAACTCGTAAGTCAGGGCCGTTACCACTGGGCCACCACTGCTCATAATATCACGCCTATTTCCCCGAAGGGTAAGGCAGATATGTACCTTATAGTATACACCCAGATTACACTAGTTACGTGCTTTGAAGAGTACAATATTTCTATTCAAATAATCATTTTTAGGGTTCCGTAGTCAACTAGGAACCCTTATAGTTTCGCCATGTCTGTCTGTCCGTTCGTCTGTCCGTCCTCGCTTAATCTTTGTGACCGTTAGCACTAGAAAGCTGAAATTTGGTACCAATATGTATATCAATCACGCCGACAAAGTGGTAAAATAAAAATTGGAAAAAAATGTTTTATTAGGGTAGCCCCCCTATATGTAAAGTGGGAAGTGATTTTTTTTTTTAATTTCAACCCTAACGTGTGATATATTGTTGGAAAGGTATTTAAAAATGAATTGGGGTTTACTAAAATCATTTTTTGATAATGTCAATAATTTCGGAAATAATCGCTCTAAGTTTAGAAAATATGAAAAAAATCTGAAAAGTAGAACTTTATAAGGACTTTCTAGGAAAATCATTTTGAACTTGATGGAAACAACAGTTTTTGTATAAAAAAGACAAAAAGTTGTACAAAATAATTTCTGGACTAAGTTTGTAGTATAATCGTATATGCAAGCATTTTTTTTAACTTCGTTTACATATTTTACTATATTTTTACGGACGGGAAACTACGGAACCCTACACTGAGCGTGGCCCGACACGCTCTTGGCCGGTTTTTGACAATCACGTAGACTCTCACCTAATACTTTAAAGAACTTCCCCCGAGGTCTGTGTTTGCCGCTTGCTTCTAGTTCCTTCTGTCGGAGCTTGTCGTCTTTTCTTCTCTTCTTCCGAAGCCTTCTGAGTCTTCTTGCTTCTTCTCTAGCCGCTTCGCTTAGGTCGCGTTGATAGCGACCATACATCTGGAAAGAAGAAGGGTATTGATTATTTATTTGTTCACTACTGCATTGTTCTTCTTAACTTAATATACTATTACTATCCAGCTTCCTGAATTCCTGATCCTTCATTTTATTTTGATACATGTTTGAATTTCAGTTGCAATTAAATAAGTGCGTTACCTTTACAAATCTATTGTAATTTGCAACTATACAATAACGCCTAGGCACTTGTCCACCTGCCTTTTCCCAACTATGTTGGGGTCAGCTTCCAGTCTAACCGGATGCAGCTGAATACCAGTATTTTACATGGAGCGACTGCCTATCTGGCCTCCACAAACCAGTTACTGGGTAATACGATACCCCTTGGTAAGACTGGTCGTCAGACTTTCGGGCTTCTGGCAACCCGTAACGAGTGACAAAGATCTACGAATGACAACCGGGACCAACTGTTTAACGTGCTTTCCGAGGCACGGAGAGGTCTTGTTATGTTATGGATGGTCGCCCATCCACGTCTCGACCTCGGCAAGCATTGCTCGCCTTGAAGATCCTTGAAGATCGACCGTGCGGCTGTTATTATTTAGCCACAAGCCCCTCTAAAACAACGCCTATAGATAAAAACATAGCAATTAATTGTATAATTAACTAATTACAACAAATACGAATAGTTTAACATGGAGAACATAAAATACAATGTCTAACCAGCTATAAGCCCTGTAGTATCGCCAACTTGATAGGTTATCAATTTTCCGAGACGGAAAGTGTCCAATATCATTATCTAAGGTCAAAGCTCTCAAACCGTAATAAAAAATTAGCCTAGCCTTTTCCCAGTTATTTTGGGGTCGGCTTCCAGTCTAACCGGATGCGGTTGAATACCAGTATTTTACATGGAACGACTGCCTATCTGACCTCCACAACCCAGTAGCGGGGTTATACGATACCCCTTGGTAAGACTGGTCGTCAGACTTTCGGGTTTCTGACGATCCGTAACGACTATCAAAGATCAAAAAAGACAGCTGGGGCAACGGCTAAACGTGATTTCCGAGGCGCGGAGGAGGCTCGGTATGTAAAGATGCTCACCCATCCACGGACTAAGCCAGGCAAGCGTAGGTTAACCTGATGGATCAAACCGTGCGGCTGTTATTACTTAGCCACGAGCTCCTCGAAAAACCGTGAGAACCGATCCGATAATCCATAGATATTGTTCCTGACACCTTGATCAAGTGTCTAGTAAGATATGTTTACTCAATTTTTTTTTTTCATACATATTGCTAGTTGACTGAATAAATACAACCAATCACATGAACCTTCATAATATTCACAATTAAGTAACATAACTTATGGCGAATTTTGCCAATGAAACGGAACGCGACCAGCGCGTCTAAACTAACGTTCAATTCTGTCATTGTCATCATTGTTGAGAAATATTGACACTGACAGCTTTTGAGCGCGGTTTCAATGTGCTGAACGCTTTCAGTTTCATTGGTGAAATTGACCCTAACTTTTAGAAACTGAGAATTATTATCGCAGAGTTAACCTACCACCACCCTGTTGCCTCTTTCGACCATTTCTTGCGAATCCATCTTGTTTTGATAATTACATTTTTAAACCAACTGCTACCGACAAAGAAAGTAAAAATACTGAAAGGCTAATTAGTGCAAAACAGCCTTGAATCCAGGTTCTGTTTGCAGAAGCTATCAGATTATCTCGTGTTTAGCGAAGATAATAAATCGGAAGATACCAATATTTGACTTTTATACATACTAACTAGGTACTTTCGGCAAATATGTATTGGGTTAATCTCGGCTAGAACCATGGAGTTTTGACAGAAATTTGACTGCATCGTTGGGCTAGTGGTCGCAAGCGCTACTGCCGAGCATGAGGTCCTGGGGTCGATTCCCAAGTCGAGCAAAGTGTTTTTGGTTTTTCTATCTGGAATATCTCAGTAGCAATGTTACAAGTAGCAAGTTGATGGCAATAGGCTTGCCGCTATTACAGCAAAATGACGGTACACCTCTGATTAACCCTTCGAGGATTACAGGCGTGGTCTTATGTTATGGTATTAGCGAAAATGTAAATAATAAAAAAAAAAAATATTTGTATCTCTTTATAACTTGGTATAATTTTCACGGCTAAACAACAAACCGACTTTGATGATATTTCGCAAATGAATAGCTTGGTGTTGCTTGCCCGTGGAACTTGAGAAAGTGTATATTATTATGAGAACCTAAGCATAAAGTGGGTTGCAGTCTTGCAGACCAAAAACTAAGCTAAGTTAATTTAGCTTAGCTCACATAGCTGGTGTAGTTTTTCATACTTGTGTGCAGACCGCTAACTATGCAAACTAAGCTTAAGCTGTAAAAACTAACTGAAATATGTGAAGTTAGTTGTGTATACCGACTCCGGAACTACGCGAGCTATGCTAAGCGCCCGCATCCGCCATCTAAGCTAAACTAACTTAGCTTAGTTTTTGGACTGCAACACACTTTACGCTTGCGTAAATTGCACAAATGTTTGCGGATGCTTTCATCGATGATTTTCTTCGCCGTCATAGGAAAAGAACTGCATCGATGATGACCAGGGTCCGTGGGAGCACTAACACTGTCCTCAGAACGTTAGCGTACAAAATCGATAGTCCTTTTCCTGTGTACAGGTGTAGGTGTACGCAGGTGTACACCTGCACAGAAATAGGAAATAGACTTTAGTTATTACCTACTTTGTAACTCGTTTTGTTTACTAACAAAATTTTATTTTTATTTTTGCGAGTGCTAATAACAACTAAACCAACGCCATCTTTGTAAAAAAAAATATGGACTGTACCTATGTATGAAATAAAGATAAATGAAAAAAAACCGGTCAAAGCCTGTCGCACCACGCACAATGAAGGGAACTGGGATGACTTTATCCCAAGAAAAAACTTAACATAGTAGTTGAAAAACATGTTCTTCCATACATTCCGTATACGTTCAAAAAGTGCTGATTCTCAGCCTAATTTGAATAAATGACTTTTGATTTTGATTTTTACAAATTGCCCATAGTTAAACGAAAAGGATCCAACCTACATTACACCTAATGTACTAATGTCCTTTTTGTTTAACTACGGACAAATGTAAGTTTGTACGCACACATGTTGTTTTAAGACCATCCACTTCTTATAGGTTTTCCTGTAATCTATAGATATTAAAATATTTCTATATTTTTTTCAAAATTTAAGGCCCAGTACTTGCGGAGATAAGGGGGGAATGGTCAATTTTCGTCTATTTTCTTAAATAACTTTAAAATGGTTTATTTTAAAATTATTAAAAATAAAATACATTTGAGACTCTCACAGTAAGCCCTTTCATTTGATATATCACACGGTACAGTTTGCAAAACTTTTTTTTTTAATTTTCTTATTTGCCCCCCAAAGTTGACCCCATATTCAAAATTTATTTAGTAACGTTACACGTCCGTGTTTGGGTCACAGAAATACATATGTGTACCAAATTTCAACTTAATCGGTTCATTAGACTCAGAGCAAATTGGCTGTGACAGACGGACAGACAGACAGACACACGAGTGATCCTATAAGACTTCCGTTTTTCCTTTTGAGGTACGGAACCCTAAAAATACTCTAGTGATTTCATTGCCTTGCCTTCGTTCCTTTAGAGAGGCCATGGTAGAGGGGACACATTTAACCTTAAGCCTTGTCTCCCAGTGGGGGTGATGATAATCTGGTCTCTTTTAACGCCACCAAAACACAGGCGTGTCTTTTTACTGCTAAAACAAGTAGTTTCTTTCAAACCCTTACTTTTCGGGGTACACCTGTTCCTGTAACTGATCGGATTGAGCTCCTAGGCATGGAGTTGACATCTGGTCTCAACTTCGGCGCCACCATAGAGTACAAAGCCCAAACTGCGGCCAAGAAACTGGGCATCCTAAATAGGATGAAGCGATACTTTACGCCTGGACAGCTTTTAACTCTTTACAAAGCGCAAGTCCGATACTGCATGGAGTATTGCAGCCACCTTTGGGATGGATCAGATAAGTACCAATTGGCCGCGCTTGACTCGGTGGAACGCAGAGCTAAGAGGCTCATTGGGGACTTAAAACTGGTGGACGCCAAGCTTCATAGCTTGGTTCATCGCCGCAAGGTTGCCTGCTTGTCGGTCTTCTACAGATCGGTGAGTGTGCTCAAGAACTCCACGACCTCATTCCACCGGCCCCCTTCTACCATCGGACATCTAGACGCACTGCCAGTTACCATCCCTACCTAGTTGCTATTCTACCGATTCGCACTAAGCGCTTCCAAATGACTTTTATAATGCGCACAGCAAAAGAGTGGAACTCACTACCTGCGTCTGTGTTTCCGAGCGCACACAACCCCAATCTCTTCAAAGTGAGAGTGAACAGGCTTCTTCTGGGTAAGCTCACTCCACGGTCGACTCTGTCTTTGTCTCCTCCGACCTAGACTAGAGTCAAGAGCAAACCCAGCTTAAAAAAAAAAAGAAAATTGAAAATGAAGCCTACGCAAAAACTACAGTCCACTCCTAACATTAATCCGCAGATAAGTCAATAATAAAAATCAAAACAAATACAGATCTTATCGCTAAGCCGAGGTAGGCAACAATTGACCTTATTTATCTATGTATAAATCGCGTATTTGCCATGTCCTAGTAATATTTGGTTGTATTACAAGGCAACATGACAAGAACACATGTTTACGATAACTTTTGTCCAAAACTTTATCAGCTGTGGTTGCAGACATTTCAAGGTGCTAATTAGGTTGTTGTTGCTCAGCGTTCGTAAGTACTAATCTATCTACACGGTCCAATTAAATTAGCTAGCGAAACTCCACAGACGTGATAGAAATCGATATTAACACCAAAATATTAAAAAAAATATTTGATGATTTTTTTGGGGTCAATGACCGCTGGTAGTGTTGTTACTTGAAGTGTAAGTTGATAAAATCTGCTTTATCGTGTAGATATCGATACCCATCACGTCTGCGGAGTTTCGCTAACTAATTTAATTTGACCCTGTTATCTACATATACAGGGTATTTGTAAAACACCAGCAAACTCTTAAGGGCTCATTGTACTCATTATTATGAACAACTTTTACTATGGGACCAAACCTGAAATCGCGAAAAAAAATCAGCTGTTCAGTACATATCGCGAAAACAAAATCTGCTGTTCAGTACATTTATAAATGTACTGAACAGCTGATTTTTTTTTCGCGATTTCAGGTTTGGTCCCATAGTAAAAGTTATTCATAATGATGAGTACAATGACCCCTTAAGAGGTTGCTGGTGTTTTACAAATAACCCTGTATATACTAATAATAAAACTGAAGAGTTCGTATGTTTGTTTGTACGCGCTAATCTCTGGAATTACCAGTCGCTATTTGTTAAATTCTTTATGCATTTGATAGCCCAGTTTTTGAAGAAGGTTATAGGCTATTTACCATCACGCTACGACCCTTAGGAGCCGAGCATAAAGAAATAATATCAGAAAGATCGCTAAGCGAAAACGAAGTAAATGCGCGGACGCGCGATACGGCGGCGGCGGGGTGGGTCGGGGGCCTAAATTTCATGCGGACGAAGTCGCGGGCAGAAAGTAGTAAAAGATCATTATACAAACTATACATTGATCAGTTAGAAACTATGGGAGCAATTAAAAAATTCTGGAACCATTCAGTAAGACCTTTTGCAGCCACTGCAGATTCGTATAAAATTTATATTTATCATTTATACTATAAATGATAAACAATAAGTGTTTATTTCTGTGAATAGGTTTATATAGGGCTATTTTAAAATCATTAACTAAACTTTCACAGGGTGTTCTACCCATGAATATGAACAACTTTCACTATGGGACCAACTCTGAAATCGCAAAAAAAAATCAGCTGTTCAGTACATTTTGACCAAATAAGCGAACGATTTCAGGTTTGGTCCCATAGTAAAAGTTGTTCATATTCATGGGTAGAACACCCTGTGAAAGTTTAGTTAATGATTTAAAAATAGCCCTATATAAACACTTTTACACAAAAATCAATCTGCCTAGCCTTTTCCCAACTATATTGGAGTCGGCTTCCAGTCTAACCGGATGCAGCTGAATACGAATACCAGGATTGCCAGACTTTCGGTCTTCTGACGACCCGTAACTGTCAAAGATCCACGAATGACAGCCGCGACCAACGGCCCGAGGCACTTGTAAACACTTTTACACATCATTAGTATTGAAAAGCTAGATCAGCACCCTAATTTCGTAATACACTATCAATCAGAATCAGTTTCATTTTGACAGTTCAGCAACATTCATTGCGTTATTTACGTATGTTGACAAGACAAATTTTTCGCACATTTGAAGCAATGGATTAGCAATTTGCTTCAAAATGATTCAGATTCCGATCGATAGTGTGTTACGCAATTAGGGTGCAGGTCAGTGTTTCCCATCCGACTACTCTGAGAAGAAACTCCGAAACAAACTTGGAGGTCAGTCTCTTAAAGTCCATACATTATCTAGGTCAATTCATGTGAGGACCATTTTTATATGGACGTATTATAAAGAACAAGGAAGAAATTCCATAGTTATTCCTTTCATCATGATATTTTAATATAATTACAGTCCAGCCGTCAAGAGAATGCCTTCTTGAGACCTATCTGTTTCATACTAACGAATATGTGTTATGAAATTTGATCCTTATTACTAGTAGAAATGGTCCAACTAACAGAGTCAGGAACGCATTCTCTCGACAGCCTTACTGCAGGTGGCAAACAATGATATCATGCGGCCCACCTGATAGTAAAAGGTTTCCATAACTTGAATATCTTCAATACCGGAGATAATGCTGCCATTCGAACCACAACGCAGCATCACTGGTTAGCCACAAAAACAGTTATGGCGGTAGAAGCTATTACTTCTGCGGACGAGCTCATGCGCAGACAGCTTTAGTACGACTAAATTAAAATGATATTGGTAACAAAGTGACTAATTTTGGAGTACGATCAATTATAATTAAGTCGCACGCGAAGCGAGCAGAAATATCAGTGTGATTTATTCCCCCTCCAGCTGAGTATGTTGAGCCAGTATAAAAGCTCCCAGCGGGCCATCAACTTCCATGGCTCACCTTTTTATTGCGTGGAGAAATGCTCAAGCATACTGATATGACTGAGATAGTACAGTTATGTGGGGCTCCAACCCACTAAAACTCCACGGTGTCCTCCTCTGCCACTGTGGGCGGAAACACGGGCACGCGTCAGCATCCGCGAACCCACCACACCATGGCCCACCTGGAAATCTCTGAACCGATTAAGAAGCCAGGTGGGTTGCTGCAGGTACATACAACTTAGTCAGGTGGGGGGGATTCCGATGAGCCACAGTGCGACTGTGGAGCCACATCACAAACGATGTCTCACCTCTTGTCGTGCTCTCTGTGTAGGTACACCTGCACTATGGAAGACCTTTGCGAGGCCAACGCTAACGCTGTCGAAGTAGCCGAATTTCGGTCGAAGCAATATAAAATTAATAAAAGAGAATCATCGATACGACCAAGAAGTATGATTTATTAATTCGTATGTGGGTTCTACTGATCACCCAGCTGATAGAAATAACTCTCTAACATTTCTTGGACATTATCAGGAGTCCGAGTGCTGCAGTTCGGAGTCTAGATAAGTGGCCGGTGGAGGGTAATACAGGCTCGCCCCCTATCGCATGGGACTACACATTACATGAGGGAATATAGGCGTTTTTATGTATGTATAAACAGGAATGTTTGTTCTGATATCACATGGTTCATCCAAAACGACTCTCTGGCGATCGGCCGAGTCAAGACGCTAAGTGGCTTACTTAGCGTAGCATATAAGTGGCATTGGTCATTGGCACACTGAAAATGGTTTAGACACGTGTAACGCAAGTTATCAGTCTTGTACATTAAAGGTAAAGTAAAGACAGTAAAATACTTAAAGAATGAAAACTCGATACTCATTGTGGAAAGGTGCGCCATATACGTGTATGTATTTCTGCTATAAAAATGTTATGGCAGAAATATATGGCGCACCTTTTGGAAAGTGTCTGAGGACAGCTACAAGCAAGACTCACCGAATTGCTGCCATAACCGACCTTACAGATAAAGGTGTTGATCTTGTGTGTTACTTTAATTTTTACCAGCACCAATAAGGATACGTTGAAACCGGAACAGATAAATGCTTGGCAGAAATAGGAATGGCAGAAATCATTTTAAAGACTGCCTCATTATTTTTATATAAGCTATTTGTTAACTGGGTCCAAGACTTGAAAGACCACAACACTTCAATATTGATGAGATGGCTTTTTTGATTTTAATGACGACAAAGGCAAAGAATTGGACATTATTAATGTACAACTTTTGAAGCCGAAACCAAAACAAGTTGTGTTATTATGTTATTGCAGGTTTGTAGCGAACCCAGTTCTTCAAGGGTCGGGTCGTCGTAAACCGGAGGCTGCTGGCTGAACCTGTTTCACGAAATGGGGGGACGATGACGCCCATACATTTAACGATTGTTTACTGTTTTCGCAATAAGGCATTTTGGATACTTCAACATTATTTTGGTGGTGGTAACAAGTTTCTTTTGATCATCTGCCTAGCCTTTTCCCAACGATGTTGGGGTCGGCTTCCAGTCTAACCGGATGCAGCTGAATACCAGTATTAATACGATAACCCTTGGTAAGACTGGTTGGCAGACCTGTAACGACTGTCAAAGATTCACGGATGACAGCCGGGAGCAACGGCTTTAGGTGCTTTCCGAGGTACGGACGGGTTTTGGTACGTAAAGATGGTCATCCATCCACGGACCAACCGCGGCAAGTGTAGCTTTACCCAGATCGATCGAACCAAGCGGCTGTTATTTTATTAGTTAGCCACAAGCCCTACGTAACAATTTTCATTTTGATCTTCCTTTGAATTTGATACGTCACTATTACTCCCATGTCTTTAACGTGACTACACCAATAATATATGTACTTTAACTGTATCCTGTGTTCTTCACAGTGATTGTCAGTTCGAACAGAGAAGTGGTTGAAATACTAGCAATCGCTGTATCTAACGTCATTCAATCATGCAATAATGTCGTTGATTATAACTAAATCTATCCTTATCTATATGTCTACTGCAAGGCCTCTTTCTCCTTTCCCCACCACACAATTCTGCTTCTTTGCCAGTGTGGGTTCGTCATGGAAAGAATTAAGTTCGAAATGAATATAAGTATTTATACTTTTTTAACACAAACTTTTAGAATTCACATCCACATTTCAGCACCCATAAACACCGACCAGTTTCACTGTGGCACAATTTCTTAATAACATCTCACACTACACAACGCAATAAAAAAAATCTCATCTACTCAAGAGAAATCTGGTCCAAAGAAGAAACAACTAAACGAATCCTAATAATACCCGTTACGTAGTACTATAAATTAAAACCGTGAGTAATTAGTCTCCTAGATGCGTGGGATGTGGACTATTTTTAGACCTGTCTGTATGCATGTTTGTTTTTACGTTCTGACTGCAGGGAATTCCTGGAGTTGGCGGCTATTTCCTGAGGATGATGTTGGCATAACTCGCCGTAATACTGTGGACATTCCTACAAAACCCTTTTTTACTTCAGCACTGTTTTTGGAAGGTCATGCATGGCCATACTAGCCATGATTGTGACGTTCTTTTAGTAAGAAGAGGTCCTGACAATATTACTAAAATCTGTTGTCATGGTATGGGCATGCGATGCGGAGGAATGAGGAAAATGTCGCCAGGAAAGTTTTGTGTAAGAATGTGGATGGCTATACGAGTCGGGGAAGATGAAAGAAACGATGGATGGGCTGTGTGAAAGATGGTATGGCTAGAAAGGTAATAGATAGAGAAAATAGAAAAAATAGAGAAGTAAGGAAGGAAAAGACATGTTGCGCCAACCCCAAATAAATTGGGATTAAAAATTTGAAAACAATTAAAAGCTTATTGGACTATCAGCATAAATAATGTGCTAGAAGCAGGTAGTAGTAGATTTAAGAAGACTATTCCTCTACTGCATTGGATGCAGTAGAGGAATAGTTGTTGATCTTAATTAACTCGAAGAGTTTAATAATCGTGCTATACTTGTACTGCAATTATAATGCAGACGTCATACTTATTGAGTAGACAATTTCTAGAAAATTTTATAACTTTAAACTGTATAGTTTCAATTTCATTCCTCAGACCAAATAAAAAACCAAGACATAGCGCTGTCAACATCACTGTTGACAGCGTCGTGCGCTGCGCGTGAGGCCGGTTTCGTAAACATGTGTGCACTTAGTAAGGTCAAGTGAGGTGTAGTTTGATGTAAATGTGTGCGTGTATGCACAGAGCGAGGTGTAGTTTTGCGCATGCTTCACTAAATTGTTCGCAGCGCTACCTTTTGATTTTTCATTTAGTAAGTTGTATTCATGTTCTTTCGAATAGGTAATAGGCTTTATTATTACCGTGTATATGGGTCGTTCTTTTTGTCTACCGACAACACCTCCGTCAGACTTTTGAATATTATTATTATTATGTCACAATTATTTTATAAAAAAAACAGTAGGTACTAATAAAATTGGTATTGTTTAATATTATTTTAATGACTGTATTGCAAAAGCATTTTTTGTAAAAAAAAAATATTGTAAAACTGAATATTTAGGAAGAAATTTTTTTTTTTTTCGGAGGAGACATTTGTGTTTGTCGATGAAAAAGAAGAACGACCCATAATGTCGCAGCCAACTAGCTTAAATAGCCGTTTAGTTAACTGCCTATATAGCCTTTGGAACCGCTGCCGCGGCACCGCTCGCTGCACTCGGCTCACGGGCAGTTGGTGATAGTTTAATTTTTTTATTTTTTTGCGTGGAGAAGTGCTCATGCATACTGCACTACCACGAGGAAATAGTGCAGTTATGTGGGACTCCAACCAACTAAAACTCCACGGTGTCCTCCTCTGCCGATTGAGGCGGGAACACGGGCACGCGTTAGCACTCACCGCGAACCCGCGGCAGCTTTCTGTCACCGGACCCTCCTCTGGGGAGTACCCCCCATGACCGGCGCACCTGAACACATTGCACGCCGTGACCACAACATGGACCAGCACATGCACCCTTGGTCCCCCTGCGACCGGTCAGGCCAGTGACCAGGCTGCCTACCACTTTTCAGCTGCAGAGGATAGGGAGAGCGGCCAACGAAATACCGACACTCCTCCTACCCTGCGGCCAAATCGCGTCCGCCATCAGATGGTGGCGACCCCGTCAAGGCCGCGGAAGGTAGGGAGAGCGGCGCACCGTAGTACCGGCACTCCTCTCCCGCCGCGGCCTCCAACCCTCAGCCGCGATGCCTCCCATACGACATCGCGGCCCGCCTCAGTTGCGATGTCGCCCAAGCGGCACCGTAATCTACCTGTTGGCCGCTACGTCGTCGACTTCCTGGGAAAAGCCCTGACGAGCGGCCCCTCCTCGGGTTCCTCTTCGCTTCACCGTGGGTGACCAAGCCACGGCTACTGAGCCCCCCCGCCTCGACAACGCGGGAACCCACCGGGGGGTTAATTAAGCGGCCTGTGACATATGCAAACATTATGTGATATGCGTGTTATATGTGGAGACTGAACTATTTTTCTTTCTTACATATTATTGTCTCCACAAAATCTACCGCAACTACTTCGCAATTGCCTTGTAGCTCTCCATTTACGTAAATCCATAAACATACAAACGTATTTGGGACTACCAACATCGCTATCTCCAACAAATATGTGAAAATCAGTTCGCTCGATAATCTTAATCTGTGCAAACTTTACCTTAGCTCGAAGGTAAAGTTGATCGTTCACGTGATTTTCTACGTAGGTCTTATCTTAAGCTGCTCATCCGTACGTGTACACAATCTGTTTGAAATTGTACAGTAAACAGTGGCTGGTACCTTTTCATTGCACGGTAGTGCTTGTTCAAGTATTTGTGTCAGGGTTTAGGAACATTGGTTTTCCTTTATAGGCCATATAGTGCACATTCTTCGCAGCATGTGTAGGAAAACTGATGATCTAAGAGATATAGATTTCGCTAAAAAATTCATTAACGTAGGTGCCTTTCGTGGAATGAATATAATATTACTTAATAAACTGTTCCACTAAAACGCATTTATTCAGTGCGGTTAGAGGAACAGCTCAGGTACCGGTCAGTCAAGGTGCTTTGAGTGGAATTCCTCGCTGAACTTTACATTGCTAGACGGCCATTATTCTGCCAAAATTTTAAACGAAAAAGCAGAAACAGCTGCCACGCACGATTGTTGATTATATCTTTCGGTCAGGAGCTCGTGGCTAAGTAATAAAAGCCACACAGGTCTATCCATCAGGTTAAGCTACGCTTGCCGGGGTTGGTCCGCGGATGGGTGACCAAATTTACATACCGAGACTCCTCCGTGCCTCGGAAAGCACATTAAGCCGTTGCTCCCGGCTGTCATTCGTGGATCTTTGACAGTCATTACGGGTCGTCAGAAGCCCGAAAGTCTGTAAGCCAGTATTACCCAGTGACTGGGTTGTAGAGGTCAGATAGGCAGTCGCTCCCAACATAGTTGGTAAAAGGCTAGGCAGATTTTTGATTGATTGGTCAGAAAGACCATGTTGAGCAAGCGCTTGATGACTATGACTACTTATGTCGACGTTTTCCAACTTATTCTCGTCTATAAGTATTGTTTGAAGGAGCAATCATGACATCAATGTCAATTTTAGTTTAGCAAAGCGGCTGATAATGATAATCCAACCAATACTTACAAGGATTTTCATCGAATTTATTAAAAAAAAAAAAAAAACATTAAATAACTTTAATCATTCATAAAGTCATTCAAAAGTTCTCATAACACATTTCTTTTAACCTTAAAAAAATCTAGACACAAACGCGCCAATGACTCAATCCACTTCAAAATATAATAAATAACAACAAAAAAGTCTTGTTTTAAATTCATGAATAAGCTCCGTATTGCATAACAAGTCGCTAAACTAGTTGCAGCGAGGTTATAAGAAAACTGCGACAGCGCTGCGCATGCGCATAATGACGTCACAAGCGGTGTCAGTGACCCGAGCGAAAAGCTCGAGAACACGTACAACCCTGACCAGAAAATAACACTGGTTTATAACAACCCTGATTTAATTTTGATATGGCAAGGTTTCTTGCAAAGTGATTAAAAATCTAATTTTCTTGGAGTATTATCAGACTATAAACATACTAACATTGAAAGATAAAACTTGGTATGCTGAAGCGGGGTACGTATGCCCAACCCAACAGTGGGCAACTGCAGTGTGCTTGACGAGGGGTGTCTTCTTGGTCTCATCTTTTTCCGTTACTCGGGGTCAGCTTTCCCAATCATGCGACGCCATTTTTTATTCATCTTCCGTAAGTCCCATCTCCTTCATGTCCTTTTGGACCTTCATCATCTATGTAGTTTGAGGGCTTCCTCTTCCCCTCTTCTTTGTAGGCGTGGATAGGCAATTTTTACGACATGGTCACCTGTTCGTCGAAGATAATGACCGTACCATCTCAGTCTGGACTCTTTTATTTCTGCAAACTTGAAGCTCCCTCTAATATGTTCATAGAGGGGTGTGATTAAAAAAAATTCCAGTGAATAATCTCAGGATTTTAAATCAGACTATCACTATGATTGATGATAAATGCCTCGAGGTCTAAGGGTTTTGGATGTCATGTGTTTGACATACTGATGCAGGAAATTAAGTCAAATGGAAACCTACGCCCACATAATTCTAATAAGTAAGGATTGACTACCTTGATTAACTGGAGAACTATGAGTTTACTATAGGTACAGCTCTGGTCTAACCCTACGGAGATTACAAGCGTGCTGTTATGTGATCCATGATTAAGTATAAAACCCCTATTAGCATACATCAAAGGAAGTGATTAAGATCAAAATCTAAGCCAATTAAATCTCACCACACATCTTTGCACAATAACAGAATATTACGTAACCGGTCTTACGAATGAATCGACACGGGTAAATCATGTAGTCACGAGCTTAGATTATTAGGACTATTATACTCGAGGGCAGTAAACATGACAGTATAGTAAGCCAGTAGGACCAAGCGAGTGCCAACGTAAAATTCTCAGCTGAAAACAAAGAAAAAATGAGTAGGAATGACGCTTAGGTATCCGATAACGACTGATTGAGATGAATGGAAGGAGCTCGTGGCTATGTAATAACAGCCGCACGGGTCGATCCATCAGGTTAAGCTACGCTAGGTATTGGTCCGTGGATGTGCCTTGGAAAGTACGATTGAAGAATTACGATTGCCCAAAATCGACCAAGCCAGATCTAGTAAGAGATGGGTCCGGCCAATGGGCAAGAATTTGAATGGAGATTTCGTTTTAAACACGTTGGTAGTGGAGGAACCTGTAAAGTGTGAACCTATTACATAAGACCAATGGTCATCTCCCACAACTGACGATACATAGGCAAGTATGAATGTTAGCATCAATCTTGCTAGGCACCACGGCAATCTGCGTAGCCTTTTCCCAACTATCTTGGGGTCGGCTTGCAGTCTAACCGGATGCAGCTGAATACTAGTATTTTACATGGAGGGACTGTCTATCTGACCTCCACAACCCAGTTACTGGGTAATACGATACCCGTTGGTAAGACTGTTTGTCAGACTTTCGGGCTTCTGACGACCCGTAACGCCTGTCAAAGATCCACGAATGACAGCCGGGACCAACGGCTTAACGTGCTTTCCGAGGCACGGAGGAGTCTCGGTATGAAAGATGGTCACCCATCCACGGACCAACCCCGGCAAGCGTAGCTTAACCTGATGGATCGACCCGTGCGGCTGTTATTACTTAGCCACGAGCTCCTTTGCTAGGCACCACGGCATCAGCTAATATTTTATACCTCATACCGACATGAATAAAAGATCTATCCACTGTCTTCAAAACCACTGTCCTCGTCTAAAACACGATTTATCCTCGATAGCTTACAATACGAATAATAGTCGCAATTACATACATATGTAAGTTATGTAAATACGTGGTATATAATGGCGTTTTTATGTGAATATTATGAAAATGTATCACATGACTGGAAGTTCGGTTAATAGTCAAGGATTAGCATCTTTACAAAAATGCAGATATATTATTTGCGTAAGCCGTGACATTAGTACTAGTATTTAAGTAATTATGATGATGTCTAATTAGCACTGATATTTAGGTAAATATGCTCGTTTTGAGTACAGAATCTCAAGAGGCATATTCCATTTCGACCGTGATTTTTGCGTAAATTGGCCACATTTGGTGTTCTTATTCTGAGAAACTGAGACTTCGACAACATTGATTTATTGGGTGGTGGAGAATAGTTATTAGTATAATTCATAGCGGCCTCACTTTTCGCAATTTTTTCGTTATCTATAGGTATAAATACAGCCAAAATTCCGATACAGGTTTTTCTACATTTTTTCGAACTAGTGGATTGAGTACTGCACATAAGCAAATTAAATGAAAAATATATAATAATATCTATTAAATAGTGGTTAGTTCATAGCGGCCTCAGAATTTTGAAATATGTATAGAAAAACTACGTATAAAAAAAATCCCATTCAGAATCACAACCCATAAAAAACTTTTTAGCAAAAAATAAAACCGACTTCTACAACAAAACACTACAAAGTGAAAAATAACTTTAATTTCGGAAGTCGGTGTCTTTGGTTTTGTATTTTCGTTTTTTGCCACCGACTTCCGAAATTAAAGTTATTTTTCACTTTGTAGTGTTTTGTTTTAGAAGTCGGTTTTATTTTTTGCTAAAAAGTTTTTATTTTTCACTTTTTAGTTGTGGAACCTACCCCACACAAATTCAAATACATAATTGAGCACAATAATTGTAGATATAGCCATGTAAATAACAGTGATAGGAAGTTATTAAAACACCATCACAACATCCATATAAAATAAGTGGGAAATATACGCATTATTGAAGCTAACTCAAAAACTCCTCGAGCAAAGTTAATAAAATTTATATGGGACCACCTCGGAAGTATACCCTTTCAAACAAAAAAAGAATTTTCCAAATCGGTCCATCCGTCTTTGAGTAATCGCGTAACAAACATACAAAAAAAAAAAAAAAACATACAGACGAATTGATAACCTCCTCCTTTTGGAAGTCGGTTAAAAACTACTAAAAACGCTGAGGATTAACTGTAAATTATAATATTATAACGTAAGATGTTAACCAGAATATACGTTAGTTCATAAGAAATAAATAAAATAAATATAATACTCAAAATAAACGTAATTAGAACTGCCAAATTGCTACATAATGCGATGCGTCGCCGTGCTTCAATATTCCTAATCTGTCCAAACGAAATTATGTAATAGGCCTCTTAAGTTATGGCTAAATTAAAAGAGGTATACAATTTCAAATCTGTATTAATAAACTCCAAATTATTTAAGTTCGGCTTTATTACGAGAACGGCTTTCACGGCATCATGCGCAAGCGTTGCGCTTCCATTATCCACAGGGTACCTACGCGCCAGCCCCAACAGCATCCTGAAAACTATAACTGCTAGGTGGGATTGCACCATACTAAGACATTGGATTCGCCAACATGCCACTGTGGCGTAAAACCAAGATCAAAAATCAAAAGTCATTTATTCACACTATGCTGAGAATCGGCACTTTTCGAACGTCAAAACTACATAAGACAGTCCCCCAAAACGCCCGCCCTTCACCACTTCCTAGTGCTTTAGCTGGGGAGAAGAAGTGGCGCATCAAACACCCCAGCTGTCTGTTCGTAGTAATTAATATTTTGTGTTGTTTTTCCGATAAATGTAATGTAAGTGGTTTCTAAGTCGTGTGTTACCTACACTAACCAAATGGACTAATATGTACGTTTACGGGTCGTAAATAAAAGTACAGTAGAGCCTCGAGAATCCGTACCCAGGCTAATACAAACACCGCTACAATCCGAACTGCGATATGGTCCCACCCACACGTACTCGCCGAAAATGACCTCAAGTTGTCCAAAAAATTATGCTTCGTAAATATTGAGAGACAGAACTTTATCGTGGTCTATAAATAAAACCCTTCAAACTAAACTACAGAGATCTACGTAATAATTCAAACTGCGATATGGACCTACACGTACTCGTCAGCACTGATGCAACAATACTGCTTCGTAAATTGAGAGACAGCTTTTTCGTGGTCTATAAATACAACCTGCCAAACTAAATTATATCACTATGAGAAAGTGATTTTCTTTTTTGTGTTGTTTTGAAGTTTAATAATGACGTAATTTTCCGAAATTTCTTAGTTATTATAGGTTTTCTTTGAACATACTATAATCCAAACGCTCCGTGAGTCCGAACAGGGGTATGTTTTTGTCAATTCGGATTATCAAGGCTCTACTGTATTTTTTTTTAATCTCTTTTTGAAAATCTAAAGTTACAACAGACAGTCTCTTAGCGTTAAGCTGCGATGAATTGGCGCAACAAACTCCTCAGCGACATGTCTGCAATTTCATCCTCCATTTAGATATTTATAGTTACAGGATAATCTCGTTGTGAAAATCAGTTAATAGCACAAGGAAATATATGGTTTCCGCGATTTGCAATCAGATAAGGAAGCACTTAACATCTTAGATTATAATTAAAAAATTAAACACCTCATACACGTCAAAGGCCAAATAAGCGTCGGTCGTCCAAAAGATTATTTCTATCCGGCCGAAAATTATAAACTGCAGCAATTTTTGCGATCACTAATCTGTTAGATACACAGAACAGATAAAAGAGGTTTACCTGTTCTATGGTTAGATAGATATGTCATAGACAGTCATTAGTATGGACTCTAAACGAAACGCAAGCGCGCCCTCTGGTGGCGTTATCGTGCAACTTCATTTTGGCGCGCTTAGGCAGAGTCGTGACGTTACGAGCGGCTCCGACACAGCTCACTTTGGTTCGAGTCGTCGAGCAGCAAGAACGTTGTCACGGAACTGCCCCCCGTTTCGCGTAGTGCCTAGTTTTGTACCTAGTACTTGCGTAATTGTTAATTGTAATTCGGTTCTGTGCTACAATAAAACTGCGGACTAAATTATAGTGTGTTCTCATTGCACGATCCCTTATTTCTGCCCACATGATGTCTGATGGCCGGGGTCTAGATCCTGACGATCCTCCAGATAAATCAATCTCCACTACTTGACCACATTGTGCACATTATCATTTTTTATTGATATTCCATTTGTTTTGAATAAAATAAAAATACTAAATAAAAAAAAACCACTGCTATAATTTCATTAAGTTTGTTATAGTTGTTTTTACAAAATTGTTAAATCCCGGGAACCCGGGATTACCTATTTATTACCTCAGGCGGGTTTATTTGCCTCAGTCCCTCTGTATTACGCATGTGGTGACCACTGAGCACCAACCAGCCAAGAAAATATCCGATCTAATGATACAACGCAGTTCCTTCATTTATAAAGTAGGTAAGTATTGATTTCTGCGGTTAAGCAAAACCGTTTACTGTTCGCACTAGAACTACTTAATTCTAGTAGCTCTGTATAATTAGTTGGCCACAAAGTGATGGTGGATATTATCCTTGGATTTCTATTTTTATATAGACAGGCCAGATGGCGTGGTTGGTTAAGATACCACCTGCCATGCCGCTGGTCGTGGGTTCGATTCCCATCCAGGACAAACATTTGTGTGCATGAACATGTCTGTTTGTCCTGAGTCTGGGTGTAATTATCTATATAAGTGTGTATTTACAAAAAAAAAAAAGTAGTGTATGTAGTATATCAGTTATCTGGTTTCCATAGTACAAGCTCTGCTTAGTTTGGGATCAGATGACCGTGTGTGAACAATGTCCTAGGATATTATTATATTATATTGTTACTAAATATTATACCTATACTGGTAGCCTTGACATTTAGTAAAAATAAAATCTTTTTAGCAAAACATAAAACCGACTTCCAAAACAAAACACAACAAAGTGAAAAATAACTTTAATTTCGGAAGTCGGTGTCTTTGGTTTTGTATTTTCGTGTTATGCCACCGACTTCCGAAATTAATGTTATTTTTGCCAGCTGGTGGCGTAGCTGAGCCAGTAGCTTTAAACTCCCCTGACAATAATAATCACTCAAATTTGATCCAGCCTGTCCCATCTTGCTGTCCTCCCCCCAGCGACGCCCTAAGCCGAGGCCCGTTCCCCACAGGGGGAGCCCTTAGCGTGTAGTCGCTTAGTCTATTATAAGTTTATGCCCCTTTTTTTTTTTTTTTGTGGATGGGAAATCATCAAATAACTTGTCCCGCTCTGGGTGGAGCGGAAGGGCGTGTCAGACTTTTACTGACTAAAACCCACCCGTGTTCCTTCAGTTGCCTATGCCAGGGCCACGGTATCTTTTTCAAACAACCCGCGACCCCAGCGGCAAGTTTATGCCCCTGGCTGGAGGCTTTGAGTTCGCTTAAGGCAGCCACAGGATAGTCCGGTTAAGTAGTCACGGCCTCTCTAGGCCAACTACGAGATGCCATTCAAAAAAAAAAATCTAATATTCGCTAGAGACCGTTCAGCTTGGTAGTACCTAGTTCCCACAGTAATAGCTTAATTTAACTGACACAATTACATTAGCAATGATTGTTGACATTACCGGATGCTATGATAGTAGGTCCTACCAATCAAGTTACTAAACGAGCTCAGTGGGATATTATTATGCAACGTGTTTCTTTTTTTATACCATAACCTAGGGTATTAATGAGGAGCTCGTGGCTAAGTAATAACAGCCGCACGGGTCGATCCATCAGGGTATCAGGCTACGCTTGCCGGGGTTGGTCTGTGGATGGGTGACCATCTTTTCATACCGAGTTTCCTCCGTGCCTCGGAAAGCACGTTAAGCTGTTGGTCCCGGCTGTCATTCGAGGATCTTTGACAGTCGTTACGGGTCGTCAGAAGCCCGAAAGTCTGACAACCAGTTTTACCAAGGGGTATCGTATTATCCAGTAACTTGGTTGTGGAGGTCAGATAGGCAGTCGCTCCATGTAAAATACTGGTATTTAGCTGCATCCGGTTAGACTGGAAGCCGACCCCAACAGAGGTGGTAAAAGGCTAGACAGATTGAATCTAGGGTATTAATGAAACCACCATTTTAAACAACTTTTACTAAGGGACCAAACCTGAAATCGGGAAGAAAAAATCAGCTGTCCCATACATTTATGTTCGCAAAACTCGTCAAAATGTAGGGAAATGCTGATTGTTTTTTGGCGATTTCAGGTTTGGTCCCATAATAAAACTTGTTCAAAATTATGGTCTCATTAATACCCTAGAGTTATGGTATATAAAAAAAAACCGGCCAAATGCGTGTCATGCACAATGAAGGTACGCACTTAATATTAGTTATTATTAGTTGAAAAACATGTTCTCCTAAACATTCTAACTCTCACGGTAAGCCCTTTCATTTGATATGTCCAGTTTGCAAAACTTCCCCATATTCAAAATTCATTTATTTACGTTACACGTCCGTGTTTGGGTCACAGAAAATTCATATGTGTACCAAATTTCAACTTAATCAGTCCATCAGATTTGGAGCTAAGTGGCTGTGACAGACGGACAGACAGACACACGAGTGATTCTATAAGGGTTCCGTTTTTTCCTTTTGAGGTACGGATCCCTAAAAATACGTTGTATATAGAGTCTGGCCACGCTAACTCTGCCATGGAATAAATGGGCAATCCCAAAAAGTTTTACATATTTGACGTGTAAGTAGATTAATGATTTTGATATTTTGCCTTTTGATTTTTGCATAATAGATTATCTACTTATCTTAGAACATTTTTTCGAATACTCACACGCCTGTTTACTCGTACAAGAAGATCGTGTCAAATACAAAACAATGAAGCAAAACAAAAAACTTTGTGGTTATGCGGTAATTACTCACTGTGAAACTAAACAGTAAATTTATAATCAGGCATTTATTATTTGTAAACTCCAGGTAGAATAAGTGAAGAATGAAAAAATACTCGTAATATTCAAGCTGAATATAAACAACATAACTTATAAAACAAAAATAAAACCAACTAGTATCAATTTTTTTTCCGTAGTACAGACGCTGTTGCCGTCTACAGATTTTCAAATCCTACCATTTTTTCACTTATGCAGAGTTAGCGTGGACAGACTATAGTATGTTTGTCACGAAACACCGAAAAGTTGGTCTGCATTTATTAACACAGCATGTCTCAAAGACAATGTACCTACTGCTTAAGTATACCACTGCAGAGTATGATTGTGTGTCGAATTGACTACAATTCATCAGGATGTACATGAAACCATCACTGAGGTTATTTAAAGTAGCAGACTGGCTTCAAAAGATGGACTATCAGGAGACTGAAAGTTTATTCACATTCATTCCATAATATCATCTAAAATCCATACACACTGACATCCATTCTTACTTCTTCCCGTCCTTACACTCATCCAAAGGTGCGATCCAAACCAGACACTCACTCACTCCCATATGCACACACATAACACACTTCCACCGCATGCACACTTACACACATACACCCCTCAAGTCTCATAATTGCTCACACAGACATAAACACAAATACTGTTGCATTTTTTTTTTCTTTTTACTTTCTTTTTATTCCTACATATTTTATGTTTTATCTAATGTATTCATTACTGACTATTTTGACCTATATGTGTTACCAAATGGCAATAACCTTAACTTTCTAGTGACACTCTAAAATGCTGTTAAATTGGAAATATTGTAGAACCCATGGCTGAACGCTGACCCCCAAAATACAGGTCCAGGCCTAGTTTGGGGTTTAGGATCAGATTTGTGGCAATACATTCGTGTGCTTTTTATGATGACTGGCTTGTAATATGTATTTCTTAGTGTCAAATAAATATTTTTATTATTTTATTTTATTGATCCTCAAAGCATAGGGCCTGAAAACCGTTGAAAAATGTTTACCCGGTGATGAAATGCAATGAGCTGTAACTTACTGATGCAACAATCTCGAAAGCTGGTAAAGACATGTCAGATTAATGGCCAAAATATTCGGCTTCTGGAAAATTCTATTTAAGCGCAACGGGACGAATTGCCTGACAACCAGTCTTACCAAGGGGTACCGTATTACCTAGTAACTGAGTTGTAGAGGTCAGATAGGCAGTAGCTGAATGTTACAGGTATTTAGCAGAATCCGGTTAGACTGGAAGCCACCCCAACATAGTTGGTAAAAGGCTAGGCAGGTGACGATGGGAGGGTCGGACGTCTTCAGAGGACTGTACCCAAGCTATGTTTCCACCGGACAAACCATATCCTGGGCATCAAGTTGCAAAGCGTTAAACACAACACCTGGACTAATTCGCAGCTATTACACAATTGTGCTGCAAGTGGGAGGAAGGAAATACCGTCTGATGAAGTAAATTTCACAATTACCACAATTGGCTCGCGTGAAGTGGGGACAGGAGCGAATGACTTCTCATTTATTAGTGTTGGATTTCAAGAGATAAAGGTATAGCCTTTCTGGATTGGACCTATTACATGATAGTGTATCCTTTGTTGTCTGGATTGGTAAGGTCTGGTTTCTGTCTACCTAGCATTGGGTTAAATGGTAAATTAAATTATTTTATTTCTGTAAGTAGGTTTGTACAAACACTTTTAAAAAACTAGATGAGGTCGCCGTTTCCTATCAGACTACTCTGAGAAGAAAGGCCGAAACAAACTCTGATGTCACAGTCTCTTTTAAAGTCCAGACATAATCTTGTTCAGATCATGTGAAGACCATGTAGATTTGTTTCTGAAAAGGTATTTTGACGAAAAAACCACACAGACTGAGCGGACCTGTCCAGTCAGTGCACGCATTTGTCAGTAATCGTGCAGCTCAACTCAGAACCGATTCGACGAACAATACCAAAGCAAGGAAGGAAAGGTTTATTAGGCTCTGATTCTTTATTATCTTCTCTAGCTATTATCGGGAAGCTCTATTAATTATAATCCTGATACATTTCTATGTTTTATCAAAACGAGGAATCTTTTGTTCGCAATAAATAACTTTATCCCTCAGACAAAGCTTTCATGAATGAAATGCACCGATGCCAGCGAGGTTTGACCAGACTCGATTACTATGATTACCAAAGATTCACACTAGGCCCTGTTGCCTTATGTTACATGGTGCAACAGAGACCATTGAATATCAAAGAGTAGACCGGGGGGGCGCCATAATGGTAGGGAAGACGTGCCTTTAGGATATGGATAAGTATTATATAGCCTACCGAGTATGCACCCTTATTCCTCAGTCAAAGCTTTCAGCTGAAATAATTTGGATAAGTTACTATGGATTTGCTGCTAAAACTTTCCCGAGAGTTATAAAGGCTACCCTACCACCTAAGAAGTAAAGACTAAATCCATACTTTTTCTACAAATACCTGCATTGCATATTTCCTTGCTATTCCTTCACAATAATTTCACACAGAAAATCACAAATATATTAAAACAATCTAACGTCTTATTTAATTGTTTCAAATTCAAAATCTCTATTTCGACTAGCGTGTATTATGACGGCTGCCGTGTATTACATACGGACAGTCCACTCTGTCAGCAACCATTTTCAGAACCCTGTTAGGGTCGGCAATGACTCGAGCCTCCATCGACGCTGCGCGCTTGCACATTATTGTGTAAAAACAAACTACACGCACCGCGCCGCAAACACCCCTGACGCACTGCAACGCCATGGCAAGCTCATCATTTTCTGAACGCGTTACGAAGGGGTATATACGACGTCTGCGAATATTTCTCCCACAAGCTGCATTTGTGTAGAAGGTGATACAGAATGCTGTAGAGCTACCATGTTCTAGAGACCTTTACGTCTGCAGTCTTAGCACGATCACAACGCTCTTTTATTGAACTCCTTAAGAGGCCCCCGGAGCATGCGTAGTTCATACAAATGAAATACCAAAATAATGTGTAAATAAAAATATTCTAAAGGTAGTATTTATTCCGATTGGATTACAGAATATATTATTGTTCTCAAATATATTTTATATTAAATAAGAACATTGATTTAATTAGGAAATAAGAGAAAAATAAGTTTTCTATAGAAATTTTAAATACCTCATATTTCATCTTTAAATCAGTGTCCTTTCAAAATATATGTTTGGGGAACCTAGATATTCTGTAATCCAATCAGAATAAATGCACACTACCTTGAGAATATGTTTGATTTACAAATTTTAGTGGTATTTCGCGTTGAATGAACTACGCATGCTCCGGGGGGATCTTAATTAAATAAAAAACGATAGTTCATCGAAGACCCAAACCGTAACTGGGTGAATATTCGACCTTTTAACCGCCGTCATTACCTTCCGCCAAAAGTTGATGAAGGAGAATATCGTTAATGAAATATTTCATCAATTCCCAGAATCTGCTTAACCTTTTCGCCGCCAACGTACACAAAACGCAATGCCTCGCCGAGCGCCAAGCTATAAATGTATAACTAAATATACAGTAAACAGTAGTGATGGGGATATCGTCATATCGATGAATAAGATTTGTACGCGTAAAGTTAAGATTTAAAGTTGATTTTACGAATATAAATAAAAACTGATTAAATATTTCCAGATTTGTTTTATTTCACAGTATCCTTAATAAAAAAAAAACAGTATAATTTATGAGTATCAAAGAAACTAATACATAACTCAATTAGAACTATAAGGAATGGGGTACATCTCTATTTGTTTCATGATCTCATTCTTTAACTTCATATCAAGTTATTGGCACTGAGGGCACGTTGAATTCGATTCTGATCAGGGATGGGGTCTATGGTTTTTCTTTCTTCTATTTTTGTTTATTCCTGTGTTTTTTTATTAGGTATATGGTTTACCCAGTGTCTCCAGATTGGGAAAGTAAAATTATAATGTCCTAAACTACAGTATATTTTACAGTAACTAGGAACTATATCAAATTTTAAGTATTTTTAACTATTAAATTGAATGCTTATTGTCTTTTCTTCATTATTTTTGATGTCGATAGACCACCGCCTTCATCACTTTCCGAAATAGTTTTCGGTTTATCCCTACGAGCACAGTGAACCTGTGAGCGCAACAAAACTAAACAAACATGATGAAGTCATAAGCATAATAACCTAACTAAAAGTAAACGCCTCAAATTGAAACCCATACACGAAACTAAAATCTAACTACATAATTTCACTAAGAAATAGCGACACAGTTTGCTCAGTAATTCCTCTTTCCGCATAATAATATGACCAAGTAGATATAAGCACAGAATAGGTACATAAATCATAATATCTACAATATAACGTTACGTTTCATCCATTTAGATGATTTTTATACGAATTGCAATTAGGTTTCCTTTTTTTTCTTTGAAAAGAATTTCTAAAAAAGTTAAAATTACAGTGCTTTCATACACTGTATTTACCATAATAGTGTATATAGTACAAAAACAGTACCTAAATCTACTGTAATTACAGTGCATCTGGAGATACTGGGTTCACCGAACATTTTACATACCTACTTATTGAATTCCTACTCTTTGATGAATAAACATTATTATTATCATCCAGTTAGACATACCTCAGAATTATCTTCTGGTTCAATATTCTCCACAAAATACTCCGAGTCCGATTCCACACCTTGCAAAATTTTCAGAAGTTCGTCCGAATCAAGTTCTTCACTCATTTTTCTATTTGCAAGTGAAAGAAAGAAAGATGCGTGCGCGCGAATCCGATTTTGTGCTGCACTATGCCAAAGTGACCTTGACAGCCGCACGCCTATGACGTCACTGACCAACTTCTATAGTAGTTCGTGGCACTCGGTGGCGCACAGGGGCATAGACGACCAATTGTTTTGTAGAGATGGGAAAATAACTATCGACAAGAATTAGTAACAACTTTATAATTACGTATCGGCATCTACCTGAAGGTCGAAATTCATCTACTATCCTTTGTAATGAAGTAGATAACTAAGTTCATATTTTATTGACCTCAAAATGTTTTCGATATTCGTAACTTTCTGTATTTATAAATATTTCAATGGTGAAATCAACCTTTCACGGCACATCACTGGCCAACTTGATATGAAGTGATTGGCGTTCTGAGGAAAGTAACAAAATTCGGAGTTTCTGTTTTTGCCGATTTTAGGACAAACTAGGGCTTATTTTGTGTAGAAAAATAAAAACAGGGTAGTAGACAGTGCTATCTTAAATAATAAAATGAAACAAAGCTTTTAATCACAGTAAATTTATTTTAATAAGATAATTAAAACTAACAACTTCTATAGAAGTTGTGGCGCTGGTGGCACGAAAATCCCGAACTTCTATAGAAGTGCTTGGCGGTGAAAAGGTTAAGGACCAGAATCAGGAATTGCTGAAATATTTCATTAAATATATTCTCTTTCATCAACTTTTGGCGGAAGGTAATGACGGGCGGTTAAAAGGTCAAATATTCACCCAACTATTGATAAAACAACCATTTCTATTGAACTGACTTAACCACTAGCTTCAGAGTACCTCGGTGTTACATTGACATTAAACTTAAGACTCCGCGTGCCGGCCTCGACTTGCCGCCATTACAGTTTACCGGCATTTGCTATCCTGTTTAGACAATCTTAACTACGTTCCTTATTCCTTAAGGACGTCCGTATTGTGTATCTTTTCAGACATCGCACCTTCGGTGCAACAAAGGCACGGCAGCTCGTTTTTATATTTTACAGGAGAGGACTTTTAAGATTTTTTACGCATTTATTATATTGCCTTATTACTGGATTACTATTTGTAGTAAGTTTGAAATATTAAACAAAAAAAATGTTAATTGCTTTTGCTATAGTTTCACGTAAAAACTTATTTAGAATTATTAAAAGAAATCCTTTTAAATTTTGCAGTTTTGGCTATTTGTGCCTTTGTTGCACCGAAGGTGCGACATGTTAAGATATATACTGGATGATTTTTTTTACCATCTTGAAAATAATTGGGTACAATAGGAGAATGGAGTAGAAGCTTATGGCATACCTAGTTTTTTTGTTTTGTTTTTTCAATAGCTTAGACCCAAATTGCTTTATCAATAAACACTACATTTGAAGTAAACTAGAACAATAAAACCAGAAATTTTGAAAAAACTTTATAGATCATTATAAAATATCGAAAAATTGATTACAAATAATAAAAAAAAAAATCTAAGTATGCCATAGGCTTCTACCCCGTTCACCTATTATGCCCTATTTTTTTCAAGGCGGTAAAATAAATCACCCAGTATATCTGGTAGAACATAGAAGACTTATGGATGTCTTTCTATTTCTGACTCATGGCTAAACAGCTGCATGGGCCGACGCTTGCAGACCCCTCCGTGCCATGCCTCGGAAAGCATGTTAAGCCGTTGGTCCCGGGTGTTATTCATGCATCTATGACAGCCGTTACGGGCCGTTAGTAGCCCGACTGACGACCAGTCTTACCAAGGGGTATCGTAGGTAGGCAGTCGCTCCATGGAAAATGGTATTCAGCTGCATCAGGTTAAACTGGAAGGCGACCCCAACATAGTTAGTAAAAGGCCAAGATGATTTGTTTCTGTTTATGACTGAATTCAGTAGTGGAAAGAAGTAGAAAAGGGCGCGATTTAGAACTACAATTCACTTGTCACAATGGAAAGCAGTCTACGGTTGGTTCAATGTTGGATTTCTCCAGAAAAAAAAAAAAAAAACAAATAAATAAAGAAAACCTGTTACAGTTATGTTCTATTGTTACGTTAAACGTTTTCAATGCTAATTTCTTCAATGTAATTAGCTTAAACGAAACCGGTCAAGAGCGTGTCGGACCACGCACAATGAAGGGTTCCGTAGTTGGAATGAATTTATACCAAGAACGAACTTAACATTGTAGGTGAAAAACATGTTCTCCCATACATTCCAACTACAAAATTGTCCATAGTTAAACGGAAAGGATCCAACCCACATTACACCTAATGTGGGTTGGATTCTTTTTGTTTAACTATGGATAAATGTAAGTTTGAACGCACAATATTGAGAGATTTACCATGTTGTTTTAAGAACATCGACTTCTTATAGGTTTTCCTGTAATCTACAGGTATTAAACTATTTTCTATATTATTTTCAAAATTTTAGGTTCAGTACTTTCAGAGATAAGCGGAGGAATGGTCAATTTTCGTCTATTTTCTAAAATAACTTTAAAATGGTTTATTTTAAAATTATTTAAAAAGAAATACATTTGAGACTGTCACTGTAAGCCCTTTCATTTGATATGTCACACGCTACAGTTTACAAAACTTGTTTTTTCTTATTTGCCCCCAAAAAAAGTTGACCCCCATATTAAAAAAATATTTATTTACGTTTCACGTCCGTGTTTGGGTAACAGAAATACATACGTATACCAAATTTCAACTTAATCGGTCCATTAGATTCGGAGCAAATTGGCTGTGACAGACGGACAGACAGACAGACACACGTTTTTTCCTTTTGAGGTACGGAACCCTAAAAATGTGTCTTATTTTCATTTGAAAAATTGACAATTTATTACAAGCTCATTTATAATCGTTAGAAGATATTTTACCTGTTTAAAGCGGTGCCTAATGTAGGAGTTTTTTTAGCTAGCCTTTTTTTTGACGGAGAGAATGCCTGTTATTTTTCCACAGTCTGGAAAGCAGGGTGGTTACGTGGCGCGGTAGGAGTGAGTGCCTAAATCCGCTTTTATACAAGGTGTTACATAAATAACGCACTACGTCTTAAAGGGTATTTGTACTCATCATAATGAACCAATTTTACTATGGCGGAAAACCTGAAATCGCGAAAACAGCTGTCCGACACATTCAAGTTCGCATAACTCGTCAAAATGTAGGGAACAGCTGATTATTTTTGCGATTTCAATGATGAGTACAACGACCCCTTAAGAGGATGTACGTTATTTAGGTTACAACTTGTACAGAGGGGTCACGAGACCTGACGTATGATTTTCGTGACCTCTCAGTCTTTTCTAGTCAATAAAATTCCAATGCTGGGCAAAGTCCTCCTTGATTTCCAAACTGGATGTTTTATGACTATTGCTATTCAGGCCTCTTTTAGGGAAAAATACGTCATGTCTCTTCTCAAGATCACTTGACCGAAAAATTAAGTATAACAAATTAACAATAAGACTATCCTTATAAATAAATAAGCGTTATATTATGCTGCGTGGGTAGTGACCCGTGTGAAGACAAGGAGACAACATCAGTAACTTTTCAAGACCATTT
Source organism: Dicycla oo (assembly GCA_948252095.1). Taxonomy (NCBI): domain Eukaryota; kingdom Metazoa; phylum Arthropoda; class Insecta; order Lepidoptera; family Noctuidae; genus Dicycla; species Dicycla oo. The sequence continues at coordinate 17,646,420 of OX411736.1, read as the reverse complement.
AGAGCAGAATTCAGGTTACGTGCCAAAAATGTCATAAAAAGGTTGTTTTTGGATATTTATTTGAAGATAGAGAACAAGTTGGATTTGTTTAAGCAGAGTTACTGAAGGGAAGGGAAAAATTACAACTTGCTACAAAATTTTGGACATGGGCACATTTTATCTGCTGATAAAAGTTTAGCCGTAAGGACAACTACGTAGTTCATTATTGCATTTTAAAGGGAAACATTTAACTGATCTTCTAAAAACTTATTGGGCTTCTAATGATTTCATTGTATTTATATTTAATTAACTGAACACTTTCTTAAATTAATGAACCTCTAGAAACTTTCTGCGCTTTTAATGACGCACATTTTTCTGAATAATGAGCCTCTTTTTATCTTTCTGGATTTTTCTGACAATTGGTCGCAGTATCTGAGCTAGGGTACCCCTACCCAACGGGTTAGGTTGAGTTAGAACTGTGAGCTGTGACGTCCATTACGGGCGCGCGTGGAACACTCGCCGCCTCGGATCTTGCTGGATGAGAGGCAGCGGACGTCCCCGAGACCGCCGTCCCTCCGGACCTGTTTCCGGGGGCTAGAAGAGGGCGTTGTCCACCCCCCGCCGACGCCTAGTCCGCCTGCTGCGGGTCGGGAGAGTGGTCTCAATATCCCTCTCCCTTTCCGCAGCCTCCTGCGAAATGACGGTTTCACATATCCCCAGATCCCCCCGCAGACCTGAGGTGGCCAGCAAAGGCAGGCCGGCCACCAGCCGGGGATCGTGGAAGGCGCACAAGTTCCCATAATCCCCGGTCCAAGTGTGAGAAGGGAACACCGGGGTGGTTTTTAGTCAGTAAGAGTCTGACAAACCCCTCCACCCGCCCCAGGGCGGAGGACATCCATGACGATTTTCCACCCCAGAACAAAAAAAAATGGTTAGAGCTGTGACCAACCGCTAAATTCATGTTGGTCACAGTTATTTGTCTATTTATTATTTGAGGTTCACAAAAAGAGGCACAATCATTATATTAGAGTGTCCAATAATATTTTTAGAGGCACAAAATGGGAATTATTAGATGCTCGATTAAATACATGTCCATTTTAATCAAGTCTATGTAGAATATAATTATGAAGTCCGCTCGATGTTTTTGATCCAAGTTAATAAATTGGCATTTTCTCCCATCTGTTGTGCGGGATTTCTATGATGACCAATATACGAATGTGGCCTTTCCAAACAACCAAGTGCCATTCCCGAGATTTTCCTCAGAGATAGAAATATCAACAGGATCTTATTAAATCTGAGAAGTTTTAATTAACCGCATGTATTCCCAGACAACAAATTGAAAAGGCTGAAAATACATCATCCTCTTGTTGAGTCACATACATTATATAAAGTACGTACATCGAATATTGATAACCAAGCCACTTTCCAAGCTTGGTGAAAAGTGCCAGCAGGGTTCCCAAATGACCAGTTACTGTTTCACTGGTCTTTTTGGTCATAAGACCTTACCATATGATACAACTACATACCAATTGTGAAAATCAAAATCTTTGGACTCGGGACACCTTGCGATTTCCCCAGCACAATTCTGCACAAGGGACCAACTCTCCTTGCTAAGACAACGCACAATTACACATAGTAATACTATATAAGAGTCGTCACGACTTCCCTCAAGTTTTACATAATCAGACCATAATAAACTCATCAGCAATCATTCTCACATAATGTATCTAGATCAAGTCCGCTCCAAGGCACATGCACGAAATTATGGGTTTCATGTATTTGTCTGTAAAACATTACGTGATTGTTTTTATTAATTATATCTTGTTTAATGTTTTTAGCTTCAGGGGAAAGCACCAGGACAACCCGCGAAATTCAAAATTTCTTGCGTTTTTTGTAATTTGCAAGTGAGAATTAGGTTGTATGTTTCGCGACTCTAACAAATATGTATTTGCAGAATTATAATCATTAGAATCAGTAATACAACTCCATAAGTTAGTATTGATGACTTTAATTATTATAATTCTGTAAATATATACTTGTTACGACCGCGAATCGTATTTTAATCAACATAAAACCTAATATTAATTTGCAAATTGCAAAAAAACGAAAGAAAATTTGAACTTCCCGGGCTACGGTAATCACGTCTTAATCGATATCGCTTTGTTGAAAAAGAAAGAAATATTGTCGATGTACTTTTGCCATTTTAATCAGTTCGTTGCTATATCCTGGGAACGGGAATCGATAAATTCTTTAAAGGCGTTTTTCACCGCCTCGTTGGATTTGAAATTTTTTCCCCGGGGAAATCAAGATGTTGAGATCAAAATTTCCAGACGGAAAGCGGAAAAAACCACGAACAAAAACGGAAGCGATCAAACCAAAAACGCACTGTGCGTTCACTTGCGGTACCTTGTCCATACACGTTGTTGCCACGACGCAACTTGTATTCGAAAATAGCGCGCAATTTCGATTTTTCCATGGTTACAAAAACATTGATATCAAAGAAAAATCGAACGGCGGGAAAACCAATGAGCAACTGATTTCTTTTTTTAATGTCATGCTATATTATAAAATTAATTTGAATTTCGAATTCTAAATAGAATGAAAGATATTGATCTTCACACTAGCCAGTATCAAAAATCGGCAATTTAATTCCGACTTATTATTTCCGATACACGACACTACAGAAACGGGACAGTCTCAAAAGCATCTGTTTGTTACTGTCCTGTAATATTTGAAAAAGTTGCATAGTTTTAGCGGGCATCACGACGTGTCTAAGTTTCGATAAAACGCTTTAGCAACACGCCCTATGCCTAATAAATAAAATTATAAACAAAACAACGTCTTGAACTTTGATACGTATATCACTTTCCCTGAAGATAACAGTCATATGATGTTATTTATGCGCTGTTGTTATTAATATTGTGATATAAATATCACCCGTGTCATGTTTATACTACTGTACTATAAAGTGAATAAACTTTTGATAATAAAGTATAATGGGGATCGCCTTGATAAATATTGTTTTTATTTATGTCTTGAGATAAAAGTTCAAAGTGCCTGGCTTGTTGATCTAGTGACCACTACAAGCAAGCGCTACTAGTTGAGCATGAGGTTGAGGTCCTGGGTTTGATTCCCGGGTCGGGCAGTGTTATTGAGTTTTACCATTAGGAATTTCTCAGTAGCAGCCCAAAGTCTGGATTTGTGCCTGGATGATGGAAATAGGCTCGCCGCCTATTATGGGACTAAAACATAACTGGCAAAATGTGGGTATATTATAAGTATGCTACAAACATAATCTACACTAATATTATAAAGCTGAAAAGTTTGTATTGTTTGGTTGAACGCGCTAATCTCAGGAAGTGCTGGTTTGAATTTAAAAAAATCTTTTAACGTTGGATAGGCCATTTATCGAGGAAGCCTATAGGCTATATAACATCACGCTACGACTAATAGGAGCGGAGCATCAATGAAAAATGTTGCAAAAACGGGGAAAATTTATTCCTTTTGAGAGCTTCCGTTGCGTGCGCTGCGTAAACGGTTAAAGTTACGCAACAATCATGTATGACGGAATAGGGATGATGACTGGGTAAAAAAAAAGAAATTCTATTTAGTCCGTCAGTCAGATGATAAAAAAATATTAGATACGTATTTTTTGCTTTATCATAATAATAAAAAATGACTTAGATAACTTGCATTAAAGTTCGGGAGTGGGGGCTTGCTACGTCACTTCTACGTATAAAATCTACGAAGACGTGACGTCATGCCACATTTTAACTCAATGTATCGCCGTAATCTTTTGATTACGTAGAAAAAGAAAAAATACGTGTCCAATATAATTTAATAATCTACATGACGGACGAAAAAACATTTTTTAGTCATCATCCCTATTGTTTTTCCTAAAAAGTTCTAAAAAAAAGTCCGCGATAGCACATGTCTCTTTTTTAAGTTTGGCTCACTATAACTTTTTTAACGGTAATCGAATTAGTTTGAACGCGCTAATCTATGGAACAACCAGTCGGATTTGCAAAAAATCTTTTTGCATTTGATAGCCCTATTATTAAGGAAGGCTATAAGCTATTTAACATCACACTAGGACCATAAGGTGCCGAGCAAAATGATAAAGAACACTAAGCGAAAACGAAGCAATAAATAGCGCGGACAGGCAATGCGAATAATGCGATGCGACGGGGTGGATCGCAGGAACCAAATTTTCACGGGGACGAAGTCGCGGCCAGAAGCTAGTAAAACATAATCTGCCTGTAGCGTTCCCAATCCTGGGACACAGGCCTCCTTTCTGTGAGAGGGAGTGGGTCCTACTACGTGAGGGTTGGTAGATGTCATACGTCTTCGAATTTTTGGTTCTAGGACATGCCAGTTTCCTTACGATGTTTTCCTTCACCGTTTTAAAAGCAGTAGTGATTACTTAAACTACACAAACTGATGTGCCTGCCTGGGTTCGAACCCACGATCTACGACACGTAAGTCGAGGCCGTTTTTTTTTAACTGAACAGACAGCTGTGCTGCTGGGGAGTTTGTTGCGCCACTTCTTCTCGCCAGCTAAAGCACTAGGAAGTGGTGAAGGGCGGGCGTTTTGGGGGACTGTCTTATGTAATTTTGACGTTCAAAAAGTGCTGATTCTAAGCCTAGTTTGAATAAATGACTTTTGATTTTGATTTTGATTTTACCACTGTGCTACCACCGCTCTGGGACATCACGCCTAGTAATCCCCGAAGGGTCAGGCAGAGGTGCACCAGTACACCTACATTTCGCCAGTTAATAGGCAAGTTCCATGTAATAGGGGGCGAGCCTATTGCCAACAACGAGGCACAAGACTATACTCCGGAGTGCTACTGAGAAGTTCCAGATGGAAAATTCCGGGAATCGAATCCAGGTCCTCATGCCCAGCAATAGCCCGCAACCAACGAGACACTAAAATTATGCAGACATTAATATCCTTTGTTAGCACAAACTTGACGTGAAAAAATTTTCAGGGTTGCCACTGTTCTTTATATTATTTTCGGAAAATATTTGCTATAAATAACTTACCTACCTACCGACTTTTTATTGACACCAAGATTGGCCAAACAAGCACAGATAAAATATTATACACGGCGTCCCTGTTGTAAAAGATATAGTCATAATAAAAACCACATTTCGGACAGTAAATTATTTTTTACAGATGTTAATAAAAATTGAGTTTTGTCGCTTACTTCAAGGTTTAATTGAACTCTTTCGGGTAAACCAAAAATGGTAAAATGTCGTTAGTACAGTTATTAAACATTACTTTCCAATAGCTGGGCGCAATATTAAATAAGAAAAGTTAGTACAGAAAATGTTTCAAATCATTATTTCGGGCGAAATCGGAATCAACATCTGCTTAGTCGTTTTCCAAATATGTTATCGGATTCCAGTCTAACGGGGTGCAGCTGAATACCAGTATTTTACATGGAGCGACTGCCTATCTGACCTCCACAACACAGTTACTGGGTAACACGATACCTCTTGATAAGACTGGCTGTCAGACTTTCGACTTGTGACTACCCGTAACGACGGAATATGTAAACAAAATAATGGTCGGGCAATACTTTCTTTTTTTTTTGGTTCTTTATTATTACGAGCATATATTTTGTTTATTGAGGAGCCGTGGCTAAATAATAACAGCCGCAAGGGTCGATCCATCAGGTTAAGCTACGCTTGCCGGGATTAATACGTAGATGGGTGACCATCTGTACATTACGAGACTCCTCCGTGCCTCGGAAAGCACATTAAGCTGTTGGTCCCGGCTGTCATTCGTGGATCTTTGACAGTCGTTACGGGTTGTCAGAAGCCCGAAAGTCTGACAGCCAGTCTTACCAAGGGGTATCGTATTACCCAATAACTGGGTTGTGGTGGTCAGATAGGCAGTCGCTCCATGTAAAATACTGGTATTCAGTTGCATCCGGTTAGACTAGAAGCCGACTTCCAACATAGTTGGGAAAAGGCTAGGCAGATTGATATATTTTGTTTATTGTTTTTCTAAAAGCCTTCTAATATTTTAAAATAAGAAATATTTTACGGATCCTCTAAAAAAATATTGACCTTCTAATGATAGACACTTTACGCAGTTAGAACTGTGACCAACCGCGCTACATCCAAGTTGGTCGCAGTTAGTTGGCTATATATTTTTAGGACCCCAAAATAAGAATTATTTGAGGTTCACATAAAGAGCCGCAATCATTATTATTAGAGTATTCAATAACATTTTTACGCGCAAAGTGGGAATTATTAGATGTCTGATTAAATACTTTGTCATAATAAACTTGGTAGTGCCAGCCCTAGAATTCGCACTAAACGCTCAAATTGGCCAGCGACACGAAATAACAATCAGCACATGATCTTGTGCTAATCATTGGCAATGAATAATTAGTATTCTCACTTAAAACGGCCATATTAGCATAGTGGTAGGTAGATCATAGTTTCATAGATCTTGTGCCCAAGCGCGTGCTTACGCCATTGCGACGGCGGGAAGTTTGAAATAAAATGCGAAGATTTTAGTCTTCTTGCCCTTGTCTCAAGTTACTTAAAGGCGCAATAAGTTTTTCTCTTAAATTCTCTATTATTAACCGTCAATTTGTCATATTTTTCCTTTTTGAAGTGAAAACTTCTTTAGGCGCGTTGAGCAATTTTTGGTAGGGGAAAATCTTATGAGTTCACGTCACGCATCACGCGACATCGACACGCTAATGTGTTTTCACTTCTCTCGGCAGTTCCCATGTCTCTTTTTTTTTCCACAGTGTATCCATATTTCCGTTGCTCTCCCTCTCCCGAGCGGGAGACCATAGAAAAAAAAAAAGTGACTAATATAAAATGTTCATGAGCGCCTCCTTCTAAGAACATTTTATATTAATCACTCTTTTACTTAGGGGGCGTTCATTAATTACGTGAGGCGTTTAGATGGAAGGAGGGGGAGTGTCATCCACCAACTCGCACTGGGCCCGCGTGGTGGATTGTGCCCCACTCCCTCTCGAAGAGAGGAGGCCAGCATAGACTGGTTATATTATAATAGTAAAGGTTTGTTATATTAATAACAAGGAATCAGAGATTTGATAGATCCTTAAGATGAGACTTCATGCTCGTGATCATCCCATTCGATACTAGCACATATTATGTGGAATTAGCGCTTTTCGGCGATTTGTCTGCGCTTGCGCAAACTCTAATATGATTTAGATATAAAACAGGGTTAAATAATTAACCTAGCTATTTTTAATACATGTATACATAAAGTTAATACATGGATACATAAAGTCACGCCTTCTTATTGTGGGGGTTCCTAAGTTTTTCGAGAATCAAACCCAGAACCTCACCTCACGCTCAGCAGTAGCGCTGGCGACCACTACACCAACAAGGCAGTTCTGTATCTATCTTAAGCCCGTAATGCCCCACTGCTGGGCCAGTAGGCCTCTCTTTCCTTTATCACACCCCTGTCCTGAGCCATTGAAATCAAAATCTTCCTTTAAGTTGAAAACATCTAATTTTTTTTTGACATTCTGATAAAAATATGTCTTCATGTTTTTCTGCTGAAAGGAATTTTGCAATCAATCTGCCTAGTCTTCTCCCAACTATGTTGGGGTCGGCTTCCAGTCTAATCGGATGCAGCTGAATACCAGTATTTTAGATGGAGCGACTGCCTATCTGACCTCCACAACCCAGTGGAGCTACCCATACTGGGTAATACGATACCTCTTGGTAAGACTGCTTGTCAGACTTTCGGGCTTCTAACGACTCGTAACAACTGTCAAAGATCCACGAATGACAGCTGGCCGCCGGGACCAACGGTTTAACGTGCTTTCCGAGGCGCGGAAAGCACGGAGCATACGGAGGAGTCTCAGTATGTACAGATAGATAAAGGAAAGGTAACCAATCCACGGACCAACCCCGAAAAGCGTAATTTAACTTGATGGATCGACCCGTACGGCTGTTATTACTTAGCCACGAGCTCCTTCTTTTAGAATTTTGCAATAACAGTTAAAATCACATGACTAATTTATGTCTGGAGGATATTCTGTTAAATAGTTTTTCCTCAACTAGTAGTATTAGCATTAGTTTGTAATTAGCATTTGAGAAAATATTACTTTACTTTATTGTTATTTGCACAGAACACTGAGATAATTTAAAGTTTTAATTAAATATGTATAATATATACTTATTTTATTTTACTTAACAATGATTCAACCATAATTATGTTTCGAGAAGTACTTATAATCAAATGTAGATTAGTAGGTATGTCAAGTTGGTATTTTCTTTTCATTATGAGAAACTTGAAAATAACTTCGTATGCGGACAAACTGGACAGGTCCACTCAAATCTGTGTGGTTCTTTCCCTTTCCTCAAAATACCATTTAAGACACTAATCTACATGATCCTCACATGACCTGCAGGCAGCAGCCTAATTGCGTAACACACTATCAATTGGAATCTGAATCATTTTGAAACAAATTGGTAATCCATTGCTTCATTTGTTCGTTTTTTTTTTTTATATGACGTGTAAAAATGAGTCCGTTCCTATATCCTATTTACAGAATATACAATTTCATTTCATGCAGGCACACATGCAAGCCATCAATTTCGACGACTTCATTGCTTTTTCAAAATCAGGTAGGTACCCGTTTTTTATCAATAACCATTGTCACATCCAGCCAAGATTTACATGTACCTACTTATCAATTTTGAAGAAAAAAAAAAAACCAGTTTTAACAGTAATCTCACCGAAAACCAGTTTAGGGACCGCATTCAGAGGTCACATCACAACACATCCTCATTTGTTTGCAAAAAAAAAAGGGTTAAATAATATTTATGTTTACTTTAGAACTTAAGTTTTGTTTTGTCGAACTTGATTGAACTTATGTCAAGGTGATCTCGACAGTCGGCAATTTTTTGCTGTACTGGCTATACTCGTAGGTACCTACATAAAGGACAGGGTTAAATTATAAAACGCTTTTGTAACTGTTAAGGCGACGACAGCCGACTTAATGATTTTAAACTGAAGATCATGTCTAAACATGTTAAATTAGAGCATTTTCTTAATAATATTTATATTACATAGTGTAATTAATTTGTAAAGTTATGTCTAACGCGGATAAAAAACTGAGAATCACGCAAAAACTATCAAGCGTATTTTTATGAAACCTTCACCATTTTACAGACAATTTAATTAGTTATATTTTAGTAGTAGTCTTTTAATATAATACCTTTTGTTTTATGTATCATAAATTAATAATGCGTCTAATTTGGGACAGCGCTTCTTGATGAGCGAGTCCTAATACTGGGTGGACGTACGACGCGTTGCGTGAGCTCAGCACAGAACACGCTAATCACTCAGGTCATTGGCATATTATATTATATCTGCGTCTTAATCACAGTCATTAATATTTTGTATGTACCTAAGACTTTTTTGTCCACTAAAACATAGGATTCGGGGGTTAATCTGTAGGTACTAATATAATAAAGCTGAATAGATAGTTAGAACGCGCTAATCTCTGGAACAGATCCAAAAAAAAAATGCATTTGATAGCCCAATTCTTGAGGAAGATTTTAGGATATTTAACATCACGCTAAAACCGTTAGGAGCCGAGTAGAAAGTAAAAAATTACAGAACAAACGATAAGCGAAAACGAAGGATTGGCGCGGACGAGCGATGCAACGCGAAGCGATGGGTCGGGGAACAAGAAATTTTACGCGGACGAAATCGCGAGCAGAATCGCTAGTCAGTTTATTTTAACGATTTTTATGTCTAATTAATGCGTGTTCTTTAAAAGAATAAGCCTCGGTTAACTCAGTCAATGAACAAAATGCCCTGGGTATTTACCTAGATGCCTGGCCTCAGCTTACAACGCCTGCCATACCTAATCAAAGCCATATATTAAATGTGTTTATTATTACTGAATAAACAAAAAATAAAGAGTTTCGGATTTCACAAAACCATTAAAAATCATCGTTAACATACATAAGTACAAACTTAATTAAAAATCGAAAAGCTTATAAAAGGACCAATTAAGTTCCCAAAAAAAAAAAAAAAATTGTAAAATTTTTAACCGGATTTTGTATCCAGATTCAAGAAAGTCGAGTTAATTTTTTCAATAAAATTGCTTATCCGATTACCTACTGACAAAATTAATTACTTTTAAGAATGATATAAGATCATAAAATCTGCGGTAAGTAAGACTAATCATTTTACATAACATAACCTCACAGCTGTATCCCCTGACTGTTGGGCAGAGGTGTAGCTTATTTATTTATTTATTAAAACTTTATGCACAAGTAAAAAAACAAATACCGTACAAAGGCGGACTTAATGCCTGAGGCATTTTCTACCAGTCAACCTTAGGGTGATGCAGAGAAAAGAAAAAAATAATGCTTATTCGATTTGATTATTAATTTATTTATTTATTTTGTGTTTGTTAATTTACAATGACATAGTTTAATTATTTTTGGATTTTTTATTATTTGAAGAGAATGTTTTAATTAATAATATTTCTTGACACGTCACATCATGTGGCAAACATGTCTGTACAGACGCCAGCAGGTCAACCTACCCGAAACTGTCAGATTTTCCCAATCAACATTGAACCTTATGCTTTAGCAATAAAGTCGAAAATCTATTAAAGAAATCTGACAGATTGTATTAGCTTGATGTGCTGGCGTCTGTACCTACCTAATAATGTTACTATCTTGCATGCATGTCTTTTGTTACACATGTTTAAGACACCCCCGGAGCTTGCGTAGTTCATACAAACGTAATACCAAAACAATTTGTAAATCAAACAAATTCTAAAGGTAATGTGTATTTATTCCGATTGGATTACAGAATATCTAGGTTCCCAATTATATCATTGAAAATATGAGAAAAGTAAGTTTTCTATAGACATTTTAAATTCCTCATATCTCGTCTTCAAATCAGTGTCCTTTCAAAATATATGTTTGGGAACCTAGATATTCTGTAGTCCAATCGGAATAAATACACACTACCTTAAGAATATGTTTTATTTACAAATTATTTTGGTATTTCGTTTGTATGAACTACGCATGCTTCATGGGGCCCTTAAGCAAATAAATATTATCTATCTATCTATCGATCTATCTACCTATACAGTATGTTAATTAGCAAAATAATAGCAAATAGTTCCCTACATTTTGACGAGTTATGCAAACATAGGTAATGTAGGGAACAGCAGATTTTTTTTTTCGCGAACATTTGTATGGTAATATTTTTTTTGCATGTATGGACGCTATACATTTGTGGGTCTACGGGAACGCCTTTCGTTAACCCTATACAATTGTATAGGTACACCGACATTTCGCACAATTATGTCGTCCCATGTAATTAGTAGGAGAAGACCAAACAAACGATGGATGGACTGTGAGAAAGATGATATGGCTAGAAAGGGACTACCGAGATGACGACTAATAGAGAAGTATGGAAGAAAAAGACATGTTGCGCCGACCCCAAATAAATTGGGATTAGGTCAGGCGAATGATGATGTAGTCTCATGTAAGAGAGGCGAGCCTTTGGCCATCAATCGGGCACAGATCCAGACTCCAAAATTCTAGATGGAAAACCCAATTACAGTTTACCCGACTCGAGAATCGAACCCAGGACCTCATGCTTAGCAGTAGCTCTTGTGACAACTAGACAGACGGCAGTAAAACTACACTGACTGATTACGAACTAAAAGTTAGATATATATTACGCTTTAACTTGTTTTTAAGGTGACCTATCATCATCATAAGATTTTTATAATAACCATATTTTTTTTAACACTGCCGGAAACTTGGGGTTTTGGAAATACCTAATATGCAACAGAATTAATATCTATAATTAAATTCTCAAACATCTTATTGTTTTGTCATCTTTCCAAATTAGTTCATGTTAATTTCAATATTGGTCTGTTTATTGGTCATACTATGACTGTATCAACAAATCTTTGTTTTGAATTATTCTTGAAATGGTTTTACGCGTACGTTCTCTTCGGGAATAATTTCGCGCCTGCGTCACCCTGAAACCAACTAAACCACCCAAACCAGAGACTAAACCAAACCAGAATTTCAACTTAAGCTGACATTCTGGTTTTAAGATATTATGGCTAGTTTGAAGAGAACTTTGAGACCAAAAGCTTCTAAAGCTATTACAGTTCTTCAATATCTTGAAGAACCCAGGAAGGTTCTCCACGGGAAACCAGAAACAGTACCTACCCATTCCCAGCGTGGGTTTTGTCGCTGTAACCAGTATTCCATTCAAAGAGCCTTAGGCATATTAGAGTCAGATGGGATATGTGATAATCATGAGAATTATATTCCTCTTCTCTCAAGAAGAATACAAAAATTGAAACATGGTTTTAAACTGTAAATGATGAAAAAGAACCGCAGAAAACTTAATGAAGATTTATGACGATTCAAATGAGACTCAAAACGATCCCAAAGAACGTAATTTTTGCAGATCTTGAATGAAAAATATATGAAAAAAAAAACTAAGTATCTATCAGCCACATTCCTTACGCGTAAGTAGTAAGCATCAGCTGATAGTCTCCTAGTTAATGTGGAGCTCGTAGGCGACTCCGCAGGCGTATACTACTCAGACGCAATTGTTAATGCCACTTTGGCATATCATATCGCAGAAATTATTACTATTGCGTGAGGTTATTTGAATTGCGATGACCCTTTTGAATTCTTGTGTATGGGGCCTTTTGGAAGTAGAGAAAGGTTACAGAAAGTCTTTCGACTCTGTTCAAGACGTATACGGTATCCCAGCTGGTATCTTGTTAGGTAAATGATGGTCCTACTAAATAGGAAATTCGACTCAAACAATCTTTTGTCTGAGTTGAATTTCCAATGTCGTAGGTAAGGGACTATGGTGGCCTTACTATAGTTTTTAAGGAGATGTAATTCAAGAAAAAGGGAGGACTTCGTAACAAAGACATATAGTGTTAATTATTAAGATAATTAATTCACTAGGGTGCTTATGTGATGTTTCACGTGATTAGAAGAAGGCTCGTTTGATAGCCTTATAAATTAAAAACATATCATCATCTTAAATGCATCATGCATTCGAATTAATTAAACAGACTAGAATAACAAAATCTCGAATTGAGTTTATGTGATCGTTACAAGTGTATATCGGCCCCTTACAATGTGGACCGAGAAACTAGTGAAATCCGCGGTAGGGGAAAGACCCCACCAGCAGAATCTGTCATTGCTTCTGCCAATGAACAGCAATAGACGTTTTTCATATTATTGGATTACATTCCAGCTTTACTTATTAGGCAGATAGGTATACAGCTGAACAAGATGTCGATCAGTCTCTAGTCTTTTTTAAATCAGTTTGACTGGAATCCAAGGAATATAAAGTCTTAGGACCATCTAAAACCAAGATGGAATCTTCTATCAACTACCACTTACCAAAGTGCTCAAGTAGCTGTGTCCTATCTCATCCTCGGAGGTCTCCCCTGACACCAGGGTCTGCCTTTTCCACTTCATAGCACCACTTTGGTATCACCACATTTATAAAAAGGACTTGTTTACGGAGCTTTGCGCGCTACGTCGATAGAGCTGATGTAAATTATTTGTGAGTTTTGATAAATTTCGCGGGTTACGCGAAAATGGATTCGGTTTACGCGTTATTACGAGCTTGGGTTTGGTTTTACGCGTTTATGTGTAAATGTTTGTTTTTGTTTTGTTTTATAATGTGAGTGGACTGTGAGTGATAAAGTTGTGTGTAGAGATTCTTGTTTATGCCAAGTTAAAGTTTAAATTAAATGCAAAAATGTATTAGGTAACTAAGTTTTTATTTTTTTTATGAAAAGTATGTTTGTGAGAATAAATACAAAAATCCTAATGAATTTTATCCGATATTAAATTATACAAAAGTGAGACTATAAAAAAAAAACTTAAATGCAGTATAATTTGCGAAATATTACTGCGTATGATACGTGTGAGTTTTAGAAAATGACCATGATTATCTTATGATTGTATGTAATTTTTACTAGGTGAGATGGTTACAATGAAATTTTCCTATCGTGAGGCGCCAATTAGGCTAAAATTACAGTAATGAGACGGATGATTGGCAATGATTTATGAGTTTATACCTAATCAGTCATCAACTAAAAATAAAGATAATAAAAAAAATTCGACTATCACTCAAAAATAATTTGCACCAGCCAAGAAATTTTCACATCACTAAATATAAAATTGCATTTCAAAATTACACCGTAAACTTTAGCTCACAGGATTCAAAATCAAAAACTTTTACATTTCGAATTTTCGGAAAAAGTTTCGATCTCGTTTGATTTTACACGTTATTTTTTCGCACACAGAATTCGAATTGCATTAAATTTTGAATTTTGGAAAAATTCCGGTATCTTGGATTGTCCTTTACTTAGCGGCCGTCCGTCGCGTCCAGGTGAACAAAACTAATGAGATGCGATGCTCCCGCGCGTATCTGAAGCTGAAAACTAAGGCGGCGGTCTGAGACCTGCGCAGGAGTCTGTGCGACGCCGGCGCCGAGATTTATGGCGATAGCTTTATGAGGATTTAATTATGTTTGGATGTTGTTTGTTTTTATTTTTTTTATTGATTAAACTAATCTTACCTACTACAATTATGTGTAGAAATAATTATTATAAGGACATTTATGAAAAATATGAACGAAGTTTTTTTTTTGTTCGATGTAATAACTTGTACGAACCACTTTATATTTCAATGATATCACCAATATCGTCATGTTATGTAAGTGAAGCCTTTACTTTTGTGTCTGTTATACAGTTAAGCATTAATTGAATAGGTATACGCTTTTTATGAGACCTAAAAGGTTTTCAAATAATAAATCATGAATTAGCAAAACATATTATATTTAAATGACCGAAAAACCGAATCGTAAAAAATTTGCTAAGTTTCTTTTTTTTTACCCGACTACGGAATGTCAAAGGAGCGTTTTTTTTTTTATTTTATTTTACAGTTTTTGGAAAACTTACAGCTAAACATTTTTGCACGATTGAGAATAACAAAATCAAGGCCAGTTAAAAGTTTTCACATATAGAAAAGAGCATATAAAAAAAAAATGAGAATGTAGACATTGTTTTAAGTAAAAACCATAAATACCTAAACATGTGTTTAAAACAGCGTAAATTGTAACCAATTAGTTTACGTGATCAAAAAAGAAATCAAAAAGAAAAGAAAAGTCCTACTGCTGAGCAAAGGTCTCCCCAAATCCTTCCAAGCATCCTTTTCCGGGGCCACTTCGATCCAACCCTTGCGGTACGCGTCTAGTTCCTCTTGCCACCTCTTCCCAAAGGAGGGTTATGATGTTATTTTGTTAATTCGTGTCGACAGATGGAATTAAATGAAAAAATAAGACCCTTTTCATAAAATAAGGCTAAGCGCCAAATCTGAGTTTTTAAAAATTATCTTTATTTATAAACATCTCAACAGCACCACCAGTAAAACTTTCGAAGAATTATATCTACTTGAATAAGATGCACTTAATAACATTTTTAATTAGGTACTTAGTATATTACTCATTGTTTACAAAACTTTTATCATTGAACAATATTTTTTTTACAGCATAGGACTTAAGGTTCTAGGAAAACAATCCGCAGAAAGATTTGGTTCTCCTAAGAAACTTTCAATCATCATCACACCATTATCCACCTGACCTTATCCCAATTTATTTGTATAGGTGCCGGTGCATAACATATGTATACTCCACCTGTCCGGTATCATTGTACTGAATTTCATTATAACCAGCTGTTCAATAATGTGATTTGAATTTGGAACCTCAACTAAAAATACGTAAGTATGAAAACTTATAAAAAATATACGTAAACATACATACATAAACTCACGCCTTCTTCCCATGGGGGTAGGCAGAAACTAGAGAACGCCACCTGCAACGATCCATACATACTCCTTTTGCCTCGTTTACGTTCATACACCTGGTCATACACGCACGCCGGTTGCGAGTACTACGCACCTGACCTTTCTGAAGAACATTACCAATAAGGTCACTAATGTCTGCCTAGGGCATCCCTCCCGGCGTATCTACTCAGATTTGCCTTGTAAATACCTTTTGTTAAAAAATATATATAAATAATAAAATCGAATTGTTTTTATTACCTTGCAGAAGATGTGAAAAGTAGAGTATTCTCCGTGGGGTTAAAGGTCTTTCGTGTTGGGCGAGTTCAAAACCTTCGCTGCACTCCAGTCGCTCAGGCAAAAGTTAACTTCGAAGTTCGAAGAATTTTTGAAGAATCCTTCGTTACGCTCAGTAGGTATTCAATCTAGCGCCCTTGACATAAGTTCCCCTTGCACTACATCAACTATTTCTTCCATACATTTCTATTAGCCATCATCTCATTATTCAACTCCATTTCTAATTGCGTACCTTCACAATCCATCTAAACACAAATATAATTAATCATAACCCTTTAGTTAAAATCTAACCTCAAGTTTTCACCTGAAAATCGCTATCCGCTCATCTCAGACCGCAGCCTTACTATCATTGCTTCACACATTACCACAGTTTGCGTTAGAGTTAGAGCGTCCTCCGCTACCGATAATAATACCGTTTATCGATAGCCCAACTCTAATAGCGCGCTAATTAACGCGTAATGACGATAGTAATGAATTCACGTGATTTTCGCGGATGTTGCTCGATGTAGGTAAGTTGCTATGGTGAGCAAGCTTTTCTTTTATAGAAATGATAAGTGATACTAATTAATTCGGGTCGATTAACGTCCAAATTCCAATATGAAGAGAGAACCATTCCATAAATAAATAAAAAATAACGTAAAGAAGACTAGTAAATGCTCCACACTGTTAAGCCCACGCGTTGGTCCCGGCTGTCAATCGTAGATCTTTGACAGGGTAGTTAGAAGCCCGAAAGTCTGACAACCAGTCTTACCAAGGGGTTTAGTATTATCCAGTTACTGGGTTGTGGAGGTCAAATAAGCAGTCGCTCCATGTAAAATACTGGTATTCAGCTGCATCCGGATAGACTTAGGCACTCTAATTCACCCCTTACTCGCCATCACAAACAACCTTTTCTGATCATTTAATTAAATTTTCACACACACTCACACAAACGCACATACTCACATACACATCACTACACGCATACTCTACACAATCACATCACAGGCTTTTTGTAACCACTTTTTATTGTTTTGTATTATTTAGTATTTTTGTTTCTAAATTGTTAACCTTATTGCATAAGTTTTTAATAGTATTTCCTCCCGGGAGAGGGCACTGGCTCTTGTAACACAGGTTACCCACCTAGCACAAGTGTCAGGGGCTTCACACAATTTGTAATCACTCTTATGTAATAAAGATTATTATTTTATTTAAGAATGGAAGCCGACCCCAACTTAGTTGGAAAATGTCTCAGTGTGGATTTTCTTTTTCTGATTTTTACTAGCAAATCTATTACGCATGAGCCATTTACGGGCTCTCTTACTGGGTACTTGTAATCGTAACTTTTACGTAAAAGAGCGTCTCCAGGGAAGAACTAACCCAATATTACTAATTTCTGCACCAATCAGTGCTTTCCCGATTCAAGGAGTAGGGGCTACCAGTGAAAAGACGCCTTAATAAGATGACATCTTTTAAGATATGGCCCGGTTGATGGCAATAGGCTCGCCCCCCTATTATATGAGATTTAGGAACTAAATACACTTATTCAGCTCAATTCAGCTTTCGTCCGTAGAAAAAAAACCTGCCAATTGCGTGTCGGACTACGCACAATGAAGGGTTCCGTAGTTGGGATGCAGTCATCCCAAGAACAAACTTAACATTGTAGTTGAAAAAGATGTTCTCTCATACCTTCCAACTACAAATGTAAGTTTGTACGCACAATATTGAGAGATATACCATGTTATTTTAAGACCATAGACTTATTATAGGTTTTAACTATTTTCAGTATGTTTAACAAAATTTTAGGCTCAGCAGTAGCAGGAGATAATGGGGGGTGGGGGAATGGTCAAATTGTCTATTTTCTTAAATAACTTTACAACAATTTATTTTTAAATTATAAAAAAAAATATACTGAGATCCTCACAGCAAGCCATTTTATTTGATATGTCACACGGTACATTTTGCTAAACTATTTTTTTAAATTTCTTACTTTCCCCCAAAATTAATTTTCATTTTCAAAATTCATTTATTTACGTTACACGTCCGTGTTTGGGTCACAGAAATCCATACGTGTACCAAATTTCAACTTAACCGGTCTATTAGATTCGGAGCAAATTGGCTGTGAAAGACGGACAGACAGACACACGAGTGATCCTATAAGGGTTCCGTTTTTTCCTTTTGAGGTAGGTACGGAACCCTAAAAAACAGTTTTGTATGGAATGACGCGGAAAGCTAAACGCATCCGTTCAGCTTTCCGGGCTGAACGGATGCGTACGCTTCTCCATACGAAACTGTTTTCTTCTATGGACAAAAGCTGAATTGGGCTGAACAATGTATTTAGTTACTAAGTATCACGTAATAGGGGGGCGAGCCTTTAAGGGGGAAGCGTCAGGGTAGCCCGTGAAATTCAAATTTTCTTATGTTTTTTGCAATTTACAATTCGGTATTATATTGTACGTTGATCAAAATATAATTTGCGGTCGTAACAAGTATCTATTTACATAATTAGAATCATTAAAGTAATCAATACAACTCTTTAAGACCAGGTAATCCCAAAAATGAACATTTCATGAAATCTTGAGATTTTAGGATTATACTAACTTAAGGAGTTCGCTTAGCTCGTGGCTAAGTAATAACAGCCGCACGGGTCGATCCATCAGGTTAAGCTACGCTTGCCGGGGTTGGTCTGTGGATGGGTGAACATCGTTACATACCGAGACTCCTCCGTGCCTCGGAAAGCACGTTAAGCCGTTGGTCCCGGCTGTCATTCGTGGATCTTTGACAGTCGTTACGGGTCGTCAGAAGCCCGAAAGTCTGACAACCAGTCTTACCAAGGGGTATCGTATTACCCAGTAACTGGGTTGTGGAGGTCAGATAGGCAGTCGCTCCATGTAAAATACTGGTATTCAGCTGCATCCGGTTAGACTGGAAGCCGACCCCAACATAGTTGGGAAAAGGCTAGGCAGAATGAAACAAAACTAACTTAAGGAGTTGTATTACAGATTCTATTGTATATAATTCTGTAAAAATATATTTAACATACAACTTAATACTGACTTGCAAATTGCAAAAAACGCAAGAAAATTTTAATTTCGCGGGCTACTATGACGCTTCCTCCTTAAACATAACTGCCAAAATGTGAGTGCAGCCGTAAGGAAAAAGGACGTATCTACAGAAATATTGAAATGGAGAAAAAAAAATATTTCGTCCTTTTTAAAATACGCAGATGCGTCTTTTAATAGTGAGAATTATTAGGTTTTCGTCAAGTTTACGCCATTTAAAAATACTGGTAGATGCGTATTTTTTGCTGATTCCGAATATGTAAAAAATTCTATTTCGAAAATAAAAAACTTTTTCCAAAAAACACAACCGACTTCCAAAATAACAATTCAAACTCTTCAAAGTGAATAATAACCTTATTTATTATTTATTTATTTATTTAACCATTTATGTACACACAAATAAACAGACAAGAATAAAGGAACAGAAAATTACGTACAAAGGTGATGCTTATTTCTAAAGAAATCTCTTCCAGCATACCTGCGATAGGACAGGGGATAAAAAGAGATGTAGACACCGTGTGTAAGAATAAGAGAGAAAATAAAAATACATAAAATCTAAAAAACAATTCACTAAGCTAACAAAACATATAACAAATACTTAATTACATACATACTTCTAGAATAAATATCACTAAAATAACTATGACGAAATGGAAAGATAGTGTTCTTTCACTCTTCTTTTAAATACTGCAACAGTTTGGCAGTCCCTAATGTCAGGTGGTAGTGAATTCCACAACCGAACCGCGTGCACAGTGAAGGAGTAGGAGTAGAAGTCAGTGGAATGGGAAGGAAATTTTAGGAGGTTTCTAAGATGCGACCTGCAAAGCGCATCAAAAGGACGGGCATAAGAAAAGCGTTCCCGCAAATAGGAAGGTGTTTTAGGGTTGTGAAGGATGTTAAATAGCAGACACAATATGCG
Source organism: Dicycla oo (assembly GCA_948252095.1). Taxonomy (NCBI): domain Eukaryota; kingdom Metazoa; phylum Arthropoda; class Insecta; order Lepidoptera; family Noctuidae; genus Dicycla; species Dicycla oo. Next base: position 17,626,302 of record OX411736.1, on the reverse strand, counting down.
AGAGTTCCTGCGAAGTCGAATAGGGAGCCACTTGAGAGTCTTGCGAAAGTTAGAAACGTGGTCATACTTTTTAAGGTTAAAAACAAAACGAATACAGATATTTTGTAAACGCTCAAGTTTATTCAAAAGCTCCTCGGTGGCATCCAAATAACAGGCATCTGCGTAGTCAATAATAGGCTGAATGAGAGTTTGAGCAAGGGAGATTTTGGTGTTCAGGGGTAAGAAGCACTGGAGGCTTTTCAAAGAATGAAAAGTGTAGTGCACTTTACGACTGACTTGAGCAACGTGGTCAGTCCACGATAAATAGGAGTCCAAGGTCACCCCCAGGTTTTTAACCGTATTTGCGTATTCAATCTGAACTCCATTCAGACAGAGTGGAGACAGCGACGCAACATCGAGCCTATTCCGCATATATCTGCCGCCAATAATTATAGCCTGGGATTTCCTAGGGTTGATTTGCAGTCCGAATAATAATAATTAGCAACCATTAATAAAGTACCTAATCGAATCGCCATACTTATTATTGAGTAGTTCCGGTGGCCATCTATGATCTTCATCATCAGTTCCACTTCACCAAATGGTGCTTTCCACGAACAAATGCACGAGATACTATAAAAAAATACCCAAATATAGGTGTGCTATAGGTGTGCCTATAATATTTGAAGAGTTCGGTCGATTTCTCTAGGATCCCATAATCAGATCCTGACCTGATGACAATGGAACCAACTAGAAAGTATACCCTTTTCAAACAAAAAAAATAATTTTCTAAATCAGGTCAGCCGTCTTCGAGTAATCGGGGAACATACCTGGGTGAATATTCGACCTTTTAAACCGCCGTCATTACCTTCCGCCAAAAGTTGATGAAAGAGAATATATTTAATGAAATATTTCAGCAATTCCTGATTCTGGTCCTTAAGCAGATTCTGGGAATTGATGAAATATTTCATTAACGATATTCTCCTTCATCAACTTTTGGCGGAAGGTAATGACGGCGGTTAAAAGGTCGAATATTCACCCACCTACATAAAAAAAAGGATTCTGACGAACTGAGAACCTCCTCCTTTTTTTGAAGTGTGTGTGTGTGTGTGTGTGTGCGTGTGTGTGTGTGTGCGCGTGTGTGTGTGTGTGTGTGTGTGCGTGCGTGTGTGTACGTGCGTGCAATAAAAGTTGTTCATAATGAGGAGTACAATGAGCCCGTAAGAGCTTGTGCGTTATTTAAGTTACACCTTATATACCTACCTACATAATATAAGGTGTTATCGTCATCCTTAGGCTATTAAACTCATTAGCATGACCAAATGATGAGGATACCCTCATCATTTTACGAGTACCTTTGTAAATTGAAGATCATGCCTAACAAGATTGCTTTCAAGAATATTGTTTATTACGATATTTTTTAAAGCCCTTATATTTTATAAGCCTGTATTGTTCCACTGGAGGGCATAAGCCTCCCTTCCCTCTCTCCAATTTTCCCGGTCTACTGCGATTACGGGTCAATCCTTTAAGAAGGAGATCAGTTCATCACGCCATCTTTTTCTGGGCCTGCCGCGTAGTCGTTTTTTTTTATTATTTGTGATGGGTTTGCTCTTGACTCTAGTCTAGGTCAGAGGTGACAGAGACAAAGGCGACGATGGAGTGAGCTTACCCAGAAGAAGCCTGTTCACTCTCACTTTGAAGAGATTAGGGTTGTACACGTTCGGAAACACAGACGCAGGTAGCGAGTTCCACTCTTTTGCTGTGCGCATTATAAAAGACATTTGGAAGCGCTTAGTGCGAATTGGTGGAATAGCAACCAGGTAGGGATGGTAACTGACAGTGCGTCTAGATGTCGGGTGGTAGAAGGGGGCCGGTGGAATGAGGTCGTGGAGTTCTCGGGCACACTCTCCGAAGTACAATCTGTAGAAGACCGACAAGCAGGCAACCTTGCGGCGATGAGCCAAGCTATGAAGCTTGGCATCCACCAGTTTTACGTCGCCAATGAGCCTCTTAGCTCTGCGTTCCAGCGAGTCAAGCGCGTTTCTTGTTATTTGGGATCCACTGAGTGGTGATTTTTGCGTATTGCTAATCCAACATGCGATCAGCCCAGCTACTATGGTCCAGCAGCTGTGCGGCCTGTGTCCGCTATTTGGAATGAAGTATAGAGTTCCTAATGGGGTCTGTGAGTTTGACACATAGTTTAGTCCCCCCAAGTTAAACCTCTTAGAGAATTTTATTTTTAGGCAAATTATACCCTTCCTTTGTATATAGTCCACCACGCACAACATGAAACGTCAAGATCTATTTTTCTAGAACAGGCCTCCTCTCTGTGAGATGGGCTGTAATTTCACACCCGTTTGGAAAGAAGTTCCTTTCTCTAAGTATATTTTTCGAGTTGTAGAGTCAAAGTGAATTAACAACTTGACGAGGTTCGAGTTATCGAGATCAAACTGAAGTATGAACGCTTTTTCGTTAGTGACGATTTTTAGCAAGCCGCGTGAAAGAATTACATTTTTTATTATATAGGAAACAATGAGTTTTCTATATAATAAAAAATGTAATTCTGCCAGTTTGTGGCAGCAATAACTATTGGTAACTATCGATCTTGTCTTGATTTCCTCCATTATTTCAAATTAGGTCATACAAGGAAACCGAGCGGTTTCCCTACATTGCAGTACATTAATTAATGATAGACTACATGCACTATTTTACGATTTCGTTCTATTGTGCTGTCAACTTGACCAACGATATTATACAGAGTCAAATTAAATTAGTTAGCGAAACTCCGCAGACGTGATGGGTATCGTATCGATATCTAAACACGACAAAATAAAAATAAAAAAGTATTGATGATTTTTTTTTTTTCAACGACCGCTGGTAGTGTGAGCCTGTGAACCTGAAGTATGAGTCGAGGAAAAAAACGAGCACCTTACAGTTATACATCGCATATAAGTCTGACATCTGTTTGAGTTAGTACCATCTGACGGCACCTCTAGCACCGCGCGCGCTCATTGGTCAAATCAAATAGCGCGCTTTCTGTTACACACTTCTGTCCCTTTTCAAGCAATCACTCCGACAGATTGCAGGAAAGCGACCAGAAGAATGTTACACATCAATAAGAGGCAGATATGATTAAAGCGCGCGTCGTCGTGAGGACTCGAAAACGTCCTAATTGGGACGTTTTGTCTTTAGTCCGCGTGTCAAAAATAAACGCTGTGTTACAACCAGATTTTAAACGTCGGTTACTATGAACGTATAATATCATTGTACTTGTGTATAATATCATTGTATATAACTATACATACATGTGCAACGCGAGAGTAAAGTTAGAAAAAATAATTGTTAAGCAAATTGAGTAGGTACAGTCGAGTTCTTTAATATTGAGCATGTTCATGAATCTAAAATATATAGGCAATAGTAAGTTACATAAAACTCTAAACAGCTTTACCTTACATTAAATTGACATCATAAATATGTGTCCACATTATATATATTGCAACAGGCAAATACTCTAAAAATTGTACGCAATCAATTGTTCATATTATTTAGCGCAAAGTTAGGTTCACAAATATCTATGCAATTTTTCTATGAAATATATATTGAGAATTTGACATGTCTCGAATTTTTGTATTAAATTCTTCGAACAATCTCTTTACAGAAGTATATCCTATTGTAGGTAATCTTTTTTTCTTTTAAATGTTTTCAGAAGAACAACATAAGAATTTTAAGAATACTAAATAAAAATTAAATACCTACTAATGTGCTTGAAATGTTATTTTTATTTTTAAAACGGACTGAAAGTTTTAAACAAATAGGTAGGTAGTCTGTGTTCACCCTAAGATTTCCTAAAACTTGAATAATCAAATAATACAACTACTAAGCAACGTTGTCGGATTGATACAGTCCTATTACGAACGGCAACATTGCATTATTACTCGTACTTCTGCTCCGGCAATCAAAAATAAATTTAATGATAAAGGTCATTTAGTTGAATATTCAAAGCACATAGATATTTACGAATCATAGGTTGCACCAAATATATTGAAATCTAGAGTATTTAGATGTTTATGTTCCGAAGAGTTAGTCAGATATTTTTGACTGCACTACGGTAACATACTTATGAACAGTTTATATGATAACATATTCATGATGTCCAAGTTTGTATAGAACTATTATGATCATTTTAACGCTTACAATATTTTGCAACATTTTCACTGCCAATATGTTAGTGAACTCGACTGTACCATCTTAAGTTGTCCGCATATACAAATCACAACGCCCATTCTTTGGATAAAACAGGAAAACTGATGTAGAGTGTCAATTTGCTTCCCTGACTGTCCACGAAGACGTCCGGCGCATCCTGAGCCCAAGCTAGTAATCATCGTGACTGGATAACCTTTCTAATTTACTGTCGTATTGAAGAAAAACAGCGCTCGTGGAGGGGCTCGGGGCTAAGTAATAACAGCTGCACGGGTCGATGGATCAGGTTAAGCTACGCTCGCCGCGGTCAGTCCACCATCTTTACATACCAAGACCCCTCCGTACCTCGGAAAGCAAGTCCTGACTGTCATCCTTGGAACTTTCACAGTCTTTAGGGGTCGTCAGAAGCCCGAAAGTCTGACAAGCAGACTTACCAAGGGCTATCGTATTACCCAGTAACTGGGTTGGATAGTTTGTTTGGTTGGGTTCTTAATTCAAATCACAATATTGACTAGCGGGTTACAATGAAATACAGTAAAATAATAATATTGTTCGGCTGGATCCCAGGGGCTGCAGTCTCACATACATAGCGATAGTTTTACGACCGAATTCGGTCGCAAAGTCCTAATGGGATCCCTAGACGGTTAAAATTGCATGACAAACACGAAAAAATCACATGCTAGTCAAGCAATTTTGACCGTCTAGGTACCTCACTAGGACTGCGATAGAATTCGGTCGTAAAGCGATTGCTATCAGTGTCGAGACTGTAGGCCCTGGGCTATAACGACTTACTTTAGGTTGGGCTTTCATAAAATAGTAATAGTAATTTATTTTACTCTCAAAAAAGTACAATTTTGGTACACAGTCTCAAAGTTACAGGCAGAATCAAACCTTTGTGAAAGCCGGAGTCTATACTGGGCTCGGGGTCAGTATGGCAGATCTCCAGGCTCACGCCCTTAAAATTACGTACTACAACATTGTAAAAGCTCCAAGTACTGAGAGGAAGAGTATTAATATGCAAAACCAAGAAATGTGCTACGTGTGTCTTTGGAGAGTGTAGTGCGTCCGTGAGTGCAATATGTCCCACGCCCAGCACCCACGAAGGGCACTGGGTGCGAGCACCCACATGCCCGAGAGTGTGTGTCTGTGTGTGGTTACACCACACCTAATATGATATTATCGAGCCGGTGGTGTGAAAATATACCTTTGCCTTCAGGCATATTACAGGTCACGGCTCACTGTTCATCTCTACACAACAGCGAGCCACAGTGACAATAATATGCGGAAGTAATTGTGTAGTCCATGGTATGACCCTACTGAGGGAAACTGTCATTACCGTACACGCAAGTTATGGTCACACGAGTAAAGAAACGGATCCATTTATTTACTCATGCGGTATGGTGTAGTGACTACATGAATACAGTGATCCTAACCTAGATTCCTGGAATCATAAGTGGATCAAACCAACATAAACGCCTGTAAACCCCCGATGGTTAGGCAGACGTGTAACCATAGTACTCCTACATTTCGCGAGCTATGTTTTGCGACTCTAGTCTAGGTCACAGGTGACAGAGACAAAGACGACGATGGAGTGAGCTTACCCAGAAGAAGCCTGTTCACTCTCACTTTGAAGAGATTAGGGTTGTATGCGCTCGGAAACACAGACGCAGGTAGTGAGTTCCACTCCTTTGCTGTGCACATTTATAAAAGACATTTGGAAACGCTTAGTGCGAATTGGTGGAATAGCAACCAGGTAAGTTAAAACATTAACTAGCGCAATAAAACTAATGCGCATTAGGGATTAGCTTTTTCTGTCGTTATTGAAGTTTAGCTAAGGTGCATTAAAGAATTGAAGACACCCGACTTCAGAAGGTGTTTATGAAAGTTATTTTATTGCTTTTAGGTTTTTGAAGTAAATTTTGTTTTTCCATAAGACGAACGAAAAGAAGAATCATCAAAATCCGCTTAGAAATGCCGGAGATATAGTACTTACATTTATGCATATAACTTCATACATAAGAATAATTTCTCAATGTATTACATACTAAAACCTTCCTGAAATTACGTAGATCACGTTAGTGAAAGAATAATCAAAATTGGTTCATTAGTTTTTGAGAAAATCGCGGACTTACAAACACACATACATAGGTACATACGGGTCGAATACAGATCCTCCTTTTTTGAAGTACGTTAAAAATAGCTTGCGACTAATAACAACAACAATTACAATAGCCCTTTTTATCCTGAAACTTCTTTCTTGTGCTAGTTTAATTGTTGTTACTTTCTTTCCTGAGTTATACAGGGTGAATTTGTCAAGTGGGCGTGGGTGGCCAAATCCGAAACTATGAGGAATAGCGAAAAATACTCAAAGGAGTCTCGGGCTCGATTTTGATGAAAACTAAAACTGCATCATTGGATTTTCGAAAAATCAATATGAAGGATTAATAGGGTAGCTAACATAAGAAAAAAAAAATTGTTAAAAGTAGTTTGTTAAAAATGAGCTCCTTCCTTTAGTTTGCCGTCTGACATTACTTCCCAGAATTCGATCCTTATAAGCGACACTATCGAATGGTGTAATAATACAGTGTGTGTTGGTTTTTTTTTTCAAAATCAACGGGTACGATTCCTGGCTACAAATATTGATTTTTCAAAAATCCAATGATGCAGTTTTAGTTCTCATCAAAATCGAGCCCGCGACTTCTTTAAGTACTTTTAGCTATTCCTCATAGTTTCGGATTTGGCCATCCACGCCCACTTGAAAAATTCACCTGTATATAATATATCTCGGAGTTCAGTGTGCCATCCCCCCCGTCCCTTGCTCGGGTATGATGTGCCAGCTGGTGGCGTAGCTGAGCCTGTAGCTTTAAACTCCCCTGACAATAATAATTCTAATCTGATCCAGCCTGTCCCATCTGGCTGTCCTCCCCCCAGCGACGCCCTAAGCCGAGGCCCGTTCCCCACAGGGGGAGCCCTTAGCGTGTAGTCGCTTAGTCTGTAAGTTTTATGCCCCTGGCTGGAGGCTTTGAGTAATCTTAAGGCAGCCACACGATAGTCCGGTTAAGTAGTCTCGACCTCTCTAGGTCAACTACGAGATGCCATTTATAAAAAAAAAAAAAATCAGTGTGCCTCTTGGCAAGGGCGATTTCCATTACTTTCTATCTTTTGAAACTCTCCTCCAGTTTGGACCTGCTTTTTTTTTTTTTTTTTGTGGATGGGAAATCATCAAATAACTTCTCCCGCTCTGGGTGGAGCGGAAGGGCGTGTCAGACTTTTACTGACTAAAACCCACCCGTGTTCCTTCAGTTGCCTATGCCAGGGCCACGGTATCTTTTTCAAACAACCCGCGACCCCAGCGGCATTGGCCCTATTGGACCCCATCTTTTGCTGACATCTCTTTGAGGCGCGCGTGGAACACAACGCGCCGTCGACCCGGGCCTGGTCCTCACCGGACGGCGAGCTACCCACTACTCACCGTCCGCAAGCCCGCGCCTACGGTGGCCGGGAATCGGCTATCAATTCCCGCCGCCCAGGGCGTCTCCTGCGGCGACTGAGGGCGTGAGGCTGCCTCTCCCTCACGCGTTCCGCCTCCTCCTTCGCGAGCATTACCGCTTCGCAGAAGGAGGTGACGGCCTCCCATGCACTCTCGCTCCGCACCATGGCCTGGACCAGGCTCGGACGCGAGAGATCGCCGCCGCCGATCGCCTCCGTGAGAACACGGCGGTGCTCTGCCCAAGCCGGGCAGACCTCCACTGTATGCTCCACCGTGTCCTCTGGGCGATCCACACAATGGTGACACCCGGGCGTTTCCTCCCGCCTTATGCGAAACAGGAACCTCCCGAAACAACCGTGTCCGGTGAGGACCTGCGTCAGGCGGAAGGTGAGGACGCCGTGGCGCCTCTCTAACCACTCCTCAAAGAGGGGACTTATCGCCGCAATTGTGGCGTGCCCAGCGCTGGGCTGCGACAGTCGCACTCTCCATGTCGCCATGAGATCCCGCCGGAGTTCTGTCCGCTGTACCGTGATTTCTCGCGGCAGCGGAGTTACGCCCCGGCGTTTTGCCTCCTCGCGCCACTCCCACACGTGCGCGAGGACTTTCGCCTCCAGATCCCACGGCGGCAATCCGGCAAGGAGGTTCGCCGCCTCACCGGAGACCAGTTTGGACCTGCTGTGAGATTGAGTTCGTTCTCCCATATTTTAGGTTGTCGACCTCTATTTGTTTACCGTCTTTAGAGTACCATTCTATCAGAATTTTGTTCCATTCATCTGAGGGCTCCGTAACATGTGATCCGCCCATCTCCATTTCATTTGGTCTATCTTAGTGAGGATGTCCGTCACCCCTGTCCTATCTCGGATGTGTTCCTTTCTCTGTCTAATTGCTGCGACTCATTAATAGTGATTAAAAATGATAATCAGTTACGGAAGTAATCGTTTTGTTCGTGACAATGACTCAATTAAGGTTGAATCAAATCTGAGTATATCAGTGTACGCAAGCTTGGTTATGCAGCTTGTTTTGTTTAAATTTTAATTACCTATTTGTTTATATGTTTGTAAAAAGGTAGGGGAGCTCGTGGCTAAGTAATAACAGCCGCACGGGTCGATCGATCAGGTTAAGCTGCGCTTGCCGCAGTTGGGACGCGGATGGGTGATATATCGACCGTCCCTATTAACAATGTCGGATATACATTTTTACCAATATTCACTTTTTTACATAAATCGAATTACAATTAAAAAATAATCTTCACTGTTAAACAAACTTTGAACTGAGGGCAGTTCAAAGTTTGCCCTAACGATAAAAAAGAATCTTTATGATATTAACAATGTCAGTTCTGCGAAAAAGACCACCGTTTAGTAGGGACTAAACAGTAGTCTCCCTGCAGAACCGACATTGTTAATAGGGACGGTCGATATATCTTTACATACCAAGTCCTCACCGTGCCTCGGAAAGCACGTTAAGCCGTTGGTCCCGGCTGTCATACGTGGATCTTTGACAGTCGTTACCAAGGCGTATCGTATTACCCAGTAACTGGCCTGTGGAGGTCAGATAGGCAGTCGCTCCATGTAAAATACTGGTATTCAGCTGCATCCGGTTAGACTGGAAGCCGACACCAACTTAGTTGAGAAAAGGCTAAGCAGATGATGATGTTTGTAAAATGTACTCTGGAAGTAGATTAGGAACATTCTCTCACTGATTGAAAGCTACACTAGTATTACGGTGTATATAATATTATATATATTTTATGGAAAAACCAAAATTGTTTTCATTTTATATACTTAATCAATTGTTAATCCGGCAAAAGCTAGTTATATACCTTTATAGACATATTTGACTGCCTCGTTGGTCTAGTGGTCGGGTTTTTCCTATCTTTAACTTCTAGCAGTCCAAAGTCTGGAGTTGTGCCCCGGCTGATGGCAATATAGGCTCGCCCCCTATTACATGGGACTTAACTGGCTCAATGTGGGTGTACTATAGGTAGACCTCTGCCTGGCCCTTCGGGGAATATAGGCGAAATGTTTGTTAAAATAATTACATTGGCCCATCAAACTATTCTATAGACCAAAATACTGTGACATTTAATTAATTTGCTTGAATAGAAAATATATGCAGTATATAGATGCAGAAGGACTAGCATATTAGAGGAACAGTTTTTTTTTGTAGGTATTTAGACACGCTAATATCGCTTACGTGAGTCAGTGAGAGCATTTCTGCCAGGTCGCAAGAGTTGCTTACAATGAGTTGAGGAAGTAAAGCCGACCGTGAGTGATACGTTGTGTGCATGTCCAATGTAGGTACGACACGATAAGATATTACGGAATGACGTGACGTGAGTTTCAATTGGGTGGAAAAGGAGGAGAAACCGATATTTGAAATATGTGTGATATTTATTTAGCGTGGCTCGACGAGTTGCTCGTGGCTAAGTCATAACAGCCCCACGGGTCGATCTATTGCTTGGTTGATACCAAGACTTCTCCGTGCCTCGGAAAACACGTTAAGCCATTGGTTCCGGCTGTCTTTTGTGGATCTTTGACAATTGTTACGGGTCGTCAGATGCCCTAAAGTCTGACAACCAGTCTTACCAAGGGGTATCGTATTACCCAGTTACTGGGAAGTGGAGGTCAGATAGGTAGTCGCACCATGTAAAATACTGGTATTCAGCTGCATCCGGTTAGACTGGAAGCCGACCCCAACATAGTTGGGAAAAGGCTAGGCAGATTGATTTATATAGCGTGGAAGTGGGATTTGATCCGCACTACGATATAGGAGAAATTACGAGCGTAGTGTTGTGTACAAAAAACGACTACTTACAGTCGTTTTTTAGGACACCAATTTGGGTATGATAATATTTCATCAGCCTGTGTTCCCTGAAGGGATAGGCAGAATTGAAAACACAACATTAAAAAAAAAAACAAAAATTATACCTGATGCTGGAAAAATTATCAGCCCTCCCTTGCATTGCGTTGAGTATGTATTGAAGCTGATAATTTTTAATCTGGAAACTTCTTTAGGCGCCTTGAGCGATTTTTGGTAGAGGAAAATCTTGAGTTTGCATCACGCGACATCGACATGCTAATGTGACGGTTTGCGCTGTCAAGTTTTCACTTCTCTCGGCAGTCCCCACCATGACTGACTATGGTTTTTTTTCTCGATTACGATGTTGTTCAGTTTGTTGGTCTGTAACACACCCTGAAATTCGACCACACCTTTCTGATACACCCTGTATAATTATTTTAGTGTAGTATGAACCCAAAATACTTACCCACCCAAAATAGGTACTTAAAATAATCTTTAGTAAATTAAGTACTATTAAAGGTCTCATAAATAAAGGGAGATCTTTGTCCAGCTGTGAGACAATATAGGTTAATTTAAAAGTAGATCGGTTGATAAAAGGGCAAAAGCCTCACGTCAACTATCTCGTGCCGTATCATTCAATGGAAACGCGCACCGTCTTCCCCTTACGTACGAGCGTACAAATTACCCATTATGATTCTTCCTTTGCGAGGCGCGAGATGCGCGCTGCGTTTGCGCAAATCTTAAACTGCTGAGTTCACCACTAACAAAAACGGCCTATTTTTCAATACATTCTTTATCTTTACTTTTTAACAAAATAACATTTTTTTTGCTATTTCTATCGTAGGTCATATGAAAGAGGACTAAGTTGCTAAAAAAGTGATATTATTTTTCAGGATTTGCGTCAGTCTTCGAAAGATCTCAAGATCTCATTACCTTTACAAATCTAGGAAGCTATTGTAATTTGCAACTATACAATAACAACCTATAGATATCATCTGCCTAGCTTTTTCCCAACGATGTTGGGGTCGGCTTCCGGTCTAACCAGATGCAGTTGAATACCAGTATTTTACATGGAGCGACTGCCTATCTGACCTGCACAAACCAGTAACTAGGTTATACGATAAGACTGGCTGTCAGATTTTTGGTCTTCTGACGACCCGTAACGACTGTCAAAGACCCACGAATGACAACCGGGACCAACGCCTTAACAGCACGTTCCGAGGCAAGGAGGGGTCTTGGTACGTAAAGTTGGTCACCCATCCATGGACCAAACGCGAAAAGCGTAGCGTAACCTGATCGATCAACTCGTGCGGCTGTTATTACTTAGCTACCAGCCTCTCGAAGAATAAGAATAAGAATAATTTATTTACACACACACTAGTAAGGTAACATACAGACACAGAGAATACAATGAAAATAATAAACATGCAAAGTAGAAATAGACGTGGGCCCACAACTAGGCTCAGCCTGTATCTTGGTGGCCAAACCAAGCCCAGTCTTCGAAACATCTAAATAGGTAAAAACCAAACTGATATTTATAAAGCACAAATCGTGTTGTTGAATGTCTTAAAAGGGAGAATTCAATAAATTAACTGCCAACAGCATTTGAGATTTGATTGGATAAATTGAATGTCTGAGCACACGAGGTCAGGCCGATATTTAGGGAATTGCGGTCCTTGAAACCCTTCTTGATAATGTAATGAGCAGCCTGCTTACTATACCGGAAATAATAACTAGGACCTTTAAAAAAGTTCCAAATGAAATAGGATAGTCAGCCTATAATTTTCCCGCTGCTGGGAAACAGGCATACTTCGCCGAAGTCCACCACGCGGGCCCAATGCTGGTTGGTAGACGTCACATGTCTTCGAATTTTTGTTTCTAGGACATGCTGGTTTCCTCACGATGTTTTCCTTTACCGTTTTGAGCGCACTGGTGCTGAAAGAATTTACAAATCGTAAGTGCGTATCTGGGTTCTAATTTATGTCGCAGCCATTTTGACTGGGCCAAAACTGCTCTCCAAATAAAATAAGTCAACAAAAATATTAGTTGGTACAAAACTGCGCGCTCATACTGCAAGTGCGTCAAAGCCATTATGCATGAACAAACATCACAATTGCACAATAATTATACTTTAATAGAAGTGTACTAACTAAAATATACTTGGGAACTAATATCAGACAAATGATTTGATGGAACATGAGTAAGATTTAAAAAACAAAATGGGTGCCTTCACTATTTGTAAGCGACGAATAAGGTACGACTTATCTAAAAGCTTATTCTGACCATAGGTAGCTATTTGTTGCTTATGTTCGATGAACAAGACAGATCTAAGTACAAAAGATCCTAGAAGGACATACCAGAGGGGCTGAATAGTTTTGAGCCTAAGTACCTTCAAATGTCATTATTGTCTCACGCTACATATTACTAATTTGTTTGTACTAAAGAGTTTCATGTCATTAGCATCATTACGCTTTTAGTAATTAATCCGTAAACATCGTCATGTCTCAGTGTCTCAGTCATTCGCAGCCCATTCCTAGGCTCAAAGTTTTTTTAGCCATATAGCAAATCTGAGTTACAATAGCGCTCATAATAATGTTACATCCGGTGTACCGGGTGCTGAAAAATGTTGAGCCTAGGGATGGGCCGAGGATGACTGAGACATGATGATGTTTACGGATTAATTACTAAAAGCGTCCACCAAACCAATTCTATTCTATTTGTATTGGATGCTAATGACATAAAACTACGTATTTATACTAAAGAGGAATTCGCAAATTAGTAAAATGCAGCACGAGAAATTAATGACACTTGAAGGTACTTAGGCTCAAAACTTTTCAGCCCCCTGGTATACAAACCTTATTGGTAATGTCCTTCGAAAAGGACAGGTAGTAGGTACTCGGAACGTTTGTTGCCTGAACAGTAAAAGGCCCGAGACGGCGGCGCGCCGTGTTCCGCACGCGCCTCTCTCTAGAGGAATTGAGGGTGACGGGGTCCGCATGAATCCATGCGGACCAACACCTAGCCGGGGGAGCGTCATGAAATGTGCAAGCACTCCAGCACCCCGGCTAAAGGTAGCAGTAGAACACCGTGTGGTTTTAGTCAGTAAGAGACTGACAGATCCCTCCCCCCGCCCCAAGGTGGAGGACATCCATGAGGATTTCCACACGATAAAAAAAGATGTAATCGGAACCGGCGCGCGTGTACGACCTGATATAATGAACGTGGACAAAGCAAAAGTCGCACGTAAGAATCAATACAGGCGTTATTAAAAAAAAAAAATTCAGCCTAGCAGAATGGCAAAAAGAATGAGTTTCAGTAAGTATGACTATGTTTATAGAACTAACTCATTCGTCTACAACCGGTGATTTCAACAACCCTGACATAGGCCATTCTCAAGGAAAGTTGGCGTCAAAATCTAAAAATAATTTCTAATATTAATCAATGAATCATATCACGCAACTAATGACACACTGCCTACATTAGTGCTAATTAATTCACTATAGTCTAGCCTAAAACAAGGACTATTACCATCAGAATTCACCGCGCATTAGTCTTCCTCAAGCGTCACTAGGTAAGGTCACAGAAAATATTGTATAATTGTTATAGACGTTTAGAATAACTTGGGGGGTATCTAATGCCCGTTTTCTGAGATCCTCAGGTAAACTCTTGATAGCTGTTGATTCCTTCCTTATGCTCAGCTTTTGAGGTCCTAAGATAAACCCTCGATAGTAATTCACGGATTTTTAAGCTAAATTTCTTCTTTAACGAATTGTTAAGAAATAAGATATTTAACCAATAATCACTATCGAATGGATAATCTCGGTTTAAAAACCTCATAAACCGGGCATAATTCAGATAGACTTTATGCAGAAATACTAGCCATCAAGTCAGATTACTTATTTCAAATAGGCACATAAGAGGTACTTTTGAACGTCGAAATTTACAAAAAAAAAAAAAATAGAATTGATTTTAGTCGCCCCTTCCAAAAGGTAAGGTTTCGTATGGAGCAGGATAGACAAGAAACTCCATCGTTACTCTTTTAAAATGCTTTACAATATTTTATTATTATTAACTGATATGAAATGACTCCTTGGGAAAACTTGTCATTATCATCTTCCTGCCCTTGTCCCATGTTACGTGGAGGTAGCGCATAACGATTTCTCTTTCCATTCTCCCTTGTCAACCGTCACGCTATCATTCGATGCCTTCTCTTTCACATCACCTCACACAAAAAAAAACTTGTATTATTATTTTAACGAACAGTCACTCGCTCAGTAAGCGTCGAATTAGCTAAATACTGGTATTTCCTAAATTATTAGTATTCAGAAGCGTAGTACTCGTATCCAGCGTGCGTGTATGACCACATTTGTATGAACGTAAACGAAGCAAAAGGAGTATGTAAGGATCGCAGCAGGTGGCGTTCTGTAGTTTCTGACTACCGTTGTGGCGGCATCTACAACGCCACATGTGAACTACGCATCAAAAAAGACCTGCCGGCACACAAATTCTGCATCGCGCAAGCAGAGTTTACCGCGCGATTGGCATATACAACGTCCCGACATCAACCGTCGGGCAGTAGTTTAAGTTCAAACATTATATTCCTAACGCCTTGGACAAAGCCAATGCCACAGTGCATCTTACAGGAAAGATGTTCGTCTGAATATTAACGTATGATAATAACAGTCTAGGTGTGTGGGAAGGTCTGGATTTTGATTTGTGCTTGCTTTCCTTCCTTGCATTCAACTAGTGTCATTAAATTGTTTAATGATGCTTTAGGCCCTGGTGTGTAGTCTACACACCAGGGTCTAAAGCATCATTAAACAATGACTGACCCCTGTCTGCATTTAATAAAATTTTAAAATTAAACAAGTTAATGACACCAGTTACTATTGTAAGTATAGATTCTGGTTTGACAGCCTTATTGGTCAAGTGGTCGTCACCACCACATCCTTACATACTCCATTTGCTTCGTTTACGTTCATACACCTGGTCATCGCCAGTTGCGAGTACTACGCACCTGACCTTTCCTGAAGAACATCACCAATAAGGTCACTTGTCCTTCTAATCTAGGGCGTCCTCTCCCAACGTTACCACTCCCTGCCTCGCTTCCTTTTACATGGAAGCCAAACTAGCGAAAAAAGGTAGCTCTATACTTCTGACGTGATTTTATGTAGAAGTGGTATGTTTTTAGATTTGATGTAAGCTCATTCATCAACATCAACTGCTGAAGATAAGCTTGCTAAAGATCGGTATCAATATTACACGATCGATGTTGATTGCGATCATTCCACATAACGGACATAAACAGCTCGCTTGACAACCATGCACTGCAGGCACTTCTGGTCTTCCTCTTGACATAATCCCTTAACATAGTGGCTTATTTGACCCTTCAGGAAATGTATTAATTTAATAGCACCAAGTATCATTCATTATATCACTCCTAGATAGGATTGATAATAGGATACTTGGTGAGAGTTTCGTCATACTTTCGACATAATCCCGTAATAATTGTGACTTATTTACCCCTTAACAAGCGGATTATATAATAATATCTAAATATTTCTAACGCCAAGTATCGCCACTTGAAACGAGTACGTATGTATCAATGAAACTGTGAATCACAGAGATTGTAATAGCGGAAACAATATGCAAATTGTACGCTCGTTCATCTTGCCTCTTCGTACGATCGCGGGCCATTTCCAGTTGATTCATTGAACTAGTTCAATGATTGGAGGACACGGAGATTTTTTTAAGTGCCTTTTGGTCAGACGGTTCCTTTTATTAAATATGAATCGGTTTATCTAGCAGGTCTTTATTGGATGGATGCGTATAAACTTGGCTTGGATCGTTCGCCAAAATTCGAATTATCAAATCATCCTACGAAATATACACTGCTGGAAATAGGTCTCCATTAAACATCGACACAACGACTGGTCCTACGCTGCCCAAATCTACTGAAACATTTTTGCCAAAATCGGCCATTCGTCAAAATTTCATCTACTACCATTATGCCACATCATATGCATATGCATATTTTATGTGCCATATCATTTCTGTTATGTTTATTTATTTACTATTATCACTTACATTTGTTTTTACAGGACCCAATGTAGTTACCAACTGCCACACTCAGAGACGTCACCCAAAAACCAATTAAACACCATCACCAACAAAATTTGAAATGTTTTTATCTGTAACTAACATGTAGCAGAAAATACGTCTTTGCAACTATGTACTTTATTTTCTAATAACTCCTACATCAGCATGAATGCGATATAGTCTCAGTAAATAGATTGGAATCAATGAACTAACTCGTTTGCCGCACTTGACTGGTGCGTACAACAAATGTGGGATCATGTGCGACTATATTTGTCTTCCTTTCCATTGCATTTATATTCGTCTTCCTTTCAGTAACATTAATATAGTGTTCATCATTCTATACCTCTGTCTAACCCTTCGGGGACTACAGGTATGGTGTTTTAACCATTAATTTTGCCTTAAACCTTTTTAAAAACATGTCTTTTTCAGCTGCCTGCCCTTATCCCATGCTACTTGGTCAGCACAAATGTTAACAGTGTTTCTCTTCCGTTCTTCCCTATCAGCCGTCACATGATCATTCATTACTCTTCATTCATATCATCCCTCACACAACCCATCCATATTTTCTTTGGTCCCTTCTCGCTCCTTTCACCTATCACAAAATTTTACAGGAATGAGAAACAATTTTCTTATTTCAAAATCGTTCTAACTATAGTTCAAATCATGTGATCAACTTTTCCCTAAGTTTCTGTAATCCTATGGAACTGATATTTTGTGAAGACGTGTAGTTTTGATGACGATACAATACTATGATGTCATATAGCTAATCTGATGAATTGGAGACGGACAGTGGTACCTATTTTATACTTCCAAAAAGTTTTACTACATTAACGAAAAGTGAGTACGTAAATTAAACAACGTACCTAATTAAATTGGATGATTCACCGTTAATGATAATGAGGATATCCTTTACTACTAAGTAAACTTAACCTTATTAGTTAATACAGTCCACCATTAACAGAATTCTTTGAATATTCTTTTGGTTTGTACACCGATCAAAAAAAGTATCGCACCACTTCACACTATCTACTACTTTATCATTAATATTGACCGAGCGAACGAAGCGTCTCTGCTTCAAGTCTGGCAAAATTTGCTTTCCTCTGTCAGTTTGTTGGTACTCCTCTACAGGTCGTATTTTATATCCGATCTGGACGAAACTTGGTATACAGGTTTTCCGACTTTATAGATTTTTTTTGACGTCGGGGATTTTTGATTGGAGGAGTACTTCCTCCAAAAAGGGACAAAAAATGGGCTACTGGATATCTGCGCCTTATGAAATCCGATTTCGATGGTTATTTTTTTATTTGAGAGGTAGTAACTTTAAGTTGGTTTAATAAAATATTGGTGAAGATCTGATGAGGATCTACGGCGTGATGAGCAGAACAGCTCCTCAAAATGCAGTAAATTGCTCACTATTTAATTTCTACCATTGGAATCGGCCCTTTAAGTACTAGGTAGGGATTGATGGAGCACCTGGGACCACCTTCTCATCACAAAACTAGAGAATTCTGAAAATAATTATCAGACTTCTCTAAAACGGGGCTTTAAAACCAATACTAATATTAGTTTTACAATAAGATCACTAGATGGCGCTACTGTGCACCGCTAGATGTCTGGTATTGTTGAAAAAAAGTTTGTGCTGGCGAGGTCTACTGTTCGCAGAACTACTAGTAATTATTACCCATAACGCCTTAATGAGTATAGAAATATAACATACATTAAAGAATAAAGACTAAGGTTTCAACAAGCTAAGACTTAAATGCTTTTATTTTCAATAGCGATGCCTTGTTCTAATCTAAGACAAGAGCCACTCTCAAGTGGTACAAAACATTTTTGATCGGTGTATAATTTATTAAAATGAAACATTACGATGGCTCCGTTCGCTCGTTTTATTATTATTGAGGGCAATGCGTTCGAATGCTTTATTTATTGTTTATATTCGTCATTTTCGCAATAAAACTGAAATGTTTTTTACTAGTATTTAGCGGAAATGTGAAGAGGTAACTGTTGATTTTATGAATCAATCCACCTAGCCTTTTCCATACTATGTTGGGGTCCACATCCAGTCTAACCAGATCCCGCTGAATACCTGTATGTGTATAGCTGTGTAGCATTAGCTTCCGCCCGCGGCTTTGTCAAAAGTAGCCTATGTCCTACCCCAGGGTTCAAATTATCCCCATACCAAATTTCATCTAAATCGGTTCAGCGGTTAAGCCGTGAAAGCGTAACAAACAAATATACAAAAAAACAAGTCTTCTCTTGTGGACCGATTTTGAAAATTCTTTTTTTGTTTGAAAGGGTATGCTCTCATGGTGGTCTCATTGTCACCAAATCTGAATCAGATGAGTGGATCCTATGGAAATCAAGGGAAACTCTTAAATTTTATAGGCACACCTATAGATATTTGGGTAATTTTTATAGTAACTCGTGCATTTGCTCTCGGAAAGCACCATTTAGTGAAGTGGAACTGACGATGAAGATCACAGATGGTCATCGGAACTACTCAATATGTAATAAGTATTTCACCGGTTGCGATTGGATCACTTTAACATGATTGCCAGGCAATTTATGCTCATCACAATGTATAATAATGGTGAAGTGGAGCTGATGATGACTTCACCATCAGCTCAAACTTCACAGAACTTCAAATTTCGAGAAGTATCTTCATTCCTAACGGGGGTCCCCCGACCGCATAATTTTTTTTTACTCAATAAGTACCTATCTAACATACATATCTTCGTCCAGTCGATAATTTACGACGAAAAAAAAAAATAACCTATCAAGCATTCACTAATGATGAGACGATTAACTATATACCTATCTATTGTTGCGAGACTTCCAGGGAGCCATCGCGCCTCAACGGACCAAAAATATCGTTAGTCAGTAAAACCCTTTGAAATAAACAAAAAGGTACCTACCAAACAAATTTAAACAACAATATCCACAAATCCACACATTTCCATAACAATGTTCAACTCACACGCAAGGTCGCAACAATAGGGAACTAATTCGCGTCGCTTACATCTTTGATAAGTAGTTCCCTAGAGAGAAAGACTCTATAAGCATTGTGATGTTCGTGAGAAAATATGATACATGTGACAGTATTTCAATAGGATAGGAGTCTCATAACTACTGATAAATCAGTACACTGTAAATTGAAGTCCCTTCTTATTCGGAGAAGGCACGAGCATCATTAACAAATTCACAATTCTACATTGTTCTTCTTTCCCGCTGAAGCACTACAGGAAGTGCTCTTTTTCTTAGCGTATCGAAGAAAATGGAGAAGAGCGGGCGTTTTGAGGGCTATCTTAGTATTGTCGTTCAAAAAGTGCTAATTCTCAGGCTAATTTGAACAAAACCTTTTGAATGAATGCTAAATCACGGAGTCTTCATAAAATCAAGGAATATAATAAAAGTAATATAGTTAAGTTCTGCGAACAGTAGACCTCGCGAGCACAAACTTTTTAGCAACAATTAGTATACCACTAAAGTTGTTTCAAACGGGATATTTGCCATGTTTTTTTTTATCAGATCTTCACCAAATTTTTATGAGACCAACTTCAAATAAAAAAAATAAATAAAGAACCATCGAAATCGGATCTCATAAGGCGGTTATATCCAGTAGCCTCCTTTTTGGAGGAAGTACCCATCCAATCAAAAATCCCCGACGAAAAAAAAATTCTATAAAGTCGTAAAACCTGTATTTTTTTATTTTTTTATTTGTGATGGGTTTGCTCTTGACTCGTCTAGGTCAGAGGTGACAGAGACAAAGTCGACGATGGAGTGAGCTTACCCAGAAGAAGCCTGTTCACTCTCACTTTGAAGAGATTAGGGTTGTATACGTTCGGAAACACAGACGCAGGTAGTGAGTTCCACTCTTTTGCTGTGCACATTATAAAAGACATTTGGAAGCGCTTAGTGCGAATTGGTGGAATAGCAACCTGTATACCAAGTTTCTTCCAGATTGGTTGTAAAATACGACCTGTATGTTTGTACCTGTGATGTTTTTGTGACTAAAAGCAAGTAGTGTCATAGATTAACATCGACAGTAGCTAAATGATGCCGACCCTTGGAGTATTGTGACGTACAGGAGTTAGCGAGTTCAGGACGTGAGGACTGTGAAATGCAATAAATACAACTTGTCACAGAACTAACGCACAACATCTTAAAGGGTCATTGTACTCATCATTATGAACAACTTTTACTATGGGACCAAACCTGAAATCGCGGAAAAAATCAACTGTTCCATTGTGACGAGTATAAATGTATGCCTATGCGAACATAAATGTAGGGAACAGCAGATTTTAATTTCGCGGTTTCAGTTTGGTCACATAGTAAAAGTTGTTCATAATGACGAGTACAACTCGTTAATTCCGGGACATGCGGAATATTGAAAATA
The DNA here is from genome assembly GCA_948252095.1 of Dicycla oo. Taxonomy (NCBI): domain Eukaryota; kingdom Metazoa; phylum Arthropoda; class Insecta; order Lepidoptera; family Noctuidae; genus Dicycla; species Dicycla oo. Next base: position 17,605,339 of record OX411736.1, on the reverse strand, counting down.
TAATATTTATACTCTTAAACAATCTGCCTAGCCTATTCCCAACAATGTTGGGATCGGCTTCTAGTCTAACCGGATGCAGCTGAATACCAGTATTTTACACGAAGCGACTGCCTATCTGACCTCCACAACCCAGTTACTGGGTAATACGATACTCCTTGGTAAGACTGGTTCTCAGACTTTCAGGCTTTAGAACGACTGACAAAGATCCACGAATGACAGCCGGGACCCGTGCTTTCCGAGGCACGGAAGAGTCACCAATCCACGAACCAACCCATGCGTAGCTTAACCTGATGGATCGACCCGTGCGGCTTGTTTTACTTAGCCACGAGCTCATCTATACTCTTTATTATGTAAATAATAATTGTCTAATCACTAATTGTCTGTTTTCTTTTAACTTTTTTTTGTGAATTCGTGGACAATGTTGTGGGTTACATGTGTAGTAACATAAATACGGAATGATTGTGTATAAATGTATTTCTAAGTATTGTACTAATTAAAGAATGTTTTTTGTTTTTTGTCCCTAACAAATAAAATAAAATACACCATTAAAATCACAGATATAAATGTAGAAAGAAATGGAATTTTGGGAGTAACGGTAGCTGCAGTTAACAATGAGAAGACAAGATTTAGCCAAACTGTGACTAATAAATAACTTTGATAATAAACACTGCACTACCTTGGACACCGATCTAAGTATATATATCTTATATCATTGTTATTAAAGTGATTGACACGTAAACGCCTCTTTAATTACACTTGTTTTGACTATAATTTAAAGCTATTGTATGGTATAGAGGAGATTGTGCTAGTAAATAACAGCCGCACGGCTTAAGCTACGCTTGCTGCGGTTGTTCCGTGGACCATCTTTACATACCAAGACTCCTCCGTGCCTCGGGAAAGTCACGGCTGCCATTCGTGAATCTTTGACAGTCGTTACGGGTCGTTAGGAGCCCGAAAGTCTGACAACCAGTCTAAGGGGTATCGTATTACGCAGTAACTGGGTTGTGAAGGTCAGATAGATAGTCGCTCCATGTAAAATACTGGTATTCAGCTGCATCCGGTTAGACTGGAAGCCGACCCCAACTTAGTTGGGAAAAGGCTAGACAGATGATTACGTATGGTGTGTGCAGATGTCATAATTTATTTTCATAACAGAAAACATGCTGACAAATTTTTATCGCACTCTCTTATTGAGAATCGCTTTCATTTCTACAGTAAAATCAAGACTACTTCTTCTCTTTTGCTAACTAAACTATGGTGTTACAAAAATAGATCTATATATAGTGTATATATTTAATACATAATTATGTGAATACTATACCTCGTGCACATCAGTAGTGAGGAAGCAGTCCCTAATGTCAGCTGTCAGTTCATCACGAATGGCGGGAAACAGTTGAAAGTGAAGCGACCCTGCCCGAAAGGCTTGGTGTGGTGATGTGCCAATGGTGCCGATTCTCTTGTTCAATAACCAAACTAAAATGAGAGAATCGCTATCTTTTACTAACAGGCAGCGCGTGAAAAGTACAGCTAATTATAGCTATGAACTAAGTTAGAGATGTCAAACTAGTTTACGCCTTGCGCTTCACCGTGTTTTTAGTCAACAAATATTTTTACGTGTCGTCTAAATTTGTATGGAAATGTTAGTTCAACTAAATTTGACAGCTCTAAATTACGTTCGTCTCTTTCTTATTTGATTAGAGAGAACAGTTAACAATAGCCTAAATTACGTTTAGTTTGTGCACAACAGAATTGGCACCGGTGGCAGTGTTGTGATACAATCAGCTTAAATACGGGATGCACAGAATTCTACATTATCCATTATTCCACAAAGCAAACTGACCAAGAAAAGTGACCATCATCTAAACAATGACACATCCATCCTATTGAAATCTCCGAAGCACCTCGGAGATTAAATTTGAATAATGTCATTTGAACGAAGTGGAGCATACAATATTTACATAACTATGTATTCTGTGAATAACAATTATAGTGTTCAACATGTTCAGCCAATATTACATTCATGCATATTATGCACTTATTTTGTTCTAAGTAAGTAAAAGTATTGACGACTGCCTCGTTGGTCACACGCGCTCCTGCTGAGCATGAGTTCCTGGGTTCGATTCCGCGTCGGGTAGTGTTATTGGATATAAGTAGCAGCCTCTTGTTTGGATTTGCTACCGATTGAAGGCAATACGCTCGCCCCCTATTAATCAATCAATCTGCCCAGCCTTTTCCCAACTATATTGGGGTCGGCTTCCAGTCTAACATTTCGCTGAATACTTTACATGGAGCGACTGCCTATCTGACCTCCACAACCCAGTTACTGGATAGTACGATACCCCTTGGTAAGGCTGGTTGTCAGGCTTTCGATCCATGAATGACAGCCGGGACCAACAGCTTAACGTGCTTTCTGAGGCACGGAGGAGTCTCGGTATGTAAAGATGGTCACCCATCTACGGATCAACAAACAGGATAAAATATTTTTTTTATCCATTTCAATATTTGTACGTTTCAATATATGTCCTTTTTCCTTACGGCGGCTGTATAGATGCTTACGGGCGTAAAACAAACCGTCTTTGCAGTCCGGTAAAAAGATTTTGCCTAAGGGGAAAATCCTTGGAAAATCCGAAACAGTCTCAGACAAAAAGTAATCAAAATCAAAATCAAAAGTCATTTATTCAAACTAGGCTGAGAATCAGCACTTTTTGAACGTCAAAATTACATAAGACAGTCCACCAAAAACGCCCGCCCTTCACCACTTCCTAGTGCTTTAGCTGGGGAGAAGAAGTGGCGCAACAACCTCCCCAGCAGCACAGCTGTCTGTTCAGTTAAAAAAATGATTCTATATAATACTGCGCATAATAATTTAGGTACATTACGCAACACAAAACATTAAATTAAATTATTTGCTATAAGTAAGCTAGCACACGCCAATATACCAAAAAAAAAAAAAAAACGAAAACAATACTCAAGCAGAAACAAAATACAAAACTAAAAACGTAAGCAGAACTTTATACCTAAATAAAAGCCTCCAGTAATAAAGGGCGTGCCCACTTACATATAGCCGTACATGTAGTCGTAACTCACAAGTCACAGATAGGGATAAACTAGGACAATCGAAGTAAAATCAACGAGTTAAATTACTAATAACAAAACAAAACCAAGGTCAGCAAGACGACCTGTCACCACAAGCAGCACCCGTTCACGAGTATAACGCAAAGATCAGCCATTATCCCCCTCGCCATATTTGAGGGAAGGAGACAACCCGACCCCCGACGCTACCGCAAGCAGTGACATCTAAGGGAGCATGACGAACTTGCTGCCGGTTGCTCGGGCAAGAAAAACTATGATCAATTGTCGAGGTCACTAGCTAACCACATATTGCAATACCACTCATAAAAAATAAATAAACATTGAAATGAGTAGATTATGTCAATAATAAATAAAAATAAAATTAAAATAAATTGACCTTGAGAGTCAAAGAAAATAAATAATTATATGAACTCATATAACCTGTCAGTAGCTATGCTAATTCTGGAGAAAGAACATAAACATTGTCTTAAGCTAAACACAGCGACCAACTATTCTTATCGTTTAAGTAATCGTTGATAGAATAGTATGCCTTTGAACAAAGGTTAGATTTTACTTTAGCTTTGAACGCATTAAAGGGCAAATCTAGCAAAGAAGAGGGTAGCTTGTTATAAAAAGATATACCAAGCCCAACAAATGAGTTATGAACCTTATGAAGCCGGTGAAATGGAGCACGTAATTTGTCCTTATTTCTGGTGTTAACATTGTGAATATCACTGTTTTTAGTGTATAAATGTATATTTTGTCTAATATATAAGATGTTGGCGAAGATGAATTGTGATGCCACCGTGAGAATACCAATCTGTTTAAAAAAATCTCTCAAAGAAACTCTGGCACCGAGCTGGTAAATTGCTCGAACAGCTCGTTTCTGAAGAACAAATATATTTTGAATGTCAGCGGCTTTGCCCCAGAGCAGAATACCGTATGACATAACGCTATGAAAATAACTAAAATAGACTAACCGAGCTGTATCAACGTCAGTGTATTGTCTTACTTTCCTGACGGCGTAGGCGGCTGAACTGAGCCTTCCCGCTAGGCTTGATATATGTGGGCCCCACTGAAGTTTGGCATCTACTGTTATACCCAGAAAAACTGCAGAGTCTACAGTTTTAAGCATCTCTTTATCTAAAACGATGTTGGGTCCTAGATTTCTAACATTCGGTAAGGCAAACTTTATACATTTCGTTTTTTTAGCATTGAGAACTAAGTTATTTGTCGTAAACCAATCTGTAACCATTGAGAGTGCACTGTTTACGTCGTCAAAATCTTGTCTATTCCTGTCTACTTTAAAAATAAGAGAGGTGTCATCTGCAAACAGTACAACGTCACAGATACCCTTTAAATAGAATGGTAAGTCATTGATATACACTAAAAACAAGAATGGACCCAGTATTGAGCCTTGAGGTACACCTAACTGAACTGGTAGCCCGGAAGATTTCACACCATTTACATCTACACATTGAAACCTATTATGTAAATATGAATTTATTACTTTAAGAGCTTCGTTTTGTACACCGTAATGATGTAGTTTACGCAAAAGCGTGTCATGGTGCACGCAATCAAAGGCTTTGGAAAGGTCACAGAAAATTCCAATAGCATTTTGCGAGTTCTCCCATGCGTTAAATATATGTTTCAGCAGAGCAACACCCGCATCTGTAGTCGAACGACCTTTAGTAAAGCCATATTGTTCATCATTGTGAATCATATCTAAGAAATGTTGCAATGGATAGATTTTCCTCATTTCGCGATCGAACAGTTTGCATCAGGTGCAATTTTGCAATACCTACGTAACTTTGTATAATTAGGAGCCCTAAGACTGTCAATCGGTTTTCCTTAAACTAGTTAAGGGGAAGCGCCAGGGTAACCCGCGAAATTCAAATTTTCTTACCTTTTTTTTCATTTTGCAAGACAGTATTAGGTTGTATGTTGAATAACGTATAATTCGCAACCGTAACAAATATGTATTAAATCCTCAAATGTCAAAATTTCATGAAAGAGTCTTTCAATAGGATAACTTGGTCTTAAAGAGTGGTATTGATACTTGTTACGGTCGTGAATCATATTTTGATCTAAATAAAACCTAATACTGACTTGCAAATTGCAAAAAACGAAAGAAAATTTGGATTTCGCGGGCTACCTGGAGCTTTCACTTAAATCGCCCTGTGCAGAAATGCATAACAGAATTGATTTGCTAATTTCATTGTTATGTAGTTACTTAACTACGTAGGTAATCTAGATATTATGGTTACGAAAAAAGCTATCTGCCTAGCCTTTTCCCAACTATGTTGCAGTCGGCTTCCAGTCTAACCGGATGCAGCTGAATACCAGTATTATACATCACTGCCTATCTGACTTCAACAACCCAGTAACTGGGTAATACGATACCGCTTGGTAAGACTGGCTGTTAGACTCGGTAGAAGCCCGAAAGCCTGACAGCCATTCAGACCCGTAACGACTGACAATTTAAAGCGGTACTCTCAATGTTCCCACTAAAGATAAGAGAAAAAAATAAAAGAGAAATAGAAAGAAAAAGCACGTCCAGATTTCTACGTCTGTTCTCCAATAGTATCATATTATGATGGTATATTCGTCACACAGATAAGTGCTCTGTAATTTGTTTTTCATCACTGTCCTTATTTCTCAAACATTTAAGCGGGTTGCAGACCAAAAACTAAGCTATGCCGAAGCTAAACTAAGACAACTAAGATAAGCCAGCTATTAAATAAACTAGAAATTTGTCGCGTGCACACCAACAACTATGCATAGTTAGCGGTCTACACACAAGTATGAAAAACTACGCCAGCTATGTGAGCTAAGCTAAACTAACTTAGTTTTTGGGCTGCAACCCGCTTTACTATTGTGTATTATTTTGCTTTTCTGGTATAGCAGGTACTGTGAAGACTTGGGGGGAAGCTCAACTAATGCTTTAAATTGTTATTTAATCGTTTGAAAATATTTTATTATTATGCTATTTTATTTTTTATTTTATTGCTATTGAGAATCGACATTTCTATTTTTATTACACTTTAATGGACATTCCTATTATATTTTATTTGTCACTTCTATTAAGTTATTTTGGACAGTCCTATTATTAAATTATGTTGGACATTTAAATCGTATTCATTGTTAAAATTTTTATTTAATTTGCATTGTACTGTACTTCTTTTCTCTTTTTAAAATATTTGTGTTTATCACCAAGCCGAAGTATTGTAAATGTTATGTACGCCATTATTGTCACGTGCATCAGACCGCTATGAAGTATTTTTTATAATATGTTTAATGTTATATATGTATGTGATGTGGCAGTGCTCTCCATAAATAAATAAAAATAAAATAAATGGTAGCAGGTAAGCAATTAGGTATTATATTTTAAAATAAATAGATATTTTCTTAGGATCAATGCCGTCCGTTCTTCAGTCGTTCGATCCGTCTTACTCCTAAAATAACACTAGGGCTACTTTTTTTATTCAAAAAGTAGTTCGATATTTGCTTGAGCGATACAATGTCAGCCAGTAAAGTATAAGGTTGCCCATTGTATGAAACCTTTACAGTGCTTACCTACCCTATTACAACATACCTTAATTAATACCTGATCATCCCTTATGAGCAACTGATTCTAGAAGATTCACCACTAATATATATAAGAACGTAAAATAAAAAACTAAAAAAAAACCCGATTGCGATAAAAAACTTAAATTAAAAAAAAAATTAAAAGCTAAAAACAAGCCCATTTTAAATTAAATAAAAGTTGGAAGCAGGCGGGACCGATTTGAGTTTGAAAATATAAAAATGGAATGGGTCCCGCCTGCTTCTAACTTTTATTTAATTTAAAATGGGTTTGTTTTTAGCTTTTCAATCGCAGTCGGGTTTTTTCGTTTTTTTAATTACTTTTTTATTTCCAGATTTTTAGTTAAAAATAAAAAAACGATTTAGTTCTTGGAAGGAGTTTTGGTTTTGGTATTTTATTGTACGTATTTTTTACGATTTGTCACTTCGAATTACTTTTAACCATTATGTATATATTTTTTGTAATCACCTTTTAAAACCCTTAATTTTGATATCCCACTCGATCGTATTAGAAAAAAAAAATCGAACTCCACAATTTGGCACCCGAAATCCGCCATTTTACTTTGTTTTTTTTATTTTAATATAGCCAATGACACTCGCGTCACCAAGACAAATCTAAAGACATATAATTTATCCAAATCCGTTCGAGGGAGCAAAGAAACTGACATATATACATACATACAGATCAAACACATAACCCTCCTTTTGGGCTTCGTCGCAGTCGGGCAAAAAGAGCTGCATAATATTCTCACAGGAAACTGCTAAATCAGTCGTTCCGTTGCAATCTCAATACTATGACGTGATGTCATCAAGAATGCAGCACACTTGAGTGTAGTGCACTTGTTTAATTTATATTTTAGACTAGCTTCTGCCCGCGACTTCGTCCGCGTGAAATTTCTTATTCCGCCGACTCACCCCGTCGCGTCGCATCGCATCGCCCGCCCGCGGTATTACTCCGTTCACGCTTAGCGTTCTATCTGACTGTTTACTCGGCTCCTAAGGATCGTAGCGTGAAACTTAAATAGTCTATATTCTTAGTCTATATTTAGATAGTCTTGACAGGCCAGTTGGCGTGGTTGGTTAAGATACCACCTATCACGCCGCAGGTCGTGGGTTCGATTCCCATCCAGGACAAACATTTGTGTGCATGAACATGTCTGTTTGTCCTGAGTCTGGGTATAATTATCTATATAAGTATGTATTTACAAAAAAAAATAGTATATGTAGTAGTTATCTGGTTTCCATAGTACAAGCTCTGCTTAGTTTGGGACCAGATGACCGTGTGTGAAAATGTCCCAGGATATTATTATTATTATTATATAAGTATATTATTATAAAGTAGTGTATGTAGTATATCAGTTATCTGGTTTCCATAGTACAAGCTCTGCTTAGTTTGGGACCAGATGACCGTGTGTGAAAATGTCCCAGGATATTATTATTATTATTATATAAGTATATTATTATAAAGTAGTGTATGTAGTATATCAGTTATCTGCTTTCCATAGTACAAGCTCTGCTTAGTTTGGGACCAGATGACCGTGTGTGAAAATGTCCCAGGATATTATTATTATTATTATATAAGTATATTATTATAAAGTAGTGTATGTAGTATATCAGTTATCTGCTTTCCATAGTACAAGCTCTGCTTAGTTTGGGACCAGATGACCGTGTGTGAAAATGTCCCAGGATATTATTATTATTATTATATAAGTATATTATTATAAAGTAGTGTATGTAGTATATCAGTTATCTGGTTTCCATAGTACAAGCTCTGCTTAGTTTGGGACCAGATGACCGTGTGTGAAAATGTCCCAGGATATTATTATTATTATTACATAAGTATATTATTATAAAGTAGTGTATGTAGTATATCAGTTATCTGCTTTCCATAGTACAAGCTCTGCTTAGTTTGGGATCAGATAACCGTGTGTAGAATGTCCCAGGTTATTATTATTATATTATATTATAACCGTCCCCAAGAATTGGGCTATCAAATGCAAAAATATTTTTCTTCAACCTGCACAAAGGTCTCTTCAATTGACAGCTACGTAAGCTATACTATCATAGGGTTATGGAGGTATGAGGAACAGGGTGTAAGATTTATTCATCCTCCATAAAAAAGTGAGGATCTACCGTCCAGACGGGTATTGTGTCTGGTGTGCTACTGCCGCAGTTTGATGTCGGGACGTTACAGTTGTATATGCTAGTCGCGCGGTAAACTCTACTTGCGCGATGCAGGATTTTGCGTGACGTCAGTATGACGCGTAGTTCGCACGTGGCGATGTAGATGTCGCCACGGGATATTGCCAAAATCTCGAGTGAACTCGGCCAGTTACCTACTCAGCGCCTTTTCGTTGACCACCACAAAGATTTTTTCGCTTGACAGGCAGATCGGTGGTCGCAGTAACTTTTTGTTAGTACACAGAAATAAACTCCTATCTCTAGATCATAGGTTCCCAACCTTTTAAGGACTACCGCCTTACCCTTTACATAAATAATCACAAATTACAAAATAATTATCTCTCTCTCTCTGTAATCGTGCTACTCGTGGTCGTGTGATTTTTGCTTTTGTACTTGCTACCGCCCTCAAGAAAAGCTCCAGCGCCAAATAGGGGGCGGTATCGCTCCCATTGGGAACCTATGCTCTAGATTATCATCGCTTTACTGTGTCTCGTCTATTAAAGAAAGCGTAATCCACTGATCTCTCTATCAACAAGCCTTAACTTGTAAACCAGACGCGTTTTTCTGTAATCTCAGCGACGTGACGTCATACATACGTGACGTATGACAGTTACAGTACATACAGTTGAATGGAGTGCGCATTCTGACTTGAAAGTGAGTTAATTCTTTTGATGTTGAGAATAAAACTAATATAGCCTACAGAACTGACGACCTTAAAGATATCGATACCCATCACGTCTGCGGAGTTTCGCTAGCTAATTTAATTTGACCCCGTATATTCTCTCAAACTTGTGCCGATACGGGCTGCAACCATTTTGTACAGAATCTGAAAAACAGGTGGTATATAAGCATAGACTTTAACAAAATATGATCATCATCCTGCTTAGCCTTTTCCCAACTATGTTGGAATCGGCTTCCAGTCTAACAAAATAAATAATTAACATTTTTGGGTGTGAAGAGGTCAAATTAGTAATAGATTTTTTTAATGGGTTAAATATCACAACAGGTGTGTTTTTTGGAGTCTTATCCATATGTATTGAAAATGCTAATATTTGCAAATCTAGCTTATTTTTGTTTCTTTTGTTAATATTAAAACTAAAAGCAGATTATAATTAACGAATTTACTGTCCGACACAAGGTCTTATTATTATTAACTCACACGGTCATATTCCAGTTGGTAGGTTGGCCTATAAATTAAAATTATATTTAAATCTACTTGAATTTTATAGCATAATTTACGATGGAAGTTTCCCTGTTCTTTTAATATTCTGCGTAGGATTGCATTTGACCACTATCTTACCTGATCTTAATTCGTAATGCGGTCTACAGTTTTTCCCCTACAAATTCTCTTACATTATTATGTCCTATTATAACCGGTCTCACAGCTTACATTTGAAAGTAGTGAAGTTTACGAAGATATAAGATTTAATTTAAAAGGAAGACGTCCAAAATAGGACTTGTGGAATACTCCAAGCTCCAGAAATAATATAAGTATATATTATATATTGGAAATAAAACACAAGATTTGTATTTGGGTACATCAAACGCTCTCCGGTGGATGACAGCGAAGTGTCCCCAGAACACTATGCAGCGTCCCCAGCCACCTTGTCGGGGTTGCCCTCACCGCCCGCTTTATGCACATTTATTATAAATCAGTATATATCCAATATGAATTAATAACTGAACACCACAGGACTATTAAAATATTCACAATAATGTTGATGGTTATACCGTCATTATTAGAAAAAGATGTGCATCCCTGATGACGGAAGTTCGCGACAGCACCAACGGTGATCACGCTGTGTTTGCAGATCGATGGGAGTCACAGATGCTGCGGTGAGGTGGATGTAGCTTCACGCTGAATTTTAATTGTATCTGTAATCGTCTGCAAGCTACAGGACTGATGGACGTTAGTGATGGCGCCAAAAACGTTGCCGATTTATGGGTCGAGTCCATTTAGATTACCACCAACACGCTATTAAGTAGAATCTGTGTGTAACTACTAACATTTTGAATTAAAAAGTTATATTTTTTTACATATCTCGTGACCCTAGGGTCCCGGACCTTTGCAAGGCGTAAGAGGGGCCGAAGCCAACTCGCAGAGGCCCCATAAACAATTTTTGGTGTTGAGGCACCAACCGACGATAATTCCTGTTTGCCCTATGCAAGTGTAACCCCCGTTTGGTGCAGGACTATTGCAGAACATGGAAACAAAACATATTGGGCTATGGGTTTGGGTGGCTATAGTGAACTGGTTACCTAGAACTGTGGAAGGACTTTGGCTCCTCCCTGATCAATGTTATGTAATACACGGATAAAATGGTAGGGGGTGACTTGCACACTCAATAATGGGCCCCCGAAAACGGTCGCTAGCACATAGTACACAAAGTTTTATTATTATTATTTGTTCCTGATCACAGAATGAGTCAGATGTAGCGTCATCATCATTCTCCTGCCCTTATCCCAATTTATTTGTGGTCGGCGCAACATGTCCCTTTCTCCCATACTGCTCTATTAGTAGTCATCACGGTAGTCACCCCCTTTCTAGCCATTTTTCACACAGTGCATCCATCGTTTCTTTGGTCCTCCCCTACTCTTATAGCCATCGACATTCATACTCGAAACTTTCCTGACGACATTTTCCTTATTCCGCTGCATCACAAGCCCATACCATGACAACCGATTTCCACACAATTTTTCAGTAAATGCCACTTTCAGACTTCAGACTTCCTCTTATTCTATTTCGGTTTCTATTTCTGAATACTAACTCGATGCGCACTTTAAAATTACCAAAATTATGCAAGTCACAAAATACAACACAGAAAACTGCTTCTTCAAACTCCATTTACCTAAATATAAAACGTTATACATTTGCATTCATCTAGAAATAGATTTCAAAACGTGAACAGTCATGTTGTGTATTCTTCGAACGATTCAGCTCTGTATTTATAATGATTCTTCTAAAACGCTATAAATATTTATAAATCATAAGAAAAAGGCAATGAGTGACACATTGAATTTTAATCTTCTCGCTTCATTTTTCATTCTCATAAATGATTATAAACCATAAAATGCATAGTACCTATGCGAAACTTAAATTCAGCATTGTCCTTTAACATTGTCCAATGGATACAATTTTATTTAAAAAAAAAATGTTATAGTATTGAATTGCACGTCCAACACAACTCTTCCTCAATTAATATGGCAATAACTGCTATTCTGTTTTTGTAACCTTTAAAGAAAATAATATTTTCACTGCCTCAAGAAATCTTTTTAATCCTGAAGAAGCATGTGAAACTTCTGCGTATACCACATTTATCGCGGGTTGAAAATAAAATTGCTACGAAAATGTACTAGGAATCCATAAAATGTGGGTTTCGTAACAGATAGATGCATAGTTCTAAACTGGTTTCAGCTTTTGTAGTGGTGTAATGAGGTAGACCTGTATGTTCCGATAACCAGCTGCAACAAACAACTTCCATGACCTAAACCATGAAAATTAATCAAACATTAAGACATCATCTACCTAGCCTATTCCTATGTTCCTATTCCTATGTTGGGGTCGGCTTCCAGTCTAACCGGATGCAGCTGAATACCAGTATTTTACATGGAGCAACTGCCTATCTGACCTCCACAACCCAGTTACTGGGTAATACAATACCACTTGGTAAGACTGGTTGTCAGACTTTCGGGCTTCTGACGACACGTAACGACTGTCAAAGATCCACGATTAAGAGCCGGGAGCTTAAAACGTGCTTTTCGAGACACAAAGCGGTCTTCGTATGTAAAGATGGTCACCCATCCACGGACCAACCGCGGCAAGCGTAGCTTAACCTGATCGATCGACCCGTGCGGCTGTTATTACTTAACCACGAGCCCCTCTAACATTAAGTATCGCACCAAAATGCATCGTACAAGTATTAACATGACGTCATAGAAGGTCACAGCTGATAAGAACAGAGTATGCAAACAAATGTAAGAGATGTTTACAATACAAATATAATTATAATGTATATATAAACAGCGTTACATCATGTATTATTGACACTAATCTGTGCGGACAATGCTTAGGATATGTACTCGTAATGTCGGTAGATGGCACAAATGCTAGAATTGGGTTAAAATAATGGTTGTTTGTGGTTTTTAATGGGATGTTAGTAGACACCTTCAATGTTCCCTCGGAAACAACTTTTACTATGGGACCAAACCTGAAATCGCAAAAAAAAAACCGCGGTTCCCTACATTTTTGTTCTCATGTCGTAAAAATGTTGGGAACAGCTGTTTGTTTTTTTGCGATTTCAGGTTTGGCCCCATAGTAAAAGTTGTTCATAATGATGGTCAACGCGTACTATTGGTACGTTTGTAACGAAACCGTGTCGCACAAACCTGGGCCGCCATACTCCCCTAAACAGGATGTTGTCCTTCTACAATATAGCTTATTCCATTGACAGTAGCATTGACATATTCGCTGATAGTTTGCCAAAACTTAAAACTAAAATAATTAAAATCGACCTGTGATTCGGCCTACCTCTACTATTTTAATTTAATAATATTATAATTTTGAATATAATTATTTTTCATCTATATAATTCAGAATAATCATATCTCATTATAATGTAATTAATGTAATCCCTTTCTTAGTTTATTTTAATTTAATGTATAATATCAATGTAATTAAGTTATGTTTATATTTTTAATTTAACTTTTCCTTTTTTATGTTCTTTATTCTGATAATTATTTCAATTGAAATTCAGATTCGTCCGTTTTTTGTGAGTGATGTGCATGCCTATAAGTAACTTATTTACACAGAATCCCGTCGTAAATGTCTGTACATGTCTGATTTGTAAATAAGTTGTTGGTGTGCCTATATCAAATAAATAAATAAATAAATAAGTACAATGACCCCTTTAGAGGTTGTGCGTACACTTCGTATCGTAACGTTTAGTTGCGAAAAATCTAAGCAGGATTACGATGAGGTCCCTCAGGCATGATCCTGTATGATAGGCAGAAAACTTCTTCCATAGGTACTGGTTCATTTTCGTATTTGCCCAAAAATTTCTGGAGATCAGTCTGAGATAAATTCCTGGAAATGTAGTTACTTTGTCCAAAATGAACAGCATCAGATGTTTGCAATCTCTTAAGGATCTCAAGTACCTCTTTCCGTAAACCCAGAGATTCTGTAGAAATTCGAGTCCCATTGTCCCAAATATTCATATTTTGGTTGATTTGGTTGACCTGCATACCTATTCACAACCAATAGCTGTCAGGAGAATGGTGGTCGTCTATTTGAATTAAACTGACAAATTTTTGGGGTTTGGTTTTGGGAACAGTCTTAGCACTCTTTTTGTAAACATCGATTGGTGTACGATATGGCACGGAAGCGTATCGAACGGTTGTGAATAGCTATGCCGATTAGAAACCAAAGCAGGTATTATTTATACAGTCGTTCATATTTTCTTGGCATACAAACCGTATTGAATGAATATCGACATAATATTGTATAATTAACCATTGATTACTGCCGACGTTTGCGCAGCTGTATAATCTAGACATCTGATTTCTCTTAGTATGTAGGTGTTACGATAATATTTGATATTCATAATTATGCTCACCAGGAGCTGATTGAACCTGTTCATCATATCATAGCTTTATCTGTTCATCATAACATGTGCTGAATGGCCACTGCCGAACTATGAGCCTTTGCATAAAATCACTAGCTTCCGCACGCTGGTTCGCCCTAATGTCGATAAAAAGTAGCCTATGTCTTTCCCCAGAGTTCCAAGTAACCCCTCAGCAAATTTCATCAAAATCGGTTCATCCGTTTAACCGTAAAAGCCTAACAAACAAACAAACAAACAAAAGATCAAATCTTTTCTCTTTATAATATTATAGAGATAACATCACGCCTAGGCAGATACCTGTATACATTTCACCAGTCATGTTTAATACCTATGTAATAGGGTGGCGAGCCTAAACTACAAGCTGCTACAAAGAAATTTCTGATCGAAAAATTTCTGTGTGTACTCCCCGTCACTTGAAAGGTTCATTAGAAAACCAGCGTCAGACAGCATCTGTCTGGCATTAATGCTGAAATGAAGCTTTTTGACGCAGCCGTGAGGCGCACATTGGTGATTAAACATTTTTTTTTATTTTTTATTTGTATTTTGTGTTTCACGAACTGTGTCAAATAAATGTTATTCTTTCTTTCTTTCTAAAAACCCAACAACACTGCCCGACCCGGGAATCGAACCCAGGACCTCATGCTCAGCAGCAACGCTTGCAACCACTAGATCAGCGACGCAGTCTTTGTATGTATAGAGTGCTGTGCTGTAGATAAAGGGTCTGGGAACTGGCCAAATCACTAAGTTCGGCAAAGGGCTGATGTGATAGCAAGAGTGTAGAACGATTGCACTCAGGAGTAGGTAGCTACGCTTTTGGGTGACCTCTGAGCATAATTCTTCCGTCTTATGAATACGATACTGCGCTCTAAGACTTAAATCGCAGACGTCACCCTAAAAGCAGCCAAGCTCAAATGGGACTGGGCTGGACACGTTTGTCGCATGTCATTGCGGGCTAAGACACCACAACATGGGTTCCTGAAAACGTCCAACGTCCAACCCAGGCGTAGATGGCGAGACGAACTTCACGCTTATAAGAGAGATTGGTCGATATTGGCTCAGGATCGAGTTGAGTGGAAAAAGGAAAGGGAGGCCTTTGCCAGCACTGGGATAATGCAGGCTGATTATTATTATTTTAGTTATGAAATTCATCTAAACGCAAACGCAAACGGCAATTGTAGGGTAGGAATCCTTGCCCTCCGTAGCGGCTGGACGAGAGCAGCCCAAAATCGGCTTTTTTCTTAAGTCCAGCAGTTAACTGATCGGCTGATGAATAATTGGCGGAAATGGAAAAAATGGCTCCTTCACTTAGTAAATGCCTTTATTTATCCATTTAGAGCCGGCTCGTTTTGGGATTTTTTATCATTGAGATGCGAAACAAACGGTCGGGTCAACGACGTTCACAAATTTACATTTACATACAATTACGTAATAAATTATCGTAATCAAGGTCATTTGGGCTCATTAACATTTTATATCAACAAATTCAATTACGAATATTTGGTACTTATATATGTATTTGAATCGCTACTTCAAGTCAGATAAAGTTCTATTTTCAGCCAGCTAGGCAGAAGAGGATCTTGAAAGGTTAGGAAATATGCTTAGATGATTTCTGACATTCATGAAACAGTATTTCTTTCGGGACAAAATAACCAGACTGATAGATAGAGGACAGAATAAAAAGACAGTATTAATTTTATTAATATAAGAGAAAAGAGGACGAGGCCGCGCTTCATCGCAAAAAAAAACATCTGATCCCTTTTTTTTGTGGATGGGTTATCATCAAATAACTTCTCCCGCTCTGGGTGGAGCGGAAGGGCGTGTCAGACTTTTATGTGACTAAAACCCACCCGTGTTCCTTCAGTTGCCTATGCCAGGGCCACGGTATCTTTTTCAAACAACCCGCGACCCCAGCGGCATCGGCCCTATTGGACCCCATCTTTTGCTGACATCTCTTTGAGGCGCGCGTGGAAAACAACGCGCCGTCGACCCGGGCCTGGTCCTCATCGGACGGCGAGCTACCCACTACTCACCGTCCGCAAGCCCGCGCCTACGGTGGCCGGGAATCGGCTATCGATTCCCGCCGCCCAGGGCGTCTCCTGCGGCGACTGAGGGCGTGAGGCTGCCTCTCCCTCACGCGTTCCGCCTCCTCCTTCGCGTGCATTACCGCTTCGCAGAAGGAGGTGACGGCCTCCCATGCACTCTCGCTCCGCACCATGGCCTGGACCAGGCTCGAACGCGAGAGATCGCCGCCGCCGATCGCTTCCGTGAGAACACGGCGATGCTCTGCCCAAGCCGGGCAGACCTCCACTGTGTGCTCCACCGTGTCCTCTGGGCGATCCACACAATGGTGACACCCGGGCGTTTCCGCCCGCCTTATGCGAAACAGGAACCTCCCGAAACCACCGTGTCCGGTGAGGACCTGCGTCAGGCGGAAGGTGAGGACGCCGTGGCGCCTCTCTAACCACTCCTCAAAGAGGGGACTTATCGCCGCAATTGTGGCGTGCCCAAACATCTGATCCCTACATTTACGTTCGCATAACTGATCAAAAATAGGAAACTTCAGATTTTTTTTCGTGATTTCGGGTTTGGTCGCATAGTAAAAGTTGATCATAATGATGAGTACAATAACTCCTTAAGAGGATGTACGTTATTTAAGGAAAACCTTGTGTATAGCAGAATACCAAAATGAAAGGGATAAAGACAGAATAGATAAAGAGTGAGAGAGAAAGAAGGAGAAGCGAACGGTTTACCAGAGTTGTTTGCGAAAACATTTACATTCGAAAATTCGGATAAAGAGAAAAAGAACTAGGCCATATAACTATCTCTACAAAACTATCTAGTGCAACCGGCAATGCAACTGCCACAAAAAAGTGCAAGCGAAATAATTATGTATACAAGTGAGCGAATTTACATGAAGTCTGACCCAGTTAACTTATAAATTCACGATACTTCCTGTCCCCGATTAACGGTAATTACGCACTAGATTACTGTTACCTAGTACTGCATAGCTAAGAAGGAAAGTTTAAATGATGCAGTTATTCTTGGAGCTGGTCCGATGTGTCGAGTCGATAAACTTTCAATTCTAGATTGATGAGACGCATGTGTTTCATTAACGAGGAATGCTTGAAATAGTTAAAAGGATGGTTAACCATCTTTACATACTGAGACCCCTCCGTGCCTCGGAAAGCACGTAAAGCCGTTGGTCTAGAGGTTGGTTGGTACAGAGGAGATTGTGGTAGTAACTAACAGCCGCACGGGTTAATCGATCAGGTTAAGCTACGCTTGCCGCGGTTGCTCCGTGGATAGGTGACCATCTTTACATACCAAGACCCCTTCCGTGCCTCGGAAAGTCCTGGCTGCCATTCGCGGATTTTTGACAGTCATTTCAGGAAGTCAGAAGCCCGAAAGTCTGACAACTAGTCTAACCAAGGGGTATCGTATTATTCAGTTACTTGGGTTGTGGAGGTCAGATAGGCAGTCGCTCCATGTAAAATACTGGTATTCAGCTGCATCCGGTTAGACTGGATGCCGAACCCAACATAGTTGGGAAAAGGACTTGGCACATTGATAGCTTGAAATGAAATAGTTAAAAGCTGGGAAACAAAGAGAACAGCACTAGCACTAAAACAGGAAATGGTACTATTTGCAGATGATAGTATAGCTATTTTTACGAACCAAGATAAAGAGAATTATGTAATAAACATTAATAAATCACTTGAAGATATTAGAAAATGGTTGAATGTGAACAATCTAACAATAAATATTGAAAAAACAAGTTATATGACATTCACAAATAAAAATACTAATTCGGAACAAAAACTACATATACGTTATAAAGGCGAACAAATAAAAGAAGTGAACAACACCAAGTTTCTTGTACATAGTTTCTTGTGTATTCATATTGACTCTGAGCTAAACTTCAAAATGCAGGTTGATCATGTTTGTAAGAAATTAAACCAGTTTTCATATGCCCTCTACATGCTACGGAAAGTTGTTAATGAGAGAACATTACTGAGCGCTTACCATGCATACGTAGGTTCTACAATAAAATATGGTATTCTTTTTTGGGGAAATTCAAATAATAGAGAATATGCATTTAGGGCACAAAAAAAGTGTGTTAGAAGTATCTGTGGTCTTAAACAGACTGATTCATGTAGAACAGAGTTTACCAGATTACACATTTTGACTATATCCTCACTATATATTTATGAAGCCGCAGTAATGATAAAACGCGATTTAAATAATTATGACACATTGAGAAGTGCACGGTATAAAAATGTATTAAGCGGAATTAAGTGTAGGACAGTTAAGTTTAAATCTAGTATATTTGGGATAGGAGTAAAAATATACAAAAAGCAGTGTAACCTCACATAGTTTAAAAAAAAAACTAAGGGAATTCTTGATAAGTAAAGCCTACTATTCAATCAATGACTATTGTAATAACAAAAATACAGATGACTACACCTTTAGATAAGCTGCCTCAATGATTAATTTAATTTGTATGACATAAATGAGAAATTTAATTTTAATGGAATCAATTAATAATTAAATTTTAATGACATCAACCAATAATTTAAATTTAATGACACCAATGAACAATATAAGTTGTACGGTATAAATAAGTAATTTAATTTTAATGAAATTAATGAATAATTTAATTAGTATGAAATCAATCTACCTAATACTTATTTATCTGACTGTGAATAAACAACTATATTAATGCATGAGGAATGATGGACGTTTATTTAGGACGAATAATGATTGTAATGTTAAATAAATATGGAACAAACATTAAATATTGTACACCTTATAGGTATGTTACAGCGATCCCTTACTATAATCATAAGAACTGATATTTCACCTGTGACAAACAATAAATGAATTTGAATTTAACTAGAAACATCAAAGTAACACATATTATTATCATATAGATATGACTGTAACGTCACTACAAAACTTCAAGTGCGTCCAAGTGCTTAATTATAGAATAGAATAATGTCCTGGGACATTATTCACACACGGTCAACTGATCCCAAACTAAGCAGAGAAAAGCTAGTACTAGTAGATAGTAGTGGTACATACACAAAACTATAATATCGGAAACAAAAGGTTTACTAAGCGCTAGTTTTCAGCTTAACCTTTCATATGCCGGGAACGTAGGTCTGCGCGATTTTAGCTGTACTCGAAAAATCACCTAATTACATTAATGTAATTAGGTGTTTTTTCGAGTGGCGCACTCGCATAAAAAAATGGTGCGCAGACCTGCGTTCCGGCATTCGAAGGGTTAAACTGTTGACTCCTGTGTACTCAGTAAATCTGAATACCTGTGAGCTCAATATATTGTGACTTGACTCAAGCCTTTGACTATGTGGACCATAAGTATTTACAAAAAAAAAAGAGGTACATTTAACAACAACGGATTACTATACTATGACAATCATACATTAATATTATTTAATTGGAAAAAAAAGAGGGCATTTTTTTTTCTTCCACGTTCATACATCTCTAGCTACACACGCGCTGCTTCCAAAAAACTTTTGTGATACAGACAAACCAGTCATTTCGTAGAATTATTCAGATAACAACATTAGTATACAAAAACCTTCCGGGTTTTTAATGAGGTGTGTTTTTATTAAGTTCAAGGAAACATGTGTATGCTGTATCAAGAAATATGTCTTAATTTGCAATAAATCTACCTTTTGTATTAATGTTTCCCTTGCAATTATGAAATATGAAGTACGTAATTGTTTTGTCGTCAAGTAAGATACAGTTTCGACGTATTTATAAACGTACCTAATCAAATTATTTACATTGTTATTGTATATATTACTCACATAATGTTAACGATAACGTCATCATTCTCCTGTCCTTGTCCCAACTTTTTTGGGGTCGGCGCAACATGTCTTTTTCTTCCATACTTCTCTATTAGTCGTCATCTCGGTAGTCACTCCCTTTCTAGCCATATCATCTTTCACACAGTCTATCCATCGTAAGTACTTTGTCGTGTGTTGCACTGGGGGAGAATTTCTATAGAGACACACATGGTTCAGGGATCAAGAAGCGCCTGCGGACCGTAAAAATAAGGTTGCCAAGGGTGCTATGTCTGCAGCCGCCCCACGTTTCTGTCCGTATGACGTACGTTGGAAGGGCCATGGGAAGGTTGGAGGGAGTTCATTCATCGTTTGTTTGGTCTTCTCCTAGTCTTCCACATTCATACTCAAAACTTTCCTCAGCACTTGATATGGGCTGTTTAAAGTCACGCTCTTAGGAGCCGAGCAAAAAGAAAAAAAAAAAACAGAAAGAACGCTAAGCGAAAATAGCACGGGCGGGCGATGCGATAGGACGGAGTGGGACGAGAGAACAGGAAATTTCACGCGGACGAAGTCGCTGGCAGAATGCTAGTTAGCAATAAAATGAATGTTGTTTTAAATGAGATTGATAAACTTCAACACTGTTGACGGATCACTATAAAACTTGGTACATACATAACATAGTAATGATCGAGAAGGTTTTTTTTTTCGAACCCCACGCGGACGGAGCCGCGGGCAAATGCTAGTTAATTTTAATTTCGTACTACTTCATTACTGCTCAAAGTTTGTGATCAGTACCTAAATCTGCTGTCAATCTCATGGTAACTGATATGATCGGTTAACCGAAATAACAGCCAACCAAACTTGAGAGTTGACAACATCTAAAATTGGGATACTTTAAAATAGCCACGACGACGCCGATACGTGGCGATGGCTTCCGGAACAAACCGGGGCAGTCACCTTCGCTACCAGCTCACTTACTGGCTCTTATCCTTACCATGGCTTGAAAGCAAGAAAGAAAATAAATTTATATAGCACAGACTAAAGGCACACAACACGGCATATTATACCACAAGTAAAAAAGGAAACAAAAAGTGTAGAATGGTTTGCAAGAAATTACCAGGAAAGTGTGCCAGCAAAAATGCTAGCAACTAGTGCCCGACGCTGGTTTTCAACTGACCTGAATATGCTGGCTTGAGGTGCCAAGACGAGAAGAACAGGACATGAGATATAACTTTATCATCCTCAACCCGACTTCACCCACAGCTGGGCATAGGCGTCTCTGTTCTTGTGCCAATCCCCACGATCCTGTGCCAGCCTCATCCAGGTTCTACTCGCGATGGCAACAATTTCATCTGCCCATCACGCCGCTGCACGACCACTTCGTCAACAACCACTGAATAGATTTCCATAAACGAGAGTTGACATAAGCCAACCCTTTTGACAACTACACCTGCAGCTCCAGCTAGGGAATGGTCTGCGACTGTCGCGGTGCCACCTTATCTATGGCCTATGTTGGGGTCGACTTCCATTCTATCCGGATGCAGATTAATACCAGTGTTATACACGCAGCGACTACCTACATTGTATCTGACCTCCAGAACCCAGTAGCTGGTTAAAACGATACACCTTGGTAAGACGGTTGGAAGACTTTCAGGACTTGAGTATAGTTTTCGATTTTTTTTTTTTTGGTATATTGGCGTGTGCTAGCTTACTTGAATTTAATGTTTTGTATTGCGTAATGTACCTAAATTATTATGCGCAGTGTTATATAGAATCATTTTTTTTTTAACTGAACAGACAGCTGTGCTGCTGGGGAGTTTGTTGCGCCACTTCTTCTCCCCAGCTAAAGCACTAGGATGTGGTGAAGGGCGGGCGTTTTGGGGGACTGTCTTATGTAATTTTGACGTTCAAAAAGTGCTGATTCTCAGCCTAGTTTGAATAAATGACTTTTGATTTGATTTTGATTTTGAGGCTTCTGACTTTCCGTAACTACTGTCAAAGATCTACGATTGACAGCCACGACCAACCGCCAATGATCGATCGACCCGTGCGGCTGTTATTACTTAGCCACGAGCCCCGCCTTCCTCCCTGCATCCACTCAGTTACAGAAACCAGAGTAACTAACTAAACTAGTTTATTTCATATCGCCACACTTCATGAGCGCTAAGCGACTGGAACCGTAAGTTAATCAAGGCATGAAACGCATTGGAATGCTTCATAATCGTTTAGCTTATCTACATATTAGTTATCGGTGTTATGTATGCATGCTTACAGCCGGAAAACGTAGCAGTATCGACTATCCTGTCAGTAAAGTAAATGGAGAAGGGTGCTCTGATTCTCGCAATGTACAGATTTCGGGACGAAAAAATGTCGTGATCGGCAACTTGCAGTTGCTTACGCGATAAAATGTCAAAGTGATACGATTTCATGACGCTGGTTTAATATTGCAACAAATGCAACTGCGTCAAATAGGTACTTAGGTACATATGTACGTTGTAGTAATATTATATCATAGCTATAGTACCTAATAATAAACAAAGTTTTTTTTTTATTTTTTTTTTTGTTTGATTTGAATGCGCCAACTCCCAGTCGGATTTGAAAAAAATATTTGGCATTTGATAGCCCAATTCTTGAGGAAGACTATCTAGGCTATCATCACGCAAGGACCCTTAGGAGTCCACCAAAAAGAAAAAAGTCACAAAGAAAGTGAAAGAAAGTGGTGCGACGGGATTGGATGGGGGAACAAGATATTTCACGCAGAAGAAGTCGCGGGCAGAAGAATGCTTTTTCGTCACAGAAAAGTGTCGTTATATTGGCATAAGGAAACAGATCATAAAAGAAATCCAGCACTTCAAGAGACAGAAGCAGAGATCATCATATTCGGGATGATGATTACTGCTTCTATATGAAAAGGTTCTGGCAACACATACCAAATTATATTGAACCGACAGGTCAGTTCGAGAACAATCATGCATGAACGGAAAGCAAGCTTTTTCTGACTAACTGTTACGGCTTTATCGGGGTCATATCTAAACATTGCGGTTTGTAGTAAATGCTAGCAATAACCCTAATTCAAGCCTATCGTGCGAGCGTGACCGTATTGGAACAAAACATAATCTTTAGCCTTGATTGTTATAAGTGTAGACTAGCAAAAACGTACAATATTTTTATGTCAGATTTTCTACATACCTATATTTTACCGCGGAAGCACATACGCATATAGAAGTACATGGGCAATTTTATCATTAAAATAATGACAAAATCATGGCAAAATTGTCTACCGTCCACAATGGGCCACTTATCTTGTTATTGTAACTGCAAAAAAATGTGCCATCTCGCTAGTGCTCTTGCATGGGGAGCTGATCAGCTGACCTCCAGTTTAAAACCATCTTCATCAAGATAAGAGAAAACATGAGCATTAGAGAAACGAAAACCAGGAGAAAGGAAGATACATAATAAAAGGTTATCAAGAAAGGGAGATTTTGTATAAAACTAGCTAAACACTTTAGTTTTCATTTGGACAGCACATTCACATCATACTCATTCTACAATCTAACAGTTACTGATAAATTGATACAGTGCATTGAACATGAATGGAAGATCAGATTACAATGATCAGAATTAAGATCGATGGGAAGATCTGGATGATTCTTGCACAGACCAGAGAAGCATGGCGCAAAAGGGAGGAGGCCTACACTCAGCAGTGAGTGAGACAAAGCTGCGGTGATGATAAAATCAAAAAAAAATAATTAAAAAATTTAAATCGACTTCGATTTTTTTTTTGTAATTTTTAGTTTTTAGTAAAAATTTGGAATATTTGTTTGTAATAAGTAGTTCATAGCTTGTTATAAATATTGCACTTTGACCAAGGTTTTCAGATGTTATCCCTTTGACACCACACCCGTAGCTCGTATCAATAAGCTAGGCCGTCACACTTGCAGGTATTAGTCCATTATCTTGAAAACTAAACCGATTACTAAAACTAAACCGATTTTGATGAAACTTGCACTGTTCAATAAGTTGAAGTAAATGTAAGCCATAAAAATAAATTAGTCACGATCCGATTAATATTTTTGGAGAAATGTGTGGACAATCATACATACATAAATATATCTATAAAATTTTGTATATTTGTTTGGAATCCCTATTAAATTATCATAATTATGTGAATATATTGCAGTTCCAATAATCTATATCTTTAAATATAAAAATGAATCGCCGAAATGTATGTACGCGCATAACTTCCGAACGACTGCACCAAATTGGATAATTATTTTTTTGTTGTGTTTGTAATTGTCAGGACAAGGTTTGTATGAAAGAAAATGTTTGAAAAGTTGCCGAGAAAATTGGAAAATTCGGGAAAACGGAAAGTGCATTTTCTATGGGAATTTTGTATGAATAATTGAAATTTTGACAGGACAACGTTTTTCGGGTCAGCTAGACACATACATACGTGTCGAATTGATAACCTCCTTTTTTTGAAGTCGGTTAATAAATGATGAAGTTTTCTAAAAGAAAGCCACCGTGCCTGCGAGTGTAAGACCGCAAGATGAGTTATAATTTGGCTGATGTACAACATGGCTAACATCTGGCCGGTTAGAAAAATCTTCCCCTACTCTCCACTAAATACAATTTACACTGAAGAATTTGTATTTGATGTTGTAAAGAGGACAGATTTCACTACTCTCATGAATATGTGACGAAATACCACAGATGTGTTCCCATTGCGACTTCAGAAGTGAGTTACACAATTGTGTTTATATTTACTGAATAAATTAGATATTTCGGCATCGCTTCCCATTTCATGCTTTACAAAACTCGCTGGTTAGTAACTCACGAAACTAGTTTGAGCAGCTTATCCCAATTAATTTGGGGTCAGTGCAACATGTCTTCCTCTTCCAGCCTGAATCTTCTAGCCATACCGTCGTTCACACAATCCATCCATCGCTTCCAGTATTTGCAGCTCATCATCATTACTCACCAACCCTGAACCCACCCAGGGCATACTTGGTGGATTATGCCCCAGTCCCTCCACAGAACAGCTATAGCAGTCCACTGCTGGACGGCTCATGCCTTCAAGAAAGATGATATATAAGCAACGTTGGTACCTGGGCTGACTGTCACCCTTTTTTTTTTGGGTGGGATATTATCAAATAAATTCTCCCGCTCTGGGTGGAGTGGGAGGGCGTTTCAGACTGACTAAAACCCACCCATGTTCCTTCAATTGTCTGTGCCAGGGCCACGGTAACTCTTTCAAACAACCCGCAACCCTGGCAGGCATCGGCCCTAGCGGATCCCATCACTTAGTGCTGACATCTCTTTGTGGCGCGCGTGGAACACAACGCGCCGTCGACCCGGGCTTGGTCCTTACCGGACGGCGAGCTACGAGCTACCCATTGTTCGCCGTCCGCAAGCCCGCGCCTACGGGGGCTGACTGTCACCCTTGGAAGGCCTTTCAATTTAGTCTAAAATGAATCAAAATTACAATTATACTGCTGACTAATTCATCGCCTACAAACAAAAAAAGTCGGGAGCAGGCATGGACCAATTTACCGTTATTTTTAAAGGTAGGTAACCGTCCCTGGGAGCAGGGACGGTTGTCGTTACAAAAAAAAAATACCGGTAAAATTATTAAAACATTTCGTTATGTTACGTTAAATATTTATCGTTAATAATAATGTTAAAGCTAAAGCATTATTTCGCTTAGAACTAGTAATATCTGGCGCGACGTGCGTTAGAAAGAGATAGAGCGTATAAATTACCGGTATAAGAATTGTAATTTTTGCCGGTACTATTATTAGTAATTAGATAACGTTAACTGACTTTTTCGTTATTAATATCCTTACTTTTTATCGTTAACATAAAGGTAATTGGTAACGTTATAAATAAAAATAACGTTAATTCGGTCCCTGGTCGGTAGGTGTCGTGGGACACGCGGTTGGAACGAAGTTTCTTCCGTACAGCGAATTTTATGTATTAGTAAGAGGGCTGTTTCGTTTTGTCACCTCTCTCGCTCACACGTGACCAAATTTTTAAGAATTTTAAATGAAAAGATGCTTTATTGAAAAATGTAATCAATTAGCGAACTAGTAAATAATATTAATTTAATAGGTAATTATTAAAAGTCATTTATATTGTGTCATTTAAGTAATTCAAAAACAACAAAAACAGATCATGATACTTTTTGAGCCGAATTCATTAGATAACACATTAGAAATGTGTTTTTAATAATTACCTATTACATTAATATCATTTAAAAATTTGTCCCGTGTGAGCGAGAGAGTGACAAAACGAAACAGCTCTCTTAATACAGAGCCACAAAATCTACAATAGTACCTACACAAAGACAACACCACGAACCACAAAGCCACAATGCCTAGCATGCTCTCAAGTTTCAAGTGTATAGCATAACAAACGTTACGTCACATTCTCTGCCAGTTTACTCCTATCACAACGTTTAAAAAAAACACTACAAAGTGAAAAATAACTTTATTTTCGGATGTCGGTGTCTTCGGTTTCGTATTTTCGTTTTTTTTGCCACAGACTTCCGATATTAAAGTTATTTTTCACTTTGTAGTGTTTTTTTGGAAGTCAGTTGTTTTCTTTTGTAAATAGTTTTTACTTTTCACTTTTTAGTTGTGGTACCTACCTACCCCACACAAATTCGAATACTTGCAAAATAAATTAGAACATCATCCACATAAAAAGTGGAAAAAATACGTATTATTGAAGCTAAATCAAAAACTACCCTAGCAAAGTTAATACATTTTACATGGGATCAACTTCGAGGAATACCCTCCCGAAAACAAAAATCTTTCAAATCGGTCAACTCTATAAAAAGTTTTGCGTGGTCATACATAATATATATACAGGTTTATTGGTAAAACACCAACAACCTCTTAAGGGGTCATTGTACTCATCATTATGAACAACTTTTACTATGGGACCAAACCTGAAATCGTGAAAAATATTCAGCTGTTCAGTACATTTATGTTCGCATAATTCGTCAAAATGTACTGAACAGCTGATTTTTTTTTCGCGATTTCAGGTTTGGTCCCATAGAAAAAGTTGTTCATAATGATGAGTACAATGACCCCTTAAAAGGTTGCTGGTGTTTTACCAATAACCCTGTATACAGGATAATTTTTTAAGTAGTGCGCAAACTTTCACAGGTTATTCTCTACCCATGAATATGAACAACTTTCACTATGGGACCAAACCTGAAATAGCCAAAAAAAAAATCTGCTATTCAGTACATTTTGACGAATTATGCCAACATAAATGTACTGAACAGCAGATTTTTTTTTCGCGATTTCAGGTTTGGTCCCATAGTGAAAGTTGTTCATAATGATGAGTACAATGACCCCTTAAAAGGTTGCTGGTGTTTTACTAATAAACCTGTATATATACGCACGTGTTGAACTGAAAACCACCTCGTTTTTTCGTCGGTTAAAAAGCTGAATAATCTTGATTCTGCATTTGACAACATCGATAATCAAACTCCAATCTAGTTTCAATATCCAGGCAATTTAAGGATACCTGCATTATAATTTATTGTCAATGAAGCTTATGTTATACAAAACTGACTAGAATTCCATAATATTCACTGCTCCGGATATAATCCTCTCTGATAAGAGGTGTTATCGTCCTGGGAAATTAAGATAGCGTATTGGATTAGATAAGGACTAGTTATGTTTTTGTTGCGGTGTCACCTGTGAAATTACGTTTATCAGGTGACACGTCTTTTCTTTTCCGTATCCTATCAATCTGCCTAGCCTTTTCCCAGCTATGTTGGGGTCGGCTTCCAGTCTAACCGGATGCAGCTGAATACCAGTATTTTACATGGAGCGACTGCCTATTTGACCTCCACAACCCAGTTCCTGGGTAATACGTCACCCCTTGGTAAGACTGGTTGTCAGGCTTCTGACGACCCGTAACGACTGTCAAAGATCCACGAATGACAGACGGGACCAACGGCTTAACGTGCTTTCCGAGGTACGGAGGAGTCTCGGTATGTAAAGATGGTCACCCATCCACAGACCAACCCCGGCAAGCGTAGCTTAACCTGATGGATCGACCCGTGCGGCTGTTATTACTTAGCCACGAGCTCGTCTCTTTTCCGTATCCTAAATACTAATCCTAACTTATTATAAATGCGAAAGTGAGTTTGTTTGTTTGCTACGATTTCACTCTGAAACTGCTGAACGGATTTGGATGCAAATTTGCCACATGGATAGACCATGACCTGGATAAGGACATAGGATACTTTTTATCCCGGTAGTACGTTTCCTCGGATAATTTCAGACCTCCACGCGGACGAAGCTGCAGGCAAAAGCTAGTAGGCTATAAAGAAGTCGTCATCCAATAAAATTTCATCGAAACACAAGACACAGCGACTGATAAAGGCTCCCGCAGACATACGCGACGCGACAGTGCCACGCGATTATGGTAGAACAATGTCTATGAAGTATTCATAGAAATTGTTTTACTAGTCGCGTCGCGTTTTGGGTAGCGTTGTCGCGTAGCTCCTGTTTGCAGCGGGTTTTTCTAAAAGTAGAAGCACCGAAATTGCTCTTACTGCAATTGATTTTTGCTCTGATACTACGGTTACCATAGGAATTATATCAAGAGTTCGTAAGGATGGACCATATTGGGTCCCCAAGATATTTAAAAAAAACATAACAAAAACAGCCTTTAATTAAACAGTATGATGAGGGATTGATTGATATGTATAATGGTTCGAAGACTGACAATGGGCCTGATTGGAGACTATGCAGCAGAGATTGGAGCGCATTTGCTACTTTAAAAAAAAAAAATTAAAAACCGACTTCAAAAACCTAAAATGAATAAAATAACTTTCATAAATAATAACAGCTTCTGAAGTCGATGCCAAGCTAAGTGAAGAATTGAAGACACCGACTTCAGAAGCTGCTCAGTTTTATTATGAAAATTATTTTAATCATTTTAAGTTTTTGAAGTCGGTTTTTACTTTTTTTAAAATAAATCTATTTTTCCATTTTTAGTTGAATGCCTATAGGTACAATTACATAAGCCCAAGACGAACGAAACGAAGAATCATCAAAATCCGCTTATACAGTACATTTATGCATATAACTTCGTAAATACGAATAATTACCTAATGCATTATATACTAAAAGCTTCCTAATAGTATGCAGGTCACGTTAGTGAAAGAATCATCAGAATTGTTTTTTTTTTTTTTTGAGAAAATCGCGGACATACAGTCTTACATACATACGGGTCGAATAAAGAACCTCCTTTTTGAAGTCGGTTAAAAATACTAGTGTTCAGCCGCTTCAGGTTAGATTGAGAGCCAGGTGTTGTGGCGAAGCCAGGAGGCAGACTAATTATTTTAATTTCAACGTAATTGGTAGCAGTGTAGAGGCTTGTGGCTAAGTAATAACAGCCGCACGGGTCAATCGATCAGGTTAAGCTACGCTTGCCGCGGTTGGTCCTTGGATGGGATACCAAGACCTCGACGTTCCTCGGAAAGTTACGGGTAGTCGAAAGTCTGACAACCATTCTCATCAAGAGGTATCGTATTACCAATAAATGGGTTGTGGAGGTAGATATATATAGAGATAGGCCAGTCGCTCCATATAAAATACTGGTATTCAGCTGCATCCGGTTAGACTGGATGCCGACCCCAACATAGTTGGGAAAAGGCTACGAGGATGAGGATGATGGTAGCAGTATAGGATGAAGTGCTGTCACCACACAAACAAACAGACATTATTTTGCAGTAAAAACTAACACAGCCACGATAACGTCCAGACAATCTCGAGCGCTATCAATGTCAATGTAGTTTAGTGACATTTCCTCATGTTTGCGCGATTACTTTTGTTTGAGAAATTGCGTAATACATGAAAATTAAGGTGAAATTCAAGAAGGCACAAATCTACGTAGGTATACAAGGTTTACCTAACTTAATAACGCACAACCTCTAAGGGGTCATTGTACTCATCATTATGAACAACTTTTACTATGGGACCAAACCTGGTATCGCGATAAAAGAAATCAG
The DNA here is from genome assembly GCA_948252095.1 of Dicycla oo. Taxonomy (NCBI): domain Eukaryota; kingdom Metazoa; phylum Arthropoda; class Insecta; order Lepidoptera; family Noctuidae; genus Dicycla; species Dicycla oo. The sequence continues at coordinate 17,575,028 of OX411736.1, read as the reverse complement.
CAGATCAGATTTTGACGAGTTATACGAACATAAATGTACTGATGACTGACTGACTAAATAGAATTTCTGGTTTTGTACCCAGGCATCAGCCCTATTGTTCTCGCAATTGGAACTTCAGTATGGACTATGTTAACTGCAGTTATTGCCAACATTTTGAAGAAATTATATTTAAAAAAAGTAAATGTCATGAATGGTTCTTTTGTATGATATTAAAGATAACTCGATAAAATTGTTGTTTTCATTGTTTTTTTACTTTTGAGAAAAGTACCTCTAAAATTAAATTAATCACCCATTATTTGGGTTGTAATCTATTAAGGTGAAAGCATCGGAAAATCCAATTTTTCTTAAGTTTTTTTGCAATTTATAAGTTAGTATTAAATTGTACGTTGGTCAAAATGTAATTCGCGGCCGTAACAAGTATGTATTTATATAATTATAATCATTAACATGATCAATACAACTCTTTAAGACCAGGTAATCCTAATGAAATGACTATTTCATGAAATCTTGTCATTTGAGGATTATACTAACTTAAAGAGTTGTATTACTGATTCTAATGTTTATAATTCTGTAAATACATATTTGTTTTACGGCCGCGAATCATACTTTATTTAAAATACAACTTAATACTGACTTGTAAATTGCAAAAAATGTAAGAAAATTCGAATTTCGCGGGCTACCTTGACGCTTCCCTCTTAAAAGCAATACTTCATAGCTCGGACACTAGGTACAGTCGTCATATTATGTTTATGATTCATACAGAGTGGCAATTAGGTTATCTATCACATAATTGTTTTTATTTATTTAATAATTGACGAATAATTTCATCGCAGGGGGTACAGAATATGTGGTTTCAAAGTTTCAATTCATTAATTGAGTGGCGATTCGGTTATCAATCACATTAGATAGCCTAATCGCCACTCTGTATAAGTAGTTGCGTAGGCCAAATGTGAAGTTTGCTGACCAAAATTTAATTTATTGCTGGCGATAGCACTCTTATCTTGAGCATTAATTTTTAACGATTTTCCGTCGGGTACGTGGATTAAACTCTTTAGAGAGTTTCTGAAAGATTTATTACGGCTCCACGGATTTTTTTTTTCGGCAGTAGTTTCAGAACTGTCTTTTTATATATCAAAAAAGAAAAATTGTCTACATTTCCTAGTAAGAAACTGTCCCTCATTGTCATTAGGTATTGCTGCCGCTGCCAATACCTTAACACATTTTTTTTTACTAGCCTTTTTTTTATTTATCATTTATACAGGATTATTCATATGAAACAGCAACCAAAAACTACTAAGGTTTAAACTTGTGCTATAATGAGACTATCTCAATATCGAACTATACAATAATGCATTTTATAATGTATGCGTTATTATCGATAAAATTAATAACATCTTTAGGTCTTTAAATAGTTACAATCATTCCTAAATAATACTTAAGGGCGAAGCGTCAGGGTAGCCCGCGAAATTCTAATTTTCTTACGTTTTTTGCAATTTGCAAGTCAGTATTAAGTTGTATGTTAAATAAAGTATGCTCATTAGCCTATTCCGTGTCACACTGGCGGGCAAAGATCACCCCTTTCTGTTCTCAATACTCAATACTTTTATTGCATTCCACATGTAAGTTTTCTTAGGTGGTAAACTTATAATTAGATCATGTGGATCCTATCGGGCACAGCAAAATAAGTGAGTTTGGAGAGAGGAATCATTTGTTAGTTATAATTATAATATTACTTAAAACTATATTATAATAATGATGCAAGTAGGTATTTTCTGAGATAAATAAAAAAAAACGTATATATAAACAGGTATCTGTTGAGAGATGTTATAGTATGTAGTTATGACTTTATAAGTCTATCACTTAGATATTCGTTTACCGAGTACCTAGTAGCTTTTATTTAGCAAAAAATGTCGAAGTTTTTTTTTTTAAATATATTGTTTTTCTCGTCTTTTTTTATTAGTGCGGGTAGTTTATTATATAATTTAATGGAAATTGCATAGGGACTTGTAGAGTGCATTTTTAATCGAGAATTTGGTAAGTTTAGCCTAGTTTGGTGTCTGAGTAGGTAGATAGCGTGTCTGGGTGTCTTCACGTTTTGAATAAAATTCTTGATATTTCCCTTCCAAACCTATCTGGCTTGTGCAATCTCTGGCCATGTTGGCCATGCAAACATGGTCAGATGGTCACACCACCTTCGCCGCGGTCTACCTCGACGGCGACGTCCTTATTGAGGCGCTCAGTGGGTGACGATCTTTGCCCATCTCTCTGGGTGCATTCGTGCGACGTAGCCAGCACACTCCCACTTCAGCTTGGCTGTTTTTTCTGTAACATCCGCTACTTGAGCCATATATTTTACAGCTGTTTCATGCATTTTGGATGAGTAGGTATTGAACTTTTGTATGAAAAAGCAGATTTTATCGCGATTTCAAAAATATAAATTGATGGTAAGGTCAAGATGTTGTGGCTTATGAAAAACGGCTTGCAGGTATTAGTCATTTTTAATTTAAAAATGGATCTAAGGCATTTTTCTTTGGGCTTTAAACGCGATAACTCTATCGGTAGAGAGTCCCCAAAAAATAATGCCGTATCTAATAATGGGCTGATATATAAACTCACGCCTTCTTCCCCTGTGCGTAGGCAGAAACTACAGAACGCCACCTGCTACGATCCTTACATACTCTTTTTGCCTCGTTTACAGCTCCTGACGTTTCTTTTAGAAGGTTATTTAATCATAATTGCCGCGAAATGAATTTTGATCAAACATATTAAATTTTGGTTTTCGCGAGTTACATTGAAGGAATCACCTTAACAATAACTTTGGCGATTATTTAATACGTAAGCCTATGTTTTCTGTGGACTAACAAACTGATAAGAACAAAAGAAAACAGCCAAATCATGAAAATGAGCCAAATTTTGAATACCTATGGTATTGTTGTAAATCCAGATTATCGACAGAAAGTCACATGATTTTGATACCCTTCCGACAGCCGATAAAGATTATCTTTCGTAGATTAATGACGAGGTGTCAAATAGAATTTGTACCACTGGTTATGTCAATTACATTGATATACTTACAGATGTTAGTAGGTTTCCTGGTCTGGACCATCCAGCTTTTATTTTGAACATTCGTAATGGATTTTTTTATTTTTTTTAACCAAATTGTCTAGACGAACTAACAAAACTCAACATCGTGCTTCGATTCGATTTATGGTTTTGTATAGCTATTCACAACCATACGACCGGCTTCCGAGTCGAAAATGACACATTTCGGTAACCAGCACCCTTTTTTTTTTGGGTGGGATATTATCAAATAACTTCTCCCATTCTGGGCGGAGCGGTAGGCCGAGTCAGATTTCTACTGTCTAAAACCCACCCGTGTTCCTTCAGTTGCATGTGTCAGGGCCACGGTAGCTCTGTCAAACAACCCGCAACTCTTGCAGGCATCGGCCCTAGCGGACCCCATCAGTTAGTGCTGACATCTCTTTAAAGCGTGCGTGGAACACAACGCGCCGTTGACCCAGGCCTGGTCCTTACCGGACGGCGAGCTACCCATTGCTCGCAGTCTTGCACCGGTAACCAGCACCCTAATTGCTTGATACACTTTCAATCAGAATCCTAGGGTTTAGAAGGAAATTCCTAATCCATTGCTTCATACCCTTGAAAAATTCGTCTGCTCAACAATGTAAATAACGCAATGTACGTGGCTCAACTGTCAAAATGAAAGGAATTGCGATCAATTGTCATTTTATATGTCTTACGCAATTACTCAACAGATTTGCCTGGTCCCCGAGTAGTTAGTTAGTTTGCGTGTTATTAATGCTGAGCTCTCGAATTATTAATTTATTATACATAAACAATAGGTATTATATTAAAACACGTACACTAAAATATAAGTAATTAAATTGCTAAATATTAATCTTTAAAATCGTGAAGGTTTCACAAAAATACGCTTGACAGTTTTTGCGTGATTCTCAGTTTTTTATCCGCGTTAGACATAACTTTACAAATTAATTACACTATGTAATATAAACATAATATAAAATATTCACATATTAAGTTATTAAGAAAATGCTCTAATTTAACATATATTTTTTTCCAAATCATTAACACTACTCGTTTAGACGTGATCTTCAGTTTAAAACAATTAAAAGTCGATTATCGACGCCTTAAACTGTCAAAATTTTCGGGTTTCGGATATGCGAACAGTATTTAGGGGATTCTTCCGATAACATCGAATGAAGTTCGATTCGGCACGGAAACGTATCGAATGGTTGTGAGTAACTACGCTAGACATACTAGCTGTTTTAGATCAGATTTTAAGAAAAGAGGATTTTAAATCCCTGTTACGCTGATCCCTGATAACGTAGATATGCCAGCGAAAATAAGTTTCATAAGTTTTTATGTACGTGACTATGAGATTCATTCCTTAAGAATACAAATCCATTCAAGATTTTTATGACCGCGTATTTAGAATACCAGGCAGACATAATATTTATGTAGCAACTAGCAATAGACAAGACTGTCATCAACAGGAACAAGAGAAAAATACTTACGATGCTCATAAAATAATGTGTGGCAGTTAAAAGCCACATAAAATAACGCTTAGCATGTATATTGTGCATCTTAAGATAAGTTTTGCATAATCTCTGAATGCCATAGTAACGTAACATTGATAACAGATAAGATATTGTTATTTAATATTGGAATATCTCTGCGTTTGATTAGATTGAAGTTAGCGTATTTTCTAATTGACCTTGTGGTATTCGGAAAGAAGTGGCCACTTTAATTCGAAGATTTTGTCAGCAGGTCTTCAAAAGACAATATGTGCATATGGATCTAATATTCTGTGATCAATTGATTTTACATCAAATCGCAGACGTAGGCAAGAAAGCCGCCAAATTAAGATCGAACTGGGCAGGCCACATCTGGCGCATGTCACATGAGAATTTGGGGAAGGTAGCCACAGAAGGAGATGCGTAACGAGTTAGACTTCTACCTAAAGGAGTGGGCTCTAATTGCATAAGAGAGAGAGAGAGAGAGAGAAGGCAGGGAGGCCTTTACCCTGCAGTGCCACACGATACGGTCATAGTAATAATTTTGATAGCTATTGGGAACATCGTTACTGGCCTATACTCTGCTCAGAATCTTCTACTAGCTACTCACGAGTTGAGTCCAGTATGATATTTTTTGTAAACGTCTATAAAACGATAAAGAAGATTCGCAAATACCTAAGTCCTAAACCTTGGAATCAAGTTTTACACGTAACATTATTCAAGAAGGTCATTTCCGCATTAGATTCTAATATTCAACCGCATTTAGGTAGAATGGAAGATAAGGGTCTCGTGGCTAAATGATGACAGCCGCACGGGTCGATCGAAGGTTAAGCTACGCTTGCCGCGGCGGCTTGTGGACCATTCATTACATATCGAGACCCATCTGTACTTCGGAAAGCACGTTAAGCAGTTGGTCCCGGCTGTCATTCGTAGATCTTTGACAGTCGTTCTCGTTACGGGTCGTCAGAAGCCCGACGAAAGACTGACAACCAGTCTTACCAAGGGGCTTACCATGTTGTGTGGTCAGCTAGGCAGTCACTCCATGTAAAATACTGGTATTCAGCTGTATCCGGTTAGACTGGAATTCGACCCGAACATGTTGAGCCTTTTCTTTAGGCAGATTGATTGATTGGAAGATTGGAAACTAATCCTTAAGATAATGCTAGGGCGACCATGATGATGTCAAAGAGTGCGTGACATTACAGGCAAAATGGTAGGTGAGCTTGGAATCCTACCAGGGTTGTGGGTTGTTCGAAAGAGTTACCGTGGCCCTGGCACAGGCAACTGAAGGAACACGGGTGGGTTTTAGTCAGTAGAAGACTGTCACGCCCTTCCGCTCTGCCCCGAGCGGGAGAAGTTATTTGATAATTTCCCACCCAAAAAAAACCGGTTAAGAGCGTGTCGGACCACGCACAATGAAGGGTTCAAGTTGGGATGAATTTATCCCAAAAAAAACTTAACATTGTAGTTGAAAAACATGTTCTCCCATACATTCCAACTACAAATGTCCATAGTTAAACGAAAAGGATCCAACCCACATTACACCTAATGTGGGTTGGATTCTTTTGGTTAAACTATGGACAAATATAAGTTTGTACGCACAATATTGAGAGATTTACCATGTTGTTTTAAGACCATCGACTTCTTATAGGTTTTCCTGTAATCTATAGCTATAGAATTATTTTCTGTATTTTTTTTTTCAAACTGTACCGTGTGACATATCAAATGAAAGGGCTTACTGTAAGAGTCTCAAATATATTTTTTTTTATAATTTTAAAATAAACTATTTTAAAGTTATTTAAAAAACAGACGAAAATTGACCACTAACATTCTTTATCTCCGAAAGTACTGAGCCTAAAATTTTGAAAAAAATATAGAAAATAGTTCAATACATATAGATTACAGGAAAACCTATAAGAATTCAATGGTCTTAAAACAACATGGTAAATCTCTCAATAATGTGCGTACAACCTTACATTTGTCCATAGTTAAACAAAAAGGATCCAACCCACATTAGGTGTAATGTGAGTTGGATCCTTTTCGTTTAACTATGGACATTAGTAGTTGGAATGTATGTAATGTTAAGTTTTTCTTGGGATAAATAATTCATCCCAACTACGGAACCCTTCACTGTGCGTGGTCCGACACGCTCCTGACCGGTTTTTTTTGAAGTTTGTTAAAAAGACAAATTTTAAAACCTGCTTATTAATTTCAAGGAAAGAAACATAATAATCCTGAATTCATGACGTGTTTATATAGACTAGATAAACGTTGGTAAAGATACGACATACCTTCGTTTAATTATTGTCTTGATCTCAATTCCAAGTGGAGCAGATGGCAAATAAAAATCTAATTCTATCAAATGAGAGCTCTTTGTTGTTGTTTTGAGAACCTAATTTGTTTTGCCTCGATTCTGAAGGATTGATTTCAATTTTGAGTAAGTAGATTCAATGAATTAAGTAGGTACGTTCGACAAAACGGACGCCTTTACATCTTAAAGTTAATTTTTGTATACACTGATTCACACTGGTCTTTCGTTTGTCCTAATATTGCAGCTTGCAAGCAAAATTGTTTCGAAATTGCAAAGGCCTAGCGTTTGTCGATAGTACTTAAGAGATGAATCAGCACAATGCATGATCTGCTGTGATGTAAATACTAAATACAAATATGAAATAGGGTTAGGTTACCCAGTAACTGGGTTGTTGCGGTTAGATAGGCAGCCGCTCCATGTGAAATACTGGTATTCAGCTGCATCCGGTTAGACTAGAAGCTGAGCCCAACATAGTTGGGAAATGGCTAGGCAGATGATGATAATAAGGCTCGTATCTGACCGCTATCCCATACTGTCGACGATGATAAAGTAACTTAATCACTCGTGACTTGAAGATTTGTTACGTAGCTGTGCAGTTTTTATTTTTTGTTAATTAAATTAAATAGACAGATACTAGACTCAAGACTAAAAAGTGTCAAATAATTTAGGATATTATTGAAAAAACCTCTGAAACAAAAACCAAGCGAGGTTAATGACACACATATTCACAGTAATATCTGCTTCAAAATGCCATCATGTCCTTGTTCTCTTTGTAATTTGTCTCCTAATTACTAAATTATGCATTTACATCGTTAGTGATAGGAATTGAACTTGAAACCACACCTTGAGGAGACATCCTCCATCCATCCGACGACGTTATTATAACACCCGTCAACAGTGTGATTACCTTATCTTTACTTAACAAATAAAATTTCCTCTCCCGAAATAGTCTACACTAAAAAGGATCTAGACAAAGATCTACGAGATTTCTACGGTGCGATGTCAAAAACGGAGAAACGAAATATCACTTTATATAGAAAAGGTTGTCTACTCTTCGTAGAGATAGACAAGCGGTCATGCTAAGCCCACAGGTCGGCCTGATTCGGTACAGTCGGGCGGCAAAATCGAAAAGCCGCTGAGTCGAGCCGGCCGAACGAAGTTTGCCGATCGGTACGATCCGAATGACAGCCGAATATGTCTAGTAATTGTCTCGGGTCGACTTTGTTGTTCAAATTTCAATTGGAACAATAATAAATTGTAAGAGGAATGCTGGATTAGCAGCTATCTGAATTCTAAACTATATAATTATGCTGAAACGAGCAAACGTTTCATCAAACTTAGCAAAAGGATACTGACGGAGAACCTACAGTTGTCCATAGTTAAACGAAAAGAATCCAACCCACAACACACATAATATCGTGAGTGGTATCCTTTTCCTCTCACTATGCCCATTTAAACTGTAAGGGTCAGTTTCCACCAAACAGAATAATCCTCGTCGATACTCGAGCACTTTATAATTTCACTAAGTAACCGTATCAAATTTGACTGGTTTCGACGCAGACATCAAGCGTTTAAGAATCGTGATGTGTGCGTCGAATTTTATACTTACAAGTCAATATTGATAGAGTTACTTATTCCGTGAAATTTACTTTTTAAATGCTCGAGCATCCGCGAGATTTTCCCGTTTGGTGAAAACTGACCTTCTTCGTCGTGTTGATTGCACGACGGTGTATTCAATTGTAGTTGGCCCAAAACTTCGCCACTTCCACGACATCGTCGGTCAGCACAGATGTAGCTATAGCTGCATTTTTTGGGGCACAAAGTCAGGATAGGAGTTGGGACATAGTTTCTTCCGCAGCTCCACATCCACACCCTGCTGCCGTACGGTTGAGATAGCCCCACTTTGCGAGGTTGTAGTTGCATCTTCCCACTTCGGTTCGGAGGCGGTTCAAAGACTTCCAAGTGGGCCAACATATGAGTCGCTATTTAAAACACCGTGGGAGTTTAAAGGGTTTGAGAGATATCTTGACAAATTCAAGGCCCCATTTTCAAAGTTTCAGACAACACATCAAAAAGGTCGTTCAAGAAATCCTAAGCAAAGAAGTAAGTATATTCAATGAATGAGTCTATAAAACTAAATACGTAAGCAATTAAGGTGGTGACAGGTGGCCAGTTGGTCGCCTACGACCACTTCAATAGGTCGTTTCCCGTTGATTTGAATGAGGTGATAAATAGAGCATTTCAATTTTATGAAGGGGTTTATTTGTTACGGTGTGTTGAGAGAACGCAAGAGTCACCATAGATATTATATGTCGCGCTACGCTAGCTCATTGAAAATTAATCTGGCACTAACCGTACGGCGATTGTATTGTAATTAACAGGTGATAACATTTTCCATCACACTCGCAGGCTTTTGACTGTCGTAATGATCAAGTGCAGGTAGATATTCACTTCACAATCCTCTTAAGAGGATTGTGAAGCTGTAAATTTTCATACAAAAAGAGATAACGTTTTTCTCCCCGTAAACATAATCTAATTTTCATAATTTTTGGAAATGTTGTAGGTATAATGAAAAACTAGGTCCGTACGTTTTTATTATAAAGAAATATTGCATACAATATAAGTTATTAGCATCTAAATATCTATATTTTTGACATAAAAACATCCTCGAGCATTTTTATTTTTTTAAATTAAATTAAATTTAGTTACTAAAAACGAATAACGTACAGACCTAGATTAAAGTATACTGAATGTAATGAGATCAAAGTTGTCTCATTTCGTAAAGGTTTAGGGGAGTAAAAACGTTATCGCCCGAAACAATATTTATGTAAATAATTGTATGAAATGTAGGTAATTTCCTCCAAAAGTCGCGCCGCGTATCGGCACTTCACAATCCTCTTAAGTAATGGAATCAATTAGAAGAAATAGGTTACTAGAATGCTTGTAAGCGATAAGGCAACCTTAGACAAATAAGTAATAACACTTTAACATACTTTAATAATAATGATTATTACAAACGTTGTTATTATTTATTTAGTTATTAATATTGCATGATACATACAGTATTTGGCGTGAACGCCGCATGACAAAATAAACGTGTTTGAGTGACATGGTAACAGACACTAGACTACCGAAAAAAAAAATACTTCCACATATCCATTGCTTACTTTAGGATGCATATCCGGTTCTTCTCTAATAATCCTTCCATACCCTTTTTTTTGTGGATGGGAAATCATCAAATAACTTCTCCCGCTCTGGGTGGAGCGGGAGGGCGTGTCAGACTTCTACTGACTAAAACCCACCCGTGTTCCTTCAGTTGCCTGTGCCAGGGCCACGGTAACTCTTTCGAACAACCCGTAACCCTGGCAGGCATCGGCCCTAGCGGATCCCATCACTTAGTGCTGACATCTCTTTGAGGCGCGCGTGGAACACAACGCGCCCCGCGTCGACTCGGGTCTGGTCCTTACCGGACGGCGAACTACCCATTGTTCGCCGTCCGCAAGCCCGCGCCTACGGGGGCTGACTGTCACCTTTGGAAGGCCTTTCAATTTAGTCTAAAAAGAATCAAAATTACAATTATACTGCATGACTAATTCAACGCCTATCCTTCCATGCCCTCCGATCTCTCTCCGGTCTCTTTATATGCAATGGTATCTGTTTAACCGTGAAACATAAGGCTACAGGGGCTAGGATGAATCTTTGGGTTCCTTCGAGAAATCGAGTCTGGTTTATCCACGCTGGGGTCAGTGCATTTCATTCATTCGTTTATTCATACCTAACTGAAAATTCTGAAACTATTATATAATGGCTGGCATTTTAATTATTTTATCATGGCGTTCGAGCATAGCAAGGATTTTCAGAGACGTCATTACAAGGTTCAGTTATTTACATTGAGATAATTATACTAGTAGTTCTGCGAGCTGAAGACCTCGCGAGCACAAACTTTTTTGCGAGAACTGAGTAACAGTTATTTAAAACGGGATATTTACCTTGTTTTTTTTTTGTTTGTCATCAGATCTTTACTCAATTTTTATGAGACCAACTTAAAATTACTACCTTTCAAATAAAAAAGAACCATCGAAAACGGATCTCATAAGGCGGAGATATAATATAAAAAAAAAAAAAATCCCCGACGACAAAAAATATCTATAAACTCGTCAAACTTGTATACCAAGTTTCGTCCAGATCGGTTGTAAAATACGACCTGCAGAGGGGTACCAACAAACTGACATATGAAAGCAAATTTTGCCAGACTTGAAGCAGAAACGGTACCTTCGCTTCGCTCACTCGGTCAATAAAATAAAGTTAAAATTAAAAGTCCCCATACAAGAAACGTGTTTTTGTTTTACTTAAGTATTTAAAAAAAGTATACATAAGTATAGCGTTAAATATTTTACGTTCAACACGCACTTGGCCGCTTTTTTATTTAATTTATTAGGTACATATCGAGGGTTCACGGGCTATTTGTATTAAGCGACATCCTGGCCGATATTGAGTTATAATCATATTGAGTTTTATTATGGTTATAATCTACCTATAAACTGAGATAGACACATTGATTCTTAACCGTCAATATGCCACTTTTTCGTAAAAAATATTGATACATTTTTTACAATGTTCTTTTTTCCGAATAATGAAATTTTGAAGTGCTCTCCTGTAAGTACCAAAAATGTCGCTTAATACAAATAGCATGCGAACCCTCGATATATTGTTATTTTACTATTGATTTCTGTATTGCCACGTTTTCTTGAAGGATAATAACACTTAAATTCATATGAGGTGTACATACCTAATGAGAAATAATAACTAAAATAACATATTACTACAACCATAAAATATGACACTAAAGAATATTTACTACTCAGACATAAAATTATTTATGTAAGTATCTATTTTTCCTGGCTTCATTCTTTAATAGGTTTGATAAAACAATGTTCAAAACGGTGAAGGAAAACATCGTGAGGAAACCGGCATGTCCTAGACCCAAAAATTCGAAGACATGTGACATCTACCAACCCGCACTGGGCCAGTATGGTAGATTAAAGCCTACTCCTTCTTGAAGAGAGGAGGCCTGTGTCTCAGCAGTTGGAACATAGGCTGACCATGCCTATGTTATCCTTAAGCTGCAATACTTTACATAAGTATACAGACAGGGTCAAATAACTCCATAATTTGAGAAAAATTAAAAGCATCTATTTCATTTTAAATAATTGGGGAAGTGAGGGCTCGTTCCAGCTATGTCGTGACGACAGATTATCGTGTCGTTTAAAGCGTCGTGGCTTGTGTATTTAAATGGAGGTGTTCACATATAGGACGACACGATTAACTGTCGTCCACGACTGTTTTTTGCGGTGACGACAGCTTGTCATGACAGTGGGAACGGCTAGCACGACAGTCGTAAAACGATAAAAAATCGACACGGCAAATCATGTGTCGTTGTTGCGACTATGTATCGTGGAGTTGTAGCTTGCTACTGATATGCAAACGACAATGTGATTGCAGTGGAACGATAAAATACGATAGTCGCTAACGATAAAAAAATAAACAGAACAGCTAGAGACAATAGTCGTCCGACGATAAATTAATCGTCACAACATAGTGGGGACGCGCCCTAAGTAAGCAGGAATTTTTTTATAAAACAGCAGATTTTTTTTTCCATAGTAAAAGCTGTTTTATACATTAGTATTTTCACCCCCTGGTTGAATGCTAATGAATAAACCTGTAAACCTGAATGAATGACCCTGTTGAACACAAAAGTTACAGACATAGGATTTTGTACCTATAGTTTGACCAAGACCGCTATACCGCGCCGTAGGTCTGTGCGCGGCGAGTCGGGGGGCAGTGCAGGCTGCGCTGCACCCCGCCTCGCCGCGCATTCCTAAGGCGCGGTACTGCGTTTCTTGGTCAAACTATACTAATACTCTATATAGTTTTATACTGGATTGGAGGGAATCATGAATGAACGGCCACATTACTGATAAGAATACCTACTATGATGTAAGCACGTAGTTCTACAGCTGGTAATAATTTATCGTTGTTTTATTAGATGTCATAATTATTATATTGCCTCAGATAAGTCTTAAAATATAAGTAACAAGTATAGTTCGATTCAAACTTAATGGCGGCTCTGATGTTACCTGCGAGTGCAGGTATAGTCCGATTCAAACTTAATGGAGCTAAATCTTTAAAAAAATCTTAAATCATAAATAAAAACTAACTTAACAGAGTTTAGATAAATGGAGCCAAAATTATAGTCAACTTGTCTGTACCTGCACGGTCTGCACCCGCAGCTAATTTCCGAGCCGCCATTAAGTTTGAATCGAACTACATCAGGTGTGAAAATTACTATCTAAATACTCAGATAAAACGGCAAGCTTTTATTTAGGTAAGTAATTTATTTCGTACATATTGCGTCTCAACAAAAAAAGTTTTGGTGTTTAAAATTGTTATGTATTTCACCTGTTCCCATCTGTTACGGGCTGTCTCGTTATAGGTCTTTTTTTTTTCGTGGAGTAAATCTCGTGCATGCTGTACTACCACGAGAAGATAGTGCACTTATGTGGGACTCCAACCCACTAAAACTCCACGGTGTCCACCTCTGCCGCTTATGGCGGGAACACGGCCACGCGTTAGCACTCACCGCAAACCCGCCACGGCTGTCCGTCACCGGACCGTCCTCTGGGGAGTACCCCTCATCACCGGCGCACCAGAACACATGACACCGTGACCACCCCAGGAACCAAACCAGCACAGCAGCAGCAGGTCTAATCATATTAATTACCTGTTGTTGCCTGCGGTTTCACCCGCGTGGAAGTCGGAACTTATCCCACGGAAACGTAATACCGGTATAAAAGTATCCTATGTCCTAATCCAGATCATAGTCTACCCATATGCCAAATTTCATCCAAATCCGTTCAGCCGTTTTAACGTGAAATCGCAAAAACAAACTCACTTTCGCATTTATAATATTGGTTAGGATTGGATTTTCTAATGTTATTCAAATATAATAGGTTGGGGAAAAAGTTTCTTCGCATTTTTTAAGAAAATTCAAAACATTTTTTTAATATAGTTTATTTACATTTAACTAAAGCATGTTGTACCTACAGCATTTTGTTCGATAACTTTTTGCCATCTTGTAGGCAGGGACATGATCCCATTGCTATAGAAATTTTGGGACTTCTGGTCAAAATACCGCGACATGTGGTTTTGGCAGTCCTCTTGTGATGTTAACCTGACACTGCCTAAAGAATTCTGAAGAGACCGAAACAGGTGGAAATCTGAAGGTGCAAGGTCAGGACTATACGGCGGATGCATTAACACCTCCCAGCCAAACTCTCTTAATTTTTGCTGAGTGGCTAAAGATGTGTGAGGTCTAGCGTTATCATGATAAAAAACCACACCCCTTCTGTTGATTAATTCCGGCCGCTTTCTCTCAACTTCTTGCTTTAATCTCATCAGTTGTTCGCAGTAGAGTTCAGAATCGATGGTCCTGCCTGGTGGTAACAGCTCATAATGAATAATGCCCTTCCAATCCCACCACACACACAGCATCACCTTGTTGCGAGTTAACCCGGGTTTCGCCACAGTCTGTGAAGCCTGACCGGCCTTTGACCACGACCTTTTTCGCACGTTCTTGTCATACGTGATCCACTTTTCATCACCAGTTATCAGCTTCTTCAAAAATGGTTCGGTTTCATTACGTCGTAATAAAGAATCACAAATGACATCAAAATTTCCGGATTGAAAACGCTTAAACCAAATTTGTGCTACTCTCACAGACACTACACTAGGTCCATAAACATCGCAAATTTTTTTCGCGGCTTGCGTTGCATTTTTACCTTTTTTGTAGTAAAATTTTAAAATGTATCGAATTTCTTCATTAGATTCACTCATCTTGACGGTACGAAAAACAAATGAAAATCACACATTTTCCTAATTTGAATTTGGAATTATGTTCTTTAAAATTTAAACTTTCAATGATACCAAAACCAGCCAGATACAAATAGTATAGCCAAAGAGATTTTATTACAAGTTCATACATACTATAATGCGAAAAGACTTTTTCCCCAACCTAATATTAATTACCTGTTGTTGACTGCGGTTTCACCCGCGTGGATCGGAAGTTATCCCACGGAAATGTAATACCGGGATAAAAAGTATCCTATGTCCTAATCCAGATCATAGTCTACCCATATGCCAAATTTCATCCAAATCCGTTCAGCCGTTTTAACGTGAAATCGCAAAAACAAACTCACTTTCGCATTTATAATTGGTAAGGATTGGATTTTCTAATGTTATTCAAATATAATTATTATGTATTAACATAATGATGTTAGTTTATCTTCACAGGCAAGGGTTTATTATACCTTTCTGCGTTGAAAGGTGCCCTTTTATGTTCATAGCCTATACACATGGACGCAATTGGGGGTGACTACCAAGATGACGACTAATAGAGAAGTATAGAAGAAAAATACATAATGCGCCGAATCCAAATAAATTGGGTTAAGAGGGGCCAACCCGTCCATACTTTACATACAAACGCTCGTACGTGATTATAGCGTTTTAGCCTATCTTTCTAAGATTTTTTGAGCTAATAGGTATTTTGTGCACTGTATCTAGGTTTCTATTTCTATAAAAATAAAAATTTGGAGAAACAAATTCAGTACTCGCCTAAAAAAATATGCTTTTTTGCACAATTTTTACCTGAACTTTGGCCGTTCATAATGTACTCATGTATTGTACAAGTAAAGAAAAAATAACGATAGAAACCTCGCACATGTAATGGAGATTCTAAATGACAAACATTTATTTCACAAACTTGTAAGGCTTGCTAAAAAAACACTTATTTCCTGGAACAAGTTTCATAAAATTTCCGCACACTATTTTTCGTTCAGTGTTATCGCGTTCTCACTTGCTTGTTAGTCAACGGGCGTTGCGCTGGATGAAACAACAAGCTTTTCGACCATGCTCGCGTTGACGATAGATGGGCCGGGAAAGGCCGTCATAAGGGCAGGAGAATGATGATGATTAAACAGATACATATATAAGCGGGCTGCACCAAGTCTCCAGTCTAAAATACCTACCATATTCTTGATTCACTCTCGATGACGACATTTCATTGATGATGGTCAAGTCCCATGTAATACAATACTTAGTACAAATCAAGCTAAAAATAAAACTGTGTGGGTTCCAGCTAAGAATAAGTCATCCTATTTAGCATTTCATTAATGTCTAACAAGGAATCTTACTGGAATATATTATTTTGACAGGAGCAAAGCCATAAGTATAATACATATAAATAGGGCATAGGGCTCATATAAATCCTAGGGTACATGTGGGCGAATATCTAAAATCAGGGTATTCCAAATAGCACCTAGTTTTCTGTGTTAGATTTTTATTTTTTATTTGAGATGGGTTTGCTCTCGACTTTAGTCTAGGTCAGAGGTGATAGAGACAAAGTCGACGATGGAGTGAGCTTACCCAGAAGAAGCCTGTTCACTCTCACTTTGAAGAAACTAGGGTTGTATGCGCTCGGAAACACAGACGCAGGTAGTGAGTTCCACTCTTTTGCTGTGCGCATTATAAAAGGACATTTGGAAACGCTTAGTGCGAATTGGTGGAATATCAACCAGGTAGAGATGGTAACTGGCAGTGCGTCTAGATGTCCGATGGTAGAACGGAGCCGGTGGAATCAGGTCGTGGAGTTCTTAGGCACACTCACCGAAGTACTATCTGTAGAAGACCGACAAGCAGGAAACCTTGCGGCGATGAGCCAAGCTGTGAAGCTTAGCATCCACCAGTTCTACGTCGCCAATAAGCGTCTTAGCTCTGCGTTCCACCGAGTCAAGCGCGGCTAGTTGGTACTTAGCTCCACCCCAAAGGTGGCTGCAATACTTCATGCAGGATCAGACTTGCGCTTTGTAAAGGGTTGGTGATAGAATAAGAATAATTTATTTGCTGAAAGTACAGGTGTTAGTTACCATTTAAAAATTGGTGATTTATGCTTAGTCCATATTCTGTCTATTTATGGCATGCCAATTAGTTTTACTTGATCATTATTTTAGTAAAATTTACAAATCTTCAGCTTTATTATTTTGTGACTAAACTTTAATTTAATAAATTAGTTAACAGACTATTAAAATTAAAATAAATATTATTACTATTAAATTAAAATAAATACAAAGAAACAATGGATGGACAGTGTGAAAGGTGATATGGCTTGAAATTAGGTGACTATCGACATGACGCTTAATAGAAAAGTATGGAAGAAAGGGACATGTTGCGCCGACCGCAAATAAATAGGGATAAGGGCAGGAGAAAGGTAAACTAGTATCAATTTTTAACCAGCTCCAAAAAAAAAAGTTTTATATTGTTGACTTGGCAACCACCTTGGTCGTCTAAAGGCTGTGTAACTGTGAATGCAAAGTATTGTGGAGTATGCTACAACCATCAGGAGAACGAGTTATTGGTTGTAGACTTTTTTTTTTTGGATGGGAAATCATCATATAACTTCTCCCGCTCTGGGTGGAGCGGGAGTGTGTGCCAGACTTCTACTGACTAAAACCCACCCGTGTTCCTTCAGTTGCCTGTGCCAGGGCCACGGTAACTCTTTCGAACAACCCGCAACCCTGGCAGGCAGCGGCCCTAGCGGACTTGTTGTAGCCTTGTAGGTCATTGGTATCCATAGCAGACAATAGTAAACACGCAAATAATACTACCTATTTCATTGTTTTATACAATATCCTTATTTTTTTAAATGCATTTTTACTAGTGCACAGTTTCAAGATTCCTTGGAAATGCAACACAAAGCCAATTTTGTTCATAATCATCACAAATTAGCAGTTGTATTTAAGTAACCTACATGGAAAAGGCCTTTTATTATTATTAAGGACAGGAGAATGATATAGGTAATTAAATCGATGGCTCCTAAGTATACTGAGTCAACTGTACTTCTAATAACTTTAAAAGGAAGACGATAAATAGAGTGAATGGTTATTAATAAAATAATATGAAATTTATTTTGCACTGTTGATAGGCCTTATAATATTTTAATTCGCTATGATTAGTTATTTTTCTTGATTGTATTAACATTTGAAATAAAACTATTCACTATTTTTTTCGCCTTCTGTAAAGTTATTAGAAGTACGGTTGACTCAGTATACTTAGGAGCCATTGAAATATTGTATATACAGGGTTATTGGTAAAACACCAGCAACCTCTTAACGGGTCATTGTACTCATCATTATGAACAACTTTTACTATGGGACCAAATCTGAAATCGCAAAAAAAAAATCAGCTGTACAGTACATTTTGACGAATTATGCGAACATAAATGTACTGAACAGCTGATTTTTTTTCGCGATTTCAGGTTTGGTCCCATAGTAAAAGTTGTTCATAATGATGAGTACAATGACCCCTTAAGAGGTTGCTGGTGTCTTACCAATAACCCTGTATATATTTACAACTGAGTTCTCATATAAATTACAAGCAAAAATTTACATGTAAAAAACAAACTTTAAATGATTGAGCAAACTTTAAATTAGCTCTAAAACACTAATTGATGTTGTTGGAACTCTTTAATGAACAGATTATTACCTTTTCAATTCTTGTTGATTTCAAGACATCTAGTAACATAGCTGTCCCCACAAATGTTGTCCTGTCAAAATTTCAATATTTCATAATGCACTTTTAGATTTCCCGGATTCTCCAATTTTCCCGGCAACTCTTCAAACACATTTTTAGATTACTTCATTATGTTTCATGTAAATGTTTAAAATAATTTCTAATATTGTAATGTAACAATGAAAAATAAAAATAAAATAATTTTAAGACCCGGTTGTATCAACAAAAATTGCATTAATTAAAAAATTTTATTTTGACTTTGACATGCCTGTAATCCTCGAACGGTTAGTCAGAGGTGTTACCTATAGTACACCCACATTTGGCTAGTTATGTAAGTTAAGTCCCAAGTAATAGGAGGTGACCCTACAGCCATCAACCGGGCACAAATCCAGACTCCAGCACCCTAATTGCGTAACACACTATCAATCAGAATCAGTTTCATTTTGACAGTTCAACAACATTCATTGCATTATTTACGGTGTTGAGCAAGCAAATTTTTCAAACACATGAAGCAATGTATTAGCAATTTGCTTCAAAATGATTCAGATTCCGACCGATAGTGCGTTACGCAATTAGGGTGCAGGATGCTACTGAAAAAACCTAATGACACTGTCGACCCTGGAACCCAGGACCTCATGCTCAGCAGTAGCGCTAGCAACCAAAAGACTAACGAGACAGTCTAATATTATGTTCTACACTGAAACTTATAATCTAGGCTTGAAGTTACTGTTACTTCCCCTGGGCTTTAGAAGGCAGTCTTTTGTAGTATATAATTTTTGTAAATGCTAACTAATATTATAAATGTGAAAGTGCTTTGTTTGTTTGTTTATTACGTTGTCACACTAAAATGGCTTAATGGATTTGGATAAAATTTGACACATTGGGAGACCATGACCTGGAGAAGGACATAGGCTACTTTTCATCCTGGTTCGCAGATAAAGTCACGAGCAACAACTAGTATTATAATAAATCTGAAAGTTTGTATGCTTGGATGTATGTTACTCAATCACACAAAAACGGCTGAACAGATTTGGATGAAATTTGGCACACCAGTAGAACATATACTTTTTATCCCTTAAGTATGTTTCAGTGGAATAATTTCTGACCTTCACATGGGCAGAGCCGCGGACAAAAGCTAGTCATTTTATAAAATGATGATGGTACTACAATATTAAACAAAAGAAACACAATAAAATAAATAAAAATAAAATAAATAAATAAAAATAAAATAAATAAATAAATAAAATATCGCAAATAAACGTATTTTCTTTCTTTCTTTCTTTCAATAATATAGTAGGTGCATGTACTCATATACCTAAAGAAAGTGTTTTGACAAATGATTAGTTACATTTTAAAAGGTCAAGTTGCACAAGAGCTCGCCTGCATAATATCTATTTATTTATTTATTTTATTACTTTTAAGAAGGCTTACAGACTAATTACAAATAAAATAGGTAACAACAACACATAATCAGGTTGCTAATAACAAGCCTCCACAGATATATGTATAACATATCGATTACTTAAAGTCGAACAGTTAATGTTCATAATGGCTGCAGTATTAAATTATATCCTACAGTGCAATTTAGATAATATGAGAATATATATCAAGAATTGTAATACCTATTTTTTGTTTGTTTTTTTTTAATTTTGTCACAATTTGGTTGTAGTAGGTATATTAAGTTCTCAAACAGGAAAAATGTACTTTTTCCTATTTTATGAAGGAATTATTAATTTATATGTTTATATTAAGGTCACTAATTAATACATTCCACTAAGTAGTTGTCCATGGAAAATATTTGTTGAATATAAATATGAATAGAATGGATATATTTATTTGCAATAAATGGTATGGTATGGATATAATGGTGATGATGTCATAATTGTAATTTTGAAATTGAAAACTTTTTAAAACTTTATTTTTATCATTTTGATGATAAGTAAATAAATCCCAAATCTACGTAACACGTAAGATTATAATTCTCGCCTTAGTTAACAGTTGCAAATTGCAGTAGATACCCATCAGTAACACTGTAGGGTACAAGTATCAAAATAAACTGGTACATTTTATAAACAAACTTCTTTCCAGCACCATCCATAAAAGAAACCTCGGATAAAATCCTGTAATGCTGTCTGCACACACCAGGCAGCCTAGAACGGACTCATAGACTTGGAAAACACCTTTGTAATAAGTAATTTCTAGAAAATAGAAAGTTGCATTTATGCACTTACCAGCGTATTCTGGTATCCAAGCCCGGACTCCTCATCCGAAGTCTCCTCCTTGCTGTTTGATCGTGACACCTTCATCATCACCAAAGAGTTCTAAACTTTAGCACAGAAAACTGAAATATCAAAACAATGCAAACACAGAGCGGTTCGCCGCGTTTCGCAACTTTTTTTTTTCTAAATATACAACAGTGGCAAAGAATCACAGTGTCCGGCGGTGTTGAGCCATCTCCCCGCTACACGTACAAAGAACGTACTACTGTAATAAGATAATATGTAATTGAATAAACGTAATTTCAGACAAATTGCTCGCGTACCGAGGATACGTTTAGCACACGTTCAAACCGAACGTCATCAACTGACCGACTGACAAGTTGACAAAAAGTTGACAAGTGACAGTGCACATTCAAAAGATTGGAATGGCGACCATGAACTTGAACCGATTCGTTATCTATTTATATATTTGAGTCCGTATCTAATTTTCACTATGAACTTGAATTTATATTTGGCAGTCAATACGAGCAATTAAAATCTTGTTTATTTAAATTCAGTAACACGGGCGGAGCGCGAGAGACATGCAAACGTCATGATATTCCGAACGCAACTAATCTCTTGATTTATCAACGTTCCGTTCCGCATGTGATTTGATGTTTATTTAGCTTCTTATGTAGCACTCATGATAAATTCTTTTATCAGATTAATTTGCGCAAAACACATGACTCTATTACTTGTGTTTATCGGATAAACCCATCAGTAACATATCTGACATATGAATTTGCATCACTGAGCACCTACAAAAAGCGAGGCTAGAAATGGTGGGATTTATTATCATTCATGCGAACTCCACCGGAACACTTATTAATTATACAATGAGCGGTCATATAATAGTAAAATAGGTATTTAGGTGTAGAAAGAAAACAAACGACGCCGAGCCACGGTCGTTGTAAAACGTTTAAAAACAAAAGATATTCATCCCATTGTTATTGAGACGTGTGTTTGGTTGACAATTAGCCACACAATAATTATTGTAATATACACTCACAGGCACATTTAACCGCCCACCTATATCTTTCGTCACCCTGTTTGTTTAGCTTAACTATGGCTTATCCACTGTTCTATTTTTTGTCAAGTGGGTACTTTAGCAATAAATTAAACACTTATACCCGTAATTCGTTTGCTAAATTTGTGGCACCGAAGGGTTTTTGGAATTTAGTCGTTGTTTGACATTGTTGCCGATACGTTATCGTGTTAACATTTTTTGTTCTTTTCTGCCATAGTGTGTGAATATTGTTTAATTCAAGTTTCTAGAGTTCGTTTATTGTTTGTGACTCAAAAAAATGCCACTCGATGCAACTGGTGCAGCTAGGGCAGTGGCTTTGGCGGACGTGGGGTACAGCCAACGTCGCATCGCCCGTACACTCGGTGTACCTCGAACCACGGTACGGGATGCCATCAGACGGTTTCGGGAAACTGGCTCATACACCCGTAGGCCAGGTCAAGGCCGACATCGATGCACTTCAGCCCGCGATGACCGTTTCGTTGTCAGCAATGTGTTGAGAAATCGTTTTTGCACTGCTACCGAAGCTCGTACGCGTCTTTTTGAGGTGAGAAATGTCAGTGTGAGTGAACGTACGATTAGAAGAAGACTGGCAGAGAGTAATCTGAGGGCTTTTCGTCCAGCTCGTGCTCCACAACTGCTCCCACAACACCGTAGAGCTAGACTTGCTTTTGCCCGAGAATATGCTGGCTGGACTGTGCAGGAATGGAAGGACATACTGTTCTCAGATGAGAGCAGAATAGCCTTAAGTGGTCCAGATGGACGTCAGCGTGTCTACAGGCGCCAAAACGAAAGGTTTGCTCCATGCGCTATAACCGAAACAGTGGGTTACCAGGGAGGGTCCATAATGGTTTGGGGAGGTATCTCTTACGTGGCTCGTACCGATCTTGTTGTGTTCGATAGAGGCAGTGTGAACGCTCAAAGATACGTGCAGGAAGTTCTTCAAGACCATGTCATACCTTTTGCACCATTCATTGGTGACAACTTCACATTAATGCATGACAATGCACGATGCCATACCGCTAGAGCCGTCTCTCAGTACCTTAATGAAGTCGGGATTCAAGTTTTACCATGGCTGGCACGCAGTCCCGATCTTAACCCAATTGAGCACATTTGGGACAACCTCAAAAGACGTGTGCGAGCAAGAGTACCAGCCCCTACGACCCTAGGAGAGCTCAAGACGGCTGCGGTGGAGGAGTGGCACAATATCCCCCAGTCAGATATCCAAGATATCATGGATGGACTGCCAAACCGGCTCCAAGAAGTCATTAGAGCCCGAGGCGGCAACACCCATTATTAATAAAAAAAAAATCTTTTAATTGCGACCACAGTAGGATATTATTGGGCATTCTACCCCACCTTCCGTTCCATCGGCTCACTCCGTTCGCCTCGTCACTCTCGGTGGAGTAGAATGCCCAATAATATAAATGAAATCCACTGGTTCGGCGCCTATTCCACCCGATGGAATGATCATCTCCGTCACTCTCGGTGCAGTAAAATGTCTAATACTGGTTCGGCGCCTATTCCACCCGATGCAACGGAAGGTGGAGTATGAATTCCTACATAGTGCAGTAAAATACTGGTTCGGCGCCTATTCCACTAGGTTGAAACATTTGATTGAGTTAGCGACAATGAGTTATAAATGTCGATGTAATACATTAATTGACTCATTATTAATATAACCGTTTCAAGGAGTCGTCATGAAATTTGTAAAACAACCGCAATCGTTACATGTAAACAAACTTTGTATTCAGTCTCAGGAGACTGGTTTTCGCCATGGAGAATTATTACCTAAATCGGTACGATGCATCATTTGCGGACCGTCAAATTGTGGAAAAACTAATTTATTAATCGGTCTTCTTATACACGAGAATGGTTTAAGATTTCAAAATGTTTATGTTTATTCGAAAACCTTGCAACAGCCCAAGTACGGTTTTTTAGAAAAAGTCTTGCAACGGGTACCAGGCATTTCATTTCAGAAATATCATGAAAATGAGCAAGTACTGAGTGTTCAGACCGCAAAACCGAATTCTGTAATTATATTTGACGATGTTGCTTGTGAAAATCAAAGTGGTATGCGTGATTATTTTGCTATGGGGAGACACAAGTTCATCGATTGTTTTTATCTAAATCAGACGTATAGTAAAATCCCTAAGCAGTTAGTAAGAGACAACGCAAACCTAATCATACTTTTTAAACAAGATGAAAGAAATATGAGACATGTTTATGAAGAACACGTCAACACTGACATGACATGGCTTGAATTTCGTGAAATGTGTTCAAAAATATGGAGTGAGCCTTTCAAATATGTTGTAATTAATAAAGATTGTGCAAAAAATAAAGGATGTTATAGAAATAAATTTGACACGTTTGTAATTTTTGATTAAGAGCACGAGTATATATTAAGACGTCACCGTTGAATTTACATTACTCTACAAACAGAGCTTAACCGGTTACAATACATTTAACAATTATGGAAAAATCTTTAAAGAGACAAATTGTTGATGCTGCAGCAGCTGTAAAGAAGAAGGTGCGAAAAATGCGAGATGTTGAGAATGAGAGTAAGCAAGCCTTGGAAACAGTTTTTAAACCTGTAACAGAGCCTCTCAACCAAATTGCTACAGCCAGTATGCAAACTCCTTTGCTGTATAGTAATGAAGATGAAGAATCTAAAGATCTGATAAGAGACGAAACGTTGCAAAAAGTCGCAATTGGTAGTGATGTAGAGGAGTCTGACACCAACAGTGAATCTTCGTATAAATCAGTTGAAAAAAGTGAAGGTCGTGATACATCATCCTGGTCAGTGTCTTCAGAAGCGTTAACAGACATTCCATTTGGTGTCAGAGTAGAACGCGGAAAATTGATGTTAGGTTCTGCTCATATAACAATCGACGATAGTTATATCATCGTGGCTGGTCATAAATACAAACATACGCCTGGTTTAAAACAACTACTGCTTAAGAAAGATATTGATTTAAGTTTGGTTACTGAAAATGACTTGCAATATTATAAGAAAATGTTACTTGATACAAATGCACATCGTCGTGATAATGACCCAAGTAAACCAATAAAAAGTAATAAGGGACAAAAATATTTACAAGTTATTAAACCTCTTTTTAATCTGCAAAGTACGCTTCAGGGTCATCATTCGAAAGGTAAAGGATTACCATTAACAAAAATCTGGAAAAATAACGTAGATTTTGTGTATTGGGATGATCCTAATGAATTGGTGGAAAGGTTAAAGTTATTAATAGCATCTCGAGATGCCGGCAACACAGGATTAGATAATGAAATAATATCCATTATTGAAGAATTACGTGAAAGTAAACTTATAAATAAATAGGTGTAAAATTAACTATTGTTTAGTTCATCATCAGCCTTTACATAAAGTACACCTTAAACATGAATATAGATAAATTTGGACATTTTATTCATAAAAGAATGCGTTTGTCAGAACTGATTAATTTCAATGATAACGCGTTGTTAAAATCAGAAAGTGGAGATTTTGATTTAAAGTCTTCTAGATTGAGAGGAATTAGACATCCATTAGAATCAGACGATGCTGTGAACAAGGATTATGTAGATCGAATGTGTGCTGATACGATAAAACAATTTAATAAGCTGATTGCATCATTGCGTGCTCAAATCATATTAGATGCACAAAAGTCTATTCAGACTACTTTAAAAGTAAAGGAACCTGAGGTTTTGATTCATTTGGAAGAGAAGTTTTACTCCAAAGCAGATATAGACAAATTACTTAAAAATCTCAGTAATGGCAAAACAACAAATAGTAAATGAAATACACAAAGCGGCACGAAGAAACTTCCTTCGACGTTCTGTTATTCTCAAAGGGATCGATGATTTGTGGCAAGCAGATCTAATGGACATGCAAAACCTAAGAAAGTATAACAAAGGTTACAATTTCATTTTAGTGGTGATTGACTGCTTCTCAAAGTATGCCTGGGCAGAACCGTTAAAATCTAAAAATAAATCTGAAGTAACTCGAGCTTTTGAACGAATACTACTAAGCAGCAATAAAAATCCTGTTAATTTACAAACTGATATGGGCACAGAGTTTTATAACAACACATTCCAAACGCTAATGAAGAAGTACCGCATAAACCATTACTCATCTTTCTCTACTAAAAAAGCTTCAATTGTAGAGCGACTAATTAAAACTGTTAAAAATAATTTGTACAAATATTTTAATCTCGTTGGAAATTATAAGTGGTTAGGAACACCTTTAGAAGATTTATTTAATACATATAATAACACAAAACATCGTACTATTAAAATTAAACCGAATGATGTTAATAAATCGAATGAACCCATCGTAAAAGAGAATATTAAAAACATATGTAATCATGTATCCATCCAGCGGAAGCCTAAGTTCAAAAAAGGTGACTGTGTTCGTATCAGTAAATACAAACACAATTTCGAGAAAGGTTATACTCCTAATTGGTCAACTGAACTCTTTACGATAAAAAAGATTAATAAAACTATACCAGTAACATACCACATAGAAGATCAACGAAAGCAAGATATATTAGGAACTTTTTACGAGCAAGAACTTCAAAAATCTAACTATCCTGGTGTTTATTTAGTAGAAAAAATACTTAAAAAGAAAGGAAAGAAACTATTCGTTAAATGGTTAGGTCTCAATAATGATGAAAACAGTTGGATTGATAAATCCTCATTAATAAATTAAGATATAAAAGAAATACTTTGTGAAATTTGTATCATTATTATTTAAGTAATGCAAGGTGGTGGACTAGTTAACAGTATAATTAATAATCTACCGTTCGAAGCTCATTTGCCTGGATACAATTATTGCGGACCAGGAACTAAACTTCATAAACGTTTGTTGCGAGGCGATCGAGGTGTGAATAAACTAGACGAAGCTTGTATGCACCACGATATAGCATATGAAAATCATACAGATTTACCTAATCGTCACAAAGCCGACTTACAGCTTTTGAACATGGCTAAACAGAGACTAAAATCAAAAGATGCAGGAAAAGGTGAAAAATTAAGCTCATGGTTAGTAAGCAAAGTCATGAAAGCCAAATTGAAATCTGGTTCTGGTGCCAAAACATTTAAAAGTTTAGTATCAAAAATAAAATCTAAAATAAAAAAGCTAAAACCCAAGGATAGTAAGTCTTTAATAAACTTGGCTTACTTAGCTGCAAAAAAGTTATGCCCCAAATTACACCAAATCAGAGTACCGAGAGTGATCCCCATACCGAAGACTGGTGGAGTTCTACCTTTAATTCCAATTTTTGCTGGCTTATCAGCTTTAGGAGCTTTAGCTGGTGGTGCAGCTGGAATTGCAAAAACGGTGAATGATTATAAATCTGCTCAACAAAACTTGCGAGAGACGGAACGACATAATAGAACTATGGAGGGTTTAGCAGTGGGTAAGGGTTTATACATAAAACCTTATAAAAACGGTAAAGGATTGTTTATAAAATCAACAAAAAACTGAACAAGAAGCTACCAAATCGCGCACTAACTAATGTAGACATCCAATACTACGCAAGAGACATCCCATATTTCCGAGGAGTATATATGAAAGATCAATTGCCAAGGAAGCCGAAACGTATGGAATGTGGTATTGTTAACTTAGACGATTCTAAAAACGAAGGAACGCATTGGGTAGCTTATGTAAAAGTATATGACTATTGTGATTATTTTGATAGCTATGGAAATTTAAAACCTCCATTAGAACTGTTACGATATTTTAAGAATTGTAAAGTTTCATATAACTACACAAGATATCAAAAATTTAACACTGTGAACTGTGGTCATTTATGTTTAAAATATTTGAGGACTTTTTGGAATAAAAATGTATAAAATAAATGATTTTATTTTATTTCAATCATTTGCAAGATGTCACTCACTTTGTCGATAACTGGAAACTCATCAATTTTATCTACGTACTATCCTAATACGTTGCAACTAAATGGAGAATATGAGTGTGCTTTATTGCATTTTTCAACATTTAATTCTATACCAAATATTGATAGAAGTAATAACAAGTTCTATTATGGTTCAAACGAAGTTATTGAAATACCGGAAGGCACCTATGAATTGCAAGATATTTATGATTATTTAAAATCCGAAATAAAAGATGCCTCAATTAAATTACAATGCAATAACAATACTTTAAAAACTGCCTTATATTGTTCAAAAGACGTTAATTTAAAGAAAGAATACTCTTTCAGTAGACTGTTAGGGTTTGATAAGCAGGTCTTAAAAGCAAATAAATGGCATGTGTCACAGCATCCAGTCAACATTTTACCGACGACTGTGGTAAGGATCGAATGTGACATTGTGAGCGGCTCTTACATAAACGGTGAACCAAGTCACATAATTCATGAATTCGCACTCAACGTACCACCTGGTTACAGAATCATAGAAATCCCGAAGAACGCAATATATTTTCCAATCAATCAAAACAACATAAGCTGCATACATATCCGACTACTAGATATAAACAATCGCTTAATTAACTTGCGTGGTGAAGAAGTACAGCTGTATTTACATCTTAGAAGAAAAAATGATTGACTACAATAAATATATGTCTCAACAAATTAAAAATACCAGTTCTACTCAAGCTACCTACCAAATAAGACGTCGTTCTAAGAGCAAAATAAAATTAACTAAAGACAATAAGATATTTCTCAAAGCGATCGGATTGTTAAAATGAATATCTTAGACGTTTTATCCACTCCGACTTACGACAACAGTATAGAAGGAATCGAATTTCATTCGTACAAACCTTATGTAACAAGTTTCAACAGGAACGATGAAATACGCATACCTATCAACCAACAGGATCTTTACATATTACCATCAGCCAGCACTCTGTATTTGGAAGGAACCGTTATCGTTAGCAAAAAAGAATCAAAAGAGAAAGCTACTAGTGTTAATTTTACGAACAATGGACTACTCTTCTTGTTCCAAGATATTAGGTACGAACTAAACGGAGTGGAGATTGATAAAATAAAAAATGCTGGTATAACTACAACCATGAAATCGTTAATATCAATGAATGAGAATGAATCAAAAGTAGCTAGAGCTTGGGGTTGGAGTATCGATGGTATAAAAAATATTAATGGGGGAAGTTTTTCTGCGTCTATACCACTTCGGAATATCATCGGTTTCGCAGAAGATTTTAAAAAAGTTGTAATAAATAGTAGACATGAACTAATATTGTTACGAAGCAACACTAATTTGAACGCTGTAAAATTGAATACCGGAGAAATAGTGGAAGACATTCAAATCAATAAAATCATATGGCGCGTACCCCATGTGAAAGTATCGGACAAAGAAAAAATAAGTTTATTAAAACTGTTGGAAAAAGATCGACCGCTCCAGATGATATTTAGAAACTGGGATCTATACGAATATCCCACTTTACCTAGAACTACAAAGCACACCTGGTCTATCAAAACATCATCTCAAATAGAAAAACCGCGATATGTAATAATCGGACTACAAACAAGTAGAAAAAATAATGCAAGTTCTGACATGTCGCAGTTTGATCACTGCTATGTTCGTGATGTTCGAGTGTACCTTAATTCAACATATTTCCCGTATGAAAGCCTCAATGTGAACTTCGCTAATAACAGAATTGCTTTATTATACGAGCAATACATCAGATTTCAGCAGTCGTATTACGACCGTTGTTCGGAGTCTTTATTAAGCGAGAAACAATTTAAAGAATTAGCACCGTTGTTTGTTATCGATTGCTCTAGACAGATCGATAATCTGAAGACTGGACCAGTTGTGGATGTAAGGGTAGAAATTGAGAGTGATTCAGAAATACCAGATCAAACTTCAGCATACTGTCTCATTCTTAACGATTGCATTGTTGAATACAAGCCATTAAGCAACACAGTGAAGAAGTTATCATGAACGCGGATATTATCATTGTCGAACTCCAAGGATTTAAATATTTAGACAATAATTTTATTGTCAAAGAAGTGGCTATCGTAAGTAATGAGCACACACAGACGTTCTTGGTTAAACCACCGCATACGTTTTATTACTTAACTCAAGAAGAAAAGAAGCAGGTGCGGTGGTTGGAAAGAAATCGTGGAATTTTCTGGAGTGAGGGCTTTATAGACTACAGAGAGTTTCAACATGTCATCGTACCGTATTTAGAAAATAAAAAAATTATTACAAAGGGTTTGGAAAAGATTAAGTGGATTAAAGAGTTATGTGCAAACTGTGAAGTGATTGATATAGGTGAGAAAGGGTGTCCTAATTTCGCGACATTAAAAAAAAAGTTCTGTAAAAATAAAACTGATTTTAATTGTGTGAACCATAAAGTGAATTGTGCATTAAATAATGCGGTGTGTATTAGAAAATGGTATCTTGATAATAATATGTCTATATTTAATCTATTTTAAATTATTTTGTAATGTTCAGTTAATAAAAATGATTATGTACATAAGGTTGTTTTATTTAATAATATAATTTGGTTAACCTACATAACAAACTTAAAATTAGCTCTAATAAAATGAATTTAATTGAGTAAGTATTCTATTAATTTTAAAATATTGAAAACATAATTAAAACCTATAATGAGAACATTTCTTTGGAGCTAATTTAAAGTGGGAGTATGTTTATAACGTCAATAAAAGATAATTTAAATTATAAATATATTATTTATTTAGTTTTCACATTATTTACAATTACAAACTAAATACACTTGTCCTTGTTATTTAATATTTTATGTATGTACATGAAACTTATCTACTATGAACTATGATGTATTTTGAGAATTTTAATACACTACTACATTAACAAATAAATTATTTTATTTCTTCTAACGTATTCTCTCTAATTACAACAAAACTTACACCTTAGATATTTCATTTATTTATACATTAAACTTACATATTAACTAAAAACCTTAACTAAGAACCTAACTAAGGGCTTAAAGTTTTCTTAATATTTTATTTTTTATTTACAAATTGTGATGATCTATGTGGAATCATTTTATTACACTAACAGATTAACAAATGAATTTATAATATCAATATTAAACTAATTATTTATTTCTACTGAATATACAAACTAGGTAGATACATTACTTACTTACTAATAATAATCATCACCACAAAGTTTCTTTGAAATTTTATTTATCAATGATTGTGTCTCTTCCATAACATTGTCCACCGGTTCACTAACTACATATTGTGCACTTAACAATACCACGTTCTCATTGTCACTTGAACTTGCAACACTTGCTTCTTGTCGCTCACTGATGTCTAATACTTGTATCTGGATCAGTCGTAAACCTTTTTTCTTTTCGTTGTTTATAACGAACGATTGACTTATAGAATGTTCAGGTGCCTTCCGTTTTAAACCCTCCCGTCTTGGTCTAGGCTTTTTGTTGGTTGGTTCAGGTCTTTGTTGCTCTGGAACATGCCAGCTTAAACTTGGAGTTGGCCAACCTTGACCATATTGTGAGAAGATAAAATCAGGAGAATCGCACATTATTGATGATCTGAAACAAACAAAGTTATAATTATTGATAACAATTATGTTTAACAGCTTATGAAATAATTTTATAAATACGTATAAGCTTGTGCAATACTTACAATTTGTTTTGTTTTTATTCAACGTGATATGACCGCTCCGGCCGACTGTGTAATGATAGAATGACGTTCTACACAATAATATTACTGTGGAACGTGACTAATATGTAATTAGACTCCATAAAACCATACGCTGTGAATCAATTTCATGTTTCAACATGTCCGAGCACCTGTTCGGTGTCAAATTCTACAATGCGCGTGCGAACTTCGAGGCACGAGTCCTTTGTCATCAAAAATGAACATTATATGTTTATCAAGTTGGAACCCGTGTGCTTTGTAATCAATCAGGAATGGAAATAAAACAGATATAATTATAACCATTAAATACTATTTATTTATTTACTACCAATATAAGAAAACTTATCACATAGCGACATGGCATTTCATACAAACTTAAGTCCGAAGTTTTGGAAATGAATAATATGATTTAATAAAACTTGATACGTCTAAGCAGGATACGTCACAAAAAGTTAGTAGATTATATTTTAGGAATTTTACGAAATGCTGTGTCGCGTAAATGTTCTTAAAACTAATTAAGTACTTACTAAGTTCTAAAGTTTATACATATTTTGTTATAAGTAACAGTTAAAATAATAATATCTATTTGAGGCACCAAGAAAATTTAAATTTTTACAATTACATTACACATTATTTGACCTTACTTTAGGTAATTATCATTACATTTGAACGTTATCTAAATACATTGTAAAAAATGTATCTACTGTAATTACTTACATTAAAAATAATGGCAATTCATTACTTAAATATAGTTGCATTACCCCAAGCTAAAGTAGATACCTTATCAATCGATAACAACCGCTTATCATCATTGCTTGAAAGTGCTACTTTATTTACATCCTGAGTGAAAATTTCATGTTTTATCGACTTAAACAAAACATTTTTTTTGCGAATGACGTTACAATTGTACAAAACGTTTTTATAATCTAACATATTTAAATTTTTCGTAACACATTTTTTTATACCTTTTGCTTTCTTTATTGTTTTGTCTAAAGTTTTAATACAATAAAGCTTTGAGCGCAGTCCTACGAATTCTTTGATAATTTTACCACCCATTTCATCTTTAAATAACCCTGGAACCTTCTTATTAATAATTGGTAAGTTAAATTCGTTGTTTAAGTCGTAGTTGCTGGTATCAAAATATTTTAGAAAATGTTCATTGATATCTTGATAAATGTCATCAGTATTTACATCATAAACCAAACTATCCGTATCTGTATAACACAATTCAATTCGGTTACCATAAAAAGGCTTTATGATTGAATAATGGAAGTCATACATGTGACTCTTAGATAATTCCAATACAGTAAATCCTATATATATTGGTTTATTAAGAATAACGCGAGAAGGCTTCATTTGGATTGCCACTAGATCATCAGAAAATACTGAGGCGCTATGAAAATATGGACTGCCGATCAATTTCTCAGCACAAGTAGTCTTTTTTGTTTTATTGTTCAAGTCACACCACTTGTTTGCTAACTTAACATCTATTCGATGCTCATTATTTTCCAGAGTCTTTCCAAAAATACTATTGTTCAATAATTTGAAAAAATCTTGTTCAAACGTTGACTCTGCTTTTTGACGTAACTGGGTGTTAATATCAATATATTGTTTTAAAAAACAGCTTTGCTTGAAAACAATTGCACGATGAATCCTTCGTAATACCAATCCGTGTTGCAAGCATTTTTTTAAATGTATGTAATGAATAATATAGTGAAATAATTCTTACCACCGGGTGGGACGAATTTTTCTGAGCAAAATGGAAAGTCATTATGTTCAATGTGCAATGTTGTAGGATATAATAAATCAACTTCAAGAATATAACCGTTTTCCGCAGTATCGCTTATATCTATTAAGTTCAACTGCAAATCATCTATTTCCTGTCTACTCATGAATCTAAAATCCGAATGAGGCAAATATTGACACATGCTATAGCCATATAAATTGTTACAATCTAAATAAATAATAAATGAATTCGGAAGGGATGGGTCGTAAGAATCCAAGTATTTATGATTGGCTTGGGCATGTCTTCTGGAACACATACAAATACCTCCTCTAATACCTGTTTGTATCATCCTATAAATTTGAACATCACTTATCAATTCTAATTTAATTCTAGTTTTCAAAAGCATTGCATCGAATGATAGACTTGGTGCTGTAAGATAGAACGCGGGATCCAGATTGTAATGTCGTTTACATGTTTTTCTAAAACTTTCAAACACGTCTGTAAGCAAAAGAACGTCGGTTTTAAGGTATAAATCTGTATACATACCCATGTTACGAATATTAAATACTGACCAAACGGACTGAGCGTGTTCATAGTCTTCATCAGTAATTGACTCATTAGTTAAAGAGTTAAAAAAAAAATTTTTTGGAGGGTAAACACGTATCTTCGTAAAGTTTCCATTGAGACATATAGTCGTACGGATAAACTCCTTTACGGGTAAGTAGATCGAATTGTGTTTTTTCGGGAAAATAAAATTTTAATTGTTTAAATTCTTGTTTTTTCATTGTACTAACCAACTTTTCTAAGCTTGTTCCTAAAAACTTGAAAGAATCTACAAATCGTACCTGTATGCTTTCATTATCGGAAATCGGAATATACTTCGTGAAAGAAATATAATTTTCTTTTGTTTTAGGTATGACTTTAATAGATCCTGGAGCTTTACCTAATTCTTTTATGAAAAGGTGGCAATCATAACCCGATAAGTTATGAAAAAATACAGGCAGAAACTTAGGCATTTTATATTGTAGGTTACAGTAACTGTGAGCTGCGCCACGATATTTACCAGTCAAATGACAATGATCGCGAACCCTATCACCAAACAAGAAATTCTCGCAAATATGACATGTATCAGAGTTTTCAAAGTCGAGAGCATTCTCATTCGTGTAAATCATAGGAATGGTATTATTTAAAATTCTATAAAGCTTTTTAGCGTCTTTATAGATAGACTTCACAAATTTCGAAACGCAATCCAAACCACGATACGAAACGTAACGATTATAGGTTTCATCTAGAGTGCATGTAATATGATAAGCGAAAGCGATGGGCACATGTCGCTGTCTCGTAACGGTGCTCGCCTGAGTTGGGTCAGGTTCGCAGGAGTCGTACCGCTCTAGCATTGTTTCAAAATCTGCATATATAACGAATGGCACAAATTGCTTTCTACCATAATTTTCAAACTGAATGAAAGAACCCTTTGGAGGTAGTTCAGTAGCAACTCCTCCACAACTGTGTGAATTCAGATCATCACATGAATCAAAGAACATTAAACAAACATCACAAAAGTATAATTTACTGTGGTGTCTTGTTATTTGATTTTTAACAAGACGAGGTAAATCCTTAATGAGACAGTAATGTGATAAATCATCTTTTTCTAAGTAAAGTAAATGAATCACTTTTCTCTTCAAAGATTTTGGTTTATAAAACGGTCCAATCACGGAATTATTTTTAAAGCCATATATATATATACAAATTTCAGGGTTATTTAATTCGAATCGAGCAATATCTGAGAAACTCAATGGAAATTGAATGTCTTTTATATTTAACACGCTTTGAAAATGGGGGTAAGATGATACTCTTTCAGGATGAGTTTTAGCTGGATATAAAGCAGCAACAACTGACCATAAAAAGCAATAATTATCTTTATTATGAATATTAATACATGCTTTTTTTGATTTAATTGATGTCGGCAACTCGATAAAGCTTGAGCCGCGCAAAGGTTGGTATTTGTTAACATTAACTTCCAAATACGAACTGTTTAAAAATGTCCACCCACTGTCACGATCTTGAAATTCTTCTATCTTTTTTTTCAACGTGTTTCTAACCTGAGATGCTAATGAATCATAATCATAATTCTGATGTACTACATAATTCTTTGTAGCAAATGATTTCATCTCCTGACTATCATTTTTAACCATCAAAAACAAAGCAAAATATTCAAAATTAATTTTTAGACAGATATGATCCTTAAGAGATTTGTTTATTAATGTCTTGATTTTTTCTTGACTGTTATTAAAAAACGAATCTAAAGAATAATTTTCATTAGTATCAATAACTCTATAAGAAGCTATACGATTTAGAAATGCAGAATGAATTAATTCAACACCTTCGCAAACGTATGAAATATTTTTATTTTTATGATCGGTACTGCGTAGATGACCTGTCCAATGACTGCGCTCAACAGATATGTTACAAACAGTGCAGAAAGGCATTCTATCGTAATTAATTACTTGCTAAGTTTAAAAATAAAGATTTATTTTGGATGCCCCAAATTTAAATTTTAAATGAATAATGTAACTTATTTAAAATGTATCTTATCACTATAAATACGGGCTCTGAGTCATCGAACAACTCGTGAGCCTTATGCATGAATTTTTGTAGTGAGTTCCACTGCGAGTTACCTTTATCCAGTTGCAGTTTTAATCTTTATTTTGGATGCCTCAAATTAAAATTTTAAATTAATAGTGTAACTTATTTAAAATGTATCTTATCGCTATAATATACCGGCTCTGAGTCATTGAACAACTCGTGAGCCTTATGCATGAATTTTTGTAGTGAGTTCCACTGCGAGCTACCTTTATCCAATTGCAGTTTTAATGCAACTTGGGACTTCTTCCAACGCTCCTCAGGAGCAGTGGAGATGATGTCTTCTTTATGGTACACCTTCAGTTCCACAAAGAAGGCACCCCTTAGATCCGCTGTCCGTCGTACCTTCCCGTTGGCGACGCGGGACAGCAAGGATGAACCTAACTCCGACTGCGGAGGAAGGCCATCTAAGTCTTCCAAACCGAAAAGATCGGTGCTCCCTGGTTTCTTGTTACTGTAAACAAATTAAATTTTATTTTAATAATCTAGAAGAAACACTTTTCTAGATACAAACTTATGATGAGAGAAAAATAAGTATGTACTTAAAATTATTTTTGCAAATCAAAGTTCTCTATTGAAATCTACTTTATATTAGAATATGTGAAAGTAATAACTTAGAAAATAAAAATAGTCATAAACTACCTTGATCCTAATTCCACGACCGAGGAAGCTTTGCGCTTTGTTGTTTTTTTCGTAGGCTGGCTCTTGCTCGGCACGACCTTTGTAGCAGTCGGCGGGCTCTTTATGTAGTCGGACACACGGGAAACGTCGGAGTCAGACCTAAAACACAAGATAAAAAGTACTTAATATTTTATATAACAAAACAAATAACCGTTTAAGGTCTTTTTTTGAGATACAATAATCAATTTATGACAGGATGAGAACAGTTACATCAGCCGGCAGGCAGAAACCAGGTCCGTAGCTAAGTAACAGTCACTATGGATAGATAGAACATGATAATTACAACAGCCGGCAGGCAAAAACCAGGTCCGTAGCTGAGTAGCAATCACGATGGATAGATATAACATGTTAATTACAACAGCCGGCAGGCAAAAACCAGGTCCGTAGCTGTGCATTATGACTACAAATTTAAAATTAAGAAGTACTCACTTACATGTTTTAAAGTTGATTTTAAAGTACTGCTAGTACTACTTGTCACTTTGAAGATTCTGGAGCGAATGTAATTTATTGATTGAAATTAATTCGTTTATATTCACAAAAAATACAATTTAAGCATAAAATAGATCGTTTCAATTTTAAACTCTAAGTACATGTCTTACAGTTGTATAAAAAAATATGTCGTTTATGTCATATTGAACCATATTGATCGCATACCAATTTCGCTAAATTGCAATTTGTTCATGAGAACCGCAAAATAAAGCCGACAAAGTGAACCCGATCCCTGTTATTCTTTATGACTCAATACTGAATTAATATGTATAATTAATTGAATAATTGATGTATGTTTGTTGAGAATTTTTATCATCACAATTACGTTTATGCGAGAGGTGAAACTCGTAGGTAGATCGCGTCGTTGAAAGTAAATTTTGTGAGCATAGTTGACTCAAGAAGTAAGTAGGTAGTTGAAAATAATCGTAACTATTTTGATAATAAACCATTTTGTAATACACACAAACCAATCCGTGTGGTTGTTAATGTTAAGTTGCAGTTAAACTCGGGACTAATATTATAATCACATAAAATACTACTGTGGAATAAGTTCATTTAAAAATACTCACAAATAAAATTTTAATTCGTATTATTAAATAATCACTTAAACCCACAATTAAAGAATCCAAGAAACTGTATCGTGTGGGAATCGAACACACATGTCTGAGTTATGGTTTTATAGTTGTCTAATTTATCGATAATAACTTTAGTTTAACTTTAGCATAGGTACTATTATAATGCTCCCAAATAATCTTGTTGTGCACAGGGTTCTCTTTTATCTAAGTTAAAATCGCGCTCGATCGAAGTGGGTAATGGTTCAACCAATAATACATGTTGTACTTGATAAAAAATATATCATATAAATATTCATATAAATAAGATTATATAATCTTATTACCTAGAAGAATGAAACACAATAAATTAGAAGCGATTACAAACTTCAAATATAAATACGAAAACAATATTTAGGAAGTTCTATAAAAGACGAATTCAGTGAAGATTTATTAAGAATAAGAAGGTATAAGTATTATTTTATTATAGTTTATATAAACTAGATTACAACAAATCTAGGTAAGACATAGTAGGTATGTGAAGTACCTAGACAATTCTGTATAAACCTAAATTTAATTAAATACTACAACGTGAACGACGATCATGTTACATTCAACATTATAATTCTTTTAACACACACACATACCTACTCAAGATGCAACGAAGTTCAAAACTGCTTAGACTGCATGTTGCAAGATTGCAGCCTTGCACATATAAAATACCATTTACACTACGTGGTTACAACTGTCTGATGAAAGCGTTCAGGATAAAGAACGGTGCGGTGACGCCGGACAATACGTGTGTACTGTTTTGAGAACGACTGTGAAAACGTGTTGCACACGCAGCATACACAGTATTACTTGTTTTTATTAGGCTGACTAACTGATCACGGTTTCCGACGCTGCCGTCAGGCGGTTCGCAACTGAGAACGGCGCGGGTATCGTCGAGTGTAAAGGTACCTTGCTAACTGCTGGTGTCGATTACAAAGCGATATATTGTTAGTTAGTAACAGTTAGTAGGGAAGTGGAGCAAGGTAGTGCTCTCTGTTTGAATTAATTAAATTAAAATTTGGATGTCCTCGAGCCAATCTGGTCACAGAAAATAGAATGTGTGGGTGCCTCCGGGTATGCACTATTTCTTACTTTTGTGGAGAGACCTGTTCTGGATTTTAGTTTAATGTAGGGTAACTTAAAGTTCAGATGATCCTCGAGCCAATCTGGTCACTTAAGCGGAGTAAGTGTGTAGCCTATTAAGGTTATGAGCTACCTCTAATTTTGTGGAGAGACATGTGACAATCTGTCCTGAATTTTAGGCTACCAGTTCAAGTAGCGAGCACCCTTATTTGTTAATAAGTAAACTAGTGTCGACTGAATGACTTAATTAAAATAACGGTAACGCGGTAAGTTAATATTGAGTTTTAGAAATAAAGTGTTCCTCTCACTGTGGCCAAGACACCTTTAGCCGTCATCGATCCTATGAGTCTGTGGGATCGGCGGTGAGAAAACCATTTCCTGTGTACATTGCACGACGTACACAAACCCCTATTCCTACCCAAGTTCCGTCTGTTCCCGTAGGTCTCCTGGTAACAGACTTCCCTCACGTAAAACCAACGTAACCTACGTTTGGTGTGGTTTGTATGGTAGGCTAGGGCGTTAGGATAACTAGGGGGCTACATAGCCACATCGTACGCACTTAGAATAACGGCCGTACTAAGCTGTAAGTCACGGTGCGCACTTTTGGTGTGGAATAGGCGCCGAACCAGTATTTTACTGCACTATGTAGGAATTCATACTCCACCTTCCGTTTCATCGGGTGGAATAGGCGCCGAACCAGTATTAGACATTTTACTGCACCGAGAGTGACGGAGATGATCATTCCATCGGGTGGAATAGGCGCCGAACCAGTGGATTTCATTTATATTATTGGGCATTCTACTCCACCGAGAGTGACGAGGCGAACGGAGTGAGCCGATGGAACGGAAGGTGGGGTAGAATGCCCAATAATATCCTACTGACCACTTTTTTCAAAATAAATATTGTTAAATTTTCATCAAAGTTTTTCACAAAATCGATTTTTGGTGTGAATGCTCTAATAAACAACTTTTTTTACAAGACTTATGCTTTTTTTTTAAACCTTAAGGGTAGCTTGCAACGTACCTGTCATCAAATGTGGTATAAGTTTGACGATTTCTGCAAATTGAAAGAAATATAAGGTGGGCGGTTAATTGTGCCTGTGAGTGTATTTGAGGTCCCCGTTGTTACAGTAGGCAGCATTTATGAGAACTTACACGGGTAACATGGTATGGCTGTACCTCGGTTAACGGTTCACGGTTGCCCAGCCGCAACAATAAAGCCTAATTACTTTTCTAATGACTATTTGCAGCGCATTAGCAATCGAGGATTATGCCGCCGCTGCCGCACAGCAATAAGAGAAGCGGTATTCCTATGCCCCAAGAGACATAGGGATATATCTTCTCTTAGAGAGAGAGAGAGAGAGAGTCCTTGTGGTGTCAAGGGAGAGATCTCTCTGGACACCACAAGAACTTTCTCCAGCCATCATTGTCTACGTAACAATAGTGCCCTTGATCTTGAACTGTTGACCGAACTCGACACACACAAAAAACAAGTTTAAAAAAATGCTGGTGTTAAACAAATAACACTTTATTATTGTCTCTTAGTATTGTTGTGAATAGAAGCAAAAAAGTTAATCTAGATTTTAAGGAAATTCGAAATTGGCTTGCAAAGGCTTTCGATTGATTCAGATTTAGTAACACCGAACAAAGAAAATAATTGAAAGTAGGTAGGTAGGTGCTTATATAATTGGATCTAGGTAGTGAATAGTCTGAATAAGAAGCAAAAGAAAACGCCTAGATAATAAATTTACTTAAAAAAAAATATGTAAAAAACGACTTCAAAAACCTAAAACGAATAAAATAACTTTCTTATAAACTAACAGCTTTCTGAAGTCGGTGCCAAACTGCTGCCAACCTAAGGTGCATTTAAGATCTGAAGACACCGACTTCAGAAGCTGTTAGTTTTTTATGAAAGTTATTTTATTCGTTTTAGGTTTTTGAAGTCGGTTTTTACTTTTTTTAATTTTAGTTGAATATTCAATTAAATAAGCCCAAGACGAACTAAAAGAAGAATCATCAAAATCCGCTTAGAAGTGCCGGAGATACAGTACATTTATGCATATAACTTAGTACATTAGAATAATTACGCAATGTGTACACTCTTTTGCAAAAAAAACGGGCACCTAAGGAAATTTACGTTCTAAGGTCGATTTGAGTTAATTAAATGAAATTAAATTGTTTGACGTAATCTGCATTCTTGTAGTCGTGTAAATTAATATACGTAAAGTGATTTCTGGCAATTTTTTTTTTAAATTCGATGAATTCTTTAAAACCGATGTACACGGCCAAACAATAAGAAGTGGTCGGCAATAAAGACGATTTTTTTACTTTTTTAATTAAATAAAGTTACAAACGTAAAAACCTAATAACGAGTGTGACCTCCTCTTGCCAAAATCACAGCTTGAATCCTTCTGGGCATGCTTTTTATTAACGTCTACACTAAATTAAGGTCTACACTTGACGCCTTACGATTCCGCGACGCCTGACTCACCAAAAAGCGGTCATCTCTTGGTTCTATGCATCGTTTTCTTCCCCAACCGGATCTTCTTTTGACCGAGCCGGTGTCTTGACACCGTTGCAAAGTCCTCTGGACAGTTGAACGACTCACATTTAGCCGCTAAGACACAGTTTGCGAACAACCTTCTTCAAGTAGGGCAATTTTACCGGCCCTTATCGCTTTATCACTCATACCAAAAAGTGGTATTTAATGTAAAAAGAAAGATTAAATTGTTTAATTTGCAGAAAATATCCGAAAAGTTTTAAAATTTTAGTAATCAGTAAAAAACCGGCCAAGAGCGTGTCGGGCCACGCTCAGTGTAGGGTTCCGTAGTTTCCCGTCCGTAAAAATATAATAAAATATGTAAACGAAGTTAAAAAAAATGCTTGCATATATACGATTATACTACAAACATAGTCCAGAAATTATTTTGTACAACTTTTTGTCTTTTTTGTACAAAAACTGTTGTTTCCATCAAGTTCAAAATGATTTTCCTAGAAAGTCCTTATAAAGTTCTACTTTTCAGAATTTTTTCATATTTTCTAAACTTATGGTTCAAAAGTTAGAGGGGGGCGGGGGGGGGGACACATTGTTTTTTACTTTTGGAGCGATTATTTCCGAAATTATTGACATTATCAAAAAATGATGTTAGTAAACCCCTATTCATTTTTAAATACCTTTCCAAAAATATATCACACGTTAGGGTTGAAATTAAAAAAAAAATCACTTCCCACTTTACATATAGGGGGGCCACCCTAATAAAACATTTTTTTCCAATTTTTATTTTACCACTTTGTCGGCGTGATTGATATACATATTGTTACCAAATTTCAGCTTTCTAGTGCTAACGGTCACAGAGATTAAACGAGTACGGACAGACGGACGGACAGACAGACATGGCGAAACTATAAGGGTTCCTAGTTGACTACGGAACCCTAAAAAAGTCGTTTCAGCAATTTGCAACATTAGTAAAGCAATTTTACTGTAATCCACAATAATCATTATTTTTCTTTTGTTAATTTCAAAATTTAAATTTGGAAAGTGAAGAATCATTTATTTATTTAAATAGAACGGCCGAAGCCAATTACACTATTTAATTATAATTTGACATAAAGTACTTCTAATTGATTCAACTCAGTCATGCATTCTTCTCACAAAACTTCAAACATTCCGATAGTATCATCTTCCATTCATCCGCAAACATATCAAGATCTGTGTTTGAGTCCAGGAGAGCGTTAATAGCGCCTAATGCCCGAGGGATGGGTGACTTGGAGTGCGCAACTGTGCGGCAAGTTGGAACAGCCAATAAGCGGTGTTTCCTGCCGCGACAGTAATTGTCTGGGACAAATAGATTGCAGATTACATTATGCAACTCAGGGTCATCGATAACCCCCCGAAAAGCTTTAAATATCAGTATCATCTGATCGCGCGACCGTCTCACTTCTAGAGAATTGAAACTCAAACAGCCCAACAGGAATTTAGTGGGATACAAGAAGGGATAAAACCCGTACATATGCTTGTAAAGGTATCTGAGGAATGCTTTTTGCACTTTCTCTAAAGCTAACGCATACTGCTTCTCAAAAGGATTCCATACGCACGCACTAGACTCAAGCTTGCTACGGACCAATGCCCCAAAAAGAAGCCTGATAACGTGGGGGTTGTGGAAGTCACGACAGTTTCTCAATACAAAGCCAAGGCGCCTGAAGGACTCCTTGGCAGTGGATGCGATGTGGTCGCGAAAAGTGAGCTTCCGGTCGAATGTGACTCCCAGGTCTTTCATGGAATCAGTTCTTGTGATTGTTTCTCCATTCAGTTTGTATAGAAAGTTGATAGGGCGCCGCATTCGACCGAAAGACATCACGTAGCACTTTGACTTATTGAATTCCATTTTATTTTCTAAGCTCCACTTAAATACTGAGTCAATGTCTGATTGCAGAGCTTGGCAGTCGTGCTCAGATTTGATTTCATAAAATAGTTTTAAGTCATCAGCATATAAGAGGGATCTGGCATTCGCAACCTGATCAGGGAGGTCATTTATCACCAAAATGAAAAGGAGAGGGCCGACTACCGAACCTTGACTCACACCGGAGCGAGTGCAGTATGGGAGTGACTCGTACAAACCTAATCTGACAAATTGTTGTCGGTCCCGCAAATAATCTGCCAGAAGCCGTAGAAGCTTTGGAGTAACGCCTAACGCACTGAGCTTTGACAGCAAGACGTCGT
Source organism: Dicycla oo (assembly GCA_948252095.1). Lineage (NCBI taxonomy): Eukaryota > Metazoa > Arthropoda > Insecta > Lepidoptera > Noctuidae > Dicycla > Dicycla oo. The sequence goes on along the minus strand of OX411736.1, from coordinate 17,531,688 downwards.
TATTGACTCTGTCGAACGCCTTTTGAAAATCAAAGTAAACCACGTCTACCTGGCGTCTGCGATCAAGACTAGTCGAGATGTAATTAACTAGTGTCAGTAAGTTGGTATTGACGGATCTTTTTTCACGAAAACCATGCTGCTCATTGCACAGGTGCTGCTTCACTTGCTTGTAAATTCCTCGATGGAGGACATTCTCGAAAACTTTCGCGGGAGAAGATAGTATCGCTATTGGACGATATTCATCGACTGAAGATTTATTGGAAGTTTTCGGTATGGGAGTCACACGTGATATCTTCCATTGTGGTGGATAGATTCCGGATTTAAGGGCTAAATTAAAAATGTGGTAAAGGGGCTGAATGAGAAATTCCTTTCCCTCTTTTAGAAACCATGGAGGAATATTATCCGGACCAATAGAACTGTTTAGTTTGAGCTTGTTAATTCCTGTGCTTATATCACTTTCGGTGAAGTTATCAATATTAATATAATTACTAATATTACAGTTGCTTGGACTGGCTACATTTTCATGGTCTAACTTTGGTACCTCAGGTTGGAAAACGCTCGCAAAATATTCTGCGAACGCCTCGGCAGCCGCCACACCAGAGTGAACCTTACCTTTATGGGTTACATTAGGCTCAAACCCGCCTTTTGATTTAATGTTGGAAATGTGTTGCCAGAACTCTTTGGGTTTTTTTTTAATGTTCCCTTCAATGCGCCTGATATAAGCGTCATAAGCAGCCGATATACGAGATTTTAAGCTAGATCTACAGTCAGAGAATTGCTTATAAATTTGGTCACATTTGCTCTTTTTCCAGACAGTATGTAACTTTATTTTTTTCTGGATGTCCTGAATAATATCCGATGTAAACCAGGTTGGATATCTTCTATTCATCTTATTGTTTCGGCGCTTTTTAGGGATACAAGTGTCAAATAAGCTATAAATGATATCATAGAAAGCTTGAGTGCTAGTGCGAACGTCATTGGATGTTATAACTGCCTCCCAAGATACCTCAGAAAGAAGTTCATAAAGAAGACTGCGATTACATTTTTTGAAGTTCCAGTCCCTACTACGATCCACATTACTGGGTTCAAGCTTTTCGCTTTCATCAGATGACTGAAGCTTTACCTGGATGTCCAACGGCGGATGATATGCATCGGGGTGCACCAAACCTTCAACTGATGTTACAGAAACGTCACGCAGGCCTGTGCTTTCCTGAACTAAAACAACGTCTAACATTCCCCCATGCATATTCTCAACAATATTTCTTTCACACATATTAGAAAAAGTTAGAAAATAACAATAGTAATTGCAAACATTTACGGAAGCACTGTTTAAGTTTAAATCACCTAAAATTATAACTTTTCCTTTTAAGTTATTTATAAAACTCTCCACTTTCGTAAACCAGGTCATATAGTCGCTGTCACTGGCACTTGGCTTAATATACACAACGCATACGTAAACTGTAGAACCATGCCACGTGAAACTAGACCAAAGATCTTCACCATAGTCTGTCTCAAGTTCATCATGCCAGGATGCTTCAAATAACATATCAATACATCGTCAAATTCTTTTTCATTGAAGTAGAGAAGAAATCTAAAGTGCCCGATTTTTTTGCAAAAGAGTTTATTATATACTGAAAGTATTTAGATCACGTTAGTGAAAGAATCATCCAAATTGATTTATACGTTATTGAGAAAATCGCGGACATACAAAAATGTTGAATACACAACCTCCTTTTTTGAAGTTGATTAAAAATATCAGTTGATGACTCAAATTAATTTATTCTTTATTTCAAACAGAAACTAGATTATGTACAAGTATATAAAAATCATAAAAATAAAAAGGTGAAAAGCTCATAGGGCATCAAAAAATTCGTCCGCATCGCTGTCAATGGAAAAAGTGCCCAAAAGGCTGGCAGCATTGCCACGTTGGATAGCAATGCTGATTCTTTGGGCTAAAAATAGGCCAGCCCTCTGGTCCCGTGAAGAGTCGACCAACCGCTTGGCGATGTCCCGAAATACTCGATGAGCACTCGGACCCCAAGGCCCTAGAGTTTCAACCCCAAACGGGTCAAACATATAGCTCCCAATAAGGTTGCTATATTTGCGCCGTTTGAGGTTTCCTGCTCCTGCAGCAGCCGCCCCAGCACAACCCGCCGTGCTAAGAAGATGGGATGGCGCGAGGGTGTCGACACAGGTTGCATCCCACACCAAAGGCCTACCCAACTTCCAAGGCATTATGGTCATTCCGTCTGGCCTCTTCCCATCGTCGCGTACCAAGCCATTGGGTTCTAAAACTGCTGGCCCCCCGGCGGTGACAAGAGCCCGACGGATGATGTCGTTAATGCTAGCGAATGACTCAAATTAGAATGAAAGGCTGAGTTAGTGCTCCCTTACTCATATTTCAATTCGTCCTACCGTGGTTTCACCTGCAGAAAGTCTCCCACCTGGACGAGAGACGGGCTAACCTAGATGTCTCTGGACTGACTCCGGACCCAGGTTGGCCGAAACAAGAAAAACCTATTCAGATGGAGATTCATCATGACTCCGCCTTGGAGTGCAAATGTCATGTGGTGCTGTTCCCTGCGTGTCCTGTCAGCTGCACGTCACAGGAACTGATGGACGCTAGTGATGGCGCCAAACACGTAGCCGATTTCTGTGTCGAATCCATTTAGATTTTAGATTGACATTGCCGCGCTAAAAAGAAGAAGTTAAACAAGATGTTTTTTTTACTATTGTTAATTTAAAGGACCATTTTACAATATACTGTCTTAAAGTTATATGTGGCTAAATCTCAGCCTTTATGTAAAATAGCAAATCATCTGCCAGTAACTCCCAGCCTTATAATTACTGTAGTTTACACAACCACCTAAATAAATTCTGATATCCGTCGACTGACTGCTCGTTAGAACTGTTAATTTTTTAAATATTATTCGTGAAAGCTAGCCAAAGGTAAGATATTCTCTGGGGCATGACTCCTTCTGTTTTAATGTTCTGCCATCAGTGCCGTCTTTACCATATTGACGGGGTCCCTGCCCAGGGCCCCCGACATCACGGGGGCCCCGGAAGGCCAAGAAAGAAATAGAATTCGCAGCACATGCATAATTTTTTTTTTTAAGGATTATCTGAGACGGTATAGTTGAATCTTAAGAAACATTTCGTGTAAATAGATAGGTACGTTTAATCTTATAATCGACACGTTTGCTCATTTAAAAAATCGTTCGGCAGCATAGGTAAGTACCAAGAAATGAACAAACGTTTTATTTTTCTTTCTCAATTTAATAACAAATTCATAATAGCTGACCATTAAGACAACAAAGTCTGCCATAACATTGCGGACCAAAGAACCAACAACTAACTCTGTACATCAGCCACTTAACCACGAATGAACTCAACAGTACCTACCAAGAAATCTGAATTAGGAAATTAACTGTATGACTAACCTTATAAACTCTCGTAAGGCGCAATACCTCTGTAAAGTACCTAACCAATATAAATTGGTATGCGGCGAAATGAAGAAGTGCTTACAGTAAAGACAAAAACAAAAGTTACTGACTAAACCACGCTTCTCTTTATATAAAAAAAAAAAAAAAAATCATTCTACAAGCCCCTATCTAATGTCAATACAAATATATATGAAATTACCTGAATTGATAAAAAATGATACAATTAATATATTTATAAAAAAACTAAAACAATTTTTTTATAAGAACATGCCATTATAATATAAATCAAAAGTCATTTATTCAAACTAGGCTGAGAATCAGCACTTTTCGGACGTCAAAATTACATAAGACAGTCCCCCAAAACGCCCGCCCTTCACCACTTCCTAGTGCTTAGCTGAGGAGAAGAAGTGGCGCAACAAACTACTCAGCAGAACGCCTGTCTGTTCAATTAAAAAAAAAACAATCTATACAACACTGCGCAAAATAATATATCTAAGTACATAACGCAACACAAACATTAAATTTAATTTAATTATTTGCTTTATGTCAGCTAGCACACGCCAATATACCAAAAAAGGTTGAGGTGTTGAAGCACAAGTCATCATTCATCATCATTTTCTTGCCCTTATCCTTGGGGTCGGCGCAACATGTCCCTTTTTTCCATATTCTCTATTAGTCGTCATCTCGGTAGTCACCCCCTTTTTAGCCGTATCATCTTTCACACAGTCTATCCATCGTTTCTTTGTATTGAAGCCCAAGTCTGGGATCAAAACCAAACCAATAAGTTTTATACTCATCATCATCTTCCACAGCACAATTTATCCCTGCAAACGCTGTTTATAGGTCAGTCCGCTGACCCCTTGAGCCAATCTCCACACTCCTGCGCCAGTCTCATCGGAGTAATGGCGCGTAGCACACATAAAATCACGAATGATCGCATTTTCTTTCATTTTGACAGTTCAGCCACTTCATTGCATTATTAAAATTGTTGAGCTAACGAATTTATTACACTTATGAAGCAGTCAAAACTCTCGGATTGTGATTGAAACCGTGTTACGCAATTAGGGTGCCTGACTGCCGGACTAAATAAATTCGGAATTTACACTTATCTAAACACAGGCTTTAAGGGGACTACAGGACCTCCCCCCGGTGGGTTCCCGTATTGTCGAGGCGGGGGGATCAGTAGCCGTGGCTTGGTGGTCACCCACGGTGAAGCGAAGAGGAACCCGAGGAGGGGCCGCTCGTCAGGGCTTTTCCTAGGAAGCTGATGACACGTAGCGGCTAACAAGTAGGTTGCGGTGCCGCTTGGGCGACATCGCAACTGAGGCGGGCCGCGATATCGTATGGAAGGCATCGCGGCTGAGGGTGGCCAGTATTGCGGTGCGCCACTTTCCCTACCTTCCGCGGCATTGACGGGGTCGCCACCGTCTGATGGCGGACGCGGTGGGGCCGCAGGGGAGGATTGTCGGTATTTCGTTTGCCGCTCTCCCTATACTTTGCTGCCGAAAAGTGGTAGGCGGCCGGGCCACTGACCTGACCGGTCGCAGGCGGGCCAAGGGTGCCTAGACACGGGGTTGTCTAGCGCCCATGTGCTGCTTTGCTCCCTGAGGTGGTCACGGCGCGCAATGTGTTCTGGTGCGCCGGTGATGGGGGGTGCTCCCCAGAGGAGGGTCCGGTGACGGACAGCCGCGGTGGGGACTGCATAGAAAAGAACGAGAAGCGCGATGACCGCAACGCTAGTAGTAATTTATCGCAAAATATGAAGCAATTATCTACTTAGATACTAAAAATCTATTGTTTTTACATACTAAAAATTAAATAACTAAACATTGCGTTAATATTTATGTTGCTCAAAAAAAATCAGTATGATTGTTTAGAAATTAGTATCTACCTATGGTTTTTAATCGTTGAAAGAAATTTTTAGAGGTGTCTTCGTGATTTTTTTTTCTATCGTATCAAATTACTTATTATGTATTCTGTTTTCAACATACTATCTAACTAGCATATATCCTTAAAAATATCAATTATTTTTCTGATTTTGTTTACTTCAGAACATATACCTACTTTTAGGCATTACAAAACTTGCGTTTAGTTGCGTTTAGGTCCTGCTGGTCGATTCTGTAAAAATCTCACCACGAAAACTTGCGTGGAGTGAGCTGTCATTGTTATTCCCCTGATGCTAGGGATTGATACTATTGACCGTTCACTCCACGCTCACCTCGCCTAAGTTTTCACGGTGAGATTTGTTCAGAATAGCAATGCCATAGTCCCCTTAAACTGCACTATGTAGCTACTAAGTAGGTACGCCGTTATCATTATGTGCCCATGTCTAGCATACATAAGGCCACCGCATTCTCTACGATGGGAGGTCAAGCTATGTTGGAAAAATTTTGTGTTAGACAATGAAATTACTTTTATCCGCTAGTTGCATTAGTAAAGTAGGGTAAGGATCAGTTAACAGCTTCAAATGGGCTGCTGTAATATATTGAGCAGTCTTGTAGTGCATTATGTGAGCTATTGTATAAAATATATTGTTTAAAATGGTTTAAATGTGTAAAGCAATGCTCTTTTATTATTTATTAGGGTTCCGTGCCTCAAAAGGAAAAAACGGAACCCTTAAAACATCACTCGTGTCTGTCCCTCTGTCACAGTTAATTTACTCCGAATCTAATGGACCCATTAAGTTGAAATTTGATACACGTATGAATATTTGTGACCTAAACACGAACGTGTAACGTAAATAAATGAATTTAGAATATGGGGGTAAATATTGGGGGGCAAATAAGAAAATTTAAAAAAAAGTTTTGCGAACTGTACCGTGTGACATATCAAATGAAAAGGCTTACTGTGTTGGTCTCAAATATATTTTTTTATTATTCTAATTGTTTTAAAGTTATTTAAAAAAAATAGATGAAAATTGACCACTTCCTTATCTCCGAAACTACTGAGCCTAAAGTTTTGAAAAAAATACAGAAAATAGTTTTACGAGTATACCTATAGATTACAGGAAAACTTATAAGAAGTCTATGTTCTTAAAACAACATGGTAAAGCTCTCAATATTGTGCGTACAAACTTACATTTGCAGTTGGAATGTATGGGAGAACTTGTTTTTCAACAACAATGTTAAGTTTTTTCTTCGGATAAATTCATTCCAACTTGAACCATTGTGTGTGGTCCGACACGCACTCGGCCGATTTTTTTTTTATAATCATGTCAATCAATCTGCCTAGCCTTGTCCCAACTATGTATGTTAGGGTTGGCTTCCAGTCTAACCGGATGCAGCTGAATACCAATATTTTACATGGAGCGACTATCTGACAGCCACAACCCAGTTATTGGATAATACGATACCCCTTGGTAAGACTGGTTGTCAGGCTTTCAGGCTTCTGACGAATGTCAAAGATCCACGAATGACAGCCGGGGCCAACGGCTTAACGTGCTTTCCGAGGCAAAGAGGGGTATGTAAAGATGGTCTCCAATCCACGGCCCACCTTCAGCAAGCGTAGCTTAACCTGATGGATCGACCTGTGCGGCTTTTATTACTTAGGCCGTTTCTTGACTTGTCGGTGCGGTAGCGGCGCGGCATCGGTATGATCTGTATACGCGGTACAGAAAACTTACCGAGCGTCTATATTTCAATGAGCGTTTCCTGATTGGCGCGGTATGTACGGGAGCGAGGAGGGATCGGTTCGGTTTACCGCGTCTCGGGCTCTCGGCACGCTCGTACAGTCGCCGCTCGGGATTTACAACAGCGCATTCCCTAATTGTATTTTGTTTTGTTATTGCAGGAGCAATATGATTCAAAAGCTGGTGATATGTTTCTTTTGACATTCTATACATAGATAAAAATTTTGTATCATCATGCGAAAGTTCTTTAGCCGCAACAAATATTCGACAGTTAATATTATTTTCAATATAAGGATGACGCCAGTAGCGCTTTCTTTTTTTACGTAAACGGAGATAAACATAACATGCTAAAATATCATCATCACTCGAAGACGACATTATCGCGCGACGATACAAGCGGTACTGCAGGATTTTATACCGAGAATATACCGATAGGTTCGTAGATGAAAGCGATGCAGTATCGTTTCGGGACAGAGCATACCGATGCCGCGCCGCTACCGCACCGATAAGTCAGTAAACGGCCTTAGCCACAAGCTCATTTGCAGAATTCAAGTGAAATTAATGTTACTGACTATCTTGACGACATGACGGTTGAGCACACAGGATCAACTTTCACATAATAAGGTGTTTCAAAATTCATTTTATAAACTTTAAGATGCTTTAGACCATCGACCTTTAGACCATCGAACCAACATTGAAATCGCGACAAATAAAACAGCTGTCCCATACAGATTAGAACAGTAGGTAATTAACTTTAGTACGGAGCAACTGATTTTTTAAATGTAAACGAGTTTTAATTTGTTTAAAGATTTTTGCTACTGACTTTCGTGATATTATTGGTCAGTTTATCGGAACATCAACCACATTATATAACAGGTTATTTGGATGTGAATTTCCTGTTCTGTTTTTATAGTGTTTTTTATCTAAATATTGCTTTAATATAAAAACATCTAATGGTGATTTGTATCTTATTAATTGTGTAACTCACTTCAATCACCATTGTTTTGCCTTGATTATGTGGTGTTAACGTATGTACCTACTTATTTATTTATTTTACTAGGTACAAACATGCACACCATTACACAGCCAGATCTAAGTTATTGCACAGATTTCAATAAAAAAAGTAATAAAATAAAACTAAAATACCCGGCTGCGGTAAAACTGAAAAGTTAAAAACAAGCCCATTTTATATTAAATAAAAGTTGGAAGCAGGCGGAACCCATTTTAGTTTGAAAATATAAAAATGGAATAGGTCAAATAGTTGCATATATTTTTGTAATCACCTTTTAACACCCTTCATTTTGATATCCCACTCGATGGTATTAGAAGAAAAAAAAAAATCGAATTCCACACTAAGGTACCCCAAATCCGCCATTTTACTTTGTTTTTTAATTTTAAAGTAGCCAGTGACACTCGCGCTGCCAAGACAAATCTAAATATATACGTATAATTTATCCAAAATTGTTCATTCGTTTAGGAGTTACGAGGGAACAAAGAAACGGACATACATACAGGTCAAACACATAACCCTCCTTTTGGGCGTCACCGCAGTCGGGTAAAAACAGACATGTTTGCAAAAAGGAAGGAAATAAGAAATAATGCACATAAATATCTACCAAAACCAGTAGGTAAAATGAACAAATAACAATCTCAAAAAATAAATAAAAAACTCATCTTTCGTCAATCATCTCTGGTACAGCCCAATAGCACTTTATAGGACTTGGGAATGGAACCAGGGTCCTCCGGCTTGTAAGCGGCTTAGCAGTCACTTCTCTAAAGCAACTGCTTATGTATAATAAAATTATAATTATGACAGGTTTATGGCTAATTGTTACTAATTACAAAAGATATGTTACCTGCTTACCGATAACTAATCCAATATTTACCCATTTCATTTGCAGATCACGGAGAAAAACGAAGCCATTAGCGTAGTGTGTAGTGTGATTAGCGTAGTGTGAGCGTAGAGTGTTCTTATACCTACTGTCTGTCTGTCTTTGGTCTTGGGACCGTGCACCTTCGGACATTACTACCTGCTCCTTTACGAAGAATGAATAGCCACTTTTTATATCATGACATCGCGCCATAGAAATAATAATAATAATAATAATCCCCACCGCTGTATCTCTACGTTGACGTCGTGGTGGGGCTTGCGCGCTCCGTACTTTAGGTCTGTGCCGGTAGAATTTACTTTGCCGGAACGGATCTAGGATGAGGAGCCAGACCAAGAGAGTTACAGAAACCCGCAGGGCAGCATGTGGCGAGCTGTTGGGCAGTAGCGACCCCACGGACCCTATTTCCCGGGAGAAATCTTGTCCTCATCTCTGGCTTGCCTTAATTGGCTGGCTGGAGTGAACACTGACGAGGAACAGAGCTCCCACCTCATTCTTACCTTTATTGGCCGGCTTGAGTGGAGATTCGCAAGAGCAAACGTGCTCGGAGGAAAGGAAGTATTCCAGTAAGGTGCTGGTAGGGATCTTGACCGTACTTCCGGGATTGTCCTGATAGCCGTGGAATACCTCTCCACTCCTCACGCACCTCAGGAAGTGTTGCCCCCTTGTCGCTACGTCACTATGTGCTAGCGGCCGTTTCCGGGGGTCCATTATTGAGTGTGCAAGTCACCCCCTGCCATTTTATCCGTGTATAATTGTATAACATTGGTCAGGCAGGGGACATAGTTATTCCATAGTTTAAGTAACCCAATGCACTTTAGCAACCCAAACCCATAGCCCAATATGTTTTGTTTTCACGTACAGCAATAGTGCTGCACCAACCGGGGGTTGTCCTTGGGTGCATTTGTTGGTGCCTCCTCATCATTTAAAATTTTGTAAGGGGCCTCTGCGAGTTGGCTTCAGCTCCTCGTACGCCTTCCAAAGGTCCGGGACCCCAGGGTCCCGAGAAATATGGACAAAAAAACAAAAAAAAATATCCCAGGACATTTTACACACGGTCATCTGATCCCAAACTAAGCAGAGCTTGTACTATGGAAACCAGATATCTGATATACTACAACACTACTTTTTTTTTTTGTAAATTCTTACTTATATAGATAAAAATAATAATTATTGAATTAAAATTAAATCATATATTCAAATAAATTAATTGATTATTTTTTTTTATGAAAATAAAATAATTATGATTAAAATAAAATAACATTAGTGTGTGGACCCCCTTCAGGTAAAAGCCTTCTCCAAAGAATTCCACTTTTCTATATCTGACGCGGTGGCCAGTCTCGGCCAGTGTTCGCAATATTCTCGTCCTGCCCAGTCCTGCCATCGGGCGCACGGCCACCCTTTGTTTCTGGTACCTCGTGAACCTACCCATTTAGGTGTCCTGATTGTCCAACGATCATCAGAATACCTTGCAACATGGCCTGCCAACCTCCATTTCAGCTTTGCGAAAAAGTGGGAGCATCTGTGACTTTATTTCTGTTGCGAATGTCTGTTTCTTACTCTGTCACTTAGTTTGATACTTTAGCAGCTTCTCTCCATAGAACTCTGTGTGGTTTGAATCTTGTTTCTCGCCTTGTTATCATATATCCAAGTCTGGCAGCCATAGTGAGACATGGCAAAATAGCAGAGTCTAGTACTGTCTTTTTCATTGTGATTTGAATATCTCTCTAAGAGCCTAGTATTTTTCCAGGTAGGTAATAGCTATCCTTCGGTCTATTTCTTCATAATTCCGATTTTTCCTAAAGGAGCTTTGCTTGCCCAGATATATGTATGTACTCCTGTACGAATTCGAGTAGCATGTTATTAACCAAGATTGACATCATCTCGTTGTTGGTCATGACTTTTGTTTTATTAAGGTTCATCTTTAAACCCACATATTCGCTCGCTACTTGTAATTCGTTTACTTTAACCAAGGAAGATCTTCCATTATATTCTTTAGGACCGGTATGAACACTTTAGGTGAAATAGGATCACCTTGTCTAACTCCCCTGTTAATATTGATTGCAGCATCGACTCTATCTAGCCTGATTCGACTTGTACTGTTTGAGTTAGTATTTTTAATAATATTTATATATTTAGAATTCACAGATTGTTTATTTAGTACCTCCCACATATATTATTATTTCAGATAGAGTCAAAGGCTTTTTTGTAGTCAAAAGCGATGTAGAGTGGTTTTCGGTGTTCCAGATATTTTTCGGTGACTTGATCTCTAACATGTATATGGTCTGTAGTGGTGAATCCTTTTCTAAAACCTGATTGTTCCCTAGGTTGAAATGTGGCTAATTCCAAAAGATATTCTGTCGGGTAGGCACGATGAAAATAACTTATAAAAGCAGGACATAAGGTTATCGGGCGATAATTACCTATGTCTGCTGGGTCGCTTTTTTTTTGTATAGTAAAATTATTTCTGATTCAGACCACTGTTGAGGCACGACTTCCTCATCTAGCATCTTGTTGAATAATAGAAGAGCGCTGGCTTGTTTAATACATTTGTTCGCAATGCCGTCTGGCCCCAGACATTTTTCTGATTTTAATATTAGTATTTGTTTAGGGATTTCGTGGTCGAAAAACATAGTTGACATATTCTTCGGATGGTTTGAAGTCTCTATGTTTTGTATTGATTTTGGTAGACTATACAAACTTACGTAAAACCCGTATATATTTCACTACGTGATTTACTATTTGTTGAACCGTGTTGAAGAGATGGAATGCATTTTTTGTTTTGTCTAGCTCTTTGAATGCTTTTTTTGCTGACCTTGCGCTTCCTAAGTGCTTTTTCAAAGCGTCAATTCTGTGCGTTTCTAAACATTGATTTATTTCTTTGTTTTTTATGTCTTTTCTATTAAGGTTCGGATTGTTTTGTAAGGCGCTTCTTTTTTTTCATCAATTCTATAGTTGCTATAGTTCTAGATAACTAGTTCACTTTAGTCACCCAAACCCATTCCAATATCTTTGTTTCCATATCATGTTAAAGAAACAAAGATTTTGGAATGGGACGCTCGTTTGGTGTAGGACTATTGTAAGGCTTGTCCTTGGGTGCACTTGCATAGTGCACACAGGGACAGATAATCGTCGGTTGGTGCCTCATTTCATTAAAAACGTCTAACGGGCCTCTGCTAGTTGGCTTTGGTCTCTCGTACGCCTTCCAAAGGTCCGGCGCCCCTGGGTCCCGAGAAATGTCAAGAGACATAAAAATAAAACAAATATTTATTTCAGAAAAAAACACATTTATGTTTCACAAAAACCATTTTCCAAGTAAATAGAACATGCCAGAAAGAAGTGTCCCTATCGTTGGTGTTTGTACTAATGAAAAAATCATTGCCATCCATCACAGACACCAGAACGAAATCGAAATCGTTTCTCCGGTTTCTCCAACTTATAGAGGTACCGGCCCAAGTAGCACAAAAGTGTTGTATATCAGCTGAATAACTGTCTACCATAGAATCTTAGGCTGTATAAGCCTGCTGAATAAGAACATTCGCAGCGCAGTTGATATAACACTGATTTGGGCACAAATTAAATAGCTGATACCTGAATAACTGTAACTAATTGCGTTATATTAGCATTATATAAGCATTAATGTTATGTCCGTGGTTGTTAATACAGACAATAAACAGGCGAAAGCGTATTTTTTAGCTTTCGCAGTTCGAGTGAACTCTAATAACTCTTTATAAATGCTGAAGTTACCGATGTGGACCCTATGTGACATCTTATAATGCAGTGCCAGTTCTGTGCCACTTGAGGTAGATTTACTGTGGTCATGCTGCGCGTAGGTACTACTTAGAGAAAAAAAGGTTTTTTTATTAAATGATAAATAAATGATTTTTATTTCTGTAAGTAGGTTTGTACAAACACTTTTACAAGTCAATCATATTTTTAAACTAGATGAGGTTGGCGTTTCCTATCTGACTACTATTGGCTGACGATGACGGTCCTGTTAGTCCTGCTAATGGTAGGTAGGTATGTAAGTAAGTAAGAAGTCATTGCCGCTTATGGACAGAGCATAGATTTATAACACAGAGGCATCACAAATGCGTTGTACACGATCAAATTCTTCCTTGACATTCGTCTGATCTCCTTCAAATTTAAAAGAAACGACAATCTAAAACGAATAATATTTTATTTATTAACTTAAAACTTTTAATGATACAATATTTTAACTTCAATATCTCTATGGTTTGTACAATAATCGATTATGTATTCAATTTTTTATAAAATCTTAACATTCTCAAAGTCAAACGATATATCTTACTTGACAAGGTCTAGGTCATAAAAAATAAATAACTTATTCACCTTATTGGTGTCAATTCTATTGTGCACAAACTAAACTTAATTTATGCTATTGCTAACTTTTTCTCTAATAAAACAAGAAAGATATGGACGTAAATTAGAGCTGTTTTTAGTTGAACTAATATTTCCATACAAATTCAGACGACACGTAAAAACATGTTGACTAAAATCACGGTAAAGCGCAAGGCGTAAACTAGTTAGACATCTCTAACTTAGTTCATAGCTGTAGCCGTCCTTTTCTTGCGCAGCCTGTTAGTAAAAGATAGCGATTCTCTCATTTTAATTTCAATTTAGTTATTGAACAAGAGAATCAGCACCATTATCTACGTATGACTTGATTCATCATCTGCTACATCAACAATGTTGGGGTCGGCTTCCAGTCTGCAGCTAAATACCAGTATTTTACATGGAGCGACTGCCTATCTGACCTCCGCAACCCATTTACTGGGTATTACCCTTGGTAGGACTGGTTGTCAGACTTTCGGGCTTCTGACGACGACCGTAACAACTGTCAAAGATCTGAACGAATGACAGCCGGATTCAACGGAGGCACGGAGAGGTCTTGTTATGTAAAGATGGTCACTCATCCACGGACCAACCGCGGCAAGCGCAGCCTAACCTATGACGACATTAATGGCTGATCAATATGTCCAGAAACATTTTGCAATAGTTTACTTTGTCAGTCCAGGCATGGATTAGTACAGATGGGACACTCCGCTGTTTAGGTATGAAGCTCGCAGCAGGCTCGAATTGCCGGGCCAATTCAGTGCGGGCTGCCGCGCACCGGCCGGCTCGCACGGTCAGTTCGATACTCACTCACACGCCGCGTCGTAAAAGAAGACAACCCTAACGACTCGGAAGGTATAAGAGTTACGCGATAGAAAGAGAGGAAACTTGTAGGTGAATATAACTGTAGGTAATAAGCGATGTGCGACCTGAATTGCACTTTATTGTGTCGTTGCAAGAGTCGCAGTTTAATGATATTGCGGAGTGTCCCATCTGTATTAATCAGTGGTCCAGGGGCTTACATTTTCGTGCCGTAAGTTTTGCCTATAGATATTCCACGCCGCAAAGATTGTCGAGCAGCAATCGTTCATTATTCACAAAATTGCTCTGCGAATACTGCACGGTGACGGTACACAATGCCGTTTTGTTTGCCGTTTTGCGTGGATGTGACGCATATTTTCCCCCAACTTGTTCTTGTTTGCGTATTTTTTTGCATGTTTTACCGCAAATAAACGTATTTTCTCTCATTCTTTCTTTAATCATTTAACTTGACTAGGAGAAAATAATTGCGCACTTTTCTGTACATCATATCGTATTTACCTGTACCTTTTAAAATAACTCATAAATAATTAGGTATAGAGGTAATGAGGAGAGAGGAAACGCATGTGACTAAAAGAGTGATGGATGGAGAGGGAGTCGAGGAAGGCCAAAGAAAAGATGATGGAGATATGATATATGAAAGAGAAGGGAGTGAATGATAGCGTGACGGTTGACGGGAGAATCGAAGAAGAAAACGTGTTGAGCCGACCCCACGTAGCATGATGGGAGATGATGATAAAGAACTATTGAGATTTCTTTATTCTTGTAAGCCCAATTTGCCTACTCGCGCTAACGTACTTACCGACACACGGAATAATCTCCTATAACCACCGTCGGCGTCCACAGTCACACCACACGTCGACGTCAACGTGTAAGAGACTACAACAGTACATTTCTATAATAAGCATCGTGACGCTGTACGTGGTCGACGGAGTTTATAGAAGACCATAGCCTTAGTTATCTCGAACCATTGCAGCGTCAGGTCGTGTCAAATGTCAAGCGTCACTAAATGGCGAGATTCGATAAAGAGTCAAGCGCATTATTTGTTTTTAAACAAGCTTTTATTATTCTGGATATCATCTACAACTAGAGTCCTTGCCAAAACAAATCAAACGAGCCCAAACTTGACAGGGTTGCGTCGTTTTTTACTGAGTTCCTCTGGCCACCTACCGGCTCCATCGTCAGATCAGCGCGATAATACCAAAATATTGCATTGTCACCGATTTTACATAGCTATGCCAAATTTCAGCTCAGTCGAACACCCGGAAGTGGGTTTAATTTAACTTGCAAATTTTGAATAGGCCAACTTAGATACGAATATTGCAAGTTAATAAAACTTTTTAGCAAAAAATAAAACCGACTTCTAAAACAAAACACTACAAAGTGAAAAATAACTTTAATTTCGGAAGTCGGTGTCTTTGGTTTTGTATTTTCGTTTTTTGCCACCGACTTCCGAAATTAAAGTTATTTTTCACTTTGTAGTGTTTTGTTTTAGAAGTCGGTTTTATTTTTTGCTAAAAAGTTTTTATTTTTCACTTTTTAGTTGTGGAACCTACCCCACACAAATTCGAATACATAATTGAGCACAATAATTGTAGATATAGCCATGTAAATAACAGTGATAGGAAGTTATTAAAACACCATCACAACATCCATATAAAATAAGTGGGAAATATACGCATTATTGAAGCTAACTCAAAAACTCCTCAAGCAAAGTTAATAAAATTTATATGGGACCACCTCGAAGGTATACCCTTTCAAACAAAAAAAGAATTTTCCAAATCGGTTCATCCGTCTTTGAGTAATCGCGTAACAAACATACAAAAAAAAAAAAAAAAAAAACATACAGATGAATTGATAACCTCCTCCTTTTGGAAGTCGGTTAAAAACTCTTGTAAAAAGACGAACTACGTATTGACCGCCGACGCTTGGGTTGCGTTCAGACGTCGATCACAACGTTGACGCTGAAGTCAGACATCACATATAGCACAAAATAAGTGACCAAAGCCTTACAGAAATACTAACAGACGTCTATTATGCATATATGCGTATTTGATATTTTTACACATTGGTGCCGATTCTCTTGTTCAATAACTAAACAAAAATTAGAGAATCGCTATAGTTTACTAACAGGCAGCGCGAGAAAAGGACGGCTATAGCTATGAACTATGAGGTGTCAAACTATGTAGTTTACGCCTTGCGCTTCACCGTGTTTTTTTTAGCCAACTTGTTTTTGCGAGTCGTTTAAATTTGTATGGAAATATTAATTCCAACTAAATTTGAGAGCTCTAATTTACGTCCTTCGCTTTCTTGTTTTATTTGATAGAAAAAGTTAGCAATAGCCTAAATTAAGTTTAGTTTGTGCAGAACAGAATCGGCGCCATTATTTTGCTAAACCTACTACACCTAACCTAACCGTTCGGGGATTACAGGCGTGAGTTTATATTATGTTTACACTACCCACTTTTGAGAATGTTAAGAAGACAAATATAACTGTCTGTCTTCATTGATAAGGTATGCAGCTTGCCATATCAACTATCTTTCCGTAAAAAGTTTTAGCCCTCATTGGCTACAGATAGTACATTCCTTTCAGAGTAACTAACTACCCTAGATGCAATATGATAGACATAGATTATATTTATACACATATAACTTTCTGACAAATTAATAAGGTTCAAGCTCCTTAAATAAAAGGTACTCTGTGGGTTCAAGTAGGTAGATATACAAGTTACCCTATGATTATGATCTGCATTAGTTTATAATCTGTCTCACGAGATTATAAACTATCGATCAATAATTGTGAGCTGCAACAAACCATTTGCAATTTAACCCATTATTTTTCGATATAAATTCGATAGCTTATAATCTTTATAAGCTATATCCTGCAGTGCTATTCTGTACGAATCTCACCGTGAAAATATAGGTGAAGTGAGCGTGGAGTGAGCTGCCAATAGTGTCAATCCCTAGCATCTGCCGGATGACACCGACAGCCAATGACAGCTCACTCCACGCAAGTTTTCACGGTGAGATTTTTACAGAATCGACCAGCTGGGCAAACTGACAAATAGTGAACTAGTATCAAACTTGCCTGTGACGGAACGCTTCTTGCCCTAATCTATACTAATCTTAGATAGGTACTAATCCTGGGTTGACGCCGACGGCGCGTTGTGTTCCACGCGCGCCTCAAAGAGATATCAGCACTAACTGATGGGGTCCGCTAAGGCCGATGTCTGCCAGGGTTGCAGGTTGTTTGAAAGAGTTACCGTGGCCCTGGCACATACAGCTGAAGGAATACGCTCTCCCACTCCCACAGATCTGGAGAAGGTATTTGATGACTTTCCACTCAAAAAAAAAAAAAAAAATTGGTACTAATAAAACTGAAGAGTTTGTTTTTTGGTTGTTGGTATGTTTGAACGCGCTAATCTCTGGAACTACCAGTCGGATTTGAAAAAATATTTTTGAATTTGGGAAGGCTATAGGCTATATAACATCACGTTAGGACCCACAGGCGCCGATCAAAAAGAAAAATAAAGTCAGAAAGAACGCTAAGCGAAAACGAAGTCGGTAATTGCGCAGGCGGGCGATGCAATTCGTGGACGGGAGAGCAAGAAATTTCCCGCGGGTGAAGTCGCAGGCAGTACAGTCCGAACTTCGCGCAGAAGGCTGCGCAGTAAGATTTTTTTAGGAACCAAATGAGGCGAGTGTGAGAGAACATGCGCGAAAGTTCGTAGTGCCTATGTTCAGACCTGCCAAGATAAATCGGCCTATTATAAATAGCCAAGTTACTGCGACAGACTTGGAAGTACCGCTCGCCAGATGCTGCCGCGGCACTTCGCTGTAATTTTACGGTTGATCAAATCGGAAATATTATGAACCCAGTCGATAAGTTCAGGTTTGTAAACAATTCGACGATTAATTGACATTGATAGATAGAACTACCGATAATGACTGCGTTATATTGTTTGACAGTTCACAATTTACCGACAGTTTATAATGTTACGGTCTTAATGAGGAAGGCTTGGTCTCCAAATTGTGATGTCTGTGGAGTGGTTGATGATGTCTTTCATATTCTGATGGAGTGTGTCCGTAATGAAAATACCAGAATTAATGTTTTCGGACGATATAAGGTATAACATTGGCTTCTGTAATACAATCCTTGCTTTTCCAGTGTCCGATAAGGCTAAACAATTGTACAAGTTAGTCAAAAGATAGAACATAACAATTTTGTACTTTTTTGTATTGGATGTGGGCGATGTGGTCGCTAAGCGATGAAGCCCTTTAAATAAAAAAAATAAAAAATAATCTAACGGTGATACTATTATAATATAGGTAGATCATAAACCTACGGTGACATACACAGGTAAAGTTTTTAAGTCGTACGCAAATTTTACACGTGACCCACGAATATGGGAATAACAACTTTCACTATGAGACCAACTCTGAAATCACGAAACAAAAATCAGCTGTTTCATACATTTTGTTTTCAAGCAAATTTTGTTTCGTGGTTTCAGAGTTGGTCCTGTGAAAATTTGCGCACTGCTTAAAAATTTTTCGGTATATGTCATGGTTAAGAATGGGTATTAGCCAGCTAAAGTTAAGCTTATTTCCGAGGAGAGGCTAATGTTAATTTCTTTCTTTATCCGGCTAAACTTAGTGTAGCCGTAACCCCTTGGGTAAAAATGAAGTAGCAAATGAAAATGGCTGAAAGGTAGGTTAGGTTAGAACAGCAGACTATGACTACACAACACACGGGCCGAACGAGCGAAGCGAGCGATCTGCGGCAGCGGCCGGCGAGTCGAAGGGCCTGTTTAGGCACAAAAGAATGTAATAATAATAATAATAAATCATTTATTTAGCAAAAAGTAATGTGCAGCATTTACAGTGTAGTAATTACAAGTGCACAGAGATTTGATCAATGACCCCCATGCTAGGTGGAACCTGTGTTACAGGGGTCATCCATCCGTCCATATACAAGATTACAGACAAGTAAGTAGTATTTATATTTTGAGGAACAATTACGTTTAACTCTATTGTGAAAAAGGTGTGATGAGTGAGTGTGTGAGTGTGTGTGAGGGTGTTTGTGCGAGCGTGTGTCTGTGTAAAGTGATCATAGTATTGGTCATGTATATTGTGAATGTTTGTAATGTCTTGGGAATGTGGTGTTTTGCGATTGTGATGAGTTGCGATTATAGCGTTTTAAGATTATGATTTTTCCAACGAAGGGGTCGCGTGCTCATGCGCTCTCCCCGGCTCTTCGCGTATCGATCGAATATTCGTTAGCCATTGCGTTTAGGCTAATGTACAGTTTAGCCGGCTAAAGATGAAATCATTTACCAAAAATGCACATTATGTCGAACAATTAGCCTCTCCTCGAATATAAACTTAAGTTTGGCTGGCTAATCTTCTACACTTGTCCTTAGTCGTAACTCGTAACATATACTAGGTGATTTTTTTACCGTCTTGAAAAAAATAGGCATAATAGGTGAACGGAGTAGAAACTTATGGCATACTTAGCTTTTTTTTTTAATTTCGATATTTTATAACGATCTATAAAGTTTTTTCAAAATTTCTGGTTATATTGTTCTAGTTTACTTCAAATGTAGTGTTTATTGATAGAGCAATTTGGGTCTAAGCTATTGAAAAAACAAAAAAAAACTAGGTATGCCACAGGCTTCTTACTCCATTCTCCTATTGTACCCAATTTTTTCAAGA
Organism: Dicycla oo; assembly: GCA_948252095.1. Taxonomy (NCBI): domain Eukaryota; kingdom Metazoa; phylum Arthropoda; class Insecta; order Lepidoptera; family Noctuidae; genus Dicycla; species Dicycla oo. Next base: position 17,511,841 of record OX411736.1, on the reverse strand, counting down.
CGGTAAAAAAAATCATCTATTATACAGGACAATATTTTATCACTATCCAAATTTTCACAACAATGAATGATGAATGAACAACTTTCACTTTGGAACCAACCCTGAAATCACGAAAAAAATCAGCTGTTTCATAAATACAAGTTCAATACCTACTCGACTAAATTGTATGAAACAGCTGACTATTTTTTTCGTGATTTCATAGTTGGTTGGAACGTTGTTCATATTCACGGGTAGAACAGCCTGTGACAATTTGGTATTGATAAAAAAATGTTCTGTATATTTCAAACAAATATTTTAAAAGAAGTCTTAAAACACACATTCTGGAAATATTTTTAAGAGGAACAAAGAGTAAGTAGGTAAGTACTTAATCCTTAATTTTTAGATATTTACACAATATAAGTCCATAATGAGACCAGCGAGCGGGGTAACTTCGTAACCTTTGCCTTTGCCTTTCATTTTGACAGCACACCGACATTCATTTTACGTTGAGCAGACGATTTTTTTAAACATATGAAGCATTATCTATAGCATAAGGATTAGCAATATTCCAACCAAATACCATGACAGCGCTGTCAACAGTGACGTGAAGCCTGTTTCATAAACCTGTGTGCACTTAGTGAGGTGTAGTTTAGTGCATGCTTCACTGTATTGTTCGCTGTGTTATGTAATAGATTTTTGTCGCCCATTCTTTAGAAAATATAAGATTCTTACTTTACCTTGCATTTATATCTTGGAATCTTGTATATTTGTTTTTAAGCATAAGAGTCTTTTTCAGCAAGCGACAAGCTACTATGCCCCGCGATCTCATAATGCCAACAAGTTATATAAATCCAAGACGAATCTCACACTCACATTGAACAACAGTTATGTCATGTGTATAAAATTGAACAATAATAAATTCCAAGTACCTACTATAACGTCACTCCCAGCGTATTTTGACAAAAATATTGATTGATAAATGCTTTTATAGTGTGCTTGAGTTCCTAGATTATAAGTTGTAAGTCCTAGTAGTATCATGTACTATTATAAATAATTAATTGTTACCAAATAAGAATCGATCTAATACATTTTCTTTGACATTAAATAATTATGTAAAATTTTCACGCTGACATTAATGGCAGAATAAGAGATTCTTATACCTTCTGTACCTTATTTACGCAAATAAATGACATTGACTTTGGTTTTTATTTGGTCTGAGGCTTATGATTGAAAGTATGTACGCAATATAAGGGTGTGGGTAAATACAAGGTAGTCGTCTGATAACTTCAGCACAAGCTCGATGTCTGAACATTAATGTTTAAGTGCACAACTCACCCGAAAACTGATATTCAGACTTGCCGGCGATGTCCCTCCGTAGCTAACACAGGGCAGCATCCTAATTGCGTAACACATTATCAATCGGAATCTGAATCATTTTGAAGCAAATTGCTAATCCATTGCTTCATAGGCTCGAAAAATGTGTCTGCTCGACAACGTAAATAACGCAATGAATGTTGTTGAACTGTCAAAATGAAACCGATTCCGATCGATAGCGTGTTACGCAATTAGGGTGCAGGTGATCTATCACAGGTGTCAAATTTCATTCAAATCCGTTCAGCTGTTTTAGCGTGAAGACGTAACAAATAAACAAACTCACTTTCGCGTTTATAATATTAGTTAGGATATCCTCATGAAACAAGGAGCCGATAAACAGTACTATAAGCTTTGAGGAAAATCTGAATGCAGTACGAACACGGGCAGATTCACAATTAATACCAGCCGGTCTATTCTGTAAAAATCTCACCTTGAAAACTTAGGTGAAGTGAACTGTCATTCTACCCGATGGCACTATTGACTGCTCACTCCACGCTCACTTCACCTATGTTTTCACGGTGAGATTCGTACAGAATAGCACTGCAGATCAATTAAAAATGGAACAGAATGTGTGTTAGTGCTACATACCTACATTAAACAGGGACCTATAATGTGAGTAAGCTTGTTTATGTTTCGTTCTAATTTAATGAGCAAATAATATGGAGAGCTACATCTAAGTCCATCAGATGTACTGCGCGAAGTGTATCCAGTAGATAGCGTTGAGTACAGAGAAGAGAAGCGGGAAGAACACGCGGGAGAATCTGTCGATGCCGATGGCTCGCATCTTGGCTTTGGCCGCTTCTTGTGCATCCTGGAATGTGGAAAGTAACCGTCAGTCATCATCATCAAAATCTAAATATAAAATTTATGGCAAATATGACGCAAGGAAAGCACACAAACACAAAAAACCGGTCAAGAGCGAGTCGGACTCGCGCACCGAGGGTTCCGTACCATCATATGTATATAAAAAAAACTGTGCTATTCAGAGACATCGTTTTATTTTTCCTGAATAGAATAATTTCAGATTTTTCTCTATGCAAACTTCGGAGATGGGGGGGGGGGGGGGGGGGGCAACGGTATTTTTTTTTAAATATTTTTCATCAAGTCTCATTTGCAAAATATTGTAGTCGGACAAACGTGATGTAAAACTATTCCAAATTTCAAGTTGATTGATAGCATTTTCTTGAGATATCCAGCTGTGACAGACAGACAGACTGAGTCGCACCATAAGGGTTCCTTTTTACCATTTTGGTACGGAACCCTAAAGAACAAGTTGGGGGAAAATATGGAAAAAGGGACATGTTGCGCCTACCCCAAATAGATTGGGATAAGGGCAAGAGAATGGTGATGGGGGAAAATATGCGTCACATCCGCAAAACGGCCATCGCTCAGCATAATGCTGCACAAAATTAGTAACTGTTGCATTTATATACTACCTACTTATATACTACCGTACTATTCATGAAATTATTTTAAATATATTGTGTGAACAATTGTTGGCTAGCCTAAATAAATAAATCAATACTGCGACCCTATGCGAGACAAAACCCCAGCGCTGGTCTTCAGCGACAGCCGGCATTGAATCTAAATTTTTTTAATAATCTACTCTATATGGATGTAGAAACATGTAATTATGCATACGTTTTAGATTTACCATACACTTATGATACATACAGCCCACATTACGGGACACTAAATAACAAAGGTTTACAAATTATTATATTAGAGTTAATAGACACAATCTCATACTGTAACACTATGACAGCCACTACTACTAATAGCTTAGAATATGATTGTTCCCAAAAACACAAAAAGAAATAACAGGTGCAGACTCACAAAATAATTCTCAGTTTTTTCTATAAATACATAAATATACTTCACCAAAATATAGCAGGACTGATGAATAAATCAGATACACTAACAGTTAAAATAGAAGAGCTTTACAATGCAGGAACTAATATTGATGTAATTTGTATAACAGAACATTTTATTGAGATAGGTTATGAAGATTTGTTGCATATACCTAATTTTTTACCAGCAGCTTTCTTTTCTAGAAATGCTAAGCGCGGGGGTACGTGCATTCTTGTTAGAGCCGGACTTCAATTTAGAGAAATATCTGACGTAGCAAAACAGTCAGTGTCGGGTGTCTTTGAATCCTGTACCATAGAACTAATACATTATAACATTATTATTATTTGTATATATCGCATACCTAAACACAATTACAATATATTTTATGAAAAATTAGAGGATATATTAAGAAAAAATTGTTCACTTTCTAATAAAAAATAATCTTAACTGGCGACTTTAACATTGACATCCTAAAAATAAATAAAATTACACTAGAATTTGAATATTTTCTTGCCCAATTTAATCTTAACTTAGTCCTTCACAAGCCTACTAGATTAAGCAGCAATACCTGCATAGATAACTTTGCACATACCTACAGAAAAGACTGTAAAGCACAAATAATTAATTCTAATTCTATCAGATCATACAGCTCAAATGCTAAGTGTACCTATTAATAAATCACGTAAACTTAAATATTGGAAAACTGAAAAGCAAGACTTATGCCCCGAAAATTTAAAGAGGTTTAAAAATTATTTGAGCAATTTATCTTTCACACAAGTTTATAGTACTAATGATGTGAATGACTCGTATGACTTTTTTGCAGACGATGTTTTGATGCTATATAAACTTTGTTTTCCAATAAAATATGTAACGATAAAAACGAATACTAAAATCAAATGGATATCGCGTGGAATAAAAATCTGTAGTCAAAAGCAGAGAAAATTACTTTGGTCATATAGATTTAAACCTGACTGTAAAAATAAACTTGATTTCAAGAATTATACTAAGATTTACAAAAAAGTTATACGACTAACACAGAAAACTCAAAATAACCACTTCATAAACACTTCTCAAAATAAATGAAAAGCTGCATGGCAAATAATTAACAAATCCAAATTTCGCCTACCACAAAATCTAATACCGTCCATAAAGAGAGGTAATTCCACCATCACACATCCCACGGATATCGCAAATGAATTTAATAACTTTTTTGCAGATGTAATTGAACAAAATATTAATATTAACGTTACTTCGACTAGTAAAAATACTTTTAACAACATAACTTCACAATCATTATATATGCAACCAGTTTTACCTATTGACCTAATAAAAATAATTATTAATCTTAAAAATACAAATACTGTTGGCAACGATGGAGTGAGCACTCAAGTTGTAAAATATGTCAAAGAAGTTATAGCACCACCACTAACGCACATTATTAATTTATGCATAACAAATGGTGTTTTTCCTAATAGTCTGAAAAAAGTAATTATAAAGCCCTTATTTAAAAGAGATGATAAATCAGATGTTAGAAATTATAGACCCATTGCCAAAATTCCTATTTTTTCAAAAGTTATCGAAAAAGTTATTTACAATTATTCCATTTATAATTATTTTGAAAAAAATAAGTTATTTTGCAATGAACAAAAAGGATTCCGAAAAAATACTAATATCAATATGGCATTGTTCGACCTCCTTTCTTATATGATGACGTCTGTTGATGAAAGAGCTCCGGTATGTGCTATATATACCGATATGACGAAAGCGTTTGACTATGTGAATCATAAGATTTTGCTAAAAAAACTGTATGGCTATGGAATCCGAGGTAATATTTTAAAACTTTTAGAGTCATATCTGGATAACAGATCCCAGTGCACAGAAATATCACAACTATGCCAAAAAAGCAATTTGGTAACCATTTACACATCTCAACCAAGAGCTATAAAATACGGGGTGCCTCAAGGTAGCGTGCTAGGGCTGTTACTTTTTTAATATATATAAATGATCTCCCAATACTCATTTCTCAAAATATGGTTCTTTTTGCCGATGACAGTACAGCTGTTGTAAAGTGTAATAATCCTGTCTATTACGAGCATGATATAAATGATTGTCTCAATAAAATAATTAACTGGCTTAATAGCAATAACTTAGTGATTAATTTAAACAAAACAAAAATAATGCATTTGCATCAAAGGTGTGAAAAACCTCCATTTCATGTTACTTATGATAAGTGCCAAATAGAAGATACAAACAAGGCAAAATTTTTAGGTATAATGCTTGATAGTAAACTAACATGGAAACCCCATATCGAAGAAATTTGTCTGAAATTAAATAAATCTGCATATGCACTGTTTCAGCTGTCAAAAAAAGTTAATACACAAACACTTTTAATAGCGTATCACGGATTGGTTGCATCAGTTCTGAGGTTTGGTATTATTTTTTGGGGGCAATCTATTGAAAAAGAGACTGTTTTTAAAGCGCAAAAACGATGTATTCGGTCCATGTGTGGCTTAAAAACTACTGAAACTTGTAAACCTCATTTTAAATCATTTAAATTACTGTCTATGCCAGCTATGTACATTTACAAGACTGATTTGTTTGTTAAAATCAATTTACACCTATTTCAAAAACTATCCGATGTAAAAAAGACTCCAATGCGTTCTCAATATATGAATAAACTCTGCGACAAAAAATGCAGAACTGCTTTAGTGAAAAAGAGTTTTTTTGGCATAGCTCCGAAAATTTATAATAAAATACCCGATAGCATAAAAAATTTGCCCCTATTAAAGTTTAAGAAAAGTCTCTACTCACTATTAATTGAAAAATGTTATTATACGTACTCTAGAAGATTTTATAAATGATAATTTTTAATATTTCGTGTGCAATAAACATTTGATGTAATATTTTAAATATTTTTTAAGAAATCTGTTTCTCTTTTAGGTTATCTTCAATTGTAGATATTTTTTAGATATTTAATTAAATTTAAAATAGTTATTTTTTCATGTAAGTATTTAATTTTTTTCTGTTAGTTTTTTTTTTTTTGTCTTATTGTTTGCTTTTATTTTCTACAATATTTGTACGCCTTCACGGCAAAACATAGCGCCCATATAATAACCTAAGACCTTTATGTAAATACCTATGTTTCACAAATAAATATTCTGATTCTGATTCTGATTTATAAATTCACATAAACCTACATGGGCACTTATGAAACGTCAGAAGCTGGGTGCGAAGTTCCAATTCGTCGTTTCCTATGGAGAAGAGCTGGCAAGAAACTTCACGGTTACTTTTTAAAACTAATTGGCTTTTACAATATTCCTAAATTCCATTGTCAGTGGTATGGTTATTAGGAGGGACTCGTGGCCAAGTAGGCAATAACAGCCGCACCGGTCGATCAGGTTAAGCTATGATTGCCGAGGTTGGTCCGTGGATGGGTGACCATCTTTACATACCGCGAGACCCCTCCTTACCTCGGAAAGCAAGTTTTAAGCCGTTGGTCCCGACTATCATTTGTGGATCTCTGGTCGTCGTCAGAAGCCAAATAGTCTGACAACCAGTCTTATCAAAGGGTATCGTATTACCCAGTAACTAGGTTGTGGAGGTTAGATAGGCAGTCGCTCCATGTAAAATACTGGTAAAAACATTTAGCTGCATTCGGTTAGACTGGAAGCCGACCCCAACATAGTTGGGAAAAGGCTGGGCAGATTGATTTATTGATTGAATAGGCGTGGGAGGACTGTGTAGATCTGTCCAACAAGTACCAGAACAAAAAAGAACATGGGTGTCCGCACAATCTGACCATTATAATGTCTGTACTTAAAAAGAGACTGCGATCTACTGGCTTACTGGTAATAGGAAACACCCAAAGAAACACCGACCTCATCAAGAAAGGTTTCTTTTGTACACGAAGTTACAGTAGCACATTGACTTCTAAGTCTCAGGGTACCCCTAGTTTAGGAGGCAGGGTTTTTTCACTATTTGTGCAGCCTTTTCCCAAAATCCAATGTACCTATTTGAAATGTATTATACAAAGGTTTTTTGTGTCAATAAACTTATTATTATATCCTTAATTTATTTTCTAAACTTATTAAATATCTATAATATAAAAATGAATCGCTGAATGTGTTGCTAAGCGCAAATCTCGAGAACAGATGAACCGATTTTGCTAATTCTTTTTTTAGAATATTCCTTGAAGTACGAGGATGGTTCTTAGGGAGAGAAAAATTAAAAAAAATGCCTGAAAGGGTCTAAAAACAACACTTTTCTATACTCCCATACAATCGATACGTAATAATACTTAAAAGTCAATTTGAACTTTAATACCATACCATAAAGTTGAAGTGTTAGTGGAGAGGTTCCGGGAAGGCAAAAAAATTGAGTGACGTTAGTATCGTATAAATATTAATGTCAATATTTGTCAATATTTATACGATGTTGACATTACTCAAAAATAAATTCATTTGATTTTTAGTGACTATTAAAAGAATTTTAGGTGGTTTATAATTTTTATTTTTTGACATAATGTAATTGTTGACTTATTAACTTTCTTTTTTCTTTTTTTTATCTTACTAGCTGACCCGGCCGTCCTGAATATAGCAGAATAAGTATTAAAAAAAAAAAAAGAATCTGCTGTTAAGCGGTACGAAGTTCGCCGGGTCAGCTAGTATTTTTATAAAAAAGCATTTAAAAATATAAAAAATAGTATCCGCCGGTAGCGGGAGCAGGGTCCAAGCTACCGGTGGTTAGCGCTGCAGAGACAGGAACCTCCTCACAATGCAATCCTTATCGAGTAGCCTTCTGAATCTGGCCCTTGATATTTAAAGGGTATCTGTGACGTTGTACTGTTTGCAGATGACACCTCTCTTATTTTTAAAGTAGACAGGAATAGACAAGATTTTGACGACGTAAACAGTGCACTCTCAATGGTTACAGATTGGTTTACGACAAATAACTTAGTTCTCAATGCTAAGAAAACGAAATGTATAAAGTTTGCCTTACCGAATGTTAGAAATCTAGGACCCAACATCGTTTTAGATAAAGAAGTGCTTAAAACTGTAGACTCGGCAGTTTTTCTGGGTATAACAGTAGATGCCAAACTTCAGTGGGGCCCACATATCTGCCGTCCACTAACTAAAAGGCCGTTAAGCCACAGTTGGTCGTTTTTCACTTTGTAATGTAGTCTTATACAACTTTCGATGCTCTATCTTTTGGTGTAAGAATCATTTTTCTATGATTTATAGTTTTAGAGATACAGAACATTGCTGAGCAGTTAAACCACATAAATTTCGTTACTCCCTTAATTAAAAAGCGGCTAAGCCACAATACTTCTCTAGAAAGACGTTAACATACTTTAACGGCAAATTGATGTATCATTTTTTTTTAATTTACTTAACTAAAAGTACGTTATCTAGTCATGCTTGACTAAAAAGCAGCTAAGCGTCTTTAACTACCTTCATGTACTGTGTCATACAAATAACCATCTGAACATCGTGCCTTAACTATAAAGCAGTTATAAAGAAAAACTACACTAGAAAGCAGTTATACGCCAATAGCGGCTTTTAAATTATGTATTGAAATTAGTATTAGCTAAATATCAATCGCTAGAGAGCAGCTAAACGACAATACTAGACTAAAAAGCAGTTAAACGCTCGTGATTTGCGTGTGCGTTTGACCAGGGGGCCGATTCTACTAACAAAATTAATATCCTGGGACATTTTCACACACGGTCATCTGATCCCAAACTAAGCAGAGCTTGTACTATGGAAACCAGATAACTGATATACTACATATAGTACTTTTTTTTTGTAAATACATACTTATATAGATAATTACACCCAGACTCAGGACAAACAGGCATGTTCATGCACACAAATGTTTGTCCTGGATGGGAATCGAACCCACGACCTGTGGCATGATAGGTGGTATCTTAACCAACCACGCCAACTGGCCTGTCATTGTTCAAAAATTGCAATTGAATCGCAGCTGAACCACGGCTTTTGAGCGTTTTCGCATTCCACTAACGTAACAACGATCCAACTGCGGTTACGTTTCAGTTCAGTCACCGATCGATCGAAACAATCTCAAAAGCTATTCTGCTAACAAAACCGAACACGAGCGTGACGTTTAGTCACATCATTATCTTTTTGACATAATTGAAACGTTTCGTTTCACAGATTTCGCAAGCTGGGGCCGAAAACGAAACGTTCTTCTGAGTTTTTATTAATTATAAAGTTGAAATGTTACAAAAAAATATACAGGCTAAAAGTATAAGTATGGTCTAGATATGTTTTTGTATTAAAAATACTTTTAGTAGCACTTATTCGTATTTAGTAATATTATTAGATTTAAATTTTATTTTTCTGTGGTATTATTAAAACATACTATTTGGAATGTTGGTCACACAGGTTACCCGCTGTTACGTCCCCGTTACGATTCGGTTTAAGTTTAGTTTCCATTTTGCTTATAGAACAGTAGAATGACTTTTTTGGTAACTATCGAACGGCAATCGAAACTGAACTGTTGTTGAAACACAACTGAACGTGTAACGTTGCAAATTAGTAGAATCGGCCCCCAGTTCTGTCTGTCAGGCTTATAATTCCTTCCTTTTAACTTCGGGTGCAGTCGGACGGACGTGCGGCGCGTCTCTTGATTTTTGGCACCACAATTACGAGAATAGCACAAAATAGGCAAAGGTAAGCTGATATTATTATTTCATTTATTGTAATAAATAGCTATTTGTTAATTTTGATAATACTACACGAGTGTTACTAGGTTGTTATTTACCTAATCTGATTTACTCATTTTGTTAAAGTTTTTAATTAGTATTTTAGCATAAAAAGTGGCTGAATTTATATATTTTTTTTATATAAAGTCTAATATTTCATTGATTATGACGTTATGTGTTACGCACAATTATATTATTTCAACTTTGCAATTATTGATTGTGATATGTTTATTTCATAAGTGCATAAGAATTTGGAACCAATGTGTGTCATGTGCCATAAAGCTTTCAAAAACGATACTTACATGTTTTGGGTATTTTTATAAAATAATTATAATATAATTTTTCCTATGGTTTCGCGAATACTGATTATTATTAAAGATGTAATTGTGATCTCATTACTGAATAAGATTTGTAAAAGTTTGGTTAGACTTGGTTTTTTTTATTTTATATTGTTTAAATAAGCTATTTGTTTAAATAAGTTAACTTAAGTTCCTAGACAATTTAATTAGACGTACTGATTGTCTATTCTTTTTTATTAATAAATAAAGTTCTGATTTTCATAAAATAGTTTTTAACTTCTCAACTTTTTAGCCGCAAGTGCTTATTTAAAAGGCAGTTAATTGCGAGCGAGATGTGTTTAACTGCCTTCTAGTTAAGCAATAGGAGAACCAGTATAAAAATATGTTTTACAATACCGAGCTTAAAAGCATTTAAAATCCCATAACTGCTTTCTAAGTAAGCAAAGTTAGTCTTCCAAGTGTTAGTTACTAGGCTATAAGTCTGTTAAAATCCTTCAACTGCTTTATAACTAAGTATATTTTGATAACTTTTACTATAAGTACAAGACGTGGCGGCTACAAGAAATTGCTTTACTATAAAGCAGTTAAGGTATGGTTAGCGGCCTTATAGTGCAATATATTATGTAAAAATGAAAAAAATTGCTTAGCTAAAAGTTGGAAAATGAATTTAAATAAAATGTGATTAATATAAATGAATGATATATATCACATATTGTGCAAAAAGACTATGCCTACGTATATAACTTGCAACCTTGGTCCTAGGTAGCATACTTTTCAAGAGACATCAATTCCCACTTATTTTTGCGTTTTCTCGAAAACTACTTTTTGCACTTAGCTGCCTTTTAGTTAGTGGACGGCAGATATATCAAGCCTAGCGGGAAGGCTCAGTTCAGCCGCCTACGCCGTCAGGAAAGTAAGACAATACACTGACGTTGATACAGCTCGGTTAGTCTATTTTAGTTATTTTCATAGCGTTATGTCATACGGTATTCTGCTCTGGGGCAAAGCCGCTGACATTCAAAATATATTTGTTCTTCAGAAACGAGCTGTTCGAGCAATTTACCAGATCGGTGCCAGAGTTTCTTTGAGAGATTTTTTTAAACAGATTGGTATTCTCACGGTGGCATCACAATTCATCTTCGCCAACATCTTATATATTAGACAAAATATACATTTATACACTAAAAACAGTGATATTCACAATGTTAACACCAGAAATAAGGACAAATTACGTGCTCCATTTCACCGGCTTCATAAGGTTCATAACTCATTTGTTGGGCTTGGTATATCTTTTTATAACAAGCTACCCTCTTCTTTGCTAGATTTGCCCTTTAATGCGTTCAAAGCTAAAGTAAAATCTAACCTTTGTTCAAAGGCATACTATTCTATCAACGATTACTTAAACGATAAGAATAGTTGGTCGCTGTGTTTAACTTAAGACAATGTTTATGTTCTTTCTCCAGAATTAGCATACCTACTGACAGGTTATATGAGTTCATATAATTATTTATTTTGTTTGACTCTAAAGGTCAATTTATTTTAATTTTATTTTTATTTATTATGGACATAATCTACTCATTTCAATGTTTATTTAATTTTTATGAGTGGTATTGCAATATGTGGTTAGCTAGTGACCTCGACAATTGATCATAGTTTTTCTTGCCCGAGCAACCGGCAGCAAGTTCGTCATGCTCCCTTAGATGTCACTGCTTGCGGTAGCGTCGGGGGTCGGGTTGTCTCCTTCCCTCAAATATGGCGAGGGGGGTAATGGCTGATCTTTGCGTTATACTCGTGAACGGGTGCTGCTTGTGGTGACAGGTCGTCTTGCTGACCTTGGTTTTGTTTTGTTATTAGTAACTTAACTCGTTGTTGATTTTACTTCGATGGTCCTAGTTTATCATCTGTGACTTTGAGTTACGACTACATGTACGGCTATATGTAAGTGGGCACGCCCTTTATTACTGGAGGCTTTTATTTGGGTATAAAGTTCTGCTTACGTTTTTAGTTTTGTATTTTGTTTCTGCTTGAGTATAGTTTTCGATTATTTTTTTTTTTGGTATATTGGCGTGTGCTAGCTTACTTATAGCAAATAATTTAATTTAATGTTTTGTATTGCGTAATGTACCTAAATTATTATGCGCAGTGTTATATAGAATCTTTTTTTTTTTAACTGAACAGACAGCTGTGCTGCTGGGGAGTTTGTTGCGCCACTTCTTCTCCCCAGCTAAAGCACTAGGAAGTGGTGAAGGGCGGGCGTTTTGGGGGACTGTCTTATGTAATTTTGACGTTCAAAAAGTGCTGATTCTCAGCCTAGTTTGAATAAATGACTTTTGATTTTGATTTTGATTTTGAACCGCCTAACGAGAGCCTCGAGAGATGTCGGTCGAGGCTTTCGGCCATCAGGCCATTGGCCGTTACTACAATCGGCACAATGACAGCCGAGCTCACATTCCACATGTCAACAACCTCGTGTGCTAAGTCGAGATACTTCATTTGCTTCTCTTTCTCAGCTTTCACGAGGTTCTCGTCATGTGGAATGGTAACATCGACAATCATTACGCGGCGCACTAATCGATCTATCACCACTATATCAGGCTTATTGGCGACAATAGTCCTGTCAGTAATAATAGACCGATCCCGAGACATGGTCATTTTCGAGAACTGGGTCGGGCATATACTTGGAATACTATGGTACCTCAGAATCCACAAGTTTAAATTTCAAAGCAAGTTGCTGGTTGCTGGTGAATAATTACTTTTATTATTATTAGTTAATCTAAAGATATTTGACGTGTTAAAGTGATGGTTAAATTCCATATTTTACAAAATAAGTCGCTTTGTTTCTCCGAAGGATTGGGCACCTACCGCTGGTGTACACCCACATTTCGCCAGTTAACAAGGAGCGAGCCTATTGCCATCAACCGGGTACACATCTAGACTCCATGCTGCTACTGACAAATTCTAAATAAAGAAACCCAAAAACACTTTGCCCGACCTGGGAATCGACCCCAGGACCTCATGCTCGGCAGTAGCGCTTGCGACCTCTAGACTCTTTAGTTTAGTGGTCGCAAGCCCTACTGCCACTTTGTGTAGACTACTTCTTTAGGTAGTCTACACAAAGTAGTACAAACTAAATAAATATCATTTACCACTTGAGTTTACTCACTTCATTATTTGTGTCAATGTTCACGAACCTGTGTCAATCGCAAACAGATTCTCCTTCCGACGAAACCAATTTTTAAATTTTTTATTTGTGATGGGTTTGCTCTTGACTCTAGTCTAGGTCAGAGGTGACAGAGACAAAGTCGACGATGGAATGAGCTTACCCAGAAGAAGCCTGTTCACTCTCACTTTGAAGAGATTAGGGTTGTATTAGCTCGGAAACACAGACGCAGGTAGTGAGTTCCACTCTTTTGCTGTGCCCATTATAAAGACATTTGGAAACGCTTAGTGCGAATTGGTGGAATATCAACCAGGTAGGGATGGTAACTGGCAGTGCGTCTAGATGTCCGATGGTAGAAGGAGGCCGGTGGAATCAGGTCGTGGAGTTCTTGGGCAGACTCACCAAAGTACAATTTGTAGAAGACCGACAAGCAGGCAACCTTGCGGCGATGAGCCAAGCGGTGAAGCTTGGCATCCACTAGTTCTACGGCTCATCACCTCCTCAATCTATAAATCAATCTGCCTAGCCTTTCCCAAACATGTTGGAGTCGGCTTCAGTCTAACCGGATGCAGTTGAATACGAGTCTATCTGACCTCCACAACCCAGTTACTAGGTAACACGATTCCCTTAGTAAGACTGGTTGTCAGACTTTTGGGCTTCTGACTACCCGTAACAACTGTCAAAGATCTACGAATGACAGCCCGGACCAACGGCTTAAAGTAATTTCCGAGGCATAGAGAGGTCTCGATCTGTAATGGATGGTCACCCATTCACGAACTACTACGCAGCAAACCTGCTTCGATCGACCCGTGCACCTGTTATTATGTCTAAGCAATGTCTATTTATTTATTTATTCATCCAAGAAATATTATACACAAAAAATTCACATATTTTCTGCGAAACTGCTGTACAGTTTGTCGGCAGTTTTCCCGTGGATACAGTTTTGTGACATACAAGTACATATTGACTACTTTATAAGAAGTCGAAGCAAAAAGAAAGAAAATAAATAAATAAAAGGGTACACAGACTAAATAACTACGGATGGGCTCAGGTCGTCTTGCTTTCCCACCAGGCTGGCATGAGCAACGCATGCACACAACACAACCCAATCCTCCCGAAGCCCCGACCGCCGCCGCCGCACCCCCCCAGCCAGAGGGAGACAAGCAACCCAGCACGAGCGAGACGCCGCGATCTAAGACCCTCTCAAAGTGTCAATTTTCACCACAAGTCCTGAACCTACGCTTTCCACATCCAGGCTGCCTCTCTATTTTAATCTTGCAATGCGGTATTGAATTTTAACTCACCTTAACTTTAGCACCGTCTCCCAGAACAATGTTGACCAGACAATACTCCATTAGAGCCATGAATACGAATCTGAAATATGAAAGAGAGAGAAGTTTTACAGACAAGATTGTTTTGGCATGACATTGATGGTCATATCAAAAACAACAAGACGTTATGCAGGACTTTAGGAAAGGCTTGTGCCTAATTTCTTTAGGGGTCTACCATGAAAAACTGTAACTCTAGGAAACAAATTCTTCCTTACCCAAAACTTGAACTCAAAATCGCTATACTTACACAGTGCACACGGACATGAATGCATCAACAGCCTTCAGATAGGACACCGGTGGTAGTTGCGCTTGCGACTTGGCGTGCTGCGTCGACAACGTGAGCAGTGACGTCACGCCGAGCGTGACACGCGCCGGCGCAGCGTCTGGCTTGATCCAGAACGATACCCACTGGAGAAGAAAGAAAGAAGAAATTGAGATAAAGAGGTTGTCGTAAAAGCTATGTAGGAAAGCAGTAAGACTCGTCCACGACGCTACTCACTGTAATAACGTCATTGTAAGTCTTTAAAAAATACTGATAGTATAGGTAATGATGGTATTTCTACCAAAGTAATTAAGTACGTCTCGGACTACATTAGTGGAAATTTGAACTAAATTCTCAAATAGCTTCTGCCCGCGACTTCATCTGCGTGAAATTCCTTGTTCCCCCGACACATCGCATCGCCTGTCCGCACTTTAAGTTTGTTTTCGCTTAGCGCTCTTTCTGACTTTTTTTCATTTTGCTCGGCTCCTAAAGGTTTCCTCATGAATTGGGCTCTCAAATGCAAAAAGAATTTTTCAAATCCGACTAGTAGTTCCAGAGATTAGCGCGCTCAAACAAACAACCAAAAAAAACAAACTCTTCAGCTTTATTAATAGTATAGATGCATAACACACAGTATTCATCCAACTAACCTAAATACAATCATTTATCATTTATCATTTATCATTACAACTGTATAAAAAAAACTCTTACACAAACATAAAACAACTGACTTCCAGAAAAAAATCACTGCAAAGTGTAAAATGACTTTAATTTCGGAAGTCTGTGTCTTTGGTTTTGTAATTTCGTTTTTGCAACATATTTTTCACTTTGTAGTGTCTATTATTGGAAATCGGAAGTTTTTTTTTTTTTTTGTAAAAAACTTTCCACTCGACTCTTCCATTCTTATATACTATTGTGGTTGCTGTATTTGTTAAGACCAATCCAAAATTGTTTGAAAAAATGTCGGTCATTAATAACCGAAGTCGACGGGATAAATTAAAATCTTCTATCTAAAAGTGACACCGGTGACTGAAATGGGTATGTGATGAGGAGGAATGAGGAAAATGTCTTGAAGAAAGTTTTGAGTATGAATGTCGATGGCTGCAAGAGTAAGGAAAGAAACGATGGATGGACTGTGTGAAAGATGATATGGCTAGAAAGGGAGTAACTACCGAGATGACGACTAGTAGAGAATTATGTAAAAAAGGGACTTGTTGCGCCGACTCCAAATAAATTGGGACAAGGGCAGGAGAATGATGATGAGGATTCCACACACTTCTGCCTAATCCATCGTGGAATATAGGCGTGATGTTTTGTTGTTTTATGTTCCATATTATAGTCGGCAATTATGATCATTATTATTTCTTTTAACGTGAAGAAAAAATGTTTAGTATGCGCAGTTCCAGTCCGCACCGCTTGTTTTCGTGAAAACATAGTTATTAAAACTTTACTACGGTTTCCGATACTGCCGTAGCTATTGTATTTGCTCGACACTAGACTTAGTAGGCTCATTGCATTCCTTATAAAGTAAGCTTTCACCGATTATAATATTTTTTTATTTCTGAGCAGATTTACAGCCGATATGAGACGACATCTGACTTTATTTTGCAAGTAGCTAGTTGACAAAGAACCTGAAGAGAAACAAAAAAATATTATGACAAAGACACCAGAATAACTGATCTAGCTAAACACGTTTTTACGCTACACGAATTGATATTTCGAAACATAGTGAAAAGTAGAGGGTCGCGCGCGTGGACGTGCACTCGCAGTGTGACGTCATAGTTAAATTATATCCGGCCGTAAAATTGTTATAAATATGACCTATCTTTTGAATGCTCAACCATTACTCTAGCATCAAAAGTCTCGTAGTTATTAGCGGTTAAATTCTTACATGTTTTTGTCGGTCAGAAATATTGAACTTACCACCCGTACACCGAGTGAAAAGACCAGCTATCTATGGAAAAGACGTTTTCACGTCAAAAAAAAAACATCTATAAGTTAAATAACGGAAACTGAAGCATGATTTTTTCAAGAAATCACATATTATACATTATTTAAGTCTTAAAACAAACAGTTTGTTATTTTGTAGTCCGTTACTAAAATTATGAGACAAAAGAAGTCTGTTGGATCAAAAAATAAATGGGGACGGGCTCCACAGTAAGTTTCCCATCGTCCTTTGAGGGTGCGGTACAGACCATCGAACTGAACAACTCTTTTTCGTGATTACGATGTTGGTCCGGTGGAGAAAGTTCAGTTTGGTGGTCTGTCACACAACCTTAAATTTAACCACCTCTCACCTTAACCTTTCTGGTACAACCATTTTTGAAGACCATGAGGAATAAGGCCCCAAGGGGTTCAAGGGGCCCCCCGGTGGTCCCCCGGGCTCAGTAGCCGTGGCTTGGTCACCCATGGTGAAGCGAAGAGGAACCTGAGGAGGGGCCGCTCTTCAGGGCTTTTCCCAGGAAGTCTACGACGTAGCAGCCGACGTAGTGGCGTAGGTTGCGGTGCCGCTTGGGCGACATCGCAACTGAGGCGGGCCGCGATGTCGTATGGGAGGCATCCCGGCTGAGGGTTGGAGGCCGGGACGGGAGAGGAGTGCCGCCGCACCGCAATACCGGCGGCCTTGACGTGGTCGCCGCCGTCTGATGGCGGACGCGGTGGGGCCGCAGGGGATGGGGAGTTTCGCTGGCCGCTCTCCCTATCCTCTACGGCCGAAAAGTGGTAGGCGGCCGGGCCACTGACCTGTCGCTGGGGGACGAAGGATGCCTAGACACAGGGTCGTCCAGCGCCCATGTGCTGGTTTGGTCCAAGGGGTGGGTCACGGCGCGCAATGTTTTCTCGTGCGCCGGTGATGGTGGGTGAGTGCTAACGTGTTCCCGCCACAAGCGGCAGAGGAGGACACCGTGGAGTTTTAGTTGGTTGGAGTCCCACATAACTGCACTATCTCCCCGTGTTAGTGCAGTATGCATGGGCATTTCTCCACGGAAAAAAGGGGCCCGGGGGGGGGGGGGGTAAGGGGGGTTTTACCCGTAAATTTGACCACCACATTCTGGTACATCCTGTAGACAGCAGTTAGTGTTCTAGTTCGCGTCATGTAAAGCCGCTCTGAAGTAGGCTACAAGTGACTGCGCAAATATATCTATACTAAAACAGCAGCGCGCCATGCCATGCGCATGGGAAAGCCTGGTTTCAGAGCGGCAAACTTACGTGACGCGAACTTTACCCACATATTAGTAATCTGTGGTGTTAACTTACAGACATGATGACAATCAAGCAGGTTGGTATGTAAGTGTTGAACAGGTGGTATCCGAGACGCCGCTTCAGTTTGAAGATCACTTCAAGGCAGGTGAAGTTACCTGAAACAAGCATCATCCTTATCAATTTTCAGCTACAAGGACAAATTAAATTAGCTAGCGAAACTCCTCAGACGTGATTAGGTTTGGCATAAAAGAAACAGGTGGTTTTTAAAAACACGTATTTTAAACAGTTTGAAATAAATCATTTTTTTTAACCGACTTCCAAAAGGATGATGTTATCAATTCGGATGTTTTTATTTTTTTTTTATGTATGTTCGGGCATAACTCCCTATACAGCTTTGCAAAATTATTTTTTTTGTTTGAAGGGTCGAGGTGGTCCCATTGCCACCAAGTCAGAATCTGATGAGGGGTTCCCATGAAAATCGAGGAAAACCCTCAAATTTTATAGGGTATTTTTTACTTTTTACAAAAAAAAAAACAACCACCTTCCAAAAGAAAGAAGAAAAGAAAGAAAGAAAGAAAAACAGTTTATTCGCGTGAAAATGACGCACACAAACTATACAAGAAAAGCGAAACACAAAATAATAAAACATAACAAACAAAAAAAAAAACTACAAAGTGACAAATAACTTTAATTTCGGAAGTCGGTGGCAAAAAACTAAAATACAGAGTAAAAGAAACCGACTTCCGAAATTAAAGTTATTTTTCACTTTGTAGTGTTTTTTTTTGGAAGTTGGTTGTTTTTTTTTTTTGTTGTAAAAAAGTTTTTTTGATTAAACGTTTAAAATCATACTTTGAATCAAGTTTCAAACAATGTTTAAACATTAAGAAAAAATACGGTTTTAAAACAAACTTTAATAGCGAGAGAATCGAAATAAATGTAAAGTTGTAAATGCTTAGGACTTGAAAAGAAATTAAAAAGGTTAAATAGTAGGTCCGACCGTCGTCGCTGGTCGAAATGAAGTAATTCCCCGCAACTGCTTTGGGGATTCCCCTTATTTGAATATAGTCCGTCCTACCTATCTTTACGTCGCCCTACTCGTCGCCGGTAAAGTTCCGGTAAAATTATTTTGGTGACTTCCCTTATTTAAACATATGTACTTTTAAGATAGAAGATCCGGGAACGAAAGCTCAGTAATTACGACCACTAGACCAAACGAGGCCTTTCAGTAAATTAATATGTACTTTGTTAGTCGCTTATCGATAGGTTTATTTTATTTTAGTTTTTTTTTATTTCTAAACAAATTGTTCGGTGATCTGTTGATCGGTATCAGCCAGGAATATTAATCAAGTTAAATGGTTATTCCACCATCAGTCGGACGTCGAATGCTCGTCGATCGTTGTGGAGGTGCACCGTGTGTTGGTGACTTAGATCACTCACTAGTGATTAGCTTTTTTTGCTTTCATTAAGTTTTTTTAATCAACATAACACATTATAAACATTACGATGCCACGGTTCCAATACTCTTCGAGAAGGCTTACTTATATATGTACATCGACATCTAGCCAATAAGTCCATGTAATAGGGGACGAGCTGTTTTTTAAATGAACCGCATGTTACATATTACATTTAATGACTTTTTCATATCCATAACAAACAAGGAGAACAACTCTCGTCCAAATTACAAGTTAATAGATTCATCAAATTCGACTATTTACCTAAGACCCACCTCTTGTGAAGAAGTTTCAAGAACCATAATTTCACTAAATAACACACGAGCCGTTGATTATGATTGCATCTCAACAGCCATAATAAAAAATTGTAATAAAGAATTAGCAGACATTTTAAGCCACCTTATAAATCTATCGTTTACGCAAGGAGTCTTTCCAGAAAAATTAAAATCATCAATAGTAAAACCATTTCACAAAAAAAACTCTACACAAGATATTAACAACTATAGGGCCATCACGTTAATCCCGATTTTATCAATTTAAAAAAAAAAATCATGCACTCCCGAATAATCAATTTCTTAAATAAATTTAATATAATAGTAAACAATCAAAATGGCTTTCAAAAAGGTAAATCTACAACACTTGCTGCTTTCTCACTAATACAAAAAATAACAGAAAGTACCTATCGATAAACGTAATAGAGTTGCTGCCATTTTTTTTTATATGAGCAAAGCATTCGATTTCGTAGATCACAAAATCTTGCTCAATAAATGTGAGCTATATGGAATCCGAGGTAAAGCACTCGATTGGATTAAAAGCTACCTAAACAATAGAAAACAATGTGTCGAAATAAACCAATTAAATGACCAACTTGTGTCTACACTATTCAGGTCTACTTTCTTAAGAAATAAGTTCGGAGTTCCTCAGGGAAGTGTACTGGGCCCTCTTCTCTTCCTTATTTACAAGTGACATTACATCAATACATTCTATTCGCGGACGAAATTTCAATTATAGTACCGGAAAATTCAGATAGCAACTACGAACATTCTTTAAACAACGCTATAGAATCAATAATGAACTGGTTCAATGACAACAATCTAACAGCTAACATATCTAAAACTAAAATTTTACAATTCTCTAACTACAATAATTCCCAAATAAAACCCTTAGACCTAAACTATAAAAACGTTAAAATTGAAGAAGTCCTTGATACTAAATTTTTAGGTATTACCTTAGATAGACATTGTAATTGGAAAGCACGCACAACTTGCATATGCTCTAATTTAAATAAATTTGTTTTTGCTCTAAAAAAGCTTAAGAAGTTATCAAGTCAAAAAACTGCTTTGGCTGCGTACCATGGCTACGTCGGGTCAGTACTTGGATACGGGCTTCTTATATGGGGTAATTATTATTATTATTTTATTATTATTATTCTTCACAGGTTAAAAAAGTATTTATCACACAAAAAAAATGTGTCAGAGCAATCTATGGGGTAGGACCATTTGAATCTTGTAGATCACTATTTAAGAAATTAGAATTACTAACTCTACCTAGTATGTACATATTAGCAGTAGGAATATTTGTTAAAAAGCACTCTGAGCTATTTGCTAAAGCCATTGAAAATAAAAAAAATCCTTTCAAGAGATCCAACCCGACTAGCTGTCACGAGATATAGAAGCAGACTATTTCAAAACAGTTGTTATAATATATCTGTCAAAATCTATAACCAAATACCTAAACAGATCAGAGAGCTAACATTAAATTATTTCAGAACAAAACTTAAAAAATGGCTCTCTATTAATGTGTTCTACACTATAAGTGAATTCCTAAATTATAAGCTAAGTTGAAAATAATTAAGGTATCATACCTAAGGTATTTAAATTAACACCAATACATAGATCTCACTATTCTCACTAGCAATTTATATAATTTAACTTTTTAAATATTTTTTGACCACATGATCTCGGTTTTTTTTTATAGTTTCATTTTTAAGGTGTTTTTTGCATGCTGAAAAAAGTAAGCAAAATATGTGGAACTATTTATATTTAAGACCTCTTATGTACAGACGCCAGCACATCAAGCTACTACAATCTGTCAGATTTCTTTAATAGATTTTCGACTTTATTGCTAAGGCATTAGGTTCAAGGTTGGTTGGGAAAATCTGATAGTTTCGGGTAGGTTGACCTGCTGGCGTCTGTACCATATTTTATGCAAATAAAGATATTCTATTCTACAGCCAGATTAATGAACAAAACAACATGGAGTCGGTTTTGTGCCCGGTTGATGGCAATAGGCTTGCCCCATGTTCCAAATGGCGCATTAAAACAATTGGGGAAATTATTTTGAGTGTGAATCATTGTGTGAATATGCGCCTCTTTCATCTCAAGTATTTAAAAAAAAACCGCAGTGTGTTATTATTGTTTGGGCCTAAGTAATTACTTATTTATGAGTAGCTTTTGCCAGCGGCTTCGCCCGCGTGGAATTTGGAAATTATCCCACGGGAACTGAACATTTTTTCGAGATAAAGAGTTTCCTTTGTGGTATTTCAGAGTATAATCTATATCTGTGCCAAATGTCATTCAGGTCCGTTCAGCCGTTCTGGCGTGATTGAGTAACAAACATCCATCCATCCACCCATCCAAACTTTCGCATTTTTAATATTATAGTAGGAAGTAAGATTACTAAAACCTCCTCGAATCCTAACTAATGCGAAAGAAAGTTTGTTTGTTTGTTACCATTAGGACATACCTAGTATACTTTTTATCCTTGTAGTAGGTACGTTTCCGTGGGATAATTTCCGACTTCCACGCGGGTAGAGCCGCGAGCATAAGCCAATAAATAAACTAGATCATTTTCTAGAATTAAGAGGATTGTGAAGAGCCTGTAAATTTTCATACAGAAAGAGATAACGTTTTTCTCCCCGTAAACATAATCTAATTTTCATAATTTTTGGAAATGTTGTAGGTATAATGAAAAACTAGGTCCGTAAGTTTTTATTATAAAGAAATATTGCATACAATATAAGTTATTAGCATCTAAATATCTATATTTTTGACATAAAAACATCCTCGAGCATTTTTATTTTTTAAAATTAAATTAAATTGAATTACTAAAAACGAATAACGTACAGACCTAGATTAAAGTATACTGAATGTAATGAGATCAAAGTTGTCTGATTTCGTAAAGGTTTAGGGGAGTAAAATCGTTATCGCCCGAAACAATATTTATGTAAATAATTGTATGAAATGTAGGTAATTTCCTCCAAAAATCGCGCCGCATATCGGCACTTCACAATCCTCTTAAGAATTTAGGTGTTTGACAACAAAAGCATTTGGCCTTTCTCTGTTGTTAATTACGACTGTACAAGTGTACCTTAATTAGTCGTAATTATCAACGGATTATAAGATAACACTAGAAATAAACATAATCCATCAAACAGAATTAGCAGTAAAATGATGGCCATATGCTATAATCCCCAATTTGACCTAGTTTATTTTGATAATTTGTAAACACAACTTGTTGAAATAGGTTTAAAAGTCTGGCTTTTATGAGATTTGGTGGTAATTGATCTTAATTTTTGACCTACTATTGTTTGTTTGTGTAATGATATCAAACAAGACTTTAGATAGAGCCTATATGATGTGAATGTGTCCTGAATTAACTCTGGTAACCAACTTTGTACCTCAATAATCTTTGTCTTTGGGCCTATTTCACGATGCCCGAATAGGGCCTGGGTATCGAATAAATTCAAAAATGGAACAGAATTTGTATGATTAATCTGCCAAGTAAAAGTAAGTTAATAGGAACTTAATTGTAGGTATTGAAACAGACCAGTCATTGTGATGTACGAGTACCTATCTACAAAATGGACGTTCAAATGTTGTGTGCATGGAAAAATCTGTCAATTTTGCTTCTTCCACGAATGATACAAAGACTTATGATAATGGAAGTAGGATATCTTGTAGGGCTTTGAAAGGCTTTGGGCTTTAGAGGAGCCCGTGTCTAAGTAATAACAGCCAAACGGGTCGATTGATCAGGTTAAGCTGCGCTTGTCGCGGTTGGACCATCTTTACATACCCCTCTTTGCCTCTGAAGGCACGTTAAGCCGTTGATCTCGGCTGTCATTCGTGGATCTTTGACATTCGTCAGCAGCCCGAAAGTCTGACAACCAGTCTTACCAAGGGGTATCGTATTACTAAGTAACTGGGTTGTGGAGGTCAGATAGACAGTCGCTCTATATAAAATACTGGTATTCAGATGACGATGATGATGAAGTGGGAAATCTTGTAAAATATTAAGGGGTATGTTCCACCACCACACAAATAAACATTCAAATGAGTTATTTAACCTAGAAGGAACTTACTTACCAGTAGAATAAACCTGAGTACAATCAGCTGTAGTGTTCTGGACCAGCTCCAGCTGAGGAAGTTCGATGTTCTCGTCCACCACGAGAGGAACATCAGGGTCCCACTGGAAGATCAGGTCGTCTGTCGTGTGGGATACTGTGGACATAGAGAACAGATATTTATTTTTGCTAGCTTCTGCTTACGCAGGCTGCTTTTTGAAATTCGAATAATAGATTTGTTCGAGTTTCAAAGCCTAAATGATTCGAGATACCGCGTATATGCTTAGCATAGCAGGACTGGTACCGCGTCTAAGCTGGATATAAAAAACGAGGTTGCTGCTGTCAACTCATCGGAACGAGGAGGAAAAGAGTCGAGTCCGATAGATTCACCATTCAAGATTCGGTGAAGCTAGAACTGAACAAACCTGGCGGCGGGCGACGTGTCGTTAAAAGATGCCCATCCACAGATGAGTATCGCCCGCCTCTCCACAATTCCATTGCCTGCTTTAGGATGCATATCGGTAAGGCTCTAATAATCCTTCCATATCCTAAGGGCACTTCTTCCCTAATATTATCTCTCCCCCCGGTCTACTCCTTGATATGCAATAATCTCTGTAGCCCCATGAAACATGATTCTAGTAATCGAGGCTGGTCCAACCACAGTGCAGTCGGTGCATTTCATTCATTCATACATTAGAACATAAAGATACGCTTGAATTCCCCGAAGGGATCAGCAGAGGTGTACCTATACACCCACATTTCGCCTGTATGTAGATAAATGCTAGTAGAAATGGAAATTAATGTTAGAGTTCCGTACCCGAAGGGTGCCAAACCGAACACTATAACTAAGCTGCCGCTGTCCGTCCGTACGTCCGTCTGTCAGCGGGCCTCATGAACTGTAATAAGTAGACAGTAGGTTTTTACAGATTATGTATATTAGGTTGGGGAAAAAGTCTTTTCGCATTATAGTATGTATGAACTTGTAATAAAATCTCTTTGGCTATATTATTTGTATCTGGCTGGTTTTTGGTATCATTGAAAGTTTAAATTTTAAAGAACATAATTCCAAATTCAAATTAGAAAAATGTGTGATTTTCTTTTGTTTTTCGTACCGTCAAGATGAGTGAATCTAATGAAGAAATTCGATACATTTTAAAATTTTACTACAAAAAAGGTAAAAATGCAACGCAAGCCGCGAAAAAAATTGCGATGTTTATGGACCTAGTGTAGTGTTTGTGAGAGTAGCACAAATTTGGTTTAAGCGTTTTCAATCCGGAAATTTTGATGTCAAAGATGCACGTCGCTCTGGTCGCCCTATTACGGATAAATTGGATGCCATTTTTGAAAAAGTGGAGCAAGATCGGCATATCAGTAGTTACGACGTAGCTGAAGAACTGGAAATTGACCACAAAACAGTTTTGGCGCATTTGAAAAAAACTGGGTACACAAAAAAGCTCGACATTTGGGTACCTCACGAGCTCACTGAAAGAAACCTAATGAACCGTGTACTCATTTGTGATTCTTTTTTACGACGTAATGAAACCGAACCATTTTTGAAGAAGCTGATAACTGATGATGAAAAGTGGATCACGTATGACAAGAACGTGCGAAAAAGGTCGTGGCCAAAGGCCGGTCAGGCTTCACAGACTGTGGCGAAACCCGGGTTAACTCGCAACAAGGTGATGCTGTGTGTGTGGTGGGATTGGAAGCGCATTATTCATTATGAGCTGTTAGCACCAGGCAGGACCATCGATTCTGAACTCTACTGCGAACAACTGATGAGATTAAAGCAAGAAGTTGAGAGAAAGCGGCCGGAATTAATCAACAGAAGGGGTGTGGTTTTTCATCATGATAACGCTAGACCTCACACATCTTTAGCCACTCAGCAAAAATTAAGAGAGTTTGGCTGGGAGGTGTTAATGCATCCGCCGTATAGGTAGTCCTGACCTTGCACCTTCAGATTTCCACCTGTTTCGGTCTCTTCAGAATTCTTTAGGCAGTGTCAGGTTAACATCACGAGAGGACTGCCAAAACCACTTGTCGCGGTATTTTGACCAGAAGTCCCAAAATTTCTATAGCAATGGGATCATGTCCCTACCTACAAGATGGCAAAAAGTTATCGAACAAAATGGTACCTACATACTTTAGTTAAATGTAAATAAACTATATTAAAAAATGTTTTGAATTTTCTTAAAAAATGCGAAGAAACTTTTTCCCCAACCTATTAAAAAAAAAAACAAGTACGTCATAGTGCACTTTTATTTCTTTATGTATGTTTTTTTTGTATACTGGCACCTTTTTTATATATATGTACCTACTGGCAACCTTTTGTATTCATTGTACTCATCATTATGAACAACTTTTACTGTGGGGCGCGAAAAAAATCAGCTGTTCAGTACATTTTTGTTCGCATAATTCGTCAAAATGTAAGGAATAGCAGATTTTTTTCGCGATTTCAAGTTTGGTCCCATAGTAAAAGTTGTTCATAATAATGACTACAATGACCGTTTAAAAGGTTGACACTGTTTACACTTCCACCCTGTTTATTTATATATATTTTCATGTAATTGATGTTGTTATCTTTTAATTGTGCTTTTATGTGTTGCGCTCTGTCTTCTGTGTGCACTGAATAAATGTTTTATCTATCTATCTATCCAATACCCAGCTACTGGTATGTTAATGAAGCTTCCATATTACGTCTTCTGTGTGCACTGAATAAATGTTTTATCTATCTATCTATCCAATACCCAGCTACTGGTATGTTAATGAAGCTTCCATATTACGTCTTCTGTGTGCACTGAATAAATGTTTTATCTATCTATCTATCCAATACCCAGCTACTGGTATGTTAATGAAGCTTCCATATTACGTCTTCTGTGTGCACTGAATAAATGTTTTATCTATCTATCTATCCAATACCCAGCTACTGGTATGTTAATGAAGCTTCCATATTACGTCTTCTGTGTGTACTGAATAAATGTTTTATCTATCTATCTATCCAATACCCAGCTACTGGTATGTTAATGAAGCTTCCATATTACGTCTTCTGTGTGCACTGAATAAATGTTTTATCTATCTATCTATCCAATACCCAGCTACTGGTATGTTAATGAAGCTTCCATATTACGTCTTCTGTGTGCACTGAATAAATGTTTTATCTATCTATCTATCCAATACCCAGCTACTGGTATGTTAATGAAGCTTCCATATTACGTCTTCTGTGTGCACTGAATAAATGTTTTATCTATCTATCTATCCAATACCCAGCTACTGGTATGTTAATGAAGCTTCCATATTACGTCTTCTGTGTGCACTGAATAAATGTTTTATCTATCTATCTATCCAATACCCAGCTACTGGTATGTTAATGAAGCTTCCATATTACGTCTTCTGTGTGCACTGAATAAATGTTTTATCTATCTATCTATCCAATACCCAGCTACTGGTATGTTAATGAAGCTTCCATATTACGTCTTCTGTGTGCACTGAATAAATGTTTTATCTATCTATCTATCCAATACCCAGCTACTGGTATGTTAATGAAGCTTCCATATTACGTCTTCTGTGTGCACTGAATAAATGTTTTATCTATCTATCTATCCAATACCCAGCTACTGGTATGTTAATGAAGCTTCCATATTACGTCTTCTGTGTGCACTGAATAAATGTTTTATCTATCTATCTATCCAATACCCAGCTACTGGTATGTTAATGAAGCTTCCATATTACGTCTTCTGTGTGCACTGAATAAATGTTTTATCTATCTATCTATCCAATACCCAGCTACTGGTATGTTAATGAAGCTTCCATATTACGTCTTCTGTGTGCACTGAACAAATGTTTTATCTATCTATCTATCCAATACCCAGCTACTGGTATGTTAATGAAGCTTCCATATTACGTCTTCTGTGTGCACTGAATAAATGTTTTATCTATCTATCTATCCAATACCCAGCTACTGGTATGTTAATGAAGCTTCCATATTACGTCTTCTGTGTGCACTGAATAAATGTTTTATCTATCTATCTATCCAATACCCAGCTACTGGTATGTTAATGAAGCTTCCATATTACTTTTGGGATACACGACATTCTTTTTTTAGGGTTCCGTACCTCAAAAGGAAAAAACGGAACCCTTATAGGATCACTCGTGTATCTGTCTGTCTGTCCTTCTATCACAGCCGATTTGCTCCGAATCTAATGGACCGATTAAGTTAAAAATTGGTACCCTTATGTATTTCTGTGACCCAAACACGGACGTGTAACGTAAATAAATGAATTTTGAATATGGGGGTCAATTTTGAGGGGTAAATAAGAAAATGTAAAAAAAGTTTTGCAAACTGTACCATATTACATATCAAATGAAAGGGCTTACTTTGAGGATCTCAAATATATTTTTTCATAATTTTAAAATCAATCACTTTAAAGTTTTTTAAGAAAATAGACGAAAATTGACCATTCCCCTCCTCTTATCTCCGAAAGTCGTGAGACTAAAATTTTGAAAAAATACAGAAAATAGTTCAATACCTATAGATTACAGGAAAATCTATAAGAAGTCTATGGTCATAAAACAACATGGTAAATCTCTCAATTTTGTGCATGCAAACTGCAATGTTTTTCAACTACAATATTAAGTTTGTTCTTGGGATTCATCCCAACTACGGAATCCTTCATTGTGAGTAGTCCGACACGCACTTGGCCGGTTTTTTGTAGCTTTAGTTTGAAATGTTAGACTGAATGTAGGTCGTTAAAGATTTTTCAGACTCCAAGCCAGACTAAATATTTTTGCCATCATTTTTGTCACAGACTAAAAGCAAAAAACCTCAGTTTTTCCGCCCACAACATCCTTTGACACAGTCAAAGGTTGTTCGTTAATTATCGCAGTTCGTGTCTCTTTACTTCATTAAAGGCGCAGAAATGCTTTCACGGAGATGAAATGAAACTACAAAGCTACGAACTGCAGTACCTTGACTGAGGTAGTTTATCTCTGCGCCCTAATTACGTAACACACTATCACTTGGAATCTGAATCATTTTAAATCAAATTGCTAATCCATTGCTTCATAACTACGTTCGAAAAATTTGTATGCTCAACAACATAAATAACGCAATTTGTCTCGTATTGGACATAAATTAAACACCCGGATAGTTTTATACTTGTATTTCAACACAGATAGGCTTTTTACAATAAATTAGTGGAGCGATTAACGTTGTGCAAAACATGAATATAATGAGAAAAGTAATGTGGGGTACCTTATAAAAACTAAGAAAAAATAATTAACTGCCAACAATTTACTGCATCTCATATGAATGAAGCTTGTTGCTATGAATGTAATACTAGGCGCTAACACAATTAATGTTGTAGAAGTGTCTAAATGAAACCGATTTCGATTGATAGTGTGTTATGTTTTGTTTGCCGTAAGTACTTTTGGTATCTTAACGAGTGATTTATGTTAAAAAGGTTTATAAATAAACGCGCAATATATAAGTAACTATGTTTTCCCGCGGCTTCGCTCGCGTGGAGGTCGGAAATTATCATCCCACGGGAATGTACTACCGGGATATGTCCTAATCCAGGTCATGACCTACCCATGTGCCAAATTTCATCCAAATCCGTTTGGCTGTTTTAGCGTAAAAGCGTAACAAACAAACTTACTTTCGCAATTATAATAATACTAGCTTTGGCCCGCGGTTTCGCTCACGTGGAGGTCGGACATTATCCCACGGGAATGTACTACCGGGATAAATCCTAATCCAGGTCATGATCTACCTATGTGCCAAGTTTTAGCCAAATCCGTGCAGCCGTTTTAGCGTGAAAGCGTAAGAAAGAAATATTAGTTAGGATTATACAGGGTGCTAGGTTAAACGAGGGACTTACTATAAGAGGTCGTTGTACTCATCATTATGAACAACTTTTACTATGGGACCAAATCTGAAATCGCGAAAAAAAATCATCTACTCCCTACATTTTGACGAATTATGCGAACATAAACAGCTGATTTTTACTGAGCAGTACTGAACAGCTGATTTTTTTCGCGATTTCAAGTTTGGTCCCATAGTAAAAGTTGCTCATAATGATGAGTACAATGACATAACTAACACTCTGTATAGTTACGATGTCAAAGTCAGAGGCAATAATGTACAACGACCGGTTTAGTTAAATTGATCGACTGATAATAATTAAAATTACAACATTTTAGAAACAGAGTGTATGTATAATAATATTTTGGAAATAAGTATGACTATCTATGACTTTTGTCAGCGCGAATAAATATGCCCATGGCTCAAAATGGCTATTCTTATTAAAAAAAAAAAAACATTCGACAGACAGCAGGGTTTATTACGCTGGTAAATGCCCAGTTATCATATAATAATAGTAATAAATAATAATAACTTTATTTTCCAATTTACTTATAGGCGATATGTTAATACTACCACAATATTGTTTTTAAATTGCATAAATCGCTGACTATCTCCACTGGGACCCAAGCTATGATTAAACTTGTGTTATGGGTGCCAGGGCTCTCTCTATTACAAGGTACAGACGCCAGCAGGTCAAGCTACCCGAAACTGTCAAATTTTCCCAATCAACCTTGAACCTAATGCCTTGGCGATAAAGTTGAAAATCTATTAAATTAATTTGACAGATTGTAGTAGCTTGATGTGCTGGCGTCTGTACATTTTCCAATTTATACGTGCTAGTACGGAGCTAATAATATATCGTAATTCCCGCCATCCCCTTTAATAGATACAACATATTGTTGTCATACAAATAAATCTAACACACACAAAATCATCCGCTGAGAACGCCCTCACGTTGCGTCTTCCAGTGCATACCTACAGCTGACAAGCATCATTTTACCCATCAGCTCTATTTATAGGCTCCTCAGTCCTGATCTCGCGATAGCACGGGGCTGGCTCCAGCCACAAGCACCCTTGTCCCACTTGGCCTACATTTTACAAGCCACTCGATGCGATAATTTTCTGTATCACACGACAAACTTTACTCAGGTTTGAAGAGGTAGCTCTTATTGTTCGGGTATGGGTCTGAGTGATTTTTATTTTTGCGTATTTTTGTGGAGTGTATTGCGGTATTTGTGATTGATTTTTTTGCGGAAGGACATTTAATTCCTTACTAAATGTTTGAAAGTTCTTATTTTATTTTATAGATATCTAAATTTTCAACACACTTCCTCGCAAAGTGGCTCCTAGCACGTCTCTTTTAATTTTACAAGGACAATGCATTTAACACGTGTACTTTTTAAAGTACATTCCCGCACTAGTGCGTGAAAGTACGTTACAGATACGGGTGACCCCGTAGTAGAAATTCTACTGTGAAGGGGTGTAATTTTTTGGGGAGTTTGTTGCGCCACTTCTTCTCCCCAGCTAAAGCGCTAGGAAGTGGTGAAGAGCAGGCGTTTTGGGGGACTGTCTTATGTAATTTTGACGTTCAAAAAGTGCTGATTCTCAGCCTAGTTTGAATAAATGTCTTTTGATTTGATTTAATCACCGTTGACCTCTCAAGGGGTCATTGTACTCATCATTATGAACAACTTTTACTATGGGACCAAACCTGAGATCGCGAAAAAAATCAGCTGTGCCGTACATTTTGACGAGTTAGGCGAGCATAATAAATGTAGGGAACGCTGATTGATTCTTTATTCGTGATTTCAGGTTGGGTCCCGTAATAAAAGTTATTACTGGGTGGACGTACGACGCGTTGTGCGAGCTCAGCACAGAACTCGCAAGCTAACCAGTCAAGGCTTCTGGCATTTATCAGCGCCTTAATTAACACACCAGAATACTCGCGGCGGCTATAAACTGATTTTGTGAACGAAACTTATCATGCGATTCAGAAAAGATGTTTCAGCAAGACAGTGCTATCTATTGAGTGATATAGTAACTAGGATTTAGTACTCTACCGCACGATAGATGGCACTGCGTTCCAAATATAAATAAAATACATTCACGTTCACGTTGTATTGATGATTCTAATGATTATCCTATATATATTATAAATGTGAAAGTAAGTTTGTTTCTTACCTTTCACGCATAAACCACTGAACTGATCATCCTGAAATTTTACATATACGTTGTCACGTGTACAGACGCCAGCAGGTCAAGCTATCCGAAACTGTCAAATTTTCCCAATAAACCTTGCACCTAATGCTTTAGCGATAAAGTTGAAACTCTATTAAAGAAATTTGACAGATTGTAGTAGCTTGACGTGCTGGCGTTTGTACATACAGATACAGAGAGGGTACCTTTCATCCCGAAAAAAAGTACTGTTCCCGAGAAAAACACCAATAACGTTAATAGATGGCGCCACGCGTCTTTCGAATCATGATTGAACTTTATTATCTAAAAAAATGTCAATTAGAATTAATTCATGGTGATATAACAACCGGTCATTTTTAGATAAAGTAAGATAAAATTTTAAGTTACTAACACACTACTAAAGTATTGTGTGTTTAGTAGAGTGAATTGATGGTCAAATTCTAAATTAACGCGAACGAAGCCACGGGCAAAAGCTAGTAATTCTATAAATACATAGGTATCTGTTACGGTCACGACTCACATTTTGATCAGCATACACTGCACTGAATTGGAATGTATGTGAGAACATGTTTTTCAACTAAATTCTTTCTCTTCTTTCTTCATCCCAACTACGGAACCCTTCATTTTGCGTGGTGATGGTCCGACACCCACTTGGCCGAATTTTAAAATTTGCTGTGTCCTGAGTTCATGTCTGGTTGAATGTAACATGTAAAATATTTGAGTTTGAGGCTGTGTCGGCGCTTCAAAAGGGCCACTCGGTGACAATGCCAGTACCTGTAGGCTGATTGCCCATAATCCGTCAGGGATGTGATTTTGGAACGGTAGAAGTAGCCTGTATAGGTACAGACGCCAACACATCAAGCTACTACAATCTGTCAAATTTCTTTAATAGATTTTCAACTTTATCGCTTAAATCATTAGGTTCAAGGTTGATTGGGAAAATTTGACAGTTTTACAAAGTTTCGAGTAATATTCACAATCGGCCAAAAACGTTACCACTGCTGGGATACAGGCCTATTTTCTGTGAGAGGGAGTGGGTCATAATCCACCACGTGGGCCCAGTGGGGTTTGGTCAAAATCAAAATCAAAAGTCATTTATTCAAACTAGGCCCTTTAGGAGAATCAGCGCTTTTTGAACGTCAAAATTACATAAGACAGTCCCCCAAAACGCCCGCCCTTCACCACTTCCTAGTGCTTTAGCTGGGGAGAAGAAGTGGCGCAACAAACTCCCCAGCAGCACAGCTGTCTGTTCAGTTAAAAAAAAAATTGCATCTATACAACACTCCGCATAATAATTTAGGTACATTACGCAACACAAAACATTAAAATAAATTATTTGCTATAAGTAAGCTAGCACACGCAAATATACCAAAAAAATAAATAATCGGAAACTATACTCAAGCAGAAATAAAAATATAAAACTAAAAACGTAAGCAGAACTTTATACCTAAATAAAGGCCTCCAGTAATAAAGGATGTGCCCACTTACATATATGAAGATTGTACAAGAAGCTGAAACTCGAAGTTACAAATGATAAACTAGGACCATCGAAGTAATATAAACAAAGTTAATTACTAATAACAAAACAAAACCAAGGACAGCAAGACGACCAGTCACCACATGCAGCACCTGTTCACGAGCATAATGCAGAGTTCACCCATCACCCCATCGCCATATTTGAGGTAAGGAGACAACCCGACCCCCGACGCTACCGCAAGCACTGATATCTAAGGGAGAATGACGAACTTGCTGCCGGTTGCTCAGGCAAGAATAATATGATCAATTGTCGAGGTCACTAGCTAACCACATATTGCAATACCACTCATAAAAAAAACATTGTAATGAGTAGATTAAGTCAATGATAAATAAAAATAAATTGGCTTTTACAGTCAAAGAAAATAAATAATTATATGAACACATATAACCTGTCAGAAGATAAGCTAAGTCTGAAGAAAGAACATAAACATTGTCTTGAGTTAATTACAGCGACCAACTACTCTTATCGTTTAAGTAGTCGTTGATAGAATAATATGCCTTCGAACAAAGGTTAAATTTTACTTTAGCTTTAAACGCAATGAAGGGCAAATCTAGCAAAGAAGAGGGTAGCTTGTTATAAACGGATATACCAAGCCCAACAAATGAGTTATGAACCTTATGAAGCCGGTGAAACGGAGCACGTAATTTGTCCTTATTTCTGGTGTTAACATTGTGGATATCACTGTTTTTAATGTATAAATGTATATTTTGTCTAATATATAAGATGTTGGCGAAGATGAATTGTGATGCCACCGTGAGAATACCAATATGTTTAAAAAAATCTCTCAGAGAAACTCTAGCACCTAGCTGGTATATTGCTCGAACAGCTCGTTTTTGAAGTACAAATATATTTTGAATGTCAGCGGCTTTGCCCCAGAGCAGAATACCGTAGGACATAACGCTATGAAAATAACTAAAATAGACTAACCGAGCTGTATCAACGTCAATGTATTGTCTTACTTTCCTGACGGCGAAAGCGGCTGAACTGAGCCTTCCCGCTAGGCTTGATATATGAGGGCCCCACTGAAGTTTGGCATCTACTGTTATGCCCAGAAAAACTGCCGAGTCTACAGTTTTAAGCACCTCTTTATCTAAGACGATGTTGGGTCCTAGATTTCTAACATTCGGTAAGGCAAACTTTACACATTTCGTTTTCTTGGCATTGAGAACTAAGTTATTTGTCGTAAACCAATCCGTAACCATTGAGAGTGCACTGTTTACGTCATGAAAATCTTGTCTGTTCCTGTCTACTTTAAAAATAAGAGAGGTGTCATCTGCAAACTGTACAACGTCACAGATATCCTTTAAATAGAATGATAAGTCATTGATATACACTAAAAGTAAGAATGGGCCCAGTATTGAGCCTTGAGGTACACCTAACTGAACTGGTAACCCGGAAGATTTCACATCATTAACATCTACACATTGAAACCTATTATGTAAATATGAATTTATTACTTTAAGAGCTTCGTTTTGGACCCCGTAATGATGTAGTTTACGCAAAAGCGTACCATGGTGCACGCAATCAAAGGCTTTGGAGAGATCACAGAAAACTCCAATAGTATTTTGCGAGTTCTCCCATGCGTTAAATATGTGTTTCAGCAGAGCAACACCCGCATCTGTAGTCGAACGACCTTTTGTAAAGCCATATTGTTCATCATGAAGGCAACCATCTAAATTAAAATGTCTTAGTAACTGCTTGAGTATTAACTTTTCAAATATTTTACTAAATGCAGGTAAGATAGAAATAGGCCTAAAATTGCCAACGTCATTTTTGTTACCTGATTTAAATGATGACTTGTTGATGTTTCCTGATTTGGTACATCTATTATTATAAGTTTCGAGTACATGATGCCAAAATTAAGTGGTCCAAAATCATCATCATCATCTGCCTAGCCTTTTTCGCAACTATGTTGGGGCCGGCTTCCAGTCTCACCGGATGCAGCTGAATACCAGTATTTTATATGAAGCGACTGCCTATCTGACCTCCACAACCCAGTTACTGGGTAATACGATACCCCTTGGTAAGACTGTTTATCAGACTTTCGGCCTTCTGACGACCCGTAACGACTGTCAAAGATCCACGAATGACAGCCAGGACCAACGGCTTAACGTGCTATCCGAGACACGGAGGTGACTTGGTATGTAAAGATGGCCACCCATCCCCGGACCAACCGAGGAGTAAGTGGTCCAAAATAAGCGTGCCAAATTCAACCACCAAAGGGCCAAAAAAATGGGCATCCTAAAAAGCAATTCTTTACGCCTGGACAGCTTTTGAAGCTCTATAAAGCACAAGTCCAATCCTGCATGGAGTATTGCAGCCACCTTTGGGATGGCTCAGCTAAACACCAACTTGCTGCGCTTGACTCAGTGAAACGCAGAGCTAAGAGGTTCATTAGTGACGTAAAACTAAAAGTCGGTATTAGATTGTACGTTGATCAAAATATAATTTGCAGCCGTAACAAGTATCTGTTTACATAGTTAGAATCAATACAACTCTTTAAGACCAGGTAATCCTAATGAATGATTATTTCATGAAATCTTGACATTTGAGGATTATACTAACTTAAGCAGTTGTATTATTGATTCTAAATACATATTTGTTACGGCCGCAAATCAAACTTTATTTAACATACAACTTAATACTGACTTGCAAATTGCAAAAAACGTAAAAACATTTGAATTTCGCGGGCTACCGCCAGGGTAGCCCGCTTCCTCCTTAGCGAATAAAATAAAGAACTGTGCAGACGACACGAGTGTGTATACGAGTGTATTTAGACTCTAACTCGAATTCAATCATCTAAGCTCACGATTTTGACAGCTCCAAGCGCACAGTTAGAAAAATCAAACTATACAAATATCGACTTGTTGAGCTAATTAGAAGTCCATCCGTGATCTTCCTACAAGACATACAGATAGGTATAGCGAAGGTAAATAAAGGCTGATCAAAACCGAGGACCCAAAAATACTCTATCACCTAAAGATGAAAGCTCAAGACAAAATGTCAAACATAGATTATAATTAGACGGAGGAGAGGCTGTGTCGGCGCTTCGCAAGGGCCACTCGGTCACAATGACAGCATAACGAGCTGGCTCGAGGGCTCTCGAACATATTTTTATGGTTAGACGAAGTTTAAATCTATATGTATTAAACTTGGCGAGGATTGAATGGCTCGCTGGCGTTGGGGTTTTCGTTTTGTAGTGACGCGTAATAGGTAGGTATTCTATTGAATAAGATTTTGCAGTGCAATGGTGTGTGATATTTGGTGTGTATTGATTATAGTTTTCGGACGGTAACTAAAATTATTAAAAAAAAAAACCGGCCAACTGCATGTCGGATCACGCACAATGAAGGGTTCCGTAGTTGGAATGAATTTATCCCAAGAAGAAACTTAACATTGTAGTTGAAAAACATGTTCTCCCATACATTCCAACTACAAATGTAAGTTTATACGCACAATATTGAGAGATTTACCATGTTATTTTAAGACTTCTTATAGGTTTTCCTGTAATCTGTAGGTACAGAACTATTTTCAGTATTTTTTTTTCAACGTTTTAGGCTCAGCAGTTTCGGAGATAACAGGGGGATTGGTCAAATTTTTACTATTTTCTTAAATAACTTACAAACAACTTAATTTAAAACGATTGAAAATAATCTATGTGTGACATACAAATGAAAGAGTTTACAGTCACAGTAAATTCTTTCATTTGTATGTCACACGGTACACTTTGCAAAACCATTTTTTAAATGTTCTTATTTGCCCACAAAAGTGACCCACGTATTCAAAATTCATTTATTTACGTTACACGTCCGTATTTGGGTCACAGAAATACATACGTGTACCCAATTTCAACTTAATCGACCTATTAGATTCGGAAATAATTGGCTGTGACATACGGACAGACAGACAGTCACACGAGTGATCCTAAAAGGGTTCCATTTTTCACTTTTGAGGTACGGAACCCTAAAAACCGGCCAAGTGCGAGTCGGACTCGCACACTAAGGGTTCCGTACCACCGTACAATATGTAACACTATAATACTTATTAAAAAAATACTAAACAATGAATATTTTTCATCTTAAATTTTAACAATCGCAAATATATCTTTGTATTTCATAATGATACTGTGAATTAAATAAACTAAACTAAAAATACTTTGAATTAAGTAAACTAAATAAAAATGAGTCATAAATAACAAATATATAAATGGCTAATTAATTATACAATTAAGTAGTAAAATTACTGAACGAGCAGTTACGTGTGGGCAGTTAACAAATCGAAATTAGTCGGTAAGAAATATAACTTGGAAGTAGCGCTCGCCGGCCGCTGACGCGGCTCCGCTCGCTACGCTCGCTCAGCTCGCGCGTGGTTGGTCATAGTTCTAACCTCACCCATTTGATCAGGGTGCCCTGGCTTAGTTACTGAGACTAATTCGGCTCGCGCGTGGTTGGTCACAATTCCGACCTAACCTATAAACTGCCGTACTATTTATCTAACTGCCCATTCCAACATTTTTACTGGCCATTCATTTGTTACACTACTTGAGTATTTTTTGTACTGACATATTAACTGATAACTTATTCACTGATCCAAAAAGGTTTTAGGAAAGACAAGTCCATTAATATGGCCATTTATGATTTTTTGATCATAGTTACATCTAGAGAAGGTTGCGAGTACTGGCGCTATACATGGACATGTCAAAGACTTTTGACTACGTAGACACTAAATTTTTCTTCAAAAATTAAACTCATAAGAGGCTATAGTTATAGTCTATAGCTTTCTCGAATCCTACCTAAAAAACAGAAAACAATGTATAATTATTAATAGAGTATGTGATAAGACTAAAAACGAAATTTATTATGAATCTAATGTTAGAAGCGTGGCGTTTGGAGTGCCTCAAGGGAGTATCTTGGACTTCTATTATTCATTATTTATATTAACGACTTGCCTACAGCAACTAATTACGCCATGACAATGTTTGCAGATGATAGTACTGTAATTTTTGAAGGTAATAATCCTGATAAACTAGAATTTGAGATAAACAATAATATTGAATCAATTATTAGCTACGCGGACGATATGGTGCTGCTGGAGCCATCGGTGGGTGCTATTCGTAAGATGTTGGCAATATGTGAGACATATGCGGTTGAACATGGACTGACATACTCGTACGAGTATAATATTGCTAAAAGCAAAGTTCTGCTTTTCAATGGTAGATTTAGTGTATCCGTGCCAGTTTGTGTTCCTCCGATTAAATTGTACGGTGAGAAACTACAGAGAGTGACCAGTTTTAGGTATTTGGGGCACATTGTGACGGATGACTTGTCCGATGACGCGGATCTGGAGCGGGAGCGCAGGGCATTGGCGGTTCGGGGGAACATGATTGCCCGTAGATTCGCTCGCTGCTCTATTCCAGTTAAAATCACTTTGTTTAAGGCATACTGCCAATCATTTTACGCGAGCAGTCTATGGGTAAGACATACCTCTCGGGCTGCCAATGTCCTGCGCGTTCAATATAACAACATCTTTAGGATGCTGATGCGGTTGCCTCCTTATTGCAGTGCGTCGCTAATGTTTGCAGAAGCTCGAACGGATGGCTACCAAGCTATTATTCGGAAAAAGGTTGCATCTTTAGTAAGACTAGTGAGAGACAGTAGCAATGGCATCCTCAAGATGATAGCTTCCCGCACAGACTGCCCGATCCAACATAAGTGGATGTGTATATCCATCGGACAATGTTGCAATAATTTTATTTTGTTTTAGTGTAATTTTTGTATGTATGATTTGATTTAACTAATTATTGACATATTAATATGTAATATTGACATTGAATATTTAATTGAATCTTTATAATTACTTTATATCTTAACTCCTATTGTATTTGCTATTAATTGAATTATTTTGTTTTGTTAATTTTTATATGTTTCGCTGACTATTTCATTAGATACTATTATGCTTTATGGACTGATTCTGAATTAAACGTTTCATTATTATTATTATTAATCATTAATTGGTTAAAGTATAATAATTTGAAAATTAATTTAAGTAAAATTGTAATTATAAAAACTTGGACAAAATAACAAATCGAACCTTAATATTAATCATAATGGTGTAAGTATCAATGAAACAAACACCACACAATTTCTAGGAATACATATAGAGAATACATTGACATAGGACGTTCAAATCGAGAAAATATGTGGTAAGCTGAACCAATATTCATATTTATTAAACATGTTAAGGAGAACTGTAAGTGAATCAACATTACTAACCGCGTAACATGGGCTAGTTGCATCATGTTTAAGATATGGCAATTTTTTGGGGTAATGCAACTGGATAAGAAAATGCTTTTATTGTAGTCTTGTGTAGTTCGTGAACGATGAACGAATAGGATCTGCATTGACTGCATTGTTTCAGAAAAGCATATTCGCAATGGCTCCAAAGGTTATATTTTAACAAACTACCAAAGTTTATCAAATTAGCAGATAATATTAATAAATTAAAAAAGGGTATTTCTATTTCTGATTGAGAAGACCTATTACTCTATATTTTTTTGTTTTATTATTTTAGTTTTAGTATGGTTGTCATGTGCTTGCTTGATACAATAATGGGACTCAATACTGGGTCAACATATAAATATATGTTGACTAATATTCTAATTATGCAAACTAATGCTTTTATCTGACATTTCCTCCTGTTTTTATAGTAATCATGATTAATTCTTGATATTATTATTATTAAATTGTTTTATTTGTACACCATCAAGTGGTAGGACGTTGAGATCATAATTTACTTGACTGTAACACCTATTGTAACCTATGTTCACAAATAAATTGAATTGAATTGACATTGTAGGATGAAATAACCGATCAATTTTCTCTTTAATTACTGTTTATGTTTTACTGTCACGCTAATTTAGCAACCGCTGAAAAATTCAATGACTGCCCGTTACTTTTTTCAATTGATCCTATTAACGTCCCGAATGTTTAAATAACAGTTCTAAAAAATTACGTTAAAAAAAGCAAAAACCGGCTTCAAACCCCTAAAAGGAATAAAATAACTTTCATAATAAAACTAACAGCTTCTGAAGTCGGTGCCAAGCTAAGGTGCATTGAAGAATTGAAGACACTGACTTCAGAAGCTGTTAAGTTTTATTATGAAAGTTATATTATTCGTTTTAGCTTTTGAAGTCGGTTTTTGCTTGTTTTAAAGTAAATTTATTTTTCGATTTGAATGCCTATACAATTACATAAGCCCAAGACGAACGAAACGAAGAATCATCAAAACCCGCTTAGAAATGCCAGTAATACAGTACATTTATGCATATAACTTCGTACATAGAATAATTACCAAATGTATTATATATGAAAACCTTCCTGAGAGTATGTAGATCACGAAAGAATCATCAAAATTGGTTCATGACTTTTTGAGTAAATCGTGGACATACAAACATACATACATGCATACATACATACATACGGGTCGAATACAGAACCTCCTTTTTGAAGTCGGTTAAAAATGATTACCCATTATAAAGTAACGAGGTTCATAATAAATACGGTGACATGTGATGTGTAT
This sequence comes from Dicycla oo, assembly GCA_948252095.1. Taxonomy (NCBI): domain Eukaryota; kingdom Metazoa; phylum Arthropoda; class Insecta; order Lepidoptera; family Noctuidae; genus Dicycla; species Dicycla oo. The sequence goes on along the minus strand of OX411736.1, from coordinate 17,470,696 downwards.
AGAACAAAACAATACTCACAGCTTTCCATCTGCAGCTTACACTCCTGCGTATCATGAGGATAGATCAGGAAGTTCATGGCACACGACAGCCTCAGGGTCAGCTTCACCATGTACAGGATCGTCTTCTCCTTGGACAGCCATACGTAGTGGTTGGGGATGGTCATGGTTTGAAACGTCACGGACTTGGCATTCTTGAAGAAGGAGTCTGGTCTCCACATGTGCTTCAGCCAGTCCACTTCAAGGAGCCTGGAAAATGATGGCTGGTTACAGGTTTTCATACCATTAGGCCTGTATTCTGTGAAGGGTTAGCCAGAAGTGTACCTATGTATACCCACATTTCGCCAGTTATGTCTAAGTCCCATGTAATAGAGGTCGAGCCTGTAGGGACACATGTAAGTACGTAAGGCACAGTGCAAGGCAATCAAAATAGAATGCAAGTGAGGGCCGCCATACACGGACTGCTCTTGCAGTCATAGGCAACAACTTGAAGCTGCCATTGCACTGCTGGAGCAGTTGATATCAACTGCTCGTCATTCAAATCAGTAGCCACGTGGATAATTCCAAATAAGTTCTTGTGATTTAATTGCACTGATTCGCGGGTCACAATCTACGTCGTCCATTTTGCTCAAGAAACAAAGCAAGAAACGTGCGGGCGAGAAGCGCGCGCGATGTGGAATGAAGAGCCCGGGCGGAAGTAACTGCGCGAGAGCAGTCGACAGCTCGAGCAGTCATTGCATGCCTGGCGACTGCTTGACCGCACGACCGCCCGAAGCAGTTGCAACTGCTCAATGGTTTCGTGTATGTACAGTAAACGCTCAAAAGTCCATAAGCATGCTAAGGATTACGTTGCTATGAACTGTGCGGGCACGAACCAATACGTGTGCGTGTATGAGCCAATATTCCGCAGATAACACACACTAATGAATTGTCGCATGTCGTCGTACTACGCGAAATAACATTATATTTTTGTTGCATTTAGAATAATCGTCATAGTGGCGACCTGTTCTTACCATTGCATTGCTAAAATTCGCATAAACATAACATGTGCTGGTAGCTGTTTGGGCTAAGCAATGGTTTCACGATCAATGAAGTCTGAGTTCGAATCTTAATCACAATGTTGGACTGCTTTTTGTTTCTTTGGAACCATAATAATATATTCCTATTTTAAGCAAAAACATATTTATATTGTTATTGTTATTATATTATATATTTATTTTTATAAGAAGTTAAATATTAGTTATTGTATTATTATTTAATTATTTTTGTGATTTTTAATTTATCTTTTCCTAAATAAGTCGTGCTGAATGGTAACAAAAATGTTTATTCGTTTTATTTAGTTATTTATAAAATTAACAAACTTAAGAGAATTGTGACGTTACATTCCTACTAGATAAAAGAACTTTTTTTTTAGCCGTTCATAAGATTTTTTGTTGTATACCCACTTAGTCAATTCATAATAACATAACAAAGAAATGATATTCTAATAACACATATATAATTGTCAATACCTATTTAGTTTTCTATGATCTACCATTCTAACTTTACGAAATGAGTGACCAAGCGAACAAGACAAAGAATATTATATTTCTGTCCCATTACTTCCAATCAAGTAAAAACTTACAAAAAGTCAAGTACTGCGTGAGATTTGAACTCACGGCTCACTGATTCACGCATCTATCTGCACGCGCTTAACCGCTAGGTCATCTTTACACATGTTATAACTTTGAAATTATGAACTACAATCAGTTGTTGACGACAATAATTATGCATATTTATGTTCTTGGAAATAGAAGGTCTTAAGTCAAACTAAACGCCAAGCTATTGCTTTGTGAGTTTGCTTATCGACTTTTGGTCGCGACTGTATGTACGTAGAAGACTGTAGTTCAATATGCAGTCGCAGCTTGAAGCAGTCCAACCTGACTGCTTCAAGCAGTCTGTGTATGGCCCTGAGAGGTATGTACGGCTGACCTGTTACTGCGCACTGGTCCAAGCGAACGGTTCTCTGGTCGAAGCGACTCCTAACGCACGGGAGGGCCGTGCGTTAGGAGTCAAAAATTAACCCGAAAAAAATTAACCCGGTGTACCGAATATTCAAATATCCAAAAACATTTAACGGCTATCTATTTAGTGGCACCTAGGAGTCGAAAATTGCCTACACACCTAATAAATACATACAAACTTCTAACTCTTTCTCATTTTGGACTGAGTTTAGTGAGTGGCGTAGTTTACTTCGATGTGCATGTCAAATAAGTTTCGTTTGTTATACTATTCTGTACTAGAAAAACATGATTTGGTTGACGACAGCGAGAAAAATAAAGAGGCCAATTTCAGGCACTGACTTTTGAGCGTAACATAAAGTAGTCCCCATCCCATAGTCCCTTAGAAAAATAAGATTTGGTTGATGGCCGCGAGAGAAAAATAAAAAGACACCACCTTCCATACTAAACTGGGCATAGTCCTTTGTGAGAGATTTGCTTGCAAGGTGAGGTGAGGTGTTGCTATTGACTGAGCAAATACAAATTCATTTATTGTTTGTCACAGGTAAACTATCAGTTTTTATGATTATTATAATGGATCGCTGTAACATACCTATAAGTAGTACAATATTTAATGCGTGTTCCATATTTATTTAACATTACAATCATTATTCGTTCTAAGTCAACGTCCATCATTCGTTATGCATTAATATAGTTGTTCATTCACAAAGTCAGATAAAAAAAAAAGTAATAATGTACATTGATTTCATACTAATTTATTTATTAATTGATTTCGTTAAAATTAAATTACTCGTTAATGTCACACAAATTAATTTATTCATTGATTTCATTAAAATGCAATGATCATGAAAGGCCAAAATTATCAGGATTTCCAAACCATGGATTGATGGATATGTGCTGTTTAGAATACGAATAAAAAAGTGCCTATCTTACCATGAATGATAATAATTAATAAGTTACATACCTGTATTCCGTGGTCATATTTTCTGGCAACCTTAGCCGATGATCTTTCCATGTTTGAGCAAAGAATATGTCAGCAGCATAAGTCTAAAACAAGGAGAAAGAAATTATTAATTAAAGTTTCTTTTCATTTAGACCATATCGTGTATTTTCTTGGCCGTTCATCACCTACTATCAGTAAATCAGTAAAGGCAGGCTTATATAACAGAATAGACGGTCAATGCCCATCATCTGGCTAGCCTTTTCCCAACTATCTTGGGTTTGGCTTCCAGTCTAACCGGATGCAGTTGAATACCAGTATTTTACATGGACCTCCACAACCCAGTTACTGGGTAATACTATACCCTTCTTGGTAAGACTAGTTGTCAGACATTCGGGCTTCTGACGACACGTAACGACTGACAAAGATCCACGAATGACAGCCGGAGCTAACGGCTCTACGTGCTTTCCGAGGCACCGGGGTATCGCCTCGTGCCTCGGAAGCAAGTAAAGCCGTTCATGTAAGTTCGGTAAGCTCGGAATGTAAAGATGGTCACCCATCCACGGAATAACCGCAGCAAGCGTAGCTTAACCTGATCGATCGACCCGTGCGGCTGTTATTACTTAGCCACAAGCCCCTCTTTGATTTGAAGGGTATGTATGTGTAATTATAGGCATATTAAATATTTCAGCTTTGTCTCTGGAAAGGCAATGCACCTGTGATGCCTCGCACTGTGCAAGCCTGTAGGTGGCGCTGACCACTTACCATCAGTATGACACTACGCGCCACTTCCTAAGGAGGGGCCCCCTTAGGTCATAGCATGTCATCGTCATTAAAATAACCGTGTTCCTACGTAATGAGGGTGCACAATTCAGATGGGAGTTCACACTTATCTAGGTGCACATTTTGGACGTATTCGTAACAATTTTTCATGACTCGTGCCTGTGATATGGTCGAAGGAGTTAATGGGCCCCTGAGAAAATAAAAACTATCCGTCTTTAATCTCAAGAAATTCACATCTGAGCCCCACTAAACATCTAGTTTGAGGCTCACAGGCAATATTAATTGCGTATAATTATTAAAGGTAGGTATTTCTTTTCAAATGGTAAATGATTTAATCTATACGCATATTACTAACTAGCTGACCAGGACAAACGTTGTCCTGTCAAAATTTTAATAATTCATACAAAATTCCCATAGAAAAATGCACTTTCAGTTTTCCCGAATTTTCCATGTTTCCCGGCAACTTTTCAAACATTTTCTTTCATACAAACCTTGTCCTCACACAAAAAAGGTAATTAATAATTATCCAATTTGGTGCAGTCGTTCGGAAGTTATGTGCGTACATACATTTCGACGATTCATTTTTATTTATATAATCTACACTAATATTATAAAGCTGAAAAGTTTGTTTGTTTGGTTGAACGCGCTAATCTCGCGCTAACTACTGATTCGAATTAAAAAATATTTTTGTGTTGGATAGCCCATTTATCGAGGAAGGTTATTTTAAAGTTAACATCACGGACCAATAGAAACAGAGCATCAATGAAAAAAAAACTTTTTAGCAAAAAATAAAACCGACTTCTAAAACAAAACACTACAAAGTGAAAAATAACTTTAATTTCGGAAGTCGGTGTCTTTCGTTTTGTATTTTCGTTTTTTACCACCGACTTCCGAAATTAAAGTTATTTTTCACTTTGTAGTGTTTTGTTTTAGAAGTCGGTTTTATTTTTTGCTAAAAAGTTTTTATTTTTCACTTTTTAGTTGTGGAACCTACCCCACACAAATTCGAATACATAATTGAGCACAATAATTGTAGATATAGCCATGTAAATAACAGTGATAGGAAGTTATTAAAACATCATCACATCATCCATATAAAATAAGTGGGAAATATACGCATTATTGAAGCTAACTCAAAAACTCCCCAAGCAAAGTTAATAAAATTTATATGGGACCACCTCGGAGGTATACCCTTTCAAACAAAAAAAGAATTTTCCAAATCGGTCCATCCGTCTTTGAGTAATTGCGTAACAAACATACAAAAAAAAAAACAAAAAAAAAAATACAGACGAATTGAGAACCTCCTCCTTTTGGAAGTCGGTTAAATATTGCAAAAACGGGGAAAATTTATTCCTTTTGAGAGCTTCCGTTGCGTGTGCTGCGTAAACGGTTAAAGTTACGCAAGAATCGTGTATGACGTATATGACGTGTATGATCTTTTAATGTTGGCTCACTATAACTTTTTTAATGGTAATACTTTTTTTTATTTGCTTGAACGCGCTAATCTCTGGAACCATCAGTCGGATTTGAAAAAATATTTTTGCATTTGATAGCCCAATTCTTGAGGAAGGCTATAACCGAGCAAAAATAAAAAGAGTCAGAAAGAACGCTAAGCGTAAACGAAGAAATCGCGCGGAAGGACTACGCTACGCGATGCGTGGGTCCCACCCGGTCGGGGGAACAAGGAATTTCGCGAGGACGAGGTCGCGGGCAGAAGATAGTAATTTATATAGGGTGTTTGGAAGCTGGGTGCAAAGCCTAAAAGTTGTGATATTTGACACCATTTATTTATTTAACAATTATGGAGGACTAACAGCTACATTAAAACAAGATGGTAATAGAATAAGCAATAATTAACAGCATTTTGAGCCATATATGTCTTGGATGATATATTTTATTTTTAACCGACTTCCAAAAGGAGGAGGTTCTCAATTCGTCTGTATTTTTTTTTTGTTTTTTTTTTTTTTTTTTTTTGTATGTTTGTTACGCGATTACTCAAAAACGGATGGACCGATTTAGAAAATTCTTTTTTTGTTTGAAAGGGAATACTTCCGAGGTGGTCCCATATAAATTTTATTAACTTAGCTTGAGGAGTTTTTGAGTTAGCTTCAATAATGCGTATATTTCCCACTTATTTTATATGGATGATGTGATGATGTTTTAATAACTTCCTATCACTTTTATTTATATGGCTATATCTACAATTATTGTGCTCAGTTATGTATTAGGATTTGTGTGGGGTAGGTTCCACAACTAAAAAGTGAAAAATAAAAACTTTTTAGCAAAAAATAAAACCGACTTCTAAAACAAAACACTACAAAGTGAAAAATAACTTTAATTTCGGAAGTCGGTGGCAAAAAACGAAAATACAAAACCAAAGACACCGACTTCCGAAATTAAAGTTATTTTTCACTTTGTAGTGTTTTGTTTTAGAAGTCGGTTTTATTTTTTGCTAAAAAGTTTTTTTATTTGCAAACTTTTAGTAAAAAATAACATACAAATATTAATTGAGGCAAAAAAAAATCATACTTCGTCTAAGACATGTATGACTCAATGCACTCAGCTTCCAAACATCCTGTATTATTATTTATTAATTATAAATAAATGTTATTCATACTGAGTAATAAAAGTGTAGGTACTTTGAAATAAATAATTTCTATTTCTATCTCGATCGATCCGGTAAAAAAAAAACTATACAACCTTTCGCATAAATGGGCAAGCTAGCCAATATTTCGGTTAGGTCTAGGGTAAAAAAAATATTCATTGAAATAAGAGGATTAACCATGGAAGTTTCATCAATAGAGTCCAACCCCATGACAGTGACGTGAAAGTTGACTATAGTGGGCTGTTCGTTGATCTTGGGAGGCCGCATCTTGTCGTACAGCCTCGGGTCTTCCGGTAGCAGATCTTGAAACGTCAGGAGTGTGGATCTGGTGACAATAGAACCTGGAATTAGGAACTGTTGGCGAATCAGACTTAGTCAACCGCGGGATTCTTTAAAGCTGCTTAAAATTATATCAAAAAAGGTGGACGAATCGTATTCGGAATACAAGTGTGAGTAAAAACTTTACCCAAGTTACAACATCCATACCAATTACATACTTTCCATACATATCCATCCTATACTATCCTAACTAAGATTATAAAATGCGAAGGTGAGTCTGCATGTTTGTTACGCTTTAACGCAAAAACGGCTGAACTGATTTGGATGAAATTTGACAGATAGATAGACTGGAACCTGGAAAAAGATTTACGCTGCTTTTCACCTTGGATAGCAGACGAAGTCGTGGACAACAGCTAGTGATATAATAAATACGAAATTAACTCTGTACTATAACCATTTCACGGCTAAACCACTGAGCCGATAATATGTCTTACAAAACGCCTTACATCACACACCCGGGTACTTGCCGAATACAGAACATAATACTCATTATCTACATCATACACAAGCACACGTTACACCCATTCATAACACCACATAACACCAATCTCGCTTAACATCCACCACACTGATTCATAACAAGACAATACTACACTTTACACTTTACTCGTAGTTCATAATTATACCTTCTTTTTCCTATTTTTGTTAATTTTTCTTTTGTTATTTTTTTTATTTTTTTATTATGCTTGCTGCATGCATCCCTTCGTTGCATTGTACCTACTCAATTTATGCTTATTGAATGAGAGAGCGCCTTGACTTCCATAATACAAGTGTTACTTAGTTTGGAAGTCAAGAGTTCCTTTTCTTGTACATTAATAATATTTAATAAACTTTTTTATTATTTTTTTTTTTATTATGTAATTTAATAGATAACCCTATTCTGGGGACTGGAGAGGAACATAGGCTACTTTCCATCCTATTTTTAATCGACATCAAAACAAGGAGGAGGTTCTCAGTTCGTCGGAATCTTTTTATTTTTTTCATGTGTTTCCTGACTACTCGAAGCCTGCTGAATTGATTTGAAAGGGTATACTTTCTAGTTGTCCTCAATCCATTGTCATCAGGTCAGGATCTGATGATGGGATCCTGGAGAAATCGACGGAACTCTTCAAATATTATGGCACACTTATGGCGATTTGGGTATTTTTTTATAGTAACTCGTGCATTTGTTCTTGGAAAGCACCATTTGGTGAAGTGGAACTGATGATGAAGATCACAGATGGCCACCGGAACTACTCAATAATAAGTATTTCACGAGTTGCGATTCGATTAGGTACTTTATTAATGGTTGCTAAGTAATTTATGCTCGTCACAATGCTTATGGTGATGTGGAGTTCTCCTGGTATCTACTTACCAGGAGAACTCCTCAACAATTAACGTCCCTGCAGCGGGAAAAGTAATACATATTTAGTAAAAGGAGATGAGACATTAGAATATTGACCAACTAAAAAGTGAAAAATAAAAAACTTTTTCTAAAAAACACCACCGACTTTCAAAATAAAACTTCAATGTGAATAATAACTTTAATTTCGGAAGTCGGTAGCATAAAACTAAAATACAGATCCAAAGACACCGACTTCCGAAATTAAAATTATTATCCACTTTGAAGTGTTATTTTGGAAGTCAGTTGTGTTTTTTGAAAAAAAAAAAAAAATATTTGAGTGAAGAAATTCTCAATCATACTGCACTACTACGTGGAGATAGTCCAGGATATTTGTATTAAAATATGATGAAATATAAAGACTAGATAAATGATAAATGATGATAAATGATTTTTATTTCTGTAAGTAGGTTTGTACAAACACTTTTACAAGTCAATCATGTTTTTTTTTTTTTTAAGCTAGATGAGGTCGGCGTTTCCTATCTGACTACTCTGAGAAGAAAGGCCGAAACAAACTCAGAGGTCACAGTCTCTTATAAAGTCCAGACATAATCTTGGTCACTTCATGTGAAGACCATGTAGATTGGTGTCTGAAATGGTCTTTTGAGGAAAGAACCACACAGATTGAGAGGACCTGTCCAGTCAGTGCACGCATTTGTCAGTAATCGCGCAGCTCAACTCAGAACTTAAGGAGCTCAACGATTCGAAGAACAATACCAAAGAAAGGACATTGGGGTAGGCCGCATAAATTACTCAAACTGCCAGACGATGATTAAAAATAACTGAGAGAAAAAATAAAACAAACAAAAAAAGCAATGACCTACATAGTCTTCACATTCACAATAAATTAAAATAATATAATACTGTACAAAGTAAATAGTCATGTCAAAAAGTGTAGAAAAGGGAGTAACTACCGAGATGACGACTAATAGAGAAGTATGGAAGAAAAAGACATGTTGCGCCGACCCCAAATAAATTGGGACAAGGGCAGGGGAATGAATGATGATGAAATATTTAAAATATATGCAGAAGAAGTCGCGGGAAACATCTAGTAAATTATAAAACCCTCGTCCTATGTATAGGTACAAAGGACGTGGGTTCATGCGAGGAACATGCCTTTGACCCCTTGAGTACCTATTACTTACGGATATTCAAGTGGTCAAAGGCATGTTCTCTTCCCGATTTAGTCCACCAAGGCGTAATTCATTTGTGCTTAACGATTCGTTTTGCTACTTGCATGTTTCCTAAACGCTCAAAATATGAAATCATTAAAACTTGACAAGACTTTATATAAACGTTGTTAAAATTATCAAACTTTTGGTCTTTGAAATTTTCTTTTAAAGCTTCTTTAGAGATATTTATTTTTATCCCTTCCTCAGTACTTTGCCCTTTCGTTCCCTTTTCCGGCATTGTCCAAATATCGTGCATAAGTAATAAGTAAGAGCTCCACAAGCCATGTGGCGCATGATAGAAATAAATGGAATGCAGACATTTTGACGATTGTTCAATGGACATCATTGTTTGCTGAAATTACGGGAGTGTTTTCAGATAAAAGGTAGGTATTTTTGGGTTTATTTTTAGGAATCTTTGCAAGGAGCTGTATTTAGTCTTTTTGTTAAGGTTTTATGCCAATCAAATTGGTTTTTAGGCATAATAGTAAACTAAAAGGAGTCAAAGGAATAGGCATTTTTAAGTACTGAGTAAATTTATCAGCGCTGGTCCAGTGGAAACGACAGTGACTTACGAGTTGTAGGTCTTGGGTTCAAACCCAGGCGGGCGCTTTACTTTGTGCAAATCATTTCATCACCATTGCTCTCAAAACGGTGAAGGAAAACATCGTGAGGAAACCGGCATGTCCTAGAACCAAAAATTCGAAGACATGTGACATCAACCAACCCGCACTGGGCCAACGTGGTTTGTTCCAGCCCACTCCCTCTCGAATAGAGGAGGCCTGTATCCCAGCAGTAGGAACATGACTGAGTAAATTAACAATACATTATCTACAGATAATTTCCTACATTATTCCTACATTATTACTCCGTCGTATCGATGATTTCAACAAATCTAGGTAGCTAAGTATACCTACATACAAGGTGTAACTTGTAGGTAGGGTGGGGTCGTTGTACTCATCATGATGAACAACTTTAATTTGGGACTGTTCAGTACATTTGATGAATAATGCGAATATAATAAATGTAGGGAACGCTGATTTTTTTTTCGCTTCAATTTCCAAGGGGACTACGTATTACAATCAAACTGCCTAGCCTTGTCCCAACAATTTTGGGGTCGGCTTCAGTGTTTTAAATGATTAAAATACCTTTTAATTATGCATAATAAATTAATAATGCGTCTAATTTTTGACAGCGCTCCTTGATGAGCGAGTCCTATTACTGGGTGGACGTACGACGCGTTGCGTGAGCTCAGCACAGAACTCGCGAGCTAACCACTCAAGGCCATTGACCTATATTTGCGTCTTAACGTGCTTTCCAAGCCACGAACTGCCCGAGGCGACCCATGCGGCTGTTTTTATATTTATATTTTAGCCACGAGAACACAACTGGCGAAATTTTGGTGTACTACAAGGAGATACACCTCTGCCTAAACCTTCGAGGATTACAAGCGTGAAGTTATGTTATATAAAACTGCAAAATCTGATGTATTTAGTAGCTCCACAACATAGAGGTAGGTCAAGGTAGTGTATTACATACATTTTCATTTTCCCTATTTAAAAATGGGTCGTCAAACATGGAAAGCTCATGATAGGAAGTGGTTACCTACTCAAAGGGATTAACGATGCGTTGACAACCTTGACGACAACGTTCTAAAGTCTAGTGTGCTTGTAATTTGCCACAGAGGCTGTGAAAGGGCACCGGGAGAGGTCGTGCAAAGAGATTATGACGGAGGCTGTCTTTAAATGCGTGGTCGTGATTCGATTCCTAGTTCTTGCAGTTTTTATTAAGATAGGGTTTGTAGGACTACAGATTCACCGAGATTCTTTAGGTGTACTAACATGGTACATATAGCAACGAAAGTCGATTAACACCGTTTCATTATTAACACACAATTTTATTGATCAAGAACTCAACAATTTGTGTTATTTAAATATCAAATAACTACCTAACTTACTTATGTTAAAAAAACCATATTCATGCGGACTGCCGACAGAAGTGAACACTTGACAGCGCAACACGTCACATTAGCGTGATGTGAACTCATAAGATTTTCCCCTACCTACCAAAAAATCGCTCAACGTGCCAAAAGCAGTTTTCACTTCAAAAATCGGACATCGGACATCTAGACGCACTGCCAGTTACCATCCCTACCTAGTTGCTATTTCACTAATTCGCACTAAGCATTTCCAAATGTCTTTTATAATGCGCACAGCAAAAGACTGGAACTCACTACGTGCGTCTGTGTTTCCGAGCGCATAACACCCTAATCTCTTCAAAGTGAGAGTGAACAGGCTTCTTCGGGGTAAGCTCACTCCATCGTCAACTCTGTCTCTGTCGCCTCCGACCTAGACTAGAGTCAAGAGCAAAATAAAAATAAAAAACCAAGAGGATGTTTTTAATATAAGTAAGTTTTTGTGTTATAATTACGTTGCTGACTGTACATAGGACACGTAATATATCTTTACCATATTATATGAATATACAGTTCTTCTGTCTGGCTAGTGTATGGCCAGGTTGTAGGAAACTCATCGAAATTGCTTGCTAGGTGCTAGTGCTACTCCAAACCAATCAGTAACTCGTGGCAAAGCCATATTATCTACTATACGTAAGTGCATAATTAATAGTTTAGGTAGGTACTTACTGAGCATAGCAAAGGTCTGTAGCTCCAAGCCATAGACGAAGAAGCACAGTCGTGAGCCACAACAATCTTTCAGCCGCCATTCTTAACGCGATATTTAAAAATACCGTTTTTGTTTTTAATGAATTACCGTATCATAATTTCACTCTTCTAATATTTTAACAACGATATAATATCGAATACAATTCAATAATTAAGTATCTACATTATTTTTATTACTTTTTTATATCAAAGTCTATTAAAACATTGACTTAAAAAGTTATGTACGAATACATAACTATCTACTAAGATAAAATTATTGAAATCAGCATATTTATATTCTTATTATTGAACATACTTTTAAAACATTGACTTTCATCATATTTACAAGAAAAAAAAAGACATAAAGTTTTTATTTTATTTTTCACGATGATAAAAAGCGCGCGAGTTTTGACAGGTGTCGCGAAACCGCGGGAAACGTAATGACGGAGCCGCGGAAAAAATAACGCGATGACCATCGGATGCGTTTTAGAGTTTGTGACATGCGCATTGATATCTACATATTTGTTGGATTTTATGCAGCGTGCACTACTGGTTTTCTACGGTAGGTGGATGTTAAATAAGCCTAGCGGCGTAGCATAGCGGTCAATGTATCTTTAATATAATGGCTCGCATATCTTTCGGTACGTACGTACGACCTAGCTATAGGTAAGGTATTTAGTAGTTATCTATTACTTATTTTACAATCTGTTATTTTTAACTAGCTGTTCGTGCCTGGCGTCGCCTGGGTGAATTTTATGTCTCAGCTTTAGTGGTTTAGGGTGTTTGCTGTATGTTTTCATAAAAAAATACCATCCAAATTTCCGACTTTTCTGGTGAATTTTCCTGACAAATACTAACACAAAAAAAAAAAGAATTAGCCAAATAGGTGTCGGGGTGATGAAGTGATGCGATGATTTCCAACCGTCCTGAAGTGATGCGCTTATATACATTTGGCAATTGATTTTTATTTATATAGAAGATTGTGGAGCTAGGTAGGTCTTATCCACGGATCCTACCTCGGTGATGTTAAATAGAGAACGGAATGCAATACCTAACTTTAGATTCACGCATGTAGGTACTAGGAGGTACTTTACAATTCGGGGAGCTTGACATATCTAAGTCCTCTTGGGATACCTTAAGCGGATGTTTACATCCTCATTGCTTGAAACTAGTTTAAAGCCATTTCATTGGTTGAAACCAAGTAAGTAGTTCATCATTTACCTACCCTTTTCCCAACTATGTTTGGGTCAGCTTCCGGTCTAACCGGATGCAGCTAAATACCAGTATTTTACATGGAGTGACTGCCTATCTATCTGGTCTCCACAACCCAGATACTGGGTACTTAATAAGATAAATATATAGATAGAGTATGATTTATTAAGCACACCATAAAAATTACAGATATTAATATTAAAAATGCCATTATTACTATTTTTAGGGTTCCGTACGCAAAAGGTAAAACGGGACCCTATTACCTAAGACTCCACTGTCTGTCCGTCTGTCACCAGGCTGTATCTCATGAACCGTGATAGTTAGACAGTTGAAATTTTCACAGACGATGTATTTCTGTTGCCGCTATAACAACAAATACTAAAAACAGAATAAAATAAATATTTGAGGGGGCTCCCATTCAACAAACGTGTTTTTTTTGCCGTTTTTGTAGATATCGGCACGGAACCCTTTGTGCGAGAGGCCGCCTCGCACTTGGCCGGTTTTTTTATATGACCGAGTTAAATACATTCATGTTAAAAGTGTGCCTTTCACATTTAGCCAAAATTCAACCATTAGTTACTAGTTTAACCATTGGTTGAGCTAACTACCGATCAAAAACCCGGCTCTTGATTTTAGAGTTCCTAGTCTTACTCTTTAAAGGCACGCGTGTAGGTACATACTCCACTCATACTTAGTTCCTTCTTCAACAGCTTTCGATGTGCCGTCTCCGGAATCTGGACGTCAATATCGGGCTGGCTAATAAGTAATGAGCGTTTTAGTTTATAATTTCTAGAATTTTCGGAAAGGTTCGAGAACGTTCTGTAGCAGAGGGTATATAAAGAGCGAGTCGCGCTCATGCGCGTTATTGATAGTTTGGCTGTTAGTGCGTTAAAGTTCACAAAGAAATGAGTGATATTAAAACCCACGTACGACATTGTTTATTATATGAGTTTCAATCTGGGCATTCTGCTGCCAAAGCCACACGTAATATATGTCAAAGGATAGCTCACGATGCAGTCTCCGAAGCAACAGCAAAGCGCTGGTTCCAACGGTTCCGCAATAACGATTTTTCCTTAACCGATCAACCAAGGTCTGGGCGCCCCGTGGAAATAGATATCGATAAATTAAAAATATTCATCGAAGGAGATCCTCGAAGAACTACTCGCGATTTGGCTGTTCAGCTCGAGTGCTCTCATGGCACCATAGAAAATCATTTACATGGTTTGGGAAAGACTTACAAATATAGTGTTTGGGTACCCCATCAATTAAGTGAGCTGAGATTTGTGTACAACTTTTATCTTTCCGCCGCACAGTTAATTGGTTAGATCATCTTGTCACTGGAGATGAAAAGTGGGTTCTCTATGTTAATCACACACGCAAGCGCCAGTGGCTGGGATGTAAAGAACAGGGAAAATCAACGTCAAAAGGTGATCTTCATCCTCGCAAGGTAATGCTTTCTGTCTGGTGGGATATACATGGAGTAATAAGCTGGGAATTCCTTCCTACTAATACTACGATTACAGCAACAGTATATTGTGATCACCTCAAAAAACTGAAGCTTGACATCCATGGCAAACGTCCACAACATGACAAAATATTTTTCCTGTACGACAATGCCTGGCCGCATATTGTTAAGAGTACCAGGCTAAAACTATTGGAGCTTAATTGGGAAATAATACCCCACCCTCCATATTCGCCGGACTTAGCACCAACTGATTTCAGCTTGTTCCGATCACTTAGTAATAATTTACGGGAAAAAAGCTTTGACGATGAAACACACTTGAAACAATACATAGATGACTTCTTCAATTCAAAACCAACGAAGTTCTATGCGGACGCCATTCACTCTTTGCCAGATCGATGGCGAATGGTAGTAGAAAACAACGGTGAATATATTATTAATGATTAACAATTATTCATTTAATAAATAAATACAAATAAAATAGTTGTATGTCGCTCATTACTTATTAGCCAACCCAATAATATCCTACCATTATTTTCCCACATTGAAAAAAATCGATAATACCTAGGTACTTAGCTACTTGTGACGTAATACAGTGCTGACGATCCGCTGGCGTTCGGGGGTGGGCAGGAGGGGCGGTCGACAACACTTGAGCACGATGCGGTCAAATGCTACTTCTACTGTATTTGCTTGCTACTTAGTAAAAGCTGTTGATACCAGTCGATGTCAAAAATATCGCTCATTTGCTACAAGGTCGACATATCTCAAAAGTATGGTTTTTAAGTTAATAATACAACGTTTTTTGATATACCATAACTCTAGGGTATTAATGAGACCATCATTTTGAACAACTTTTACTATGGGACCCAACATCAAATCGCGAAAAAAAAAATTGCAGGTCCCTACATTTTGTCGCGTTTGTATGTATGGGACAACTGATTTTTTTTCGCGATTTCAGGTTTGGTCCCATAGTAAAAGTTGTTCATAATGATGAGTACAATGACCCCTTAAGAGGTTGTTGGTGTTTTACCAATAACCCTGTATTTGGCGTTGGAACGCTTACTTTTGTAAAGCAGTAGCCAATGAAGTGTCAAATACTTCCTCCCTCCAAACTCCTGAGAATTCTTCCGTTTCTTATTTGAATGCGGGGCCCGGCTGTCATTAGAACTAAGGACAAGGTTATCATTTCCATGGCTTTCATGGTATGGTCAAAATTAAAATTCAAGATGGCAGCCATGATGGAAATTACCTACATTCTACTTAATAATATCGGTTCCTCTGCGACATTCCAGTTTATATTACTTACCAAAGTTTTAGGGGGCACAGATGCCAGACTTATGAACATTATTATCTGATATATATAGGTGTGTATCATCAGCTCTCTATAAATATATCTGAAGCCTTGCTACGTGTTCAAGCAGTAATCTCCGTCGGTTCACGTGCAGCATCGGTGTTCCGTCACAGAGACGGTTCCCGCAACCACTTGACCGGCGCTCGACAGTTCAATACAGCTTGTCGCGGAATTGGCTACAGAATCTCGATCAATAAATCTTGCTGATTCTATTTAGATAGCATCTAAATTCTTGATAGCAATAAAAATAGACTACAGGAGTGGCGATATGATACTTTAAATAATCTTTCCATCATTTATTTTACTTTAGCGTCCATGAAGAAATGTATTTTTCGTCTATGGTTGCCTGTCAATAAATAAGGAACTTCAAAGGCGTGCTTATGACAAAGTGAAAAGTTAAATGGTTGGAAAGTAAAAAGTAGTAGGTACGTCCGGCGGTTCCTAGGCCGTTACCAACTTGTTGACCGGTACCCGTATTACGTATGTTGCAGAAGCCTAGCCATAGCAAAATTTGCGAAATAATTGCTTTTCAATCGCAAATCGGTATTAGGTATCAGCGATACGTCATAGTGTAGTACGTCAACTTAATTTACTGTTATTGTTTTATAATGCCAAGGAGAAGACAGCTAATGATATGATAACATTCGTATTAGTATGGCAGAATTGCATTCCACAGTGAATAATAATGAAGTATAGGTATCTAAGGTACTAAGCCCATAAGTTTACTTTCCAACCATGTCATACCTATGACACATACGTAAGACATCTATAAAATTAATATATGTACTTTAGGCCTTAAAGGCTAAAGTAAAAAAAAAAAAATGTTAGGACAACACAAGATGAATATAACATACTATTCTTTATTTATACTTATTCGACCATCGACCATATCCACACTGTAAAGCAGATGATGGGGAAGTGCCAAGAATATAACCGGCCCCTGTGCCTGGCTTTCGTCGATTACGCGAAGGCCTTGGACAGTGTGTAGCACTGGGCCGTGTTCCACGCTCTCCATCGCTGCCACATCGATAGAAGACATCCTGAAAGATTAGTTTGGGACTATTGCGGTATTAACATCAATGGTGCCTACCTGTGTCACTTAAAATTTGCAGGTGACCTACTGCTTTTCGCTGCAAATTTCGATGATCTCCAGAAAATGCTTCCAAACCTTAATGATACCTCTTTCAAGGTAGGACTTAGGATGAATATGGCCAAGACGAAGATTATGGCAAACATCTTCAGCAATTCTAATCCTTCTGTTTCAGAAATAAAAAAAGTGTAAAAGTGTCAGTTGATTGTCGAAAAAAGAAAATATATAAATTAATTTCAAGACGATTATTAAAATCTATCATCAGTTTGTCAGTGCGAGAACTTTATTTAATGTTATTGTTTTATAATGCCAAGGAGAAGACAGCTAATGATATGATAACATTCGTATTAGTATGGCAGAATTGCATTCCACAGTGAATAATAATGAAGTATAGGTATCTAAGGTACTAAGCCCATAAGTATCGTTCCATTCTAAGCCGATAGGCTTAGAATTAGGGTTCACCAAACACAACAACAGCGAGCACCACACAATGAAATACAGCTATTCCGCAGACGCAGTGTTCCTGTAAACCTGGAACGAGTAGCATTCCACTACGACGCGGAAATAGATTATTGTGCCGACCAATCCGTAACAGTTGGGTTTTGCACAAATACGTATACATACTGGATATTTTTTTAAGTAGTGCACAGGTTATTCTACCCATGAATATGAACAACTTTCACTATGGGACTACACCTGAAATAGCGAAAAAAAAATCAGCTGTTCAGTACATTTTGACGAATTATGCCAACATAAATGTACTGAACAGCTGATTTTTTTTTCGCGATTTCAGGTTTGGTCCGATAGTGAAAGTTGTTCATATTCATGGGTAGAATAACCTGTGAAAGTTTGCGCACTACCTACTTAAAAAAATATCCTGTATATGTAGGAGATACGAAGTTCACCGGGTCATCTAGTATAAAATAATAATATGCCACGGTAACTCTTTCAAACAAACCGCGACCCTGGAAGGCATCGGCGCTACCGGATCCCATCAGTTAGTGCTAACATCTACTTGAGGCGCGCGTGGAACACAACGTGCTGCCAAACCGGGCCTGGTCCTTACCGGATGGTCAGCTCCCATTGCTCGCCACCCGCAAGTCGGTGGCCAGGAATCGGCTCTCAATTCCCGACGACGCCCAGGGCGTCTTCTGCAGCGACTAGAGGCGAGAGGGCGTAAAGATTGCCTCTCCCTCACGCGTTCCACCTCCTTCGCGAGCATTACTGCTTCGCAGAAGCTGGTGACGGCTTCCCATGCACTCTCGCTCTGTATCATGGCTTGGACCAGGCTTGGATGGGAGAGCCGCCGATCACCTCCGCGAGGACGCGGCGGTGCACCGCCCAAGCCGGGCAGACCTCCACCGTATGGTCCACCGTGTCCTCCGGGCAATCCACACGATGGTAACACCCGGGCGTTTCCTCCCGCCTTAACCGGAACAGAACCTCCCGAAGCAACAGAGTCCGGTGAGGACCTGCGTCAGGCGGAAGGTGAGGACGCCATGGCGCCTCTCGAACCCCTCCTCAAAGAGAGGATTTATCGCCGCAATTGTGGTGTGCCCAGCACTGGGTTGCGACAGTCGCACTCTCCATGTTGTCATGAGATCCCGCCGGACCTCTGTCCGCTGTGCCGTGATTTCTCGTGGCAGCGGAGTTACGCCCCGGGGTTTTGCTTCCTTGCACCACTCCCATATGCTTGCGAGGACTTTTGCCTCCAGATCCCATGGTGGCACTCCGGCAAGGAGGCTCGTCAATCTTTTCCGTCAGGTTTTGATTGACGAGGTTTAAACAGGGCGACGTAGTATTTGTGAGTGCACTTTGGCATACCTTAATGTTTAATTTGACTGATACTTAGCGTGGTGTCAGGAATTCGCGGTTCGTTCGTCCTGATTTATGCCTGCCCTTGCACGAGTATGACCTCATATTATGAAATTTATTCCTGACGTTGGGTAATTCTTCTTATAGGCTTAGGTAGGATTGGCCTGAGCGCTCGGATGTAATGTTATGAATAAAAGTCTGTATATAGAGATAGACTGCGTCAATCCTAACAATAATAATAATACCCCACCGCTGTATCTCTACGTTGACGTCGTGGTGGGGCTTGCGTGCTCCAAACTTTAGGCTTGTGCCGGTAGAATTTACTTTGCCGGAATGGGTCTAGGATGAGGAGCCAGACCAAGAGAGTTACAGAAACCCGCAGGGCAGCATGTGGCGAGCTGTTGGGCAGTAGCGATCCCACGGACCCTATTTCCCGGGAGAAATCTTGTCCTCATCTCTGGCTTGTCTTAATTGGCCGGCTGGAGTGAACACTGACGAGGAACAGAGCTCCCACCTCTTTCTTGCCTTTATTGGCCGGCTTGAGTGGAGATTCGCAAGAGCAAACGTGCTCGGAGGAAGGAAGTATTCCAGTAAGGTGCTGTTAGGGATCTTGACCGTACTTCCGGGATTGTCTTGATAGCCGTGGAATACCTGTCCACTCCTCACGCACCTCAGGAAGTGTTGCCCCCTTGTCGCTACGTCACTATGTGCTAGCGGCCGTTTCCGGGGGTCCATTATTGAGTGTGCAAGTCACCCCCTGCCATTTTATCCGTGTATAATATATAACATTGGTCAGGCAGGGGACATAGTTATTCCATAGTTTAAGTAACCCAATGCACTATAGCAACCCAAACCCATAACCCAATATGTTTTGTTTTCACGTACAGCATATAGTCCTGCACCAACCGGGGGTTGTCCTTGGGTGCATTTGCATAGCGCATATAGGGAAAATCGTCGGTTGGTGCCTCCTCATCATTTAAAATTTTGTAAGGGGTCTCTGCGAGTTGGCTTCAGCTCCTCGTACGCCTTCCAAAGGTCCGGGACCCCAGGGTCCCGAGAAATATGGAAAATAATAATAATACAACAATCCTGACAAATACGTGTCATGTAATTTTTACCGTCTAGGGATCCCACTAGGACTTTGCGACCGAATTCGGTCGTAAAGCGATCGCTATCTATGTCGAAACTGCAGCCCCAGGCCCCGATCTAAAAAGATCTGGCTGGCGGTATTTTGACATTCATACGGTCACTTTTATAAACGGCGTTTCGAGTTTGATTAGGGGGACGTCAGCGAGACGTGCCCCCTGGGCGAATATACCTAGGCGTGTTGCTTTTAATAAATATAAAATATATAATATTATTTAAAGATCAAATTATATACCTAATATTATTTTAATATTAGTCTCATACGTGAGTTAGTTTTATTTATTTATCAGCCCAGATCCCGAGTAAAGTAACGATCCCTTCGGGGAACGTTACAGTCTACCTACTTATTTTGTTTCAAAATAACAATACTCACAGGCCAGCAGCTGGCGTGGTTGGTTAAGATACCGCCTATCATGTCGCAAGTCGTGGGTTCGATTCCCACCCAGGACCAACATTTGTGTGCATGAACTTGTCTGTTTGTCCCGAGTCTGGGTGTAATTATCTATAGGTATAAGTATGTATTTACAAAAAAAAAAAAGTAGTGTATGTAGTATATCAGTTATCTGGTTTCCATAGTACAAGCTCTGCTTAGTTTGGGATTAGATGACCATGTGAGAAATGTCCCAGGATATTATTATTATTCAATTTTTTTACATATAAGTTATATTTTTAAATATTAGAATTAAAAAAAAAAAAACATTTAAAAATATAAAAAATAGAAAAAATAGAAATCCACCGGCATGGGGAACAGGGTCCAAGCTACCGGTGGTTAGGGCCCCAGAGACAGGAACCTCCTCACAATACGCGCCGTATCAAGGAGGACTGCCTTCTGAATCAAGCCCTTCACCCAGCCACCCAACGAGAGCCTCTTGAGATGTTGGTCGAGGCTCTTAGCGATAAGGCCATTGACTGTAACGACTATCGGCACAATGATTGCCGAGTCCACATTCCACATAGCGACAACCTCGTGGGCTAAGTCGAGATACTTCAATTGTTTCTCCTTCTCAGCCTTCACGAGGTTCTCGTCATGCGGGATAGTGACATCGATTATCATTGTGCGGCGCACTGATCGATCTATTACCACTATATCAGGCTTATTGGCTACAATAGTCCTGTCAGTGATAATAGATCGATCCCAGTATAACGTGACATGGTCATTCTCGAGAACTGGGTCGGGCACATACCTGTAATACGGTACCTCAGAGTCCACAAGGCCGTATTTCAGAGCAAGTTGCTGATGGATAATCCTGGCCACTTGGTTATGCCTGTGCAAATACTCGCCGTTAGCTAAACGAGAACAACCAGAAGTAATATGTCTGATAGACTCACCGGGACAATGGCATGCCCGACATATGTCGATCGTCCCGTCTTTCATTATATACTTCCGGTAGTTATTCGTTAGCATAACTTCATCCATAATCGCACAGACTGAACCTTCGGTTTCCCCAAAGAGGTCACCGAAGCGTAGCCAGGCCACGGACGCTAAGAAATCTACGTTGGGCCCATGAAGGGCCCGGAAAAAGCGTCCGTGAAGCTCCTTGCTTTGCCATACTTCCTTGCGGTCGTTGGTACTAAGCACCACAGGTTTGCGCCAGTTCTCTTTAGCCAAGGATAACGGGGTGAGTCCCTTGTCCACTGCAACCACATCTCGGTGCATACCCACGTTAGCCTTGAGAAAATATTCTCTGAGACTGCACACCTCGCGGTTGTGGAGGGTCTTAGCATTTAAAAAACCTCGACCCCCACACTTCCGCGGGATGTACAGCCTCATGACAGACGAACGTGGGTGATGCATCCGGTTTGCAGTCAGCAGTGACCGGACTCTCCTATCCAGGGCATCTAGTTCCGTCTGGGTCCACTTTAGTATGCCAAAGGAGTACATCAGGACCGGCATGACCCAACCGTTAAAGGCGCGCACCTTGTTGCCGCCTGACAAAGAACTATTAAGTACCTTTTTCAGGCGACCGAAGAAGCGCTCCTGCAACGATTGTTTCATGTCAGCCCCGTTAATGCCTAACCCCTCTGACATACCCAGGTATTTGTAGGTATCAGTTGCGGAGAGTGATCTCAGGTTTATAGAATCTGAGAGTTGTAGTCCCTCAGATTCCACAATCCCGCCCCGCCTTACATGCATGACTGCACATTTATCAACACCAAATTCCATCCTGATGGAATCACTAAAAGTTTTAGTTACTTTTAGTGACTCCAGCAGTTGCAATTTGTTGGTGGCAAACAGTTTCAAATCATCCATATAAAGCAGGTGGGATATTACCTGACCCCCTCTCCGCAAAGAACAGCCCAGCCCTGTACCCTCCAGCAGAGTGCTAAGAGGGTTCAAGGCTAAACAAAACCACAGTGGACTCAGACTGTCGCCCTGGAATATTCCCCGCTTAATCCTAATAGGTTCGTCGCTCCCCCGAATTTGTCGACATCCTGGATAGCGAAGGACCGTCCTCCACTGCCCCATACATGTCGTTAGGAAGGTGCTCAGAGTTGTATCAATTTTGTACAACTCTAACACCCTCAAGAGCCATGTATGGGGCACCGAATCAAAGGCCTTCTTATAGTCTATCCAACATGTCGACAAATGCTTTCGGGATCGACGGACCTGTTGGCTTATGGCCATGTCAATGAGGAGTAGCTCCTTGGTGCCGCGGGACCCATTCCTACATCCATTTTGAGAGTGTCTGCCTCTCTGATAGAATTCTTTTCTAAATGAGAATTAATTTTCACTCTCAAAATGGATGTAAGAAGTTTATAGACCGTCGGCAAACAAGTGATCGGCCTATAATTTTTGGGTTCCGTGGCATCACCTGACTTATGGAGCAAGTGGGTAACTCCCGTTGTAAAGAGCTGTGGCAGCGACCCAGACTCTAAGGCCGACTGGAATTGCGATGCTAAGCACGCGTGTGAACTTTGCAGCCATTTAAGCCAAAAATTGTGCAGTCCGTCCGGTCCCGGCGATTTCCAGTTCGGTATCGGACGGGCTGCACTGGCTACATCGGAGGAAGTAATTATTACTCCCTCCATCTGCGGTATGGCGTCACACACGCGCTCAACATCGCGCATCCATTCAGCCTCATTATGGCAGACGGGCACCGACCAGATGTTGCGCCAGAATGTGCTAGTGGCATCATCATCTGGGCGGCATACGTCTGCCACATTTTGCTCAGGTCGCTCCCATGCTCTATACAGCCACCTTTGATCACGCTGGAATATGCGATTCTGGGTATATCGTTCAACCCGACGCTTATACCTACGGATACGGCTTGCCCATGCATAGACCTTCTGCTTCAGGAAGTCAATGCGCTCTGTGACATGGGACATATATTCTTGAGGGCTGATTCCAGTCCCCGAGAACGCCCGCCTCACAAAGCGCATCACTCTAGGGCGAGTATTGCCCTCCCTGAAGCAGTATAGTTTGCCGATGAGCACCCTGGTCCCCTCGATACGCCGCTCGATCCTGCACTGCCAGGCTGGAACGGCGGGTTTTGGTCGTGTAGCTATGTCACAATTTGGAAATGTGACATTGGCTACACGACACGCCGCAATAGCCGCGCAATACAAGATCGAGTGCGTATCTACGAGATCTTCGCTGCTTTCAAAATAAGAAACAAGCAGCGAATCCAAGGCACACACCAATGCCCTATTCGTTCTGTGCATAGGCAAGCGAGGTAAACGAGGTCTAAGTTGGACGGGGGCAGTTCTAAACTCCCGAATCGCATCCTCCAGCGCGCTCCTCAATTGGTCGTTACACTGGCTACTTACCGTAACAACCTCATCGCCCCCCTCCTCATCATTAACATAAGACCGCGGTTGGATTATGTTTAGAGGTTGCACCGCGGTCTGTGATGGGACAGGGACGATACGGTTGCTCAGTACCTCTGAGCGCAGCCTATCAAGCGCGGCGTCGTCCAATCTTTGATTCCGTTGGATAACCCGCACCTGATCCGACAGTCGTTGGGCCGAGACGTTGATGGCTGGTTGAAGCGCCTGAAACAGAGACAGCATCCTATCGCGGTACGCAGTGAGGTTAGTTCCCCCCTCTGTTGCCCCGTAATATGCGCGCATGACGTTCTCATTCATTTGCTGAGTCCATTTCATGCGCTGCACACAACCACCGGCAGCGGGGACCCGGCTCGGGGCCGGTCGGCCCCTAGATCCCATGCCGTTCGGTGGCCGGCCTCTTCCTGGCCGACGTACAGGTGGTGGCGACGTCGGTGGAGAGAAGTACTCGTCGCTCGAGCTCGACGCGGCTGCAGCCGCCCGTGTGACTGGTGATCCGAGTTCCGGCGGCGGCGAGGCGGAGCTGAGCGACGAGTCCGGGGGTGGTAGACGTGCGCGACGTACAGCTGCTCTGGTCAGCATCTATTCACATCATTGATTTTCCTCGCATTGTATGTTTATGACATATGTCTATATTTTTGTGTTTTTTTCTTATCGGGTTTTTATTATTTTTCATTTTCACTTTTATCTGTTATTTTTCTGGATAGTTGTACGTGTTTTTAACTGTTTACATGTTGAATTTAAAATAAAATAAAATGTGAAATACGAGACGAAAAAAATTGACGTTATTGACGTATCAGTGTTGCCAGGCCTATTAATAGGTTGGTTTGCTTATTATTATTACTTTTTGATATTTCTCGGGACCCTGGGGTCCCGGACCTTTGGAAGGCGTCCGAGGAGCCAAAGCCAACTCACAGAGGCCCCTTAGATAATTTTAAATGATTTATTTTTATTATTATTATTATTATTATTATTATTATACTTAAAATAAATCTTATGGTGAAGCCATGTTACAAAATTGGTTGCTTTAATATATTTCTAATATGAGACATTATTGCCAAAAAAAAAATACATTTGTGATGTTTTGTATTAAGTCGAAAAAAGTAAATAAACATATTAATAAAATATACTTTTTGTATTTTTATTTTCTCTTTTATTCTTACACACGGTGTCTTTTTATCCTGTGTCCTATCGCAGGTATGCTGGAAGAGATGTCTTTAGAAATAAGCATCACCTTTGTACGTAATTTTCTGTTCCTTTATTCTTGTCTGTTTATTTGTGTGTACATAAATGGTTAAATAAATAAATAAATAATACCTACTTAAAGAGATGATTTTTTAGCACGACCCTAGAGTCAACAATATACAATATGTCACAAAAACCCTGTTGTTCCCTTTAGGGACGCGGGACGTATACTTATAATTATATATATTATACTAATATACATTTACCTACAAGCACAACATTGATGAAATTATAATTTAAAAAAATTAAGCATTGGCAAAGGATTGGCTAGTCGAGTACGCCCCTGGTTTAGAGATACGAACAAAAAACGTAAAAATCCAGGCAAAGTTACGCGCTGCCGCCGCCGCTAAAATGGTCAATCGCGATCATAGGTTCAGATTGTAGAATATATAATCTGAGGTATCTGGTATAAAATAATAAAGGGTTTCAAGATATTGTGGTTTTTGGTTTTAAAATCAAGCTTTTCAAATATTCGAATTAGATTCTAGAACGAAACAATCGCCATCATCGACGGAATAAACCGGCCAAATACAAATGTTATGTTGTGACTTGGATTTTAAACGAATAAGTCCTTATCACTCAGTATTGAAGCTTAATTTAGATTGACATGTTTTACAACAGCTAGCCTCATTTGACTTTTCAATTGTGCTGTATTACTTTTTGACATTCGTCTTATGAACTTTTGCTATTCCTGAAATGAAAGTAATACATCTAGAATGTAAAATAAACAATGTTTATTGTTAAGAAGTAAATTAGGATAATAGTGTAACTTTATTTAACTCTAAAATGGATGAAAGCACTACTCAAAATCTCAGTTACGTGGAGGAAAAACCCGAATCGTTGGCAAAGAAGTATTGTTTTGGGTGTTTGTGTATAAAAGAAGATAAAAATGTACAAAACTACGCATTTCAATGCGGGCCCCTCAAGAATATATTCCAGGTAATTTGTTTAAGTATATGCATAATGCGTGATGAAATACGTTATACTGCAGTTAAACCAAGGTAAACTGAATCCTTGGGTTAGGTAGGAAACAACAGGTTTGGCACAATATCAGCTGGTAATCAGTATCAAAAAGAAAGCTGTAGGTAGGATAGCTTTCTTAGAATACTAGACAATTAATACTAAAGGTATTAATTGTTATAGGTTGTAGGTGTGAATAAAGTATGACCTACCATCTACCCATGATTTATATCTCTGCCTTCTACTGATTATGTACTTTGAGCTTTGTGATTCTTGCCAAAAAAGAATGTAGACACCGTCAACCGATTTAGATATTAACAGCATAATATAAATATAGGTACAAAATTTCATCTGATTAAACTCCATTTGAAATGATTAGACATAAATAAACCTCTTTTTACAGCCCATTCAACCGATTTTGACTTGTATTGTGTAGGCATAAGGATGGCATTAAAAGCAGTTTGTTACATTACCAACTGTTTACTGCAGCTGCTATTTGTCATGCCAGCAACACAATTAAAGTCAAAATCGGTTGAATGGACTGCAAAAAGGTTTATGTAAATGTCTAATCTTATTTCAAATAGAGGAAAAACCATTTTAAACCAAGTAGTTCATGGCAATTTGCAAGTTATCCATTATTTGTATCTTCTTTTTTGCAAAATAAAAGTATACTTATTTTATATTGTTTAAACCCAGTAGGTGGCCAAATTGTAAGTACTGTAAAGGTTTAATGCCATGGTCGTTAACCTTATGTTGTACAGGCTGACATTCGATTGCTTGTGCCAGTGTAAAGCTATCTCTTTTTAAATATTTAAAAAGATATAGTTTGGATGTTCCTACCTGATGACACTTCAGTGGTAGCTAGGAGACTAGGTGGTATAATTTTAGGAAGTGTATTTTTTGCGATTTTTTTTTTAATTTGTGATGCAAACCCAGCCGTATGGGCTGCATATCAAGCTATACATGTCCAGTATAAGCTGATTTTGCATTGTATAGGATTTCTGTAGGTCAGCTTATACTGGAAAACTATAGCTTGATATGTAGCCATACAAATATGTATTTTTTTATTTGTGATGGGTTTGCTCTTGACTCTAGTCTAGGTCAGAGGTGACAGAGACAAAGTCGACGATGGATGGCCAATGTACCGCTTTACCGAATTACACCTCTCACAGGTGCTTAATCGAGTGTTATTTACTATCCAACTACACACCCCCGTATAAACTCCGGCCTTCTACAGTACAATCAATAATTGCAATGAATATTAATGGTGTTGTAACTATCAAACATATTGCTAATCATTTTGTAATGTAATAATCCTAACTAATATTATAAGGCGAAAGTGGGACTGTTTGCTTGTTTATTACGCTTTCATATTGAAACGTCTTGACCTTAATTACGACATAGGATATAGAGATGCCGCGATTAGCGATATTCGACATTATTCACCATTTTTTCATTATTCGTCGATTAGTGAATAAAAGTGGGCATTATTCAACAAATAATTACATTTTGAAAGAAATAAAACCACAGATTTAGAAATAATCTAACTATAATTAATTTCTTGCAAACAAACAATGTAAAGGTAGCCCGCGATATTCATATTTTCTTACGTTTTTTGCAATTTACAAGTCGGTATTATATCGTATGTTGATCAAATTATAATTTACGGTCGTAACAAGTATCTAATTACATAATTAGAATCATTAAAGTGATTAATACAACTCTTTCAGACCAGGTAATCCCAAAAAATGACTATTTCATGAAATCTTGACATTTTAGGATTATACTAACTTAAGGAGTTGTATTACTGATTCTATTGTATATAATTCTGTAAAAACATATTTGTTACGGCCGCAAATCATACTTTATTTATTAAGCAACTAATACTGACTTGCAAATTGCAAAAAACTTAAGAAAATTTGAATTTCGCGGGCTACCCTGACGCTTCCTCCTTAAGTAGGTATTATTAATATTGATATTATTAAATCTAGTAAGTATAGTGATATTTTAATCTTTAGTTACTAACATAATTTTTAAGTATACCTACTAACATAAATATAGATCACTGTGTCTGATTTAAATAAATAATTAAAATAAAATAAAATCAATTAAATTAAAATAAAATTAATTCAATTTACTTGTTATTTTTTTAAATGTGGTTCATTTATTAAAATGATAGCTTAGTTTAATGCGTCTGGGAGTTATTGATATTTCAATATGAATAAAATATAAATATATATATTTTTTAATAATATTTTTAAGGCTAAGCTTTTTTAATTGATAGTAAGATAACCTCATGTAGAACTCAGATTTTTTTTAAAGATATCTTACTATTGAACTAGGGCAGCGATTTACTGAGTATAAATTGTGCAGAAAAATCATTATAGTAATATTTTTTTTTCACCTAGCAGATAGTGATAGTAGGTAATATATTTCTCTCAAAAAGGTACAATTTTGGTACCAACGCCAGCACATCAAGTTACTACAATCTGTTAAATTTCTTTAACAGATTTTCAACTTTATCGCTAAAGTGTTAGGTTCAAAGTTGATTGGGAAAATTTGACAGTTTCGGGTAGCTTGACCTGCTGGCGGTTGTAAATATAGTATCTAAGTGTAGTAACAATGGAATACATATTAAAAACTCAGTAGGTTTGAGACACCTGAATGCCTGTTGTTAGTGTTATTGTTATTTATTACAGACTAGCTAACCTGACAGCCGTTGTCATGTCCAAATTTCAATCACACTAATATTATAAAGGCGAAAGTTGGTGCGTGTGTGTGTGTGTTTGTATGTTTTTACTTCTTTACGCTCGAACGGCTGGACGAATTTTGATTAAATTTGGTATTTGGTGATTTAGCTGACACCTTGGATTTACACATAGGCTACTTTTTGTCCCGAAAAAATATAGTGGTAAATATAGTGGTGGGTAACACCGCGGGGCGCAGCTAGTAATTCATAATCCAATAGAAAGGTTAAAATTTTGTTGGTTAAATCCCTAAAGGTTCATTAGAAAACCAGTGTCAGACAGCATCTGTCTGGCATTAATTCTGAAATGAAAGTTTTTTGGCTCGGCCATGAGCACAGAATACTAATACCCTTAGCCGGGGCCATGAGGCACACACTAGGTACCTATTGTTGTAAAATAATAATAAAATTGTCACATTTTTTTTTTGTTTCACGAACCGTGTCCAACTGAAGGCTTTTCTTTCTTTTATTAAAATTTCTAGAAAAAAGTTTTCCAGAATTTGAAAATTTTCTGGTAAACTTTCAATTTTTCATTCCATAACAAAAACTTTTTTTTTTTTTTTTGTGGATGGGAAATCATCAAATAACTTCTCCCGCTCTGGGTGGAGCGGGAGGGCGTGTCAGACTTCTACTGACTAAAACCCACCCGTGTTCCTTCAGTTGCCTGTGCCAGGGCCACGGTAACTCTAATTTGAACATTTATCCGGCGGTTCTAAAGTGATGCGTTTACCAACGAATAGTATTTCATTTTTATTTACAACCCGGTCACATTATCTCGAGACCTCGCTGGAATGCGAACCTCCCGCCCCGTTCTCCTTTCACCTCCCCGCGCTCGCCACGGCGCGTCAGTACGGTTAGCACTTTCGTTGTCGATACGCGTCGACTTGTTTTCGTGGTATATTTTTAAACATTTCATTGTTACGTTTGGACTTTTATTGTTATTGCTGTTACGTCATATATTCTGAAGAAGATTTTTAGTCTGTAGTTTTGTGTAATAAACACTTCTTGTACCCACTTAACCAAGATTGTTTCATTTATTTTTCATCATTTTAATCATATCATTATAATAATATTACCTACATTAACCCTTAACTACCTAGCACATATTTTTGTCACACAACCACCTAACATACGTCTGTAAGACCCCAGACTAAAATAATTCACTACTGTTATAAATAATAAGTATTGTTTTCTAAAAAATAATAAAATAAAAATCTGTTTTAAACATTATTAAACTCTTTATTAGAAAAAAAAAGGCACATGAAAATCAACATTATATATTTTTAACCCCTAATCATTGCCACAATCTCTTATTTTAGGCTTACTTACTAACACATTTGGAAAATGAGATCTACAAAAAATATTTCGAGCAATAGGAAATTGAACTCAAAATTTTTATAAAATTAAAGCAATAAGAAACATAGAAAAAAATAAAAATTCTCATTAAAATAACAAATTAAACAAAATTGCAGACTCTAAACTTATCGCTTTTCACGACCTCTAAAACACAGCTTATTTGAGCATTCAAGGCAAATTGGCGCTTTACATTCGAAACACATGTATTGTGTTTTGCGTTTCTTGGTATATTGGCAAGTAGTACAGTTTTTACGAATTATCAATCGCTCTTCAGCACTGCTGCTGCTTGGGACAGCTGCTGGAGGGGTCGTGTGGTTTTGGAGGCTACGTTGTATAGGTACCGACACGTATGTCACGCTGCGATTTCGCATTAGTTTCACGTCGTGCCATATGTGGTCTCGTCAGCTGTTCAGCAAGTTTCTTCATAAACTTACACCTGATTTCAATCTTTTGTCCTTGGGTTTGGACAGATAAGTTCACAACATAGCAATTTGAAGCAGAAATGTCAAGTAATCGGTAGAATATTGCCAAGGGCCTTCTACGAGTGCGACGTCTTGTGGAGTAATTCGAACACCTTTGGTCTAATAGATCCACTCCAATTTTGGTTTGGTTATATAATAATATTATCTCCGGTTTCTTTGTAGCTTCATCGACATCTGGCGTATGGTGCAACTTTCTTCCAGAACATGATTTATATCGACATTCTCCACATCACTATATTCGTCGTCTGGTATATTTTCATCGTCTGCTAACTCTTTCTCTAACCAGCTCTCAATAACAGACTGTCTATGAGCCATTATAACTAAAACAATAAAAAATACACAATAAAAAAAAAATCACGTAACCACCTAACAGAGGTCTCTCGGACCCCAGCTCGTATTTATTTACTCACCTGAGGCAAACGCGCGCACATCCAACCTCGACAAGCCGTTGCGCGGTACTTAGGGGCGCAGGGAAAAGGTACAGGAACGAACAAGTTGATACGAAACTCCCGCGCAAAAATATTCACGATTTTAAACTTAACAGGGTCTGTGAGACGTATGTTAGGTGGTTAAGGGTTAAATTAATAAACACAATATTTGTTTTGTTGGAAATCTTATTGTTTATAATAATATCCTACTAGAGGATGCTTGTTTTGCGCACCATATCAGAGCGCCGACGCGACGTGACGTCATCGACGCCAGGTCTCGACATAATGTGACCGGGTTATACACATTATACACATAGACAGATCGCAGTACTTATCGTTTTTGATGTCGAATATTATGGCTAATAACTCGACTATTCGCCATTACCTCTATTCGCGGCATCTCGAATAGGATACTTTTTATCCCGGTAGTATGTTCCCGTAATGCTGTGGGATAATATCTGACTTATCCGGGCGAAGCCGCGGGCAAAATCTGGTAAATAAATATTTACTTATTTTTCTTACAGATGGACTGCATATTCCTATGTTATCTGTGCAAGAGGATGGCTCAGCACACAGAACAGTTCATTCAAAATGTGCAAAGTAATCAAATACTATTGGAAAACTTTCAGAATGTAAGCGAAATTGTTTTCTTTTATTTTTTTTTTAATTCAGAAAATCATCTTGCTGATGAGTCCATTAGTTATTCCATTAGAAAAACTAGCCAATCTCATACTCTCAATACAGGGCAAAAGCCCGTTACGCCCGCAAACGGCCTGCTGACTGGCCAGTCTGATTAGCATAAATAATGATTTTCTTTTCTCAAATTTCTCTAATTGCCAACATGATATCGGAAGAATAAGAAGGGCAATATCAAAGGGTTCTTCTTACATATTCAGGGAAGGATCAAAGATTGACTAACATTACATAACATCTATTTTTCTCACTCTATTTTCCTTAAGGCGAATTGGTATCGTGTGATAAAACCCCTTAAGAATTTTAAAAATGTAGAATAAAAATTTAGGGTTCCGTACCTCAAAAGGAAAAAACGGAAAAAAAGATTACTTTTTAAAATTCTGTAAGCTCTGTTACATTAAAATAAACCGATAATCGCTTATGTCTTTAATGGTGGACGTGTAGACGAAATTTTATTGAAATTGCTTCAATTACAATTGAATAAAACAGTTTTTCCTCATAAAAAATGCTAATTTTGAGGAAACTGCGATTTTTTTTTGTATCAAGTCAAATTGTGTCAACCGTGTTTTGGCCCTCATAATTTACTAAAAAAAAAATCTTCAATTTTTATAATCATGAAAAACATAAGGCGTAGTTTTTGAGGACAAAAATTGATTTTGCGTGGGCCTTTCGTCTTTATTATTATTTGCCTTTACTGTAGCTCTATTAAATACTTTAATGATTTAATTCATCTTATTATTTTAACACTTTTCCAGGTAATGGATGAGACACTAAAGTCAGTGCACACACAGACCCAACCGCTAGTCAATTTAACACAAGTGCCATTTGAGGTGATAGAGTTATCTGAGAGAGACGGCCATAGTTCTGAGGAGACCTTCTCCGTCTTAAGCTCGAGGAGCAAGATTAAGGATGTCCAGGTCAAGACTGAGATGAAAGAGGAGGAGTATATGGATCATCTTGAAGGAGAGTTTATTAATGGCGGTGATGGTAAGTTGACGTTATTTATTATGTAATTTGGGAACAAGTATGTAGCCATACAAATATGTATTTTTTTTTATTTGTGATGGGTTTAATCATGATTAGGTCAAGGTTTGGTCTAGGTCAGAGGTGACAGAGACAAAGTCGACGATGGAGTCAAAAGTGTGTTTAACAGACTTCAGAAATAAGTGACTTGAAGGTCACTTATTCTATTAGAAGGTCTGGTAAAAACACTTTGTTTGTTTTTTTTTTATTTTCAGAGTTCCCCGAGTCATACGTTAAAGATGAAGAAGATGCATTCCCTCTCAAAGCATTACTGAAAGAAGAATTGCAACTAGAGGACATTGATAGCCTAGACCTCATGAGTCTTAGTACGACGCTCAAAAAGAACAAAAATAAGAAGAAAAGTAAAATCAAACGAGAAGACTTAACACAGACAAAGAGAGGTAGGTTGTTGAAATTACTTGGAATATGGGTAGCCCGCGAAATTAAATTTGAATTTCGCGGGCTACCCATATTCCACGTTTTTTCCAATTTGCAAGTCAGTATTAGGTTGTATGTTGATTAAAGTATGATTCGCGGCCGTCACAAATATGTATTTACATAATTATAATCCCATGATACTCATAATTATGATACCCTGGCGCTTTCGCCTTAAGAGTATTTATAATAGAGTAATGGCGCGCAGTTATGAACAAAACTATAAATGTGGACCACAGAGCAGGGAGTCGCTTTGGCGGCCGCAGCTAGAGGCGGCGCTATCAACGCTTTACATACAAACCAAGCGTTGACACCCGATTAGTGCTCATACACACGAGGGGCACGATGTCGACGACTGCATTTGCCTCTGTTGACGGCAGCCGCCGACGCGTCTACGGCTGACGTCGAAAAGTGTCGATAGCTGCAGTTGCCTCTGCCGTTGGCAAAGTGCCGCTCCTGTATAGGAGCATTTACTCGCATTACGACACTAAAGACGTATATAAACTGGGCTTTGAATGGCGTCCGCGACAGAACTCCTACGCTCGTCGCACTTTCGGCACCACGGAGTTTATTATAGTGTGCGAGCAAGTGCTAGTAACCTCCAGGTATGTCAGCGGTAGGCGGGGGAGGTAGACCAACGTCAAGCTAACTCAGTCTGCCAATCTTGTCAATCGCGTCCTCCCCCGTCTCACCGCTCTCATACTTTAGGCGGTGAATACCAATTTCGCGTACTGCCGTCTCTAGACGCTGCCGGGATTCCATGCTCTGTGATGTGGACGAAACACTTGGATTATGTATGTGGCACTGTGGCAGTTAGCTTCTTCATCATTCTCCTGCCCTTATCCCATTTTTTTTGGGGACGGCGCAACATGTCGCTTTCTTCCATAATTCTCTATTAGTCGTCATCTCGGTAGTCGCCCTCTTTCTAGCCATATCGTCTTACACACAGTGCATCCATCGTTTCTTTGGTCTTCCCATACTCTTATAGACATCGACATTCATACTCAAAACTTTCCTCAAGACATTTTCCTTGCCCGTACAACACAACTTTTCAGTCACATCTTGTAAATAAATATACAGGGTGTATGGAAGCTGGGTGCTCGTACACGGACGTGTTTTAACTGTGCTCGTCACGGAATTTTTTTCGCGTGTTGCTCTAGTTCTTCAGTTATAACACATTTAAAAGCGTTATAACTCCGGTGTAAGTCGTTTGTAAATCTGTATTAGTAAGGCTGTATGAGTTCCAAACAGCTTATAGTCAATGAGTAGCTGGCATTCCTAGTCCATGCTATTGACTACATGGACGAGGTGAGCATCCTGCAGATATCCAATTTCAAGGAGGAGCTGCGGAAACTGTTACCGTTCCAGTCACTTGGGAAACTGCACCAGATGGAACTGAGAAGAGTCTCCAAGATATCATCGATATGTTGAAGAAGACTGACCCGGACGACGTGCCAGATTTCGTGACGAAGGAGCTGAGTAGATTGCCCCCCCGTCATGTTCTATCAAGGGCAAAGAGTTTAAAGTCATCCATGTGGAGGACCTGACCACCTCTTTTCAACCGATAGCCTAGATCTGAATCCTCCAGCAGTGTGCTTAGAGGATTCAGGGCTAAGGAGAACCAAAGTGGACTCAAACTGTCGCCCTGAAATATTCCCCGTTTAATCCATACAGGCTCATCATTCACCTGGATTTGTCGACACCCAGGATAATGAAGGTCCGTCTTCCTTTGCCACATACACAATTCAAGGACGGTGTGTAGAGTTGCCATCTTGTATAACTGCAGCACCCTCATGGGCCACTTATAATCTATCCAGCATGTCGACAGATCCTTGCGGGATCGAACCTGTTGGCTTATGGCCATGTCGATGAGGAGTATCTCCTTAGTACCACGGAACCCGTTCCTACATCCATTTTGAGAGGCAGACAAAATCACGTCGGCGGGGAAAATACTCGTCGCTTGTGCAACGCAGGAGGTTTTAGGTTTTTTCCGGGTTTCAGATATAATAAAAAAACTGCGTCTAAAATGAATAAATTATGAAAATGAACAAATTTATGAAAACCGTGACCTGTTGACGTAAGTGTTGCCAGTAAATTATTATTATTACTATTATTTTACTGTCTTTGACATATCTCGGGACCCTGCAGTTCCGGACCTTTGGTGCCCGTATGCGGGGCCGAAGCCAACTCGCAGAGGCCCGTTAGACGCTTTTAAAGAAATGACGCGCCAACCGACGAATATCCCTGTACGCACTAAGCAAGTGCCCCAAGGACAACCCCTGGTTGGTGTAGAACTGTCGCAGGATAAGGAAACAAAGATATTGGAATATGTATTGGATGGCTAAAGTTGACTGGTTACCTAGAACTGTGAAAGGACTATGGCCCTTGCCTGATCAATGTTTTAATAGACACGGAAAAAATGGCAGGGGGTGACTTTCATACTCAATAATGGGCCCTCAGAAACTGTCGCTAGCACTTAGTGACGTAGCGACAACGGGGGCAACATATCCTGAGGTGCTCGAGGAGTGGAGACGTATTCCACGACTATCAGGACAATCCCAGAGCCCGGAAGATGGTCAAGATCCCTACCAGCACTTACTGCAATACTTCCGTCTTCCGAGCACGTTTGCTCTTGCGAATCTCCATTCAAGCCGGCCAATAAAAGCAAGAATGAGGTGTGAGCTCTGTTCCTCATCAGTTTCCACTCCAGCTAGTCAATAAAGGCAAGCCGGTAATGAGGAACAACACTTCTCCCGGGAGATAGGATCCGTGGGGTCGCTACTGCCCAACAGCTCGCCACATGCTGCTCTGCGGGTTTCTGTATCTCTCTTGGTGTGACTCTTCATCCTATTCCTGTCACCCCCTTAAGGCTTTGCACCCAGCTTCCAAACATCCTGTTTATATTTTTTGTTAGAATGATGGTATTTTTAATAATATTTAATCAAACCATTGTCATAATGATTTCCATTCTTTCATATGCAAAATATTAAATTTCAGACATACCTAAAATAAAGACAATATACATAACTAGAGAACAATGCATGGAAGAACGTGCGCGAATGGAGCAGGATCAGAAATATGTGAGCTTTGCCTACAAATGTGTGAACTGCATCAAAGGGTTCAGCTTCAAAGCCAGCTATGATACACATATGGAGAAACATAATCAGGTATTTATAATGAAAATAGTTACTGCAAATGTTGAAAGTTAAAGCACGTACAGGTAAACCTGAAAGCTTTGATTATACAGGGTCAAATTAAATTAGCTAGCGAAACTCCGCAACATGACGAAATAAAAAAAAATGGATGGTTTTTAGGGTTCCGTACCAAAAATGGTAAAAAGGAACCCTTATGGTGCGACTCAGTTTGTCTGTTTGTCTGTCACAGCTGGATATCTCGAGAAATACTAATGCTATCAACTTGAATTTTGGAATAGTTTTAGATGACGTTTGCCCAACTACGTATTGTGCAAATAAGAAAGAAATATTTTTTTTTTTTCAAAATCTGAAACTATTCTGTGTTATAGAAGTTTATATTAAGATTAAAGGAAAAATAAAACGATGTCTCTAAATAGAACACTTTTTTTTATAGTATGGAACCCTCGGTGCGCGAGTCGGTTTTTTTTTTTGGATTAACGACCGCTGGGAGTGTTGCTACTTGAAGTGGGAGTTGTTAAAATCTGTTTAACGTGTCCAGATATCTACACCCATCACTTATGTGAAGTTTACACAAATTAAACTGATTTTTAAACTAACATTTTAAGTAACTACACTACCGGTGGTTGATGACTCAAAAAAAAAAAAATCATCAATTTAATGTCTTTCTAGGTAAATAAAGTAGTGGTAGTGGTAGTAAAGGTAGCGATACTTATCACGTTAGCGGAGTTTCGCTAGCTAATTTAATTGCTGCAAAAGAACTAAAACTAACAGGCCAACTTTGTTATGCTGGTGTGCATGACAGCCTGACAGCTGACCTCTTATGCCGCGGTCTCACGGCCCGACGAGGCCTGTCGTGGCCCATGCCGAGCACTCCCACGGATCATCCGATATATTCGATCGGACGGGAGACGATAGGCCACCGCAGGCTGACTGTTCCCACAGCCTGTCGGCCTAGCCTGGCGCGCTCTAAGTGATAATCCGGCCCATTTCATTTAGAAGTGTACAATATATATATATATATATATATATATATATATATATATATATATATCCTGGGATATTATTCACACACGGTCATCTGATCCCAAACTAAGCAGAGCTTGTACTATGGAAACCAGATAACTGATATACTACATACACTACTTTTTTTTTTTTTTGTAAATACATACTTATATAGATAATTACACCCAGACTCATGACAAACAGACATGATCATGCACACAAATGTTTGTCCTGGATGGGAATCGAACCCACGACCAGCGGCATGATAGGTGGTATCTTAACCAACCACGCCATCTGGCCTGCAAATCAAAATCAAAAGTCATTTATTCAAACTAGGCTGAGAATCAGCACTTTTCGAACGTCAGAATTACATAAGACAGTCCTCCAAAACGCCCGCCCTTCACCACTTCCTAGTGCTTTAGCTGTGAAGAAGAAGTGGCGCAACAAACTCCCCAGCAGTACAGCTGTCTGTTCAGTTAAAAAAAAAAAGATTCTATACACACAAAATAATTTAGGTACATTGCGCAATACAAAACATTAAATTAAATTATTTGCCATAAATCAGCTAGCACACGCCAATTTACAAAAAAAAAAAAATAATAATAAGAAAAACTTGAAAACGTCCCCACTTACAGCCATTACCCCCCTCGCCATATATTATACATTATAATTATATTTTTTATATTATTGCAGTGCATGGGGGATTATGAATGTGATATTTGTAAACAGAGAATGGATACAGAAGACAGACTGGTTGGCCATATGAGGTATCATTTAATGTGAGTTGTTTTTATTATGTTTGCTTATTAATACTTAGTCAGCACCGAAAGTCGATTATAGTGCTCGCGCAAGTGCTAGTCACCGCCTGGGGTATGTGAGCGGTGTGACGGGGGAAGGCGCGATTGACAAGATTGGCAGACTGAGTTAGCTTGACCATATGATTGTCAACCTCCTCGGTGTCACCGCTCACATACCTCAGGCGGGAACTAGCAATTGCTCGCGCACTATGACACTTCGGTTTTTTCAAAATCTTAATTATTTAGCAAAATATATAAGTACTTAATCAAAATTTAAACAGAAGTAAAAATCAAAGAATATTAACTCTTAGCATTTTTTTTATATAATATGCTGAAAATATTTTTTTGAATAATTTTGTGTCAATTTTGATGTTAACCCAGTAATGCCTGATTTTTTTTAAAAACATTTTTACAGATTTTTTTTCGATGAAATAACTAGCAATGGGGTATCGTATTACCCAGTTGCTGAGTTGTGGAGGTCAGATAGGCAATGGCTCCATGTAAAATACTGGTGTTCAACTGCATCAGGTTAGACTGGAAGCCGACCCCAACAGTTGGGAGAAGCTGAGCAGATTGATTGAACTTGTAAGGGGGTATAAATGATAACAAGAAAAAAATATTTTTATACAGGGTGGCGATTAGGTTATCACATTGATTGAAACCACGTATTCAGTACATGATTCTGGAACCCACTGTGTTTTGAATAAAGCTTCGAATATGGACTGTATCTAGGTTTATTTGAATGAGGTAGGTACATGGGTTTAGCAACAATAATATATGAATGCACTGCGTGTGTCGAAGGAGCTTCTCGAAGAGCGAGTGAGACGCGCCGCCGTACCGAAGAGGTCGAGGAATAGCGGCGGTTGCAACCCGCGCGCGCCGCGTTCTCCCCTGCGACTCCTGGTGTCATATGGTTATGAATCCTTGCGATGTGTGAATGGGTATAAGCAGATATGATGGATGGATGGATGAATGATATTATGAACACACTGCGTTGAAATTTTTCGTTGGATATTATAAAAAAAACTGTTGTTTCGTACAAAAGTGAAAAATACCTACGTGGTCAAAATGTATGGAATAGCATTTTTTTTTTTATAATAACCGGCAAAATTTTCAACGCAGGGGACCACAGTCATGTCCTGAATATGTAGTTTCAATTAATGTGATAACCTAATCGCCACCCGGTATACATATATTCAAAGTACGAAAACAAATGTATGTCCATCCATATGAACACGCTAAGCATTTACAATATTTAAAAAAATACAACTAATTGGGGAAAACCTGATCAAAAGCCAATTTTAGACAGTAAATAAAAATCGTTATGGCTATTTACTTTATATGGTATGCTGCAAAGCATAAAACGCATAATCCCACATGCATTCTGTTAAACCAGCAGAAGATTTGGCTTTGCAGAGGAGCAGCTGTTTTGGCAGATGAGGACTCGGGAGTCGAGGATGATGATTGAAAATTTGACATCTAGGCAATTACGTTCAAATGAATTTCATCAGCTTCATCATCATCCAGAAAAATATCTAACACTTCATTTAGCGTGCAGCTGCTTCTGAACTGGTCGAAATCAAAGAATCAGAAAAGGTAGATTAGGTATAAGTTCATATAAAGCTATGACAAGTGCTTAGCGTGTCCATATGGACACATCAATTTTTTTTTAAAAAGAAAAAAAAAAAGAAAGGGCACGCACTACGAAGGGTGCGTAGTGCGTATGATTTGAATTTAGAAATTATTAATAATAAAAAAAACTAGGTATGCCATAGGCTTCTACTCTGTTTACCTATTATATCCTATTTTTTTCAAGACGGTAAAAAAGTCACCCAGTATACGTAGAGAGTGACTGGAAAAAAAAATCAGTTGATCCCTACATTTACGAGTATGTTCGCATAACTCTTTAAAATGTAGGGCCAGCTAATTTTTTTTTCGCGATTGCAGGTTTGGTCCCATAGTAAACGTTGTTTGTTATCATGAGTACAATCATGTGTTTAAGTATCGGTCACTAATTACCAGTCACCCTATATGTATACGAATCTGGCTGTAATGTTCCAATCACGCAGGCCCAGTGCGGGTCGGTGGATCTTCGAATTTTTTGATCTAAGACATGCATTTTTCCTTACGAAGTTACCCTTACCCTATAATAAATAAGCGAACGTATAAATAATACTAATAATATAAATATTTCCGAACGTATACAACCCTAATCTCTTCAAAGTGAGAGTGAACAGGCTTCTTCTGGGTAAGCTCACTCCATCGTCGACTTTGTCTCTGTCACCTCTGACCTAGACTAGAGTCAAGAGCAAACCCATCACAAATTAAAAAAAAAAATAAAATT
This sequence comes from Dicycla oo, assembly GCA_948252095.1. NCBI lineage: Eukaryota > Metazoa > Arthropoda > Insecta > Lepidoptera > Noctuidae > Dicycla > Dicycla oo. Next base: position 17,430,292 of record OX411736.1, on the reverse strand, counting down.
TCTTCCAGCCGCTACAAATGTGCAGAATGTGGTTTAACAAGAAACTGTCGCATGACTATACAAGATCACTACAATGCATATCACAGTCAGAGTTTTCGAACTTGTCCATTTTGCTGCAAGAATTTTAAGTAAGTTTGTACCTTATTATTTGTGGTTTAGAGTCTATAACTACTTGACTTTTACCTGTTTTATAATCTTACAGTAAGATTTTAAGGACTCGGTATTTTAGCAAGTTTGAACCTTATTGTTTGGTTTACAATGGCTTGAATCGTACACTCAGGGTTTTCAAACGTGTCCATTTTGCACTAAGAATTTCAAATAATAATAATAATATCCTGGGACATTTTCACACACGGTCATCTGGTCCCAAACTAAGCAGAGCTTGTACTATGGAAACCAGATAACTGATATACTACATATACTACTTTTTTTTTGTAAATACATACTTATATAGATAATTACACCCAGACTCAGGACAAACAGACATGTTCATGCACACAAATGTTTGTCCTGGATGGGATTCGAACCCACGACCTGCGGCGTGATAGGTGGTATCTTAACCAACCACGCCAACTGGCCTGTCAATAAAGTATAAATGAATTTGTACTTTATTGTTTGTTGTATAGTCTATAATTACTTGAATTTTACCTGTTTTATAATATTACGGTATGATTTTAAGGACTCAATATTGTAGCAAGAATTTAAAGTGAGTTTGAATCGAATGAAACAGGTACCATAATGTAGTCAAGTCATTGATGTTTTATTTTAAAAATTAATATATTTTTGTCCAGACGTCAGACGTCACTGCGCAAGCACATACACTACTCACACACGCAGAAAGGCCGTGTACAGTGCGCGTACTGCCACAAGACGTACGCCGACAAATGCGTCCTGCGCTCTCACATGATCCTGTAAGTACCAGAGCTCAGTCAAAATTTGTTTATTTTTGTCTCCAACCCCTGTAGTCATAAAAAGAAAGTGGGCGGTCGGGGACCCCCGTCAGGAATGAAGTTCCTCACGCGAGCACACATAATAGAAAGAGACAGAGACAGAGAGAGAGAAAGTCGCATGGAGGAGGCGTAACACTTTTTCCTTACGTGACGATCTCTACCAGTCAACTCCTACCGCAAGCCGCGTTAAGGCGCTTCGTTCCAATATTGACTTTCTTTTCAAATAAAACTAACCTTATGATGCTTCAGCTTTGAACATTTTTTGACATACATAACATCACGCCTTGTTTCCTCGAAGGCTTGGGCAGAGGTGAGAAGTTTAAAGGGGGGGGGGGGGGGGGGGAGCCTATTTCCATCAACCGGGCACAAATCCAGACTTCGAGCTGCTACTGAGAAATTCCAGATAAAAATACCCAATAACACATTGCGCGACCTGGGAATTGAACTTCATGCTCAACATTAGCGCTTGCGCGCCCACTGGACCAACGAGGTAGTCCGTGTTCTATCTAAGTCCTATATTAGTCGAGGATGCCCATCTCGCTGACGTCTCCCTAGAACAAACTCTAAACGCCTTCTATAAAACTGACCGTTCGAATGTCATAGATACTGCCAGTAAGATATAAGGTTGCCCATTGACTGAAACCTCTACAGTCCTAAGTAATAGGGGAAGCGAGTCATCAAACGGGCACGAATTCAGACAGGGCTGCCGCTGAGAAATTTTTAATGGAAATCCTACCATTATCCACCTTTTTATCCGACTAAGGTGAAGCCCAAAAGGAAGATGTTTTTCCAATGATGTTATCGGCTTCCAATCTAACCGGCTGTAGCTGAATATCAGTAATGAAAAAAAAAAAAAAAACTAATAACTTGTTCACAGTAAACATTCCAAAGAAGTATCAGCGGTTCCAATAAGCAAGAAGTATGTGTGCCAAGAGTGTGGCATGGGCTTCAAGGCACCGTCTCTGCTGAGGAACCACAGCATCAAGCATTCCGACAGCCGGGACTACTACTGTGTAGAGTGTGATAAGTATGACATCATCATTTACGCACCATTTATTCATTCATCATTTATTCACTACTGTGTGGAGTGTTATAAGTATGACATCATCATTTACGCACCATTTATTCATTCATCATTTATACACTACTGGGCAGAGTGTGATAAGTATGACATCATCATTTACGCACCATTTATTCATTCGTCATTTATTCACTACTGTGTAGAGTGTGATAAGTATGACATTATCATTTACGCACCATTTATTCACTACTGTGTAGAGTGTGATAAGTATGACATCATCATTTACGCACCATTTATTCATTCATCATTTATTCACTACTGTGTAGAGTGTGATAAGTATGACATCATCATTTACGCACCATTTATTCATTCATCATTTATTCACTACTGTGTAGAGTGTGATAAGTATGACATTATCATTTACGCACCATTTATTCATTCATCATTTATTCACTACTGTGTACAGTGTGATAAGTATGACATCATCATTTACGCACCATTTATTCATTCATCATTTATTCACTACTGTGTAGAGTGTGATAAGTATGACATCATCATTTACGCACCATTTATTCATTCATCATTTATTCACTACTGTGTAGAGTGTGATAAGTATGACATCATCATTTACGCACCATTTATTAATTCATCATTTATTCACTACTGTGTAGAGTGTGATAAGTATGACGTCATCATTTACTTTACGCACCATTTATTCATTCGTCATTTATTCACTACTGTGTAGAGTGTGATAAGTATGACATCATCATTTACGCACCATTTATTCATTCATCATTTATTCACTACTGTGTAGAGTGTGATAAGTATGACGTCATCATTTACGCACCATTTATTCATTCATCATTTATTCATTACTGTGTAGAGTTTGATAAGTATGACATCATCATTTACGCACCATTTATTCATTCATCATTTATTCACTACTGTGTGGAGTGTTATAAGTATGACGTCATAATTTTTTTCACGTACAAACACACGTACTTACATAAACTCACGCCTTTTTCCCATGGGAGTTGGCTGAAGTGACAGATCGCCACCAGCTACTATCCTTACAAACCTACTCCATTTGCTTTGTTTACGGTTCATCTAGTTATATACACGCACGCCGGTTGGGAGTAACTACGCATCTGACCTTTCTGAAGAATATCACCAATAAGGGATATTTTTTTTTCATTCGACATAATTTTCTATTTAATACTCAATACATTTATTTGCATTCCACAATGTTAACTTAGGTGGTAGGTACATTATAAAATATACATCATTTTAAATCGTTGTGGACCCTGTCGGGCACAGCAAGGTAGGATAGAGGAAGAGGGCTATTATTATATTATTATATGAAAAAAGTAAAATATAGGTAAATGTTTTTCTACTACTCACTTCGACTTTGATTTTATTTACTATTTACTATCTAATACAAAAGTGGTACTTACTGACAGCCTACACTGTCCTGTCTGTATTAAATATTACAAAAGGATTATTCTGACCGAAATAAAAAGAATATGAAAAAAAAATGAAAGAGGTAAGAACATAAATATTTTGTTAAATTGTGTATGAGGAAAGATTCCGCAACCATTTAAGAGTTTCGTTTTACCCGACTACGGCAAAGCCAAAAGATGATTATGAATGATTTTAGCAGTCTTATGGTTGTATGTCTAATATCTGGTATTATTTATCTATCAGAATCCAGAAACGTTCACTATAACCTAAGTACCTATTATATAGATAGATGATGACAACAACATAATTGAAGCAATAACTAACGAGAGAAATTGTATTACTAAGTGGTCACAGCCACAAGACAGACATGATAGTTTTGACCAAAACATTGCACGTTGAGAAATATGTCAAATTAGCAGCGTATTACAGAGAAATCAATAAATGAACCAATTTTTGAAGGAGAATGGGGATAATGACTATTTTTTTTTATTTGTCCGTCATGTAGAATAGTAAAAAATATTGGACACATATTTTTTCTTTTTTTACGTAATCAAAAGATTACAGCGATACATTGAGTTAAAATGTGACATGACGTCACGCCTTGCTAGATTTTATACGTAGAAGTGACGTAGCGAGCCGCCACTTCCCAACTTTAATGCGAGTTATCTAAGTCATTTTTTATTAATATGATAAAGCAAAAAATACGTGTCCAATATTTTTTTATTATCTGATTGACGGACTAAATAGAATTTCTTTATTTTTACCCAGGCATCATCCCTATTACGAGTAGGTAACGTAAATCGTCATTGTTCGAGTTTATTATTTTATTATATTATTTTTTTTTATTTTTATAATTTTTTATTTTATTATTTTTCATTTTTTTTTTCGACGAGACTGTGGTTTGCGCGCACTTAACTGTGCCGTGTAGTAATGCCGTCCGTGTACAGTTTTTTCATGCGAGAAGCTTGCGCAGAGAGAACTGTGGTGAAACTTGTGCGTGTGGTAGGCCTTATATGATTATATTACAATCCATTTTACAATATAGGCAGAACTTTTGCTATGCAGCGTGAAGCCAATGTAAGCACATTGGCTTTTAGCAACATGGACACCACTCAGGGTACTTGGATGATTTTGGCCAGTGCTTTCCGCGTTACAGTTGACTAGCTCTCTGTGGCTTGATTACCAGCCAGAGTTTCCACTTTAGTGTACTATCTCCTTGTGGTCGTGGACTTCCTTAGCAGCTTAATATTACGGCAGACATCAGAGAGTCTTTACCGTTGGACAGCTAGCATAAAGCTCCCTTATTGGCGGTAGCACCAAAATGAAAAAAAAGCTATTACTTATATTTTGGTTATTTATGTGCAATAATAATATATCATGTTATTTTATTATTTTGTTAAAAAAAAAATACAAAGTTGCGCAAATAATTTTATTAGCCGCGAGTGAATTTTGCAAGAGCTGCAGTACGCCTGCAGTATAGTTTGAAAAGTTTGAACTTCAAATTATCAATTCAGAAGCCGGGTGATAAGCTCCCATGCAAATAACAACGATACGGGTCCCGATAACAAAAAATCATTTTGCGTAACTTGGGTTGGCATTTTGTAATTAACAGAATAATTAATTAATTATTGTGCAGGGGTAATTGTATTGTGCAGGGGTAATTTAATTCACTTTTTATTGCAGGAGTTTCAAATCAGATGCCGCTTTGAAAAAACATTTGAAGACTACATCCGTGCACGTCAATTATTTAGAATTACCGTAAGTATTGGCATTACAAGTTCAAATTAAATTAGCTAGCGAAACTCCGTAGACGTGATGGGTATCGATATCAAAACATGATAAAACAAAAAAGACATTATATCAGCTTAAAAATCAGTTGCGACGGGTATCGATATCTCAACAAGATTTTATCAACTCGCACTTCATGTAGGTACCAACACTACCAGCGGGAAATGGTCCAAAAAATACAAAAAGATTTGCTTTTTCATTATTACTTTGCTATGTTTCGATCAGTTCAGTAGTTTAGCAGTTATAATAAAACCTATCAGACAAAGCGCATTTATAATGTGGCAACATACTCCATTAGGTTCGCGACTATTTTTTTTATTTGTGTTGGGTTTGCTCTTGACTCTAGTCTAGGTCAGAGGTGACAGAGACAAAGTCGACGATATGGAGTGAGATTACCCAGAAGAAGCCTGTTCACTCTCACTTTGAAGAGATTAGGGTTTGAAGAGATAACACTATGTATGTAACCATAACAAATATGTATTTACATAATTGTAACTGATGAAAACTTAGGTATGGATTGACTAGATTAGTGTAGATTAGAAAAATAATGTGTTATTGCTATTATCAGAGGCCTGTAGGTTTCCGGTAGCCCAGCGAGAAGAAGAGTAGCCTAGCCACTCATTGTCGACTATAAAACCTATATTACGAAGCTTGTGTGCGCAAGTTATTACCCCTTTACGTAAGTTTCAACAGTACCACAACCTTCAAGATCTGTGGTGATTAATTCGCGTAACAAGCCTACCTTCCTTGTTAAGCCAGAATCATCGAATGCAATGCCTTACGTAAAATTGGTCCATACTTCCATTGCCGTCTTAGCGTCCTGAATGTGGATATAATTAACGGCATCCCAGTAGGTCTTTTTTTGTTCGAGCCTTGGTATCTTCAACTTTTGTGAAAACAGAAGTTTTCACAGTTTTGACCCCGACACGCACTTCCAAGGATCTTCATGCTCCAAATATGTACGCACAGCAAAAGCCCAAGTTGAGTAGTTATCTCTTCCAAGTAATTTTTCTAAATGTGCCATGGGCACTGTTGCTGATGCCATTTTGTTTTCTTGCTGAAAAAATAGTGGCCGCGTACGTGCAAGAATTTTTTTTCTTTAAATTTAATACTTTGTCCTACGACTTAACATATCGGGCGTTTTGGCCCATAACCTGATGAAAACTTTAGTGTAGATTAGAAAAATAATAAAGCGGAGCTATCCTTGCAAAGCATGAATTCCGAACCAGACAGAGACGAAGATTAAATTTTGACACATGGTAGAACGTCGCGTTCCTCAACATGAAAGTTGCGTTCATGTCATTTCCTCAATAACCGTAAGATTCATCAACACATCTCTCTAACTTACATTTGTTCTCTTTTAATCTGATTTCGGAAATCTTACTTTGATTTCCGAAATCAAATTAAAAGAGAACAAACAATACATATTTGTTATAATTGTGAATCCGAATTTGATCAAGATAAAACCTGACACTGACCTGTAAATTGCAAAAAACGCAAGAAAATTTAAATTTCGCGGGCTACTACTGCGGATCCACCTTAATGTACTTTTTATATTATTATTTTTTTCCTCATGGACCCTTTAGGCATCTAAATTAAATAATATTTTTATTTCAGATTGCCCTGTCTTCACTGTGACAAGCGTTTCGCGATACGTCGAGATCTAGAAAGACATACCAACAGAGTACACCTAAATATCAAACCGTTTACTTGCGACAGATGTGATAAGGTACATTACAACGAAGAAAACAATACTAGCTTTCCCGCAATTTCTAGCGCGTGGATTTTGTAAATTTTTAACACCCTTTCACTACTTTGGAGATTATTTACATACATACATAAACTCACGCCTTCTTCCCACGGGGGTAGGCAGAAACTACAGAACGCCACCTGTTACGATCCTTACATACTCCTTTTGCTTCGTTTACGTTAATACATCTTGTCTTACAATGCATGTGCTCGGAAAGAGCGTTTTCCAAGCAGCCAAACTGTGCGGAAAGTGCCACTTTTTCGCACTAGTGCTTTTTACTTTTCAGTTTTTTTTTAAATATTTTTAACTCCGTCGTCAGCCCGACGGCAAAGAGATTTATTATTAGAGAAAATTTTACAAATTAGTCAAGTACAGATTATCATTCATATAAAAGGTACAATAAAACATACTTCATAAAACGCGTTATTAATTACTCTAGACTTAGATTTTGATACATACCTAAATTAATTTTAAATATTCATTAAATATGTTGGAGGCTGAACGTACTCGTATATTTTGCTCGTGCCCTTTTGCGATACGACGTGGCAGCTATTTGCTCATGCGCAGTAGTAGATATGCTGAGTGGGCATGTATTTAAAATAATCCTGCCATTTTACTAATTTCTTGCTTAGTTCGGAGTCGATCTGTGTAAATCAGCTGAAAGACTCGAGGGGTTAAATTAATTGATTCTTCACTTGAAGAATCAATTAATTTAACCCCGGAAAATGTTATTCAAGAAGCACTAAATGCCAACAATAGCCTCTTACCGGCTAAATAAAATAAAAAAAACTTTTTCAATGGCGCTGATTCCTTTGGTCACAAACTAAACTAAATTTAAATTCATTGCATCTTTTTCTTTCTATTTCGTTAAGAAAAGGACAGAAGTTAAATATTAGTTTAGTCCTGTTTAATTAGTCAGTGCCTGACGTAAATTAACGTATTTTTAGTAGCCAATTTTTAAATCACGTCTAAACTTGTCTATGGAGTATCTTAATTGGCAGGACTAAACTAATATTTATCTTCTGTCCTTTTCATAGTAAAAGAAAAAGATAGACTGAACTTAAATTTAGTTTAGTTTGTGAAGAAGGGAATCGGCGCCAATATATATAATTGTATTTCCTCGCACAATGCATAATATTCGTAAAACGTTGTATGATACACGTTCGTAAGATGATTTCCGACTCGTTTCGACTTATACATTCGTCGGAAATCATCTACTTTCCGCACTTGTAACATAAATAACTATTGTTAGTCGCCATTCATTCGTCCTTTCTACGTGACCTAAGCATACTCTTCGTGACGTCATTTAAGCATACTCTTTTCAATTATTGTCACTACATCTTCTTTTAAGCCGCACCACTGGGATTATTTTTATTGGGATGAAAATCTGGCCTACGTAGTGACGTGCTCCAGCCCATAAGCTACGCAAAAATAATGTTGATCCGTTAATTCATTGCGTTGTTAAAGAAGATCATAGCTACTAACACTTTAGTATTTATTGCCAAGAGCGGGCCAATTAATTATTTAATTACATATACCATCACGCCTTGGTTAACCGAAGGGTTTAGGCAGGGGTGTACCTATAGTGCACCCATATTTTCCCAGTTATGTTTAAGTCCTATGTAATAATAATACGGGGCGAGCCTATCGCTGATTTATTTAATTAATATTATCAAAACTCTTATTTTACTAGCTTTTATTTAGTTTCACCAGTCCCGGTGTCTTGTCTGTAATCAAATGATTTGTTCCTGTTTCGTCCCAAGTTTTTGTCTCACATTCCTAAAAATAGAAATGAGGAACAAATCAATCAAATCTTGCAAGTTAAATTTGACCCACTTCTCGGTATCCGATTGAGCTGAAATTTTGTATGCATATGTAAATCAGATGACAATGCCATATTATTATGACATGGAGCTGATCTGATGATGGAACCAGAAGGTGGCCGTGGGGACTGTAATAAAACGACGCAACCACATCGAGATTTTTCTACCTTGTCCTTTCCTTTAGAATATAGAGTGGGATGATGTTATAACAGACATTTGTTTCAGAATTACGTGAACAACTGGTCTTTGAAGGAACATCAGCGGTTGGTGCACGAAGGGTATAAAAGACCGCTACAGTTTCCATGCCCTATGTGTGATAAGGTTTTTGATGTACGTATACTTATCCTTATTTATTTTTATTATCTTACTTAAATTGCGTGTCGCTCAATTAGGTTAAGCTACACTTGCCGCGGTTCGTCTGTGGATGGGTGACCATCTTTACATAAAAAGACCGCTCCGTGTCTCGGAAAGCACATGGTCGTAACGGGTCGTCAGAAGCCCGAAAGTCTGACAACCAGTCTTACCTAGGGGTATCGCATTACCCAATAACTGGGTTGTGGAGGTCAGATAGGCAGTCACTCCATGTAAAATACTGGTATGTAACTGCATCCGGTTTGACTGGAAAGCCGACCCCAGCGTAGTTAGGAAAAGGCTAGGCAGTTGATGATCTTACTATCTATGAATTTAACACAATAGCCCCAGAAATCAAAATTATTGGAAAAAACCTCTCTTCGTCTCCTTGGGTCTCCGATCTTCGAGAATTCCTTTCCTGTTTTTATTGAGGAAAAAATACAAAATTTTAACGAAGTTTCGGAAATATTGTTCAAAATTAATATTCATTCGGCCATAACCATAATCCGTTACTGCTGTTTCGGCCCTAAATTAACATATATCCTTCGCGCTTCCCACTTATGGAAGCACACTCACCTTTTAGAAAAATTGGACAAAATTATCCGGCATACTTTAACTTCGATCTTAAATGTGGCCATGGACGACCGAGCTTGGACACAAGCTACTCTTCCCATTCGTATGGGTGGCCTCGGCGTCCGCAAAATTTCTAGTATTAGTTTACCGGCTTTTATATCCTCGGTCCACGGCACTGAGAAATTAATCAGGAAAATCCTAGCCTCCACACTGGTTAATTTTGATGTACCTTGTTTTACCAAGGCTATTGATGCCTGGAGACTCGCTTGCCCGAATTCTGACCTACCAGACAATCCATCTTCCCAGAGACGGTGGGATGAGCCGCTCTGCAGAGTAGTACAGAACAATTTACTTGACACGTCTGCTACTACTGCGGAGCGTGCGCGCCTACTGGCTGTGGGTAAGTGGGAATCGGGTTTGTGGCTCCATGCACTACCATCGTCGAACATAGGCACTTTGTTCGACGACACTACTTGCCGCCTCGCCGCTTCCCTGCGACTAGGAGCTCTCTGTTGTTCTCCTCATCGCTGTCACTGTGGTGAAGTTGTCGACAGCCTCGGACACCACGGTCTGTCTTGCAGCCGGAGTGCGGGTCGCTTAGCGCGGCACGCAAACATTAATGACATCATCCGACGTGCCCTTGTCACCGTCGGCGTTCCAGCTGTATTAGAACCCAATGGCTTGGCACGCGACGATGGCAAGAGACCGGACGGCATGTCTTTATTTCCATGGAAGGTGGGTAGGCCTTTAGTGTGGGACGCAACGTGTGTCGATACTCTTGCGCCTTCCCATCTTCCTGGCACAGCGTGCTGTGCTGGCGCTGCGCTGCTGCTGCGGCTGCGGAAAACCTCAAGCGGCGGAAGTATAATAACCTTATCGGTAACTATATTTTCGAGCCGTTTGGGATTGAAACCCTCGGGCCGTGGGGTCCGTGTGCTCACGGTTTGTTCAAGGAAATCTCCAAACGGCTGGTTGACACTTCCCGTGACCCAAGGGCAGGCTTTTACCTTGGCCAGAGGCTAAGCATTGCCATACAACGTGGCAATGCTGCCAGTCTCTTGGGTACATTACCAGACGACAGCGATGCGGATGTATTTTTCGACGCCATATTTTAGTTTTTTTTTTTTAAATCGTTTTAGTTGGTTAGGAGTTATTTTTGTAACTTTATTTTAGTGTTAGATTGTTTGTTAGAGTGTAATTAATTTGTAAAGTTATCTTATAATGTCAGAGTAAATAGTGAATAAATAAATAAAAAAAAATATATATATATATTATGAAACGTGTACCTTCGTAAAATAATTTCCCAGGGACTGGTAAAGGCCTCTTCTCATACACAGAAGAAAGAACCTTAACAATAATCAAAACACTTCAATATGACATTGTAAGATCAACTATTTTCAAAAAGAGCAACCGTGGAGTTTTCTTGTCAGCTCTTCTCCATAGGAAACTTCCCTATTAGGGAACGTGCATGCATTTTTTTTCTCATCAATAAAGCACCGTAATGTAAACTCAAGAAAAGTTCTTAGTTTACTACTGTTTGTTGTTAAAAAAAAATATTTATCTCCAATAATTTTCTACTACAGTTAAAAAGTCCGTTGTTGTCGCGGCCATAATGTGACGTCATTTACCACAGTGCTGCTTTGTTCACATCTGCTGTGTTTATGCTTTATTCAAACAGAAATCCCACTTACTAACTTACCTCAAAATTCAGTTTGCTAAGAAAAGATTTTGTCAAGATTCTTTCACATAGCTTTTGAGGTCACTTGCGGTATTTTCGAAGACGACGCGTTTTGAGTTTGCGTTCCGTTCTACCAAAAAAATGTAACATAAAATAATCAATTGTAAAATAAGTACCTAATGCGGTAAAAAATAGCTATTTGTTTCTTGACTCCTATACAGTGTATCTTTAAATAATGAAAGAGTTTTGAATTATGTACAAGCATATTCCCTATTTGGAACCGTGCATCTTGCACCAATTTCTGACGTTTCATAAGTGCCCATGTAGGTTTTTTTTATGTTAGCCTACACAACCCGCCAGGGTTGCGGGTTGTTCGAAAGAGTTACCGTGGCCCTGGCACAGGCAACTGAAGGAACACGGGTGGGTTTTAGTCAGTAGAAGTCTGACACGCCCTCCCGCTCCACCCAGAGCGGGCGAAGTTATTTGATGATTTCCCATCCAAAAAAAAAAGCCTACACAAAAGGCCTCCCCCAAATCCTTTCCTTCGAAGCAACCTTTTCCAGGGCCACCTCGATCCAACCCTTGCGGATACGCATCTAGGTTGTCTCTCCACCTCTTCTTGGGCCGGCCTCGGCGGCGCCGTCCATCCTCAGAGTGCCGGTCCACAGAAGCAGAGCGAAGCTGCGGAGCGGAGAAACTGAGAAATGTTCACCAATAGGATCCTGGCTGCTGGAGCGGAACGGAGATTTATGCAATCCTATTGGATAATATTTATCCGTTTCTCTGCTCCGCCGCCTCGCTCCGCTCCTGTGGACAGGCACCCTAAGGCACCCACCGTGTGGAGACTGTTGCCTATGACATGAGTCGCTGCTTTTTGTTTATGTGAAACAAAATATTTTAAATTTTGAATCCCTTGCGCCCGATTATATCCACGAATATACTTATTTATTACTACTCGTAATAACCATACATACCAGTGCTATGTAAAAAGAAATAATGCTGCAAAACTGGGCATATCATACGCCCTTTTTTTTGGGTGGGATATCATCAAATAACTTCTCCCTCTCTGGACGGAGCGGGAGGGGCGTGTCAGACTTTTACTGACTAAAACCCACCCGTGTTCCTTTAGTTGCTCTTTCAAACAACCCGCGACCCTGGCAGATATCCCTACAAGTACAACCGTAGGCTTAGAAACAGTGGCGTGCCTGGGGGTCAAAAGAAAGGCAAGCCGACAGATTATTTACGATAAAAAAAAAAACAGCCTACTGAGGGATTTTCTTACATAGGCAGGTCATGGTTGTTTACTAACACCATTATTATAATTTTGGTTAGAAAACCTTTAAAATACGAAGAGTACTATTTCAAGCATTTTATCATAGCCAACTCTAATATTCATTTCAAAAGACCTATGAAGAACCTGTTCGATACAAACATTATTGTGTTTCGTTATCTCGATTACGATATAATAAGATGGTTAGTTTTCAGTGGTTTACTAAAACTACAAATGCCATACCTGCTCCGTTTCACCGCCTTCATAAGGTTCATAACTCATTTGTTGGGCTCGGTATATCCTTTTATAACAAGTTACCCTCTTCCTTGCTAGATTTGCCCTTCAATGCGTTTAAAGCTAAAGTAAAATCTAACCTTTGTTCGAAGGCATACTATTCTATCAACGACTACTTAAACGATAAGAATAGTTGGTCGCTGTGATTAACTCAAGACAATGTTTTTGTTCTTTCTCCAGAATTAGCTTATCTTCTGACAGGTTATATGAGTTCATATAATTATTTATTTTCTTTGACTGTAAAAGTCAACAGCAAGTTCGTCATGCTCCCTTAGATGTCACTGCTTGCGGTAGCGTCGGGGGTCGGATTGCCTCCTTCCCTCAAATATGGCGAGGGGGGTAATGGCTGAACTCTGCGTTATGCTCGTGAACGGGTGCTGCTTGTGGTGACTGGTCGTCTTGCTGTCCTTGGTTTTGTTTTGTTATTAGTAATTAACTTTGTTTATATTACTTCGATGGTCCTAGTTTATCATTTGTGACTTCGAGTTACAGCTTCATGTACAATCTTCATATATGTAAGTGGGCACATCCTTTATTACTTTATTTAGGTATAAAGTTCTGCTTACGTTTTTAGTTTTGTATTTTTATTTCTGCTTGAGTATAGTTTTCGATTATTATTTTTGTTTTTTTTAGGTATATTGGCGTGTGCTTGCTTACGTATAGCAAATAATTTAATTTAATGTTTTGTGTTGCGTAATGTACCTAAATTATTATGCGCAGTGTTGTATACATTCATCTTTTTTTTTTTAACTGAACAGACAGCTGTGCTGCTGGGGAATTTGTTGTGCCACTTCTTCTCCCTAGCTAAAGCACTAGGAAGTGGTGAAGGGCGGGCGTTTTGGGGGACTGTCCTATGTAATTTTGACGTTCAAAAAGTGCTGATTCTCAGCCTAGTTTGAATAAATGACTTTTGATTTTGATTTTTACAAACAACACTATTCAATTGCTTAAACAAATTTTGTCTTTCAAGGCACCAGCTACCCAAGTTTGTTATATTCATGCGACAGCAAATTATACTCCAAACCTAACGGAGATTCATGCCCACAGAAAAATTACCCCTAGCGGAGTTCATGCCTACTAAACACACTATTAAACAATCGAATGAGTAGATAACTACCTATTTAAATCTGTTCTTCGACTAACAATTTTTTTTTCCTAAATAAACTGTCTTTCCTTTTGAAAGAGACGTGGAAATGTTATATTATTCGTATAAGGGCAACAATGCAATAACCCTACTGATTTAAATCCTTTGTTACAGCGCAACCAGATACTAAAAGGTCACATCCGCACCCACACTGGGGAGCGTCCGTACCAGTGCAGCAAATGTCCAGCTTCTTTCAGCCAATCCAGCATACTTCGCACCCACGACAGACTTATACACCTCAAACTAACCAGGGATGGACGGCCTAAGATCAAATAGACCTTATACTGATCAGTCACGGAAGATCTAAGGTCTAATGGAACTTGTAATGACCAGAGATGGATGACCTTGGTCAAATAGACCTTACCGCAATAAAACATGGTATTTTTAGTTATTTCGTGATTGTTGTCATATAGTTGGTTTTATTGTCGTGCATCTTTCAAAGACGTCTGGCTGGTTCTGGACACGATTAGAGCTGTAATTCCAAATAAACTTCGAAGTCCATACACCGATAAAGGAAGAACAAAAAAAAAGCATTTATTTTCTAACTACCTACATAAAATTAATCGAGCAATTTATTTTTTTCACGACTTGATCTAGTTTACTTAGGGGAGTACATACTATTCGAAATATTTAAGTGAGTTTTAACATTCAAAGCAAGTCAAAAGTTGTGTATTTCAAAGCAAATACACAAGATATTTAAATGTAGGTATACAAAGAAGGTATTACTCATAGTCAATGGTCTGTAGGAAATTATTTGATGGATCGAACGGGTCCGGTTGTGAAACATTATAATAAATAGTTAATAAATACCTGCTGTGTTTTATTCTAAACTATTGTTTGACCAAGACCGCTATACCGCGCCGTAGGTATGTGCGTGACGAGACGGGGGGCAGTGCAGGCCGCTCATTCGTCAACGCTCACGGCGTCCCAGCGCTCATTCGCCAACGCTGCACCCCGCCTCGCCGCGCACTCATATCAAGCCTAGCGGGAAGGCTCAGTTCAGCCGCCTACGCCGTCAGGAAAGTAAGACAATACACTGACGTTGATACAGCTCGGTTAGTCTATTTTAGTTATTTTCATAGCGTTATGTCATACGGTATTCTGCTCTGGGGCAAAGCCGCTGACATTCAAAATATATTTGTTCTTCAGAAACGAGCTGTTCGAGCAATTTACCAGCTCGGTGCCAGAATTTCTCTGAGAGATTTTTTTAAACATATTGGTATTCTCACGGTGGTACCACAATTCATCTTCGCCAACATCTTATATATTAGACAAAATATACATTTATACACTAAAAAGAGTCACAATCTTAACACCAGAAATAAGGGCAAATTACGTGCTCCATTTCACCGGCTTAAGGTTCATAACTCATTTGTTGGGCTTGGTATATCCTTTAATAACAAGCTACCCTTTTCTTTGCTAGATTAGCCCTACAATGCGTTTAAAGCTAAAGTAAAAATCTAACCTTTGTTCAAAGGCATACTATTCTATCAACGATTACTTAAACGATAAGAATAGTTGGTCGTTGTGTTTAACTTAAGACAATGTTTATGTTCTTTCTCCAGAATTAGCATACCTACTGACAGGTTATATGAGTTCATATAATTATTTATTTTCTTTGACTGTAAAGGTCAATATATTTTAATTTTATTTTTATTTATCATTGACATAATCTACTCATTACAATGTTTTTTATGAGTGGTATTGCAATATGTGGTTAGCTAGTGACCTCGACAATTGATCATAATTATTCTTGTCTGAGCAACCGGCAGCAAGTTCGTCATGCTCCCTTAGATGTCACTGCTTGCGGTAGCGTCGGGGGTCGGGTTGCCTTCTTCCCTCAAATATGGCGAGGAGGGGTAATGGCTGATCTTTGCGTTATGCCCGTGAACGGGTGCTGCTTGTGGTGACTGGTCGTCTTGCTGACCTTGGTTTTGTTTTGTTATTAGTAATTTAACTCGTTGTTTATTTTACTTCGATGGTCCTAGCTTATCATTTGTGACTTACGAGTTACGACTACATGTACGGCTATATGTAAGTGGGCACGCCCTTGATTACTGGAGGCTTTTAATATAGGTATAAAGTTCTGCTTACGTTTTTAGTTTTGTATTTTGCTTCTGCTTGAGTATAGTTTTCGATTTTTCGATTTTTTTTTCTAAGTATATTGGCGTGTGCTACGAGTAGCTGACTTATAGCAAATAATTGAATTCAATTTAATGTTTGTTTTGCGTAATGTACTTACATGTAATTTGCATAGTGTTGTACAGAATATATATATATTTTATTTTATTTAACTGAACAGACAGCTGTGCTGCTGAGGAGTTTGTTGCGCCACTTCTTCTCCTCAGCTAAAGCACTAGGAAGTGGTGAAGGGCGGGCGTTTTGGGGGACTTTCTTATGTAATTTTGAAGGTGGAAAAGTGCTGATTCTCAGCCTAGTTTAAATAAATGACTTTTGATTTTTGATTGATTTTGACTCCTAAGGCGCGGTACAGCGGTCTTGGTCAAACTATAGCTGTTGCCTGAACCCAGGACATGGTCTACCCATTTTCCAAATTTCATCTAAATCCGTTCTACCATTTTACCGTGAAAGAGTAACAAACTCACTCTCGCATTTATATTATTCCAAATTCCAAATATTTAGTGGTGTTATTTTTCCTTGTCAGCATATTTTTTTCCCTCTCGGTTCCCTTGCTCCTGTCTCAACGCGAGTATACAACAGCTAACAACTAGTTGGCGAGCAACTAGCAGCGAGGGCGATTACTTTCTTGTACGGCGTATGTACAGCGTCAGTCTAGCCAAGCGAGCGTCCACAAATGAGTAGGTACTCGCCGGTGTGAACAGTCAGCGGCCAAGCGATACGTATGTATCTATTTTACTCACATGGGACATACAATATTTTGCACGTTTCTTGAGCGAGAAAATCCTTGAGTCGATTGCTGCTGCCACGCTACTTGGTGACGCGTACATCGCAGGATCACCGTGGCTTGAGGGGTTGGTTGAATAAGTATCTCTATCTTGGTTAAATAGTATCTTTCCAGGCAAGACAAAACAAAGAAGATGCACCGAAAATGCCTGGAAGAGCTATTGGGTCATGAAAGAACTAACGGAGGGCGATCTTCCTCTGTCCCTCAAAGACTCGTCCACATGTGTATTCTTCCCATCCGTAATCAGAAAGGTTCTCAAACATGTTCTTTGACAATTCAGCAGAGGTCCACGCTCGCGGTTGCCAGAGGGCTATGGAACGGAGTATTCTGGGTATCAAACTTGTGGACCGGGTTAAGAATACAACAATCCATTCCGTCACTAAAATAACTGATGTCACTCGGAAAGCTGCCACGCTTAAATGGAATTGGGCTGGACACATCTGCCGCATGTCAGACGATCAATGGGCCAAACTTACGACCCAGTGGGTCCCTCTGGTAAACGACATCGCGGCAGGCCCAGACGGACATGGCGGTATGAGCTGGACTCCTTTAATAAAGATTCGTCCTTGGCAGCTCTGAACAGGTGGAAAGAGAGTAGGGAAGTCTTTACCCAGCAGCGGGATAATAATAAAAAAATAAAGTTACGATGGATAGATATCATGCACCATCTTCTACGACGAATTTTCTGTTTTTGAATTTGATGTCTTTTTAAATAATGAACATAATTATGTAAGTCTTGCAAGAAGAAGACACAGCGCGGACGCAGTAATTATTACGACGACTGCCATGCGGAAAGTCGAAAGCGATGTGAGTGGTAGGGCAGACACAAAGAACACATAGATACTTCTCTCGATCCTGCTACGGACGGGAGTATTTAGGGAATTATGGCCGGCAGCGCGAGGAGTAGCGGCATGGGCAAATGTAATGGAGGCATAGTGTCTCTATTACATTCTGTCTCTAAACTTAAATGGCAGCTATTGCTGAGATGCGACGGTGTATGCGACCTGGGCGTATTTCATGATTCCAAACTTTAATTTAACGTGCACATTGAACAAATAGTGCCCAAAGCTTTGAAGTCACTGGGTTTTGTTATGAAACTCACAGGGTTTTCAAGAAAGCCAAAACTCTTTAAGATTCTTTATTGCTCTTTTATTGTTTATTGCTATTTAAAACGGTAACACCAATTACATTAATTAACATAGAGATTGAGACTGGTACAGTAACATATTATATTAAAGGACACCCTAGCTTACTTTTTCTCACACAACATCAGACATACACGCATAATTCTACTCCATTCATCGGCAAACAGATCACATTCAGGATTGGTGGTCAGGAATACGACACACTGAGGACTCGGCTCTAGCTACAGTTTTAGATGACGGCGCAGCGGCGCAAACAGATTGTGTCGACGACTTTGGCGATGTCCGATGTATTTGTTGGGAACAAATAGCCGACAGAAAAGATCGTGGACTTCGTGACTGTCGATGCGTTCTCTGAGAGTTTTGCAGGTAGGTTACTGTGAGCTGTAGAAAGCCTCGTCTAACCTCCAGCGAGAAAGTTGTGTGTTTTGAAAGCAAGTTTTGTGAGAAGTCACCTTGAATTATCCTAAATGTAGGGAACAGCAGATTTATTTTTACGCGATTTCAGGTTTGGTCCCATAGTAAAAGTTGTTCATAATGATGAGTGCAATGACCCCTTAAGAGGTTGTGCATTATTTAAGTTACACCTTGTATAATAATTTTTGCTGGATTTGTTAAAACTTGCTAAAAGCATCCTTACCGACTCTATAACAAAAGTTAACAAAATATAAATTAAACAAGCCTTTCTGACAGTTACTATTGTATAGAATCAAGTTCTTCTAACTGAACAGACAGCTGTGCTGCTGGGGAGTTTGTTGCGCCACTTCTTCTCAGCTAAAGCACTAAAAAGTGGTGAAGGGCGGGCGTTTTGTCGGCTGTCTTGTAGTTTTGACGTTCAAAAAGTGGTGATTCACATCCTAGTTTGAATAAATGACTTGATTTTTTAACCGACTTCAAAAAAGAATGAAGTTTTCATGTTCGTCTGTATGTTTTTTTTATGTATGTTCATCGATATTTTCCTCAATTGTGGATCGATTTTAAAAATTCTTTTTTATTTTGTTGAGAAAGCTTGAATAAAATTTGTGTGGGACTAAGTGCTTGGGGTAGTTTCCGAGTTAGATTCGACATTACCTATTTAATCCACTTTGTGTATATTGACGGTTTTATAATACATCCTGTCACTGTTGTTTACTTATCAACTACGAATACAATAAGCACACGAATTGGTGTGGGGTATGTACCATAACTAAAAAGTGAAAAACAAAAAACTATTTTACAAAAAAAAAAAAACTACATAGTGAAATTTAACTTTAATTTCGGAACTCGGTGGCAAAAAACTAAAATACAGACGCAGACACTGACTTTCGTTTGGAACAAGTGTTTTTTTTTTAAAGTCGGTTATTTGGCTCAAAAAGGGGCCAACATATGGGTATAGGTATAAAAACTAAAAAGTCTCAGGCTATCCCTTCGCCCTAAATTCTACTAGGAACCAGGGGCGGAAGTACTGGCTTCCACCGCGGCTAAGTACTTCCTATAGCGCGACAGGCGACATGTTGCTACGTACATATATATATTATGATATGCTGGTGCACACGAGATTCGTTCTGGGGATCTGTCTCGGGATATTTGGAGTGAAGGCGGATTTTTGGATGGGAGATGCTGTAATTATATATTACTAGCTGTAGCCCGCGACTTCGTCTGCGATCCAGGATGAATATTAGTCTGACATAGACTAATATTTATACTGGATCGCAGACTGTTAACGCTTTCGCAGGTGCTTTACGTATATAGATGTCATAACCATAAACTTCTATTGTGTCTCGTTTACAGTCTACGAACAGATTAAACTATGGAAAATCAAAAATCAAAATCAAAAGTCATTTATTCAAACTAGGCTGAGAATCAGCACTTTTTGAACGTCAAAATTTCATAAGACAGTCCCCCAAAACGCCCGCCCTTCACCAGTTCCTAGTGCTTTAGCTGGGGAGAAGAAGTGGCGCAACAAACTCCCCAGCAGCACAGCTGTCTGTTCTTATAATATTGTAAAAAGTAACAACTAACAACTTCAAAAATCAAATATCCTACCCACATAGGGTAACTTTACTGCTATAGTAACTAGCAACTCATAAAAAAAAAATAGAAACGAAGAAGCAAGCTCATGAATAAAAATAATACAAAAAAAATTCGTCCTTTTCATTCATGAGTTTTACCTTGTTTCTACCTCTTTTTTATGAGTGGCCACTCATCCTGGTATGTTGTTCCAAGTGAACGTGAACAGTCAATGAACTAAGCCTACAAATAGGTTATGTGCATTCAGACTAGGCGCACTGTTAATAAAATTAGCACCTACCAATCTAGGTGATGGCTATTTACATCATAGGTAGGTACATCTAGAAAATAAATAAAATTGAAGTGTCTGTTTGTAATGTCAAAAAAGAACAGCTTTTTACTAAATACGATACATTTGAAAGTACAGTACTTAGACCAAAAAAAAAAAAATTAAAAAATCTTGTCTGTGGCTGTCGGTCTGCTGTCTGTTTGTTCAGGCTAATCTCCGAAAGGCTGGACCGATTTTGACCGGACTTTCACTGGCAGATAGCTGATTTTATATGGAGTAACTTAAGCTACTTTTATTTTAGAAAAATAATGAAGGTTCCATGCAAACAAAAAATAAAACCCATGAAATTGTGAACAAATAGTCCGGGCTGGCGATGCAAGCCGGCGGGTCAGGGGAGGAGGGAGTTTTATTAAAATATAGCTGTTATTTTAGTATATTGTGTATCTTATGACTTCCACGCGAACGAAGTCGCGAGGCACAGCTAGTAGCGAATAAAAATGCTAATTGGAACCTAGATAGTTATGTTTATTCTTAAAATTAGGTTCCCCTAAATATGGGCGTATTAAAAATTTATGCTCTCGCAAATATCACTTTTTTTTACTAGAATCCAATATTCTTATTGTGTGTATAATGCTAAGTTTATGCCTCTGCCAGTAACGATTTAGTAATCTGTGCCCCTGCCCTTTTTATGAAAATAATATTACCTATGTCTGAATTAAATATCTCCGGACGTATCCTCACACGTTCGCCCATGTGTTCGGGAACCGGATGTCGTCACATCCGCGGCTCCCCCCCGGATGTCGCGATGCTCCCGTGGGAGTCGTGGCGACACCAGCGCCATCTACGTATACGCGCTCATAACAAGTTACCTTTGCGGCTGAACTTGACAAGGTGGGAAGAGTTTGGTTGTTCGTGAGCCTGACTACAATAATCGTAGGAAAACGTTCCAAAGAGCCTGAATAACAATGGTTGGTCTTTTCTCAACTTTTGCATGGTCAGCTGAAGAAGCTACGTCGGGTCCTTTGGAGCATTTAATTTCACATGGGACGTTACACGGGGGAATGGAAGAAAGTAAGAAAATAATTTTAGTTGCGCTAAACATGACGCAAAGAAATAACACAACACAATAAAAAAAAATTAAAAAAAAAAAAAAAAACCCGACTGCACAAACACATAACTGAAAAGAGAAAAACAAGCATTATAGGATTTCAGGTTTGGTCCCATAGTAAAAGTTGTTCATAATGATGAGTACAATGACCCCTTAAAAGGTTGCTATTGTTTACACTTACACTCTGTATATATTTGGAATTGACTCATTACTTTTATTTGATAGCAATATTGTTGTAGTTTGTAAAAAAGAACCTTTCCTCCTATTTTTTTGTATTTCCAGGTACAATATATACATATTTATAGCCTATCGTCGGGGATAGTGCAAATCCGCGGAACTAGTATCGGATAATTCCGCGTATCTGACAAATGTAGCCAATTTTAAATTTCGTGAGCAATGCTCACAAGAGCCTAATTGGCAGATGATACCTCTTTGACGTGATTTTCGTGGATGAACACATCAATTACTCTCCATGTAAAAATGAGGTCAAAAGCCGTTGCGGTAAAAATATATATAAACTTACAACCTTCCCCTATAAACCTACACGTAGTGCAGATACGCGCATTTTACGTACGGTACATTCGCGGATTTGTAGTATCCCCGACGCTATGTCACTCCCACAATTAAGACGAATCTAACGACACCTAATATGTTAAAATAAATCAAGCCGTTTAGGCTACAGGTCATGCCAAACAAATAGACATACATACATACTCTCGAAAAACATTACCCTCCTTCTCCTTCTCCTTCCTCCTTCCTGGGGCAGTCGGGTAAAAAGAACAAGTTTCGGGAAAATATGCGTCACATCCACGCAAAACGGCCGTCGCTCAGCATAATGTTGCGACTCTATCTATCGGAATCTTTCTGAAAAGTATTTATAAGACAAGTATTTACCCGGATTTTGAGATGGAAGTTCTAGTTAATCCAACACTTTAATCAGCACCCTATTTGCGTAACCCATTGTCAATCGGAATCGGTTTCATTTTGACAGTTCAACAACGTTCATTATAATGTAATAATATGATATAATATCCTGGGACGTTGTTCACACACGGTCATCTGATCACCGAAACTAAGCAGAGCTTGTACTATGGAAACCAGGTAACTGATATACTACATATAGGTACTACTTTTTTATTTTATTTTTATATGTAAATACATACTTATATAGATAATTACACCCAGACTCAGAACAAACAGACATGTTCATGCTCACAAATCGCACGCTTAATAATAAACTGACCAACTACGGTTCAGGTCCAAAATGAAATAAGCGTACAAATAAATTCGTTTTAACTAAATTTCTTCGAAATATCATTTCTGTATAAATAATCACTTCATCAATTATTCCTACAATACATTTTTTAATTATTATTATGTTTTTTGACTCAGTTATATGCCATTTTGTAAGACAAGTCGTTATTGCGATTTTTTTAGTTAGGTCAGTCTTTATTATATTAAATATTTGCCCTGGATGGGAATCGAACCCACGACCTGCGGCATGATAGGTGGTATCTTAACCAACCACGCCAACTGGCCTGTCAATGCGTTATTTACGGTGTTGAGACGACAAATTTTCGAACATATGAAGCAATATGCTTCAAAATGATTCTAAGTCTGACCGTGTGTTACGCAATTAAGGTGTGGGTTTACACGGTGCTGTATGGAACTTAACTGTAGGAAGATATAGAAGAAAAAAAATTGTAGGCGCAATTCGACACCACGCCGTTTGCTTTCATGAAAATAGATTTAAATTTTACTACGGTCTCCGATACTGCCGTAGCCATTGTAATTGCTCGCCACTAGACTTTTTAGGCTCATTGCATTGCTTTTGATGCAAGCTTTCTTCGATTGAGTTTTTTTTTTCATTTCTGAGCAGATATGAGAAGACATCTGACATTATTTTGCTATTGCCAACTTCATATTAATTTTGAACCTTATTTTGGCCAATATTTCTGTTGTTTCTCTTTAGGTCCTGGCATTGTTTTGTCAATTCTTGACAAAGCAATGCCAGGACCTAAAGAGAATAACTGATCTAGCTAAACATGTTTTTGCGCTAAGTATATGAATTGATATTTCGACACAAAGTGAATAGTAGAGGGTCGCGCGCTTGCGCGTGCTCTCGCAGTCGCAGCAGTTATATCCGGCCTTAAAATTGTTATAAATATGACCTATCTCATGAATGCTCAACCGTTACTCTAGCATTAAAAGTCTCGTAGTTATTAGCGGTTGAAATCTCACATGTTTTTGTCGGTCATTAATATTGAACTTACCACCATACACGGAGCGAAGTGGTTTTCAAGCCGTTAACGTGTAAAAAAATGTTTGCAAAATAACACATAATACAACATCACGCCTGTAATCCCCGATGGGTTAGGCAGAGATGTATAAAGATACACCTAAAGATCTCTGCCCTAATAAAGAGTAAGGTAGACATCTGTTACTCTAAAACTGCACGCCCCTCCACTAAAATTTCTATACAAAGATTTGAAAAGTGTACGCAACAAGCAATGGAGGAGGAGCTTGCAGTTTTCTAGTAAAACATATCTACACAAAATAAGTAAGGAAAACTTGAGGGCGTTAAAATCTCTCAAAATATTCATGAAAATTTTTTGGTAAAATAACCTATAAAAAAATACTAAGTAAGTATAACAGCGAGACTTTGCTCAAAATATATTATGTGTGACATCAAAAGGCAACATTCTCGTCAGTACTTTCCTACCTACTATTTGAGGGTTCACAGCTTACGTTGGTCATTTTATGGCGTACCTTCACATAGTGACAAGCCAGAGATACGGTCCTGTTTAACTCACGAAATTACAACATTCTACAAATTGTTAAGGAGGAAGCGTCAGGGTATCCCGCGAAATTCTTTTTTTTACGTTTTTTGCAATTTGCAAGTCAGTATTTAGTTGTATGTCAAATAAAGTATGATTCGCGGCCGTAACCAATATGTATTTACAGAATTATAAACATTAGAATCAGTAAGACTCCTTAAGTTAGTATAATCCTGAAATGTCAAGATTTCATGAAATGGTCATTCATTAGGATTACCTGGTCTTAAAGAGTTGTATTGATCACTTTAATGATTTTAATTATGTAAATAGATACTTGTTACGGCCGCAAATTATATTATTTTGATCAACGTACAATCTAATACCGACTTGTAAGTTGCAAAAACGTAAGAAAATTTGATTTTCGCGGGCTACCTTGACGCTGCCCCTTAAAGGGGAAAACTTTTCGTCTATAGGTGAAGATGCTTCTACTTTCTAGAAATCTAGAAGATTTGTAGTAAAACTTAGGTATAACTCTTTTAACCAAATTAATTCATTGGTAGGTACTTATATTCCTTGAAGGTATAAGTTGATCAAAAATGAGTAGATGGCGAGAAATCGAGAGGCGAATCACATCAGACCCTGGTCAAGAATCTACTTGAAGACCACGACCGCTTTGACAAGAGTATTGCGAAGTAGAAGAAAAATAAGATAAGTTGACCTACATAAAAAGTAGTTATTCTGATAAATCTCATACTCTATTAAATAGAACCTATTGCCTAATTGAACAGTTACATGGGGCACAATGGGCTCCCGTTGAGCTAATACTGAACATTTTCCAAAAATAACTCAGGGCCAATACCCAGAATAATTTGTAAAGGCAGATCTATTATAATAAACTTTTACTATGATAAGCTTCCCCGGAACCCATGGCCGGGATGTAGTGGAAACTGGGTCACAGGATCGATACAGGTCGAACTTGAAACTTTAGGGGGCCGAGCATCACAATCTGGGGTTGATGGGAAGTATGAGAACTGTCATTGTCATTAATCCTAATTTAATATTATACATGCGAAAGTGAGTTTGTTTGTAACGCTTTCACGCTCAAACGGCTGAACAGATTTGAATAAAATTTGGCACATGTGTAGACCATGACCTGGATTAGGACAAAAATGATAAAATTTAATTTCTGTAAGTAGGTTTGAACAAACACTTTTACACGTCAATCATGTTTTTTTTTTTTAAAACTAGATGAGGTCAGCGTTTCGATGATTCGACGAACAATATCAAAGAAAGGACATTTGGGTAGGCCGCATAAATTACTCAGACTGCCAGACTATGATAAAAATAACTGAGAGAAAAATAAAACAAACAAAAAAGCAATGAACCACATAGTCTTCACATTCACAATAATTAAAATAATTTAATACTTTACAAAGTAAATATTCATGTCAACATTCAGTATCCAAAAATAAAAAAGAGAAGAAAGAAAATTTGGAGCAGCTCAATCCCAAGCCTTTTTGTCCTCAATATAATTTATAACGGTATAAGAAGCTTTCTGACAACATGCGTTTAATGAATGATTTTAATTTATTAAGGCTTAGATCTTGAACGTGGCTTGGAAGTTTATTGGACACCTGAATGAGCTACCTATTTTCTTGAGCCTTGTTGAAGGTACAGCAAATTTGTGTTTCTTCCTAGTATTTATATTGTGGATATCACTGTGTTTTTAAACAGTTGTATATTTTTATGGGCATATAAAATATTTTCAAAAATGTACTGAGAAGGCACGGTCATTATATTAATCTACTTAAATTTCTCTCTGAGAGATTGTCTGGGACTTATTTTAAACAAAAAAAAAAGATACAAAGATAGTCTGAATGTCGGCTGCATTTCCCCACAACAGAATACCGTTTACTTTTATCATAGTATACTTTTATCCCGGTAGTACGTTCTCGTGGATTAATTTCCGACATCCATGCGGGCGAAGCCGCGCGCAAAATCTAGTCTATAATAACAATGAAATGCTGTTCGTTGGTAAGCGTATCACTTTAGAACGGCTGGACCGATTTGGCAAATTATTGTTTTAAAATGTTCGTAATAGTCCGAATCAGGCTTTTATCTTACGGAAAGATGGAAAACTGAAAGTGTATTTTCTAATGGGAGTTTTGTATGAATTATTAACATTTAGACAAGACAACGTCTGTGTCAACGTCAGCTAGTCTCTAAGTGCCAATTTCACCAATGTAACTGAACGCAATCACCACATCTAAACTGCGTTCGAAGGCTGTCAGTGTCAATATTCCACAGCAATGATGACACTGACAGCTGTTGATCGGGGTTTAGATGTGTTGATCGCGTTCAGTATCATAGGTGCAATCCGCCCTAAGTATAATAAAAATGACATGCTGTTGGTAAGCGCATCAATTCAGAATGGCTGGGCCAATTGTATTTCGCAAATTTTTAGTTTGAAAGTTCGTAATAGTTCAAATCAGGTTCTTACGGGCAAATGAAAAGTTGCCGGGAAAATTAGAAAGAGAGTTTTGTATGAATTATTAAACATTTATAATAGTAATCATTTTATTATCAGGCTACTGATGTCCATAGAAAAAATACACAAAATAATATTAACAACAAAAATAAACTAATACATATTAAAAACCTTATTAAACTATAACTATACACGTAACGTTGTCGGCGTCGTGTGTCGCTGCGCGGTGTCGCGTAACCGTCTTCGGAAACATCGATATACGACACCTTTCGGCCAAAAGTCCTCCTTCAAGCAGCTTTGTAGATGGTGGGTTGGAACTCGCACCACGAATGACTTAAAGTAAATGTCGTGGCGCGATTCCAACCTTTCGACCCTCAGAGTCCAGTTGGTCTTTACTTTCATGTACTGCACGACCTCCTCAATTGTTGTGGTGTAATGCAGACGCGATACATACAACTGCGTCGTAGGCACAGCAGGGCGCAGCAACATGTTGGGTCCACTGGGCTTCCTCCTCTTCCTTTCCACTTTAGTGAAACCCTCCTCATCAACTCGGCTCGTCCTTGGCAAGGAGCCGCGGACCGATTAGACAGGACAACGTCGGTCGGGTCAACTACTTAATAAAAACCTTGAAATCGTTCATTCATTCGTTCACTGATAGACAACGCACAACCTAAACCGCTGCGCGCTGAGTATAGAAACATGAAATCTTGCGCAAGAGGTCCTTAACATAACGAAAGTGAGCACTAAGGAAGGATTTTGTTAAATTGAAGATGAAGCTTTGTGTGGAAGTTCGTCATTTCTGTCGATGGGAAATCCTATCGGGCCCTAACCCGCCCTTAGGGCCGGTTTTTTGATCCGTAGTTAACTCAACCTATGGTTAAACACAGTAACTAATTGTTGAATTTTGGCTAAATGTGAAAGGCTAAACATGAATGAACTAATGGCATATCTCATTCATGTTTAGCCTTTCACATTTAGCCAAAATTCAACTATTAGTTGCTATTTTTAACCATTGGTTGAGTTAACTACGGATCAAAAATCCGACCCTTAGGCCTTAGTCTTGACCTATGTAATTGTCGATTTTTGATACCGGCTAGATAGAAGATCAATATCTTTCATTCTATTTGGAATTCCAAATTCAAATAAATTATAGCATAATTATAGCATGACATTTAAAAAAAATAGTTGTTCATTAAAATTTGTTTTCCCGCCGTTCGATTTTTCTTTGATGTCGATATTTCTGTAACCATGGAAAAATCGAAATTGCGCGCTCTTTTCGAATACGAGTTCCCTCGTGGTACCAACGCAACACAGACGTGTATGAACAAGGTACCGCAAGTGACCGCACGGTGCGTTTTTGGTTTGATCGCTTCCTTCCTGGATATTTTGATCTCAACAATGAGCCTCGGGGAAAAATTTCAAATCTAACGAGGCGGTAAAAAACGCATGAAATAATTTATCGATTCCTGTTCCCAGGATATCTATACCTAGTCTTGCCATAAATATTGTCACGAAGAAAAAAAATTTTTTTTTACCGCAAATAATATTTATTACTTTTACAGTGTGTTAGTTTAATACATAAATATAAAACAATTTAAAATATAAAAAGCTTATTCGAAGTGGTCTCCATTGGCTGCAATACAGTCCTTTAAACGTTGAGGCCAGTTATCAATAGAAGCACGCACTCTTTCCATGGGAAAATTCTTCACTGCCAATCGTATGGATTGTTTTAGAGACTCCAAATTATCATGGTGTTTAGAGCAAGCCGTACTCTCTAAAACTGAACATAAATCATAATCCAGTGGATTAAGATCGGGACTAGACGACGGCCAGTCTTCAGCTCTGATGAAGTGCGAAACGTTTACTTCCAACCAAGACTGCGTGGACCGAGCTTTATGACCCGGCGCCGAGTCTTGTAGGAAGGACCATACTTGGTTATTGAACATGGTGTTGTTAAGGGGCTTAACTACCTTCTCAAGAATGGTATCTTGATACACTTGTGCCGATGTTTTGATACCTTTATCACAAAAATATGGCTCAGTCATTCCTTCATAGCTAACACCCCACCAAACCATCACTGAAGTCGGATAATGGCCACGTTGCACTCTGTCGACTAATTGGGAAGCTTCCTTAGAGCTTTGAGCATTAATACGGTCATTTTGTTTGTTAAAATGTTGCTCAATTGTAAAGATTTTCTCATCCGTAAACAAAATTTTTCTGTGACCTCCCTTTGCGTACCGCTTCAGTAGTTGTTTCGATTTTACCACCCTATTCTTTTTTAAATTATCAGTTAAAAAATGACCAGTGCGTCTCTTATAGGCTGCAAGTCCTAAGTCATCTTTTAAAATACGCGACATGGTTCTGGGTGCTATCTTCATCTCCCGAGATAAAATCTTTTGCTTTCGGACAGGATTTCTTCGAATTCTTTCTCTTACTGATTTGACCACCTTTTTCGTACGAACACTACGTGGACGGCCAGATCTTTTTCTGACACAAACAGAGGAGGTCTCATTGTACCTATTAATAGCCCGGTACACAAACATTTGACTAATACCAAGCGTATGGAGAGTTTTAAAAATTGCATTTGGCTCCATACCAACTTTGTGTAATGCAATCACAGCGATTCGGTTCTCTTTATCACCCCACTCCATTTTAATATCGCAAAATATTGTACAATGTATTGGCGCCAAAATTAGAAAACCCAATGAACAGACGTACCTATAAAAATGACAGATTCCAAATTCAAATGTAATATCTTTCTTATTTTTAATTGTAACAGTATTTATGGCCAGACTAAGTATAGCAGAGGCATGACTTTCATTAAAATGAAAAAATGCATCGACAATATTTCTTTAAAAAAAAAATTAGATTTTTTTCTATGCAAATCGTCAATTTTATATATATACATATAGGTAGTATATTATCACTGATTGGAGCGTTTCGTGGCTAAATTTTGTAGTTTGGCAAAATACTGCTGAGGGTCCTGAGTTCGATCCTCAGGGGTCTTTATTGATGGAATTTATCTAAAGCAGCTCGGAGTCTGGATGATGCCAGTGGACACGCCCTCTTGCGGGGGAACTTGACATAACTGGCGAAAAGTGGGTGTTCTATTTCCCTCTGCCTACAGTCTTACTCCTTTAGGGAATAGATAGGTACCTACAGGTGTGATCAATTGATCATACATATTTTAGGATACTTTTTGAGAGCTCACATTATTATTTTTCTCCTAGCCTTTGCTGTCCCACAGCTGGGCTAAGGTTGCCAAATCCTAAGAACTCTTTTCCCGCGCGACCTCGAGCCAGCCATCACGGTATGCGTCCAGGTTATCCCGCCACTTCTTTCTGGGCTGACCTCGGCGGCGCCGTCCATCTTCAGGTACCCATTGTGTGGAGACTTTCCCAGCGGTCATCGTTCATGCGGCTGACGTGACCCGCCCAATCCCACTTGAGCCTACCAGCCTATATTATGTATTTACTGCACAATTGCACATGCCTACTTCTCTATCATTACATTAGGAGATATTTCTGTACTTTACTCTTGGAATCTTGGATGTAAACAAACTTGATATTTTTCCACAAACTAACTCCGGACAGCTGTCGGCGTCCGGTCGTACCGGACACATATTGAGACCCGCCTCAAACAAACGTAACGGCTCGGCAGATAAGAAAATGACAAACCCTACTTATTTCCGACACATTGTGGAAAGAAGAGGTTTTAGGTGACGGTAGGTATTTTCAGTATAGTTAACCTTGTAGAGGCTTTACCACTTATGACCATAATTCCCTCTATAGGTACACGATACACAAGCGGCGGTATACCGCCGTTTACCCGAATTTTATTTGCCCTAATATCATTTGCCATAATAGTCAACAGCCATAATATCATACGACATAATACTCATTTGCCCTACTCTCATTTGCCATATTAGTCACGTGCCAGAATCATTGTTTCCCATAAAGTCACTTACCATAACATCATTTGTCATAATCATTGTAAGCCCTAATTATCACATGCCCTAATTATCACATGCCATAATTATGATATGCCATAACATAATTTGCCATCGACATCGGGTGTGTAACGGTTGTTTATATCAAGAGAAATTGGATGCAATTGGGACTTTAGGGCACCCCGACTCGGACAGGTTAGGTTAGAAGGGGATGGCGGGGTCGTGTGAACGAGCGAAGCGAGCGAATAGACCCCGCCATCCCCTTCGTGGTTATTTTTTTATAAACCACACAGAAGTAGGAGCCCCGCGAAGCGGGGCTCCGTCGACCTAGCCCACCATCAACCATGCACAGAAAAAAGAACCATGCACAGAATAAATAAGTTTATTCTTATTATACCAAACATTGCGCACCCATCGACATCGACAGCCAGAAAGCTAATAAGTAGGTAAGTATTAGAATTAAAATTAAATATTTATAATATAATAATATTTAATATTTATTAAATATTTGTCTAATACTTGTTATGCCATTTAAATATTATGACATTTAAATATTATGTCTAATAATTATTATGGCACATAAAAATAAGGCAAACAATACTTATGGCATTCGTATCTTATGGTATCTAAAATTCGGGCAATTAAAAGTATGTCATATGTCTTTTAGGGCAAATGAAACATTCGGGCAAATGAAATTCGGGTAAATTTTTTTTTTTTTTTTTTTTATTAGAAAATTTTGCAGTAAGGCACTAAAAGTGTATGGCTTGATATTGCGGGTAATATCATAGATATTACCCGCAACATCAAGCCTTAAATATCAGTATGTTTATTGGATATTTACTGTGTATGAAAGTACTATGAACATGGTGTGTAGGGAAAGGGTTTCATGAACAAAAGCACAGAAAGACAAGACTAGGCATTTTTTATTTCAATTAGGCTTGTCAGTAGTTAATCAGAAAGCTAGTTGTCCGTTCGCAAAACTCCATGGTAACAGTATTAAAGTATTACATTAACACATTATTTACATTTCTTTAAAATTATCGTTATCTCAACACATTTAATTCTAGCTCTTGGACAGCGGTCCAAGAGAACCCAGAATAATAGCAACATAATAACAATAGCTAGGAAAAGTGCTTGAATATTCCATTATACAGTTTGACACATTAGCAATAAAATCAATAATATAACTACAACAACGATATAGTCATAATAAGCAATAATTGAGATATAATATCGAATTACTTACGTGACACCTGGTCAATTTATTTCACACCACCACAGCACCACACTAACCAATCAAACTTCTACCGTGCAACTGCCCCGATAACATTATTACCACCCTTTCTATCTCCTACCAACATCACTTAACAGCAAACATCAACCGCCATTTGGAACCAATCACAGATCATTATACATTTTGGCTTAATATTAGGTTGGCTAATAAGTAATGAGGGACATACAACTATTTTACTTGTATTTATTTATTAAATGAATAATTGTTAATCATTAATAATATATTCACCGTCGTTTTCTACTACCATTCGCCATCGATCTGGCAAAGAGTGAATGGCGTCCGCATAGAACTTCGTTGGTTTTGAATTGAAGAAGTCATCTATGTATTGTTTCAAGTGTGGTTCATCGTCAAAGCTTTTTTCCCGTAAATTATTACTAAGTGATCGGAACAAGCTGAAATCAGTTGGTGCTAAGTCCGGCGAATATGGAGGGTGGGGTATTATTTGCCCCAATTAAGCTCCAATGGTTTTAGCCTGGTACTCTTAGTAATATGCGGCCGGGCATTGTCGTGCAGGAAAAATATTTTGTAGTGTTGTGGACGTTTACGATTGATGTCAAGCTTCAGTTTTTCGATTTGATCACAATATACTGTTGCTGTAATCGTAGTATTAGTAGGAAGGAATTCCTAGCTTATTACTCCATGTATATCCCACCAGACAGAAAGCATTGCCTTGCGAGGATGAAGATCACCTTTTGACGTTGGTTTTCCCTGTTCTTTACATCCCAGCCACTGGCGCTTGCGTGTGTGAATAACATAGATCCCACTTTTCATCTCCAGTGACAAGATGATCTAACCAATTAAATGTGCGGCAGAAAGATAAAAGTTGTACACAAATCTCAGCTCGGTAGGTCAGCTGATCTTTACTTAATTGATGGGGTACCCAAACACTATATTTGTAAGTCTTTCCCAAACCATGTAAATGATTTTCTATGGTGCCATGAGAGCACTCGAGCTGAACAGCCGAATCGCGTGTAGTTCTTCGAGGATCTTCTTCGATTAATAGTTTTAATTTATCGATATCTATTTCCACGGGGCGCCCAGACCTTGGTTGATCAGTTAAGGAGAAATCGTTATTGCGGAACCGTTGGAACCAGCGCTTTGCTGTTGCTTCGGATCGTGAGCTATCCTTTGACATAATATTACGTGTAGCTTCTGCAGCAGAATGCCCAGATTGAAACTCATATAATAAACAATGTCGTACGTGGGTTTTAATATCACTCATTTCTTTGTGAACTTTAACGCACTAACAGCCAAACTATCAATAACGCGCATGAGCGCGACTCGCTCTTTATATACCCTCTGCTACAGAACGTTCTCGAACCTTTCCGAAAATTCTCTTTACTTATTAGCCAACCCGATAACTTCTAATACAGGTAATAGGTAATAAACCTAT
This sequence comes from Dicycla oo, assembly GCA_948252095.1. Lineage (NCBI taxonomy): Eukaryota > Metazoa > Arthropoda > Insecta > Lepidoptera > Noctuidae > Dicycla > Dicycla oo. The sequence continues at coordinate 17,396,834 of OX411736.1, read as the reverse complement.
TCCCTGTAAAAATCTTATGTAGTGAAACCGTTTTAAAACATTTAAAGACAATAAGCCATTTTTAAAAGATCTGGTTGGTAATTCTTGATATAATTCAATAGAATATCAACATGTACCGGCAGTATTGTACATACCAATAGTTTGAAACAACTTATTTTATTAAAATAGCAAATTCTAAGACATACTACTAGTATATTTCAATATGACTTAATAATTCATAGTAATAACATCTTTAAGATTATTACAAGTTAAGATTGGTATTTTTTTGTAAACACAATAACTAGTCAAATTATGTACTTCTACATTGGTCACAAGCTTCGTCAGTGTGACAGATCTCATTATCCAACATACAGTTATATAATATTTATAATAATACCAAAATGAATTATCTAACACGCGCCAACTACGTCGCGTTGTTGCCCACGAGCGGCACATTGTCGATGTCGACGGCTGCAGTTGCCTCTTGACGCCATTGACGCGTGCCGCTCGTGTGTATGGGCACTTAGGTTCATAAAGCAATTACGAGCCACATCTCATATTAATTTCAGAAGCCTAGTTTCTTTTTTAATTTTTTTTATTTGAGATAGGTTTGCTCTTGACTTTAGTCTGGGTCGGAGGTGACAGAGACAAAGTCTACGATGGAGTGAGCTAACCCAGAAGAGCTTGTTCACTCTAACTTTGAACAGATTCGGGAACACAAACGCAGGTAGTGAGTTCCACTCTTTTGTCGTGCGCATTATGAAGGATGTTTGGAAGCGCTTAGTGCGAATTGGTGGAATGCAACTAGGTATGTATGAAAACTTGCAGTGCGTCTAGATGTTCGAACGTAGAAGGAGGCCGGTGGAATGAGGTTGTGGAGTTCCTGAGCACACTCACCGAAGTACAGTCTACAGAAGACCGACAAGCAGGCAACCTTGCGGCGATGAGCCAAGCTTGTGAAGCTTGGCATCCACCAGTTTTACGTCGCCAATGAGTCTCTTAGCTCTGCGTTCCACTGAGTCAAGCGCAGCAAGTTGGTTGGTTCATTTCCTTTCATTAGGATTATTTCATGGAATTATTTTTGAGACAAAAAGTAGCCTATTTCGTTCCTCAAGATGCCATCTATCGCCTTGCCAAATTTTATCTGGTTACCAAGAGGTAACGGTTGATTGATACTCCTTCCTTCTAGAGACCGGATAATATGCAACATAAAAAGCTTGTTATATGCATGCAAATATGCATGAAAAATGCTTGAAATATGCACGAAAATTGGCAGAATATGCGAAATTAAATGAAAAATATTAGGAATCCAAAAAAAAGAAAAAGTAAGTGTTCATTTTTTGAGGTAGATGTAGACGCGGTTATAAATTGTTGTCGTAGAGCTTTCTTTTGCAATCCTGCGATGTGAAGACTTGTCTTGATACGTTGGTCTATTTGAAACTTTTTGGTGCGCGATATATTTTTCTCGCAAACTCGACAGTGTAAAACCTTTCCGTCGTATGTAAATGTTCCAGGAAAGTCAGTTATCCACGAAGACACATTTTTTTTCCGGAGGCATGGTACGTATCAAATTTCACACGAAAAATAAAAAAAAACTAAACTGCAGATCAATGAGCATGCACGTCAAGTATGAACAAGTAACAATTTATATGCGTAATAGGTGGAACGACTTTGCAGTAGGCGAGCGCGACGCTCTTCTGTCTCTTTCATTTTATTATCGTAACCACAGATATTATAATACTAAATAGTTTAATTATAAGTAAATAGATAAATCAACATTAAACAAGGAAGTTTTGATTTTTACTAATCTTACTTCAGCCAAAATCTGCCATATAACGCTTTTTAGTGATTGTTAATTTCATAATTGTTACCTATGCTGCCATCTATGAATTTTTTTCAAGACTAATTATAATTTGTTCTAGTTGAGACCCCATATCGTAACTGTCAAAACAAAAGATGCGCGCGGCTACTGACCCTGCCTTTGAGTGGACCCTGCGTTTCGAAATCGCCCGTGAACTTCTGAGATCTTCTATCTACCTACAAACAAATACAGGAGGAACATAAAACGAATTTATTAATTTTTCGTGGAGAATTTTGGTAAACCAAAAAGTAGTTGGTTAGTATTTATGTCTTTTATGAAATCATAATTAAACGCAGGTAGTATTGTGTTGTTTTTTTTTTTATTTTAATTGTAATTAGGAGTTGGCATTATAAAAAAGTTCACGGGCGAAATGCAGTAAAAAGGATAATATCGCGAACACTGTTATCGCATTTCGGAACGCAGGGTGAGTGCACTGCACTCGGAAATATATTGTAAATGTAGCGATAATATGCATCATAACTAGATCTTAGATAAAATATTACCGCTGAGAATGGCTACCTAATGCATATTCAAATATGCAAATGCAAATAATCCGGCCCCTATACATCACCATCTGCCTAGCCTTGTCCCAAATATGTTGGGGTCAACTTCCAGTCTAACCGGAAGCAGCTGAATACCAGTATTTTACATGGAGCGACTGCCTATCTGACCTCCCAGTTACTGGGTACTTGGGAAGCCTGGTTGTCAGACTTTCAAGCTCCTGACTACCTCTAGCGTTACTATCAAAGATCCAAGAATGACAGCCGGGACCAACGGCTTAACGTGCTTTCCGAGGCACGGAGAGGTCTCGGTATGTAAAGATGGTCATCCATCATATTATACACCTTCTTTCTACCTACTTACTAAATAAAGGTATTCTTATAACTATTTTAAGATTGAAAATCACGCTCAATCATGCAATTCAAGGCAAATTCTTCCCACCCTTTAAAGTAAAAGACCTTAGAAACCGTTAATATCCGAATAAATAATTAAAGCAATGGCTGATACCATTCAAAGGGTTCACAACAAAGACATCTAGCAAATTGCAGTCATTGGAAACATTTACGGAATTCAACAAACTAAACTTCAAAGGAAATCCAACTTTGACCCATTTTCTCAAAGTCCAAATTGGTTCTCTTTTCGTTCCTGAAAACGAAAGTGCTGTTAAACTTTTAATATTTAATACGAACACTGGAATTGCAACCTCAGGAATATCAGTATAGGGTTCAAAGTCAGTTCAGTAAGAGCAAACATAGGATGTTTTGATACCGTATGATGTCAATCCACGTTACTATGGGTTTACGTTATTTCCCCATAAGGTGTCTATAACGATATTTCGCCTGAAAGCCTTCATAAGGATAAATTAATTGATAAGAGGTATTCGGGTCGTAGGTAATGATTCTGTGCGGGTTGTACACATGTCAACTTAGTAGAGCAACCATTATTTAGTTATATTATAAGGGGGCGTTCATTAATTACGTGAGGTGATTTTTAGACCCCTCCTCCCCCTTGGTGAGATGTCGTGAGATTTAGCTTGAACCTCGCCCTCCCTAAACTCAAGTGACATTTTTCAAAATGCGTATTTTTAGTGTAAATACTTTAATCTGTGCTCGATTGCGTTGGATTTATTTAAATAAAGATAATTTGCTTACTTAATATTTGTTTTATTAGTTACTTATTTTTATAATACTCGTAATTACCCACTTTTCTCGCAATTTTACAGTTTCTGGTAAAAAAGAAAATCACGTGATATATGCCGAAACCCCTCTCCCCCCATAAGTCCCCTAAGACACTTTGTAGGCAAGATTTTAAAGACTGAAGAAGCTGCGTAAGCGCAGCTTATCATTAATTAATCATTAGGTCGGCAATTTTTCAATAATTGTATTCGGAGGTAGTGGAGCGATTTGGAAAACTTAATAAACTGCTACATCGAGCGATATGGAACAACATTGCTCCCTAACATTATCTACTTTAACTTTTTGCATTTATACAGGGTGTCTCAAAAAGGTGTGGTCAAAATTGAGGGTGCAATACAGATTGAAACTGAACAACTTTTTCCATGGGACCAACATCATAATCGTGAAAAGATAATCAGTCGTCCCATACAACACTTCAATAACTACTCAACCCAAACGAAAAAGGAGAAAGCTGTTCAGTTTGATGGTCTGTACCACACACCCTCTCGAATGTCTTATGTTACACAGTTCGACATAAGAAAAAATGCTCCAAGTGTCTTAAGTCGGACAGTTACACTAAATTGACAAGTGAAAATATTAAAATGACCTTTATGATAATGTAATACTAATACAGCTTGACAAGCTTGACAATTTCAGTCAAGTCAATTTAGTCTCCGACATTCGAGAGGTTTTTGATGACACCTTTCTGAGACACCCTGTTTATGGGTCTCTTGCTAAATCTGCAGGGTGGAGGTTTATAGAATCCTTTGACCTTTTGAAAATATAATGGTCGATACATAAAAATTTGTGTTAAAATTTTTCTGAGAAAGTCGAAGTACTTCCGCGAAATTAAAATTTTCTTATTTTTTTTTTTGCAATTTTTTTTTTATTTTTTTTTTTTATTTGTGATGGGTTTGCTCTTGACTCTAGTCTAGGTCAGAGGTGACAGAGACAAAGTCGACGATGGAGTGAGCTTACCCAGAAAAATTTGCAGGTCAGTAGGTCAGTATCAGGTTGTATTTTGATCTAAATATGATTCGCGACCGTAACAAATAGAGGAGCTCGTGGCTAAATAGTAACAGCCGAAAGGGTCGATCCATCAGGTTAAGCTACGCTTGCCGGGGTTGGTCTGTGGACGGGTGACCATCTTTTCATACTGAGACTCCTCCGAGCTTCGGAAAGCATGTTAGGCCGTTGGTCCCGGCTGTCATTCGTGGAACTTTGACAGTCGTTACGGGACGTCAGAAGCCCGAAAGTCTGACAACCAGTCTTACCAAGGGGTATCGTATTACCCAATAACTGGGTTGTGGAGGTCAGATAGGCAGTCGCTCCATGTAAAATACTGGTGTTCAGATGCATCAGTTAGACTGGAAGCTGACCCCAACATAGTTGGGAAAAAGCTAGGCAGATTGATTGACCGTAACAAATATGTGTTTACAGAATTATAATCATTAAAGTCATCAATCTACTCGTATCGAAGTTCAAATTGCTCTATTGAATGAAATCATTGACATTTGAGGCCAACAAATTTGAATTTCGCGGACTTCCTCAGCGCATTCTCTTAAAGGATATTAAAGTAAATCAATCCGAAAAAGTCAGTAGGTAAATCTGATTCCGTGTTTCCGAAAACGATGAAGTTTCGGGGAAAAGCTAGACAACAAATAAATTACTTCCCCAATAACAAAAACAAACGCTCACCCATAGTAGGGGTGCCAGGACAACACCTGTACTACGCATGCGCGTTTCAGGAGGCTGTGTCAAAACGCTCCTTTGTCCATAAGGGTGGAATCCAGACCACAGTGCAATCGTCTCAACGAAAACAGAAGATACGAAGTTAAAAACTGTAAGTTTTTCACACAAACTTGATTTTTTTCAGGATTTTTTTGCAAACAAAAAAAGGTGGTTTTTCTGTGTACTTGAAAATTCTATTGCTTTTGGAAAAACGTGTTTTGTTTTTCGTGTAAATGAACTGTTGCATTGATTTGTTTGTCTTACGGTTGATGAACTTTGACGATGCTGGTTCGTTTATTATGTTTTTGAAAGGAATATTGATGAGTTGTATTATGTTTTCCATTGGTTTTAGTTATGAATTAATGTTTTATTTAAATGTAAAACGTTGATGGAAAACCTTTTTTTGATTAAAAATCCTCTAAGTTTTATTTTATGAGATTTCTATATTTCATTTGTTTTGATGGTGGAATGTGTTTACTGTTTTATCTCTTAAAACTAAAGGAACGCTTGAAAGGGAAAGTTTTGCGATGGAATTTTCCATTTTACAGCCACGAGTAACGTTGTAGGCAAGTTTTTTAGACTTACTTGTTTATACACGATAGGTGTACCCTTTCAAACTCAAATAATTGCTTTGGTTGCAAAGTATGCAATAGGGATGATGAAAATTTTATCTGTCCGTCATTTAGATTATTAAAAAATATTGGAGACGTATTTTTACTTTTTCTACGTAATTAAAAGATTACGGCGATACATTGAGTTAAAATGTGACATGACGTCACGCCTTGCTAGATTTTATTCGTAGAATTGACGTAGCGAGCCCCCACAACGAACTTCAATGCGCGTTATCTAAGCCATTTTTTATTAATAATAGGTTGGGGAAAAAGTTTCTTCGCATTTTTTAAGAAAATTCATAACATTTTTTAATATAGTTTATTTACATTTAACTAAAGTTAGTAGGTACCATTTTGTTCGATAACTTTTTGCCATCTTGTAGGTAGGGACATGATCCCATTGCTATAGAAATTTTGGGACTTCTGGTCAAAATACCGCGACAAGTGGTTTTGGCAGTCCTCTCGTGATGTTAACCTGACACTGCCTAAAGAATTCTGAAGAGACCGAAACAGGTGGAAATCTGAAGGTGCAAGGTCAGGACTATACGGCGGATGCATTAACACCTCCCAGCCAAACTCTCTTAATTTTTGCTTGAGTGGCTAAAGATGTGTGAGGTCTAGCGTTATCATGATTTAAAACCACACCCCTTCTGTTGATTAATTCCGGCCGCTTTCTCTCAACTTCTTGCTTTAATCTCATCAGTTGTTCGCAGTAGAGTTCAGAATCGATGGTCCTGCCTGGTGGTAACAGCTCATAATGAATAATGCCCTTCCAATCCCACCACACACACAGCATCACCTTGTTGCGAGTTAACTCGGGTTTCGCCACAGTCTGTGAAGCCTGATCGGCCTTTGACCACGACCTTTTTCGCACGTTCTTGTCATACGTGATCCACTTTTCATCACCAGTTATTAGCTTCTTCAAAACGGTTCGGTTTCATTACGTCGTAATAAAGAAACACAAATGAGTACACGGTTCATTAGGCTTCTTTCAGTGAGCTCGTGAGGTACCCAAATGTCGAGCTTTTTTGTGTACCCAGTTTTTTTCAAATGCGCCAAAACTGTTTTGTGGTCAATTTCCAGTTTTTCAGCTACGTCGTAACTACTGATATGCCGATCTTGCTCCACTTTTTCAGAAATGGCATCCATTTTATCCGTAATAGGGCGACCAGAACGACGTGTATCTTTGACATCAAAATTTCCGGATTGAAAACGCTTAAACCAAATTTGTGCTACACTCACAGACACTACACTAGGTCCATAAACATCGCAAATTTTTTTCGCGGCTTGCGTTGCATTTTTACCTTTTTTGTAGTAAAATTTTAAAATGTATCGAATTTCTTCATTAGATTCACTCATCTTGACGGTACGAAATACAAATGAAAATCACACATTTTCCTAATTTGAATTTGGAATTATGTTCTTTAAAATTTAAACTTTCAATGATAAAACCAGCCAGATACAAATAGTATAGCCAAAGAGATTTTATTACAAGTTCATACATACTATAATGCGAAAAGACTTTTTCCCCAACCTAATATAATAAAGCAAAAAAATACGTGTCTAATATTATTTTATTAGCTGACTGACGGACTAAATAGAATTTATTTTTTTTACCCAGGCATCATCCCTATTATAAAGTTAGAGCTTCTGCCCGCAACTTCGTCGAATTTTCGGAACCTCATCGAAGATTATCACAACATACAAACTCACTTTATATTATAGTATCTACAGATATATCTAATATACATACTTTTTTTAAAGTAAAGAAACTGGCCAAGTGCGTGTCGGACCACTCACAATGAAGGATTCCGTAGTTGGGATGAATGTATTCCAAGAACAAACTTAACATGGTAGTTGAAAAACATGTTCTCCCATACATTGGTCGACTATTACTCGTTAACTTGTAAAGTTAACTTTTAACGTCGTTATACAGGGTGTTTGGAAGCTGAGTACAAAGCCAGTTGACAGTGTCAACTGGCTTTGTAAACATTTTGAGCCATAAATATCTCAGACGAAGTGTATTTTTTTTAATTTTTACTGCTATTTTTTTTTTTAATAACCCAATTTCTGTCACTTAATTGCCAACAGTGCTTCAGTTAAAGTTAGTATGTTACTTTTTTTTCTTTTGTGTGGTTTGTTTGATGTGTATCTTATCTAATAAAAGAAGGTACACGCATCTGTGTTAATGAAAAAAAAAAATACTAGACACTTTTGAAGTCGTTGAAAACATTTGATATTAAAAAACTGCTTAGTGTATGTTATTAAAATAAATCGCTTCGATCGGTCAAATCTATTTAAAAACAAATTCGGTGGCCTTTCTTTTAAGTTATGACTTAAGCTGATATCTCTCCAATCCACAGTATTAGAGCTTACAAACCAAAATTTAGATTTTTAAATGGACAAATAAAACAATAAATTTACAGGTTCGTAATGTGAACTTCCATTCTGGTGATTTTAAGTTACATCTCCTTCATGATTTGAAAAGATTTCTGAATTTTTAAACCACGCTTTAAAACCATACTTGATTTATATTAAATAATGACACGAGAGTCCGAGAGATCCGTAGTTCCTTAAAAGTATCATGTGGAATAACGAATCTAAATTTTCGAGGGAGGGAATAACCAATTTCCATAACCTTTATCAGTGGGTGGATAAGGATAAAAAGCATCACTGGAAGAAGCAGGTGTTCCAGCGAAAATTTTCCGTTAATGTAAGGCCGGAGTGATTGGTAGAACTTTGTTTGGCCCACATATTTTTCCTAACAATTTAAACGGAACAACTATCTCGAGTTTCTGTGAATCGACCTCCTTGAGCTTTTATACGAGGCAGACGTTCTGGGAGGAAAACCAATAATCTTCCAACAAGTAGGTTGCCCAGCGCCTTTGTACTTTGATAGTGAGAGAATATCTCAGCGATTGTTTCCCAGGCAGCTGGATTGGCAGAGACGGACTCATCCTTTAGCCCACACGGTCACCGGACCTGAACCCCCTTGATTTTTTCATCTGGGGAAGGGCTAAGGAGCTCTAATACTCAGATGAACAAATTACAACACAGGAGTAGCTAATTCGCAAAATTGAAGAAGCTATTAATGTCATGAAGCCCTGAGATACAACTGAAAATAACAAAGACAGAAGTGAGAAGAAAGGCCCGTGCCTGTGTTAGAAATCACGGTTCATATTTCGAAAATGAAAATTAAATGATTCTACCATAAATGTTGTTTTATTTTTACATTTAAAAATTTTAATGTTTCTCTCTCAATTTGGTTGTTACACTCTAATTCTGAAATTCGGCGAGATCAGAACAGCTTGAGTGATAAAACCTTAAAAGAAAGGCCAACAACCAAGCTTATTTTAAAATAGACTGAGGCTATTTTTTTTAAATGTCGTAAAGTAAGTAGTTTTATTTTTAATTTAAAAAGTATTTTATGACTTCAAAAGTGTCTAGTATTTTTTTTTCAATAATAGAGATGCTTGAAACTTGTTTTATTAAATTAGATACATATCAGAAAAACTACAAAAAAGAAAAAATAACATATCAGCTTTCACTGGGTGGTGCAGCTCAACAGTGCCCACTGTTGACAATGAACTGTCAGAAATGGGGTTATATAAAAAAACAAATTGTAGTTAAAAAAGGAAATAGACTTCGTCTAAGACATGTATGGCTCAAAATGCTCTAAATGGTGTCAAGTATCACCCAACTTAAGGCTTTGCACCCAACCTCCAAACCGCCTGTGTATACTACTCCCGTGAATTTTTTCACATGCCCAAAATAACCATTTAGCAGGCGGGTTGGAGGAGGAGAAGGGGGGGAGGCACTTTCCGTTGTTCCGCAAGTTGTCATCATTCTTCTGCCCTTATCCTACAATTTTGTTTGTGTTCATTTTACCTATTTGTCGGCTTGAGATTACGCAACCCTAAAAAGTCATACCTCGAGATTTGTAGAGTTAGTTTCAAAAGGAGGAGGTTCTTACGCGATTACTCAAAGACGGATGGACCGATTTAGAAAATTCTTTTTTTTTTGATAGGGTATGCTTCCAAAGTGGTCCCATATAAATTTTATTAACTTTGCTTGGGGAGTTTTTGAGTTAGCTTCAATAATGCGTATATTTCCCACTTATTTTATGTGGATGATGTGATGGTGTTTTAATAACTTCCTATCACTGTTATTTACATGGCTATATCTACAATTATTGTGCTCAATTATGTATTCCAATTTGTGTGGGGTAGGTTCCGCAACTAAAAAGTGAAAAATAAAAACTTTTTAGCAAAAAATAAAACCGACTTCTAAAACAAAACACTACAAAGTGAAAAATAACTTTAATTTCGGAAGTCGGTGGCAAAAAACGAAAATACAAAACCCAAGACACCGACTACCGAAATTAAAGTTATTTTTCACTTTGTAGTGTTTTGTTTTAGAAGTCGGTTTTATTTTTTGCTAAAAAGTTTTTTATTTGAAACTATTCACTATGTACACCAATTTCATGGTAGAACATAGAGCTCGACTACAATTACGTGTATATTTAAGTCCTTTTATGTATACCTAGGTTCACAAATAAAGATTGATTGATTGAGTTGAAACATAAGAATTAATAAACACTCTTCTTCAAGAAAAAGGTTTGATCAAAGCGATATTGTTACAGCAATGTCTTTTGCGATCAAGTAAGTACGTAATACCTATTCAAATACCTAATGTATAAATTTTTATGATCACAAACAAGCTATAAATGTTAGCTAAAGGTCTCCGGTGATTCTAGAAAATAGTCACTCATGAGACTTCGCTTATTTTAGTGAATACTCATAGCTTAACAGTCAGGATACAGCAGGGGTGACTTCGTAGTTGAGATGTATTATCAACAAGAGAAAAAAAAGCCGGGAGGTGTCTTGGGCCACCTGGTGGAAACGAAATTCCTTTCGATGTATACAGGGTTATTGGACACCAACAACCTCTTAAGGGGCCATTGTACTCATCATTATGAACAACTTTTACTATGGGACCAAACCTGAAATTGCGAGAAAAAAAATCAGCTGTTCAGTACATTTAGACGAATTATGCGAACATAAATGTACTGAACAGCTGATTTTTTAACAAGAGGTTCCTGGTTACAGCAAGAAATTGGAGAAGACCATTTTACTATGGATGAAGACTAGAAATCGAAAGAAAGTAGAAGGAAAGCTCGGTGCGTATACATAGGGACACACGCGTGCTGGAGAATAGGACTGAGGCGACTCGTATATTTCAAGTTAGTGGGATATTGAGGGCTCTATACTGGATGATTTTTTTTACCGTCTTGAAAAAAAATAGGGTACAATAGGTGAACGGAGTAGAAGTCTATGACTTACCTAGTTTTTTTTTGTTTTTCAATAGCTTAGACAGAAATTGCTCTATCAATAAATACGACACATTTGAATAAACTAGAACAATAAAAACAGAAATTTTGAAAAAACTTTAAAAATCTTTAAAAAATATCGAAATTTTTGAATTTCGATATTTTTTAAAGTTTTTTAAAGTTTTTCATACGTACTACGCAGGGCGCGTAGTGCGTGTCGTTTGAATTTACTCGTAGATACTATTAATTTTCTTAAAAAAAATAACTAGGTATGCCATAGGCTTCTACTCCGTTCACCTATTATTATACCCTATTTTTTTCAAGACGGTAAAAAAGTCACCCAGTATTTAATGCCGCAGTGGTGGTGAAATTACGTTGCAATCGTTTTTGATGTAAACTCACGCCAGAATTGCGGCGATAAGTCCCCTCTTTGAGGAGTGCTTGGAGAGGCGCCATGGCGTCCTCACCTTCCGCCTGACGCAGGTACTCACCGGACACGGTTGCTTCGGGAGGTTCCTGTTCCGGATAAGGCGATCGGCGGTGGCGATCTCTTGCGTCTGGCCCTGGTCCAGGCCATGATACGGCGCGAGAGTGCATGGGAAGTCGTCACCTCCTTCTGCGAAGCAGTAATGCTCGCGAAGGAGGAGGCTGAACGCGTGAGCAAGAGGCAATCTTTGCGCCCTCACAGCCCTAGTCGCCGTAGGATATGCCCTGGGCGTCGAGAATTGAGAGCCGATTCTCGGCTACCGTAGGCGTGGGCTTGCGGATGGTGAGCAATGGGTAACTCGCCGTCCGGTAAGGACCAGGCCTGGGTCGACGGCGCGTTGTGTTCCACGCGCGCCTCAAAGGGATGTCAGCACTAGCTGATGGGGTCCGCTAGGGCCGATGCCTGCCAGGGTTGCGGGTTGTTCGAAAGAGTTACCGTGGCTCTGGCACAGGCAACTGAAGGAACGCGGGTGGGTTTTAGTCAGTAGAAGTCTGACACGCCCTCCCGCTCCACCCAGAGCGGGAGAAGGTATTTGATAATTTCCCACCAAAAAAAAAAAGGCTTGTTGGGATCTTTTTCAAAGGAAAATATCAAAGCTAGCCAGAATATCAACAATTAGAGTGACATTATTTATTTTTGAAAGCTTTTTATGAAAATAGAAACAATTTCACGTAACGATTTTTTTTGGAAAGAAGTTCTTTAACGCGTATTGTGGTAGGAGTAAACTGGTAGAAATCGTTACGTGACGCAAAAGTCAATTTCGTGTGTAAAGTTTTTGTTTTTGTTTTTTATACTTAGCAGAAACCCAATAATACTCATCGATCGAGATTTAAACTCAACCCGTACTTGTAACTGAATATTGGTACATTTCTTTTCGGATTCAGAATCTGACACACGAGAGCCCTCTTAACCACAGTCTCAACCAATCCTACCAAACCGCAGCCACATTCTGTACCACATTACACGACCCAAAAACCTGCTAATAAAGGAAGAAATAAATAGGCCATACTCCATCTAAAGTGTGAACTATCATCGGGCCGTCAGGCCCACCCTAGTATAGCCAATCGACTCCCGCGCATTGATCCCCCCTTCCGGTGGGGACGTGTAGGTGCTCATAAATTCTTTCTAAACCTGACAGCTTCGTGATTCGCATGTATACCCATGATGTAGTAGCTGCCATGTTAGTTTAGGACCTCACAATCGGCTCAGCATGTGTTGAGGTTACACGTACAGCCGCCATTTTAGATTTTCGGGTCCTGTTTAAGACACTGTGATGTGTGTGTGCTGTGCTGTGTTGTGATGCTTGTGTGTTTGTGTAAGTATTGCTTTCTGTGTTATTGGTTTTGTGCTTTTGCGTGTGCGCTTTTTCTGTGTATCTGCTGCGTTAAAAGCTGACTTTAAGGTGGCTGGTTTTCTACGACCTGAATATCTGTGTCTGTCTAATCAACAAACTCATTTTTAACTCAATTTCAAATTTCTCAACTCAACTGGAGGTGGTGAAACCAGCCATTTGCTTTTATTATTATTCAAGCTAAATTATCCCACGGGACGTACTACCGAGATAAAAAGTATCCTATGTCCAAATTCAGGCCATGTACGTGCCGAATTTAATCCAAATCCATTCAGTCAGTTTTTGCGTGAAAGCGTAATAAAGAAATAAACAAATAATCAAACTCACTTTCGCCTTTATAATTATAATTAAAAAAATAATATGTATTAACATTAATTAATAAAGTTAGGATTCAAAATAAAGTTAGTTTTTTAACGTGCAATTAGGCTATCAGTGTGACTTCTGAAAAAAAGTAATACTGGTAATTTGTACAAACTATGTGGCAGTTAGCAGCGGTCCTATCTGCTCACCCAGTAAAACGTAAAGCGCTGGAGTTAATATACGAGTACCTACGCGTTTAATGAAAGTTATAGCTTTTTAAATCAATCATATCAAAATCGCTGGCAATAAACGACCTACGTATGAGCAACAATACTAGAGATGTAAATTATTCCTGAGTTCAAAACTGGGTCATATTGGAAGTATCGATCAAGTTAATAACGACAGATATGTGTCATCTCACTTGACGCCTACACTTGGAAAGTGGCAGGGTGTCAACTGTAGATCGACCTCCTAGAGGTCGGTAACAATAGAATTGTGTCATATAACATGACAATTGAAGCTGCACCATCTTCAACATATCATCCTACATTTTTTTCTTTAGATAGATTGCTCCTTAGATATTGATAAATTATATTTATTTCTGTAAACTATTAAAAACACACTAAACGTCTCAGAAATAATTAATATTACAAAATTAGATGAGGTTGGTGTTTCCTACTCGACTACTCTGAGAAAAGAGACCATAGTCAGAGGTCACAGTCTCTTTTAAAGTTCGGACATGATATTGGTCAGGCCATGTGAGGAATGTCTTGGAGTCTGAGATGGTATTTTAAGGAAAGAACCACACAGATTTAACTGGACCTATCCGTCCAGTCAGTGCACTCATTTGTCAGTTATCGTGTAACTCAACTCAGAACTTACGGATTTCAACGACTCAGACTAACTCAACGCATAGGTATTTTAAGGTGTAGCATAACTACATTTTTAAGGCATAACTCTAAATCTATTCTAGAGTAAAACCTCTCTACAGGGACCTCTTCTTTTTAAAGCAGAAAACCAAAATAAAAAAAAAAAAACCACATATTTTCACATTTAAATTGCAATTTGTAATTGTATGTCGTTTCATGAGACTTTCGCCATATGTCTTTACAGCCCACAAAGGTTTTACGTTTAAATGTACACAGGGTGGTGTACCCACATATACAGGCTGATGCGTTAAAACCACATCCATTACGTACAGATGCTTAATTAAATATTCTGATTTAATTCGTTAAGGGAGAGGAAATTGATGGGTTAATTCCAATTTGGTGCTGATTCTAGTTCCTGTTTCTGTAAAGAGTTGCCTGAGAGTGATGGGAGCTATCACAAAATGCCTTTTTTCATATTGTAAATTCCTATTATAACTGGTTACCATCTTCTATGTTTTCAAGATCTTTTCAATTATTTAGCCTGTCATGGCTATTGATCTCGTTTATATAATATTTAGTAATTAATCGAAGTCTGATGCTATTAGTAATAATTTAGCAATGTGTTTAAGTAGTACTTACAAATAACAAATTAAGGTTTTACGCAAGGAATTTATTATTCTTTTTTGTGTGGTGACTAACCTGGTGTCAGAGTTTTTATGCCGCCCATGGGCCTCTGACTTGGCTTCACATGCCGTTGAGAAATATCTCTCAGGTTTTTACTTATATTTTCTTTCACGATTTTTTAAATACGCACATGTTTTCGAAAAGTCAGAGGTGCGTGCCTTGGGTTCGAACTCGAGACCTAAGACTTGGCAGTCTGACGGTCACACCACTAGGCTATCACTGGAATTTATTGATATCAGTAGAATAACGAATACTTGAACTGAACCTTGGGTCATGTGAACATGTGAGGTACCTAATTTAGAAAACACAGCATCACGGCTACGTTCCCCGAAGGGTTAGGCAGAGATGTTCCTATAGTACACCCGCTTTTCAAATCTAGAAAAGTAAACAAAATTATGAATGTGTCTACTGAAAGAAAGAAAGATGCGTTAATTGGTATTACAGCAAAAAAAAATTAAAACTATAAAATGCAGAAAACAACGAGCATAAGCATTGAGCTATACATATTAAATTGTATATTTGGCGGCTGGTGGCTCGTGGCTAAGTAATAACAGACCCACGGGTCGATTAATCAGGTTAAGCTTGCCGCGGTCAGCCCTTGGATGGGTGACCATCTTTACATACCGAGACCTCTCCGTGCTTCGGAAAGCACGTTAAGCCGTTGCCGCGTTGGTCCCAAATGTCATTCTTGGATCTTTGACAGTCGTTACGGGTCGTCAGAAGCTCGAAAGTCTGACAACCAGTCTTACCAAGGGGTATTGAATTACCCAGTAACTGGGTTGCAATCAAAACGCTGAAGGAAAACATCGTGAGGAAACCGAAATGTCCTAGAACCAAAAATTCGAAGACATGTGACATCTACCAACCCGCACTAGGCCCGCGTGGTGGAGCACAGCCCACTCCCTCTCACAGAGAGGAGGCCTGTGTCTCAGCAGTAAGAACATTATAGGCTGATTATGCTTATGGGTTGTGGAGGTCAGATAGGCTGTCATTCGTGGATCTTTGACAGTCGTTACGGGTCGTCAGAAGCCTGAAGGTCTGACAACCCGTCTACCCAGTAACTGGGTATTACCCAGTAACTGGGTTGTGGAGATCAGATAAGCAGTCGCTCTAAGGAAAATACTGGTAGTCAGCTGCATTCGGTTAGACTGGAAGCTGATCCCAAAATAACTGGGAAAAGGCAAGGCGAATGACTATGACAAAAATAAAATATGTATAACTGAATAAGCCAATAAGGGCTGTCAACAATGTGCTACACTTAATTTATGGATCTCCCAATTGTTCAATTAGTCAGAATACGCTATCACGACAGAGTTTAATAAGTAAATTGATGCTGTGAGCCCTGTTCCGTTGAGCTGTGATCTGTAATGCATCGTTCGTTGGAATTTTGTCGTTTAGGATTAAGGGGACTACAGGACTAAAAGCGCGGTCACTGTCGGACTGCATAGAAATGAAGAAGCGCGATGACACCACGGCGCTGGTAAATTTATTGCCAAATATGAAGTAATTCTCTATTTACAAAAAATGTAATGGTTAGAATAAAATAATAAAACACTTATTACTACATTAATATGTTGCTTCTAGAACAATCTGACATAAAATCAGAATGATTGCATGTAAATTAATATGGTTTTTAATCGTTAAAAGAAATGTTTAGAGGTATCTTCGTGATTATTTTCTATCGTATCAAATTACTTATATTAAGTTTTCAACACACTATCTAACTAGCATATATCCTGAAGACTATCATATATTTTTCTAATTTTGTTTACTGCATTAGAAGCGTTGCGTTTGGTCCTGTAGTCCCCTTAATAAGAATCTTTAGTGCCCTATAGTTTCAGAACTATGTCTCGAGTGGTCGCAAACTCGCAAGCACTAATCGGTAAGGTCTCGGTTTAGATTCCCAGGGGCTGCAGTCTTTGCTTCGGGAGGTTCCTGTTCCGGATAAGGCGAGATGAAACGCCCGGGTGTTACCATTGTGTGGATCGCCCGGAGGACACGGTGGAGCATACGGTGGAGGTCTGCCCGGCTTGGGCAGAGCACCGCCGCGTCCTCGCGGAGGCGATCGGCGACGGCGATTTCTCGCGTCCGGCCCTGGTACAGGCCATGGTACGGAGCGAGAGTTTTTGGGAAGCCGTCACCTCCTTCTGCGAAGCTGTAATGCTCGCGAAGGAGGAGGCTGAATGCGTGAGGGAGAGGCAATCTTTGCGCCCTCACGCCTCTAGTCGCCGCAGGAGACGCCCTGGGCGTCGGGAATCGATAGCCGATTCCCGGCCACCGTAGGCGCGGGCTTGCCGATGGCGAGCAACGGGTAGCTCGCCGTCCGATAAGGACCAGGCCCGGGTCGACGGCGCGTTGTGTTCCACGCGCGCCTCAAAGAGATGTCAGCACTAGCTGAAGGGGTCCGCTAGGGCCGATGCCCGCCAGGGTTGCGGGTTGTTCGAAAGAGTTACCGTGGCCCTGGCATAGACAACTGAAGGAACACGGGTGGGTTTTAGTCAGTAGAAGTCTGACACGCCCTCCCGCTCCACCCAGAGCGGGAGAAGTTATTTGATGATTTCCCATCCACAAAAAAAAGAAGGGGCTGCAGTCTCGACATAGATAGCGATCGCTTTACAACCGAATTCAATTGCTTGTCAAGCAATTTTGACCGTCTAGGTAGCCCATTAGGACTTTGCGGCCGAATTCGGTCGTAAAGTTATCGCTATCTACGTATGTCGAGACTGCAGCCCAGGTCGGGAAAAGTTTTATTGGGGTCTTCCATCAGAAATTCCTCTGGATTTCTCTGGTTGATGACAATAGGCTTGCCCCTTATTGTTCGGAATTTTAACATAACTGGCGAAATGTTGGTGCCTAATCCTGGAAGACAGGTTGTATATTTGCCACGATGATCCATACAACTAAAGATATAAAACATACAAATTAAATAGGGGATTGTGGCTAAGTAATAACAGCCGCACGGGTCGATCGATCAGGTTAAGCTACCTTTGCCACAGTTGGTCCGTGGATGGGTGACCATCTATACATACCGAGACACCTCCGTGCCTCAGAAAGCACGTTAAGCCGTTGGTCCCGGCTGTAATTCGTGGATATTTGACAGTCGTTACGGGTCGTCAGAAGCCCGAAAGTCAGACAACCAGTCTTAACAAGGGGTATTGTATTACCCAGTAACTGGGTTGTGGAGATCAGATAGACAGTCGCTCCATGTACATAACATACTGGTATTCAGCTGCTTCTGGTAAGACTGGAAGCCAACCCCAATAAGTGTAGTTGGGAAAAGGCTAGGCAGATGATGACAACAATCCAATGATCTTTATCATTCTTAGCAGCATGAATTCTAATTCAATGGAAGAATGGATCTGCTTCCTATTGATACTTACACAAACCAGAGTGACTCGACTCACGACTTAAGAGGGCATTCGCATTTTGTCACCTCTCTCGCTCACACGTGACCTAATTTTTAAGATTATCAAATAAAAAGATGCTTTTTTGAAAAATGTAATCATTTAGCTAACTAGTAAATAATATTAATTTAATAGGTAATTATTAAAAACACATTTCTGTTGGGTTATCTAATGAACTCAGCTCAAAAAATCAATCTGCCTAGCCTTTTCCCAACTATGTTGGGGTCGGCTTCCAGTCTAACCGGATGCAGCTGAATACCAGTATTTTACATGGAGCGACTGCCTATCTGACCTCCACAACCCAGTTACTGGGTAATACGACACCCCTTGGTAAGACTGGTTGTCAGACTTTCGGGCTTCTGACGACCCGAAACGACTGTCAAAGATCCTCGAATGACAGCCGGGACCAACGGCTTAACGTGCTCTCCGAGGCACGGAGGAGTCTCGGTATGAAAAGATGGTCACCCATCCACGGACCAACCCCGGCAAGCGTAGCTTAACCTGATGGATCGACCCGTGCGGTTGTTATTACTTAGCCACGAGCTCCTCCTGAACTCAGCTCAAAAACACAATAAAAATGTGTTTTTAATAATTACCTATTAAATTAATATTATTTACTAGTTAGCTAATTGATTATATATTTCAAAAAAGCATCTTTTCATTTAACATTATTAAAAAAATGGTCACGTATGAGCGAGAGAGGTGACAAAATGCGACAGCGCTCTTAAGAGGAAAATGAATTCCTAGATGCAATTATAACTACAAAAGCATTTGCATATGGTACACAAAAGAGTTCATTTGACGGTCAAGAGTAACTGTTGAGTACAGTTTATTTAATAAAGGATAGTTACAGATAGTCGTGTGGTTATCCTGTCAGTCTAGTGGGCCAGGTTACTGGGGTACCAGCAGACCGTGAGGTTATTTTTGAATTGTATGGGAGGGCTAAATGAAGTGTTAGTTCTGATCGGTATTGATAGAACTGTGTTGATATATTAGATATATTATGGTGAGCTGTGCTTTGTGAGTTTGATTGAAACTCTGATGTGAGTAATCAATCGACAATACTCAGATTTTTATTTTTTTGGAAGGCTGGTTTTTATAATTTTGTTAAGAGGATTGTGAAGCTGTAGATTTTCATACAAAAAGTGAAAACGTTTTTCTCCCCGTAAACATAGTTTAATTTTCACAGTTTTTGGAAATGTTGTAGGTTTATTAAAAAAACTAGGTTTGTACGTTTTTATTATAAAGAAATATTGCATACAATATAAGTTATTAGCATCTAAATATCTATATTTTTGACATAAAAACTTCCTCGAGCGTCTCTATTTTTTAAAATGATATTAAATTGAATTATTAAAAAATAAAAAATAAATATAAACCTAGATTAAGGTACACTGAATGTAATGAGAACAAAATTGTCTGATTTCGTAAAGGTTTAGAGGGGTGAAAACGATATCGCCCGAAACAATATTTATGTAAATAATTCTATGAAATGTAGGTGATTGCCTCCAAGACTCGTGACTCGTATCGGCATTTCACAATCCGCTTAAGGCGCTACCCCGAACAAAACCTTGCGATAGTGCGTTATTCAGAGGCTACTATCTCATTAATTAAAAGTAATAAACTACATCTAAAAGCACATTATTAATGTTCGATATCCTATGATCACATTGCACATTCTTAATTGTTTTTATGTGTTATAAATACATTTAAAATCTCCTTGTAAAAAATTGACTAAATTATTGATTGCCTGCATCTTTTGCTAATGTTGACGTTCTAATCATTTGAGGGTTACACTAATGGATAGATAATTTAAAAATCTAAATAATTCACGTTTTATTTTATTTCAAAGGATCACTATACTTTTTTTTTGGTAAAATAATTCCAAAAAAATTGTGAGTTCTATGTAAAAAAAGCGTGCGCAGGACAGAGCGAGACTGAGTGGCGGGAGAGAAAAGGACCTAAAGCTCAAGGTCGTTTGGTCGGGGAAGTGCCTTAATTGGTGACATAGAAGAATAATTGTGATTAATACCTATTTGAATCGTTGACCACTCATATAAACAATTAGGTATATGGAAATAGACTAAGTTGTTCAACAACGTTTGCTATCGTGTCAGCGTGACCTATTCCATCTTTAAGTCCATTTAAAAGGTGCTCGTTTTATTTCTGTTGTTTCAGTGCAGTTTGCACTAAGCGTTTTTATTTATTTCTTATTTACTAGATGTAGATGACCCGGTGAATTTCTTATCATGTGAGATCGATAATATTGGCCGCATTCTGATACAAATGTTCATTTTTTTCGGCTGTTCCTTTGGGTTTTTCCTAATTTTCTTTTTCCTAAATCAATCTGCCTAGCCTTTTCCCAACTATGTTGGGATTGGCTTCCAGTCTAACTCGATGCAGCTGAATACCAGTATTTTACATGGAGCGGCTGCCTATCTGACCTCCACAACCCAGTTACTGGGTAATACGATACCCCTTGGTAAGACTGGTTGTCAGACTTTCGGGCTTCTGACGACCCGTAACGACTGTTAAAGATCGGGCCCAACGACTTAACGTGCTTTCCGAGGCACGGAGGAGTCTCGGTATGAAAAGATGGTCACCCATCCACAGACCAACCTCGGCAAGCGTAGCTTAACCTGATGGATCGACCCGTGCGGCTGTTATTACTTAGCCACAAGCTCCTTTTTTCCTAAACCACCCCAATATTGAGGACAAAAAAAAAAATCAAATCGGTCGAGCCATTTTCGATTTTGATAACTCACGGCAATTGATATTTATATAAGGTCTATCTATTTATACACGAAATCTCTTAAGGGGTCAATGTACTCATCATTACGAACAACTTTTCCTATGGAACCAAATCTGAAATGGGGGAAAAAAATCTGCTGTTCCTTACATTTATGTTCGCATTACTCGTCAAAATGTAGGGAACAGCAGATTTAATTTTTGCGATTTCACTGCCTAATGTATTAATTTTCGATAGTATGTAATCTATTTATGTCAATGTCAAACCGTCAAATTGTGAAAGAACCCGCACTTACAATCCGTCCAATTTTATCAGTCGTAAAACTGTGAACCGTCCGTGATTGGTAGGTCTTGGCGGTAGCAGACCTGGTCACA
The DNA here is from genome assembly GCA_948252095.1 of Dicycla oo. Taxonomy (NCBI): domain Eukaryota; kingdom Metazoa; phylum Arthropoda; class Insecta; order Lepidoptera; family Noctuidae; genus Dicycla; species Dicycla oo. The sequence continues at coordinate 17,375,429 of OX411736.1, read as the reverse complement.
GTAACTAAGCCAGGGCACCCTGACCAAATGGGTTGGGTTAGAACTGGGACTCCACGCGCGCCCCTAATGGACGTCGCAGGGAGAGTCTCACACCTTACTCCCCCCGCGGATAGCCGAGGATCGTGGAAGGCGCACAAGTTCCCATGATCCCCGGTCCAAGTGTGGGAAGGGAACACCGGGGTGGTTTTTAGTCAGTAAGAGTCTGACAGACCCCTCTGCCCGCCCCAGGGCGGGGGACATCCATGACGATTTTCCACCCAGGAACAAAAAAAAAAAGGTTAGAACTGGGAACAACCGCGCGCGAGCGCTTTTTCCAAGTTGTTCGCAGTTACTTGGCTGTTTAGTATTAGCGTAAGGTGCGCTCGTCGCATGCAAGTTTGGTACCAGTTCTCAATTTATCGGTTTCCCATGGATAGATTTAAAAATTATCGAAAAATAATGCGTTAAATTGTAATTGGTTTGTTGCAGTTCACAATTTGTCGATAGTTTCTAATCTCCCGAGATAGATTATAAACTAACGAACTTCTTAATCATACGGTGACATATTATACATATAGATAGATGCACACAGAGTGACATACATGGACACACATACTTAATTATAATTTGAAGACAAAGGTACTGCTTATTTCTTAAGAAATTTCTTCCAGCAGACCTGCGAAAGGAGAAATGTAGACAAAAGTGTGTGAGAACAAGAAGAAAAACCGGTCAAGTGCTGGTCGGACCACGCACAATGAAGGGTTCCGTAGTGGGGATGAATTTGTCCCAAGAACAAAATTAACATTGTAGTTGAAAAACATGTTGTCCCATACATTCCAACTGCAAATGTAAGTTTGTACGCACAAGACTAAGAGATTTACCATGTTATTTGTATTCTGTATGTTTTTCAAAATTTTAAGCCCAGTAGTTCCGGAGATAAAGGGGGGAATGGTCAATTTTCGTCTTATTTCTTAAAACAGTTTATTTTAAAATTATAAAAAAAAATATATATTTGAGACCCTTTCGTTTGATATATCGCACGGTACAGTTTACAAAACTTTTTATTTTATTTTCTTATTTGCCACCAAAATTGACCCCCAGATTGAAAATTCATTAATTTACATTACACGTCCGTGTTTGGGTCACATAAATACATTTGTGTACTAAATTTCAACTTAATCGGTCCATTACATTCGGAGCAAATTGACTGTGACGGGCAGACAGACAGACAGACACATGAGTGATCTTATAAGGGTTCCGTTTTTTCATTTTGAGGTACGGAACCCTAAAAAGTAATATTGTGTTTGTATTCTAATTAATTGCGTTATATTATTATACAGGCAGGGTTCTAGTAATGTTAATTTTATAAGAATATTTTTATGTAGTGGTCTAGCTAAAATACTTACCTACCTAAATGTTTTGGGTTCACTTTTATAGTAAGTACAAAGGGTAGAGATTAAGCTTACGGTAGATTTTTATTAGAAGGGTTTATGAGGGCTTGTGGCTAAGTATTAACAGCCGCACGGGTCGATCGTTCAGGTTAAGCTACGATTGCCGCGGTTGGTTCTTTGATGGGTGACCATCTTTACATATCAAGACCCCTTCGTGCCTCGGAAAACCTGTTAAGCCGTTGATCCCGGCTGTATAACTAACAACCAGTCTTACCAAGGGGTATCGTATTACCCAATAACTGGATTGTGGAGGTCTGATATGCAGTCGCTCCATGTAAAATACTGGTATTCAGCTACATCCGGTTAGACTGGAGGCTGACGCCAGCATAGTTGAGAAACGGCCAGGCAGATGATGACAAAGGGTCCTTTTATTTTTATTAAGTCCATCTAATTTAAAATATTTGTCTACCATTTTAATTTACCTCGTTATTATTATTATATTTCTTCAAGTGACAATGCTTTGGTACATATCACGAGGTCCACATCACCTGGAATAAGGATGTATCCACATAAATTCAGCCCCATACTCCAACATTTTTGTAGCCAACAATAAACAAATTTCAGTGCCCATCCAATTTTCTTTGGCAAATAAAATGAACAGCACATGTGATCTAAATGTCTATTTCACGTTGATACCTCGTAAACACGAGCTTGGCTTTTAGGTGGTGTGTGGTAAAGGTAGAATAGAATGAAGATGTGTACTTTATAGCGGAATATACGGAAATCTGTGCATATATTCTCTGTAGACATTGTCGTTCTGTGGAAATAATCCTGCATATTGTTAGACTTTGGGCCATAAAAAGAATGAATGAAAGGCAATTGCATGCAGCCGAGATGAGAATGCTAAGAGGGATGTGTGGTATTACGCGAATAGATAGAATAAGAAATGAGTATGTAAGAGGAAGTCTGAAAGTGACACCGGTGACTGAAAAGTTGTGTGGAAATCGGTTGTCATGGTATGGGCATGTGATGCGGAGGAATGAGGAAAATGTCGTCAGGAAAGTGTTGAGTATGAACGTGGAGGGCTATACGAGTAAGGGAAGACCAAAGAAACGATGGATGGACTGTGTGAAAGATGATATGGCCAGAAAGGGAGTGACTACCGAGATGACGACTAATAGAGAAGTATGGAAGAAAAAGACATGTTGCGCCGACCCCAAATAAATTGGGACAAGAGCAGGAGAATGATGATTGTTAGACTTCAAATTGAAATCGAAATGAACTTTGATTGAAAATGCTAGCTTGAATAATTACCCGTACGCTGTACGAATAGGGCAAGACCAAAGAAATGATGAATGGACTGTGTAAAAGATGATATGACTAGAAAGGGAGTGACTACCGAGATGACGACTAATAGAGAAGTATGGAAGAAAAAGACATGTTGCGCCGACCCCAAATAAATTGGGACAAGAGCAGGAGAATGATGATTGTTAGACTTCAAATTGAAATCGAAATGAACTTTGATTGAAAATGCTAGCTTGAATAATTACCCGTACGCTGTACGAATAGGGCAAGACCAAAGAAATGATGAATGGACTGTGTAAAAGATGATATGACTAGAAAGGGAGTGACTACCGAGATGACGACTAATAGAGAAGTATGGAAGAAAAAGACATGTTGCGCCGACTGCAAATAAATTGGGACAAGGTCAGGAGAATGATGACTAGCCAAGATGTAACTTAAAAAACGCACATCCTCTTAAGGGGTCATTTATCATCATTATGAACACCTTTTACTATGGGAACAATTCAGAAATCGCGGAATAAAAATTAGCCGTTCCCTACATTTATGTTCGCAAAACTCGTCAAAATGTAGGGAACAGTTGATTTTTTTTCGCGATTTCATGTTTATTTCCGTAGTAAAAGTTGTTCACAATGATGATTTCAATGACCCCTTAAGAGGTGGTGCATTATTTAAGTTACACCTTGTGTAGGCTAGTCATCATTCTCCTGCCTTTGTCCCAGTTTATTTGGGGTCGGCGCAACATGTCTTTTTCTTCCATACTTCTCTATTAGTCGTCATCCCGGTAGTCACTCCCTTTCTAGCCATATCATCTTTCGCACAGTCCATCCATCGTTTCTTTGGTCTTCCCTTACTCGTATAGCCCTCCACGTTCATACTCAACACTTTCCTGACGACATTTTCCTCACTCCACCGCATCACATGCCCATACCATGACAACCGATTTCCACACAACTTTTCAGTCACCGGTGTCACTTTCAGACTTCCTCTTTACTCATTTCTTATTCTATCTATTCGCGTAACACCACACATCCCTCTTAGCAATCTCATCTCAGCTGCATGCCTATGATAGTGTGTATTTCTCTCTTGAAAAAGCAAAAATTCCTTTGACGTTAGCTGGGATGAGGTGGCAGTAGAAGTATATTTATATCTTCTAGAGTTAGGATTATAACTTAAGACGCATATCGGCAAATGCATTCAATGTACTGCTTAAGGGGGAAGCGTCAGGGTAGCCCGCGAAATTTAAATTTTCTTACGTTTTTTGCAATTTGCAAGTCTGTATTAAGTTGTATGTTAAATAAAATATTATTCGCGGCCGTAACAAATATGTATTTACAGAATTATAATAATTAGAATTTCATGAAAAAGTCATTCATTAGGATTACCTGGTCGTAAAGAGTTGTATTGATCACTTTAATGTATATAATTATGTAAATACATACTTGTTACGCCGCGACTTTAGATCATTTTGATCAACATACAACCTAATACTGACTTGTAAATCCCTACTGTTAATAAAGAAAGGCTACTATACCGTTGAGGAATTTAAAGCTGACAAATTGTGAATCGATTGACCTTATAATAAATGCTTGCTTGACGTAAATGTGAAATAATATGACTAAAATGTTATACTATATTATAATTACCTATATGACTATATTGAATTAACAAATTGATTTGATAATGATTTATTTTAAATAAAATGTAGTAAATTATTGATAAATGTTTAATGTAATGTACTGAATTGTAATAATTACAATCAATATTATATAATTAATTTGGAAATCTTTGCAGTGCCCTTACAGGGTGCATGTATTAATACTGTGTCATGAAATTTTAATGCATGCCTACTAACCAGTGTTTTACATGTTAGCAAATATATAAATAAATAAATAAATTGCAAAAAACGTAAGAAAATTTGAATTTCGCGGGCTACCTGACGCTTTTACCTTAATAGATTATATTATAATAATATGAAACCGTTTGACAGCCTCGTTGATCTATTGGTCGCAAGAGCTACTGCTGAGCTTGAGGTCCTGGGCTCGATTCCCGGGTCGGGCTTGGTTTTATTGGGTTTATTTTCACCTGGAGTTTCTCAGTAGCAGCCCGAAATCTGGATTTCTGCTCGGTTGATGGTAGTAAAATACATAAATTTTAATAGCGTGGGGATTATCACAAGAAAAGAGAAGCCTATGCCCAGCAATGGGTGAAGTCAGGCTGTGGACGATGATGATGGCAACAGGCTCGCCCCCTATTATATGGGACTTAAGCATAACTGGCGAAATGTGGGTGTACTATAGGTACATCTCTGAGTAACCCTTCGGGAAATATAGGCGTGGTATATTATATTCTGCTATATACTGAAAACAATATGACAGGCCTTCAAATACCTTATTCCTTGTTACAGGTACAAAATTAGCGGCATTCCTAATCTAGTCTACGTACTTCAACGAAAATGTTATTACAGTTTCCCTAAAACATCGAAATAGTGTGGGAAAGAGACAAAAGGAAACGGCAACATATTCAATTAGAAAGAGCCAGAAGACAATAAACAGAGATGGAAACGAAAAACGACGCACGTACAGATGACATCGAACTTAGCGCACAAGGATCAAGCAACAAAACTTGGTAAGTAGAGTTCATCGCTTTATGGTACAGGGGGTTCCTAAGTGGACTGTATACGTATTTGCAAACATGGTGAACTGCAAATCCTAGGTTCGATTCCCCGGCTGGACTAATTTACTATTAAAAGCACATAGCTGTAAGAATTTTCCTAACTTAGTTATGAAGGCACATTTTTTTTTTTGAGCAGAAAGACGGATGTGGTGGTCTTTGAAAGTTATAGACCATTGTGGATTCTATAATTGAGACCTTGTGTGTCGAGAATATTTGGCAGTACTTCGTTCAGAACATGATGAATTAAGCCAAAATAGTTAGCACAATCCACTAAACTACTACGAAAAAAAATAATTATACTCCATTTCTCTAAAAAATTATCTCTATATTTTCACATAAAATGATTTTCTTTCTTTGCAGCGAAGTAAAAAAATCAAAATCCGACCTACCCGAAAGAGGTTCATGGGGTAGCAAGCTAGACTTCATCCTCTCCGTCATTGGCTTAGCCATCGGTCTTGGCAACGTGTGGCGGTTCCCTTATCTCTGCTACAAGAATGGCGGCGGTGCCTTCCTCATCCCTTACTTCCTCACCTTGTTCCTTGCTGGTATTCCTATGTTCTTCATGGAGCTTGCTATGGGACAGATGCTTACCATCGGTGGCTTGGGCGTTTTTAAGATTGCACCGATTTTCAAAGGTATGAAATTTTTTGTTGAACTTATAGATTGCTTTTCACCAAATGTTAATATTATATATGGCTGATTTTATGAAGTTAACTTACTTCGATTATTACTTACTTACTTATTACTATTATTTATAACTTACTTACTTACTTCGACTTTTTTAATTTCTTGTTTAGTTAGATTTTTGGAAACTATAGGTGACTGCATTTTAATTAAAGTCAACTATAATCTTGCTTTGATTGAAATCGCAAATTGAAAAGATTTTTTGCTTGATGACATAGTTACAGAAAAAATCTTAAAAAATATTCACACAATACAAGATTCTAATCAAATGGGTTCTTCAGTTTGGTTAGGAGAAAAGCTCTTTTGTCACGGTTGGGATAAATATGAGCCCTTCTTAACCTTTGTTTTTGATACCTTTCATTTGGTTGGGTTCTAATTCAATGGTGACAGTAAATTATAAGAAATTTGTTCTTTTTCTGTCTGTATGTTTTTTTATGTATCTTCATCGATAATTTCGTCAGGACCGATTTTGAAAATTATTTTTCATTTAATAGAGGAAGTTTGCGCGGTAGTCCCAGAGCATTTAACTTTGTAGTGTTTTTTTTTGGAACTCGTTTTTTTTTTTTTTTTTTGTAAAAAAGTTTTGTTAGAAAATTAATAAGTCCAGACCATTATTTATCTTGAATTCTAGAAGTAAAATCAAAGACACGTTTTTATTTTTCGTTTGAATTTGTATAATTACATGGGTCTGATTTCTGCAATTTTCTTCAGATGTTAAGTACAATAATAAACAAAATGATTTAATGGGTAGGTACCTACTTCTTGTTTGAAAAAAGGAGGCGTTTTACTTTTTTAGGCTTGTCCTACGATTTATCGAAGTCATCGAGTTCTTGCATGATAGTTTTTAGGATTTCGTACCTCAAAATTAAAGAAAGGAACCCTTATAGGATGACTTCGTTTTCCGTCTGTCTGTCTGTCAAGCAAGACCCATTTTCTCAGGAACGCGTGGAGGTATCAAGTTGATATTAATACCCAGTACGTAGGTCTACGGTCTCATGAACTTCTAAAGAAATCAAACTTCTAAGTCAACGCAATAAAAAAAAATACGATAATTTATGCGACATAATTTGATACTCGCAAATAAATCAAAACTACCCTAGGTTTTGATTTATTTGCTACTTACTTCCCGTTGACGTAGAATCATGTTTGGCAGCAATTAGGTCTCACAGCACAAGTAATCTAAATTTGAAAATAGTTAATTTGTAGTTGGAGAATTGACCGTGACGTATAGGAGAACATTTTTTCAACTACAACGTTTAGTTTGTTCTTGGAATAAATTCATCTCAACTACGGAACCCTTCATTTTGCGTGGTCCGGCACGGACTTGGCCCGTTTTTTTTTTTTATATTAGACTTGACTACGGAATCTAATTTAACCGTCAATTTGGTCCAGGTATTGGTTACGCGGCTGCTGTGATGTCATGCTGGATGAACGTGTACTACATCGTCATCCTCGCGTGGGCCATCTTCTACTTCTTCATGTCTATGAGATCAGGTAAATATATCACCACCAAAAATCATTAGCCTTATTTAGCTGTAATTAAGTTACTTAATACTCTTAATCTTATCTTAGTTCTATCTATTTTAGGGCTAATTTTGCAACAGTCAGATAACTCTTATCTGAAGAATAAATATGACAGCTTGACATGTTTTATATACAAAAGCTTTCAAATTGAAATATTTATTCTTCAGATAAGAGTTATCTGACAGATAACTCTCTAAAAAAGAGGCGGTTTTTTGATCCGTAGTTAACTCAACCAATGGTTAAACATAGTAACCAATAATGGTTGAATTTTGGCTAAATGTGAAAGGCTAAACATATTTTTTTAACATGAATGTATTCATGTTAAGTCGGTCATGTTGAAAAAATAGTAATAATGGTATTTAAGCAAACACATTTAGCCAAAATCCAACCATTACTTACATGTTTAACCATTGGTTGAATTAACTACGGATCAAAAAACCGGCCATTAGGGCCAGTGTTTGATCCGTAGTTAATTCAACCAATGGTTAAACATAGTAACTAATGGTTGGATTTTAGCTAAACGTGAAAGGCTAAACATGAATGTGTTCATGTTAGCTCATTCATATTAGAAAATAGTAACTAATGGCATAACTCATTCATGTTTAGCCTTTCACATTTAGCCAAAATTCAACCATTAGTTACTATTTTTAACCGTTGGTTGAGTTAACTACATATCAAAAAACCCGCCCTTAGTAAAAGTACAAAATCAATCAATCAATCAGCCTTTTCCCAACATGTTGGGGTCAAGTTCCAGTCTAACCGGATGCAGCTGAATACCAGTATTTTACATGGAGCAACTGCCTATTTCACCTCCGCAACCCAGTTACTGGGTAATACGATACCCTTTGTTAAGACTGGTTGTCAGACTTTCGGGCTTCTGACGACCCATAGCGACTTAACGTGCTTGTGCTTTCCGAGGCACAAAGGAGTCTCGCTATGTAAAGATCCCATCCACGGTCCAAGCGTAAGCGGCAAGCGTAGCTTTACCTGATGGATCGAATCGTGCGGCTGTTTTATTAATTAGCTACGAGCTCCTTGAGGCTTGAGGTAAAAGTACGTTGACACAGTTTAAAGTTACAAAAGAGATCATTGAAGACTTCATTAATCTCGTATCAGACTTGTTTGTATCAATTTGTTGTAGATAATTCTTTGAAGACTCGTATTTGTGACTTGTATATACTTAGATATGATTTAAAACAATTACTCTATTACTATTTGTTACTACAATTGATCATTCCCTTGCCTTATACCAATATATTTGGGGTCGGTGCAATATGTTTTGACACTATAATTGAAATAAAAAAATATGTCTGTTCACCCTGTAAGTCACATGAAGCGATGTATCTTGTTATAATTTTATCACCTCTTAAATGATGCCCTGATTGATTGTACGTTCCATCAGTAGCCATTTCTTCTTCATAGTTTCTAACTATAAATAATACCAGTCTTTCACTTTTACACTGTAGGGCACAGGCCTCTTCTCATACAGAGAAGGCACGAGCATTGATCACCACGCCTGCTCTAGACGTGTTGGCTGTTTCAGACTTATATTAACTATAAGTCCAGTTTTCCTCACGATGTCAGTATTATCCAAGATAAACTCAGAAAGTACATCCTTTCTTTGGTATTGTTCGTCGAATCGTTGAGCTATTTAAGTTCTGAGTTGAGCTGCGCGATTACTGACAAATGCGTGCACTGACTGGACAGGTTTTCTCAATCTGTGTGGTTCTTTCCTCTAAAGACCATTTCAGACACCAATCTACATGGTCTTCACAAGAAGTGACCAAGATTATGTCTGGACTTTATAAGAGACTGTGACTTCTGAGTTTGTTTCGGCCTTTCTTGTCAGAGTAGTCAGATAGGAAACGCCGACCTCATCTAGTTTAAGAAAAAAAAAAATGATTGACTTGTAAAAGTGTTTGTACAAACCTACTTACAGAAATAAAACTCATTTATCATTTTTTTTTATTTATTTATCATCTAAACTAAAGAATACAGGATTACATTTATCATTTACATATGAATTGAAAAAAGTCCCATTGGTACTCACCCGGATTTGAACCCACAACCTCGTGCATGAGGGGCTATCGCGACTATCCCAACAGTATCAGTTTACATATATCTATTGTTTCTTTTACCCAGACGTCCCATGGCGTAATTGCGACAACTACTGGAACACGGCCGCCTGCGTGAACCCATACGACCGCAAGAACCTGACCTGCTGGTCCACCATGGACATGACCACCTTCTGCACGCTCAACGGGAAGAACATCAGCAAGGCTGTGCTGTCCGATCCAGTAAAGGAGTTCTGGGAGTAAGTGGCGGAAATATTCTATACTATTCTACTAATATTTGTTATATTATAAATGCGAAAGTTGTGATGGATCTAGATGAAATTTGCCACAGAGATGTCTGGAATGGCACATAGAATACTTTTTATCCAGGAAAAATGTATGGTTCACGTGCGATAATTTCCAACATCCACGCGGGCGAAGCCGCTGGCAAAAGCTAGTTACCCATAAACCACATACCAGCCTTAAAACAAAAAACTATCTATTTTTGTTTGTGGAGCAGCATGAAACTAGATTCTGTTGAAACCTTACAATTTATTTTTTTGTTAAAGTAAGGGACCTCCTAAAAACAGTTGCAGTTCAGGATCATCAAAACATAGTGCAAGACTAATTACGAAATATTGGTATAGTGAGTCTTTGACTCTTAGTACTTAGGTTGTGTTGTGCTTGAAGAGCAGTGGTGGCTTAGTGGTCACGGCCGAGATTTACGAGTTGTAGGTTGTGGGTTCGAAACCTGACAGGCGCTTTACTTTTTGTAAATTATTTCATCACTACTGCTCGCAAAACGGTAACATGACGGAGATTAAGACTTGACATTTCTTATTAGTTATCACTAAACAAAGATTTCAGTGGACGTCTTTCGGCTGTAATGATGATGATGATGATGATGAAACAAAGGTTTGAACTCATTGAAAGTATGATCACGTTTCTAACTTTCGCAAAATACTCAAGTGGCTCCCTATTCGACTTCGCAGGAACTCTCGCATATTGTGTCTGCTATTTAACATCCTTCACAACCCTAAAACAGCTTCCTATTTGCGGAAACGCTTTTCCTACGCCCTTTCTTTTGATGTAATATGCAGGTCGCATCTTAGAAAAAATATTAAATTTCCTTCCCATTCCACTGACTTCTGCTATGCACGCGGTTTGGCTGTGGAATTTACTCCCACCTGACATTAGGGACTGCCTAACTGCTGCAGTATTTAAAAAAAGAATGAAAGTACACTATCCATCCATTTCGTCGCAGTTGTTAGTTTTTTTAGTGATATTTATTCTAGAATTATTTAGTATTGATTATATGTTTATTTGCTAAGTGAATTGTTTTTTAGATTTTATGTATTATACTTTCTCTTCTTCTCTTACACACGGTGTCTACATCTCTTTTTATCCTCTGTCCTATCGTAGGTATGCTGGAAGAGATTTCTTTAGAAATAAGCATCACCTTTGTACGTATTTTTCTGTTCCATTATTCTAAATAAATAAATGAATAAATAAAGTTTTCGTAACATTTCGTTAATTTACTTAAATGACTGTCTAACTTTACTAATGAAGACGTCGATCAAGTAGGCGTTCATTATACAGACAGCTATACAAATTCGGCTCATTAGAAGGTGTGAAGTTCACCTTTAATGAAGATCTGATAGTTTGATTGTGGTATCCTATATAAGTTCGATATATTCATGAGAATAGAAATGTTACAAAACATTGACCATCGTCATGTGATAACGACTCTTCACTGTGGCTAAATGTTTACTAAGGGATTCATAAAAACTCTAATCGTAGCAATGCTTGGTTTCTTTGGTCAGTTTATAGGCTTTTTACATAGTCAGCCTATAAGGTTCCCTCTGCTAGGACACAGGCCTCCTCTCTGTGAGAGGGAGCCATAATCTAAGCCATGTCCTGTGCGGTTTGAGGATGTCACATGTCTTCGAATTTTTGCTTCCTCACGATGTTTTCTTTCACCGTTTTGATACCAGTGGTGATGCAATAAATTACACAAAATAATGCGCCTGACTGGGTTCGAACCTACGAGCTACTACTAATAGAGTTATCGAAATCGAGCCTTAACTTGAACTTCTTAAATCCTAAAACCCATCACTTTTCCCCTAGACGCCGCGCCCTCCAAATATCGAGCGGCATCGAGCACATTGGCAATATCCGCTGGGAGCTGGCCGGGACTCTGCTGTTGGTGTGGGTGCTGTGCTACTTCTGCATCTGGAAGGGTGTCAGGTGGACCGGCAAGGTGGTTTACTTCACCGCTCTGTTCCCGTACTTCTTGCTGACCGTGTTATTGATTAGAGGTTTGTGCTGAATTGTACCTACTTATTTTTAGACTTGATAATAACTACCAATAAAATAATGAATAATTTTGGAGGGTATAGAGTTATTTAATAGGAAGAAAGGAACACTGAAGAAATTGAAGGTAGGGAGGAGATGGAAATTGAGAATTCAGAATTGGAAATTGAGTTTACTTTAACTGCGTGTAGAAATGTTACAAGACATTGACCATCCTCACATGATGATGACTCTTCACTGTGGCTATGTTTACCAGGGGATTCATAAAACTATACTAACCGCAGTAACGTTCGGCTTTACTTCGGCTTTCGGCTTATTAGCTGTTGGCTATATAACAATTGAAAATAAAGAATACGTAAATGAGCGTTCAAATCTATACAAACTTGACTTTTGCTATATTAAAATAACCTTACAATGTACCGAGAAATAACACAGCGATTATAATCACTAGGATTAAAGAGCGTTTATTCTTGAAATTTTCAAATCGATTTCGCAACCAGATTATTAGCTACAGCGATATCAACTTTACTATCATTGTTCTAGGAATCACTTTACCTGGTGCGATGCAAGGCATCAAGTTCTACGTTATGCCCAATATGTCCAAGCTGATGGAATCTGAAGTCTGGATCGATGCTGTTACCCAGATCTTCTTCTCTTACGGTCTGGGTTTGGGAACTCTCGTCGCTCTCGGAAGCTATAACAAGTTTACTAACAATGTGTACAAGTAAGTTATATTCAGACGATTTATTTATTTTATAATTAAGGTGCTACCCCGACCAAAACCTAGCGATAGTGCTTTATTCAGAAGCTATCAACTCATTATTTAAGAGTAATTAACTACATCTAAAAGCACATCATTGTTATATGTTATATTAAATGTTCGATATCTTATCATCACATTGCATGATCTTATTTGTGTTTATGTGTTATAAATAAATTTAAAATCTCCTTGTAAAAAAGTGACTAAAATTATTGATTGCATTCATATTTTGCAAAAGATTACATTCTAAAGATAGATAATTGAAAAATCTAAATAATTCACGTTTTATTTTATTTTAAAAGATCGCTATTTTTTTATTAAAATATTTAAAAAAAAAATTGCAAATTCTATGGTAAAGGGGTGTGTCCAAGGAGCGGAACAGAGCGAGACTGAGCAGCGGAACAGAGAAAGAACGAACACTCAAGGTCGTTCGATCGGAGTAGCGCCTTAATGTACAAATAATAAAAATACAGATAAAAAAAATAACAAAACAAACGTACTGCACATTTCAAAAGAAACATTTCCATTTTCTATAATTTAAATACTATTTAAAGTTTACTGCACTTTCTAGTAATACTTGTGAAAAGAATGGGTGAAACTTTTTCTTTTAATAGCTATAATATAACATATCAGGCGATCATATACTAGGTGTAACTTAAATAACGCACATCCTGTTATGGGGTCATTGTACTCATCATTATGAACTACTTTTACTATGGGACCAAACCTGAATTCGCGAAAAAAAAAATCAGCTGTTCAGTACATTTATGTTCGCATAATTCGTCAAAATGTACGGAACAGCAGATTTTTTTTCGTGATTTCCGAGTTGGTCCCATAGTGAAACTTGTTCATATTCATGGGTAGAAGTCCTGTGAATGTTTTTATACTGCTTAAAAACTTTTCCTGTATACTAACAGTAGATGAGAGTGGGAAAGATATCGTATTTTTCTACTAACTCAGTGAAGTCTCATGTTGTTATCTGTTTAAACTACATACTATCTTTATTGTCTGAAAAACATTCGGTTCATCCCAATGTTTCCTTCCAGGGATGCCTTAATCGTGTGTACTGTGAACTCCAGTACATCTATGTTTGCTGGTTTTGTGATCTTCTCCGTGGTCGGCTTTATGGCGCATGAGCAGCAACGGCCGGTTGCTGAAGTGGCTGCTTCAGGTAACATCTTCAAAAATAATGTTAATATGAATAATACTTTCGAGACACATATTCTAATAAAGTTTTAAAGATAAAGATGTCCAAAAAATGAGTATACACACGCATGTCATGCAAGATTTTACAATAAAATTATATCACAGCAGCAGCAGTTAAGGCAAAACATGACGTTTTAATATAAATAGGTAGGTCAACACACGCCATATAATTTTATAGTTATAAATAAATTTATCCATTATTCAATTAATTAACAATCCAAATTATAATTAAAAAAATTAAATGTAAGTACTACAAAACAGTGTCATCAACTCATCATAGATAATAAAATTATTCAATTAAATGTCAAACTAATTAGGAATACAAAAATTAGATTAATTTACCCTTCAGAAATTCGTCAGTCCTGTAGTAGTCTTTCTTTAGAATATTCCCTCCTATATCTTGGCAACGTATTATAAAGATTTTGCGCCATACAGAATGGAAGAAGTGAATAATGAAGTCTGAGATTGTCCTTATTTCGAAAATATCTGGATTTATCATCAAATCATTGAAATAGATAAAAGCGCTGCCTATTACTGGATAAACTTATTCAAATTCAACTCTATTAAATTGATAATAATCATTAAAAATGATCAATTCAGTAATTTAACTATGATTACATCTCTATGATAAATAAAGATCTGAATTTCTGTTTTACGTTCATTACGATTACATTGAACTAAAATACGGTTCGATAACCATAACCGTCTCTTTTCCAGGTCCCGGCTTAGCCTTCTTAGCCTATCCATCAGCAGTGCTCCAGTTACCAGGGGCTCCACTCTGGTCCTGTCTCTTCTTCTTCATGCTGTTGCTCATAGGTCTGGACAGCCAGTTCTGTACCATGGAAGGCTTCATCACTGCTGTCATTGATGAGTGGCCCAAACTCCTCAGGAGAAGGAAGGAGATCTTCATCGCTATTACCTGTTTTATCTCTTATTTGGTTGGGTTGTCGTGTATTTCTGAGGTAAGTCTAATTATAATCTAAGCCAAATCAAAAGCCAAAGTTAAATAACTTCATTATCAAGTTTGAAAACTGTGTTTTTTGCTAGTGTTTCAAAAAAGAAAAAGGCTGAATCTATAGATGAGGATATTATTATAAAATTAGCAGTTAGTATTATGTTACTCTCTCTCTTACAGAGAGGAGGATTGTGTCCCAGCAGTAAATAGTGCTAATATTCCCAATATTACAGGCTGATTATGCTAAGCAGTCAGTATTACAATATCTCATCATCTGCATCTGCCTAGCCTTTTCCCAACTATGTTGTGGTCGGCTTCCAGTCTAACCGGATGCAGCTTAATGCCCGTATTTTACATGGAGCGACTGCCTATCTGACCTCCATAACCCAGTAACTGGGTAATACGATACCCCTTGGTAAGACTGGTTGTCAGATTTTCGGGCTTCTGACGAACCGTAAAGATAAAATAAAAAAACCGCCGGGACCAACAGCTAACGTGGTTTCTGAGGCATGGGGATCTCGGTATGTAAAGATAGTCACCTATCCACGAACCGACTGTGGCAAGCGTAGCTTAACCTAATCGATAGACCCGTGTGGCTGTTACTTAGCCCTTTACTTAGCCACAAATCCCAGTATTACAATATTTGCCAAAAGAATATAATAACGCAGTCTGATAGGTAGTAGGTATGCCTATGAGCGTTGAAGCATAATTATCGGTCAATTGAATGATCATATTGTTTAAAGTTTGATGGCACATTAGTAACCAATCAACTGTGATGTTTTATTTTAATATTTTCCTCCTGTGATTGTAGAGCTAGAAATGTGTTTTGTAGATTAGGATCGGGAGCTTTTAGTATATTTTTTCTGCCTAGTAACAAATGATTATGTAACTTGAAAAGAACATTTACACGTACCTAATATATTTATTGGCATAGAAATTTATTTCATGGTCAGCGTTTCATGGTCAAGGTTTCGGAGTGTCTACAAACCCGAGGCAAATCTCTTAATATGGTATTGAAAGGGAGTATTAATTCTCATTCAAATTCAATATACGTATTCAGTAGTTCATCGCTTGAATACAAAGTATCCTTTTGTGGAGTGCGGAAAAATGTGATCAAAATTATCTGAGGATATTTGACGAATAAGCTGAAAGACGATGAGATACTATATCTAGTGATCTTTTTTGTATTACAAATGTATTTTGTAATATTTTACATATTATCTTAGCAATTACAGAAATATTGATTACAACAAATTCCAATATTCAATTCACGAGAGAATTTGTGATTAGAAAACATTGGACAAATTAATATCAACATTTACCAATTTTAGAGCAACCAAACATAAAATGAAGCAGGAGCAAGAGCACTATTTTCTTGATAATCTATTATACTTGACATTTTTATATTAAACAACAATTTCCAATATTCAATTCACGAGAGAATTTGTGATTAGAAAACATTGGACAAATTAATATCAACATTTACCAATTTTAGAGCAACCAAACATAAAATGAAGCAGGAGCAAGAGCACTATTTTCTTGATAATTTATTATACTTGACATTTTTATATTGATAGAATGATATCTGTTTACAGAAAGAGAATTGTATCACCACTCTACCGAATTCTCTTTCTGTCCTACACCTCCTCCAATTATCCTCCAATTATTGTGTGAATTGTCTTTCTGTCCTGCGTGTGTTTGGTCCAGGGTTTAATCTTCGTTTACCTAGTGGATTGTTATTCAGTACATTCAACTGGATCATGGATTCTTAAAAAGTCTACATCATCGCAATCTTTCCACAGGGTGGCATGTACGTCTTCCAAATCCTCGACTCGTATGCTGTCTCCGGCTTCTGCTTGCTCTTCCTGATCTTCTTCGAGTGTGTCTCCATCTCCTGGGCCTTCGGCGTGAACCGGTTCTACGACGGCATCAAGGAAATGATTGGTTACTACCCTACTATCTGGTGGAAGTTCTGTTGGGTCGGATTCACGCCTGCTATTTGCATTGTGAGTATGCGTCCTGATATTATTTTTAGGTGCTTTAATATAGGCTTAGAGAAATGTTCTCAAAATAGAAACCTCTTCTAGAGCCATATTTTCTTTGTCGCTTTTAATATCATTTACTAGAAATATGTTTTCTAAAATGAAAATTACTTCAATTTTGAATGTATGATTATTAAAACGCAATAATGGGTACGATAAATTTTATTCTGGTTTAAATTTAAGGCTCTATACATAGATTAAGGGCGGATTACACCAATGAATCTGAACGTGACACATCTAAACCGCGTTCAAGAGCTGGCATCTCTTGAACGCAGTTTGGATGTGCTGATCGCGTTCAGTTTCATTGATGAAATTGGCACTAAGCGTGATTAATAAAACTGAGGATACTTATTTTTTTCTGTTCCATATTATAATAATGTTCTATCTCTTCAGAGCGTTTTCATCTTCAACTTGGTACAATGGAAGCCGATCAAGTACATGAACTACGAGTACCCCTGGTGGTCGCATGCCTTCGGCTGGTTCACTGCCCTGTCCTCCATGATGTGCATCCCTGGGTACATGGTCTACCTGTGGCGCGTCACTCCTGGTACTTGGCAAGAGGTGAGGTTTACCGTTTATTAAGTAATCTTTTGTTTTGGCATAGAACGTATATTAAGCTACAATGATGTGTTGTTTGTAGACTAAACTCAAACATTTAGTGTTATTTATTGTTTTGGCCATAGCTACATGTTGCTAACTCTTCAGACATTTGTTTATGTTTTGTTATTCTTCTTTTGGTCAACTACGAATATTTCTCCTTGTCCTATCTTTTGTTGAAATAACTAATGTGATTGAGAAAACATCAAATATGATGGTATGGAACCTCATATTTTCTTATTTTTATATACATAATACACATAAACTCCTTCCCATTTCTTATTATCATATATTTTTTCAGAAATTCAACAAAATCGTTCGCATCCCAGAGGATGTTCCTACTCTCAGAACCAAGATGCAGGCTGAGGAGCTGGCCAAGCATAACAAATCTTAACTCCACTAACTCCCACTTAACTTAAGAGCAGGATCTCAGACGAAAGGGATTCGGAAAGTAACATCTTAGTTCTGTGTGGTTAGAGTTGATATTCGCATGACAATAGTTATTATTGCGTATGTTTCGAGGATGATAGTTGCAATATATCTGGGATGTCATAATTATCTGATTATTTTACATATACTGTAGAACTTAATTATACAAATTAATACAATTATGTATGTATGAAAAAGGGAGAGTAAAAAAAAAATATCGCTATGTATCTCTTGAAATATTGAAACTAACCTTACAGGATGACTATCGTGGGAAAGTAAAAGAAATAAATTCTAAAACATCACGCACAATTATAATATAATATCATAATAATGTGCCAAATATGCCATATACTATCAAAATATAATTATAATAAAATGATATTTACACAATTATAATAATTCAAAAAATGTGTACCCTGTAGTCGTATTTAAAAATTATTTAAGCGCATTATGTTTTAGATTGTTAGAATAATTTGATGACTTTCCGTTTGCCGTGTGTCGACACGTTCATGTACGTTTAATTGTACGATAATTATTAATAATTATTAGGTATATTTAGGTTAAATTAACAGTATTATTAAAATTTAACTATCTAATGGTCTTCCATGTAGCTGACGCTTAGATTTTACTGTTATTATGGATATTTAATATATTAAATGTTTATTTGTTATTGCTGACTAAAATCTGGTGATTATTATATCTAGATTAGGTAACAGTATAAATCATTTAAATCAAATAACGCTTGCCTATTTCTGGTAGCAAAGATCATACATATTTTAAAAGTTTTATTTCCACAATTTTAACACAACAATACAACGAAATAAACCTCATTTAGGCAAACACTAGGTTTTAGTCGTAATTACTAAGATTAACTATTCGCTTATTATAATTATTATACGTAAGTAGTAAAATACATCTTTTAAAATAATTATATGGTTTATCCTTAAAGGATTTAAGTGTTAGTTTGATGTTAGATATTTAGACTTTTAAGAGTTTACAATAAAAGCGCTTCGGGACGCATCATTTTTGATCTTAATGGTGTTTGTCGAAAATTTAAGATTCAAATCGTAATCATTCTTAAATGCATTTAATCTTATTTATATTTAAAGGCCTATCTATTCGTTAAGTATTAATATTATGTTGTATAAATGGAGTTTATTGTTGTTTTTAATATTCATATCATTAGATTATTAAAACATACAGTGAGTTTATCGATTTGGTTAATCAGCTTTAAAAATAAATTATGTTTAATTTATTTTAAATTTAGCTGTATGATTAAATCATAATATTAATATTATTAGGTTTGTTTCGGAGTCACTGCGACCTCATTGGATGTTCAAACCTCTGTGTTCTAAACGAGACCAAAAATCTTAAAATGTATTCTATTCTAGCCAAAAAGTTTCTAATATATTATACTGTAGATTTTATATAAATTATATCTTGAAATATCTTTGTAATTATTTATGTGTACAAGATGATTAGGTAAATAGGTATCTCATCCATTAAAATACAGTACAAGTATTATAGTTATTTACCACAAATCGGAGATCACATCGATTGGCATTATTAATTTTATAATAATATATTACTTATTAACTTTTTGATTTATCTTGTACACAAAATGTAATTATTTTAAAACAGATGCACAACTTATCGTGTTCAAAATGATATTTGTCTATTTATAATGTCAATTTTTTAATATATTGATATACTTAGTAGCAAAAAAACTGTAGCCAATTTATAAAATTTTAATATACATTTATAAAAATAAGACATTATAGTATGCAAAATATTTAATCCTATAATTTAATAAAACTGTTTACCTTCGTAGTGTTTGAAGAAAATTTTAATAATATTTTAGGTGAATTTAATATATATATTTTAAATATAAGATACTCGTAGCCCGATTTTGTATAAATGAGTGAGATAATACAGAATTATTTGTAAATTTTCAAAATATTTATTATATTTTGTGTTAGATATTGGACACAAGTAAAAAGTAAAAACATAAAGAAAAGTTCCAGTGAACAATAAAAAGATAATTATTGTTTCATGAATATTAAAATATCTACTATAACAATTTATTTTACTCCGACCCAAAATATCTGCAAAAATAGAATTATTATTAAGTGTCTAATATCTATCCAAATTATGCGTTATCTAAGATAAATGTGCTTCCATGTATTTTAAAAATATGAATAGTAAATATATTGTTATAATTTTTAAATAAATTGATGTAATCATTACTACTAAAAAAAATGTACCTAACTGACATACGAAAAGTATTTGATATGATTTCCCTAATAACAGTTATTAACATAATTATTGTTTACACAATAGTTGAAGGTTAATGTAAACCGCCCATTCACTAAATAATTATTAAATTTAAATGAATAAATGTCATAATAAATATCTAGTACTTAGGGCATATAATAATCATACACAGTAATCTATGAGCCGACATGTCATTTTAATCAACAAAATTATTTGATCAATTACTTGTTTATAATTATTTTGCCAAAAACATAAAATTATATAACTATTTATTTGTGTTTATTATAATTTATTGAAATAATTATGCTATATAAAATTAATATATAATTTTGAAGCCATATTGTCTGATGTAATTTTTTATTTTTGAAAAATGTTTTCGAAACTTATGTAACGTAGCCTAAATCGTTGAAATATTTATTTAATTAAATAGTAGATAAAATATGTGTTATGTTATTTTTAATTACCTTTTTCCTGTTATTGTTATGTCTGTGCATGTGATCTTTTTGTTGGAAAATCAAAAATGGAGAATAAAAGCAAAAACGGTCCAATCAGTGCACTTATCTGTCAGTAATCATAACCTAGTAATCATAACTTAAGGCACTTCCCCGAGTGAACTACCGTGAGTAATCAAATCGGTCCTTATCTGTTCCGCCGCTCTGACCCTCTCTGTCCGGCTTCCTCCACACGCCTATTTGTTATAGAAACAACACAATTTTTGGACTTTATTAATAAAAAACAACACTTTGAAATAAAATAAAACGTGAATTATTTAGATTTTTAAATTATCTATCCATTAGAGTAATCCTGTAATTAATAGAACTTTATCTTTAGCAAAAGATGCATGCAATCAATAATTTTAGTATTTTTTTTTTACAAGGAGATTTTAAATGTATTTATAAAACATACAAACAAATAAGAACGTGCTGTTTGATGATAGGATATCGAATATTAATAATGTGCCTTTAGATGTAGTTTATTCCTCTATCTCCTATCGCAAGGTTTTACTCGGGATAACTCCGCGCCTTAAGGAGCTCTATAGTTTGATATTTTCCCTTTGGTTTCCTAAGAAAGCGGTGAACTGTAAAAAAATAACGGCTAATCTAAATACACACAGCGTTTTTTGGAACCGTACCACAAAAAAATAAAATAAATAAACACCATTAAATTGGTCAAAATGACAGATTTTCAGAACGGCTGTAATTTTTTGACAGAACCGCTCTTCTAGGAAACCGTAGTTTTACAGACCGTTCAGTTACTTTACCGCTAATCTTGCACCACTGTTAAGAGGATTGTGAAGCTGTAAATTTTCATACAAAAAGAGATAACGTTTTTCTCCCCGTAAACATAATCTAATTTTCATAATTTTTGGAAATGTTGTAGATATAATGAAAAACTAGGTCCGTACGTTTCTATTGTAAAGAAATATTGTATACAATATAAGTTATTAGCATCTAAATATCTATATTTTTGACATAAAAACATCCTCGAGCATTTTTATTTTTTAAATTAAATTAAATTGAATTACTAAAAACGAAAAACTTACAGACCTAGATTAAAGTATACTGAATGTAAAGCGATAAAAGTTGTCTCATTTCGTAAAGGTTTAGGGGAGTAAAAACGTTATCGCCCGAAACAATATTTATGTAAATAATTGTATGAAATGTAGGTAATTCCAAAAATCGCGCCGCGTATCGGCACTTCACAATCCTCTTAAAATGACAGTGATCTTTATTTTCCTTATAATAAAGTTGCTCTTGGATTGCTGCCACTGACAAGTCTGTCAAAATCAAAGTGGTCCTTCGTTACAATAAGGTTGATTTTAGATTGCTGCTGTCGGTAAAATAACTCTAAACGGACTGTAACGCTTGTAGACGACCGAGGAACTCGTGGCTAAGTAATAAAGGCCACACGGATTGATCCATCAGGTTAAGCTACACTTGCCAAGGTTGGTCAGTGGAAGGGTGACCATCATTACATACCAAGACTTCTCCGTGCTTCGGAAAGCACGTTAAGGTGTTGGTCCCGGCTGTCATTCGTGGATCTTTGACAGTCGAAAGTCTGACAACCAGTCTTACCAAGGGGTATCGTATTATCCAGTAACTGGGTTGTGGAGGTCAGATAGGCAGTCGCTCCATGTAAAATACTGGTATTCGACCCGGTTAGACTGGAAGCCGACCCCAACATAGTTAGGAAAAGGCTAGGCAGATTGATTGAACGTCGTAGACGACCTCGTAACTTGTTAACTATACCTATTTGCCTTTAGAATCATTTATTAGCTATGGAGGGAGATCCTATAATATTTAATGATGATGTCAAAATAATAATGTCAGGTCACTATGCTAAAACTTTATCTATTTGATTAATTCATCAGCGACTTTTTGACACATTCTTGCAAATTGACAGACTCCTTGTAAGTAATATGATGTAACCGCGTGGGATCTCACCTTGATGTCTAGGCAACAAAATAATAGATTTATTTATTGTCTTAAGCGATAAAATGGAGAAATATGTGGGTGTGGTGCTACTTATATTCCAATTACAAACGTATAATATGTCGCACGATCATTTTGGATCTGTTACTAAACAAAAAGTGACGAACTCATAACTACTCAATAGAGATATTTCTAAGATTATTTGTTTAATTATTGGTTTCTTTTTAAGGTGTATAGTCATATAATTTAATATTTTCTATAATTACTTTTTTATAATGAAAATTTCGTTTAGTAACGGTGCGATGTGTGAATACAGGATGTAAGTGTGTAGTGGGTAGTCGTTCTTGAGATATCCAGCTGTGACAGACGAACAGTCAGACTGAGTCACACCATAAAGGATCCTTTTTACCAATTTGGTACGGAACCGTAACAAAGAAAAAAATAATAATAAAAAAATAAAGAAAGAAATTGTAAATTATTTATTGTACTTTGAATAAATTCGGAACAAATTAAATATTTATAATAAAATAATAAATAATTCGCAATTTCTTAATTCCGGAAATTTAATCGTCATGTATATGATTCCGGGATTTTATATATAGCAGGTATTATCCACACTTGTAACTTCTTTGCTCAAAGTTTAGGTATTTATGCTCTAGGTACTTATTCCGATCTCTGCTAATAACTCTTTCCCGGCTTGTAATGATATACCCATACCGAAAGAAGGTGGTAAGGCAGAATTTATCCTTGAAGACACTCATAAAAGGTTAGACACTTATAGACCAAAGAACCTTGAACAACAGGTGTCGCTAACGACAGTAAAGAATCGAAAGTAAAGAAGATTTTGTTCGACATCACATGAGTACCACGGCAGACGATCATTATGTATGGAGGGGGAGTATCTACCTTATAGTGCTACCGGTGACATTATATTATGTGTGTAGGCTTTGGACGGATTTAGCTGTTTAACCGCAGATATAGCCAAAGCAGATATGCAAGTGTGCAGGATAATTCCTAGTTTCAAAATTACAAAAGAATGATTGTGTGGAATTTTAAAGACCATATTTAATACTAGCTGTGTCATTCGGGTCTGCTGTATCGTTCTCTGTCATTCGTGGACCTTTGACAGTCGTTACGGGTTGTCAGAAGCCCGAACGTTTGACAACCAATCTTACCAAGGGGTATCGTATAACTCAGTTGCTGTATTGTGGTGGTCAGATAGGCAGTCGCTCCATGTAAAATACTGGTATTCAGCTGCATTCGGTTAGACAGGAATTCAACCCCAACATTTATGAGAAAAGGCTAGGCAGACTGATCACGCGACTTCATATGCGTGTATTTTGTATTTCATCATTTTTAGGGTTCCGTACCTTAAAAGAAAAAAACGGAAAGGATCACTCGTGTCATCGTGTGTCTGTCTGTCCATTTGCCACAAACGAGGAAAAAAATACAGAAAATAGTTCTATACCTGTAAGCGTACATTTGCAGTTGGAATGTATGGGAGAACATGTTTTTCAATTACAATGTTAAGTTTGTTCTTGGGATAAATTCATCCCAATAGTTGAACCCTTTATTGTGCGTAGTCCGACACGCACTTTGCCGGTTTTTTTTTAAATACAAACATCCAGGATATAAAGTTGGGCACGCCACAATTGCGGCGATAAGTCCCCTCTTTGAGGAGTGGTTGGAGAGGCGTCATGGCACCCTCACCTTCCGCCTGACGCAGGTCCTCACCGGACACGGTTGCTTCGGGAGGTTCCTGTTCCGGATAAGGCGGGAGGAAACGCCCGGGTGTTACCACTGTGTGGATCGCCCGGAGGACACGGTGGAGCATACGGTGGAGGTCTACCCGGCTTGGGCAGAGCACCGCCGCGTCCTCGCGGAGGCGATCGGCGGCGGCGATCTCTCGCGTCCGGCCCTAGTACAGGCCATGGTACGGAGCGAGAGTGCATGGGAAGCCGTCACCTCCTTCTGCGAAGCTGTAATGCTCGCGATGGAGGAGGCTGAACGCGTGAGGGAGAGGCAATCTTTGCGCCCTCACGCCCCTAGTCGCCGCAGGAGACGCCCTGGGCGTCGGGAATCGATAGCCGATTCCCGGCCACCGTAGGCGCGGGCTTGCGGATGGCGAGCAACGGGTAGCTCGCCGTCCGGTAAGGACCAGGCCCGGGTCGACGGCGCGTTGTGTTCCACGCGCGCCTTAAAGAGCACTAGCTGAAGGTGTCCGCTAGGGCCGATGCCCGCCAGGGTTGCGGGTTGTTCGAAAGAGTTACCGTGGCCCTGGCACAGGCAACTGAAGGAACACGGGTGGGTTTTAGTCAGTAGAAATCTGACACGCCCGTTCTGGGTGGAGCGGGAGAAGTTATTTGATGATTTTCCATCCACAAAAAAAAAAAGGATATAAAGTTGCCAATTAGTCTCCAGGTTTCAGGCTACCTATAAATTTGTCGAATTTTAAAATGATTGATTCATTATTTTGGGCATGAAAAGTTAACAGACAGACAGAGAGACTTTCGCAATTATAATATTAGTATGGATGGCCTAGACATTTAGCATTTGCGTAGATATAGTATGTATTTGTCATTCATTACTACATAAAAAATAAAAATGGTTTATTCTCAGACAACGATAATCCATTTGTCTTTGTCGTCGTCTGTCGTCGTCGTTGTCTGAGAATAAACAATTTTTATTTATTTATTTTATAAACCAGCTGATAAGGAGCTCGTGGCACAGTAATGACAGCCGCACGGGTCGATCCATCAGGTTAAGCTACGTTTGCCGGGGTTGGTCTGTGGATGGGTGACCATCTTTACATACCGAGACTCCTCCGTGCCTCGGAAAGCATGTTAAGCCGTTGGTCCCGGCTGTCATTCGTGGATCTTTGACAGTCGTAACGGGTCGTCAGAAGCCCGAAAGCCACCAACCAGTGAAACCAGTCTTACCAAGGGGTATCTTACCCAATAACTGGGTTGTGGAGGTCTGATAGGCAGTCGCTCCATGTAAAATACTGGTATTCAGCTGCATCCGGTTAGTTTGGAAGCTGACCTCAATATAGTTGGGAAAAGGCTAGGCAGATTTGATTTTATAAACCGGCTGATCAATGAACTCAGCAGCACCAGAGTTAGATGTCATATTGGCGGCGTTTGTATGAATAAAATTAGATATGCCGATGATATGGTGCTGCTGAGCCCATCGGTAAACGCTTTGATGACGCCTGTGGTGATTTGTGAGTCCTATGCAGTGACCCATGGGCTCAAGTATACGTACAATGTCAAGAAGAGCGAACTTATGATTTTTAAAGCGCGTGACATGAGATGATGCCTATTAAGATGCCCCCAGTGTCTTGCTCTGTGGCTCTCCTTTAACATGGGTGACTAAGTTTAAGTACTTCACTGGTTCACTGGGTCACTGAGGATCTTAGGGACAATATATATGTAGAGAGGAAGCGCAGGTCGCTGTCCGTTCGATGTAACATCCTGCTTCGTAGATTTGCACGTTGTACAAATCGTCTTTGTGCCAGTCTTTTTACACGTGCCAGACCTCATTGGACCAGATTTACGCAGAGGACATACAGCGATCGGCGTGTCCAATACAATAACGCGTTCAGGATACTGTTGGGGCTGTCGTGACTTTGTATTGCTGTTAGTGGCTCTGTTCAAGTCCCACTAGCGTGTAGAGTGCTTACAATAATGTGGAATGCAGGAGATGATGAAAGTTGGTATATAAAACGTTGTTATAAATAAAAGCTTAGCTCAAACTTGTATTATTGTTTTATTCCAGTTGACACACAAGAAAGGTAAAATTATCCGACACTGTAACCAGATGAAAGGACATGAAAAAGAAATGTAATAGATTGGGGAAAAAGTTTCTTCGCATTTTTTAAGAAAATTCAAAACATTTTTTAATATAGGTACCATTTTGTTCGATAACTTTTTGCCATCTTGTAGGTAGGGACATGATCCCATTGCTATAGAAATTTTGGGACTTCTGGTCAAACTACCGCGACTAGTGGTTTTGGCAGTCCTCTCGTGATGTTAACCTGACACTGCCTAAAGAATTCTAAAGAGACCGAAACAGGTGGAAATCTGAAGGTGCAAGGTCAGGACTATACGGCGGATGCATTAACACCTCCCAGCCAAACTCTCTTAATTTTTGCTGAGTGGCCGGCCAGATACAAATAGTATAGCCAAAGAGATTTTATTACAAGTTCATACATACTATAATGCGAAAAGACTTTTTCCCCAACCTAATATTTATATAGAACAAAAAGATCAATATCAAAAACGTAGACTCTTTTTATTCTAACAATGGCGTCCGGTATGTTTGCGCATACAGACGACTTTTACCCGGTATTTGGCTGCGCACCGCCACTACTCTCCTGAGTGTGTTCCGAGATCGGCGGGACTCCCCTCTGCTGTTGAGGATGTATAGCTTTCTTATTTGAATTACTAACACTAGTCTAGTAATTCTGTTAAGTATACTAACACTATGGGCTCATGTTTGAAATAAAGATTTTGAATTACTATTAACAACTAGCTGTAGCCCGTGACTTCGTCTGCGATCCAGAATGAATAGTAGCCTATGTCCTTCTCCAGGTCATGGTCTACCCAAGTGCCAATTTTCATCCAAATCTGTTCAGCCGTTTTAGCGTGGAAGCGTAATCAACAAACAAACAAACACTTATAATATTAGTTAGGGTAGCTACTAAGATGAAAAACGCCTAATATGATTCCAACTATAGCCAATATTCATTCAAATCATGTCAGTAACGACCTTCGAGGCGGACATAATACTTTATATTCATGGATTATACACGTGTACTTGTATCGACTGTCTGGCTTTTGTTTTTTTTTTAATGTATTCTCTATTAAATGGCTACTTACGTGTGTATGTATGTGAAGATTTATCTTATCTAGCCTTCTTCTTCGTAAAGTTTACTACAAACTATTATACAGGCGCACTTTATAAAACAATGGTTAGACCTGCTGTCTTGTATGGATCAGAATGTTGGGCCACAAAAAGAATGAATGAAAGGCAATTGCATGCAGATGAGAATGCTAAGAGGGATATGTGGTGTTACGCGAATGGATAGAATAAGTAATGATTATATAAGAGGAAGTCTGAAGGTGACACCGGTGACTGAAAAGTTGTGTGGAAATCGGTTGTCATGGTATGGGCATGTGATGCGAAAGAATGAGGAAAATGTCGTCAGGAAAGTTTTGAATATGAATGTGGATGGCTATACGAGTAGGGGAAGACCAAAGAAACGATGGATTGACTGTGTGAAAGATGATAAGGCTAGAAAAAGAGTGAGTACCGAGATGGTGACTAAATAGAGAAGTATGGAAGAAAAAGACATGTTGCGCCGACCCCAAATAAATTGGGACAAGAGCAGGGGAATGATAATATTTTACAGGCGCACGAAAATGCATGCCATTAATTATTGAATAGCAATTAGGAACACTGTCTCATGCATGAGTCCTACACCGAGTGCTAACATCAGAATTTATTTATTACCTATAATTACATATATACAGTGTCCCTACTTGTAAAATTAACTTAAACTATTCAAAAACCGCTTATCCGCAAACGTTGCGCTTCTCTACGGCACAGAACATGCGGCAGCCCCCACAGCATACTGAGGGCATTGAATGATCGGTGGGACTGTCCAATGTTTAGCCGATGGGTGGGACTGCACACACAGGTTGCAGCAAGATAGGCTAGACAGGCTCTATGACTGTTATGTTATGTTTTGTTTTCTTTTGTTAGTGAAGTGTAATGTTTTGTTTTGTTTTGTCTCATTATGTGTACCTCCTAACAATAGTTTAATAAGTGAATATGTATTTACTAACAATATGGACACTGGTCTGCAAATAAATTATTATTATTATTATTATTATTAAAAACAAGGTTTAGAATTAGTTTGGTCATTTATTTTTATTTAGGTAAACTTAACTAGTGCAAATAATATTGGTTTATCACTAAATAATCATGTACGCAACTCACTAAGTAATATAAAGAATTACGGTTACCCTATATCATGCATAATTGGACCGTGTTATGCAGAAAGCAGCCATGTCGGGAAAAGTGCAAACAGAGTTAGAAGCATTTTTCTGTCGATGGTTGCATTATGGATGTATGGACAAGGCTGCATTTGACGGCTCATATCTCCGTGATAAATAGAGATATTGACATAGCTGTTTTTGCAAAAAATCATGTAAGTATGTCGAAATTAGTATGTATGGCTGTGTTTATAACTCATTTTCGGAAAAAGTGCCAAATGGCTGCTTTCTGCATAACTAGGTCCATTTAGAATAAAAAAACTCGGAAATTACTCAACCGATCTGCATAACGATTGGAACAATGGAAATATTTCTTCTTTCTTATGTTTATGGACAAGATGCTACTGATACAATAGACAAGGTGATTGCATAGCTGTTATTAGATAAGTAGGTAGGTATGCATCTATTGTAGGTGTGGAGACAGAAAAAGAAAAATGTGATATTATACGTATAGATAGGTATTATCTATTATTAATAAAAACACTAAGCCGGTGGTAATTTATGGAAAACTAGAGCTTTCTTTGCACAAAATTCAATACCCCATTTCACCCCTTCAGGGGTTGTTTTCGGGTTTCGTACCTCAAAAGGAAAAAACGGAACCTTTATAGGATCACTCGTGTGTCTGTCTGTCTATCCGTCTGACACAGCTAATTTGCTCCGAATCTGAAATTTGGCACACGTATGAATTTCTTTGACCCAAACACGGAAGTGTAACGTAAATAATTGAGTTTTGAATATGGGGGTCAATTTTGGGGGGCAAATAAGAAAAAACCGACCAAGTGCGTGTCGGACTACGCACAATGAAGGTTTCCGTAGTTGGGTTGAATTTATCCCAAGAACAAACTTAACATTGTAGTTGGAAAACATGTTCTCCCATACATTCCAACTGCATATGTAAGTTTGTACGCACAATATTGAGAGATTCACCATGTTATTTCAAGACCATAGACTTTTCCTGTAATCTATAGGTATAGAACTATTTTCTGTATTTTTTTTATTTTAGGCTCAGTAGTGTCGGAGATAAAGGGGGAACGGTAAATTTTCATCTATTTCCTTAAATACCTTTAAAACAATTTATTTTAAAATTGTAAAAAAAATATATTTGCGACGCTCACAGCCCCCACAGTCAGTGTTCTCTTTCATTTGATATGTCAAATGGTACAGTTAACTTTTTTATTTAATTTGCTTATTTGTCCCCCAAAATTGACCCCATATTCAAAATTTATTTATTTACGTAACACGTCTCCATATTTGGGTCACAGGAATTCAAACGTGTACCAAATTTCAACTTAATCGGTCCATTAGATTCGGAGTAAAATGGCTGTGACAGACGGACAGATAGACACACGAGTGTTCCTATAAGGGTTCCGTACCTCAAAAAGAAAAACGGAACCCTAACATAAAAGTTTTGCAAACTATACCGTGTGGCTTGTCAAATGAAGGTGTGAGAGTTCACTCTCACACCTTCAGTGAGGGTCTCAAATATATATTTTTTTAATAATTTTAAAATAAATTGTTTTAAAGTTATTTTAGAAAATAGACGAAAATTGACCATTCCCCCTTATCTCCGAAACTACTGAGCCTAAAATTTTGAAAAAAAAAAATACAGAAAATAGTTCTTTATCTATAGATTACAGGAAAACTTATAAGAACTAGTCAATGGTCTATTAAAATAACGTGGTAAATCTCTCAATATTGTACGTACAGACGCCAGCACATCAAGCTACCCGAAACTGTCAAATTTTCCCAATCAACTTTGAGCCTAATGCTTTAGCGATAAAGTTGCAAATCTTTAAAGAAATTTGACAGATTGTAGTAGCTTGATGTGCTGGCGTCTGTACAAACTTACATTTGCAGTTGGAATATATGGGAACATGTTTTCCAACTATAACGTTAAGTTTGTTCTTGGGATAAATTCATTCCAACTACGGAAACCCTTCATTGTACGTGGTCCGGCACGCACTTGGTCGGTTTTTTTCAAGTAGGTATGTTCCTAAGGTTTCAAGCTATGTATCTCTATTCCAGATTTTACCAAAACTGGTTCAGCGGGTTTAACAGTGAAAACGAAATTAACAGACACTGACAGAGAGGACAGACAGCAGAGACACTTTCTGGAAGAAATTGTAAGTCCTAATCTATCATTGTGTAAACATCAACTAGAAATCGAACCCACTACAGATACGGTCGCCACGGGTCATTCGAATGATCTAACTAAACAAATATCGTTGTGTGTAGGTTTGTGTGGAGTTTCAAAGAAACACTCCGAAAGTATAAACAAACAAAATATTATGGATAAGTGTGATAGGTTACTGTAGGGTTCTGTATATATATTTTTTTTTTATTTTATTCAAAAAGTTTATGTTTATAAGATAAACATAACTTAACGCCGGTTTTCCTTTAAGGGTTAGGCAGAGCTGTATCCATTTCGCCAGTTTTATTTATGTCCCACGTGGCAAAACTCGGGCATAAATCCAGACTTTAGGCTCGTTATAATCATCAGCCTATTATCCCACTGCTGGGAGACATAGGCTTCCTCCCCTCTCTTTGGGTACAGTAATCCACCACGCGGGCCGCCACATGTCTTCGAGTTTTTGTTTCTACGGTTTCCTCACGATATTTTCTTTCACCGTGGTGATGAGATTATTAACACAAAGTAATAATAATAATAATTGGCCGGCTGGAGTGAACACTGACGAGGAACAGAGCTTCCACCTCTTTCTTGCCTTTATTGGCCGGCTTGAGTGGAGATTCGCAAGAGCGAACGTGCTTGGAGGAAGGAAGTATTCCAGTAAGGTGCTGGTAGAGATCTTGACCGTACTTCCGGGATTGTCCTGATAGCCGTGGGATACCTCTCCACTTTAGCCACCCAGACCCATAGCCCAATATGTTTTGTTTCCACGAACAACAATAGTCCTGCACCAACCGGGGGCTGTCCTTGGGTGCACTTGCATAGTGCATACAGGGATAATCGTCGGTTGGTGCCTCCTTTAAGAGGCCTCTGCGAGTTGGCTTCAGCTCCTCGTACGCCTTCCAAAGGTCCGAGACCCCAGCGTCCCGAGAAATGTAAAAAATAATAATAATAATATCCTGGGACATTTTCACACACGGTCATCTGATCCCAAACTAAGCAGAGCTTGTACTATGGAAACCAGATAACTGATATACTACATATACTACTTTTTTTTTGTAAATACATACTTACATAGATAATTACACCCAGACTCAGGACAAATAGACATGTTCATGCACACAAATGTTTGTCCTGGATGGGAATCGAACCCACGACCTGCGGCATGATAGGTGGTATCTTAACCAACCACGCCAACCGGCCTGTCAGTAAAGCGCCTGCTTGGGGTTCGAACCCACAACTAGACTCGGTAAGTGGGAGCTGATATCACTAGGCCACCACTGCTCTGTATGTGTATGTGTATTAGTTACAAGTTTTACGCTGTATGTACTTGTATGAGTTTTTAGGGTTCCGTAGTCAACTAGGAACCCTTATAGTTTCGCCATGTCTGTCTGTCCGTCCTCGCTTAATCTCTGTGACCGTTAGCACTAGAAAGCTGAAATTTGGTACCAATATGTATATCAATCACGCCGACAAAGTGGTAAAATAAAAATTGGAAAAAAATGTTTTATTAGGGTAGCCCCCCTATATGTAAAGTGGGAAGTGATTTTTTTTTTAATTTCAACCCTAACGTGTGATATATTGTTGGAAAGGTATTTAAAAATGAATAGGGGTTTACTAAAATCGTTTTTTGATAATGTCAATAATTTCGGAAATAATCGCTCCAAAAGTAAAAAACAATGTGTCCCCCCTCTAACTTTTGAACCATAAGTTTAGAAAATATGAAAAAAATCTGAAAAGTAGAACTTTATAAGGACTTTCTAGGAAAATCATTTTGAACTTGATGGAAACAACAGTTTTTGTACAAAAAAGACAAAAAGTTGTACTTACAAAATAATTTCTGGACTAAGTTTGTAGTATAATCGTATATGCAAGCATTTTTTTTAACTTCGTTTACATATTTTATTATTATTTTTACGGACGGGAAACTACGGAATCCTACACTGAGCGTGGCCCGACACGCTCTTGGCCGGTTTTTAATTATGGTGTAATTTCCATACACACATTCGTAAAGTTACGCCTTCTGCCCATGATGGTAGGCAGACACTACAGCACACTTCTTGCTAGGATCTTTACTAGGGGTGCATCCAACACCGATACTATTCCACCGGCGATACTTTTCGGCGGTACAACGATACTTATCCAATTTCGCGCTTCAAACAAGTAATGTAAACGCGCGAGTTGTCTCATCTATTTCGTTGCAAACGAGGCACGAACAATGACGTCTTAACGCCAAACTTGAAAAAATGCCGCAGAAATACTTTAGTTTCCAAATGAGTTCTGTCGCATCTGAGAGACTATTTTCTACAGCAGCAGGACTCATTCAAACAGACTTGCGGAATACCTTTAAAAAAAGAAAAACAATCTTATTAATATTAATTTTAATTACTGGACTAAAACTACTGAGCTTAGGTAATTATTAATTTTAATAACTATTAAACTCATTCTATGACTGTGAGTTTTTATTATAATTTAAAAAACAAATGCCCATCATGTGTTTTATTATTTTACCTTAATTTAAATTCAATAAGGGTATCGGTATCGGTATCGACAATTTTTTCTACGAGTACGTATCGGTATCGTATCGGCAAAAAGGCTTATCAATGCATCGCTTATCTTTACTTATCCTTTTCCTCTCGAATGTCGGAGACTAAATTGACTTGACTGAAATTGTCAAGCTGTCAAGCTGTATTAGGATTACATTATCATAAAGGTCATTTTAATATTTTCACTTGTCAATTTAGTGTAACTGTCCGACTTAAGACACTTGGAGCATTTTTTCTTATGTCGAACTGTGTAACATAAGACATTCGAGATGTTAACGTTTATACATCATTCTGGTCACAGACGCACGCTGGTTGCGAGTAATACGCACCTGACCTTCCTGAAAAACATCACCAATAAGGCCTGTATGCCCTTCCAGGGTAACCCCTCCCGGTGTTTCCACTCACCTCAGCAACTCAACAAACAAATAAAAAACCGCCCCAGTGCGTGTCAGATCATAATGAAAGGTTCTGCAGTCAGGATGAATTTATCCCAAAAACAAACATAACTTTGTAGTTGAAAAAATGTTCTCCCTTACATCATATACGTCACGGTCAATAGGGATGATGCTTAGGTAAAAAAAAGAATTTTTATTTAGTCCTCCATCGTCAGTCAGATAATAAAAAAATATTAGACACGTATTTTTTGCGTTATCATATTAATAAAAATATGTCTTAGATAACCCGCATTAAAGTTTGGGAGTGGGGGCTCGCTACGTCACTTCTACGTATAAAATCTAGCAAGGCGTGACGTCATGCCACATTTTAACTCAATGTACTTACCTATCACCGTAATCTTTTGATTACGTAGAAAAAGAATAAATACTTGCCTAATATATTTTAATAATCTACCTACATGACGGACTAAAAAAAAATTTTAGTCGTCATCCTTATTCTCCAACTGCAAATGTAAGTTTGTAATCGCAAAAATATATTTTTTCATGTCATAGACCTATAAATTAACGATTTTCAGACTTTTTCCTATACTTATGCTTTGAGACCTTCTTGCCAAATTTCATGATTCTAGGTTAACGGGAAGTACCCTATTAGATTTTGATTTATTTGCCGAGTATCAAAATATGTTGCATAAATGGACGTATTTATTTATTGTGTTGAGTTAGAAGCTTGATTTTTTTAGAGCTCCAAGGGATCGTAGACTTCCGTATTTGATATTAATTTCATCTTAATACCTCTACGCGTTACTGAGAA
This sequence comes from Dicycla oo, assembly GCA_948252095.1. NCBI lineage: Eukaryota > Metazoa > Arthropoda > Insecta > Lepidoptera > Noctuidae > Dicycla > Dicycla oo. Next base: position 17,340,872 of record OX411736.1, on the reverse strand, counting down.
AAAAGGTCTTGGCAGACTGACAGACGGACAACGAAGTGATCCTATAAGGGTTCCGTTTTTTGCCTTTTGAAGTCCGGAACCCTAAAAACACATTAACATGTTTAAAAACATTAGGAACCCTCGTCTTAGACACCATAGCAGTTGGGTAAATAGTACCTACATAACGGCATTTTCAATCACAACACGATGTATTAATTTCAAGGGCCATCCGTAAAAAAAGTAAACAGCCGATCGCTTCCATAATGGCAACATCTTGAGTAAAATTTTTGAACCTGCTACCTCCACATGGCAGCCCAAAGCGGTTTCACAAGATTCCTTTGCCATACCCAAAAAAAAACGACCCTTATTAATTTTTATGATCTCTGCTTGACACACTGACAAGATTATTACATTTTATGATCGATAAACTCTTATTTGCGATGTGTATGCGAATCATATTTCGTTAAATTACTGGTTCAAGTGAAGATGCTCTTTTGTCTTTCGATTCGAGACGTGACAATGCATTGAGTGATCGTCAGCGTCATAGACAAACATATACTGGATGACCTTTTTTACAGTCTTAAAAAAATAGGGTCTAATAGGTGAACGTAGTAGAAGCCTATGTCATATCTAGTTTTTTTTTTCTTTTGAAAAAAAAAAAATAATAATAATATCATAATTTATGATTTGAATTTCGATATTTTTTAACGATCTATAAAGTTTTTTTTCAAAATTTCTGTTTTTATTGTTCTAGTTTGCTTCAAATGTGTAGTGTTTATTGATAGAGCAATTTCTGTCTAAGCTATTGAAAAAAGAAAAAAAAAGAAACTAGGTATGCCATAGACTTCTACTCCGTTCACCTATTGTACCCTATTATTTTCAAGACGGTAAAAATGTCATCCAGTATGTATATACGTATAAAGTGATATTCTGTAACGTTCACTTTCATCATTCCAACCGAAATACGTTCACTGCTCGTCATAAGCCTCCCCCAAGCACCGCCACGTCGACCGTTTTTGTGCTCCCCGCATCCAGCGGATTCCTGCGGCCTTCACAAGGTCATCGGTCCACCTTGTCGGAGGCCTTCTAACATTACGTCTTCCGCTACGCGGTGGACTCTCCAAAACCCCAACCATACACATTTTTAAAAAGTAAATTGTATTCAAATGGCTCGATGACCATCTACAGGATGTTTCGTAAATAGTGGTCCAACGTTAAGGGGTCACAGGATACACCGTATATTCAGCTACTACATACCACAATTTGATCCATTTTTTCGAGTCTCAGAATAAAATGTTTTATATAATAGGTTGGGGAAAAAGTTTCTTCGCAATTTTTAAGAAAATTCAAAACATTTTTTAATATAGTTTATTTACATTTAACTAAAGTATGTAGGTACCATTTTGTTCGATAACTTTTTGCCATCTTGTAGGTAGGGACATGATCCCATTGCTATAGAAATTTTGGGACTTCTGGTCAAAATACCGCGACAAGTGGTTTTGGCAGTCCTCTCGTGATGTTAACCTGACACTGCCTAAAGAATTCTGAAGAGACCGAAACAGGTGGAAATCTGAAGGTGCAAGGTCAGGATTTTACGGCGGATGCATTAACACCTCCCAGCCAAACTCTCTTAATTTTTGCTGAGTGGCTAAAGATGTGTGAGGTCTAGCGTTATCATGATGAAAAACCATACCCCTTCTGTTGATTAATTCCGGCCGATTTCTCTCAACTTCTTGCTTTAATCTCATCAGTTGTTCGCAGTAGAGTTCAGAATCGATGGTCCTGCCTGGTGGTAATAGCTCATAATGAATAATGCCGTTCCAATCCCATCACACACACAGCATCACCTTGTTGCGAGTTAACCCGGGTTTCGCCACAGTCTGTGAAGCCTGACCGGCCTTTGACCACGACCTTTTTCGCACGTTCTTGTCATACGTGATCCACTTTTCATCACCAGTTATCAGCTTCTTCAAAAATGGTTCGGTTTCATTACGTCGTAATAAAGAATCACAAATGAGTACACTGTTCATTAGGTTTCTTTCAGTGAGCTCGTGAGGTACCCAAATGTCGAGCTTTTTTGTGTACCCAGTTTTTTTCAAATGCGCCAAAACTGTTTTGTGGTCAATTTCCAGTTCTTCAGCTACGTCGTAACTACTGATATGTCGATCTTGCTCCACTTTTTCAAAAATGGCATCCATTTTATCCGTAATAGGGCAACCAGAGCGACGTGCATCTTTGACATCAAAATTTCCGGATTGAAAACGCTTAAACCAAATTTGTGCTACTTACTCTCACCGACACTACACTAGGTCCATAAACATCGCAATTTTTTTTCGCGGCTTGCGTTGCATTTTTACCTTTTTTGTAGTAAAATTTTAAAATGTATCGAATTTCTTCATTAGATTCACTCATCTTGACGGTACGAAAAACAAACGAAAATCACACATTTTTCTAATTCGAATTTGGAATTATGTTCTTTAAAATTTAAACTTTCAATGATACCAAAACCAGCCAGATACAAATAGTATAGCCAAAGAGATTTTATTACAAGTTCATACATACTATAATGCGAAAAGACTTTTTCCCCAACCTAATATTATCATTTGAAAAATTGACACCTTGCTTTACTAATTTGGCTGTATTTCCTATAAATGACATTATTTTTTATTTTGTTTTTTTTTTATAACTGTGAAATGCATGTGCTATCAACATGCAAATGTAAAAAGAAATGTACTAAATTAAATTTCATTTATTTTGGACAACTTTGATCCTTATTGTGTTAGTATTACAAAGACTTATATTCTAGTGTTAGTGGTACAGATATAAAATAAGTCATTTTAAAAATAAAATAATGCACTTTCCATGCAGAGGATGACCAGACAAGAAAATTAAGTTTCCTACCCAATCAACCTCCGCATAAAATGCCTAATATTTGGAGTATAGCTCTCCGCCACAGCTCTCAGGATATAGTTGCGACTACCCCGTAGGGCCCGTACTCTGCTCAGCAGCGACGCGGTTTTTTTGCGTATTATGGCTTGAAAGCCATCATAAAGCAAGTTGTAAATTTAAAAACCAAATTGTATTCTGAGACTGCAAAAAAATGGTTCAAATTGTGATATGTGATAGCTGAATATACGGTGTATTGACCCCTTAACGCTGGACCACTATTTACGACACAGCCTGTACATTTTAGATGTTTTTTTTTTTTACTGGATGGAACAACTTGATACTACGAGCCAAAATGTATAAATAGGTTGTATTGTTTGATTATCCGTCAATTGTGCTCTACAGGATTTTTTTTACAAAATCCTTTGACTTTGACAAAAGATTTTGAGTAAAGAAATAACAAAACACAATAACAATAAAAATACAGTGATGCGGAAGCCTTTCGCAAACAGTTTTTAGAAGTGATTTCTTTTTATACGAAACCCTAAACTCTTAACGATATGATAAGCGTCCGGTCATCTCAAACCAAACATTTGTCTAAACAATTAGTTATCTTTAACTGCGACAGTGAAAACTGTTAAAATGATCGTAATCTAACACTATCGCAGACGGGTAAACAGAGAGTTACGTGTTGACGCAATTTCGGTGTTAAAAGGTGTTACATAATGTTTGATGTTCTCTTATGTGAGCGTGACGTGTTCGTGAATAGTTCATGTCATAGTCAACGAGTAGGTTTAATAGTTAACTGCCTTGGAGTCAGCCCCGGATTTACGCCTAGGCAAAAAAGGCACTGGCCTAGGGGCCCCAATGCTGGATTGGATAGCAAAATGCTGCAGGCCCCGCGCTTTAGGGATCCTCTGCACTCTTATACCACCCGGCACCCATAGGAAAGAAAATGAAATCTGACCTCTTCGAGGCTGGTTGCTAAAAATTTTCGAGCTCGCTTCGCTCGCTCTTGCTTCCAAAGTTCTCTTTGAAAGCGGCTTTGCGAAAAATCAGTCATGTAGATTTTTACAGAAATACTATAAGTAGGTAATCAGAGTTGTTTGCAGAAAGTGAGTTGGTTCCAAATGGGTAATTTGAGCGTCAAGGAATACTAGGAAAAGGAAAGTCGATTTGATGACGACCGTTGAAGAAATTAAATATGGCGACATAAACTGCATTATTTCTAGTGTTTATATACAGGGTTATTGGTAAAACACCAACAACCTCTTAAGGGGTCATTGTACTCATCATTATGAACAACTTTTACTATGGGACCAAACATGAAATCGCGAAAAAAAAATCTGCTGAGTACATTTTAACGAATTATGATGATATTAATAAATGAACAGCTGATTTTTTTTCGCAATTTCAAGACCTCAAAAACTGAGCATAAGGAAGGAATTCGCTCAAATAGATAATTTTGTCGAATCAATAGCTATTAGAAGTTTATCTGAGGATCTCAGCAGCCGGGCATTAATGATCAGCAGTGCAAGTGGGCTTCTGGGGTATAGGTGCACCGTCCATCCCGAGTATCTAACAAAAACAAAGCGGGTGTTCAGAATTCCAACTCCGCCTGCGAAGTCCATTTTGGCCAGACGAAGCCTAGCTTACTCTCCTACCTACATTTAACAAGGTCTGCAAATCACTGGACATCAAAGACTTGTTAACCGCTACGCTAAAACGTTTACTAAAGAAACAGCTTCTGGAACTAACATACACCGAAACAGAATCGTTTCTCTAACGTCCGATTTCGACAAGCCAGAGTGCCAGCAAACAACATCCCTCTCTCACACTTTCACCCTCTCATACATTCATACTTGAAAACGTAATACACGCTTTACTAAATTAGCGATAGCCTTGTAAACCGACATATTTCTTTTCTGCTCATTCGCATCACTCCGTCCCCCAAGATACAAGCTCAGGGGCGGTAGTCTCGACTCTCGTAACGATAGCTTTACGACTGAAATCGCTCGCTAAGTCCTAATGGGGTACCTAGACGGGCAAAATGGTAATAGTTAGGTTTTTTCAAAGACAATTATTGGCCACTTCAAATTAACCTTGAATAACGAGGAAAATTGGAGAACATGATTAAATAAAAAAACGGTTCTCGCCGCAACTGGTTTGAAACTGTAAATGGTTTTTTCGTGCTTGTCAAGCAATTTTGACCGTCTTAGTACTCCATTAGGACTTAGCGAGCGATTTCATTCGTAAAGCTATCGTTACGAATGTCGAGACTGCCGCCCCTGCTTAGTTTGTGGGTCAACGATCAAACCATACATTGTGATGTACAGACGCCAGCACATCAAGCTACTACAATCTGTCAGATTTCTTTAATAGATTTTCGACTTTATTGCTAAGGTATTAGGTTCAAGGTTGATTGGGAAAATCTGACAGTTTCGGGTAGGTTGACCTGCTGGCGTCTGTACAAAGTTAAATTTGTGTTTATGCAAGTCTATCATCACCTTTTCTTTCTGCCAATAAATCTTTTTTGTATTTTTTAGGGTTCCGTACCAAAATGGTAAAAAGAGGAACCCTTATGGTGCGACTCAGTCTATCTGTCTGTCTGTCACAGCTAGATATCTCAAGAACTACTAATGCTATCAACTTAATTTTTGGAATAGTTTTAGATGACGTTTGCCCAACTATTTTGCAAATAAGAAAGAAATAAAAATGTATATATATAGTTTTTGCAACAGGGACTGAAAGGGGATCTTAAAAATTCGAAGTGGGGTTACTACGGCATGTGGGGTAACATATGAAAGAACGCTGTTTGCACATTCTCAAACAGTTTTTTTTTAAGACGCATAGTTTTCGACTTTTGATTAAAAATGTAAATAAAAATTTACCGTTTCCCCCCTTATCTCCGAAGTTTGCATAGGAAAAATCTGAAATTATTCTGTGTGATAGAAATGTAAGTAAAGATTACAAGAAAAATAAAACGATGTCTGTAAATTAAATAGCACACTTTTTATATATGACTAGCAGCGCCCCGCGGTTTCACCCGCGTAAGTCTCGAACCCGTAAGAATATCAGAATAAAAAGTATTCTTTGTGTTAATCCAGGTCATAAACTATCTGTGTGACAAATTTCATGATTATCCGTTCAGTAGTTTTTGCGTAAAAGAGTAACAAGTATCCATCCATCCTCACAAACTTTCGCATTTGTAATATTAGTAGGATAGTAGGATAGGAAGTAGGATAAGTAGGATGTAGGATGGTACGGAGCCCTCGGTGCGCGAGTCCGACTCGCTATTGACCGGTTTTTTTTTTTAAATCTGAACTCATTATCACAAAGACGGACCGGCGAGAACGGCACCGTCATAAAAATATTTAAATAAGTTGCAATAGAGTCTGTACCTTTTTAGTTGCCTCAGGGTAGATTGAAGGATCCAATTATTTATGTACCTACAGGTAACCCTTTCGTTTTAAGCTTCGTATATGCAACTTTTTATAACCGACTAAAAAAAGAGGAGGTTCTTAGTTGATCGGAATCTTTTTTTTTTTTTGAATAGGTAGACATGTAATTGAATGTAATGTAAGACTATGATTATCTCTACAAGTTTTTTTTTTTTAAGCACATTAGATGTCATATATTTTTTTTTTAATAGTTTTAGTTGGTTAGGATATTATTTTTGTAACTTTATTTTAGTGTTCGTTTGTTTGTTAGAGTGTAATTAATTTGTAAAGTTAAATTATTTTTTTTTAATATACGGAATAGCTAACATCAAAAAAAAAGGATGTCATAATTATTTACATATTGTACCTTGAACTTACTATGCTTCGGAATGGGTAACTAGGTTCGGTTCCCAAAATCGACGCTCCCTGAGTACCTGATGAACCGCACGCTGAGTATTTGATGTCTCGACAGGCTGCAGAGACATCAGAACAGTCAAAGCTCGACGTCAGCACCAGGCGACCTAGACGGCGCCTCTAAGAGCCACATAAACCTTTGAAGCGGCTGAATCTCGCAGACGCGATGTAGCTGAAAGGGCAGCATAGCGACCTCAAACATTCACAAGAAACACGTGTGATGAAATTTGATATGAATAGTCTGAAGCCTGGGGAAGGACATAGGTTAGTTTTTATCAACGAACCAAGCGGGTAGGGCATCCAATCCCGCAGGTTTTTGGTAATCTCGGAATTTGCAGGATCTCGCGAGATCTCGGTATTTGCGAGATCCCGCATCTACATATAAATGCCGCATGCTCTGCTGTGTGAGACTGTCTATATAGCAGTCTTTAAAACACACTCATATGTGATATAAGCATCACTAAATATTATAAAACAAAGTCCCCCGCCGCGTCTCTCTATTCGCGATGATCTCAAAAACTAAGAACGGATTTTAATGCGGTTTTCATCAATATATAGAGTGATTCAAGAGGAAGATTTATACGTATAGTTTGTGCCTCGGAAAGCACGTTAAGTCGTTGGTCCCGGCTGTCATTCGTGGATCTTTGACAGTCGTTACGGGTCGTCAGAAGCCCGAAAATCTGACAACCAATCTCACCAAGGGGTATCGTATTACCTAGTAACTGGGTTGTGGAGGTCAGATAGGCAGTCGCTCCATGTAAAATACTGGTATTCAGCTGCATCCGCTTAGACTGGAAGCCGACCCCAACATATTTGGGAAAAGGCTAGGCAGATTGATTGATTTTCCGACATCCACAAGGACGAAGCCGAAATATAAAAAACGAAATATAAAAAAAAAACAATATGAGTGTGTTTTAAAGACAATATAGTATGGTGAAAAAATCTATAATTTAATTTATATTACTTTCATTTATGAGAAAATACAAAATTTTAGTAACATTAAGCCATGTTTAGCTGAAAATATTTTCGGAGAACACAAAACATGTCTATGGTGTCGTCTGCCAGACCCTTTCAGCTTCGACACTAGTGGGCGGAATAAACTTGAGGGCATTCAATACGAATGTTACATACTTGCCCATCGAACCTCTCGTCATTTCTTAATCAGCGAGTGTAGTTAATTAGACGCATGCAACTTCACAAATCAAAACATAAACAGTGGCAGTCGGAATGGTACCCTGATGCCCACGCGGCCGGCTGAACAAACGCCAGCTGCAAGCGCGAGTTCAGCTCAGTACTCCTCATTTGCTAGCGCCTAAGGAAGGACGTCTTTATGCTGCCCCTCGATCCCGCCAATCCCGCAGATCCCGCACACGTAATCTCGCTCCTAGCGGGAGTAGACAATCATGCCGGCTCCCGGTATTTCGAGATCTCGGTATACACACGGGCGATGCCACGGCCGGAAGCTAGTTTGAAATAAATGCTGAGTTTGAGTTTTTAGTTTTTTGAGTTTGAAATCAACACAGACTCAAACAATTTTTTTAATTTCAGATGGGTTTGCTCTTGACTCTAGTCTAGGTTAGAGGTGACGGAGACGAAGTCGACGATGGAGTGAGCTTACCCAGAAGAAGCCTGTTTACTCTCACTTTGAAGTGATTAGGGTTTTATGCATTCGGGAACACAGACGCAGGTAGTAAGTTCCACTCTTTTGCTGTGCGCATTATGAAGGATGTTTGGAAGCGCTTAGTGCCAATTGGTGGAATGACAACTAGGTATGGATGGTAACTGGTAGTGCGTCTAGATGTTCATTTATTTCAATTAATCATTTACAGGCACTTATGAATTGTCAACGAGTCAGTCAGTCAATAAAATGAAGCTAGTTGTCCATTCCAAAGCGTAATAGGTACGAACTATGGAGAAGAACGGAGAAGAAACTCCACAGACACTCTTTTAAATCAAAATTTTGTTAATAAAAAGCAGCTCGTGGCTAAGTAATAACAGCCGCACGGGTCTATCCATCAGGTTAAACTACGCTTGATGGGGTTGGTCCGTGGATAGGTGACCATCTCTACATACCGAGACTCCTCCGTGCCTCGGAAAGCACGTTAAACCTTTGGTCCTAGCTGTCATTCGTGGATCTTTGACAGTCGTTATGGCCGAAAGTATGACAACCAGTCTTACCAAGGGGTATCGTATTACCCAGTAACTGGGTTGTGGAGGTCAGATAGGCAACTCCATGTAAAATACTGGTATTCAGCTGCGTCCGATTAGGCTGAAAGCCGATCCCAACATAGTTGGGAAAAGGCTAGTGAAACTGAATGTTAAAAAAATTGAGTTGGAGTTAGTTTATACGTACGGGGTAAGTTAAGTATACCTTCAGTGCTACGGACACATCTGCATACATAGGTATTATCGACAAAAGCCAGCCCTTTCCGATTTTGAAACAATTTTGCTTGGAAATGTTTTGTGCCGTTCCGAATTTCTATTGTTAGAGAGAACAAAGGACCATAGGGATAGGGTTTCTTCAATGGATCAGTGTATACTATACAAAAAGCAACTTTAAGGTGCAAAGTCGTTTGCGTTGTCGATAGTACATCATACATATTGATATTTGAATTTTCCACCGCTGTTATAGCTTGCATGTATAGCTGTGCATGGTCGCCGAAAGCCAACACCCTCCATACCATAGAATACCGTTGTGTTCGCGGTACCCCGTAACCTCGTAGGCCAGAGGTATTTTTCATAAACTGGTTCTTAGACTGAAATAGGACATTGGAACATGTCCTGAGACATTCCGCTTAGTCAGCCGACATGTCCGCGGTGGTAGGGAGGACATAGATCAGTGTGTAGAGGGGACATGGACGATGTTATTGCCTATAAGGAACTTTTTTGAGAAAAATATGTAAGCATTTCGTTTTCGTTTTCGAGTCGAGTGTTTATTTAGGATTTTTTACTGTGTTCGTTTTAAAAGATGTGTAAGCTCTGTTATGAATTTAAATGATTTAAATATCAGGCAAAGGCACGGAGAGGAACTTGACATGTTATTTTCATAGAACTTAGCCTCCTTAATAATAAACCCAGACTGAAGTTATGCCTAATTTAAAACTTTGAAGTTAATAATAAATAATAAAACATTTATTATCATGCTACAATGGCCCATAGACCTTACAAACTTACATAAACAGGCCAACTTTTTAAGCAGTGCGCAATTTTTCACAGGTTGTTCTACCCATGAATATGAACGACTTTCACTAAGGGACCAGCCCTGAAATCACGAAAAAAAAACAGCTGTTGCATACATTTTGGTCGAGTAGGTATTGAACTTTTATATGAAACAGCTGATTTTTTTTCGTGAATTCAGGGTTTGTTCCATAATGAAAGTGGTTCATATTCATGAGTAGAACACCTGTATAAAGTATAAAACAAAACTTGTGTCAATAAATATAGCTTAAAACTATGTTAGTAGCACTCCACTAGCTTGTCCTTGAGCTGTCCTTGTCCACGGGAAACGACGGAACATCACGTCCTGCGGCCAAAAGTCTTCTTCCGTGACTACGGGCAGGTAACAATTCGGTACTCGTATCACGAACGTCTTGAAATTGACGTTGCGCCGCGACTCCAGTACCTGCACCCTCGGCATGTACGATCGACAAAAGCTACGCCTTTCCAATTTTGAAACAATGTTGCTTGCAAGCTGTATTATGACAAAGTAAAACAAAAGACCATAGGGGCAGGGTTTTTTCAATGAATCAGTGTACACAAAAATCAACTTTAAGGTGTAAAGGCGTCCGTTTTGTCGATAGTACCTTGTCTTCTGGCGCACGTACTCCACGTGGTCCTCCGCCTTAGTGCTGTAGTGCAGGTGGGAGATGTACACCGGTGTGTTCGGCTTAGCGGCACGCAAGCTCACTTCAGGCTCCGTAGGAGCTTTGCCGCAGCGATTCTTGTTGGTTCGCGCGTTCGGCGCTTCCTCCTTTGCACTGTCACGAAACCTTCATCATCAGCCCTATTCGGCGCCTTTTCTGTCATTACACTGATGTTACCTTACTCTGGGCTTATTATTAAGGGCCATGCAGATTAAAAAACTGTTTAAGATATTTTGTAGGTGGGTACAATATTATTTACCATTAAACACATTTTGTTAATATGTGTCAGTGGCCTAAATAAAATAAGTACCCTATTGTTAGTCCGAAACACTTCTCTGTAGTACATAGACTAAATTACGAGAGAAATAAATATTAACCCACCGTTAACCTATATGTCGCATCTGCTCATAAAATGAAAAAATCTGTGTCAAGACAGAGACGGGTGCAGTGCGAACGCGACCGAAATAGATTGCGCTGCGCACGCGCACGGCTCAGACTCCTGCGCAGCCCGTCGTTCAAAACAAGGATCCATTGATCCATGGATCTTTCTCGTTGAAAATATTCAAAGAAATTTTAAAGTGACTTTATAAATTGATATGGCTCCGTGAATTTTTGACACAAAGTGAACGATTTTGAATATAAATATTTTTGTTTTGTTAATAAATTAGTGAAAATGCGCTTGTGTTTTGCTGTGTGTTTGTTCGTCTGTGCGACCTTGTGCCCAGATGCTTATGGTAAGTTCATTAAAATTCACAAAATTTTTGATTTTGCTGTGATTGTAATTTTTGGTATTTGGGCCACGAGGGCAGCAGAGGTAAACGGTTATTTTGTTTCGGCAGTAGATTTTAAATTCGATTGAGTTATTTAACTTAAAAAAAAAATGTACGTCTTAAATGGTTATTTCGACCAATATTCATCCATAACTTGTAGTTACCTATTATTTATTAATTAATAAAATAAAGTATTATGGAAAATATTATACTTTATGTATAAATTTTAATAATTAAATTATTTAATGTAACAGGTAACAAATGTGTTATTTAACGTTCACGCCATTTAACCTTTTTACGATGCATATAAAAGCTTCGTTTTATAGACGAAGTTCATGAAAGTTTAACATAACAAATTAAAATGAATAGCAAATGAAATGTTAAAACCTCTAACGATATCAGAGCTGCACATAGATAGCTGCTTACCTGAATCGCAATTAAGCAAATAATTACACCCTAATTAAAATGATGTCTTAGATTTCGTTACGTATTTGCAACAGGATCCCTAGTTCATTATTAAAATCTACATCGTGATAAAACGTCGCAATTATTCGTAGGTTTCTGGATTTGATTCTAAACCACGAGGATGCGATTTGGACTTCGAAAAAACTAATAATACGACTTTTTTCAGTCTGTAAGTTAACCTTGAACAACACTGAATTATGGATAAGGAAAACATCGTGAGGCAACCTAGACTTCAATAATCTTATATTTCAAACACGTACACAATTCTCTTATCTTCTCTTTATGAAAATAAATGGGACTAAACCTGGAATCGCGAAAAAAAAATCATTTATGTTCGCATAATTCGTCAAAATGTACTGAACAGCTGATTTTTTTTTTCGCGATTTCAGGTTTGGTCCCATAGTAAAAGTTGTTCATAATGATGAGTACAAGGACCCCTTAAGAGGTTGCTGGTGTTTTACAAATAACCCTGTATATTAGTGAAATCAAATAAATTGAAATGAAATGAAATAGCTAATTCTGTAAGTAGGATATCTGGATATCGGAATCACTTTTACGCATACCTTCTTCCTATGGGGGTAGACAGAAACTACAGTATGTCACCTGCTACGATCCTTACCTACTACTTTTTAACCGAATTTAAAAAAGGAGAGAGGAGGATAGGAAAGGTTTTCAACTCGACTGTAGGTATGTTTCTTTTTGTTTGTTTGTTACGCGATTACTCCACCAATTATGAATTGATATTGATAATTCTTTTTTGTTTTTAACCGACTTCCAAAAGGAGGAGGTTCTCAATTCGTCTGTATGTTTTTTTTTTTTTGTATGTTTGTTACGCGATTACTCAAAGACGGATGGACCGATTTAGAAAATTCTTTTTTTGTTTAATAGGGTATACTTCCGAGGTGGTCCCATATAAATTTTATTAACTTTGCTTGGGGAGTTTTTGAGTTAGCTTCAATAATATGTATATTTCCCACTTATTTTATGTAGATGATGTGATGGTGTTTTAATAACTTCCTATCACTGTTATTTACATGGCTATATCTACCATTATTATGCTCAATTATGTATTCGAATTAGTGGGATAGGTTCCACAACTAAAAAGTGAAAAATAAAAACGTTTTAGCAAAAAATAAAACCGACTTCCAAAACAAAACACTACAAAGTGAAAAATAACTTTAATTTCGGAAGTCGGTGGCAAAAAACGAAAATACAAAACCCAAGACACCGACTACCGAAATTAAAGTTATTTTGAAGTCGCATGCGCGAGAACCAAGAATCCGAATCCCCACATCCCCTCCACTACCACACGAGTAATCTCAGTAGATTAAAAAGTCGCAAGACAAGTAATAAAAGCCGCACGGGTCGATCCATCAGGTTAAGCTACGCTTGCCGGGGTTGATTCATGGATGGGTGATCATCTTTACATACCGAGACTCTTCCGTGCCTCGGAAAGTACGTTAAGCCGTTCGTCCCAGCTGTCCTTTGACAGTCGTTACGGATCGTCAGAAGCCCGAAAGTCTGACAATCAGTCTCACCAAGGGGTATCGTATTAGCCAATAACTTGGTTGTGGAGGTCAGATAGGCAGTCGCTCCATGTAAAATACTGTATTCAGCTGCATCCGGTTAGACTGGAAGCCGACCCCAACATAGTTGGGAAAAGGCTAGTCAGATTGATTAAAAAGTCGCAAGACCTTCTTACTCTCCACGCAGGCAATCCAAGACAGGTCACCTAAAGAGCGAAGGAAATTGTGGGAAGAGAGGTATCCACCATCCCAAGACTTCATAAAGCCCCAAGAACACCTCCCCGGTTCCCGGTCGTGAACTGCAGTAGCCTATTTCGAAAGCACTCAATCGATTACGTACCCAAGTAGGCCGCTGCAAACATAATTTGGCGAAATGGGGACATTATAGATTCATCCAACATCCAGTGCGAGTGTGGTGCTCCTGAGCAGACTAGCTCCATCTGCTAGTATCCCAAAAGTCCATTCACCTACACCCTAGACAATCTTAACAACGCCTCTGACGTCGAAATAAACGTGGTCACCTATTAGGCCTAAACAATTTATTTATTTAAACTTTATTGTACAGACGCCAGCACATCAAGTTGCTACAATCTGTCAAATTTCTTTAATAGATTTTTAACTTTATCGAAAAGGTTCAAGGTTGATTGGGAAAAATTGACAGTTTCGGGTAGCTTGATTAGCACCAGAAAATACAAAATTTAACACTACAAAACATACAATGGGCGTCCTTATCGCGTTCTGCGATCTCTTCCAGGCAACCTTGGGATGGGAGGGGTTGTCATTGGTGCAATATAAATACAATTACTATAATAGATACACTGATAGATATAAGAATATAAAATATAAGACTACAGATTATTACAGCAACGAGAACAAGATCACAACAATAAGTTTCTAAAAGACTCGTGAAGGACCATTAGTCCTTCACGAGTCTTTTAGAAACTGGTAACGATTGCGCTCGTTTTATTAGAACTGGCAATGCATTCCACAAACAATCTAAGACACATAGATGTACCGTGGAACGAAAAGAAGAAGAAAAAGAAGCCTGTTCGAAAATTTGAATTTGTCACTTACGAGTATTTTAACGGATCAACTACTTTCGGATGGGCCCGTAACGTAACTTCGTTGACGGACTTAGGGGCGAATTTCGCCAATGAAACTGAACGCGTTCATCTAAACCACGTTCAAGAGCTGTCAGTGTCAAAATTATTATGAATATTGACACTGACAGGTCTTGAACTCGGTTTAGAAGTACTTATCACGTTTAGTTTCATTGGTGAAATCAGCACTTAGAGAGTATACCCCACAGATCAGACAGATATACACAGAGAAATATGTACCTATTATCTGTGGTAGACCCCCAGACATAATCTCGGTCAGATCCATTTAGATGTGTGGGAGTGGGATAATTGCGCTTGCAGCCTGTTATTATTTATTAAGGAGTAGGCTGTAAGCATGTGCTAATCACTCCAAGTATAAGCAATATTTAATGATAACATGAACATGCATCTTCGTTACTAATTAACCCACGCACTACAATTCAATGGCGTTACCACCCAGAAGGCCAATTCTCGTATTTAAAACCGTTTAAAATGTAGTCACAATCTCATCTTAGCGCCAATCAATGTCTAAAAAAAACAAAATAAGGCTTCGTCTGCGAAAAATAATACAGATAAGATTAAAAAAGGTAAGACAAGATTAAAAGGGAAGGAAACATTTCTCAAGATTTCTCTTTTTTCTTTCTTTTTGGAATTTATTTAGGCATTAGAAATACTCTGAGAAAAGTTAACCACGATACCGTGTGCGAAAAATGATTGACATTCAAAGGTCCCGCAAATCAGATAATGATCTCAAAAACTCCTGAACGGATTTTCATGCGGTTTGCACCAATGGACGGAGTGATTTATGAGGAAGGTGCGAAAGCTACTGTTAAATATGTAAGGTGGAGTCCGACTTCTTCTGCAATCTTTTGGAGCCTGTCACGATATTTTTTAGCAGCATACTTCAGTAAAAGTAAAATTCGCTACTTCTCGCCTAATAGAAAGGAATGACCAATAAAGCCACTCCATTGGAACCTACTAACTACGCTTTGGAATGGGCTACTAGCTTCAGAACAGCTTTCTGACTGACCGACTCATTTTTTTTAAATTTTACATGGATTTGCTCTTGACTATATAGTATAGGTCAGAGGTGACAGAGACAAAGTCTACAATGGAGTGAGCTTACCCAGAAGAAGCCTGTTCACTCTAACTTTGATAAGATTCGGGTTGTATGCGTTCGAGAACACAGACGCAGGTAGTTAGTTTCACTCTTATGCCGTGCGCATTATGAAGGATGTTTGGAAGCGCTTATTGCGAATTGGTGGAATGGCAACTAGGTGTGGATGGTAACTTGTAGCGCGTCTAGATGTTCGATGGTAGAAGGGGGCCGGTGGAATGAGGTTGTGGAGTTCCTGAGCACACTTACCGAAGATAAGTGACTAGACTATAGAAGACCGACAAGCAGGCAACCTTGCGGCGATGCGCCAAGCTGTGAAGCTTGGCATCCACCAGTTTTACGTCACTAATGAACCTCTTAGCTCTGCGTTCCACTGAGTCAAGCGCGGCTAGTTGGTGTTTAGCTGAGCTATCCCAAAGGTGGCTGCAATACTCCATGCAGGATTGGACTTGCGCTTTAGAAAGGGCCAAAAACTCTTTGACAATTCTAAAGTGCCTGTGCTTGGTTTAATTTGAATTGCTTGATTTTGAGGTTGAATATAGTACAAACCGAAGCAAAAGGCGATGACCCTAAGAATGAAGGGAGAAGGCAGTGTAAATGACACTTTTATACGTCGCGTCGATCTATAAAAGATGTACAAATCTTTTATAGATCTACATAATGTTATATTGCGTATTGTCAGTTGCGTGGTGTCATTGCATTGGCATTTCTGCTAAATTCTCGTAAGGTACAATAGGGATGATGACTAAAAAATGATTTTTTGTCCGCCATGTAGATTATTAAAATATATTGGACACGTATTTTTTCTTTTTCTACGTAATCAAAAGAATACGGCGATACATTGAGTTAAAATGTGGCATGACGTCACGTCTTCGTAGATTTTATACGTAGAAGTGACGTAGCAAGCCCCCACTCCCGAACTTTAATGCGAGTTATCTAAGTCATTTTTTATTAATATGATAAAGCAAAAAATACGTATCTAATATTTTTTTATTATCTGACTGACGGACTAAATAGAATTTCTTTTTTTTTACCCAGGCATCATCCCTATTATGTCTCTTTGATAGATTTTTACGTAGGAGGCTAGAGAGTGTAGTTTCTTTATTGTATTCATTTATTAATAGGTATTGAATTTATTCTAATTAAGTTACAAAAATATTATCCTAACCAACTAAAACTATTAAAAAAACTAAAATATGGCGTCGAAAAATTCATCCGGTACAAATATTATTTTGAATGTTAAGGGCCGTATACGAAATTTGACCGATTATGCTGATTTATGTGAAGGCATCACTTTGGCCCAAATCGAGACAGATGTTAGGTGTCATTAAATCCACACAGAGTTTCGCAAGTACACGTATATATCGCCGTTTATTTGTTACCGAAGGACATGCGACATACCGTTGTGAGATCGCGACACTTCACACTTCAGGTAGTTTAAACATTTGTCTACATTATTATAAGAAGAATTTGTCACGATAGAAGTCTGAAAGTGACACCGGTGACTGAAAAGGATTGTAAAAGTCGGTTGTCATGGTATGGGATTGTGAAGCGGAAGATTGAAGAGAATGTCGTAAAAAAGTTTTGAGTATGAATGTAGATGGCTATAAGAAAGACCAACGAAACCATGGATGGACTGTGTGAAAGATGACATGGCTAAAAAGGGGGTGACTTCTGAGATGACGACTAATAGAGAAGTATGGAAAAAAAGACGTGTTGCGCCGACAATAAATAAATTGAGACAAGGGCAGGAGAATGATGATAAATATAAATCTTACAAAACAAGACAAAACTAATGCACAATATTAATTGATCAAGTTTGGTCTTCAATTGCATTCCTCACATTATGAGTTCACAACTGCATTTAAATTGAATGGATGATGGGAGCCCTTAAGTACAATCAACCACATAAATGCTTAAGTGATGACTGATGACTTTACAGTATCATTTCAAATGTGCTAAGTGGCGGTGGCGGTGTACATTATATGGCGATGATAAACAACTTTTACACCCGTATTTATAAACAAGCAATTACGTGACATAACTTTAAAGTTATTGTGTGTCTTTTTATTTACAAATCGTCAAAAATGGATATTAATATTAATGGATTTGGAAGATATGGATATCCTGGAGACGTCATCGTGTGAATCTATTTGAATTGAGTGACGAAGATTTTTAGGTTCACAAAACGTTTTGGAGAAAAAATAGTGGATGTTTTAGGTGAGGATTTATCCCAAGACCCTCATGGATAATATGAACACTCGCGTCAGTGCTGTGTATCATCTTATTTCGATTACCTAAATCGAAATAAGATGATACACAGCACTGTTTACCTAATAATAATTAAAAATCCATGTTTTACTAACTTTTCTTCAAAACTCCAGTCCCCCCCCCCCTTTTTCTGTTCCATTTATGATTGTAGCTCACGATTTAACCAGATACAACCACTCACGAACAAACCACATAACAGTAACAGACTAACTACCAACAATGAATATATAAAAATAAGAAGACCTAAACATTCGTCTCAAATTACGCGCACCGCCGCCGAATCACATATTCATTCCGCTTCACGCTAGAGGTGTTAAAAAATATAACAATTATAAAAAGTGCGTCGAAAGTACAAGTTGTG
Source organism: Dicycla oo (assembly GCA_948252095.1). NCBI lineage: Eukaryota > Metazoa > Arthropoda > Insecta > Lepidoptera > Noctuidae > Dicycla > Dicycla oo. Next base: position 17,322,680 of record OX411736.1, on the reverse strand, counting down.
CATGTTCATTATATTGTAACCTAAACAAAGAACAATTTATGACATTTTTTGTATTGATAAATAGCATTTCAAATATTTAGAAAAACAGAACGTTGTTTCAAATACACCCTGTATGAACGAATGAAATAATGCCATTTTTGTTTCTTATCTGTGGATACTATTTAAACCAAGAACCTTCTTTGGTACTAACTGATCCTCGGATAGTTTTCTTTTTGTAATCAGAACACATTTTGATCCTGGTACTAACTTTAATACCGTAACAATCCAAGACTTTATAGTCTTGCTTTAAACCAGTACTTAAGCATTTTTTTTGTAATAAGACTGCATCGGTCCCAGTACCAGGATCAAAATGGGTGTTTAATATTTTGGAGTGAGTTCAACAGGTGAAGATCGAGGATCAAAGGTGTCCACTCGCCAGACGGTGGCTCTGAAACAATGAAACAATCTTCTTATTTCGTATCGATGGTACGTCTTGTCAAACTCTTTTGCCCAGTCCCGCCAGTGCTGGTCATCAGTAGCGTTTTATTACGTCCTCTAAATTGCAGAGGATGCATATTATTATCTGGTATGGCTCTAATAATCCTTCCATATCATAAGAGCACGTTTTCCCTACCATTACCGCGCCACCTGGTCTACTTCTGGATATGCAATGGTCTCTGTAGCCCGATGAAACATGAGGCTCCAGGCGAGTCTGGATAATCCACGCTGGGGTCGGTGATTGTCGGGATTCATTCATTCTAAGACCAGATTTTGATGACTGTAAGTCTTGTTAATTACATTGCATTTTATCAAAACGTTCTTCTGCCCTTATACCAATTTTTATTCCATACATTTCTATTAGCCGTCATCTTTGAAATTATTTAGTTCTTAGCCACATACAAATGATTAATATACCTAATAGGAAATATTTAAACATAAAGTAAATTTTTGTACATATTTAAATACGTTATTTCTTTCTTCTTTTTTTTCATTTATTTTGGGCCTGGGTTCGGTTCCCACATCGGACTACTGAGAACTACTGAGAAATTCCAGATAGAAAACCCCGAGGTTTTTTATCTGGAATTTCTCAGTAAGTTTACTACCACTTTTTCTCCTGACTGCCCAATCTATAAGCAATAAACAAAACAAAAACAAATGAAGTTCAAAAAGCTATTAAAACAAAGTGGTTCAAGTAGCAGATGATAGAAACATCGTCAGATGGGATGCTGCAACGATTAGATGATTGAGATGGTAATCTGTTATGTGCATGTGTTTTGATTGAGTTTAATAATAGCTTAGCTTTATTACTTACTAGTTTTGCGCGCGTCTTCGCCCGCGTAAAGGTCGGAAATTATCCCACGGGAACAGACTATACCGCGATAAAATAGCCTATCCGTACGCCTTTCATCCAAACCCGTTCAGACGTTAAGGTGTGATAAGACACACATACACACAGACAGACAAATTGCTGTAAATAATTATTATACCATTTATTGGAACTCCCATACAAACTTTTATCCCCTATAATGTCATCATATTATACAGAGGATGAAAAACAAAAGTAACCTATGTATGTCCTTCCCCAGGATTCCATCTAAGTATCTCTTTACCAAAATCGAAATCTTCAGTGGTTTAGACGTGAAAAGTTAACAGACAGACAGAGATTTATTATATAAAGTTTGAATATGGCCTTGAGATTAGATTATGTGTGAGATGATGTGTTTTGAGAAACAAAATATTTTTTTTCGAGTAGGCAGCGTGGATCTTGCTTGACAGGAACAATTTTAATAATATTGTCTGTTTATGATACATGATTGATGCCTAATTTTACCAATCCTAACTGACACTTAAATGAATGCCTAAATATTTTTGCGCTGTTGGATTTTCAACTCTCGGCGCTGTAGCCTAGCGTTGAAAATCCAACTGTGCAATAATATTTAGGGATTCATTTAAGTTTCACTTATGGTTGGTGAAAACGGGCATTAGACATCCTAATTATTATTAATATTATAAATGCGAAACTAAGTTTGTTTGTTTGTTTGTTACCTTTTCACGCCTAAACCACTGAACCGATCATACTGAAATTTTGCATATACGTTGTCACGTGTACATAAACGGACATTGGCTACCTTTCATCCCGAAAAAAGTACTGTTCCCGAGAAAAAAAAAACAATAACGTTCTTATGATAATAGATGGCGCCACGTGTCTTTCGAATCTTGATTGAATTATATTATTATAGAAGTATGACCTGGATTAGGACATAGGATACTTTTGATCTCGGTAGTGCGTTCCCGTGGGATAATTTCCTACAAGAGAGCGGGCGAAGCCGCGGTCAAAATCTAGTTTAAAATAAAATTAATGAAACTATAAGTCATTTTAATTATGATTGTAGGTCATTTTGGACTTACTGGTTTTCTATCTGAAATTTCTCAGTAAGTTGCCCGAGACACTAACATACTTTGCCCGATGTAGGAATCGAACCCAGGCCCAAAATTTAAAAAAAAAAGAAGAAAGTAATGATTTAAATTGATATGAAATGAAAACATTGACTTTCTGTTTAAATATTACCTATGTATAAAATAAAATTAATGAAACTATAAGCCATTTTAGTTATGATTGTAGGTCGTGGGTTTGAATCTAGGCAGGCACTTTGCTTTGTGTAAATTATGTCATCACCACTGCTCTCAAAACCGTGAAGGAAATCTTCGTGAGGAAACCGGCATGTCCTAGAACCAAAAACTCGAAGATATGTCAGCATGTGACATCTACCAACCCGTACTGATTACATCCACTGCAGCCCCCTCCCTCTCGAAGTTCTTTTTGTTTTTTTTTTCACGTTTTCACCGTAGTTTTTTTTTTAAAACAACTGTGTTGCTTAATTTCTGTGTTAATACAATCAGGTTTCAAGAGTACCCAAGATATGTAGATCAGCCAACTTAATTCACGTTCGAAAGAATAAAGGTCTTAAAATAATAATAATATTTTATCCATGTAAGGGATATAGTCCTTTCATAGTTCTGGGTAACCAGTCCACTATAGCCACCCAAAGCCATAGCCCAATATGTTTTGTTTCTATGTCCTGCAATAATCCTGCACCAATCGGGGGCTGTCCTTGGGTGCACTTGCATAGTGCATACAGGGATAATCGTCGGTTGGTGCCTCCTCATTATTTAAAATTGTCTAAAGGAGCTCTGCGAGTTGGCTCGGCCCCTCGTACGCCTTCCAAAGGTCCGGGACCCCAGGGTCCCGAGAAATGTCAAAAGAAAAAAAAAAAAAAACTCCATCGCTGTACGTTGGCGTCGTGGTGGGGCATGCGTGCTCCGAACTTTAGGTTTGTGCCGGTAGAGATTACTTTGCCGGAACAGGTCTAGGATGAGGAGCAAGACCAAGAGAGATACAGAAACCCGCAGGGCAGCTGTTGGGCAGTAGCGACCCCACGGACCCCTATCTCCCGGGAGAAGTCCTGTTCTTCACCCCTTTTTTTTTTGGATGGGAAATCATCAAATGACTTCTCCCGCTCTGGGTGGAGCGGGAGGGCGTGTCAGACTTCTACTGACTAAAACCCACCCGTGTTCCTTCAGTTGCCTGTGCTAGGGCCACGGTAACTCTTTCGAACAACCCGCAACCCTGGCGGTTGTTCTTCACCGTTGGCTTGCGTTTATGGGCCGACTGGAGTGAACACTGACGAGGAACAGAGCTCCCATCTCTTTCTTGCCTTTATTGGCCGGCTTGAGTGGAAATTCGCAAGAGCTAACGTGCTCGGAGGAAGGAAGTATTCCAGTAAGGTGCTGGTAGGGATCTTGACCGTACTTCCGGGATTGTCCTGATAGCCGTGGGATACCTCTCCACTCCTCAAGCATCTCAGGAAGTGTTGCCCCCTTGTCGCTACGTCACTATGTGCTAGCGGCCGTTTCCGGGGGCCCATTACTGAGTGTGCAAGTCACCCCCTGCCATTTTATCCGTGTATAATAAATAACATTGATCAGGCAGGGGACATAGTTCTTCCATGGTTCAAGTAACCCAATCCACATTAGCCACTCAGACCAATAGCCCAATATGTTTCGTTTCCACGCACAACAATAGTCCTGCACCAACCGGGGGTTGTCCTTGGGTGCACTTGCATAGTGAATACAGGGATAATCGGCGGTTGGTGCCTCCTTATCATTTAAAATTATTTAAGGGGCCTCTGCGAGTTGGCTTCGGCTCCTCGTACGCCTTCCAAAGGTCCGGGACCCCAGGGTCCCGAGAAATGTAAAAAATAATAATAATTGGGACATTATTTACACGCAGTCATCTGATCCCAAACTAAGCAGAGCTTGTACTATGGAAACCAGATAACTGATATACTACATACACTACTTTTTTTTTTGTAAATATACCTACTTATATAGATAGACCCGCCCCAGCTTCGCACGGGTAGCATTAATCTATAGTCAGATGACTTGTGGCGGATGATTGAAATATTATCTTGAATTCATACAAGACTAGTACTTTTTGTTAGGTTACTGATCAGAAAAAAATATGCCACAAAATTATCAAGAAGAAAAAATCTGTTGATCAGATATTGGTACCAAACTTCACAGGATGAAATTGAAATTGGGTGAACTGAACATTGCCTAAAAATTTCATCAAAAACACTCCAGCTATTTTGGAGTCCTTAGAGAACATATTCTACAGAAGCCAGCAGGTCAAGCTACCCGAAATTGTCAAATTTTCCCAATCAACGATCAAATCAATCAATAAAGTTGAAAATCTATTAAAGAAATTTGACAGAATCTAGTAGCTTGATGTGCTGCCGTCTGTACAACACACATCCATTTTTATGTGTATATATTATTACTTATACTATGGGACCATACCTGAAATCGCGAAAAAAAAATCAGCTGTTCAGTACATTTTGACGGATTATACGAACATAAATGTACTGAACAACTGATTTATTTTTAGCTATTTCAGGTTTGGTCCCATAGTAAAAGTTGTTCATAATGATGAGTACAATGACCCCTTAAGAGGTTGTTGGTGTTTTACCAATAACCCTGTATATACATATACAGTGGAGCGTCGATTATCCGAACTAATTGGGGGACATGGGTGTTCGGAAAACCGGTATTTTCGGATAATCGAACTACCTATATGTATATTGTTTCAGCGAGTTTTTTTTAGCATATCTATCATTTCACACACACACATCCACTCATCATCTCATTTACACATCCACTTTGAGGATTTTCCCCTATACACAAAACTTTACTCCACGCTTTTTTCAAGTTCTGCTCTTTTACACTGTCCCATGCTGCTCCGATCATGTAGGACGCGTCGTTTAAATTAATATTTTTATGATTTCTTTTCAGGCTTTCTTCTCCATCCTCTTCTTTTTCAAAGTAACTTACGCAACAATTCTTTTCTATAATACCGTTTGAAAGCCAATACCAATAACGCCTTGATCCATGGGCTGTAGTACGAGTAATGAAGTCACGTTAGGTGAAAGAAACATAACTTTTATAAACTCACCTTTTTCATTTAAAATGTCACATGATGGATGAGTTGGGGCGTTATAAAGAAGCAATAATGTTTTCTCTCTTTTACCATTTTTTAATTGATGGGCTTTTACAGGGGGTATAAAAGTTTCTTTAACCCATTCCACGAAAATTGTACTATCCATCCAAGCAGACATATTAATTCGGGTTGACCCGCGCATTACTACTGTTCGGATAAGCGGTCGTTAGGTTGAGCGACGTTCGGATAATCGACGCTCCACTGTATATATATATTTAACTATTCGGACAAACAAACAAACACTTTCGCATTTATAATATTATTTAGGATAGTTAGGAAGATGAAAAACTGGCCTATCGATACTCTAGACTCAGGAAATGTATTAAGTACTTAAATAAAAAAAAAATAAAAAACTTGACAAACTGCTATAGTTTCTATAATAATATAAATCAATCATGATTCGAAAGACACGTGTCGCCATGTATTATCATAAGAACGTTAAGGTTGTTTTCCTCGGGAACAGTACTTTTTTGGGATGAAAGGTACCCCTATGTCCGTGTCTGTACACCTGACAACGTATACGCAAAATTTCAGGATGACCGGTTCAGTGGTTTAGGCATGAAAAGGTAACAAACAAACAAACAAACTTATTTTCATTTTTATAATATAAGTTAGGATTACACCTAGACTCAGGGACTGTATCTGGTTTTCCTAAGGTCGCAAAACTTGATCAATACATCCCACGCAAATTAATTAACAGTATCTATTTATAAGGCTGATTAAACTATTGCTCATAAGCTAAGCAGGTGTATACAGGCTAATTACTAATGCAAAGAGAATCCTAGAATCCTATGAGATAAGTAAAGTCCGACTCTTAATTTGTTTAGGTAGTAAACAGGTCCAAGAACAGATGGATACAATTTGTGAATGATGACATTGTTATATATTAATAATAATAATAAAGCAAACGACCGCAAGGAAGTATGGCAAAGCAAGGAGCTTCACGGACGCTTTTTCCGGGCCCTTCACGGGCCCGACGTAGATTTCTTCGCGTGCGTGGCCTGGCTACGCTTCGGTGACCTCTTTGGGGAAACCGAAGGTTCAGTCTGTGCGATTATGGATGAAGTTATGCTAACGAATAACTACCGGAAGTATATAATGAAAGACGGGACAATCGCCATATGTCGGGCATGCCATTGTCCCGGTGAGTCTATCAGACATATTACTTCTGGGTGTTCTCGTTTAACTAACGGCGAGTATTTGCACAGGCATAACCAAGTGGCCAGGATTATCCATCAGCAAATTGCTCTGAAATACGGCCTTGTGGCCGTATTACAGGTACCGTACCGTATTACAGGTATGTGCCCGACCCATTTCTCGAGAATGACCATGTCACGTTATACTGGGATTGATCTATTATCGCTGACAGGACTATTGTAGCCAATAAGCCTGATATAGTGGTAATAGATCGATCAGTGCGCCGTACAATGATAATCGATGTCACTATCCCGCATGACGAGAACCTCGTGAAGGCTGAGATGGAGAAACAATTGAAGTATCTTAGCCAACGAGGTTGTCGCTATGTGGAATGTGGACTCGGCAATCATTGTGCCGATAGACGTTACGGTCAATGGCCTTATCGCTAAGAGCCTCGACCAACATCTCATTAGGCTCTCGTTGGCTGTGTAAAGGGCCTGATTCAGAAGGCAGTCCTCCTTGATACGGCGCTTATTGTGACCTCCTCATAATAAGCGCCGTATCAAGGATCAAGTTCCTGTCTCTGGGGCCCTAACCACCGGTAGCTTGGACCCTGTTCCCCATGCCAGTGGATTTCTATTTTTTATATTTTTAAATGTTTTTTAAATTCTAATATTTAAAAATATAATTTATATCTAAAAAAGTTGAATAAAGGAAATAATAATAATAATAACCTGGGACATTTTTCACACACGGTCATCTGATCCCAAACTAAGCTTGTACTATGGAAACCAGATATACTATTATACATACACTACGTCTTTCTTTTTGTAAATACATGCTTATATAGATAATTACACCCAGAGTCAGGACAAACAGACATGTTCATGCACACAAATGTTTGTCCTGGATGGGATTCGAACCCACGACCTGCGGCGTGATAGGTGGTATCTTAACCAACCACGCCAGCTGGCCCGTTATGGTAGGTAAACTAAGAGATATCATCATCATTCTCCTGCTCTTATCCCAATTTATTTGGGATCTGTGCAACATGTCTTTTTCTTCCATTCTTACCTATCTCTGGGTTGTGGAGGTTAGATAGACAGTCGCTACATATAAAATACTGGTATTCAGCTGCATCCAGTTAGACAGGAAGCCGACCCCAACAAATATAGGGTGTCTGATAATTAGTGACCGATACTTAAACACATGATTGTACTCATGATAACAAACAACGAAAAAAATCTGCTGTTCCCTACATTTATGTTCGTATAACTCGTCAACATGTAGGGAACAACAGATTTTTTCGCGATTTCAGGTTTGGGCCCATTGTAAAAGTTGTTTGTTATTATGAGTACAATCATGTGATTAAGTATCGGTCACTAATTACCCATTATTATTAACTTATATAGGTACAGTCACGAACCGGGATTGTTGAGCCACTTGCTTATCATCTTAACTTGGTTGTGTTACACGAATGCCGCCCGTGAAATTTGACATGTGACATTTCAATAACGAAAAAACACAGTTCGTGACTGTACATAGTTGAGAAAAGGCTAGGCAGATATATACGAGTATATACTTCTCTAGTAGCTAATATACGTAGAGATAGAACAAAGATAAAGAATGGAAGAAGAAGATGTGTTCCGCCAATTTTCTAGTTTGTAATAAAAACTATTTTTTTAAATTATTATTTAAGAAGGGTTTGCTCTTGACTCTAGTCTAGGTCGGAGTCGACAGAGACAGAGTCGACGATGGAGTGAGCTTACCCAGAAGAAGCCTCTTCACTCTCACTTTGAAGAGATTAGGGTTGTATGCGCTATAATTTGGTAAATACATACATGTTACAGTCTCGAAACATACTTTAATCAACATACAACCTAATACTGACTTGCAAATTGCAAAAAACGTAAGAAAATTTCAATTTCGCGGGCTAGTTGGAGCTTCCCCCTTAAGCCGTGATTTACTAACAAACTTCCAAACATACAAACTTTTACATTTATTCTTGCAAGACTTATTTGATTCACTTTTAGCAGGTTTTTCAAACTGTGCAAATACAAGTATTATAGAACTTTCTGGACACACAGTAACCAATAAAGCTTGAACATGTACTCTCGTTTAACAGATCGTAACACTTTAGAAGTGTCATTAAAATCAGGTCGCTGAAGTTTCTCCTCCATTGAGATTGTATCGTTGGAGTGCTGCGCAAGAGTTGAAAATGCACTTTATTTTTAGACAGCCAGGGTTCAATATTGATTGGCAATTAAATGAGTTAAGAGTATAGGATGTTTTATAGTTTATGTAAAGTTTTCAGTGTTCCGTATACATATTTATAAAAAGGGGTTTTTATTTCACATAAAATGAGTTCTTTAAACGGTACTGGGTTCATAGCTAGCTACTAGATAAAAATAATACCATTTTTGTATGCTTATAGTGCAGCCGCACGGGTCGATCGATCAGGTTAAGCTACACTTGCCGCGGTTGGTCCGTGGATGGGTGACCATATTTACATACCGAGACTCCTCCGTGCTTCGAAAAGCACGTTAAGTTGTTGTTCCCGGCTGTCATTGTTGCTGTTGCATTGATGAAAAGGTTATAAAATTATGTTGGATTACTGATCATGTATCATTATAGACACCTCCGTGCCTCGAAAAGCACGTTAAGCAGTTGATCCTGGTTGTCATTTGTTATGTAGATATTTGTCACTCGTTACGGGTCGTCAGAAGCCCGAAAGTCTGGCAACCAGTCTTACCAACGGGTATCGTGTTACTCAGTAACTGGGTTGTGGAGGTCAAATAGGCAGTCGCTCCATGGAAAATACTGGTATTCAGCTGCATCTGGTTAGACTGGAAGCCAACACCAACATAGTTGGGAAAAGGCTAAGCAGATGATGATTTTGATTATTTATTCACAAGATTTTCTTCTTGTGAATAAATAAACTATTATACCTGCGTGCCTACAGCAGAAGCTAACTTGCTTACCTACAATAATGGGTAGTTTTACCCTATGGAGGATGGTGGTAGATACTTGTTGACAAGCCTACACCTGTCCTCTCTTACCTATTAACACGGTAATTTTAAATAATTGTAAAACTCAATTATGTATTAAAAAAAAAACCGGTCAAGAGCGAGTCGGACGGACTCATGCACTGAGGGTTCCGTACTATCATAGATTTAAAAAAGTGTGCTATTTAGAGACACCGTTTTATTTTTCCTGTAATCTTTACGTATAAACTTCTATCACAGAATAATTTCAGATTTTTCTCTATGCAAACTTCGGAGATAAGGGGGGAACGGCATTTTTTTTTTACATTTTTTATCAAGTCGAAAACTATTAGGACTAAAAAAAAAAATGTTTGAGAATGTGCAAACATCGCTCTTTCATACCATATGAGACCACCTTTCAGTTCCTGTTGCAAAAAAAAAACAATATATATACATAATAGGTTGGGGAAAAGTTTCTTCGCATTTTTTAAGAAAATTCTAAACATTTTTTAATATAGTTTATTTACATTTAACTAAAGTATGGAGGTACCATTTTGTTCGATAACTTTTTGCCATCTTGTAGGTAGGGACATGATCCCATTGCTATAGAAATTTTGGGACTTCTGGTCAAAATACCGCGAGAAGTGGTTTTGGCAGTCCTCTCGTGATGTTAACCTGACACTGCCTAAAGAATTCTGAAGAGACCGAAACAGGTGGAAATCTGAAGGTGCAAGGTCAGGACTATACGGCGGATGCATTAACACCTCCCAGCCAAACTCTCTTAATTTTTGCTGAGTGGCTAAAGATGTGTGAGGTCTAGCGTTATCATGATGAAAAACCACACCCCTTCTGTTGATTAATTCCGGCCGCTTTCTCTCAACTTCTTGCTTTAATTTCATCAGTTGTTCGCAGTAGAGTTCAGAATCGATGGTCCTGCCTGGTGGTAACAGCTCATAATGAATAATGCCCTTCCAATCACACCACACACACAGCATCACCTTGTTGCGAGTTAACCCGGGTTTCGCCACAGTCTGTGAAGCCTGACCGGCCTTTGACCACGACCTTTTTCGCACGTTCTTGTCATACGTGATCCACTTTTCATCACCAGTTATCAGCTTTTTCAAAAATGGTTCGGTTTCATTACGTCGTAATAAAGAATCACAAATGAGTACACGGTTCATTAGGTTTCTTTCAGTGAGCTCGTGAGGTACCCAAATGTCGAGCTTTTTTGTGTACCCAGTATTTTTCAAATGCGCCAAAACTGTTTTGTGGTCAATTTCCAGTTCTTCAGCTACGTCGTAACTCCTGATATGCCGATCTTGCTCCACTTTTTCCAAAATGGCATCCATTTTATCCGTAATAGGGCGAACAGATCGACGTGCATCTTTGACATCAAAATTTCCGGATTGAAAACGCTTAAACCAAATTTGTGCTACTCTTACAGACACTACACTAGGTCCATAAACATCGCAAATTTTTTTCGCGGCTTGCGTTGCATTTTTACCTTTTTTGTAGTAAAATTTTAAAATGTATCGAATTTCTTCTTGACGGTACGAAAAACAAATGAAAATCACACATTTTCCTAATTTGAATTTGGAATTATGTTCTTTAAAATTTAAACTTTCAATGATACCAAAACCAGCCAGATACAAATAGTACAGCCAAAGAGATTTTATTACAAGTTCATACATACTATAATGCGAAAAGACTTTTTCCCCAACCTAATATATATGTATATATATATATATAATATATATGTGTATATATATATATATATATATATATATATATATATATATATATATTTATATATATATATATATATATATATATATATATATATATATATATATATATATATATATATATTTCTTTCTTATATGCAAAATAGTTGGGCAAACGTCATCTAAAATTATATCAAAATTCAAGTTGATAGCATTAGTAGTTCTTGAGATATCCAGCTGTGACAGACCGACAGACAGACTGAGTCGCACCATAAGGATTCCTTTTTACCATTTTGGTACGGAACCCTAAAAGAGTAATCTTGGTGTTTCTTGCCGGCTCTTCTCCATAGGAAACCACCAATTGGAACCGTGCACTTAGCTTCTGAAGTTTCACACGTGCCCATGTATGTTTATGTGAAATAAAATATTTTGATTTTGAATTTGACCAGCATTTCATCATGCCGTCATGCATCTATCAATGGCTCTTTGTCCCATTTCCTGAAACTCATTAGGTAGTTAAAGCGTTATTAGGTCGCGAGAATAGCCCGAATAACTTCAGGTTATTGACTTGAGGCCACAGGCCTGAAATTGATAATTTCCTTGAATGGGTGGTAATTGAGTAGGTTCCATTAAACAAATTTTCATTGGTTCGTTGTTAAGACTCAGGAATAATGAGTTTGCTCCATTTTCAGTAAGCAGCAATGTCACGATGAGTAAGCGAAACCTGAGGGACAATTCTCGTAATCTCAATCTCCATCTGTCAAAAATAGGTACCTTTAATTGACACTATATAGGTTCAAATAAAATTAGCTAACGAAACTCCGCACGCGTGATTGGTAGGTATCGATATCTGAAACAAAAAAAATAAATAATAATAATTTGATGAAGTTAATCAACCATCTCTAAAAATGCAGTCGCGCATTTCATGAAAAAATGCTTCGGAATTTTGGCTTTATTTTATATAGATAAGAAAAAATTGCGAAAAGCGAGGCCGCTATAAGTTATACTAATTAAGGCGATACCAAAATAAATTGGGGGCTTTTTCGTAACCATTATTTCACTATTACAGAATGTATGAATTTAATTTTTGGAAGTATGTTTATTGACTATTTGATTAATACTCTGACTGAAGGAAAACACGATTGGTTAAATTTCATCGATAGAATTTAATTCCGAAAATACCTTTACTTTTTTATATTTTTTTCTGTAATTCTAAAATCCTAAGTAATTTAATTGCAAAATTGCATTCAAAATGTGCGTATTAGGTAATTGAAAGCTCTAGCTGAACATATTTTTTATAGATAGCTTAATTTATTTTTAAACAATTTTTATTTGGTTTGGCGCTTTTATTTTGGTTCCAGCGCATTGTTGCTCTCTCTTTTTTTCTCATGTGGTACATCGACTCTGTCACTTTCTTATTACCGCTCAGTTAGCTTTTTACATTTCGCCTTAATAACTATTCTCTACCACACAATACGTCAAAGTTGTCGAAGTCGTTCAGTTTTTTAGAACGTCAATGTTGGCCATGTACCTCAAAAATCACGGTCGAAATGCAATAGGCCACTTTACCCCAAAAAATCTTGAAATCTTAAAGAATAATCTTTATAATTTTTTTTTGTCGTGTCTATACTGGGTGATTGTTTTACCGTCTTGAAAAAAAAAAACGGCATAATAGTTTTTATTTTTATTTTTAAAAATCTTTTTTTTTTTAATTTGTAATCATACGCACTACGCAACCTGCATAGAGCGTATGATTTGAATTTCGATCTTTTATAACGATCTATAAAGTTTTTTAAAAATTTCTGGTTTTACTGTTCTAGTTTACTTCAAATGTAGTGATTATTGATCGAAAAATTTGGGTCAAAGCTATTGAAAAACAAAAAAAAAAAAAACTAGGTACCATAGGCTTCTACTCCGTTCTCCTATTGTACCCAATTTTTTTCGAGAAAGTAAAAAAATCACCCAGTATAGACACGACAAAAAAATAAAAAAATTATAAAGATTGTTTTTTAAGATTTCAAGATTTTTCATCCAGTATATTGATACTCATCACGTCTGCAATTGCTGTAAATTCACACTTCTCAAAAATATAGGTGAAATAGAGTTATTTTTAAGTCCCATAGGTTTTTAAATATCTACTTCTGAAACATGGATAGCATAGATTGATATCACCCGACAAGAAATTTGCTTTGAATTGCTGTAGTACCCTCTTCAGTTAAATCTGTCTGTCTTAATTAAGGACTCCTTACCTCCTTATCCATAGAAAAGTAAAGTCAAACGACAAAACAAAAGGGGAACCACTTGAATAAATCACTTCATTTTGTTCACACACTGACCTAAATATATTCAAGTTTTAAGACTTACACATAATATTTATATCGTTTCACACTTGACCGTATTTTTCCTTGTACTTCATATTATCTGTGCTGCAAAGCTGATGAGTGGTGACCCACTTTTCAGGCTTATTTTGTTCATTTGATTCATCGACCGTAATTTGTTTATTTTGACCAGAATAATTCATTTCTGGCGCACCATATGGTGGCCGTAAGTGTGGTACTAAATGAAAAGTTAAAACAATGAATCGCTGGCTTTACTGATTAAAATATTTGATGTAATCTTGACTTCTAGTGGTAGGTATACTAACCAATTGGTGATGATTCTCTTGTTCAATAACTAAACTAAAATTAGATAACCGCTATCTTTTATTAACAGGCAGCGCAAGAAATGGACGCCTATATCTATGAACTAAGTTAAAAATGTGAAATTAGTTTACGTGTGTGCCTTGCGCTTCACCGTGTTTTAGTCTGCATGTTTTTAGGTGTCGTCTATATTGGCGCCGATTCCCTTATTCACAAACTAAACTAAATTTCAGTGCATCTTTTTCTTTCGACTTCATTATAAAAAAGATAGATGATAAATATTAGTTTAATCCTGTCAAATTAAGATAATCCATAGAAAAGTTTAGACGTACTAAAAATATGTCAATTTACTTCAGGCGCTGACTAATTTGACAGGACTAAACTAATATTTATGTTCTGCCCTTTTCTTAATGAAATAGAAAGTAAACGAAGCACTGAACTTAAATTTAGTTTCGATTGTGAACAAGGGAATCGGCGCCAATGTATGGAAATATTTCAATATCATATCTCTTTTTAATTTTATTAAAGAGAAAACGTTAGTAATAGCCTAAATTAAGTTTAGTGCACAACAGAATCGTCACCATTTTCTGAGATAACTTAATTATCAAAATCTAGTCTGACAATAGTAAAGACAGATTTAACAATAAATCAACATGTGCGAACACAATAATAATAATAATAATATCCTGGGACTATTCACACATGGTCATCTGATCCCAAACTAAGCAGAGCTTGTATGTACTATGGAAACCAGATAACTGATACATACACTACTTTTTTTTTCTAAATACATACTTATAGTATAGATAATTACACCCAGACTTAGGACAAACAGACATGTTCATGTTCATACTTTGTCCTGGATGGGAATCGAACCCACGACCTGCAACATGATAGGCGAATCTTAACCAACCACGCCAGCTGGCCTGTCACAAGTGAAATGTTTCAGAAGTATAGCTATCAGGGTGGTAATTGGTTACAATACGACGACGTTCAAAGGTTCCATCGTTAATCTTCGGAAAAAACCGAAATATAGCGAATAAAATTAGACTATCGGCCAATATAAATTGATTTATGTTCCCACCTAAATTATTATAGATTGAGCACTAATTCCGTCACCCTTATTGGACTGGTCACATGCTGGAACCTAAATACATTACCCGCCTTCTGGCGCAGTCGGATAAAAAGACATCTGCAAGCCGTATTGGGATTGGAAAAACCCTAATGACAATTAATCTTTTAAATAGGAATATCATAAACGCTCTACTTTATATTATAATATCGAGGAGAGGACGAGCGTGGTACTTACCAATCATTATAAATAACCCAGCCAAACTTGGGATAATTAAGTATTATGTAAACAAATCGCCCATTGCACTTTGAATTCAAGTTTATATTTGAATTGCTTATCGGTTTGTGGCAACTTCCTTATAAATAATTATTTAAATTTTAAATCGCTACCACAGAATAGATAAAGACTAATGTAATTGAAAGTATAATCTGTTTCAGTAATTCTATATGCAGTATGGTTTGTTTACTAACATTCTGAACCGATTTTAGTTGGTATGCAAAATGGTTGATTTATTTAAATTTCCATAATTTAAACGGTTATAAACCGAGGGGCTTGTGGCTAACTAATAACAGCCACACGGATCGATCGACCAGGTTAAGCTACGTTTGCCGCGGTTGGTCCGTGGATGGGTGACCATCTTTACATAATACCAATACCGAAGGGGTCTGCCTCGGAAAGCACGTTAAGTCGTTGGTCCCGGATGTCATTCGTGGATCTTTGACAATTGTTACAGGTCATCAGAAGTCCGAAACTTCGACAACCAGTCTTACCACTGAGGGGTATCGTATTACCCAGTAACTGGGTTGTGGAGGTCAGATAGGTAGTCGATCCATGTAAAATAGAAAGCCGACCCCAACATAGTTGTGAAAAGGCTAGGCAGACGATGAAACCGTTAAAACAATTGAATATGCAATTTCGAAAAAGGCACTTTTTACATATTTTGACAAATACTTTTTTTCCAATCAATCAATTCTAAATGCTTACCTGTAGCTATTATATAAGAAAAGAGAACATTTATGGTATTTGATCTACTGTCGTTGACGTCATGGCGTCTACAGCAATAATTTCGAAACGGTCACAACTCTTCGAATTTATTGTAATACCTCTACACCAATAAATTTAACGTTGAAAAATTAAATACAGAAAATATTATTGATTTCAAGAAATGGGCTTAGCTACATTTTAAATCTAAACCTTTATCAGTAAGAAGTTACGGAAAAGGTGTACCTAAAAATTAAAAACTTAATTTTCAAGCATCCGCTAATTATGAGTTTGTTTTTGATCCTACAAAACCTGGTAAAGTAATCGCAAACTATTATATAGATAATATCTCTGAGGAAATTTTCGTTCTTTCTAGAGGAAAAGGCACTTGCAGTAACATAATAAGACAAGAATATCGAGCTTATAATGGCAAAGTACCTGTTAATAAATAAAACATTGTAGATATTGCAAGAGTGAAACAATATAATTACCAGGAGGATTTACAAAATTTTATGATGAAATACTGCAATGGTCAACTACAAACGAAAGTCTCCGGAAGAAGATTAAAAAAAAAGTATTAATTATCTTGAATTTAAATATCGAAATTTTTATTTTAGTTATCTAAAATTAAACATAATAGGTACATGTTTAATTCTAGATACCTAAATTAAAAATTTCGCCAATTTTATATAGTTTTTTCTTTAAATTATGTGAATTCATTATCATAAATTTCAAAACGGGCACATCTTACAAAGAAATATCTAAAAGTATAACTCGAAAACTATTTGAAAACTAACGCCGCATGGTTACCTGCTTGTCAGTCTTCTAAAGATGAGTGTGTCCAAGACAGGTGAGTGTGTCCAAGAACTCCACGACCTCATTACACTAGCTCCCTTCTACCATCGGACATCTAGACACACTGCCAGTTACCATCTCTACCTAGTTGCTATTCCACCGATTCGCACTAAGCGTTTCCAAATGTCTTTTATACACAGCAAAAGAGTGGAACTCACTACCTGCGTCTGTGTTTCCGAGCGCATACAACCCTAATCTCTTCAAAGTGAGAGTGAACAAGCTTCTTCTGGGTAAGCTCACTCCATCGTCGACTTTGTCTCTGAAAAAAATAAAAAAAAAGCTATAATATTTTGCGGATCGTAATAAAATGTTTTGTTATTTTGGGAGGGCTTGACCAAAGCTATCACCACCTAAATTTGGTCGGGGATTTGATTTCTGGGACATCCTTTATATAAAAGAAGTGTATTATACACTGTTTAATTTATAATTTGTTGTGTCTTTGGTTTTATATTTTTGTTTTTTGCCATCAACTTTCGAAATTAAAGTTAATTTTAACTTTGTAGTTTTTTTTTTGTATTTTTTTTTTCACTTTTTAGTTGTGGTACTCCTACCCCACACAAATTCGAATACCACTAGGTACTCTGCAAAAGAAATTAGAACATCATCCACATAAAAAGTGGGAAAAATATATTACTGAAGCTAACTCAAGAACTACCCAAGCATAGTTAAAACATTTTACATGGGACCAATTTGGAGGTAAATCCTTTCGAATACAACAGAAAGAAGAATCTTTTAAATCAGACTATTCTGTAAAAAGTTATGCGTGGTCATACATAAAAAAAAAATACGACTTGGTAACCTCCCATTTTTTATCGTCGATTAAAAATTAAGGCTAAATGCACAATGAAAGTGAAGTTAGTTTATGGGTGTATGCAAATAGATTTATCTGAAGCGTTATAAATCTGTTGAGATTGTGTGATAAGAGTTTTATCTGTGTGATTAGGTAATCAAGTAATGTCATAAGAATAACAAAGTAATTAGGTGCTTCTTTGTTGCTAATTACGAATCTCAATTAGTTTCTGAATTCTGTGTTGTAAATAATACCTAGAAAACGCGACGTTCACAAGATGTATGAAATGTGATTAATGCTTGCTAGGACCTCCGACTCATCCAATCAATCTGCCCAGCCTTTTCCCAACTATGTTGAGGTCGGCTTCCAGTCTAACCGGCTGCAGATGAATACAAGTATTTTCCATGGAGCGACTGCCTATGTGACCTCCACAACCCAGTTACTGTGTAATACGATACTCCTTGGTAAGACTGGTTGTCAGTCTTTCGGGCTTCCGACGACCCGTAACGAATGACAGCTGGCACCAACGGTTTAACCTGCTTTACCCATCCACGGACCAACCCCTGCAAGCGTAGCTTTACCTGATGGATCGATCTATGCGGCTTTTATTACTTAGCCACGAGCAAGATTGGTTGAGTTAACTACGGATCAAAAAACCAACTCTTAGTAAAACATGGTATAAACAATCCCTAAAGGGGTGAAATTGTGGGATGTTGAAGTTTGTATGGAAAAATCCGAAATCCACGCGAATGGAATAAAGTAGTGGGCAAAGAGATATGAAGAGGTAACATTTGTGAGTTTGTTTGTAGGTGGTAATCTTCGCAACAATTGAGTCGGTTTTTTATTCTTGTGCTACGGATTGATTCCGAAAATTCATTCACAAGAAGAACATCGTACTCGGTGTAATTTTAATCACCGCTATCCTCATTGTACTCATTATTATGAACAATTTACTCTTACTATGAGACAAAAAATATATGTGATAAAAAATCTGCTGTTCCCTACATTTTGACGAATTATGCGAACATAAATGTACTGAACAGCTGTTTCTTTTTCGCGATTTCAGGTTTGGTACTACAGTAAAAGTTGTTCATAATGATGAGTACAATAAGCTTTAGAGGATAACGGTGATTAAAATGACATCCTGTATGTTTTGCATTGCTAAATTTATTTTTTCTGTTATGTATTTTCAATCAAGATCTGTATCTGAAGCTACAGTTTTGTCGAGTGTCGGATGGATATAAAGAAACGTGGAAGAAGTCGTGGGCAAATAGCTAGTAACAAATAAAATCGATATAATCCATAAATACACTTTCACGTGATGAAAACTCATTAAAATTGTAATCACAAGTATTTACGATCATCCTTCACAGCGTTGATTTACGAGTATGATGAACGCGGTGCGTCAAATATGGCTGCAGATGACAATAAATTAATTTTATAAGGTTTCTTGTATTTTATTATTATTTATGACCTTTATGCGCGTAGGCATCGTTAATGTGTTACGAGGTCGGGTAATATTATGGGTCTATTTTAATAGTTTGCGGCGTGGTAAGCTTTTGTCAATATCTAATGATGGGTTAGGTTTTCATGATTGATGTTCTTAGGTATATTATGACCTGTCTTGTATAATTACAGTACATATTAAAATCTATAAACTTATCAACCGTAAACGTAGGTTTATTTTGACATCAGCATACCTACTAGATGCCTAGCCTTTTTCCAACTATGTTGGGGTATACTTCCAGTCTAACCGAATGCAGCGGAATACCAGGATTTTACATGGAGTGACCGCCGATCTGACCTCCACAACCCAGTTACTGGCTATACGACACTCCTTGGTAAGACTGGTTGTCAGACTTTCGGGCTTCTGACGATCCGTAACGACTGTCAAAGATCTACGAATGACAGCCGCGACCAACGGTTTAACGTGCTTTCCGAGGCATGGAAGAGTCTCGGTATGTAATGATGGTCACCCATCCACGGACCAACCCCGGCAAGCGTAGCTTAACCTGATGGATCGACCCGTGCGGCTTTTATTACTTAGCCACGAGCTCCTCCGCACAGTAAGATGGTGATTATTGTAATTATGTTCTAAAGGGCGTCTTTTCAGCTTTTTGTGGAGGCCCATACAAAATCTGATAACGATTTTCTTACTATCCATTCTTATTTCATATTGTGCTTATCATATTTTTTCATTGTTTCCAGGCTACCTCGGTGACGACATGGCGGAGACCATCCAGCTGTGCTGCAACGAAGGAGCAGGGTTTGGCAGGAACCACACCCCGGCTGACTGCCAGGGTACCCTATCGGTGCCACCTGAAGTTCCACCAGCCTTCGAGTCTATGTGTCTGCTGGCTAAGGCACAGTGCTGTAAAGAATATTTTAAGTAAGTGGTTTTGTATTTCCGGCAAGGAATTATCATTAACTCTTCGTATGAACGTAGATCTACGCGAGACACAATTGGGTTTTAGGTTCTATACACGGCATATAAGAGGTTAATCAACAATATTTATTTATTTAGGTATTCATATTTTATTGTACACAGTACTGATAATAATAATAATAAAGAAACAGATACAGAAACCCGCAGGGCAGCATGTGGCGAGCTGTTGGGCAGTAGCGACCCCACGGACCCTATCTCCCGAGAGAAATCTTGTCCTCATCTCTGGCTTGCCTTTATTGGCCGGCTGGAGTGAACACTGACGAGGAACAGAGCTCCCACCTCTTTCTTGTTCTTTTCAGACCCTGTTGCGAAAAAAATAGTTGGGCTAACGTCATCTAAAAGTATTCCAAAATTAAGCATTAGTAGTTCTTGAGATATCCAGCTGTGACAGACGGACAGACAGACTGAGTTTCACTAAAAGGGTTGTTTTTTACCATTTTGGTACGGAACCCTAAAAAGGCTCTTCCAAACATGTGCGAGACGCGACGTGATTCGCGCGCGACACAAAGACACCGAATGTCGCGCGACACGCGGTGCTTTTGTGTCGCGTGCGATTCGCACCTGTTTGTAGGAGCCTTATAGCCAAAACCAAATGTGCGTTCGAGTTTGTAAACAAAAAATTGTGAATGTCATATTTATAAATCTGACAAACTATACCAAGAAGTTCTTAGCGCCCCGCGTGTAATCAAATAAAATGTTGTTATTCCTATTTATGGAATTAATGTGTCTGGACCTTGTGGCTAAGTAATAACAGCCGCACGGGTCGATCCGTCAGGTTAAGCTAGTCTTGCTGGGATTGATCCATGGATGAGTGACCATCTTTACGTACCAAGACTCCTCCGTGCCTTGGAAAGCAGGTTAAGCCGTAGGTCCCGGCTGTCATTCGTGGATCTTTGACAGTTGTTACGGGTCGTCAGAAGCCCGAAAGTTTGACAACCAGTCTTACCAAGGGGTATGGTATTAACTGTGTTATGAAGGTCAGATAGGCAGTCTCTCCATGTAAAATACTGGTATTCAGCTGCATCCGGTTAGACTGGAAGCCGACCCCAACATAGTAGGAAAAGGCTAGGCAGATTGACCAATGATTTATAAATTTACTAGCAGCGCCCCGCGGTTTCACCCGCGTAAGTCTCAAACCTGCAAGAATATGAGGAGAAGTATTCTATGTGATAATCCAGGTTATAAATTATCTGTGTGCCAAAATTCATAAAAATCCGTTTAATAGTTTGGGCGTGAAAGAGTAACAAACATCAATCCATCCTCACAAACTTTCGCATTTATAATACTTATTAGTAGGATTTATTTATTAATTCTGTTTGATTTTTAATGTTTCCTTGTTTTTTTTTTATTTATAAATAAAATAACAAAATATATTATCTGGGATCCTTGAAATACTCGTACCTAATCTATAAGTATACCACCTGTTTCCCCATTTTTTAATTCCTGAAGCTAGTAGCAAATCTAATTAAAAAACATGCACAACCTTTTTTAAATATATTAGATATACACAATATAAAACGAGAATTTCCTTGTTTTGCATTTTTTTTTTATTTTATTACATTAAATATCGTCGTTGCGACTTTAAGACCTCTTATGTGTCACTTTTGGCAAAATCACTTTTTTACGCCAACCGATTCTACATTTTGAAGCTCTATCGAATGCAAAAACTCTCATGTGTATAGGACGTTTCAATCGTAATTTGGTTACAAACTTCAAGATTTCCAATATCCTTGCTAATTAAAACTGATAGACGGTTTTTATCGATTTTCTCACAAAACTGATTTTTACACATAAGAGGTCTTAAAGTTGCAACGACGATATAACATATATTACATGCACCTACATATACACAGCCAAGCTGCTTACCTATTCGGCGAATTTACACGTGACTTTAACTTGTTCAAAACTATGCCAGTTGGTTAGGCACACGCATACCAGTAACTTGCATAGTTTTGTACTAGCCACCTACAGGAATGTGTATTTTCGCTCTTAATCTCAATTTTGCTGAAATTCCAAAAAAAAAAATCGTAAGGAAATAGGTTTTATAAATACAAACTTAGCTGTTTCCTTGTTATGTATTCTAAATAGAAATACTAAGAATGATTAATGTGTAGCTCAAATACAACAATGTTTTAGTATTGTTTTGCTAGCGGCTAACAAATTCCTCTCATTCTTATCACAATGAAGTCGGCACAAGGTTTCCAGTATTTAAATGTCATGGCTGCAAAACTTTGAATTATTTTGACCTATATTTTAAGGAAAATATACTATGTTTTCATACCTAATGATCGAATGTGTGTTAATGTCATTAAAAGGTAAAGTATGCCCATAATAAATGAGGATAAATATTGTTGTAGAATATAGATTATTCAACAATCAATGTAGAATCATCAGTAAATAAGAAAATCACATAAAAACTCATTCCACCGGCCCCCTTCTACCATCGGACATCTAGACGCACTGCCAGTTACCATCCCTACCTGGTTGCTATTCCACCAATTCGCACTAAACGCTTCCAAATGTCTTTTATAAAGCGCACAGCAAAAGAGTGGAACTCACTACCTGCGTCAGTGTTTCCGAACATATACAACCCTAATCTCTTCAAAGTGAGAGTGAACAGACTTCTTCTGGGTAAACTCACTCCATCGTCGACTTTGTCTCTGTCACCTCTGACCTAGACTAGAGTCAAGAGCAAACCCATCACAAATAAAATTAAAAAAAAAAATACCAAAGACACTCAGTTTTATCAAAAAATTTTATTAAATGAATATTATTTACAACCTAGGCTGACTGCTATTGTAATTGGCCACGCTTTAATAACTGGCCACGCTTTAATAACTGGCCACTCATAAAAAAGAGGCAGAAACAAGGAGCAGAAGCAAGCTCAAGAAGAAAAGGATAAAAAATAGGTATATTTTTCGTTCTTTTCATTCATGAGCTTGCTTGCATTTATTTGTTTCTACCTCTTTTTAGGGTTCCGTACGACTCAGTCTGTCTGTCTGTCTGTCACAGCTAGACATGTCAAGAACAACTAATGCTATCAACTTGAATTTTGGAATAGTTTTAGATGACGTTTGCCCAACTATTTTGCAAATAAGAAAGAAATAAAAATGTATTATTTTTTTTGCAACAGGGACTGAAAGGGGGTCTTAAAAAATCGAAGTAGGGCTACTAGGGCATGTGGGGTATCATATGAAAGAATATTGTTTGCACTTTCTCAAACATTTAAAAAAAAAAAAAAACTTCTGCCCCCCCCCCTCCCTCCCCCCCGCCACGCTAAGGGCACCCTCTGTGGGGAACGAACCTCAGTTTAGGGCGTCGCTGGGGAGAGCACAGCAAGATGGGAAAGGCTGGATCAAATCTGGGTAATTCTGGGGACGGGGGTCTGTTACTGATTGGCGAAAGGCCCGTCTTTTATAAAAAAAAATGTCCGGGTATTTTAGGATCATTCTAGAAGTTAATATTCCCAAGTCTAAATCTGTGACTCATCTTTTTACATATGTTCATAAGTGAATTGTCTCTATACATTTTGTTCATAACTTGTCCGATTTACATAATTTAAAAATTATAGAGTTAGTTTCATACAAAATCTTATTCTTTAAAACTAAAACCATCAAAATATTCACACAAACAAAAATCGTGTTTTCACTTTCAAATTACGTAACAATCTTACATAACTTACCTACTTTAAGAGCTACTTCAAATGGCTTAGCATGATCCTCCGTTGTGTCGAAAACCCTGCAGCATTAAATTTGAAATAAATATATGGTAAAGTTGAGGATTAATGTTAAGTACTATGTTTGATGCAAACACGATTCGACAAAATTATCTCGATAGAAAAATATTCAAAAGTTACCTCCAAACTGAACAATAAACCGCTGGTATTCAAAAAATACTTCAAATTAGATCATGAAACTTTGCATACTAACTGAAATAACTATTAAGCAGGTCTTATGTTTTTTTTTTTTCAATTACCATTATTTTCACCGTAAAAAGCACACTAATATGAACTCACTGATAAACAGTGAGGTGGCGCAGGGAAGTGGGGGCGAAATTAGAATTTGAGCAGAGATAAAGGCTCTTGAAGAAATTTCTTTCTCAATAAGAAACCTAATTTTGTTTATAAATTGTTCTAGGTACAATTCCTTCGATTTTTCTAATCTGTACCTACAATTAAATAAATAACTGACATTGCTGCAAGTTGTAAAACGTTCTAAAAGTCAACTGCAAGAGCAATCAAATGTAAAATTTGACGGTCTGCCTGTCATTTTTCAAAAGAAACAAAATAAACATGATGTTCTATTGTTTCAGAAAGCAAACTGATTGTGAAACCGGCATAGACATCGCAACGAGCACCTACAGTTGTGAATCTACTAAATCTACAAGTAAGGTTAGTAGCTTTATTTAGTTAAAACATGATATCACGCCTCTGAGCTAGAAAGGGGTAAGCAGAAGTGTTTAGAAAGTCTACATCTAGCCGGTTAGGTATGTTTATGTAGATTAAAAATTGTTTTTTATTCCATTTTGATTCGTGTATATATTGACACATAGAATGAAAATATCTAACTACTTAATAACATATTTATTTATTACTACATGGTGAACTTCGTATCCCCACATATATTTGTGAAAAACCCAATTGTTACGGATTGGTCGGCACAATAATCTATTTCCGGGTCGTAGTGGAATGCTACTCGTTCCAGGTTTACAGGAACACTGCGTCTGCGGAATCGCTGTATTTCATTGTGTCGTGCTCGCTGTTGTTGTGTTTCGTGTGCCTGAACTCGTTCCATTCTAAGCCTATCTACTTAATTATTATTCACTGTGGAACGCAATTCCGCCATACCAATACGAATGTTATCATTATCTATCTCTCGCTGGTCGTCAGTGCCGTTTGCACGTGAGGTAGCTCGTCGCACATTTGATTGACTTCGATGACCTAAGTCAGGTTGTCTTCTCGTTGGCATTTTAAAACAATAACAGTAAATAAAGTTCTCGCGCACTGACAAACTGATGATAGATTTAATAATTGGGTTGAAATTTATTTATTTATTTTCTTTTTTCGACAATCAACTAACTCTTTTACACTTTTTTTTTGTACTTATGAAAGAGAACTGTTTTGTATTCCAACAAAACAGAGCAAAGAGATCGGACCTCATACTACAGCTATGAAACAGACAAATTTTTGAACGCACCTATAAATATTTGACAACAAAGTGACAATATTTTATTTCTAAAAAGACAAAAGGCATCAAATGTTTCACCGCTAGGAACATTTTGTATTGGAAAATTAAATTGACGTTTTTAGTATTTTCCGTTACTTATTATTTATGTTTCTCATCGTTTAAACGTTCCCTAAACTTCCACAAAGATCAAAATCAAATATATAAAATATATCAAGATCAAAATTAGCCAAATTGGTCTAGCCATTCTCGAGTTGTAGCGAGACAAACGAACATCAATTGATTTTTATAATTATATATATACGTATATTGGAAAACTTGTGCAGTTGCAATTAGATAAAACCATATCATAGAAAAAGCGATTGCGATTGCACTTATTTAGCTCACAAACTATAAATGAACGTACAGTCCGGCCATCGAGAGAATGCGTTTTTGACACTTGCCAGTTTCGTACTAACGGATATGTGTTTTGCGAATTTGATCCTTATTTAGTAATACTAGAAATTGCTCGATAGGTGTCAGGTACGCATTCTCTCGACGGCCGGACTGTAAGTATAAAAATTTGTGAAGGAGCCCATCTGTCAAACGGAGAACATCATCATCATTTTAGTCCAAAATCATCTACTGCTGGGTACAGGCTTCCCCTTTTTTCTGCAATACTTCCCGGTTCCGTGAGCCCTTCATCCAGGTGTTTCCCGCGACTTCGACGATATCATCAACCCAACGCGCTTTTGGACGGCCTTGGTTTCTATGACCTAACCTTGGTCACCAGCCTTACTCCACAGCTTTACTTCATCGGCCCGTTGCGCATGTGCTCATTGAATGCAAAGACGTTACCCATATTAGAACAGGAACCCTCGGGGCACCCAGATCTGTCAGAGATCTTCTGAACAGACTAGGAGACGTGATCTAAAGGGAGTTGAGCTGGTTGGAATAACCACCGATGGCCTTCATGGCTCACTTAAAATAGTCCACTTGAAGGACTAAGTATGGAAACCAAACCCAACATAGAACATAGAACTCCGTCGGTCATCTCCGCGTCTAACTGGATGTCCTGCTCAACTCTACTTGAGGCGCATCGCCCTGTCCCCGGAAGACAGTCTACCGTTTACGTGGTGCTCATGTTACGCGTGCTTGGGAGCACTTCTACTGCTACCAAGTAGCGTTATAGCTCGGGCTATGCTTGGAATTTCTTTGAAAGATAAAATCAGGAATTAAGTTCTCCGGGAAAAAACCGGAGTACCTAACCGACACCGCCTGCAGAGTAAGCAAGCTGAAGTGGCAGTGAACTGGTCATGTTTGTTGAAGGACCGATAGCCGGTGGAGCAGACGAGTCCTGGACTGAAGACCGCGTATCCGCAAACGTAGTGTGGGACGCCCTCCAACTAGATGGACCGACGACCTCGCGAAGGTGGCTAGGACAGACTGAAGACGGAAAGTGGAAGACAGGGTGGTGTGGCGCAGTCTGGGAGAGGCCTATGTCCAGAAGTAGACTGCGCTATGCTGAGTTGACTGGTGAAGCTTAACGTACTTTCCGAGGCACGGAGAGGTCTTGGTATATATACACATAGATGGTCACGTCCATCCACGGACCAACCGCGGCAAGCGTTGCTTAACTTACTTAACGTTATCGCTTTACCACAAGCCCCTCTTATTACTTAGCCACAAGCCCCTCTTTGGTTTGGCCTTGTATGGAGTTAGAGCGGCCAACAAAATACCGGCACTCCTCTCCCGCCGCGGCCTCCAACCCTCACCCGCGATTCCTCCCACACGACATCGCGGCCCGCCTCAGTTGCGATGTCGCCCAAGCGGCACCGCAACCTACTTGTTGGCCGCTACGTCGTCGGCTTTCTGGGAAAAGACCTGACAAGCGGCCCCTCCTCGGGTTCCTCTTCGCTTCACCGTGGGTGACCAAGCCACGGCTACTGAGTCCCCCGTCTCGACAATGCGGGAACCCGCCCAGGGGGATTACGATAAGACTGGTTGTCACTGGCTTCCGACGATCCGTAACTACTGTCAAAGAACCACGAATGACAGCCTGATCAAATAAATAAACATGAAAACAGCTTTCCAGTCGCCATAGCACATCTTTACCTGGGTCCATAGTCCCAACTCAAACAGACAGTAACTAGGTAATTGGGTATCCGTTATCACCACGCAAACTGATAACGTGCAGATGGTATCCGTGTTTGTTTGGTTTACGTGACTGAGCTATAATAACCTTCCTAGTTTGCTTAAAACTTCTATCTTTATGCTCGTTTCCTGTGGTGGTATGCAGAAATCTTAGTGGGCTTCGGGTTTTTTCCTGAAGCCAGTCTATTGGAAATAAATTTTGGAGCTTTTGTGAGTATGTCGTTATGAGGTACTCCATATGGCTTTCCGTACCTAAATCTCACATCCGCTTCTCAAAGGCGAAAAGATTTTAAGGGTCTCTTACTGAGTTATCATCATCTGCCTAGCCTTTTCCCAACTATATTGGGGTCGGCTTCCAGTCGAACCCAGCTACTGTGTATTACCATACCCCTAGGTAAGACTGGTTGTCAGACTTTAGGGCTTCCAACGACCCGTAACGACTGTCACAGATCTACGAATGACAGCTGGGACCAACGGCTTATCGTACATTGTGAGGCACGGGTAGATCTTGGTACGTAACTTAATTTGATCGATCGACCCGTGCGGCTGTTATTGCTTAGCCACAAACTTCTTAAAACCATACTAATAATGATGCATCCATTTCTGTACTGGGATCTGCTTGGGAGTAAACCTGAAAAGCAAACCTCAGCAGAAAACCTGAGGCCTAGAAGTGCCAGCGCTTTCAAACGTTTCGTATTTCTACAACGACTTTTAACAGGATTGACATAAATTTTAGGTTTCGAGCTTATGTAAATCCAATACATTTTTGACATTTCCAAGGCCCCAATTACACGAGCATATATTTTATACAAATATGATTTTTTATCTGTCAAAGATCATAGTTAAAAGATGCTGTTCTTCATTTTTAGGGTTCCGTACCTCAAAAGGAAAAAAACGGAACCTTTATAGGATCACTCGTGTGTCTGTCTGTCTGTCTGTCCGTCTGTCACAGCCAATACGCTCCGAATCTTATGGACCGATTAAGTTGAAATTTGGTACAAGTATGTATTTCTGTGACCCGAACTCGGACGTGTAACGTAAATATTGAATATGAGGGTCAACTTTGGGGGCAAATAAAAAATGTTTTGCAAACTGTACCTTGTGACATATCAAATGAAAGGGCTTACTGTAAGAGTCTCAAATGTATTTTTTTTATAATTTTAAAATAAACCATTTTAAAGTTATTTAAGAAAATAGACGAAAATTGACCATTCCCCCTTTATCTCCGAAAGTACTGAGCCTTAAATTTTGAAAAAAAAAATATAGAAAATAGTTCAATACCTATAGATTACAGGAAAATCTATAAGAATTCGATGGTCTTAAAACAACATGGTAAATCTCTCAATATTGTGTGTACAAACTTACAATTGCCCATAGTTGACCAAAAAGGATCCAACCCATATTAGGTGTAATGTGGGTTGGAACCTTTTCGTTTAACTATGGATATTTGTAATTGAAATGTATGGGAGAACATGTTTTTCAACTACAATGTTAAGTTTTTCTTGGGATACATTCATCCCAACTACGGAACCCTTCATTGCGCGTGGTCCGTGTAGAATTGCACTTTGTCTATGCCCTCTGGTATGAGGTCGCACTTCCTCCATCTAGCCTTTTTGGACGTCTTGCTACACAGGTGTCAACGCTACAGCCACAAAACGCCGCCACCGAGCTACATTTTTCGTACATATTTTATGAATTCGCTGCACACGGATAACGTCGATGGTCGCTACACGCCACGATAGGCCGCTTCTTGCTTCGTATAGCCGCCACCAACAACTAAACTAAAAGCTAGCAATGATAACTCATTGCTGAGTAGCGGCTACTATCCACTTATATCGACCTCTGGCCACGAGTATCTGTCGCGCACTTCCGCTACTTAGTAGCCGCTTCCAGCCAGAGGTGACGGCGTTTTGTGGTTGTAGCTCATGTGGCTCATATGCGACAAGCCTTAGTGCATATCATTACGCTCGATCTCCAGCCACTTTCATCCATTTATTTCCAGCTACCTTTCGCAGATTGTGACTACATTTAATTATAAAAACGACTTTCTATTATACCGTCAATTTGCGGATTTCGCTTCCACCCATATATATTTCATCCATAAAGTTCACTACAGTTCATCGAAATGACCAATAGACCTATGCTATTAAAACTGCAAAGCAGACTTCAATTAGGATGGAGGTCTGCCCGGCTTGGGTGGATAACCACCGCATCCTCGCAGATGCGATCGGCGGCGGCGATCTGTCGCGTTCGGCCCTAGTGCAGGCCATGGTACGAAGCGAGAGTGCATGGGAAGCCGTCACAACCTTCTGCGAAGCAGTAATGCTCGTAAAGGAGGAGGCGAAACGCGTGAGGGAGAGGCAATCTTTGCGCCTTCAGGCCCCCAGTCCCCGCAGGAGACGCCCTGGTCGTCGGAAATTGAGAGGCGATTCCCGGCCACCGTAGGCGCGGGCTTGCGGACGGCGAGCAATGGGTAGCTCGCCGTCCAGTAAGGACCAGGCCCACGTCGACGGCGCGTTGTGTTCCACGCGCACCTCAAAGAGATGTCAGCACTAACTGATGGGGTCCTCGCACAGGCAACTGAAGGAACACGGATGGGTTTTAGTCAGTAAAAGTTTGACAAGCCCTCCTACTCCGCCCAGAGCAGGAGAAGTTATTTGATGATTACCCACCCAAAAAGAAAAGACCTCAATTAGGAGCGTGTTTTTACTTTCCAATACATTACTGCAATCGATTATGTTATTCACAGGTATGCTGCAACGACTGCTCACGTGGTACTACAGCTGGTACATCCAAAGGTCCAGACGCCTGTGTGAAGAGGAAACATGGCATGAGCGCGGAGGAACTGTTAGCTGATGACGCGTTTGTCACCTGTTGCCAGGTAAGGAGTAAACAGGGAGACTGGAATGTATATTAAAATATACTAGGTCAAATTAAATTAGCTAGTGAAACCTTTTTGTTTCAATGTGAACAAAAAAAAAAAGATATTTTAAGTAACTACCTGCGGTCGTCGAAACAAACACATTATCAATGATTTTTGTTTGTATTATATATTGTTATTATTTAACATGTTTAGATCGTCGTAGAGATTTGGTAGCTAATTTAATTTGACCCTGTATTTTCCTGAAGAGCAATCTTGCGCTGATCTCTACGTTAAGTATGATCGCACGCACTAAAATACCCTGAGAATGTATGGCCATGAGAACTCCAGTTAGACTATAGCCCTAGATTAGGAATCGCTCAATATTAAGACTTTGAAGTCATGGGGGACTTGGGGGAAGTCTTTGCTCACGAATGCAGAGATGATGCACGCTGACAGTACAGTTTCAACAATTAAACTTTTGCCCATTACCTGAGTATTTAGGAAACACACACCGCAAGTCGACTCCTAGAAGTTATGCTTAATAATAATACCAACATCTCATGAGGCTCTCGTAAGCCACGACACGATTATCTGTCGTCACGACAAAGTGGGTACGCTGCCTTAGCCTACTAAAATACATATTTTTATAATCAAAATCTTGTGTTAATAAATAAGGCTTAAGACTATGTTAGTAGCACTTCACTTTGCACTAGCTTGACTTTGTGCTGTCCTGTGGAACTTGTCCGCGGAAGCGACGGAACACCACGTCCTGCGCCCAAAAGTCTTCTTCCATGACGAGGGGCAGATAACAGTTCGGTACACGAACGACGAAGGCCTTGAAGTTGACGTTCCTGTGTGCTTTTTGAGCTGGTAGTTTTGTATGGACTGTGTGAAAGATGTTAGGGTTAGAAAGAGAGTGACTACCGAGATGACGACTAATAGAGAAGTATGGTGGAAAAAGACATGTTGCGCCGACCTCAAATAAATTGGGATAAGGGCAGGAGAATGATGATGAAGTAGTTTTGCTAGTGGGTACCGTATTTTACAGTTTTTATATTAGGCCAGTGAGAAGACTGATTGTGCACCAATTCTATACCATTACCAAATTGTAACTAATTCAATACTCAATACTCAATACTCAATATCTTTATTGCATACCATAATGTATTACAAGTTGGAATAATTTGATTAGTCACAATTATGGACCCTGTCGGGCACAGCATAGATTAAGTAGGAGAGAGGAGGAAGAGCGTCGAGTGTTTGGATACAATTTAATATCTAAGTATGTCCATTAATTATTTACGGATTTTATCCTTTTTTATGTATCTATTTGAATATCATTTTATGTTGATCATGTTATATTTCTAATAACTATTCTTATTTTTGGATAATTATTTATCAATATTGTTTTATTAATTATTATTTACTAATTCTATTTATTGTTCTACTTACTTTAATTAATTATTTATTTGTTGTACATTTTATGACTGCCTAATACTTGGAATACTTTAATATTCATTTGAAATGAACCTGGCCAAATTGATCATGTAGAGGTGTTATGTTAGTTTGAATGTGACTATTAGTATTGTTATTCATTATAATTATTTTATGAGTTGTAAATTATTTAGTTTAAGTATTACTAAAGAATATATTATTATTATATTACAATTTAAAAACAGTAGGATATTATTACAAGGTTTGTTATCTAAATATTTCAATTAGAGTTTGTGTTGTAATTACGTATTTATTATATTTTATGTATTTGGAATTAGTCATTTAAGTATTAATTTACACTATAATAGTTTTTATTTAGTTTAGAGGATTGATATTATATTATGTTAGAATTTGAATTGTAATATTATTTATTTTATTAATTATATTTATAATTTGTCATTTAAATATTCATTTACACTATAATAGCTTTTATTTATTAGGAAAAGTTTTAATTTATTATTGAAAATATTGCATTTATTTATATCTCTTATGGATTTTGGTAGCTTATTGTAAATTTTTATAGACATAACGTAGGCACTGGTTGAGTGCATTTTTATTCGTGACGTTGGTAAGTTGAGCCTATTTTTATGTCTAAGTGTAATTTTTGTCTGAATTTCTTCTCTTTTGGTATAGAATTCTGGGTGTCTACGTACAAATTTACAAATTTCTAAAATATAGAGAGAGGGTAGGGTGAGGATTTTCAATTCTTGAAAATGAGGCTTACAACTGTCGGTTTCTACAATATTGACTAGAATTCTGACTAGTTTTTTCTGTAAGGTGAACAGCGTGGGCGCGTCGGTACTGTTGCCCCATAAAATGATACCATATTTGAGCCATGCATAGGCATACGCGTAATACGTTACTAGAGCGGTTTTAAGGTCTGTGGTTTTCTTAATCTCACGGACGGCGTATGAAAATTTTGATAGCTTAGCTCTTAATTTTTGAATATGCGCCTTCCAGTTTATGTGTTTATCAATATCTAGGCCTAATAGGGTTAATTTGTCGACTACTTCTAATTTAAAGTTGTTAAAACTGAAGTTGATATTTATTTGTGATTTTTGGCGGGGGTGAAATGCTATTAATTTAGTCTTGTTAAAGTTGATTTCCAAATTGTGTTCAGTCATCCAGTTTATTGTGGAGGTAAGTATAGAATTTAATTTTTCGTTTATATTGGTATTATTTTCGCATGAAGTTATTATTGATATGTCATCCGCAAATAGGACACAGGGCTCATTTATGTTGTTAGGGAGGTCGTTGATGTAGACAAGGAATAGGAAACAGCCTATTACACTTCCTTGTGGGATTGAAGCAGTGATAGGTCTGCTATCTGATCTAACCAATTCTATTTGATTGTTGTTGTGGTTGTAATGCTCGATTTCTACTAATTGTTCCCTGTTTTTTAAATAAGATACGAACCAGTCATGGCAATTCTGATATATAAAGCATAAACCAGGAAGAATACGGTCCCTACATTATACTCACCAATCCAAACGGATATCAGTAAGACTTACTAATATTTGTACAACAAATATTTGTCCTGATACGGGAATTGAACCGTGGCCTTGTGACCAGTCCAGACGCCCTCGTTGTCCTTGCGGTTATCTTAGTTTTATTATAGGTAGTTTTTTTTAAATATTTGTACGTTGCAGCAAAAGGCTCATAATCAAAGTTTTGGAAATCGGACTTACAACCAAAAGTAGGTCCTGTATGAACGGTCTGGAAACACTGGTGGAAGAATTTCTATGGAAACTTCATTAAAATTGTTCAGTCTGCGGGAGCCTTAACTCACATATACTCGCTTTGAAGGCCGTCCGCGACAGAAGTTGAGCGCTCGACGCACTATTGGCGGCACGAATTTTATTAGTACTACCGTCTCTATCCATAGACTGTGGCGATTCCATACTCTGTGGTAACGACCATTACCTTTTTTACAGAAAGCAGCTAAAGACTGGAAGGGCGACTCAACTTCAAGAAGTTCAAACTCTATAACGTTATCTAGTAAGTACTCTCTTTACAATAGTTATACAAATTGTGTTCGCGAACTGATAAGCAATGTTTAATCAGTAGATATACAAAAGAAATATTATTTAACTCTTCAAGACGTTTGCTGAACAAACAATGACAAAATTAATTTTAAGCTGGTATTCTTTTATTAATGTCCACTTCGAAGTACTTACTAATTACAATACTAAAGAGTTTAATACTTATCATCATAAACCAGTACTAAGCGCTAAAGCTATGGTTTCGGATAAGAGCGGCGGCCGTAGTACTTTAAAAGTAAAGATTTAAATCGTTCGATTCGTCTTACCACGTCAAAAGATAGTCGCATTTCTGTTTCGTTTTTCGTTTCGACACCTCTAACTCGCAATGACGCAGTGAATTCACTTGATTATCATGGACACGCTGTATCCATAGATATAATGTGAGCTCACTCTTCTATGTATGAACACTTTTTCATGTGATTAAGTATGGTGAGGGCAAATCTAGCGATTTAAATCTTTGGGTTTAACTTATTGTCAAATACTGATGAAAATGGCAAATTTTCATGACCGCTTTCGTATGAAATCAAAGCTTAAACCTCGTGGCAGTCCCGGTTATAACACGTGCGAGAAGGACGGTGATTTCTAGTCTCCGAGTACCGAGCCTCGTGGTATCTCACTCTCACGTTTCATGACCGTGGCTGGTATGAACATTGGGTGTATACTACCTATTTTTTAGCTGAACTGCTGAACATAGGCGATCACTAATTTCTGTATTCACAGTCAAACTGTACTGTGACTTCGTACTGTACTTAATCTTCATTTTTAAATCTTTGTCTCCAGCATTACCATCTCTATGCGAAGACTACGCTCCAAACGAGCTATGTGCACACCACTGCATACCTGTGCCTGGGTCTTACAGGTGCGAGTGTAACCCAGGCTTTATGCTGATGGCTGACGGAAGGAATTGTAAGGAGGTTAGTAATACTTTATTGGAGTTTTCTTTTTTAAACATTACGGTTATTGAGAAGTCCATTTTGAAGAGTGGCTGGTGATTAAAAGTTGTAGTCGTCTGTACTGTGATAAAGAATGACAGTATAGTGATAGATACTTTTTAGGGATGATGACTAAATTTTTTATAGTCCGTCAGGTAGATTACTAAAAAATATTGGACACGTATTTTTTATTTCTTTACGTAATCAATAGATTACGGCGACACATGTTAAAATGTGGCATGACGTCACGCTTTGCTAGGTTTAATACTGAATTGTAACATAGCGAGACCCCACTCCCCAACTTAAAAGCGTTTTATCTCATAGTAATGTTTTCTTCTTCTGAATCATTTTTTGCTTTATCTTATGATCTAATATTTTTTTTTTATTAATATCTGACTGACGGACTTAATAGAATTTCTTTTTTTTTTCTTTCATCCTCCTGCCCTTACCCAATTTATTAAGGAAATCGGTGCTGCATGTCTTTTCTCCATTCCATTCCATTATCTCTACATTCACTCTCTTTCCAGCCCTGTCATCTCTTTCACACAATCCGTCCAAGCTTTCTTGGGTCTTTTCTTTTCTTTCTTTCTTTCATCAATTTCTTCTTTTTTTTACTCTTGACTCTAGTCTACGTGAGAGGCGACAGAGATAAAATCAACGATGGAGTGAGCTTACCCAGAAGAAGCCTGTTCACTCTCACTTTGAAGAGATTAGGGTTGTATGCGCTCGGAAACAGACGCTGGTAGTGAGTTCCATTCTTTTGCTGTGCGCATTATAAAAGACATTTGGAAACGCTTAGTGCGAATTGGTGGAATATCAACCAGGTAGGCATGGTAACTGGCAGTGCGTCTAGATGTCCGATGTAGAAGGGAGCCGATGGAATCAGGTCGTGGAGTTCTTGGGCATACTCACCGAAGTACAATCTGTAGAAGACTGACAAGCAGGCAACCTTGTGGCGATGAGCCAAGCTGTGAAGGTTGGCATCCACCAGTTCTACGTCGCCATTGAGCCTCTTAGCTCTGCGTTCCACCGAGTCAAGAGCAGCTAGTTGGTACTTAGCTGATTCATCCCTCTCATAATAAGACATCTATTCTCATAATAAGACGGGTGATATCACAGATGTAAATAATTATAGGCTTATATCGCTCGCTACTGTGATTGCCAAAGTATTGGACGGTTTGCTGGACAGCATATTGGATAATTTTTTAAATCTACATGACGCTCGGTTCGAGTTTAGGCCAGGACTTTCCACTGAAAGCGCAATATTAAGTCTAAAACAAACCGTCAAATATTATACTAATAGACGCACACCAGTTTACGCGTGCTTCCTTGACCTCTCCAGGGCTTTTGCCCTTGTGTCATATGAAATTTTGTGGAAAAAGCTCAGGAAAGCGCGCGTACCTGCTGAAATAGTTCGTGTGTTTCAGTATTGGTACTCCAACCAAGTGAATAATGTGAGATGGCAAAACACGCTTTCTGACGCATACTGACTGGAATGCGGGGTGAGGCAGGGGGGACTTACCTCACCGGAGCTTTTCAATCTGTATGTGAATGAGCTGATGGTGGGGCTCAGCAGTAAGCGTATTGGATGTTGGATTGATGGCACTTGTATCAATAATCTTAGCTACGCAGACGATATGGTGCTGCTGGGCCCAACTGCCAGCGCAATATGGGAACTTTTAGACTGCTGTACCAAATACGCTACAAGCCATGGTCTGCTGTACAATGGTAAAAAGAGTCTCTGACTGAAAGAGAATCTGTCTACATGATCTTTAAGGGCGTTGCCGTCGGCAAAAAATATCTCTTGAGCCAGTTATTACACTCAATGGATAGAGTGACACAATTTAAGTACTTAGGACATTGTGTAACGGACGACCTTAAGGATCATGCAGATATTGAGCGGGAACGCAGAACTCTCGCTGTGAGAGCTAATATGTTGGCCCGCAGGTTTGCTCATTGTAGTAGAGAGGTAAAACTATCCTTATTTAAAGCGTATTGCCAAACTTTCTACACGAGTAGCCTGTGGGTCAGTTAAACGCGTGGAGTAGTGGATAAGCTGCGAATCCAGTACAATAACAGCTTCAGAATGCTTTTGGGCTTACCGCGTTTTTTGTAGTGCCTCTAGCATGTTCGCATAGGCTCACCCATGACTTTTATGCCATAATGAGACTAAAGACAGCCTCACTCTCGCGAAGGGCGCAGTCGAGCTCAAATGGCATTCTGAGGATGTCAACAAATAACACAGTTTATAAGTGTTCTGTAACTAACCCATTGACCTCTGATGTCTGATAAATAAATGAATTATTATTATAATTGCAGGTGGGTAAGAACAGGTGTAAGCCCCGTAATCCTTGCCAGCACAAGTGCAACGACAACGGCGTGGAAGTCAAGTGCTCATGCAGAAGAGGATACGAGTTGATGCCAGATGGAACTTCTTGCAAGGGTATGTTTTTCAACTAATTCTAATAGCTAGATTTGCTAGGTAGCTCATAAGAGCCAAAGTTTAAGGGTCCAAGTTTAAGCAAGGATGTTGGTTTAATGAAGAGTGACAATTTATTGTGGCTCTCAGAAAAGCCACTAAAATATTGAACTATCGATATTATCCGTAGGTATTCCGATTATTCACTGTTTGCCTCTGTGGTTTTTTACCGTGCAAAATGGTTCTTTCGTGCCGTTTTTCAATCAGTGTTTTTCTTGCGCGTATGACACAAGAATTTTATCAACCTTCCTTATTTTCAACTGTAGTTTACTGTCAATTTGTTAACAACAGTTCTCATTAGAAAACTTAATTTGGTGCTCAATAAGGTGCTCTTATATTTCTACTTAAGAGGTTGGCCCCTCTTAAGTTATACTATTCATACCGTTATACTTTTCATACAAACGCTCGTACGTGATTATAGCGTTTTAACATATATTTCTAAGAATTTTTTGAACTAAAAGGTATTTTGTACACTGTATCTAGGTTTCTATCAAAGCGAAAAATAAAAATTTGGAGAAACAAATTCAGTATAAGCCTCCAAAAATCTGCTTTTTTGCACAATTTTTACCTGAACTTTGGCCGTTCATAATGTAGGTACTCAAAAATTGTAAAAGTAAAGAAACCTTGCACATGTAATGGAAATTCTAAATGACAAACATTTATTTCACAAACTTGTAAGGCTTGCTAAAAAACACGTTTTTCTGGAACAAGTTTCATAAAATTTTCGCACACTATTTTCGTTCAATGTTATCGCGTTCTCACTTGCTTGTTAGTCAACGGGCGTTGCGCTGGATGAAACAACAAGCTTTTCGATCATGCTCGCGTTGACGATAGACAGGCCGGGATCGGCCCTCTTAACTTACAATCCTCGCTTTCCAGACATAGACGAATGCCAGCTCGACGTGCACGTCTGCTTGGCCGGCACTAAGTGCCACAACTTGCAGGGCTCATACCGGTGCACAGCAGTCAAGAAGAACGACGTGGAGAAAGGACAGTGTCCTCCAGGGTTCGCCAGGAACCTTAACAATAATGGTTGTGATGGTAAGTATCGTAGATAATAACGTGTGCTACAATTAGCTCAGGGTATTCATTCCCGATGTGGTGGACGATGATGCTCGCTTGTCTAGAAAGAAGTAATTTATTTACTTGTGACATAAGAACTCGTAAAGAAAGCAGGTTTACAGACTATCGTGGATTCGAAATGGTAGTACGTATACTACTCGCGACGTAGCGTTGGAAGGTTTCTCACGAGGTGGACTGATGACCTTGTGAAAGCCGCGGGAATCCGCTGGATGCGGGAAGCACAAAACCGGTTGAAGTGGCGGTATTTGGAGGAGGCCTACGTCCAGCAGTCGACGTCTTTCGGCTGGAATGGTGATGAGGGAAAGGACTTTGTTTTCCGTCTAGGTTCATTTAATTTTATTCTAATCTATTCTGGAGGAATTTTTGTGATACTAGCAGCGCGCCGCGGTTTCACCCGCATAATTCTCGAACCCGTAAGAACATGGGGATAAAAAGTTTCTTATGTGTTAATCCAGATTATAAACTATCTGTGTACTAAATTTCATCAAAATCCGTTCAGTAGTTTTTGGGTGAAAGAGTAACAAACGTCCATCCATCCTCACAAACTTTCGCATTAATAATATTAGTAGGATGGTTTGGATTTAAATTATTTTTTTATCAGACTCCTGATCCCAGAGCTTCGTTATGTCTTCGGAATTTTTTTAAGGCGACGATAATCGGCTCTTAATGATTTTAAACTTAAGATCACGTCTAAACGAGCAGTGTGAATGATTTGGAAAAAAATATATACAGTCGACTCTCGATAATTTGATACTCGATAATTTGAATTTTTTTTCTGGTCCCTTGAAATATATATATTGAATACTCATAAATTGAATAAACTGGTCCCCTCGGTAATTTGTTAACCTTCACCATTTTAAAGATAATTTATTTATTTATGTTTTAGTATACGAGTTTTAATACAATGCCTTTTGTTTTATGTATAGTAAATTAATAATGCATCTAACATGGGACAGCGTTCCTTGATGGGCGAGTCCTATTACTGGGTGGACTCACTACGCGTTGCGTGAGTTCAGCACAGAACACGCAAATAGCTTATATCTGCGACTGGATTAATTATTTCTAAATGTTTTGACCAAACAAATTTGGGTGACAGGCCAGTTGGCGTGGTTGGTTAAGATACCGCCTATCATATCGCAGGTCGTGGGTTCGATTCCCATCCAGGACAAATATTTGTGTGCATGAACAGGTCTGTTTGTTCTGAGTCTGGGTGTAATTATCTATATAAGTATGTATTTACAAAAAAAAAAGTAGTATAATATATGTAGTAGGTATATCAGTTATCTGGTTTCCATAGTACAAGCTCTGCTTAGTTTGGGATTAGATGACCGTTTGTGAATAATGTCCCAGGTTATTATTATTAATAAATAAATTAAAAAAGTTGAATCTTAAAGCAGTACTTAAAAGTTAAATTTACCAGGAAACATTTCAATTATAATGGCCTGATGATATGGTTTTTAAATTTTCTCTCGAATTTTTTCCAGATATAAACGAGTGCCTCTTGCCAAACCCGCCATGTCCCGCCTCGGTGTGTGAGAACACCGTCGGCGGCTACAGCTGCGGCGGTGTGACCGGCAACCCCATCAACCTCAGCACGTCACCGCGTACGCATGTGGAGGACAGGTGTCCGCCAGGGTTCAAGATTGGATTGCATGAGGAGTGTGAAGGTAAGGTTTCTTGAAAGAAATTAAACATAACATTTACCAAGCAGGTATTTTTAATAGAAAAACCGGCCAAGTGCGTGTCGGACTACACACAATTAAGGGTTCCGTAGTTGGGAGGAATCTCAAGACCAAACTTAACATTGTAGTTAAAAAAAAAAACTCCCATACATTCCAACTGCAAATATAAGTTTGTATGCACTATATTGAGACATTTACCATGTATATTTAAGAACATAGACTTCTTATAGATTTTCCTGTAATCTATAGGTATTGAACTATTTTTCGTATTTTTTTCAAAGTTTTAGGCTCAGTACTTTCGGAGATAAGGGGGAATGGTCAATTTTCGCGTATTTTCTTAAATAACTTTGAAATGATTTATTTTAAAATTATAAAAAAAATATAATTGAGACCCTTACAGTAAGTCCTTTCATTTGATATGTCACTTGGTACAGTTTGCGGTACAAATTGACCCCCATATTCAAAATTCATTTATTTAAGTTACACATCCGTGTTTGGGTCACAGAAATACAAACGTGTACCAAATTTAAACTTCATCGGTCCATTAGATTCGGAGCAAATTGGCTGTGACAGACGGACAGACAGACAGACAGACACACGAGTGATCCTATAAGGGTTCTGTTTTTTCCTTTTGAGGTACGGAACCCTAAAAACTATTTGAAACCATCACAATAAGCCCTTTCATTTAATGTGTCACACGGTAGAGTTTGCAGAACACTTTATAATTTTTTTGGAATTTGCCCCCAAAAGTGACAAAAAAAATTTTTTTTCTTTAATTTTTGGATTCAAAATTGATTAATTTACGTTACACATCCGTGCTTGGGTCTCAGAAATTCATTTTAATCGTTCTATTAGATTCGGAGTAAATTGGCTGTGACAGACAGACAGACACCGGTTATGGGTTCCGGGTCCTTTTGAGGTACGGAACCCGAAAAACCCTTCAATCTCTTTTTCGCCAGTTAAGTTGTAAAACACCCAATAGACATTCTAAAAGGATTATGAAGGTTTATTAAGCTTCATTGAGATCATTGAAAATACAAAAATGACAAAAAATGGACTTAAGGTCCTTTAGCTTTCACCAACAGAAATATCGAAACCCATCACATCTGTGTGTTCCGCTAGCTAATTGACCTAGCAAGCGAAGTGTCTCTGCTTCAAGTCTGGCAAAATGTGCTTTCGTCTTTCAGTTTGTAGCTACTTCTCTACAGCTCGTATTTTACAACCGAGGTGGATGAAACTTGGTAGGTACTTGTCGGGGATTTTTGATTGGAGGAGAACTTTCTCCAACAAGGGGCAAAAAGGAGGCTACTGGATATATTCGCCTTATGAGATCTGTTTCCAACCGACTTTGAGTTGGTCTTATAAAACATTGGTGAAGATCTGATGAGGATCTTCGGCGTGATGAGCAGAAAAACTCCTTAAAATGCAGTAAATTGCTCACATTTATATAATAATAATAATATCCTAGGACATTGTTCACACACGGTCATCTGATCCCAAACTAAGCAGAGCTTGTACTATGGAAACCAGATAACTGATATACTACATACACTACATTTTTTTTTGTAAATACATTCTTATATAGATGATTACACCCAGACTCAGGACAAACAGAAATGTTCATGCACACAAATGTTTGTTCCTGGATGGGAATCGAACCCACGACCAGCGGCACGGCAGGTGGTATCTTAACCAACCACGCCATCTGGCCTGTCAATATATATATATATATATATATAGTGTTATATATTTCTGCTAGTGGAATCGGCCCTTTATCTACTTGGTAGGGATTGATGGAGCACCTGGGGCCTCTTTCCCATCACAAAACTAGAGAAATCTGAAAATAATTATGAGTATTCTCTAAAACCAGACTTTAATGTTAGTTTTAAAATAAGGTCACTAGAGCACCGCTAGGCGCACAGACATTTTTTGGTAACCTACAGCCGCAGTCGGTTTTTTTTTTAAGTTGGATAGGTATATTAATTATAGGATTTTAAACTGTCCTGGTTATTTTCATTACTAGAGCAAAAAAACTTGGTAAATATCCCGTTTTAAATAACTTTGCAAAAAAACTACTAGTTTAATTTGACCATGTATAACTGGCTAAAAGTGGGTGTGATATAAATCTCTGCCTAACCCTTTGGTGAGTAACCAAAAACTTTAAAATAAATAAACTCAACCACCATTTTCTTCCAGATGTAGACGAATGTGCGATCCACAAACATGACTGCAACCCTCTCTCCCAGTTCTGTATCAACACACACAGTTCCTTCTACTGCCAGGACAAGGAGTCCACATACTGCCCGCCAGGGTTCAAGATAGACTCAACCACTAACAAGTGCGAAGGTAAGAGAGCAATTTGAAAAAAAAAACACGTGACGAGAGGGCTGTCAAAGGCGTCTGGTTAACCGACTAAACGAAATACCTGTCACTTCAGTTGTCGTTCTACGTCACAGTTGTACTCTTCAATTTAGCAACGTTATATTTCGTT
This sequence comes from Dicycla oo, assembly GCA_948252095.1. Taxonomy (NCBI): domain Eukaryota; kingdom Metazoa; phylum Arthropoda; class Insecta; order Lepidoptera; family Noctuidae; genus Dicycla; species Dicycla oo. The sequence goes on along the minus strand of OX411736.1, from coordinate 17,280,134 downwards.
ACACCTGTCTTTTTGGGCGCTTTACAATAGAGAGACAGTACAAAATATTATATTATTATTAAAAATCTAAATAAAAAGTTGTGCTCAAGCACGGAACATAAAAAAACAGTAGAAGTGGTATGCAACAAAATTACTATAGGAACCGCTGTCGCCAAACTCACACAAATAAACCGATAATCATATAATGCACTACAAACAAACAATTCGTCTGATTTGTCGTTTTAATTTTAGTCAAAACTAGCGTAAGTCACAGATCCTACATCCAGAAATAAACCTTCATGCATTATGAATAGGATTTATTTTGCTTTAGTCCAGAAAGTATTTACAACGTTTTGTAATCTCAAGTCAAACAAGATTCGATTGACGAGTAAATTCCGCTACTTGACCATAGATGGCAGTATTCTCAGTGATCGCAATTATAAGTCTAATTGCGTTAGTCATAAGGTTGACATTCGCGTGATAGGTTGATAACTATTGCTACTCGATCAAGGCCACACCAGTGCAGTAACACATTGAATTTTGAATTACATTATCGATATCGATAGATACCCGATTTCTTGTTTAAATAAAAAAAATAAGTATTGTTGGGAGTTAAGTAAAACTGTAAGAAGAATGAAGTAGTGCTTTTTTTTTCTTTTGCTTATATCTCGAAAACGGTGTGTCCTATCGAAAAAATAATGAAAATTTTGCCCCCTTTGCAATCCGTAACTCCCTACAACTCTACGTATTGGTAATAATCAATAATAGAAATTTTGACATTTTTCATATTTTCCATACAAAAAATGAAAAGTTCCTCCACTTGAGGTATCATTTTTTTTTTGCTTTTGCTTATATCTCAAAAACGGTGCATCCTATCGAAAAAATAATGAAAATTTTGCACCCCTTTGCAACTTATAACTCCCCAAAACTCTACATGTTGGTAGTACTCAATAATAGAAATTTTGAAATTTTTCATATTTTCCGTACAAAAAGTGAAAAGTTCGTCCAGTTGAGGTGTCATTTATTTTTTAGCTTTTGCTTATATCTCGAAAACGGTGTGTCCTAATCGAAAAAATTATGAAAACTTTTAATCGCGATTAAAAAAAGACATTTAGTTTGATAATCAAAATTTTAGGTTAAAAACATCAAATTCAGAATAGCAAAATTTCCATTTTCACTAAATTAAATAGCTTAGGACCAACGTAGTGCTGTCTAATAAAATAATTAAGTTGTGTAACTTTAGTCCAGACAGGAATAAACTAAATTTAGATGATTTTTAGTCTAGTGTAGAGACATTTGTGACAAGAGAATCGGCACCATTTTCTTTTATCGATAAAACTAACATCCGACCCGACCACATCACTAATTGAGTAGCGAAGTACTTTCGAGAACGAAATAAGAAATACCAGAGAATACAATCAATCCAAAAGAAACTGTATTTTAATCCTATAAGGTTGATTTTAACTAGAGGTTGTATTACTTCATTCGTAAATTGAAATTAACTAAGATTTTATTAGAAAACAAATTAAATCTTACTTAGCGATGGTACGAAACACCTCCATTTTTAAGAGTTTTTTCCTACTATCATTTTTGCACTCCAAAATGGAACAAAACGGCATAGGTACGGAAAAATAAATTTGTCGCGAGACTGCAACTCGACGCGATGTTAGAACTCGACTGTGACCATAGTTTAAGATCTGTGGGGACCAAGCAAGCGATACAGCGCTTATTTGTGACACGCTTGCCACGCCTACTTAGCACTTCCACTGTTTTTTTATGTTCCGTGTGCTCAAGCTATTTACATCTACGAGGAGTAGTTTAAGAATAAATGATAAAGTTTAACATACAATAATAAAAGAGGAAAGTATTGTAAAAATCGAAAATAAATTTAATTTGGGTCGTATTTTTAAACAAGAAAGTGTCATCTATAAAAACCCCTTTAACAATTTGTTTACTTTTAGTTGTTTACCTAAACCAATGGAGTATGGAGGATGTAAGGGACAGCCATAAACTAACAGGGCGCATTCAGCTCCTTATTTTGAATCATATTTCACCGGAAAATTTCTCAGGAAATTTTCATTATTTTTTTTTCGTTTTTTCAGTACTATTCCTTTGTTTCACTGTAAAATTACTTTATCTGTACGCAAGACTCCATTTATGTAAATAAAACAGCTAAAAAATCAGCAATGGATGTTGAAATACTGTAACGAACGATGCGTGAAATCAGCTGTTCACTTTCTGCATAGCTACAGAGTTCATCGAACTCAGCGCATACCTTTTATTTACCCCCACAACCAGTAACAGACGCTCCGATTTGTGCACCATAACGTTCCCATAACGTTCCTGAAATAATTTCATGTACCGGTCATCTTAGTATGTTAAACTGAATTCACCCGTCTGTGGAGGGCTGTCTTTTATACCCTGTACAGTTCTCTTACCTCAGCTGGTCCAGAAGAGTCTTTAAATCCTTGTACAAAACTGCAATGATTGGCCGTGAGAATTATCGTTTTTCTAGCTGACTGTGATTTACCCAAAACCTGTGACTGTAGTAAGCAATTACTCAAAAACTTAAGGCCTCCTAAGAAGATTTTCCTGTGGATTATTTAGAAATAATAGCCGATCGTTAGTACAAGAGATCTATTCTCAAGAGAAAATTAACTTACACAGACAGACTAAGGGCTGGTGGTGTTTTGATCCGTAGTTATCAACTTGTAGGTGAATATAACTGTAGGTAATAACCGTTATGCGATCTGAATTGCACTTTATTGTGTCGTAGCAAGAGTCACTTTTTATTTAAATGATTTTGCGGAATGTCCCATCTATATTAATCTGTGACTAAGGCCACAGATCACAGTTACGAAACCATAGTGAGATATAATTTTTCCTGTGCTGTGCTGCCATCTATCGAACGTTGATGCAAGCTTTACGTTATGTTATTTTCAGTTTTTATTTTGTAAACGATCATTATGATGACTCTTGAGTAGTGAAATAGCTTGAAATTAACATAATGTTTTATTGTACAGACGCCAGCACATCAAGCTACTACAATCTGTCAAATTTCTTTAATAGATTTTCAACTTTATCTCTAAAGTATTAGGTTTAAGGTTGATTGGGAAAATTTGACAGTTTCGGGTAGCTTGACCTGCTGGCGTCTGTACCATTAGATAGTTTGTTCCAAAAACATGGTATAATACGATTTCTAAACTAAATTCGATGCATGGGAAAGGATTTAGGTGACGAATCGTAATTATAACAATATTAGATACAACGTTATAAATAATTTTGATAATTACAGACATAGATGAATGCGAAGAGGTGGGTATTTGTCGGCCAGATCAGGACTGCGTCAACCAGCGAGGACAGTATGACTGCAAGCCTAAAGTTGATCACAGGTAACTATAATATCCACAGGGCCTAGATAAGTAGCAATAGCTTTCAAAGCTGTGATAGCTGGAAAATCGTCTACTTTTACAATATTTGGAAATATGTGAGCACCATGTGCATGTACTTGTCACAAAATTAATTTATCTGTCGTTGCTTTTTACCTATTGTGGTAATTTTAATTTTTAAAAGAGTGAAATATTTTGATTAAGTATACTCGTACCAATACGAAACTATATTTTGGAAGGGACAACTAGAATCAATTCTATTAACTTGTGGGCGTTCAACAGTGCCTTTTATACGCCTACTAGCTTTCGCCAGCGGCTTCGCCCGCGTGCATTTCGGAAATTATCCCACGGGAAAAGTATTCTATGTCCTAATCCAGGCCATGGTCTACCCGTGTGCCAAATCCGTTCGGCCGTTTTAGCGTGAGAGCGCAACAAACAAAGTAACTTTCGCATTTATAATATTAGTTAGGATTTTAAATAAATCATTAAACTTTTACATTGAAAAGCGTTTCGTATTTCTACAACGACTTTCCACGGGATTAAAAAAAAAAAAGAAAGAGAAAATAAAATTTACAGAAGCTTTCATTAGGTACCTAGCTTATGTCAGTCCCATACATTTTTGACTTTTCCACCATCACTATCACTGATAGAATATCTCTTTGTCAATACCTGATTGGATAAAATAGTGTGCTTCTCAAAAAAGTAGCTTGTTTGCCAAACAATGGGGTTGTTTCCCGGAATCTTCGCCGCAAGAGAGCGCTGTGTGTTTGTCACTTGTCAAAGTCATCTTGAAGACAAAGCGACCAATCGGCGATAAGAAAAAACACAGCAAGGAACTCCATTGACATCGAATGAAAGTAACAAACACTTAGCGCCATCTACGCGGAACTAATTTGACAGTTTTCTTTCCCATTATTACAAAATGCGACAGCCTCTTTAGAATTAATGCTGAGGGGATATACTGGAAACCAAAAGTAATTGACTTCTACTAGAGCTGGGTCTGCTGTGAACCTTTTTTTTCTAAACAAAATACACTGGACCGCAAAGAAATCGGGTCGGTAACAAAAACCTTAATAACTTCCAAAATATTAGAGCTAGCTTTATGAAATAAAGACTGTGTTCTAGACAATTTTATAGTGCTTAAATCAATATCATAAAAGTTTAAGATTATGATGTTTATTTTGAATATAAGTAAGTTAAGTAAAAGTTACCATTTTCACTTTCGAAAAATGTGCTACGATAGCAAATATGCAAATTTACACATCTTAGTATTTAGTATTGCCACCACGAGCTGTTAATACAGCTGTTATATGGTTTATAAGGTTTGGCATGCTTTCCGCCAGATTTCTGAGCCCTTGCTGAGGAATATTCTCCTATTCCTCTATAAGTGCGTCTCTGTTCACAAAGCGTGATTGGAGGGGGGTTTCGTTGACGTACACGTCGCCCAATTCGTCCCAGGCATGCTCTATGGGGTTGAAGTCTACGCTGCATGCTGTGATAGTTACATCTTCAAGGCAGTCAAACATTATCCGAGTTGTATGGGACGAGCGTTATCTAGCATAAAAAGATGGCGTTCTCGCCTATTTTTACTAAAAATAGCCAACATACTCATTTAAGATTTCGTTCACGTATCTTTGTGTAGTTAAAGTGCCATTTTCCAGTGCCAGAACCGAGACGCAACCCACGGCGCACCAATGTCCCAGGGTATAAACGCCTACTAGCCTCACTACTAGCTAGGCACCTATCACAAATAACCATAAAAGACCAAGCACAATTAGAATATACCGTGACAAAATTATCAGAATATCTAACCGAAGCTTACTATGCATGCTGCAAGCTAAGAGCGCCACAACTCAAGGGCGAGAGAAACCCTTGGTGGAACGCTGAACTTAGCAAACTCAGAAATGCACTACGTAAGCAATTCAACAGAGCTAAAAACACTAGACTCCCGGATGACTGGGAAATATATAAAGAAACCCAATACACATACAAAAAGCAGATCAGAACCGCCAGAAGAACTGCGTGGCGTAAATTCTGCGAATCCATTGAGACGAACAACGAAGCTGCGAGGGTAAGGAAGATCCTATCAACCGATCAGGACCGAACCCTCGGCGCGCTGAAAAAACCCGATAACTCATATACATTAACCGACCAAGAAACCAGTAAGGTCCTTCTGGAGACTCACTTCCCAAACTGTAAGCTCTTGGAGGACAGGACGTGGGGGGCTGAACCAGAATGGACCCCAACGGATCACGATTGGACTAGAGCCCACAATATAGTAACAAAAGACCGAATAAAGTGGGCCATAAATACCTTCCAGCCATACAAGTCCGCAGGACTGGATGGCATCTTCCCAGCCTTACTGCAGTGGGGGGTAGATCATCTGATGCCATGGCTGGTGGAAATCTACCGCGCCTGCTTAGCATTTAGATATATACTCCTCGCATGGCGCGAAGTGAAGGTCATTTTCATACCCAAACCTGGAAAGACTGACTATACACAACCCAAGTCTTACAGACCTATAAGCCTCACATCCTTCTTACTGAAAACCCTCGAGAGACTATGTGATAGATACATCCGAGATGGACCTCTTAGGATAAAACTACTACATAAACAACAGCATGCGTACTCCACTGGCAGATCAACGGAATCTGCACTACACACTGTGGTTTCCAAGATTGAGTGCGCAGTGGACCACAAATGCTCAGCACTGGCCGCCTTCATTGACATTGAGGGTGCCTTCGACAAGACCATGTTCAACAGCATTGGCATGGCCCTAGATAGACACGGCATAGACTCAACCCTGAGTGGCTGGATCACAAACATGCTCAAACTGAGAGCTGTACAAGTGACAGTGAACGACACTACAAGGGCCATTGTAGCAAAGGGCTGCCCGCAAGGGGGCGTCCTTTCTCCGATGCTATGGAACCTGGTCGTAGACAGCCTTATTAAGACACTCAATGATAAAGGATATTTCACTGTTGGCTACGCTGATGACATAGCCATAATAATAAACGGCACCCACGAAAACACTATGTAATCTCATGCGTCAGGCCTTGAAGATAGTAGAGGACTGGTGCAATAAACATACACTATCAGTGAACCCTACCAAAACCGAGCTGATTCTTTTTACAAAAAAGAGGAAGCTGACAACACTACAACTACCACGATTCTTTGGAACTACCCTAAGCCTATCGACTGAAACCAAATACCTGGGCATCTTTTTGGACAAACAGTTGAACTGGGCTAGACATACTAATTACATCACCACAAAAGCCAGCATAGCCCTGTGGCAGTGTAAGAGACTGCTTGGCAGGAACTGGGGGATTAACCCCAAGGTCACTTACTGGCTATACACCGCAGTTATCAGACCGATCATTACTTATGGCTCACTAGTCTGGTGGCCCAGGACAGACCTGAGCACAACCCGGAAAGATCTCGAAAAACTACAGCGATTAGCCTGTGTGGCAATCACTGGCTGCATGAGAACCGCACCTACGGCCGCACTACAAGCAATGCTTGGACTGCCTCCACTACATCTCATTGTGAGGGAGGAGGCAGCTTTGGCCGCCTTTAGGCTCAATATAACCGGAACCCTGAGCAAAGACTCCAGGGTTAAACACATACGCATTAGGGAGGATGCGATCAAAAAACGGCCAATGATGGCATCAGCCTGCGACAGAGCCCCGAAACAACATTATTTTAAAAAACATTACAACATAATACTCACGGAAGAACAGCGTGACCACTCGGGCCCGAACGAGCTGAGGGTTTACACTGACGGGTCAAAGACCGACTCCGGAACCGGTGCCGGAGTTTTCTCGCACGACCTCAACATAAACATATCCAGCCCGCTGGGAATGTTCAACACTGTCTACCAGGCAGAATGTGTGGGCATTATTCAAGCGGCGTATGCCATAGAGGCCAGGAGAGTTACGGACACCCATATACGTATACTCTCCGACAGTGCCTCAGTACTCCAAACCTTAGAGAAAAAATATATTACTTCAAGATTAATACTAGAATGTCACAATGCGTTAGAACGAGCAACGGTATCTAACCGCAACACAGTGACACTGCAATGGATAAAAGGACACAGTGGGTCTTTGGGTAACGACGCAGCGGACGAACTTGCTAGGAGGGCATCCAGTGCGTCAGTCTATGGGCCCGAACCAATCATACCCATCCCCTTCAACCAATTACGCAGATGGCTGCAAGAGATCACCCAAACAAAAGCAGAGGAGTGGTGGTCCTCGGCACCAGGGTGCAGGCAGTCCAGGGAGGCTATGCCAAGCCTGGATGGCAAACTGACCAGGCGACTCTTACGCCTGGATAGGAACGGCCTGCGCCTGATGACGGGGACCATCACAGGACATCACAGGTTTTTTGAAAAGCATGATCTCATAGTCAAAGAACAATTTGGATTCAGGAAAGGTAAATCCATTAATATGGCGATCTATGACGTGATCCATAAAATTGTTTCTTGTGTTGATGCTAGAACTCCAGTGGCGGCCTTGTTCATGGATATGTCTAAAGCATTTGACCATGTAGATCATGGTATACTGCTGAACAAATTAGAGCGTTATGGGATTAGAGGAACTGCATTAAACCTATTACAATCTTATCTCTCTAATCGCACTCAAATCACGACGCTTGATAGGCTATGTGCGAGCTCTAAACTTGAAAGAACATACATGTCACGTCCTAGAAAAACTACTTACGGTGTTCCCCAAGGTAGCATTCTTGGCCCTCCATTATTTAACATTTACATAAATGATATGCCTAAAGTCAGTAAACATCAGATGGTCTTATTTGCTGATGACAGCACTATTTTATTCTCTAGTAATGACATCAATATTCTTGAAAATGACATAAATGACGATCTTAAAAGTATAATAAATTGGTTAGTTAATAATAATCTACACATAAATCTTAACAAAACTAAGATAATGACATTTAACCAAAGAACAAATAAACCGGAACTTAATATCAAATATGGTAACGTATCAATCTCGGAAACTGACATAACAAAATTTCTGGGCCTTTACATAGATAGTCATCTGACTTGGAAACATCATATCGACGCTTTGTCAAAGAAGCTTAGCCAATTTGCGTATGCTCTCTACAAACTATCAAAAACGGTAAACCGCGTAACAGTACAAATAGCTTATAATGCTTATGTGGCTTCTAGCATTAGGTACACTATCATTTTCTGGGGCAACTCCACTGACAGAGACGTTGCTTTTAAAGCTCAGAAGAAATGCTTGCGATCGTTTACCAAATTACAATCGATTGATAGTTGTAAACCATTGTTTAAGGAACTTAGTTTGCTCACTCTACCGTCTATGTACATATTTGAAATGGGAGTGTTTGTTCGCTGTAACCTGCATTTATTTGAAAAACTGCGCTCTCGCCGTTATCAGAATACCATTCATGTTACCTCTCATAAAACAGCATTTTTCGGCAAAAGTGTGTTAGGTATGGCTCCAAAAATATATAACAGTATACCAGCAGCTATTAGAAATATAGAGTGTCTGGGATCTTTTAAGAGGTCTTTGTTTAAATTCCTTGTAGATAGATGTTACTACTCCATCACTGAGTTTACTGCTGATAAACAGAGGTATGACGATTCCGACTTGCTAATTAAACGCTTATGATTTTATTTATTGAATAAGTATGAATGTGTTTATTAACTAAAATTGTAATGACCTGTATACCTAATTGACCTATTACTAATTGACATACTTAAAATTATATATTTTTTTTTTTTCTTTTTGTAATCTATTGACATTCCACCTTAAATTGCAATTGCTTGTCTATGATCAGATCAGATTACCGTGTGTGAACAATGTCCCAGGTTATTATTATTATTATGATTATTTTGTACGCCATATATTGACAAAACATAGTGCACATGTTTTAGACAATATACAACCATTAACCATACCTATGTTTTACAAAATAAATGATTGATTGATTGATTGATTGATTGACACTGCTCGCTGAACAAACACTTTTACACAATGGGCATAACGGACAGCCCTCTGTGCAGAGCTTGCATGGAGGCTGAGGAAACCGTTCCGCATGTGCTCTTCGAGTGCACAGGCGTTGCCCAGATTAGAACAGAAACCCTCGGGACACCCAAATCTTTAACAGATGTTCTGAACAGACCAGAAGCCGTGACCAACTTCTGGAGGGAGGTGGGCTGGTTGGAATAAACCCCGACGGCCGCTATGGCTCACGCACAATGGTCCACTTGAAGGATTAAGTGCGGAAACCAAACCCAATAACATAGTGCCATTTTCTATCACCTAGTGGTGATAGAAATTCGGCACGGTGCGGCTTTCGGAAGAAATTCCAGCTCACACGTGTATGGAGCCTGCACCGTATGGAACTTACTCTTCCATGCAACTTTGGTTATAGCGCTCTCCGGGTCTTCTGTAGACTTTTTGCCACCCATCCTGCGTGTATAGCATGAACCTCGACTCGTCCGTAACAATACTTTTGACCAGTCACCCAGAGTTTTCTAGCGTAATACAGCCTTGAATTTCGATGCTGCCTTTCGAGTCTTGGACTATTTGCAGACCTAAATTGCATCAAGTTTGCTTCAGCAAGTCGCCGCCTCACTGTACACGTGTTTGGATTGATCCTTCCAGTACGTAGAAGGTGATTATTGACTTGACAGTCATTTGAAATCGATTTCTCAAATTTGTTGACACCTTGTTCGGCCTGTTCCTGGTCTACAAATATTGGATCCATCTCTTCAAATCGCTGGAGCACTCTTTAACGGTAGATAGCGACACACCAACAACTCTCGCTGTATAACGCTGACTGCGCTTGTTTTCAAGCATTGTCAGAATTCTGGTACACTCTTCAGGGGTAAGTGGCATGTTTTTAATTGAATTTCATCAGAATGATGAAATTCTGCACAAGAAATGCCATATTTTGAAACAAATGGTTTCAAAATTATTCAAATTTTATAAATCGTCTTTATTTTTACCCGACTACCCCAGAAGAACGGTAATGTTTTTCGAGAGCACCTATGTAAAATCCATCAAGCCGTTTAGGTTACAGAGCGTGCCAAAGAAATAGACATATAACAATGTCGTATTTCTTTGGCGCGCTCTGTAGCCTAAACGGCTTGATGGATTTTAACATGTGAGGTGTCGTTAGATTTCTCTTAATTGTGGGAGTGACATAGGTTATATTCTGTATATGTAAATACAAAAAAAGGGATGGTAAGGTATTTTTTAAAAATAAATTACAACAATATTGGTATAAAATAAAACTATCGTATATTAATAAAACTAAAAAGATTGAAATAAAAAAATATATTAAAAAATCAAAAAACCCGGTTTTGGTATCGCAGGCGGGGACAAACACCCCCCCAGTGGGTTCCCGCATTGTCGAGTAGGGGGGCTCAGTAGCCGAGGCTTGGTCACCCACGGTGAAGCGAAGAGGAACCCGAGGAGGGGCCGCTCGTCAGGGTTTTTCCCAAGAAGCCAACGACGTAGCGGCCAACAAGTAGGTTGCGGTGCCGCTTGGGCAACATCACAACTGAGGCGGGCCGCAATGTCGTATGGGAGGCATCGCGGCTGAGGGTTGGAGGCCGCGTCGGGAGAGGAGTGCCGGTATTGCGGTGCGTCGCTCTCCCTACCTTCCACGGTCTTGACAGGGTCGCCACCGTCTGATGGTGGACGCGGTGGGGCCTAAGGGGAGAAGGAGGAGTGTCGGTATGGCGTTGGCCCTCTCCCTATCCTCTGCGGTCGAAAAGTGGTAGGCGGCCGGGCCACTGACCTGACCGATTGCAGGAGGACCAAGGGTGCCTAGACACGGGATCGTCTAGCGCCTATGTGCTGGTTAGGTCCCTGGCGTGGTCACGGCGTGTAATGTGTTCTGGTGCGCCGGTGATGGGGGCTACTCCCCAGAGGAGCATCTGGTGACGGACAGCCGCGGTGGGTTCGCGGTGAGTGCTAAAGCGTGCCCGTGTACCCGCCACAAGCGGCAGAGGAGGACACCGTGGAGTTTTAGCGGGTTGGAATCCCACATAACTGTACTATCTCCCCGTGGTAGTGACTGCACTATGCATAAGCATTTCTTCATGCAAAAAAACGGCAGGGACCAACAAAAGTTACACCATATTTCAGGTTATTGGTTTGTCCCCGTCTGCAATACCAAACATCAATGGAATAAAATGCTTCTTTTTCTCTTGTAGTGGTATGGAACCACACATGCACACACATGCGCTTAAGTGCCTATAACTTCACATATCTGCGAAGTTCAATACCACTACATCTTTAAAGTTTCAGTCTTTTATGTGTTTGTGCAGTCGGGTTTTAAGTTTTTATAATTTTTTTTATTTTTTTATTTATGGTTTTTAATAAAATCATCAAAAAGAAATAAAAAGGTTATAATAATAATAATAACCCCACCGCTGTATCTCTACGTTGACGTCGTGTGGGGCTTGCGTGCTCCAAACTTTAGGTCTGTGCCGGTAGAGTTTGTCGGAATGGGTCTAGGATGAGGAGCCAGACCAAGAGAGCTACAAAAACCCGCAGGGCAGCATGTGGCCAGCTGATGGGCAGTAGCGACCCCATGGACCCTATCTCCCGGGAGAAATCTTGTCCTCATCTCTGGCTTGCCTTTATTGGCCGGCTGGAGTGAACACTGACGAGGAACAGAGCTCCCACCTCTTTCTTGCCTTTATTGGCCGACTTGAGTGGAGATTCGCAAGAGCAAACGTGCTCGGAGGAAGGAAGTATTCCAGTAAGGTGCTGGTACGGATCTTGACCGTACTTCCGGGATTGTCCTGATAGCCGTGGCCTCCTCTCCACTCCTCAAGCACCTCAGGAAGTATTGCCCCCTTGTCGCTACGTCACTATGTGCTAGCGGCCGTCTCCGGGGTCCATTATTGAGTGTGCAAGTCACCCCCTGCCATTTTATCCGTGTATAATATATAACATTGGTCAGGCAGGGGACATAGTTCTTCCATAGTTCAAGTTACCCAATCCACTTAGCCACCCAAACCCATAGCCCAATATGTTTTGTTTCCACGCACAACAATAGTCCTGCACCAACCGGGGGTTGTCCTTGGGTGCACTTGCATAGTGCATAATCATAAGGGATAATCATCGGTTGGTGCCTCCTCACCATTTAAAATTACCTAAGGGGCCTCTGCGAGTTGGCTTCGGCTTCTCGTACGCCTTCCAAAGGTCCGGGACCCCAGGATCCCGAGAAATATAAAAAAAAAAATTAATAATAATTTATTCGCAAAGGTTTTACTTCTTCCTATATTTGTAATGAAATAAACTTAGTTTTTATTTTAAAAGGATTGCTCAAATATTTTTTAAAAGTTATCTTTCTTTTTTTTTATAACCGACACGCTTTCTTTGCGGCCAGTGTATTAAAAAAAATCACTTTCAATTATATTAGAAGAAATAAATAAAATAATATGTACTTAAATAGTAGAATAATGTGAATGAAACTTTTTCTTGTATTGCAGCAAAGAACAGTGCCCTGATGGTATGCGGATGAAAGCTGGAAGCCTCTATTGTGAAGGTAGGTTAGGTTAGCTTAAAAGAAGTGTCAAAGTCATTATTGTTCCAGTGTAAAGAAAGGATAGCACTATTTGTCCTGTATATCTCCGTCGCTTTCTCGCACTGGAACGATGGTGTATTTTTCCCTACATGGTTGGGGTTTGGAACATATAAATACTGAAATCAAAGAGAACTAATCATCTGCCTAACCTTTTCCTAACTGTGTTGGGATCGGCTGCCAGTTAGCTGAATACTTACCTACCAGTATTTTACTTAGAGCTTATCTGACCTCCACAACCCAGTTACTGGGTAATACTATTACCCTTTGGCAAGATTGGTTGTCAGACTATCGGGCTTCTGACTACTCGTAACGAGTGACAATAATCTACGAATGACAGCCGGGACTAACTGCTTTACGTGCTTTTCGAGGCACCCATCCACGTAACGACTTACTCACGCGCCCATCTAAACTGAAGATGGTTAATTTTTGAAATATTGTCTTCGCAGATATTGATGAATGCGTGGAAGGCACGCACCTTTGTGATCAATATCAGAACTGTCTGAACACGAACGGTAGCTACGAGTGCCACTGCAAGTTGGGGTACGAACTGGACATCATCACAGGAGCTTGTGTTGGTAAGTAAACGAAAACATCACGCCTTTAACCCTTGAAAAGGTTTAGTATAAGCAGAGGTGTGTATGAAGCTTTCTATTTTCCACATAACAGTCCCTTGTGATAGGTGCTGGGTGAACGGTGAACCTATTGCCAATAACCGGGCTCAGACTCCAGGCTGTTCTGACTCAAACAACTTTGCCGCTCCGACACCAGGCTTTCCGATACGCAAGGCACAGCGCGCTGCTGTTCCAGTATTGACTACTGCGCAGTAATTTGTATCCTACTTCAGAGCAGCAAACTTACATGACGCGAATTATAACACCTTTTAAACACCCCTAACTTTGGTAGTTTATGGTTTTACTGTCAATTGTTCAAAACTAGCCATACAGCAATTAATTTAGTAAAAGACACCTTTTATCCTTTCTAGGAGCGTTAACCTTTAGATCTCCTGGAAAGACTGCAAAATATCAGCTTGACTAACTATATAGCTACATAACTAGCGGCAGCGTAATCCGTTCTTTATGTGATAATAGGGATGATGACAAAAAAATGTTTTTTTGTCCGTCATGTATATTATTAAAATATATTGGACACGTATTTTTTCTTTTTCTACGTAATCAAAAGATTACGGCGATACATTGAGTTAAAATGTGGCATGACGTCACGTCTTCGTAGATTTTATACGTAGAAGTGACGTAACAAGCCCCCACTCCCGAACTTTAATGCGAGTTATCTAAGTCATTTTTTATTAATATGATAAAGCAAAAAATACGTATCTAATATTTTTTTATTATCTGACTGACGGACTAAATAGAATTTCGTTTTTTTTTACCCAGGCATCATCCCTATTATAGGAACTGTATACTAATTACTTTCTCTTTATCTTAGATATAAATGAGTGCGCGACTCGTCAACACGACTGCATCCCTGAGGCTCAACGGTGTGACAACACGGTCGGCTCCTACTTGTGTATCAGGATTACTTCATGCGGCACCGGATACGTGCTCCATCATTCTACTGGGAAGTGCGAGGGTAAGGAGGATCTTTAAGACAGTAAATAATTTATTGTCCAGGAAAGGCAACAAGTTGGGTCGACATTGAGTAGCTTAATATATTACCTATATCTAGGTTATAAACTTATAATTTACTAGTGAGCCCTAAACTAGACAGTTAGTTTGTATTTTGGGGCTCGAGGTACGAATTTCAGTGGAGACTGGAGAGGTGATTTCAGGTATGTTTGCGTATGTGAGATGGGTGTGTATGTGTGCGTAGTTGTTCCCATTGTGCTTACGTTGATTCAGTGCCAGATATCCGATGTTTTTTTAAAGGGGAGAACTTTAAATTGAAATAAAACAAAGAAATATGTTTTAATATCCATGAAATTGGCTTTATTTGATAGATAATTTTATGCATTCGACAGGCCAGTTGGCGTGGTTGGTTAAGATACCACCTATCACGCCGCAGGTCGTGGGTTCGATTCCCATCCAGGACAAACATTTGTGTGCATGAACATGTCTGTTTGTCCTGAGTCTGGGTGTAATTATCTATATAACTATGTATTTACAAAAAAAAAAGCAGTATATGTAGTATATCAGTTATCTGGTTTCCATAGTACAAGCTCTGCTTAGTTTGGGACCAGATGACCGTGTGTGAAAATGTCCCAGGATATTATTATTTATTATTATTAATGTTTGGACATGACTCTGGGTATGTGGCCGCCGCGGCTGACATCAACGCCTAGTTTACTGAAAACTTAACTTTTTGATTGGCTTAATTTACTAAAGGAAACATTTGACAAACAACTAATTTCACGAATCTGGCCACCTCGTTCGTGCGATTTGAAGCCATTATTTTATTTTCTCTGGGGGTATGTAAAGCCGCATGTCTACTCCGATAAACCAGTGAAACTTGAGCACTTGGATGCCAACATTCGATGCATTATTGTGGATTTGACCTCTAGATTACGCCATGTCAGCCGCGGCGGCCAAATGACCGAAATCGTATTCAAACATTAATGACATAAAATTATCTACCAAATAAAACCACTTTCATGGATATTAAAAACATTTTTCTGTTTTATTTCAAATTAAAGTTATCCCCTCTAAAAAAGACACCATATACCTATATATACTATACGTATATGACAGTCGCGATGGCGCTGATGACACTAACAAAGATGTTCAAGAGATCATAATTATTGAAAGTTTGTCAAAATCAAAATCAAAAGTCATTTATTCAAACTAGACTGAGAATCAGCACTTTTTGAACGTCAAAATTACATAAGACAGTCCCTTAGCACGCCCGCCTTTCACCACTTCCTAGTGCTTTAGCTGGGGAGAAAAAGTGGCGCAACAAACTCCCCAGCAGCACAGCTGCCTGTTCAGTTAGGAAAATTGAATCTATATAATACTGCGCATAATAATTTAGGTACATTACGCAATACAAAACCTTCAATTAAATTATTTACTATAAGTAAGCTAGCACACGCCAATATACAAAATAATAATAATAATCGAAAACTATACTCAAGCAGAAATAAAAATACAAAACTAAAAACGTAAGCAGAACTCTATACCTAAATAATGGCCTCCAGTAATAAAGGATGTCAGGAAGGTGTCATTTTAGGACGACGATTAACCTGGACGGCTTCATGGGACTCGCTATTGGAAGTTTATGGTTGAGATCCCCAACAATGAGAAAAGGTTTAAAAAAGTTGTCGTTCAAAATCAAAATCAAATCAAAATATTATATCATATAAATATATGTACATGGGCACTTATGAAACGTCACGTAGGCGCACGCTTCCAATTAGTCGTTTCGTATGGAGAAGAGCCGGGAAGAAACTCTACGGTTACTCTTTTTAAAATAATTGGCTTTTACAATGTTTTCAAATTACATTGTTAATACGTATAGGTATAGGAGGACAGTATAGGCCTGTCTACAAGTACCAGAAAACGGTCAACAAACCTATAGTCTAATAGGCACACTACAATGTTCTCACATTCACAAAATATGAGAGATTGTAAAAGATAAATAAATTAATAAAAAAATAAAACCTATTTAAACCAAATGACATGATTGCCATTACAATTGTGTACACTAATAAATAGTTGAAATTAGATTTGTAGGTGTTTTATGTAAAATAATGAAAACATGTCAAGGGAATAAATGTAAAATAAAAATTAACATCGTAATTTCGTTCTTGATTTCATTACCCATTTCATTACTTTTATTTCCCACAGATATCGACGAATGCGGTCTAGGCCTACACAACTGCGGTCCAAACTACAACTGTTTCAACATCCGCGGCTCGTTCCGTTGTGTGCGCAAGCGCACCACCACGACGACATCCACTACGCCGCCCCCGGAGTATGAGTACGAGTATTATGATTCAGAGTGAGTAGCAGTATTTCACTATATATTATTTTTAACCCTGCTACACACATAATATCTCCCATGGCAAGTCACGTTGTTCCTATGAAATTTTCGGTTGTTAACGATAAGCTTTCCAAACTAGAGTAGTTGTTTTTTGGCGGAATTTATGAAAGTTACCACAATTTACAATAATGTTATACCAATTAAGAGACATACATCAGGTTGGCACAAAAGTAATGAGACACTTGGTTTACGTTTTATATTTTTTATTATTATTACAATACAAAAAGCTTAGTCAATAACGTAATCACCATTAGTATCTAAGACTTTTTGCCAACGATCCGGCAAAGTTTGAATGCCTTTCGCCCAGAACTCTGATGGCTGTGCCTCGAAAAAGTTGTTCAACTCCGCCCCTACATCAGAGAAATCATTAAATTGTTTATCCCGCAAATGTTGCTTCAGGGCTCTAAACAAATTATCCGCTGTGCTGAATCGCTTTGCTCACCCGCGCGCGGGGAAAAGTGTTAAGCGCCCCGCCCCATTCAGCCCCGCGGTAATCTTGTAGACAAAACCGATTTGCATCGTAGCTTCTTGGAATTTTGTGACCATTGAATGTTTCTTAGAATGCTAGTGAGTAGGGCTTTACAGTAATGTACGTTTCGTTTGAAAGTATGACTTGTTTTCATTTTCAAAATTGGTTGTAAAAAATAACAAAACAATTTTTAGTTACACTTTCAAAGAAATTACTCTAGTAAAAAACAACAAGCGATGACCTATATGTTTTAGGGTTTAAAATGCATGGTGTGTTTATTCTTAGCACGAAACATAAATAAAAGCACTTAATACAATTTTCATTAATTACAAGCATTCCAGTTTGAACAAAAACCTTTTGCTTACAAAAAGATTTGCAACTACAGACTAAAAATAATCTTTCCATAGACGATTGACTAGTCGCATAGAGGGTTGGCGTACCTCAAATTCCTCGGAAATAGATAGTGCATAAAACTAAATGTATGGAATTAGAAAGGACTCCTTAATAGTGGTGGAGCAAGGTTCAAACTAAAAGCAGATTTGCGTGGGATGACTTTACTCCCACTAACCACTACTTAATAAAAAAAGTGGGATGAATTTCATTCCATGTGTAATTAGCGGTTAAAGTCTGATGGGGTGAGGTCGGGGAATAAGGTGGGTGGGGTATCGTATCCCAACCCAAGTTCTCCAACTGTTGGCGAACGGCAGATGCGACATGAGGTCGAGCGTTATCGTGTAGTAAAACTACATTGACTCGTCTTCATCGTTTTTTTCTTGATAGCAGCAGATAGTTTGGTGAGCTGGGTTGAATATTTGTCAGCGTTTATAGTTTGAAACAGCATGTCTTGCGCGTCCCAGAAACAGCAAAGCAGAACTTTTAAGTGGTTTTTTTGACTCAGCTTCGGTTGAGTTGATGGCGTTTCTTCTGGAGGCAGCAAAAACACGACGTGTATCGTTCTCGTAATGAATCCATGATTCATCTCCAGTGACCAGATCAGGCAAAAACTCTTTACGTCGGGGTCGCAGCAAAAGTGATAGACAGATAACGATATGGACTGCACGAATGGCGTCTGTAAGGTTGTGCGGTACCCACCGAACCAAAACTTTTCGATACGCAAGCTCATGCAGATGGTTTTCCACGGCGTGGTGACTGCAATTAAGTGCTTCCGCTAATTTACGAGTGGTAGCATCCGAATTGGACTACAGTTTGCGCCGTAAATCGTCATCATTCACTGCGGGTGGTCGTCCAGAGCTTGGCTGACTTTCAAGGCTCTCCTGATTTAAAAAGGTCAAACCATCGGATCACCGTCGCATGGCTTGTACTTCCAGCGCCCAATGCAGTGTTGATATTGTCAGCCGCAGCCCGCGCACTGTGGCCTAACACGTACTCGTATAAGTATAGTGTTTGAACTTGTCGCTCGTCCATTTCATGTCATTTTGCTTGGTCTGGCTCCTCGCTACAGAGATACGCCGGTAGAGTTTACCAAGTGTAAACTCTACCGGCACAGACCTAGAGTTCAGGAGTGCGCAAGCCCCACCACGAAGTCAACGTAGAGATAAGGTGGTAGGGTATCACAATAATTTTGACCAATTATGAGATATATATTTATTATTGCGCATCACTTCAGAACGGTTGCACATATTTGTCTAATTATTATTATATTTATTTATTTATTTAATTATTCAGATATTTTTTTAGTTTTGATAAGCGGGTTAGTAGAATAATCTTAATAAATAACAATATTTATAAAATAGACGTAACACCATCAGTACGAACGAACACGTACACGTTGAGGCTTATGACGTAATTAATAAAAGAGAACTGGGTGTTACATGAAATCAACACTTTAATTATTACAAAAAACTCATCTATATTTTCAGAGAAGAAACAGAAGTCAACCGAACAGCACCCGCAGACAACCAACCAAAGGAACCATCTACAACCACAACTTCAACACAAAAACCTGCACCACCACCCACTTCTAGCACAACAACTGAAAAACCTACAGAACCCGAACCAAGAATCGAAGACAATAACGTAGAACCACCTACATACAACAATATACCAGATATATACAACAACGAAGCAAACGATCCTTATTCGAAAAAATATGAACCACCTACGACTACAGAACCAGAGGAACAAACGCATCTTATACCAACCGAAAAACAAGAATATATAACAGTAACCGAGCCTACATACAACAATCCCACATCACCAATATACATTCCCGAAGAAGAGTTACCGAAACAGTCCGAAGAACAACCCGAGTCAACATACCGCCCGAATGGCGAAGAGCAAACAAACGAGTCAATACCGCCTGAAGTAGAACCGCAGGAACGAGAAACTACGTATAGACCTACAGAGGAACCAAAGCCTTTTCCTCCATACCCAGTTAACGTGAATGTAGGGAATGATGGGAGGACATCAACGGATAGGAATTATGATGGGTCGGTGGGTGTCGATACCCAGCAGCTTCCGAAGAATCAGTGGAATAATGTCAGACCACAAGAATGTCCGATAGGATTCGAGGCTGACGAGTATGGATCTTGCTTTGGTATGATTTTTTATTTTCTGTAATTGAACCCTGCTCTTTATGATACAGCATTAATGTCTTCCATTACGTGGAATTTCTGGTCTCCTTCGCGACCATAATGATGTACGATTCTTCTTCTCTAGTACCGATCAAAATCTGTGAGAAATTAATGCCTTTTTTGTTTTTGCATTTCCTCCTTAGGTTTACCGTAGACTTATTCTAGCATATCAGCTGTGATTGGTTGGTGGTATTTTGTGCAACCAATCACAGTAGTTTAAATAAAATTCAACGAGGGATTTGATAGGGCTGTCAGAAGTTGAGACTTTTTCTCATCACCATGTCTTAATTATGGCAAATCGAATTTTAGCTATAGTTTAGAATCGCGTATTTTGCGCATAAAGTCCAGTTTTGTATCGCGTTGACTTAGTCACACATCTCTGTGTGACTGTCTCTCAGTCACACATACTTGTGTGACAGTCTCTTACTCCCACTTACCTGTGCGACAGTATTATAGTCACACATATCTGTGTGACTGTCTCTTAGTCATACCTTAGTGACAGTCTCTAAAATCCTAACCTAACCTAATAAATTTGGTGGGTTACTGCAATCAACATTGGGAAAAGGCCAGAAAGATAGAAAGAGACGCATTTATTTAAAAAAAAGTGTACATCATCAGAAGCATAAAAAGTTTTTAGAGGCTCATTTATTTAAAAAAAACGTACAGGGGTCGATAAGACTTTATAGGGTCAATTAAATATTCCCTTTCACAAAACTTTCACCTTAATCTCCAGACATGGACGAATGCGCCACAAATCGCCACAGCTGTTCCGGTCTCACCGAGATCTGCCGGAACACGATAGGAGGCTACACCTGTAACTGTGCGCCTGGGTTCCGTAGAGATCTGGTCACCAAGACCTGCGTGTTCATCACCACGACATCTTCTACAACGTCAACAACTACGCAGGTGCCGCAGCTGCCTACTTCTACTAGTAAGTTTTTTCATATTACTTTAATTATTGTAAATCTTTTTCTAAGCTAGTCTGTGGCAAAGAACTCACGAAAAAATATATATAGTTATTAAAATTTCCTTGTTGTCACTTGTCACCGAGAACTAATAATACAGTAGTAATAATATCCACTAAGGTGCTGGATTGTCCTGATAGCTGTGGGATACCTCTCCACTCCTCAAGCACCTCAGGAAGTGTTGCCCCCTAGCCGCTACGGCACTATGTGCTAGCTACCGTTTCCGGGGACATTATTGAGTGTGCAAGTCTCCCGCTGCCATTTTATCCGTGTATAATATATAACATTGGTCAGGCAGGAGACATAGTTCTTCCATAGTTCAAGTTACCCAATCCACTTTAGCCACCCAGACCCATAGCCCAATATGTTTTGTTTCCACGTACAACAATAGTCCTGCACCAACCGGTTGATAATCGTCGGTTGGTCATCATTTAAAATTATCTAAGGGGCCTCTGTGAGTTGGCTTCGGCTCCTCGTACGCCTTCCAAAGGTCCGGGACCCCAGGGCCCCGAGAAATGTCAAAAATAATAATATCCTGGGACATTTCACACACGGTCTTCTGATCCCAAGCTCAGCAGAGCTTGTACTATGGAAACCAGATAACTGATATACTACATACACTACTTTTTTTTCTACTTACTTATATAGATAATTACACCCAGACTCAGGACAAACAGACATGTTCATGCACACAAATGTTTTTCCTGGATGGGAATCGAGCCCACGACCTGCGACATGATAGGCGGTACCAACCATGCCAGCGGGCCTGTCAACTGTCACGGTAATGCAGTGTTTGCTGTTCCCTTCGTAAGGCCCGGACTCCACCAAAGCGGAGATAGACGGAGATGTGCGAAGCGGAGAGGAGATGAGATGCTTGACAGCTAGGGTGTATGCGCGGAAGCTATGCGGAGATGCGTACTGACTAGATCGGAGCAAAGATGTGCACTGGCTAGAAGAGCGTGTGGGCGGATTGTTCTGTGGGACACGGGGAAACAAGGGATGCCGCTCGCCGTTCGCCGCTCAAATCTCCTCTCGTCTCCGCTGCACGGCTTGCGAGGCACAGGCCACATATCTGTTATGTTCGCGCTAATCAAATATGAGACATCTCCTCTCCTCTCTGCTCAACCGTATCCACTGAAGCTAAGCGGAGACGAGAGACGATATGTAATAAATGAAAACCTTTTGGCTTTTTCCAACACATCTTCTTTCCTCTCGTTTCTTCTCCGCATTGGGGCCTTAGTATCCGCTCTACAAAATGCTCTAGTGAAAATAAATTATTGTGAATGTGAGGACTACGTAAGTATTTTTTTTAATTTCTTGGTTAGGAGTAGTTTATGCGGCCTACCCAAATGTCCTTTCTTTGGCATGGTTTTTCACGTCGTTGAGCTCCTTAACTGCTGAGTTGAGCTACACGATTACTGACAAATGCGTGCGCTGACTGGCCAGTTCAAATCCTGGCGTGGTTCTTTCTTCAAATACCATTTCAGACACTAATCTACATGGGCCCCACATGTTCTAACCAAGATTATGTCCGGACTTTAAATGAGACTGTGATCTCTGAGTTTGTTTCGGTGTTTCTTCTCAGAGTAGTCTGATAGGAAAACTGAACTCTCTAGTTTTCAAACATAATTTATTATTGACGTGTAAAAGTGTTCGTACAAACCTACTTACTGAAATAAATTAATTTCATCATTTTTTACCCATAACACGGTCCGTTTACACATACGTCTGTCATGTATGACGACGATTCGTATTTAAATTTATATTTTGGACGGATTTAATGTTTTTGCCGTAATCGCCGTTAAATTTATACTCGAGTTGAGTTGCACGAAACCAATATTAATTTAACGGAGAGTTTAAATTCATGTCATCCCTTACGTTTTGTATCAAAATGAAAGTGACAGCATCAATTTAAATTCTCCGGTAAACTAATGTTGGTTTCGTGCAACTCACCGTCAGTCTCTCTGTCCGTTAACATTCTATCTGTACTATCGACAAAACGGATGCCTTTCCACCTTAAAGTTGCTGAACTACCTTGAAGACAATGATCTCCTCAGTGACCGTCAATATGGCTTTCGCCGGGGACGGTCAACTGGCGATCTTCTTGTGTATGTCACGCACTGCTGTGGCGAAGCCATCGAGAAACACGGCGAAGCACTGGCTGTATCGCTTGACATCTCGAAGGCCTTTGACAGGGTCTGGCACGCTGCTCTGCTCAGCAAGCTTCCTGCTTATGGCATCCCAGCTGATTTTTGTAGCTGGATATCAGATTTCCTTAGTGAACGGTCGATTAGAGTAGTTATTGATGGCTGCTCTTCTGACCTTATGGCTATTGATGCCGGAGTTCCTCAGGGGTCTGTTCTCTCTGCAACTCTTTTCCTGCTGCACATCAATGACCTGCTTCGGCCTGGTATTGTTGGGTACGCAGATGACAGTTCAGTTTCAGAGAGATACTTGTCCAGAGCAAAAACCAGCGGGGCCGAAGTTCGTTCCTTGAGAGAGGCCATGGTAGAGCGGACAGATTTGACCTTAAGCTTTGTCTCCCAGTGGGGTGATGATAATCTGGTCTCTTTTAACGCCACCAAAACGCAGGCGTGTCTTTTTACCGCAAAAAAGAGTCGTTTCGCCCAAACTCCTACTTTTCGGGGTACATCTGTTCCTGTAACTGATCGACTTGAGCTCCTAGGCATGGAGTTGACATCTGGTCTCAACTTCGGCACCACCATCGAGTACAAGGCCCAAACTGCGGCCAAGAAACTGGGCATCCTAAATAGGGTGAAGCGATACTTTACGCCTGGACAGCTTTTAACCCTTTACAAAGCGCAAGTCCGATCCTGCATGGAGTATTGCAGTCACCTTTGGGATGGATCAGCTAAGTACCAACTAGCCGCGCTTGACTCGGTGGAACGCAGAGCTAAGAGGCTCATTGGCGACGTAAAACTGGTGGATGCCAAGCTTCATAGCTTGGCTCATCGCCGCAAGGTTGCCTGCTTGTCGGTCTTCTACAGATTGTACTTCGGAGAGTGTGCCCGAGAACTCCACGACCTCATTCCACCGGCCCCCTTCTACCACCGGACATCTAGACGCACTGCCAGTTACCATCCCTACCTGGTTGCTATTCCACCAATTCGCACTAAGCGCTTCCAAATGTCTTTTATAATGCGCACAGCAAAAGAGTGGAACTCACTACCTGCATCTGTGTTTCCGAACGTATACAACCCTAATCTCTTCAAAGTGAGAGTGAACAGGCTTCTTCTGGGTAAGCTCACTCCATCGTCGACTTTGTCTCTGTCACCTCTGACCTAGACTAGAGTCAAGAGCAAACCCATAACAAATAAAAAAAAAAAAAAAAGTTGATTTTTGTGTGCACCGATTCATTGAAAAACCCTGCCCCTATGGTATTTTGTTTTACTTTGTCATAAGTACAGTTGCAGCTTGCAAGCAACATTGTTTCAAAATTGGAAAGGCGTAGCTTTTGTCGTTCGTACATACACACACGGCTGTAACACATGATGCGTGCGGCCGAGATGTGTCACAGGGCTGTATATTTTTAACCGTAATAGGTTATCAAAACAACAAAAAAGGTAAAATATTTGTTTTGGTAGAACAGAAAGAACCCTTATGCGCGAGTCCAACTCGCGAATGGTCAGTTTTCTTCAATGTAACCTCGTCGACGATTTTAGAGTTTACAAAAACACATTCAAATAATTAGGTACATAATAATATTTTTCACAAATGATTTTACTATAACAAGATGGTTTTCTTACAGAAAAGACTTTATTCTGGGGCTACCCAGAGTATAATACCGGAGTGACGACACGGCCCTTCCGACCACGAAACCTGTGCGACGCTGGGTTCCACCATAATGCTAAGACTGGAGAGTGTGAAGGTAAGTTTCCTACAGTAGAATAGAGGGCTGTTTGTGAGGGAGGTCGCCTGGGGAGCCTGGGGAAGTATACGTCTTCTTACCTGTTTCTCCTGCCAAGCAGCGTTGCTGTGTTCCCGTTTAAAGGGTGAGGGTGCGGGTGTAATTACAGGCATAATATTTATGAGACATTTCAGCATTCGATGCCATTCATCATCATCTGCTTAGCCAACCCAACTAAGTTGGAGTCAGCTTCCAGTCTAACCGGATGTAGCTGAATATCAGTATTTTACTTGTAGCGACTGCCGATCTGACCTCCATAACACAGTTACTGGGTAACGATACCCGTCGGTAAGACTGCTTGTCAGACTTTTGGGCTTTGGTCAAAGATCCAAGAATGACAGCTGGGACTAACGGCTTAACGTGCTTTTCGAGGCATCTACGAACCGACCGTGGCAAGCGTAGCTTTACCTGATCGATCGACCCGTGCGGCTGTTTTTACTTAGCCACGAGCCCCTCGTTTGCTGCCATTCGTTGCTATGGAAACACAGGTG
Source organism: Dicycla oo (assembly GCA_948252095.1). Classification (NCBI taxonomy): domain Eukaryota; kingdom Metazoa; phylum Arthropoda; class Insecta; order Lepidoptera; family Noctuidae; genus Dicycla; species Dicycla oo. The sequence continues at coordinate 17,254,729 of OX411736.1, read as the reverse complement.
CAGCCGGTCTATTCTGGAAAAATCTCACCGCGTGAACACGTAGGTGAAGAAGTGAGCTGTCATTCCACCTGATGCTAAGGATTGACAGTATTGACAGCTCACCTCACGCTCACCTCACCTAAGTTTTCACGGTGAGATTTGTACAGAATAGCACTGCAGGCAGCGGTGGCCTCCTTACCATCAGTTGGACCTGCTGCGCGATTGCCACCAATAACATTAAAACCTTTATCCTTCTCCTCAATGAATCCTTCATCCACAGACATAAACGAATGCACAAACGGTCAAGCGAACTGCGCGGCGGTAGAGCTCTGCATCAACACTCCGGGCGGGTACCGCTGTGAGTGTCCTCCTAACTGGAGACTGGACGAGGTGCGACATCGTTGTGTGCCACTCAGGTACAACGGACAGTTTCCTACGGGATACGGGAATGAGCCTAGTAAGTATCAAGGTATATTGTATAGAATCAAGTTCTTCTAATTGAACAGACAGCTGTGCTGCTGGGGAGTTTGTTGCGCCACTTCTTCTTCCCAGCTGAAGCACTAGGAAGTGGTGAAAGGCAGGTGTTCTGCCGACTGTCTTGAATTTTGACGTTCAAAAAGCGCTGATTCTCAACCTTATTTGATTTTTTTTATTATTTTGTTAGGAGTTTCTGCAGCTCAAGCTTTTTATGCTAAATCTCCTATCGCTGTTATGCTGAAAGAAACTTAAAAACTAAGCATTCATTTATTACCTTTTTACTTTTTATTCTTTCTTAGGGTCTTTTTCTGTGTGTTCATAAAATTGTTACTAGTTTTCATTCTCATTTACTGGATATGGTCACCAAGAGTATTACGACGTCTGGCGGCCAAGGAAGTTGACTTGTTTATCCGTTTTAGCAACATTTCCAGCAAATGAAAATATTATTATTAAGGTGAGTTATGGCAATATCCATATCGATTAAATATGGAGATTACCGGGCATGATTTTATGTGCCTCATTAACGTTGATGTTAATATGGATATTACCCGGGATTCTAACTGAAACTCCGGGAGTCGACAAAATATATTGATTTTTTTATTATACAGTATGAAAAAAAGGTTGTCATAAGACAAGCTTTCTTGGACATATTGGCAGTGAGCGCACGACGTTGTCTAACTAAAATCAGCTCAGGTTGCTAATTTCCAATGCGAATGATGTTGCCGCTCAAATGTAACGCGCGACATGACTAGTAGAAACAAGAGAATACAATTGCGGACTGCGCCGCTAGAGGAACGCACCTGTTTTTGTCTCTTTCTACAGCATTTAAATTATTTTTCGACAATATCTTGCTGACTCACTCCATAACTTTGGTTCCCGTCGGAGGGGTGGAGGGGAATTCCTTAAGACGTCAATAGCTTTTAGAAAGTAATTTCTACCTTTTTTTAATAATATTTATTTCAAATCCTGGGATTCCGGGAGTGTCCATATTAAGACAACGTATCGCAAGTACAAAAAATAGCTCTACCTACTCCGATCACTGCTCATTATAAACAAGGCAAAGACCCCATTGAACCAAGGCACACAAATACACATTCACATCTAATTCCATTCCCTTGTTCCAGTCTACCCGTCCTTGCCTCCAAAGAATGTGGTGCCCACAACAGGCACCAAGTACGTGGATCCTCAGATCACGCAGTACCACGACCGAGGGTCTGTTTTCAGATGCCCCGCAGGGTACAGACTCGGAGATGATAACACTTGTGTTGGTGAGTAGCATAGAGGCTGTTCAGTAAAGTAGCAAGTACGTAGACAGATCACGCAGTACCACGACCGAGGGTCTGTGTTCAGATGCCCCGCAGGGTACAGACTCGGAGATGATAACACTTGTGTTGGTGAGTAGCATAGAGGCTGTTCAGTGAGGTAGCAAGTACGTAGACAGATCACGCAGTACCACGACCGAGGGTCTGTGTTCAGATGCCCCGCAGGGTACAGACTCGGAGATGATAACACTTGTGTTGGTGAGTAGCATAGAGGCTGTTCAGTGAGGTAGCAAGTACGTAGACAGATCACGCAGTACCACGACCGAGGGTCTGTGTTCAGATGCCCCGCAGGGTACAGACTCGGAGATGATAACACTTGTGTTGGTGAGTAGCATAGAGGCTGTTCAGTGAGGTAGCAAGTACGTAGACAGATCACGCAGTACCACGACCGAGGGTCTGTGTTCAGATGCCCCGCAGGGTACAGACTCGGAGATGATAACACTTGTGTTGGTGAGTAGCATAGAGGCTGTTCAGTGAGGTAGCAAGTACGTAGACAGATCACGCAGTACCACGACCAAGGGTCACTGTTCAGATGCCCCGCAGGGTACAGACTCGGAGATGATAACACTTGTGTTGGTGAGTAGCATAGAGGCTGTTCAGTGAGGTAGCAAGTACGTAGACAGATCACGCAGTACCACGACCGAGGGTCTGTGTTCAGATGCCCCGCAGGGTACAGACTCGGAGATGATAACACTTGTGTTGGTGAATAGCATAGAGGCTGTTCAGTGAGGTAGCAAGTACGTAGACAGATCACGCAGTACCACGACCGAGGGTCACTGTTCAGATGCCCCGCAGGGTACAGACTCGGAGAAACACTTGTGTTGGTGAGTAGCATAGAGGCTGTTCAGTGAGGTAGCAAGTACGTAGACAGATCACGCAGTACCACGACCGAGGGTCTGTGTTCAGATGCCCCGCAGGGTACAGACTCGGAGATGATAACACTTGTGTTGGTGAGTAGCATAGAGGCTGTTCAGTGAGGTAGCAAGTACGTAGACAGATCACGCAGTACCACGACCGAGGGTCACTGTTCAGATGCCCCGCAGGGTACAGACTCGGAGAAACACTTGTGTTGGTGAGTAGCATAGAGGCTGTTCAGTGAGGTAGCAAGTACGTAGACAGATCACGCAGTACCACGACCGAGGGTCACTGTTCAGGTGCCCCGCAGGGCAGGACTTGGAAATGATACCACTTGTGTTGGTGAGTTCCTACTACGATACGTCTTGTTCGTACACAAAAAATGCTATAACAAACAAGTCTTTGATCGTTATCTAAATACTACGTTGCCACCTAACATTGGGTTATTCCGATTGGATCCCACAATCCGATCTCATTTTGTGGGGTCTGTTGGGAATGTGGATAAAATTAATATTTTGTTCCAAAACTTATCACAGTACGAAATAATCCCTGCTATGAAACGATACAATAATGGAATTAAAGAGTAGGTATAGATTATCGAATATTTTATAATAATAATAATAATATATTTATTTGCGTAAAACATGGTATAAAAAGGTCTTATATTACAAAAATAGAGCAGACATGTTTTGCCAAGATTAAACATAGCATGCAAATATATTTGCAATAACAATTTCCTTAACAAAATTATTATTATATTAGAACTTATTTATTTATATTACAAATTATATTTTCTTTCTAGGATTTGTTTTATATTATAGAAGTTGTTATCAATTAACCATTCATACAATTTATTTTTAAAAGCACATCTCGAGTTTAACGTTTTCAGATTACTAGGTAATTTGTTATAAATTCGTACACACATAGTTAAGCAGCTTTTATTGTACTTTGCAAGCCTGGGTGCACTGTTAAGTACGCGTCTGTGAGGATCTCGTCGGCTCGAGGATTTACATCGTTTGCTATTTTAAAGTAACAGTTATGGGTAAAATAAAAGGAATTGCCATTTCAACAATGTTCTAAGAGTCAGACCACATGATACGTTGCCAGTACCTTGCAATGCACTGCGTCCTACATTATAAAGGTGCAATTCCAAATTTGACACACATAGTGACGCTACGTTACTAGGAGCTAGCGGAACAGACAAGGGAGCAAAATGTCCTGAAGTGCTTGACGGGTGAGGAGGTATTCCACGGCTATTAAGACAATCCCGGACGTACGGTCAAGATCCCTACCAGCACCTTACTGGAATACTTCCATCCTCCGAGCACGTTTGCTCTTGCGAATCTCCACTCAAGCCGGCCAATAGAGGCAAGCCAGAGGTGAGGAATAACACTTCTCCCAGGAGATAGGGTCTGGTGAGTTCGCAACTGCCCAACAGCTCACCACATGCTGCGTGTTTCGGCAAAGTAAACTCTACGGGCACAGACCTAGAGTTCACGAGCGTGCAAGTCCCACTACGACGAGATACGGCGGTGGTGGGAGTATATATTATTATTGCTTTTTGGTCTATTGACAAGTGCGACTGTTGAACGTTTGGTCCTAGGTTCGATCCCCAGGTGACCAGCAGGTGTGGCTTTAGGTTTTTCAATAACAGTACCAGCTCGAAGTCTGAATATATGCTTGGTTAATGGCAATAGGCTGGCCATTTATTATTAACAATTAAAAAGCCATTGTTTCTCGCGTAGATCTTCGTTCCAGCATACGAAGGCTTAAACGTAGTTCGCGAAATGTGGGAGTACTGTACCCCTTTTGGGAATACAGATGTGATTTTATGTTCTGTGCTACACAGGACAGTCTCTAACCACTCCTTATCATCATACAAAATTAACAAACTAAAAACCTGGCTCCTTCCAGACGTGAACGAATGCCTAACCGGGGAAGCGAAGTGCGGTCCGCAGCAGATCTGCTCCAACCTAGCAGGAGGGTACTCCTGCAACTGTCCCAGCGGACATCGCCTGGTCAAGGACCATGAGTGTGAAGATGTAGATGAGTGCACGTTAGGTGGAAGCATGGTGAGTTCTAAGTCCTTTTATGGTGAAAAGGTATCGAAACGGGGTTTGGAGCATTGGAGTGGCAAGTGGCAATATATCTTTTTAAAATTCCATATGCTCTGTTGCATTAAAATTAACCAATTTTCCCCTTTGTCTTTAACACGTTAAACGCCGTGGGGGACAACATATGGGCCTCACTTATTTAGTAAAAGGAGCCAGGTTAAAAATGCCCGATTGTTAAATTTTACGTATAAGTTTTTATTGCTTTATGGGTTAGAAAATGTGCCAAATCACATGAAATAAATCGAAGAAAAGTTATTTGTGACTTTATTTTACCAAAATACTACTGTCACTCAACAGTTGCCCCCCATGGCCCACGCGGATATAAATCGCGTTGTTCGTTGGCAGGGGCCGCGGGGGTCGGGGTGTCGGTCATCCCCGCTCATGTCCTGCCGGCCGCCGCCGGCCGTCTCGATACGCGATTGATTACGTATCGATTCGAGAATTTTCTGTTTATTTGTTTACGTAAATTAAATTGTTTTTGATTGCATTTCATTCATTGCTTTATTATAATGGACGAGTTCGAAGATTTCGAAATAAATCGGGAAGATTTATCACAAATAGAAGAATTAGAAATCACCTTGTTGAATAATACTTTCCATGTAAGCTCTGAAGAAGAAGACATAAATATCCATCCAGTTACTCGTAACCGTCGTCGTATTATGGTGATAGACAGTGAAGAGAGTGATGCGGAAGATCATGCAGTTCCAGATACCTCTGGAAACACTACGCCATTTACACGCACATGGACAATACCAACAGGTAACCAGCGTCGAATTATACCTTTCACAGAAAATCCTGGTTTGCATACTAATCTCCGCTTAGCAATGAATAAGAAATCGCCTGCTGATTTTTACTCTCTTTTGGTTCCCGATGATGTTTTTATGCAGATAGTAGAAGATACAAATCAGTTTGCTATTGATAGAATCACCGGGCGCGTGGCTTCAAAAGCAGCAAGAATCCGTAACTGGTCTCCTTCTAACGTGCATGAGATGAAAGGCTTTTTTGCATTGATTATTTTTATGGGATTGGTTAAACTTCCTAAGCTTTCTGATTATTGGTCAAAAGATGAAATAACAGGTCACCCGTTTGCAGCAACAATTATGTCCCGTAATCGCTTTGAACTGCTTCTTCAAATGCTTCATTTTTCCCAGCTTGATAATGCTCACAAGTCTGATAGGTTACATCGCGTCAGACACTTACTGGAGGTCATGAACACTAATTTTTCAAGGCATTACACTCCTGCCGAAGATATAAGCATTGACGAAAGCGTTGTGCCATTCCGCGGCAGAATCATTTTCCGTCAATATAACAAACAGAAACGCCTTAAATACGGCATAAAAGAGTTTAAATTATGCACTCTACCGGGATATACATATAAAATCAATATTTATGCGGGAAAAGAAAACGATCAAGTGAATACTACGCCGGCAAACGTTGTAATGTCACTTTGCAGTGGCTTGTTGAACAAGGGTCACACGTTGTATACTGACAATTGGTATACGAGTATTGATTTAGCAAGGAATCTGTTGGAAAATCAAACACATCTAGTGGGTACTATTAGAAAAAATAGAAGGAATATACCAAAAGAGGTTTCTGATGCTAAACTGAAGACAGGTGAATATATAGCTAGAGAGAGCGAAGACGGAATTACTGTCATGAAGTGGAAAGATAAAAGAGACGTACTTGTTCTTTCTACCAAACATTCCGACCGATTCCAGACAATTACAAAGCGGCGAAAAGCGGTATCGAAACCGAAAATCGTGCTGGACTATAATAGGGCAAAAGGAGCTGTCGATTTGTCCGACCAAATGGGGGCTTATTCCACGCCATTAAGAAAATCGGTAAAATGGTACAGAAAAGTTGCCATAAACTTGCTGTTGAACACTGCAGTTATCAATGCACTAGTATTATATCAAGCAGTAACCGGAACGAAAATCCAAATTGTTGAATTTAGGAAACAGGTGTTGAAGGGCCTGTTAATGAGAAGTGACACCTCAAGTCAAGTTTCAAGACCAATAAGAATGAAGCATAAGCTTGCGAAGAAAGATGGCACAAGCAAATATAGTCGACGAACATGTCAGCAGTGCTACAAAGACAATAGTAAAGTAATGGGACGAGTATTAGCCAAAAACAAGACGAAAAAAGTTGTAACTTTTTGTGAAACCTGCCCTAACAAACAGAATCACTACTTACATACATCGTCTAATATCAATACTTATATATCAGTGTACACTCACAAGCAACGCTGGCTCGAATTTCATATCATACACTTACATAACATCACAAACACACACACTTACCCAACACACTCTCACCTACCGCACACTCATACACCCATACACACACGCATGCACGCCTTAAACTTTTTCCCTTCCTTAGCCTATTATATATATATATTTCTTTTTAATTTTAATTATAAATCTAGAAAAATCTTATAATCACTTGGTAGACCGACACAAATCACAAGTTGTATAAATCCTATTGCATCAACCCCACAGCTGAACACTGTCTCTTAAGATACAGGTAACCCTAGTTTAAGAGGCAGGGCTCACCAACTTTTGTTTACAGATTTCTGCAGCATAGATTATTGCTCTGTACTTATCTCCTACCACTAGTTTTTAATAATACCTTTTCTTAACTAAGTACATATATTATTATTAAGTCTGTAACCTTTTTGGTAATAAATAAATTTTATTATTATTATTATTATTATTTCTTTGTTTTGATTGTTTCCATAAAATTTATTAAAATAATAGGTAACGTTGATATTGATCTCAATCTAAAGTCTGATTTAATTTTGTTTCATTTAAAAACTGCAATAAATAATAACTTTAATAAATAATTATTATATTTCTGATTTATAAACATATAGTTTAATTCATCAAACTATCCCCGAAAACTTAAACCCTAACAGCTATGTAGTACAACTTTAACCAGATTTTAACTACTTAAGTAAATAGTAACAGTATACAGTATTTTACAACACATTATAAATAGTAATTTTATGAAAAAATATAAAATAACACATTATCATACACACTTTTTCCTTTAGAACTTTCAAACAAGTCTTGTCCCGAAATTATTTGTCATATTTTTCTAAGTCATATTTTTTACTAAAAACCAAATACAATCTGTTTGTCTACAGGGCCATGGGGGTCACGTCAAATACATATTAGCTTCATATCTGTGCCCGACGGCCCAATATAGACGCTTAAAATCGCCTCTGACTCGCGGTCATATGTTGTCCCCCGCGGCCCCAACGGAACTATTGTATGTCGACCACACGGTGTCCCCCACGGCCCAAACAGAAAGACTGAAAAATTAAAGCGGCGTTCAACGTGTTAATGGTGAACGTGTAGACGAAATTTTATTGAAATTGCTTTAATTACAATCGAATAAAAACGTTTTTTTTCTCAAAAAATGCAAATTTTGAGAAAACTGTGATTTTTTTTGTATCGAGCTAAATTGTGTCAACCGTTGCCTTCATACGAGAAATTTCTAGCTTTTGAGTACAAAAATTGATTTTGCGTGCAGCTTAAATTCGTCAAAATATCTTCTTTGGGACTCATTTCGCCTTAAGGACGCTATCACATTTTCTCACAAATATCAGTGCTTTTCAGGTACCATTTTAATGAATTAGGGGTCACACTGCGAGGATATCTTGTTTTTAAATGAAAGATAATATATTCCTCGCCAGAATAGTCCAATAAAAATTGTATAGCCCTATACAAAATTTTCACACAAATACGTTTTAACCATCACAACAATCGCAAAAAATTAAAAAAAGATGGGGTCTGAATAGGTACCAGTATAGCTAAATCCATTGCATATTTAAACTTAAAAATAATAAGGAATTTAATAATAAGGCATTGAATAGAATATAACCCATAAGACAAGCCATTGACACAGTGAAAGACGTCTTCTTCTTTTTTTTTTAAAAGATGTCCGGTATACCAAAAAGGGCCACCAAATCAGCATTATTTGCTGCGTATCTTTTGTGTTGACACCTTTTTTTTTTTTTTTTGGTTGGTGATTTGCTCATGTATCTGCACTACCACGGAGTGATAGTGCAGTTATGTGGGCCTCCAACCCACTAAAACTCCACGGTGTCCTCCTATAGCACTCACCGCGAACCTGCCGCTGTGTGTTGACACACTGCAGTGTGTTTACCCGCTTAGTATACTGTGCTTTTATATTACAGCGTGCTTATTTGCCAAGGACCGAGTTGAATGGCATGCAGTTTTATTTTTTTTATTTTATGAAACTTAGCCCACATTCACACGGACGTAAAAATATCGCGGCGAGATTTTATCGTGCACTGGATTTTGAACTCTCGATGTTGAGCCAAGCGTTGAGAATCTAACAGTGCATCCCAGCGCGTCGAAAAACACACTGTTGGATTTTTATCTCTTGGCAGAGCAGAGCGTTGATAAAAATCGCCGAGAAAAAAAATCGCCGCGGGAAAAAATCGCCTGTGCGTACCTGGGCTTACAGCTAATTTATTTACGGTGTTGAAAAGACATATGTCTGGCAGTGGAACAATGATAATGGCGATGAGGTTTCATCTTCTAACGCTTGGGTTACTAAAATTGTGTAGCGATATAAAATTATTCTCTGGTGTAGCGTATAATAACTGTTCTCTTATTTCAGCCCGTCTGTTCTCAAAATGCAGATTGTTTGAATACTATCGGATCTTATCAATGTAAATGTCACATTGGATTTAGATCTGCGCCTGTGAATGATAAGGTAAGGCCCTATTAACTTTGCAATCTGTTTCTATTGTAAAGAATAAGGAGAAATATTCGGAGTTGATGTTACGTTTGAAAATTTGTTTCTAAACATGTAAACAAATGCGTTTATTTTTGAAAAAAAAAATACTTTTATACACATATACATAAGTAAAGTAAGTAAGTAATTGTTTATTTTTACCATAAATCTTAGCCTAGATAACATCGGTGTTGTTTCAAGAAGGGATGGGTATGGGTATTACAAATGAGCACGAAAATATAAAGATATAAAAATTATATATAATTATATATATATTTTTTATATATAGAGATATAAAGTCCAGTTTGCACTACAATTTCAAATTTCTTCCATCACACACAATCACTCACCCACTTCATTCTGAAATCAATTAAATATTTCTTTAAGGGCAAATTTTTCAATAGTCATTTAACTCTTATCTGAAGAATAATTATTTCAATTTGACAAGCTTTTGTAAAGAAAATAATAATAACCTAGGACATTTTCACACACGGTCATCTGATCCCAAACTAAGCAGAGCTTGTACTATGGAAACCAGATAACTGATATACTACTTTTTTTTGTAAATACATACTTATATAGATAATTACACCCAGACTCAGGACAAACAGACATGTGCCGTGGCTCATGGGCTCAAGTACAATCCGAACAAAAGCGAGTTGTTGGTATTCCTACCGCGGAATTTTAATATCGATACCGTTCCAACTGTTACACTAAATAGTGTAGCGCTTAAAAGAGCGACGCAGGTGAAGTACTTGGGTCACTGGGTCACGGAGGAGCTTGCAGATGACGTGGACGTTGAGAGGGAACGAAGGGCGTTGGCTGTCCGTGGGAACATGCTGGCTCGCAGGTTTAAACGGTGCCCGAATGAGGTGAAGTGCACAATGTTCAGGGCATACTGCCAATCGTTTTATTCGTGCACCCTGTGGGTCAGTTGTACTAAGCGGGCACTCAATGCCCTTCGTGTGCAGTATAATAACTCTTTTAGGATGTTGTTGGGGCTGCCGAGATGCTGTAGTGCGTCTGGCATGTTTATGGAGGCTCAGATTGATGGCTTTCATGCCATCATGAGAAAAAGAGCGGCCTCCATTTTGCACCGTATCCGAGCAAGCTCCAACAGCATTCTGAAAGTAATTGTGGACGGGCTAGACGGTCCTTTTCATAGGCACTGGATTGCACTCCCTGTGTCAACATCTGTTGTATGATCCTGATTTGTTTTATTTTTTGTTTTCATTTTATTGTTGAAATTGTGATATACTAACATAGATCTTAAGTACTCACTAACACAATTATGGATGTTTTTGTTGTCTGAAATAAAGTTAATAATAATAATAATTGTCCTGGGTGGGAATCGAACCCACGACCTGTGGCGTGATAGGTGGTATCTTAACCAACCGCGCCAACTAGCCTGTCAAAATATGTCAAACTGTCATATTTATTCTTCAGATAAGAGTTATCTGACTATTAAAAAATCAGCCCTAAGTGGAATAACATCAATTTAGAAACTGATTAGTTTGAATATGAAATAGAAGAAAAAGAAGACCCAGCTTTTCAGAATTTGCCGAAAGTTCTTTGGAATACGACTTCTCTTTACCATACTAAATCATAATTATTTTAAAAAGGCGTCATGATACTATTTTTTTCCTGACCTTGACCTTGACTTTCTCCAAGGTTTTTAGGTTCGTTCATAAATCGTTCATAAATAAACTTGCACTAGTCGGCGGCTCGAAGTTATTGGTGGCGTGGCTAATATATGCATGCTATTTAGTTTATTTATCTATTTATTTAGTTTTATTTATACGAGGTGTAACTTAAATAACGCACAACCTCTTAAGCGGTCATTGTACTCATCAATATGAACAACTTTTACTATGGGACTAAACCTGGAATCGCCAGCTGTTCAGTACATTTATGCTCGTATAATTCATCAAAATGTACTGAACAGCCGATCTTTTTTTTCGCGATTTCAGGTTTGGTCCCATCCTGCCAGGGTTGCGGATTTTTTGAAAGAGTTACCGTGGCTCTGGCACCAAAAGGGCAACTGAAGAAACACGGGTGGGTTTTAGTCAGTAAAAGTCTGACACGGGAGGGCCATAGCAAAAGTTGTTCATAATGATGAGTACAATGACCCCTTAAGAGGTTGTGCGTTATTTAAGTTACTCCCTGGTACAGTGTTTATTTATTTAGTATTTATTTATATACTTTTATTTATTTAGTGAAATAGTCGATGACGAAAATGAGCGCGTAAAATTTCATGAACACACTTTTGGGCGTATAGATATTATGAAAGACTACATAATGGCAAGACAAATTGATATAATTTTTAGTTTTGGAAGTACACCGTCAAACAGACGACTAATCACCATACTACGTTTGTATGGAAAAATGATCGACTAGCGTAACCTTAATGTACTATAATTTGAGTGCTTTTTAGACCCGTATTATGATGATATTATCCTCCTTTCTAACTAGGTTTAATTTTATTTCCACCAGGTGTGCGTCGATGTGGATGAATGTATGGAGTCTCGTCCCGGCTCGCTCTGCCAGCACAGATGTAACAACGTGTGGGGAGCGTACCGCTGTGCTTGTCATAGAGGATACAGGCTTAATCCTGATAATAGGTGAGAATAAAGAACTGAAATATACTGCGTAGATAGGGGGTTCGTGGCTAAGTAATAACAGCCGCATGGGTCGATCGATCAGGTTAAGCTACGCTTGCCACGATTAGTCCGTAGATGAGTTGCCATTTTTACATACCTAAAACCCTCCGTGTCTCAGAAAGCACGTTAAACCGTTGGTCCCTGCTGTCATTCGTGAATCTTTAACAGTCGTTACGGGTCGTCAGAAGCCAGTCTTACCAAGGGGTATCGTATTACCAGTAACTTGGTTGTGGAGGTCGCTCCATGTAAAATACTGGTATTCAGCTGCATCCAGTTAGACTGGAAGCCGACCCCAACATAGTTGGGAAAAGTTAGGCAGATGATGATGATATTGCGCAGATAGGAGGAATAGAGGGATCACAGAAAATGGTAGGAGTGGAGAGAGGCCTTTGTCAAGAAATGGAAGCGCAAAGCCTAGTCAAAAAAAAAATAATCAGAAAACTGCTGTAAAAGAACTGTATCGTAGAAAAGAAAAGAAATATGTTTATTCCGTAGCGTGAGATGCCCTCTAATTAGGACCTCGACGACCTTGAAGGGCAGTATGCTTTGTGTGGCTTTGTCAAACAGCGGACTGCGATGTTGATTAATTAGGTAATTAATAATTATTATTCCTGTAAATACGAGTATGTTGACGGTATTTGAAAAAATACTACGGCATTAAAATACAAACTCTTTGCCAATAGTTGAGGCCAATAGTAGAACATCGGAGTGAGCTTACAAACGTTTTGTTTCCCGTCCGTAACCCTATTCCCGCTCTTTATTTTGTGGTTTTCGAGAATAATTACAAATGTATAGAACCTGAAGCTCCAATAGAAGTATATACAGAAAGATCTGTCTAACTGGATCCTATCTTTGTTACAGTACGTGTTCAGACGTGGATGAATGCACCGAGTTTAAGTCTAAGATCCCGTGCGTGGGGCGCTGTCTCAACGAACCGGGAAGCTACCGGTGCGCCTGCCCCACGGGATACAGGCTCTCTGAGGATAAGAGGAGCTGTATTGGTGAGAGATTTTATAATTAGGTCATTACTTTTACGACGTGGCTAAATTCTGATGGAAACTTATATATATATGGGTTCCCTCCATCTGGCAAAATCTTGATGCTCCGATATGACAGGCCAGATGGCGTGGTTGGTTAAGATACCATCTGCCATGCCGCTGGTCGTGGGTTCGATTCCCATCCAGGACAAACATTTGTGTGCATGAACATGTCTGTTTGTCCTGAGTCTGGGTGTAATTATCTATATAAGTATGTATTTACAAAAAAAAAAAAAGTAGTGTATGTAGTATATCAGTTATCTGGTTTCCATAGTACAAGCTCTGCTTAGTTTGGGATCAGATGACCGTGTGTGAAATGTCCCAGGATATTATTATTAAATTCATTTGGCATAACACACTTGGCATAATATTCTTTATACGAATATTTTTAAAGCATAAAAATTATTTAATATAATTATTGTTTGGCCGAATGATTACATATTCGAATTTAAAATGGTCGAATTTTATTTGGCATAATTACCTTTGGCAAGGTTAAAATTCTGCATAATTTCGTTTAGCATAACGTTTATTTAGAGCGACGATTATTTAAAGTTAAAATATTGTCTTGAAAAGTTAATATGTTGTGTTACAAAAGTTAGTTATAAAAACGAAACGTTGCAAAACCGACTCCACGTAGTCTTGTCTGCCCTACCCCTAGAATGTAATTTATGCCCGCGTAGGCGCGGAGGGGCAAGCTCGCGTGGGTCTGGCGGAGCCCCGGAGCCGTGAGGGAAACTAGGCCTACTGCATGTTGTATGCTTGCTGCATTTGTTTGCATGCTTGTATGATAGTTCTGGCTTTTAATGACTATCGATATGAAATGTATGCAAAAAGACGATTCTGACTGTAAACTTTCTGCGAAATGATACTACTTTTTAATTATTATGGATATCTAATTTATGCCAAACTTAAAAAAAATTATGAGTTTTGAATGTATGATAAATGAGTATATGCCAAACGATTTTCTGCGAAATGAAGTTTGTACTAATATTATGACATAAAAAGTTCTGCTATAAAGGTGTATATAGGTACAAGGTGATTTTTTTTTACCGTCTTGAAAAAAATAGGTGAACGGAGTAGAAGCCTATGGCATACTGAGTTTATTTTTTATTTTTTTGTATTTTTTACGTGAATTTATACATTTTATAACGATCTATAAAGTTTTTTCAAAATTTCTGGTTTTACTGTTCTAGTTTATTTCAAATGTAGTGTTTATTGATAGAGCGATTTGGGTCTAAGCTATTAAAAAAAACAAAAAAAAAAACTACGTATGCCATAGGCTTCTACTCCATTCTCCTATTGTACCCAATTTTTTTCAAGACGGTAAAAAAAATCATCCAGTATATACGAATAACTAGGAATCGTCGCTACGATGAAGAAGATTTTTACTCTTTACACTTTCACTGTGCAATGACGTCACAGCATGATCAGCCTATAAAGTTCCAACTGCTGAGACACAGGTCTCCTCTCTGTGAGAGGAAGTGGACTGTAATCCACCACGCGGGCCCAGTGCGGGTTGGTAGATGTCACATGTCTTTGAATTGTTATGAAATTATTTGCACAAAGTAAAGCGCCTGCCTGGGTTTGAACCCACGACCTCTACTCTTAAGTCGGGGCCATTATCTCTGGGCCACCACTGCTCTCAGTATGACCAATGGCCATAATGACGACAGGCCAGTTGGCGTGGTTGGTTAAGATACCACCTATCACGCCGGACGCAGGTCGTGGGTTCGATTCCCTTCCAGGACAAACATTTGTGTGCATGAACATGTCTGTTTGTCCTGAGTCTGGGTGTAATTATCTGTATATAAGTATGTATTTACAAAAAAAAAATAGTATATGTAGTATATCAGTTATCTGGTTTCCATAGTACAAGCTCTGCTTAGTTTGGGACCAGACGACCGTGTGTGAATAATGTCCCAGGATATTATTATTATTATTAATGATCATAATGGTTCACAATCGTATCCATTTCGTGGAACGAGATGTCAAAATAAAACAAATTCTTTTGACCAATTCCTGGAAAAGAACGTTTTGAAGTATAAACTTAACTATTTGCATAGGTATTTTTAAGATGAATTTATAATATACGAACTTTTTTTTATAATAAGAAGAACACTCATTGTATTTGGACACGTCGCTGCAAGTTTTAAGGAGGATAATAATAAAATTGTGACTGTCAACTTTGGTTTTGCCATTTTAAGTAATAATCCTAACTAAATGCTAAAACAAACTGAACGGATTTGAATACAATTTGGTACATGGGTAGATGACACCTGGTGAAGGAATGAGACCTGGGTCATGACCCAGGTCTCATTCCTTCACCGAGATAAAAAGTATCCGGTGTCATGACACCGGATACTTTTTATCTCGGTAGTACGTTTCCGTGGGATAATTGACGACCTTCACGCGGGTGAAGCTGCGGTCAAAAGCTAGTACTTACCTAATAATTTTCAAGCATCAAAGAACAGTTTTAACCACAATTTTTCTTGCAGATATTGACGAGTGCGAAACAGGCGAAGCTCCTTGCTCCAAGAGTGCAGGAGCATCTATAACGTCAAGCGACGTGTGTGTGAACACGCGAGGTAGTTACCGCTGCCAGCGCATCTCTTGCCCTGTTGGCTACCAGCTGGAAAACAAGCAGTGAGTAGAGACTGTAAAATTGTGTTCAACGCTAGTACATCTTTATACAGGGTGAAATGGAATCTATTGGCATCCTTTTAAGGGGTTATTGTACTCCTCATTATGAACAACTTTTACTATGAGACGAAATCTGGAGTTGCGCAAAAAAATCAGCTGTTCCCTACATTTATGTTCGCATGACTCGTCAAAATGTAAGGAACAGCAGATTTTATTTTCGCGATTTCTGGTTTGGTCCAGCGACTTTCATCATTCAGCTTAAAGATGTTCACTGCTGGATACAAACTTCCCCAATCATCGCCACAATAACTGGTCCAGTGGTTCACTCATCCAGCAGATTGGAAAAACAAAAACAAAAAAAAAAAAGCCATTAGTCCACCTTATCAGGGCTACACAGTACTCACGTTTCGTCTTTTGAGGGTTACACAGTACACACGTTGCGCCCTCTGGTAGCAGTCGGTACTCTAGAAATTGTGCCTCATTGGCCATCTGTTCTGCGAACAATATGCCGACTCGTAGAAATCAGGAACCCTAGCTTTGGATAACTTTCACCCACATCATGATCATCATTCAGCTGAAAGACGTCCACTATAGGATACAAACTTCCCCGAGCATCGCCACATTGGGTCTCGCATCCAGCAGATTCCCAGAACCTTCACCAGGTCATCAGACCACGTTGTAAGGGCTACACAGTACTCACGTTTCACCTTTTGAGAGCTACACAGTACACACGTTGCGCCCTCTGGTAGCAGTCGGTACTCTAGAAATTGTGCCTCATTGGCCATCTGTTCTGCGAAGAATATGCCAACTCGTAGAAATCAGGAACCCTAGCTTTGGATAACTTTCACCCACATCATGATCATCATTCAGCTGAAAGACGTCCACTATTGGATACAAAGTTCCCCAAGCATCGCCACATTGGGTCTCGCATCCAGCAGATTCCCGGAACCTTCACCAGGTCATCAGACCACGTTGTAAGGGCTACACAGTACTCACGTTTCGCCTTTTGAGAGCTACACAGTACACACGTTGCGCCCTCTGGTAGCAGTCGGTACTCTAGAAATTGTGCCTCATTGGCCATCTATTCTGCAAACAATATGCCGACTCTTAGAAATCAGGAACCCTATCTTTCAAAAAACTCCATAAAAGAGCTACCAGCCAAACCGAAGATGGATAAAAAACACACTGAAGGAATGTGGCATTGATACTTCACAATTTATTTCCCATGGTACAAGGCACACAGCAACTTCAACCGCTAAAAGAGCTGGTATCAATATTAACACCATAAAAAACCGGTCAAGTTCGTGTCGGATCACGCACAATGAAGGGTTCCGTAGTTGGGATGAATTTATCCCAAGAACAAACTTAACATTGTAGTTGACAAACATGTTCTTCCATACATTCCAACTGCAAATGTTAGTTTGTACGCACAATATTGAGAGATTTACTATGTTATTTAAAGATCATAGACTTTTTTTAGGTTTTTCTGTAATCTGTAATGGTATAGAAGTATTTAGTGTATTTTTTTTTCGAAATTTTAAGCTCACTAGTTTCGGAGATAAAGGAGGAATGGCCAATTTTCGTAAATTTTCTTAAATAACTTAAAAAAAGTTTATTTTAAAATTACAAAAAGAAAATATTTGAGACCCTCACAGTAAGCCCTTTCATTTGATATATGGCACGGTACAGTTTGCAAAACTTTGTTTTTATTTCTTATTTGCCCCCCAAAACTGACCCCCATATTCAAAATTCATTAATTTACATTACACGTCCGTATTTGGGTCACAGAAATAATAATAATAATAATGATAATAATATCCTGGGACATTTTTCACACACGGTCATCTGATCCCAAACTAAGCAGAGCTTGTACTATGGAAACCAGATAACTGATAATATACTACATACACTACTTTTTTTTGTTTTTGTAAATACATACTTGTATAGATAATTACACCCAGACTCAGGACAAACAGACATGTTCATGCACACAAATGTTTGTCCTAGATCGAACCCACGACCTGCGGCATGATAGGTGGTATCTTAACCAACCACGCCAACTGGCCCGTCAATACATACGTGTACCAAATTTCAACTTAATTGGTCCATTAGATTCGGAGCAAATTGGCTGTGACAGACGGACAGACAGTCAGACAGACACATGAGTTCCGTTTTTTCCTTTTGAGGTACCAGAAAACTGCATTATCTGCCCTTAACAACAAAAAATAATACGAGGAACATTCCTGTTTACTTTATACTTTATACGTCGAATACATGAACTTTACTTATTATTGTTGATTATGAGTAAGTTTATATTCTTACAACAGTGTTGAATATCAATAACAAAATAGAAATACCTAATAAACCAGAACATCTATTAACCAACAGAACTGTTGCAGTCTAAACATCTACTCTGTTTCTCTCTCCGGTCACTGTCACTATTAAGTTTGGCAATTCTTCTTGTTATGTTGGTTCTTTGATTCTCACCTACACTACATCAACCAATATAAAACGTGTATTCTCTTCCAGCCGCTGCAATAAGGTGGAGCGCGTGTGTCAGGTGGGCGACTGGAACTGCGCTCACCAGCCGACCACCATCTCTTACAACTTCATCACCTTCGTGTCCAATCTCTACATCCCCGATACTAAGGTCAGTCATTACCTTTTTAGGGTTCCGTACCCAAAAGATACCTGCCAACAGGAACCCATTACAACAAGCCTTGTCTGTCACAGGACTGTTCACCTGCCATCCTGATACTCAATTAGTGAGCGTCAGGATGGCAGGTGTTATGAATGGTACTTACACATAAACATGCAGTAAGTTTGAAAGCAATCAAGCTACCGTTAATAGATTTTAGACATTATGCGTAAAGCATTAGGTTCAAGGTTGATTGAGAAAATTTGACAGTTTCGGGTAGCTTGATGTGCTGGCATACCAATGTACCAATAATAAGTTTACCTTACATAATTAGAAGTAAATCTAGTTGTAAGTGTAATAATTTGAAAATATATTTTCAGTTAAAACTGTTCACAATGCGAGGACCAGTTTGGCCGTACGTCAAGATGAGGTTTGAGCTCAAGCTGGTGAATGTGAACGCACCTCCCAGTGTCAAGAGGAAAGCTGATATCAATGACTTCTTGTAAGTATTCTAATAATAAGTTATTTGGTTTGAAAAGAAGAGCTGATTCAACACCATTATTGTTGCTTCCACCTACTGCTGAGCACCTTCTCCTTTTTATTCCATGCTTCCCTGGTCTGTGTGGATTTAATCCAGTGGTCTTTTCTAGATCTTATAGGTAATTTTAGCTGCTGATTTGCTGATACTCGCTCCTCCTTCCGTCTCTCGACAACTAAAGTCAGGAGTTGATTACCATCCCCTACTTGCATAATCTTTCTAATGTTTGCGAGGTGCGTTTGCTCGAAATAATTTATATTGATGACGTGATGATCTTTTTTTATTATTAGGTACTTTTAACATCTCTTGTATGCTGATAATTTGTGTTGTACTCATGTTTGAGCAAATAAATGTTTATCTCAGGCAAAATCTTAAAAGCTCCCCAGACAGGCGAGACGCGACTCTAGTAGAACAATGTCTGTGAAATTGTTCTACCAGAATCGTATTGCACCGTCGCGTCGCGCCTGTCTGCGGGAGCCTTAATGGTAGCATAGAAGAAAAATAAAACAGATCTCCAAGTAAAGTTTGAAAATTGTTTTACTTTTTCCAGATTAACACAAAACAACAACGAAGGTCTAACCTCGTTAGTGCGACCGCTTGAAGGACCACAGAGTATAGAGTTGGAGATGTCTATGGAACTGTACACTCACGAGCAATTCGGGGGAACAGCCATCGCGAAACTTTTTATTTACGTGTCTGAATACGAGTTTTAAAGGGAGCTGTAGTGGCGAGCAAGATAAATGGCGCAGTATTTTTTTGGTTTGTTGATTTTTATGAATAAACTGTTTTAGTTTCTATTGTTTGCAATTTTGTATATTGGAAGCGGTGAATATTTATTTGGATACGTAGATTACTATTTGCTGTATATTTCCACTTATACACCATCTACCTAGTTAAACAGTTTGAGAAATATATTTTATTTTTTATTATTATTAAACTAAATGTTGGTCATATTGTAATAGTGTCCGAAGGACTAATAATTATTATCAATAGAAGAACATAACAACTTTAATAAATTGCTCGCCTCTTTTATCATACCTACAATGTATTTTTTAAACTGCATTCTGTGAATTCAGTATTGTTTTGTTTTAAATAAATAATAAGGACGTATTTTTATTTTTATAGCCATACTTCTACCCAACGTCATAATATTTACAATTTTATGATAATTATGTGACATGAATTTGAGTGAAATAAGGTGCTTTTTAGATTAAAGAACTTCCATAAGATATTTTTAGAACTTCGGATATCGTTTTAGATTCGCTGCAGTAGGTGTTTAGTTAGCAAATAACTACTAACTATAACCCGGATAGCGTTTTACTTAAATTGGTGATTTATTTTCAACACTTACAACTGCCAACCTCCTCGAAATGGACACTGTTTTTTACTGACATCTGCCTGCGACTTCGTCCGCGTCAAATTTCTTGTTTCAACTTAAAATATATCATATGGCAATCTGCAATACTGTAACTTCCCAATAGTGAAAGAATTTTCGCAATCGGATCAGCAGTTCTGAAGATCCTACATACAAACTTAAAAATGTTACCTCTTTATTAAATAGAGTGACTCATGATACCAAACAACTTTTATTATGGGTTCGAACCCGAAATCGCGAAAAAAAATCAGCTGCTCCCTACATTTTGCCGAGTTATGCGAAAATGAATGTATGGAACAGCTGTTTTTTTTTTGTTCGCGAATTCAGGTTTGGTCCCATAGTAAAAGTTGTTTGTTATCATGAGTACAATCATATGTTTAAGTATCGGTCACTAATTACCAGTCACCCTATATGATGATTTATTATGTGACAAGATCAGGCACTTTTTATGGTAACTAAGTAGTACGAATGATCACTCCTATTTTGGGTGAAACCGAAAGTTACATAAATGAAGTTGTTTCTGCTGCAGTTAATCTGAAATAATCATGTACCTACTATAAATAAAACAATAGGTATAATTCGTAGTATTTATTATTGTATAGACTTGCTTATAATAAAGTGTGATTAAGTACATTTTGTTTCTTATTTTATTTCTTATTCTGATAATTCTCTGATTTTTTTTTTAAAGCCGTGCAATCAAAATAAGAATATGATTGATTACTGGCCAGTTTAATCGCGTTATTCTTTTTTTTTTTTTGGTGGCCCAGTGGTTGCCACTTATGAGTTTGTAGGTCGTAGCTTCAAACTGCTCTCAAAACGGTGAAGGAAAACACCGTAAGGAAATCGGAATGTCCTAGAACGAAAATTCGAAGACCGAAGATTCGAAGAATGACATCTAACATCTACAGGGCCCGTGTGGTGGATTACGGCCCAGACCCTCTCTCAGACAAGAGTGTTCAAGGTCAATAATCCCCCATTTCGCTAGATTGCGCTTGCAGCGGCCTACTTGGGTCCGCAATCGATTGATTGCTTTCCATATAGGCCACTGCAGGTCACGTCTGGGTGGCAGGTGCTTCTGGGGATGGACGAAGTTGGGTTGTGGCGGGTGATGTTATTCCCACAACTCTATTCTTACCTTTGGCGGGTTGGTCTTGAATGACCTGAGAACAACGAAGAAAGCTCTTTCGCCTCTTTAGTCTACCCGGTGTTATTGGATGTTCGTAGAGAGGATGTCAGGTTTGCTGTCTTGCTTATGTCGCTGCTTTGCATGAATACCCGCACAAAACAAAACACAGCCAAATGCAAAACAGTCCTTATTTCACGGTCAGTAAGACACACATTCATAACGGCATAGTCGGCAATTTGTGCGGGTATTCCTGCAAAGTAGCGATATGTATTTCTCAAGATCGCATGCGACTTCCCTTCATACGACAGGTGTAGCGATACTGGCCAACGGGTAGCGCTAGTTGAGGGGAGTTGGAATTAGGCATCTCGATGGATAATTCGACACGTCATCACTAGTCCTATTCTAATTTTGATTGCATACCTTATCTTTTTCATTTATTTCAACAGACTAGATAAAGACTAAATGTTCAAATATGGAGGTTTATGAAGAGGTATCTTGTTAAATGCAGGTACTGACAGAAGTTTCATGAAGAAATATACTGGCGCCGATTCTCTTGTTCAATAACTAAACTAAGATTTGAGAAACGCTATCTTTTACTAACAGGCAGTGCGGCAAAAGGACGCCTTGCGCTTCACCGTGTCATGTCACGTGGTCTAAATTTGTATGGAGATTTTAGTTCAACAAAATTTGACAGCTGTAATTTACGTGCGTCTCTTTCTTGTTTTATTAGATAGAAAAAGTTAGCAATAGCCTAAATTAAGTTTAGTTTGTGTACAACAGAATCGGCACCATTTACTACTTAATTAGGAATCTATTTAATATAGTCATGTGTATGAATCTAGCAAAACATGTGCAACATTGTTGCTGCAACATGACTGTGTTGGCTGGTAAGGTGTTTCACATACATACAGTCAGGGACATTAACCGTTAAGGTGGCTCCGCAGTGGTAACCCGCGAAATTCAAATTTTCTTGCGTTTTTTGCTATTTGCAGGTCAGTGTCATGTTGTATCTTGATTAAAGTATGATTCGCGACAGTAAAAATCAATCAGCCTAGCCTTTTCCCAACTATGTTGGGGTCGGCTTCCAGTCTAACCGAATGCAGCTGAATACCAGTATTTTACATGGAGCGACTGCCTATCTGACCTCCACAACCTAGTAACTGGGTAATACGATACCCGTTGGTAAGACTGGTTGTCAGACTTTCGGGCTTCTGACGACCCGTAACGACTGTCAAAGATCCTCGAATGGCAGCCGGAACCAACGGCTTAACGTGCTTTCCGAGGCACGGAGGAGTCTCGGTATGAAAAGATGGTCACTCATCCACAGACCAACCCCGGCAAGCGCAGCTTAACCTGATGGATCGACCCGTGCGGCTATTATTACTTAGCCACTAGCTCCTCCTTTTCGCGACAATAACAAATACCTATGTATTTACATAATTATAACCGTAAGAATATCCAATACATCTCCGGAGGAAATCTATCTAGATTTCCACCGGATTCGTCTGATTTTCGGAATCAGGTACCAATCCGGAGGAAATCTAACTTATTTTTATCAAGATTAATCCTTACATTGACCAGCAAAATGCAAAAAACGCAAGAAATACCTCAGCGAAATTACCTTAAACAAATTGACACCTTGCTAAAATTTGGCGTGATATTGGAGCCAACAAGCTTAATTAGTCGTTTTATTAACAGCCTAGCATTTGGATGTAGGCTTGCCTGCCGCTACCGCGGTACCGCTTGCGGTTGGTCACGGTTCTAACCTAACCTATCCCATTTGGTCGGCCTGGCTTAGTTGGGTGAATATTTGACCTTTTAACCGCCCGTCATTACCTTCCGCCAAAAGTTGATGAAAGAGAATATATTTAATGAAATATTTCAGCAATTCCTGATTCTGGTCCTTAAGCAGATTCTGGGAATTGATGAAATATTTCATTAACGATATTCTCCTTCATCAACTTTTGGCGGAAGGTAATGACGGCGGTTAAAAGGTCAAATATTCACCCAGTTACTGCGACCAATTCGGCTCGCGTGTGGGATGGTGACAGTTTCAACTTAACCTACAGGGTTATTAGTAAAACACCAACAACCACTTAAGGGGTCATTGTACTCATAATTATGAACAACTTTTACTATGAACCAAACCTGAAATCGCAAAAAAAATCAGCTGTTCAGTACATTTTGACGAATGATGCGAACATAGATGTACTGAACAGCTGATTTTTTTTTCGCGATTTCAGGTTTGGTCCCATAGTAAAAGTTGTTTATAATGATGAGTACAATGACCCCTTAAGAGATTGTTGGTGTTTTACCAATAAACCTGTATAATTGAATATCATTCAGGCCCCTAGTTGAACGGCGCCGTTTAGTTAAAAGGCTAGGCGGTTAATAGAATGGCTAATGAAACTAGTTGGCTGCGAAATAGTCATTTCAGGCAACTATCACAGAATGACAAATCAGGAGGTAATTTTCAAAAGTAGTCAAAATTAGTCGAACACACCTTGGGAACAAAACGAGTGAAGTCCGTTTTTTAATCACTGTTTTCTCTGTAAATACAAGCATTAACTTTGTTTCTATTATTTGTTTATAATCCCGCACCCTAACTGCGATACACAGTATCGATCGGAAACTGAATCATTTTGTAGTAAATTGCTAATCCATTTAACCTCAACAACGTAACCGATTCCGATTGATAGTGTGTTACGGCATCTTTTTTTTTTTTTTTTAGGGTTGAACTCCATATATACACATCCAACCATCCACCATCCATCCATCTGTCTCCATCTATACTTACCATCCAAAGCGCCACAACAACATACATCATGACGGCATACAAAAGTTCTCTTCTCTCAACTTGGCATAAAAAATGGATTTGACTAATATTGAAATTACCTCCTGAATTGTGACTTGAATATATGGACAATTTAAGTTGGTAGTAAATTGGCTTAAGAAGTACTTAATTTTCTCCGACTTTAGCTACTGTATTCAATGTTGCTAGCAACATATTTCTAGTAACACAGTATGTTGCTGCAACAAAATTGCGCAATGTTTGATGCTACAGCAAAATATTCATATTTGACAGCGCTTACAGGTATTTTCTTATTACGATTTCAAAAATGAACATTTCTATCGTTTAACAGGTAATAGTTATAATTATCTGTAGCTGTCGACATTTGCCTACACAAGTAGGAAAGGTGAATGAAATTTTTCTACTACATCTATGCATGATAAAAAGCTTTTAATTAGATTTCACTATGCTTTATTAGATATTTAAATAAGCGATTTTTACAGTTCGTTCAACCGATTTTGACTTCTATTGCGTTGGTGGCATGACAATGGCAGCTGCAGTAAACAGTTGGTATTGTTATCAGGTTTTTGCTTTGACAGGCCAGCTGGCGTGGTTGGTTAGGATACCGCCTATCATGTCGCAGGTCGTGGGTTCGATTCCCATCCAGGACAAACATTTGTGTGCATGAACATGTCTGTTTGTCCTGAGTCTGGGTGTAATTATCTATATAAGTATGTATTTACAAACAAAAAAAAAGTAGTATATGTAGTATATCAGTTATCTGGTTTCCATAGTACAAGCTCAGCTTAGTTTGGGATCAGATGACCGTGTGTGAAATGTCCCAGGATATTATATTATTATGCTTATAATGATATCCTTATGCCTCCGGATCCAAAAATCGGTTGTACGAACTGTAAAAAGTTTTATTTAAATGTCTAATCTTGTTTCAAATGGGTAAACTATAAGTTCTCTCTCTAATACTAAAACAATGCTTTTTAAAATTTCTAAACATACCTGTTTAAATATACCGGAGCCTAAACCTATCAAGATAGGGACAATGTTCAATTATATTAAATTTACAATATTTACGACACGGCGTTTGTTCCAAAATATTTTAATAACAATTTATCGTTTTTACGCAATTATGACACTACCAGGTATAACCATTAACACCTAACCAAACAATAGTGCCAAAAGTTCTTTTTTTTTCAAATGAAACAAACGCCTATATTAAAAATTGACTAGATTTCTTTGTACCTAAATTCCACTATTAGTGATATGCTACGCACTAACCTAAGTGCTCTAATGAAAATATCAGTATCCATGCGTTAATATTATGACAAATCAAGCTGTAAAAAGAGTGAGACGTCTGTAAGTTGAGGGATTACGTCGCTGATAAAAATGCTTGGCTCAATGCTGGTCCTTCTCCACAATCAAAGCTTACAAAATTGACTAGCATTTGAAAATACTGTTGGAGCTGCTGAAGATTTTTGCAGCTCATTTGTATTTTATTATTGCATCGCACTTGGTACTATAAAGCTACCATTTATTTGAGTAATTTGCCTTTAACATTACTTTATATAACATTTCATTTAACATTTTTTCATTCTTTTCATTTAAAATTCTTAAAAACTTGTCCACCTGTGAGGGAGAGAAGTGACAAAATGCGACAGCCCTTTCAAATTATACAAGGTATAATTTTAATAACGACAACCTTTTAAGGGGCATTCTACTCATTACTATGAACAACTTTTACTATGGGACCAAATCTGAAATCAAATCAGCTGTTCGAGTTATGCGAATATAAATGTAGAGAACAGCTGATTATGTTTTTTGCGATTTCAGGTTTGGTGCAAACCAGGATACAGCCTACTACACTTTGAGATGGGCCACTAGCTTCATGTTTCATATTTCTGACTGACTCCTTTAAGGCAGCTGTCCCACCGCTGGCGATGAACGAGTAGCGAGTAGAACTAGCAACTGAAAACGAGTTAGCGAGCAGCGAGCAGTGAGGTCCGATAGTTTTTTTTTTCGCTGGGCTATCTGCGAGTGCAACTGGCGATTACTCGCACCACTCGCTCGGGGCGGTTAATCCCACAAGGATTTCAGTTGCATGTAAATATTCAAACTCATCTCTTGTCATTCTTAAAATTGTTCTGAATTCATAATATATCCCTTAAATGCATGATTTTAAGTTTTTAACCAAATTAAATTTATTTGGACGTAAGATTAGCTCTATAATAAGGAAAAAATATTAAAAAAATATATTTATAAAAATACTTTATTTATTTAGAAAAAATGGGTTGGTGGAAATTTACATCATTATGTAATCAGACTAACCTACTGAGAACAAAATGTGCAGTGAGATAATAAACTTATTCATTGTGGTATTTGCTGAAACAATTGTTGTTTTTGTTGAGGCAAAGATTAATATTACATTTGGAACAGTGTATAGTTGAATATCCCTTACAATTGGGGTATTTGCAACGCAAGGATCCCCCTACCAAAGGCCAATGATCTTGCCCATCCCTGCGAACTTCTTTTGGTGGGGCAACTGCTACAGCACTTCTTTTTTTTTTGGCCTGGATTTCATTTTCTAGAAGACTAGAACTTGGACGACCTCTTTTTTCTTTTGCTGCTCCCATGTTACAAAGGACGAAGGCCAGTTCATTTCTAAAAGTACCTAAATTGAGAATATCTTTCTTAGGTACATTTTTAGCATTTTTTTTATATATTATCCATGCATTTATCACTGCCAGGTCTAAAAGATGATAAAAAATACGAATATACCATTTTCTTGACTTGATCCTTATTCTGTACCTTCCCAGAAAACTGTCCATAAGGTCTACGCCTCCCATGTGGGCATTGTATTCACTTATGATCTTCGGGCATGGAATTTGTATCTTCTCTTTTTTTTTCTTGTCATATCTAGATACATTATTCAAAGGCAAAGCACCTACATAAGATGACAGTAATGTGACAACTTTGTTGTCTTTCCATGCTACTACACTCATATCCACACCTTGAAATGTTGTCACTCTTTCTTCATGTGCACCTCTTGGAGTAGATTTATTCATAAATTGTTTTTTATCAGGTAATTTTGAATTAGGTATCCTATTTTGTTGAACTGTCCCCACTGAAAGGATTCCTTGAGTTGCCAAATAGAACACCAAAGGCACAGAAGTATAAAAATTGTCGAAATAGACAATGTGGCCAACTTGTCTTGGTATACCTCGAGCTAAACGCAAGACAATATTGCTGGTTGAGCCCAGATCTGGTTCATTCTCAGGTTTGTTGGTAAGGTCCTGCCCAGCATAAACCTCAAAGTTGTGTGCAAATCCTTGTAAGCTGCACAAAACATACAGTTTAAACCCCCACTTATGAGGCTTGTTGGGCAAGTACTGTTTGAGAAAGTGTGCAACTTTAGTAGTGGATCACCAATTTCCTTGTGGTGGTCATTGTTATTGAAGTGCAATATTTTTTTCAATTGTTCAAACCTGTTATTAGACATCACCGAATAAATTGGTTCATAGCCATATTTTGGAGACCAGTATGCTCTTATATTGGGAAAATGTTGGACTGACATATATATAAGTATTCCAAAAAACTTTCTCAAGTCTGATAAATTGGTTGCAGTTGTATTTGCTGGATTTTTTTGTGTGGCATACAGGTTTGTTTCTTCCACTATCCTTGCCATGAAATCTTCTGAGAAAAAGTAGTTGAAGCATGCATATGGAGTATCTAATGGTGACAACTCTGGTCCTAGGTCTGAATTGCCTTTGAATGTAATTTTGGACTCATCAAATTCTATGTTCTTTTTTTTCCAGATCAATTTTCGTTTATCTAATAATGCTGAAAATATGTGTCCTGTAGGGTCACTATTGTCCACAACCTGGTTATCCATTACCTCATTTTCAACCAAGGGTGGGTCACTTTCGTGGTTTTGTGGGTTTTCTGTGTCCTCCTCATCACTTTCTAACATGTTCAGTAACTCGTCTCTGTCATAAGTTCCAGGCACATTTTCTTCCTCTTCATCAGACTTCTCCATGTCATCTTCCGACAGCCACCCACCTTCCAAAGATGCTAAATAATGTTCAATATCTCTGTCATTCATTTTGCTAGATATCAACACCTGGAACCAAAAGATAAACGAAATCAAATAAAACAATAGTATTTTACTAACTTTCATACAAGCTAAATGAACGTCATTACATGATGATGTAAAGGGTTTAGCCGTCCTTCCATAGGCAAACTGCCCCCGATAGGAACCTATATCGTAACCTATGCTATATTGTAGAGGGTACTAATAGTAGTTCATCGAGTAGATATTAGCTCTATATCTTAGTTAATTGAGGAGCTATTTGAAAAAAAGTGTCCGGAGACGACTTTTTTTCAAAGTGATATATCTCTATTGATTTTAAAGCTAGAAAAATAAAACCAATTCCAGTGTTTATGGTACACTCTACAGTTTATTTTATATAAATTTCCATGAGCCAAGCCTAAATAAAAATATTAAAAAAATGCAAATAAATTATTTTTTTATTGATTTCTATCAGATCGAATTGAATTACCACTTTGAAAAAAATATATAATAATTGTCTATACCTTGCCTAACAGCATGCCAAGTTTCATTAAAATCCATAAGGTGCAACATGTTGAAAAAAAATAATGAAAGTAAGTGGACCACCTTATGACCACTTTGATGACGCTTTTAACTTTCAATTTTTCAATAATATAGTACTTAATTAAATTGTATTACATATTTGATTTTTCAATATTGGGTATGAAAGGTTCAAAAGAAAATGGAATGATCTTTTCTCAGTAATAGTTGAATCCATATTAATAAAAAATAACTTTTATTAGTCATCGTCACTATTTTCATTAATTACAACGTGATCGTTATTTATAGAAAAAACACTGGACGAACTATATGAGATTTATATCTTGCAATCAATCAATCAATCTGCCTAGCCTTTTCCCAACTATGTTGGGGTCAGCTTTCAGTCTAACCGGATGCAGCTGAATACCAGTATTTTACATGGAGCGACTGCCTAGCTGACCTCCACAACCCAGTTATTGGGTAATACGATACCCCTTGGTAAGACTGGTTGTCAGACTTTCGGGCTTCTCACGACCCGTAACGACTGTCAAAGATCCACGAATGACAGCCGGGACCAACGGCTTAACGTGCTTTCCGAGGCACGGAGGAGTCTCGGTATGTAAAGATGGTCACCCATCTACGGACCAACCCCGGCAAGCGTAGCTTAACCTGATGGATCGACCCGTGCGGCTGTTATTACTCAGCCACAAGCTCCTCTTTGCATTTGATAAATAATATACAAGGTGTAACGTAAAATACGCAAAACCTGAAAATAGTTTGATCAGAATAACGAGCAGAATCAAGTGAACCACTTTTTAATATAGGTCACATTTTTCAAATAATCTTCATTAAAAACGTTGCCGTGTCTATTTATTAATAGGTCAAGCCATCACATGCGCAAACCCGCCAAAACAGGTAAACAAGCACAAATTGTTGTCGACCAATTTAAATTTTCGCATACGCGGGATAATAATAGCTTTTATTTCAATGCAAGTACGAATCATCCATACAATACCATGAAAAAGACAATTTGAAGTAAACAATAATGCTACCTAACTTTTTTAACTTAAACGTAACCTAAGGGTAAGAAAGAGAAATGGCGATCTGCACGGAGAGGCGGGACGTGCAAAATACGTGACAGTGGCCATGTTTACTTCAGTCTCAGCGCCGCCGGCACATGCGTCACAGATGTATTGTTTTATCCCGTTACCCGGCGGCGCGTGCGCCCGAATTTCGTGACTACTTATGGCGTTTTTGTACACAAACATTCAATATTGTGAAATGGTGAGAATGTTGGCGCGTTGTAATGACAACGTTAACTTGGCAGTGCGACGGTTTCGAGAAGAGTTTGGAGTATACACCGTTGGATTTTTTTGTGGGGTCGAGTAAAAGTGCTAGTGTATGACGATGGAAATAGACCAACTTATGTGTTAGCGTTTCAACAAGTGAAAAGTGACACTCAAGTGCTCGAATCGCTGAAAAATAACTTGAGAAGGCGGGCTGTGTTGTGTATTAAACAAAGTGTTAGACATTTTTAATCTTTGCTATCGCAACGAGGGGACCTGTAAGTAGAGATACCTAATTATCTACTTAATTAACTGCAAATAAGTTGATTACGTGCCAATTATTTGTAAATACAGTGATTTAAACACGCCAACATTACTTACGTAGCACCTACTTAGGTACCTACTTAATCAGCACGTCATAGTTACTGTAGGTAAAAAGCTAATTAGCTATTACTACAGTAGTCTTTGCTATTTAGTCTGAAAATGTGGGTTACCTAATGTTGCCAGTGCAAAGCTTGGAAAAGTGTGATGGAAACATTTAAATCACTGTTCAAAGATAACCTAAGTTCTTTATGACCGTAGATAGTAAATAATAATGCTAGCGCGGGCGCGGCGTAGCGGGCCGGTGTCGACTCCTCCTCCGATTGAGCGTCGTCGCAGACGCAAGAAACGATCAGAATTGCCAGCAAAACTAAAACAGCACATAAAACCTTTACAATTTCTTTAATGATTTTTTTTCTCTCTGAAATAGGTCAATTGAATTAAAAATCAGTTGGGGTGTCTGAGGTTTTGCGCATTTTACGTTACACGTTGTATAATTGCCGCTACGTGGGAGCAACACCCAACTGTTCGATTTCCATTTGCACAG
This sequence comes from Dicycla oo, assembly GCA_948252095.1. Lineage (NCBI taxonomy): Eukaryota > Metazoa > Arthropoda > Insecta > Lepidoptera > Noctuidae > Dicycla > Dicycla oo. The sequence continues at coordinate 17,223,656 of OX411736.1, read as the reverse complement.
TTACAGCAATAACGCCGAATATCTTTTTCATTGGGACGACCATGCACGACTATGCACTGTGATCATGTAGGAACATGCACGCGCGGGTACTTTGATAATCTACTCACTATAAAAGTAGACAAAATATTGTAATAGACTAGTGACACTACCAACCGTTAATGTACTTTATATAAACTGTCAAAACGCTATTTTGTTAAAGATGATTAAAATCTAATACAATTTGAAAGCGTCCACTGTAAATCAAAGTGTTTTTGTGATTAAAGCGTTTGAGCGTTTCAATGTTAAACTCCATAAGCAAACTATAGAACTTTAAAACGGGCACAAGTGATTAAAAATTGAGCATCAAAAATGCTATAGTTTGCTTATGGAGTTCAACATTGCAAACACTAAAGCGCTTTATTATTAAGCGTTTTTAGCATTTCGTTATTAATTACTTGAATTTACAGTGTCAACAAGGTGGTCCACTTACTTTCATTATTTTTTTTCAACATGTTGCACCTTATGGATTTTAATGAAACTTGGCATGCTGTTAGGCAAGGTATAGACAATTATTATATATTTTTATCAAAGTGGTAATTCTATTCGATCTGATAGAAATCAATAAAAAAATAATTTATTTGCATTTTTTTAATATTTTTATTTAGGCTTGGCTCATGGAAATTTATATAAAATAAACTGTAGAGTGTACCATAAACACTGGAATTGGTTTTATTTTTCTAGCTTTAAAATCAACAGAGATATATCACTTTGAAAAAAAGTCGTCTCCGGACACTTTTTTTCAAATAGCTCCTCAATTAACTAAGATATAGAGCTAATATCTACTCGATGAACTACTATTAGTACCCTCTACAATATAGCATAGGTTACGATATAGGTTCCTATCGGGGGCAGTTTGCCTACGGAAGGACGGCTAAACCCTTTACATCAAAACAATATTGAGTTTGTTTCTTCATATTTTTCTATTTATGAACAAAATTATATACATAAATCAAAATACTGACCTCAAATCCATCAATTACGAATAAACTGAGAAGTAACCGTGAGAATTTTATACCACTTTTTTCCAATCACATTAGCCGAAATCTTCACCGAGCAAACTAGCGCGTAATGATATTTTGAAATGACATTTGACAGCTGACATTGAAGAATGAACTTTTTTTTTCGTTCGGAAACGATACTATGGTTCCTTAAAAGTTGCCATGTACAAAAGATATAATCCAAATACCCTGTGGAAGCGACAAAAATTACATTGAATTGGTTGATGGAAATTTCCATCACAATGCATTTAAGGGATATGCACTTGGATCCGCACTCTAGGTAGAAATGACCGCTGGTTGGTCTCTCGGCGTGAGCTCTGACCGCCAAGCGAGTATCGCTGAGCGTGTATTATCTTTGATAGCTCAAACCAGTGGAGCGAGTCCTCGCCGGCAGTGTGAACAGTCAGCAATCAAGTATTAATATATGCATCTCTTTTGTTTACACGGAATGTATATCTATTGTACGTTTCTTGAGCGAAAAAATAGCCGAGAGTTAGTCAACTGCCTAACAATTCAGAAGTGTCAGTAAATTGTGGAAATTAAATAGATGCTTTGACTGCGACCCAGGTATGAGTGGCAGAGACAAAGCTCGACAGAGCTGAACTTTTCAAATAAGCCTAGGTTCGCACGGGCGAGCACTGGATTTTCAACATACTGTTTAGCGCCGAGAGTTGAAAATCCAGCAGTGTGTTTTTTGGACGCGCTGGAATGCACTCTGTTGGATTCTCAACGCTCGGGTCAACACCGAGAGTAGAAAATCCAGTGTGCAAATCCCGCCGCGACATTTTTACGCCGTGGAAATGGGGCTAACTCGATCTGTCATAATATAAAACAGCAGGACACTGAGTTAACGAACACTACCAAAATCTTTCTGAGATCCATACCAATAACCTTCTTTGCTTCACATCCGTACTTATCACAGAGCAAACGACTCAGTATGTGCAGTTGGTTTTCACCCGTAGTTTTAAATAGGATCCCCTAATCCAGATTTTTCGACTTTTCCTGTCACCTACTCTATCATCTGTGTCCCCTTGTAGCAACTACATTGTGATCGGCTTCCAATCTAACCAATTCATTTGAATGACAGTATTTCACATGGAGCGACTGCTTATCTGACCTCCACAGCCCAGTTACTGGGTAACACGATACCCCATGACAAGACTGGTTGTCAAACTTTCGGGCTTCTGACGACCCGTAACAACTGTCAATGGCAGCCGGGACCAATGGCTTCCGAGGCAGGGAGGGGTCTCGATAAATAATGGATGGTCACCCATCCACAAACTAACCGCGGCAAGCGTAGTTTAACCTTCGATCAACCCATGCGCTTGTTATTATTTACCTACAAAGATTACTTGCAACCGCGGGAGGAAAGGTCTTGCTCAGCCCTTACTGTGAATTTACTCATCTAAGAGTATAAAAAAAAAACTGAATCAGTCAGTGCACAGTCTTGAGTTCTGTACGCATGTTGGGTATTTCGTTTTCAAATCACTGTTCAATTTGTCCAAAATAATCATAACTTTTTTTTTTTGAGATGTTTTTGCTCTCTTGACGCCAAAGGTGACAGAGACAGAGTCGACGATATAGTGAGCTTACCTAGAAGAAGGCTGTGCACTCTCACTTTGAAGAGATTAGGGTTGCATGCGCTCGGAAACACAGACGCAGGTAGTGAGTTCCACTCGTTTGCTGTACGCATTATAAAAGACATTTGGAAACGCTTAGTGCGAATTGGTGGAATAGCAACTAGGCCGATGCTAGGAGGCCGGTGGAATGAGGTCGTGGAGTTCTTGAGCACACTCACCGAAGTACATAAGGATACGCTAGTGGTTTATCATTACTAATTTCAGTTGGCTCCCCGGGGGTCGCGCAACAATACATGCATAATTCCAGCATACTTCATTGTTATTTTAATGCAACTCAGAACAAGAAATCCTCATCAACTCTTGACCCCATTCTTTTTTACAATAGAATCTGTATGAAACCACGGGTGACTACCAAACAGCACACACAAGTTAATCACAACCTCTTCTCTACTCATACGGGTCCACAATGTCCAGCACAGTGAGACACCCGTCCAGCGACGCTATGGCCACAGCCTTCCCTCCGTGGGCGCTGGCGACACCTGTCACTTCTGCTGGCGCCCGGTACTCGGCTATGGCGCGGCCGTCTACCCTGTAATGATATAAAGGTTTTATTTTTTAACCCCCGATGGAAACAGAGTGCTGTTATAAGTTTAACGTGTATGCAGTTCCCTACATTTTAACGACTTTTGCGAACTTTATATGGGACAGCTGATTTTTTTCGCGATTTCAGGTTTGGCCCCATAGTCAAAGTTGTTCAAAATTATGGTCTCATTAATATCCTAGAGTTATGGCTATAAAAAAAAAACACGTTGTATAGAACAGACACACCTAAAGAATAACAAAAAACAACAAATATGTGTTTACATAATTATAATCGTTTATCCTATAAAAACGCTTTAAATAAGTTCAGATTATTAACATTACGCTCTAGAGGCTTGTTGCTCCAAGGAATGATGCTCCATGGATTTGTACATAATAAGTTTGATTGCTCTGGATTGATAAGTAAAATATACTATATTGTACCTAGAATAGTAATGAGATGAGAGGCGCGCATTTATCCAATGTTTGCTACAACACCCTGTCGTACAAATGCAGGAGAGAGAGCGCCGCTCCGGAGAGTGGTTCAAACGTACAATAATAATTTTAACTAAATTGATATATTTGCCCTTACGAAACATAAATTAAAAAACAAATTATTAAGTGCCTGGCTCAATTTTTTTAATAAATTTTAATTATTATGTGTTATTTAAGTATGTATTAAATATTAGATTAGATTTTAGATAGCGGAAAAACTGTATTGTATATATATATAAAAAAAATGTATATGTTTATTTTACTTATTTTTTTCCATGACTGTATGGAAACGTAGTGGATTGTTCATTTACTTATAGCATACTGTGTAACTAGATTTAATATACAATGTACGATTGTTTGTTTTCCCAAATAAAATAAAATAAATAAAATAATCGTAAGAGTCATTAATACTTCTAAGTAAGATTTGTACCAAAACGTCATGTTTTCCGAAATCAAACTTAGAGAGAACAAATCTTCATATAGGTTATATTTTGTAGTTACAAATTATTTAGACATCCGTAGCCGAAAGGCGAAAGCCTGTATTTCGGCTATCAGCAAACAAAAACAACTCATTACCTACTGTGCTACAAACTTTGATAATTACAAAAAACACATAAATCACGCCTGTATTGTTTAAAGCGTAATGCAGAGGTGTGTCTCCTTCTGCGAAGCAGTAATGGTCGCGAAGGAGGAGGTGGAACGCGTGAGAGTGGCAATCTTTGCGCCCTCACGCCTCTAGTCGCCGCAGGAGACGCCCTGGGCGTCGAGAATCGAGAGCCAATTCCCAGCCACCGTAGGCGCGGGCTTGCGGACGGTTAGTAATGGGTAGCTCGCCGTCCGGTAAGGACCAAGCCCGAGTCGACGGCGCGTTGTGTTCCACGCGCGCCTCAAAGAGGTGTCAGCACTAACTGATGGGGTACACTAGGTCCGATGCCCGCCAGGGTTGCGGATTGTTCGAAAGAGTTACCGTGGCCCTGGCACAGGCAACTGAAGGAACATGGGTGGGTTTTAGTCAGTAGAAGTCTGACACGCCCTCCCGCTCCACCCAGAGCGGGAGAAGTTATTTGATAATATTCCACCCAAAAAAAAAACGGTTGCGTGTAAATATGTTTAAGTCTAATGTACTTATTAAGGGGCGAGTCTATTGCTATCAACCGGGCAAAAACACAGACCTCAGCTGTTACAGAGAAGTTCCTGTTGGAAAAACCCAATAACATTTTTCCCGACCTGGGAATCGAACCACGTTGCGAAAAACCTTTCAGTAATTCGACATAGGTAGATAAAAAACCAAATATAATATTGTTACTAACCTGAAAACCCTCAGAGTCTTCCTCCCACTATGATAGTAGAAAACATACTGGTCCGTTGAACTGAACATGGTGATGATGGAGAACACACCCTCAGCAGCTCTGTAGATCAGCTGCTGCACTGAGGCGCCTCTTTTCAACTCTATGAGGTCCAGCCCTCCTCGGGAGGGGGCGCAGAGGCCGATTTTTCCATCGCGAGTGCAAGCGCCGTTCCAACGCGGAACGAATCTGAAATATGGATATATCAAGTATACATAATCAGCATAAGTATCTTTTGGAGCTCGTGGCCAAGTAATATCAGCCACACGGGTAGATCCATCAATCTGAGCTGAGTTAAGCTACGCTTGCTGGGGTTGGTCCGTGGAGGGTGACCATCTTTACATACCGGGACTCCTCTGTGCCTCGGAAAGCACGTTAAGCCGTTGATCCCGGCTGTCATTCGCGGATCTTTGACAGTCGTTACGGGTTGTCTTACCAAGGGGTGCCGTATTACTCAGTTACTGGTTTGTGGAGGTTAGATAGGCAGTCACTCCATGTAAAATACATACATTCAGCTGAATCTGGATAGACTGGAAGCCAACCCCAGAATAGTTGGGCAAATGCTAGGCAGATGATGATGAATCAGCACAAGTATCCTAGCAGGTGGAGTTCTGCAGTTTCTGCCGTCCCTCATGGGAAAAAGCTTATAATGGAGCCAATTTGGCTTGTCTGGCCTCCTCTCTGTAGGAAAATATGGTCACAGACCACAGTCCACAAGGTGTGCCCCGTGCAAATTAGTTCATTAACGAATAATGAGCATGAGGATGATGTCCATCCAGGATGTTCAAGAAAATGTGGGTACCCACTTTGATTTTATTTATATGTCTAGAGTTTCACGCTACAAAAGAACTAAAACAAACAAGCCAACTTTGTTATGCAGGGGGCGTGACAGTTACACTATTCGCGAAGTTGACCGAAGCTAAGTGAATACGATAGTGTATGTTCGCTTCGTGCAACCTCGGCTCGCTTCGAGCGACTTCCGATAGCTGTCGGTTTTTGCGCCCGAGTCCTGTAGTTCTTAGCACGAGTGTATTAGTTACGTACTTCGGACTTCAATCAACGTCAACCAGTACTTCGTCGAAGCAACTTCGCGAGTAGTGCAGGCTTTACACTCGCACCACGCCATTCTGTTTTTTAACCGACTTCAAAAAAAGGTTCTCAGTTCGTCGGAATCTTTTTTTTTATGTATGTTCTCTGATTACTTGAAGACGGCTGAACTGATTTGGAAACTTCTTTTTTTGTTTGAAAGGGTATACTTTCTAGTTGGTCCCATTGTCATCAGGTTAGGATCTGATTATGGGATCCTAGAGAAATCGACGGAACTCTTCAAATATTATAGGCACATCCAGCGATTTGGGTATTTTTTATAGTAACTCGTGCATTTGTTCGTGGAAAGCACCACTTGGTCAAGTGGAACTGATGATGAAGATCACAGATGGCCACCTACTCAATAATAAGTATTTCATGATAGGGAAAATTGGGTGATGGCAATATTATCTGGAGAGCAATTTATAATAAAACATTTTGTGTATATTTTACTTCAGTGAAAAAACAATACCAATTTTAAAAAGAACATGTCACTTCAAATAAAATGTTCAAAGGACATTGCTCTGCGTCCATACATTGTTGGCCCTGGAGCCAAGAGCATCGGATAATTATGTATTGTATTCTCTATCATTTGGAGACTCCTAGAAGATCTTGTTTTTATAGCGGACTAGCTGCAGAAAAGATATATTTCAAAAAAAGTATCAGATTTTGAGGTTATAATCTAACCATAACAACGAATATTAAATGTAGGTACCTACCATGATTTTTCATAGCTCTGAGTAATTTTTAAGAAACTGAAAAGTAATATCATAATACCTACCTAGATAATTAGGTACCTATGCAGTTATTTTTCTAAAAAATGGATGCAAGTGCAAAATTAATATACATTAAACTAATCAACATAGGTAGGTAACTGAATTCGTAGCATTCGTTTTGGAATGAGATGAGTAGAAACAGCGTCCCTATGCCTGAACGGTGTGCATAGGATACCAGCTTTACCAATTATGGTAATAAGTGATTTTTTAAAACCTAGTCCTACAATATTTATATTTGAATAAGAAATAAAACACAGATTTTAATTTCACGTTTATTGTTCTTCGTCTAAATTACGAACTAAAATAGTGTCTAAAAACTGTGCAGGGGGGTTGACATTATTTTGATACCTCGCATAACTTAGGTACCAAATAATGGTCATAACATGGGCGCAGCAACCGATAGTTCTGCACAGGAAAAAGCACAGCGCAGAAACTGTAACTCTCAATTGTGGTAACAATGACTTTTTTTTTAATAATTTTATGGCATGGCTTTTTGGCCTTTGTGCCATTGGTAACAATGACACGTTCACCGGCAAAACTAGGGATGTAATACGACACCATTAATCGATTTTTCGATTATGATTTACTGTGGTCTTAAATTATTACAGTCTGTTACATCTACTTTGTCATATAAACATTACAAGTATGTATGACAATGGTTTATTTTATATATAACAACACTCTTCTATACTGGTAATAATAATATATAATAACATCTGTATCTAGTTTGCAATATTGTTTTTTAAATAAAACATTAGGTAATTGTGATGTGTTTAGTAAAAATAAGTATTTTTTTCGTTTAATGAACCGCAAAAGGAGCGTTATTTTTGTATTAATTGTCGTAAATAATGAATTAGTTTGAATGATTGTATAGAAATAAAGAAGTTTTGATTATTGTATAATATTATTCTTACTACCTATTTAAATTGGAGTATGACTGCATTCATAAAGTATTTTATTAGGTTTTTAAAACTACACTTTAGAAAAAAAAACACAATCGATCGATTAATAATTCAATCGATCGATTATAATTGATCGGACATCCCTATTTCACTTTTGACACGACATAGGTGAAGATGGCGATGTAATGTTATTAGTAGCATTAAATTCTATTAAAAATACATTTTGGAATACAGCTAGTCCGTGATACAGAAGTATTTGCAACTTATATAATAAAATAGGCGATTAATTATCGTATATTCTCAAACTCTTCATTGCACAGGGCCATTTTGAACATTGTCTTTTCAAATAAGACCATAGATAACATTAGTTGCATGAGGTCAGCATCACACCTTCCAACATTTCACGGGTTGCGATTCGATTAGGTACTTTATTAATGGTTACTAAGTAATTTATGCTCGTCACAAAGCTTATGGTGATGTGGAGTTCTCCAGGTACCTACTTACCAAGAGAATTTCTCAACAATAACGTCCCTGCATCGGGAAAAGCAATATTTTGTAAAAGGTGATGAGCAGTTGACATTAGAATGACATGAGAAACAAAATGGTACTTTTTGCAGATGACAGTACGGCTATCATAGAATGCACTGATCCAAACGAATATCGAAATGAGATCAATAACTCGCTAAATAACATTATTAATTGGCTAAATAATAATAATCTTGTGATCAATTTGAATAAAACTAAAATTATACAGTTTCATCAACGACGTGAGAATCTACCCCTTAATATTACCTACGATGAGTGTAAAATAGAAGAAGTTACGAGTGCAAAATTCTTAGGCATAACTGTAGACCATAAGTTGACTTGGAAACCTCACCTGGAAGTGGTTTGTAAACGACTGAGTAAATCTGCGTATCTATTGTTTCAATTATCTAAGAGAGTTAATTCTGAGACACTGTTAACAGCCTATCATGGACTTGTAGTCTCTATTCTCCGTTATGGTGTTGTTTTCTGGGGGCAATCAACAAATAGGGAACTGGTATTTAGGATGCAGAGAAGGTGTGTAAGATCCATGTGTAATTTAAAGTCAACAGATAGTTGCGTTCCCTACTTCAAGAAATTAAAAATATTAACGTTACCAGCTATATATATATTAGAAACTGCATTATTTATAAAATCAAATCCACATTTATTTACAAAATTTTCAACAGTTAAGAAGACCCCCATTCGGAGTCAATATGAAAATCAACTATGTACGTTGAAATGTAATACTGCGTTAATGAAAAAGAGCTTCTTTGGTGTTGCACCAAAGATTTTTAATAAAATACCTGATGCTATAAAATGTATGCCATTAAAGAAATTCAAAAAGTGTCTTCACAAGTTATTAGTTGAGAAATGTTATTATACCTTGGATGACTATTTTAATGATAATACTATTTGATTAAATTATGATATGATGAATTATGAGATTATGTAATTTTATAAATCTATATTATTAATGTTGACTTGGATGACTATTTTAATTTTGGATGACTATTTGATTAAATTCTGTAATTTTATTAATTCATATTATTAATGTGACGGACGAATAATTTCTCGCATGTTCTTTGTTATGATCTTCTTGTGTGTGTTTTTTGTTTTTTCTTTCTTGTAGTGGACATAATTAAATTGATTATTTTAATGTATTTGTATAAAATTGATAGAAAATTTTGTTAACTTGACTTTAATATTTGTATGTCAACAATGACAAAGCATAGTGCAACACTTATCTATTTAAGACCTTGACATGTATGATTAATGTATATATGTTCTTCACCTATGTTTTACAAATAAATAATTCTGATTCTGATTCTGATTCTGATTCTGATTCTGAATATTGTAATTTAGACAAATTACAAACTGACCCACTAAAAATTGAAAAATAAAAAACTATTACCAAAAAGCATAACCGACTTCCAAAATAACATTTCAAAGTGAATAATAACTTTAATTTCGGAAGTCGCTGGCAAAAAGCTAAAATACAGATCGAAAGACACCGACTTCCGAAATTAAAGTTATTAATATTCACTTAGAAGTGTTATTTTGGAAGTCGGTTGTGTTTTTTGGAAAAAAGTATTTATCTAATTAGAGTGCAAAATACGGCCAACAGTTACACGCTATTTTTTTCGATCAGTTTACAGCTTTGACTGCCTATCTAGACATATTTTTGGGTACCCATACTGTACTACTGTGCCTACGACACGCGTGTGTGTGTGTCGGCGCGCGCGCTAGTCATCGAGGATCTTTCCAATAAAGCAGTATGACACTGACTCGCGGTTTGATTCCACGCGTACTACTCCCGCTCCCTATAGATATATAACAGGTACCCATACTCAGCTACGGTGATACGGCAGTTTTCGCTGACTGCCAACTGTTTTTGGAGTCAAATGAAATCCTAGTTAATCTCAGCATTACTGAAAGAAATTGGGTACCAGGAAGTAAGAGGTAAAGTACTCACCTTATATGCCTTTTAGTTTTGATATCCAGTATGCCTGCCTTGTCGTTGCCTACGACAGCCACCCAAAGTGGCTTATGTGGTAATGCTATTATAGATTGCATGTCCTTGATACCGCTGTTCTTTATGGGGATTCTGAAAAGACATTTATTTGCATACAGTACGCTTGATTGACTTTCCTTTGTATGGATGGAGATTTAATTAATCATTATAATGTGGAGGACCAAGGAACGAGATGTAAACAAGTGAAGAACATCACAAATATGTCTATTTTTCATCAGATTCTGAGCTGCGTGCAACTGATTTATGTTCAAAGTTTTAAGAGGAGGTCACCATTCATCATGTAAATGATTTTTAAATTTTAATTGATAGTCAACATTACACTAAACGTCTTCAAATACTCACTTAAAATCACGTTCAGTCTCTCAAGCACTCACTTTACATACTCATTCACACCAAATTACAACCACACTCAGCCACAATCACCCACTCCCAATTACTTCCTCCTTACTTACTGGTCACTTTTATTGGCGATTACTACCTAATCTACAATCACCTGTGTAGCCTCGCGCCAGTCCTAGCATGGAACACATGCAGACAATCCCTGGAAGACTTATCAACTCCTGGAGCCACGATATGGTGCTCATCTGCTGAGACCACGGCAGCCTTGTATCCTGTGCCTCGGAGTTCGTACTCAGCGGTGTAGATTCTTTCACCCTCTGCAATGAAGTTCCAAGTTTTTTTTTTCCAAGTAGGCACTTAGTGTTATGAATTATTTACAATATAGATTAAAAAGCTGGCAAAAAGTTGGTGGCAAGAAAATTTATGAAAACTGACTCAACGTTTTTCTGACTGAATTATAGCTTTTTACTCCTCTGTCTTTCTTATGTTGAAATATAACACTTGATCAGCTAATCAGAGCATGAGCTCGTTGCCGTTGTAAATGTGTTTGAATGTTTGTAATTCAATCACGCATAAGACGTTGAACGGATGTGGATGAAATTTGGAATAACTACGGGTAGAACATGCCCTAGATTAACACATAGGATATTTTTATCCCGCGGGTCAGTTTTAAAGAATTCTGTCAATTTCCGACTTTCACGTCATAGCGAAGCCGCGGAAAAAGTTAGTAGATTTATAAAATAATTAGCGACCCAACCACGCTTCGAAAGATTTCTACGATTTGATAAAACATTGAGATTTTTTTAACCCCAAAATAAATATTTTAAATGATGGTGAAAACCGTTGTGTAGTTTAGAAGAACAACGCGGTCTCACAGACAGTCACGGAAAGCGACTTCAATTTATAATATGAATAGAGTATCAAGACCTACCAGGAATCGTCCTCGCTACAATATTAGCGACACCAACATTGTCTACGTTTTCAGAAGCCGCTTGCATCGAGATTGTGATGAACTTTGTGCCATCTTCTAGAAGGAGCACTTGCTTGATGCCTTTCTGTTCTTCTTTGAATATGGCCTGGACAGAAAATATGTATAGTATCACAGCTGTGTCCACGAAGTAATCTAGACGGAAGCTTTTTTTAATTTCTTGGAACATCTTTTCTTTTGTTACGATGACTTTCTTTTTAAAGGCAGTTTTCATGAAGTGAAGTGATTTTATCTTTTTTGCCATGTCAATCTATAGCAAAAACACAGCTTCCAAAAAAACACAGCTCCCAAAAAAACACAGCTCCCAAACAAAACACAGCTCTCAAAAAAACACAGCGCCAAAAAATGTCTGAACGTTACATACATTACAAAGACCTACTACATTTTGATAATTTGAACCTTTTAGCTCATGCCTTAACAGTATAGGTACCAACTTAATCACAACATGATGCAATAATGATGAAAGATTATAATTTGCATGGACACAGCGTGACAAAATTGAATGAAGCCTGGCGTATTACAACATAAAGCAGAAGAAGAAGAATGACGATGACGATGAATATGAACTGACGGTAAAATGGTAGTGACGCACATTTCCAACAACTTTATTGTTTGTACTTATGTTTGTTTTGTGTTTTTTGTTTTGTGTGGTTTGTTATATTTTATTATCTTGTGTTTCGTTTTTCATGTGTATTTTGTGTGCGTCACTTTCACGTGAATAAACTGTTTTTCTTTCAAATAATTCACCTGTTTCTCCGGCGTATCCCAAATCACGACATTGCCCGACTCAGCGGTCACCACATTATCGCCAGTGGGGGTGATGACGGCGTGAGTCACGATGGCTCCTAGTGGTGCTTCAGCGAGCTGAGCCAGCAACTTGCCGGTGCGTGTGTCCCACAGGCCCCAGCAGCTGCGGGTCACTGTGACTGCCAGGCATTTATCGCGGGCTAGGCTGGTAGTAAGAGTTATATCGTTTGTATTTATTGGAAGCTAGTGATTAATATATTTTTGTATAGGTGTCAGGAAATTTATTTAGGTAGGTACTTTAACACAAAGCAATTGGAATTTTAGAATAAGCCGCATGTAGGGGCTAGTTATGATACATTAGCCACTCACATCTCTGTCGGAGGAAAAGATTTTTATAATATAGTAGTGATACTACCTAGTCTTGCACAAAAAATTTAAAAAGATGACGATTGCCGATACTTAAATATACTTCCGAGACACTTTGGTTGTCAGCCTAGCAATCACCTTGCTGACTGGCTTTTTTTACTGGCCTAGCTGTCCCACTCCTGGGCAAAGACTTCCTTCCAGTCCTTCCATCTTTCGCGAGCCCACGCGTCCTCTTTCAAGTTCTGATGGAACCTATCCAGCTCGTCCCACCATCTCCTACTTGGTCTGCCGCGACCCCACCTCACTGTCTCAGGGCACCAGTGCTATGCTATTTTGAGTCCACAGTTTGTCCGGCATGCGGCAGACATGTCCTGCCTAGTGTGACTGGCTTATTCGTCATATATGTAGATAGCATAATTGTCTCAATACAGGACTAAAAGAAGTTAAAAAAGATAAAATCACAAAAACTTACCTGATACAATCGATAGGCAGTTCCTGTCGATCGATCTTATGGACTTGCTCAAAGATATTGTCAATATTCCATATCTTGACTGTCCTGTCAATAGAAGAAGTGATGACGTTGTTCCACGAGCCCACGGTCAAAGGTTCCAGTTGGACTATCCTTCCGAAGTGGGCATCTAAGACCTTGATGAGTTTCGTCGTCTCCAAACTCCAGACATAGAGGTTCTTTCTAGGGATAGATGGAATAGTTAGTGAGAAACATAATCATAATATACGGGGTTTTTCATTAAGAACGCTCGAGCTTTGAAATTAAATAAAACAACTTTTGTAAGCAATATTGCCACATTTTTTTTTTTAAAGGCAATATCGCGGCTCCGCTGTAGGTGGCATATATATCCTGGTGGACCAATTTTGGACGATATCTTCGCATAAATAGGGCTCAATTTCATGAAGAACGCAAGTTATGTTGCCTACAGGGCGGCAATTGTCTGTGGTTTGCCTACATAGACCCGAGATTTCACACCCCACAGAAAGAAGTCGAGCGGTGTTAAGTCACACGATCTCGGTGGCCAGTTGATGTCGCCATCACGTGAAACGACAAATTCATGGAACGTTAAGCAAACAGGGCACTAATTTTGATAATACATTAAAATAATTGCAACGCGTTGTTGAAGCGTGTAACGTTCCATGGTGAAATGTCAAGACTAAATAAATATTCCTATCAAATTTGACAGCTGTCACTTTACCAAGATGGCCGCTATACGTTGTCAAAGTTCGAGCGTCTCTATTGCAAAACCCTTTAAGTGTGAATATTTTTGACATGTTCAGCAGTGGACGGTTTTTGGTTGAAATGATGATGCTGATGATGATAAAATCTTTTTGTGTTTGTAAACAAACGCACTCTGATGGGTTACGATTGCCAGCCTTCAATGCACTCCACTGCCTTTCCAATAGCACTCCAATAAGCTCGATTCTGAATTACTCCCATTCAGATATAACTATTTATAGCCATCTAGGGATAAGGACGCGAAAATGTCGATATTTATAACCATCTTGCGGCCAAACGGCGGCCATAACGGTAATAATTTAGTACCAACTAGGGCCATATTTTTTTTTTTGTTTAAACTGTGTTGTCTTACTACTGGGTGAAGGTCTCTCCCATATTTTCCATTTTCTTTATGCTGTGCCTTCTTCGTCCGGTCGGTTAGGAACGAGTTAAAATTGTCACCAATCGTTTCTTAGGCCTGCCTAGGTGACGACGCCCATCTTGCACCCACTGTGTGAAGATCCTGGCCCAACTGTCTGGATGCATACTGTAGGTGCCCCCTAAGTCCCATTTCAGCCTCACAGACTTATCGCCAACATTGGCGATAGCTGTCTTGGAGCGTATGGTGTTGCGAATTTGGTCGGTGAGTTTGATTTTTAAGATGCTACGCTCCATCGCTCTTTGGCAAACCTTGAATTTGGTCTTCTGAGCCTCGGTTGAAGACCAAGTTTTAGCCATAGGTTAGGATAGGCAAAATACACATGTAGACGAGCTTGTTCTTTAGAAGGTCGCCCTATATTAGCGCCTTCATGGACCAGTCAATATTAGCAAACTATTCTCAATTTCGCTTGTTTACCCCTGTCTTGGGCCACGAGTCTAACGTAGATTATCAAATAATTTGAAAATGATTCAAATTCAGGTGAATATTGGTCTCAGGAGTATTTTTGAAGTAGCTGATGTTGAAGACATACCTGACCCCAGCAACAGCATAAGTATTGTTATTGCTGATCATGAAGGAGTTGGAGAGCGTCATCTTAGTGGATATATTGCGGATTGTGTGAGGCAGCTTCAGAACTATGCCGTGGAGACGGTGGTCTATCTCTGGTTCCTCTGGTTTCTCTTCCTAGAAAACGTGTTAGTAAAACTTCAGTTTAAGAAATCAAGTGTTTCGTTTGATGATCATCATTATTTTCGTTTAACTATGTATTATGTTCTACGAATAAAAATATTTGCAGTTGAATGTTTTTTATTTATTGTTAGCCTGCATTGTGTCCTACTGCAGGGCAAAGGCTTCCTCTTTCTTCTTTCAAACCTCTTTGTCTTGTATGATCTTTGTACATCGTTACTTTATGGTTAAAAATATATTATATAAATTATATCTCTTCATTTGCCTATGCCTAGTCATTTCCCAACCATTTTGGGGTCGGTTTTCAGTCTAACTGGATGCAGCTGAATACCTGTATTTTACATGGAGCCACTGCCTATTTATTGGGTAATTCTCTCCAACCGATTCCTCTACAACCTATTTATTGGGTAATTCGACACCCCTTGGTAAGACTGGTTGTCAGACTTTCGGGCTTCTGACGACCCGTAACGATTGTCAAAGATCCTCGAATGACAGCCGGGACAGGCTTTATGTGCTTTCCGAAGTTCGGAAGAGTCTTGATATGTAAAGATAGTCACCCATCCACGGACCAACCGCGGCAAGCGTAGCTTAACCTGATGGCTCGACCCGTGCGGCTATTACTTAGCCACGAACCCCTCCATCTGACGTTAAAAACATGTTTATGAAGGGATACTTTAAATCTTCCATTGCAAATAGGTAAGACAAACTGCTGTTTACTTCTGCAAATCACAGTGAAAGAAGAAAATTCTTCTCTCCATGGCATTTATAAACTAAGTAAATTTATTTATTTAAAAGGTCTCCTAAGTAATAGTATCTTAAGATTACAAAGAAAGTAAGTAACTTACTTCTTCTTCAACCGGTTGATAAATGAATTTCTTGTCGTCTTTTTTAACTTCAGGCTCTGGTTTGACTCTAGGTATCTTGTAATCAAAGTCCCACACAACGAAACTGTAAGTTGTTGTAGCTGAAAAGAAAATGGTTTAAATAAAATCAAGTAACCTTTCCCATATTTCTACTGAATTCAGATTCTATAACTTCACGCCTGTAGTCCACGTAGGGCCAGGCAGAGGTGTATCTACAGGGTGACAGCCCTCCGCAGACTGATAGGGTGAATTCAGTATGTCATACTAAGATGACTATATACATGAAATTATTTCAGGAACGTTATGGGAATCCAATAAGCCTGATTTGTTTGTGTTTTTATGCACAAATCGGAGCATCAGTTACTGGTTGGGAGAGGTAGGTAATAGGTATACGCTGAGTTCGATGAACTCTGTTGCTACGCAGAAACTGAACAGCTGATTTCACGCGTCGTTCGTTAGAGTAGTTCAACATCCATTGCTGTTTTTTTTTATTGTAGCTGTAAATGGAGTACTGCGTACAGAGAATATAATTTTACATTGAAATAAAGGAAAAGTAACTGAAGAACGAAAATTAAAAAAATAAAATTTTCCTGAGAATTTTCCCAGTGGAATATGATTCAAAATAAGGAGCTGAATGCACCCTGTTAGTTTGTGGAGGGCTGTCCCTTACACCCTGTACACCCATATTTTATAGAATAGAATAGGAATGCATTTATTTGTCAGAATATTGTACAAAGTTGTTATATGAATTATGTATTGCGATCATAATATTCTGCCGTTTCCGGCGTACAAAAATATAGGATCATTACATTAAAATTAAGAATTAGAATTACAAATTTTGAATAAATTGAACAATAGTTGTAAAAGAGATTAATTATATAAGTCAAAATGCAATGAAGTCAAGGAGATACAATATGATTTATAGGCAATAATGTCAAATAATTAGGTAAATTTGTCATTCATAAAATCTTCAGTCGAGTAATAACATTTGTTTAAAAGAAAGTTAAATAATTTACATTTAAATGTTCTGAGGCTGAGGGTTTTGAAGCAATCAGGTAATTTGTTATAAACAGTAATGGACATACAGTATACATTATTAGAGAACAATTTAAGTCTACGCCTAGGAACATTAAGCATATGCACTTTGCGGCTGGGTCTGGATACAACATCGTTATACAGGTCAAATTCATGTCTGTTATGGTGTACAAAGACACAAATTTCAAAAATGTATAGTCCTGGAAGTGGCAGTATTTTAAGTTTTTTAAATAGTGGAACACTACTGTCCAGTGGGTGCGCTCCACAGATTGAGCGTATGCATTTTTTCTGAGCTCGAAACACTCTTTTAAGGTCAACCGAATTACCCCATATCATAATACCATAGCGCAAAATTGATGACACATAGCCATGGTATGCACATAGTGCCGCATTAACACTAGCCACACGTGTTAGTCTATATAAAACGAATACAAATATATCTATCTTCTTACATAAATCATCAATATGAGATTTCCAGTTACAGTTTTTGTCAATTTTTATCCCCAAGAATTTTACGTAATCGACCTCTTCTATTGTCTCATTTCCGTATTGTATTTTAAGCGGTGGACGCGTACTGTTCTATGTCTGGAATTGTATCATTTTTGTTTTGTTAATGTTAATATGAAGATTATTGTGTTCAAGCCATGTAATCATTTTATTTAATGTCATGTTTATTTCATTTTGGTACTCAACAATGTCGTCATTTTCATTTATTATACTGAGGGTCGTATCGTCAGCATATATTATGCAATTGTGGGAAGTGACACTAGACAAGTCATTAACAAGAATAAAGGCTTTTCGTTATTAATTTTAATAGAGCAAAACAAGCTGTTGTGGTCGATTTATTTTTTCTGAAACCAAATTGATCTTCATTTAGAATTTTGTATTTGGATAAAAATCCGGAGAGTTTTTCATGCATGACCTTTTCAAAGACCTTTGATAATATTGGTATGAGTGTTATTGGACGGTAATTATTCATATCACTTCTATCACCTTTCTTGTGGATTGGTTTAACAATTGAGAATTTTAACCGTGAAGGGAATAGACCTTGCTTAAATGACATATTAATAATATGGCTAATATGAATTGATAAAAATGTAGAGCATAATTTAAGGATTTTTGTGTTAATGTCATCGTAGCCTGTAGAGATAGTTGATTTTAAAGAGTTTATTATTTTATATACATTGATGTCATTAGTTGGGATCAAATACATAGTATTTGGATGATGAGTCATCGGTGGTGTATAGTCAATAGATGGGTCAATGGTGTCATTCGTTATGTCAATAAAAAAAATGTTAAAAATGTCAGCTATCTTTTCAGGTTGAGTGTAAGTTTGATTGTCTAACTGAATTTTATTTATGTCATGAGAATTTTGTTTTTCGCTGGTATTACTTTTTATTACTTTCCAGGCAGCCTTACATGTGTTGCTGGATTGAGACAAATAACGCGTGTTCTCGCCTTTTTGTGCTTGCAACATGCATCTTTTTAGAATAGCAGTATATTTACAGTAGGTGTTTTTATGACGATTTTTATTTGCTCTTGAGAGACGATATTTTAGATACAGACGCCGTTTGTTTATACAACATTTTTTTATGCCTTTTGTCATCCAACTATGTTTTAAAGGCTTAATAGTTATTTTAAACTTGATTTTGGGGAAGCATAAATTATAGAATAATAGTAGCATGTCATGGAAATAATTAAAAGCAATATCAGTATCTTCAGTCTGGTAAATATCTGAGAAAGACAATGAAGATAGGCAGTTTACAAACTTATCTATATTTTCTTGATTAAAATCGCGTCTTTGTTCAAAATAAAATGGCCTTTTAATATTCGTGGTGTCTACCGTTACCTCAAAACATATAACGTTTTGCCAGTGATGTTCAAGACCCATGTGGGCTAGCCTGTTATCATCATACGGACACAAGTTCAGACTCCAGCAGGCTTAGCACGAGAACCGTAGAGAAGCGTTTTGTCGACGGAAAAGTAGACAAAAATGACGTTTCCGTGTAGACAGTAAAAAGTTTTCATCTTTAGACTTTAGCATGGCCATTACAAAATAAAACCGGTCAAGAGCGAATTGGACTCGCGCACCGAGGATTCCGTACCATCTTATATAAAAAAAACTGTGCTATTTAGAGACATCGTTTTATTTTTACCGTAATCTTTACATAAACTTGTATCACACAGAATAATTTCAGATTTTTCTCTATGAAAACTTTGGAAATAAGGGGGGGAGTGGTATTATTTTTTACATTTTTCATCAAAAGTCGAAACTATGCGGCCTAAAAAAAGAAAAAATGTTTGAGAATGTGCAAACAGCGTTCTTTGATAAGATAATTTACAAAATAGTTGGGCAAACGTCATCCAGAACTATTCCAAACAACTTGATAGCATTAGTGTTTCTTAAGATATCCAGCTGTGACAGACAGGCAGACTGAGTCGCACCATAAGGGTTCCTTTTTACCATTTTAGTACAGAACTCTAATCAAATGTGAAGCGTAGTGTCTTCACTATCATATAAAATACACAACATCATGCATGAAATACACACAACATTATAAATAAATTTTTCTCCGATTTTAAGAGTTTGGGATAGAAAACTTTCTTCCTAAATAGTCTACATAAAAAAGGTCAATACAAAGATTTTGTAGTTGTTTTTTTTATGATAATTTTAGGGGTGCTTTTATCATATAACAGGCTGAAATTAACATGTTGAGTGCAATAAATCTATGCAGTATGTCAGTGGAGATCTGAATGTACAGACATAAAATTTACACCATTTGCGTTTTTTATTGAAGAAAGATTCGGTCAAAACACTGCTTCATATTATATTTGTTTGAGAACGAAACGAAAAAATACGGTAAAATTGGGTAGTAATACATATCACTAGTAGACTCAACAACAGCTACTAGTAGACTAAGCAACGGTCGTTGCTATGGAAAAATCACTGTCTACGAAGATACCTGAGTCTTGTGTGACCTCGTGCTCGGAAAGAAGAGATTTCGAGAAGGGTAGACAAGCGATTTCTATTCTACAGTAGAGTAGAATTAGAAAACGTCATGCTAAGCCTGTATGCTGCTACTGAGAAATTCCTAACAGAAAAATCCTCATGCTCAGCAGTAGCGGTTGCAACCACTAGGCCCACGAGTCAGTCAGTTCTGTATACCTAACTTCCGAGATTGGTTAAAAATACTTTTTTTTACGACGGATGCTTACATTTTGTAATGAAGAAAGAAGTAAAAGAAAGAGAACAAAATATTATTTACCAAACAGCATGCGGTCTTTCTTCCCACGTTTGAGTTGCAGCATCGCTTCAGCCGTATCTGTCTCTTTATGAAATATCTCTTCCACCTTGTTCCAGCATTTCTCTTCCACGTCTAGCTCGAAGATTGAAATCTAAAACAATAACCTAATGGTAATAAAATTCTTATTGGTAAGAACCAAAACAATAG
The DNA here is from genome assembly GCA_948252095.1 of Dicycla oo. Taxonomy (NCBI): domain Eukaryota; kingdom Metazoa; phylum Arthropoda; class Insecta; order Lepidoptera; family Noctuidae; genus Dicycla; species Dicycla oo. Next base: position 17,203,154 of record OX411736.1, on the reverse strand, counting down.
TAAACTTATCATCGTTCATATCCAATTATCAGAAACTCCGCAGAATTCGGCAGACTATGGTGGTGGATGAATGTCTGCCAGTAGTCACGTGATGAGGACATGGTTACTTGTGATCTGTTAGCTAAGTAAAAAATTCGTTCTCTTAGCTAAGAAGTCTTAAATAATTCTAATTAGCTATAATTTTTGAACACTTAGATAACAAATCTTCCATTCTAAAATATTAGGGCATTAAAAACAACAAATACAACTTAGATTTCGGGATTTATGAACTACGGCTAACAAACTTACCTGATACCCCCTCTCGGGATCACTGGTATAAATCCTGGTCCAATGCTTATTCATAGCCAGAGCTCCGCGGCACCTCAACGGTTTCATCCACTCGCCATTCTTGCAGAACTGCACCAAGAGTCGATCCTCATCCAGGTCTCCACTCCACATTACCAGGAGAAAGTTCTCTAGGTCACGAAATTCCATTGCTGCAAAAAAAGGTACCTACAATGTACAGTGCCAAGCCACTGATGGACCGAAAGATTTCAATACTTAAAACCAAAAGATTGTAATTGCGATGGTGACTTCGCAGACAATTAAAACATGAAGAATTACCAAACTTAGATGGTAGTGAGCGGGTCATTTTGCTTGCAGAATGGTTGGTCGATGAGGTTAAAAAGTTCCGAAGTATCAATTGACTGCGTACCAGAAAGCGCAGTGAGGTTAGGACTCTCCACAAGATGGACCTGGATGACCTGGTGATGTTTGCGGGAATCTGCTGGATGCGAGAAGTGCATACACGACTGCTCGTTGTCGCCATGGCCTATATCCATATATAGACTTCTTTCGGTATTGATGATAATGATGATCATACTCACAAAGTATTTCCCAGCCGACGTCATCATAGGGTGCCGTGTCTGGCGCAGGTAAGGTCTGCTCGTGCTCTCCACGCATGCTGTACTGCACCCAGGAGTGAGGGCCGTATATGAACATGTGGTGGTTAAGGACATACACGCCACGGACTGTTTCACCTTTTGGTAGAAAAGAGTGTTAAAATACTGAAACTGACCGAATAGTTTGTAGATATTTTAAGTAACCCCAAATTGAAGCGTCTAAAAGTTTGCAAGATTTTTCACTCCTGGAAAATTGTTGACTAAGAACTTGGGAAATCTGTGTAGAGATGTGATGATATATTTATAACCTGGTAGAAAAAAATATTAGATTGGCAGGTAGCAAAAATATACGGGAGGTTATGGGAAAGGTTGGCTGGATAGTTAACCTCTCGAATGTCGGAGACTAAATTGACTTGACTGAAATTGTCAAGCTGTCAAGCTGTATTAGGATTACATTATCATAAAGGTCATTTTAGTATTTTGACTTGTCAATTTAGTGTAACTGTCCGACTTAAGACACTTGGAGCATTTTTTCTTATGTCGAACTGTGTAACATAAGACATTCGAGAGGTTGGAAACGGATATTTTTGAACAAAGTAGCAGTAGTTGTAGTTTGCCGCTCCAAAGAAGTTAAGTGAAAATGTGATGAAGTGTTAAGGTAACTACTGAGATAAAGCCTTTACTTACCCTCATCGAGAGGGTTTTCAATTGTGACGTATTCACTGGTCAGCATGTTCAGGAGCATCGACTGTAAAAAGGAACCTCATCAAAACCCTTAAACAGAAAACATTTACAAATAAGAAAGAAAAAACTTAAAAAAAAAAAAAATTGGGTCTGTATTTTAGTTTTGTGCTACCGACTTCCGAAATTGAAGTTATATTTCTCTTAGTAGTATTTTTTTTTTGGGGAGTCGGTTTTTTATTGTGCATTTTTTAGTTATGGTGGTAAACGAAATGGTGTAGGCTAGGTACCCCACACAAATTCGTATACATTACTTGCTATGTAAAAAACAGTGACATGAAGTATTAGAACATCATCAAGATTTACAAAGTGAATTAAATACATATTATCGAAGCTAACTCAAAAACTACCCAAGCAAAGCTAATAAAATTTATACGAGACCACCGCGTAAGCTTCTTATATCAAATGAAAAAAAAAAAACAAGATAGGTCCACATTTGACAAAAATATCGATGACCATACATTAAAAAAAAAAAAACACATACGAACATAATTATAACCTCATCATCTTTTTGAAGTCAGTTAAAAATGACAGACAAACTCACAACAGAATTATTAGTAGATGCAGCAGCCCATTTATTATCTGGTGACAACTCCAAGTTCTGCATGATGCCTTCGAGTTGAGGACAGAGGTCTCTGGCCAGGTCTGAAGTGGACAAGTCCCAGGATATGACTCTGCTGGAGATGGAGACCACGTAGCGTTTGTCAGAGCTCAGTCGGAACGCGAAGACTGCGAACTGGTGACCTTCTAAGGAGTACTGGAATATGGTGTTAAAGATTTATGTTATCATGTTTATATTAAGGATCAAAACCCAATGTTTACAATATTTATAGCACAACTAATTACTATCTACACTAGGTACTAAATTAAATGAATTACTAAGTATACAAAGATTTATTAAATACCATTCTAAAGAAGAATTGCAGTTCTCATGTCGCTTTATTTCAGAAACGTTCATATATTAGGTTGGGGAAAAAAGTCTTTTCGCATTATAGTATGTACGAAACGAAAATTACCCGACGATGCTGAAGCGACTAAATCTGATATTGCTGGAATAAAAAAGCAGATTTCTGAAATGATGGAATTATTAAAATCCTCCAAGACTGAACAAACCGAAAGTATAAATAAGCTTTCTCTAGATGTTACTGCGATAAAAGCTGAGGTCAGTAATATTAGCTGTACTATGCAAAATATTAACTTGGAAAATAAAAATTTAAAAGACCAACTCTCAAAATTATCTGCTGCTGCGGAAAACACAGAAAAGAAAGTGGAGGTTCTTGAAGCCGATGTCAATAACTTAAAAAATATGCCACCTTCATCTTCTATCAAAACAATCACCACACATGATGAAATCTACACCGAAATCGAAGAACGAAACTTCCGAGCCAAAAATATTATAGTTGTTGGACTTCCTGAATCCCAGAATGATACTGCAACCAGTCGGCAAAATTACGATAAGGCAGAAACACTGCGAATAATTGGGCAAATACATAATGGCTGTCCTCAACCTACTGGAATATTTCGTCTTGGAAAATATAAATCAGAAAAAAACTCGTGCAATAAAAGTATGTTTCTCGTCGGAAGACACAGCAAAAACCATACTACGCAATAGGAATAAGATTGACGAGGAACACATCAAAATATTTTCGGATCAAACTCCTTATCAACGGAAATACTTTCAAAATTTAAAAGAAGAGATTCAGCAACGCACCTCAAATGGTCTTAACATCAAGTACAACTGGTCTTAACATCAAGTATATCAAGGGCATACCTAAAATAGTCACATCTAAAGAAACGCAAGCTATATCTACAACAAAGGAAACTCCAAAAAACTAACGTCGCCCAAAGAGAAAATAACTTACCAAATAGCCAATAATTACTCAGATGTTATCTTTACAAAAAAATCTCTGAAATGTTTTTATGCCAACGCCCGCAGTATTGTTAAACCGGGAAAATTCGATGAGCTTAGATGTATTATCGCTTCCCTACAGGTAATTATACATATTATTATACTTTCGGAAACTTGGATTAAGAATGAAAATGAAGCAAACATGCTCCAGATGCATTACTTTAATTATAGACAAAATAAAAGGGGAGGTGGAGTGTCAATATTTGTGCACAATAATCTTAAACATCACCTTGTTGAAGATCAATGCGTGGATGATACTCATTATCTCTGGGTATATGTAAAAAAATTCTCTCTAAATATTGGTGCTATCTATAAACCCAATAAAATTAATATGGACAACTTTCTCGAGACATATTCACAACAATTACAAAAATCGAAACGAACTATAGTATTTGGCGATTACAACCTGGACTTACTCAATCCGGATTTAGCGACACGCAAGTATAAGAACACCTTAAAAGAGAACAACTACAAAATCCTGAACAAAATAAGTCCAAAACACTGTACCCGCGAAACAACCTCAACCAAGACAATGTTAGACCATGTTTCTTGTAACCTAAATGAAAACAATTTTCATCTTGTCACTATGGAGTCTGCAATGTCTGACCATAAGCAGATATTCCTAGAGATCAAGCAATACCAACCACCACCTATCATTAAACAGAAATACAACGCAATAGACTTTAATAAATTTTATCGTTACCTGGACGAATTTCCTAAAAATTATGAAGACGCAGAGTATGAAAAATTGGCAGACAAATTACAATCTTGTTTAAATAAGTGCAGAATCACAAAATTTAAGCTTTTGAATCCTCCGCGGCAAGACTGGATTAAAAAAGAACTATTAGAAGAGATAAATAACAAGAACATACTATGGCAAAGATATAAAACAAATGCGGTAGACACGGAATTAAAAACACAGTATGAAGATATAAAAGCCAAAGTATCACACAGGATAAGAAAAGCAAAAAGAGACTACTATCTAAAGAAGTTTGAAGAAAATTCTAGTAAACCACGAAAAATGTGGCAACTTATAAACGATTTGTCGAAAAACAAACAGCATAACAAAACTGGACCAGACAAACTTGAAACGGCAGCTGGGACTATTACAGACCAAAAAGAAATATGTGAAAGTTTTAACTCATACTTTTCGACTATTGGCTCAACCCTAGCAAACAAGATTTCTGAAAAATCAAAAGGAAATCAAATTCTGGAAGAGTGCACACTAACAAATGAAACGGAATTGCAGTTTCTGAAACCAGCAACTACGAAGGAAGTTATTACCATTATTAAAAAATTGGACTATAATACTGCATCTGGCATTGATGGTATTGGTACAAAATCAATTAAATGTGTAAAAGACATAATTGCTACGGAACTAACAGCCTGCGTTAACTATTGTATGGCACGAGGTATTTTTCCTAACGATCTAAAAATTGCAAAAGTTGTACCAATACATAAATCCGGAAGTAAATTTGACCCATGCAATTATCGCCCTATATCAGTTCTCCCGGTGATTTCAAAAGTTTTTGAGAAGATTCTTTATAACCGATTGGAGTCATTCCTTAATTCGAAAGGCTTCTTTTACTGCAAACAGTATGGATTTAGAACTCGATCAAATACTCTCGCTGCTACAATCGATCTCGTAACCAAAATTAAAAATAAAATTGATCAAAAACAAGTTGTTTTAGGCATATTTATTGATCTTAAAAAAGCCTTTGACACCATAAGTCATGACAAATTATTACAAAAACTAGAACTCAGCGGTGTTACAGGCAAAGCACTTGAAATTTTTAAATCATATATGGAGAATCGTAAACAAATAGTAAAAATAGGTGAAAATGAAAGCAATCCCTGTGTTCTGAATTTTGGCGTCCCCCAAGGATCAATATTGGGCCCCCTCATGTTCCTCATTTATATTAACAGTATCAGTGAATTGGGTCTCAAAGGAGACATTTCCCTTTATGCAGACGACACAAGTCTCTTTTACTTTGGACACTCAGTTGAAGCTGTAATAGCCGACACACAAAATGATCTTAATCTGTTAAATGAATGGTTTCAGTCAAATCTTTTGACAATTAATATTACAAAAACCAATTATGTAATGTTTGCAGCAAAAAATAAAAAAAATAATGATAATTTCGAACTTAAAATAGACGGCCAACTACTTGAACGAAAACCTAAAGAAAAATATCTTGGACTTATCTTAGAGAGTAACCTAACTTGGAAGCCACACCTAGAAAAAATTAAACTTAAATTAAGTCCACTCACAGGGGCACTACGCAATATAACAAATTGTCTTCCTCGAAAAGTACGATATCTTATCTATAACTCTTTGGTTAAGCCTCATATAGACTACCTCATTGAAATCTGGGGTACGGCAGCGAAAACTAATATAGATCCAATTCAACGAGTTCAGAATAGATTACTTAATTAAAATTTTATTTAACTATAAATTTCGGACACCTACTGAAAAGATATACGAGGAAACAAAAATTATGAACATAAAACAAACGTACATATACTACACATGTATTCTAATACGTAAAATATTAAATAAGGAAATTCATTCCAATATAAAATTTGAAACAAAACAACAAACACGAAAGATTAACTTAAGACGTGCTAGTTACTTAGTGACCCTCCCTCCTAGAACTAACTATGGAAGAAGAAATTTAGAGTTTGAGGGTGTTACCATTTATAATAAGTTACCATCAGCAATAAAAAAAGAACAAAGTTATGCCCGGTTCAAAAGACTACTAAAAACTCATACAATTAATACATACAAATAAGTGAATAAATAAATAAAAAATATAGACATAAGTAATAATAATATGTATAATAATAATATAAAAAAGTGCCATAATAACGAAAACTTGCTAAATATGTATATTAATCAATATAATTATATATATACATATGACATATATTATATAATACATAATTAAAATACAAAATATACATAAATAGAAATATATATATATACATATTATATTATATAACATATAATTAAAACGCACACAATATATATATATATATAGATTAAGTATAAACCTCTCAATTAAAAATATACGTTAATAATTACTTAAAGTAAACAAAAACAAAACAAACATGTTTTATAAACCATTTACCTATGTACCTAAAATATAAATAGAAAAAAAAAAAAAAAAAAAAAACAAAGAATAGCCTTATAATAATAAAACCATAACATTACAAATAAATTTCTTTAACAGACTGAGCCATCAATGCCACATCTAGTAAAAATCAAATTCATACATCCATGTTGTGCTTGGTTATTCTAACTTACGATCGAGATAATGTTATCTGTTTACCCACATTTAGTTATTTTCTTTCTATTTTTTTTTTTCTTAACATTTTGTTTTGTTATTTTATATGTATACGCACCTCTGTGCGCTCTGATTATTAATCTTAGTTTTAGTATTGTTTCTCAGTAAGTGAATTATGTATCAAATTCTTTATGAGAAATAAAGTTGTTCTTAAACCTAAACCTATGAACTTGTAACAAAATCTCTTTGGCTATACTATTTGTATCTGGCTGGTTTTGGTATCATTGAAAGTTTAAATTTTAAAGAACATAATTCCAAATTCAAATTAGGAAAATGTGTGATTTTCATTTGTTTTTCGTACCGTCAAGATGAGTGAATCTAATGAAGAAATTCGATACATTTTAAAATTTTACTACAAAAAAGGTAAAAATGCAACGCAAGCTGCGAAAAAAATTTGCGATGTTTACGGACCTAGTGTAGTGTCTGTGAGAGTAGCACAAATTTGGTTTAAGCGTTTTCAATCCGGAAATTTTGATGTCAAAGATGCACGTCGCTCTGGTCGCCCTATTACGGATAAAATGGATGCCATGAAGAAGCTGATAACTGGTGATGAAAAATGGATTACGTTTGACAAGAACGTGCGAAAAAGGTCGTGGTCAAAGGCCGGTCAGGCTTCACAGACTGTGGCGAAACCCGGGTTAACTCGCAACAAGGTGATGCTGTGTGTGTGGTGGGATTGGAAGGGCATTATTCATTATGAGCTGTTACCACCAGGCAGGACCATCGACTTTGAACACTACAGCGAACAACTGATGAGATTAAAGCAAGAAGTTGAGAGAAAGCGACCGGAATTAATCAACAGAAGGGGTGTGGTTTTTCATCATGATAACGCTAGACCTCACACATCTTTAGCCACTCAGCAAAAATTAAGAGAGTTTGGCTGGGAGGTGTTAATGCATCCGCCGTATAGTCCTGACCTTGCACCTTCAGATTTCCACCTGTTTCGGTCTCTTCAGAATTCTTTAGGCAGTGTCAGGTTAACAACACGAGAGGACTGCCAAAACCACTTGTCGCGGTATTTTGACCAGAAGTCCCAAAATTTCTATAGCAATGGGATCATGTCCCTACCTACAAGATGGCAAAAAGTTATCGAACAAAATGGTACCTACATACTTTAGTTAAATGTAAATAAACTATATTAAAAAATGTTTTAAATTTTCTTAAAAAATGCGAAGAAACTTTTTCCCCAACCTATTAATATAAAATATTAGGTTGGGGAAAAAGTCTTTTCGCATTACACTATGTATGAACTTGTAATAAAATCTCTTTGGCTATAGTATTTGTATTTGGCTGGTTTTGGTATCACTGAAAGTTTAAATTTTAAAGAACATAATTCCAAATTCAAATTAGGAAAATGTGTGATTTTCATTTGTTTTTCGTACCGTCAAGATGAGTGAATCTAATGAAGAAATTCGATACATTTTAAAATTTTATATATGAAGCAATGTAAGGCTTTACTAGCTTTATTTACTCAAACCTCTGCGAAGACTAAGATGCTATCATTTCATCAGTTTTCAAAACGTCTTAGCAGGAAAAGAGTTTTTTTTTAAATAAAAGTACGCCAGCTTCTTTCTTTTTACAGAAGCTATGCGTTTTATCAATCCCATGATTGTTGGCTCTGATTCATACGAAATACGTAGTCCCTTTCTGTCCATTATTTCAAACTGTGGATGTCACTTTTATGACAATCTTTGTGAGTTTTTGGCCTCAAAATAATGATTTTAAGGTAGATCACGTCATCGTCTCTATGATTCATACTTCAAATAAAGTTGCCGTTTGCAGACACCATTGCAATTTCTAAACCAACCTTCAAAGGTCCACCAGGAGTATGCAAACAATGATGCGAAGGCAGAAGCGCGCAATGCGACTTCCCGTTATTGACGCACTGCTTCAGGAGCGATGATATGGCAGGGTTGTGTGGCGCTTCGGGCAGCAGGCGCCCCACCAGCTGCGGCGCCAGCATGTCGGAGTGCGTGCCGAGGATGGCACCGCCCAGGCGGAGCGCGTCGGCTACTAGCATGAGTTCTCTGGAAATAGCAACAGGAATTTTTATGTGCTTTTTGTTTTTTTTTTTAACCTGTATTGTCCCACTGCTGGGCCAAGATCTTGCCCACAGCCACACGGCTGCAGTGGGATTGGGCGGGCTATGTATGATGTATGTAGGGCGCATCAGGACAGATGGGCCAGAGTCTTCAAGCAATCAGAAGAGAGGCGTCATCGCTGAGGGAGGCCTAGGAAACGCTGGCGTGATGACTCACTGCTAATATACATGAGTGGTACGCGTCAACGGCAGAGGCAACTGCAGCCGCCCATATGCGTCGACAAGCACTTAGAGGCGTTTATGGGAGATTGGAGAAGGCATAGGGCGTGTTGGCAGAGTCCACTTGTCTATATTGAAAACGATAATGGGAAAGTGATACTCGTATCAGCAAGATTATTAAAGAGAAAATAAATATAACGTTATAATAGGTTGGGGAAAATGTTTCTTCGCATTTTTAAGAAAATTCAAAACATTTTTTAATATAGTTTATTTACAATTAACTAAAGTATGTAGGTACCATTTTGTTCGATAACTTTTTGCCATCTTGTAGGTAGGGACATGATCCCATTGCTATAGAAATTTTGGGACTTCTGGTCAAAATACCGCGACAAGTGGTTTTGGCAGTCCTCTCATGATGTTAACCTGAATAATGCGAAAAGACTTTTTCCCCAACCTAATAACTACCATCTTGCTGCCTGATATACTTCCTTTTTCTTTTCATTTCAACGGTACATTTAAGTTTCTTATATTGTTTGGGTCCAGTAGGTGGCCACGTTTATTGCGGCGTCAGAGGCGTTGTTCAGATCGTGATGGATGCAGGCGAATGGACCTTTGGGACACTAGCAGATGGAGCGTAGTCTGTTCAGGAGCTCCGCACTTGCTCTGGATGTTGTATGAATCTATAATGCCCCCATTTCGCCGAACTATGTTTGCATCGGCCTACTTGGGTACGTAATCGATTCAGTGCGGTTCAAGTAGGCCATTGAAGTTCACAGCCTGACATACTGGAAGTTAATGATTGTTTAATATCAAGAAAAAAATAAATAATGATGATAAGCTATTTTCCGATCGACCAGTTATTTTTTAGAATTACACATTGTTTGCATTTCATGAGAATCTACCTGACAGCATCCTTATTTACATGCAGCTTGGCGTCTTCGAAGTCTGCCAGCACAGCTTGCAGAGGACAGCAGTTCAGCTTAGCATGGAGCCATTCGTAGTTGAACAAAACTTCAGCGTATAAGTCTGTGAACCGCTTGGAGCGGACCAGATGGAACGGCAGCTCACCAAACTGAAATAACATAGACAACAATAATAAAAGAGAGCCATGACATTCACACTTCGTTTCTATTAAAATGAATATAGCAAGAGGACGTTACCAGAGTGACGCATGACACCACAAAGGTTCATATCAATGTGTGCTCGAATGTCAACCGAACCACATAGGTTCATAACTATGTAAGCCCGCAGTCGCCATTGGACGATGGTATTTTACGCTTATATATATTAGGTTGGGGAAAAAGTCTTTTCGCATTATAGTATGTATGAACTTGTAATAAAATCTCTTTGGCTATACTATTTGTATCTGGCTGGTTTTGGTATCATTGAAAGTTTAAATTTTAAAGAACATAATTCCAAATTAAAATTAGGAAAATGTGTGAATTTCATTTGTTTTTGTACCGTCAAGATGAGTGAATCTAATGAAGAAATTCGATACATTTTAAAATTTTACTACAAAAAAGGTAAAAATGCAACGCAAGCCGCGAAAAAAAATTGCGATGTTTATGGACCTAGTGTAGTGTCTGTGAGAGTAGCACAAATTTGGTTTAAGCGTTTTCAATCCGGAAATTTTGATGTCAAAGATGCACGTCGCTCTGGTCGCCCTATCGCGGATAAAATGGATGCCATTTTTGAAAAAGTGGAGCACGATCGGCATATCAGTAGTTACGACGTAGCTGAAGAACTGGAAATTGACCACAAAACAGTTTTGGCGCATTTGAAAAAAACTGGGTACACAAAAAAGCTCGACATTTGGGTACCTCACGAACTCACTGAAAGAAATCTAATGAACCGTGTACTCATTTGTGATTCTTTATTACGACGTAATGAAACCGAACCATTTTTGAAGAACCTGATAACTGGTGATGAAAAGTGGATCACGTATGACAAGAACGTGCGAAAAAGGTCGTGGTCAAAGGCCGGTCAGGCTTCACAGACTGTGGCGAAACCCGGGTTAACTCGCAACAAGGTGATGCTGTATGTGTGGTGGGATTGGAAGGGCATTATTCATTATGAGCTGTTACCACCAGGCAGGACCCAGGCAGGATTCTGAACTCTACTGCGAACAACTGATGAGATTAAAGCAAGAAGTTGAGAGAAAGCGGCCAGAATTAATCAACAGAAGGGGTGTGGTTTTTCATCATGATAACGCTAGACCTCACACATCTTTAGCCACTCAGCAAAAATTAAGAGAGTTTGGCTGGGAGGTGTTAATGCATCCGCCGTATAGTCCTGACCATGCACCTTCAGATTTCCACCTGTTTCGGTCTCTTCAGAATTCTTTAGGCAGTGTCAGGTTAACATCACGAGAGGACTACCAAAACCACTTGTCGCGGTATTTTGACCAGAAGTCCCAAAATTTCTATAGCAATGGGATCATGTCCCTACCTACAAGATGGCAAAAAGTTATCGAACAAAATGGTACCTACATACTTTAGTTTAATGTAAATAAACTATATTAAAAAATGTTTTGAATTTTCTTAAAAAATGCGAAGAAACTTTTTACCCAACCTATTATTATACTCGTACGTATATATCTGTGGAATTCGAACATTTTTTTCTTATGAACCTATGTAGTACGAGTATCATGCGACACTCAAGGGGTTGTAGTCTGAGAATGATCATATCAACTCGGGAAAAAATGTCACCTCTTGTAAAATTTCTATATTTTTAACTGTAACTTTTATACATACATACATACATAAACTCACGCCTTCTTCCCACGGGGGTAGGCAGAAACTACAGAACGCCACCTGCTTACGATCCTTACATACTTCTTTTGCTTCGTTTACGTTCATACATCTGGTCATACACGCACGCCGGTTGCGAGTACTACGCACCTGACCTTTCTGAAGAACATCACCAATAAAATCACTATATTATGTCTCCTCCCGGCGTTTCCACTTCGTAACTTTTATGGTGTAAATAATATTGTATCTATCTGATATCATGTTTATTACTTTTTTATTTATCTCATTTTAGTAGCACTCAACTGACTATAAATAGCTGTAAGCCAACCCCTATGCGGTTGGAAAAAAACTAGACAGCTTATGGCTGCCTGTGATTATAAAAGTGCCAAGACAATATATATTTTAAAGTGAATGAAAAAAATGAGTCTTTCCCAAGGTACTTAAAACATCTTCAACAACCTAGATTGACGAAATTTTTTTTATCAAAAAAAGTAACATCTTTTACCTTCCTCAAATTATATCTCCTGTTAGCCCCATCAGCAGACGTGAAGACCAGTGGCTGCAGAGGCACTTTCCTGTCTGCTACACCCTCTCTGTCAGCCAAGTTGAAGCGATGACGCTGGATTTCAGTGTATTTGAAGGGCTTTGGTATTCCACCGCCCCAAATACCTGGAAATCAAAAATAAAGAGACCCATAAATATAATATATTAAGAATGATACTTTTTTAAATAATTGTATGGTTTCTATAATAAATAGCAAATGTTTTAGAAATACCGATAAGCTTGATAAGCTTATCGGTATTTTCTGGTGGCCGCGGTTACGTTGTCTGAGTGAATGGGATAGAGCATTCAATTAAATGATACATACACTACGGTCGAAATATCTTGGCAAGTCTGAACATAGGTACTACGAACTTTCGCGCATGTTCTCTCACTCACACTCGCCTCGTGTCACCATTTTGTTCCTACAAAATGTTACTGCGCAGCCTTCTGTGCGAAGTTCAGACTCGCCAAGATATCTCAAAGCTTATTCTAACGAGGATATCTAAACAGTTGCAGGGGTCGTTTGTCATAATCCAAAACTACGTGCTGTTAAAAAAACCTTTGTGCTGTACATAAAGAAATTTTTCATCATCATCTGCTTAGCCTTTTCTTAACTATGTTGAGGTCGGCTTCCAGTCTAACTGGATGCATCTACATTTTACATGGAGCGACTGCCTATCTAAGACTGATTGTCAGAATTTCGGGGTACCAACGACCCGTAACAACTGTCAAAGATCCACGAATGACAACTGGGGCCAACGGCTTAAAGTGCTTTCCGAGACACGGAGGGATCTCGGTATATAAAGATGGTCAACCATCCATGGACCAACCGCGACAAGCGTAGCTAAACCTGATCGATCGACCCGTGCGGCTGTTATCAAATAGCCACGAGACCTCATAAATAGAGAAAGTTATCTTAAAAGTAAATACCACAAAAGAAGACAATGTGGTGACTAAGAAGAAATTACCTACCCAGATAATAATCAGCGATCATGGAGTGGAAGTACATGGCCATGTTCATGTTCTTAAAGTACCTCTCCCGCGCGGTGTCCCGGAACTGTCTGTGGTACCAGTTCATCACGGAGACGCCGTCAGCTTCGCGCTCTGATAGATAATTTGGAAGATCGTTGCGGATCCTGAAAAGTTGCCCATATATAAAAAGTTAGATAGTAGTGATATTTAATTTAAAATGGGGCATTCATTTGACGCCTGACAAAGATGTAGACAAAAAGAAAAATATCGGTACGAGTACTTATTCATTAAAAAATCAAGTGTTCGCGTTCAGTGCTGTTGTACTGATTAACACTCCCATCTAGAACTAGACTTGATTTTTATTAAACCTTTGTTTATTAGATGGATTGAGAAGGAGAGATGGAAGTAAAAGATAGAAGGATTTAAAAAAAAAGTGACCAGGGGCCGCCATCATGACACCGTTGCGTAAAAGGGATGGTGCTATAGGCCATATATAGCTCCGTCTCTCTCTAGCACTGGAAAAATGATGGCTTTAATAGTTCGTAATACGATCCCTGAGGACAATGGCAGAAAAAAGCTTCTTCGTAATTAATCTGTACTTACCTAGTCCACAACAGAGGTGGTATTCGTCTCGTTGGTGGTAAATGGTACTGGTACACATCATCAAGCACTTTGTCATCCAGAGAGATCAGATCCTCTAGTTCAGTCTCTGACAGACCACTGCGTGCTGCTGTGATGTAAGCGAGCGCGTGGAAGACCAGGAGACGGCCGTGCTGAAGGTTATAAAAATATATCCGTTCTATTAAAAAGAAAAACACTTATTTTTAAAAACACAAGCAAATCTTTAACAATCGAATAATATAAGAACATTTTATTTATATCGGGTGTTTTTTTTTTAGAGGGGAGAACTTTAAATTGAAATAAAACTCAGAAAAATCTTTTTAATAAATAATTTTATGGCTTTAATGTTTGATCCACCAACGCCAACGCACACCAACGCCTAGTTTACTGAAAACTTAACTTTTTATTGACTTAATTTACGAAAGGAAACATTTGACAAACGACTAATTTCACGAAATCTGGCCACATCGTTCGTGTGATTTGAAGCCATTACTTTATTTTCTCTGGGGATATGTAAAGTTGCATGTCTACTCCGATAAACTAGTTATAATTGAGCACTTGGATGCCAACATTCGATGCATTATTGCCGAAATACAGCCTGATTTACTGCGAAGAGTGTGTGAAAATTGGACCTCAAGATTACGCCATGTGCGTCAGCCGCGGCGGCCACATGGCCGAAATCATATTCAAACATTAATGCCATAAAATTATCTATCAAATAAAGCCAATTTTATGGATATTAAAAACATTTTTCTGTGTTTTATTTCATTTCTCCCCTAAAGTTCTCCCCTATCTGGTGAAATGTGGGTGCACCTGCTTAACCCTTTGGGGAATAGTGGCGTGATGTTGTATTATATGAATTCTATCTATCTCTATACTAATAGCAAAGACGAAGAGCTTGTTTGTTTGGGGCATGGGATTCGACGCGGTAGGTCGGGGGCCGACATTTCGCGGGCAGAAGGTAGTTTATTATAAACTTAATTATATATCTGCGCTTACGCCAACTTATTTGGGTTCAGCACAGTATGTCTTTTGCGTCCATGCATCTTTATAAGACTCTGTAGCCTAGCAGTGACACTTTTGCGTCCATGTATCTTTATAAGACTCTGTAGCCTAGCACTGACACTTTTGCGTCCATGTATCTTTATAAGACTCTGTAGCCTAGCACTGACACTTTTGCGTCCATGTATCTTTATAAGACTCTGTAGCCTAGCACTGACACTTTTGCGTCCATGTATCTTTATAAGACTCTGTAGCCTAGCACTGACACTTTTGCGTCCATGTATCTTTATAAGACTCTGTAGCCTAGCACTGACACTTTTGCGTCCATGCATCTTTATAAGACTCTGTAGCCTAGCAGTGACACTTTTGCGTCCATGCATCTTTATAAGACTCTGTAGCCTAGCAGTGACACTTTTGCGTCCATGCATCTTTATAAGACTCTGTAGCCTAGCAGTGACACTTTTGCGTCCATGCATCTTTATAAGACTCTGTAGCCTAGCACTGACACTTTTGCGTCCATGCATCTTTATAAGACTCTGTAGCCTAGCACTGACACTTTTGCGTCCATGTATCTTTATAAGACTCTGTAGCCTAGCACTGACACTTTTGCGTCCATGCATCTTTATAAGACTCTGTAGCCTAGCACTGACACTTTTGCGTCCATGTATCTTTATAAGACTCTGTAGCCTAGCACTGACACTTTTGCGTCCATGCATCTTTATAAGACTCTGTAGCCTAGCAGTGACACTTTTGCGTCCATGTATCTTTATAAGACTCTGTAGCCTAGCAGTGACACTTTTGCGTCCATGTATCTTTATAAGACTCTGTAGCCTAGCACTGACACTTTTGCGTCCATGTACCTTTATAAGACTCTGTAGCCTAGCACTGACACTTTTGCGTCCATGTATCTTTATAAGACTCTGTAGCCTAGCAGTGACACTTTTGCGTCCATGCATCTTTATAAGACTCTGTAGCCTAGCACTAACACTTTTGCGTCCATGCATCTTTATAAGACTCTGTAGCCTAGCACTGACACTTTTGCGTCCATGCATCTTTATAAGACTCTGTAGCCTAGCACTGACACTTTTGCGTCCATGCATCTTTATAAGACTCTGTAGCCTAGCACTGACACTTTTGCGTCCATGCATCTTTATAAGACTCTGTAGCCTAGCACTGACACTTTTGCGTCCATGCATCTTTATAAGACTCTGTAGCCTAGCAGTGACATTTTTGCGTCCATGTATCTTTATAAGACTCTGTAGCCTAGCAGTGACACTTTTGCGTCCATGTATCTTTATAAGACTCTGTAGCCTAGCAGTGACACTTTTGCATCCATGCATCTTTATACGACTCTGTAGCCTAGCACTGACACTTTTGCGTCCATGCATCTTTATAAGACTCTGTAGCCTAGCAGTGACACTTTTGCATCCATGCATCTTTATACGACTCTGTAGCCTAGCACTGACACTTTTGCGTCCATGCATCTTTATAAGACTCTGTAGCCTAGCACTGACACTTTTGCGTCCATGCATCTTTATAAGACTCTGTAGCCTAGCACTGACACTTTTGCGTCCATGCATCTTTATAAGACTCTGTAGCCTAGCAGTGACACTTTTGCGTCCATGTATCTTTATAAGACTCTGTAGCCTAGCAGTGACACTTTTGCGTCCATGTATCTTTATAAGACTCTGTAGCCTAGCAGTGACACTTTTGCATCCATGCATCTTTATACGACTCTGTAGCCTAGCACTGACACTTTTGCGTCCATGCATCTTTATAAGACTCTGTAGCCTAGCACTGACACTTTTGCGTCCATGCATCTTTATAAGACTCTGTAGCCTAGCACTCACACTTTTGCGTCCATGCATCTTTATAAGACTCTGTAGCCTAGCACTGACACTTTTGCGTCCATGTATCTTTATAAGACTCTGTAGCCTAGCACTGACACTTTTGCGTCCATGTATCTTTATAAGACTCTGTAGCCTAGCACTGACACTTTTGCGTCCATGCATCTTTATAAGATTCTGTAGCCTAGCACTGACACTTTTGCGTCCATGCATCTTTATAAGACTCTGTAGCCTAGCACTGACACTTTTGCGTCCATGCATCTTTATAAGACTCTGTAGCCTAGCACTGACACTTTTGCGTCCATGCATCTTTATAAGACTCTGTAGCCTAGCACTGACACTTTTGCGTCCATGCATCTTTATAAGACTCTGTAGCCTAGCACTGACACTTTTGCGTCCATGCATCTTTATAAGACTCTGTAGCCTAGCACTGACACTTTTGCGTCCATGCATCTTTATAAGACTCTGTAGCCTAGCACTCACACTTTTGCGTCCATGCATCTTTATAAGACTCTGTAGCCTAGCACTGACACTTTTGCGTCCATGTATCTTTATAAGACTCTGTAGCCTAGCACTGACACTTTTGCGTCCATGTATCTTTATAAGACTCTGTAGCCTAGCACTGACACTTTTGCGTCCATGTATCTTTATAAGACTCTGTAGCCTAGCACTGACACTTTTGCGTCCATGCATCTTTATAAGATTCTGTAGCCTAGCAATGACACTTTTGCGTCCATGCATCTTTATAAGACTCTGTAGCCTAGCACTGACACTTTTGCGTCCATGCATCTTTATAAGACTCTGTAGCCTAGCACTGACACTTTTGCGTCCATGCATCTTTATAAGACTCTGTAGCCTAGCACTGACACTTTTGCGTCCATGCATCTTTATAAGACTCTGTAGCCTAGCACTGACACTTTTGCGTCCATGCTTCTTTATAAGACTCTGTAGCCTAGCACTGACACTTTTGCGTCCATGCATCTTTATAAGACTCTGTAGCCTAGCAGTGACACTTTTGCGTCCATGCATCTTTATAAGACTCTGTAGCCTAGCAGTGACACTTTTGCGTCCATGTATCTTTATAAGACTCTGTAGCCTAGCACTGACACTTTTGCGTCCATGTATCTTTATAAGACTCTGTAGCCTAGCACTGACACTTTTGCGTCCATGCATCTTTATAAGACTCTGTAGCCTAGCAGTGACACTTTTGCGTCCATGTATCTTTATAAGACTCTGTAGCCTAGCACTGACACTTTTGCGTCCATGCATCTTTATAAGATTCTGTAGCCTAGCACTGACACTTTTGCGTCCATGCATCTTTATAAGACTCTGTAGCCTAGCACTGACACTTTTGCGTCCATGCATCTTTATAAGACTCTGTAGCCTAGCACTGACACTTTTGCGTCCATGCATCTTTATAAGACTCTGTAGCTTAGCACTAACACTTTTGCGTCCATGCATCTTTATAAGACTCTGTAGCCTAGCAGTGACACTTTTGCGTCCATGATCTTTATAAGACTCTGTAGCCTAGCAGTGACACTTTTGCGTCCATGTATCTTTATAAGACTCTGTAGCCTAGCAGTGACACTACTTCTAGACTAGTCCTGTTTATTTTAAAATTATTTCTGAACTGCCTCTTAGAGTTGTCTTCTCTGGCAAGTGAAAATAGTCCTCATCGGCCTAGTTTTTCCAATTATGTTGGTGTCGGCTTCCAGTGAAACTGGATGCATCAGTATTATACATAAAATGACTGCCTACTAACCTCCACAACCCAGTTACTGGGGAGCCCGACAGTCTGACAACCAGTCTTACCAAGGCCCTTGAAGTACCCTTGGTAAGACTGGTTGTCAGACTTTCGGGCTTCTGACGATCCTTAGCGACTATCAAAGATCCACGAACAACAGCCGGGACCAACAGCTTAACGTGGTTTCTGAAGCATGGAGGGGTCTTGGTATGTAAAGGTTTCCCATTTACGGATCAACCGCGGCAAGCGTAGCTTAACCTCGACCCATGCGGCTGTTATTATTTAGCCTCAAGCCCCTCCCCCTCCCCACGGAAATAATAATAGTATTGGGGTTTATGAAGAATTAGATGTACAGACGCCAGCAGGTCAACCTACCCGAAACTGTCAGATTTTCCCAATCAACATTGAACCTAATGCTTTAGCAATAAAGTCGAAAATCTATTAAAGAAATCTGACAGATTGTAGTAGCTTGATGTGCTGGCGTCTGTACTTACCTGTTTCTCAATCCTCTCAAACAACATCATGATAGAATCCATGACAGTTGATGCCAAGTGGGTATCCTGAGGCTTTGTGTAACTTCTCCATCTGCACACCTAGAAAGAATATGAGGAAGATCCAGTTTTAAAATTACTCAGGGTTATTTTAAATTGGCTAGCTAAACTTCGCTGGCGCGATGGGTATCGGTATCTAAATATGGTAAAACAAAATAAAACCGGTCAAGAGCGAGCCGAACTCGCGCACCGAGGGTTCCGTATCATCATATATATAAAAAAAGGTTGCTATTTAGAGACATCGTTTTATTTTTTTTTTGTAAATAAACTTCTATCACACAGAATATTTTCTGAGTTGGGGGGGGGGGGGGGGGGGGTTATATATACATTTTTATTTCTTTCTTATTTGCAAAATAATTGGGCAAACCTAATCTAAAACTAGTTACTTGAAATATAAGTTTAAAAATCTGTTTGGTTTTTGTGTAAAATTCACAGACTTGATGGGTTTCGATATCTAAACTCGATAAAATGTAATAAAATCGTTTTTCTCAACTCATACTACCAATAACAACACATACAGCGGTCGTTGACCTCCCAAAAAAAAAACCATCAAATCTTTTTATTTTATCGTGTTCAGACATCGATACCAACTAGCTAAATACGCAGATACTAAACTCCGGTCTGCGGAGTTTTGCTAGTTAATTTAAAATAACCCTGTATTTGCTAATGCCAATCTATTTACAAAATCGAAGAATACAATATCAGAAAGAAGGCCTAAAAGATGATCAATATCATAAACCAATTCACTTACCTCAGCAAAAACAAGTTTAACGAATATCGGTAGTGAGCAGGATGCGATGGCATTAGATACTAAACGCCACTGATAGTTTGATAGATCACGAGCTGCTGAAGCCATCCACAGCCTAAAATAAAACAAATGAGGAACGTGAACATCGGTTCGCCCCAAAAAACCTAAATAAATCAATCTACCTAGCCTTTTCCCAACTATGTTTGGGGTCGGCTTCCAGTCCAACCGGATGCAGCTGAATACCAGTATTTTACATGGAGCGACTGCCTATCTGACCTCCACAACCCAGTTACTGGGTAATAAGATACCCCTTGGTAAGACTGGTTGTCAGACTTTCGGGCTTCTGACGACCCGTAACGACTGTCAAAGATCCTCGAATGACAGCCGGGACCAACGGCTTAACGTGCTTTCCGAGGCACGGAGGAGTCTCGGCATGAAAAGATGGTCACCCATCCACAGACCAACCCCGGCAAGCGTAGCTTAACCTGATGGATCGACCCGTGCGGCTGTTATTACTTAGCCACTAGCTCCTCAAAAAAAAAAAACCTAAATAAATAACATTAAAATATACTCTCGGACTCCTAAATCGAGCCACCCTACATTTTTTTGTTAATAGGTCTCTAACTTTTTAATGGTCATGAATTCTTTGGTACAATGGTGACATCGCAATGATGGCCAGTATGTCTGATTCAGAACTGTTTAACAACTTTTTCTTTGGCACATCATTATTTTGATGTTTGAGACCAAAAAATCCACGGAGAAATGTACGCCGTGGATTTTAGTTCAAGTTTCATTGCATAAGGTACTCAGGCTCATAAAGATAATGGCTTTACGAGGATTGTGAAGCTGTAAATTTTCATACAAAAAGAGATAACGTTTTTCTCTCCGTAAACATAGTCTAATTTTCATATTTTTTGGAAATGTTGTTGGTATAATGAAAAACTAGGTCCGCACGTTTTTATTATAAAGAAATATTGTATACAATATAAGTTATTAGCATCTAAATATCTATATTTTTGACATAAAAACATCCTCGAGCATTTTTATTTTTTTTAATTAAAATAAATTGAAATACTAAAAACGAAAAACGTACAGACCTAGAATAAAGTGTACTGAATGTAATGAGATTAAAATTGTCTCATTTCGTAAAGGTTTAGTGGGGTGAAAACGTTATCGCCCGAAACAATATTTATGTAAATAATTGTATGAAATGCAGGCAATTGCCTCTAAAAATCGCGCCGCGTATCGGCGCTTCACAATCCTCTTAATAAGGATTTGTTTATTTTATTATGTACATTAGGATGCAATACACAAACAAGATTCTTGTTTTCTTATTTTTAGTTTCTTTTGTTCATTTCGTTAATGATGCCCTGACTACAGTTAAAGTTTGCCATCAGTTTGTATATACAGGTTAAAACACCAATGAATAGAAAAAAAATCAGCTGTTCAGTACATTTTGACGAATATGCGAACATAAATGCTGATTTTTTCGCGATTTCAGTTTTCGTCCCAGAGTAAAAGTTGTTGATAATGATGAGTACAATGACCCCTTAAGAGGTTGTTGGTGTTTTACCAATAACCCTGTATATGTTGTAATCTGTGTGATATAAAAAATAAACTTTGACTTTGACAACGTAGTGGGTAGTATATTTCTTGATTTTCGTTTTCGTTTTAGGATTATTTTTCCTCTATAATTAACAATAGTAAAAATAACAAAATTTTATACTAACTTAACTAAAATTATTCACAAACTAAAACATGACGTCAAAGAAGTTCATCTGCATCGCTGTCGACTGGTAATGTACTAAAGAGACTGGCGGCATTGCCACGTTGTAAGGTCTGGCCAAGGTAAAAGCCAGCCTTTGGGTCACGGGAAGTATTAACCAGCCGTTTAAAGATTAATTTGTCAAGTTAAATATTAAGTCATTTCAGTTTAATTTTAATATACTTTTGTACTACCCACCGTTTGTTTTCCCTTATGAAACAAAATAAAAATAAAATAAAAAGCTATGTTCCGAAACCGAAACACTTTAAAAACCGCTTACGTACTTCAAAACTTGCATCGCCAGATCTTCGCCTAGAGCTTTGACTTCAAGAAAGTTTTCTTCAGAGTCAATCATGCGTCTGAGCACGTCGTATTCCTTGGATACCTCTGGATTAGCTTCCTCACATGCACAAGTTACGATAATCTGAAAATCAGAAGATATTATATTACTGTTTTATCTTTGCTAATTTCTTGATCAATCAATCAATCAATCTGCCTAGCCTTTTCCCAACTATGTTGGGGTCGGCTTCCAGTCTAACCGGATGCAGCTGAATACCAGTATTTTGCATGGAGCGACTGCCTGTCTGACCTCCACAACCCAGTTACTGGGTAATACGATACCCCTTGGTAAGACTGGTTGTCAGACTTTCGGGCTTCTGACGACCCGTAACGACTGTCAAAGATCCACGAATGACAGCCGGGACCAACAGCTTAACGTGCTTTCCGAGGCACGGAGGAGTCTCGGTATGAAAAGATGGTCACCCATCCACAAACCAACCTCGGCAAGCGTAGCTTAACCTGAAGGATCGACCCGTGCGGCTGTTATTACTTAGCCACAAGCTAATTTCTTGATCATCATGATTGAAATATTTTAAAACGAGTAATAGTGGAGTTTCTTGCTGGCTCTTCTCCTTCTGACGTTCCATAAATGCCCATATAGGTTTATGGTAAAAAAAGTCGGGAGTTGCGGTGAGACACCTGGTTGGAACGAAGTTCCTTTCGCTGTATATTATGTACTAGCGGACCCAACAAACGTTGTCCTGTCAAAATTTCAATAATTCATACAAAATTCCCATAGAAGTTACACTTTCAGTTTTCTCAAATTTTTCAATTTTCCCGGCAACTTTTCAAACATTTTCATTCATACAAACCTTGTCCAGACAATTACAAACAAAACAAGAAAGAACTAGCAAAATACATTCGGCGATTGATTTTTATTTATATAGATTAGTAATACAGAGCCATCTAGTATAGTTTTACCAAAACTTTTGACACTTGAAACTGACGGTATAACGCTTTTTCGTTATGGTGCGTACAGACTGGTGAAACGTAACATGAAATGTATCATTCTGCCTTTCATTACATGTTCGCTGCAAGCGTGGACGCGTAGCGCGCTTTTACCGCGCATTATTTACTACGTACCTCCAGCGTACGTCTGTTTCCGCCATTCCGCCGCGAACACGGAACGTCGTCACATGTTATTTTCTTCGTGCAGTAACAATTATGTTATTGCATTTTTCTTCCGTAATTGACATCAACTTTGCGATTTCTGACCACGCATCTTTCTTAAAATTTCTTTTATAATAGTTTTCATTTTGCAAGTTCCGCAAAACTTCACGAATATTCAATCTGCCTAGCATATTCCCAACTATGTTGGGGTCGGCTTCCAGTCTAACCGGATGCAGATGAATACCAGTATTTTACATGGAGCGACTGCCTATCTGACCTCCACAACCCAGTTATTGGGTAATACGATACCCTTGGTAAGACTGGTTGCCAGACTTTCAGGCTCCTGACGACCCGTAATGACTGTCAAAGATCCACGAATGACAGCCGGGACCAACGGCTTAACATGCTTTCCGAGGCACGAAGGAGTCTCAATATGAAAAGATCACACATCCACGGACCAACCCCGGCAAGCGTAGCTTAACCTGGTGGATCGACCAATGCGGCTGTTATTACTTAGCCACGAGCTCCTCTTAAAACTTGACGAACTCTGTAAGCATCTATAAAGCAGAATGCCTTTTCTTCACTCCACGCTGTATCCTCTTGTCTCTCCATGTACGTTGCGTGCACGTGCGGATTTCCGAAACGATCGTCCTCGCTGGTGCCCCGCGTAGACTGCGTGCCCCTTTGTGTTCGTTCAAAAAACTGACAAATCACGGATCGCACCATACGCGGCTTGTAATGCTCATAGCGTGTGCGTGAAATGCATATTTCGCGCGCGCAAGACTACCTTACTATGAGAAATTGTTACAAAGTGAGAAGTTACTATGAGAAATTGTTACAATGTGAGAAATTGCTATGAGAAATTGTTACAAAGTGAGAAATTGCTATGAGAAATTGTAACAAAGTGAGAAATTGCTGTGAGAAATTGTTACAATGTGAGAAATTGCTATGAGAAATTGTTACAAAGTGAAATATTGCTATGAGAAATTGTAACAAAGTGAGAAATTGCTGTGAGAAATTGTTACAAAGTGAGATATTGCTATGAAAAATTGTTACAAAGTGAGATATTGCTATGAGAAATTGTAACAAAGTGAAATTGCTGTGAGAAATTGTTAAAAAGTGAGATATTGCTATGAGAAATTGTTACAAAGTGAAAAATTGCTGTGAGAAATTGTTAAAAAGTGAGATATTGCTTTAAGACATTGTTACACCTTTCATGATACATTGCAGCAATGTGTACGGCAAATTCTTTCATTGCATGTTACATTTTATGTTACGTTACACCAGTCTGTACGCACCATTATAAAATTAATTTGAATTTGGAATTCTAAATAGAATAAAAGATAATATAAAGATATCTTCACACTAACCGATACCAAAAATCGGCAATTTCTTAGGTAAATACCTATTATTTAAGAAATATTCACCTTACAATGTGCCGGCAACCTAGTCGGAAGCCAGGACACCTTATTATTCTCAGTTCCTATCCCAGTGAGCTGGTCTACTGAATCCAGGAACAGGAGCAGTGGTTGCTGCTGGTTGGCCATCGTAAGAAGGTGCTTGAAGTGTGCTGTGAGGGGCACCAGGTCATCTGGAATGCCCTCGAAGGGAAGAGCAAAGTTGTAGGATATCTGGAATTTAAAATTTTTCTAGTTAGGCTTGTCAAATGTTTCACGTAACACACTTATAACATAGACAGGCTGTTCTATTTCACTTCTTCAAAAATAGGATACCATAGACATAATCAGCGTATAATGTTCCCACAGCTGAGACACAGGTCTTCTCTCTTCGAGAGGGAGTGGGCTGGAATCTACCACGCAGGCCCAGTGCGGGTTGGACGATCTAACATGTCTTTGAATTTTTGGTTCTACGACATACCGGTTTCCACACGATCATTTACTTCACCGTTTTGAGAACAGTTGTGATGAAATTATTTACACAAAGTAAAGCGCCTGGGTTCGAACTCACGACTCCCTAAAGTTCGATTCTATGGCGCAATGTTACATCAACTCATTTGAGTTTAAATATGCGAGCACATCTGGGAGGGAACCCAAAGGCGCAAGAGATCTCAAATTTACTTTAGAAAATTGGTGACGGCACATATCCCACACAAGATGATAAAGTAATCTTAGTATGTCGGGGCCGTTACCTTGAACCACCATTGCTTTCAACTAAAATGAAAGCCATTGACTTTCGAGTAGAGTACTTCTCGGGGCGTTCACTAATTTAAATAAAGCATGGGAGACCGTAGCAAAATGGCCTGTAAATATCCTGCAACATAACAAAATTATCATCTTCGTCAATATCATCCACAGGCTGACTCCACCCACTGCTGATCATATACCTCTCTCTGGTTGTGCCAATGTCCATGTTCATGGGCCAATCCCATCTAGTTCTACCTGTGAGGGCAACAATATCGTCCGTCCATAACACAACACAGGTATACCTGCTGACAAATTGAGATGAGAGTAGGTGTGAGAGCGCTGGAGTCAGGAGTTGTCCCGAGGAATCTGATCACGTTGGTAGGCCTCACATCAGCAAACCAGGTGTCCAAGGACATGGCTGCACTTTTTGATAGAAGACTCGTTTTTCCACAACCACCTGGGCGAAGGAATGAGCACAATATTTAGATGTCTTTTTTGGTACAGACGCCAGCACATCAAGCTACTACGATCTGCCAAATTTCTTTAATAGATTTTCAACTTTATCGCTAAAGCATTCAGTTCAAGGTTGATTGGGAAAGATTGACAGTTTCGGGTAGCTTGACCTGCTGGCGTGTGGCTGTACTTATGTGTTTTTTCATCAATACCAAGTGATATTGTGACATTGGAGTTAGGAAGTTGTGATAATTTCAATATTCAATTTTGATTTCAAGTGTGGATATCATATATTAAAAACTAAAAAGTTGTCATTGCATTTTGCGTTCCTACTTCATTCACCAATAGTATTTAAACTTAATACTATCATGTTTATTGAATAAGACTTATTCATAATGGCCCTTAGCAGAATACAATTCCGCTCCAAGTATATCAAAGTATACAAACCGCTTTTTGTACCAGTGTTTTTTTTTTTAATGATCGATTCCTACAGTTACCTTCTCCATACAAAACCAGTGGTTTATCAGACGTGTTCTTCATATAGTCTTCAATGAAGTTCAGGTCTGGTTCTCTGCCATGGAACACCTTCACAGAATTGTTGCAGGCATGAAGATGCTGCAGTATTTCTGTCACTATCACACCCTGGGCACTGCTGTCTTCTTTACGCATAGCTCTGGAACCAAAAAACTATGATTCAAAGATTTCCGCTGGATGCCTGAAGGGCTTAAGGGATGCTTAGGGGAGGCTTAATTCCAGCAGTATTCAGTTTTTTTATCAGAATGATGACAAATCATTTCATCTCATGTGTCAGCTGGACCTAACCTGGTGAGAAACTCTGGTGAAATATAGGTTAGAGTTTTGATTTTTAGGGGACGAACTGAAACTACCCACATAATAATAAATAACTACATTAAAATAGATTTTTGTTCCTAGATTATCCGAAAATCTAAACTCAATCTGTCATATATGTATATGTCGTAGGATGATTTGATAATTCGAATTTTCGCAAAAACCCTAGGGATAATCATAATCATAATCACAAATCTTTATTCATCTCAACATCATATTACACAAGTTAATAGAATGCACAATCTTAAATAGAGAAAGGTGTCTGAGATAGGAGGGTCCTGAGTTACAGATCACCCGGCTCTTTTAGATACTTAGGACAAGTTAAATTTACAAAATGTTACAAAGTGAGAAATTGCTGTGAGAAATTGTTACAAAGTGAGATATTGCTATGAGAAATTGTTACAAAGTGAGAAATTGCTGTGAGAAATTGTTACAAAGTGAGATATTGCTCTGGGAAATTGCGAAAACACGGATTTTGCATTTTTACTGGATATTGCGAAAACACGGATAATTAGACAATGGTGAAAACAATTTCAATCTTACTGGAAAAAGATAGGGTTTTTTCAAAAACACGAATCGCTCTATTAATATTGCAAAACGAAACGTTAGCTACTCGTATTATGAAATAAGAACGCTGATTGGCCGGTCGGAGCGCCCAAAACGAGACCTTCTCTGATTAGTTGACGTTCCAAATGACAATCATTCACGTACTTTGTTTTGTTTATGTTTGTGTTTTGGAGAGTAACTAGTCTTTTGTTTTAAATGTGTTAATACTTTAAAGCTCGCATGGTAAAACTAGGAACCAATCAGAATAAGATTTAGTCAGTAAGCAAAAATATAGCCAATCAGAATTAAGGATATTCAGTGTTCCTAGAGCGATTCATGTTTTTGCAAAAACCCTATCATTTTCCAATAAGAATGAGAAATGTTTTCACCATTATCTAATTATCCGCGTTTTCGCAATATCCCTGGGGTTTTCGCGAAAATTCGAATTATCAAATCAACCTACGACGTACATATAACATCCTAGAAAAAAATATCTTCAGGAGTTAGTGATCAAATAACATACTATATAGAAACTCGAGTAGAGAGAAGTGAAATTAATTTGCAAATTAATTCTACTTTAAGTAATCCACTTCTGGTTATCTTAAATTAAATAGTTTTACAACTAAACGTATGCATTGCAAATTGCTAGACCAGTTTTGAACTCTCTTTGATTCATTTACATGTAAATTACTTCCTATCCTGAATTCTGTGTAAAAATTATAGGGTGGAATGTAGTGAATAATTAACTCTGTAACCAACTTTTAAAAAAGAAGGTTCTCAGTTTGACTGTATGCATCCTCATTACTGGTTAATGTCAGCATGTTTCATCGCACTGTTGAGAAAAGTTTGCCCCATGACTGAAGCTCCTTCGATCCAGAGCTAATGAGGAATAAAAATGGCGGGATGAGCTGGACAGCTCATCCCGCCATTTTTCGCTCGTCTCGTCATTATAGCTACAGTTTTTGTTTTTTGTATAATTTCTTAACTTTACTAACCTGTCAACCAATTTGACGATATTCTTATAGAAGTGCGCTATGAAATGGTTGAGGTATTCGCCGTGCGTCTCTGTATCCAGACCTTCGCGTCCAATCCACTCCACTGTGTATCTGTAAGTAGATGAATATTCAATACTCCTTGTGAAAAAGCTTCTCTAGACTACGGTACCTACATATATATACGTATACAGGCTGTATAAGACAGGTGTAGTGAAAGTTAAGGGTGAAAAAATAATCAACTATCCCATAGACAGGCCAGTTGGCGTGGTTGGTTAAGATACCACCTATCATGCCGCAGGTCGTGGGTTCGATTCCCATCCAGGACAAACATTTGTGTGCATGAACATGTCTGTTTGTCCTGAGTCTGGGTGTAATTATCTATATAAGTATGTATATTATTTACAAAAAAAAAAAGTAGTGTATGTAGTATATCAGTTATCTGGCTTCGATAGTACAAGCTCTGCTTAGTTTGGGATCAGATGACCGTGTGTGAAAAATGTCCCAGGATATATTATATATTATTATATTATAGATTTGGGACGAGTAGGTATATAAGTTTGGTATGGGACAGCTGATATTTTTTTTTCGATTACGATGTTGCTCCCAAGGGGAAAGTTGTTCAGTTTGACGGTCTGTTCCCTTTAGATAAATTAAGGTAAGATAATATTTATTTGCTTAAACATGTGTTAAGTCATACAAACAAGAAAAGACAAGATGGTAACACCATTATTAGATACAACATGTTTGCCACATGATGTGACGTGCAAATGTCAAGACATTAATTAAAACATTATCTTACAATAACAATTAAGTAATTAAAGAATAATAACAATATTGTAATAAATTTAAAATTCGAAAAAAAGAAAATAAATAAATAAATTTCAAGACTATTATTAAAATCTATCATCAGTTTGTCAGTGTGCGAGAACTTTATTTACTGTTATTGTTTTAAAATGCCAAGGAGAAGACGACCTGAGTTAGGTCGTCGAAGTCAATCAAATGTGCGACGAGCTACCTCACGTGCAAACCGCACTGACGACCAGCTATAGACAGATAATGATAATATTCGTATTGGTATTTCAGAATTGCGTTCCACAGTGAGTAATAATGAAGTAGATAAGCTTAGAATGGAACGAGTTCGGGCACACCAAACACAACAACAGCGAGCAGGACACAATGAAATACAGCGATTCCGCAGACGCAGTGTTCCTGTAAACCTGGAACGAGTAGCATTCCACTACGACGAGGAAATAGATTATTGTGCCGACCAATCCGTAACAATTGGGTTTTATACAAATATATGTGAGGGGATACGAAGTTCACCGTGTTATCTAGTTTAAAATAATAAAAATATCGAAAAATAATTAAACTATGTCATTGTAAATTAACAAATACAAAATAAATAAATACACTTCCCGACTGACTTCACTTCACTTTCTGATACCTCCTGTAGATCAAAAATGAGCAAAATTTATATGTGACAATTTGAAGTGTGAAATTTCAGGTACATCATTGTCACTAAACTTACAGTCCACTGCTGAGAATGGCTTCTCCATTAACTCGATTCTTGGCCATTCTGCTATCAGCCACCTAACCTGTTCCATCTAGCCTGAAGGCGTACAGTTAAATTAGCATGTATTACAGGAGCGACGAATCCTGGAGTGGAGACTGCTTATCGGCAAGCGTAGTGTGGGACGCCCTCCCGCGAAGATGGATCGATGACCTTGAGAAGATGGCGCAGACAGACTGGATGTGGAAGGCATAAGATAGGATGTTGTGGCATGGGAGAGGGTTTGGGAGAGGCCCATGTCCAGTGGGCCGCGATAGGCTGAGTAGATTGATTGACAGGAGCATGGGGGATTTCTACTTGATGACATGATGGCTTTAGGCACTAGCGACTGGTATGGATAGCTTTTACTGGTACAGATAACCACAAGCGGTTGTGACCAAGTACCATCAGATGGGCCATTATCTTGTTTGCCATAAAAAACATAAGTATATTTTGATCTGATACTCGTATTAGTACTAATACTACTGTAATGTGTTACGGGTCGATCCATCAGGTTAAGCTACACTTGCCAGGGTTGTTCCGTGGATGAGTCCATCTTTACAAACTGAGACGCCTCCGTGCCTTTGAAAGC
This sequence comes from Dicycla oo, assembly GCA_948252095.1. Lineage (NCBI taxonomy): Eukaryota > Metazoa > Arthropoda > Insecta > Lepidoptera > Noctuidae > Dicycla > Dicycla oo. The sequence goes on along the minus strand of OX411736.1, from coordinate 17,172,896 downwards.
ACGTTAAGCAGTTCGTCCCGGCTGTTATTTGTGAATCTTTGCCAGTTGTGCTGGGTCGTAAGAAGCCTGCAAGTCTGACAATCAGTCCTACCAAGGGGTATCGTATTACCCAGTAACTGGGTTGTGGAGGTCAGATATGTAGTCGCTCCATGTAAGATACTAGTATTCAGCTGCATCCGGTTAGACTGGAAGCCACGAACATAAATGTAGGGAATAGCAGATTTTTTTTTCGCGATTTGAGGATGGTCCCATAGCAAAAGTTGTTCATAATGATGAGTACAATGAATGACCCCTTAAAAGATTGTGTGTTATTTAAGTTACACCTTGTATTTCAGTGGTCATTAACTAGAGACTGCATGATTGTAGTTTTACGTTTTTACCATAGGTATGAGTAAGAGGGGCTTGTGGCTAAGTAGTAATAGCCGCACGGGTCGTCCGATCAGGTTAAGTTACCCTTGCCGCGGTTGGTTCATGATGGGTGACAAGCTTTACATACCAAGACCTCTCCGTGCCTCGGAAAGCACGTTAAGCCGTTGGTCCCGGCTGTCATTCGTGGATCTTTGACAGTCGTTACGAGTCGTTGGAAGCTCGAAAGTCTGACAACGAGTCTTACCATGGGTTTCGTATTATTGTGGAGGTCAGTAGACAGTCGCTCCATGTATCCGGTTTGACTAGAAGCCGACCCCAACATATTTGGCAAAAAAAAAAATAAGCTGATGAGGACTATTTTTACTTCCCAGAGTATATAACTCGAAGAGGTATTTGTTCGGTGCCTCGGAGCAATGAGTAACTGATGTTTTATTTATGGTTTTGAGACCGCGAAACGTTGCAAGCCAGTGCCGTGGATTCGTGCCTTCGTGCACGGGCCACGGCATTATGCTGAGCGTTAGCCGTTTCGCGGGGTAATAGTGACGAATTCCCGTCTAGAATATTATTTTTAAAATAGCTTGTTTATGTTTTAAGGTCATAGCACACATCAACTCGGAAATGGATCTACACCGTATCGCCTTTGTTCGTGAGCTAGTCCCGAGGCGAGGCGAGGCGATCCCGTTACGATTCCGACTAGTGTGCGTTGCAGTACAGAGTTTCATATAAAGAATCCCTTACCGAGTTGATATGTGTGCTGTGACATTTAAGCTCCTGTTTAAACACTTCTTTTATATGTATTTGCGTCACTTTCACGTAAATAAATTGTTTTTCTTTCTTTCTTTCTTTCATCCGGTTAGACTGGAAGCTGACCCCAAAATAGTTGGGAAAAGTCTAGGCAGATTGATTGAATGATTAGTAGTAATACTCACTTCTGTATATTAGTAGTCTCAATCTTATCCGGGAGCCTGACATCTCTTAGATCAGCCAACAGCTTGGAAGCCTCAGCATCCAGGCTCCTGTTGATGATGTCCACGAAGTTGCTAGCTTTCTTCAAGTTCTGAAGGTTGATGTTGTTGATGTACCTGACGTACGCTAGGCAGTGGTTCTTCGTGTTCTTCACGTTTAGGACGCCATTTATTACTTCGCGTTCCGTTACTGTAATTTGAAAAGAAATGGATAGCTTTGATGTATGGCATTGAATGGGTATATACAGAGTGACTTTGGAAACATGCGACAAAATTTACGAGGGTGTTCTACCCATCAATATGAATAACTTATACTATGGGGCCAACTAAGAATTCGCAAAAAAATTGTCCTTCCCATGTAAAAGTACATACCCGACTGAACCATTCAGTATAAGAAGGTCGAAATTTTGCGAATTCCATGTTGGTCTCTTAGTAAAATTTATTCATAATGATGGGTAGAAGACCCTCTTAAATTTTGTCGCATGTTTTCAAAGTCACCCTGTATACAGGATGTCTGGTTATTAGTGACCAATACTTAAACACATGATTGTACTCATGATAACTAACAACTTTTACTATGGGACCAAACCTGAAATCGCGAAAAAATAAATCTGCTTCTCCCTACATTTTGACAAGGTATGCGAACATGAAAGTATGGCTCATTTTTTTTCGCGAACTCAGGTTTGGTCCCATAGTAAAAGTTGTTTGTTATCCATCACTAAATCAACCTATATAGGTACTATTTAATCATAGCTTAGCTCGTAATTAAATGGTGGGGGAAGTAGTAAGCTATGGTTATCAAAAACCAGGTCCATTGTTTAACCACTAAATCAGAAATCTCTTGCTAGCTGTTGATTGAGATCTCTTGCTAGTTGTTAGACTAGATAACGAATAAAAGGTTTGCAGACACCAAATCAACGTCATTCAATAATTTTTTATTTTTTTATTTGAGATGGGTTTGGGATGAGTTTTTGGACTCTAGTCTAGGTCATAGGTGACAGAGACAAAGTCGACGATGGAGTGAGCTTACCCAGAAGAAGCCTGTGCACTCTCACTTTGAAGAGATTAGGATTTCACAGGAGCTTGGTGGACTTGTTATAATAATGTGGCTATGTGGCGGCATCTATATCGCCACATGCGAACAACGCATCACGCTGACGTCACGCAAAGTCCTGCATCGCGCAAGTAGAGTTTACTGCGCGGATGCGAGGATGAATGAACTTTACACTCTGTTCCCCATACCTCTATACGAGTAGCTACAATACGTAATACGATTATCAATTATATTTATCTAGTTTCTAATTCTGGAAACTCACCAGACATAAAATAATTGTGCATACAATCCTTATCAATCTTGCCAGCATTGTATAGTTGCAAGGAAGCCTTGCGGAACAGTTTCTGCATTTTACCGAGAGTATCCCACCACACTGCTTGATCTTCAGCTTGAAGTTTTGGAACCCTCTGGAATGTTTAAAAAACTTTTATGAATAGATAGAAATCTACAGCTAAATAATAATTGATTGGGAATAATTGTCTATTTCAGGTTCAAAATCAAAATCTCAACTCATTTATTCAAACTAGGCTGAGAATCAGCACTTTTGGAATGTCAAAATCACATAACACTGTCCCCCAAAACGCTGTTCATCATCATCATTTCTGCCGAAACACGTACACTGCTGGTTCACTGAGGTTTCAGGTTTGTACCACGTTGCAGTCATTCCAAAAATACTTACCTATTAATGAAAAAAGGCAAAAACATAATATCATCACTCTACTTTTCGTGCCGAACAGTTATGGTATCGTGAAGATAAGTGTACCTACTTGAACGTTTTCTATAAGGAGCAAGGGAGCTCATTATTACAAATCTCCTTGGTGTACTAGTTAGATTAGACGTCAGTACCCATATTCTATGGCTAATTATTTTCCAGGCGACTAACAACTTAAACGGCGACTAACTATTTGCTACTAAAATAATAGAGAGAGCGAGAGAAGAGCACCCCGAGATTAGGTTTGGTTAGGTTACATTAAACCCTTTTACACAGAAATAAGAGCCCCGCAAAGCGGGGCTCCGTCGACATAGAATGCAAGAACGAGCGAAGGGCACCTTGAGGTTAGGTTTGGTGACCTTGTTCATATTTATTTCTCATCTCAGTTAACTTTATATACAACCTCATTGTATAATTTACGAATGCCCATTTTCTACTTTTTATCCGCCGGTTGTAGCTGCTAACCTATTAAATTTGCTATCAGCTTTAATTATTTTTTAATCCCAAATTCAGATTAATTTGTCGCCGCGCTATATATATGCCATTTTATACTATGCGGTTTATAGATTTGGATGCCAACCTACACTGACTTACACACTGTATTGTAAAGTGGTAAAAATAATTTACCTTATTATTAAAATTAATCAATATAGACGAGATAGGCTGCAGCACAGACACCGGGGGTACTGCGTTTGAGTCCTTCTTGTACCAGGTATCCATCAGAATGACGTCCACTCCTCCTGCCACCAGCTCCTCTTTCAACATCTGCAGTTCTGATGATAGCACGTATGTTGGGATTGGCCTGGAAAAATATATGGTTAAGAATACTTAACTTTTAACCAAGTAAGTTAAGCTTTTTTGATTTTGTTGCTGTGATTATTATTATTTTATATTTTGCTTAAAATTTAAAGGGCCGTATACGAAATTTTGCCGATTTCGCTAATCTACGTGATTTTACAGACGTTATTTTACAGTTAAAATACTGTATTTCTATAAGTTTTCATGCACAACATGAAATATCATTTCAATTATGATCTAATGAGTTAGCTACTTTTTTATTTTTATTATTAAATTTTGACTAAGTGTCCTAAAACCAACGACTGCTTTGTGAAATTTTGCTGTAAGAAGTTTAATATCACATATTTACGAATCGTTTTGACGTCTAATGGGTATGCATAAATTACAATATACGTAATTCTTGTGAAAGTCGTCTATACAATAAGTGCATCACTTTTTACGACTTTCATTTATACATTTTGAGTAAAAAATATTTTACTTAGTCCAATTTTAGAGAAAATGGATTAAGAATTACTTTTGATTTCGGTGTGAGAACGTTAAAGTTTACAAAACTAAAACAACACAAATAAACTTCAGTTCAAAAACAATCAGCTTAACAAAACTTGACAAACGACCTAATACAGTTGCAACAAATATTTACTGATAATTAGATAATAGACGTACCTGTATCCATATTTCTGTCCGAGAAACACCACGAAATTGGGTCCCATGGAGAGACGCTGGCAGTTCTTGATCTCTCGCATGCAGAGTTCTGTGGTCATGTGATCGTCTGTGGCTTCGTCTCGGACGCCCCAGCGCATGTCCACAACCTGAGGAGAAAGTGTATTTGTTAGATTGAATCATCATGTTGAATGCCATGGATGTTGATGGATTAACCCTCAGAGCACGGAGACGCTTCGGCATCATCCCAAAGCAAAAGCTCTGCGTTGTATAGGTCTGGAGCGGACGCCCGCTTGTCATCACTGTGTGGATTGCCCCTAGGATACGGTGCAACATATGCTGGAGAGTCCTAAGCTGAGCCCAACAGCACTGTGCCCTCGTCGCGAATCATGGTGCGGGTGATCTCTCACTTCCGGCCGTAGTTCAGCCCGTGGTCGGAAGCGAAAACGCGTGGGATGCAGTCGCCTCTTTTTGCGAGGAGGTGATCTCCGGGGCCCCCGACTCATGGTACTAGAAGGAACAGTGGGGTTTTAGTCGGTAGGAGTCCGACATAACCCTCCGTTCTTCCTAGACGGAGGGTAACCATGAGGATTTCTCCATAGAAAAAAAATAAAAATAAAAGTAATAAAATCAGTAAGAGATCAGTTTTGGATAGAAAAACCTTAAATAATTATTTGCGCTAAACGAGATTTTTCATGGAGTTAGGCAGAAACTAAAAACTAGTGTCCGACCGAAAGTTCGGTTTGGGTTTCGGTTTCGGCCGAGTTTCGGCCAAAAATCAAGTTTCGGCGGCAGTTTCGGTTTCGGCCAAAATTGGCCGAAACTTTTGCCGAAACCGAAACTGATTTCGGAAGTTGTCGTGCACGCTCGCCTAACTTCGTTTCTCGCGGCAACGCTTTGGCGGTCGCTGGCGGCCCTGTTCGGGAATTGTCGTGTGTCGTGAGTGTAATAGTAATTATTATTTTTATATACGAGGTACCTAAAAGAGATTGATGATTCTTCTAAGTACAAATACAAACCATAGTATTAATTAATAAGATTTCAAAATACCAATACTTAGTATTTAATGAAAATATCAATCTGCCTAGCCTTTTCCCAACTATGTTGGGGTCGGCTTCCAGTCTAACCGGATGCAGCTGAATACCAGTATTTTACATGGAGAGACTGCCTATCTGACCTCCACAAACCAGTTACTGGGTAATACGATACCCCTTGGTAAGACTGGTTGTCAGACTTTCGGGCTTTTGACGACCCGTAACGACTGTCAAAGATCTGACAGTCAGATCTGAAAGACTGTGTGGACAAAATCACAGGAAGTCACAGGAAGTAATGACTTTAGAAAATCATTTTTGATTAGTATTTAATGAAACAGTTACAATTAGAGATTTGATTATTGATAACTGATAAACATTTTGCTATGAGAACTTAATTTGCTAGATAATAAATATATATATATATATATAATATATATATTTTTAATATTATATTAAATAAATCATTACAACAAAATTAAGACACTGTGTTTCCCTTTCATGTCCTAATTAATGCAGAATAATGAGTAAAATGCATAAAATTTTAGTATTTTTTTATTAAAATTTCGGAATTTTATACTTGACCACGTGAGTTTCGGTTTCGGTTTCGGCCGAAACTGAAGCCACGCCTGAATATTCGGTTTCGGTTTCGGTTTCGGTCGGAAAACCAGTTTCGGTCGGATTCTACTAAAAACCCCATATGCTACAATCGTAATATAATCCTTTGCTTTGTCCACAGCCATAAATGGTTGACCGATTAAGGGGGATTTTTGGGTTTTACTAATATGAATACCGACTTTAGTTAAGGTGGTCATATTTGGGTGACCTGTTGACTATGGCCATATCTGTCGTTTGTCACTAATGATCGTTACCTACCCACTTATTACCACTACTCACTGTGCTGCTGGGGAGTTTGTTGCGCCACCTCTTCCTCCCAGCTAAAGCACTAGAGAGTGGTGAAGAGACTGTCTTATGTAATTTTGACGTTCAAAAAGTGCTGATTCTCAGCCTAGTTTGAATAAATGACTTTTGATTTGATTTTTATTTTTTGATTTCAATTCTATGAAAAAAAAAACACTTCAATACCTGCCAATATTTTGTCAATGGTCAAAGCTCTTTCGTCCCATGTATCAACATACCATTCTCTAACATTACTCCACAGTCTATGACCTCTTAGTTCAACAATCCTAAAATAGCCGCCAGAAACACAGGGCATAGCGATTGTAAACATTTACAAAAAGCGAGCTAGGCACCCTCTGGGCTATTTCGGGTGACGGAAGGCAACTCACGTGCGTGGGGCTATAACCGGCTATAAGTGTGATTTACTGAGCTTGAGCTGTTTCTAGGTATAATTGGTCGTTATGATTGGTAGGCCTTTAGCGAACGTACAAGTATCTCCCAGGTCAGAATTATGGTAGAAGAAGGAACGTTCGTTCGTTCTCCCAAGATGAACCTTGTCTACCAGCCTAGGTATCCATGAGGATTTTTTAAAGAAAACAAAAAGCCTCTGTGATATCGCTAATTACCTGACTGTTCGGCAGCAAAGACAGGGCTATATTTTTCATGCATTTTTATGTATCTTTGTTATTGTTGTGTGTGGGATTCTTTATACTCTCGAAGCATCCTAACGGCTGGATGGATTTTAATCAAGCACCCATTATCAAACTGTTACGTCCACCATTCCGCAAAACTGTTTCAGGGTTTAACTGCCCAGTCCCAAGACTTTGCAGACTTCTTAAGGGGATTAAACCTCCTAAACGCAATTATTATAACGCCTAAAAGTATATGATCTACTGCAGTAAACAAAATCAGAAAAATATATGATATTCTTCAGGATAATATAATAATTAGTTAGTGATATATATAATAATTGGTTAGTAAATATATGATAATTAGTTAGTGTGTTAAAAACATAATACAAGTAATTTGATACGATACAAAAAAATCACGAAGATACCTCTAAAAATTTCTTTTAACGATTAAAAACCATAAATATACATGCAATAATTCAGATTTTTTATCAGCTTATTCTATAAGCAACATATTAACGTGATAGTGTTTTGATTTTTTGTAAATTGCTTCTTATTTTGCGATAAATGCGAAAAAAAAAAATCTGCTGTTCAGTACATTTACGTTCGCATAATCTGTCAAAATGTACTGAACAACAGCAAAACTCGACAGTCAGCTAACGGTAAAACTTGGTCCGAACTAATGTAAACCGGGCCTAAGTAGTAAAAAAGTACGCTTGCAGCCTATTCAAAATAACAATGCAAGTTCAAAGTCCTAGGTCCAATATAAACGGAATGCCTTAAATCAAACTTAATTACCGACGGTTTTACCATAGCCTAAAGTATAAATATTATACTTTAGGCTATGGTAATAGGGTCGTTAGGAATCATTTGCAGTTACTACTTGTAAGGTGATTGACATTTGCTAATTACGTTTCTGCATTTACGCAGGATTCTAAAACCGTCGGTAATTAAGTTTGATTTAAGGCATACCGTTTATATTGGACCTAGGACTTTGAACTTGCATTGTTATTTTTGAATAGGCTGCAAGCGTACTTTACTACTTACTAACCTGAAATCGCGCAAAAAAATCAGTTGTTCAGTACATTTTGACAGATTATGCGAACATAAATGTACTGAACAGCTGCTTTTTTTGCGCAATTTCAGGTTTGGTCCCATAGTAAAAGTTGTTCATAATGATGAGTACAATGAGCCCTTAAGAGGTTGTTGGTGTTTTACCAATAACCCTGTATAAGCTGATCCGACCTAATGTGAGCACCATCGTGGTTACTGTGGATTTCCCTCAGCCTTGCTCGGCACAAGGCAGTTGTGAGTTGGCTTTTGTACAATGGACGACGACTACGTTCTGGTTTTCATGTGTTATTTAATGAGAAGACAGGCGAAAAGAAAAACAACAATGGTGGATCCAATCATTGCCGTAAGAGAAATCAAAAGGATTTGTTACCTTGACGTCGAGTAGTACCACGTCCCCACTCCCGCAAAAACTCCCGCTTTTATTCCCGTCTCGTTGAATCGTTGAAAAAGTCTCTTTTATTACCGCCATCTCTACTCATCCATTTTATTTGTACAGTCGTAAAAAAATAGCCATAGTTAATAATTATAAATTAAATAATTATAATTAATAAAAAAATTATAGAATTATTATATGAGTATCCTGTGTATTTATTCCAAATAACCAATGATGAGTATTTGTAATAACAGCCACACGGGTCGATCCATCTGGTTAAGCTACGCTTGCCAGGGTTGGTCTTGTTGGTCTTTGACAGTCGTTACGGGTCGTCAGAAGCCCGAAAGTCTGACAACCAGTCTTACCAAGGGGTATCGTATTACCCAGTAACTGGGTTGTGGAGGTCAGATAGGCAGTCACTCCATGTAAAATACTGGTATTCAGCTGCATCCGGTTAGACTGGAAGCCGACCCCAACATAGTTGGGAATAGGCTAGCAGATTGATTGATTGAACCAATGATGAGTATTTTTTTACGACTGTACAGATAAAACTGGATAAGTAGACGTGGCGGCGACTCGACGTGGTGGGACTCAACGTCAAGGTAACAAATCATCAAAACTTCTGTATTCATTACGCCCTCCTTAAACGAGTCCTCCCTGGGTACACACTACCGAAGTAATGTACAACTAGTGGCGAGAGCGCGTAATGTGTGCGATAAGTGTGAACGACGCAATACAAAGCAGTATGCCAATATATCGCTGCCCTAGTTCAATAGTAAGATATTTTGATCGAGGTATGAGTTGAGCTAGTTCAATTCACCTGTTATTTTTTAAAATGTGGTTTATTTATTAAAATGATAGCTTAGTTTAATGCGTTTAGGAGTTATTGATATTTCAATATGAATATTTTTTTTTAATGGTAGTTTTAAGGCTTTTAATAGTAAGATAAAATCATGTAGAACTCAGATTTTTTTTAAAGATATCTTACTATTGAACTAGGGCAGCGATATGCCCGAGTGAAATCGTGGTGGAACGTTCGGTAAATGTGTCGTCGCCGACAGTTTTATCGTATCGCCCTAATGTGAACAGCGCTATTGAAATTCATATTATGCCAATGTGCATCCGACACTTTGTCGTTCCGGTGTTTTGCTGGAGTTTTGCCGATCTGACATAATGTGAACCGGGCTCTAAAGTTATGTTTTTGATACTGAATAGGCTACAATATTGCCCTTGTTTTTTGAATTATAGCCAGAATTGAAGCCAGTGACGGAATTGAAACGATCAAGAGCAAGATCCTCTTTTGCTCGTGATTAAAGGTGCTAGCTTTAACCGCTGATATAGACTACCTAGCCTCGTGGATAAATGATAACAGCTGCACGGGTCGATCGTCTGTGGATGGGTGACCATCTTTACATACGAGACCCCTTCGTGTCTCGGAAATCACGGTAAGCCGTTGGTCCCGGCTGTCATTCGTAGATCTTTGACAGTCGTTACGGGTAGTTAGAAGCCCAAAAGTCTGACAACCAGTCTTACCCAGTAATTGGGTTGTGGAGGTCAGATAGGCTTTCGATCCATATAATATACTGGTATTCAGCTGCATCCGGTTAGACTGGAAGCCGACCCCAACATGTTGGTAAAAGGCTAAGCAGATTGATTTATGGAGACTAGGAACCTCATAAGTCTACTGGTCACAAGAGCAACTGTTGAGTATTAGATCTTGGGTTCAATCCCCGGGTTAGGACAAACTCTAATTGGGTTTTCCATTACGAAAATCTCATGGGATAGCTCTACCTACCTTTACCGAAACATAAGTGATTATATGAATCAGTTAGCATTGTCATACTACGAAACATAATCCCGTATTGAAACAATCTTGCACTATAGACTTCAACATATTAATATCAAAAGAAAAAGACTAAATACTTCGCATAAAGTTAGAAACTTCACAATACAAAATAATAGCAACGGAGAACACTACCAGTCGGCCTTGAAGTGAATAGTATCGGCTTCAGACGATCGATAGAAAATGGTTCTTTGTGTCAGTAGTAGGAGCTTGACGCAGAACTACAGGCTTGTCCATGAAACTTATATATGTATTTTAAAGTAGGTAGTATCACGCATGTTTTTCCTGAAGGGTAAGGCAGAGGCTAAGGGAGAGGCTTCACCATGTCACTCCTCAAGTTTTAAAATATTATAATGCTATAACATTGAATTTTCACTGGGAATTGAACTTCCTGCAATTATATCCGCTACAAGCGAACTTAAAACATCCTATCTAATTAAACAGATTCCTACATCACTTAAATGTTTCTTCTATACTTAGGGTGAGGCCAAACGAGCGTAATTTTGTGAGTCGTGAGTCGCAGAATTTCGGTCGCAGAAATTCTGCTGCATTCGGTTTCATACAAAAGTCCTGTTTCATTCACACGGCGACGCAAAATAAGTTCACCTCATTTTATATTTAAAAAAATCTGCGACTCATTTTACGCGACTCACAGCTCAAAAAATTACGTTGGTTTGGCGTCAGCCTTAGGGTGAGGACAAACGAGCGTAATTTTGTGAGTCGTGAGTGGCAGAATTTCGGTCGCAGAAATTCTGCTGCATTCGGTTTCATAAAAAAGTCCTGTTTGTGCCACACGGCGACGCGAAATGAGTTCATCTCATTTTATATTAAAAAAAAAATCTGCGACTCATTTTACGCGACTCACGGCTCAAAAAATTACGTTCGTTTGGCCTCAGCCTTAAGGCGATAGGAGTCAGGATAGCCCGCGATATTCAATTTTTTTTTTACGGTATTTGCAATTTAGTATTACGTTGTATGTTGATCAAAATATGATTCGCGACCGTAGCAAGTATGTATTTATAGATTTTTTATCCTTTATTAAAAAGAACCAGGTTCTTAATAATTAATTACAATCTAGCCAACAAGACTAATAAGCAATTTTAATTTTTTACGCGGTAATTATTTTAAAACTTAGAATAGTGTTGGTTGTACTTTACAAAGTCCGTTCCAGAATCTTAGAGTCTGATATGATAATATAAACACTTTGTTCACGTGTTAAAATGTCATTGTCATTATTATTTCTGAACTTTTAACACTACCCTAATTCAAAAGGTTTTGTTCGTTTTAGTCTTCGCACTATATTTGTTTGGTCTAACAGCTGAATTGCCTCGATGTTCACATGTTGGTGGAGTCGGTGTTCATGGGCCTCATATGTTGGTGACGGGTTCCATTTTTAGGTCACGATAGAGGTCGTCATTTCTTATATACCAGGACCAGGGTGCATTAACAATACTCCTGAGTACCGTATTCTGGAATGTTTGTATAATTATAGAAATATAATCATTAAAGTCATCAATACAACTCTTTAAGACTAAGTAATCCTATTGAATAACTATTTCATGAAATCTTGACATTTGAGGATTATAATAACTTAGACAGTTGTGTTCCTGAATCTAATGATTATAATACACATTACTGTAAATACACATTTGTTACGGTCGCGCAAATTGCAAAAAAAACGTAAGAAAATTGGAATTTCGCGGGCTACCCTGGCGCTTCCAACTAAAAATACAATAAAATGTTTTTGTAAGAATACAAAAAGCTGCTATACAGTTTTGTCGTATTTGGACTTGCACGTCTTTTGCTGGGGTACCTAGTCGATAAAGCTGTATGTATTTACACGTAAACGCCAGTTATGTAGTCCAACGTAGTTAATAAAGTGGCAAGATTACTGTCATAAGCCTTACGCAAATCACTCCTGACTGCTATTAAGAAAATCGTGAAGGATAAACCAAATTATACTTTGAATTGAGCTGTCATTCCGCCTGCTAGAGATTTATATTTTTGACAACTCACTGTAAGATCACTTCACCTAAGTTTTCGCACAGAATAAATCGACCTGGATTTTATTTTATTTTATTCAGGAAACTTACTGCTAACTTAGACAGCGTCTCTTAAATGTCGATTGCACACCATGTGTGCATAAGAAAAAGCTTTCTATAATATATATAAAAAGGTATATCATATTATATGTAGATGTAAAATACCAATGGCGACCGTGGGCTTACAGTAGGTAGTTGTGAACCTATAAAAAATGAATTTTTGAAGTGGGCGTGGGTGGCCAAATCCGTAACTATGAGGAATAGCAAAAGTACTCAAAGGAGTTGCGGGCTCGATTTTGATAAAAACTAAAACTGCATCGTTGGATTTTTGAAAAACCAATTTTTCTAGCCAGAAATCAAACCCGTCGATTAAGAAAAAAAAAACACACTTTATTATTACATCATTCGATAGTGTCGCTTATAAGGTTCGAATTCTGGGAAGTAATGACATACGGCGAACTAAAGGAAAGAGCTCATTTTTAACAACTTCAAACAAAGAAGTTATTAACAAAATACTTTGTATTTTTCTTATGTTACCTACTTATCTATTAAAGCTTGATATTGATTTTTCAAAAATCTTATAGATTAGCTTATAGATTTCTGAGAATCATGGTTTCGAATAAAACCGACAACCGTTTGTAGAATATTTAAAATCATTTTCTGGCTTCACGGAAAAGTGACTGCGGTACCTACCAGGACTATTATTGGAAAGTATCAAGGACAGAATAAGGGCGAGCATCTTACTTTGTAATATAAAATGGCATGTATTTAACGCGGCGACAAATTAATCTGAATTTGGGATTAAAAAATAATAAAGTGGGTAGCAAAAATAATAGGTTGGCAGCTACAACCGGTGGATAAAAAGTAGAAAATGGGCATTCTTAAATTATACAATGAGGTTGTATATACTGTTAACTGAGATGAGAAATAAATATAAACAAGGTCACCAAACCTAACTTCGGGGTGTCCTTCGCTCGCTCTAGCACCCTATGTCGACGGAGCCCCGCTTCACGGGACTCCTGTTTCTGTGTAAAGGGTTTAAAGTAACCTAACCAAACCTAACCTCGGGGTGCCCTACGCTCGCTCTTGCATCCTATGTCGACGGAAATATTTTCGCTGCCAAGTCATTATTTTCGCAGCCAAGTTATTTTTTTTAGTAGCAAATAGTTAGTCGCTCTTTAAGTTGTTAGTCGCTTGGAAAATAATTATCCATATAAAATAAGTAGTAAATTAGTTTTATTTTCTTACGGATTGGATCTAGGCAGCTTGAAAGCTAGCTTAAGCTTAGCTACTTCTAAGTAAGTACATGGTTAGAAATCTTATTAGGTATTTGCGTACACAAGACCCATAAATAATTGATTAAAATTATTTTGTTTCATAGGAAAGAGTATGTAAGGATAGCAAATGGCGTTCTGTACTTTCTGCCTACCTACATGGGAAAAAGAGTTTTTGTTTGTATGGCTTGATTGGAAATGTACACATTAGGCCCCTAGCACAGAGCGTATTTTAAACGCGCAGATGACGCGCGTATACGCGCTTCAAACGAGATTTGAACGCAACCTTGTAACCTAAGTAGACGTGGCGATCTTGAAACGCGCGTCTGCTGCGCGTATATTTCCGTTATAAAGCGGTCGGTGTCAATACGAGTAGGTTCCATTTTAAACCAAAATACACGTGCATCACACAATAATATATGATTGCAACTGCGGCGCGGGCAGTGCGGTGACGCGAGCGCGCGCCCCTCCTCTACCCCTCCTCCGACCCCTTGTACACGCTTCAAAAGAGTTTCGAACGCGCTTCACACGCACGTTTGTATCGCGTTTAATGCGAGTTTGATTCTATAAAAATGCAAAAATCTACGGCGCAGAAAACGCGTGTTCATGAAACGCGCGTCGTCTGCGCGTTTAAAATACGCCGTGTGCCTTAAATAATTTGTTTATTTTTACCTACCTATCATTATCATTGTTTATAACGTTGGTACGTGAATTTTTAACCATAAAATTAATATTAATACATAGCCTTTTTACCTAAATGACGTAATATTTACATAAAAGCAAAATAATATTATTAAAAGCAGTACCATGTCAACAATTTCAAAAATATATAACAACACTAGTCGTTTCACACCTCAGCCGGGAAAACCCGGAAAATGCATTAAATATACATGGAAACTATGAATTATGTATGAGCCGAGCGACGGTGACCGACTCGATTATTTTCCAAATCGATACGCCTCTCGATTTATTGGATGCCGATTTTATAATCGATTAAAACCAATTATGAATATTTTATCGGTAGCACGAGAATCTGATTTATTGAGTGGCAATTTATATGTTGCTTAATTACATTTGGGGTAAAGGGTGTTATGTAGGTTGTAGTTTGAAATACATATTATGTAATGGGTTTTTATCATGTTTCTGGTTTTTCAAAGTATTTTCCGGAACTTTTTATTTGGGACTTCATTCGCATAAAATCCTCTGGATTTTATTTGAAATTCTGTTTTGAGCAACATTAATCCTTAGAGGCATATTTAATGTGTCTTTAAATCATTGACTGTTTATTTGACATTGACAGGCCAGTTGGCGTGGTTGGTCAAGATACCACCTATCATGCCGCGCAGGTCGTGGGTTCGATTCCCATCCAGGACAAACATTTGTGTACATGTCTGTTTGTTCTGAGTCTGGGTGTAATTATCTATATAAGTAGAAAAAAAAAAGTAGTATATGTAGTATATCAGTTATCTGGTTTCCATAGTACAAGCTCTGCTTAGTTTGGGATCAGATGACCGTGTGTGAATAATGTCCCAGGTTATTATTTATTTATTATTATTTGTATCTTTAGTACCGACCTAGCGATAAGTTCTGCTCTTATCTACCTATAATAATAAAGCTGAAAAAATTGCTTGTTTTTTTTTTTTGTTTATTTGAACACGCTAATCTCTGGAACTACCAGTCGGATTTGAAAAAATCTTTTTGCATTTGAAACAAAAAGAAAAAAGTCAGAAAGAACCCTAAATGAAAACGAAGTCCTATTAGTGGAGTCAGGCGATGAGATGCGACTGGGTGGGTTGGGTGAACAAGCAAGAAGCTACTATTAGAATATTGGTCTTTTAAACCGTCAATGCGCTGAGTCAAAAACCCTGGCTAAATCAGCTGTACTAGACAAATCCTTCTACCAGGCCTTCAGGACAAGACGTCCTAAATAAATATATTATTACGAATAAGGTAAACAACAGAATCTACTTGTGCTATGACAATAATAACATACTTCGTAAAAGTGATTTCCCTTAGGATGCCGTGGTCGTGGCTCCGACATTGACTTGCCATCGAACACTATACGTAGATGTAGAGGGTTCTATATCTAACTCAATCAATCTGCCTAGCCTTTTCTCAACTATGTTGGGGTCGGCTTCCAGTCTAACCGGATGCAGCTGAATACCAGTATTTTACATGGAGCGACTGGCTATCTGACCTCCACAGCCCAGTTACTGGGTAATACGATACCCCTTGGTAAGACTGGTTGTTAGACTTTCAAGCTTCTGACGACCCGTAACGACTGTCAAAGATCCTCGAATGACAGCCGGGACCAACGGCTTAACGTGCTTTCTGAGGCACGGAGTCTCGGTATGAAAAGATGGTCACCCATCCACAGACCAACCCCGGCAAGCGTTGCTTAACCTGATGGATCGATCCGTGCGGCTGTTATTACTTAGCCACGAGCTCCTCCCGGTTCTATTCTATCTATACTAAGAATAAAACTGAAGAGATTCTTTGTTTTTTTTTGTTTGTCTGAATGCGCTAATCTCTGGAACTACCAGCTGGATTTGAAAAAAATAATATTTTGCGTTTGATAAAATAATTCTTGAGGAAGGCTATAGCGTGATATTAAGTATCCTAGGATACTTAATATCACGCTAGGACCTTCAGGAGCCAAGAAAAAAGAAAAGGAAGTCAGAAAGAACGCTAAGCGAAAACGAAGAAGGTAATAGAATGCAGGTGATGCGATGCGACGGGGTGGATCGGGGGAACGAGAAATTTCACGCGGATGAATTCGCGGGCAGAAGCTAGTCGATCTATATAACTGGTGGTACTCGTACTAATAAGTAGATACAGACCACAGAATATTAAACTACAATTTTCCTTTGGTGTAGACGTAAAGTAGTAGGTGAGGAGCTCGTGGCTAAATAATAACAGCCGCACGTGTCGATCCATCAGGTTACGCTACACTTGCCGGGGTTGGTCTGTGGATGGGTGAGTATCTTTTCATACCGAGACTCCTCCGTGCCTCGGAAAGCACGATAAGCCATTGGTCTCGGCTGTCATTCGTGCATCTTTGACAGTCGTTACGGGTCGTCAGAAGCCCGAAAGTCTGACAACCAGTCTTACCAAGGGGTATCGTATTACCCAGTAACTGGGTTCAGTAAAATACTGGTATTCAGCTGCATCCGGTTAGACTGGAAGCCGGCCCCAACATAGTTGGGAAAAGACTAGGCAGATTGATTGTAGACGAAATGTAGCCAGAGAGCCTAGACAGCGTGATATTCTATCATGTGGAATAAACAAAATCAAATGTAATTTATTCAAACTAGGCTGAGAATCAGCACTTTACAACCCGCCCTTCACCACTTTCTAGTGCTTTAGCTGGGAACAAAACGTGGCGCAACAAACTCGCCACCAGCACAGCTGTCTGTTCACTTAGAAATACTTGATTCTGTACATTATTATGCAAAATAATTAACATTTTACGCAACATGAAACATTCAATTAAAATATTTACCATGAGTCAGCTATACCAACAAAAACCATCGAAAACTTTACTCAAGCAGAAATCCTAACTATAATATTATAAATGCCAAAGTGAGTTTGTTCGTTTGTTACACTTTCACGCTAAAACGGCTGAACGGATTTAGATGAAACCTGGATTAGGACACAGGGTACTTTTTATTCTGGTAGTACGGGTCCTATGGACTATGACCTGGATTTGCACTCGTGATTCTTTTTATTATGGTAGTACGTTCCCCGTGGGATAATTTCCGACTACCACGCGGGTGAAGCTGCGGACAAAAGCTAGTAAAATAAAAACGTAAACCGGACTTTATACCTAAAAAAAATAAGCTTAATAACTATGATGGAAACATCAAAAATGTATTGGATTAATAACTATAAATTACCGAAAACTTATGTCAATCCTGTTAAAAGTCGTTATAGAAATATGAAACGTTTGAAAGCGTTTGCCACTCGTCTATAGTCCCCAGGGGCTGCAGTCTCGATATAGATAGCGATCGCTTTACGACCGAATTCAGTTGCAAAGTCCCAATGGGTCCCTATAAATTTGCCTAGATTAGACTTCACCCTACATAGACGGTCAAAATTGCTTGAGCGAGAAGCACGTAATTTTTTCGTGCTTGTCAAGCAATTTTGGCCATCTAGGGACACCATTAGGACTTTGCGAACGAATTCAGTCGTACAACGATCGCTATTATGTCGAGACTGCAGCTCCGCTTCACCCTATATAGACGGTCAAAATTGCTTGAGAAGCACGTAATTTTTTCGTGCTTGTCAAGCATTTTTGACTGTCTAGGGACACCATTAGGACTTTGCAACCGAATTCAGTCGTAAAGCGATCGCTATTATGTCGAGACTGCAGCTCCTGGATAACAACATTTTGGTTGAAATATTCGCGCACACGAAGAAAAGTGTTAAGGCCCTACTCCGAGCAAAACCTTGCGATAGTTTTATTCAGAGGCTATTAACTCATTAATAAAGAGTAATAAACTACATCTAAAAGCTATTATTAATGTTCGATATCCTATTATCACATTGCACGTTCGTATTTGTTTTTATGTGTTATAAATACACTTAAAATCTCTAAAAAATCTTGTAAAAAGTGACTAAAATTATTGATTGCATGCATCTATTGCGTGATCGTTCCTACGTTCCGATCTAATAATCTAATGTTCTAAACATTAGCGGATTACACTAATGGATAGATAATTTAAAAAACTAAATAATTCCTACGTTTTATTTTATTACAAAATTTCGCTATTCGTTTTTTTATTAAAATAATAAAAACATGTGAATTGTATGATATAGAAGCGTGCGCAGGGAGCGGAAAAGAGCGAGACTGAGCGGAAGGACAGAGAAAAACCGAGCGCTCAAGGTCATATGGTCAGAGTACTGCCTTAAGTGTGATAAGGAATAGAGGCAGATCCAATAAAAGATGGATGGATAGTGTGAAAGGTGAAACCTATGACTAGGAATATTGAGATGATGACTGATAAAGATGTATGGAAGAAAAAACAACCGACTTACAAACTTCAGTCCATTCCAAAAAAAATACTAGAAAATGAAAAATGACATTAATTTTGGAAGTCGGTGTCTTTGGATCTGTGTTTTCGTTTTTTTCCCACCAACTTCCGAAATTAAAGTTATTTTTCACTTTGTAGTGTTGTTTTCTCGGTTGCATTTTTTTTAATTTTCTATTTTTCACATTTTAATTATGCACTACTTCTTATATGAACAACAGTGACAGAAAGTATTATAAGATCATCAAGATAAACAAAGTGGGATTAAATACATATTATCGAAACTAACTCAAAAACTACCCAAGCAAAGATAATAAAATTTATATGGGACCACTGCGCATGAATTTTCAAAATCGGTCCACAATTAATAATAATAATAATAATAAATCTTTATTCACATAAAAAGTGACAAATTCTTACGAGTTCCCTGATTTCTGCGCTAGGTTCAGAGACCTGTATTACAGAACTCAGTTATCTCTCACATACATAAATGACATAATTTTTTTATGTAAATAAATGCAGTAGCCGGGACGTTTAAATGAGAAGGCAATTCTAGTAGGGAGTATGATTTGACGTCAGGGAGGGTGTGTATGTGTGAGTGTGTATGTGTGAGTGTGTCTGGGAGTGTTTGTGGTGTTGTATGCGTGTGAATTGTGTGTGTTTATACTATGTATGTGTTTCACAAGATTTTATAGTAATAACAATTCAGTTTGTTCATAATCTAGTCCTAATAACCAATTTTTAATAATAAATTTAGCCTCGCGATTCGATAAAGGATGAATATTTTTCAATTTATTAATTTTATTATACAAGAATACTGCTTTATAACCATGTTGCCGCCTAGCAGACGTTGTTCGGCATAAAACGGTTGGACATACATTTTTTACGACGCGCTGTTAAAAAACATATATAGAGATGAACATTATAAACTCCTCCTTTTTAGAAGTTGGTTAAAAATACGTACCGATTGGTTCTGTCTATCCTAAAAAAAAGCCCGAAGAATTGTAATGTACGCACTTGAGATGAAACCACGAACCAGAACTTCAATTAACCATAATGAAGATAAAGATGCAAGATTTCATGCAAAAGCTACGACATCTACACGTTTTCTTTAGCAGTGAGTTATACAGAAATAAGTACCTATGTCACGTTGTATCATACTGTCTCTCATAAAGCCAGTTGAAAAGCAATGATTAAAATATAAACCACATGTAATATCCACATTTTCCCAACAGAAAAAACCCCGTATGGTAAATAAGGAAAGGCACCTTTTGCCCTTTCAATTTGTACAAGAAGGCTTGACCTCACTCTCGATACCTTGGGATCTACCCCAATGCCTTATATTTATATAAAAAACGGACTCAACCAATATCAGTAGTAATAATATCCAGAAATATTATGCTGTATTTTAGCTTTAATTTTGGATAGTATTTATTACCTTTGCATACATCTCTGCTTAAACCCTAATTGAAATTACAATGATAAAAATGAAGAAGAACGATGAATGAAGAATGATGATTGAGTGATATTATGGTGAGTTATGCCTTTGATTCTGCCTTTTTTTTAGGGTGGTAAATTATCAAATAACTTCTCCCGATCTGGGTGGAGCGGGAGGGCGTGTCAGACTTCGACTGACTAAAACCCACCCGTGTTCTTTCAGTTGCCTGTGCTAGGGAAACGGTAACTCTTTCAAACAACCCGCGACCATGGTAGGCATCGGCCCTAGCGTATCCCATCAGTTAGTGCTGACATCTCTTTGATGCGCGCGTGGAGCACAACGCGCTGTCCACCCGGGCCTGATCTATTAGGTTGGGGAAAAAGTCTTTTCGCATTATATATGTATGAACTTGTAATAAAATATCTATCTATTTGTATCTGGCTGGTTTTGGTATCATTGAAAGTTTAAATTTTAAAGAACACAATTCCAAATTCAAATTAGGAAAATGTGTGATTTTTTATTGTTTTTCGTACCGTCAAGATGAGTGAATCTAATGAAGAAATTCGATACATTTTAAAATTTTACTACAAAAAGGTAAAAATGCAACGCAAGCCGCGAAAAAAATTTGCGATGTTTATGGACCTAGTGTAGTGTCTGTGAGAGTAGCACAAATTTGGTTTAAGCGTTTTCAATCCGGAAATTTTGATGTCAAAGATGCACGTCACTCTGGTCGCCCTATTACGGATAAAATGTATGCCATTTTTGAAAAAATGGAGCAAGATCAGCATATCAGTAGTTACGACGTAGCTGAAGAACTGGAAATTGACCACAAAACAGTTTTGGCGCATTTGAAAAAAACTGGGTACACAAAAAAGCTCGACATTTGGGTACCTCACGAGCTCACTGAAAGAAACCTAATGAACCGTGTACTCATTTGTGATTCTTTATTACGACGTAATGAAACCGAACCATTTTTGAAGAAGCTGGTAACTGGTGATGAAAAGTGGATCACGTATGACAAGAACGTGCGAAAAAGGTCGTGGTCAAAAGCCGGTCAGGCTTCACAGACTGTGGCGAAACCCGGGTTAACTCGCAACAAGGTGATGCTGTGTATGTGGTGGGATTGGAAGGGCATTATTCATTATGAGCTGTTACCACCAGGCAGGACCATCGATTCTGAACTCTACTGCGAACAAGTGATGAGATTAAAGCAAGAAGTTGAGAGAAAGCGGCCGGAATTAATCAACAGAAGGGGTGTGGTTTTTCATCATGATAACGCTAGACCTCACACATCTTTAGCCACTCAGCAAAAATTAAGAGAGTTTGGCTGGGAGGTGTTAATGCATCCGCCGTATAGTCCTGACCTTGCACCTTCAAATTTCTACCTGTTTCGGTCTCTTCAGAATTCTTTAGGCAGTGTCAGGTTAACATCACGAGAGGACTGCCAAAACCACTTGTCGCGGTATTTTGACCAGAAGTCCCAAAATTTCTACAGCAATGGGATCATGTCCCAAGATGGCAAAAAGTTATCGAACAAAATGGTACCTACATACTTTAGTTAAATGTAAATAAACTATATTAAAAAATGTTTTGAATTTTCTTAAAAAATGCGAAGAAACTTTTTCCCCAACCTATTATACTGGACGGCGGGCTACCCATTGCTCGCCATCCGCAAGCCCGCGCCTACGGTGGCCGCGAATCGGCTTTCAATTCCCGACGTCCAGGGCGTCTCCTGTGGCGACTAGAGGCGTGAGGGCGTAAAGATTGCCTCTATCTCACGCGTTTCGCATCCTCCATGTAAAATACTGGTACTCAGCTGCATCCGGTTAGACTAGAAGCCGACCCCAACATATTTAAGAAAAGGCTAGGCAGATTACAAACATACTGTAATCACATGTAGATAGGTACAATTGTAGTAATTGAAACGGACTTTTTCTAACCAGTAAGCTCTCCCCTGAAACGTCTCCGTACACCATGTGTACTTAAGAAAAATCTTTATATAATATGTGTATAAACGTAACCGGCTTACAGTGATTGTGAACCTATGGGGTCCGGTTGACATTCGAACACACATTGACATGAACCTATGGTGTTACTGCGGACAGTTCATGAGTTAAGAAGTTATAAAATACATTCTCAGAGCTTTAATCATTTAAGCTTGTCCTTAATCCAACACAAAGATTTAGAGCTACGACGGAAGACATCAATTTTTATAGCAGGTATCTTAAGAAAATAAGCGTTTGATATGATATTCGTGGAAAATCTCGGTACGAAACTTCCCATTGGAAATTCTTTTTCTCGGGAAATAGACTTATGTGATTCTTGTGAAGTAAACTTCGAGTGAATTATAAATTTATAACAAAAAATATTCTTGGAAAATGGATGAAAAGTTAATCTCTAAACAAAAATCATGTTCCTTTTAACACATGATTGTACTCACGATAACAATCAACTTTTACTAAGGGACCAAACCTGAAATCGCAAAAAAAAAATCAGCTGCTACATTTTGACGAGTTATGCGAACATGAATGTAATGGACAGCTGATTTTTTTCGCGAATTCCGGTTTGGTCCCATAGTAAAATTTGTTTGTTATCATGAGTACAACCATGTGTTAAAAGGGACAACAGGGTTTTTGTTACATATTGAGTAAATTAATCTATGATGCACTGCGTAGATCAACCAGAATTCCAGACCAGACAAAAACCTGGAAAAATTTTGGTTGTTATTACTGACAAACCCTATCTGATTTTACAGGGACATGTTGCGCCGACCCCAAATAGATTGGGATGGGCAGGAGAATGATGATACTGTAGGGTTATTTTAAAATGGCTGGCTAAACAACACAAAAAATAAATTAATTCTATGATTTTTTTGTGGGGTCATCGACCGCAGTTTTTGTAGTCACTTGAAATATCAGTTTAAAAATCTGTTTTTCAAATTAAAACTTCACAAGAGAAAATCTTACAAGTTCACGTCACTTCACGCGTCACGCTAATGTGACGTGTTGCGCTGTCAAGTTTTCACTTCTCTCGGCAGTCCGCATGACTGACTGATGATTGTTTTTGTGTAGACTTTATACAGACGTGATGGGTGTCGCTATCTAAACACGTTAAAATATAAGAAAACAGTTTTTCTCAACTCATACTTTAAGTAACAATACTTATAACAACTTTTGACCAACCACGCCAGCTGGCCTAGCTGGCGTGGTTGGTTAAGATACCGCCTATCATGTCGTAGGTCGTGGGTACGATTCCCATCCAGGACAAATATTTGTGTGCATGAACATGTCTGTTTGTCCTGAGTCTGGGTGTAATTATCTATATAAGTAAGTATTTACAAAAAAAAAAGTAGTATATGTAGTATATCAGTTATCTGGTTTCCACAGTACAAGCTCTGCTTAGTTTGGGATCAGATGACCGTGTGTGAAATGTCCCAGGATATTATATTATATTATTATAACAGCGGTCGTTGACCTCCCAAAAAAAAAAATCAAATCTTTTTATTTTTTATTTTATCGTGTTTGTTGTATATCGTCACCCATCGCGTCGCACGTTATCTAGGCAATTTAAAATAACTCTGTATACGAGTAATTCTCAATGAAATAAGCCGACCCCAACATAGTTGGGACAAGGCTAGGCAGATTGATTGATTGATTGAATTCTGAATGAAAGAAGTAGGTAGGTATGTGTTATGGAACCGTACGAAAGTTTTATGGAAGACCTTTCTCGTGGACCAGCACGAAGAAAGCACGTTAAGCCGTTGGTCCCGGCTGTCATTCGTGAATCTTTGGCAGTCGTTACGGGTCGTCAGAAGCCCGAAAGTCTGACAACAGGTCTTACCAAGGGGTATCGTACTACTCAGTAAAAGGGTTGTGGAGGTCAGATAGGCAGTCGCTCCATGTACAAAACTGGTATTCAGCTGCATCCGGTTAGACTGGAAGCCGACCTCAACATAGTTGGGAAAAGGTTAGGCAGATTGATCGACTCATGCACCCCCAATTTAATTCTTCACCACCATAGACCCCTTGCTGGTCTTCCCATGGGGTACTAGTAGATTACTTTGGGGATGACTGATTTACCAATACCACGAGATAATAATAACAAACGTCCTTACCTTGATATTGGGTTTTTCCATCTAAAATTTCTCAGTAGCAGCTTGGAGTCCGGATTTGTGCCTGGTCGATGGCGATATGCTCGCCCCCTATTACATGGGGCTTAAAGATAACTGCCGAAATGTGGGTATTCTAAGGTACCACCTCTGGCTTACCCTTCGAGGAACACAGGTATTATGTGTGTTGTCCTTACCTGAAACTCCAAGCCATGTTTCTCTCGGCAGTAATCCTTGATGCGAGGGTAACATTTGGCCATCAGTGTGTTCCTTTCCATTGTGGTATCTGAAAGTCATGAAAATCCAGAAGTTAGAATATTTTTAGAGGTAATAAAATTCTTCTAGGACGATAGGAAAAGATCAGATATCATTGTTTGCTCACAGTTAGTACCCGCGCGATTATAAAGTTATAGCATTTCGAGCTACAGGGTCAAATTAAATTAGCTAGCGAAACTCTGCAGACGTGATGGGTACCGTTAAGTGTATCTGTGTATATGGTCATCGACCGTTGGTAAGTTCCTTGACATATTAGTTTAAAATATCAGTTTTTTTTTTTTTGTATAAACTTCACCCATGTGATGGATGTCTTAGCACGATTAAACAAAAAGAAAATACAGATTTTCTCAACTCATATTTCAAGGACTACCAGACATACCAAGACTACCAGAGCGGTCGACAACCCCAAAATAAAATCTTTTTTTGTTTTTTTTTTTCGTTTAGATATCGATATCCATCACGTCTGCAAAGTTTTTCTAGCTAATCTAAATAATTCACTCAAACTTTAAGCTCAAGTAGGTACTATAGGTTGACCAATACCGCTGTACCGCGCCTTAGGAAAGCGCGGCACATAGCTAAGGCGCGGTACAGCGGTATCGGTCAAACTATAGCTTTTAGCTTTTGTATTTATTGGGACGCAAGGGACTGCTTTTTCTGACATCACTTCATTTGATTCCATGTATGTAGCATCTTCCTAATGTCATTTAAAACCTCCAAATAGTAAAGATTTTGGGTTCAAAGACCACAATTCTGGAACTAAACTTTGCTGATGAGTTAAGGCTCCTTCAAACATAACAAACTCCGCGTGTCACATGACGAGTGGTGCCTTTGTGTCGCATGCGATTCGAATCGCGTGTCGCGCCTGTATGTAGGAAACTTTAACTCCGCTGGTAATAACAACACGTCGTTCAGCAGAGCAGTGCTTGCTATGTGCTGTGCAGTCACATATGAAGTCAGTTGAAGAGATAAAAATAATCAATTATTATTCAGGTTTGCACAAAATACCGCTTTTTCTAAACATCACTTCGGAGAGTGTGCCCGAGAACTCCACGACCTCATTCCACCGGCCTTCTTCTACCACCGGACATCTAGACGCACTGCCAGTTACCATCCCTACCTGGTTGCTATTCCACCAATTCGCACTAAGCGCTTCCAAATGTCTTTTATAATGCGCACAGCAAAAGAGTGGAACTCACTACCTGCGTCTGTGTTTCCGAACGTATACAACCCTAATCTCTTCAAAGTGAGAGTGAACAGGCTTCTTCTGGGTAAGCTCACTCCATCGTCGACTTTGTCTCTGTCACCTCTGACCTAGACTAGAGTCAAGAGCAAACCCATCACAAATAAAAAAAAAAAAAAAAAAAAATCACTTCATCCAGTTCCACATACATCTTGCTAAATGTCATTGATTAGCCCCAAAACCCTAACTAACCTAGCTTTCCTATGAATCGTACTCAGTAACACCGTTGGTAATAAAATAACAACGCCTCGTTCCGCTGTAGTGTGCTTGCTATGTGCTATGCAGTCAGTTGACGCAGTCCGTTACGGAATTAGGTCGGTTCCTCGCAAACGATGAGGTGGTACTGTGGCGGAATTTATATTTATGTTTAATTGTTCTTAGAACTGGGGAAGATGGGTTTGTGGAATTTGGTGTGGAGATGATGAAAGCGGGAAGAATTAGTTAGAATTTTGTTACCATCAATTTCGATAATGATCTGCGAGATCTTAGGCGTTGTAGGAGTATCTATTATCAATATATTTTTCAGAAGATACGACACAAGGAATGAAAAGAAACTATCTATTTCCTTTCTATTACCACATTTTTACAACATATCTTATATACCTTTAGGTGTAATTATCTATATAAGTACGTATTTACAAAAAAAAGGAGTATATGTAGTATATCAGTTATCTGGTTTCCATAGTAAGCTCTGCTTAGTTTGAGACCAGATGACCGTGTGTGAAAATGTCCCAGGTTATTATTATTTTTTTTCTATAAATGTCGGGACCCTGGTGTCCCGGACCTTTGGAAGGCATACGAGGGGCCGAAGCCAACTCCCAGAGGCCCCTTAGATAATTTTAAATTATGAGGAGGCACCAACCGACGATTATCCCTATCTGCACTATGCAAGTGCACCCGAGGACAACCCTCGGTTGGTGCAGGACTATTGATGTACGTGGAAACAAAATATATTGGGCTATGGGTTTGAGTAGCTAAAGTGGATTGGGTAACTTGAACTATAGAAGTACTATGTCCCCTGCCTGACCAATGTTATATATTATACACGGATAAAATGGCAGGGGGTGACTTACACACTCAATAATGGGCCCCCGGAAACGGCCGCTAGCACATAGTGACGTAGCGACAAGGGGGCAACACTTCCTGAGGTGCTTGAGGAGTGGAGAGGTATTCCACGGCTATCAGGACAATCCCGGAAGTACGGTCAAGATCCCTACCAGCACCTCTTGACCGGTTTATTTAAAAAAAAAACTTATATTTTTCATTTCAATTATAGCAACTTTGAATGCAGTCTGTAAATGTCAAATCAGCTTCATTGTTTGACTTGAAAAGTTTGCCGCAAAAACAGCAATACCCAATATCTTTAACTACACGGGTTAGAAAACAAAAATATTGTTTACCGCCATTTTTGTATAACTGGATGTCGCTGCCTTGCTTTTTATATCCTAACTAATATTATAAATGCGAAAGTAAGTTTGTTTGTTTGTTACCGTTTCACGCCTAAACCACTGAACAGATCATCCTGAAATTTTTCATATACGTTGTCAGGTGTTTAGAAACGGACATAGGGTACCATTCATCCCGAAAAAAAACACAACAATAACGTTCTTATGATAATAGATGGCGCCACGTGTCTTTCGAATCATGATTGAATTATATTATTATAGAAAATTTAGTCGTGCGTTAAGAGTTTTTATTTATTTTCTTTAAGTAAATACCTAATATATTTAGTGAGTCTAGAGTGTCGATAGACTGGTTTTTCATTCTAATAAACTATCCTAACTAATATGCGAGTGTGTTTATAGACTATCCTGGATCGCAGGCGAAGTCAATTCACACAGTACTCCTGTATCGTGGAACTTTTGAGTATTCACACAGCAGTCGAGTGGCGGTGACAAGGCGACTAGGGTAATGCGGCACACTTTGTATCGTACCTACCTGTGCTAGATCCGCTATCGTATCATAACCTTATCGAAGGAGGCGTATTTGTAAAGCTAAGCAGTTTACCTGGATGCAATTGATGACAGGCTATTGGTCATCATCATCTGCCTAGACTTTTCCCAACTTTGTTGGGATCGGCTTCCAGTCAAATGCAGCTGAATACCACTATTTTACATAGAGCGACTGCCTGTCTGACCTCCACAACCCAGTTACTGGAGAATTCCATACCCCTTGATAAGACTGGCAGTCAGACTTTCGGGCTTCTGACGACCCGTAACGACTGTCAAAATCCACGAATGACAGCCGGGACCAACAGCTTAACGTGCTTTCCGAGGCACGGAGGAGTCTCCGTATACGGACCAACCGTGGCAAGCGAAGTTTAACCTGATCGATCGATCCGTGCGGCTATTATTAGATACTTAGCCACGAGCCCCTACTAATATATAAATGCAAAAGTAACTTTGGCTGTCTGTTTGTTATCTATTCATGCCTAAACCGCTAAATTGATCTTAATGAAATTTGCCAGATGATACTTTTAAATGTGGGGTTTTGGTATTAAAAACCGGTCAAGAGCGTGTCGGACTCGCGCACCGAGGGTTTTGTACCATCCTACTTCCTATCGTACTATCCTACTAATATTATAAATACGAAAGTTTGTGAGGATGGCTGTTTGTTACTCTTTCACACAAAAACTACTAAATGGATATTCAAGACGTTTGGCACACAGATCGTTTATAGCCTGGATTAACACATAGGATACTTTTTATTTTGATATTCTTACGGGTTCGAGACTTACGCGGGTAAAACCGCGGGGCGCTGCTAGTCATATATAAAAAAGTGTGCTACTTAGAGACATCGCTTTATTTTTCCTGTAATCTTTACATAAACTTCTATCACATAGAATAATTTCAGATTTTCTCTATGCAAACTTCGGAGATAAGGGGGAACGGTATTTTTATTTACATTTTTCATCAAAAGTCGAAAACAATGCGGTCTAAAAAAAATTTTTTTGAGAATGTGCGAACAGCGCTCTTTCATATGATACCACACATACCCAAGTAGCCCCACTTAGAATTTTTCGGTCCCTGCTGCAAAAAATATATATACATTTTAATTTCTTTATTATGTACAAAATAGTTGGGCAAACGTCATCTAAAACTATTCCAAAATTTAAGTTGATAGCATTAGCAGTTCTTTAGATATCTAGCTGTGACAGACAGACAGACTGAGTCGCACCATAAGAGTTACTTTTTACCATTTTGGTACGGCACCCTAAAAATGTTGAAATAAAGATACATGCAGAAGTCTCGGATAACCGCTAGTGTACCATAAAACTTAAAATGTAGATAGATTGTTTCATTAAAAAACTGGCCAAGTGCGTGTTGGTCCTCGCACAATGAAGGATTCCGTAGTTGAGATGAACTTATCCTAAGAACAAACTTAACATTGTAATTGAAAAACACACACGCACAATATTGAGAGATTTACCATGTTATTTTGAGACCATAGACTTCTTATAAGTTTTCCTGTTATCTATAACTAAAGAACTATTTTCTGTGTTTTTTTCAAAATTTTTGACTCAGTGATTTCGGAGATAAGGGACGAAATGGTCAACTTTCGTCTATTTTCTTAAACAACTTTAAAACAGTTTATTTTAAAATTATAAAAAAATAAATATATTTCAGACCCTCACAGTAAGCCCTTTCATTTAATATGTCACACGGTACAGTTTGCGAAACTTTTATTTTTTATTTTCTTGTTTGCTCCCAAAATTGACGTCCATATTCAAAATTAATTTATTTACGTTACACTTCCGTGTTTGGGTCACAGAAATTCATACAAGCATCAAATTTCAACCTAATCGATCCATTCGATTCGGAGCAAACTGGCTATGACAGACGGAGAGACAGACACACGAGTGATCCTATAAGGGGTCCGTTTTTTTTTCTTTTGAGGTACAGAACCCTAAAAACCTTGTGCCTGATCAGGAAAATGAGCTGTTGATATTCACATCTAGAACCGAGGCAGTTTGTAGATATATATAAAAAGTATCTATCCATGTCTGAATAAAAAAAAAAAACCGGACAGATGCGTGTCGGACCACGCACAATGAAGGGTTCCGTAGTTGGGATTAATTTTTCCCTAGAACAGACATTGTTGTTGAAAAACAGGATCTCCCAACAGCAATTGTATGTTTTTTCTCACACTATTGAGAGATTTACCCTTTTATTTTAAGACTTACGTAGACTTCTTACAAATTGTCCTGTAATCTATAAGTATAACCATTTTCTGTATATTTTGTTTTCATAGTTTTAGGCTCATTAGTTTTGGAGATAAGGAGGAATGGTGAATGTTTATATATTTTCTTAAATAACTTCAAAACTATTTATTTTATAACTATAAATTATTAATATATTTATAATTAATAATAGGTTGGGGAAAAAGTTTATTCGCATTTTTTAAGAAAATTCAAAACATTTTTTAATATAGTTTATTTACATTTAACTAAAGTATGTAGGTACCATTTTGTTCGATAACTTTTTGCCATCTTGTAGGTAGGGACATGCTCCCATTGCTATAGAAATTTTGGGACTTCTGGTCAAAATACCGCGACAAGTGTTTTTGGCAGTCCTCTCGTGATGTTAACCTGACACTGCCTAAAGAATTCTGAAGAGACCGAAACAGGTGGAAATCTGAAGGTGCAAGGTCAGGACTATACGGCGGATGCATTAATACCTCCCAGCCAAACTCTCTTAATTTTTGCTGAGTGGCTAAAGATGTGTGATGTCTAGCGTTATCATGATGAAAAACCACACCCCTTCTGTTGATTAATCCCGGCCGCTTTCTCTCAACTTCTTGCCTTAATCTCATCAGTTGTTCGCAGTAGAGTTCAGAATCGATGGTCCTGCCTGGTGGTAACAGCTCATAATGAATAATGCCCTTCCAATCCCACCACACACACAGCATCACCTTGTTGCGAGTTAACCCGGGGTTCGCCACAGTCTGTGAAGCCTGACCGGCCTTTGACCACGACCTTTTTCGCACGTTCTTGTCATACGTGATCCACTTTTCATCACCAGTTATCAGCTTCTTCAAAAATGGTTCGGTTTCATTACGTCGTAATAAAGAATCATAAATGAGTACACGGTTCATTAGGTTTCTTTCAGTGAGCTCGTGAGGTACCCAAATGTCGAGCTTTTTTGTGTACCCAGTTTTTTTCAAATACGCCAAAACTGTTTTGTGGTCAATTTCCAGTTCTTCAGCTACGTCGTAACTACTGATATGCCGATCTTGCTCCACTTTTTCAAAAATGGCATCCATTTTATCCGTAATAGGGCGACCAGAGCGACGTGCATCTTTGACATCAAAATTTCCGGATTGAAAACGCTTAAACCAAATTTGTGCTACTCTCACAGACACTACACTAGGTCCATAAACATCGCAAATTTTTTTCGCGGCTTGCGTTGTATTTTTACCTTTTTTGTAGTAAAATTTTAAAATGTATCGAATTTCTTCATTAAATTCACTCATCTTGACGGTACGAAAAACAAATGAAAATCACACATTTTCCTAATTAGAATTTGGAATTATGTTCTTTAAAATTTAAACTTTCAATGATACCAAAACCAGCCAGATACAAATAGTATAAGCCAAAGAGATTTTATTACAAGTTCATACATACTATAATGCGAAAATACTTTTTCCCCGACCTAATATATTTGAGACTTACAGTAAGCCCTTTCATTTGTTATACTTAAACTTTTTTTTAAATTCTTATTTGCCTAACAAAAGTGACGCCACCATTCAAAATTAATTTATATACGTTACATGTCCGTGTTTGGATCGCAGTCATTCATAAGTGTACCAAATTTCAACTAAATCGGTCCATTAGATTCGGAGCAAATTGGCTGTGTCAGACGGATAGACAGACCGGTAGACACACGGCTGATCCTATAAGGGTTCTGTTTTCTCATTGACGTACGGAACCCTAAAAACTTTTTACACAACATTTGTCTTATTTACTTACTAAAATCATTTGTGTTTTATTATTTATGTTACCTGTTTGGAAACTTGTTTTAGATCATTATTTTTGTTTCACCCACAAATCAATTCACCACTATACGTATACATGTACGTATAGGTAGTATATATGTATACGTGAAGGTATGTATGTATAAACGTGTAACTATATACAGGATGAATTTTGCAAGTGGGCGTACTCAAAGGAGTCTCGGGCTTGATTTAGATGAAAACTAAAACAGCATCATTGGATTTTTGAAAAATCAGTATTTCTAGCCAGGAATCAAACTTGATTTTGAAAAAAAAACACACTACTATTACACCATTAGATAGTGTCGCTAATAAGGATTGAATTCTGGGAAGTAATAATAGACGGCAAACTAAAGAAAAGAGCTTATTTTTAACAAAATACTTTTTTTATTTTACTTATGTTATCTACTTATAACCTTGCAGATGCAGTTTTAGTTTTCATCAAAATCGAGGCCGAGACTCCTGAGTTGAGTATTTTTCGCTATTCCTCATAGTTTCGGATTTGGCCATCCACACCCACTTGAAAAATTCACCCTGTATCATTGTTGGTACCTACATAAGTACCGTAAGTAGGAGTCATAAGAGGCAAGGTCATCGAACTCTATGTCACACGGTTCTCAAGAGAGGATTATCAAGTGTGTGGCCTTGATAATTACTGAAATCAATCAATATGCCTAGTCTTCTCCCAACCATGCAGGGGTCGGCTTCCAGTCTAGCCGGATGCAGCTGAATATATGTATATACATATATCGATGGTCTAGAAGACAAATAGGCCAAGTGCAAAATTTTGAATTTTTAACATTTAAATGCCAAATGTACTAAATGAGCATGCTCTACCGTTAGGCATTTAAATGATAAAAATTCAAAATGTTGCACTTAGCACGTTTGTTTTCTAGACCATCGATATGTACGTATAACTACCTAAATATGTATAAACAAAACAGCTCATCACACCCTTGCGTTCCTCAAAACACTGCAATATTCAAACCGTCCGTCCGTTCTAAAACCACCCCCAAAAGTAGGTCAAGTTAAATTAAATTTTCCAAAACCGATCACTAACTGCTATCTGATAATATGGCGTTAATTAAAAGTTGTTCATTTGCACCCCTCCTCCCCTCTACCTCGCCTAGAGGGAGGTGTTTAAAATTGCATTAGATCACGAATTGAAGCGGGGTATCAACTTGGGTTTGGTTCGGTAAAAGATGGTGTAGATTTTGTATTAGTTTTGCAAAGTAGATATTCATGATTTTCTTTGAGGAAAATATATTACACATTTTCTATGTACCAGGGGGCTGAAAAGTTTTGAGCCTACGTACCTTCAAGTGTCATAACTGTCTCGCACTGCATATTACTAATTTGCGAATAGGGTATTCCGCCTGCTTTTTACCGGTGTACCGAGGGGCTACTTTTCAGCCCACCGGTACACCGGATGTAACACTCTTAAGAGGACTATTGTTGCTCAAATTTGCTATAGAGCTTAAAAAACTTAGCGTACCGGGAGCTGAAAAGTTTTGAGACTAGGCCGCGGATGACTGAGACACCATGATGTTTACGGATTAATTACTAAAAGCGTGATGATGCTAATGACATGAAACTCTGTATTTATTCTAAAGAGGGTTGATCCCAATTCGCAAATTAGTAATATGCAGCGCGAGATTAGGGATGGGCCGCGGATGACTGTGTATTAAATTCGATTCTTTATATTCCTATAATAATTTTAGAATGATAGTGCCTAATTTAGTTGACTATATTTCTTTATAACATTAAAAGTTTTGTTTGTGTAGTGATAACGTCTTTTTGGTTCTGCTATTTGACGATAGATGGTGTTAAATTAAGTAAAGACTTTTATTTTCAAGTTACTAAATTCATTTTTACTTTATTGATAAGTAAGTTAGTTAAGACCGGCTTTGCCTAGGCTTCTCTCTTACAAAAAATCACACCTCGCCGCTGTGATAAAGTACAATTTGCGGTCTTAGGAACCTATATTTTTGGACTCAAAGGTTCATCCTCTACATAAATCCTTGTTTATTTTATTATTTTGCTATATTTACATAATTTAAAAGCTAACATTCTTAAAATAATAATATGCACAAGTAGGTATATAAAAAAGGAGGGAATATAATCACAGGGCATCAAAAAATTCCGCATCGCTGTCAACAGGAAAAATGCCCAAAAGCCTCGCAGCATTGTCACGTTAAAAGGTAATGTTTATTCTTTGACCAAAAATAGGCCAGCCCTCTGGTCATGTGTAGAGTCGAACAACCGTTTGGTGATGTCTCGAAAAACTAAGAGGGCACTTGGACCCCATGGCCCTAGTGTTTCAGCCCCAAACGGCACATAAATCCTAATCCTTACGGACAAATAAGTCCCAATAATATTGGAGTATTTGTGATTTAACTCTTACTGACAGACAACACACTGTCCAATTTTTAATGGCGAAATTGAGCACCAAGGATTTTTTTTTGAAAATTCATCCCTTAAAGGGGGTAAATAGGGAATGAAAATGTATGGAAGATCGTCATTTTTACCGATGGGCATGCCATCGGGCACACGACTTGTAATTAATTAATAAAACTTAAACTTACGACGTCACATTTTTCTTCACATCTCAAAACATAATAATATTAATTAAAGAAACGTACTTATCACAAACAGCCTAACTCCTCGAGTGTTTTACGTACATACGGGTGTACGTAAAAAATATCTGTCTACAATATCTATATAAAAATATTTCATATAAATATAAACGCAAAAAGAAACATTATGGGTGTAGTTATCTATATAAGTATGTATTTACAAAAAAAAAGTAGTATATGTAGTATATCAGTTATCTGGTTTCCATAGTACAAGCTCTGCTTAGTTTGGGATCAGATGACCGTGTGTGAATAATGTCCCAGGATATTATTATTATTATATTATTATCCAATGGCGACCGCGGGCTTACAGTAGTTATGAACCTATGGAGTTCGGTTGACATTCAAGCATACAATGACATGACCTATGCTTTTTTTTTACTTGTTAATTTGTGATGGGTTTGCTCTTGACTCTAGTCTAGGTCAGAGGTGACAGAGACAAAGTCGACGATGGAGTAAGCATACCCAGAGGAAGGGTAAGCCCTTCACTCTCACTTTGAAGAGATTAGGGTTGTATGCGTTCGGAAACACAGACGCAGGTAGTGAGTTCCACTCCTTTGCTGCGCGCATTATAAAAGACATTTGGAAGCGCTTAGTGCGAATTGGTGGAATAGCAAGCAGGTAGGGATGGTAACTGTCAGTGCGTCTAGACGTCCGATGGTAAAAGGGGGCCGGTGGAATGAGGTCGTGGAGTTCTCGGGCATACTCTCGAAGACCGACAAGCAGGCAATCTTGCTACGATGAGCCAAGCTATGAAGCTTGGCATGACAGTTTTACGTCGCCAATGAGCCTCTTAGCTCTGCGTTCCACCGAGTCAAGCGCGGCTAGTTGGTACTTGGCTGATTCATCCCAAAGGTGACTGCAATATTCCATGCAGGAGCGGACTTTCGCTTTGTAAAGAGCTAAAAGCTATCCAGGCGTAAAGTATCGCTTCACCCTATTTAGGATGCCCAGTTTCATGGCCACAGTTTGGGCCTTGTTTTCGGTGGTGGCGCCGAAGTTGAGACCAGATGTCAACTCCATGCCTAGGAGCTCAAGTCGATCAGTTACAGGAACTGATGTACCCCGAAAAGTAAGAATTTGGGCGAAATTACTCTTTTTAGCGGTAAAAACACGCCTGTGTATTGGTGGCGTTAAAAGAGACCAGATTATCATCACCCCACTGGGAGACAAAGCTTTTTGCGTTTTTTTTTTTATGTATACGTAGGTATATAAAGAACAGTTGACGGGGAAAGCGCTACGCTAGCCTGCGAAATTCCAATTTTCCTACGATCTTTGCAATTTGCAGCTCAGTGTCTGGGTCTATGTTGAGTGACGTATGATTCGCGACCGTAACAAATAGGTATGTATTTACAGAATTTATAATCATTGGAATTAGTAATACAAATCCTCAAATGTCAAGATTTCATGAAATAATCATTCACTAGGATTATATGAACATAGATAGTTGTATTTATGATTTTATTGATATTATAGTCCTAACTAATATTATAAATGCGAAAGTAAGTTTGTTTCTTTGTTTGTTACCTTTTCACGCCTAAACCACTTAACAGATCATTCTGAAATTTTGCATATACGTGAGCAGGTGTACAGAGACGGACATAGGGTACCTTTCATCCTAAAAAAAGTACTGTTTCCGAGGACCACAATAACGTTCTTATTAATGATAGATGGCGCCACGTGTCTTTCGAATCTTGATTGAATTATATTATTAAAGAAACTTTAGTAGTGTGTTGAGTTTTTAATTAATGTAGTACATACTTCATACACTGTACATTTTGTGAATCTAGCTAGAGTGTCGATAGACCGGTTTTTCATCCTCCTAACAAATATTATATATGCTAAAGTGTGTTTGTTTGTTAGGCTTTCACGCTAAAACGGCCGAATGAATTTGGATAAAAGGCACATGGGTAGACCATCACCTGGAGAAGGACATAGGCTACTATTCATACTGAATCGCAGACGAAGTAACGGGCAACAGCTAGTACTTCTATAAGTTCAAATTTGTTTGAAGTCGCGAATCATATTCAAATCAACATACAACCAGCAAATTGCAAAAAACGTAAGAAAATTTGAATTTCGCGGTCTATCCTGGCGCTTTCGCCTTAACTTCACGTTATTTATATTCTATTTTCTAAACAAAAAAGAAAGCCAACTATCCACTGCGTCATTTACGTCACCGCTCCCCTTATACAGCGAGGGTTGTTTCAAATTGCACTTACTCACGTAGGTGACGCCAAAGCTATAACAAATCTTGTCTATTTTTAGCTATGCTAGCTTCTACAATGTGTTTTTCCTAACATTATAACATAACATCACGCTTTTAATCTCCGCAGGTTTAGGCAGAGGTGCACCTATAGTACACCCACATTTCGCCAGTTATGATTAAGTCCCATGTAATAGAGAGAGAGCCTATTGCCATCAACCAGGCACAAATATAGAATCCGGGTTGCTACTGAGAAAATCCACTAACATTTTGCACGACCTGGTAATCAAACCCAGGTTTTACCGAGGTTCCCGCCAGGGTTGCGGGTTGTTCGAAAGAGTTACCGTGGCCCTGGCACAGGCAACTGAAGGAACACGGGTGGGTTTTAGTCAGTAGAAGTCTGACACGCCCTCCCGCTCCACCCAGAGCGGGAGAAGTTATTTGATGATTTCCAATCCAAAAAAAAAGAGGAATTTGTTAAATTTGTTAACACAACAAGTTTTCCCCGTTGCCTTTACAACATACGGCTATATGTTTAAGAGTTTGCAGTAGGCTAGGTGGAGTGACGATCTTGTCAGAGTGGCTGGTAGCAGCTGGATGAGAGTTGCTGAGGATTGAGTCAAATGGTGTGCGGTTGGAAAAGTGTTTGTTCAGGAGTTGACTTTCCGTCAGGACCTGGGCTTTAAGAGCGAGTGAAGCGGGCTCAATAATTTTACCATATCACCCCGGAATACTAATAATTTTTGACAGGCCAGATGGCGTGGTTGGTTAAGATACCACCTGCCATGCCGCTGGTCGTGGGTTCGATTCCCATCCAGGACAAACATTTGTGTGCATGAACATGTCTGTTTGTCCTGAGTCTGGGTGTAATTATCTATATAAGTATGTATTTACAAAAAAAAAGAGTAGTGTATGTAGTATATCAGTTATCTGGTTTCCATAGTACAAGCTCTGCTTAGTTTGGGATCAGATGACCGTGTGTGAATTGTCCCGGGATATTATTATTATTTTATATTTTTAATGAGTTGAGGAAAACCGCATAAACTTTGGACGTGCGAGGCCCTTCGGACTGCGATTGCTTTTTAGCTTTATATGTTATCTTGGTTTTTTTTAAATTATTTTAAGTTTTAATAAACCTCTCTCTATACTTCTTTGACATGATCTAATTTTAGATTTCATTCGGTATGTGAACTTCCAAAGAAATCAAAAAATATCCCATATTTTTTTTTGAAGCAAGACAAAGATTACTGATTCTCTGTGCCACTGTAAAAACTAAAGTAGCGCTGGACTGCTCACGTAACAAGGTTGACAGATAATCGATGGACTCACAGACTAACATCTTGGAACGGGCCATCAGGCACTAGGAAACGAGGTCGACCAACTGCTGGGTGGGCAGACGACATAGTGCTGACTGGCTGCTGGGTGGCTAGCGAACAGTGGATGAACACTACTATTGACAGGAAGAAATGGAAATCTCTAGAGGTGGCCTTCACCTTCAACTAAATGAGGGGTTCTTACTAGCGCAGAAATTAAGAAAATTGTTTAATTTTACATAATATGTATTTAAGAAATTGTAGTTTATTTAAGAAAAGTATGTTTTATAGTTTTTTAGTAAGAAATATAAGACTTTTTAATTTTAATTTTATTTTTATTATGCTATCCTGAAATCCGACGGAGACCATCGCATTAGGCTTAGCAAAGATCTGGGCCCGACTATGTACTGACCAGACCACTTTGCACCTTAGTAGTTACGTCACTGTTGCTGAAAATATTCAGCAGGTACTTCTTCAGCGTTCATAATTAAAGCAATGTCTTGATGGATATGCATTAAGGCCATTTACATGATCTTTTTTTTCCCACGACGGCTACGGAGACAGTACTTACATGCGTTTGGGGTAAGAGGTTTTTTTGTGTTACCATTTTTCTCGGAAACAGCTAAGCCGATTTTGAAACGGTTTTTTGCTTCGTATCAGTTTTATTCCTGAGCATATTCTTAGCTAAGTTTAATAATGTTACAGACCGCCAGGGGGCACTATATAAATAAAAAAAAAATTGAAAAACCCACGACGGAAAATTATAACGTAAAAAAAAACTTCAATTCAATAAAATAAAATCAAAAACCCACGACATTAGCATTAGTATTCGTGCGTAACTTATATTGTACGTAACTTTTGTTGTACATTATATTAAGTAGTTAATTAATCTGCATTCTACAACACAGATTACGCATGACGGCTAATGTCGTGGGTTTTTGAAATTATTTATTTGAAGTTGTATTCATGTCACAATTATCCCTCGTGGGTTTTTAAAATTTTTCGTACTGCTGCGAAGATTTGTCTAATACCGGTGGCGAAATATCGCTCGGCAGTGCTCGTTGTCACAGCGGGAAACGTACACGAACGAAACGAATGTTTCCTATTAATCTCCCAGTGTTTTATTTTACTTAACCGCTTGGAGAGGGGCCCGTGCCTCTATGCCCCCTGCTCGTGACATTCTGGCTACTCATTGTTGATATGAGTTTGTACATAAATTGGTTACTTTTGAGTAGCATTATGGACGAACGAACTTAGAGTATAGGATGCTGGCACTTCAATATTTTTAAAGCAACCAAATTACAAAGTGCTAATAAAACGAACTCTAACGATTTAAGAGGCATCTTTTACTAGTTGCTCTCAATGTACTGTAGTTGCTCTAAATGCCTGAAATAGTTTCAGGCGACGGAGCAATAACTTCTTACTGGAAACATGTAACGAACATCAGATATTTATTTATAAAAGCTATGTTGGGTTTGGTTATGTGTTAGAGTACGACCGAAAAAGGATTTTTCTTTCGGCCGAATACAGATGTGGAATTTGCCCTGATTGGAATTTAGGCAGAAAAGTGTAAACGAAAAAATATATTTTGGTTTGTCATTAAGTTTTTCTTTTGTCTAAGTAAAAGAAATGCACTCTCCACCTTTTAATCATTATATTTAATCATTTAAACAGAAATCACACGAAATTTACTTTTCACAAAGACATAATAATCAAACAAATCAATTAATTCAATCTGTTTTATGCGAGAAAATTTATAATAAATCTCCTCTGAATAAATTAATTGAAAGTATTGATTTGCCTTGGAAACCCTAGTAACAGTACAGAACGTACAATGTTCACATTTTATACGGCACTTTTTTTTCGGCCGACAAAGAATCTGGATGTTTCGGCCGAAAACGAAATTTAGTGGTACTCTAGTTATGTTCCTAGACTTTTGTTCAACAGTTTGTGCAACAGTATATTTTGGATTGAGTTAGCTGTTCCGGGAAGTAAGAATAGAAATGTATT
This sequence comes from Dicycla oo, assembly GCA_948252095.1. NCBI lineage: Eukaryota > Metazoa > Arthropoda > Insecta > Lepidoptera > Noctuidae > Dicycla > Dicycla oo. Next base: position 17,132,927 of record OX411736.1, on the reverse strand, counting down.
TCAAGAAGTGTATTTTCATCATCTGCCTAGCTTTTTCTCAACTTTGTTGGGGTTGCCTTCCAGTCTAACTGGATGCAGCTGAATACCAGTATTTTACATGGGGCGACTGCCTAAGACATCCACAACCCAGTGACTGGATAATACGATACCCCTCGGTAAGACTAATTGTCAGACTTTCGCGCTCTGACGACCTGTAACGACTGTCAAAAATCCACGATAGACAGCTGGGACCAACAACGTGCTTTCCGAGGCACGGAAAGTGTATTTTATTTAGTGTTTTAAAGACATGTCGATTAGGGCAGTGTAAGACACAGTCCACACTGGGAACGAATCAAAATGAAGCTAAGTCCGTTTAGCTTTCTTCCGCGTTTCATACTTCGGTTCACACCGCGTACTAAGCGACACGAAAACTAAAGTATGAAAAGGGAGCAAGCTTAATCTTTTTAAAAGCTATCTGACAAATAGACTGCAAATGGTCAAAATTGGTGACCATTTCAGCGATGAGCTCCCGATTTTTTGCGGTGTGCCGCAAGGTAGTATACTTGGTCCTACGCTGTTTCTCATCTTTTAAATGACCTCTGCTATCTAAACTTCACAAATGCAAACATTGTACTGCCCAACAGCTGCAACATGCTGCCCTGCGGCCTATTATTATTATAGATATCAACCTAAAAAAAGGCGGAGGAAACTTGAACGAACCTAGCTTCATTTTGCTTTATTCCCAGTTTGGCCTACGCTTTAGATATCCATGTGGCTAAGGGTCCCAACACATCATTAAGGTTTGGAAACATGCCTGCAAATTACATGAACACGACAATACACATTGTTCTTCACTATTAAGTGGTAGAATTTTGGGATGCTGTGCTTAAAAAAAAAAAAAAATTGAAACAACTATTCCTAGATCATAAAAAATATGAATGTGTTCTATCTTATGGCAATTCCACTTTTAGTTTACGCCTACTGCGCCAAAGTGCCGAAAAATACAATATTATATCATATGCAGATATGGCGGTTTAGACCGCATAAATTGGGAACGCGTCGTATCTAGTCGCGATCCTCAGCGTTGAGGGAAGGACAAAAAAGAAGATTGGAGGTATAATATTGTATTCTTCGGCACTTTGGCGCAGTAAATCCTCACTTTTTTAAATAAGATTCTTCTCACCTGTGAAAGTAGAACTGGTGAAGATCCTGACAATCTTGGAGCTGACTGGAGGCAGCAGCTTCAGGGAGCCGCCGAAGATCAGGTCCACCGTGCGGTCATCCATGGTTCACGTGTAGCTGGTATCTGAATGCATGGAAAAATATTTGGCTAAAGTTTTTATTTTCAGTGTTAAAACTTTCGATCAAGAAATTAAAAAAAAAATCTCGGCCCTGACGTATACAGTACTTATACCTACAAGTTCTATTAAAAAGGTAATTATTGAGTATTAGTTAAATTATGTTTGCAACCGAACATACAGACAAACAGGATTAAAAAAAAATAAAGTTACAATTTTTTTGTAATTTAATTGTGTTTCACAAACTTGCCAATTATCAGTTATTCTTTCTTTCACACAAAAAAATATATATACTTCATTGTATGTACACCAAAACATAAACAGCAAAATAATAAATTAAAAATACCTATCAAAATAGATGCGACCGGAACCTGTGGTGCTTTAACAACGACTATCAACAAAATTATACAGGAACCCCCAAAATGATACAACTCCTTCTAAAGCATGATATTTTTTTCAATTTACTACTACTGTTAATAATCTCAGTACATATTTCGTGATGAAAAGAAATAAAAGATATACTCTTAATTTTTATCAGCAATTCATTAAACAAAGTATACAATTTATAGGGTACCTAATCCTTGATTTATTATCGTTTTCCAATAATTTGTGGTTGCTTCCAAAAATATCAATTATTGACCTATTTGCTGTACTTTAATTGATTAAATACTGGCTTGACGTGCTTTCCGAAGCACGGAGGGGTCTCGATGCGTAATGTAATAACCGACGGCGGAAATCGTAGCTTAACGTTCGATCGACCCGTGCGCCTGTTAATATTTAGCCACGAGCCCATGACTTTATTTCATTAATACATACAATGATAAAGGATACCTCAATCACACAAGCAGGTTATCTTTCGTAATACACTCCATGTTTACTAAAGTCGTGATGTCATCTTCAAAGGGGGAGATTTGCATAGTTCTAATGGAATACGAATGGGGTCATCCCCATGGATATAGGGGTTAGGGACACACGAACGAGATTTGGTGAAGTTTGCTCTAGCAAGTAGGTGTAGGATACAAAATGGTGGATATTATATTTTTGATGAAGATTTTGCTTTCTACAAGGTGGGGCAAAAGTAATATCATAATATAGATGTGCTATAAAAATAAATGGCGTCTTAATGTAATTATGATTTGAAACTTATGTTGAAGATAGATAGAGAATCAGTTGTCCAACTTCCAGGCAATGTGATCTCTCGTTGTGGCGATTGGTAGCGGCCGTCCAGATCACTAGATCTGGACGGCTCCAGACTTCTTCATTTGGGGCTTTTTGAAATCTCGCCTTTTCCAAAACAAATCACAAACTGCTAAGTATCGTCTTCGAAGGTTAAGAGGAGGTTCTGCACATTCAACCTGGAGAGCATTTATGGAGGAGGATTTCATGGCACCAATTATGATCCTCAGACATTTGGCCTGACAAAATCTGGTCTACGCAGAGCTTCTTTGTTGCATGCCTCAATTAGGTAACTGCAATAATCTAACGCGCTTCTGACCAGCGCAATGTATATCAGCTTTAAAGTGCATGGGTGAGCTCCCCACCAGCCACCTGAGCCTTGAGGACCGAAACGGAGCGCTCATATTTTTTTACTGTATTATCAATGTGATCTACTCCTGACAATTTGTAATCCATTATAAGCCCAAGAAACCTGGCTTTCTCCTTAATGGGAACAGCTTGAACGTCAATATTAATGTCAATCTGCGGGATAAGGCGTATACGATTAAGACAACTGCGGTAACTCTTTGGAGCACTTAAATATAACCCGTGATCCAAAAGCCCTTGGTTTAATGAGAACAAAGAGACATTATTGGAATAAGCGGCATCTTCGATGGAACTGCCACAGACCAATAGTGCAATATCGTCAGCATACAGAAGTACTTTACAGTTAAAATTTAGGCAAGAAGGAAGATCAGAGGTATACATATAAATAAAAGGGGGCTAAGTATAGAGCCCTGAGGTAGACCTCTCCAAACCGACCTCGGTTCAGGAACACTACGATCTGCAAAAATACTGCAAATTATTTGACGAATCTTTGCCGGAATTCTCAGCTATTGCATATGCTGCCTGAGAACTGGTAGACGGACAGAATCATAGGCAGCAGAAATGTCTAAGAAAACGGCTACCACAGACTCACTCCTACTAAGGGCTAGCAGCCGGATCTCTGATGTGAGGGTACCCACACTATCAGCTGTACCCAGAACTTTCCTAAAGCCGAATTGAGTCGGTGGGAGCAGATCCTGTTTTCTACAAACCATTCTAGTCGGTTTTTAAGAGGCCCTATACGAAATTTTGCCGATTTAGCTGATTTACGTGATTTTACAGTTGAAATACTGTATTTTTATAAGTTTTAATACACAATATGAAAGATCATTTCAATTACGATCTAATGGATGAGCAACTTTTTATTTTGCGTCAAGTATTATAATGCAAGATTTAGGTTTTGTTTTTAACGAAACAAAAAACACGTTTAAGTAAAATTGGAGTGGATTTACATTCTGTAACACCCAAAGAAGTCACCTTACGGCTCATTCTCCTAGCCCTAATTACAGGGCCGCATCCAGTGGGAACCTTGATGTTCTCTATAACTTCTTCCTCAGTCCATGCAACGGGGACGTCTCGGACAGGACCTAAGCGAGAGGCAACAAAATTATTTTTATCTAAAATGGGACTGATTAAAAAACTGTTAGCGTCCTGGTCTGACTTGACTAACACCCAGTTTCTTCCTAAGCGTTTGACACTGCCTAAGAGTATGTTGCTCAAATTATTTTGTGTCAAGAACATACCAAGTGTGACAGGGTGCAGAATAGTAAGATGCGTGAACTATATACAGGGGTAATCTCTCATCGTATATTTCTGTCTTCCAATCGTGTTTTTAGCTGGCTTAGGAGAGTTGATTAAAGGAGCCGGGGGGCAAGCGTCTGATCTTTTCCTGTTTGCAGATTCGGATTCCATAATATCTGATTGCATATTGTCGTTGGGGAGAGTAACAGTTGACATCGGAGTGTAATCAAAGGGATGCAGAGGTTTTGCGGTATCCACAGTGGTTGCCGGCAAAACATAGTTAAAACCAACCTTGCGCTAAAACACAAACAAAAAGAATAATCTCGATTGAAGTTCACACTAATAAAAAACACTAAAATCGAAAAAAAAAACGTAAGACAATCAAAGAAAAGAAAGAAAGAAAGAAAATACGTTTATTTGCGATAGACATGACGCTAAGAAATATAACAACAAAATAAAATAATAAAAGAACAAGTTTGGGGAAAATATGCGACACATTCACGCAAAACGGCCGTCGCTCAGTATAATACCATAATGTTTAGCGTAAAGCACGTGTTATGCCTTCACCACTACCAATGAAAGTCCATTCATTAGGTTGCTATTGTTATTTTATGATTTTATGTCATACACAATAGTATTTTGACGTTGACAGACGCCCAGTTATACAAATCGGGCTATACCCGCTCTTCCAGTTGCTCAGACACGTAACTCACTAAGTACTACACTTAATAACTTATTTTTTTCTTCAAAGCTACTGTTACTATTGATAATACATGTTACATAACAACTAGTTCGGTTATCCCTGAGTTATCCTGTCCATCCGATAAATAAAGCCAAAGATAAAAAGATTTAGCATTTCCACCCACGCGGGCAATTTAATTCAGTTACTGATATCTTATCTTTAGCGGTAGCGGTGGTCATTGATGTGCAAGCCATTATTGACCCAGTGATAACCTGGGCATGGTTCAGGATCGGTTTTTATCTAATGGCTGGTTAGTCAAGGGAATGGACTGAAATTAATACTAGCACTATGTTCTATGTGGTTGGGTCTGGTTTCCGCACTTAGTAGTCGGAGCCGACTTGTCGCTACCGGCCGTCGCTCGTTCTATGGCCGGGGGCGCCGAGTCGTGGGATGCGGTGATCTCCTTCTGTGAAACGGTAATTTCGCAGAAGGAGGCTGCGGAAAGGGAGAGGGAGATTGAAACCACTCTCCCGACCCGCAGCAGGCGAACTAGGCGTCGGCGGAGGGCGGACAACGCCCTCTTCCAGCCCCCGTAAATAGGTCCGGAGGGACAGCGGACTCGGGGACGTCCGCCGCCCCTCATCCAGCAAGACCCGAGGCCCGAGGCGCCCCTAATGGACGTCGCGGGGGGAGTTTCACACCTCACTCCCCCCGCAGGCCTGAGGCGGCCCGCAAAGGGGCCGGCACTAGCAGGGGATCGTGGAAGGCGCACAAGTTCCCATGATCCCCGGTCCAAGTGTGGGAAGGGAACACCAGGGTGGTTTTTAGTCAGTAAGAGTCTGACAGACCCCTCTGCCCGCCCCAGGGCGGAGGACATCCATGAGGATTTTCCACCCCGGAACTAAAAAAAAATGGTTTCCGCACTTAGTCCATCAAGTGGAAAATCGTACAGACGCCAGCACATCAAGCTAGTAAAATGTGTCAAAATTTAATATATTTTCAACTTTATCTCTAAAGTATTAGGTTCAAGGTTGATTGGGAAAATTTGATAGTTTCGGATAGCTGGATGTGCTGGCGTACGTGAATAGCATTATTCAATGAGACGTTTCATGAAAATTTACGGCAACAATCGCCGCCACTATGACAGAGGTCTTCCATTTCGACAATGATTGTAAAATAAATGATGACGTACATCATTCGATTTATTCATTCGTCACGACTAAAGAAAATATAGGCGCTTTGACATTTTTGACACACCTGACGTCTCCGTGCTGTCACCTAGTAGACTTTATTTCAGAAAATCCTCATTACCTATATAACTTCTTGTGGTAGGAGTCCCATCTATCTTTCAAGTTTAGTCAAGTTACGTTAGAGTCTGTTTTCCTCGTTTTCTACTCCGCCTTCGACTTTGGAGATAAGCATTCTATTTAGTCTTTTCTTATGACCACATCTATTCATAAACAAACCATAGGTCCAGTCAGTCGTTCTGATGGTTAAATTTTTCGGTGTTCATAATATTTCCATCCGTGGGTGCCATAACAAAGGTACACACCGTGGTGCAGTTATTGGAATCGCACTGGAACGTTAACTTCAAGGCGTTCGTCGTGCATGTACTGCACTGTTATCTATTCCTCGTCATGGAAGAAGACTTTTAGCCGCAGGACGTAGTGTTCCGTCGCTTTCGCTGACAAGATCCACAGGACAGCATTTGGTAAAGTTAGTACAAAGTGAGATGCTACTAACAACGTCTTATGCCAATTAACACAAGTTTATGATTATAAAAATATTTATGTTTTCTATAGGCCTGTGTCGCCTGAAATAAACTGTATTACGAGTATGTCGTATGTTGGTTCACTATCAACTAATTACATTGTTAAATATTTCTTAAAATTAAATGATTTAAAAAATATAAAATAATAGAGGTCCGCCAGTGTCGGGAGCAGGGTCCAAGCTACCAGTGGTTAGGGCTGCAGAGACAGGAACCTCCTCACGATGCGAGCTGTATCGAGGAGTACTGCCTTCTGAATCGGGCCCTTGATCCCACCGCCTAACGAGAGATGTTGATCGAGGCTTCCAATCTTTCCTTCATGCATGTTCATTATTACAATTTCATTCTAAAATATTGGGATGTGTTTTGCGGTGTTCATGTTTAGCATCAAACAGCTTCTTTCTCATTCGTTCCTTTTAAAATATGTCAAGATAATGGTTTACGACTTGAATACATAGTCCTTCTTTCAACAATCTCATTTTCATCTACTCGTCTATTTCCCCCTGGCTCCTCAAGAAGTCTGTCTCCATCTTTAGCTATTCATGTTTCCGATATAAGCTATAGGACATTGCATATTTGTATTATTGGCAGTACACGAACCGTCAATGTAGGTATGACATGACAAAACCGTCCAAAATGCACTGGTGTCCGTGAGTATTTCTGTCTCCCTCGTAAACCTGATCAAGCGTGAAGATGTTCCCCGCACATAGTGGTAAATAAAACAAAGTATAGTTTTATGTTTTATGTCCAGTTTCCTGAAGTTAGTCGAGTAATGGGTGAACTGGACTTTGGTTTTATTATTTTAGTGCAGTTTTTCGTTTTTGTTGCAAGATTGTGTATTTGGTTGAAAGTAAAGGAAATAGATGAAAGAGACGGAGTGATAAACAGCGTTAAATAAACAACAAAAGGGACTAAACTGGTTCCATTTCTTGTTCATTTAAAGTTCAATACTTTTATTTTATGGTAGAATAAAAACTTTTTAATAATTGAGAAGTGATTTTTACATATTATGTAGAACAAATTTTCACAAACAGAAAATTAGGTATTGTGATAAGTAAAAAAAAAAAAAAAAATTTTTGAAAGAGGTAGATCTATTGACTTACTCCAAAATAACGCCTTTTGAAAGTTCACTCCTCAGTTTTAATGAAGTCTCAATAACGTCACAAGAACTATCATGATTATCTTTATACACGGTGACTTCGAAAACATGCGACATAATTTAAAGGGGTATTCTACTCATCCATTATGAATAACTTTTATTATGGGACTAACTAAGAATTCGCAAAAAAAAAAATCGACCTTCCCATGTAAAAGTATTATACAAACCCGATTGAACCATTTTGTATAAGAAGGTTGAATTTTTTTTTGGAAATTCCAAGTTGGTCCCGTAGTAAAAGTTATTCATATTGATGGGTAGAACGCCCCCTTAAATTTTGCCGTATATTTTCAAAGTCACCTGTATAAATAATTCTTCTGTACGTGTATACGTCACTGAAGAAAAGAGTTCTTCGGCTGGACCGATTTTGATATTTTGTGTGTGTGTTTGAGTGGGTCCCTAAATGGTTTAGATTCATAATTGAAACCGGTAGGTTTCTAGAAAACAGGTCAACGTCTGTCCGGTCCGCTAGTATTTTATAAGATATGATTTTATTTGTTTAAAGTCGGTTTATTTAAAAATAAAAGTAAGACAAGTCAGAGGTCCCCTGACACCAGCACCCTAATTGCGTAACACATTATCGATCGGAATCTGAATCATTTTGCGCAAATTGCTAATCCATTGCTTCATAACTATGTTCGAAAGTTTTGTCTGCTCAACACCGTAAATAACGCAATGGATGTTGTTGAACTGTCAAAATGAAACAGATTCCGATTGATAATGTGTTATGCAATTAGAGTACAGACCAGTTCACTAACCACACGAATAGAAGAAGATTTAAAAATAAAGTTTACATTTAGAGAACTTGCAGTCATTGGTTTACAATTTTCGGACCCTAAAAATATCATTTAAAACCAATAACCAGATTTAGACGGACGGTGCTCGTAAGCCGTCGCTCGACAGAAACTCATAATTATTTTACGAGTTTCAAATTAGTATTTCGCGGTGTTCATTTCCTGCTTTACTTCTCATGTGGTGCGTTTGATTTTATTACGTTTTTGAACATATGTTTTGCGTTTGGGAGTTACCAAGAATATGGTCATATTTTGTGGTAATGTTAAATGGCAATGTTTGCTACTGCACGTCTTGTTCCGTAATTGTTATGGGGAGTTCGTGGTATGATAGACCTTATTTTTTGAGATGCGTATGCTCTTGAGTCTAGCCTAGGTACGAGGCGACAAAGACAAAGTCGATGATGGATTGAGCTTACCCAGAAGAAGCCTGTTCGCTCTCACAGATAGTTTATAATCTGGATTAATACATAGGATACTTTTTATCCCCATATTCTTACGGGTTCTAGATTTACGCGGGTGAAACTGCGGCGCGCTATAAAAAAAGTGTGCCATTTACAGATATCGTTTTATTTTTTCTGTAATCTTTACATAAACTTCTTCACACAGAATAATTTCAGATTTTTCTTTATGCAAACTTCGGAGATAAGGGAGGGGAGCGGTATTTTTATTTACATTTTTCATCTAAAGTCGAAAAAATGTGCAAATAGCGATTTTTCATATGATACCCCACATGCCTTAGTAGCCCCACTTCGAATTTTCAAGACAGGGGTTCAGTCCCTGTTGCAAAAAAAATATATATATAAACATTTTTATTTCTTTCTTATTTACAAAATAGGCAAACGTCATCTAAAACTATTCAACAATTCAAGTTGATAGCATTAGTAGTTCTTGAGATATCTAGCTGTAACAGACAGGCAGATAGACTGAGTCGCACCATAAGGGTTCCTTTTTACCATTTTGGTACGGAACCATAAAACTAACAGTTTTGTATGACTTATGCATCCGTTCAGCTCAAACTCTACACGTAGTTCCATGCAAAAAATGTTTTTTTTTTTTTTAGATGGACAAAGTTTAATTGAGCTGAATAAGAGTGTAGTTATTCCCTATAGCAAACAATTTGCGCGCAGGAGCAAGCCCCGCATATTGTGTTTTCTATACTAACTGACACAATGTTAATTCTGCCGCCCTACGCAACGCAACGAAGCGCGGTGCAGTATAATAATAATCGCCTAAAATAGGTATATTCAGGCGCTGTAATAGAACCCAACCCATTACCTACATAGTTTAAGTAATCAAAAAAGGTTTCTTAAGTTTGCTGGGTTATCAATATTGACAGGTGAACGTCGATTTTAGCTGGGCTGTTTATTATTATTAATTTATATTCTCAAAAATACGACAGGGTATTTGTATCTTCTTGCACAGTAATGGCTCATTAAGTTGCTGAAGCAGGTATAGATAGCTTTCAAGCAATTATGCGAAAAAGAACAGCATCCCTGATACACAGCTGCAGGTCTGGTGCAGTGGGAGGCGGACTTAGTTATAGTTATAGGTTTTTGAATTAGTTGTTATTTTATTTTGATGAAATTTTTTGATATTATTTTAATGTGAATGTTACTAACATAGTTTATAAGTGTTACTAATAACAATATAAATCATGTGTTCGATTTAAATAAATAACAATAATAATAATTGACGTCAGAAAGGACATCATCATTTATTAAAACCGTACCATAAATAAGTCTGTATCCAACTCACGCTTCACACAATTTTATCTTAAACCATATAATCCTGATGTCACAAATGAGTCATGGTCGTGTAATCAAAGTTTCATTATAATACCTTATCACTATGTCATTATGTATCTCTGGGAAGTCATCAAAAACTACTCATTCTTATCATATTACGGGCACAGAGATTTACTGTGTTCGGCTAATTTTGCTCAGTTACTAAGCCCATTTTTAAAGAACATTTTTACATAAACTACAATTTTTCTGCTGTAATTGTAATTGTTTGATGTTGCAATAAAGCTTTTTTTTATTTGAGATGGGTCTTATTCTATCCCTCTCTCTTGACTATAGTCTAGGTTAGAGGTGACAGAGACAAAGTCTACGATGGAGTGAGCTTACCCAGAAGAAGCCTGGTCACTCTAACTTTGAAAAGATTCAGGTTGTATGCAACTTTATTAATAATTAACCCGTTTTATTTCATGCCTTGATAAATTAAAACAAAAACTGTCTTTTTTTTCTGAAAGCTAAATAAATTGCCTTTCATATGGTGTAACATAGTCATACTCTTCCCATTGTATATATATGGTTAAAAGTAATATGAAGGAGATCTTTTAAGAGGTGCGATTTCTGTGACGCCGAGGGCACATTAGTGGAATAATCTTGTGATGTAATTCATATGTCTGTTGGAAAATGTTATGAAGTAAGTTTTAAGTATGAATTTGGGTGGCTATAGTGGACTGTGAAAGATGAAATGACTACTCAGATGACGACTAATAGATAAGTATGGAAGAAGATTAGCTCATCTAATGATGACATAATGTGGTTCAACTAGATAAAGATAAAGATAAAGATAAAGATAAAGATAGTTTATTTGCAAATATGGGTAATACAATACATGTGGTTTTGAGTTAGGTACATTGCGAGCTCAGCCATATTTTACCAGGAGGCATGCAAATCTGGATTAGCAAATTTAAATTATATAAAAGAAAATTAGTATTATGTCAAACTCAGATTGGTATATAAAAAAAAAAAAACTACTTATTAAGTTAAATTAAATACAAACATAAAAAAATATTACACCAAAGTCACATTAACAGATGGATACAATGTCAAAAGATAATAGTTAAGAAATGTCATAATAAAATAGATGAGATGTCCAAGATAGGTAGTGATTTGAATATTAGTCTATTCCGTTGTCCATTAGAAAATCTGCAATATTGTAATATGCTTTGTCTATTAAAAATTTTCGCAATTTGTTTTTTAATAATGACATACTCAAATCTCTCCAGGATTTAGGTAATTTATTAAAGATTTTTGGTGCCATGCAACAGACACTTTTGCTCAATAGTGCTGTCTTCGCTCTTTGAAGACATAGTTGACTGTTGTCTCGTCTATTTCGTGCTACTACGTCGTTCATTTTTTTTAAATATTGTGGATTTGACTTGACAAACATAGCCATTTCCATAAATACTTGGTAGTGTTAAAATTTTATGTTCTTTAAAATACGGGTAGCAACTATCTGTAGTGTTAAGTTTATACATTGAACGAATGCACCTTTTTTGGGCCTTGAATGCCATATCTTTGTCGGTTGAATTGCCCCAGAATATAACCCCGTAACGAAGATGGGGTTCAGCTAAACCGTAGTAGGCGGTAAGAAGCGCTTCCTTGGAAACTCTCAACGACAATGCATGTAAGGCATATGCGGATTTACTTAGTTTTTTGCAAACCTTGACTACATGTGATTTCCAGTTCAGATTTTCATCTATTTCCAAACCCAGAAACTTTGTGCTTGCAACTTTATCCACCACTTGATTATTATAATTCACATTGAGGTTATTACTGGGTATTCTTTGGCTGAAATGCATTACGTTTGTTTTTGTTAAATTAATTTTTAAGTTATTGTCATTTAACCATGTTATAACTGTCGCTAGTGCATTATTAATTTCGTTTTGATATAATTTAGGATTAATGCAGGGTATAGTTATGGTACTGTCGTCGGCAAACAGAGTCAAAGGTCGATCAACGTGTTTCGGGAGGTCATTTATATACAAAATAAAAAGTAATGGCCCCAGAACGCTCCCCTGTGGTACTCCATATCTGACTACACGTTCAGATGACCGGAAAGTTTCTTCGTAATTATTTTCATTCATTCTGCATATTTCAGTTATTTGTTTTCTATTACGTAGATAAGATTCTATTAAGTTTAAAGTGTTACCTCTAATACCATAGGCTCCAAGTTTATTAACGAGGGTATTAAAGTGTACATAGTCAAACGCCTGGGTCATGTCACAGTATATGGCACATACCGGTTTTCGTTCATCTACATGCTTTATGACACCCCTTATGAAATCAAATATTGCCATGTTAATTGATTTACCCTGTCTAAATCCTTTCTGTTCGCAGCACAATATATTGTTTTTTTCTAAATATTTATAAATCTCTTTATATATATATTTTTCAAATATTTTCGATATAATTGGAATAAGTGCAATAGGCCTATAATATTCCATGAGTTCCCTATTCTCCTTTTTAAACAGTGGTTTTATTATGGAGATTTTTAAGGCTTCTGGATAGATACCTGAGCAGATGCTGAGATTCAAAATATGACTTAGGTGACTACTAATACTGGGAGCTAATGTTTTAAGTATCTCTGTTGATATACCATCGTAGCCCACACTATTTGTATTCTTGAGTGAATTAATTATTTTAAGTATGTCATATGGTACACTTGGTGCAAGAAACATAGAATTCCGCTGAGAACTGATCCCGTGTGGTTTTGGTTTATCGTTAAAGTTAAGTTTTGGTTTAATTTTGTCAATGAAATAATTGTTAAAAGCATTAGCTATGTCCATTGGGTTAGTAATTGTAGTATTGTCATTAATTTTAATAGTATCTATGTATTGTTTAGGAATATTGTATTTTGTTTGATTTATGATTTGCCAAGTAGTTTTCGATTTGTTTTTGGATTGGTGAATCTTGTGATTATTTTGTGCTTTTTGTGTGAGATTAATAATTTTTTTATACAGTTTGGAGTAGTTGACATAGGTTAATTTATTAAATTGGTTAGGGTTTAATCTCAGTTGCCACACTACAGTACGACCTTATGTCTCACACTCACACTCTACACTCTCTTATCAATTTATTCATATCCATGCAGTCTTACAGGTTGTGTTGTGCTGTATGTTTTATGCCAGGACTATACAAAGAAGTTTTGAATATAAGAGTAGGAAAATACCAAAGAAACGATGGATGCACTGTGTGAAAGATGACATGGCTGCAAATAGTGAGACTACCGAGTGACGACTAGTAGAGAAGTATGGCAAAAATTATTGAGATTTTATTAAGGATAGAGATGTAACCAAAAGGAATGTTGCCTCTAAAGATAAACATAGGCTCTGCTTGCCACAATGCAAGCTCGTTTTATATGAAAGAAATTCGTTTATAACGGCTATTAAAGTACCTATACAATAAATTACCAAACGCCATTAAAAAATGGCAGGGGGTGACTTGCACACTCAATAATGGTCCCCCGGAATCGGTCGCTAGCACTTAGTGACATAGCGACAAGGGCGCAACATTTCCTGAGGTGCTTGAGGAGTGGAGACGTAGTCCAGGTCTATCAGAAGCCCAGAAGATGGTCAAGATCCCTACCAGCACTTACTGGAATACTTCCTTCCTCCGAGTACGTTTGCTCTTACGAATCTCCACTCAAGCCAGCCAATAAAGGCAAGAAAGAGGTGGGAGCTCTGTTCCTCGTCAGTGTTCACTCCAGCCGGTCAATAAAGGTAAGCCAGGGATGAGGAACAAGACTTCTCCCGGGAGGTAGGGGTCCGTGGGGTCGCTACTGCCCAACAGCTCGCCACATGCTGCCCTGCGGGTTTCTGTATCTCTCTTAGTCTGGCTCCTCTTCCGACGATGTAGTCTACAAGAAATAACAGCCGCACGGGTCGATCAATTAGGTTAAGCTACGCTTACCACCGTTGGTCCGTGGATGAGTGTCGGGTGACTATCTTTACATACCAAGACCCCTCCGTGCCTCAGAATATGACTTTGACTGTCGTTACGGGTAGTCTGGCAACCAGTCTTAAAAAGGCTATCGCGTTACCCAGTAACTGGGTTGTGAAGGTCAGATAGGCAGTCGCTTCACTCGCTTCGTGTAACTCGCATCCGGTTAGACTGGAAACCGTCCTCAACTATGTTGGGAAAAGGGGAGGCATATGTTGATGGTAGGAACCGAATTATTGGCCTGGAAGCCAGCCGATCCCTACATAGTTGGATAAGGGCTATGCAGATGATGATGATGATAGAGGAAGTCTATCAATACCTTACCTATCTTTCACAGGCCCAAATTCATCAAATCCTGCCTTGTTCCTTCTTCAATAAAAAGCGGATATTTCGATCCAATATTATGTTAATAACTTCCTACTTCCAGCTCACGTGCGAACATTGGCGGCGGCTTTGACTTTCAAAGTCAGCACATGTCATGTTCCGAGCACGAAGCCAGGAAAGTTCAACGGCGGAACTGCTTTCTGTTTCTTTTGTTTAAAAGAAAATAAAACACGGAAGACTGTTTCAGCAGTCTTTGTGAGTTTTTAAAATGGTTTTTAAACCGGTTTACTGTTTTAAAATTGAGTTTAAACTGACAGATTGCATACTTTATAACTCAAATCGTGTTATATATAAATTACTTTTTATTGTTCAATTTCCGAAATTGAGATGTGTTGCGCAATAGTTTTTTTCTTTATAAATTACTTAATAATTTTATACGTTTCTCACTTTATTATTTATTTCTTCCACCGATCGAGATTTTTGACTAATTAAGATTTTTATTACGTATATTAATGATTGTTTATTTTATTTTGGTTTTGTTTTGTTCTAGATATTTTCTGTAGGTATATTATGCTTCTGGAAATAGGGAAGGCACTTTCATCAAATCAGAAAAATTTCCGCGTAACACTAATTCTAGCTTATATAACAACTGACAAGCTAATAACCACATTAGAACCTAGAAACTTACCTGTTTTAGTGCAAAACTTTAATCAATACTTACATCAGAAGGTCATGAACAAAGCGATTAGAACTGTTAACTTTCACTTTCAAACTGATTCTTATATCGATATACAAACTCGTTTAGCAATACCGATTCTAATTTAGAACTACTTTTTCTTATTTTGAAAATCCGATTCTTTTTTTTTTAAACGCGTGTTATCCCCTAAAGATGTTTTGTTCCACTGCTATTTATTTCACGGTTATGAAGACTTGTTATCCAGTTGCTAGGCAATGGTTGCATGCGATTGCCGGTAAAAAAAATTATCTGACGTCATCCAATATGGTCGAAGTGTGAAATTATAGGTTTTGATTTTGTGATTGTAGCTATCTTTATGGCCTAGAATTGATCTAGGGCATAAAGATAGATTCTATTCAGTTTATGAGAGTAATTTTTGGCAAAAAATGGATGACTTCTTTTCTCGTCGTTAAAGGTGATTTACGAATAATGTTGAAAAGATTGGTTGGTTCTCCTGTTTTTTATACTTAAATGTAGGTAGTGCAGTAGCCAATTCCTTTGACAAGCGTGATGGTGATTGTGGCAATACTACTTCATTTTAGTTAATTTGTATTTGGGATACTTACCCATGTTCAGTAATGGCCTATGATCTTGAAAACTGATTTCGGTGAAAAATGGACGTCGTCGTGGACCTGTCAAGACTGCAACAAAAAAAAAGATTCAATTCAATTGATTTATTGCTGAACATAGATGGTAAAAATACATTTAAAGATGTCGAGTAAATGCGCAGCTCATATGTCCTACTAATTAAAGCATGCAAAATAATTATTATAAACAGGAAAAATTAAAATGTAATACAAGTAAAAATCATCTCTTTTTATCCCCTGTCCTATCGCAGGTATGCTGGAAGAGATTTCTTTAGAAATAAGCATCACCTTTGTACGTAATTTTCTGTTCCTTTATTCTTGTCTGTTTATTTGTGTGTACATAAATGGTTAAATAAATAAATAAATAAATAATTTAAAAGATCGATAATTTCACAAAAGAAATCTAAATTAAATTAACAATTCAATATATATAGCAGTTGACAACAATTAATCGTGCCATAAAAATTATTTGAAGTCTGAATTACTTATACATCTAATGTCAGCGAAATTAATCAGATGTCAAATAAATAAGATGTCAGAATATTATTTTGGTCAACACACATTAATTATGTATAACTAATCTTATAACATCTTATTGGTACAAGGTCAAATTAACGGTATAGTAGATAGGTAACAAATAGATTAAAATAAAAGAAGAACAATAAATATATAAGATAAATAGATTTGGTAGATTTTTAATTTAAAGGATTTCCATCCTCCTTATTAATAAACTCGGAGTAAAGTTACAACAGAGAGTTACACAGAGAGCCATGGAGTGTTCCATGCTTGGCATAAAGCCCAAACGTTGAGATCCACAGACATACGAATGTTTGCGATATCGGAAAACGAGTTAGGAACTAAAATAGAGTTGGCCAGGACACCTGACAAGGCGCTGACCGAGTGGCGTCCAGGGACTGGCAGACGAAGTGTCAATCGTTCGGTGGCGTGGTGGGCGGACGATATTGTTGCAATAACGAATACCGGATGAGGCTGGCACAGGAGAGTGGAGATTGGCACAAGAAAAGAGAAGCCTATGCCTAGCAGTGAATGAAGTCAGGTTGTGGAAGATGATGTTGATTGAAGTTACAACGAGTATAACCGAATTATCATACATTTTTCGAGGATTAAAGGACCAGGATTCAGCCCAGCATAGATAAAGAAATATTAGGTATGAAATTGCCCATTTACACAGAAAATAATTAAACAATTTGTTTTTTAAAGAAATATTGTCGACGCACTTTTGCCGTTTTAATGATAGTTCGTTGATGCCTCTGCTATAGATATCCTGGGAACGAGAATCGAATAATTTTGTTAAAGGCGTTTTTCACCGGCTCGTTGGATTTGAAATTTTTCCTCAGGTCTCATTGTTGAGATCACAATTTCCAGAACGGAAGCGATCAAACTAAAAACGCACCGTGCGTTCACTTGCGGTACCTTGTCCATACACATCGTTAATATTGCGTTAGTCTGTGTTGATTTGGCGCCACGACGGAACTCGTATTCGAAAACAGCGGGCAATTTAAATTTTTCCATGGTTACAGAAACATCGATATCAAAGAAAAATCGAACGGCGGGAAAACAAATGAGCAACTAATTATTTTTTTGATGTTATGTTACGTTATAAAATTAATTTGAATTTGGAATTCTAAATAGAATGAAAGATACTACCTACCTATTATTATTTAACTTTAAAGCTAAGTAGTAAACGGCTAGGGTCTCTAACTTCATACTATTATTTCAAGGAAGTTTTCATTATTTAATTACAATGTGTAGTCGCATTAAATGCGATAAAAAAAAAACAATATACTATCGTAACTTAACTAGCATAAATTTTATGCTAGTTAAGTTACGATAGTATATTGTTTTTTTTTTTTAAATTATTTAGAAGTTTGTTAGATGATTCTAGTGCTTATATTATAAGTTATAAGAAGTTTATCCAATGTACTTATATATTTTTATCGCATTAAAATGAATTTACAGAGTATGGAAACTTGATTTTTTACAATTTTTATTTTATTTTTCTTCCTCCGTACCTCCAAAACTTTCAGCTCAAACACCGTGATGCGATACTTTCTTTCCGATGACGTCACGACCAGTAGGTACCTACCTACCTAGCTAACAATGATAAACAACACAAAAGGCAATCCATTAGTAACAGTGTATGCATGCCGCACCTTATAGTGACTGCTGGGTGGAGCTGGCGTGTGGTGGCAGTGGTAAGCGGTAGCGGGTTTGAGGACTGAAGTTAGAGGCGATAGTGTTGCGGGCGGTGGAAATGGCGTTGATATTTAGCATGACATGGAAATATTTATTTTATCAAAAGGTTGCTAGTATATAGAAAAAAATACTTTTCTAATAAGGAATTTGCTTCTAAAAAGTAATCTTGTTTTATTTATTTTTTCTAAACGAGCTGTTGCCCACAACTTCGTCTGCGATCCAGTAGAAAGTAGCCAATGTCCTTCTCCAGATCATCTTCTATCCATGTGCCAAATTTCATCCAAATCCGTTCAACAGTTTTAGCGAGAAAGCGTAACAAACAAACAAACTCACTTTCGCAATTGTAAAATTAGTTGGATGGTTACAATTTGCTACGTGGTCGATATGTCTGGCATGCCTTATCGTTAACATTTTTTGTTAATGGTTTATCGATGTTAAAACAACTTTACTGACTTTAATCGATTCGCGGACGGTAAACGAGACACAGTAGAAGTTTTATTGTTATGACGTCTATAGACCTCAACCGCTCGCAAAAGTGTTAATAATATTGACAGTACTATTATAAGACTCCTCCTCTACTTTTGATTGTAAGATAGATTCTGTGGCTAGCTAAGTATAAATCTAGTTTTATTACTCTCTTTGATAATATCTATTCCATAAAACCGAAACCCGACTACAGAAAAAAATAATCACTAAAAAGCATGAAAAAAAAAACAGTTTTGCTTCACCGAAGTCGGATAAAAAAACAATTGACACGAATACGGTGAAGCCATTATCTATAAAAGTAGAGGAGGTCTTAAATTAGTACTGTCGGTCATAAAGCGCCATAATATTAAATTACTTTTTATATTGAAACCCACAGGGATTATACAATTTATGTGAGCAACGGAAGAAAAATTACCTACTTTTTCTAATACTAATAAAATAAACACAATTTTTACACAACGACCGAGTGTCCTCTCTGTCCTTATTACTAGGCTAACCTAACAATAAGAGAACCCTAGAGCTAATCAATTACATTACAGTGTGTGGCGCACCTAGTCTGGTGGGTGCAGCCGTGGTGGTACCAAGTGAGAGAGGCGGCGGCTTTGATGTGTTTGTTTTCGTATACTGCAGTGGAATGATGGTGCGTTTAGCTGTTATTACTATAGAAAAGTGTGAAAGGAAAGCGGGTTTTTTCTAGAATATTATGCGTCGAATATTATAATTATATATTTATAATTATACAAGAAGATGTAGTGACAAAAATTTAAAAGAGTATGCTTAGATGGTTTGGTCGTGTTGAGAGTATGAATGAAAGGTGACTAACAAGGCAGATGTGAGTGGAAACGCCGGGAGAGAACGCTCTAGGACATAAAGTGACCTTATTGGTGATGTTCTTCAGTATGGTCAGGTGCGTAGTGCTCGCAACCGGGGTTTGCATGTATGAGAAGATGTATTAACGTAAACGAGGCAAAAGGAGTTTATAAGAATGGTAGCAGGTATAGTTACCGGCACGAATCGTGAGCACAAATTACAAATGAAATGTTATTGCCATCGTCAACAGGCTCTTGTATTCTGTGTTCTACCTGTACATAAATAAGCTTGATCTTATATTAACCTCATTGTCCCTGCCCGTGTACGAATTGCCGTAATAGGAAATAAGATTTGTAAGGTTTAAATGTTGAATTTGTGCTCACGACTCGTGCCGGCTACTATAGCGTTATGTACTTTCTGCCCCCATGGGAAGTTATGAGTTTATGTATGTATGAATATTTTAATTAAAAATGTATTCGTTTGTTCATAAAACAAAGCAAGAATAGTAGCAAAGCGTTGTTATTTAATTCCGGATAATCTGAAACAAGCGCTTATATTTAAAATAAAGATGTGCTTTTTACTTTATAATAATTAATACTTTTGTAGTTTGGTGCAAAAAATCAACAATTACTTATTTAAAACTCGGAAGTTGGAATTAAATTATTATTTTGTAAGTACAACGTAAAAATAACAAAACTATGGAGAGTTTGAGATTGATGAGGGACTACTAATGGTTGTCTTACTTTACTATCTTATCCTCAGAGTTCAGTATAACACTGGTAATGCCTTCAGAATGTTGTTGGGGCTTCCACGTTAACGTTACTGCAGTGCATCAGGAATGTTTTCCGAAGCACATACTGATGGTTTCAATACCATTCTGAAAAAAAGATTGCGTCCATGATGCGCAGAGTGCGTGGAAGCGTCAACGGCATTCTGAAGGTCATCAGCGAGCAGCCATGTTACGCCATTATAGCGCATTGGGAACATGTATGTACATGTGTATGTACCCGGTGCGTCAGGTGAGTGCAACAGATATATGAACTTAAAAGTTTGTATTTGTAAGTAAAGTTTGTATAAGTTAAAGTAGTACGAGTATAACTTAAAGTTTGTATATGTATAGTAACAAATGTACCTAACATTTGTTACTGACATAGCACACCTTTAATCAAAAACCAAAATAACTCAAAATTTATATTTTGTGGGAAAACACATTAAAAGTTTGACATTGTCTATCTTAATGGCTTCAATTTATCTGTCATTTTCATAGTTATCGAGTCGGCTGTTGAACTGAACGATTCTCCGTGCGAAATTTGGACAAGAACAGTTTGTAGTAAAAACTCGAAATATGTAATTTTTGAGTTATTTCTGTTTTTGATTAAAGGGGTGATAGCTTATAAATAGTGTGTATTACTGACATCATAGGGATCAAGGTCTGATTAAAGATTTTTTTTTTATTTATTAAAAAATCACAGTCCTCCAAATCGCCTTCCAACACACCTTGCACCACACCCCAACGGAAGCGCGTCTATTTTAGCCGCGATATGTACCTGCTTTTCCACGATTAGACTTTAACGTGGCAAGTTCCGGCGCGGCTCGCTTTCAAGCGATACTGACGATATTGTGCGAATTGATGCCCGATGTATTGAGGAGTATTGGAGTTATTGGAAGTGGTGAAAGAGGTGACGGACCATTTTAAAATAATCGTCAAAAATATTAGCTAAAGTTTCAAACTTCAAACGTCCGTTATATATACGTACATATAAAACCGCATAGGTCATTTAAATGGGTGTTCGAATGTCAACCGAACCCCACAGATTCACAACTACTGTAAGCACGCGGTCGCCATTTTTTAATGTTTTTTTTTACGTTTATATATACATGTAATATAATATATATGATATACGTTTATATACATATTTTATAAAGATTTTTCTTGATGCACACCCGGGTGTGGTTCGACGTCTAAGGAGTTAGACACACAGCAATAAACGAGGGCCTTGTGGCTAAATAATAACAGCCGCAAGGGTCAATCAAAGGTCGATCAGGTTAAGATACGGTTGGCGCGGTCAGTTCGTGGATGGGTGACCATCCACTATCCACAGGGTAATTGGTAAAACATCAACAACCTCTTAAGAGGTCATTGTACTCAACATTATCAACAATTTTTACTATGGGACCAAACCTGAAAACGCGAAAAATAATCAGCTGTTCAGTAAATTTATGTTCGCATAATTCGTCAAATTGTACTGAACAGCTGATTTTTTTCCCGATTTCAGGTTTGGTCCCATAGTAAAAGTTATTCATAATGATGAGAACAAGGACCCCTTAAGAGGTTGTTGGTGTTTTACCAATAACCCTGTATATGTCGATGTAGTGGGTGGTCCAATACATATCGAGACCCCTCCGTACCTCGGAAAGCACGTTAAGCTGTTGGTCCCGGCAGTCATTCGTAGACATTTGACAGTCGTTACGAGTAGTCAGAATCTGACAACCAGCCTTACCAAAGATATCGTGTTACTCAGTAACTGAATTGTGGAGGTCAGATAACTAGTGTTAGCGACTAATCATCGCCCCTAGCGACACCATCTCGCAACATACGTCACATCCTTATGATTAATAATGAATATATATGAATATGAATAATATATTTTGATTTATTATAAATAATTATTGGGAGCATGTAATATCTCAGAATATAATAAAATAGAATCAGTACTATGGATTAATTGTAAATTAAGACCAATATCGTAATAATTGTTCATGCATTTAAAATACTTACCAGTAGTGACGTCATTGGAGATTGTCGAATTTTGAATGACTCGAGTATAAAATCATACTTATTAATTTATTTAATTCACTATAATTCTAATTTAATTATTTACTGCTTTTACCAACAGTTGAATCATTTTTGAGTCGCTAAAACAACATACCGGATGTATCTTATATTTGTTAAGTTAAATTGTAGGTACTCTAACGACTTCTGAGTCATATAAAAGTAGAAGGTTTGTGTAAATTGAGGTTGATTGTGAACTGAGATTCTAAGGTGGAAGTGCTGCCTGAAAATATACTGCTACCAAGAAGAACCCGAGTACTGCTTTACCCCACGGTCTGTCACACTAGACGTTCCATGTCAAATACTGGTATTAAGCTGCATCCAGTTAGACTGGAAGCCGACCCCAACATAGATGGGAAGGCTAGGCAGATTGATTTTTAAATTACAGGAATAAACAATGAAAACAATTTCATGACACTGTCTGAGTTTCCTATACAATTATCACAGAAACTTAGAGGCTGAAAATGATGGAGGTGAGGTCATCATTATCCTTGTACAGACTTGTACTTTAACAAGTACAGACGCCAGCAGGTCAACTTATCCGAAACTGTCAGATTTTCCCAATCAACCTTGAACCTAATGCTTTAACAATAAAGTCGAAAATCTATTAAAGAAATCAGACAGACTGTAGTAGCTTGATGTGCTGGCGTCTGTACAATTACGTAGACACGCGTCGCGCCTGATCAGACGGCCCCAAGACAATACTAGATCTTATTCTCTAGTGTCAGCTTTTTTTGACATTTCAATAGATTTAGTTTAGTGAAACAACATATTATCACTGATATTATATTAGTATTTTGTCATATCACTAAACATTTTTAACGAGAAGATGTAATAAACAAAATATTCGACATCTACCGTGATTTCATGATATCCCTAGCGATTTCGTGAAATCCTTGGTATCTCCTTCTTCGTGGGGTGATCACAATGATCCATCGGCTATCTGCGGTTCAAATTTACTACCTTTATATCGTCAGCCTTATTCTTTTAGGCATTGCGTTTTAATTATTATTTAAGAAGCGTTTCTGTAAACTAGGAAATTCTCTTCACAACTCTAACATATTTACACCAAAAGCCAGACCCAGAACCACTCATCAATCTCCTACCCTTATCACAATAAAATTTATTTGGGGTCGGCACAACATAGCATTTCTTCCATACTTCTCTATTAGTCGTCATCTCGGTAGTCACTCCCTTTCTAGCCATATCATCTTTCACACAGTCCATCCATCGTTTCTTTGGTCTTCGCCTACTCGTATAGTCCTCCATATTCATACTCAAAACTTTCCTGACGACATTTTCCTCATTCCTCCGCATCACATACCCATACAACCGATTTCCATACAACTTTTCAGTCACCGGTGTCAGTTTGAGACATTTTTCATATATTCATTTCTTATTCTACCCATTTCGTAATCCATTAAATTCATTCATTATCCATTTCAATTTCATTCGTAACACCACACATCCCTCTTAGCATTCTCATCTCAGCTGCATGCAATTGCCTTTTATTTATTCCTTTTGTGGCCTAATGTTCTGACCCAAAACCACTATACGCAAAATAAATAATATATTGTTCAGTGCAGGAATCGAATCCACGCGACTTAGCCTAAAAGCTTAGGGCAGGCACAGATTGCCGTGCATATTCGACGCAGACATCACGCTTCTAAAACGCTTGATGTCTGCGTCGAATTTTATACTTCTGTCAATATTGTTACAATTACTCACTAATTATTCAGTGAAATTTAAAAAGTACTCAACCCTTATAAGCCAAATCGTCAACCACTGCGCCAACCGTTCCGTCAAACCACGCAGCTCATCATTCTCTCTTTAGTAGTATGTATGATGTATTGTAAAAGGTGACTAAGGCAATATCAGAGGGGTAGCCGGCCCCCATCGCTAATGCGTTTGTAAGGTGCGGTGATTAAGATATTTTTATTTTTATAGGTAATGGAGGTCTGCGATTTATTGTGGTAATTTTAGATACGGACTTTTTAATTTTTCATCATACATATAGGATATTAATAAATTCTAAACGCATTATAATTTTAAGAAATAAATAGAAGTATGAATGCTGGATGAGTGAATGAGAGACTACAGTATGTGTGGCAGGGAGACGGAAAAACGATGGCGAGCGAGCTTGAAGAGTGTTACGACGTTTGTTGACGTTAAATAATATATATAGAAATATTCAAGAAGTGAAGATTGTTTATTTCATTGTCAATTATCCACACACCCCTTTTTTTTTGTGGATGGGAAATCATCAAATAACTTCTCCCGCTCTGGGTGGAGCGGAAAGGCGTGTCAGACTTTTACTGACTAAAACCCACCCGTGTTCCTTCAGTTGCCTATGCCAGGGCCACGGTATCTTTTTCAAACAACCCGCGACCCCAGCGGCATCGGCCCTATTGGACCCCATCTTTTGCTGACATCTCTTTGAGGCGCGCGTGGAACACAACGCGCCGTCGACCCGGGCCTGGTCCTCACCGGACGGCGAGCTACCCACTACTCACCGTCCGCAAGCCCGCGCCTACGGTGGCCGGGGATCGGCTATCGATTCCCGCCGCCCAGGGCGTCTCCTGCGGCGACTGAGGGCGTGAGGCTGCCTCTCCCTCACGCCTTCCGCCTCCTCCTTCGCGAGCATTACCGCTTCGCAGAAGGAGGTGACGGCCTCCCATGCACTCTCGCTCCGCACCATGGCCTGGACCAGGCTCGGACGCGAGAGATCGCCGCCGCCGATCGCCTCCGTGAGAACACGGCGGTGCTCTGCCCAAGCCGGGCAGACCTCCACTGTATGCTCCATCCACACACCCCTACACACATATAATTTGATTTTGACAATAAGGGCGAAAATACACATGCCTATAGCTGGTACAAAACTATGCAAGTAGCTGGCATGCCGTGTGCCATAACAACATCTGATTGGTCAATGTCACAATGGCATGCCAGCTACTTGCATAGTTTTGTACCAGCTACTAGCAAGTGTATTTTCGCCCTCAGTTGTAATAATTAATTCGACTAATCTAAACTAGATGGCGTTTAAAGACGTTGAATATTTGCTGGAGTGTTTTGTTTATTTATCCAATGAATCTGGTAAGGGTTTGAGACATTATTAAAAATGGTAGATAAAACTCAAGATTATTCACATACCTTTAATCCAGGGGTTCCCTCTATCTGGCAGAATCTTGATGCTCCGAAATTTATTTGGTATAACACACTTGGCATAATCTTCTTTAAACGAATATTTTTAAGGCATAAAAATTATTTAATATAATTATTGTTTGGCCGAATGTTTATGTCCGAATTTCCAATGGCATACTTTTAAGATATTGCAGTAGCAGAATTTTATTTGGCATAATTACCTTTGGCAAAGTTAAAATTCCGCATAATTTCGTTTAGCAGTTTATTTAGAGCGACGATTATTTAAAATTAAAATATTGTCTTAAAAAGTCAATATATTGTGCTACAAAAGTGACTGAAAAGAATCGCTGCAAAACCGACTCCACGCAGTCTTGTCTACTCTATTACACTCTAGGGTAATTTAATCCTGCGTAGGTGTAGAGGGGCGAGGTGGCCCGCGAGCTGAGGAGCAGGCTTTGCTGGCCAGCAAGCTGAAGCTGCGGTGATAGGCTTTAAGACCATCTGCAACGATAAGCTCGCGTGGGACCGCCGGAGCCCCGCTGCGCCGGAGCAGTAACAGAAACCATGCCTGCTGCATGTTGTATGCTCGCTTGCATGCTTGCGTGTATGCTTGTTTGCATGCTTGTATGATAGATAGTTCTGCCTTTTAATGACTATCGATAAGAAATGTATACCAAAAGACGATTCTGACTGTGAACTTTCTGCGATATGATGGTTCTACTTTTTAATTATTATGGGTATGAAATTTATGCCTAAACATGATTCTGACATACAAAATTATGAGTTTTGAATGAAATGAGTGTCTGTCAAACGATTTTCGGCGAAATGAAGTTTATTCTATCCGCTGTTATGCAAAATAATATTATCACATAAATGTTCTGCTATAAAGGATAGACCTTTAATCCAGACATACTCGTAGCTGCTTACCAGCAGTTCGGTCTACCTGTTGGATAAGAACGTTCTTTTTTATACAAATTACCCTCAAAAGTCTGGCAACTCCAACGTTTAATGCAATTGAATGCCCACAACAAGGAAGAATTTGTAGGACCCTTTTGCAAAAAAAAGGGAAATCTTATACCCAAGCCCTATTCATTACAATGTGAAAGCAAATTAACAAATTAAGTATAAACACGAATCGTAAACGTGATTTACGTTATTACGGTGTTGTACCGAGGTTATATATTGAGCCTTTGGCGAGGGCCTGGCCTGGTAGACTTTGGACTGAGATTTTATTGAAATTTTACATTTTATGTAAGACAAGAGCTGTTTTGGGGGTCTTAAACTAGTTGCAATAGACTGAATTGATTGGTAGTGGAGCTAATAAAGTAGAATTAGAGCCTGGACCTAAGAACGTGTCCTAACCGACTCCACTGTGTTTGTATAAATATGACATACAATACAAAATAGTTTATTGTGACAAATAGGAACTTATATTACATTCAAACTTGTTTGGAGCCTCGTTTTAAGCAAACAATGCCTGTATTAGAAGGCTCCGCTCTTTCTCATCCGTCGTACTAGCAGGAGTTAATACAGTGTACTGTGACCTTAAAGGTAAAGATGCAATGCAAGTACATTTTTCTATATTTATTTACTTACTAGTAATCTCAAGAAACTAATAATACAAATCTATAAGTCGACGGACCCGTAGAACAAACACTTATGGAAATATAAGACGATGTTTAGTTTATTAATCAACTGAATTCTAATAGCAGCTATTAGTATACCTACTTAATTCATGTGATTAATAAACTAAAACACGTCTTATATTTCCATATGTGTTGGTTCTACGGGCCCGTCGAATAATTTGGCGTAACTTCAATGCTTCGAACTGCAACTAGATAATTTTGAAGATACATCTTTGTTCTTGGGACCCGTCGAAGTATAGTTGCAATTTAAATTATTAACTGTAACATGACATACGAGTGGCGCGCGATTATTCAAGTTGCGTATCATCTAGTACGTATGTACGCGTACCGCAGCTCTCAAAACGCTGAAGGAAAACATCGTGAGGAAACCGGCATGTTCTAGAACCAAAAATTCGAAGACATGTGACATCTACCAACCCGCACTGGACCCGCGTAGTAGCCCACTCCCTCTCGAAGAGAGGAGGCCTGTGTCTCAGCAGTAAGAACATTTTAGGCTGATCATGCATTATGCATTCAAGAGATAATAACGTTACAATTAACTCGTAAAACACCAACAATAAGTTTCGGTGCTAATATACAGGGAGATTTTTAAAACATGCGACAAAATTTAAGGGGGTGTTCTACCCATCAATATGAACAACTTTTACTATGGGACCAACTCGGAATTCGCAAAAAAATTTCGACCTTTTTATACAAAATGGTCCAATCGGGTATGTGCTTTTACATGGGAAGGTATTTTTTTTTTTTTGCGAATTCTTAGTTGGTCCCATAGTAAAAGTTGTTCATATTGATGGGTAGAACACCCCCTTAAATTTTGTCGCAAGTTTTAAAAATCACCTTGTATTTCCACGTACCTACCCAGTAATTAAGCTGAACGATAAAAGATTTTGCATAAGTAAGGATAATAAGAAGAAAACATACCTTTACTTCTACAAACCAAAGCATATGTTGAAGATCCAGACTAATGCCTGTTTTCGCCAACCCTAAGTAAAACTTAAATGAATCCCTAAATAAAAGTGCACTGGATTTTCAACGCTAGGATTAACAGTGCCGAGAGTTGAAAATCGAACAGTACTATAATATTTAGGGATTCGTTTAAGAGTCACTTAGGGTTGGTGAAAACGGGCATGACTCTTCACGATGCATGCAAAGTTAAAAATCTATGTCTGTTAAAGTATTATCAAATTAGCATGTAAACTGTATACTAGCTAGACTATCTAAAAATGAATTAAAGATATAAGTTAATTCATTCACATCCTGAATCCTGATACCAAATACGGATCTGTTTGTACACTCAGGAACATTATCAGCGAACAAATTTATAGGTTTATTGATTTTGCCAATAAAATAACTGTGGAGCCAGACAAGCGTAATTTGCTTGACTCATTTTAACAATGATTTTTTGAGGACTCATTCTGCATCGAAAGACCGCATTGAACAAAAACTTTTTAGCAAAAAATAAAACTGACTTCCAAAACAAAACACTACAAAGTGAAAAATAACTTTAGTTTCGGTAGTCGGTGTCTTTGGTTTTTTTTTTTTATTTTCGTGTCTTTGGTTATGCCACTGACTTCCGAAATAACTGTTATTTTTCACTTTGTAGTGTCTTGTTTTGGAAGTCGGTTTTATTTATTGCTAAAAAGTTTTTATTTTTCACTTTTTAGTTGTGATACATATCTTACACAAATTCGAATACCACTACCTGCTATGTAAATAACAGTGATAGGAAGTTATTAAAACATCATCCAGATAAACTAAGTGGGAAAAATACGCTATATTGAAGCTAACTCAAAAACTACCCAAGCAAAGTTAATAAAATTTATATGGGACCTTGAAAGTATACCCTTTCAAACAAAAAAGAATTTTCTAAATCGGTCCATCCGACTTTGAGTAATCACGGAACAAACATACAAAAAAAAAAGACATACAAACGAATTGAGAAACTCCTTCTTTTTGAAGTCGGTTCAAAACGGAATGCAACTTAATTCTAATGACTCACTCTAAGCGGCGTAAATGACGCTAGGTTAAAGTGACAAAAGCTCATCAGAAGTGACATTTTTCGGCTTATATTACTAATACCTTGCCATCTCTTTCACAAAATTAATATTAGGGTTAAAGAATTTTATTTCTCATGATAACTTACAGTTTACTTAAAATGAGATACATAGTACTTATATCCAAGTTAATAATATTTGCCTCATAAGTGTTGGTGACGTTATAGGGTACCTACATCTTTTAAGTCTTGTTTTAAATACGCTTATACTATCACACTTTTTTAAATCTTCCGGAAAATTATTGAACCAGGTGCTCCCTCAACCAATATTGTTTTTTGCCGTAATTAGTCCGTATTCTATCGTAAACTTCACTAGATTTCTCTTTGGATAATATTCTGCACTGAATTATTTAAAACGTGCACTATTTTACCTCCCGAGTGTGTTTGCGAGACGCAAAAATATCAACTGTCAAATTACCAGCCATACACTGCCTGTCAAATTAACGAAGCACAACGTCGAATCGATGCTGATGGCGGAATGTCTTGCATTTAGTTTCATAGAACGTGATTTCTTTGTTTGACACCTAGATGAACTTTGCCTTTTCTACAAGGAAATTTTCTGTGTGCAAGTGATTGCTAATAGCTCGAAAAGTCATCATGCGGGATAATTGCGTAACAGGAATAAAAAGGCAATTTTGACAGTTCACCCACGTTTATTGCGTGGCAATGGATTAGAAATTTCCTTCAAAACTCTCGGATTGTGATTGAAGGGTGCAGGTGTTGGTTTGTCTTTTCTAAAGATTGAAGGTCTTTAAAAAGACGAGCTCCTGTGAAAGATCGTATAATGGGACGCGATGATAAATTGTTAAATTAAAACATTGTGTACGGTTGGAAAGTTTTTAGACTGACATGAGTCTTGAGTTCTCAGAGCTCCTCCGATTGATCCATCAGTGCAGCACTTTGCTTTGTACTTACAACAAAAATAACGAACTCGGTCTCTGAAAATAATCTGATGTTATTG
Organism: Dicycla oo; assembly: GCA_948252095.1. NCBI lineage: Eukaryota > Metazoa > Arthropoda > Insecta > Lepidoptera > Noctuidae > Dicycla > Dicycla oo. The sequence continues at coordinate 17,102,943 of OX411736.1, read as the reverse complement.
TACAAGCAGTGAAGATAATATACACTGGCCTCACACTACATAACCTAACTGAACTCGCTTAGACTATCACGTCTGTCTCATCTAGTGGTCAAAGCCCAATTTATTTGACATAATAACTAATACTCGCTGTCTTGCGACAGCTCACTTCAATATTATAGCCTCTTGGTATAGGGTGACTGGTAATTAGTGACCGATACTTAAACACATTATTGTACTCATGATAACAAACAACTTTTACTATGGGACCAAACCTGAAATCGCGAAAAAAAAATCAGCTGCTCCCTACATTTTGACGAGTTTTGCGAACATTAATGTATTTCATCAGGTTTGGTCCCATAGTAAAAGTTGTTTGTTATAATGAGTACAATCATGTGTATCGGTCACTAATTAGCAGTCACCCTAAATAGGTACTACCTACTGAAAATTCGTTTATGACCCTTACTAAACAGAACTAAACCAAACTTTCAACTAATCCATTCGAAATAGTTGTCATTAATAATCAATTCAATCAATCAATCTGCCTAGCCTTTTCCCAACTATGTTAGGCTCGACTTCCAGTCTAACCAGATGCAGCGGAATACCAGTATTTCACATGGAGCGACTGCCTATCTGACCTCCACAACCCAGTTACTGGGTAATACGATACCCCTTGGTAAGACTGGTTGTCAGACTTTCGGGCTTCTGACGTCTAACGACTGTCAAAGATCCTCGAATGACAGCCGGGACCAACGGCTTAACGTGCTTTCCGAGGCACGAAGGAGTCTCGGTATGAAAAGATGGTCACCCATCCACAGACCAACCCCGGCAAACGTAGCTTAACCTGATGGATCGATCCGTGCGGCTATTATTACTTAGCTACGAGCTCCTCTTAATAATAATCAATTCAATACTAGCTCAATATAAATGCACCCAACTGTACCACTTCAAGGTAAACACACGCATTCACTGACTGTCATGGCGACCGTCGTGCGAGGCATGATAATGTAGTTATGTCACTTTGTGCTGTACCACTGACTCTTTATCAGTGTGCTAATAATCGGTGTTAGCTACCTTAGATACTGAGATACTGGCTAGTTGCACAGGCGACGATAGGGTGGAGAGGTATTTATTTAAATATTGCAGCTTTATGCTGAGATAGGAGCCTTTTTGGCCTCGCACAGGGATTTTTTATTGTTATATTTTGTATTTATTTTGTTTTTTTATTTAATGTTAATTTTGTTAGTTTACTATGCTCTTTTTTACTGTTTGTATTTCCTGTGCGTGTCCCAAATAAAGTATTTTTCTTTCTTTCTTTTTATTTATGCAATAATTCCTTGGTAATTGAATGCTATCCTACTTTCATTCTGCCTAGCCTGTTCCCAACTACGTTGGCGTCAGCTTCCAGTATAACCGGATGCAGCTGAATACCAGTATTTTACATGGAGTGACTGCCTATCTGATCTCCATAACCCAGTTACTGGACTGGAAGACTGGTTGTCAGAATTTTGGGCTTCTTACGAACCGTAACGACTATCAAAGATCCGTGAATGACAGTCGGGGCCAACAGCTTAACGTGCTTTCCGAGGCACGGAGGAGTCTCGGGGTAGCACGAGATCCTTGAATTTTTTATGTATTTAAGGCTCCAATCTGATTTAAAGTTATGATTGAATATAGGATAACTAGGTAAAATAAACCCGTATTTTTTTTAATATGCACAGCCAAGTCTGTCATCCACTTTAGCTTCCACTGTGTTTGTCTACCACCAAGAAAAGTCCAGCACCCTAAATGCGTGACACTCTTTCAATCAGAATCCAAAGGTTTTGAAGGAAATTACTAATCCATTGCTTCATAGGTTTGAAATAATTTCTCTGCTGATCATCGTAAATAACGCAATGAATTTTGTTGAACTGTCAAAATGAAAGGAACTGCGATCAATAGTCATTTTATTGTGTGTTACGCAATAACCCCGCAGTTCAGACTAACCAATTTGAAAAATAATGCCTCCAAAGACTCCAAACTGTATTACCTCATACGTACAGATGCCAGCATATAAAGCTACTACAATCTGTCAAATTTCTTTAATAGATAGTCAACTTTAACGCTAAAGCATTAGGTTCAAGGTCGATTGGGAATATTTTACAGTTTAGGGTAGCTTGATGTGCTGGCGTCTGTACCGTAGCTTTTTAATAGAAGGATCATCCAAGTATCAACAACGCAACTATCCAAACGTAATTAATAATGTAAAGATATTCTCTAACATGCCAACAGCTCGATAAAAGAAAGTATCGTGTGAATTTGTACAGGCCTAATGATAAATTATGAACGTCTGTCCTTGTGAATATCAGCACCTGTTAGTTCATTCGATGGCCGCTGTTGTACCTATGTGGGGTTAGCAACTACATGAAACATGCACGATGATTGCCGACGGACGATTCAAAAAGCCATTTATGTGACTTTTAGTTAGGCAGTCTGATCCGGGTTGATTTGTTCACTTTGTGGCATTTGAAATCGTTTTATTTTTGACGTGATAACTTCAATATTTCTGACCGATAAAAACATGTAAGATTTCAACCGCTAATAACTACGAGAATTTAAATGCTAGAGTAATGGTTGAGCATGCAAAAGATAGGTCATATTTACCACAATTTTAAAGCCGGATATAATTTGCCTATGACGTCACGCTGCGAGTGCACGCGCTTGCGCGCAACCCTCTACTTTTCACTATGTTTCGAAATATCAATTCGTGTAGCGCAAAAACGTGTTTAGCTGGATCAGTTATTCTGGTGTCTTTGTAAAGAGTTGATAAAGCACTACCAGGACCTAAAGAGAAATAACAGAAATATTGGCCAAAATAGGGTTAAAAATAAATATGAAGTTGACAATAGCAAAATAATGTAAATCTGCTCAGAAATGAAAAATATTATAATCGGTGAAAACTTACTTTATAAGGTATGCAATGAGCAGACTAAGTCTAGTATCAAGCAAACACAATGGCTACGGCAGTATTGGAAATTGTAGTAAAATTTCAGTTATATGTTTTCACGAAAACAAATGGCGCGGACTCGAACTGCGCCTACTACCTAAACCTTTTTTATTGAATGGCTTTTCAGAGTATTTTTCAGGGAACTGTGGAAAGATATATAAAATCAATTTTTAATATTTTCAATGACTTTTCAGATTAATAATTTCACGGCTGCGTTTCTAACACAAATTTCAAAAGAACAAATATTTAGACCTTTTTTTTTTTTTTTTTTTTTTTTGTGGATGGGAAATCATCAAATAACTTCTCCCGCTCTGGGTGGAGCGGAAGGGCGTGTCAGACTTTTACTGACTAAAACCCACCCGTGTTCCTTCAGTTGCCTATGCCAGGGCCACGGTATCTTTTTCAAACAACCCGCGACCCCAGCGGCATCGGCCCTATTGGACCCCATCTCTTGCTGACATCTCTTTGAGGCGCGCGTGGAACACAACGCGCCGTCGACCCGGGCCTGGTCCTCACCGGACGGCGAGCTACCCACTACTCACCGTCCGCAAGCCCGCGCCTACGGTGGCCGGGAAATATTTAGACCTGGAACAAGTAGTGCGGGAATCAAACTTGCAATCCTATCGATAGTGCAGCTTGCGAATTGAGCAATCAGTAAATGAGATTCTGTAGTAAGAACCTTTTTAATCGACTTCCAAAAGGAGGAGGTTCTCAATTCGTCTGTATTTTTTTTTTTGTATGTTTGTTACGCGATTAATCAAAGACGGATGGACCGATTTGAAAAATTCTTTTTTCGTTTGAAAGGGTATACCTCCGAGGTGGTCCCATATAAATTTTATTAACTTTGCTTGGGGAGTTTTTGAGTTAGCTTCAATAATGCGTATATTTCCCACTTATTTTATATGGATGATGTGATGATGTTTTAATAACTTCCTATCACTGTTATTTACATGGCTATATCTACAATTATTGTGCTCAATTATGTATTCGAATTTGTGTGGGGTAGGTTCCACAACTAAAAAGTGAAAAATAAAAACTTTTTAGCAAAAAATAAAACCGACTTCTAAAACAAAACACTACAAAGTGAAAAATAACTTTAATTTCGGAAGTCGGTGGCAAAAAACGAAAATACAAAACGAAAGACACCGACTTCCGAAATTAAAGTTACTTTTCACTTTATAGTGTTTTGTTTTAGAAGTCGGTTTTATTTTTTGCTAAAAAGTTTTTTTTGATTCTCTATTTCAATAAGGGCGAGAATACGCATCTTCCTGATTGTGATATTCTATTTCTATATTTTTAATGTTCCTGCATGTAACTTATATAGTTTTTAACCAATATGTAAAATCTAACACCCTTTTTTTCCGTGGAGAAATGCTCATGCACTACCATGGGGAGATAGTGCAGTTATGTGGGACTCTAAACCACGGTGTCCTCCTCTGCCGCTTGTGACGGGAACACAGGCACGCGTTAGCACTCACCGCGAACCCGCCGCGGCTGTCCGTCACCAGATCCTCCTCTGGGTAGCACCCCCCATCACCGGCGCACAAGAACACAATGCGCGCCGTGACCACTCCATGGACCAAAACAGCACATGGGCGCTAGACAACCCCGTGTCTAGGCACCCTTGGTCTGCAACCGGTTAGGTCAGTGGCCCGGCCGCCTACCACGTTTCGGCCGCAGAGGAAGGGCATTGTGTTAGTTTAATACATAAATATAAAACAATTTAAAATATAAAAAGCTTATTCGAAGTGGTCTCCATTGGCTGCAATACAGTCCTTTAAAGTTGAAGCCAGTTATCAATAGAAGCACGCACTCTTTCCATGGGAAAATTCTTCACTGCCAATCGTATGGATTGTTTTAGGGACTCCAAATTATCATGGCGTTTAGAGCAAGCCGTACTCTCTAAAACTGAGCATAAATCATAATCCAGCGGATTAAGATCGGGACTAGACTGGCCAGTCTTCAGCTCTGATGAAGTCCGAAACGTTCACTTCCAACCAAGACTGCGTGGACCGAGCTTTATGATCCGGCGCCGAGTCTTGTAGGAAGGACCATACTTGGTTATTGAACATGTTGTTGTTAAGGGGTTTAACTACCTTCTGAAGAATTCTTGATACACTTGTGCCGATGTTTTGATACCTTTTTCACAAAAATATGGCTCAGTCACTCCTTCATAGCTAACACCCCACCAAACCATCACTGAAGTCGGATAATGCCCACGTTGCACTCTGTCGACTAATTGGGAAGCTTCTTTAGAGCTTTGAGCATAAATACGGTCATTTTGTTTGTTAAATGCCTGATAATAAAATATTTTTTTATTTATTAAATATTTATAGAACTATGCAAGTAGCTGGTATGCAATTGTGACATTCACCAATCAGGTGTTACACGGCATGCAAACCTTTGTGCATATTACAGGCATGTGTATTCTCGCCCTCAGAAATGGTGTTAAATAATCTCCTCTTCGTTTTCTGAGGTTGGTTTAGGAAGAGGAATTAACAGTTATTGTATATATACATACATATAAGTATATATATTATATTATATACTTATTTAACATGCACTTTTACTTCTATCCGTCCTGGTACAACTAAGCATTTTTGCCCCTTTTTACAAACACTTTATGAGACACCTAAATCATCGCCTAAATATTATTGCACCATTAGAATTTCAACTCTTGACGCTGAGAAGAGCGTTGAAAATTCAACAGTGCAATGCAGTTGGCATTAGGCAGCTAAAGAGGATCGTTTGCTCTATTTCGTAGCAGCAATACGGATGTGCCGCGTTCACTCGATCAAGGTGACTTGCCCGGGCGTGACTTGATAGTCACAGGCTCCACTGTCTCACGAAATTTTTTACAAATATATCCGGTAATTAATATTTACTGTATCTATTAGATAGAGACTACCGCAACTTTATTCCGACTAAGAGCGAATTTCATCAATGAAACTGAACGCGTTCAGCACATCTAAATCGCGTTCAATAGCTGTCAGTGTCAAAATTGTTATGGAATATTGACACTGACAGCTGTTGAACCCGGTTTCGAAGTACCGATCGCGTTCAGTTTCATTGGTGATATCCGCACTAAGATTCGGTTCATAATACAGAACAGGGTCCTTATTATGAAGTATTAACGCCATCTAGATTCCGTTGCGATAAAGGGATGGTGCTATATGTCATGTATAGCTCCGTCTCTCTCTAGCACTGGAAAAATGATGGCGTTAATTGTTCATAAAACGGCCCCTGACCGTTTAGTACCGGACTTGTCAGTTCTAAAATTGCGGCCAAGGCTTGCATTGTACTTTTCTCAAATCATGCGAAGAAATTCAAACTAGGTAAATTGATTATAAATTCCAGAATCAATGGCGAATAATAAACATTTTTACGCGCCATTATGGTCATTTGTTTCTTTTTTTACTTTAAACAAATCTATTTTTTTTTCCTTTTGACAGCTTATTTGCAAGTCAATGCAAAAAAACAAAATCTTTGATAAGTTTCCTCCTTGGTTGCTATATTTTGAAGTAAAAGTTCGTTCCATTTTTAAATTACACGACAGATATGAGTTTTCATAGTAATTTATTCGGCCGCTTAACACGTTACATATTATGAATTTTGATACTAAAAAACTTTTGTTACAAATATTAAACCGACGACAAAGAACCGGCCAAGTGTGTGTCGGACCACGCACAATGAAGGGTTCCGTAGTTGGGATGAATTTATCCCAAGAAGAAACATAACATTGTAGTTGAAAAACATGTTCTCCCATACATTCCAACTGCAAATGTAAGTTTGTACGCACAATATTGAGAGATTTACCATGTTATTTTAACACCATAAACCTCTTATAAGTTTCCCTGTAACCTAGGTATAGATTACAGGAAAACTTATAAAAATATTTTCTGTATTTTATTTTATTTTAAGCTCAAAAGTTTCGGTGATAAGGGGGGAATGGTCAACTTTCATCTATTTTCTCAAATAGCTTTAAAATAATTCATTTTAAAATTATATAACAAAAAAAAAGATATTTGAAGCCCTATCATTTGTTATGATATGGTACAGTTTGCAAAACTTTCTTTTTTTAATTTTCATGTTTGCCCCCCAAAATCGACCCTCATTATCAAAATTTATTTATTTACGTTAAACGTCCGTGTTTGTACCAAATTTCAAAATGCACGTCAATAATGTTCTTGATTGCAAGTCTAACAAACTCTCTTTACTGCCACACATTTACCTAATAGTTACACAAATAACTCCAATTTTAAAACCGTGCCGCGAAACAACGAACCCGCGCGCTCTCAAACGGTCGATCAGATGACTTTAAACGCGAGTTCATTGTACCAACATTTGTTAAACAGCTGTTTTTTCTATCGCCCCCTACTTTAGACTAATAAGAAATCATTATTAATATTGTCAGGCAGTCACAATGACACGTGTTTTGAGAATTGACATTTATTTTTCGTCTTATGTTTTCTGAATCTTGTGAGCAGTTTTACAAACTTCATGCTCACTATGTGGGCTTTATTTACCGTAACGTTCTGGTAAAATTTTCCATGTAATATGAAGGAATATGGAGCCATCTTGACCAGCGTTCTGAGTCCGTTTCGAACGATCTCCGGACGGTAACATTTTAGCAGTATGGCAGTCTCTTCTTTAGAAGTACATACAGCATGAGCACTGGTGCATTCCTCCAGTTTCCTTCTTCATTTGCTAAGAACGGCCTCGAGCTAGGTGTAGTGACTGAAATATCCTGGCTTTCTGGAGTCTGGGTCTGTTCCTGCTCGTCTAATATCTTTTAAATCGAACTTAAACATAACTAGAGAACTGTGGGTCTAGGGTTAATACCTTTGCTTAATCCTACCAGGACTACATGTGTGATTGCTACGTTCCAGCAGCTCCGCTTCGCTTCCGCTTTCAGAACAGTACAGGTATGTACGTAACTGCCAGAGCCCCCTCATAAACTAAAATTTATGGTTCTGATGATAATGTGATACAGAAGCAAGAAATTCTATATCAATAGGGATGATACGTGGGTAAAAAAAAAGAAATTCTAGTTAGTCCGTCAGTCAGATAATAAAATAATATTAGACACGTATTTTTTGCTTTATCATATTAATAAAAAATGACGTAGATAACTCGCATTAAAGTTCGGAAGTGGGGGCTTGCTACGTCACTTCTACGTATAAAATCTAGCAAGACGTGACGTCATGCCACATTTTAACTCAATGTATCGCCGTAATCTTTAGATTACGTAGAAAAAGAAAAAATACGTGTCCAATATTTTTTAATAATCTACATGACGGACAAAAACAAAAATTTTAGTCTTCATCTCTATTATCAGGTACAACTCAATTCACAGGCTCTACAAATATCCGGATCTTTAAAGTAAATTAACCGGATTCTATTTTATCGATTGACGAGATCAAGACTATGTTAATATTACGCCTACTTTTAAAAAACGAATTGCAAAGTGAATGGTCAAGTTGTCAATACGTATGCTGTATAATGAGTCAGTTCACAAATATTAGGCTGACGCAGGTGCCAGATTCTTATAAGTCAAATAAAAAAAAAAACTAAACGTCATGGTCATTCAAAAAACATCTGCCTAGCCTTTTCCCAACTAAGTTGGAGTCGGCTACCAGTCTAACCGGATGCAGCTGCATATCAGAATTTTACATGGAGCGACTGCCTATCTGACCTCCACAACCCAGTTACTGGGTAATACGATACCCCTTGGTAAGACTGGTTGTCAGACTTTCGGGCATCTGACGACCCGTAATGCCTGCCAAAGATCTACGAATGACAGCTGGGACCAATAGCTTAACGTGTTTTCCGAGGCATGGATGTGTTTTGGTATTTAAAGATGGTCATCCATCCAAGGACCAACCGCGGCAAGCGTAGTAGAACTTAGCTACAAGCTCCTCTCCACCTTAGACCTACAGCAAAAACCATAAATCGTTATAACTTTGCATCCACGTGACGCATTTTGAAGCTGTTTCCAGCTATTTTGATCTTTAATAGGCCTACTTTCTGACTACAAAAAATTTACAAAATCGCAAAAAAAAAAATTCGGTCATCGACATAAATAATTTTTCAACATTATCTTTACGAAAACCTAAAGCAATTTTTATCTCAAAATGTTTCTTCTTAACCATCTTTGATCTAGTTTTTAATACATACTTACCTCACTTACCACTATTCTGGCGCACGTTCCGCGAGCTCGTCCTGTTTGGTAGTCGTAAATCCAGATTTTACATAGGTACAATTCCAGGTGCTTACATACTTTTCAGTTAGAAAACACGTTTTTTGACCATAATCCAAAATTTTAGTTCAGCATAAATTTCAGTAAACTCAACAGGTCGCTACTCCGCGCTATTTGACATCTCGTACGTGCGCCTAGCGAAAATAGAACTTCAAAAATTAAATTAAGAGGATTACAGGACCTAAACGCAAATAACGCAAGTTTTATAATGCCTAAAAGCATATCATCTACTGCAGTAAACAAAATTAGAAAAATATATGATATTTTTCAGGATATATGCTAGTTAGATAGTGTGTTGAAAACATAATACAAGTAATTTGATACGATAGAAAAAAACCGGCCAAGAGCGTGTCGGGCCACGCTCAGTGTAGGGTTCCGTAGTTTCCCGTCCGTAAAAATATAACAAAATATGTAAACGAAGTTAAAAAAAATGCTTGCATATACGATTATACTACAAACATAGTCCAGAAATTATTTTGTACAACTTTTTGTCTTTTTGTACAAAAACTGTTGTTTCCATCAAGTTCAAAATGATTTTCCTAGAAAGTCCTTATAAAGTTCTACTTTTCAGATATTTTTCATATTTTCTAAACTTATGGTTCAAAAGTTAGAGGGGGGACACATTGTTTTTTACTTTTGGAGCGATTATTTCCGAAATTATTGACATTATCAAAAAATGATTTTAGTAAACCCCTATTCATTTTTAAATACCTTTCCAACAATATATCACACGTTAGGATTGAAATTAAAAAAAAAATCACTTCCCACTTTACATATACAATTTTTATTTTACCACTTGGCGTGAGTGATATACATATTGGTACCAAATGTCAGCTTTCTAGTGCTAACGGTCACAGAGATTAAGCGAGGACGGACAGACGGACGGACAGACAGACATGGCGAAACTATAAGGGTTCCTAGTTGACTACGGAACCTTAAAAATCAGGAAGATACCTCTAAAAATTTCTTTTAACGATTAAAACCATACTAATATACATGCAATCATCCAGTTTTTTTTTTGTCAGATTATTCTACAAACAACATATTAACGTGATAGTGTTTTAATTTTTTAGTCTAATCACTAGATTTTTTGTACTCGTAAATCGATAATTGCTTCATATTTTGCAATAAATTACCAGCGTTGTGTTATCGCGCTTCACTTTCTTTTCTATGCAGTCCGACAGTAACCGCGCTTTAGGTGATGTAGTCCCCTTAAATTAAATCTATACAATGCCCTATATTCACTGAAGGGACCGCTATGCAGTGATATCTAGTTCACCGACGTTTCGCATAGAGGGGCGAGCCAATAGCCATGAACCGGGGACAAGTCCTAACTACTGGCTGTTACTGAGAAATTCATAATGGAACTCCAAATACCTAAGGACATCCCTGAAACGATCAATTGTCATCATTTTTAACCGACTTCCAAAAGGAGGAGGTTCTCAATTCCTCTGTATGTTTTTTTTTTGTATGTTTGTTACGCGATTACTCAAAGACGGATGGACCGATTTAGAAAATTCTTTTTTTGTTTGATAGGGTATACTTCCGAGGTGGTCCCATATAATTTTTAATAACTTTGCTTGGGAAGTTTTTGAGTTAGCTTCAATAATGCGTATATTTCCCACTTATTTTATGTGGATGATGTGATGGTGTTTTAATAACTTCCTATCACTGTTATTTACATGGCTATATCTACAATTATTGTGCTCAATTATAATATGTATTCGAATTAGTGTGGGGTACCTACCCCACACTAATTCGGAAGTCGGTGGCAAAAAACGAAAATACAAAACCCAAGACACCGACTACCGAAATTAAAGCTATTTTTCACTTTGTAGTGTTTTGTTTTGGAAGTCGGTTTTATTTTTTGCTAAAAAGTTTTTATTGTAGTAGTGCCTAATATTGTCAATAGCTTCAATTTTATTTGGTAGCCGATCAATATGCGCATCAATGTGTATCAATCACGTAAAAATTTAAAACTGCAATTGATCGTTTCGGGGACCCTTAAGAGGGCTGTTTCGTTTTGTCACCTCTCTCGCTCACACGGGACCAAATTTTTAAGATTATTAGATGAAAGGATGCCTTTTTGAAAAATTTAATCAATTAGCGAACTAGTAAATAATAATAATTTAATAGGTAATTATTAAAAACACATTTGTATTGTGTTATGTATTGAAAACAGCTCAAAAAGAAATACGATCTGTTTTTTTTATGTTTGTGAAATAAATGTCACAATAAAAATGTGTTATATGATCCTTGTCAGCAAAACTATCGCTCAGTATAAAAATACAGAGTGCTTTTTTATAAGAGGAATCGTGTTCAATTTCCGGTTCAGACAGCTCTTTCAAAAAACAAAAATGCAGTTTCCTTTAAAGTTGAGGTCATGGTTCGTTTGACCTCTTTGTCCACCTGCTTATAGTTTCGAATTTAGCTGACAATTTTTTTTTTTTGGGTTGAAGATGATCCCAAAAAAATACACTATGGAAAAATATTTTTTGGTATGATTTTCAGCTGGTATACAATTACTTTTTAAAACTAACGCCACCGACGTCAAACTTATTATACTTAACATACGAAGACACACTTACTCGTAAAATGCATGGAGCTATCATGGCAGATGCTCTCGCAAAAAGAAGCATATCAGCAAAAGCTATCTTCAGTCCGTGCTTTAGTTGACTTTGATACTCACGTTTATAAAGCAGTAAAAAGTTCAATTTTTAAACTAAAATTGTAATCTCGCCGGTAAAAGCATAATGTGAAAAAATGTTAATCAAATGACTCTCACCGTAGATGAGGAAGTAGTCACAAACATTTTAAACAGTCCATATGCCGCCTTCACACCCATGCTATAGTCAGCCACCGACTGTCAGGGCCGTCATTGGCCACACTGGGCAAGTGCACAGGGCCCCCTGTTAGCGTCGTACCTAGCTGGGGGCTATCAGAGGCAAGGCGCAAAAAATTTCGAGCTCACTTCTCTCGCTCTTGAATCCTTGATGCTTCATAGGGGCCCCAGTATCCTTCAGTGCTTAGGGCCTCCAATAGGTTTAAAACTGCACTGGCGACTGTGACTGAGCGTTTCACAGTTTACTGCTTTTCCAGAATATTCAACTTTTCGTATAGACTGAACCGACAAAAGTCTATTATGAACTTATGACTTTACGTTCACACTGTGGCTCACAGTAAGTCGGCTCATAATCGGCGGCTGACTATACGTCTTGGACAGGTAGTGTACGCAGGCTATGGATTGGTCATGTTGAGAAAATTAATGAAAGGTAATAAATAAGAGGAATTTATAAGAAGGGTCCGGGCCTACGTTAGGAACTAGGAGGACATACATACATTATTGATGATCATCATCATCATCAGCCCTTATCCCAATTTATTTGCGGTCGGTGCAACATGTCTTTTTCCATACTTTTCTATTAGTCGTCATCTCGGTAGTCACTCCCTTTCTAGCCATATCATTTTTCACACAGTCCATCCATCGTTTCTTTGCTCTTCCCTTGCTCGTATAGCCATCCACATTCGTACTCAAAACTTTCCTGACGACATTTTCCTCATTCCTCCGCATCACATGCGCATACCATGCCAGCCGATTTCCACACAACACATTATTGATGATATCCTTCAAAAAGGTCAGATGCGTAGTACTTAGATACGAGGATGAAGCAAAAGGAGTTCTTATGTAAGGACAGCACTGTGGCGTTCGATTCTGTCTGCTGTCATGGGACTTAGGCTTTTTTTTCTGGCGTGATGCTCAGCATATAATTATGTATGTCGTCATCTGCCTAGGCTTTTCCTAACTATGTTGGGGTCGGCTTCCAGTCTAAGCAGATGCAGCTGAATACCAGTATTTTACATGGAGCGACTGCCTATCTGACCTCCAGAACCCAGTTGTTGGGTAACAAGATATCCGATACAACTAAAGTGTCACTCTTGTTTTGTTATTTCACTCCACTGATATTATTATTAGGTATAATTTCTTGCTTCTATGTTTTATACGTGTAGGTATGTGACGACAAACTCCTACATACGAATGAGTTAGTACTCCATATTTGGGTCTACACGTGCAGCAATTCATTACTAATATTCTGGTATTGTCAAAAGTTTACGAAGCGATTTTGTTATGCCTGAGCCGTGGTTTGTTGGGCAAGGAATTAGGCTAGACCGTACATTATTTTGTTATGTTGTGGTACTCTTTACTATTATCTACTACAAACAAACGGAAAAGCCCTTCTACTAGGCCAAATACAGGGTTACTGGTAATTCGACGTATTCCTTGCAGGACGTCATAGTAGGGTTAAAATGCAATAAATTAAGCCACTCAATGTTCTACCGAAATTCAGTAGTTTTTGAGTTACTTGGATTTTTAGTTTTTTTTTTTTTAACTCAAATTATAAATGATTTACGGCGCAACTATACTGGAAATTAAGTTATTATCATAGCTAATGGCGTAGCAGGCACTAACAGATAGGTACTGCCGTAACTAGTATTCAGCTGCACCCGGTTAGACTGGAAGCCGTACCCCAACATAGTTGGGAAAAGGCTAGGCAGATGTTGATTCCGTAGCAGATCTTCGTTAATAATTAAAAGCTCCAAAACGCCTAAAACTGTGGCAAAAATCACTAACTAAATAATTTATTTTTCGTAATTTCTGTCATACAAAAAAACTCAAAAACTACTGAATTTCGTTAGAATATTTGGTGGCTAATTTATTGCATTTTAACCCTACTATGACGTCCTGCAAGGAATACGTCGAATTACCAGTAACCCTGTATACGACGGACTTCAGTCTTAGCTTTAACCAGTGAGCTATTTGTTTCTATTTATTGTACCAAATCCCACGTAACCAAAGACGTAGACTATAACTACTGACATAAGATCAAGTTTATACGTCATGCTTGCGTCGTGATGAACCAAATAAGGCTGTTTGATCATGCTGCGTAGGAGCATGACATAGTCTGTGGTAACCATAAATATGGCGAGTAACATTTGAGATGAATGTCAATGCACACGGTATCTTTAGGCCCGGGTGGTTCATGGTCAAAAGGCTAGCCTCTTTTGTAACTACACAGATATTCTCTTGTATTGGTACGAACTTTATGATAATAGCTCACGGCTCCACTGTGGTTCAGCCGCGGTGTGAACGTAGTTGAACGGTAGATACAGTTTGCTTTTTTTATTTTTTTTATTTTCCCCCAAAATTGATCCCCAAATTAAAAATTCAATTATTTACGTTACACGTCCGTGTTTGGGTCACAGAAATTCATACGTGTACTTACCAAATTTGTACCTACGCAACGTCTGCACACGTCGTGCGCAAGAAGAACGTTGACGGGAACAGACGTTGTGTCCAAATTGTATGCAGTTCTATTGACCGTAAATGGACGTTGTGTTTAATCTTATAACACTTTAGGATACTTGAAGAGCAGAACTTTTGTGAACGTATGTCCATTTTATATGAGAAAATAATGTGTTATGACGTGTGCACCTCATGAGAGCAGTGCTGGGCCGAACAACAGATTAATACAGATGGGACACTCCGCAGTTTAGGTATGAAGCTACAAGTACGCGGCGGTCCTATCTCACTGGGCCAATTCAGTAGGACTGCCGCGGTCAGAAGGTATAATAGTTACGCGTTAGAAAGAGAGGCAACTTGTAGGTGAATATAACTGTAGGTAATAAACGTTGTGCGACCTGAATTGCACTTTACTCTGCTGTAGCAAGAGTCACTTTTTATTTAAACGATTTTGCGGAGTGTCCAATCTGTATTAATCTGTGGCCGAACGTGTTAAATAGGTACTTACTCTTTGTGAAGGACCTACTAGGGGAAGTACCACTTTATCTTTTTCTGTCGCAAAGCAACCTATATTTCGGTTTGAAATGTACGAGTGTCGGTGTAATTATAGGCATATGAAATATTTCAGCTTTGTCCCTTAGAACTCAAACTCAAAGCATTTATGTCAATTAAACCATTTACAGAATTGTCAACGAGTTGGTCAGTCAGAAAATATGAAGCTAGTTGCCCATTCCCAAGCGTCGTAGGTACGGTGAAGGTTTCATACAATAAGCAACCTTATATGTTACAGACTGACATTCTATCGCTCAAGCAAATAATAATAATAATAAGTTGCACTTTGTTGGTTGCAAACAGTTTCAAATCATCCATATAAAGCAGGTGGGATATTACCTGACCCCCTCTCCGCAAAGGACAGCCCAGCCCTGTACCCTCCAGCAGAGTGCTAAGTGGGTTCAAGGCTAAACAAAACCACAGTGGACTCAGACTGTCGCCCTGGAATATTCCCCGCTTAATCGTAATGTTTTTTTTATTATTTTTATTCTAATATTTAAAAATATAATTTATATGTAAAGAGTTAAAAAAAGGAAATAATAATAATATTTATTTATTGACACCAAAAATATTAACATTATAACAAGCATATTGCATGAAATTTGTAGGCTATAATGAAAATAAACAACATGGGAGCATCTGCAGCCGAACTAGGTGAAAACCTGTATCTCGGCATACAGCGCCATTCCTCTTTGATAACAATAATATCGAACTACTTTTGAATAAAAGTAGTTCTTGCTTTTTAAAAGAAAAGTCAATTCAAGATACGATCGGCTTAGGCATTGTGTAGGGCACTGACTTATAAACCTATGGGCTTGCCATATCCACAAAAATAGCGTGCATACCTACAAAAATCGGGCACTCAATATGGCCGCCTTTCGTAGGTTTGTTACTGTGAGTGCAAGAGAGAGAGCCAGCAACCGTTTGACAGCACATTTACCAATCATCTACCACAAAACTCGGTACTCAACAAGGCGACCGGTCACGCATTGACATGATTTTGACGTCACACAAGAGTGTTGTCAAATTTAGTCCTTGACAAACATTTAGATATCTCTCTTTTCATACGCAGCTCTTGAGTAGTTAAAACGAAACAAAGCGCTTTTTGAAATGTCTGTGGACAGATATTTGTATAACTATTCTTCCTATAGTAGAATATGCCATCTCCATTTTTTCTATCTCAATGGGTGACTGGCTGGTGACTGGTAATTAGCGAGTGCCTCGGAAAGCAAGTTAAACCAATGGCCCCGGCTGTCATTCGTAGATCTTTGACAGTCATTACGGAAGAAGCCCGAAAGTCTGACAACCAGTCTTACAATACTGGTATTCAGCTGCATCCGGTTAGACTGGAATCAATTTGCTCAGCCTTTTCCCAACTATGTCGGGGTCAGCTTCCAGTCTGACCGTATGTAGCTGAATTGGAGCGACTGCCTATCTGACCTCCACAACCCAGTTATTGGGTAATACGATACCCCTTGGTAAGACTGGTTGTCAGACTTTCGGGCTTCTGACGACCCGTAACGACTGCCAAAGATCCACGAATGACAGCCGGGACCAATGGCTTAACGTGCTTTCCGAAGCACGGAGGAGTCTCGGTATGTAAAGATGGTCACCCATCTACGGACC
This sequence comes from Dicycla oo, assembly GCA_948252095.1. Lineage (NCBI taxonomy): Eukaryota > Metazoa > Arthropoda > Insecta > Lepidoptera > Noctuidae > Dicycla > Dicycla oo. The sequence continues at coordinate 17,086,245 of OX411736.1, read as the reverse complement.
AACCCCGGCAAGCGTAGCTTAACCTGATGGATCGACCTGTGCGGCTGTTATTACTTAGCCACGAGCTCCTTAGGCGCTCGGTTAGACTGGAAGTCGACCCAAATATAGTTAGGAAAAGGCTAGGCAGATGATGAGTCGTCATTGATCATCAGATGGAACACTTCCTAGTTTACCACCCACATTAAAATTGGTGAGATAACTTACCACCGCATCCGTTACAGCCAGTAATTCGTATGGGCCCATGTTCAGCAGTGGTTCTCAATATTTTGCAATACGGTATTATTTTGCCTTTTCTGGATCACTGGGTGACAGTTTACGTTATCTAACATTTAGTCAAATGTCAGTCAACGAGGTTAATGGTTGAGACACGATTTGTCTATGTCTCAGTTTACGAGTAAATGGTTGCGAGTCTTGGACAATAGCTGTTTGGGTGGCCTTTTTGGAAAGTGTAGTATTTAATACTTAAATGAATGTTTTTTCTTTATTTGCTAGAATATAGGTAGCTAGGTAGAGGGAATTTATTTAGCGTCACACTAGATTCAACGTTTCCATCGTGCAAATGAAGGTACTTAACACAAGTCGATTACAAAAAATCAATCAATCATTTATTTATTTGCAAACATGGATAATTGGTACATAGATGTTCTTTTTAACATAATTAAGTGCTCCATATTCTACCATCGCGTGGACACGCAAATAATAATATTCAGTCACTATTTTTAAAACATTACAATTAAAATACAATTAATAATGTCAAAGTTAAATAAATGTCGTTTAGAGTACAAAAAAAATACAAGTTATAAACAATAACAATCAGGGATCACAATAGCAGCTATCAAAATAAAAAAATAAATCAATCAGTCAGCGAATTAAGGAAGTCGTCAATTGTATAATAATAATAACATTTCACACAAAATGCAATAGAATAATAAAATAATGTTAAAAAAACGGCGAAGTGCGTGTCGGACCACGCATAATGAATGGTTCTGTAGTTGGGATGAATTTAACCCAAGAACAAACTTAACATTTTAGTTGAAAAACGTTCTCCCATATATTCCAACTGCAAATCTAAGTTTGAACACACAATATTAAGAGATTTACCATGTTATTTTAAGACCATAGACTTTTTATAAGTTTTCCTGTAATCTATAGGTATGGAACTGTTTTCTGTATTTTTTTTTTATGTTAGGCTGAGTGGATTCGGAGATAATAGGGAATGGTCAATCCTCGTCTATTTTCTTAAATAACTTTAAAACTCTTTATTTTAAAATTATTTAAAAAAATATGTTTCAGACCCTCACACAGTAAACCCTTTTATTTCATATGTCACACGGTACAGTTTGCAGAACTTAATTTTTGTTTTTATTTTCTTATTTGCCCCCAAAATTGACCCTCGTATTCAAAAATCAATTAATTACTTTACATGTCCGTGTTTGGGTTTGAACTTATCGGTCCATTAGATTCGGAGCAAATTGGCTGTGACAGACGGACATACAGACTGACAGACAGACACACGAGTAATCCTATAAGGGTTCCGTTTTTTTCCTTTTGAGGTACGGAACCCTAAACTAATTCAAACTCAAAACCAAATGAACATCATTTGATTAAGTCAGTAGTCTGAAATAACCCCAAGCGTTTCTGGGCGGTCCAGCCATCATTGCATCATCGTGCAATGCGATAAGCTGACCTGAGGACCTAGACAAGTAGTAATCGCTTTTAAAGCGTTTTTAACGACTTCAAAATTATCAATTCGATACGTATGTATGTAATATTATTTGAACTGCGAGATATTCGGATATGATGATCTATTAGGGCTTCCAAACAAACATACAAAATTTCATAGATGTATGTTTGTATGTATGACTATTTAAAAAATATAAGCCTGTGTTATATGTACGTACCATTAAATATATATCTATTTATAACTATAGGTATTTACACCATGTACAAAATTTTATTACTATCTAACTAACTGTATATACAAATAAATACAAAAACTAGGAGTTTTAGGCGTCGAAGTACTAAGACTGGGAGCATTGCCACGTTGACTGGCAATGCTAATTCTTTGACCAAAGAAAGAGCCAGCCCTCTGGTCATGTGAAGTGTCGATCAGTCGGCGAGAAATTTCCTTAAAAAGAAGACGCGCACTCGGGCCCCATGACCCGAGCGTTTCGGCCCCAAACGGCTCAAAACTGTAGTTACCTATAAGGTTACAATATTTGCGCCGCTTGAGGGTCTCAGCAGCCGCCGCAGCGGCGCCAGCGCAGCACGCCGAGCTTGGAACATGAGATGGCGCAAGGGTGTCGACGCAGGTTGCGTCCCACACCAGAGGCCTACCCACCTTCCAAGGCAACAACACGTCACGCCGTCTGGTCTCTTGCCATCGTCACGTACCAAGCCGTTTGGTTCTAACACCGCTGGTACGCCGGCGGTGACAAAAGCTCGACGAATAATATCGTTGATGCTGGCGTGCCGTGCTATGCGACCTGCGCTCGTACAGCAGGACAGGCCATGGTGCCCGCGACTGTCGACAGCTTCACCGCAGTGACACCGATGCTTATCGGTTCTCAGTAACGGAAATAGTTAGGATGACCTAGCTTTTAACAATTATATAATTGAGCACGGGAGCTACTACATGATACTTTCTGCAGGTCTGATGATGACCAGGTAAGTGCTTATCGGTTCTTAGTAACGGAAATAGTTATGATGACCTAGCTTTCAACAATTATCTAATTGAGCACGGGAGCTACTACATGATACTTTCTGAAGGTCTGATGATGACCAGGTAAGTGCTTATCGGTTCTTAGTAACGGAAATAGTTATGATGACCTAGCTTTCAACAATTATCTAATTGAGCACGGGAGCTACTACATGATACTTTCTGAAGGTCTGATGATGACCAGGTAAGTGCTTATTGGTCTGCAGTAATGGAAATAGTTAGGATGACCTAGCTTTCAACATTTATCTAATTGAGCACGGATGCTACTGCATGATACTTTCTGAAGGTCTGATGATGACCAGGTAAGTGCTTATTGATCCTCAGTAATGGAAATAGTTAGGATGACCTAGCTTTCAACATTTGTCTAATTGAGCACGGGAGCTACTACATGATACTTTCTGAAGGTCTGATGATGACCAGGTAAGTGCTTATCGGTTCTTAGTAACGGAAATAGTTATGATGACCTAGCTTTCAACAATTATCTAATTGAGCACGGGAGCTACTACATGATACTTTCTGAAGGTCTGATGATGACCAGGTAAGTGCTTATTGGTCTGCAGTAATGGAAATAGTTAGGATGACCTAGCTTTCATCATTTATCTAATTGAGCACGGATGCTACTGCATGATACTTTCTGAAGGTCTGATGATGACCAGGTAAGTGCTTATTGATCCTCAGTAATGGAAATAGTTAGGATGACCTAGCTTTCAACATTTGTCTAATTGAGCACGGGAGCTACTACATGATACTTTCTGAAGGTCTGATGATGACCAGGTAAGTGCTTATCGGTTCTTAGTAACGGAAATAGTTATGATGACCTAGCTTTCAACAATTATCTAATTGAGCACGGGAGCTACTACATGATACTTTCTGAAGGTCTGATGATGACCAGGTAAGTGCTTATTGGTCTGCAGTAATGGAAATAGTTAGGATGACCTAGCTTTCAACATTTATCTAATTGAGCACGGATGCTACTGCATGATACTTTCTGAAGGTCTGATGATGACTAGGTAAGTGCTTATTGGTCCTCACTAATGGCAATAGTTAGGATGACCTAGCTTTGAACATTTGTCTAATTGAGCACGGGTGCTACTACATGATACTTTTTAAAATCTGATGATGACCAGGTAAGTGCATATTGGTCCTCAGTAATGGAAATAGTTAGGATGGCCTAGCTTTCAACATTTATCTAATTGAGCACGGATGCTACTGCATGATACTTTCTGAAGGTCTGATGATGACTAGGTAAGTGCTTATTGGTCCTCACTAATGGCAATAGTTAGGATGACCTAGCTTTGAACATTTGTCTAATTGAGCACGGGTGCTACTACATGATACTTTTTAAAGTCTGATGATGACCAGGTAAGTGCATATTGGTCCTCAGTAATGGAAATAGTTAGGATGACCTAGCTTTCAACATTTATCTAATTGAGCACGGATGCTACTGCATGATATTTTCTGAAGGTCTGATGATGACCAGGTAAGTGCTTATTGGTCCTCAGTAATGGCAATAGTTAGGATGACCTAGCATTCAACGTGTAAGTGTGACGGCCTGGCTTATTGATACGAGCTACGGGTGTGGTGTCAAAGGGAAAACATCTCAAAACCTTTGTCAAATTCTAGTGCAATATATATAACAAAACTAATAACTACTTATTACAAACAAATATTCCAGTTTTTACTAAAAACTAAAAATTACGAAATAAAATATATTTAAAAAAATTAAATCGACTTCAAAAAGAAATTAACTCAAAATTATGAAATAATTTTAATTTCAGAAGTCGGTGGCAAACAAATTAAAATACAGATCGCAAGACACCGACTTCCGAAATTAAAATTATTTCATAATTTTGAGTGAATTTCTTTTTGAAGTCGATTAAAATTTTTAAATTATTTTTTGTATTTTTATAACGATTTCAATAGGTCAATCCTATTGAAATCGTTATAAGTCGTGAGTATTTCGGTAGCTGTCGATCCAATATATTTTTACTTTACCATCATTGTTATCGCAGATTATAATGTTTGAATGTTTAGGCCCTCCGATGGTGATGACAGAGACGCATACCTACAACATTACAAGTTCTTTTGGCCTGTGGTTTAAGGCTTTAACTACACTTATTCAGCTCAACTCAACTTTTGTCCATATGAATGAATGAAATGCACAGACCCCAGCGTGGTTTGATCAGACTCGATTACTCGAATGAACCCAAATTTCACACTAGCCCCTGTTGCCCCATGTTACATGGTGCAATAGAGACCATTGTATATCAAGGAGCAAATCGGGGGCGCGATAAAGGTAGGTAAGACGTGCCCTTAGGATATGCAAGGGATAAAGAGCTTACCGAGTATGCACCCTAGCTTATATTCTAATTCAGCTTTTGTTGCATAGAAATGATGATGCGTACGTTCAGCTTTCCGCATCGTTCTAAACAAAACTGCATTTTTTTCTATGGCCAAAAGCTGAATTGAGCTGAATAAGTGTAGTTAGTCCCTAAATCATAACTAAAGCCGCCATCTTGTTTTGTCAATACACAATAACAATATAATATATGTTGTTGTCAAGTTCCAAGCACGGCGGGCTGTGCAGCGGCGGCTAAGACCCTCAAGCGGCCCAAATACTGTAACCATATTGTTAACTACAGTTTTGAGCCGTTTGGGGTCGAAACGCTCGGGTCATGGAGCCCGAGTGCGCGTCTCCTTTTTAAGGAACTTTCTCGCCGCCTGGTCGACACTTCATGTGACCAGAGGGCTGGCTCGTTCTTTGGCCAAAGACTTATATTTGATTAGCATTGCCATTCAACGTGGCAATGCTGCCAGTCCTCTGGGCACGTTTCCGGATGACAGCAATGCGGACGAGTACTTTGAAGCTTATGCATGTCCTTTTGTTTTTGTTTTTATTTGTATAGTTAGTTAGTTAGTAATTTAATTTAGTGCCCAGTGTAAATAGTTGTGTTAAATATTCTAAACAGATAAGTTCAGAAGATACATAGGCTATGCCAATGACAGTGACAACGTCACAAATGTTTACAAACAACGCCCTTTCAATGTCACACAGGCGCCAAAAAATTATAGCAATCTAATTAGGACTTTACTTTGGCGACCTCCAGGGTGTTGTCTTATACTGGGTGTAATTTTAATTACCGTTATCCTCTTAAAGGGGTCATTGTACTCATTATTATGAACAACTTTTACTATGGGACCAAACCTGAAATCGCGAAAAATATCTGCTGTTCCCTACATTTTGACGAATTATGCGAACACAAATTTACTGAACAGCTGATTTTTTTTCACGATTTCAGGTTTGGCCCCATAGTAAAAGTTGTTCATAATGATAAGTACAGTAACCCCCCTTTAGAGGATAATGGTGATTTAAATTACACCCTGTAAAATCAATCTGCCTAGCCTTTTCCCAACTATGTTCGGGTCGGCTTCCAGTCTAACCGGATGCAGCTGAATACCAGTATTTTACATGCAGCGACTGCCTATCTGACCTCCACAACCCAGTTACTGGGTAATACGATACCCCTTGGTAAGACTGGTTGTCAGACTTTCGGGCTTCTGACAACCCGTAACGACTGTCAATAATCCACGAATGACAGCCGGGACCAACGGCTTAACCTGCTCTCCGAGGCACGGAGGAGTCTCGGTATGAAAAGATGGTCACCCATCCACAGACCAACCCTGGCTAGAGTAGCTTAACTACTAACATACTAACTACTAACTGATGGATCGACCCGTGCGGCTGTTATTACTTAGCCACGAGCTCCTAAAATTACCGACGACCCCAGCGTGGTTTGACCAGACTCCTTTACTCGAATGAACACAAAGATTTACACTAGCCCCTGGGCCTGTTGCCTCATGCTACATTATAACAGAGACCACTGCATATCAAGGTGTAGAGCAGGGGGCGCGATAAGGAGACAAAATTTGATTTCATTCTATTGATATGAAATGAAACTTCTAATGCGGCGAGTCAGACCGGCTATTGGCGTGGAATGTTTGTGTAATTTATTGTAAATATAGTTTATAATTAATAGGTTTAATAATAGGTTTTCGTTTTTTTTTATTATTTAAGATGGGTTTGCTCTTGACTCTAGTCTAGATCAGAGGTGACAGAGACAAAGTCGACGATGGAGTGAGCTTACCTAGAAGAAGTCTGTTCACTCTCACTTTGAAGAGATTAGGGTTGTATGCATTCGGAAACATAGATGCGGGTAGAGAATTCCACTCTTTTGCTGTACGCATTATAAATAACATTTGGAAACGCTTAGTGCGAACTGGTGGAATAGCAACGAGTTAGGGATGGTAACTGGCAGTGCGTCTAGATGTCCGATGGTAGAAGGGGGCCGGTGAAATGAGGTTGTGGAGTTCTTGAGCACACTCACCGAAGTACAATCTGTAGAAGACAAGCGGCGATGAGCCAATAAGTATTTAACTATAGCATTAGGGTAACCTATAATGATAGATTTAAGGTGTTATAATAAGTAAATGAATAAAATTACTATTTTAAAATGTAGATTTATGAAGAAGGTATTTCAGACTAGAGGTAATGGTTTACCATTAAATGGCCCATTAACTCTTATGACGGCAGCAGTAAATTTGTGCTCACATAACATCCTAACTATGTATTTAGCCATGCAAGCAAAATGGTCGGTTTTGAAATACGCTGATCTGTACTGGTTTAATTTCACAGCTGCGGTAGGTATCTAAAGTATACCTACTCAATTATCTTTAATCAAGACCCGGCCATGGGCCTGATAAAAGAAAAAAACCAAACACATATAACAAAAAAAAAAAAAAAAAAAACAACAGACATCGAAAAAAAAAAATAGAAAAATAACTTCAATTGCGGAAGTCAGTGTCTTTGATTTTGTATTTTCGTTTTTTTTTTGCCACCAACTTCTGAAATTAAAGTTATTTTTCACTTTGTAGATTTTTTTTTTTTTTGGAAGACAGTTGTTTTTTTTTTTTTTTGTAAAAAGTCTTTATTTTTCACTTTTAAGTTGAGGTACCTACCCTACCACCTAGTTGTGGTAAATTACGACAGAATACCACTACTTGCTATGAAAATTACAGTGACAGGAATTATTATAACGTTATCCACATATGTAGACTAAGTAGGAGAAATACTTATTATTCAAGCTAACTCAAAACTACCATAGCAAAGTTTAACAAAATACTAATTTCGAGGTATACCCTTCCGATTAAAACAAGAATCTTTCAAATCGGATTACTCTGTAAAAAGTTATACGTCATCATCTTTTCCTGCCCTTGTCCCAAATTATTTGGGGTCGGCGCAACATGACTTTTCTTCCATACTTCTCTATTAGTCGTCATCTCGGTAGTCACTCCCTTTCTAACCATATCATCTTTCACTCAATCCTTCCATCGTTTCTTTGGTCTTCTCCTTCTCGTATAGCCGTTCACATTCATACTCAAAACTTTCCAGACGACGTTTTCCTCATTCCTCCGCATCACATGCCCATACCATGACAACCGATTTCCACACAAATTTTCAGTCACCAGTGTCACTTTCAGACTTCCTCTTACATACTCATTTCTTATTCTATCCATTCGAGAAACACCACACATCCCTCTTAGCATTCTCATCTCAGCTGCGTGCAATTGCCTTTCTTTTTCTAGCCCAACATTCCGACCCATACAAGACAGCAGGTCTAACCATTGTTTTTAATTTTTTCACTTAAGTTTAAGGGAATGCGGGAGTCGTAGATTGTTCTCGTGACCTGCCGCCATTTCATCCATCCAGTATTAAATTCTATGCTTAACAGTCCGATCTACTTCGCCATCGCTTTTCACAAGTAAACCGAGATACCGGAAGTCGGAGCAGACAAGCGCTTTGGTCCCAGAATTGGAGATACCGCCGAAATCGCAGAACATATACTTGATTTTGCTTCTGCTCATTTTCAAGACAACATTCTCCAGCTTCTGTTGAAAGACTGTGATCAAACCATGCTACATTTTTGACTACCCATATTAATTGTCCTTACACAGCTTGCATTGATTTTATTACAGAGACAAGGGCTATCAAAGAGAATACTCGCTCAGCGACGTTCGCTTGGCGGGCAGAACACTCGCTGAGAGTCTCAGTCTTGCACGCACACCAGGGAGTAACCGCCCGTCCGTCGCGCAATGCTCGTTTCTCGCCAACTCGTTTTTAGTTGCTAGCTCTACTCGCTTCTCGTTAATCGCCGGCTGTCGGACTGCTGCGAAAACGCTTCCATTCAGAATTCCTTTTTACCCCACAAATAGCGCCATCTGTGTTTAAAAAGTAGAAACACATTACAGATATTTTTTATCTCCAGTCATATGACTTCACTTTATATTTTAAAACCGCAAATTGTCATACATTTTGCAGTAGGTATATATACTATGTAAAACTACGTTATAACTACAGTTGAACAAAAGGCTTAGCAGAAAGAGAAACTATTAACTCTAGTTTCATTGTTTCATTGGTTAAGCGTGAACGTTGCAGTTTCAGTGGGAAATAGGTGGTTTTGTGAAATGTCTGCTTGGGAATTTATGTCCTTGAGAGCTTGATAAACTTACTTACCCGAAAAAAGAAAGTATCTTCTCTTTTCATAGGCTTTGTAAATTGTTAACTTGTTAAACAGAGTCTAACCAGCTTACTGTCTGATCCAGCTTACTGTCCAGATTTCTGGTTGTGTCTGCGTGTCTATGAAGGATAGACACGCAGACACAACCAGAAATAGAAGATAGTAGACAGTAAGCTGTCTGAATTAATAAAGGCGGGCGACGCTGTAAACAAGTGCAATAGGTATTTAATGTTTTTAGGGTTCCGTACCTCGGAGGAGCTAGTTAAGTAATACAGCCGCATGGGTCGATCAATCAGCTTAAGCTACACATCGGGGGTTGATGGGTGACCGTCTTTACATACTGAGACTCCCCGTGCCTCGGAAAGCACGTTAAGCCGTTGGCCCCGGCTGTCATTCATGGATCTTTGACAGTCGTTACGGGTCGTCAGAAGCCCTAAAATCTGACAACCAGTTATACCAAGGGGTATCGTATTACCCAGTTACCGGGTTGTGGAGGGTCAGATAAGCAGTCGCTCCATGTGAAATACTGGTATTCAGCTGCATCCCCGGTTAGACTGGAAGCCGACCCCAACATAGTTGGGGAAAGGCTAGGCATGATTGATTTTGTGGGTTCCGTACCTCAAAAGGAATAACGGAACCCTTATAGGATCACTTCGTTGTCCGTCTGTCAGTCTGTCAAGACCCTTTTTTCTCAGGAACGCGTGGAGGTATATCAAGTTGAAATTAATATCAAATATGTAAGTCTATGGTCCCTTGAGCCCTAAAAAAATGAAGGGTCTAATTCAAAGCAATTAAAATACGGCTATTTATGTGACATATTTTGATACTCGCAAATAAATCAAAACTAATCTAGATATCTCTAGGACAGAGTTTTTGTCAAGGCAAGTCAAACGAGCCCAAACTGTGTGATTGAGGCGTTTTATTACTGAGTTCCCATGGCCGCGTTCCAGCTCCATCATCAGATCATCTCCATGTCATAAAATATTACATTGTCATCCGATTTACATGTACATGTAAAATTCCAGCTCAATCGGAAACCGGGAAGTGGGTCAAATTTAACTTGCAAGATTAGATTACAGACATCGAGACAGGTGAAAGTAAATAAAAGCTTGTAAAAATTGGTTTGTAAAATTGAATAGCTTTTGTAAACTTGAAAGTTAAGTAAGACTTGGGAGAAGACAACGCCCTTCAGATAAGATCGAATGAGCTACCGTAACATAACATTGCATCACGCTGTGTTCCCCGAAGGGTTAGGCAGACGTGTACCTAGTACACCCGCATTTCGTCAGTCAGTCCCATGTAATAGAGGGCGAGCCTATTGCCATTCGTAGTAGGACGGTTTCGAGAAGCGGATCGAGAATTTTGTAGAGTTTAGACGATCCTATGTCTGTTTAATTGTTGATACGGAATATTCCGGTAGAAGAGGCGATGCCAAATTGCCAATTATTCTATTCCATTACACAATCCAATTAGTCATTTCCCAAATACTCGAACAAATCCAACATCCTACAACATACATACTACGTAGGTAGGTCGCTAACAATGCTATGACATCACCGGACTGACAGCGAGCGTGAGCTGAATGGGATGGACGGACAGAGTGATTATGTAACTAGTTTGCACACTATACTTAACTACGATTACAATATTATATGGAAATCTACTGATGACCGTTTGGCTAGACGTGTTCTTGAGTCGAGACTGCCAATCGGTGAAAGGGTAGAAAGGGGAAGGCGACGATTTGAAGGCTGGCTGGTAGCAGCTGGATTAGAGATTTGAATTGTGTTGAACATTTTTCATCACATCCACTGTTAAGGAGCCCTTCAGGCGCCTTGGCTTTGTTTTAAGGAACTGTCGTGACTTCCACAACCCCCACGTTATCTAGCTTGTTTTTGGGGCATTGGTCCGTAGCAAGCTTGAGTCTAGTGCGTGCGTATGGAATTCTTTTGAGAAGCAGTATGCGTTAGCTTTAGAAAAAGTTCAAAAAGCATTCCTTAGATACATTTACAAGCACTTGTAAGGGTTTTATCCTCTCTTGTATCCCACTAAGTTCCTGTTGGGTTGCTTAAGTTTATAGTCCCTAGAAGCAAGACTAAAAATCTTAGGAGGATTTTTGATGTTCCTGATCTGCATAATGAAATCTGCAAGCTATTTGTCCCAGGCAATTGCTGTCTTAGCAGAAAACACCGCTTACTGGCTGTTCTAACTTGCCGTACTGTTGCACACTCCAAGTTTTTTGACGACACGGTTGGCGTAATGGCTGAGCGATCGACTGCTGCGCAGCGTGTCGCGGGTTCAATCCCCGCACGGAACAAATATTTGTATGATCTGCAAGTAGTTGTTTGTGTTTGTGAGTTTCTATGTTTGTAAACGCACCCACGATACAGGAAGAATTTCCTAGTGTGGCGCAACGTTTAAAAAAAAAAGTCATCCATTCCTCGGACATTAGCCGCTATTAACGCTCTCCTGGACTCGGACACAGATCTTGATATGTTTGCGAATGAATGGAAGATGATACTGTCAGAATGTTTGAAATTTTGTAAGAAGAATGCATGACTGTGTTAAATAAATTATGTGTTTAAATAGTGTAATTGACTTTGGCCGTTCTATTTAAAATAAATAAATTCAAATCATCATCAGATTCTTATCACGCTTGTATCCCCTGAAGGGTAAAGCTAAGCCCTGAAGAGTAGAGCGGCGGCCGCCACATAACGGCCGTAGTGACGGCCGTCATGAAAATGATGGCACTAGTCTTTGACATTATGGTGTTCAAAAACGATCTCTAGAGAACACACACCAACTTACTTTTATAAATAACGTTTCAGTGATGTCATTTGATGGTAAATTACGGACAGTATGTGGCGGCCGCCGCAGTCTCAGGAGACCCTAGCTTTAGGCAGAGGTGTACACCCACATTTCGCCAGTTATGTCCAAGTCCTATGTATATGAAATAAACCCTAAGCTTCCACTGCTAAGTCCCTCATGAAAAAATCCAATAACAGTGTTATTCCATCAGGAAAATTCCGCATACTCAGAGTAGTGTTTGCAATCATAAAGCCGTTTTTCCACCGCCATGTCAAAGGGACGTCAACGATGACGGCGCCGAAATAGTGATGCAGACATTTACCATGGCCGAGTGTCAACCGCACACCACCGCCGGGACGTCACGTTCACGTCCGGTTCGATTAATCTCGTTTCTCGTTGTGCTGGTGACAAACAGTGTTAGACCAAAGAGTCAGTCATTTTCAGCACAGCTACCGCTACCACGGATCACCATATTACCAAATTCATAATAATATTCTATATCACCAATGACATGATTGTAATCGAACCTCTAATAATTCCCATTTTGCGCTCCTAAAAATATTGTTGAACACAATATATAACGTTTGCGCCTGTTTTTGTAAACTTCAAATCATTCCTATTTTGGGGTCCTAAAAATACTGAATAGAACTATGACCAATTTGGATGTAGCGCTCGCCGACCACTGCCACGGCACAGCTCGCTTCGCTCGCTCGGTTCGCGCGCGGTTTCTCACACTTCTAACCTAACCTAAGGCCGACTTCAGATAACCCGCGCCGACCACGGACAGGACCCGCACACGCGTTGTGCCCGTCTAAGGCTGCATTTCCACCAGAGATGTGCGAGGACGCGTAGCGAGGGATGTGTTTGTTAAGAACCAATAGAATCGCTTCATTTACCTAGCCTCGCTCAGCGCAGCTCCTGTGGAAAGGACTTTGCGGAGCGAGGTTTTTGTACGTACAAAACAAGCGTGGGATGGGTGCGAGGGATATGTGCGAGAGATGTGTGCGAGGGATGTGTGCGAGAGATGTGTGTGAGGGACATCTGCGAAGGATGTGTGCGCTCCGCTCCCACCTCACCTCACCCGCTCGCTCGCGCATGAAAAGAGCCCGCTACACATCCACACACCGCACATCTGCGCACCGTTTTACAGCGTCGCTACGCATCCTCGCACCGCTCAGCGGCCTAGCACATCTCTTGTGGATACGCTCACACCGTTTCACAGCTTCGTTACGCATCCTCGCATCGCTCAGCTACCTCGTACATCTCTGGTGGAAACGCAGCCTTACACCCGCACTCGCCACGCGCAAAAACAGCGCACGCATCGCACCCGTTTATACTACTACTGTTATTTAATCAATAAACACGCCACGCGACTAAACCTGATCAGGTAATACGATACTAACCGAAGCGCGGGCGCAAGACGCATCTGGGGTTGGTGCAGCGCGTGTGCGGGGTGTCCGCGGGGTGGGCATGAGGCGGGCGCGTGGCGTGTGCGGGTCGACTTCGATAAATGCAATTTGAGATCTATTGATGTGTCATAATACTCAAATTATATACAACAAATTTCAAAGCCAGCCAGACGCGGGTGCTTGGCGTGCGCGTAGCGGGCGCGTGTCTTCTGAACGCTCGCGCCCTAACCCATTTGGCCGGGGGGTGCCCTAGCTTAGTTACTGCGACTAATTCGGCTGGCTGGTCTCATTTCCAATCTAATCTAACCCATTTTAGTCGGAGTTGCCTAGCTAGTATTTACTGCAATCAACTGAGAAAAGGCCAAAAAGATACAAAGAGGCTCAATTATTAATATAGTGTGTGTCATTTCATTAGAAGCGTAAAAAGTTTTTATAGGTTCATTTTTTTTAATCAACCTGTGTTGGTTCAATAATTTAAAAAAAGTGTCCATCATCATTTCAGAAGGTTAATAAGTTTTTATAGGATCAGTTCAATATTTCCCATTGACAATCATAGGTACAAAAAACAAATCTCATTAATGATCCTAATAATACAAACTCAAAATAATAAAACAAAGTGATCATTACCTCTGAAAACTATGTCATTACCACCGAAAAACTTTTAACTGAAAAAAATACTTTTAGTGCTGAAAATTGTTGGAAGCAAATGAAAACGGAATGTAAAGAGAAATTAATTTTAATTGAAGCGTCATTTTATTTTAAAAGTACCGTATTGGATTTCCGAGAATTTTCAATCGAGTTTCATTTTATTTTTCTGTAAGATAGATACGAATGAATTAATTAAATGCAGTGGGAGATCTTGAAATTGTTTTGGTATTTTTTTTTAAACTAGCTTTTATTCAGTGTATCGTATTCGCTTGAAGGGTGACCCAATAGTGATGGGGGTGCGTTGTATGTCCTGTTTTTTTCGGTATGTATAATTATTCAGCAAGAATTATATTTTCTCCGCATTATCGTTGCTATAATCGATATGGTCTTGTTCTTCTCTCTATAGGGCGCGAGTCTGAACCTACGGCTCAGGGTGTTTCTCTGTGGGAACATCTCGTCAGCCGCAACACGTAATAAATGAATCCTGGTGAATATTTCCTACCTAAAACAGTTTCTTTTTCGTGTAGGAAATTATTTGAGCCAGCATTCTGGCTTTTCCGGCAAGGGGAGCACAGCCTACAACTGCTTGCTTGGATCCTGTCAGCTGTACCAGCAGCGGGCCATCCCCATCAGCTCGAGTAGCTCGCCTATCAGCTCAAGTACCCTACCTTCGCCAACTACACGTCGGGTGATTCAGCGGCTATCACATACATATATTTATTGATTTCTTTTCCTTTTACTTTATCCTTACGGTTTAGCTTGTAATGTATTTAATCTTGCGAAAAAACGTATTTCCATATAGGTTATGATTCTGCTTGAATGTTTTTGATGATCTGAGTCGCGTACCCGTGAGATACGTTGCATACCCGCACGGTTTAGGCGGCCTCGAACTATCGAATTCGAATTAAATAGGATAGGACGCGTAGATCTAATGTAGGTGCTGTCTCTTTTCACATTTAAGCTTAACTTTATCCGGCCACAGTTTCAAATAGCAAAATTATTTCATTATTAATTATATCCGCTAACAAAGAGAAATCCGGGATTTATTTTTAATAAATTTGTGTGCTTTTGTATACTTTTGTATGTTAGTTATTTTTTTATAAACCGTGTCCCGTTGATTTTTAAAATTTAGAAAAATTATACGTATTTAAAGTGGTAAATGTGGATTTTCTTTTTCCAATACTACAATGTGCATGTAAAATTTCAACTCAATCGGAAACCGGGAAGTGGGTCAAATTTAATTTGCAAGATTTGATTACAGACAGACAGCGGGAGAGGTGAAACTAAATAAAAGCTTGTAAAAATGGATGTATCGTATAACCTAACCTAACCTAACCTAACATTTGTAGGTATTGTTTGTAATTCGTCTGTATTTCTGTGAAATGATGTGTATTTAATTGCAACTTATTATTTAGGCTACGTTTTTTCCGCAAGAATAAAATCTGTTTAGTACCTAAACATAAGGTCAAGGAATTTAAAATCAGCCCTCCACACAATACATGCACTTTTTCTCCTCCACCAAGCCATAAGAAAGCCATACAATAACCCCGTTAAGATGCAAAGCTATTAAACTAGAACTACCCTCGAAACCGCCCCTAACTAGCTGTTATTAAAAAGCTAGGCATTTCATGGGGCCATTTGAACCCCTTTACGAGTATGAAAGGGTAAAAAAAATATCTTCCAAAAGTACCATAAAATGGCACAGACTATAAACCAGAAAGGTCTTATTATTTCTTATATTGCCTATTAGTAGATGATTGGGGGTGTCCCCTATATTCACGCTGTTGATTTTTATGTCACTAGGTAGAAGGGTTGGGCTAATAAGGCAGTTTGGGGAATGGTCGTCAAGTTAGGTTATACGGTCGACAATTTGGAATGGGCTATGGTGTAGTTTGCAGTTTAGAAATATTCCTTTGACGCATATGCAAGGGGAGAAATTGTTAAACAGATATAGCAATATATAGGTACTACCCCTAAGTATCTTTAATAGCGACTTAAGAGACGAACATCGTACTTATAAAATTGTGAAGAACTTTAGGCTGGGGACAAAATGAACGTAATTATTTCAGCTGTGAGTCGCGTAAAATGAGTCGCGGAATTTACGCTGCATTCGCGTTCACACTAAAGTCCTGTTTGTACCATACGGCGACGCAAAATAAAAAAAAATACGTTCGTTTGGCCTCAGCCTTATGATCACAGCAATTTTGTGTATGTGAAAAAAATGAGTCTCTAAGCTGCTATATTGCTATTGTATCCAAGATATGAATTCTTGGAAACATGCTGATCCTGCTCCATAGGACAATCTAGAGTCGAGACAAAATCGAACTGGATGTTAATTTAATTGTATAATTTATTATTTTGATTTTACATTTTGTGATTACTTTAACTCACGTTTAGTAGCCGGCACGAGTCGTGAGCATAAATTCAACTTTTAAACCTTACAAAACTTTTTTCCCATTACGACGATTCGTACACAGGCAGGAGCAATGAGGTTAATATAAGATCAAGCTTATTTATGTACAGGTAGAACACAGAATACAAGAGTCCATTGACGATGGCAACACCATTTCATTTGAAATTTGTGCTCACGACTCATGCCGGCTACTATACTGCCGTCGTAAGAAAAAAGGGCACAACTAACATTTAAAAAAAAAATCTACAAAAAATTGAGCAGATTAGCCTTTTTTTTCTGATTCTAAATATGTATGTAACTCAATTTTTTTTTAAATGTTAGTTGTGCCCTTTTTGCTTACGACGGCAGTATAGTACTTGTTAAAATTTGAAGAAAATCGTATACTTTTATAATGTTTGTAAATATCTCCATGCATCTTTCACATAATTAATTTATTTTTTAACACAAGCTCTGCTTAGCTTGAGGCTAGACGGCGTTGTGTGATAGTTGTGGAATATTATTATTATTATTATATTATTATTGGCCATTGCTTCATTTTTTTATTTTTTTTTACCTATTGTTGTATAGTAATTATATTCTAAGTGCTTCGTCCTCACATATTATATAATGATATAATTAATGTATACAAAATATTGTAAAACAGTTCTAAAAGAGTATTGGTGGTGTTTCTTGCCCATTCTTCTCCATACGAATCTGTCTTTTGGATGGAGCGACTAGAATCAATTCTATTTTATTTTTTGTAAATTTTGACGCTCAAAAGTGCATTTTACGTGCCTATTGGAAATAAATGATTTCGACTCTGTCTTTGCCTTCTATTGAAGACCAAAACATAGTCCAATTTAGTGTTAAAATGGTGAAATCACCCTTATTCTTCTTTGTCGAATGTCCCCCTTGGGTCTCCTTTTTTAATAAGATAGGGAAAATAATAAAAAAGGTGGAAGAACCTCATTTGTACATAAGGATTAGACAATAAAGAGAATATATCTTTCATTTGCCGTGATATTATTTCTGGGGTCAAATTGGAGAAATTTAGTTGTCTGTTAGTATAGTATGTCATATTTCGTGCTGACCGTCGTTTTCGGGGCATACTCGTATCAAATGTTTAACCAGTGAAGATAAGCGAGTATTCTTTACAAACCTGACTGGAATAAAAGTATGATAAACATACATACATCACTCACGCCTTTTTTCTTTTTTCCTGCTTTTGCATCGTTTATGTTCATACATCTGGTCATACATGCACGCCGGTTGCAAGTATTAAGCATCTGACCTTTCTTAAGAACATCACCAATAAGGTCACTATTTATGTCCTTCAAGCCCGCTCCACCCGGCGTTTTCACTCACATCTGCCTTGCAATGGAAATAACTTGTGTTTGTCGCATTTCTTTCATACTCTCAACATAACCAAACCGTCTAAGCATAGTCTTTTCAATTTTTGTCACTACATCATCTTTTAATATAATAAAAACAGAAAATATAGAGCAATGTTTCACCATCAGTCTATTTTGTTTTTATGTTCTTTATTTCAATCATCTTATCTTTTTGATGCATGTGTTTCTGTGACAAATAAATCTATTTTTCTTTCTTCTGTTTCTTTTGCTTTCTTTCATCATTCTCTTGCTCTAATCTCAATTTTTTTGGGCCAGCACAACATGTCTTTTTCTTCCATACTTCTCTATTAGTCGTCATCTGGGTAGTAACTCCCTTTTGTAGCCATATCATCTTTCACACTGTGCCCGCTGTTTGCCATCAGATAGTTTCAATCGTGTCTTTTGTTTAATATTACCTCTTAGAGGCTATCTAAACGAAACACCAGCATCTTCTAAAACATTTAATCTATGCCATTTTAACTGCCATCATAAAGCATCGCACAGAATGACAATCTTTATCATCTATTTATGAACAACAACCGCCTTGTTTCGTATAGCAATATGAAATCATTGGAGACTCTCTGGGTGATATTATTATGGTTAGTAGGCAAAATACTTGGCTTGATAATATATTTTTGTTTGTTTGTGTGTGGTCTGGGGCATAGGTCATGCTATCTCTATATGGATGAAAGCTGATTTGGCTATTATAATGGATGCACTGTTTTGTTTGATCATTTGATTCATGAGATGAGATTTTAAAATAAGTTTATTAAATCCATTGTGGTGTCCCCCCGACTACCATGGTAGTCGAAAAATTTATTCAGTGTCCGGCAGGCTTATAACTTATCTTATAGAAGCCTAGCGATGGCAAAATTACTTGTCAAATAATTGCTTTTCAGTCGCTTGTCAATCGCAAATCAGTATGTCGTATCGCTGATAATACCGATTTGCGATTGAAAAGCTGTTATTGCGCAATTGACAAGCAATTTTTATATCGCTAGGCTTCTGCAAGATACGTAATAAGACTGCCGGCTACGATGGCAGCTTCGCTGACTTGTTCCCTATAAATCGTTATAGTACCATGGTAACTCTAAGTATGAACGCTTCCTAATAAAATTTCGAGATGGCGCTGTATTAAACGTTGCTTTGTGGAGTCGTTCTGTGTTGTGTGAGTTTGAAACCAGCCAAATACTAATCATCAAAACCTACCTACCTACTTTCAATCTTCGAAACTGGTTATGAATGACTTATGGTCATGATGAAGAAAAGTGCAATTTTCAGAAAACTAGGATTCGTTGGTCTAAAACTGCTCTAAAAATCAATGGGTAAGGCTCGTGGCTAATAACTGTCGCACAGGTGGATGATTAGGTTAAGCTACAATTTCAGGGGTTGGTCCGTGGATGGGTGACCATCTTTACATTCCAAGACCTATCCGTGCCTCGGAAAGCACGGCTGTCATTCGTAGATGGTTGTCAGACTGGTTGTCTAACTGTCAAAGATAAATCTGACAACCAGTCTTACCAAGGGGTATCGTATTATCCAGTCACTGGGTTGTGGAGGTCAGATAGGCAGTCACTCCATGTAAAATACTGGTATTCAGCTGCATCCGGTTAGACAGAAAGATGATCCCAGCATAGTTGGGAAAATGTTAGGCAGATGATGATAGTCATCAATGGCTCATGATACAGAGAATGTACGAAAATTAGTCTTTCAGAGTAGGACAGCCACGAATTGTGGCTGGAAACATTCTAGGACTTAATCAACAAACCTAAGGGTATCTCCCACTCCCAAAGGGGAATTTAACTGTAACCGTCGTTGTGGCTCTCATCCTATATTCTCTTATCGATTAAGTAAGAAATATGCAAGAAAATTCAAAGTCTTATTTATTCCATTGCAAAATAACAAATGAGTATTGTATATTGAAGTATTTTGTATAAGCGGTATATCTAGGAAATTGGAGCGCGGACCAGAAACGTCTGTATATTGAAGTCAGAACAAAGATCTGTTGTTTGCTTTACATTATAAATTATACCTACAGAGTTCTATTAGCAGGAAAATGTGGAGCAGACGAGTTTGTTATTTGAGTTACTTTGAAAAATTCATAGTGTGGTGGAAAGCTGACGAAATCTTATTAGAACTTTCTTTATAATCTAGTCTTTTTTTGTAAAAGAATAGGTCCTGTACAATAATTATATATGTGTCTCAAAAACCAGTGTCGTTAATTTAGTGGTGGTACAGACCATCAAACTGAACAACATTCTCGACGGAACCAACATCTTAATCGCAAAAAAAAAATATCAGTCGTCTCAAGCAAAACTTCAGTATCCAAATACATATATGGGATTATTTTTACGCGGTTACAATGTTGGCACCATGGAAAAAAATGTTCAGTTTGAATGGTCTGTACCACACCTTAATACTTGCCAGTAAACTAAATCAGAAAAATATATTATATTCTTCAGGTAGAAAATATAATACAAGTGTTGCGATCGAAAAAAAATCACGAACATACCTCTAAAAATTTCTGGTAACAAATATATATAATAATACACTATATTAATATACATGCAATCTTTCTTTTTTACTTTTTTTTTTATTTGAGATGGGTTTGCTCTTGACTAGTCTACGATGGAGTGAGCTTGCCCAGAAGAAGCCTGTTCACTCACAAGAGATTAGGGTTGTATGCGCTCGAAAACACAGACGCAGGTAGTGAGTTCCACTCTTTTGCTGTACGCATTATAAAAGCCATTTGTAAGCGCTTAGTGTGAATTGGTGGAATAGCAACTAGGTAGGAATGGTAACTATAATAATAATAATAATATCCTGGGACATTTCACACACGGTCATCTAATCCCAAACTAAGCAGAGCTTGTATTATGGAAACCAGATAACTGATATACTACATATACTATTTTTTTGTTTGTAAATACATACTTATATAGATAATTACACCCAGACTCAGGACAAACAGACATGTTCATGCACACAAATGTTTGTCCTGGGTGGGAATCGAACCCACGATCTGCGACATGATAGGTGGTATCTTAACCAACCACGCCAACTGGCCTGTCGAACTGGCAGTGCGTCTAGATGTCCGGTGGTAGAAGGGGGCCGGTGGAATGAGGTCGTGAAGTTCTCGGGCACACTCTCCGAAGTACAATCTGTAGAAGACCGACAAGCAGGCAACCTTGCGGCGATGAGCCAAGCTTGGCATCCACCAGTTTTACGTCGCCAATGAGCCTCTTAGCTCTGCGTTCTACCGAATCAAGCGCGGCTAGTTGGTACTTAGTTGATCCTTCCCAAAGGTGGCTGCAAAACACCATGCAGGATCGGACTTGCGCTTTGTAAAAGGTTTAAAAGCTTTCCAGGCGTAAAGTATCGCTTCACCATATTTAGGATGCCCAGTTTTTTGGCCCCTGTTTGGGCTTTGTACTTAAAGGTGGCGCCGAAGGTGAGACCAGATGTCAACTCCATGCCTAGGAGCTCAAGGCGATCAGTTGCAGGAACAGATGTACCCCGAAAAGTAGGAGTTTGGGCGAAATGACTCTTTTTTGCGGTAAAAAGTCAGGCCTGTGTTTTGATGGCGTTAAAAGAGACCAGATTATCATCACCCCACTGAACGACAAGGCTTAAGGTTAAATATGTGTGCTCCCATGGCCTCTCTCAAGGAACGAACTTCGGCCCCTCTGGTTTTTGCACTGGACAAGTATCTCTCTGAAACTGTACTGTCATCTGCGTACTGTTGGGTACATTGGGATACCAGGCTGAAGCAGGTCATTGATGTGTAGCAGGAAAAGAGTAGTGTAGAGAACATACACCTGAGGAGGCAATCATTCTGACTTTAGTCAGATTATTCTTCAAGCAACACAATAAAAAAAAAAATAAAAATAAAAATCTTTATTGAAATAAATTAGAGTTCAAATCCTATGAAGCCACTGAAACCCAAACTAGATAAAAACCTGTATGTCAGATTTCAGCGCCTTCACCCAATTCATTACATTAAATTTTTATACCAACTAAGACTTTTAATGATCACGATAATTTTGAGCATGCAGAAATAACAGTAGAGATAGCACTTTAAGGTATTGAAAATGTAGTGTGAAAGTAATGTATGATCGTGGAGTGTGGATGTGTGTGTGGGTGTGTATGTGGGTGTGTGCGAGTGTGTGAGGGTGAGTTCAGCTTACCGCGTAAAATATTTTTCCGTTTCTTCGTAGTTAAGAGTAAGAAGCCAGTTCTTAACATTGGACTTGCATTCATGAAAAGAGAGCAGGTAAATGTTTAAAATTTTATTAATTTTATTGTAAATGTGCACAGAAAGAAAACGCCTTTGACGTCTGGCTAATGCAGTACGTGTTCTTTCGGAGACAAATACATTAGTAATAGTACGTTTGTTTCCTAATTTCTCTGAATCATATTGGGTAGACACATGCAGTTTGATAATAACCTGAAAAGCAAAAAGCTGCCTTACCGTGAGAAATTGACACAGCTCATATAGCGTTCTAGTGGGGAATCTGTAGGGTTTAAATGTCATAGTTTTCAGCAAGGATCGTTGAGCTCGCTCTAGTTGTATGATATGCGTTTTGCATGCACCTCCCCATACTCCAATGCAGTAACCGATGACAGACTGAACAAGGGCATAGTAAACAGTACTAAGAAGTTCCAGGTTAGCTACATTCCTAAGATTTTGAAAACCCATATTAATTTTCTAACACGTGCCGAAATCATGTCGATATGTGGCTTCCAAGTTATATTCTCATCTAGAAGTACTCGTACTCCAAGATACTTAACTATCGGAGTTTTATTAATGAATGGAAAAGAACATTGCTGATGTAAAGACTCGCATGTGTGAATACGAATCACTATATTTTGCTGTTTCGCGTGAGAATTTGTAAACTGTACCAATAGTGTTTTCGAAACGTTTAAAGTCAGAAGATTTTGCTTCAGCCACAAGTGCACCCTGCGTAGTTCCTTTTCCGCAGTTTGTCGTACCTCGTCCCAAGTTTCTCCCTTAAATACTAGAGCGGTGTCATCGGCATATGTAATTTTTTTTCCGTTGTGAAGTGACATTTGACACAGTTCGTTTATGTATATAATAAATAAACTGGGACCAAAAATACTGCCCTGTGGGACGCCGCAGGTGACAGATGCGTCTGAGCTAGTATATTTATTTATTTTAACCTTTTGCTGACGACCCGAAGAAAATCTTCGAAAATTCTAAGCACGTTACCCCGTATACCGTATCTTTCTAATTTGTCCACAAGAATAGGGATCGAGACGGTATCAAATGCCTTCGCAAGGTCAATAAATACTCCGAGACACTTTTTTTATCATTGAGATTTTGTGTAACATATTCTACCAAAGAGCTAACAGCTCCATCTGTACTTTTCCCCGATCTGAAACCGAACTGTGAATTGGAAACTATATTATTATGCTCTAAGAAATTAACTAGTTGTTTATTTATGAATTTTTACTAACACTTTAGAGAGTGCTGGAAGGACAGATATAGGTCTATAATTTGTAAAACTGTCGGGCTCCCCACTCTTGTGGACAGGCGTTATGAGAGCTCTTTTAAAGACACTGGGGAAAACACCCTGCTCAACGCATAACTTAACGATCATAGTGAATTGTGGAACTATAATATGTTTTGACATTTTAAGAAATTTGTTTGAGATAGAGTCCCAACCAATGGCACTGTCGTTCTTCAAGTTCATGATTAGAGATTCAATTTCAGTTTCATCTGGTGCAAGCAGTACCATCGAATGTGATATACGAGATATTTTATGATAATCAGAACTATCTTGAGTAGTTACGGACTGTAAAATATTATCAGCTAGCAACTTTCCGACACTTGCAAAATACTTATTGACTTCCTCAACAACATCACATGGATTGTTTTTTTTTTTTTTTTTTTTTATTTGTGATGGGTTTGCTCTTGACTCTAGTCTAGGTCAGAGGTGACAGAGACAAAGTCGACGAGGGAGTGAGCTTACCCAGAAGAAGCCTGTTCACTCTCACTTTGAAGAGATTAGGGTTGTATACGTTCGGAAACACAGACGCAGGTAGTGAGTTCCACTCTTTTGCTGTGCGCATTATAAAAGACATTTGGAAGCGCTTAGTGCGAATTGGTGGAATAGCAACCAGGTAGGGATGGTAACTGGCAGTGCGTCTAGATGTCCGGTGGTAGAAGGGGGCCGGTGGAATGAGGTCGTGGAGTTCTCGGGCACACTCTCCGAAGTACAATCTGTAGAAGACCGACAAGCAGGCAACCTTGCGGCGATGAGCCAAGCTATGAAGCTTGGCATCCACCAGTTTTACGTCGCCAATGAGCCTCTTAGCTCTGCGTTCCACCGAGTCAAGCGCGGCTAGTTGGTACTTAGCTGATCCATCCCAAAGGTGACTGCAATACTCCATGCAGGATCGGACTTGCGCTTTGTAAAGGGTTAAAAGCTGTCCAGGCGTAAAGTATCGCTTCACCCTATTTAGGATGCCCAGTTTCTTGGCCGCAGTTTGGGCCTTGTACTCGATGGTGGCGCCGAAGTTGAGACCAGATGTCAACTCCATGCCTAGGAGCTCAAGTCGATCAGTTACAGGAACAGATGTACCCCGAAAAGTAGGAGTTTGGGCGAAACGACTCTTTTTAGCGGTAAAAAGACACGCCTGCGTTTTGGTGGCGTTAAAAGAGACCAGATTATCATCACCCCACTGGGAGACAAAGCTTAAGGTCAAATCTGTCCGCTCTACCATGGCCTCTCTCAAGGAACGAATTTCAGCCCCGCTAGTTTTTGCGCTGGACAAGTATCTCTCTGAAACTGTACTGTCATCTGCGTACCCAACAATACCAGGCCGAAGCAGGTCATTGATGTGCAGCAGGAAAAGAGTTGCAGAGAGAACAGACCCCTGAGGAACTCCGGCATCAATAGCCATAAGGTCAGAAGAGCAGCCATCAACAACTACTCTAATCGACCGTTCACTAAGGAAATCTGATATCCAGCTACAAAAATCAGCTGGGATGCCATAAGCAGGAAGCTTGCTGAGCAGAGCAGCGTGCCAGACCCTGTCAAAGGCCTTCGAGATGTCAAGCGATACAGCCAGTGCTTCGCCGTGTTTCTCGATGGCTTCGCCAAAGCAGTGCGTGACATACACAAGAAGATCGCCAGTTGACCGTCCCCGGCGAAAGCCATATTGACGGTCACTGAGAAGATCATTGTCTTCAAGGTAGTTCAGCAACTTATTGTTCAGTACCCTTTCCAATACTTTGCACAGAATGGAGGTAATGGCGATCGGACGGTAATGGGCAGGGTCTGCACGGTCGCCTTTTTTGGGCACTGGTTGTACATTTGCAAGCTTCCAGGATTTCGGCACCGTTCTTTTTTCAAGAGAGAGGCGGAACAAACGTGTCAATACAGGAGACAGTTCTTGTCCTGCTTATTAAGCAAGTTTTCAGCAGAAGACTTTTGTTTGGAGGTATTCGTAATAGATTTAATGGCAGACCAAGTCTCTTTATTGTTTCTTGCAATTTTTAAGAGGGATTTCTCAAAACTTCTTTTTAAGCTTCTCAACAAGCCATTACAAAAATTCCTGTAACGTTTATATGTAATTTCAAGAATTTTGTCATTATGATATTTTTTAACATTTTTGTGTAATTTGTCGCGATGACGAATGCAACGCAGTAGTCCAGGTGTTATTCATGGCTTAAGTGTTTTCTTACGCCCAGACACCGCAATACTCTTAGTGTTCGTCTTTATTGCTGCCGACTATTTATCGATAAAGAGGGTCGCAGCCAGCTCAGCATCAGCCACAGTGGAGATGAAAGAAAAGTCTGTTGATTCTAGTTGCTTCAGAACCGACACAAGGTCGGTTTTAACTATATTATTGCATGTTAACTGCTCATGCTTATAAGATACACTGAGAAGAATTGAGTCATGGTCTGTTACAGTTGACTCAACCACAGCGACTGAGAGAGAGAGAGTTTTTTATTTGCTTAAACATGTGTACACTGTTGCCGGCAAGGATACTTTAATCATTATATGGTCTGGCAGTTATTCATTCTGGTTGGAAAAGTATGCCCCGGTAGAAGCCTTAATTCAGCTAAAAGATTTAAGTATGATGAGCTATTTCGATCGATGTTATTAGGTTTTATATCTATGTTAACGTCGCCAATAATAACAATATTTTTGCTTTTACAGGGTCGAAGCAACCGGTCAATTGAATTCAAAAAATTCTCAATAAAATAAATAGATGGGGACCTGTAAATGGCTAAGATAACAATATTAGCACCTACTCTGATTAGCAAAAAATTAGCACCCACCGGATCTGGTTCTTCTACCGTACATTTAATTCCATGTTTGACGTATATGACGATGCCATCATTCAGGTTGAGACTTTTCTTTGAAAAATAGCAATATCGTAATAGTGTTTTAATTTTTAGCCCAATCAATATAGAAAGAAAGAAAGAAGAAAGAAAGA
The DNA here is from genome assembly GCA_948252095.1 of Dicycla oo. Classification (NCBI taxonomy): domain Eukaryota; kingdom Metazoa; phylum Arthropoda; class Insecta; order Lepidoptera; family Noctuidae; genus Dicycla; species Dicycla oo. Next base: position 17,059,837 of record OX411736.1, on the reverse strand, counting down.
AAATAAGTACGTTTACTTGCGATAAACATGGCAAGAACACTGGAACAGATGATGCATTGTCTGTCCTACACTTGATCTAGGTCTTAGGTCAATCAAAAATAAACCTCCACTAATTCTCCTTCACGTTAACTGGAACAAACAAGACTACTTCAAGTGTATATAATTTAAACTTCTAAGGCGCGTCGCTCACTGGTCACCCCCCTTCCCCACCCCTGCACCGCACGCCCGCGCCTTGACGCTGCCTCGACTAGCTCGGGTGAGCGACGCGCCTAACTTAAATCCCAAGAGGGCTTCTCTTGGGATTTAATCAACAAGGCGCTGTTTTAAGGCACTTCCCCAAGCGAACGACCTTGAGCGTTCGGTCCTTCTCTGTCCCGTCGCTCGTACCGGATCTGTCCAGCTCTCTCAGCGCGCCCGTTTATCATAGAATTCACACAATTTTTAGAATTATTTAAATAAAAAAAGCAACCTTTTGAAATAAAATAAAACGTGAATTAATTGGATTAAAAAAAAAAAAAAACTTAGTTATCTATCCATTAGTGTAATCCTCAAATTAATAGAACGTCACCTAAAGATACATTCAATCAATAATTTTATCATTTTTTACAAGGAGGTTTTCAATGTATTTTTAAGACACAAACAAGAACGTGCAATGTGATGATAGGATATCGAAAATTAATAATGTGCTTTTAGATGTAGTTTATTTTTCTTAATGATTAAATAGGATCTGAACGCACTATCACAAGGTTTTCGTCAGGGTGGCGCCTTAAACGCGGCGATTTTCTATAGCGCACTGGATTTTTAACTCTCGGTGTTGAGCTGAAAAACGAAGTGTAATACAACGGAGTGCATCCCAGCGCGTCAAAAACATACGCCGTTGGATTTTCAACTCTCGGTGTTAAGCAGTGTTTTAAAAATCCACTGCGCGACAAAAATCGCCCATGGAACGAGGTCTTAGTTGGTCTCTGTGAGAAGTAGTTACATTACAAGCGTTCATCTTGGGCTTAAGTTATGCATTAAAGTTTTAAACAGTTTGTAGGAAAAATGTGAAGAAAATGTAAGTATCAGTTTTTTTTTGTGAAGAAAATACGTGGGGCCCTATTGAAAGTTTCTGGAACTGGCCAAAAACAACAAAAAAAAGCAATTACGGAATTCGAAAATAGAACTCTCTGTGAATGTTCTCAAAGAGTTCAATTTTCGAATTCCGTAACTTTTTAATTTGCGAGTCTGTCATTTGTTTTTTTGTCATTGTGGCGTCCTTTAGAAAATTGTGAGTCGCTATTACAATAAATTTACTCGTGAAAATTTTCTTTCAATGATATTTTACGATTTTCGCTGTGACTTAAGTCAACAAGAGAGTTGCCAGAGACTTCAATTGACATTTGGTGATGAAGTCCCATGTCGCAGTTCTGTGTATTCGTGGTTCGGAGAATTTAAACGTGGACGTGATCATCTCCATGACGATGTACGTGAAGGTCGGCTGGCGAGGGTGGTTACAGAATCCAACATTGATACCGTACGACAACTGATTGAAACTGACAAAAAAATTACTTGTAAGCAAAGTCGCACTGTATTATTGCTTAATACGGTGCCTCAAGTGCAAAACATTTTGTATGTGCATCTGAAGGTTTGCACTCGATGGATACCGTATGATTTAACGGAAGACCAGAGACGACTGCGTGTCGAGAGGTGCTGTAAAATGATAAAACAATTTAATAGAGTACAGTTATTGACTGTCTATAATATCGTAACAGGTGACGAAGGCCTGGGTCTACTGCTTTGAACTGGAAAGAAAAAGCCAGTCGGCAGAATGGGTCTTTCCTCTTGCAGACTTGCCGACGAAAGTTAAGAAAAGTCGAAGCATTGGTAAGAAAATAGTTGCCTCTTTTTACGGCAAATCAGGACATTCCAAAACAGTGTCGCTTGAAGACCAAGGACAGTGACTGCAGATTGGAACGTCAACACTTGCTTGCCCAGAATCTTAGAAAAAGTTCGCGAAAAGCGTCCTAGAAGCAATGTCGTCCTTCACAATGATAACGCGTCATCACATTCCGGTAAAGTAACGGAAGCGTATTTGAAGGCTTCAAATGTAGAACTGATGACGCATCCGCCATACAGCCCAGACCTCGCACCTTGCGACTTCTTTTTGTTTCCTAAAATTAAAGACAAACTTTGAGGCACACGTTTTACGAGCCCTGAATCGGCGGTGAATGCATTCCACGAAGCCTTCAATGGCTTCCTAAAGAAGACTGGTCCAACTGATTTTTACAATGGCAAATGCAAAAATGTATAAATTGAATATTATATGTCGAAAAACAATACATGTCTATTAACAATAAATGTCAATAAGTCTAATATCTGGTCTTATTTATCAGAATCCAGAAACTTTCAGTATGCCCCAAGTATAAAAAGAAACTTCTTAAAAAGTATGATCTTCTGACCATACAATCAAGACGGAAACTTCTGGAAGTTATGACTCTGTTCAATGTGTGCCGCAATCATTTTGATTGTCCAGACTTAGGAGTCTGTGTTACCTGGTTCCTCGAACAGTTCATGTACGTGAGGTACGCACTCGACGTCTGTTTGCTACTAGTCTCTGTAAATCCAACGCTGGCTCGCGTTCACCACTTCATTGTTTGGTTGAGACATATAACAATGAGTTTAATTCAAACAACATTCTTTTTCTCAGTAAAAATGCATTTAAGAAGCAAATCCAAGCAACCCTAAAGGATCAGCAAGCAATACATTTATAATAACCTAATTTCTAATAATGTACGCACAGAAATTTACTTTATTATTATTATTTTTGTATAAACTTAATAATCGGAATATGAGTTCTAGGACAATGACTATTATATACTCGTAGGTATTGTATCTGTATTCCTAGCTAGTTTTAAATACTTTAAATTGTAATCTGTGGAGAACGTAGTAAGTAGCATAATTTAAAAAAAATAATGTAATAATTAAGATATTATGAGTATTTCTTATTATGCTACTGTTTGCTTTTCCTTAAATAAATAAGTATAGGAATATTCTACAGTCTTGCTCAATTTCACTGGCCTTGTATGCTTTAACTACAATTATGCATTTTGCTTAGCTTGACATATTGTTTAGTCTACCTTTAATCTATTTTATTCTCAACCGTTTCTTTACAAAAACTCTTCATTATTACAAGCTTATGTTTAGTTTGACCAGTCGCGGAGTCTGTCTGTAATCAAATCTTGCATGTTAAATTTGACCCACTCCCGGGAGGTTTCCGATTGAGCTAAAATTTTACATGCAAATTTTAAATTTTACATGACATGGAACTGATCTGATGATGGAGCCGGAAGGTGGCCATGGGAACTCAGTAATAAAACGATGCAACCCTGTCGAGTATGGGCTCGTTTGATTCGTCTTGACAAGGACTCTGGCCTAGACTCGGGCTTAAAAAATAATGATCATTAGGTCAGTATCGATTAAATATAACATATTACTCGTACGTAATTAAGTAATAACAGTCGCACGGGTCGATCCATCAGGTTAAGCTACGCTTTCCAGGGTTGGGCCGTGGATGGGTGATCATCTTTACATACCAAGACTCCTCCGTGCCTCGGAAAGCACGTTAAGCCGTTGGTCCCAGCTGTCTTTACAGTCATTGCGGGTCGTCAGAAGCTCGAAAGTCTATCAAGCAGTCTTACCAAGGGGCTATCGTATTACCCAGTTACTGGGTTTTGGAGGTCAGATAGGCAGAAGCTCCATGTAAAATACTGGCATTCAGCTGCATCTGGTTAGACTGCCGACCCCTACATAGATGAAAAAAGGTTACGCAGATTTACGTATTTACATAAACTCACGCCTTCTTACTATGAACACAGAAAAATAAACGCACTTCATAAACACACACAATAAAGAAAAAGAAGAAGAAGAATGCATGAGTTGTTTTTGATTGAAGCAAAAATCTACGTTTCTTATTTAGTATATTACTGAGTATTTATAAAACATTTCAAAATCAAATTTGGCCTTTCAAGATCTGAGACTTGCAGCATAATCTTCTGTTATCTTCTTTTCTCCTCTCTCGCTGAAAAGTAGGCACTAACACACCTGAAAGTTTGCTCACCTTGATTAAAACACAGGTTCGAGCAACAATTCAGGCCCATCAGTGTACCGTACTCTCTTCTTATAACTTTTCCAGCTTCTATTAGATTCTTCTCTTCTGTTCTGTGACATTTTTCATTCTTCTTTTTCTTCTTTTCTTTCTTCTTTCAGTATCCTTTTCGTTTCTTGAACTGTACTTACGCGCTCACAGTTCAAATTTGTAGAGCATTGTCTCGATCTGATACTCGCAGCAGTGATAGTTATTGATTAATAGCGAGCAATAGCGATATTTCATAATTTAATTTAGGAATAAATCGAAACAATGAATTATTTGACAGCTATTCGATGTTGCCAGCTTTCTGACTGCACCTGCTGCAACTTCGTTTCCTATATCAAAATAAAGAAATTAAACCATAAATCTAGAGTTAAAACAGCGCCTCAAAAATATCAGAAAATGCCCGCCTGTTCCAAATTAAGTCCCAAAAAATGTTGCCACATCAAAAATTTTAATTATAGCAAATGCAAGACTAATTATTACTTCTTATTATTAATTAGATATGTCTAAGAGCCAATCATTCAATAATAAATGATTGATTTGCTAAGATATTGTAGTGGATCTAGTTTTCGTTCTGCGCGTGAGTCATTTTGTTTTGAAGGTAGACTGGTCGGGGCGTTGAGGTTGTCTTGTGTATTATATTTCTTTTGTAATTGATAGTCAAATAAATTTTAATAAGGCATGTTATTACAAATCGCATTCACTTGTCAGTTTTTATTTGAATAGTGAAGGACAATTTGTTAGAAGTTTTTCATTAAAACAATAGTTTTGAACAAAAATGTTTTTTCTGTACAAATAATTCTTCTACAAATAATAATTATATTCCCATTTTTAAAACATATCTACTTAGTACTTACCTACCAATCTAAACTCATGTAGAAATATGTAGGTTTAATTGAGTTTCCAATATATTTCTATAATATTGTAAACCAAAACCAATAAAAACGAACAGTCTATCTGAACAGTTACAAAACAAAACAAATAGAAACAAAACACACATCAAATACGACACTATCAACAAAAAAATCTACATCATTATTACACTGACAGTAAAAATGGCGCGAAAAATACTTTTGACATCTGTCAATTACGCGCGTACGGAAACCCGACACAAGTTTATTGCGAACAAACCATCGCTGATGTAGATTGGCTTAGTTAGAATGGCTGTAGTATTTGTGTTAGTTTCAAAATAATAGCTGCCCGGTTGTTAAGTATTGACACTAGTTGCGTAGGGCGCCCGCAGCGACGTAGGTATACATGTAGGTTAGTTTGTATGTTTAAGGGCCGGTTTTTTGATCCGTAGTTAACTCAACCAATGGTTAAACATGGTTGAATTTTGGCTAAATGTGAAAAGCTTAACATGAATGTATTCATGTTAGCTCATTCATATTAAAAAATAGTAACTAATGGCATAACACATTCATGTTTCGCCTTACACATTTAGCCAAAATTAAACCATTAGTTATTATGTTTAATCATTGGTTGAGTTAACTACGGATCAAAAAACCGGCCATTAGTTTGATACGATCATACGACGTATTAAAAATCTCTTGAATTCGTATTCATAAACATAAGGACATATCGAGGGTTCACGGGCTATTTGTATTAAGCGACATGTTTGGAACTTTACAGGAGAGCATTTCAAAGTTTCATTATTCGGAAAAAGAACATTGTAAAAAAGTATCAATACTTTTTACGAATAAAAACTTTTTAGCAAAAAATAAAACCGACTTCCAAAACAAAACACTACAAAGTGAAAAATAACTTTAATTTCGGTAGTCGGTGTCTCGGGTTTTGTATTTTCGTTTTTTGCCACCGACTTCCGATATTAAAGTTATTTTTCACTCGAAGTCGGTTTTATTTTTTGCTAAACAGTTTTTATTTTTCACTTTTTAGTTGTGGAACCTACCCCACACAAATTCGAATACATAATTGAGCACAATAATTGTAGATATAGCCATGTAAATAACAGTGATAGGAAGTTATTAAAACACCATCACATCATCCACATAAAATAAGTGGGAAATATACGCATTACTGAAGCTAACTCAAAAACTCCCCAAGAAAAGTTAATAAAATTATATATGGGACCACCTCGGAAGTATACCCTATCAAACAAAAAGAGAATTTTCTAAATCGGTCCATCCGTCTTTGAGTAATCGCGTAAACATACAGACGAATTGAGAACCTCCTCCTTTTGGAAGTCGGTTAAAAAGTGGCCTATCGACGGTTAAGAATCAATAGTGTCTATCTCAGATCTTTACGTTTTTCACTTTTTAATGCAGATATATATGATTATAACTAAATATCGGCCAGGATGTCGCTTAATACAAATAGCCCGTGAACCCTCGATGTTGTATTCATGAGCTCAGTTTTATCGCTGCCACTTCAAATTTATAATTATTTCGTCCAGAAAAAATATACTCATTATTATATTACAACCACTGCTAATCAGAAATTAGGGCTGTCTCCTGTTAACCTTCTTGTCTGGTGTTATGTTTTTCTTCTTGTATGCCTGTCTTTACTAGTGCCTACACGTCTTCTTTTATTTAAGACGCCTCCGGAGCATGCGTAGTTCATACAAACGTAATACCAAAATAATTTGTAAATCAAACATATTCTAAAGGTAGTGTGTATTTATTCCTATTGGATTACAGAATATCTAGGTTCCCAAATATATATTAAATAATAACATTGATTAAACATGAAATATGAGGAAAATAAGTTTTCTATAAAAATTTTAAATTCCTCATATCTCGTCTTCAAATCAGTGTCCTTTCAAAATTTATGTTTGGGAACCTAGATATTCTGTAATCCAATTGGAATAAATACCTTAGAAATATGTTTGATTTACAAATTATTTTGGTATTTCGTTTGTATGAACTACGCATGCTTCGTGGGCCTCTTAATAAGTTAAATCAGAGGGCACGGGGAGCGCGGTTACATCTGATTTGTATCGTATTATGCATAAACGTAATTATATGTAATACCTTATAGTTTTACTTTTATCTGGCTTAGATTAAAGTGTACGAATCCTAATAAATTACGTAAATAATAGAAATAAGAACCTTCCTCGAATATAAATAACTACAAGTGCCTATGTACTAAAAGTTTATCTCGCACGGTGTAATATATTATTATGTGTTTATACCCTCTAGAATAAGAATGATATGGCAGGATCGAGAAGCGGTTACTGCTTGATTTATATTGAATACAGGGAGGGGACGCCCTATAAGAATAAATGTGGTTATATACAACCTTATTGGTGATATTCCTAAGAAGGTCAGCGGGGCAATAGCGTAACACTATCAATTGGAATCAGTTTCATTATGACAGTTCAACAACATTCATTGCGTTATTTACGTTGTTCAGCAGACATTTTTTCGAACATATGAAGCAATGGATTAGCAATTTGCTTCAAAGTGATTCAGATTACTCACAGAACTCGCAACCCGTGTGCGTGTATGCATAACCAGATGTATGAACGTAAACGATTCAAAAGGAGGAGGGAGTAAAGATCGTAGCAGGTGGTCTGTAGTTTCTGCCTAGCTCCATGGGAAGAAGGCGTGAGTTTATGTATTATATTATTTACAAACGCTTGACTTTTTACTAGGGATTCATCGATACACGTTTTTGCCGATAAGATACCGATACTCTTATAAAAATATCGGCGATACCGATACGCTTATTGAATTTAAATAAAGGTAAAATAATTAAAACACAAGTGAGGTTCATTCTTTTTAAATTAGGTAATATAAAAAAATCACAAACATAGAATGAGATTATTAGTTATTAAAAATAATAATTAAGGTTAATAGTGTTAGTAATTAAAATTAATAGGTATAAGATTTTTGTTTAAAAACAAAGTATTCTCAAGTTTTGCGATTTCGCAAGTCTGTTTTAATGAGACTTGCAGTGGTCTTTCAGATGCGACAGAACTAATTTGGAAACTAAAGTAAATCTGCGGAATTTTATTCAAGTTTGGGTATTGTCATTGTTTTTGGCTCGTTTGCAACGAAATATACAAAACAGTACGCGCGTTTATATTACTTTCTTGTAGTTGTACCGGCAATAAAAATATTGCCGATGCCGATATATCGGCAAACCGAAGTGTCGCCGATATATCGGCATCGGTATCAGTATCGGATGCACCCGTACTTTCGAGGGTGGGTAGAAAATACAGAACGCTCGGTTCTACGTGCGATCCGTACGTAGGTATTCCTTTACATTGCAAACTACGTAAATAATATATAGGGTACTTACATAATAATAATAATGGCTGAAATTTGTGTAGAAGTTTTGCTCGACTACGGACCCTATTTTGTAAAGCTGCGTACACACCGGCCCAACGAACGCCAACGATTGGGTTTCGCTGGCTTTCGTTGGCCCTGTCTGGACGGTTTAGCAAACGCCAACAATCGTTCGTTGGCATGTGCCAGCTATTATCAGCGTGGAATAACATCAAAGGGATAGAAGCAATCGACTGTTTGGTTTGCTCACTCGACCATTACCTCAAGTTTTGGACGTACTACCGTCAAAACGGACGCCTTTACACCTTAAAGTTGCTTTTTGTATACTATGATGCACCCTGCATATGGTCCTTTGTTTGTCCTACAAATGCAGCTTGCAAGCAAAATTGTGTCAAAATTGGATAGGCCTGGCGTTTGTCGATAGTACGTTCGAAGGCTAACACACGTGCGATAGCCAACGCCGAATATCCTTCGATGGCGTTTGTTAGGCCAGTGTGTACGCAGCATAAAATACTTCGGTTAAGCAACCCTATCGTACGTGAAACAGAAGACTCAAATTATAATATTTGGTTAGCCCCTCATAAACCATCATCATTTCATTCTTATACGAAACTGCATCGATTGACAACATAAAAATAAAACGTAAATCTTGACGTGTGTCTAGGTGACTGTAACATTTTTCTAAAATATTTGAATGCAGTTAGCAATTACCGTCTCATGAGAACGTTTTGCTAGTTACTAGTTACTAGGCTCTTACTGCCTCGTCTCAAAAATCCACCATATAAAAGCTAATATAGGTACCTATTGAAAGATCCCTAAATATTAGGTTACTACTCTTAATTTTCTATCTATAACATGCGTCATAAAAATACGGCTTACACGTGAATGAAAAAATCGATTGCCCATATGATTGCCCATCCCTTTTGGTGGTCCCGTTTGCCCCAAAAATGTAATTGGATAGCCCATAGCCCATCCAATTATATGTATAGGTATTGTAATGTAATACATCCACTAATGGGTATTGGATACCGATCAATCCTTATGTTCAAAAAGCTAATGTAGTTTTGGTGGAAACTTTTATGGAAAATAATTTGCGAAGAAAGATAGTTTTTGAGTCAGAATATTGTCTTTTATATTAGTTTTGTTTATGATAGGCTTTCGAGTCATAGAGAGAGGATAAAGACGATATTGTCTTTTCCTTTAAAAATGTTTCTACACAAAGAATTTCTTGTTTTTGACGTCTATTATAATGGATACTATTCACTGTCCTCCCATAACTATCGACAGCTTAATTTGAAAACATAGTAAAAGTGAATTACTTTTAAAAAAGTAACCGTAGTTTCTTGCCGGCTTTCTCCACAGGAAGTGGCCAATGGGGATAAAAACTGCCACTTGCTCACTTCAGATGTCGCTACCATTGTCCGTCTTAAAATTTGACAGCTATCTGTCAATATCCATACATTTTTTGTAAACAATCAACTTCTTTTACTCATAATTAATTAATATGCCTCATTGCGCAGCTGTTGACTGCAAAAATCCGGGAACCCATGTATTCCCATAAGATGTTAAACTAAGAAAACTGTGGGAGAGAGGTCTCCGAATAAAAAATTGGAAACCCAATAAAAAACAAAACAGAATTTCTCAGATAAGTCTTCAGGTTTAAAATGCTATCCATTTTAAACCTGAAGACTTATCAGAGAAATTCTTATACAGATGATACTCTCTTTCATATTATATTATATAGGGGTATTTGAAACCTGGTACAGTATTAACGCATTGTAAATAAAGTTTTTTTTTTTTTTTTTCTCTTTTGGCAATTGAGCCGGTGTCGACTATTCTGCCAGCGTCACGTTTAGTCGGCGGTCCGTCGGCTTTGCACTTCGTGGTAGATCTACAGATGTTAGTCGCTAATAACGAGGACACAGGTTAGTACAACATAAATAATCTAAATTACAATTATATATAAAATAAACAGTAGGTACTAAAAATACAATACATATTTAAGTATATAATTATTACGCACCAGCTACAATTTAATATGGTTGTCGTTTATAAAAGTAGTTAAAATTTTAATAATTTTTGGAGAGAAGTGTGATAAAAGGGAATGGAAGTTAGTTGGGAGAGGAATGTTGCATTTGGAAATTGTTTGATACAGGTCGAAGGATTTGGTATTCAAGGAGCAGGAAAAAAAATATGATCTAAAGTACCTTCCGCAAGACCGCATTCGCACAGGGAACTGTCTCTAATATGGATCTTATTCAAAAACACTGGGCTACAACAATGTCCAAGTCTTAATCTGCAAAGCGATGAAACAGCTCTTTTGGACAGTTTTGGATATTTAAAAAACCAAGGTTTCCGCTGGATGTCTTGCTGTATAGCTGCGTAGTAGACGCCCTTAGCTTTTGAGGTCTTATTCCACGTTTTTGTCCATGAATCGAACAATTTGGGCTTGGCACCATTTCGCAAATCGTAGTTATGAGCTACGTAGTGCTTTCGATCAGCCGGATTATATTTTACTAATTAGAATCAACTCACAGAGGAAGATAAATGCATCATCTCTGTATGAAAACTTCAGCAAACTCTTAAATATGGGTTTTAGTTAGCGCTGGAAGATCAGTGCTAGAATTGACATCCCTGAACTTTTCTAGGGCAGGAATGTTGGGGTGATCATCCCCAAGCTCGTCTTCAACTCTGATCAAGTTATTTCTGTCGAATGCCTCAAGTCTTCAACGAAAAATGACTTGAATGTAAAACAAACAAAACAAACCATAAATTATAAAACGGTCATAATTTATTTAGCTTTCCACTAAATCTGTTTTTTTTTTTACCAGTCGTAGACGCTTTCCTTTTCCACTCCAAGTCGCTTATATTTTTATCCAGTTTTCGTTAAATTAGGGATAGACACAAAAGTGAACGCATACACAACAATGGCGGTTTGAAGACGGACAAAAGTGCTGCCACCTATGACGAGCTTTGACCCCAGTTTTTAACCCCATCGGAACCGTGCACCAAGCTTCTGACATTTCATAAGGGCCCATGAAGGTTTATGTGAAATAAAATATTTTGAATTTGAATAGATTTTTAAACAAGGTGTACTCGTAATTCAGTATTGAGATAACTGAAAACATGAAAGGGGTCATCATCCAGAACAACTTTTAGTACCCTACCAATACAATCGCGAAAAAGTCAGCTCTTCTCTATATTTAGAAAGAAATAAATAAAGAATAACATTTATTTGACACAGTTCGTGAAACACAAAATACAAATAAGAAATTAAAAAAATGTCTAATCACCAATAGTGTGTGCCTCACGCTCATTTTGTCGAGTTATACGAACATAAACATAAGGAGCAGTAAATTCTTTTTTTAAATTCACACCATAAAGACAGGACGAATACAAAATTGTTTTTTTCTTATTAAATGTAGTCAATTAGTTAGGTAGGTACCTGACTACAAGTTTCATTGATTCGTATAGCCCTTTAGACGTGTATAATCACTGTTAGTTTTGGCTTACATAAAACATTGTTGTTTATAAATGGCAGGACGGCCTTTCATCAAACAGTAAACCCAAATCCGACCTAGTCTACCCAATTTTATTATAAACCGCAGTTCAAATACAATAGTAAATTTCCCGCCACAAATAACCATGGTTGCCTAAACCAATAATGAGATCGAGATCAATCCGTAGTGTTGCCAACGTAAATATCTTTATCTGCCAACATTTAGTCGTAAACAGGCAAAGACGTTTATTTTAAATCATATTTTATCCTCCTTTGTAAATTGTTTATGAGGAAAGAGTTACTGTCTGTGTTTAATGTGAATTTCTAGAATACTTGGTAATGTATTGTAATATTAGATTTTTTTATTGGTTTAAAGTTTTAAATAAATAAGAAGTGGTGAAATTGAACGATAATTCTGAAGATAGACACGTGTTATATAACATTTCATAAATGTAAGCTTTAATTTGGGTAACATCTGAATAGGCAGGTCTTTTTATAGGCAGACTTTATAATTACTGAGAAAGAGTCGTTACTTCTGCTTATAAAAACTTAAAAAAGAAACAACCGACTTCCAAAAAAAAGCACTACAGAGGGAAAAATAACTTTAATTTCGGAAGTCGGTGTCTTTGGTTTTGAATTTCCGGTTTTTGCCACCGACTTCCGAAATTAATGTTATTTTTCCCTTTGTAGTGTTTATTTTTTGGAAGTCGGTTGTTTTTTTTTTATAGTTGCGGTGTTGGTGTAAAGGTACTTAGAAAAGTATACATACGTCTTTTGATTTTTTTTTCTTTATAAAATATCCTATTGCCTTATTAGCCTTTTCCTCAAATTAATAAACACAGATCCTGCTAGAAAAAGTTATAAATAAATATCCTTCACCCTCATTAATTTCAGATACAGAATCATTCATTTCCACATACTGCCTGCATTGATTAGCAGTGGGTATGCTGAATATAGGCTCCTAAATATAGACCAATATAACGAACAGTTAGTAAGGAAAATTTTAATAATCACAACGTGTACCAAATGGATCATTGCTAGGAGATGAGAAGGACTCTACTAAATACACTTCAGACATTAGTTATGTTACCAGAAGAGAGAGACACACATAACAAAAAGGTAACATATCATTAAACAATCCCCAGAACCACTCAAAAAACAAAACATTCCGAAACAACATAATTTTAAAAGCAAAAATGAACACTAAAAAACACGAGCTGTTGTACCTTGCACTGACACATCATTTATCAAAGGAAAATGGCTAAGGCCACGTTCCACAGCAGCCCACAGCTACGCGAGGAACGTGTACTTAGCTTCGTTTTGTATGGAAATGTAGATGAGATCGTCCACTGTGAGTTGTGACCATATAGAATGAACTGAGAGTTCCGTATTCACTTGTGCCGTGAATACACACCGAAAAGTAGGAGAGAGACAAAGCGAATTTGCGGCCAGTAGTTGTATCTCTAGTAGTACTACAGGTATTGGCAGTAAACTCGCTTCGTCTCTAGAGTATGGTCACTTTTGTGAGGCCAACGCTCAGTTCAATTCTCTAATGACTGCGACACACGACCACGATACGCGCGGATGCGTGGCTGGAAAACAAATGAACCGCGCAACGAAGGTGTGTTACACCATATTCGGGTTGGCAGATGCGATTTGGTAGTATTTGTTGAACAACAAATGCGACCCGAAGCAGTCTAGACATATTCGGCTTTCATTCGACTCGCCGATCGGTAAACTCCGTTCAGAGCCCTAATTCACTATGACCACTTAACAATTCCTTACTTTGAAACCACATCAATTCCTTGAGCTAATCAAGACATCTGTAAGACACAATGAACGAAACCGCCTATATAAAATATAAACAGTACTCTGTGATGCTTAGTTTGGGATCAGATGACCGTGTGTGAATAATGTCCCAGGTAATTATTATTATTATTTTTTGATATTTCTCGGGACCCTGGGGTCCCGGACCTTTGGAAGGCGTGCGAGGAGCCGAAGCCAACTCGCAGAGGCCCCTTAGATAATTTTAAATGATGAGGAGGCACCAACCGACGATTATTCCTGTATGCACTATGCAAGTGCACCCAAGGACAACCCTCGTTTGGTACAGGACTATTGTTGTACGTGGAAACAAAACATATTGGGCTATGGGTTTGGGTGGCTAAAGTGGATTGGGTAACTATGGAATAACTATGTCCCCTGCTTGACCAATGTTATATATTATACACGGATAGAATGGCAGGGGGTGACTTGCACACTCAATAATGGGCCCCCGGAGACGGCCGGTAGCACATAGTGACGTAGCGACAAGGGGGCAACACTTCCTGAGGTGCTTGAGGAGTGGAGAGGTATTCCACGGTTATCAGGACAATCCCACAAGTACGGTCAAGATCCCTACCAGCACCTTACTGGAATACTTCCTTCCTCCGAGCACGTTTGCTCTTGCGAATCTACACTCAAGCCAGCCAATAAAGGCAAGAAAGAGGTGGGAGCTCTGTTCCTCGTCAGTGTTCACTCCAGCCGGCCAATAAAGGCAAGCCAGAGATGAGGACAAAATTTCTCCCGGGAGATAGGGTCTATGGGGTCGCTACTGCCCATCAGCTCGCCACATGCTGCCCTGCGGGTTTTTGTATCTCTCTTGGTCTGGCTCCTCATCCTAGACCCGTTCCGGCAAACTCTACCGGTACAGACCTAAAGTTTGAAGCGCCCAAGCCCCACCACGACGTCAACGTAGAGATACAGCGGTGGGGTTATTATTTATTATTATTATTATTATGGGTTTCTACAAGACACGATATTGACGTGGTTTTCACATGGTAAGATATAAGCGGGGAGTCATACAGAATTGGGGCCCAGCAGCTTCTACCGTCGCTGAATCATGTTCAGTACTTTTCAAGCTAATCCGAGCGGCTTTTTTCCGAACATACTATGTACCACCTCTCACATAGCAAACCTCTCCATGTACAGTCAACGTCTAGAAGTCCACTTACACCGCAATGACCATTATCACCTGCGCTATACGGGCTGCCAAAGTTGCCAATGTGTAGTATTGTCAAACGTTCTTATAGAAGAAGGTCATAAGTACAACTAATATTGCTATGCCATAGTTTTGTGAGATTGCTAGTCGACTTCTGACTGTTATAGTACATCCTACATAGCAGTGGACGGTCGACTTAATGGCAAAATTTTCAACCTCCCAACCTGTTGCTGAAAACAGGAATATTTCAACAAAAACATGGGAAATATGGGACTTTGCTATAGCGAGGACAACTTGAAATTGAGTGGAGAAACTTCGGAAGTTCTGCTAAGTTAGACGGCTAAGTGTTTTGAGAATTTGAAAAGTAATAATGATGACGTATCTGTTTTTATGACTGTTTTATTGGCTTTCAAGTTAAATAGAAGTCATAATATAACTAATATTTTATTGAGATCGGAGATTTTAACTTGATTCTTCATATACATAGAATCTGCGATATTTTCGCCCTGACTTCAATTGATTCTTCTTTAGTCACACTACAACTCGGTAAGACAGGTTGTTAGACTTTCGGGCTTCGGGACCCGTAAAAACTGTCAAAGATCCACGAATGACAGCCTGGACCAACGGCTTAATGTGCTTTCCGAAGCACTACGTGGTCTTGGTATGTAAAGATGGTTACCCATCCATAGACCAACCGCGGCAAGTTATTATTACTCAGCCACAAGCATGTTTCAAAATCTATTCAATATAAAATTTTCGCAAGGAAACCTAGAGGTCTAAAAACACTAAGACACAGTGAGAAAGCGTGGAGATCAATGCTTTTCACTGTGATAAATTCTAGTCCTTTTCATTTTTGTGGATAATTTTCAAAGCTATGCGACTAGTTACTACCTTGAAATTAGCCTAGAATTTAAATTACCACTATTTAAACAAAAACAAACCCATAAAATAACTCACGTTTGGACAGAACACGCGAATTCTGATGGAACTTTCCTACACGCTCCCATATACAGTATAGACACCATTACTATAAGTACATACCTGTGTCTATGGTTCATTTAGGTTAATACCACCACACCCGCGGCTCGCGTGACCACAGACAAAGTGGTGGCACTACCCATAATTGAATTAGCCAATATCCCCTCATTCACTTAAAGCTGTATCCATTCGGCTGATGGTTATCGCTAAATGCGCAGCTGTTTTCTATCTTTAATTTGTTGATAGTTTTAAATGATTGATTGGTATTGATATGGGGAGTGTGGATTTTTTAAATTGTGGTTCTATGTTACATTGTTGGTTTTTATTTTGTAAAGTATTGATGCTTTGTTTTTTGTATTCGAGTCGGTTTTGAATATTTTTTTAAAAGGTGGGGTCGAATGAACGAATTTATAAAACTTGTGTTTTAAAGAAAAATAAAAACCGGTCAAAAGCCAGTCTGACTCGCGCACCGAGGGTTCCGTACTATCCTACTTCCTACTATCTTACTTCCTATCTTACTATCCTACCAATATTATAAATGCGAAAGTTTGTGAGGATGGATGGATGTTTGTTATTCTTTCACGCAAAAACTACTGAACAGATATTCATGAAATTTGGCACGCAGATAGTTTATAACCTGGATTAACACATTGGACACTTTTTATCCCAATATTCTTACGGGTTCGAGACTTACGCGGGTGAAAACAAAGTGTGCTATTTACACACATCGTTTTATTTTTCCTGTAATCTTTACATAAATTCCTATCACACAGAATAATTTCAGATTTTTCTCTATGCAAACTTCGGAGATAAAGGGGGGAACAGTATTTTTATTTACATTTTTCATCAAAAGTCGAAAACTGTGCGGCCTAAAAAAATGTTTGAGAATGTACAAACAACGCTCTTTCATATGATACCCTAGTAGCCCCACTTCGAATTTTTAAGACCCCCTTTCAGTTCCTGTTGCAAAAAAATATATAGGTATACATTTTTATTTCTTTCTTATTTGCAAAATAGTTGGGCAAACGTCATCTAAAACTATTCCAAAATTCAAGTTGATAGCATTAGTAGTTCTTGAGATATCTAGCTGTCACAGACAGAGTGAGTCGCACCATAAGGGTTCCTTTTTACCATTTGGGTACGGAACCCTAATAAAGGATAATAGTTTATTCATTATATCTATCTACGTATATAATATCTAATGAAATGCAATTCGTTGGTAAGTTCATCACTTTAGAACGGCTGAACCGATTTGGCAAATTTTGGTTTTAAAATGTTCGTAATATTCCCAATCACTTTCTAACGGAAAGAAAAAATCAAAAGTTGCCATGAACACTGGAAAATTCGGGAAAACTCGACACCCGTTTTTCTATGAAAATTTAATATGAATCAGGGCAACTTCTGTCGGAATCACAACTCGAATCAACTCAACTCGGATCAGTTAGTTCTTAATAAAGTACATACATTCATGCAAAGACTACTAATATTAGTTTTCGACAAATATAAATAATAAAGAAAAACCGGGAGATTAAGTAAATTTTGGTTTGTAATTAAGCTTAGATTTCTAATCATCATCTGCCTAGCCTTTTCCCAACTCTGTTGGAGACGGCTTCCAGTCTAACTTGATGCAGCTAAATACCAGTATTTTACAAGGAGCGACCGCCTATCTGACCTCCAAAACCCAGTTACTAGGTAATACGATACCCCTTGGAAAGACTGGTTGTCAGACTTCGGGCTTCTGACGACCCGTAAGGACTGTGAAAGATCCACGAATGACAGCCGGGACCCAATGGCTTAACAATAAAAATAAAAATAAAAACTTGCTTATGTATATTCTGTCTACAAACTTACTTGGTAATTTAGCGTAAACTAGTTTTGAAATTACTAACCCAGAGGGAACCAAAAATTCAGGATACAATATACTGTCTCAATTTTCTTTGTGGTGCGTGTCGACTTTTGCGTTTCAATTCTATCAATTAACTTATACTACCTAAATGTGTTAAACTTAATTTCATACTTTGCAAAGTTAATATAAATACCTTGTAAATGAACTGCCTAGTAATTAGCTATACTATTACAGTGTCTGGCAATAAAAAATGGCCCACTTTTCTATATTAATTGCTTTGGCCTGGATCTTTACAATTTGAGCACTTATTACTAAGATCAATATTTCTTCGTTTACTTAATTGGTAAGTTCCTTAGTACTTTAATTGGTTTTTTTATTACTGGTTTCGTCAAAAGACGTTATTTGCTGCCTAAGTATCTACATAATGATCTTATCTATCGAAGAAAACGAAGTTCATTCAGTTTTCATAAGAACACCTGATACACGAATGTATAATGTAATCTAGCTAACACGAGTTCCAAACTTAGAGACAGTTTAAGAAAATTTAAACTGACCTATCCTGAACATTGGACGAGATCTTTCACAATGAGGTGTACTACCTACAATTGCATTTAGATTTGAATGTCATGACTACCTCTAGGCGTCTTGATCACAAACAAACCAGATAAGGTTTGCGCTTCGGTAATCTTCGTGTTTCAGAATTAGCAAGAACATCGCGCATCTTGCCACAGAAGCAATTCTTCTTAAATGATAAATGATAAATGATTTTTATTTCTGTAAGTAGGTTTGTACAAGCACTTTTACAAGTCAATTTTTTTTTTTTTAAACTAGATGAGGTCGGCGTTTCCTATCTGACTACTCTGAGAAGAAAGGCCGAAACAAACTCAGAGGTCACAGTCTCTTATAAAGTCCAGACATAATCTTGGTCACTTCATGTGAAGACCATGTAGATTGGTGTCTGAAATGGTCTTTTGAGGAAAGAACCACACAGATTGAGAGGACCTGTCCAGTCAGTGCACGCATTTGTCAGTAATCGCGCAGCTCAACTAGCTCAACGATTCGACGAACAATACCAAAGAAAGGACATTGGGGTAGGCCGCATAGATTACTCAAACTGCCAGACCATGATTAAAAATAACTGAGAGAAAAAATAAAACAAACAAAAAAAAAAAAGCAATGACCTACATAGTCTTCACATTCACAATAAAGTAAAATAATATAATACTTACAAAGTAAATATTAATGTCAACATTCAGTATGCAAAAATAAAAATAAAATAAAATAAAATTGGAGCAGTTCAATCCCAAGCCTTTTTGTCCTCAATATAATCTTTAACGGTATAAAAAGCTTTCTGACACAACTTGCGTTTAATGAATGATTTGAATTTATTAAGACTCAGATCTTGAACGTGGCTTGGAAGTTTATTATAAAAGCGTATACATTGACACCTGAATGACCCACCTATTTTCTTGAGCCTTGTTGGAGGTACAACAAATTTGTGTTTGTTCCTAGTATTTATATTGTGGATATCACTGTATTTTTTAAACAATTTAATGTTTTTATGGGCATATAAAAGATTTTCAAAAATGTACTGAGAAGGCAAAGTCAGTATATTAATCTCCTTAAATTTCTCTCTGAGAGATTGTCTCGGACTTAATTTATAAATGCATCGAACAGCTCTTTTCTGCAAAACAAAGATAGTCTGAATGTCGGCTGCATTTCCCCACAACAGAATACCGTACGACATTATACTATGAAAATAACTAAAGTACACTAAACGGGCTGTCTCTATGTTGGTTAAATTACGAATTTTCCTAACAGCGTATGCTGCGGAGCTTAGCTTTTTTGACAATTTATCTATATGTGGGCCCCACTGAAGCTTAGCATCCAAAGTTAAGCCCAAGAATACTGTGCTATCTTCAGGATTCAACTCTTCGCCCTTTATCAACACGTTAGTTTTCACCTGCCTAACGTGAGGTAGTGTAAACTTAATGAATTTGGTTTTTTTTCATTAAGGAGTAAATTATTAACACTGAACCAGTGAACTACTTTTGAGATCGCTCTGTTTACATCGTCAGTAACCAGCTGCTGACGTTTAAGTTTAAACAAAAGTGAAGTATCATCCGCAAACAAAACTATATCATGATTATCCTTAATGAGGTAGGGCAAATCGTTAATATAAATAAGAAATAAGAAAGGACCAAGAATCGAGCCCTGTGGGACCCCCATTGTTACTATAGATCCGGGCGATCTTTTTCCATTAACGTCAACGCTCTGAATCCTATTACTCAAGTATGAAGTAAGAAGATCCAGAGCGGTGTTCCGGATCCCGTAATGGCGGAGTTTCCTGATTAACGTTTCATGAAGAACGCAATCGAATGCCTTGGACAAATCACAAAAGATGCCCAAGGCATCGCATTTGTCTTCCCATGCATTATAAATATGTCCTAAAAGTTCAACACCGGCATCAGTAGTTGAACGACCCTTTGTAAAACCGAACTGCTTGTTATGTAATAATTTATGTTTATTAAAAAATCTTTGCAATTGGTCTAAAATTAATTTCTCAAAAATTTTACTAAACGTAGGTAGTACTGAAATAGGTCTATAATTTGTGGGGTCTGATGTACTACCTGATTTAAACAAAGGTATTATTTTACTATATTTCATGAGGTCAGGAAACTCCCCACACTCTTAGGTTTCTTTCTTCTTAGTTTTTTACTGCCACGCTTTATAATAGTGCTGCACCTATCATTGCGCCTTTGTGTGAAGTTTTCTCTGTGTCGGTTTACCTATTGCGCTCGCAGACCGTCATATGTCACTCAAAAGTTTTGAATTTTTTTTTTTGGAATTGCAAAGAGTTTTTAATATATAGTTATGCGATAAAAGTACAAAAATACAAAATAGAAATACAAAAAAATAAAAATACAAATAGGCAAGTACATAAGTACTTAGTACATAGTTTTAACAGCTCTATATTAGATCAGTCTCAACACCGTGCGTTCGTATTTCAAAAGATAAACGATGATTCCCGAAGCGCATACTTTTCTCGGGATGTCTGTATTCTGTTCACCCATTAGTCGAATCTTCTCTTGAAAACATAAAGTCTTTCGTGTAAGATAGACGGGGAGTGGTATATTTCCATTATGATTAATCAAACTCAGCAGGGAACAGAGAAACACAGCAGTAGTTCATATATCTTTACAGCTTCGTTTAGCGCTTCCATTAGGTACGTGTTACGGTCAATGGTAAAAATTAGGTTAATAGACAATTTACGAGTTGTCTGAACTAGACAGTGAGTCATGTTGCTGTTCGTAGATTGTTATAATTTGTGCTGCTTGTTGGAATTTGTGGAGTTGGACGTGAGTTGAATTTTTGCGTTTTTGGGTTATGGCCATGTAATAGGTATGTACTTGGCAGGGGCTTTATTAATGATACGGGCCTCTATGTGCATATAGGCCCGTATCAAAGCCCCTATTTCCTTTCTTCCTCATATAAGAATTTTCTTGTTAGTTATTATAAAATTAAAATTTGTGAAATTGTCTATATGAAAGAATATACAGGGTCGAATTGAATTAGCTACCGAAACTCTGCGGACGATATCTAAACACGATAAAATAAAAAGAAATGTTTTTTTTTTTGTTTCAACGACCTCTGGCAGTGGACGACACTGGCAACAAAAAAAAACTGAATTTTTCAACTGATATTTCAAGTGACTACACTAACTGCGGTCGATGAATCCACAAAAAAAAAAAACAATCAAATTATTATTTTTTTGCTACAACATGTTTCGATATACCCATCACATCTGCGGAGTTTTGCTAGTTAATTTAATTTTACCCTGTAGATGCCCTAGGGCCTAGAGCAGAGGCAATCGTTTTCAAAATGTTTCGTATTTCTACAACAACTTTCAACAATGATATAACTTCTTCAGTAGCTTATGTCAGTGCCACATAGTTCTAATTCTCACGGATAGAATGTCACTTTGTCTATGCTCTCTTGTTAGATTTGATGACAAAGGTAAAATTATAGGGATAGTAAGGGCATAAACAAGAAAATACCAATACTGTATTTATTTCCCATAGTACAAGCTCTGCTTAGTTTCTGATCAGATAACCGTGTGTAATAAATGTCCTAGGTTATTATTATTATTATTATTTAAACAACTGGGACATTAGTAGGCGTAAGCTAAAAGATTTTTGCCAATCCTGATATAAAATCTTATTGATAAGTAATAACATAGATTCCAGAGACAATCTACTTTGAAATAAGAAGCGGAAAAACAAAGCAAATAAGTCCAGAAACTGGATAATAATAATCTCCCCATTTATCTACATCTCTTTGAAAAAAAAAAAAATTTTTTAGACAAAGATATCGGATAATCGCGCACAACCCAAGTCCTCTCAAATGGTTTGGGAACGAATGTTCCCAAACCATTATATTTTAGTATTTCCACCGACCCGAGCAAAAGTAACGTTCGCAAAAAAAAAATCTATGGAACACAGTTTATTATAATATCGTAATCAACATTCTGGAAGCCAGCCAATTTTGGCCTTCTTCGGTTATAAAATCTGATATTCTGATTCCTTGAAAGTTTAAAAAATAATAGGTTAACACAACCGATTACTGGCTGGTTTCCAACGTTTCAACCTACTTATTTTTGCAAAATTGTTCCAAGTCAAACTTACAGTAAGCAAAATTATTTTAAGTAGCAACTAAGCATTGCAGTATGCAGTAGTAAGTAGTACGATTTATGGTAAAATTCCAGGGGTAGGTTGTTGGCACACTTTGAATAGATTAGCGCATTTGTAGCCGACTAGAGTAAAAACCAATTACTGCAAAAGAAAGTAATTTCCTTACAAAAAATAAAGTTTTTTGAAAAACACAGTTGACCTGCGTCAACTGTGTGTTTCAAAACACTTTAGTTTTTTAAATTTTTTTTTAGGAATGTCATCTCGTAGTGGGCCTAGAGAGGCCGTGACTACTTAACCGGTCAAGCTATCAGCTGTCATGGCTATCTTAAGCGGACTCAAATCCTCCAGCCAGGGCATAAAACTTACAAAACTAACCGACTACACGCTAAGGGGGCTACCCCTGTGGGGAACGAACCTCGGCTTATGGCGTCGCTGCGGGGAGGACAGCAAGATGGGACAGGCTGGATCAAATCATGGACCAGTCTTTAAAAGTTTTGCCTGCATATTTTATACTGCTGAAGTAATAATACACTCACCAACCTCAACGTTGCCATCGTGGTGGGGCTTGCGCGCTCCTGAACTCTGGGTGTGTGCCGATAGAGTTTTCTTTGAAGAAACAGGTCTAAAGTGAGGCGTCAGACCAAGAGCGATACGAATAAATCCGCAGGGCAGGATGTGGCGAGTGGTTTGGTAGTAGCGACCCTACGGACCCTGTCTCCCGGGAGAAGTCTTTATTGTCAGGCTGGTGTAAACAATGACGAAGGACAGAGCTCCCACTTCTTTCTTGCCTTTATTGGCCGGCTTGAGTGGAGATTCGCAAGAGCAAACGTGTTCGGAGGAAGGAAGTATTACCACTAAGATGCTGGTAGGGATCTGGACCGTACTTGCGCGATAGTCCTGATATCCGTGGAATACTTCTCCACTCCTCAAGCACCTCAGAAAGTGTGCCACCTTGTCGCAACGTCACTATGTGCTAACGACCGTTTTCAGGGGCCCATTATTGAATGTGCAAGTGACCCCCTACCATTTTATCCGTGTATTACATAACATTGAACAGCCAGGGGCCTTCCATAGTTTTAGGTTACCAAGCCACTACAGCCACCTAAGCTCATAGCCCAAATGTTTTGTTTCCATGGTCTGCAATAGTCCTGCACCAACCAGGGATTGTCCTTGGGCGCATTTGCATAGTGTATACAGGATTATCGTCGGTTGGTGTCTCAACAATTAAAATTATCTAAGAGGCCTCTGCAGTCTAACCAGATGCAGTTGAATAGTGAATACCAGGTGTAATCTCGGTGTGTAAAGATGGTCACCTTAGCCTGATATAGCCTTAACCTGATGGATCGACTCGTGCGACTGTTATTGCTTAGCCAAGAGCTCACCATTTACACCCAATAATTAAATAAATAAAAGCTGTATTTAACGAAAGGGTGAACAACACCAATGAAAATCATAATCAATCACACGTAATAACCGTCGCCATGTGTGATGTGCGTAAACCAGCGTATGCGCAACGCTTACACGATCGTCTGATGGATACGTGCCATATGTTGAGTTGCGTCGGCGAGCTTTGTACAGCACAATATGCATATTTTGTGAACAGTCAGCGACAGATGTCCATTAGGATTTTGGAATTTTTATTATTTAATCAATTAATTAATTATATAGATCTCCTCATCATAATCTGTCTACCTTTTCCCAACTATATTGGGGTCGGCTTCCAGTCTAACCGGATGCAGCTGAATACCAGTATTTTACACAGAGCGTCTGCCTATCTGACCTCCACAACCCAGTACCTTAGTAATACGATATTCTTGGTAAGACTGGTTGTCAGTCTTTTGGGCTTCTGACGACCCGTAACGACTGTCAAAGATCCACGAATGGCAGCCGGGATCAATGGCTTCCGAGGCACGGAGGGGTCTTGGTATGTTAAGATGGTCACCCATCCATGGACCAATCCCGGTAAGCGTAGTTTAATCTGATGGATCGTATGCGAAAAAATGAGTAGTAATTATATCATGTCCACGATTTCAGGTCATCAAAAGCGTTTAAAGACGTAATAAATTACCGTCCTGTATAAGAAATCTACACACTTTCAATGCATTCAAAACTCAACTTAGTCAGCACATAATTGCGGATCGATCACTTCTGGAGAAATGAATGCATTGGATGGGTAACTATTAACCAACCTGTAATACTGGTGACGAACTTTTTGTAATCTGTGTATGTTTTAGTATTGTTCTCAAGTAAGTGACATATGTCTTTATTGGGAATAAAGTTTCTTTAAACCGAGTATATCCGTCACCATATTTCAAAAGAGCGTGAACGACGCGTGCGCTAGCAATCGTTCAATGGATACGAGCCATGTTTAGTTAAATGGATGAGCTTTGTACGGAACGTTCGTGTATGGTCAGTAGTATCTAACACCTGAATTTCGAAAACCGCTACAAAATCAGAATACATTAAAAAAAGATATAAAATGAAAGATCACTAAGGTATTCAAATTAGGCTGTGATTCAGCACTTTCGCTCACCTTTCACCAATTCCAACTTCTTCTACCTAGGAGAAAATATTTTTTCCAAAAAAGAAAAAATGGTGCAACAAACTCCTCAGCTGTCAAAGTAAAATTATTACTATGGACTTTGGGTTGACTGTACCTACCTTCTTCTTATCTGGTAGCATCGTAGTTTTATTACGAAATGTGGAAAATATGAGGGACTTAGGAGCATGAAGAAGGGGTTATATTCGCTTTACAAGGTTACCTTGACTTAAACCTGGGCTTTTGCTGTAATCTCGTTGACCTTTGAATGATCCAGAATATTTCTGGAGTCTCTGGCTCATCGTTCACGACACTACTCAAAAGCAACGTGTTATACAAACTCAAATTACTAATGAGTAGCAGAAAGTCACAGTACTAGTATTCAATGGTAGTCCGTAAACGACACAACCAAGAAGCCAAAACTATATTCATAACTTAAACATACACCATAAATATAGATTACACGTTCCACCCTCACGTATCAAAATACTTTACCATAGCCCATATTACATGGCAGTAAAACTTTTCAACAAATTACCAGAACAAATAAAAGAAGAAACCAAATTCAATAAATTTTACAAAAAAAATACAAGAATATCTGACACAAAAATGCTTTTACTCGGTTGCAGAATACCGAGAACAAAATATTTAGTTTGTATTATAGTCAAAATAATACGCAAAAAAGAAAGCACACTTTTACTATTATGTTATGTTATTATTATTATGAAATTATTATTATATTGCCATGCCCTAACCGGGTTTCATGTTGGAACTTACTTATATTGTAACAACTAAATGTACACATGAATGCAATAAAGAGTTTCGAGTTTGCTCTGTTGCGTTGCGTTGCATATTGAGACAGTATTGATGACATAACAAAAGAATTGATTTGCCTGCCGACTCTATCTGTAACAATCGCTATTACCTGCAAGGCAGTCTTACTTATAGGCCACAGGATTTAAATAAATTACGATTATTATTGCTATGCAACGACGCCACGCAACGCAACAGAGCAGTGTGGCTTCGCTACGCGTTAAGGACCGCCATTGAAATACTAGTGCTGTGACATTCCTGCTACTCATTGGTGATTTGCATTTGATACACGTTACTTTTAAGTAGCATCGTGTCGTGGACTATAGGCCTTATAGCCTTGATATAGTTTTGCCTAAGGATTAGGAGTTTACTGAAAATCTTGAATCTTTCAAAGATTTATATCTGGATCATTATTTTGAAGACATTAAGGACTAAATATTTTAGATCTGTCAGCAGCTTTAACGCAATGGATACTAACAAGACCTAATAGAAGTTGTATTATTATTACTGCTATGGCCGTATAGTGTCTTTAACACCTAAAGCAGTGCAATAATAAAACACAAACTCTTATAAAAACCACGCAGTAATAATATTCAACGTTTAATTCACTTGTGGCAGTAACCAGAAGATCGATCTCACATTAAAGTGTATTTCGGGAACGTAAGATTAATATTTTTTGGCATAAACTCAAAGTTTCCATCCGTCGAGTGATGCTGCGCAGACGGCTATCGTGTTATTATTTAGTTTTTATATTTTATCAATATTACAGACTGTGAAAGTATTTAAAGGCTCTGGTTTATGTTATGGAGGATCTATAAATAGGCCACGTCTACGACGCTACTCAAAAAATACTAGTTACAAACTCAAATCACAATGAGTAGCCAAAACGTTATAGCACTAGGATTTCAATGGCTTTGGAGTTTTCATGAACCATTGGCTCAAGTCACCTCTTACGGCGACTAACAAGATCAAATCTGCCTAGACTTTTCCCAACTATGTTGGGGTCGGCTTCCAGTCTAACCGAGTGCAGCTGATATACCAGTATTTTACATGGAGCGACTGCCTATCTAACCTCCACAACCCAGTTACTGGGTAATACGCTACCTTGGTAAGACTGGTTGTCAGACTTTCGGGCCTCTGACGACCCGTAACGACTGTCAAAGATCCACGAATGATAGCTAGAATTGGTTCTAGCTATCATTCGTGGATCTTTGACAGTCGGCTTCAGCGGTTTCCGAGGCACGGATAAGTCTCGGTATGTGTTCTCTCTCGCAGCTTAACCTGATGGATCGACTCATGCGGCTGTTTACTTAGCCATGAGCTTATTGCTTATTGACTAAGAAGATATAACAGGCAATAGTGGCTTTATTTTGTTCGGTATAGTCATAGTAGTAGAAGATTTGTGGTTAAACGGTTCACTGAAAAGTTGATCATGCTAATAGTATCATTAATTTCTTTAATTCAATTAATGTTCCTATTTGTGATAATAACGGTAAAAAACAAATAACAAAAAAAAAAAAACCAAAGGAAAGTAAAATGACTAGATATGCCAATGGATGATGGAGGTAAAACCAGTAAGTATTATTCATAGCAAAGTAGCACCCAAATCGTATAAAAATAATGAGATTATCACACCCACAGATTATACACATAAAGCACATATACATACAAAACAACAGTCAAAGGACTATTCTGTTAAAAAATGCTCAAAATAATGTAAATCATGATGACGTAACGAATACAAAAAAAACTGTTACTTCACAGTAAAGCAATTGTTTATAAGGAAAATCGGTTGTAACTTACCAAATCTTCAACCTGGTACCAATCCCATATAGTATATTATATCTGCAAAAAAAGAAAACATATCATTAGTATCATTGACACAAGATCTCTGATAGTCTCCACTACGGGGTATCGTGTTAACAGCTGGGTTGTGGTGGTCAGTCAGACAGTCTGGTACTAAAGTACTGGTATTTAGCTGGATTTGGTTAGGTAGCCTCTAATACGGGGTAGCAGAGGGACACCAACGCGCAACCGATTACCATACATCGATGCACATCGTCGATGTCTCTGCCATTCTGTACCCTGAATTCAGTACATGATTCTATAGCCTTTGCGTTGAAATTTTTGGTGGGTTATTAAAAAAAAATGTTCTTTGCGTCTATGCAACAGCACATTTTTTTTTTTATGTCCTAGGTAGTGATTACCGAGATGACGACTAATAGAGAAATATGGAAGAAAAATACACGTTGCACTGACCCCAAATAAATTGATGAACCGATGAAAAATTTTTACGCTAGTAGGGCTCAAGAATCATGTGTTGAATTCTTGGTTACGTTTTTGCTATTGGCAAGTCAGTATTAGGTTGTATATTGATTAAAGTATGATTCGCGACCGTAACATACTCGTATATGTATTTAGAAAATTATAATCATTAGAATTAGTAATATAATTTAGTAAGTTACTATCATCCTGTCAAGATTTCATGAAATAGTAATTCATTAGGATTATTTGAATAATGATTATAATTCTATAATATAATGATTATAATTCTATAAATACAGATTTGTTACGGTTGCTAATTCTATTCAAATTAACATACAACCTGATACTGACTTTCTAATTGCAAAAAAACTTAAGAAAATTTTAATTTCGTTTTCGTTTCGTTTAAATGTAAGTTTGTCACCCCCTGGACAGTCCTTCTAATATCTTACTTACTGGCGAATATTATTACAATGGCATGACCTACCAGAGCTATCCCACTTCCTACTTAATATTATAAATGTGAAAGTAAGTTGGTTACCTTTTCACGCTTAAGCCACTGAACCGATCATCCTGAAATTTTGCATATACGTTGTCACGTGTTCAGAAACGGACATAAGGGTACCTTTCATCCCGAAATAAATCCCCGAGGAAAACAATAATAACGTGCTAATGATAATAGATGGCGCCACGTGTCTTTCGAATCATGATTGAATTATATTATTATATAAACTTTAGTAGTGTGTTAAGTATTTTTTTTTTTTAATTTAAGTACCTAATACATTTTATGAGTCTAGAGTGCCGATAGACCGGATTTTCATTATACTATAAATGCGAAGGTGAGTTTGTTTGTTTGTTACGCTTTCACGTTAAAACTGCTGAACGGATTTGAATGAAATTTGACACATGGGTAGACTATGACCTGGATTAGGACATAGGATACTTTTGATCCCGGTAGTACGTTCCCGTGGGATAATTTCCGAAAACCACGCGGGCGAAGCCGCGGGCAAAAGCTAATTGGCATATAGTTCGTGCTGATTTGAGAGTGGTCGATGACAGATACGCTATAGAATATTCTGAAGCATAAGATTATGAATTGACTGTTCACGGACGTCGGAGACTTGCATCTCTGCTTATGACGCACCACATCATAAAGATTATGTACAGTCGCGACCAAAAGTCGATAAGCAAACTCACAAAGCAATAGCTTTTAGTTTAGTTTCACTTAAGACCTTCTATTTCCAAGAACATAAACATGCATAATTATTGTCGTCAACAACTGATTGTCGTTCATAATTTCAAAGTTATAACATGTGTAAAGATGACCTAGCGGTTAAGCGCGTGCAGATAGATGCGTGAATCAGCGAGCCGTGACGTGAGTTCAAATCTCACGCAGTACTTGACTTTTTGTAAGTTTTTACTTGATTGGAAGTAATGGGACAGAAATATAATATTCTTTATCTTGTTCGCTTGGTCACTCATTTCGTAAAGTTAGAAAGGTAGATCATAGAAAACTAAATATATAATTTCGATTTCTGTGAGGTAGACAACAAAAAATCCTATGAACGGTTACAAAAAAACTTCTTTTATCTAGTAGGAATGTAACGTCACAATTCTCTTAAGTTTGTTAATTTTATAAATAAGTAAATAAAACGAATAAACATTTTTGTTACCATTCAGCACAACTTTTTTATTTCAACCTTCCAACACCGAAAAGACAAATTAAAAATCACAAAAACTGTTAAATAATAATACAATAACTAATATTTAACTTCTTATAAAAATAAATAATAAATAAACATAAACATCTAACAAATTTTTGCTTAAAATAGTACAAATATATTATTATGGTTCCAAAGAAACAAAAAACAGTCCCACATTGTGATTAAGATTCGAACTCAGACTTCCTTGATCGTGAAACCATTGCTTAGCCCAAACAGCTACCAGCACATGTTATGTTTATGGGAATTTTAGCAATGCAATGGTAAGAACAGGTCGCCACTATGACGAGTATTCTAAATGCAACAGAAATATAATGTTATTTCGCGTAGTACGACGACATGCGACAATTCATTAGTGTGTGTTATCTGCGGAATGTTGAGTGAGGTATCGCTCATACATGCACACGTACTGGTTCGTGCTCGCACAGTTCATAGCAATGTAATCCTTAGCACGCTTATGGTCTTTTGAGCGTTTACTGTACAATATGATGTCATTATCAAATGTTTACCACTGTGTATAATTATGCAAGAAATATTGAAGATAATTTTGTATAGTTTTGACAAGACCCCATTTTAGCTTACGAAACCCACTGCTTCTTTTAGAAAATAATAAAATGGCACCTAAGTATTTGTGATGGCTACTATCCCTAATTTACTTTCGCATGCAGTGTCAAATAATTTTCTTAGTAGCTTTTCTGTTACCATTTTTAGTTTTCAAGTTAGTCATCTCCTCTATATATTCTATTATATCATCATCTGTAGCATATATGGAGCACATATGGTAGAGAAGGATGTTGTTAAATATCCCAACAGCCAGATAAGTGTCCCGCAGACTGGCGCGACATGACGGTGTAACGCGACTCCGGTAGAAAAATTTTAATGTAGTTTTCATAGAAATTGTTCAACCAGAATCGCGTAGCGCATGTCTGCGGGAGCCTTAAGGCAAACAAAAATGTGAATAATATTATACATTACGCACATTCGACCTTACGTCGATGCGATGGTGACAGTTTAACCTTGAGCTGGTCTAGCGCAGTACGGAGTTTCAATAGAATAAAAAGCCAGCATATACTGGTTTTGTCACCATTGACGTGCGGCCTACTAACTACAAAGTTGAGTCAGGAACTCCATTCATAAATTGACCCGCATACAGTTAAATAGGTTAAATGGTTACCACGCAGTGAATGTGTGGTATTTCGCAATATTTCGTAATACACAGAAGTAAAGGCTCGTGCAGAAAGGCACGAAGCGACAGCGCGACGCGACGGCCGTTAAAATAATTTTAATGAAGTTAGGTATCATAGAAGTGCTTCCATCACAGTCGCGTTGTGCCTTAATGGTTTAGAAGGCAGCACAATCATACATCATACTAATCCATACTTAATATGATAAACGCGAAATTAATTGTCTGTCTGTTGTTGTTGTGTGTTGATTACCTTTTCACGCTTTAAAGGCTGAACGGTTTTTGATGACATTTGGCACAGAAGTAGACCATGATCTGGGTTAGGATTTGGACATAGAATACTTGGGACTTAGGACTTTTTATCCCGGTACTACGTTCTTCGTTCTACGTTCACGCGGGCGAAGCCGTGGTCAAAAGCTAGTATTATGCCGATTCATGTCTGTGAAAGAAATAAGAAATATTTTGACGCCTCATTTTCCTTCTAGTATAAAATTCGTATCGAGATGACTCTGCAATATCGGACAATTAAATTAACATTCATTAATTCATCTTAAGTATGTAATTTCCGATTACGTCACCAGCAGATTCCTCTTGCAAATTCTCAATTTTAACCTCACCAAAATTCACTTGGAATGTTACTGGCAACACTAAATCTTCCAGATAACCTTGCCAGCTAAAAAAATCTTTTTTAATTGACACGCCATGCTGGTAGACAGCAGTTGCTCCAAATCCTTTGATATCGACTCTGATCAAACACAGACGGCTTCTAAAATAGATGTGTTTATAGGAACTGGAATAGCTTAATGTTTCTGGCTAGTAATCTTTTACATGAGAGTCTGAACGGCTATAACGTTTGTTGAATTGGTTAGCTGTTGGATGATGCGTTGGTCATGTATAATGTCGGCAGATGTCGCTTTTAAGAAAATGGTGAGGTACAAACATTCAACTTGAATATGTAAATCATCATGTTCCTGCCCTTGTCCCATTTTATTTGAGGTCGGCGCGACATGTCTTTTTCTTCCATACTTCTCTATTAGTCGTCATCTCGGTAGTCACATCCATTCTAGTCATATCATCTTTCACACAGTCCATCCATCGCTTCTTTGGTCTTTTCCTACTCGTACAGCCATCTACATTCATAATCAAAAGTTTCCTGACGACATATTCGTCTGCATCAAAAGCCATTTCCACAACCGACTTCCGATTTCCACACAACTTTTCAGTCACTGGTGTCGACTTCCTCCTACATGCTCGTTTTTTATTCTATCCATTCGCGTAAGATCACACATCCCTCTTAGCATTCTTATATCAGCTGCATGCAATTGCCTTTCATTTATTATTTTTGTGGCCCAACATTCTGACTCATACAAGACAGTATGTCCAACCATTGTTTTATAAATCTTCGCAGATTGTTCCCGTGACCTACCGCCATTTCATCCATCTAGTGTTAATTCTGTACAACACTACCAATTTTTAAAAGAATGATGGTATAAATTCGAACAGTACCAAAATTC
The DNA here is from genome assembly GCA_948252095.1 of Dicycla oo. Classification (NCBI taxonomy): domain Eukaryota; kingdom Metazoa; phylum Arthropoda; class Insecta; order Lepidoptera; family Noctuidae; genus Dicycla; species Dicycla oo. The sequence goes on along the minus strand of OX411736.1, from coordinate 17,027,429 downwards.
AAGTGAATAATGATAAAAAATATATCAGATATCGTTTAAAAAAATAAGCGATCCCTTCTAAACATAGTAGACCTTTTATATCCCCAAAATATAATGTCGTTGACCTTTTAAACCGAACGGCTCGACCACCCTCATTCTACTCATCTAGTACAGACCTAATGAGCTTAATGACCAAATATTAAAATGGCGGAAACACTCCAAATTCTTTCAAGTGACTCACTTGAAACCATTTTAGTTAACAATGTTACTAACGTAACTGTGTTAACAAGACGCGTTGTAAATTGACACATGACTGTCAGAGAATTTATATAATTTATGAACAAAGTAACTTTGTTAGTAATATTAAGGGTACATTGTTAGAGCATTAAGGTTTCGGCCGGATCGGAAACTGTGCAAGTCATAGTGATTGAATGGTTTCGATTCAAGGTTTTGGACGATGATATTGATAAAATAGTAAGTAATGAAGTAATAAATAAAAAACCGGCCAAGTGCGTGTTGGACCACGCGCTATGAAGGGTTGCGTATTTGGGATGAATTTATCCCAAAAACAATCTTAATATTGTAGTTGAAAAATATGTTCTACATCGATATACGTCACTGTCAATTCTCCAACTGCAAATATAAGTAATCACAAAAAATAAGATAAAACTACAAATTATAACAGTTTTCGGACTTTTTCCTTTACTTGTGTTGAGTGAAACTTTGGTTTTTGCCAAATTTCATGATCTAGATTCTAGGTCAACGGGAAGTACCCATATAGGTTTTGATTTATTTGCAAGTATCACAATATGTCGCTTATAAGGCCATATTTTTTTATTGAGTTGACTAGATTTTTTTAGAGCTACAAAGGTCGTAGATCTACGTATTTGATATTAGTTTCAACTTAAAACCTCCACGCGTTCCTGAGAAAAAGGAAAGTCTTGACAAACTGTCAGACAGACAGATAGACGGACAACGAAGTGATCCTATAAGGGTTCCATTTTTCCTTTTGAGTTACGGAACCCTAAAAATATATAATAGGTCATTAAAATGTAGTGAGCCCGAAAATGTTATAGTAAATCCACTGTTAGCAGGATTATCTACCTTAATAGTAATACGATTAGGGTTCTTATAAACCAAAGAACTGATGAAAAGGGAATTTAGTTCTATCAAGATACAGTACATTGTGTTATAACGACACAATTTATGTTTTTCATGGAATGAGCTTGTTACAAATCTACTCGTACTAACCCGCACTCTCTCACAAAGATTAGGCTTGTGCGTGTGTCTCAGCAGTGGGAGCGGAAGTAATAACTTGCCAGCAATATTCTCCTTGAAACCCACAGTTTTTTTTCATTACCTCACAATAAAACAATATACTCCCCTGTTAATTACAATCCTCTTCAACCACAAATCTTTGAATTGTAATCCCGGAGGCACGTGACCTCATTTTAAAAAGCTTCTAAAACAATACAAGAGGAGAACGGAACAATAAAATGGGGTTTGAAGTTGAACGAATAGCAATATACGAGAGACGTACGATATATACGAAAGAATACTGAATATATTGCATAAATGAGCGAGTTTGAATACAAAATATATTTTAGGGTTTACATTCCGAAATTGATTTTGAAGCTGGCGTTCAGTTTTATTGATAAAATATTGGGTTGGCACAAAAGTAACTAGAACGTTCAAGGTACTTGTGATGTGGGGGTATACATATAAAGCCATCCTCGCGATCGGTTTAGTCAGTTTGAAGAAAAATGGACGAGCGACAAGTTCGAACACTATACTTATACGAGTACTTGTTAGGCCACAGTGCGCGGGCTGCGGCTGACAGTATCAACACTGCATTGAGCGCTGGAAGTACAATCCACGCGACGGTGTCGAGGCAGAAGCCTTGAAAGTCAGCCACGCTCTGGACGACCACGACTGGCAGTGAATGATGACGATTTACGCCGCGAACTGCAGTCGAATCCGGATGCTACCACTCGTGAATTAGCGGAGGCACCACCACGCCGTGGAAAACCATCTACATGAGCTTGGGTGTCGAAAAGTTTGGGCTCGGTGGGTACCGCACATTCTTACAGACGCCAGTCGTGCAGTCCGTGTCGCTATCTGTCAATCACTTTTGCTGCGACCCCGACGTAAAGAGGATTTGTCTGATCTGATTATGGAGATGAATCATAGATTCATCACAAGAACAATACACGTAGTGCTTTTTGGCTGCCTCCAGAAGAAACACCACCGAAGCTGAGTCAAAAAGCCGCTTAAATATCTGCTTTGCTGTTTCTGGGACGCGCAAGGCATGCTGTTTTATGAACTATTACACAATGAAACTATAAATGCTGATAAATATTCAACCCAGCTCACCAAACTATCTGCTGCTATCAAGAAAAAACGACGAAGACGAGTCAATGTAGTTTTACTACACGATAACGCTCGACCTCATGTCGCATCTGCCGTTCGCCAACAGTTGGAGAACTTGGGCTGGGAGACGATACCCCACCCACCTTATTCCCCAGACCTCGCCCCATCAGACTATAATTTGTATAAAGTCCTGAAACAACATTTGCGGGGTACACAATTTAATGATTTTTCAGATGTAGAGGCGGAGTTGAACAACTTTTTCGAGGCACAGCCATCAGAGTTCTGGGCGAACGGCACCCAAACTTTGCCGGATCGTTGGCAAGAAGTCTTAGACGCTAATGGTGATTACATCATTGACTAAGCTGTTTGTATTGTAATAATAATAAAATATATAAAACGTAAACCAAGTGTCTCATTACTTTTGTGCCAACCTGATATACGCAATAGAAATCAATGATATTGTTAGAGGTCAAGTTCCAAAGCGTGGTCACCTAGGTGACAGGAGATAGGTGACAACGCTTCGGAGCTTGAAAACTAGAAACTTGAGACAATTGTGCCATGTGTCAAAAATAAATTACAAATGGATAAGAGAGAATACTACCAGAACGAGTAGTAAAAAGACAAGCGTTGACAATTATTATATGATACAAAATGTTTACGTATAACCGTGTCGCACTGGGAAATAATATAACGTGTATTATAATAATATAGTTGCGAGACATGTAGACAAAGCGCATAATGAAGATAAAGACGAACTTGCTAATGATAGTAATCGAAATGACAATAACTTAGAAGTGTAACGTCGACCAGACGATCCCGATAGTGGTGTCCGCAAATTAATCGCGATTGCTCTCTCGGGACGACTAAGGAGATTGGGTCTCCTTTAGGAGTAGTTCTGGCTAGTTCGGCACTAACGCTCCTTAACACCTCTGGGATTGTCCAGGGATGTGTTGCAATCAACTTGACCAGTCTTCGAATAAAATATATAGATAGATACTATTTGAAAAGTTTAAGCTAGGTATATTCTACGCAAACAATTTTTTTTCTTACTATGCACGCTTGATGTCAATAGGCTCGCCCTCTATTACTTGGGACTTAAACATAACTGGTGCCTCTGCATAAACCTTCGGGGATTAAAAGCATGACATGTTATGAGAAAGAATATAATCTTTGACAAGGTCTCATCAACAATGCTAAAAATTCACCTACACCCAACATTTTGTACAACTGAATATTTAAATTCCACTTTTATCAAAACTACAGCAGAATTTTCAACGGAACACGAAAACATTCATGCTTACTGCTCTCCTGCAATCATAACCATTACTTTCTGGCTCAGCTTTAAAAATAAAAATAAAAGACAAGCACCGAAAGGCAAGGTGAGTAAAATTCTAGGTATTTTTGAGAGCACTGTTGTTTATCTAGCAAAGGATTTGAAGGTGCAATAAAGTCAAGCTTAGAGACATGAAATGTGGAGCTTTTGTATGTTATGCAAGCGTATCGGGTTGTAATGAAAATTATTTAGATGTTTTGTTGAGTTTTCATTTTATGGGTCTGAAACCGGAATCGGTATGAAATAGTATTGTCGATACTCGAAAGTTGGATTGGATTGTAACTAATGAATTTGTTTAATCCTTGGTAAATTAATATTTTGCTTAAGGGATAGAAAACCGCATTCGGAAGAATGACGTCATTTTGGGACTTCAACAAGAAAAAACAGGAATGTTTTAAAATTATCATACAAAAAATCTAAAGCTCAAACACAATTCTAAACCACATAATTCCCAAAAACATTTCGCACAGCCACAGATCGAAAAATAAGCCATTTCCCACATCCTTTACCAATTTTAGATTTAACATACCACAGTCCCTAGAGGCCGTAGATAATATACCAGCAAAAGTCTATAGGATTTCATTTGGATTCCACTCTAAGCCGCAATGGATTCTCGAGGGAGCTGACGTCATTCAGCCTCGAAAATAGGTACACACGACATCACAGCAAGCTGTACATCCCAGTATTAGCAGACCTCTTAGTGTACAGAAAGCATATACAATGCCAGACCAGCTTATACAGGAAAATTATAGGTTGATGTGACGCCGTGTGTACACAGCAATTTTGATAGTCTCTTTCGGTTTTTGCTTTTGTCTCGTAGAGGGTTTTTGAAAACAGTTTTCTATATATGTCTCTTGTGAATGCGTATCTGGTGTACGTACTGCCTTTATTTTACACTGTGTGTAATATTTGGTAGCTTTAATTTGTAATCTTCATTTGATTTTGGAAATCTATTTGAAATTTCTAAGTACCTAAGGCTTAATAGGCTTTTCTCCAATCCTTGAATATATTACAATAAATTATAAATTGGTCTCACAACAGTCTTCTCTTACACGCGAATCGTTCTTAAGAACTATACGTTTAAATATAGCTTAATTTTACGTCATAATATAAAGTTTCCTTAGAGAGTATCTAATTTTTTAATTAATATCAGGTTTAAAAGATGTACTAATTCAACAAACGCATGATTTGACCATCACATACTCACTTGGTTCTTATTTCAAATGTTTTTAAGTATCAATCAGCATTCATTTTCGTTAACACCTAATAATGCTAAGTAATAGAGCTCCACTTTTTTTTTTAGTTCACTTTAGACACTGGCAGAAAAGTCGACACCGGCTTTACTTGCCATTTATTAAAAATAGAATAGAATAGAGCTCCTCCTATCTTCCTTATGATTTCACCGTTCACATCACCAAAACAGAAATTACATCTATATTATCGCGATTTTAGAAAATATATACTAAAACTCACTGTCATTTTCATGTAACTAAACATGCAACCATGTATATACGTATACATTACATTTTTATATGTATACACACAGGAAATATTATCGAAACTACGGGGTGGAAGGTTCCAGAATCAGTTCGCTCAATTAAATAGCTGAAATCAATTTAAAAGGCCCGTAATTCCGATTCGGCCATCCGTGTTTAACAGCCACTTACAGGAGCTACTTTTTCTCATGTGAGGGATCCTAATTCGGGGATTTTTAGGGCGAAAAACGTTTTAAGACGTATTTTTTATATCTTCGTGATTCTTTCCTCTTTCGTTAGGACATGAGAAGGATATCAGAGAAATTAAATCGATGCCTAACAGCCAAAAAAATGTCGCTTATCCCTATAAGCGACATTTTTTTTCGAAATCGACTTGTATATTGATATAGACACAGAAAAAAAAGACGAATCTAACCATATATACAAATTGATTTCGCAAAAAAAAAATGTCGCTTATTCCTTTTTAGCTGTTAGGCATCGAAATGTTTATCAAAATGACAACCTACATATGTTAATGAAATGAAATAAAATTGTTTATTCCGTAAATAGGACATTGGAATCAATTTGATAAGGCATCATAAAAAAATAACTAAAGAAGCGTTAATGAAAAGTAAGTGAAGCAAATAATATAGAAAAACAAAGTAAGAAAAATGTGGACAAAAAGTGACTAACAGCAAAGTAATTAAATTATCAGCAGGTTATTGGGCACGCCACAATTGCGGCGATAAGTCCCCTCTTTGAGGAGTGGTTGGAGAGGCGTCACGGCATCCTCACCTTCCGCCTGACGCAGGTCCTCACCGGACACGGTTGCTTCGGGAGGTTCCTGTTCCGGATAAGGTGGAAGGAAACGCCCGGTTGTTACCATTGTGTGGATCGCCCGGAGGACACGGTGGAGCATACGGTGGAGGTCTGCCCAGCCTGGGCAGAGCACCGCCGCGTCCTCGCGGAGGCGATCGGCGGCGGCGATCTCTCGCGTCCGGCCCTGGTACAGGCCATGGTACGGAGCGAGAGTGCATGGGAAGCCGTCACCTCCTTCTGCGAAGCAGTAATGCTCGCGAAAGAGGAGGCTGAACGCGTGAGGGAAAGGCAATCTTTGCGCCCTCACGCCCCTAGTCGCCGCAGGAGACGCCCTGGGCGTCGGGAATCGATAGCCGATTCCCGACCACCGTAGGCGCGGGCTTGTGGATGGCGAGCAATGGGTAGCTCGCCGTCCGGTAAGGACCAGGCCCGGGTCGACGGCGCGTTGTGTTCCACGCGCGCCTCAAAGAGATGTCAGCACTAGCTGAAGGGGTCCGCTAGGGCCGATTCCCGCAAGGGTTGCGGGTTATTCGAAAGAGTTACCGTGGCCCTGGCACAGGCAACTGAAGGAACGCGGGTGGGTTTTAGTCAGTAGAAGTCTGACATGCCCTCCCGCTCCACCCAGAGCGAGAGAAATTATTTGATGATTTCCCATCCACGAAAAAAAAAAGGTTATAGAACTCAATAAAAAAAATATAGGTCATTTGGGGTCATGGCTCCTATTGAGTACTTTAAACCACCTATTTAAAGCATATTGCTAGGTACCCATCTGAACAATACTGCCGTCATAAGGAAAAAAGACGTATCTGCCATTTTCTTTGAAACAGAGTTTTTTACATATTCGCAGTCAGCAAAAAAAAGAAGCATCTACCAGTATTTTTATATTGGCGTAAACTTTAACGAAAACCTTCGTTATTTGATGCAGTCTGACAGATGAAACCATAGACATGTTGTGTTCTCCGAAAATATTTTCAGCTATAAACGGCTTAATGAAAGAAAGAAAGAAAATAGGTACGTTTATTTGCGATAAACATGGCGCAAAGAAATATCACAACAAAATAAAACAATTAAAGAACAAGTTTGGGGAAAATATGCGTCACATTCACGCAAAACGGCCGTCGCTCAGCATAATGCCGCGACCCCATACGAGACAGAGCCTCAGCGCTGGTTTTCAGCGACAGCCGGCGTTGACGTAATGACGTCGACCGGTGCATCATGCAGTGGAAGTACAAATGCCAATTAAAATGAGATAAATAAGATTATTGAATATTTTCAAAGTTTATGTAAATATAATAGGTATTGAAGTTGAGTAGATTGCGTTCCGTTAATGTTGCCAAAATTCAAAATTTTCTCATACCTAAATAAAAATAATAATTATTGTATATAGATTTTTATGTTCACCATATTAAATTGTCTTTAAAACACTCTCATATCTGTTTTTTTTTTTATATTTATACTAGGTTATTCCCGCGCCTCGCCCGCGTGGATGTCGGAAAACTATACGTATAAACCTTCCTCTAGAATCACTCTATCTATTGATGAAAACCGCATTAAAATCCGTTCAGCAGTTTTAGAGATCATCGCGAACATACAGACAGACAGACAGACTTTCTTTTATAATATGTAGTGATGCAATGTGAGTGTGATTACATAAGTACATATATGAGTATGTTTTAAAGACTGCAGAGAGCAGAGAGACACACAGTAGATGCGGAATCTCGCAAATACCGAGATCACGCGAGATCAAAAATCATCGATCCTGCAAATTCCAAGATTACAAATAACCTGCGGGATTGGATGCCCTAATCATATGCCTCCGCTATCTCAAAGCAGATACATTTAAGCTAAACACATAAAAAATCATACAAATAAATACCTTTATCGGTGTCTGCGGTTTCCACAATGATTTCGTCACGAACGCGACGTCACACGATGATGTTTCAAATTTTTTGCTCATTTCGTCACTAGGGTGATGAGTATTTAAGTTTACACTTATGATGTAGGTTGAATCTTTAGTAATAATAAAGCTGAAGTTCGTTTTTTTTTCGTCGAGTTTGAAAAATTCTTTTTGCATTAGATAGCCCAATTCATAAGGAAGGCTACATCAAGCTAGGACAATTAGGAACCGAGCAAAAAGAAAAAATAGTCCGAAATAACGCTAAGCAAAAACGAAGTTAGTAATACTCCGGGCAAATGTTGCGATGCGACGCGGTTTGGGGGGCAAGAAATTTCACGCGGACGAAGTCGCGGACAGAAGATAGTTTGTTATAATTAGACGCTATTTTAGTATAGAATAGTTTATTTGTTATTGATATCATGATAATTTTTATTTATTTATTAAAACTTTATGCACAAGTAAAAACAAATACCGTACAAAGGCGGACTTAATGCCTGAGGCATTTTCTACCAGTCAACCTTAGGGTGATGCAGAGAAAACATGGCAGGAGCAATATAAAGGATAGATAACACGAAAATAACTATAAAATAAAAGAATAAATACAACAATACATACATATATACATACATATAATCAGAATAAACTTTGTCAGGAGAAATAACGATCGGTAGAGGAGAAATAACAATCAGTAGAGGAGAAAAAGAATCCAACAAATCAGCGCAGAGATGTTTCTGCCAACTTCTTACGTAATGCTCACGTATCTTCACTTTAAAAGACAACCGATTGGTTGCCGTCCTGATGTTCAGAGGGAGCGCATTCCAAAGAAAGACCGCCTGGACAAAGAAAGAATAGTGAATGAAACCAGCGCAGTGAGAAGAACATCTTAGAAGACGATTGTTGGTAGAACGAAGATTTTTACTATGGGCAGAGCATAAGTATTGAACATGGGAAGTCAGGTAAGAAGGAGAAGTGGGTTGCTCGAGAATAGAAAACAACATAGACAGAGCTCTCACCTCCCCATAATTATTTCCATCGCAGTCAATTGCTGGGCATACAAATAGTAATTTCGTAACTTATGCGTAGTGTATATATATTGATACTTTCACAAGTCTCTAATAATAATAAACTTATTTTTTCTCTCTTCACAAAGTTTCGCGTTTTGACAAAAATGCATAAAATATGATTCATTGTGAGAAACCGGCGTCCATATTAGGATACCCTGTGTAACAGATGTCCAGGCTCTCACCCCGAATTTAATCTAATTAACATTACAATGGCCAATTTTAAAACTCTAGCTATATTACTTATTGATGACAAGTACTGCATAGGATCTTGGTGAATACACTTTCTTGGCAAACAATATTGTGAATTATATCAAAATATATAAATCAATCAACCTGCCTTGCCTCTTCCCAACTATGTTGGGGTCGGCTTCCAGTCTACCTGGATGCAGCTGAATACAGTATTTTCCATGGAGCGACTGCCTATCTGACCTCCACAACTCAGTTACTGGGTCATACGATACCCCTAGGTAAGACTGGTTATTGAATGTCAGACTTTCGGGCTTCTGACGACCCGTAAACGACTGTCAAAGATCCACGAATGACAGCCAGGACCAATGGCTTAACGTGTTTTCCGAGGTACGGGAGAGTCTCGGTATGTAAAGATGGTCACCCATCCACGGACCAATCCCGGCAAGCGTAGCTTTACCTCATGGATCGACCCGTGTAGCTGTTATTACTTAGCCAAGAGGTCCTCTATCCATCTATCATCTATCTATAGAGGTCTTCAACCGCTTTTTGTTTTTCCTTACCTATGACTACTACGAATAAGTAGGACGTTTTTTCCACGGTTTTCTAATCAAAACTTGGCTAAACTTGAAGCCGGCTTGTTTGCCAAAAAATACTGAAGCATTTTAAATGTAAAATACATACCTACTTCATATTAAAGAAAAATCCTATATTTTCTCTGAGAACTTTACTGAAAATTGTGTTGAATTTTCATTAGTCGCCGTAACCAAAGATATATAATAAGAAAAATAATGAAATAAGCATAAGCTTAATCAGCCAATATCGTTGTTACTGCTGTGATACCTAGGCCTCCTCTCTGTGAGAGAAAGTGTGCCGTAACTTTAGGTCTGTGCCGGCAGAGTTTACTGTTTTGGGTCTAGAGGATGAGGAGCCAGACCAAGAGAAATACAGAAACCCGCAGGGCAGCATGTGGCGAGCTGTTGAGCAGTAGCGACCCCACGCACCCCTATCTCCCGGGAACAGTCTAGTTCTTCACCCCTGGAGTGAACACTGACGAGGAACAGAGCTCCCACCTCTTTCTTGCCTTTATTGACCGGCTCGAGTGGAGATTCGCAAGAGCAAACGTGCTCGGAGGAAGGAAGTATTCCAGTAAGGTGCTGGTAGGGATCTTGACCGTACTTCCTGGATTGTCCTGATAGCCGTGGGATACCTCTCCACTCGTCAAGCACCTCAGGAAGTGTTGCCCCCTTGTCGCTACGTCACTATGTGCTAGCGGCCGTTTTCGGGGGTCCATTATTGAGTGTGCAAGTCACCCCCTGGAATTTTATCCATGTATTACATATAACATTGCTCAGGCAGGGTACATGGTTCTTCCATAGTTCTGGGTAACCAATCCACTATAGCCACCTAAACCCATAGCCCAATATGTTTTGTTTCTATATCCTGCAATAGTCCTGCGCCAGCCGGGGGTTGTCCTTCGGTGCACTTGCATAGTGCATACAGGGATAATCGTAAGGGGCCTCTGCGAGTTGGCTTCGGCCCTCGTATGCCTTCCAAAGGTCTGGGACCCCAGGGTCCCGAGAAATGTCAACAATAATCAATTGTTCCGGTTGTAAAGTTACTTGGTTGGTTGATGTCACATGTCTTCGAAGTTTTTGGTTCTAGGACATGGCGGTTTCCTCACGATGTTTTCCTTTAGCGTTTGGCGTAGATACTTATATTAAATGTAATTAATAATTATACTGTATATTATAATACTAGCCTATGTTTTCTCAAGGCGGGTTGGTGATTTCAGACTTATATTGGTGTTTGCCTTCACCGATGTCTGTATTATCCCAGATCAACTCAGAAACAATTATTGTATATTTAAGAACTGAAAACATAATGCCCCCTTACATAATCATCTACTTATCAACAAAGTAAAAACAAGTTGTCATAAAAGGATCGTTCTAGCACGTGTTACGTGTAAAGACTCCCGCATTCTGGTAGAACAATTTCCATTTCCAAGTTTTCATAGAATTGTTCTAATAGAGACGCGTCGTGCCTGTCTGCGGGAGCCTTAAAATGAATGATGTCATTGATATTACAATTAAAAGGAAGGAAAACACATAAGGAAACTAATATTATATCTTTAATCTATTGTTGCAAAGTGGGAAATAGTTGTGTTAATTGATAACGAACAACTCTTTACTTAAGAGGAAAACTATTATGTATTCAACCAACCGTTAGCAATCGAATCTATCGGCAATTCCTCGAGGAAATCATAGGAAAGATTGAACCTGAGTAAAAATATCCTAATCAAGCTTCTATCCGCAACTTCGTTCCTGTAAAATTTCTTGTGCTATCATAAAATAACATCCTATGACACTCGGCAATACTGTAGTTTCCGATTATTGAAATAATTTTCGGAATTGTATCAGTAGTTGCGAAGATACTACTACATAAAAACTCACAAATACCTCTTTATAAGTAAGTCATGTTATTGTTTAAGATCCTGAGACGAAGGCGTCTATAATAATTAAAATGTAACAGTAAAAAAACTCCTAATTCAAAGTTTCTTCTACCAGGAAGGAAACGATATAAAATATTATTGAAAGTAGGTTAACGATAAAAAAAACCCTTTTTAATCTTGTTGTCGCATCTTTACGTCATAACGTTGTTTCGGTATTGCCCACTTTAAAAACTAAGGTTAAAGCGGGTTGCAGACCAAAAACTAAGCTAAGTTAGTTTAGCTTAGCTCACATAGCTGGCGTAGTTTTTCATACTTGCACCAACAACTATGCATAGTTTGCGGCCTGCACATAAGTATGAAAAACTACGCCAGCTATGTGAGCTAAGCTTAACTAACTTAGCTTAGTTTACGGTCTGCAACCCGCTTTAATTTGACCAAAGTCGGATATCTTTTATCCGTGGAATAAAATTGACGACTGACTGACAGTTTTCTTATATAGAAACTGTCAAAAATTCAAAATTTCTTCGAAGGGCTTACTACATATAAAAGTTTGGCCGAATTCACCCTAAGGAAAGTGACAAATATCCTTATTGTTACCCCGAAAATTTCTATTAAAAAGGAGAAATTATAATTTTGATGGCTTGATCATTCAGGTTAAGCTACGCTTGCCGCGGTTGGTTCATGAATGGGTGACCATCGTTACATGCCAAAACTTCTTGTGGCTCGGAAAACACGTTAAGCCGTTGGTCCCGGCTGTCATTCGTCGATACAGTCGATACGGGTCGTCAGAAGCCCGAAATTCTGACAACCAGTCTTACCAAGGGGTATCGAATTATCCAGTAACTGGGTTGTGGTGGTCAGAAGACTGGTTGTCAGACTCTCGGGCTTCTGACGACCCCAAAAAACTGTCAAAGATCCACGAATGATCAACTGATTAACGTGCTTTCCGAGGCACGGAGGGGTCTCGGTATGTAAAGATGGTTACCCATCCACGGACCAACCGCGGCAAACGTAGCTTGACCTGATCGATCGAATCGTGCGGCTGTTATTACTTAGCCATGGAGTGCGGAAATTAAAGGGTTTTTCTGAAAAATATTACGAATCTTTTAGATTTTTAGTAGAACTTTCAATATGGCCAGTTTTAAATACAGCATGAATGATTTTGAATTATTTTAATTAGATCGTTGTTTTTTGTTTAATATCCTTTACAAACAGCTAGAGCAGCTCTAATTCGTAGTTTCTAAGTGAAACTACAAAAGATTTGGCCAAAAAATAAATTGAACTGGAAATAATAGTTAAAGTTTTTGCAATGTGTATTTGTCTCCGTCTTTTTCTTATTATATTTTTTAGTATGGATGAGGAAAGCCTCATCCATACTAAAAATTATAATTGTAAAAGTAACTCTGTCTTTTACGCCTAAACCACTGAACCAATCCTTATGAAAGAGAAATGGCAAACCTGGGACCCGAAGAAGGACTTGGGCTGCTTTTCATGATGTATTTATTATCTGTATTAAGAAATTATGTAGATAATACAAAAACTTTACCCTTCCTTGGCGGTCGGGTAAAAATACACGAAGATCAAGTCGCGGGCAGTAGGTAGTAAGTACCACAAAGTAGTAACGCACACCATGAGGTCCTTGTTTGACCCTAAGTGGGGTAAACAGAACAGGATCCGGTCCCAACTAACGATTGCAATAAGTTAATCCGTGGAATAAAAACCGGCCAAGTGCGTGTCGGACAATTAAGTATTCCGCAGTTGGGATGAATTTATCCCAAAAACGAACTTAACGTTGTAGTTAAATAAGTAATTTTTCAATGGAATTTGTACAAAATTTTTACTTTTCTAAGTACATTCATAAGTTGGTCGACTATTACTCGTAAACTTGTAAAGTCTCCTTAGCTGTGATAGTTTTCCTTTTAATTTCATTATATATATCTACTATTGCCGTGAATTTTTTCAATTATCCAAAAGCAACCATTTAGCTAGCAGGGGGATGACACTTAACAAAAATTAGCAATTTAAAGCTTAATTTTACGCAAACGGACCCCTGAATAAATAAAACCGGTCAAGTGCGTGTCGGACCACGCACAATGAAGGGTACCGTACTTGGGATGAATTTATCCCAAGAACAAACTTAACATTGTAGTTGAAAAGCATGTTTCCCATACATATCCTTTTCGTTCAACTATGGACAAATGTAAGTTTGTGCTCACAGTATTGAGAGAATTACCATGTTATTTTAAGACCATAGACTTCTTATAGGTTTTCCTGTAATGTATAGGTATAGAACTATTTTCTGTATTTTTTTCAAAATTTTAAGCTCAGTAGTTTCGAAGATAAAGGGGTCATCAGCAATGGATGTCGAAATACTCTAAATAACGACGCGTGAAATCGTATGCGTACCGCGTGTCAGGGGTTACACGCGATGGCTGCCATAGAGTAATACTCGAAGTAGATTTTTTATACGCCCATTGCTACCATACAAAATGATAGGTAAGAGCACAGAACAGCTTTCATCTGTTCTGTGGGTAGGAGTTATACAGTACCCAAAAAAAAAAAACTAAATTTTTTTATCTGATTAAATAATATTTTACTTCAAATTCCAAATAATTTAACCCCCCCCCCCTCCTTTTACTGCCACTCTTCTAGAATTCGTTACAAATCGCATAAATCAACAACGAGGGTACTCGTAGTTGGCAGTGTGGCCCAGGGGCGGCAGTCTCGCCATTCGTAACGATAGCTTTACGAATGAAATCGCTCGCTAAGTCCTAATGAAGTACTAAGACGGTCGAAATTGCTTGAAAAGGACGAAAAAACCATTTACAGTTTCAAACCAGTTGCGGCGAGAACCGTTTTTTTTATTTAATCATGTTTTCCAATTTTCCTCGTTAAAGTGGCCAATAATTGTCTTTGAAAAACCTAACTATTACCATTTTGCCCGTCTAGGTACCCCATTAGGACTTAGCTAGCGATTTCAGTCGTAAAGCTATCGTTACGAATGTCGAGACTGCCGCCCCAGATCTTGCACTACGAGTATGCTCGAAGGTTGGCAGTCAGCGTATGAAAAAAACAAAAACTAGAGACTTTAATAAATGGCTCTGTATTAATACATAATATACGGCGAAAGTCGGGAAGTGTCTCACGATACCTCCCGACTTTTATGGTATAGGAGGTACAGATAGACTGATTTTGCTTAATATCGATTTCCTACCAATAGGCAAGAAACTGACTTCTGTAAAGCAGCTTTATCTAGAATATTTCAGATATTCAGTGATATAAATCATCCTGAAATTGGAATTCTGTCTGATAAATTGCACTTAAGCGTTTATTCCTGAAGTTGTCTGTAAGTTTAAGAACTGTTTTGAATACGCCGATTCTTCTCCAAGTTAAACTTTGGAATCGCTTGCTTATTCGAATAAACTTTAGAGTTTAAGATAGTTGGAATAATATTTTATGAAGAGAACTTTCGATTTATCCGGCTAAGGTTTAAACGTAAATGATAATTTTTCTTCTTATTTTTATGAAAGTTGATTTTAACAATTTTTTGAGAATTTTTGTTTAAATTGAACCGGAAATGATTTGTTTATAGTTCGCACCTAACATACTAATTGTTTCCAAAAATTTCACTCCGATCAAATGTTTACAAAAAAAACTAAAAGAACTCGTTAATTCGTGTTCTAGGCTGGCGTCCAATTATCGGGTGTGGGCGAGTCCGACTCAGAACTGAGTCACACATTTAACATAACACGATCGAAACAAATTAACACATATTAAGTTAACGAAGTGTACGAAGACGACCGCGCGCGACGTCGTCACGTGGACAACTGAGCGTGTTCGTCCAACGTCCCTCTTTATAAACCAGCGACAAGGGTTGCGCGCGCACACACAATAAAAACTAAATGCTAGCTCGCCCCATAAAGTGTCCTCATTAGAGAAAGGGCGCGACGGCTATGTACACACTGGTTTATTGCAGGTGGACACCGCACCTCGTTTGGCGATCATCTGTTTATTTTAAGGTCATTTCTTGTCTTTATCGCTTTTGTAACTTATTTGGGCAGGCTAAGGGCAGTTACGGCAGGGTAATAATGCGACAGATTGACCGATTATAGTGCGCCATACAGCTATATGGGTGGCGCGCCCTGGTAAACAAATGTCAAAGAAAATAGGTAGATGTTGGAATTGTTTATCGTGAGCCGGGGGTGCGGCCGGGCGGGGTTGCAATCGCGATACGCCCTGATTTATCAAGGTAGGTAGAAAATGGATAGAAAAAAATTAGACCTCACAAATTGGAGTCACCCCATTTTATTTTTATACCGCATTTTATCGCAGCCGCGTCAATCTGTACCCCTTTTTAAATATTGGATGCGGCAGGGACAGCTTTTCACCTTTTACGTAAATAGATTGGGACATTCATTTGCACGGTTTTATTTAGCAATTTGTTATGCGACGACTTTATTAAATGCACTCTCGTTTTACTGTTTGTTTGTACTTTTGTTACTAAATCTGTTACTGAAATGTTTTAAGGACTTATTTCAGTAATTTTCTTCTAACAAAGCTAAAATTATAAGATGATTTGATAATCAAATTTTAGAGACTTGCTATGACATCCACCAAGAGGATGGATAGGAGTCTACCTTAATTTTATTGATAACAATAATACCTTTATGACAAATGCCTCTGATAACTGTGATTATTTTGACCAGAACTTTATTGAAAACTAACTTTTGCCCGCGGCTTCGCCCGAGTGGTTTTCGGAAAAGCTCTTAACACACTACTAAAGTTTCTATAATAATATAATTCAATCATGATTCGAAAGACACGTGGCGCCATCTATTATCATAAGAAAAGTATTGTTGTTTTCCTCGGAACAGTACATTTTTGCGGGATGAAAGGTACCCTTTGTCCGTTTCTGTACACCTGACAACGTATATGCAAAATTTCAGGAGGATCAGTTCAGTGGTTTAGGCGTGAAAAGGTAACAAACAAACAAACAAACAAACAAACTTACTTTCGCATTTATAATATTAATATAGTTAGGATGATAATGCGTTAGTCACACATCATCAAACATGTTGCTAAGGCGTCAAATAATATAGCCAATTAGGTACTTCACATCTCTTAAAATAGTCATATTTCTGGGAAACCATACGATATAAATTATATAAAACAATATATTTTTCATTTGCCAAACCATTTTTCCTACCATAAAATTAAAGAAAGTCTCCTAAAAACGTGATTTTTAAATAAAAAGTAGAAAAGGAAATAACCCGCTATCTTTCCGAAAAAAAGGTATTTGTTGGGAATGAAACTTTATCATTTCATCGAGGGGTTTTCTTGAAACTTTTTTAGGCCGGTTTCACGTTTTCGTGAACCCGGTCTAAAAAGGTCATCCCGAAAACTCGTGAGGTTCGGCATTGCCTTGTTGCGAATTGGAAACAATATTTTAACTGGAATTTATGCAAAATGTATAAATTTATTTGCGCTTGTTCTTGTTGTTTGATTCTGATTTGTTATTTGACAATTCAGAAGTTTTAGTAGATATTTTTTGGTTTCGTCTTGTCTTTTTTGGTAGGTAATATTCGTTTTGAAACAGAGTACATAATTAAAAGGATTACCGCAACTACCATGACTACCTATACTAATATTGATCGAAGAGCTGCACTGAAAATATGGCCTATTTTTTTTAAAGCAATCGCTTACATTTTAATTAAAATTCCCGAATTTCGCGGGATATAAGCTCATTGAAATGTATTAACCAATAGATTACCGATATGACCTTGGGATAGTCCTTTTTTCTGACTAAGCTAGCTAGATAAATTATTAAATAGATTTTTTTTAGAAACAAATTAAATTCCTGGAAAACTTTCGGTGGTTCTGGCTTTTTGGGAGATTTTAGTATCTTTGTATTATAATTGGGTAATCCTTTGGTTGTTTCCAAAAAATAGGCTGCACCCCTTACTCCTTTTATACAAGGCGTAATTGAAATAACTCAAAGGCTGAAGGGTCATTGAACTCGTCATTCTATAACAACGTTAACTATGGAACAAACGACGAAATGGCGAAAAAAAATCTGCTGTTCCGTACATTTTCTCAAGTTATGTAAGCATACTATAAAAAATGAAACAAAAAAAAAAAAAATATCAATACCTTGCAAATAGACAAATCATTCATTCACTCAACTATCAAAAATAGTTCCGTATGAGTATTGTACTTGCGACCCGTAGCGTAGAAGCTAACCTCACAATCACTGCACCAACTTCCGTACAATCTCCACCACCCAACTCTATTATAAATATAACAAAACATCACACCTGTATAAGGGATAGGCAGAGGTGAACCTGTATAATAGTACACCCACATTTCGCCAGTTATATTTAAGGGGGAAGCTCCAGGTGGCCCGCGAAATTCAAATTTTCTCAAGTTTTTTGCTATTTCCAAGACAGTATTACGTTGTATGTTGAATAAAGTATGATTCGCGACCGTAACAAATATGTATTTAAAGAATAATAATAATCATTAAAATCAGTAATACAACTCCTTATGTTAATATAATCCTCAAATGTCATGATCTCATGAAAAAGTCGATTCATTAGGATTACCTGGTCATAAAGAATTGTATTTGATTATAATTCTATAACTCGTACATACTCGTTATGGTCGCGAATCACATTTTGATCAATGTACATACAATTTAATACAAATATTCTTTATTTCAAACAGAAACTAGATTATATGTACAAGCTAAAACTAAAAGATATATATGTATATTATGTAAAGTATATAAAAATCATAAAAATAAAAAGGTGACAAGGTCATAGGGCATCAAACAATTCGTCCGCATCGCTGTCAATGGTAAAAGTGCCCAAAAGGCTGGCAGCATTGCCACGTTGGATAGCAATGCTGATTCTTTGGGCTAAAAATAGGCCAGCCCTCTGGTTCCGTGAAGAGTCGACCAACCGGTTGGCGATGTCCCGAAATACTCGATGAGCACTCGGACTCCAAGGCCCTAGAGTTTCTTACTTATTTAATACTGACTTGTAAATTGCAAAAAACGTAAGAAAATTTTAATTTCGCGGGCTACCCTGACGCTTTCGCCTTAAGTCACATAAGAGGCGAGCCTATTGCTATCAACCGGGCTCAAATTCAGACTCTGAGCTGCTACTGAGAAGTTCTACTACAAACAATCTATACAAATATTAAATTACAAGTTACTCACAATAGAAACTATACAGTAACCCCATAACTTAACATCAATGGGTTCAACTGTGATTAAAAAGAACACCATCATTGTTTCAACGACTGAAAATGAACAATCATTCCATTCTCGGCCGGGATTCGAACCCTGGACCATGCGCTACTAGTAAAACAATCAGCTCTTGTTAAAATAACTTTGGTTGGTGTGCGGTTTAAGTTATAAGAGATTAGAGTTCTTTAACACGTTGGCTACCAGACGTGTATTACTCGTAGTAACTTTTTATATGCCCATTGCCACCATACAAAATTGTAGGTAAGAGTATACAGTACCCAAAAAAAAAAAAAAAAATCGGTCAGCAATATAGTAGAAGGGCTGACAGCCCAGGGTGTGCTATAGGTACATGCATTTTTTTTCTCATTTACTTTTAATGATGGTCAGGCAGTTTGAGCACTTTTCGCGGCCTACCCAAATGTCCTTCTTTGGTATTGTTCGTCGAGCCGTGGAGCTCCGTAAGTTCTGAGTTGAGCTACACGTTATCTGAAAAATGGTTGCACTGACTGAACAGGTCTCGTTCTCACTAGACCATTTCAGACATGGTCCTCACATTGGCCTCATTCATAATTTTGTGTCGTTGACTATCTGTGAAACTTCGTGCGCGATTGCCTTGTCGTAGTGCTGGATTCTGGAGTGGTCAACGAGTAATGATCGGACCAAGATTATGTCATGTTTGTTTCGCCATTTCTTCTCAGGGGTAAACAAATAAGAAATGCCGACTCCATCAAGTATATATTTTTTAATATGACTTGTAAAAGTGATACCGATATTCTTTTTATAAAATAAATAATGTAATATAATTTAATTTAATTTCAGCCTCCACAATCGATGATGACACCTAATTAAAATAAATAGGATTGTACCGCTTACCCCTTCAAGAAACCCAGGCTTGATGAATAAAATAAGAAAATAAATACATACAATTTTCGTTTGTGTAAATATGAATTTGATATTCCACAGCGTCACGTTTTCGCGCTTAAAATTTCCGGAGAACGGGACACTCTTCAATTATGAGTAAACCAAGTATTGACTTTGTGCCATTTTCAATTTGTTGCTTAATTTTCTACGATATTAAATTCAGGTTCATTACATTTCCCTAGAATGAAATTCACGCCTGGAGACCCTGGATATTATTATATAATACCAGTAGAAAATTTACTCATTTAGTGCAACGGATTGGAATCGAAATCGAGATTTTTCGCTCCTCAGCCCGACAAAACCGTGACGTGTAGCAATTATTATTTCGCTTAAAAACACTGGTGAAATGGACGTGATACCATTTTCTGCATAGGATACGTCTCCTATACTGGTATACCTATGTGCAAGTGATGTTATTTAAAAATTATTAGACATAAAATAAATGTAAAGCACATTTTACATAATTTCATGGTGTGATAATCCTCATAGCAGCCCTCTGTGAGTGAAGAATGTTGGATTACCTATACTGAATTATTCTTAATGATTTTACCCTTATTGTAGTCTTACCGTAAATTCAAATAATTCATTAAACGCAAGTTGTGTCAGAAAGCTTTTTATACCGTTAAAGATTATATTGACGACAAAAAGGTCTGGGATTGAACTACTCTAAATTTTCTTTTATTTTTGCATACTAAATGTTGACATGAATATTTACTTTGTAAAGTATTATATTATTTTAATTATTGTGAATGTGTCTCAGTCATTTATAATCATGGTCTGGCAGTTTGAGTAATTTATGCGGCCTACTCAGCAGTTGCTTTGGTATTGTTCATCGAATTGTTGAGCTCCTTTAGTTCTGCGTTGAGTTGCGCGATTACTGACAAATGCGTGCACTGACTGGACAGGTCCTCTCAATCTGTGTGGTTCTTTCCTCAAAAGACTATTTCAGACACCAATCTACATGGTCTTCACATGAACGGACTGCGTTCTTCTCAGAGTAGTCAGATAGAAAACGCCGACCTCATCTAGTTTAAAAAAAAAAAAAAAAAAACATGATTGACGTGTAAAGTGTTTGTACAAATCTACTCACAGAAATTAAATCATTTATCATTTATCCTGGTGCCATGAAACAAGAGTGCTGGGGTAATTATTTCTACATCCAAGACAACTGATACTATTTCAATACCAATATTTTGTTCAAACTTCAAATAATTTTCTCTTAGCAACACTTCACCGGAAGTCCCAAACCGCTTCCGCCTATATCTTAAGCTCAATAACCCGTCAATATTAGGTGCTGACTCACAAGCAGTAGCAGTAGTTATAAGTTTCCATTGTAGCACGTCAAACAGTACGTCACGGCTCAAAATAGGAGCGTGGTTATGAATTGGAAACTCATACTTGAGCTTTCGGAGCGTTGCATGAGTAAGGAGGAAGTATGCGTTTAAATTTAGGTTTGCGAATTGCTCGGTGTAGTTTTTGAAAGGAAATAAACACCCCTTTTCTGCCCTTAGACAGAGATTGGATAAAAGGGTTACGCTAAATTCGCTCCCTCACCGGGAGCCTGTAATATAACCTTTACTTTTTTTTTCTTTTGCGTGGAGAAATGCTCATGCACACTGCTAGTGCAGATACGAAGAGATAGTACAGTTATGTGGGACTCCAACCCACTAAAACTCCATGGTGTCCTCCTCTGCTGCTCGTGGCGGGAACACGGGCACACGTTAGCACTCACCCTGTCCGGATCGGACCTTCCTCTGGGGATTACCTCCCATCACCGGCGCTCAAGAACACGTTACATGTTGTTACCACCCCAGGGACCAAACCAGCACACGGAAGCTAGACGACCCCGTGTCTAGGCACCTTTGGTCCCCCTGCGACCGGTCAGGTCAGTGGCCCGGCCGCCTATCACTTTTCGGCCGCAGAGGATAGGGAGAGCGGCCAACGAAATACCAAACTTAACGTAACCTTTACCTGCGACCTAATTATATGCTAGTTTCAATTATCTCTTTACACTACCTAGTATAAATGTCGATGGTTATAAGAGCAGAGAAAGACCAAAGAAACGATGGATGGACTGTGTGAAAGGAGTGACTACCGAGATGACAACTTATAGAGAAGTATGGAAAAAAGGGACATGTGGCGCCGACCCCAAATAGATTGGGATAAGGGGAGAAGAATGATAACTATCTAGCAGCTGACGGCCTGCCCCGATTCCCTATTATTCAAAATACTCCAAGTAGTGTGGTAATATGTTACATTAAAATTTAAAACTAATTCATACTCGACGCAACAAACTGATGCAAAAAATGTAGGCATATATGCTCTACTACCCGTGGAAAGCTAGGGCGGGTCGCACTTGCAAAGCCAGCCTTTACAATGGAATCTTGTATTGTTACATTACAGGCGAATGCTCGCAGTGAGAGAGCGCCTTAAGAAACATTTTGAAATATATTAAATTACTTCAAGGAAGCGTACTCAATCGTCGACCATTACTTAAAATCATAAAGAAATAATTATTTTCGCAGCTTTCATTAAACTTCGAAATAGATTACAAAAAAATATTTGCTGGAAGCCAAATGATGACGAAACGAAAAATAAACTCACAAAAATATTTGCCAACATTAAAAAAAAATCCTTCAATTGTTTCGAAAATGTTATCGAACTGTGAAAACACTAAGCTGTAGTTAAATAAACACTTTGGACGAATCCTTCAATCAATTAATTAATAAATTTCGTGCTCCACTGTATTAGTACCTATCTGTATTGAATTCGTATTGGTCGAACAATTTTGAACGTGAATTGTCGATTCGGGAGCAAAACATTCAATTTGCAATGCTGTAATTTTCTATAGTTATACGAAAAGAATCCAACCCACATTACACCTAATGTGGGTTGGATCTTTTTCGTTTAACTATGGATAATTGTTTCTGGTAAATTCGAGATTGGGTAAAGGAGTATGCATTTAAAAGCGGCTTTACACTAACTAAGACCATTTGTCCATCGCACCAGGAACGGGTCGTCATCGAGAAACGAAATTATTCGGCCATAGTTAATGTACTGTCGCTACTTTGGCGCCGTCATCTGTTTTTAGGGTTCCGTACCTCAAAAGGAATAAACGGAACCCTTATAGGAACACTCGTGTGTCTATCTGCCTGTCCGTCAGTCACAGCCAATTTGCTCGCGAATTTAATAGACTGATTAAGTTAAAATTTGGTACACTTATGAATTTCTGTGACCCAAACACGGACGTCCAACGTGAATAAATGAATTTTGAATATGGGGTCAAATTTGGGGGACAAATAACAAAATAAAAAGAAAAAGTTTTGCAAAATGTACCGTGTGACATACCAAATGAAAGGGCTTACTGTGAGGGTCTCAAATATGTATATTTTTTTATAATTTTCAATATTTTTTTGAAGTTAAAGAAAATAGACGAAAATTAACCATTTCCTCCCTTATCTCCGAAACTACTCAGCCAAAAATTTTGAAAAAAAAATACAGAAAATAGTTCTATACCTATAGATTACAGGAAAACTTATAAGAAGTCTATGGTTTTAAAATAACATAGTAAATCTCTCAATATTGTACAAACTTACATTTGCAGTTGGAATGTATGGGAGAACATGTTTTTCAAGTACATGTTAATTTTGTTCTTGGGATATATTCATCCCAACTACGGAACCCTTAATTTTGCGTAGTCCGACACGCACTTGGCCGGTTTTTTTAGTTGTCAGCTCGGTGGATAGTGTAAAGGCAAATTCATTTCTATAATTATATTTATTACAGTACTTTCCCTGGTCATTCCAGAAGGAGACTGTTCTAAAATTACCTACTCGTAAATACATATATGTCCTGAAAAATATTTCATCACTAAGAACAAAAAATTTGCCTAGCCTTTTCCCACTATGTTGTGGTCGGCTTCCAGTCTAACTGAATGCAGCTGAATACCAGTATTTTACATGGAGCGACTGCCTATCTGACCTCCACAACCCAGTTACTGGGTAATACGATACCCCTTGGTAAGACTGGTTGTCTGACTTTCGGGCTTCTGACGACTCGTAACGACTGTCAAAGATCCACGAAAGACAGCCGGGACCAACGGCTTACCGTGCTTTCCGTGGCACGGATGAGTCTCGGTATGAAAAGATGGTCACCTATCCACAGACCAACCCCGGCAAGCGTAGCTTAACCTGATGGATCGACCCGTGCGACTGTTATTACTTAGCCACGAGCTCCATCACTAAGAACAATCGTAGCTAAAATAAACTTCCTTGAGAATAATAATCATGTCATTGTCAATCCATAGCTAAAATTAGCTTTAGCTCAAATAATCAGTATCCCAGGTATTATTTTTTTTTTAATTCTAAATTTTTATAAGAGGCTTTTATCCACAGTGGCAAGTCAGCCTCATCGTAACTTAAACTATTCTAACTACATCTACAAATACTAATAAACAACATTATTTTCAACACTATCTCAGGCGAAGGCCGCGTCAAAACCTCCACATATGGACCAATATCATATTTATCAACTCCTACTGCTCTCAGCAATATGTCTCTTTCCCTCTTCGTCTTAGTACACTCCATAAGTACATGGTGAACATCTTCAACCGTTCCGCATGATTCGCAATTGGGTGAATTAACTTTTTTCATCAAATAACCAAACTTGCGGTATGGGTAGTGACCAGAGCGTAATCTATGAAGCAGAACAATGTGATAGGTATTTTGTTCTTCTTAAGCCAGCAGTAGACTTCAACTGGTCTCAAACTAAAAAGTTTTATCTTAGAAAAAGATTTTACGCTTTTAATATAAATGTAAACACACAAGGTAAATAACATACAGATACAAACATGATCTATAGTATCTTCATAACTTTATCATTATTTAAGTTAATGGATTCATTTTATCCCAATAAGTTAATGTTGCTATATTTTATATGTACTCCGCGCATGTAGGAGCAATTATTTTGATTATAGCACTTTATCAGGCTGGCAACCTAATCACCGCTTAGGGCAATACCATATTACTACTGGGTAGGGACTTGCCTACTTATTTTTAAAGTAGCCGTGGAACTATTCCGATAACTTCTTAGATTATATCATCTACTTAAGAGTATTGTGAAGCTGTAAATTTTCATACAAAAAGCGATAACGTTTTTCTCCCTGTAAACATAGTCAAATTTTCATAATTTATGGAAATGTTGTAGGTATAATGAAAAACTAGGTCCCTACGTTTTTATTTTAAAGAAATATTGCATACGATATAAGTTATTAGCATCTAAATATCTATATTTTTGACATAATAACTTCCTCGAGCCTTTTTATTTTTTTTATTAAATTAAATTGAATTACTAAAAAAAAAAACATACAGACCTAGATTAAGGTATACTGAATGTAATGAGACCAACATTTTCTTATTTTGTAAAGATTTAGGGGGGTAAAACGTATCGCCCGAAACAATATTTATGTAAATAATTGTATGAAATGTCGCCGCGTATCGGCACGTCACAATCTTCTTAATAAAAATCTTAAATTCATTCAATGACAGAGAACGCACTACCAAACCGTTGGGACTAGAAATGAAATGAAATGACAGAATCCTTATAATTGTTATATTAATTGTTATATTTATATTTACATAAATTTTTACCCCAAAAATAATTAAAACTACTCGTATGTAAATTAAAGCCACACTTCCGCTGTACAGTCAAAACAAACCAAAATGGACGAAGTACATATATGTATGTAGGTACTTCGTCCAAAGAAAAAGGGTCTAGCGTAATGCTACGCTTGCTAGCTAGACACTTTGTGCGACTGTGTGCGTGCGTAGATTTGTAATGTGACCATAATTATTTTCCCACAATCAGTATAATAGTAAAATTCCGTGATTATGATGAAAACAATAAAAATAAGTGTCATTGATTACTTGCCTAGATATCCGAGAAATATCTCCCAAAAATTCAAAAGTCTATAACTTTTTTGAGAAATAACCAGTTCCCAGGCCTTTTTTACTGAAAAAATGCGACAGGCCAGGGCTTTCAGTTTTGCGTAATAAATTATATAGAAAACGTGTGCCTAAAAGAATACACAGCGCTTTTACTAAGTAGAAAGATGTGTCTAATTTTGGGTATACAATGTTCCAGACACTGTGTGACAAAAAGATACACATGGCGCCGAAGATGTTAAATGGTTTAATTCCCAGCCACCACCTTAAGAAGTATGGCAAAATGGCCATTCTTCATAACTTATCACCGTATACTCATATGTTTACAAATACAACCATCTTCATCAACATCATCATCAGCCAGACTCCCCCCACTGCTAAGCATACGATTCTCTTTTCTTGTGCCAATCCCCACGCTCCTATGTTTTGCCCGCGATGGCAACAATGACGTCCGCCCATCTCGCCGCCAGAGGACCGAGATCGTGTCTTCCAGTCCTTGGACGCCACTCTCTCCCAGCCTTACGCCACCTGTCACCACTGCGCCTTGCCAGGTGTCCTGCACAGCTCCAATTGAGTTCCATAATACACTTTCCGATATCGAAGACGTTTGGATCTCGGTCTATTAGCCTGATGCCAAGCATGGAATGCTCCATGGCTCTCTGAGCAACTGTCACCCTGTACACAGCCTCCTGCGTGAACGTCCACGTCTTAGCACCGTACATCATCATGGGTAAAACACACAGGTTGTAGAGGCGGGACTTCAGACATTGTGGCGTTTTAGCTGATCTCAGAATGTCGTTCAGTTTTCTAAATGATTTTTTTTTCACAAATATTTCATATTTTATCTTTTACCCATCAAAATACAAAGCAAAATGTGGGTGAATAACACCACGCCTCTTTAACCATTTCCAAATGGCAATACCATAAAATACCGCGACATCTAACTTATTTTAATTAAGTTTAAAACTAAAAGCCCTTACAACTTACGATATATTTGGTGCATAATGATTGTTTATCAAGATGTGTTACAGAAAGTGAAGGGACGTGGATGTAGGAGCAACTAGCGGTAAAGTTCTCTAATGAAGGGTTTGGTTCTGAGGACTGACTAAATTAATACTAAGTCGTCTTATCAGTAAGGAAACTGTAGTCATTATTTATTTCTTGGATGTGATAGCAGAGTCAGTGCTGCACAGATCGATATAATAAATATTATGTTTAGGTCTAATTTTACCAAAGTCTGATATATTTTATCGTTGTAGGACTAATTGTAAGATATTTATCTGTTTGGTGGAGTCATTTTTAGGGTTCCAAACCCGAAGGGTGCTATTGCCGTTATAATAAAAAATAATAAAAATACAATAAAGTTAACAATTAAATGTATTTTGATTTTGATTTTTTTTTCTCTGAGTCTGGCATGTCATTTTTTCAGTTTTTAGAACTCATCCAGTATAGTACAAATCAAATTTTTTTATCTTCAAAAATTAAGAAATTGAGGGCCGCAAAAGTTGTCAGTTTTAGACCATTTTTGTACGAGTTCTATTGCAACAACTAAACAAGTTAGAAATTTGAAACTTCTGTATACCATGTACCATATGCCGTATAAAATCAACAAACACTACAAACGCCGATTTACAATTGTTTAAATTTGGGCGATTTTCTGCAACCGCAGAAAATAACTTTGTACTTCAATGTATCATTATGAAATACAAAGTTATCTTTGCAATTGTTAAAATTTAACATGAAATATATTCTTCATTTAATATTTTCATTTACCTGAACTGAAAAAACTGAAGTACGGACCCCTTAATGCACGAGTCCGACTCGCATTTGGTCGGTTTTTGTCTGTACCCAATGGTCGAAAAAACTTTTCACGAAAAGGTCTACTGCTAGTCTGCTACTCATAACTCTACTTTTCATTCAACGATATGACAAAATACCCCAAAGCCTCTAGCGACGCTGCAGAGTGATATAATCTTTAATTTAATACATAATACAAATCTATTATAAACGGTTTTATAATGTAGGTACTTATATGTTAATCTCAACAAGATACGTTGAAATTGGAAAGGATATTATAAACCCATACTGTGTGGCCAAGAAATGAGCAATTTTAAGAAAAATTAATAGGCACTTCGGTCCAAAGATTTACATCGCTAGATCGTACTGAATAAAGCAACGATGGATGGGCTGTATGAAAGATGATATAGCTAGAAAGGAGGTGACTACCGAGATGACGACTAATAAAGAAGTATGGAAGAAAAGGACATGTTGCGCCGACCGCAAATAAATTGGAACAAGCGAATGTCACGCAAAAAGTGTCAATATTGAGAAGAGTGAGCTCACACATCTTGTAGGTACATGGCGTTTCCATGGTAGCATGCGTCATTGTGAGTGTCAGGGGTGTCGAGATGTAAGATAACTGCGACTATTTTTTCACTCAGTAACCGAATCTAACGATATAAGTCTTTGCTAGGGTCTAAATGTTTTTTTAACAACGGAATACTTGACCCGAGCTTTATTTGCTAATCAGATTTTGACAGTTGAATTAGTAGATGAATGGCTTTATGTAAGTTAGACCAAAGAGTGTAATAATAAATAGGGAGAGTTAGACCCAACCAGGAAAGAATCTTAGTCAAATGGTGCTTATGTAAAGGTCCTTAAAGGCCTTAGTGCTATTGTCGGCAAAAAGCTGGAAAACGAGTGTCGGTTTTAGTTGTCGGGCAATCCTATTTTGGAAGCTTTAATCACTGGCTTTGGAAAAACTCATTTATAAGTACCGAACATTTTAAGGCTCTAGTAATAATGACTTCTTTATCATCATTATTGGCGACGTAAATCTGGTGGTTGCCAAGCTTCACAGCTTGGCTCATCGCCGCATGGTTGCCTGCTTGTCGGTCTTCTACAGATTGTACTTCGGTGAGTGTGCCCAAGAACTCCACGACCTCATTCCACCGGCCCCCTTCGTTACCCATCCCTACCGAGTTGCTGTATTCCACGAATTCGCAGTAAGCGTTTCTAAATATCTTTTATAATACGCATAGCAAAAGAGTGGAACTCTCTACCTGCGTCTGTGTTTCCGAACGCATACAACCATAATCTCTTCAAAGTGAGAGTGAACAGGCTTCTTCTGGGTAAGCTCACTTCATCGTCTACTTTGTCTCTGTCCGACCTAGACCTAGAGTCAAGAGCAAAACCATCTCAGATAAAAAAGAAAATGATTTTGGAGTATGTTCTAATTCCAGGAATTTCTCAGTAGCATCCCGGGGTCTGGATTGCCTGGTTGATGGCAACATACTCACATAACTGGCGAAATATGGGTGCAACAAAAACAAGCATGATATGTTATGTAATTTTCGTATTGTTATTCCACCTAAAATATTGTTGCTTTCCGTCCGTTTCGTGGCCCAAAAAGGTTCTGTTAGGCCTAATCTGTAATATTACGTTGCAAATAAGCCTTTATAATATTCTTACGCATGAAATTAATGTATATTTTTGATGTATTCATTTGTAAAATGGGGTAAGCAGATCACGTACGGGAAAGCATTCAAAGAAGTTACTATGACTTATTCATTGAATGAATATTTCAGATAAATCTTAATTTAATTTTTTCAAGCGTGACAAATCGGTCTTTCGTGAATATTTTTGTACTTACAGACATGAAAAAGCAGGCTGACGCTTGCATCTAATATATCATGATCCTACCACTCACTATACCAATCAAATTCTGAAATTCTGTTATCTCAATTTGTTGATAAGCTGACAGGAAGACACTACCGCTTACCACTGTTTTTACTACTGTTATTTAATTTTTAACCGACTTCAAAAAGGAGGAGGTTCTCAATTCGTCTGTATGTTTTTTTTTTGTATGTTTGTTACGCGATTACTCAACAAACTTACCTGAATAACTTTAATTTCGGAAGTCGGTGGCAAAAAGAAACGAAAATACAAAACCAAAGACACCGACTACCGAAATTAAAGTTATTTTTAACTTTGTAGTGTTTTGTTTTGGAAGTCGGTTTTATTTTTTGCTAAAAAGTTTTTTTATGAAATTATAAACATAGAGGAGGAATACTGTAGAGGCACAATGTAGCATTATGGTCGACGTAGCATTTTAGGTTTTCTGCACAGGTCACGGCTCCGCTCAGGGACTACCAGTACTCGCCTACATTGTGAGGATAAGTCATGTGTGTATTTTCTGTGTTTAGTGTAAAGAGTTATCGAAATAAAGACACAAAGTTTTACCTCTTTTCATATCACAGAATAAGAGACAATACAAAAACACTCTCAGTAAAATCCCTTACATTAAAAAGCAACTTCATCTCTTAACCGTATCATCTGCTTATCCTTTTCCCAACTATGTTGGGGTCGGCTACCAGTCTAACCGGATGCAGCTGAATACCAGTAATTTACATGGAGAGACTGCCTATCTAACCTCCACAAACTAGTACACACGATACCGGGCTTCTGACTGATATATGAATGACAGCTTAAAGTGCTTTCCGAGGCACAGAGGACGGTCACCCATCCACAGACTGACCTCGATAAGCGTAGCTTAACCTTCAATCGACCCGTGCGGCTGTTATTACTCAGCCATGAGCTTCTCTTCATTATGTCTGTATTATCTTCAAATAATAGCAGAAAACAAAACAATGTTTTATACTCCGATTATCACAAAACGTACCTGTTACGGGGAAAGACTAATTGAAAGACTAGTTGTCAGACTTTCGGGCTTCTGATAACCCGTACTGTCAAAGATCAACGAATGACAGCTGGGACCAACGGCTTAACGTGCTTTCTGAGGCACGTTACATACCAAGACCCTCGGTCTTGGTATGTAAAAATGGTCACCCATCCACGGACTAACGGCGGAAAGCGTAGATTATCCTGATCGATCGACCCATGCTGCTCAGGCCCCTCTATTACAGTATCTAAGTTCAAATGCGATCACGACATTCTCCTTAACGAGGTTACCAGACGCTTCCAACTAAATAACACATCAATTCTTTTTAAAACCAGCCCAACAGTACTACCGAGTTTAAGGACCTTTTTTTACACATAAAAAAACCTGACACGTGTCATACATTGATATTCAAATGTTGCATGTGTAAAGAAAAGAAGTCTTTCAAATGGCATACGTGAGTTAAGGCTCTGAATTGAATGGGAATAAAAAAGAACCGTATGAGGATAGAAAAAGGTGTAAAAAAGCAACCAAGTGCGAGTCGGACTCGCACACGGCGACGGGTTCCGTAGCACCGTACAATATTTATTACTACTTCTTTAAATAATTTATAAACATTTATATTGTTATTTATAATTTATAAATAACTATCGGATCAGACAGACGTTGTACTGCCCGAATACCGCCAACTACCGGTTCAAATTGTGAATCTAAACCATCCAAGTTTCAAAACTTTTCATCTCCATAGCTGTCGCAAAAGCCTAAAACTATCAAAGAATATTTCAAGGAAATGGGTAGCTGCTTGCCGCGGTTGGTCCGTGGATGGGTGACCATCTTTACATACCTAGATCCTTCCGTGCCTCGGAAAACACGTTAAGCCGTTGGTACCGGTTGTCATTCGTGGATCTTTGACAGTCGTTACGGGTCGTCAGAAGCCCGAAAGTCTGACAACCAGTCTTACCAACGGGTATCGTATTACCCAGTAACTCACAGAACAGGTAAAACTTCTTTTGTGTTCTGTGCAGTAACTGGGTTGTGGAGGTCAGATAGGCAGTCGCCCCATGCAAAATACTGGTATTCAGCTGCATCCGGTTAGACTGGAAGCCGACCCCAACATAGTTGGGAAAAGGCTAGGCAGATGTGGACAGTGTTAATATGTTTTGTAATGTAGATTGGTTATCTTAAAACTGTCTGTCAAGCTCACAATGGTAACTCCGTTTGGCCTTTACAATTTCGATTTTAGAAATGTCTAGGTTTTGTACTGAACATTTTGATCTGAAATGCCAGGATTCTATTGAATGTCGGCTGGCATCTACTTTAGGCGACCATAACTGACTTTTAATCACGTCTTTAAACGAGTACCTAGTGTTAATTATTTAGAAGAAAAAGAAAAACATGTTAAATTAGAGCATTTTCTTAATAACTTGTAAATATTTTATTTTATGTTAATATTACATAGTGTAATTTATTTGTAAAATGTCTAACGCAGATAAAAAACTGAGAATCACGCAAAAATTATCAAGTGTATTTTTCTGAAACCTTCACCATTTTAAAGATAATTTAATTATTTATCTTTAAGTACACGTGTTTTAATATATACCTTTTGTTTTATGTATAAAACAATAATAATGTGTCTAATTTGGGATAGTCCTATTACTGGCTGGACGTACGACGCGTTGCGTGAGCTCAGCACAGAACACGCAAGCTATCCACTCAAGGCCATTGGCATACGTCTGCGCCTTAAGGGATCATCAGTTTATTGGTGTTACCTCAATACATCCCTTTCTATCTCACTGGAGATCAAGACATTATACAATGTTATATTCCTTTTCTATATAGTGTGTGCTTTTTCCTACTCCTCGTATTTTCGGCTTAAGTTCGTTGCGGGTTCTAACTTTCTACGACAGTTTACCGTCCTTCGGGGATCCCGGCGTTTGATGGGTAGGTGTTTTCATTGGTCACCACTTGGTCTTAGTTCAATGGAGGGATGGGGTGAGAACACCTAACTTTTTATATTTTTATTGGGCTCGAGTTTGACCTTCATCTTGCCCTTTTTATAGATATAAGTAACAACGCGACGTATTTGTATAAAATTGACACATTTTCTCTACAGGTACTGTTTAATAAGCAGAAATCTATGAAAGCAATTTGTAAAATTGTCAGAATGTCGGATTATCGCCTGGCATTTGTCGCTTGTCGGTTCTAAGTAAGCGATAATGCGGTCAACGATGGAGCATGCTTGCTTAGAAATGACCTATTCGCTGTCGGCTTGAAGACCCAGGTTATAGCTAACAGGATACAGGATGACTTTTGTCAGTCCTACAACGAAACAAGGTCTTTTTTTATAAAATGGTTTATACCATCGAGCTAGTTTTTTGTAAAAAGAACGTACCTATATGCCATTGAAATACGGTTCTTAATACAAAAATAATAACACGACTTAGTATCGGACTTAGTTGTCTGTTGTGTATTAAGAACTTTTTAATATCGTCCGAATAAAGTTCGTAATTCAAAAGTGGCTCCTTGGTTTAAACCCAGGTTTCAAGATATACTCACCTTGTTTTGTAATAAGACCGCATAAGTTCCAATGATGGCATATGCACGTCTCTATCAGAAAATAAATTATGCTTGATTCCTGCTTGTTATCGTCTCAAGAATTTGCTAACAAGGCGAGTCCATAATTTTATTCTACCGTGACCCTAGTTATTAACCTTTTAATTTTTCTGTTAGTAAGTTCTCTACACTGTAAAGAAGCTACAGTCCTGTCTGCTACCCAAGTACGAAAATAGACTCTGTTGCTTGGTACAAAAATATTCCAACTTTAGTCATATTTTAAAATTATAAAACACATAGCTCCAACAAGTTTCCACGTATTTTAAAACAATTTTAAACAGAGGAGAATCCAAAAATAAATGGTTAGTAACATTTCTGTAACGAGTGTTACAATTTGTGAAGTGTTTCGCACCAAATGTTTCATTGTTGCAGTTTTGTAACATAAATGTTTATTTTACAATTAACAGCGAGCGTTTGAAGTGTTTTAAAAAATGTAGTCAGACGGAAGAACTTGTTTTTCAGTTTGTTTGTGGAGTAGTAAAGCATGAAATCAATGTTTTTTTTTTTCTTTTGGATAGAGTCATTAGTGAAATTAAGTAAGGCTGATGGTTCAATTCCTGAGTCGAGCATTTTCCCTACTTAGTTTTTTTTACAGCTGAGCACAAAGTCGAAATAAATGACTGTCAAGAACTTCACAATTTTTCACGTTTTAATTAACCCAAATAAGATTGTTAAGTATTATCGCTCGTTAATCGTTCATGAGTTAAAGTGGACATCTGTGAGCGCGGCATTTAGAAATTGACTTTTTAAAAATACATCATCAATCTGCCTAGCCTTTTCCCAACTATGTCGGGGTCGGCTTCCAGTCTAACCGTATGTAGCTGAATTGGAGCGACTGCCTATCTGATCTCCACAACCCAGTTACTGGGTAATACGATACTCCTTGGTAAGGTACTGGTTGTCAGACTTTCGGGCTTCTGAAAATCCGTAACACTACGAATAATAATAATAATAACCTGGGACATTGTTCACACACGGTCATCTGATCCCAAACTAAGCAGAGCTTGTACTATGGAAACCAGATAATTGATATACTACATACACTACTTTTTTTTTTGTAAATACATACTTATATACATAATTACACCCAGACTCAGAACAAACAGACATGTTCATGCACACGAATGTTTGTCCTGGATGGGAATCGAACCCACGACCTGCGGCTTGATAGGTGGTATCTTAACCAACCACGCTAACTGGCCTGTCTGAATGACAGCCGGGTCCAACGGCTTAACGTACTTTCCGAGGCACGGAGGGGTCTTGATATGTAACGATGGTCACCCATCTACGGACCAACCCTGGCTGTTATTATTTAGTCACAAGTCTCTCCTTTTAAAAATACGTACACCATTCTAAATATACAGATAGGTAATCAAGAACCTTAACCGAAATTTTAAGCTCATTAGTATACCAGGGTGAAATAACAAATTCATCCGCCCTTCCACCCATTCTACCCAGAATAGCCCGAAAGGCATGGAAATAGCTCCAAATTTGGTACCAAATTATAAACTCGGGGCTATAATCTCG
Organism: Dicycla oo; assembly: GCA_948252095.1. Lineage (NCBI taxonomy): Eukaryota > Metazoa > Arthropoda > Insecta > Lepidoptera > Noctuidae > Dicycla > Dicycla oo. The sequence goes on along the minus strand of OX411736.1, from coordinate 16,992,924 downwards.
TACCGTTATGGTGACGCAATGGTATACAACAAAGGGTATTTGCATATGTATCTCAACGCATCTGGGCCGAGCTGCACGTGTCCTTTCAATAACCCATTATGCATCCCATGAACTTAAACACATTCGAAACTCAACCTTATCTCAAACCCATACGATTTATTTAACAATTTTTCGAACGCAAATCGATTTGCGTCGTAACAATATTAGAGTTTGCTGCTCGTGAAGTTGTAAGCATTTGAATTTAGACTTTATGTGTGTGGAATAAAGGTTGTGTTAACGTTTTTGGAGTGTAAATGCATTGAAGAAGAGTTGAAGAATGGGTTGTTTGTCATGAATGGAGTCTTTAAAGGTACAAAATGAGCATTATATAGCTGTGTAGAGGTTCAAATGAAGTATGAGGCCGATGGATGAGTATATGCGTTGTGTGCCTTAGTATGAATCACGTAGTAATACTTGTATTATAACATAGTATCACGTCTGAACCTATTCCCGAAAGTTGTAGTTAGAAGTTAGAGGCTATGATATTATAATAAAAAAACCGGCCAAGAGCGTGTCGGGCCACGCTCAGTGTAGGGTTCCGTAGTTTCCCGTCCGTAAAAATATAATAAAATATGTAAACGAAGTTAAAAAAAAATGCTTGCATATACGATTATACTACAAACTTAGTCCAGAAATTATTTTGTACAACTTTTTGTCTTTTTTGTACAAAAACTGTTGTTTCTATCAAGTTCAAAATTATTTTCCTAGAAAGTCCTTATAAAGTTCTACTTTTCAGATTTTTTTCATATTTTCTAAACTTATGGTTCAAAAGTTAGAGGGGGGTGAGACATTGTTTTTTTACTTTTGGAGCGATTATTTCCGAAATTATTGGCATTATCAAAAAATGATTTTAGTAAACCCCTATTCATTTTTAAATACCTTTCCAACAATATATCACACGTTAGGTTTGAAATTTAAAAAAAAATCACTTCCCACTTTACATATAGGGGGGCTACCCTAATAAATCATTTTTTTCCAATTTTTATTTTACCACTTTGTCGGCGTGATTGATATACATATTAGTACCAAATTTCAGCTTTCTAGTGCTAACGGTCACAGAGATTAAGCGAGGACGGACAGACAGACATGGCGAAACTATAAGGGTTCCTAGTTGACTACGGAACCCTAAAAAGAGGCAGATAAGTTAGTTATACACGCTCCTCAAGTGGTACGTCAAAATAGAATAGAATAGATTTATTTTTCCTACCACAAATTACAGCTTAAAGTTAAGTCTACAGATACAATTGTGTACTTAATTTGTGGAAGACTGGTGCCTAAACTACGTTTATACAAAACCTGTAAGTCAGGTCACCAGGCCCCAGGCAAGTATGAGGTTGTGTGCGTTATTTTGGGAAACAGTAAAATTAGGACATGGCAGTGAAAAGATCTTCAGTTTTTTGTGTCTTCAATGTTTTTTTAAACGTGGCCTTGCCTAGGAAATGTGTTGAAAGTAGGTTATTAAAATATGGCTAATTAGTCACATTTTCGTCGTCTTGTCTCTTTTTCGCTCCCGATAATTACGACATGCCGTCTTACTTCCACGTGTCATCTAATAGCTCGACGTTGTGCCGTTTTCGGACATCGAATTTTGGGTTGGTAACGTATCTACGTCTTTTTACTTATCATTGGTTGGTAGAGGTACTTACACACTATCCTCGAGTATGATCTTATAGTACCATTATTGCCAAATAGATGAGCTCGTGGCTAAGTAAAAACAGCCTCACGGGTCGATCTATCAGGATAAGCTACGCTTGCAGGGGTTGGTCCGTAGATAGGTGACCATCTTTACATATCGAGACTACTCCGTGTGTTGTGGAGGTCAGATAGGCAGTCGCTACATGTAAAATACTGGTATTCAGCTGCATCCGGTTAGACTGGAAGCCGACCCCAACATAGTTGGGCAAGATTGAATTGAGGGTTACTCCGAATATGTTAGCATTACTATTATCTTTTGTCCGATAAATGAAAATGCGAATATTAATTCTTATGACTTTATAAAATAAACCATCCTAACTATTCCTGTAAAATGTCCCTTGGCAAACGAATTGGGTAGACATTCTATGTCATTATAAGGAAAAGTTTCTCGAATAACATGAATGAGCGTATTCATGTTAAAAAATAGTAAAAAGTAGTGTGTTTATAACAAACACATTTTGCCAAAATTTAACCATTAGTTACTATTTTTCAAAACTCTTGCCCTAAGGGCTGTGTTCACCAACACCACATTCAATCTGCCGGTTAAATTTTAAACCGTTGGTTTATGTCAAACTTCCTTCCAAATTTGACATAAAACAACCGTATAAACCTAACCGGTGGTTTGAATGTTGGTGATCGTAGGTCTAAGGACTGTGTTCACCAACTTTTAAAACGGCTGTTTATATATTTAACCAATGCTTTCCTTAGGAAAAATCAAATCAAATCATTTATTTGCTTGAATATGGGTAGGTACTACATGAGGTATATAATAACGAAGTTCTTTATACCATATTCTACCGTAATAGGTGTGCAAATATCTATTGTATTATTATTGTAATCTATTGTAATATATAAAACGAATATTATCAGTACTATATTAATTCAAATTTATTAATTATGTAATTTTAATTACATTGTTTAATTTAAAATTTAATCAGATACATTTATCATTTAAATAATCATGCACTTTATAATATGCTTTATTGATCAAAAACATCTTTAATCTATTTTTAAATGATATAAAATTCGGTGCTTCCTTTATATTATTAGGTAATTTATTATATATTCTAGAGCCCATACAGAATGCACTATTATCAAACATAACTGTTCTATGTCGTATTGCTCGAAGTGTACTGGCAAGCCTGCTACTTTTTAATGTTTCATATTTATTTATATTATTCCTGTTTTTTAGTTTGACATAAACTAACTGTTGTAAATGCTTGACCGGCCATGTTGGTCAAAACAGCCTTTAGCGTATGAGTAGCATACCTATAACCTACCTAAATTCCATTCACGCACTGAAAACATAATTATAGAAGCTCATAGAGCTTTGTCTTTCTGACTATGGCATTATTCTATGTATAAATAACATTAGTAAAACAACGCTTTGATCACTTCAGTTAACGTTCTCTTCCCATTCATTTAGGTATCTCATCATTACAAATATATATATTTTTTTATTAAATAAAAAAAACCTGTAGGCTCTGTGGGCGTCAATAAAAAGTTAATTCTGCGTTGAAAAGTTAATCAATCTTAGAATAGCTAATAAATCATTATTAATAATTATGCTGATTCATGATAACTTAGGATTTTATACATGGGAAATCTACAAAGACACTTACAAAGATATTTTATTACCCAAAAGTGTGCCTAAAGTCAAAAGTGTGCCTAAAGTCAAAAACTTTTCACCGCACACCAGTATTCAACTTTGTTGGCTACACACATACATACATAACATCACGCTTGTTTCCCCAAAGGGTTAGGCAGAAGTTTAATGATGAAAATATAGACTACGAATGTACTTTTTGAAATGAAATGAGCGATTTTTGGTAGGGGGAAATGTTAAGGGTTCGCGTCATCGCGTCACCTCAACGCCGCGGCCGCGTTTAGGTTTGCACCACGTCGGCTGTTTCCATGACTGACTTTTATTTTTAACCAATTTCAAAAAGGAGGAGGTTCTCAATTCTTCTGTATGTTCTTTTTTTGTATGTGTTTGTTACACGATTACTCAAAGACGGTGGAACCCATTGGGAAAATTCTTTTTTTGCTTGAAATGATACACACCCTAAGTGGTACCTTATACATTTTATTAACTTTGCTTGGGTAGTTTTTGAGTTAGCTTCAATAATGCGTATTTTTTCCCACTTAGTTTATGTGGATGATGTTTTAATAACTTCCTACCACTGTTATTTACATAGCAGGTAGGGGTATTCGAATTTGTGTGGGGTAGGTACCGCAACTAAAAAACGAAAAATAAAAACTTTTTGACACACATGGTTTTCATTACAATAATATACCTATGTAAAGTATTGTTGTTCTGCAGTTTCGCAAATATGCACAGATCTTTCCAAAAATCTTCCACAGCGACCACATCTTAATATGTGTTCCTTTTCCATCCAATCTGTCATACGCACATCTTTATTTACGTAATTCGTGTACAGAATAATAAAACAATTTCACTAACTTAGGGTGAATGCGGGGAAATTGGAACAACCGCGAAAAATAATTATTTATTCCATTTTAGTCGAATAAAAATTTTGCTCGCGTTCCGCTGATCCGAATAATACAGATTTCGTTAAGATAAAACAAATGGAATTTCTCATTTCCACCTGTGCGAAGTGAAACGTGTTCGTTGTAGGAAATTAAAGGAATGCGAAAAATATTTAATGTAGGTAGAAATTTTATTAAGTGCTTGAAGTTTGATTAAGTGTTTAATTTTTTGTGTGAAACTAATAAAATTTTACTTTGTAGGGTTTCACAAACACAGCTGTATGTTGCTGGTAACACATTACTGAACAGCAATCATGTTTGTTTAGTAATTATAATAATAATTGGTATTGAAAATTGTTCAGCAGAAAAAGTTACGGCTCTGAAATTAATAAAATTCAAATCATGTGATTTTTCGAGGCTATGTGGGAAACTTTTCAATGAAACAGACAACGAGACCACTTCTAAAACTAGGGTTGGTACAATACCTGTTATTAATGATGACGATTTATTAGTAATAGTAAAAAAGCTTCCTACTTGTGAAGAAAAAAATGGTTTCATTTCAAATAACCATACATTTTGTTACAAGTAACTTTACATCTTGTTTATCATTAGTATCTTTAAAAAGAAAAAGAAAATGAGTTAAGTTTATATTATATAAAACCATAATATTTTCCAGAATACGGCTAAAAGTCGGTGAAATATTAAATAAAATGAACCTTACGACAAGTTTAGCTTCCTTCCTTGTTGCCATACTCCTCTTTTTTCAACTCCTCTCTCCTTCAAGTGGAAGCAACACCAATAGATAAATAAAAACAAGCAAATACTTAAAAATCGTCCACACAATGCATACATTTTTATCAAAGACTTTTGACATTAACAAACTCACAGCGCCCTCTTGCGGCAAATCTTCCGGGAAACAACCCCATTGCGACAGAAAATTATAAGCTACAATTCATTTTACTAAACTAGCTGGAACTTACACAACTCATTCTCAAGCTCAAAACCGAATAATTGTTAATAGTTTCTAGACAAAACAATTTATTGTCATAACTCCGTCATGAATCATAGATAATTAATGCCTACCACAATCACCAGAGACTGCCATTTAATAACAATCTATGTAGCCATCTTAAATTCCACTATATGACAACCAGCAAGATACAAAATCACGCTCAAAACTAATGAATATGAATAGTGAAACATAGGAAACAAAAAAATACATTCATTACATGTCAGGCAACACGTGTTGGTCCATATCATAACAAAAGCCATAAGTCACTGGCCAGACAGAAATTATTCTAATACCAGACAGAAATTAAAAAAAAAGACATGTCAACATTGTCCTCAGCAAACAAAGAAAAAATAAATCATTAGATGTTCAACATAACCAGACCCGCCCCACCGCTCTTCGTGCAACTACACGCATTAAAAACGCGGCAACACAAAGAAGTTTTAGAGACCAACCAAAATTGGTCCTATGTGGCCTACATCTAAGCACCAAAATTCTTTTACGGTCCAAATAGTCATTACAAATTTAAATTTAGGCCTTATGGCTGTACTATTAAGAATTTAAAGGAGTTGTTTTGAAAGGAAAATTTATATTTGCGTCGAACAGTAGGCCTTTTCTTGACAAGGAAGCGACCATGCTGACGTCATAATGATATTTAATTGGGGACGGACTAATTCTTGGAGGTTATTTGGTTGATAGAGCTTTTCCTGAGGATTTGTACGAGAAATTTATTTATTTAAGGGGTTGAAAATTACTTTGTGACACTGCTTCCTTTTGAGGTATTAAAGTTAATATTTAAACGACCTCTTGTTGTTATTAATACATTTTGTAGCAATATTTATTGTCTCATTTTCTGTCACCCTTTCACTTTGTCCCCTTAGAGGAACAGATCGGAAAAAAAAATAATCTGTCCCCCTGTTAGTAACGAGGGGACAGTTTGAACTTTATTCACTCCTATCTGGGACAGCTAGGAGTGAATAAAGTTGCTAACAGGAGGACAGACCAAACTTTTTTTACGATGTGTCCCCTTAAGGGGACAAAGCAGGGGATCGGAATAATCCTTTTCAATCGCATTAAATACGCCACAGACTCAAGTTAAACTTTTTGAAAGCAATCTTACATTTTCACCATGACTTGCATTTGCAAAATCTACCACAAACTCTGTAATCGGCCCAATTCTTTACAAAGCAAATTCACACACGCACAGACGATAATAAAGCATCACATCAAAAAGGACATTCAACTCGAAAAGATCGTAATTCCTCAGTTTAATGCTCCACAAAATTTTACATAGACACATATTGTTTGAACATGATAAGGAGGACAAGCCAGGCACGTGATGTGACGTCGTAAATACCTGCTAGATTTATCAGCAGGATTAGTAGGATTAAGAGGATGAATCGTTGCGACATCATACAGGGATACACGAGGCCTTGGAAGGAGAGGATATATAGCAAGGTAGTGAGGAGGAAAATGTTAGAAGTTTGAAATAGACAAAGGAAATGAACTGGCGATGCCGTATCGGACGCGTTGGTTCGAACAATAGATTCGTTCTGCTCAGATGGTATGCTGCAGACGCTACATGAGTTGGAATTTCAAGTATTGGTGAATATTTCATTATTATAAATACGAGTATGTACATGTTTGATTTTTGGTCTTTTTATACCTAGTCACGTAGAAAAGGAAAAGTACGAGTACCTAAGTATACAAAAATACGTAAGTATCTAGTGTGGATTTTTTTGTAAGAGATATACAATATGTAATAAAAACCCTATTGTTCCTTTTAGGGGCGTATACATTTACCTACAAGCACAACATTGATGAAATTATAATTTAAAAAAATTAAGAATTGGCTAGTCGATAGGTCAAAGTCAAATAACTATTAAAATCGAAAAAATGTTTACAGTTCTGAGTATTTTACAAGTACATCTGGGCCCACGGGCCCTGGGTCAGTACCACGTGCCTACCTACCCCTTTTCTATGCCACCCACCACCCTGCGAATCACTTAATTAGTCTCCCACGCAGCTTACTTTCGAATGGATGTCGCGTCATCGCTTCATGCAGAATTACAGAGCTAAGAAATCAATTAAACATTACAAATATTAATAATTAAATATTTATTTTAATTACTTTTGTTGAACAGTTTTATTTTTTATAAATGACTTGCTTTATTACGTATGTACGCCAGCAGGTCAACCTACCCGGAACTGTCAGATTTTCCCAATCAACATTGAACCTAATGCTTTAGGAATAAAGTCGAAAATCTATTAAAGAATTCTGACAGATTGTAGTAGCTTGATGTGCTGGCGTCTGTACACTGATTCTTAAAACGTAGGTAAAAGGAACAACAGGGTTTTTGTTACATATTAAATATACATATTTGCTACTGTAAATAATGATAATGAAATTGGCAATTATTTAAAAAGAATTACGTAAAATGTTAACCCTAAGGATGGATAATATGGATTAGTTAGACTGAGAACAGCATTCTATAGAGCGAATCGGAAGAGTCCTACGAGTATGTCCATCACTGGACTGCGAAAGGTATTCGTAAGTGAAGGTATAAAATATTAGTTTAAACTTCGTGACAACAAATTGCATAATATACCAACTAGCAACTAAATCGGAGCTCTAAAGGTTGTCTTTTTGATATTGATACACTAAGGTTGAAACACTAGAGCGGGATATTTCACGAATGTAATAAATTAGAAAGTATAGCAGAGCTTGGACTGAGAGAGACAATGACCTAAAGGTTATATAGCTGATGCTGATCGAGAAATCGTGGAGCCAGATCCGGTATATTGACGGCTTATAAATTATGATAAAGCTCCTGGTGGTAACATATTTGAAATATTTCAGGCAATCATAGAACAACAGTTTCGTGACTGACTAACTGATTAACTAACAGTCAATGTGCTTAAAATATGTGTTGCTGCACAATGACATCTTCAAAAGTCTTACAAACGAGGGATTTTAGTTTGTATCAATGGCAGTTTGTCCGTTTTATTCAGTTAGTTAGATCTATCAAACAGATAGATATTAGATCAGATATGTAACTACGATATATGTCAATAATTTTTACTTTGTTTTATGATATCCTTTAATGAACATCATAAAAAGTACCGGTCTGTGCCATAGAAATACGGGGTGTTTGGAAGCTGGGTGCAAAAGCTGACACTATTTAGTGCATTTTGAGCCATACAGTATGTTTTTGAAGTGAAAACTTCTAGACTCGATGACCAATTTTTTGGTAGGGAAAAATCTTATGAGTTCGCGTCACGCATCAAGCATCACGCATCACGCGTCACCCGACTTACTAATGTGACGTGTTGCGCTGTCAAGTAAATCACTTCTGTCCACAGTCCCATGACATTCGTCTATGACATGTATGGCAAATGGTGACAACTGTCACCCTGGAAGCTGAGTGAAAGCTTTGCACTCAGCTTCCAAACCACCTGTATAATATATCTATGGTATTTACCTATCTATCATATCAAATTAAACATTGAGGTAAATCCCAAAATATCGTATCTGAAATAAGTTAGACGGTACTTTTAAGGCTCCCGCAGACAGGCGCGAGATGACGACGCGACTACCTCTGCTGGGACAATTTCTATGAAAACTACATTAAAATTGTTCTACTGGAGTCGCGTCGCACCTGTCTGCACGAGTCTTTAAACTTCATTTAATTTCTATCCAAAATAATGATCCTATTAGTAACACAAATAAAGTTGAGGATACTTACAGTAATAAACCGCTTTCTGCTTTAATGGAACCATCTGTAACAATTAGACATAATCATTAGGATCAAATAAAGTAACTCAAACATTGTTTTTATTATAAGGTCTGTCTTTCTCCTAAGTGTCCGATATCTATAGTCAAGCTGAAAATTACAAAGCTGGAAAACATAAGCTTAGGATCATATAGATAGGATTATATTATATAAATATCCTATAGGTAATTATTTCTAAGTCATTTATGTGCAATGAAACATCTAAAAGCATAAAAGTAGACGGGGAGACAATCTATAGGTACTAATAATAAAGCTGAAGAGTTTGTTTGTCTGTATGTTTGAACGCGCTAATCTCAAGAACTATCAATCGGATTTGACAAAATATTTTTTACATTTGATAGCGCAATTCTGGAGGAAAACTATGTAACATCACTATAGGACCCTTAGGAACCGAGCGAAAAGAAAAAAAATCAAGAAACCCGATGCAATCCGAATGAGTGAGTCGGGGTCGGGTGGGGGGGGGGGGGGAGGACAAGAAATTTCACGCGGACGAAGTCACAAGATGAACGGATAACGCCTGCAAGAGCTACTGGTCCATGAAGGAACTATTCAAGGCAGAGTTGCCTATGGCCCTCAAACGCAAGCTCATTGACATATAATTTATGTATTCTTCTCGTCTTGACCTATGGTGCACAGACTTAGTCAGACTTACATCCAGAAGTTCAAACTCAAGGTTTGCCAACGATCAATGGAGCGCAGTATACTAGGTGTCAAGATATTCATTCAACCAAACGCATTCAGGAAAACAGACTTAAATATGTGTATACTTATTGCAATATAAGGAACCACACGGAGTTTAATCGCAATTTAAATGAAATAATAAAATAATTTATAAAGCAAGTTATATTTTCAGTTTTATTGTTATATTACACTCACACTTTTATAAAGCCCATAATACCAATATTATTGACTACATAATTGTGCATTGTGGAAATCGAACCGAGGATGGTTCGATATTGTTCGTACATCCAACGTTTAACTATTAACCGCTACGTCAATCGGATCGTCCAATTAACTCCATTAGCATTTTAAACCAGCTTCCATTGCAATGATTTCAACAATATCGCATTACAGAGAATCGACAATTAGTGCTACCTGAAAATTAATGTAACGATTACAAAATAAACAGTTCGTGTCTCGCTTTTCAGCAATACGTTTTAAAAAAATATACATGTAATCTTTTATCCCCGCTCTCCCATTTTCCAACTCGAAACTCAACTCCACTTACCCCCATTTCACTCTGACTGTAAATTTCGCAAACACTGAAAAATAGAGCAGATTACTCTACGTGGCACGTATTTAACTGAAATCTAGATAAATCTAGTTGAATCTGGTTCACGCCGGTATTAGTCAAACAATGAAGGCCTATTGGACTAGTATCTTTCCGTTATTTATTTAGCCTATTTTAAAGCCAATGGCGTCAGCAGTTTGGTAGATAAACTTTTTATTAAGGGGAAGCGCTAAGGTAGCCCGCGAACAAATTTTAAAATTTGCAGGCCAGTATTAGATTTTATGTAACAAACTTATATTTACAGAATTATAATCATTACAATCAGTAATACAACTCCATAAGTTAGAAAATACCTCAAATGTAAAGATTTCATGAAATAGTCATTCAATAGAGTAATATGAACTTAGAGAATTGTATTGACGGCTTTAATGATTATAATTATGTAAATACATACTTGGTAACGTCGCGAATCCCATTTAGATCAAAGTACAGACGCCAGCAGGTCAACCTACCCGAAACTGTCAGATTTTCCCAATCAACTTTGAACCTAATGCTTTAGCAGTAAAGTCGAAAATCTATTAAAGAAATCTGACAGATTGTAGTAGCTTGATGTGCTGGCGTCTGTACAACCTAATACTGACTAGTAAATTGCAAAAACGTAAGAACATTTGAATTTCGCGGGCTACCCTGACGCTTTTGCCTTAATCAAGGTGGGATCAAGAACAACTTCCAATGGAAAAGGTGTACAGCAGCAGGGTATGAATGGAGCTGTGTTACAAACTATGCTGCTCCTCGTATCCTGCCCTCTGTGCCCCAAAACATGCAATCAAAGTGACCTCTGCGCTGTCACCGTCGCTCGACGCCGTGGAAGTGTCAAGGTTTTGGGCCAACAAGATTTGGAATACTGTCTAGCAATCGACACGAAGGAGAACGGAAAAGGTTTAAAATTATTCATAGAAAAGCTGCTGATCATTCTTTTATTGAAGACTTTTGACTAATCATAGCTATGTTACTCCTTGGTTATCTTGGAAACACGTTAAGGCGATAATATACGTGAATGACCTTCGGCGTCTGGGCGGAGCCAAGCGCGAACTCCGCGCGCCCCCGCACACCTACCCGATACCAAAGATGTCCACGTATTGCAGCGCAGATGTGCAACTTTGTTTATTTACTTGAACTTTTATAACTCGCTCTCTCTCGATATTTTAGTAATATCATTGCTCTCGACCAAATGCAGGCAGCGGATCGTATTATCAAATACGTGCGCCTAGCGCGCACATTTTTGATAATACGATCCGCTGCCTTTGAAATTTTGCGCTTTTCTGCAGTAATCACAAGGTACCTAGTGGAAATTTTATCTTTTATTTAGCTTCGTCTTTTAAGTACCTTCTCTATATCTAAGTAGGTAAATATGAACGTTAGCTGTCACTTCAGTTAGGTTTCTAAGTGATTATTGTGATTTGTAAAGTGATTTAAATTAAAAAAAAAAAAAAAAAAAACTAGATCGTACATAATGATATTTTTATTCAAAAAATATATATAACACACATTACATTATTGACAATAATCTCAAATATTATTACTAATATCACAATAACATTATAATACGGACACAAAATAATCAATAATCATCACAATACACACAAATCAAACAAATCTTCATTAGCTTCTATTTACATAAATTAAAAACTCATCAAATTGTAAATTTCTGAAGTATACAGATGAAAAGTGGATAGTTTTATGTTGTTCGCTTTCTTGCTGTTTTTTTTCTCTTCGTTTTAAAACATTTTTCGTCATATTATGGTTTCTCAAGGTTCTTCTTAATAGATTTGATATTCCTGTTTTTGCGTTCCATTGATTGCTTCTTGAATTAATTGCGGATCTCTCTTTTTCTGGTTTCGAGGGTATCTTGGATCTACCAATTCAGGAAGCATACATTCTATATATCAGGTTGGCGGAAAAGTCTTGCACCAAGTTATAAGACTTAATGAATTTATTGATAACTTCGTTATTTACAATAATTAATCAGTAATGTAATCCCCAAATAACTCTATTACTCCTGCCCTAGTTGGTAGATTATTGATACCCTGCTCCCAAAATTCCGGAGGCTGTGCAGAAAAGAAATTGTCCACTGCCATTTTGAGGTTTTCGTAGTTTTGAAAATTTTTCTCACGCAAATCAAGCTTTAGTGGTCGGAACAAGTGATAGTCGGATGGCGCGAGATCCGGTGAGTACGGTGGGTGGGCAACCGGGTGCCATCCAAGCTCTACGATTTTTTGTCGAGTCTCCGAAGCGACATGAGGTCGCGCATTATCATGGAGTAAGTGAACAATTACACGGCTCGGTCGTTTTTCTCTTATTGCGTCAGCCAGATTCTGAAGCTGTTCAGTATAAATGGAAGTCGTAATCGTCCTTCTCGCAGGGAGAAGCTCGTAATAGAGTGGGCCCTTCGCATCCCACCAAACGGAGAGAAGATGCTTGCGTGAGTGACGGTTCGGCTTTGGCTGCGTTGGTGGCTCTGCGTCGTAAGGAAGCCAGACGGCGTGCCATAGAGAATCCAGCTCTCATCGCCGGTTACCAGATCTTCAAGAAACTGTTTCCGATGTGGCTGAAAAAGAAGCGAACCACAAATACTAACTCTGACTTGACGATGACTGTCAGTTAGTTGATGTGGAATCCATCATGCCATTACTTTACGATAGCCGAGTTTGTGTAAATGAGCCTCGACGGTTGAATGATGACAGCCAAGAGTCTCTGCCAAATCACGAAATACCAAGTATGTGCTTGATTTATGACCAATTCGCCTTCTGTGTTAATTTTATAGAATGTATATTTTTTCACAGCTTTTTTGAATTATTTTTTAAATGCTGTCAAAGGACACTTTATTTTGACAATTGTGTCGTCGTTAATCAAATCATCGGGTGTGGCTCCAAGATGTTGTATTTCCTCATCTATGAACGGTTCACAAGGTGTAATTTTAACATTCTTTTGTTTTTCTAATTGATCGATAGCAATTTTTTCATTTTCTTTCCCGTGTTTTATTGAACTGGCCTGAGATATAGCATCTTTATACAATATGTCCTTTACGAGAATCGAACAACCATTTCCAATTTTTACAAATTATTTACTCAGTGTTAATATAAACTATCTATGTACATCTATTTACAAAAAAAAAACACTAAGCGTCCAAGCGCAAACAAAATTATCACTAAATAAATATTTACAAGGATTACTAATCACTGATCACAGCGTCCGAGCGCAAATGTGCGAAACGTTTCAATCCGATCTTACTATGCCTAATTCACTAGATAGTGAATTAACAACAGCGAGAAGTAACAACGCAGATGCGTTGTTACTTCTTTGACCCGAAAATCAGAAATGCAACTGACAAGAGCAAGGACAACGAGCGACACAACCTCCCCGTGCGAACGCTAGAGAAACACTGCCACCCGCGTTCCCGCGCGCCGGTGTTGATATGATCGCGTCAGCTAATATCAGTTTATTGCTTTATTGTCACGTGTACATAACTTATCTGAATTTTTTGAACTTCAAGATTTTAAAGCTATTTTTTGTCTATAATTTGGTGAAAGAATGATCTAAATTGCTTCATGCGTTTGGAAGCAGTTAGAAAATATAAACATGAAACATAGCAATTTTGTATATTTTTTTCTGTAAAAAGTAACAATCATATTAATAAAACTGAACTTCAATTTTATTTTAAACTGTATGGCACACATCATAAATTTTTTTCACAGCATTTGAACCATGCGCTTATGAGGAGTTCGTTTTCAAAGTTAAGTCATAATTGCAGATTGACGTATCTTTTCACCTTAACGAGAAAACAGATGATGCCGCCGAAATAGCGACAGTACATCGCTATTTCGGCGCCGTCATCCGTTTTCTAAAAAGACATCGAATTTTCAAAAAAGTTTGGCAAAAAAACTCAGTGTCAGTTACGATATCGTCGCGAGTACTATATCGTTGCAGGATTCGATTCCCAGGTCAATGGTAGCATTTTTATTGCCCAACTGGGGCTGCAGTCTCGACATAAATAGCGATCGCTTTACGACCGAATTTGGTCGCAAAGTCCTAATGGGGTACCTAGACGGTCAAAAATTCTTGACAAGCAATTTGATTATTTTTTTTTTTTTTATTTGTGATGGGTTTGCTCATGACTCTAGTCTAGGTCAGAGGTGACAGAGACAAAGTCGACGATGGAGTGAGCTTACCCAGAAGAAGCCTGTTCACTCTCACTTTGAAGAGATTAGGGTTGTATACGTTCGGAAACACAGACGCAGGTAGTGAGTTCCACTCTTTTGCTGTGCGCATTATAAAAGACATTTGGAAGCGCTTAGTGCGAATTGGTGGAATAGCAACCAGGTAGGGATGGTAACTGGCAGTGCGTCTAGATGTCCGGTGGTAGAAGGGGGCCGGTGGAATGAGGTCGTGGAGTTCTCGGGCACACTCTCCGAAGTACAATCTGTAGAAGACCGACAAGCAGGCAACCTTGCGGCGATGAGCCAAGCTATGAAGCTTGGCATCCACCAGTTTTACGTCGCCAAGGAGCCTCTTAGCTCTGCGTTCCACCGAGTTAAGCGCGGCTATTTCGTGTTTGTCATGCAATTTTGACCGTCTAGGAACCCCACTAAGACTTTGCGAACGAATTCGGTCGTAAAGCGATCGCTATCTATGTCGAGACTACAGCCAGATTCGTAAGCTAATTTTTCCAGTGATAGCTACTACCATATGGGAGGGTCTATACACATATACTATGCAAAGCTATGAGTATTTCATTATTGGTAAAGATAAAAGAGTCTTAATTTTAACCAATAACGGTCCGTGAATTATAGGAACCGGCCATAAGCCGATCTCGCAACTTGGACACCAGTTGTACTGCCCCCAGTCGTGGGAAAATCTCGCAATGCACACTAACATTGTGTAACGAGGAACATCATGAATGAAGAGTTCATTATTCAGAATGACGCGTGTATGTTTGTTTGTTTGTGTGCACAGTCCGCGTGACAGGTATCGTTTTGTATTTAATTACAATAATTTAGTAATGGTACTGCAGCTTGTAATGGCTGTCGAGAAATATATCGAGGGTTCACGGGCTATTTGTATTAAGCGACATGTTTGGAACTTACAGGAGAGCATTTCAAAGTTTCATTATTCGGAAAAAAGAACATTGTAAAACAAGTATCAATATTTTTTACAAAAATCAATAGTGTCTATCTCCGTTTTTTACGTTTTTCACTTTTTAATGAAAGAAAGAAAGAAAGAAAGAAAGAAAAATATTTTATTTGGGACACGCACAGGAAATACAAACAGTAAAAAAGAGCATAGTAAACTAACAAAATTAACATAGAAAATAAAACAAAATAAATACAAAATATAACAATTAATAATACCTGTGCGAGGCCAAAAAGGCTCCTATCTCAGCATAAAGCTGCAATATTTAACTAAATACCGCAGCGCTGGTATTCTGATAGGGCCCATGTGATGCCACGGACACACCTACGGACATCTACAAATCCAATAGGGGAATAAAAAGATAATAAAATACACACAATAGAATACCTATAAATAAAGAGAAAAAAAAAACTAATAACCATAAATAGTGTATTCATTAGTCGAATCACTCCCGACGCCAGACGCTCCAAACTAGCTTGTCTATGCTATAGAATATTGTCTATAGTCTACGACAAACGATGAGACGCGGGCGCAGATGATCGGCTGATAGTATATTTACTTCATGCAGGTAGATATGATTATAATTCAATATCGGCCAGGATGTCATTTAATACAAATAGCCCGTGAACCCTCGATATGAATGAATGATTAGTTGGTACTTTCCCATATTATGCCAGAGGCCTCTTCTTAAGAGCCCTATCACAAAATTGCGTTTTGACAGATTAGATATATAGCAAGGCGACGCATCGCATTATGTAGCAATTTGGCAGTTGTAATTACGTTTAGTTTGAGTCTTATGGTTTATTTATGTTTTGTTTAAATTAGGAAATTTCAATTTCTCATTAACTAACGTTTACTCTGGTATAAATTTTAAGTAACAATATTAATGTAGTAAGGAGAAATTGACAGTTAATTCTGAGCGTTTTTAGTAGTTTTATGGTTATAAATGGTTTTTTTTTAATATTCTATACACATATTTCAAAATTCTGAGGCCGCTATGGACTAAACAACTATATAAAAGATATATATTTTAAACAATTATATATTTTACATTTTTTTTTTTATAATAATAATAGTATTCTGGGATATTTTCACACACGGTCATCTGATCCCAAACTAAGCAGAGCTTGTACTATGGAAACCAGATAACTGATATACTACATACACTACTTTTTTTTGTAAATCGATACTTATACGTATACATAAATTACACCCAGACTCAGGACAAACAGACATGTTTATGCACACAAATGTTTGTCCTGGATGGGAATCGAACCCACGACCTGCGGCATGATAGACGGTATCGTAACTAACCACGCCATCTGGCCTGTCAATTTCATTTTCTTATGAAAGTAGCCCAAAAAAATACTACCACGCATTTTATGAAAAACTTGCTTCGGAATTTTGGATTTATATAACTAGAAGAATAAGAAGAAAAATATGGCGAAAAGCAAGGCTGCTATGGACTATACTAATAATATATTCTCCACCACTCAATTAGTCAAAGGTGTCAGTCTTTCAGTTTCTCAGAATAAGAACACCGCAAAAACCACGGTCAAAATGTAATGGGGGCCTTAAATAGATAAAGAAAGATGGAAATTATTATCGAAATTATTGCAATCGCTACGGATGGAAGCACAGGACCTAACAACCGCTTAGATTGATAGATCGAGCTTTAGCTGCAAGTTTCAGATAATGAAAAAAACACCAAAAACTAAGTCAGTCTTGCACCTATTGCGTATAGCACAATGGCAATCAAAATTATTTCCATAATAGCAATGCTCGTGGCTAAATGATAACATTTAGCCAGCCAGAAGCTTGCCGCGATCGGTTCATAGATGGGTTATCCATTAAATATCGAGTCCCCTCCGTGCCTCGGAGAGCACGTTAAGCCGTTGGTCCCGGCTGACATTCGTGGATCTTTGACAGTCGTTACGGGTAGTCAGAAGCCTAAAAGTCTAACAGCCAGTCTTACCAAAGGGTATTGTGTTGCCCAGTAACTGGGTTGTGGACGTCAGATAGGTAGACGCTCCATGTGAAAAATACTGGTATTCAGCTGCATCTGGTTAGACTAGAAGGCGACCCCAACATAGTTGGGAAAAGGCTAGGAAGATTTAATAGCCATTGTGCTACGATATTGTCTGCCCAGGATGCAACAGACATAGGCAGCTATTTATAAAAACTTTTTAGGGTTCCGTACCCAAAGGGTAAAACGGGACTAAGACTCCGCTGTCCGTCTGTCACCATGGATGCATGTCTCATGAACCGTGATAGTTAGACAGTTGAAATTTTTACAGATGACGTATGTCGGTTGCCACTATAACAAAAAATACTAAAAAACAGAATAAAATAAATATTTAAGGGGGCTCCCATACAACAGATGACTTTTCGCCGATTTTATAAATAATGGTACCTACCTACGGAACCCTTTGTGCACGAGTCCGACTCGCACTTAGCCGGTTAAATGTAACTAAAATAATGAAGATTCTAACCCGTTTGCTTTCTTGCTACTCTGTGGTATAAATAAACATTAATTTCATAGTCATAAGTTAGGTTAAAAGTACATTCACATTCCAAAATAATTATGTTTATCTACTAGAATATTTTTTACCGGCTCCGACCGAATGAAATAAGTGACACTGATAATCAAATTAAAAAATTAAATGATTTATATTTCATAAAATGGCCTGACCATCAAAAAGATTTTAGAACGATGTCATCTCGATATTGGTCAAAGGTGTATGCTATTTTGATATTTATAATTAAATAAAGTTTTCTATGCAATATTCTGCTCAGCTTCAAAAAGATATTATGTGTCCTGCCTGACTTGAATAGTTAGTTAACTAGAATTAACTAAAAATAAAAATAAAAGGACGGAAGTAGAATCGTTTGCGGTATTTCGGTGAAACTTAAAGAAACTATTTTTAGTAGACAAATGTATTCTCGTCCGAAATATATTTAGCATTTCACCGAATTTATTTGTGTGATTCATTTGTATTTTATTCAGGGAATTAAGGCAAACGTAAACTTTTGGATTTGAGGCGATGTAAAAGAAGATTAAAGCTTCATCAAAGTGATGGGTAAACCCTTAGATACCCTTCGTTTTGATATTTTTTAAATATTTCTTTTGTTTGCACTTCTTTGTGATAATTAAATTTTGGCTTTAGTGTAATCGATTAATGATGAGTTTGGTGCATTCGAAGAGTTCCAGAGACCTATAATCAAGCATGTCCTACGCACCCAGGTTGTTCTCCGACTACCAAAGAAAGCCATCTTGTCTCCACGATATGAGCACCAATACGAATGTATAAAGATAGGCCTCTTCAACCAGTAAACATTTAACACAGCGTGGAGAGGAGCTCGTGGGTAAGTACTAAAAGCCGCACGGGGCTACGCTTGCTAGGGGTGGTCCGCAGATGGGTGACCATCTTTACATACCAAGACCCCTCCGTGCCTCGGAAAGCACGTTAAGCCGTCGGTCCCGGCTGTCATTCGTGGATCTTTAACAGTCGTTTACGGGTCGTCAGAAGCCCGAAAGTCTGACAACCAGTCTTACCAAGGGGTATCGTATTACCTAGTAATTGGGTTGTGGAAGTCAGATAGGCAGTCGCCCCATGTAAAATACTGGTATTCAGCTGCATTTGGTTAGACTGGAAGCCGACCCCAACATAGTTGGGAAAAGGCTAGGCAGATTGATTGATCAGATTAATTGGGTCGCTTGTTCGATCCCCACATGCATTTCATGCCGCAGATTGGTGTTGCATTCCAACTAATTCCAGGTTTGGGGCCGCCTATTATTTCTAGATAAAAATCATCATCATCAGCTTAGCCTTTTCCCAACTATGTTGGAGTCGGCTTCCAGTCTACAGGATGCAACTAAATACCAGTAGATATTTTACATGGAGTGACTGCCTATCTGACCTCCACAAACCAGCTTGGTACTGCATAACACACAGAACAGATAAAAGAGATCATCTGTTCTGTGGCATAACACGATTCCCTTGGGAAGACTGCTGGTCAGTTTCTGGCATCTGACGACCCGTAACAACTGTCAAAGACCTACGAATGACCTCGGCAAGCGCAACGACCCGTGCGGTTGTTATTACTTAGCGACGAGCCCCTCTTCTATACATCTATTATATCTATACTCTACGTATACAGGGTATTTGGTAAAACACCAACAACCTCTTAAGGGGTCTTTGTACTCATCATTATGAACTTACTTTTACTATGGGACCAAACCAGAAATTGCGAAAAATAAATCTGCTGTTCTGTACATTTTGACGAATTATGCTAATATAAATGTACTGAACAGCTGATTTCTTTTTTCGCGATTTCAGGTTTGGTCCCATAGTAAAAGTTATTCATAATGATGTGTACATTGACCCCTTAAAAGGTTGTTGGTGTTTTACCAATAACCCTGTATACAAATAAATAAAATTGAACTGTCTGTTTGTAATGTCAAAATAACCGCTTTTTAGTAAATGTATATATATGAAGGTATATACGGTACTTAGGTATAACAAAAAAATAATTTTAACAATTTTTGTCTGTCTGTTTGTTCCGGCTAATCTCCGAAATAGCTGGACCGATTTTGACGGGACTTTCACTACCAGATAGCTGATGTTATAAGGAGTAACTTAGGCCACTTTTGTTTTAGAAATAAGATTTGGGTTCCGCGCAAAAAAAATAAAGCCCATGAAATTGTATAAAATAGTGTAGGCAGGAGATGCATCGCGGCGGGGTCGGGGGACGAGGGAGCTTTATTAAAATGTGGCTGTTATTTTTATTATATTGCATACCTTACGACTTCCACGCGAACGAAGTCGCGGGGCACAGTTAGTTTTATATTAAAAAAAAACTAACAATTAACAATATCACTATAGTAGCCGGCACGAGTCGTGAGCACAAATTCAACTTTTAAACCTTACAAATCTTTTTTCCTATCACGGCAATTCGTACACGGGCAGGGGTAATGAGGTTGGGCACGCCACAATTGCGGCGATAAGTCCCCTCTTTGATGAGTGGTTGGAGAGGCGTCACGGCATCCTCACCTTCC
The DNA here is from genome assembly GCA_948252095.1 of Dicycla oo. Taxonomy (NCBI): domain Eukaryota; kingdom Metazoa; phylum Arthropoda; class Insecta; order Lepidoptera; family Noctuidae; genus Dicycla; species Dicycla oo. The sequence goes on along the minus strand of OX411736.1, from coordinate 16,972,417 downwards.
GCCTGACGCAGGTCCTCACCGGACACGGTTGCTTCGGGAGGTTCCTGTTCCGGATAAGGTGGAAGGAAACGCCCGGTTGTTACCATTGTGTGGATCGCCCGGAGGACACGGTGGAGCATACGGTGGAGGTCTGCCCGGCCTGGGTAGAGCACCGCCGCGTCCTCGCGGAGGCGGCGATCTCTCGCGTCCGGCCCTGATACAGGCCATGGTACGGAGCGAGAGTGCATGGGAAGCCGTCACCTCCTTCTGCGAAGCAGTAATGCTCGCGAAGGAGGAGGCTGAACGCGTGAGGGAGAGGCAATCTTTGCGCCCTCACGCCCCTAGTCGCCGCAGGAGACGCCCTGCGCGTCGAGAATCGATAGCCGATTCCCGACCACCGTAGGCGCGGGCTTGCGGATGGCGAGTAATGGGTAGCTCGCCGTCCGGTAAGGACCAGGCCCGGATCGACGGCGCGTTGTGTTCCACGCGCGCCTCAAAGAGATGTCAGCACTAGCTGAAGGGGTCCGCTAGGGCCGATGCCCGCCAGGGTTGCGGGTTTGTTCGAAAGAGTTACCGTGGCCCTGGCACAGGCAACTGAAGGAACACGGGTGGGTTTTAGTCAGTAGAAGTCTGACACGCCCTCCCGCTCCACCCAGAGCGGGAGAAGTTATTTGATAATTTCCCATCCACAAAAAAAGAGGTAACGAGGTTAATATAAGATCAAGCTTATTTATGTACAGGTAGAACACAGAATACAAGAGCCCGTTGCCGATGGCAACAACATTACATTTGGAATTTGTGCTCACGACTCGTGCCGGTAACTATACTAACTCTCATCAACCCACACAATACCAACACTCACCTCACTATCTAAATGAAAATATGTTTGTTTCTGTCCCCATATCATATGTACACACACTTATCTAAATGCCGAGAGCTCCGACACCTAATTATGCATCTAACTGGTTTCATGCTGAAATAAAATCGTTTACTCTTTAGCGACTAATTTGCGACATTATTTGGCGATAAAAAGGATACATAGGTAATTATTTTCTTTGTGTAATTGAATGATTATCATTCAGTTACACAAAGAAAATAATTACCTAAAATTCAGCTGTCATTCGTGGATCTTTGACAGTCGTTACGGGTCGTCAGAAGCCCGAAAGTCTGACAATCAGTCTTACCAATTGGTATCGTATTACCCAGTTACTGGGTTGTGGAGGTGAGATAGGCAGTCGCTCCATGTAAAATACTGGTATTCAGCTACATCCGGTTAGACAGGAAGCTGACCCCAACATGTTTGGGAAAAGGCTAGGCAGATGATGAATTGAATGATAATCATGCCGACAGTGTTTTTGGTAAGTGATGACCGTTGTCTTAGTTAGGACAATTGAAAAACTAATATATTGAATACGCACTTGAGAAAATGTGAGAGAGCATCTGTTCAATAGGTAAACAAACTTCACAAAATCGAATTAATCGATTCTTATTAAAGTTACGAAGTATGGACAAAATAACAATTGGAAAGTGAAATACGACCTTTTGCACCTAAAATCAAGCGTAAAATCTCTTTAAAGCGATATTGGATTTTATTACACAATATGAGAAATATTCTCCTTTTGAATAAGTTTTTAGGCTCTTACGATGGACTATTTTGTAACGGATTAAAAAAAACGTTGGAAAGTGAAATACGACCTTTTGAACAGAAGCTCCTTAAGAGGATTGTGAAGTCCCGATACGCGGCGCGATTTTTGGAGGCAATTACCTACATTTCATACAATTATTTACATAAATATTGTTTCGGGCGATAAAGTTTTTACTCCCTTAAACATTTTTTACGAAATGAGACAATTTTGGTCTCATTACATTCAATACACGTTAATCTAGGTCTCTACGGTTTTCGTTTTTAGTAATTCAATTTATTATTATTTTTTTTTTAATAAAAATGCTCGAGGATGTTTTTATGTCAAAAATATAGATATTTAGATGCTAATAACTTATATCGTATGCAATATTTCTTTATAATAAAAATGCACGGACCTAGTTTTTCATTATACCTGCAACATTTCAAAAATTATGAAAATTAGACTATGTTTACGGGGAGAAAAACGTTATGTCTTTTTGTATGAAAATTCACAATCCTCTTAAGCGTAAAATCTCTTAAATCTAAAGCAGCACATACAGAAATTTTACACTTTTGTGCAATGTCTCTTTTTCTTTTCAAATCGAACTAGGTACAGCAATTCTAACAAGTTAAAGAAGTTTACAGAAGGAGTTTCCAAACACAACATTTACCTATTTAGAAGTTTAACCAACTTTACAACATTGAGCGAGCATTAAAAAGTCGACTTAACACTTTCAAATTCAACTTGCTCTTGCTGTACGTCTTGCGCAATCAAACTTGCGTATTCAGAGCTTTACAAAACCAACTCCAGAGTTATCCAGAGATGTAGTACAAGCGCCCCAATTGCGTAATCGTCACACCACACACACACTCACACAAACTTACTATCTGAAGGAATTCGAAGGAAATTCATGATCTATTGCTTCATCTGATAGGAAAACTGGCAAAGTACGTGTCGGAACAGATACAGTGATAAGAGTTGTGTATAGTTAGGATGAATTTGTTCCAAAAACAAACTTAACTTTGTTGAAAAAATGTTCTCCCATTTATCGATATAGGTACGTCACGGACTCAAGGTCAATTCTCCAATTGCAAATGCAAGTTTTGTAATCGCATTTTTTTTATTTGATAAATCTACAAATTAATGATTTTCGGACTTTTTCTTTTACTTGTGAGACCTTGATTCTTGTCAAATTTCATGATTCTAGGTCAACGGGAAGTACCCTTTATGTAAAGGTTTTGATTTATTTGCGGATATCAAAATGTGTCGCATAAATGGCCGTATCTTTTTATTGCGTTGACTTAGAAGCTTAAATTTTTTATTGCTCTAAGGGACGGTAGACCTACGTATTTGATAATAATTTCAACTTGATACCTCCACGTGCTCTTGAGAAAAAGGGACAGACATACAGACGGAAAACGAAGTGATCCTTAACGGTCCCGTTTTTTTCCTTTTGAGGTAAGGAACCATAAAAATTGGTCTAATCAACAAATCGGTAAATGATTTGCATTGCAATCGTAAGTATGCTAGGTAATTCTAACTAAGCTGCTGATCATTTTCATTTCTCCTAAGTTGATAAAATATGAGCCTATCGCCATTATAAAATTATTTTTACATTGAAAGTAGGTTAATAATAATTTACCTAATTAGCGCCAGGAAGTGAACCTGCCTATTATTTCTATAGAAGCGATAACCCCCGATAGTCTTGACTCGACTCTTAATCAATTTGTTGGCATGGAAACCAATAATTAATTTAATTAGGTATATATAAGAACAATAGTAATCTGTAACAATAGTTCTGAGAATTTATTTGTTTGAAATAAGGGTTTTTTTTTGTAGCGTACTTCCGGCTTACTTTAAGTTCTTATTTACGTTAAAAAAAAAAAAAAAAAACTGGGAACTCAAAGCCATCTAGATTCCGGAGCTTTAAGTGTGAGGACTGAAAAAAAAAATGACGAGAATATATGTAAAACTTATATTAGAGTAAAGGTATTTCATATTTCCCAAAAAACATATTCCGATTTTAAGAGCCTATATTTAGATGGCTCCTAAGTATACTGAGTCGACTGTACTTCTAATATCTTTAAAGGAAGGCGATAAAACGAGCGATTGGTTATATTTCATATGTTAATACAATCAAGAAAAACAGCGTAGCTTAGTGAATCGAATATAATAAGGCCTATTAGCAGTGCAAAATAAATTTAATATTATTTTATTAGTAACCAATCGCTCTTTTTATCGCCTTTTTTTAATGTTATTAGAAGTACAGTTGCCTCAGTATACTTAGGAGCCATCGATTTGATCCTGCGTTGTGTCGCTGCTTGTTGTAATACTGCAGCATTAATTTTGAAATAAATATATGGTAAAGTTGAGGATTAATGTTAAGTACTATGTGTGAAGAAAACACGATTCCATAAAATAATCTCGATAGAAAAAAAAAATCCAAATTTACCTGCAAACCGAACAATAAACCGCTGATATTCAAAAAATACTTCAAATTAGTTCATGAAACTTTGAATACTAACTAAACTAATCATAAAACAGGTCTTATGTTTTATTATTACCATTATTTTCACCGTAAAAAGAAATTAAATAAACTATCAGCGTCTTGTAATTTGTTCCCTGCCGCCCGACACCCCCTCAGTCTCGCTTCGGCTTTCGAACTGGAGAGATGTGTCGTTTGCGCTCAGAACACCCTAATATGAACACTAATAAAGAAGAGAGAGGTGGCGCGAGGAAGTGGGGGCGAAATTAGAATTTGAACTGAGGTTGGATAGGCTCTTAAGTTTTTTTTAAAACAATCCACCATCAAAGATCAAAGATCAAAGACGGAACGAACATCACGCCTACGCCTGCCCAATGCAAATTAATCATAAACTAAACGTAAATACACCTTCAAAATATAAACAAATAAGTTAAAAATATAAAATCCTAACCGAACTAAAACTATTAAAAAACTAAAATATGGCGTCGAAAACTTCCTCCGCATCGCTGTCTACTCGTAATTTACCCAGGAGACTGGCAGCACTGCCACGTTGTATGGCAATGCTTAGCCTCTGGCCAAGGCCAAAAGCCAGCCCTTGGGTCACGGGAAGTGTCAACCTAGCCGTTTGGAGATTTCGTTGAACAAACCGTTCGTTGATAAGGTTATTATACTTCCGCCGATTGAGGTTTTCCGCAGCCGCAGCAGCAGCGCCAGCACAGCACGCTGTGCCAGGAAGATGGGATGGCGCAAGAGTATCAACACACGTTGCATCCCACGCTAAATGTCTACCCACCTTATTGTACATACTTGATGTGCTTAGTTACAATTTGACAATGACAGCGTCTTTTATATGAAACTAGCTGACCCGACGAACTTCGTACCGCCTAACAGTCGATTCCTTATTTTTTTTTTTTTAATACTTATTTTGCTATATTCAAAACTACTACTATTCAGGAATACTAACGTCACTCAATTGTTTTGCCTTCCCGGAACCTCTCCACTAACACTTAAACTTTATGGTATGGTATTAAAGATCAAATTGACTTTTAAGTACTATTACGAATCGATTGTATGGGAGTACAGAAAAGTGTTGTTTTTAGGCCTTTTCAGGCAATTTTTAAATTTTTTCTCTCCGTAAGAACCGTCCTCGTACTTCAAGGAATATTCTAAAAAAAGAATTAGCAAAATCGGCTCAGCTGCTCTCGAGATTTGCGCTTAGCAACACATTCAGCGATTCATTTTTATATTATAGATAACGGTTTTCGTATTGGAAGTGTTACCACTGACGTGCAGTTGACTGTACAGTAAGCTCGATGTGTCATCATAATATAGCGCCCGGTACTATGTAAGTTGTTGTACGTAAGGCTTGCAATAAATCAATACATTATCGCGATACATACATATTACATACTACATATTACGTTCATGTATGTACGGCAATCACTCGCCTCTTACGGCTCGCGTACACTAAAACCGATTTTGTCGGCCGATGGCGGCCGGAACTACCCGGACAAGTGAGTAACTCGGACGTGTATGTGCTTACACTGAAACAGCGTACCACTTGCGCCAACATTAGACGTAGAACGCGTTTTTAAAATGGAAGAATTCGAAGAAATGTATCTTTTAGAAAATTCATACCGCAATTTAATTCGTCGGCGTCGACATCGGCGTGTGTGGGTTATTTAAATATTTATATATAGAAAACAACCGGGTGAATACCACCACCAATATCCATAGTCTTTTAGGTAGATAACAACAGAATAAAGAATGATTAAATTTAACTATAAATACACTCAATTTGCAGTGTAGACGCCGGCAGACTGGCGAGAAATCCCAACCAGTTCGGACTCGACGGTTGATCGGCCGTTTTCGGGCGTCATCGGACGATGACGGTCGTGTTTGTGTACGCGCTCTCTTTCTTTTACAAGTGTTTGATTCAATCGTCCGAGTTCGGCCGTCGTCGCCCGAGCAAACTTCGGCCGATGACGGATTAGGTGTACGCGAGCCGTTACCGGCGATGGTATAAAATTACGGCTTTTATTGATACCATGCTTTGGAAGGTTGATGGACAATGTATTTTTTAACCTTTTATATTTTGTTGAAATTAAATGGGCTTTAGTGAGAGGTTTTGGTTTTATCTGATGGCTAAAATCATGCATAATTCTAACTTTGCTATTTAAAAAAAGCGGTCAAGAGCGAGTCGGACTCGCGTATCAAGGGTTCCGTACCATCATAACATAAAAAAGTGTGCTATTTATAAACATTGTTTAATTTTTCCTGTAATCTTTACATAAATTTTTATCACATAGAATAATTTCAGATGTTTCTCCGTGCAAACTCTGAGAAAAGGTGGGGAACGGTATGTTTTTTTTTTACATTTTTCATCAAAAGTCAAAAATTATTCGGCCTAAAAAAATGTTCAATAATGTGGAAACGGGACTCTTTCATATGATACCCCACATGCCCTCCCCACTTGGAATTTTTAAGACCCCATTTCAGCAACTGTTGCAAAAAAAAATTCTTATTTGCAAAATAGTTGGGCAGAAGTCATCTAAAACTGATAGCATTAGTAGTTCTTGAGATATCCAGCTGGGCCAGACGGACAGACAGACGGACTAAGTCGCACCGTAGGACCGTAGGGTCCCTTTTTACCATTTCGGTGCGGAACCCTATTGAGATCTAAAATTTGGCTTAAACAATGATTGTTGTTAGTCTGAAAGCACTACCAACACATTGAAGCAATCATATTTGCTGTACTGATTCTTACGACACGTGCCAAGATTTGAACATTATAATACTAGTTTTAAACACTTATTTCAAAAATAAGTTGACACTAAATGGATACTGTAATTCCCTGAATGAAAGCTACATAGCTAAGAAGGCAGCACTATGCCAAAATAAAATCTCTTCAATCATCTGCCTAGCCTTTTCCCAACTATATTGGAGTCGGGTACCAGTCTAACCGGATGCAGCTGAATACCAGGATTTTACATGGAGCGACTACCTATCTGACCTCCACAACCCAGTCACTGGGTAACACGATACCCCTTGGTAAGACTGGTTGTCAGACTTTCGGGCTTCTGACGACCCGTAACGACTGTCAAAGATCCACGAAAAACAGCCAGGACCAACGGTTTAACGTGCTTTCTGAGGCACGGAGGAGTCTCGGTATGTAAAGATAGTCACCTATCTGCGGATCAACCCGTGCGGCTGTTATTACTTAGCCACGAGCTCCTCTCCTCGACCCGCTGGCTAGAAATGTCAGGCTGGTTAAATGTTTACTGGTTGAAGAGGCCTATCTTTATACATTCGTATTGGTGCTCATATCGTGGAGCTCCTCTTTATAAAAATTAAATAAAGTATACGTACAGACGCCAGCACATCAAGCTACTACAATCTGTCAGACTTCTTTGATAGATTTTCGACATTATTGCTAAAGCATTAGGTTCAAGGTTGATTGGGAAAATCTGACAGTTTCGGGTAGGTTGACCTGCTGGCGTCTGTACAATAAGCAATCGCTTGCCAAAACTTTAACACAAAATGAAACAAACATTAAATCATCGTCAAAGTTGTCGTCGTCACAACTACTCGTATAATTTTCCACCCTTTGCCAACCTCCCACAGATCAAAAGCCAAACAAACATCACCATTTTTCTAATCAGGACTGTCTCAACACAACGTCACCCTACTCGGGCGTCAACACATGAAGTGTCTGGTTTAGGGGCCTGTGATTATCAGCTGGGTGATAAGGCCGCCCCCCTGCCCCCCGCCTGCCGCCACTACCCCCTGTATTGAGCGAACCCGCATAAGTGCTTGATTAGAACGATGTGTCATTAGTTGTAGTTGTTTCTTGCTTATTAAGTTGATTTTTGAGGTTATTTATGTGAAAAGAGAGGGAAAAAAAGATGGATGGATTGTGGGAAGGAAGTGAATTTTGAGGTTATGGCTAATTGAGAAGTGTGAAAGAAAAAGAAGTGCTGCGCCGACCTCAAATAAATAGGGATAAGGGTTGTGAATGTAGGTTTTGAATGTGTGAGGTTTAAAAATATCAATTTGAAAATAATGATGGGGTGCACACGCAAAACAAAACACTTTCATTCAGGCACTTCGAGAAGCGAGTAGAGCTAGAAACTAGAAACGAGTTGGCGAGCAACGAGCAGCGAGTGAATGACGGCGACAAGCTATTACTCGCTGGTATGCGTATGTACCAAGCGTGAGCCTCTCAATGAATGCTCTGCCCGCCAAGCGAGAGTCGCTGAGCTAGTACTCTTTGATAGCTCTTGTCGCTGCGACAAACAATTACTCGCACGCAGTGTGAACAGTCAGCAAATAACTTATAATATTTATACATTTCTTTGGTTTACACGGAATGTAGGTATATCTACGAGTATTGTAAGTTTCTAGAGCGAGAAAATAGCCGATAGTTAGTAGCTTCCCTTTCTCGCCAGCGGTGGGACCACTGCCTAAGGATCAAGGATTTATCTTAAACTATTAATAAAAAAAAAATCTATACTTATAATATTATAGAGCTGAAAAGCTTGTTTGTTTGGTTGCACGCTTATCTCAGAAACTGCGGGTTTGAATTGCAAAATTCTTTTAATGTTGGATAGCCCATTCAAAAAGTCAAAATCAAAATCAAAAGTCATTTATTCAAACTAGGCTGAGAATCAGCACTTTTTGAAAGTCAAAATTACAAAAGACAGTCCCCCAAAACGCCCGCCCTTCACCACATCCTAGTGCTTTAGCTGGGGATAAGTATTATCATAATAAAAATAATTATATAATTATTATTATTATAATAATAATTATTATATATAGATATTATTATTATATGTCGTGGGTTCGATTCCCATCCAGGACAAACATTTGTGTGCATGAACATGTCTGTTTGTCCTAAGTCTGGGTGTATTATCTATATAAGTATGTATTTACAAAAAAAAAAAGTAGTGTATGTAGTATATCAGTTATCTGGTTTCCATAGCATAAGCTCTACTTAGTTTGGGACCAGGTGACCGTGTGTGAAAATGTCCCAGGATATTATTATTATTATTATTATTCACATTTCTCGGGACCCTGGGGTCCCGGACCTTTGGAAGGCGTACGAGGAGCTGAAGCCAACTCGCAGAGGCCTCTTACACAATTTTAAATGATGAGGAGGCACCAACCGACGATTATACCTATATGCGCTATGCAAATGCACCCAAGGACAACCCCCGGTTGGTGCAGGACTATTGCTGTACGTGGAAACAAACCATATTGGGCTATGGGTTTGGGTTGCTAAAGTGGATTGGGTAACTTAAACTATGGAAGAACTATGTCCCCTGCCTGACCAATGTTATACAATTATACACGGATAGAATGGCAGGGGGTGACTTGCACACTCAATAATGGGCCCCCGGAAACGGCCGCTAGCACATAGTGACGTAGCGACAAGGGGGCTATACTTCCTGAGGTGCGTGAGGAGTGGAGAGGTATTCCACGGCTATCAGGACAATCCTGGAAGTACGGTCAAGATCCCTACCAGCACCTTACTGGAATACTTCCTTCCTCCGAGCACGTTTGCTCTTGCGAATCTCCACTCAAGCCGGCCAATAAAGGCAAGAAAGAGGTGGGAGTTCTATTCCTCGTCAGTGTTCACTCCAGCCGGCCAGTTAAGGCAAGCCAGAGATGAGGACAACATTTCTCCCGGGAGATAGGGTCCGTGGGGTCGCTACTGCCCAACAGCTTGCCACATGCTGCCCTGCGGGTTTCTGTAACTCTCTTGGTCTGGCTCCTCATCCTAGACCCGTTCCGGCAAAGTAAATTCTACCGGCACAGACCTAAAGTTCGGAGCGCGCAAACCCCACCACGTCGTCAACGTAGAGATACAGCGGTGGGGTTATTATTATTATTATTATAAGTATACGTGAGGACTTGTAATTGGCTTTCGGGTGTCTATGGTATCCTTTATGTATTTGTGTTTATTAGCTGTAAGTCCTCCATGTACTAAAATAACGGTTTGTTTGAACGCGCTAATCTCTGGAACTCCCAGTCGGATTTCAAAAATTCTTTTTGCCTTTGATAACCCAATTCTTGAGGGAGGTTATAGGTTATTTAATATCACGATATGACCCTTAGGAGCCGAGCAACAAAAAGTCAGAAAGAACGCTAAGCGAAAACGAATTAATCGCGCGGGCGGGCGATGCTATGCGATGCAGCGAGGTGGGTCGGGAGAACAAGTTTCACGCGGACGAAGTCACGAGCTAGTGTTTTGATATAAGGCAAAGCTCTTCTGACTTCAACAAAGAAAACTCTTGTGACCTTAGTGAATGTGTGCGCGTCTTCCAAGGGCCAACCGCTGGTTCAATTTGGTTGAACTAGAAAGTAGTTGGATCGCATAACATTATTATATGATTTGATCGTCAGAAATCATAGTGTCAGGTTTTGAATGCAAATCGTAAATGTCAAACTTGAAAGTGATTTGACTATTGTAACCGATATTATTGCTAGTTGTGTTTGTTTTGTTTATATAAGTGTTTATGAAGTTTCTCTAGAAAGTAACAATTGTTAAATCAGATCAATTTGGTAGAAAAATATACTATAGGTAGATATACCTATTTATAGAAGAGGAGTTCGTGGCTAAGTAATAACAGTAATAACAGCCGCACGGGTCGACCCATCAGGTTAAGCTACGCTTGCCGGGGTTGGTTCGTAAATGGGTGACCATCTTTACATACTCCTCCGTGCCTCGGAAAGCACGTTAAGCCGTTGGTCCCGGCTGTCATTCGTGGATCTTTGGCAGTCGTTACGGGTCGTCAGAAGCCCGAAAGTCTGACAACCAGTCTTACCAAGGGGTATCGTATTACCCAATAACTGGGTTGTGGAGGTCAGATAGGCAGTCGCTCTATGTAAAATACTGGTATTCAGCTGCATCCGGTTAGACTGGAAACCGACCCCAACATAGGTGGGAAAAGGCTAGGCAGATTTTTTTTATTTATAGAAGACATAAGTAAGACGTTATTTTTGAAATATCGACGGTTAACCGTCAAGACCTCCTAACGTAACTGAATGTGTCAAAATTTTACAGGAAGCGCAAAAAATCTTCTAACTTTGATTGGAATGAAATTATGAGTATGTGTATTTTTTTTTTTTAATGTAAATATTGAAAGTCAATATTTATATTTTAAAGAATTCAAAACGAAATAAAGCTAACCTCTTCAATCAAAATCCACTCCACTTTGCATATTCTCTCTCATTACGTAGAAAAGTTTAAACAAGCGCACCCGCGAAATTCAAATTTTCTTACGTTTTTGCAAATTTCAAGTTAGTATAAGGTTGTATGTTGATCAAAATATGATTCGCGAAAAGTCATCAACACAATTTTTTAACACCACGTAATACTACTGAATGACTATTTCATGAAATCTTGACATTTAGGATCATACTAACTTATAGAGTTGTTTTACTGATTCTAATGATGATAATTCTGTAAATACATATTTATTACGGCCGCAAATCATACATTAATCAATATACAACTTAATATTGACTTGCAAATTGGAAAAAACTTAATAAAATTCCAAAATAATTCAAAAATGAAACTCAAGTAGATTAATTCTACCATCATAATCGATGTCGCTTTTCGGCAACCATTTCAAAATCTACAAATTCTTTTTATAAGTATAGTCATGTATTGTACCTATGGACGCTTTTACCTTTGGACATTGATTATAATAAAAAAATAAAAAAAACTGGCAGTACTAAAAATATAATATTGCAACACTGTGGTGGCATTTTTATTTTCTAGCAACACCAGTGAGTGGCGTGACGCTATCGGTGTTGTGTGCAGTGTGAGGCCATTTTGGAGATAGTCTGAAATGTCCATAGGTACAATACTTGACTATAATTTTTTTAACTGGCGAAGCAAATGCGCTAACTATTCGGCGATATTTAAAAGGCTATACAATTGACTAATCGTCTAACAGTAACCTATAATTACACATTACTCTCACACGGAATTTCATCGTTCCATAACAAATCGATTACTCAGTTACAATCGTTACCGATTAAATCGACAATCGCTGTACTATAAATTATCATCTTGCTCAATTATTGCTATACATGTCATGAACTCATGATTATTATTTCACTTAATTCTCCTTCATATCCCAACACTATTTATTAATCTTTAATCAACTGTTTTTCAATATTCCCAAATGTTTGTTACTCTATTCCTCACTGGTTCTTTGTTTAGTTCATCATCAGCAATATACAGGGTCATTTGTAAAACACCAGCAACCTCTTAAGGGGTCATTGTACTCATCATTATGAACAACTTTCACTATGGGACCAAACCTGAAATCGCGAAAAAAAATCAGCTGTTCAGTACATTAATGTTCGCATAATTCGTCAAAATATACTGAACAGCTGATTTTATTCTCGCGATTTCAGGTTTGGTCCCATAGTAAAAGTTGTTCATAATGATGAGTACAATGACCCCTTAAGAGGTTGCTGGTGTTTTACAAATAACTCTGTATTTATCAGTCCCAGGGTCGACTTCTCCATTTCCATAGATCAGTAAGTCCCGTATATTATTATATTCATTTACAGTCTCTGAGGTCACTTCTTTAATAATCTTCTTAAATACTATAAGGGGTCCAGGGGCCTTAATCTCTTTCCTAATAAAACATTTAATATTTAATTATTCGAAATTTGCATCCCGGTCAGGAATAAATATCTCGAGACTTGACTGGTAGGTCAAACTTTGGACTTAGAGCTATGTGAGACGAATATTTCAGATATTCATTTGATAACCGAGATTAATTCAATGGTTATAGTTTAGTACACTCGAAATTTCAACAGCCAAAAATCAAGAAACATATCTTTTTGATACCAAAATCAAACAATACAACCCTTAGAAAAATAATCATCAAGTTCAACATACTTATCGGTGCCAGAGCAGAGGCGGCTAACTTTGACAGGCCAGTTGGCGTGGTTGGTTAAGATACCACCTATCACGCCGCAGGTCGTGGGTTCGATTCCCATCCAGGACAAACATTTGGGTGCATGAACATGTCTGTTTGTCCTGAGTCTGGGTGTAATTATCTATATAAGTATGTATTTACAAAAAAAAAAGTAGTATATGTAGTATATCAGTTATCTGGTTTCCATAGTACAAGCTCTGCTTAGTTTGGGACCAGATGACAGTGTGTGAAAATGTCCCAGGATATGATTATTATTATTATTAACTTTTACATTTTCAATGAAGGCGCTACCGATGGCCACAGACGTCTAATTACTGTTTGCACAAAACATGCGGACAATAAAGTTCAAATACTTTCGTACAAGCCCCAAAATCCAATTAACTCTTCTATCGATAGAAAACGGCTCGTCAATTCGACTATCCGTATCAGTATGCACAGCTCGTAGCTGTACGGAACCCGGCGATCGCAGCAGATGTGCAAGATAAACAGGACACGCGCGCGCTGACTCACGCCTGCGCCCGCGCAAGTACAGGCGGTTGCACAAGCTCTTGGTAATTGTGTGTGGTAATATATTTTTTATGGTGGTTGGTTGAAATAGATTTTTTTTCAGGTTTGTGTGTTCTTGTAAGTTTTGAAAATGATGGCTTATGAAAAAAAAAAAAAAATTAAAACACTTCGATAGCACTCTTTCTTTTTGAAGTCGGTTAAAAATATCTACATACTGACAGACTATGAGTTTTCAAAATCATGAAAAGCCAAATTTAAAAAAATGCTGTCTTAAAAAGTGCTTTATCCAACAATCACAGATGTATTAGTTGCCGCCAATAATAATAAATAAAAACAATATTAAAAACAACATGAAAACGTTCCTCAAAAAAAACTTCCACTAATATTCGCAATATTCCCAACCAGATGCAAATGACTTCATTTATTTTATAAAAGGTGGCGCCCGCCGCAAAGCCACATGGCTCGGCAAGGTGCAAAAATTTCAACCCTCTTTCGAATTTAACCCATCCCATTACTGAAAACGAATGCACTGCGGCAGATGCAGGATAACCATCTAAATAGAATAAAATGAGTATAAAACCAAAATATATTGAGGTCACTAAGGTCATTGATATAACAGCTTGCTCGGTTGGCGACTGTATTTTTTGAAGGCGGACGGCCATCTAGGCGATATAGGATTTTAAGTCATAATAGATGATGGTGATAATTAATAACTTCTGTACCAAACTCATGTGCTCTTAGATGACCTAAGACTGTTGTCTAAGTCAAAGGAGTGTGACTAAAATCAAAACTTAACCACAATGGCGTGTTGTTTTTTTAACACTGCAGTGCGACATTTTAACATGACATTATAATAGTAAAACAAAATGACGCAACTATACTAGAACCTCACCCAAACTTCAATCAATCTGAAATTTAATCCGCCCCATAAATCAATAAGAAATCGACTGACAATCCCAATAAATTGTCACTGTTCTATTAAACTAACTCAAACACAAAACCAAAAGTAATATTGAAACTTTTTCGAGTAAACCTTGAACAAAATTGCCTTTGTCTTACGATATAGACTGCGGCTTATAAATCTTCGTTTAGTCATGGCGTTTTATGGTTAACCTACTTTACCCCACCTTTGTGGACACCTAAAACAGCGACTAATGCTAATTACTGACCCACTTGTTCGGCTCGAATAAAGAATACAGTTTTGGTTGTTTTTCGTTTTTCCTGTTTTGTGTTCAGAACATTTTCTTTGTTGTCGGTATTAGTGGTTAGTTCCTGCATTGAATATTTTGTTTTTGTATTGGTTATGTGACGTTTACTGATGAAGGTTGACATTTCCCATTACAGCGTAGTATGAAAGATTATCATTGTCAATATAATTATCATCAATATCATTATCAACACAAGTCTGAAGACTTTGATATACTCGTATTATGCAAATATCTTAAAGGATATTAAAAGTTAAAACCATGTTGTCTTAGTTGAAATTGCCATTACATATATATTTAGGACAGTTAGTGACCATCCTCTTGATGTTAATTCCTTTAATCTTCTTTTACGACACTCATGGGATTGCTCTTTTGGATTAATAGCTTATTCTCTACTGTATGTATAGCATTAGACACTATATGCAATTAGTCTTAGTAGTCTTTGTTATTTATTAGATCACTGTCTAAAAATATGGTCTGTACGTATACGAGTATAACTTCATTACCTTATCGATTGTCTATCAAACTTTAGGTCACAAGTCAGTAGATTATCATTCAATTATAATTTAATATATGTATATCTACCAACCACCATTAGTCATTCCAACCATCCTTGGTCTGGTAAAATTATTTTTGTAAGATCCACAGTATCTACTATATCCTTGCATAGTATGTTGATATCAGTAGACCCAAGAGCTTAATGTACTATTCCCAGCAAAGGAAAGGTACACTGTATGTATCCTAAATATATTTATGTGGTTTACTTATGTGCCGTCCTACTAATTTACTGTCCCTACTTTGATATGGATAGTGTGGGCTTGGGTTGCAAAATGTTTCATAGTTAATTACTACAAAACCTACAGAATTAGAAAGCATAGTACTGAGTTCTGTGGCACCTTATTTGAAGCTGATCGTACAAACTATTTATGCAAAATACGATGAAAAATTCACCTTTGTCAGCCCTATCAAAGCATTCAAATTCATCCTAGCACCTCGTAGAAAATGTAGGTTCTTCCATTTAAATGAAATACCAATAGATGGAGCCACCTGTTACTCAGAACATTAACTATATCGACATGGACAGATCGAGTGCCATTTACCACACGAGCTCACGATTGATTATCTACCTCCTCTACCATAGCTAGGGTTGGACGGGCTACTAGGTAGGCTAAGTATTAAAATCTGTAAAGAAAATTACGGGAAAAAAATTGGATGAACGAAAATTAAACAATTATTGTTTATTTTTCCTTCATCCAATATGTTCCTGAGTACGCTTAATTTTGAGGAAGAAATTGATGGTTCCAAATATAAAGAAATTGTAGTCTTAAAAATTTGACCTTGACCGAAAAGCCTAAGAATTATTTATGAAACAAACTGGAACTAATTCAGAAATTGAACTTAGCAATTAACATATTTTAAGATGCGAAAATAAACTAATATTTATGCTATAGAGGTTTAGAAAAAGATACGCTACGGGTAAAGAAAATATATTCCGAAGACGTAACAAATGAAAACTCTAGTCCAATCCTTTCATGAATGAATGTAAACGAGGATTACAAAGAACTTTAGATAACGGCTAGTGCAAATTAAAGTTATCTAAATGTAAAGAGTGATTCAAGGTTTAATGAGTACTGAGTAAGAATTCCCGTAGTGAACGCATAGAGAAAAACAGACAGTATATTGGTGGAATTTTGTTAATTTATAGTTGAAAATTTTATCTCATAGATCATCTCTATTGTAGATAATATAATAATTATTGTCTCTAAATGTTTTCGTCTAATCATGCAAAACCATAGCTTTATCGATTTTCTGATTTTTTGTTACAGTAGCAGTATCAAGTTTTCTTCGTCTACGAGTATTACATTTATAATTGAATTTTAACCATAATTTAATATAACATTTGTTATTTTCCTGTCTCTAGGGCGATCGCAGCTTTTTCAAAGTCAGCACAAAAATGGAAGATTCCGAAATATGGTTCCCTTATTTAATTTTGGGCTCGGCTTTATGCTTTCCTCTTCGCTGAGTAAAAATGTAAAACTTTTACGATTTAATACAAATGAATTTTCCAGCTTCATTTATAATTAAATTCTGGCTTGTATTTACTTGCACGATGAATGCTCTTTATTATATTGTTTTTAAACTCGTTTTCATTTACTGCTTGAGTTGTTTTTTAAAGTTAGCTGTAAGTAATCTTAGCTGTTTGAATTCATAAAGTTCTGGATATTTGACCAGCCAGATAAGGAAGTCTTTAATATATCGCTAACTTTTCTGAAATCGAAGTTGGAATATGTTTTAGAAGTATTAATCGGCAATATCAGTTCCCAGAAACCTTCAATTAGAATTGCTTCTATGAATGTATGATTAAAATTATCGATTTCCCCATCTGTAAGGACGTAAGCTTCATAAGTCTGGCCTTAAGGATCTTCGCAAGGATCAACAGCCTTTCACGATAATTACAATTAAACGTACGTCCGTGTCTGCTCGATAGTACCTCTCGCCCACTTGGAGGCCTCTACGGCGCCTGCTGGTCGCATCCCAGCAATAATTAAACTATGTAGGTCGCTTGAACACCCACAATGACCAACGCTGTACAAACCACCAGCATATCTTGACCCACCCCACCTCCCACTAACAATCAAACGTCAGACAAGTACAGCACACGGCAAGGCTCAGCGCTAACTGGACATGCTATGACCTCGCCGACCGCTCTTCTGTTGTTCTTTATTCAATTCAAAATGCGTTCCAGACGTGAACGTTGATGATAAATGACGGTTGAAACTTGAAATTCAATTTCAATTTAGAAGTTTGAAATTTAATTTTGGAATTTGGGGTATTTTCGAGATCGCGTGTGAAAAGTTTGGATCGTTAAATACATATGAGTAGGTATGTGGGGAATAGAATAATTTGATGTTGGAAGGTGTGTGAGATATATTATAATTTTTCGGTGAACGAATTAACTAGGTAGGTAATTTGATTGTTTTAATTGTCTTATACTTATTACTTTATTTAAAAGCTAACATTGGAACGAAAGATAAGTATTTTACGAATATGTTATACCTAAGCTTTAGATTGAAATCCAACAAATAGGTACATACGTAAAGAAAATGCCCATGTCTTGAATCTTATTTACCAGACAACTCTAATCCAGGTAGGAAGAACAGCGAACAATAAGATCAAAATGAAAACCGTGGCACCAAGCATAAGAAGATTAAAAATAAATCCATCGGCTTATCTTATAGGAGTTTTACAATAGATGAGGCCCGAATAATGGATTTTCCTTCCACTAAGAAACGTAACAATGGCGATGAAATCGTAGTACTCGTATCTATCAAATGAAATCGCTACAAAATAAAAGTGTACAGACATTCTCCGTGCTATGACAAATGTTCCCCGCGGCAGAAGTAATTTGCCGCAATTTTTAGAATGCGAGCACCCCATTCATAGTCATTCATAAAAATGTTTTTCTTCCGCGGAAAAAAAGAAAAAGAAAAAGATGCGCAAACAATTTTTCTTTTTAAAATTACGGTGGCATGGTAAATTTTATCATTTTTATTTTCTAATTTATGGAACATCTCAAATTTAATTAAAAGCTTTCATGAATAAGGACGTTCTAAAATAAAAAGTTAAAAACTAAAAATATTACCAACGTTAAATCTTACGAAATTCTAGTAAAAAAATAAATTCAAACTCCAATTGACTTCATTCGAACAAATCAACTAAAGATTCCCACAGCGTAAATAAAATCACCATTAAATTCATGCAACCGCAAGCACAAAGTGCAATAAAATTTCTATCGAATCATAACTTACAAAAAATGTAAGATGTTACACAATTAATAAAAAGTGCAGCACAATAAATCTCAAGCTAACGCCAATGTGACAGCTATTGTTCCAAATACAAAGATATCATTTCCATTTAGCGAAAAAAAAAAAAAACGCAAACTCAATATCGGTGTAATTCGACGCTCGCATAAAAATCCTAAACGAAAACTTCCCGCTTGTCAGCCGCAAAAAGCTTGAGAGCTTTTAATCGATCACTGTACTACAAGAGAAAAAACTTACGTTCCAATCCGGGTTCCTTCCGCAAAAGTGCAATGAAAAGAAAAAAAAAACAAAAAAGTCGTTCACATAACTAAAAAGGCACTAAACGGTATGTACGTCTAAACGCGTTTTCGAGATAAAAAAAAATGGGTGCGTGTCTATACGACCGCGCGGAGGGCGGCTTGCAGTATACTGATCTAATTTCCAAACGTACGACTGTGAAAGTGACGTAATGCCGGCGCCATGTTGCCCCGCGTCCCCAGCCGCGCCCCTCCCCCCCGCGACCGCGCCTTGCTTCCGCCACTGGAAAAATGCACTACCTATTTAATCAATTTCAGGAGTGCTATGGAATGCTACGAAGCTTTATGGGCTTATTGCGTAGTATCACGTTACTGGTTGTGTTAAGTTTTCCGCGAATCGATTAGAATAGTCTTATCTGTCCTTCCGGCGTTAGTAAATGGCTTTTGCTACGCAAGCTTATATAGGACTGGCACGTCATAAATAAGGGCTTCGCGTGCAGATTGCGTTGAGGTTCTCTTTTTGAAAATGTTTCTTGAGATATGATTTTCGAACTGTTTCGTGTTTTGTTTAAGTTGGAATCATTCAATTTCTTTTTTATTATTTGTGAGCTGTGAATCCTACGGTCTCTATAGAGTTAGATTGAATAACGTTACTGTAGTACTCTTTTCTCACAGACCGGAACGTTGATCTTGAATCGTCTTGATCTTGAAGATGCATAAATAAATCCGTAACGTCTCTTTCTCGGTGTAATGGTATTAGCGTGGTTGCCATACTATGGTTGTTCTTCCTTTTTATACAAACTGAATGAATGACTTGCCCAAATCTCCAAGCTGTTTTAAAACATTATCGTCAACTGACTTTTCCAAGTGGTCACGGTTGCTGCGTTAAATTTTCTTCCCTGTAAGCTACTAGTTCGTTATTTTAGGTAAACTGCTATCATTTGTGTTGTGTACCAGTGATTACATCATAATAACAATTATTAAAACACTGGATATGACTTTTAAAGTAAATCTCGGCTTTTGTGGTTTCGAGCACTAGGTTTAATAATTATTCTTGTTTACTTCTAGTAAGTACGAAAATTACTACAATTTTATTGGTCCTTCGAGGCGAATAGAGGAAACTAGTTAGACAATTTTCGATTTAAAGGAACAGCAAACAGTGATATTATAAGAACTTACTTGGAATTTAACAACAATATTAGTAATAATATAACCCTCAACATTGTACACAGGTAAACATGAAAGTTAAAAAAAAAAAACTGGTCAGGTACGTGTCGGATCACGCACAATGAAGGGTTCCGTAGTTGGGATTAATTTATCCCAAGAACTAACTTAACATTGTAGTTGAAAAACATGTTCTTCCATCCGAAAGGGAAAAGGATCCAACCCACATTACACCTAATGTGGATTGGATCCTTTTCGTTTATCTTTGGACCACTGTTAGTTTGTATGCACAATATTGACAGATTTACCATGTTATTTTAAGACCATAGACTTATAGGCTTTCCTGTAATCTATGGCTATAGAATTATTTTCTGTATTTTTTTCAAAATTTTAAGCACAGTAGTTTCGGAGATAAAAGGGGGAATGGTCAATTTTCTTCTATTTTCTTAAATAACTTAAAAGCAGTTTATTTTAAAATTATAAAAAAAAAAATATATATTTGAGACCCTCACAGTAAGCCACACAGTAACATTTGATATATCGCACGGTACAGTTTGCAAATATTATTATTTCAATTTTCTTATTTGCCTCCCCCCCCCAAAATTGACCCCCATATTCAAAATTCATTAATTTACATTACACGTCCGTGTTTGGGTCACAGAAATACATACTTGTACCAAATTTCAACTTAATCGGTCCATTAAATTCGGATCAAATTGGCTGTGACAGACGGACAGACAGACAGACACATGAGTGATCCTATAAGGGTTCCGTTTTTTCCTTTTGAGGTACGGAACCCTAAATAGATAAAAAAGTGTAATCGCTAGGTTTTTTAGTAGCAGTACATGCAGTAATAAGTTGTATAATGAGCATTAATATAGTTAAAATTTTACATAATATAAATTATAATTGTATGTTCAAGGTAATCTCAATATTAGGAGCATATTATAAGAACCATAATCCACAAAAGCTCTTCAGGTTAAAACCACCGGATTTTTCACTAATAATAAAATATGGATTATTAAGATTAGCCATTAGGCAAGTCTTTTAGCTATTATAATATCCTTTTCGAGATGAATAGAATGAGCAGTACCTAACGATAATGTAAGCAAATAGCAATTAGGAGCTGTTGAAATTCATGGTGCATTTTTTAATCTCGGAGACTAAATTGACAAGTGCAAATGTCAAACTAGCTTACATTACATTATCATAAAGGTCATTTTAACATTTTCACTTGAATGAATGAATGAATGAATGAAATGCACCGACTTCAGCGTGGTTTGACCAGATTCGATTACTCGAATGAACTCAAAGATTCACACTAGCCCCTGTTGCCTCATGTTACATGGTGCAACAAAAACCATTGTATAATAAGGAGTAGACCGGGGGACGCGATAATGTTAGAGAGGACAGGCCCTTAGGATATGGATGAGGATTAGACCCTACCCAGTATGTAGCCTACCGTAAAGTAAGCAATGGAATTGTGGAGAAACGGGTGTTATAGTATATGGATGGGCTCTTTTAACGACGTCGCCGCCAGGCTCCTTCAAATTCAGCATCACCAGTGAATCCTTTGGCAGGATTAAACTGCATTCTCAACACTTTCCACGATGTGACTGTTGTCAATTTAGTCTCCGAGATTAAAAAACAGACCATAGCTCCTTCAACTCTCGTGCCTAAGAAAGATTGTCCTTAATTTCATTAATAACCCACATATCTTAATAATATATTAAGATTTTATGCTTTTCTTTACTTTTGTGCTTTTTATTTTTACTAAGACACGACTGTACCTGAAAGGACTTGAGAGAGGACATTGCTCAGTTGTGGGATAGAATAGGCTAAAAAAGACCCGAGCGTCACGCACAATGGTGCACTTGAAGGACTAAGTGCGGAAACCAAACCTTCTAACATAGAAAGACCCGAGCGTTCATCGTTGGTTTCCACAAAAATAATGTCTTAAAAGCGAAGTGCTTGTCGTACCATGTACCAGTCTGACAACCAGTCTTACCAAGGGGTATCGTATTACCCAGTAACTGGGTTGTGGAGGTCAGATAGGCAGTCGCTCCATGTAAAATACTGGTATTCAGCTGCATCCGGTTAGACTGGAAGCCGACCCCAACATAGTTGGGAAAAGGCTCGGCAGATTGATATATCTTGTCGTGCCACGCACAATGAAGGGTTCCGTAGTTGGGATGAATTAATTTTAGAAGAAACTTAACGTTGTAGTGAAGAAAAACATGTTCTCTGAAATGCAAATGTAAGTTGGTCGGTAAAACCTACTTAGTTGTGATAAATTTCCTTTTCACTTCGTTATGTATACTACTGCCGTGAATTTTGTCACTTATCCAAAAACAACCATTTAGCTAGCAGAAATATACCACCCTGCTTGATTCTAACAATAATTAGCATTTTAAAGCTTGAATCGAAAAATAGTTTTCACAGATCCGCAATATTTTTGAACGGCCTATTCAACGTTACCCCACATCATGGGATAGACGAGAAATAAATATCATCCCACTTTATGTGCAAGAGAGGTACCCAATTTTTTTTTTTTCATGATTTACTTTTTTTCTTTGTTGGCGTGATTAATATGTATACCCATACCAAATTACAACTTTCTAGTACTATGAGTCTCTGAGTTAAGCCGTGAACAGACAGACAGACGGACATGGTGAAACTATAAGGGTTCCTTGTTGACCTCGGAACCGTAAACACCTGAAAATATTTCACAAGTTGTATGAAACAAGCTCTACGGTAAAGATGCGTCAGCTTTCCTCGAGGTCAAATAGAGCTCTGACGTGTTTAACGACCGCAGACAACAGGTTGGTACCAATAGCTATCATAGTAAGTTATTTCAATCAGTAGTCTCCTCAATTGATGGTTACGTCATTCGTTCTTTTGTTTAGATAACAATTATATTATTGACAGTTAATGCGTCCCATTGCAAAGCTAAGGCATATACAGAGAGGGAATGAGTAAGGACAACCACTGATGGACCAAGAGGGGGAGGGGGGCAGGTGCTTCCACCCGAGCCCTCGGTCTTGGGGGGGAGGGAGTTATTAAAACGTAGTTTGTTGTTAGTGGCCCCCCTACGCATGCTAAATAAACGTAGGGTGCTAAAATTTTTAAACCCGCTGTCACTGCGCTCACTCTTGCATCTTACATTCTCTTTTATTTCAGACTTTTCTGCGTATGTCGACAAAGTAACTGCTAAGAATTTTTTAGTTCGCTTCGCTCGCTATTGCATTCTACAATTTCAAACAAAGTGATTCCTATTTCGGTACAAATGTTCAAAAGAAAATTTAACCTATACTCGTCTAATGCTCTTATTTTTCAGTATAAGTCGACAAAGTATTTTCCATTTCTGTATGAATAGTCAAAAGAAAACCTAACCTTTTCTAGGCAGTGTGCTTAATATTTCGAGCTCGCTTTGCTCGCTCGTATATACTTATTATTTCTCAAACTTTTCTGCATACCTGGGCAGGAGATCTTATTTAGTTTGCCGCCCCGGGCCCCCAACAGACTTAGTTCACCAATGAGGACCACGAATGTTTACTGCGTGTTGGTGGATTCAGGACCAGTTTTGGTCACGATGTTTTCTATCTCCGTCCGTCATGATAAACTTAGGAAGAAAACATGACTGGCTGTTATTTAAAGAGGTTTTCCATTTGACAATTATTGAGATTTTCGTATGCTTTGCTTGAATTATTTGCTTGATTGAATAACGGTGGAGGTAATACATAATTATAACAAAAGTTCTATATGCCAATACCAAGGTTTCTAGGTAATAGGTGTGCAAATATCTATTTTATGAAAAAAAAAAAATAAAAAAAAAATTGACTATTATAATTATTAATTTACTCGTTAATTTTGATAAAGTTCTTATATAATCGTATAGGTCTCCTATAGGATTGTTATCACAATAACCAACCATATCAAGAAAAATTTAAAATGATTAGATAAACCTAAAGATGATTTTCAAAGACATATTCAATCCCACTCACAAATCCCAATCACATATTCAATGAGGAGCCACACTCAAAGCTGTGTGTAGATGTCGCTGTAGTCGACTGTACCTTGTTTACCTTTTGTGACAATAGCGTGATTGCCATTTATGAGATTTAAAAGTGTAATTCGACTATAATATGTACGCGTTTATGACTGTGCTTCAACTAAAAGTAGAGCTCCGTAAAAGGAACGCAACAGCTGCCGGCAAAAAGGCCGATTTGATTGAAAGGAAACACTTAAAATATTTGAGGTTATGATTGTTTGTCAGCCTTTTTCTACAAGCCACGGACTAACATTCCTATTTTATTTTTCTTAGATTACATTCGTATGATCGAAACCAAAACTTTGGTGCTGACTGCGACATTCAAGACGACACCGCATACTTATATCCACCTTCTGATACATTCAAAGACATAAATGCAGATACACTTTTACCAATGATTAACAGACAGGCAATACAGGAATATTTTGAAAACGAAATACCTATATTGATTGATTAAATCTTTAGGAGACTTCTTTTGTAGTACATGCATTTTATGACACATTTATTTTGATGACAATAATTTTTATTTTATTTGATAATAATATTTATTATTTGTTTTATAGATATATTACCCAGCCTAAAGGACAGCTTCTTTACAAATCTAATCCTCTTCTGTGAAATGCGTAGCAGACAATCGTGTAGTAGCTACTACTTGCCTTTAAGTTTTTAATACGTAACGCCAACCCCTATTGTTTGCTGCCCTTACTTTCTTTAGGAAGCAAATGTACTCCTCTGTTTTTACAAGTTAACGCACTACATTGATGCAATTTGGACAAAATTCCGGAAAATAAGAAAGCTAAACTTAGTAGGTAGCAAAAATCCATACGATTTGACAGCTAATATATCAAAACAAGGTACAGTCGATTGTGCGCCATCTATCCTGATAAAAAGTTAGTTTTCCTCCCCATTCCACTTGACATAGTTCATCGACTTTAATTTTTTTATTTTTCACAATATGGCGTCTGGTTGTCGCCATATTCAATTTTGATTACTGTCATGTCTTTTGTGACACATGCTTAAAACAAGTCGATTGACGTAAGAATCATCAAAATCGCACTTCAATTGACGTAAGAATTTTCAAAATCGCACATCATTTGACGTAAGAATCATCGAAATCTTACATAATAATAATAAATAGGCTGATAAGCAATAAAAAATCATAATAATTAACAAAGCGCGTACTTCTTATCAAAAATAACTCGTGCGTACAATACGTACTTATAATCGGTTGATAAATTACTCTTTCTTAGGGCGGAGTTCACCGACTTTAAAACCACTGTTTAGATTTTTAATCAGTTCTTTCCTTAGGAAATTTTAATTTCCTTCCAATTTTGACATAAATCAACCGTTTAAATACCTAACCGGCGGTTTGAAAGTTGGTGGACACAGGCCTTAGGGCCAGTTTCTTGAACCGTAGTTAACTCAAGCAGTGGTTAAACATAGTAACTAATGGATGAATTTTGGCTGAATGTGAAAGGCTAAACATGAATGAGTTAAAATGATTGTATTCATATTAACTCATTCATGTTAAAAAATAGTAAATAATGGTATTTTGGCAAACACATTAGCCAAAATTCAACCAAGGGCCGGTTTTTTGATCCGTAGTTAACTCAAGCAACTGTTAAACATAGGAACTAATGGTTGAATTTTGGCTAAATGTGAAAGGCTAAACATGAATGAGTTATCGTGAATGTATTGAGTATTGAATGTATTCATATTAACTCGTGTTAAAAAATTGTACGTATAAGTAATGGCATTTTCGTAAACACATTTAGCCAAAATTCAACCCTAGTTACTGTGTTTAACGATTGGTTGAGTTAACTACGGATCAAAAAACCGGCCCTTACTCACTTTTTCCAAAAGTTCGGGATTGTTTCATTTATCATTTCTCATTAAAAATTACATTTAAACATATAATTTGTATATATTTTTATAATCACCTTTTAGAACCCAGTTTAATACTCAAGTCGAGCTATTTGGGAGACTTTTTTTTAAAACCTACTTTTTGGCGCCATTTTGAATTTTTATAATAATAATAAAGACAAATCTAACGAAATATCACTTATCAAAATCGGTTTAGCCATTTAATAGTTATGAGGGAACATAGGGACGGACATAAATATGTACAGGTCAAACACAAAGAGTCCTTTAATTAGTGATTGCGTAAGAATTTAACCTGAACAGGACCCGTTTTATGAACAATTAATGGCATTAATTGTTCCAGTGAGATGGAGCTTTACATTACCTATAGCACCATCCCTTTTTCGCAACGGAATCATGATGGCATTAATAGTTCATAATAAGGACCCAGGGTTTGATAACACTCGTCAGATAATTTTGGATTATACTATACATACCTACGTATATCACATATTCTATTAATGTATGGAGTAAGTAAACAGAATGGTTCACTGATTACTTAATCGATAAGATTCCCATCAGAAATGTACCGTGATCATAACCAATTGTGACAATTCAGAAGGCAATTTCATGTAAACCTTTTTTAATGGGTAAGCTCTCATATTGAAAATCGATAAGAATAGAAGAAGTTCGTTGCTAGTTGGCAACAACAGGGACGTCTTTCCCATTGGCAACTCTGGGTAAGTACCCAGGGCTCCCTAGAATCCCCTGTTCCTCTGCCAGCGTCGTAGCTAGAGGCTGTCAAAAGAAAACCTAAGTTATTCCAGGTGGGGTGGTAAAATTTTCGACCTCGTTTCGCTTGCTCTTGTATTCATACCTTCTCCGTGGGGCCCCCATTATCCCAAAGAGCCCAAAGCCTTTAATAGGTTAGACGGGCTTGGTCAACAATATGCATTCAAGGCATATAAGACTGCAGTTGCAATAAAATTGTTCAGTAATTCGATTGGGTATCTACATGAAAGTGTAGTGTAAAAATACAACTTTGACCCTGTATAGACTTTTTCTTCCTCGTTGCCTTACGGATTACAGAAAAATAGCTCATGCTTACAAATGAATGAAAGAAAGGCACCGACCCCAGCATGGTTTGACCAGAATAGATTACACTTGAACGAACCCAAAGATTGAAGAGAAACGCACCTGCCCCTGGAGGCTCAAGTTTCATGGGGCTACAGAAATATGCAATGGCATATCAAGGAGTAGACCAGGGGCGCAATAATGGTAGGCAAGACGTACCCATACGATATGGAAGGATCCCTCAGTGGGTTCCCGCATTGTCGAGGCGGGGGGACTCAGTAGCCGTGGCTAGGTCACCCACGGTGAAGCGAAGAAGAACCAGAGGAGGGGCCGCTCGTCTGGTCTTTTTCCAGGAAGCCAACGACGTAGCGGCCAACAAGTAGGTTGCGGTGCCGCTTGGGCGACAGCGCAACTGAGGCGGGCCGCGATGTCGTATGGGAGTCATCGCGGCTGAGGGTCGGAGGTGGCGGCGCTACCTTCCGCGGCCTTGACGGGGTCGTCACCGTCTGATGACGGACGCGGTGGGGCCGCAGAGGAGGAGGAGTGTCAGTATTTCGTTGGCCGCGCTTCCTATTCTCTGCGGCTGAAAAGTGGTAGGCGGCCGGCCGACTGACCTGACCGGTCGCGGACCAAGGGTGCCTAGACACGTGGTCGTCTAGCGCCCATGTGCTGGTTTGGTCCCTGGGTTGGTCACGGCATGCCATGTGTTCTGATGCGCCGGTGATGGTGGGTACTCCCCAGAGGAAGGTCCGGACAGCCGCGGCGGGTTCGCGGTGAGTGCTAACTCGTGCCCGAGTTCCTGCCACAAGTGGCAGAGAAGGCCACCGTGGAGTTTTAGCGGGTTGGAGTCCCACATAACTGCACTATCTGCCCGTGGTAGTGCAGTATGCATGAGCATTTCTCCACGAAAAAAAAAATGATATGGAACGATATTAGAGACGAACCGGATATGCATCCTAAAGTAGGCAATGGTTTGTGAAGAGACAGGTGATATTTATCTATGGATCATCTTTTAACGACGTCGACGCGGCCTGCAGCACAAAAATAGCTTATGCTCAGGGAAAAATTGGCAGTCAGCAAGGTTGACCAGGGTACCCCGGACTTAGGTGTGTCCGGGGTACTTACCTACGTTTAAGTAAAGACACTCGCCTCTATTTAGAGTTGGAAAAGGCTAAGAAAGAAATGAATGATAGTTGATAAAACATAATAATGGATACAGTAAACATACAACAAAGTTACCAATAGTTAGCATTTTAAAACATTAACCTAATTTCTAACCGCCAAAAACAGCAAAGGCAATAATTGCCAAGTATTAAAGCATTAATAATGAATGAATACATTTGATCTATTATTCAGTTAATTGAATATATTATGCGGGAGGAGGACGGTTCGCGGGATATTTGAATAAACATCAAGAACCACCATGGCGGATGCCACGATACGATACTTTGACGGCAGATTAGAGAGTTTTGGTAATTGTGAAAATTTGGATTAAGTTGGGTACGGTTTTGTAGTTTTTACTGTTTTTAGGGTCTGTCTGTCCAATGGACTGATTAAGGTGAAATTTGGTACACGTATAAATTTCTGTGATCCCAAACACGGACGTGTAACGTAAATAAATGAATTTTGAATATGGGGGTCACTTTTAGGAGGCAAATAAGAAAATTTAAAAAAAAAGTTTTGCAAATTGTAGGTATCGTGTGACATATCAAATAAAAGGACTTACTGTAAGGGTCTCAAATATATATATATATTTTTTTATAATTTTAAAATATATTTTTTTGATATATTTAAGAAATTTTACGAAAATTGACCAACTTATCTCCGAAACTACTGATCCTAAAAGTTTGAAAAAAAAAATCTGAAAATAGTTCTATAGCAATAAATTACAGGAAAACTTATAATCTTTGGTGTTAAAATAACATGGTAAATCTCTCAATAATGTGCGTACAACTTACATTTGCAGTTGGAATGTATAGGAGAACATGTTCTACAACTACAACGTTAAGTTTGTTCTAGGGATAAATTCAGCCCAACTACGGAACCCTTCATTGTGCGTGGTCCGACACGCACTTGGCCGATTTCTCGAATCTAATTAACTCAAGGAGATTTTCTCGATGTTTTAGGAGGCGAAAAGACTGCATTTCTCCTGCTTAAATAGCTAGCATCACCATTGGATTCGTTGGAAGTGTAGTTATGATGCTAGCTTAGACAGCTGATAGAGCAGTATTTCAAAACGAGGATGTTTGTTGAATTTATATTTGTGTAGCCAATGCAATATTCGTTGTATTCGGGATGTCCCCAGTTTAACCGCAGCGCGATCTAAGCTAACGAACAGTGGGTCGTCGGCTTCCTCATTATCCTGGCAATCATTTGTTCTAGTTCCTTCCTTGCCGTCCGGTGTTTGCGCCGTGTTTGAAGGAAATCCTTCGCGCATTTTATTGGAAATTCTATAGACATGCGATAAACATAGAGGTGAACATAGTATGCGTAAGTTTGACTTTATATTCTTGAGTGAAACAGCAAAGTTACTGGCCAATTTTTTACACAATCGCCCATAAAAAGGAGTGCTATTTTACTAATAGTTCGGACTGCTCTTGCTTGACCTCGATCTCGTCTGGTGGAAAGCTCCATTGAGGTCTACAATGGAACGAACCCAGAAGATACCTGTTCAATTTTTGGTTTAAATGTTAGTGCTATTTTTAATTAGAGAATGGTATTTGATCCAACATATAAGGTAAAACGCCATGCTATATCCAATATCGCTCTGAGTATGATAGCAGATTGGTTGGACTGTCCTTATGGGCGACACTGCTGTGACAGACAAGTTACATAATATATTAGTGTCGCTCGTAAGAGACTTCTGTAATGATTATATATGAGTGAAGTTGTTATGATTGAATATGAATTTGATTTATTTATTTATGTGGCAGTGCTACAGGCACCCATCAAAATTATTATTTAAAGACACCGTATTGGAATCTGCAGTAGGATGCCAACAAGGTGATCCTCTCGGGCCAGTCATTTTCAGTTTGGCTATCCATCCCATAATAAAAAAAACTAAATTCAAAATTTAATGTGTGGTACTTAGATGATGGAACACTAGGAGGTGACGTAGACACCGTTCTAAAAGATCTTCAATTCGTAAAGCAGCAGTTCCAATCCATCGGCCTTGACCTCAACAACTCCAAATGCGAAATTTACCTTTGTGACAATACCGACAGACAATCAACTATACAGAAATTCAATTCCATAGCCCCAGATATTAAAGTTTTGGATAAAAGTTCATAGCACCTCCTAGGTTCCCCAATATTAGAAGACAGTTTCTCATCTTTCGTCGACGACAAAATTAAACATTTTAACGATATTTCGGATAGACTTTCAAAAATTAATTTACATTCGGCATTCACCCTTATCAGATATTGCTGTTTTGGTCCAAATTTTATGTATTTTCTCCGCTCTTCCTCTTTATGGAAGCAGCCACAACTTTTAAACAAAATCGATCATATTGTTCGAAATACCCTATCATCAATTTTAAATGTGGCATTGGACGATCGCGCGTGGCTGCAAGCCACACTACCCATCCGTTTTGGTGGGCTCGGCGTCCGCAAAATTTCTAGTGTAAGCCTACCAGCGTTCCTGTCCTCGGTCCACAGCACCGAAAAGTTAACCACAAGAATCTTAGCCCCTTCTCAGGTTGACTCTGAAGTGCCGTGTTTGACCGACGCGGTGAATGCCTGGAAAGTGGCTTGCCCGGATACGGTTCAGCCCGAGAACCCGTCTTCCCAGAGACAGTGGGATGAGCCGCTCTGCAGGTTGGTACGGAATATACTTATTAATACGTCTACCAATACTGCTGAGCGTGCCCGCCTGTTGGCTGTGGGTGAATGGGAGTCGGGTCTCTGGCTTCAGGCTCTACCGTCACTCAACATAGGCACTATGCTGAAACTCTAGGGCCTTGGGGTCCGAGTGCTCATCGAGTATTTCAGGATATCGCCAAGCGGTTGGTCGACTCTTCACGGGACCAGAGGGCTGGCCTATTTTTAGCCCAAAGAATCAGCATTGCTATCCAACGTGGCAATGCTGCCAGCCTTTTGGGCACTTTTACCATTGACAGCGATGCGGACGAATTTTTTGATGCCCTATGAGCTTGTCACCTTTTTATTTTTATGATTTTTATATACTTGTACATAATATACATATATATCTTTTAGTTTTAGCTTGTACATATAATTTATTTTGTATGTTGTATTTATATTGTACTAGCTTTTGACCGCGGCTTCGCTCGCGTGCTTGTCGGAAATTATCCCACGGGAACGTACTACCGGGATCAAACGTATCATATGTCCTAATCCAGGTCATCGCCTACCGATGTGCCAAATTTCATCCAAATCCGTTCAGCAATTTTAGCGTGAATGCGTATTAATTCAACCATGATTTGAAAGACACGTGATGCCATCTATTATCATAAGAACGTTATTGTTGTTTTTCTCGGGAACAGTACTTTTTATCGGAATGAAAGGTACCCTATGTCCGATTCTGTATACCTGACAACGTATATGCAAAATTTCAGGATGATCGGTTTAGTGGTTTAGGCGTGAAAAGGTAACAAACAAACAAGCAAACTTACTTTCGCATTTATAATATTTTATTTTATATTGTATTTATTCTTTTGTACTTATTTATGTGTGATTTGTATTTAGTATTTTTATTTAGTTTAAAGATTTAAAGATGTTTTATAATATGGGTTATGAAATAAATTAATTTTAATTTTATAATGGCCGAATGTCATTCGAACATTCTGAAAAGCCAGGTTCAGACAGGGATCTTCATATGTGTGTATTTTTATGTAGCTTTGCGCTATGGTTGTATTCTAAAATTACCAGAATTCTTGTTATTCCTTCCAGCTTAGCTAAAAGTACTTGTTCTAGGAATAGGTTTACGCCAATACTGCATAAGATGAGGAATGAACTCACGACTTGCCGATCGCTAAGTCCAATGCTCTAGCCGCTGGGGTATTACCACATATATGGTTATTAGTGTTATGAAGATACACGTAATGTAACTAGTTAAATCATAGTTTAACATCAATAACCTTATCGGTAACTATATTTTCGAGCCGTTTGGCGTTGAAACCCTCGGGCCGTGGGGTCCGTGTGCTCATGGTTTGTTCAAGGAAATCTCCAAACGGCTGGTTGACACTTCCCGTGACCCAAGGGCAGGCTTTTACCTTGGCCAGAGGCTAAGCATTGCCATACAACGTGGCAATGCCGCCAGTCTCTTGGGTAACCAGACGACAGCGATGCGGATGAATTTTTCGACGCCATATTTTAGTTTTTTTTTTAATAGTTTTAGTTGGTTAGGATATTATTTTTGTAACTTTATTTTAGCGTTAGATTGTTTGTTAGAGAGTTTCTTCTTTTTTGTTAGAATTAAGAAAATTACTTGATATTGTAATTTGTTTAATAAAATAATATTTGTTATTTTATGTTTAAACGAAATACATAGGCGTAATTTAATCCTAACAACACGAAACTTCATAATTCTAAATACTATTGTATTAATGCAGAATTTCCTCAAAATAATTAAACCTAGATTCCATTCTGCAAACCGCGTACTCACATTAAATATTTCTGGGAAACGTTTTAAAAAACTTATTCGGCTAACCTTTGAGTCGATGGACTCATAAACTTGAATCTTGGATAGCTACCAAATTGTATAAGACGAATGAAACGATTTACCTATGAAGAAATCTTTGAATGTTTTGCGAACTACGAGTCTGGCAAAAATATGTGTATAAAATATTCAATAGTTTTATTTTATTTTTATTTATTTATTTATTTTATTTCCAAAAAAACTTAGTACTATTTTAAAATGGCAATGTGGCAACAATTTCAGTAAGAGTAAAGAGATTGGCATCTGTAGCCGAACTAGGCATAGCCTGTATTTCGGCTATCAGAACCATTTCCCTCTAGTATATATATATGAATAGGTGCCAAGCAATAGAGGCATACAAATTAAATCAGTACTACAGGATAAAAGTTGATAAGTAATCTAGATAAGTAACTTGAAAACAGGTAAGTACATAATTTTAACTATAACAACAACAACTATTGTAAGTACATAATTTTAATTATAACATAATTTTCTAATGGATTTAGTGTATGTGTGTGTGTGTGTGTGTTCAGGTGCATGTACAGACGTGCGTGTGTGTGTGTGTGAGTTTGTGTGATGTATGTATGAGAATGTGTGGGTGTGTGGGTGCGAGTATGCATGAGTGTATGTGTGTAGGTGAGCTATGTAATGAGTGTATATTCATTTTCTGTTCTCTTAGCCGTATTCTTAGAGTGGTGAGTATATTAGTTGTTCCGTCTCCTCGTAACTTAATTTCTGCAGATATTGGCGTACTTTTAGTCTGCATTGTGTTCTAGTCAAGGTGTATATATTTATTGATTTGTTAAGCTTATTATAAAGGTAAGGGCCTAGGAAACTAACAAATCTTTTACCAAAGGTTGTTTTAAATGTGATTAAATAGTCACATACATGATGTTTACGACGTCTCTGTAATAACATTGGGTTGTAGGGCTGGTTTCTATGTTCTTGGAGGATAATTTTATGTATGAATAACTGTCTTACTGTCAAAATCTCGCACAACTGGAACAGTGTAATATTAGGAAAGCGCATCAGTTTGAACTTGCTACGAGTAGCCTTCAGTATAGCTCTCTGGGCGATCTCAACTGACTTTAGCGTGGTTTTGCAGATACCTCCCCAGGATGAAAGGCAGTAGGTAAGAAGCGACTGACACAGGGCCTGATATATTCACTTAAGCAGTGCAGGGTCCGCGACATGTCGTAGGTTTTTAAATACATAAATTAATTTACGTACTCTATTACAAAGAGTTTTGACGTGTTCTTTAGGTTTATTTAGTAAAAACTAATAAAAGCCGCACGGGTCTATCGATCAGGCTAAGCTACGCTTTCCGCGGTCGGTCCGTGGATGGATAACCGTCTTTACATACCAATACCCCTCCGTGCCTCGGAAAGCATCATTCGTGGATCCTTGACAGTCGTTACGGGTCAGAAGCCCGAAAGTCTGACAACCAGTCTTACCAAGGTTAATCGTATTTCCCAGTAACTGGGTTGTGGAGGTCAGATAGACAGTCGCTCCATGTAAAATACTGGTATTCAGCTGCATTGGGTTAGACTGGAAGCTGATGCCAAAATAATTGGGAAAAGGCTAGGCAATGTGTACTTAGGTGGTAACTTACAATTATTTATGATCATTGTGGATCATGTTTGACATAGGAAAATAGTATGAGAAAGGAAGCTTTAACAACTTAGCTTTCAGTCTTCTAAACTACTTAAATCTAATCTATATTAGGGGTTTTGTTTTTCAGGAAGTGGTTAGTTTTGGCGCACTGTGCTGTACATTCGGGCTTTGGTCGCAGATTTAACCTTTCCATCGCCATGGACAGGTCTACTAAGGGCCGGTCTTTTGATCCGTATTAACTCAACCCATGGTTAATCATAGTAACTAATGGTTGAATTTTGGTTAAATATGGAAGGCTAAACATGACTGACTTATGCCATTAGTTACTGTTTCTCAATATGAATAAGCTAACAGGAATACATTCATGTTTAGCCTTTCACATTTAGCCAAAATTAAACCATTAGTTACTACGTTCAACCATTGGTTGAGTTAATACGGATCAAAAAACCGGCCCTTAAACATACATTAATTAGACAAAGTTTGTCGTAATGAGTTACAAATCAGACACCCATCCAATCGATAATTTCTCCAGAAGTGATTGATCTGCAATTATATATTGAGCAAGTTGAGTTTTGAACGTATAGAAAGAGTGTATATCTGTATTATATCCTCTATATTATCATTTTCTCAAAGCCATTCGGGCCACTTTCGACCCCCTGTAACTTCGTTGTTGCAAAAACTAGAAGACTAAATTTTCAGTGACCAAAGGGCATTAAATTTTCTAATTACATTGAACCAGTATATTAAGAATTATTGCAAGTCAAAGTTCCTTAATTTTGTCACTGACTCACTGACTCGGCGATTATCAAAATTCTAAGGTACTTCTAGCAGACCTACAAGCTCCAAAATTTTAACACAGTTATTGTTTAGCCTATAAAACAAGGAAAAACTCTGACATTCCGAATTTTTAGTTCCGTTTTCTAGATATACAAACTGAATAAGTAACTTTATAATCCTATATAAATCGTATGTAATTACAAAGTTACTTTAACAGTTCTCAATTAGACTTCATTGAAATTGAATGAAATAGGTAATTAGTACTTTAAAAACTTCCACCATCTCGCAGACAGAGATACAAATTCATGGCTACCTACGTTTTATTACATTTTTAATAGACTTAGATGCTTTTACCGTCCAGACTTGTCAAAAATCAATACATCAAAGCCTCTGAGCAAAGACCACAGAGACAGGGAGAGGGCTTTGGCTTTGCCCGCAGCTGAGGCACAATACATAATACCCGAAAAGAAAAAAGGAACACTACCTAAAAAACGAAATGAGATCCCATCAAAAACATAACATGTACAAAAAAGTAATATTGATACGGTTACTATAAAATATTGTTAGCTAACTAACAAGGTATCAATTTATGACACAGTGGTTGGATAGCTGCTCCCATAGATAGGTAGGCACTGAATTAACCGACTTGGTTTACTACCGATTTCACAATGTCTTACAGTAGAAAAACTACGTTGCGATACTTGTGCATTTTTGTACATGATGAATTTTTTTATACTAGGGGCTATTCTATTTTAAAGTTGTGCTCCTTCAAAAGAAAGCATTTCTTGCCATAGTTAGTTCTAGTTTTGGATAAAACTAGCAGGCTAGCTCGCCGTGTGTTACGTTTTTTTTTTATTTATCAATCTATCATCGCGTCCCATTTTACGATCTTTCACAGGAGCTCGTCTCTCTAAAGACCTTCAATCTTCAATCTCAATTTCTATCAAAAATTCTTCAATCTAAAATTCTATCTTCAATCTTTTGAAAAGAAAAACCAACACCTGACCATGATGCCTTTTCCAGCTAGCGATCACTTGCACGCCGAGAGTTTCCTCACTAAGAAGAGACAGAGTTATTAAAATGAGTCAAGCAAATTCAAAAGTCAAAAGCAATGACGAACATAGTCTTCACATTCACAATAATTAACATAATATAATACTTTTCAAAGTAATTATTCATGTCAACATTCAGTATGCATAAAAAAAAAAGAGAAAAAACGAAAATTTGGAGCAGCTCTATCCCAAGTCTGCCACTTAGATACGGTAATAAACGTTGACTGAAGACGGAATAGACAAAAATGAAAGAAAGAAAGACCATCGATCCCTCTGAGCACCAAGGACTTGAAATGAAGACAACGGATGACGGCATGAAACAAATAGAGATGTACCTCATTTCTTATGTTATGCATTTGTTTCTTTAATACTTATCTTACTAACAATGCTGTGAAATAAAACAAGTAAGGAAATACTGAATCAGTTTTATTTATATTCGTAAATTTATAAACAAAACTAAACCAACTTAACGAGAATAAATTTAATTTATCGATAGGACGATACCCTCATTACTACTTTTTAACCGACTTCCAAAAGGTTCTCAATTCGTCTGTATTTTTTTTTGTGTGTTTGTTACGCGATTACTCAAAGACGGATGGACCGATTTAGAAAATTCTTTTTTTGGTTGAAAGGGTATACTTCCGAGGTGGTCCCATATAAATTTTATTAACTTTGCTTGGGGAGTTTTTGAGTTAGCTTCAATGAGGCGTATATTTCCCACTTATTTTATATGGATGATGTGATGATGTTTTAATAACTTCCTATCACTGTTATTTACATGGCTATATCTACAATTATTGTGCTCAATTATGTATTCGAATTTGTGTGGGGTAGGTTCCACAACTAAAAAGTGAAAAATAAAAACTTTTTAGCAAAAAATAAAACCGACTTCTAAAACAAAACACTACAAAGTGAAAAATAACTTTAATTTCGGAAGTCGGTGGCAAAACACGAAAATACAAAACCAAAGACACCGACTTCCGAAATTAAAGTTATTTTTCACTTTGTAGTGTTTTGTTTTAGAAGTCGGTTTTATTTTTTGCTAAAAAGTTTTTTACTGTACATATATTTGGTTATACATTTATAGCTTGGCGCTGGGCGAGGTATCGCGTCCTGTGTACGTTGTCTGTGAAAAGGTGAGAGATGATCATTGTTTTACTTCTAACAAATACTAAATACACCATGTGATTAAATCCATACAAAAAACCACAAAAGATATATATATCATTCGTCAGTTTTCAGAATTGAATTCAAATACATACAGGGCAATTTTTTATCAGGTACAAATTTTCACCCATGAATAAGGACAACTTTCACTACGGGACCAACTCTGAAATCACGAAAAAAAATTCTGCTGTTTCATATATTTTGGTCGACTAGGTATTGAACTTTTGAACTAGGTATTGAGCTGTTTGATAGAACAGCTGATTTTTTTTTCGTGATTTCAGAGTTGGTCCCATAGTAAAAGTTATTCATATTCATGGGTAGAACACCCTGTGAAAATTTGGCACCTGATATTTATCAGGTGCCAATAGTTTTCATCTTCGTTTATTACTTCAAAATAGAGGGATATCTATTTAGATATCCCTCTATTTTGAAGTAATAAACGAAGATGAAAACTATCATACCCGAACACATTGTAGCAAAAAAATGTTTATTAATAAAATAGCAAAATTGCTTTTAAAATCTCATGAAAGAAGCTTACGGACACACCAAAGTACAAATTAGGAGCAATCTAAGGATTATTTAACTCCTTTTTATTATGGATTATGTTTTTTGACTTTCTTTATCGATACTTCCACAAACCGTCAAAATAGATCGTAGTAGAAAAAGAAGACTGGAAATAGTGATGTTTGTCGTATATCATACAGAAAGTCATTGACAGGGTTATTTTTAAAATAGGTGCAAGTTTAAAGAGGAAGCGGCTACGTAGTCATATGGAAAATGATTGATAAAGTAAGTTTAATAATAATATAATAATTATTATTATAATAATATTTTTTTATATTTTTAAATGTTTTTTTTTAAATTTTTTTTATAAAAAATATTTAAAAATGTATTTAATAAGTTTTTAAAATGAATAAAGGATATAATAATAAAACTTTTATTTCAGACACTTGTTCCAAAGCTCTTTGTTAGTAATACAGCGTCACTATGTTAGTTCCTATACTTAATTACAATTATTCTAATTCATATATTTCCCTGCAGCATCAGACCCGCAGTTATGCATACGGGTCCAATAATCCAGGAAAACGCCGTCTGGCCTATTCCCAATCACCTTCAGGATGCTATTGGCATTCCCTCGAATCCTGCGTAAAAATGATGCTGTTCTTTTTCGCATAATTGCTGAAAAACTATCGGTAGCCGATTCAGCAAACATGCCTTTTACCTCAG
Organism: Dicycla oo; assembly: GCA_948252095.1. Taxonomy (NCBI): domain Eukaryota; kingdom Metazoa; phylum Arthropoda; class Insecta; order Lepidoptera; family Noctuidae; genus Dicycla; species Dicycla oo. The sequence continues at coordinate 16,933,952 of OX411736.1, read as the reverse complement.
TTTAACCTTGAAATATTATCTTGAAAATCTAAATCTAAATTAATTTATAAAACAAACCTTAACAACTAAAAAATAATGATAATAATTAATACTTTTTCTTTTTTTACATATAGGGTGGCATACGCGTAACCTGTTATAGATAAACCATTCTAAAAATGAACGTCCCTCCACAAAACTAGATTATTTCAATGTGTGAGAGGAAATATTTATTCCAACACTTTACTTGTGTGCGTGCGACGATTTTACTGTAAACATGGACTCGATGCCGCACTTAGAGGTCAACTAATCGTGCGATCAGTCCAGGTACGAGCATTGTACGGCGGGGAGCGTGCGCTTTGTATGGCGCGACACGTTCGTCCTGTTGCGCGTTGGTTTCATTTATACACTAGTTGGCCAACATATCCGACTGTTCGGCGTTTGGTCAGTCGGTAGGTACCGCTTGCATAAAAAAATCTGTGTTATTGTTTATATTTTTATGTACCTATGTTTGTAAGATATTTATTTAAAATGGGTCATTTCATTTACTGTATACCTACTGCCTCAAAATAAATTATGATATTATTATTATTTCAAGCATTTACAATACGTAACAAAACATTATGCAATACAAACAAACGTTATGAAATATAATATTAATTAAACAATTATTCATTTATCAGTATACCTAATCACTTTCACCAGAATCAGACTCAACATTAATAATTAATTCAAAACCCAAAAATCATGTAAAAAATTTTCACATAATTGTTTTTCGATATCATTAACATATCTATGTATTTTCCATATAGTATAATCAATCATTTCAATTCGTTCAACGTTCAACGTTTTTTGTAGCCACGTAGTTTTGTGCGATGACATGTTGACCGTACTTTTGCGGCGAAATCGACGCGTGGTCCCACTTTCATGTCTCGCCGGTGACTAACAACCAACGACAAAGTCCAATTATGTGTATTGCGTCGATAAACCGTCTTTGCATGTGAGCGTAACCGCAGTGGAGAGGCGTTAATTTTTAGAATGGTTTATCTATCTATTTAACCCATGCTGGATTCAGTTCATGATTCTGGACCCCACTGCGTTGAAATTTTTCGTCCGGTTATAAAAAAAAAATCTGTTTCCTGCAGAAGTGCAATACCTACGCGGTCAAAATGTATGGAACAGCTGTTTTTTTTTTTAATAACTGGCGAAAAACTTCAACGCAGGGAAGTCTAGATTCCCCCCGGTGGGTTCCTGCATTGTCTTGTTGCTCAGTAGCTGTGGCTTGGTCAAGCGAAGAGGAACCCGAGGAGGGGCCACCCGTCAGGGCTTTTCCCAGACGTACCCGCCAACAGGTAGGTTGCGGTGTCGCTTGGGCCACCTCGCAACTAAGGCGGGCTGCGATGTCATATGGGAGGCACTGAAACTGGAACTGCGGTGCGCCGCTCTCATACCTTCCGCGGCCTTGACGGGGTCGCCACCGTCTGATGGCGGACGCGGTGGAGCCGCAGGGGAGGAGGAGTGTCGGTATTACGTAGGCCGCTGTCCCTATCATCTGCGGCCGAAAAGTGGTAGACGGCCGGGCCACTGACCTGACCGGTCGCAGGTGGACCAAGGGTGCCTAGACACGGGGTCGTCTAGCGCTCATGTGCTAGTTTGCTCCATGGGGTGGTTACGGCGCACAATGTGTTCTTGTGCTCTGGAGATGGGGGGGTGCTCCACAAAGGAGGGTCCTATGACGGACAGCCGCGGCAGGTTCGCGGTGAGTGCTAACGCGTGCCCGTGTTCCCGCCACAAGCGGCAGAGGAGGACACCATGGAGATTTAGTGGGTTGGAGTCCCACTTAACTGCACTATCTCCCCGTGGTAGTGCAGTATGCCACGTGCATTTCTCCACGCAAAAAAGGGGGTTCAATACATGAGTATTGAATCAATGGTAACAGGTTGTGCGTCGATGTCCTGCCACCCTGTATACTTTTGTTTTTGTGTGTTTGTGATTGTGTTTAGTTTCGTTTGTGATCTTCCTGTGCGAGTCACAATAAATACTATTTCTTTCTAGTTTGTTTGCAACACCTCCTTGGATGGTAAAAGTTGAAGTGGAGGATTCTAAAACTGATGAGCTAGATAGAATAATTATAAAAAATATTTTATTGATACTGCCCAAAAACACAACTGCAGCTTTCGTTCGTTGTGTTTCGTGTGTTGTTCGTTCAATCAGCACAGCCTATCGCAGTCCGCTGCTGAACATGGGCCTCTCCCAGGCTGTGCCACAACACCTTGTCCTCCATCTTCAGCATCCAGTTTGTCCCAGCCACATTTGTAAAATCGTTGGTCCATTTAGCTGAGGGTGTCGCGGGGATACGCTGTCTCCACTCCAGGACTCGTCTGCTCCACCTGCCACTGCCACTTGAGCTTCCTTACTCTGTTCGAATCGTCGAGCTTCTCGATTACTGACAAATGCGTGCACCTGACTGGATAGGTCCTTTCAATCTGTGTGGTTCTTTCCTCAAAAGACCATTTCAGACACCAATCTACATGGTCTTCACATGAACTGACCAAGATTAGGTCTGGACTTTATAAGAGACTGACCTCTGAGTTTATTTCGGCCTTTCTTCTCAGAGTTGTCATATAGGAAACGCCAACCTCATCTAGTTTAAAAAAAAAAACATGATTGACTTGTAAAAGTGTTTGTACAAACCTACTTACAGAAATAAAATCATTTATTATTTATCTGCGAACTATGTCGTAACTCCGGTTCTTTTCCGGATAATTTTATTTCTGATTTTATCCCTCAAAGAAAATCCGCCTCCCCGCTCCCGCTTATCGCTTATTAGTTGCACCAAAAATCCAAATCCGTAAAATGCAGCCATGATTTATTGGAATATAATTTTAATGCCACATGGCGTTCGTAACTCTCTCAACTGTTTGACGTTTACGCAACGACGTTAAATCGAAAATGATATACTGTTCCTATATAAACTTTACTTAGTTGAAAAATTGGGATCATCGCACTATTTACTGGATTATGGATAAGACGTGCCTATTATATTCTATAGAAAGATGCTATTCTTGCTCGATTTTGATTTTTTAGGGTTCCATACCTCAAAAGGAAAAAAACGGAACCCTTATAGGATCACTCGTGTGTCTGTCTGTCCGTCTGTCACAGCCAATTTGCTCCGAAACTAATGGACCAATTAAGTTGAAATTTGGTACACATATGTATTTCTGTGACTCAAACACGGACGTGTAAAGTAAATGAATGAATTTTGATTATGGGGGTCAACTTTGGAGGCAAATAAGAAAATTAAAAAAAAGTTTATCAAATGAAATGGCTTACTGTGAGGGTCTAAAATGGATTTTTTTTTTAATTTTAAAATAAATCATTTTAAAGTTATTTAAGAAAATAGACGAAAATTGACTATAAGGGGGGACCCTTATCTCCTAATATTTTGAAAAAAAATAAAGAAAATAGTTCAATACTTATAGATTACAGGAAAACCCATAAGAAGTCGATAATCTGAAAACAGCATGCTTAATCTCTCAACATTGCGCGTACAAACTAACATTGCAGTTAGAACGTATGTGAGAACGTGTTTTTCAACTACAATGTTAAGTTTGTTCTTGGGATTCATCCTAACTACGGAACCCTTCATTGTGCGTAGTCCGACATGCACTTGGCCGGTTTTTTTAAAAAAAAATCGAGTTAAATTCAAGCGGATGACAAGCAACGTTCGTCTACTTTTAACAGTAAAACGCTATCACTAATGGTTTTGCCAACCGATTATGACATTAAGAAATTTGGATGGTTCATTGTGTAGATTGTAGACGATGAGACGATCATAGACGATGCTTTCAGTCAGCTGCTAAAGTATTAAGGTGTTAAACTTATGGTGAGAAGGTAGTTAAAAATATCTTTTTTCCTAATTTACTGCTTCTTTTTTTACAAGATTAATAATTTTAGATCCTAGAAACAAGTCATGAAACTCAACTTAAAACTGTCAGATTTGAACGCAATCTCGAAGAAAATCTAGTTTAAAATCGATTTCATATTCAGACCAAGCACCGTTCTAGAATACGGGTGGCCATTAATAAGACAACTCAATTGTTGTGCCAGAGTGGTTCGATATTCGAATCGAGTCGAGAAGACTTTAGCAATTAAACTTTTAGCTGTATGCTCTGTAGAGAGCCTTATTTCATGCAATTTCCCCGAATTGGACTTACTTAACCTAAATGACGCACGACATCGTCTCTTCTACGGTTTCATTCGTAAACATTGGGAAATAATGTATAAGTAATTAATTATATCTTTTGGAAGCCGTAGTAATTTGGAATTCTCCCCATTTCATTGTTTTATACTGGTTGATACAGTGACTAAAAACTGATACTGCCGAGCTTAAAAAAACTGCCCATAATTAGCGTTAATTACGCTATTGGATAAATGGATAGACCGATGCCCAGAGTGTAGGATTTCCCACCACCACATAATATAATGTCAAAAATACCTGGCCATCACTAAAGTTTTCTACAAACAAGAGTAACAAAAGATAATTCGAGATCTGATTAAATAACACTGCTAACAAAAGAGAACATTTTCCACATACCTAATCCTCGAATGTTTTCTTATCATCGCACCCTAAAAGTACAAATCTTCGTCCTATATCGCAATGTTAAGATAAAAAACTTCCAACAATTCGTAAAAAAACTTGTAACAGTAGACGTAGTAAAACTTTTTACCCGCTCGATTGAACACGAAGGTGGCTGACAATGGGTATCGATTTAAGATGGCCGCTTTCCCGCGCTTTCTTATGTCAAACGTAATACGTGCGTTCTTGCTTTGGTACATTTTTTCGATGTTCTTTTTTTTGTTTTTATGGGTTCAAGTGTCGATGAAAGTTTTTGGGCGTGTAAAGTGGGAAGTTGTCTGAGTGTACTTGGTATTGCAATTCTATCCGGCAAATTTTGTAGAAGCTTCTTGTCTGTAAGGTACGTAGATTATTCTGAATCTGTGAATGAATTTCTGCACTGCATATTTTTGCAGTAACGGCAGATAAAACACAATCAATAAAAACATAATGCATAAGTCGGAGAGTTTCTAAAAATCATAATTATTTGGAATTTATTGATGAAAATATATCTAATAGAAAGTTACCGAATTCGAATACGCAACAGCTAAAGCTATATAGCGCAGACTTTGGAACAGTAAAAGATAATAAATCTAGATGTTTTACAGACGCAGAATACCCTCAGGCCCGATAAATTTATTGATGAAGAACGCACAAAGTTTAGGAATAAATATTGATCTTCTGGTACAAATATCTCTGCGGAAGGAACATAATGTTTTATTCAAACAAAATTATTAATAGAATATATGTCTAGTACGAATGCCTGTTCTTAATAGCAAATACCACTTCTAATTACGAATGCATTACGCTATGATACAGGATTGTATGTCCATTAAGATGTCTTCCCACGCAGCTGTGAATGTCAGGTAAATGGAATGGATCACTGCAACGTTCACTGACTACGTTTTATTGTTCTATTCAAGTTCATTTGCCTTTAAAGGTATTAGAAATGTGGAACTATTTATTTCGTTATGATTGCCTATTCTATAATAGGCAATCATAACGAAATAAATAGTCAAATCTTGCACGGATGATATTTTTGCTAGATGAAATCAGGTCGTTAACTTTGACCACAAGCTCCAACTACTTTAACTTCAATAAGTAGTAGCATCTCCTCATGTTCCAAAATCACCAATAAATTTGCCAATGTTGGTGATAACAGTAAAACCATAATTTTAAAGACAACTATGATGGGGATCATAGTTGTCTTTAAAATTATGGTTTTACTGTTATCACCAACATTGGCAAATTTATTGGTGATTTTGGAACATGAGGAGATGCTACTACTTATTGAAGTTAAAGTAGTTGGAGCTTGTGGCTAAATAACAACAGCCGCACGCGTCGATCGAAGGTACGCTTGCCGCGGTCGGTTCGTGGATTGATGACTATCCATTACATATCAAGACACCTCCGTGCCTCGGAAAGAATGGTCCCGACCGTCATTCGTAGGTCTCTGACTGTCATTACGGGTAGTCAGAAGTCCAAAGTCTCACATCCAGTCTTACCAAGAGGCATTGTGTTATAATACTGGGTAGTATTACAGGATAAAGTATTTATTATACAAGTTTTACTATAGTAAAATATAATTATAATAAAGCATTGGTAATCCTTTAATAAATAAACTCCGTCGTGGAGGTCGGATAGACAGGCGCTCCATGTAAAATATTGATATTCAGCTGCATCAGGTCAGACTGGAAGCTGACCCCAACATAGTTGGCAAAACGATAGGCAGGCAGATGGGGCAATGCTATCATAAACCAAAGTAGGTAATACAGATAAAAATAATAGCAATACGCATTTTGGAAATTAATCTAGTAGTTGAAGAAGGACTGAAATAAAGTAAGATATCATTTGGTTGACTCCGAATAGACGAAGAGAAAAATCAATCTTAAAATAAGTCGATTCTTTTGACCGTTTGAAAAAAAAAAATGCTCGATGGAATTCCGACATTACGAGCACATTCCCAGTGCATCATGCCCGTTAGATATACGTGCCGAAACGTGGACACTGGTAGTCGGGCTGGTTTAGGTGGCTTTGGCGGGCTATGGAGCAGGTTATGCTCGGAGTTTCTTTGAAGGTGTCAATCCATATCACATTTAATTTAATTGTTTTAGTTATAATAAGTAAGATTGTACAAAATTTAGTACGCGTGTTCTAACTAGATGGCGTTGGCGTCGAGTTAGATCGCGCTATGGTTTCGTTACCGGTGAAAGTATAAGTAGTTTAGAAATTTTATTTTTTTTGAGATTCTGTATTGAGGTGAAACTTTAATATACTGTGTTATAGCGCTTTATATGAGTTTCATTGAGGACCTGGGGTTGGAGTATTTTACAGAAGGATAAAATCAGAAATTAAGTTATCCGGAAAAGAATTGGAGTTACCGACATAGCTTGCATAAACAAGCTGAAGGGATTGTGGACTGGCTATGTTTATCAAAAGACTGATGGCTGGGTTTATCAAAAGACTGATGGCTGGTGAAGCAGATGAGTCCTGGAGTGGAGACCGCGTATCGGCAAGCGTAGTGTGGGACACCCCAAGCTAGATGGTGGAGGTGGCTGCAACAGACTGGATGCGGACGGCGGAAGACAGGGTGTCATGACGCAGCCTGGGAGGGCCCTATGTCCAGCAGTGTACTGCGATAGGCTGAGTTCGTTGAGCAAATTCCCAATAAACATTTTATTTCAATTATTCAACTCAAAATCATCATTCTCCTTCCAACACAAGCTAGATGGTGGAGGTGGCTGCAACAGACTGGATGCGGACGGCGGAAGACAGGGTGTTATGACGCAGCCTGGGAGGGCCCTATGTCCAGCAGTGTACTGCGATAGGCTGAGTTCGTTGAGCAAATTCCCAATAAACATTTTATTTCACTTATTCAATTCCTGCCCTTGTCCCAATTTATTTGGGGTCGGAGCACCATGTATTTTTCTCCCATACTTCTCTATTAGTCGTCATCTCGGTAGTCCCTCCCTTTCTAGTCATATCATCTTTCACACAGTCCATCTATCGTTTCTTTGGTATTTCCCTACTCGTATAGCCATCCAGATTCGTACTCAAAACTTTCCTGACGACATTTTCAATAGTCCAACTCAAAATGTACAAAACATTTGCATTTAGTTTCATGTGGAGTTTTAATGCCTTAGTATTCAGTATACACATAGAAAAAGTGGTTAAATTAAATAAACTAATGCATTCCAACATTCATTCACAATTCTAGTGACCTTACTGAATAAAAATGTCGGGAGTTTTTGGCTGAATGCTGTGACGTGACTTGACTCCCCCAAAGAATTTTTCACTTGTTACACATTATATTAAACTAGCCAACTGCTCGCTTAAAAAGTAAAATAAGCTTTTTGATGTGGAAAGGAGGGTATACAACATAGGTGTGAACTGCTTTCACGTTACCTTGGTTTTCCCGCGAATCTCTTCAGGTTGGTGATTATCAAATGCTATTGTATAATGCTGATTGTAGTTACAAGTTTTTAGGGTTCCGTACGTCCGAATAAAAACACGGAACCCTTATAGGATCACTCGTGTGTCTGTCTGTCCGTCTGTCACAGCCAATTTGCTTCGAATCTAATGGATCGATTAAGTTGACATTTGGTGTACATATGAATTTCTGTGACCCAAAGTCTCAGAAATTCATATGTAAAGAGAGTGTTACGTAAATAAATTAGTTTTGAATTGTTAACCTCCTTTTTAGGGTTCCGTAGTCAACTAGGAACCCTTATAGTTTCGCCAGGTCTGTCTGTCCGTCCGTCTGTCCGTCCTCGCTTAATCTCTGTGACCGTTAGCACTAGAAAGCTGAAATTTGGTACCAATATGTATATCAATCACGCCGACAAAGTGGTAAAATAAAAATGGGAAAAATATGTTTTATTAGGGTAGCCCCCCTATATGTAAAGTGGGAAGTGATTTTTTTTTTTAATTTTAACCCTAACGTGTGATATATTGTTAGAAAGGTATTTAAAAATGAATAGGGGTTTACTAAAATCATTTTTTAATAATGTCAATAATTTCGGAAATAATCGCTCCAGATGTAAAAAACAATGTGTCCCCCCCGCCCCCCCTCTAACTTTTGAACAATAAGTTTAGAAAATATGAAAAAAGTCTGAAAAGTAGAACTTTATAAGGACTTTCTAGGAAAATCATTTTGAACTTGATGGAAACAACAGTTTTTGTACAAAAAAGACAAAAAGTTGTACAAAATAATTTCTGGACTAAGTTTGTAGTATAATCGTATATGCAAGCATTTTGCAGGAGCGCGAACATAATGGATACCCACCTTTAAACTCATAAGTGGGAACACTTATTGTGACGGACGGGAAACTACGGAACCCAACACTGAGCGTGGCCCGACACGCTCTTGGCCGGTTTTTTTTCAAGTCAGTTTGAAGTTAAAAAAGTTTTTTTTTTTTAACCATATCGTGTGATATATCGAATGAGAGGGCTTACTATGACGGCCTAAAATATAATTTTTTAATATTTTTTAATAAATAGGTATAAAGTTTTTCAAGAAAATAAATGAAAATTGACCATCTCCCCCTTATCTCCGATTCTAACTGACCCTAAAATTTTGAAAAAAAAAAAAAAATACAGAAAATCTATACTAATAGATTACAGGAAAATATATGAGATGAATATGGAAATACGAATAGATGGAAATTTACAATCCCTCCCCCTTTCTCCGAAATTGCCGTGCCTAAAATTAAAAAAAATGCAGAGAATAGTTATACTTATTGATAACAGGTATCGATAAGAGTAGTCGTTGACGGCTGCTCCTTTGATCTTATGGCTATTGATGCCGGAGTTCCTCAGGGGTCTGTTCTCTCTGCAACTCTTTTCCTGCTGCACGTCAATGACCTGATTCAGCCTGGTATTGTTGGGTATGCAGATGACAACACAGTTTCAGAGAGATACTTGTCCAGCACAAAAACCAGCGGGGCCGAAGTTCGTTCTGCGAGAGATGCCATAGTAGAGCGGACAGATTTGACCTTAAGCCTTATCTCCCAGTGGGGTGATGATAATCTGGTCTCTTTTAACGCCACTAAAACACAGGCGTGTCTTTTTACCACTATAAGGAGTCGTTTCGCTCAAACTCTTACTTTTCGGGGTATATCTGTTCCTGTAACTGATCAGCTTGAGCTCCTAGGCATGGAGTTGACATCTGGCCTCAACTTTAGCGCCACCATCTAGTACAAAGCCCATACTGTGGCCAAGAACCTGGGCATCCTAAATAGGATGAAGCGATACTTTATGCCTGGACAGCTTTTAACTCTTTACAAAGCGCAAGTGCGATCCTGCATGGAGTATTGCAGCCTCCTTTGGGATGGATCAGCTGAGCACCAACTAGCCACGCTTGACTCGGTGGAACGCAGAGCTAAGAGGCTCATTGGCGACGTAAAACTGGTGGATACCAAGCTTCATAGCTTGGCTCATCGCCACAAGGTTGCCTGCTTGTCGGTCTTCTACAAATTGTAATTCGGTGAGTGTGCTTAAGAACTCCACGACCTCATTCCACTAACCCCCTTCTACCATCGGACAACTAGACGCACTACCAGTTACCATCCCTACCTAGTTGCTATTCCACCAATTCGCACTAAGCGTTTCCAAATATCTTTTATAATGCGCACAGCAAAAGAGTGGAATTCACTACCTGCGTCTGTGTTTCCGTGCGCATACAACCCTAATCTCTTCAAAGAGAGAGTGAACAGGCTTCTTCTGGGTAAGCTCACTCCGTCGTCGACTCTGTCTCTGTCGCCTCTGACCTAGACTAGAGTCAAGAGCAAACCCACCTTAAAAAAAAAGTAAACCCATAAGAAGTCTAAAGTCGTAAAATAACATGGAAAGTCTTTCAATATTCTATGTACAAACTTACATTTGCAGATGTAATGTAAAGTTGCACATGTTTTTTAACTATAATGTTAAGTTTGTTCTTGGGATAAAATCATCCCAACTATGGAACCCTTCGTTGTGCGTGGTCTAACATGCACTTGACTGGTTTTTTAAAGTTAATAGGGTATGCATGATGGTACCTTTAAGTGTTCATCTCTAAAATCTGAAATACCAAATACAGGCGTCCTCGAGATCAACAAACATATGTACGAGTATGTACCTATGTGCTAGAATTTCACATAAGCGTAATTACATTGTGATCTTTAACTTTACTGATGTCAGGAAGAATAGTAGAAAATGGTGCAGGAATAGACAAAAATATAAAGAAACAAAAAAAAAAAATAAGTTTATTGGTCACAGAATCACGTGCATACAAAAAAAAAAAAAAAAATACTCGAGTAATAGAAAAAAAAAAAAAAAAAATAGATCTACATTATAATCACGAGCACAAAACCTAGAATCGCATAACTGTCGCATACCAGCTTGCTGCGCTTGACTCAGTGGAACGCAGAGCTAAAAGTTTCATTGGTGACGTGAAACTGGTGGATGCCAAGCTTCACAGCTTGGCTCATCGCCGCAAGGTAGCCTGCTTGTCGGTCGTCTATAGACTGTACTTCGGTGAGTATGCTCAGGAACTCCACAACCTCATTCCACCGGCCCCCTTCTACCATCGGACATCTAGATGCACTGCAAGTTACCATCCATACCTAGTCGCCATTCCACCAATTTTCACTAAGCGCTTCCAAACATCCTTCATAATGCGCACGGCAAAAGAGTGGAACTCACTACCTGCGTCGGTGTTCCAGAACGCTTACAACCCGAATCTCTTCAAAGTGAGAGTGAACAGGCTTCTTCTGGGTAAGCTGACTCCATCGTAGACTTTGTCTCTGTCATCTCTAACCTAGACTATAATCAAGAGCAAACCCATCTCAAATAAAAATAAAATAAAAAGAACTGCAACAGTCGGTCGGATGAACAGTGTACCCCTCACTTTAATCTGATATTGCTCACAGAGGAAGTTCTGTAGATTTTACTATTTAACTGGAATTTCTTCTATTATAGCAAGTCTATTTTCCAAGTTTGAGATTTCTTTTCTCTTTATACCGACAGATTATAATATATGATCTGTGATTATACTTAAACTAAAAGCATTTCAAGACACTTGTTTAATATTCAGCACATAATAACTCAAATATGCAAACCTAACAAATATATCCCCATCAGTAAATAAATCTACCTGAATACCCTCATATTCGCAAAGATAACTGAAAGTATGTCTCTAATAGAACTCAATCAGCGTTAAGGAGGGCGACAACTCGTAACTGCTACTAATAACAATGAACGAGATGTAGTCATTGGAAGGGAGAGTTTTCCACTTTTACCTTACACTGTAGGACAGAATTAGATGGACGCTGAGATTTCTTATTTTTACTTCTTTTTTTTCACTAAACGGCTTTGTCGCTACAAAATTGTTGATTACGATCTACCTTATTTCTAACTTGTACAATTGATTAGCTGGAAAAGCAAGGACGATAGTACAAAAACATTTATTTATTTAGGCTAGCCAACAATTGTAGTAGGATATTATTGGGCATTCTACCCCACCTTCCGTTCCATCGGCTCACTCCGTTCGCCTCGTCACTCTCGGTGGAGTAGAATGCCCAATAATATAAATGAAATCCACTGGTTCGGCGCCTATTCCACCCGATGGAATGATCATCTCCGTCACTCTCGGTGCAGTAAAATGTCTAATACTGGTTCGGCGCCTATTCCACCCGATGAAACGGAAGGTGGAGTATGAATTCCTACATAGTGCAGTAAAGTACTGGTTCGGCGCCTATTCCACTAGGTTGAAACATTTGATTGAGTTAGCGACAATGAGTTATAAATGTCGATGTAATACATTAATTGACTCATTATTAATATAACCGTTTCAAGGAGTCGTCATGAAATTTGTAAAACAACCGCAATCGTTACATGTAAACAAACTTTGTATTCAGTCTCAGGAGACTGGTTTTCGCCATGGAGAATTATTACCTAAATCGGTACGATGCATCATTTGCGGACCGTCAAATTGTGGAAAAACTAATTTATTAATCGGTCTTCTTATACACGAGAATGGTTTAAGATTTCAAAATGTTTATGTTTATTCGAAAACCTTGCAACAGCCCAAGTACGTTTTTTTAGAAAAAGTCTTGCAACGGGTACCAGGCATTTCATTTCAGAAATATCATGAAAATGAGCAAGTACTGAGTGTTCAGACCGCAAAACCGAATTCTGTAATTATATTTGACGATGTTGCTTGTGAAAATCAAAGTGGTATGCGTGATTATTTTGCTATGGGGAGACACAAGTTCATCGATTGTTTTTATCTAAATCAGACGTATAGTAAAATCCCTAAGCAGTTAGTAAGAGACAACGCAAACCTAATCATACTTTTTAAACAAGATGAAAGAAATATGAGACATGTTTATGAAGAACACGTCAACACTGACATGACATGGCTTGAATTTCGTGAAATGTGTTCAAAAATATGGAGTGAGCCCTTCAGTTATGTTGTAATTAATAAAGATTGTGCAAAAAATAAAGGATGTTATAGAAATAAATTTGACACGTTTGTAATTTTTGATTAAGAGCACGAGTATATATTAAGACGTCACCGTTGAATTTACATTACTCTACAAACAGAGCTTAACCGGTTACAATACATTTAACAATTATGGAAAAATCTTTAAAGAGACAAATTGTTGATGCTGCAGCAGCTGTAAAGAAGAAGGTGCGAAAAATGCGAGATGTTGAGAATGAGAGTAAGCAAGCCTTGGAAACAGTTTTTAAACCTGTAACAGAGCCTCTCAACCAAATTGCTACAGCCAGTATGCAAACTCCTTTGCTGTATAGTAATGAAGATGAAGAATCTAAAGATCTGATAAGAGACGAAACGTTGCAAAAAGTCGCAATTGGTAGTGATGTAGAGGAGTCTGACACCAACAGTGAATCTTCGTATAAATCAGTTGAAAAAAGTGAAGGTCGTGATACATCATCCTGGTCAGTGTCTTCAGAAGCGTTAACAGACATTCCATTTGGTGTCAGAGTAGAACGCGGAAAATTGATATTAGGTTCTGCTCATATAACAATCGACGATAGTTATATCATTGTGGCTGGTCATAAATACAAACATACGCCTGGTTTAAAACAACTACTGCTTAAGAAAGATATTGATTTAAGTTTGGTTACTGAAAATGACTTGCAATATTATAAGAAAATGTTACTTGATACAAATGCACATCGTCGTGATAATGACCCAAGTAAACCAATAAAAAGTAATAAGGGACAAAAATATTTACAAGTTATTAAACCTCTTTTTAATCTGCAAAGTACGCTTCAGGGTCATCATTCGAAAGGTAAAGGACTACCATTAACAAAAATCTGGAAAAATAACGTAGATTTTGTGTATTGGGATGATCCTAATGAATTGGTGGAAAGGTTAAAGTTATTAATAGCATCTCGAGATGCCGGCAACACAGGATTAGATAATGAAATAATATCCATTATTGAAGAATTACGTGAAAGTAAACTTATAAATAAATAGGTGTAAAATTAACTATTGTTTAGTTCATCATCAGCCTTTACATAAAGTACACCTTAAACATGAATATAGATAAATTTGGACATTTTATTCATAAAAGAATGCGTTTGTCAGAACTGATTAATTTCAATGATAACGCGTTGTTAAAATCAGAAAGTGGAGATTTTGATTTAAAGTCTTCTAGATTGAGAGGAATTAGACATCCATTAGAATCAGACGATGCTGTGAACAAGGATTATGTAGATCGAATGTGTGCTGATACGATAAAACAATTTAATAAGCTGATTGCATCATTGCGGGCTCAAATCATATTAGATGCACAAAAGTCTATTCAGACTACTTTAAAAGTAAAGGAACCTGAGGTTTTGATTCATTTGGAAGAGAAGTTTTACTCCAAAGCAGATATAGACAAATTACTTGAAAATCTCAGTAATGGCAAAACAACAAATAGTAAATGAAATACACAAAGCGGCACGAAGAAACTTCCTTCGACGTTCTGTTATTCTCAAAGGGATCGATGATTTGTGGCAAGCAGATCTAATGGACATGCAAAACCTAAGAAAGTATAACAAAGGTTACAATTTCATTTTAGTGGTGATTGACTGCTTCTCAAAGTATGCCTGGGCAGAACCGTTAAAATCTAAAAATAAATCTGAAGTAACTCGAGCTTTTGAACGAATACTACTAAGCAGCAATAAAAATCCTGTTAATTTACAAACTGATATGGGCACAGAGTTTTATAACAACACATTCCAAACGCTAATGAAGAAGTACCGCATAAACCATTACTCATCTTTCTCTACTAAAAAAGCTTCAATTGTAGAGCGACTAATTAAAACTGTTAAAAATAATTTGTACAAATATTTTAATCTCGTTGGAAATTATAAGTGGTTAGGAACACCTTTAGAAGATTTATTTAATACATATAATAACACAAAACATCGTACTATTAAAATTAAACCGAATGATGTTAATAAATCGAATGAACCCATCGTAAAAGAGAATATTAAAAACATATGTAATCATGTATCCATCCAGCGGAAGCCTAAGTTCAAAAAAGGTGACTGTGTTCGTATCAGTAAATACAAACACAATTTCGAGAAAGGTTATACTCCTAATTGGTCAACTGAACTCTTTACGATAAAAAAGATTAATAAAACTATACCAGTAACATACCACATAGAAGATCAACGAAAGCAAGATATATTAGGAACTTTTTACGAGCAAGAACTTCAAAAATCTAACTATCCTGGTGTTTATTTAGTAGAAAAAATACTTAAAAAGAAAGGAAAGAAACTATTCGTTAAATGGTTAGGTCTCAATAATGATGAAAACAGTTGGATTGATAAATCCTCATTAATAAATTAAGATATAAAAGAAATACTTTGTGAAATTTGTATCATTATTATTTAAGTAATGCAAGGTGGTGGACTAGTTAACAGTATAATTAATAATCTACCGTTCGAAGCTCATTTGCCTGGATACAATTATTGCGGACCAGGAACTAAACTTCATAAACGTTTGTTGCGAGGCGATCGAGGTGTGAATAAACTAGACGAAGCTTGTATGCACCACGATATAGCATATGAAAATCATACAGATTTACCTAATCGTCACAAAGCCGACTTACAGCTTTTGAACATGGCTAAACAGAGACTAAAATCAAAAGATGCAGGAAAAGGTGAAAAATTAAGCTCATGGTTAGTAAGCAAAGTCATGAAAGCCAAATTGAAATCTGGTTCTGGTGCCAAAACATTTAAAAGTTTAGTATCAAAAATAAAATCTAAAATAAAAAAGCTAAAACCCAAGGATAGTAAGTCTTTAATAAACTTGGCTTACTTAGCTGCAAAAAAGTTATGCCCCAAATTACACCAAATCAGAGTACCGAGAGTGATCCCCATACCGAAGACTGGTGGAGTTCTACCTTTAATTCCAATTTTTGCTGGCTTATCAGCTTTAGGAGCTTTAGCTGGTGGTGCAGCTGGAATTGCAAAAACGGTGAATGATTATAAATCTGCTCAACAAAACTTGCGAGAGACGGAACGACATAATAGAACTATGGAGGGTTTAGCAGTGGGTAAGGGTTTATACATAAAACCTTATAAAAACGGTAAAGGATTGTTTATAAAATCAACAAAAAACTGAACAAGAAGCTACCAAATCGCGCACTAACTAATGTAGACATCCAATACTACGCAAGAGACATCCCATATTTCCGAGGAGTATATATGAAAGATCAATTGCCAAAAAAACCGAAACGTATGGAATGTGGTATTGTTAACTTAGACGATTCTAAAAACGAAGGAACGCATTGGGTAGCTTATGTAAAAGTATATGACTATTGTGATTATTTTGATAGCTATGGAAATTTAAAACCTCCATTAGAACTGTTACGATATTTTAAGAATTGTAAAGTTTCATATAACTACACAAGATATCAAAAATTTAACACTGTGAACTGTGGTCATTTATGTTTAAAATATTTGAGGACTTTTTGGAATAAAAATGTATAAAATAAATGATTTTATTTTATTTCAATCATTTGCAAGATGTCACTCACTTTGTCGATAACTGGAAACTCATCAATTTTATCTACGTACTATCCTAATACGTTGCAACTAAATGGAGAATATGAGTGTGCTTTATTGCATTTTTCAACATTTAATTCTATACCAAATATTGATAAAAGTAATAACAAGTTCTATTATGGTTCAAACGAAGTTATTGAAATACCGGAAGGCACCTATGAATTGCAAGATATTTATGATTATTTAAAATCCGAAATAAAAGATGCCTCAATTAAATTACAATGCAATAACAATACTTTAAAAACTGCCATATATTGTTCAAAAGACGTTAATTTAAAGAAAGAATACTCTTTCAGTAGACTGTTAGGGTTTGATAAGCAGGTCTTAAAAGCAAATAAATGGCATGTGTCACAGCATCCAGTCAACATTTTACCGACGACTGTGGTAAGGATCGAATGTGACATTGTGAGCGGCTCTTACATAAACGGTGAACCAAGTCACATAATTCATGAATTCGCACTCAACGTACCACCTGGTTACAGAATCATAGAAATCCCGAAGAATGCAATATATTTTCCAATCAATCAAAACAACATAAGCTGCATACATATCCGACTACTAGATATAAACAATCGCTTAATTAACTTGCGTGGTGAAGAAGTACAGCTGTATTTACATCTTAGAAGAAAAAATGATTGACTACAATAAATATATGTCTCAACAAATTAAAAATACCAGTTCTACTCAAGCTACCTACCAAATAAGACGTCGTTCTAAGAGCAAAATAAAATTAACTAAAGACAATAAGATATTTCTCAAAGCGATCGGATTGTTAAAATGAATATCTTAGACGTTTTATCCACTCCGACTTACGACAACAGTATAGAAGGAATCGATTTTCATTCGTACAAACCTTATGTAACAAGTTTCAACAGGAACGATGAAATACGCATACCTATCAACCAACAGGATCTTTACATATTACCATCAGCCAGCACTCTGTATTTGGAAGGAACCGTTATCGTTAGCAAAAAAGATTCAAAAGAGAAAGCTACTAGTGTTAATTTTACGAACAATGGACTACTCTTCTTGTTCCAAGATATTAGGTACGAACTAAACGGAGTGGAGATTGATAAAATAAAAAATGCTGGTATAACTACAACCATGAAATCGTTAATATCAATGAATGAGAATGAATCAAAAGTAGCTAGAGCTTGGGGTTGGAGTATCGATGGTATAAAAAATATTAATGGGGGAAGTTTTTCTGCGTCTATACCACTTCGGAATATCATCGGTTTCGCAGAAGATTTTAAAAAAGTTGTAATAAATAGTAGACATGAACTAATATTGTTACGAAGCAACACTAATTTGAACGCTGTAAAATTGAATACCGGAGAAATAGTGGAAGACATTCAAATCAATAAAATCATATGGCGCGTACCCCATGTGAAAGTATCGGACAAAGAAAAAATAAGTTTATTAAAACTGTTGGAAAAAGATCGACCGCTCCAGATGATATTTAGAAACTGGGATCTATACGAATATCCCACTTTACCTAGAACTACAAAGCACACCTGGTCTATCAAAACATCATCTCAAATAGAAAAACCGCGATATGTAATAATCAGACTACAAACAAGTAGAAAAAATAATGCAAGTTCTGACATGTCGCAGTTTGATCACTGCTATGTTCGTGATGTTCGAGTGTACCTTAATTCAACATATTTCCCGTATGAAAGCCTCAATGTGAACTTCGCTAATAACAGAATTGCTTTATTATACGAGCAATACATCAGATTTCAGCAGTCGTATTACGACCGTTGTTCGGAGTCTTTATTAAGCGAGAAACAATTTAAAGAATTAGCACCGTTGTTTGTTATCGATTGCTCTAGACAGATCGATAATCTGAAGACTGGACCAGTTGGGGATGTAAGGGTAGAAATTGAGAGTGATTCAGAAATACCAGATCAAACTTCAGCATACTGTCTCATTCTTAACGATTGCATTGTTGAATACAAGCCATTAAGCAACACAGTGAAGAAGTTATCATGAACGCGGATATTATCATTGTCGAACTCCAAGGATTTAAATATTTAGACAATAATTTTATTGTCAAAGAAGTGGCTATCGTAAGTAATGAGCACACACAGACGTTCTTGGTTAAACCACCGCATACGTTTAATTACTTAACTCAAGAAGAAAAGAAGCAGGTGCGGTGGTTGGAAAGAAATCGTGGAATTTTCTGGAGTGAGGGCTTTATAGACTACAGAGAGTTTCAACATGTCATCGTACCGTATTTAGAAAATAAAAAAAATATTACAAAGGGTTTGGAAAAGATTAAGTGGATTAAAGAGTTATGTGCAAACTGTGAAGTGATTGATATAGGTGAGAAAGGGTGTCCTAATTTTGCGACATTAAAAAAAAAGTTCTGTAAAAATAAAACTGATTTTAATTGTGTGAACCATAAACTGAATTGTGCATTAAATAATGCGGTGTGTATTAGAAAATGGTATCTTGATAATAATATGTCTATATTTAATCTATTTTAAATTATTTTGTAATGTTCAGTTAATAAAAATGATTATGTACATAAGGTTGTTTTATTTAATAATATAATCTGGGTAACCTACATAACAAACTTAAAATTAGCTCTAATAAAATGAATTTAATTGAGTAAGTATTCTATTAATTTTAAAATATTGAAAACATAATTAAAACCTATAATGAGAACATTTCTTTAGAGCTAATTTAAAGTGGGAGTATGTTTATAACGTCAATAAAAGATAATTTAAATTATAAATATATTATTTATTTAGTTTTCACATTATTTACAATTACAAACTAAATACACTTGTCCTTGTTATTTAATATTTTATGTATGTACATGAAACTTATCTACTATGAACTATGATGTATTTTGAGAATTTTAATACACTACTACATTAACAAATAAATTATTTTATTTCTTCTAACTTATTCTCTCTAATTACAATAAAACTTACACCTTAGATATTTCATTTATTTATACATTAAACTTACATATTAACTAAAAACCTTAACTAAGAACCTAACTAAGGGCTTAAAGTTTTCTTAATATTTTATTTTTTATTTACAAATTGTGATGATCTATGTGGAATCATTTTATTACACTAACAGATTAACAAATGAATTTATAATATCAATATTAAACTAATTATTTATTTCTACTGAATATACAAACTAGGTAGATACATTACTTACTTACTAATAATAATCATCACCACAAAGTTTCTTTGAAATTTTATTTATCAATGATTGTGTCTCTTCCATAACATTGTCCACCGGTTCACTAACTACATATTGTGCACTTAACAATACCACGTTCTCATTATCACTTGAACTTGCAACACTTGCTTCTTGTCGCTCACTGATGTCTAATACTTGTATCTGGATCAGTCGTAAACCTTTTTTCTTTTCGTTGTTTATAACGAACGATTGACTTATAGAATGTTCAGGTGCCTTCCGTTTTAAACCCTCCCGTCTTGGTCTAGGCTTTTTGTTGGTTGGTTCAGGTCTTTGTTGCTCTGGAACATGCCAGCTTAAACTTGGAGTTGGCCAACCTTGACCATATTGTGAGAAGATAAAATCAGGAGAATCGCACATTATTGATGATCTGAAACAAACAAAGTTATAATTATTAATAACAATTATGTTTAACAGCTTATGAAATAATTTTATAAATACGTATAAGCTTGTGCAATACTTACAATTTGTTTTGTTTTTATTCAACGTGATATGACCGCTCCGGCCGACTGTGTAATGATAGAATGACGTTCTACACAATAATATTACTGTGGAACGTGACAAATATGTAATTAGACTCCATAAAACCATACGCTGTGAATCAATTTCATGTTTCAACATGTCCGAGCACCTGTTCGGTGTCAAATTCTACAATGCGCGTGCGAACTTCGAGGCACGAGTCCTTTGTCATCAAAAATGAACATTATATGTTTATCAAGTTGGAACCTGTGTGCTTTGTAATCAATCAGGAATGGAAATAAAACAGATATAATTATAACCATTAAATACTATTTATTTATTTACTACCAATATAAGAAAACTTATCACATAGCGACATGGCATTTCATACAAACTTAAGTCCGAAGTTTTGGAAATGAATAATATGATTTAATAAAACTTGATACGTCTAAGCAGGATACGTCACAAAAAGTTAGTAGATTATATTTTAGGAATTTTACGAAATGCTGTGTCGCGTAAATGCTCTTAAAACTAATTAAGTACTTACTAAGTTCTAAAGTTTATACATATTTTGTTATAAGTAACAGTTAAAATAATAATATCTATTTGAGGCACCAAGAAAATTTAAATTTTTACAATTACATTACACATTATTTGACCTTACTTTAGGTAATTATCATTACATTTGAACGTTATCTAAATACATTGTAAAAAATGTATCTACTGTAATTACTTACATTAAAAATAATGGCAATTCATTACTTAAATATAGTTGCATTACCCCAAGCTAAAGTAGATACCTTATCAATCGATAACAACCGCTTATCATCATTGCTTGAAAGTGCTACTTTATTTACATCCTGAGTGAAAATTTCATGTTTTATCGACTTAAACAAAACATTTTTTTTGCGAATGACGTTACAATTGTACAAAACGTTTTTATAATCTAACATATCTAAATCTTTCGTAACACATTTTTTTATACCTTTTGCTTTCTTTATTGTTTTGTCTAAAGTTTTAATACAATAAAGCTTTGAGCGCAGTCCTACGAATTCTTTGATAATTTTACCACCCATTTCATCTTTAAATAACCCTGGAACCTTCTTATTAATAATTGGTAAGTTAAATTCGTTGTTTAAGTCGTAGTTGCTGGTATCAAAATATTTTAGAAAATGTTCATTGATATCTTGATAAATGTCATCAGTATTTACATCATAAACCAAACTATCCGTATCAGTATAACACAATTCAATTCGGTTACCATAAAAAGGCTTTATGATTGAATAATGGAAGTCATACATGTGATTCTTAGATAATTCCAATACAGTAAATCCTATATATATTGGTTTATTAAGAATAACGCGAGAAGGCTTCATTTGGATTGCCACTAGATCATCAGAAAATACTGAGGCGCTATGAAAATATGGACTGCCGATCAATTTCTCAGCACAAGTAGTCTTTTTTGTTTTATTGTTCAAGTCACACCACTTGTTTGCTAACTTAACATCTATTCGATGCTCATTATTTTCCAGAGTCTTTCCAAAAATACTATTGTTCAATAATTTGAAAAAATCTTGTTCAAACGTTGACTCTGCTTTTTGACGTAACTGGGTGTTAATATCAATATATTGTTTTAAAAAACAGCTTTGCTTGAAAACAATTGCACGATGAATCCTTCGTAATACCAATCCGTGTTGCAAGCATTTTTTTAAATGTATGTAATGAATAATATAGTGGTATTTGTCATACAAATTCGGTATTAATTTTTTATTCTTACCACCGGGTGGGACGAATTTTTCTGAGCAAAATGGAAAGTCATTATGTTCAATGTGCAATGTTGTAGGATATAATAAATCAACTTCAAGAATATAACCGTTTTCCGCAGTATCGCTTATATCTATTAAGTTCAACTGCAAATCATCTATTTCCTGTCTACTCATGAATCTAAAATCCGAATGAGGCAAATATTGACACATGCTATAGCCATATAAATTGTTACAATCTAAATAAATAATAAATGAATTCGGAAGGGATGGGTCGTAAGAATCCAAGTATTTATGATTGGCTTGGGCATGTCTTCTGGAACACATACAAATACCTCCTCTAATACCTGTTTGTATCATCCTATAAATTTGAACATCACTTATCAATTCTAATTTAATTCTAGTTTTCAAAAGCATTGCATCGAATGATAGACTTGGTGCTGTAAGATAGAACGCGGGATCCAGATTGTAATGTCGTTTACATGTTTTTCTAAAACTTTCAAACACGTCTGTAAGCAAAAGAACGTCGGTTTTAAGGTATACATACCCATGTTACGAATATTAAATACTGACCAAACGGACTGAGCGTGTTCATAGTCTTCATCAGTAATTGACTCATTAGTTAAAGAGTTAAAAAAAAATTTTTTGGAGGGTAAACACGTATCTTCGTAAAGTTTCCATTGAGACATATAGTCGTACGGATAAACTCCTTTACGGGTAAGTAGATCGAATTGTGTTTTTTCGGGAAAATAAAATTTTTATTGTTTAAATTCTTGTTTTTTCATTGTACTAACCAACTTTTCTAAGCTTGTTCCTAAAAACTTGAAAGAATCTACAAATCGTACCTGTATGCTTTCATTATCGGAAATCGGAATATACTTCGTGAAAGAAATATAATTTTCTTTTGTTTTAGGTATGACTTTAATAGATCCTGGAGCTTTACCTAATTCTTTTATGAAAAGGTGGCAATCATAACCCGATAAATTATGAAAAAATACAGGCAGAAACTTAGGCATTTTATATTGTAGGTTACAGTAACTGTGAGCTGCGCCACGATATTTACCAGTCAAATGACAATGATCGCGAACCCTATCACCAAACAAGAAATTCTCGCAAATATGACATGTATCAGAGTTTTCAAAGTCGAGAGCATTCTCATTCGTGTAAATCATAGGAATGGTATTATTTAAAATTCTATAAAGCTTTTTAGCGTCTTTATAGATAGACTTCACAAATTTCGAAACGCAATCCAAACCACGATACGAAACGTAACGATTATAGGTTTCATCTAGAGTGCATGTAATATGATAAGCGAAAGCGATGGGCACATGTCGCTGTCTCGTAACGGTGCTCGCCTGAGTTGGGTCAGGTTTGCAGGAGTCGTACCGCTCTAGCATTGTTTCAAAATCTGCATATATAACGAATGGCACAAATTGCTTTCTACCATAATTTTCAAACTGAATGAAAGAACCCTTTGGAGGTAGTTCAGTAGCAACTCCTCCACAACTGTGTGAATTCAGATCATCACATGAATCAAAGAACATTAAACAAACATCACAAAAGTATAATTTACTGTGGTGTCTTGTTATTTGATTTTTAACAAGACGAGGTAAATCCTTAATGAGACAGTAATGTGATAAATCATCTTTTTCTAAGTAAAGTAAATGAATCACTTTTCTCTTCAAAGATTTTGGTTTATAAAACGGTCCAATCACGGAATTATTTTTAAAGCCATATATATATATACAAATTTCAGGGTTATTTAATTCGAATCGAGCAATATCTGAGAAACTCAATGGAAATTGAATGTCTTTTATATTTAACACGCTTTGAAAATGGGGGTAAGATGATACTCTTTCAGGATGAGTTTTAGCTGGATATAAAGCAGCAACAACTGACCATAAAAAGCAATAATTATCTTTATTATGAATATTAATACATGCTTTTTTTGATTTAATTGATGTCGGCAACTCGATAAAGCTTGAGCCGCGCAAAGGTTGGTATTTGTTAACATTAACTTCCAAATACGAACTGTTTAAAAATGTCCACCCACTGTCACGATCTTGAAATTCTTCTATCTTTTTTTTCAACGTGTTTCTAACCTGAGATGCTAATGAATCATAATCATAATTCTGATGTACTACATAATTCTTTGTAGCAAATGATTTCATCTCCTGACTATCATTTTTAACCATCAAAAACAAAGCAAAATATTCAAAATTAATTTTTAGACAGATATGATCCTTAACCCTAGAGTAATCGCGCCTTTCCGTGAAACGCGAGTGATCGCGTGGGGAGCATTTTTCCGCCCATACTTAATATGATTTTTTTTAGTAAATAGGAGTTATATCATTTTATATTTATATTTAAAGGATAGAATAAAACATAAATTATCAGAATGAGAAACATTTATTAAAGTTTTATACTTAAAATTTAGAAAATAATGGTTTGGGAGATCTTACGTAAAATTTCTTGGTCTTTTGCAACCTCTTCACAATTATTTATATAAAAAAAACAAAAGTTAAACTTAATAGCTAATTTACATGTTTTCATCATCTACAACCTGTATTTCAGCAAAACAATCACGACACATGTACATGCAGTGTTCGTTGCACAGTAACTTTGCACACCTATTGCACCCTTTTTTCGTCCTTCTATTTTTCTTGGACGGACATACTGCGCATATACCTTCTCTACCTGAGGGTATATTTTGATGATCCGATGGCACAAATCGGGCGATATTTACTTCAAAACAATACTATACGC
This sequence comes from Dicycla oo, assembly GCA_948252095.1. Lineage (NCBI taxonomy): Eukaryota > Metazoa > Arthropoda > Insecta > Lepidoptera > Noctuidae > Dicycla > Dicycla oo. Next base: position 16,909,079 of record OX411736.1, on the reverse strand, counting down.
AATGAAATCTATTAATATTTTAACTATAGAAAAAAACCAGACCCACAAATTTTACTTACGTGAGTAGTCGCGCAGTGAGCAATTTGCCGTCAAACGCGACACACCTACGACAACCTTTGTTTCCTGCGGTCATCCGCGCACTGAATTCACTCTAATTTCTAAAACAAGGAGGTGAGGAACGGGGGGGCAGCTACTGGGACGCTTGACCACGACAAATGCATCGTGTACAAAATAATACGAATATTGTGCCGCGAGCGGCAAAATGCTCATAGCGCGAGCACTCTAGGGTTAAGAGATTTGTTTATTAATGTCTTGATTTTTTCTTGACTGTTATTAAAAAACGAATCTAAAGAATAATTTTCATTAGTATCAATAATTCTATAAGAAGCTATACGATTTAGAAATGCAGAATGAATTAATTCAACACCTTCGCAAACGTATGAAATATTTTTATTTTTATGATCGGTACTGCGTAGATGACCTGTCCAATGACTGCGCTCAACAGATATGTTACAAACAGTGCAGAAAGGCATTCTATCGTAATTAATTACTTGCTAAGTTTAAAAATAAAGATTTATTTTGGATGCCCCAAATTTAAATTTTAAATGAATAATGTAACTTATTTAAAATGTATCTTATCACTATAAATACGGGCTCTGAGTCATCGAACAACTCGTGAGCCTTATGCATGAATTTTTGTAGTGAGTTCCACTGCGAGTTACCTTTATCCAGTTGCAGTTTTAATCTTTATTTTGGATGCCTCAAATTAAAATTTTAAATTAATAGTGTAACTTATTTAAAATGTATCTTATCGCTATAATATACCGGCTCTGAGTCATTGAACAACTCGTGAGCCTTATGCATGAATTTTTGTAGTGAGTTCCACTGCGAGCTACCTTTATCCAATTGCAGTTTTAATGCAACTTGGGACTTCTTCCAACGCTCCTCAGGAGCAGTGGAGATGATGTCTTCTTTATGGTACACCTTCAGTTCCACAAAGAAGGCACCCCTTAGATCCGCTGTCCGTCGTACCTTCCCGTTGGCGACGCGGGACAGCAAGGATGAACCTAACTCCGACTGCGGAGGAAGGCCATCTAAGTCTTCCAAACCGAAAAGATCGGTGCTCCCTGGTTTCTTGTTACTGTAAACAAATTAAATTTTATTTTAATAATCTAGAAGAAACACTTTTCTAGATACAAACTTATGATGAGAGAAAAATAAGTATGTACTTAAAATTATTTTTGCAAATCAAAGTTCTCTATTGAAATCTACTTTATATTAGAATATGTGAAAGTAATAACTTAGAAAATAAAAATAGTCATAAACTACCTTGATCCTAATTCCACGACCGAGGAAGCTTTGCGCTTTGTTGTTTTTTTCGTAGGCTGGCTCTTGCTCGGCACGACCTTTGTAGCAGTCGGCGGGCTCTTTATGTAGTCGGACACACGGGAAACGTCGGAGTCAGACCTAAAACACAAGATAAAAAGTACTTAATATTTTATATAACAAAACAAATAACCGTTTAAGGTCTTTTTTTGAGATACAATAATCAATTTATGACAGGATGAGAACAGTTACATCAGCCGGCAGGCAGAAACTAGGTCCGTAGCTAAGTAACAGTCACTATGGATAGATAGAACATGATAATTACAACAGCCGGCAGGCAAAAACCAGGTCCGTAGCTGAGTAGCAATCACGATGGATAGATATAACATGTTAATTACAACAGCCGGCAGGCAAAAACCAGGTCCGTAGCTGTGCATTATGACTACAAATTTAAAATTAAGAAGTACTCACTTACATGTTTTAAAGTTGATTTTAAAGTACTGCTAGTACTACTTGTCACTTTGAAGATTCTGGAGCGAATGTAATTTATTGATTGAAATTAATTCGTTTATATTCACAAAAAATACAATTTAAGCATAAAATAGATCGTTTCAATTTTAAACTCTAAGTACATGTCTTACAGTTGTATAAAAAAATATGTCGTTTATGTCATATTGAACCATATTGATCGCATACCAATTTCGCTAAATTGCAATTTGTTCATGAGAACCGCAAAATAAAGCCGACAAAGTGAACCCGATCCCTGTTATTCTTTATGACTCAATACTGAATTAATATGTATAATTAATTGAATAATTGTTGTATGTTTGTTGAGAATTTTTATCATCACAATTACGTTTATGCGAGAGGTGAAACTCGTAGGTAGATCGCGTCGTTGAAAGTAAATTTTGTGAGCATAGTTGACTCAAGAAGTAAGTAGGTAGTTGAAAATAATCGTAACTATTTTGATAATAAACCATTTTGTAATACGCACAAACCAATCCGTGTGGTTGTTAATGTTAAGTTGCAGTTAAACTCGGGACTAATATTATAATCACATAAAATACTACTGTGGAATAAGTTCATTTAAAAATACTCACAAATAAAATTTTAATTCGTATTATTAAATAATCACTTAAACCCACAATTAAAGAATCCAAGAAACTGTATCGTGTGGGAATCGAACACACATGTCTGAGTTATGGTTTTATAGTTGTCTAATTTATCGATAATAACTTTAGTTTAACTTTAGCATAGGTACTATTATAATGCTCCCAAATAATCTTGTTGTGCACAGGGTTCTCTTTTATCTAAGTTAAAATCGCGCTCGATCGAAGTGGGTAATGGTTCAACCAATAATACATGTTGTACTTGATAAAAAATATATCATATAAATATTCATATAAATAAGATTATATAATCTTATTACCTAGAAGAATGAAACACAATAAATTAGAAGCGATTACAAACTTCAAATATAAATACGAAAACAATATTTAGGAAGTTCTATAAAAGACGAATTCAGTGAAGATTTATTAAGAATAAGAAGGTATAAGTATTATTTTATTATAGTTTATATAAACTAGATTACAACAAATCTAGGTAAGACATAGTAGGTATGTGAAGTACCTAGACAATTCTGTATAAACCTAAATTTAATTAAATACTACAACGTGAACGACGATCATGTTACATTCAACATTATAATTCTTTTAACACACACACATACCTACTCAAGATGCAATGAAGTTCAAAACTGCTTAGACTGCATGTTGCAAGATTGCAGCCTTGCACATATAAAATACCATTTACACTACGTGGTTACAACTGTCTGATGAAAGCGTTCAGGATAAAGAACGGTGCGGTGACGCCGGACAATACGTGTGTACTGTTTTGAGAACGACTGTGAAAACGTGTTGCACACGCAGCATACACAGTATTACTTGTTTTTATTAGGCTGACTAACTGATCACGGTTTCCGACGCTGCCGTCAGGCGGTTCGCAACTGAGAACGGCGCGGGTATCGTCGAGTGTAAAGGTACCTTGCTAACTGCTGGTGTCGATTACAAAGCGATATATTGTTAGTTAGTAACAGTTAGTAGGGAAGTGGAGCAAGGTAGTGCTCTCTGTTTGAATTAATTAAATTAAAATTTGGATGTCCTCGAGCCAATCTGGTCACAGAAAATGGAATGTGTGGGTGCCTCCGGGTATGCACTATTTCTTACTTTTGTGGAGATACATGAGACAATCTGTCCTGGATTTTAGTTTAATGTAGGGTAACTTAAAGTTCAGATGATCCTCGAGCCAATCTGGTCACTTAAGCGGAGTAAGTGTGTAGCCTATTAAGGTTATGAGCTACCTCTAATTTTGTGGAGAGACATGTGACAATCTGTCCTGAATTTTAGGCTACCAGTTCAAGTAGCGAGCACCCTTATTTGTTAATAAGTAAACTAGTGTCGACTGAATGACTTAATTAAAATAACGGTAACGCGGTAAGTTAATATTGAGTTTTAGAAATAAAGTGTTCCTCTCACTGTGGCCAAGACACCTTTAGCCGTCATCGATCCTATGAGTCTGTGGGATCGGCGGTGAGAAAACCATTTCCTGTGTACATTGCACGACGTACACAAACCCCTATTCCTACCCAAGTTCCGTCTGTTCCCGTAGGTCTCCTGGTAACAGACTTCCCTCACGTAAAACCAACGTAACCTACGTTTGGTGTGGTTTGTATGGTAGGCTAGGGCGTTAGGATAACTAGGGGGCTACATAGCCACATCGTACGCACTTAGAATAACGGCCGTACTAAGCTGTAAGTCACGGTGTGCACTTTTGGTGTGGAATAGGCGCCGAACCAGTATTTTACTGCACTATGTAGGAATTCATACTCCACCTTCCGTTTCATCGGGTGGAATAGGTGCCGAACCAGTATTAGACATTTTACTGCACCGAGAGTGACGGAGATGATCATTCCATCGGGTGGAATAGGCGCCGAACCAGTGGATTTCATTTATATTATTGGGCATTCTACTCCACCGAGAGTGAAGAGGCGAACGGAGTGAGCCGATGGAACGGAAGGTGGGGTAGAATGCCCAATAATATCCTACTAATTGTTCACACAATACATTAAAAATAATTTAATGAATAGTATTTACTTTTATAAGAGCAACAATTACTTGCAGGCTAACACAACATGCACCATTTATGGTTTTACAATAATATTTACAATTAAAGATATTCAATAATTTTTGGTAATTTATGCGTAAGTAACAGTAATAAAAATAATAATAAAAAACAATTCATTCTAAATAATTAAAAACAAAAACCTATGGAAAACCAAAAAACAAAGTTGTAGAATCGATATTCTAAATTAAAATAAAATAAAATAAAAATAATAATAAAACTCTCATTATATAATAACAAATCATTAAATGTTAAAATTAAAATAATATTCAGTAGCGAGATTATTTCTTGTGAGTATAGTGCTCAGTAATTATTTTATAAAAAAAAACTTTTTAGCAAAAAATAAAACCGACTTCTAAAACAAAACACTACAAAGTGAAAAATAACTTTAATTTCGGAAGTCGGTGTCTTTGGTTTTGTATTTTCGTTTTTTGCCACCGACTTCCGAAATTAAAGTTATTTTTCACTTTGTAGTGTTTTGTTTTAGAAGTCGGTTTTATTTTTTGCTAAAAAGTTTTTATTTTTCACTTTTTAGTTGTGGAACTTACCCCACACAAATTCGAATACATAATTGAGCACAATAATTGTAGATATAGCCATGTAAATAACAGTGATAGGAAGTTATTAAAACATCATCACATCATCCATATAAAATAAGTGGGAAATATACGCATTATTGAAGCTAACTCAAAAACTCCCCAAGCAAAGTTAATAAAATTTATATGGGACCACCTCGGTAGTATACCCTTTCAAAGAAAAAAATAATTTTCCAAATCGGTCTATCCGTCTTTGAGTAATCGCGTAACAAACATACAAAAAAAAAACAAAAAAATACAGACGAATTGAGAACCTCCTCCTTTTGGAAGTCGGTTAAAAATTTGCCTATTCCGTCATGATGTATATCAGTAAGATTACTGCAACTGTTTAGGTTTTTATACAGGCGTGAAATCGGGGAGTCAGCACCAAGAACCGTTCTGCGCAAAGGTGGATACTGGTGGTGCTAGTTTGTGAATTAGTATGGAATGAGGAATTTTGTCAAAGGCCTTGCTGAAATCGGTATACAACACATCGAATTGCTTATTTGAGTCGACAGATTCTATTAGGGACTCAGAGAAAGGATTTCTTTCTTTTTTTTTTTTGCTAAATGATTGTCTGCTAGCTAACACTTCAATACTTATTAACCCACCATAAAATGACAGTTATCTTTAATAGCTTTTAAATCAGAGCTAGAAATTGTTACAATTTTCATAATTTGAGCAGCTTTTTTGACTGGTCTATTTCAAAACAGTTAGTTGACATTTGCATAGGAGTCATTTGATTGCAAATGACCTCTCCTACGTCTCCGTAATGGATTGCCGACATATTACCAATAGCCATGTAGTACAACAGTTACTGTACAACTATATGGTAATTCTAAAAAGCTATACCTGCTCAGTTGCCAGTAATAATACCTGAGAAAGAATTTCCTTCTTTTAAATATTACTAAATTATAAGCATTGAATGTTTTTTTTTAGAGGGAGAAATTTAAATTGAAATAAAACACAGACAAATGTTTTTAATATCCATGAAATTGGCTTTATTCTATAGATAACTTTAAGGCATTAATTTTTGAATATGATTTCTGGCATGTGTAATCTGAAATAATGCATCGAATGTAGGCAGCCAAGTGCTCAATTTTTACTGGTTTATCGGAGTAAAAAAGCGACTTTATATATCCCCGGAGAATAAAAGTATTGGCTTCAAATCGCACTTTAGTAAATTAAGCCGATTTCATAGATATTAAAAACATTTTTCTTTGTTTTATTTCAATTTAAATTCTCCCCTCAAAAAAAAAAAAAAATCACCCGATATTTTGCTTTGGGCACGTATTTTTGAAGCAGTTTGAAAACCTTATTTAATATAAACCCCTTTTAAAAAGCAGTTTCAACTACTTTGAACGCAGTATTTAATATAACTTACAGAGCAAAGTTCTGCAATAGGTTGGGATTACGTTCTAGGAAGATTATTTTTACCACAATTCTGCAATGTAGGCTAATCCGTGAAACTACTGGCTGGATTTTAACTACTAGGTGAAAATGTTTTCGGTTGGTTTGTATAAATTCATATGTACGCTTTTATAATTTTTTACGTGACGATAATAATTATCACGGACGGCCACGTCCACGTCCATAAAATGTATGGAAAGACGTCCACGTTATAAAGTTATCGTGTACGGAAAAGCGTCTTCATATATTTCCATATAATACCTATCTATGACGTTGCCGTTTTACTATACTGGCCATTTGAAACGTAATTTATGTATAGCTGGTAATAAATTCTAAATTCAAAAGAATTTTATTTTAAAAATATGGATTTCTATTTTCAAATTCAGTCATTTGTTTATTGATTAGTGTTTGTTTTCACTACATTTTTATCTTTTTCATCAATATGGACACGATAAAAATACGAGTAATTATGGAATACGAGTTCCGTCGCGGTAGAAATGCCGCACAAACGGCTCGCAACATTAATTACTTGTACGGAGTAAACACTATAAACGAATGCACGACTCGTTATTGGTTTGAACGCTTCCAATATGGAAATTTTGATCTAAAAAAGTGAACCTCGTGGTCACCAAAAAACTAATGTCAGCAACGACGAATTAAATGCGATAGTGGAAGCTGACGATACTCAATCTACGGCTGAGTTAGCAGCAGCTTTCAACGTTAGCATCAAAACAATATTGGTCCACTTACGTCAAATTGGCAAGGTAAAAAAACTTGATAAGTGGGTGCCGCACAAACTGCGATGAAAAATGGATTCTTTTTGATAATCGTAATCTGTCATCATATACGTTAGACCCTGGTTCAGCACCTAGGCAATGCCCCAAACGAAAACTTGTCCCTAAAAAAGTCATGGTCACTGTTTGGTGGTCTGGTGCTGATATAATCACAGCTTCTTACCAAATGACAGCAGCATTACTGCGGATGTGTACTGTGAGGAACTGGACACAATGATGGAGAAGCTCGCAAATCTCCGGCCAGCCTTGGTTAATCGCTCGTCCCCGCTGCTCCTACACGACAACGCTCGACCTCATATGGCACGGTCTCTAAGCTACAAGAGCTAGGGTTGGAAGTTTTGCGTCATCCACCGTACTCACCAGACCTTGCGCTGACAGACTTCTACTTTTTCCAAAATTTGGACAACTCCTTGGCAGGGAAAAAATTCATTCCTCGAGAGGCAGTACAAAATGCCTTTGAAGAGTTTGTTGGCTCCCGTATACCTGACTTCTTCAAGAAGGGCATTGAAAAATTACTACTGCGCTGACAGAGATGCATCGATAGCATGCATGCATACTTTGATTGATAGAAATAAAAAACATTTATAAAAAAAATACTGTAACTTTCTACCTTATATTTATTTTACTTCCCTGTGTTATCGTGATACCGTGACTTTAGAAATTGTAAAAGCGCACTTTCTCTTCTACTAGAACTTATGTTTAAATCGAACTTAAAACCCGGCCAAACGCGTGTCGGACCAACAACAATGAAGGGTTCCATAGTTGAGATGAATTTAGCCCAAGAACTAACTTAGCATTTTAGTTGAAAAACGTGTTCACCCATATATTCCAACTACAAATGTAAGTTTATACGCACAATATTGAGTGATTAACCATGTTATTTTAAGACCATAGACTTCATATAAGTTTACAAATCAATAAGTATAAATAATCTCTGGATTTTTTTTTATTTTAGTCTCGACAATTTTGGAGATATGGGGGTAGGGGGAGGGGATTAAAAGTTTTCGTCTTTTTTCTTTACTAAATTTCAAAGTAATTATTTTAAAATAATTAAAAAAAAGTTTTTTACAAAAAAAAAAACCACCGACTTCCAAAAAAAAAAAACACTACAAAGTGAAAAATAACTTTTTTAGAAGTCGGTGTCTTTGGATCTGTATTTTAGTTTCTTGCCACTGACTTCTGAAAAAGTTATTTTTCACTTTGTAGTGTTTTTGGAAGTCGGTTGGTTTTTTTTTACGTTTTTTTTTTTTTTTCACTTTTTAGTAGGTCAGTTTGTATTTAATCTAGGTTACAATAGATTAATGTCAACTGCTCATCACCTTTTACAAAATATTGCTTTTCCCGATGTAGGGATGTTAACGGTTGAGGAGTTCTCCTAGTAAGAACCACCAGAACTGGAGCTGATGGTGAAGTCACCATTAGCTCCATTTCACTATTATGCAAGACGAGCATAAATTGCAACCATATAAAGTGCTTAATCGAATAGCAACAAAAATTCGTAAAAGGGTGTTTCTCTTTTTTCGTGCATATTACAAGACCAGTAAGAAAAAAAATGTTTATTCAATAAACTTCTAAATTTTTTCCATAGAAAACTAAATGTAATAGAGTTATGCTTGCATGCATGTATGATTGACTGTATAAATTAACGTAATTAGTTAAATATAAATTAAAAACTCTACTTATTCTCATTTCCGTCGTTGTCCATTTACTACTATCCTTAATACATTTGTATTTTATCCGAATAAAACGAAGTAAATAGAAAAATATAACTATATAAATGTAGTATATTAATAAACGCAACGTTTACGTCTAAATTAAATAATGGTATCTTTTAAATATACTGAAATTATATCTGGTAAATAATTTTTTCAATTTTTTTCTGATTACCTTCGTTATGAGAAGAAATCTATATTGTAGTTTGCGCTAGACCTTAAATGCTACGCTGCTGCCATGTTTAGCTCCGCGCACGTCTCAGTCTGGCAGCAAACGTCGTAGCGGATGCATGCTTGCTCGTGGAAAAAAAAATATTTTCGTGTTAAGTGTTGCGGAAGGTGATTATTCTGGATTCGTTCTCTTTCCTATCGTCCGTATTAGAAAGTGAGTATATATGACTTCATTTATTACGTAGCTTTTTATCAATTTTAATGATTACCTTCGAAGTTTAGTACATGTATTAGATTTGTAATTGTGATATTTTTGAAGAAAAACTGGACAAAGTATTCAAACCTCATTACCTTCTTCCTCATTCCGTTCGTTTACCCTCGTTCTTCGATTTTAGAAATGATTATAATTTCATCGATACTAATTAAAAGAAAGTAGAAACTACTAAATGTTCAAAGATTAATTATATACTAATGATATTTGCAAAAAAAAAAAAACCCAAATAATTCATCAATAAATTTGAAATTTGGAATCGTTGAGAATTTGCACGAAATATGCGAAACACCCAAAAACGTGTTCACCCATATATTCCAACTACAAATGTAAGTTTATACGCACAATATTGAGTGATTAACCATGTTATTTTAAGACCATAGACTTCATATAGGTTTACAAATCAATAAGTATAAATATTCTCTGGATTTTTTTTTATTTTAGTCTCGACAATTTTGGAGATATGGGGGTAGGGGGAGGGGATTAAAAGTTTTCGTCTTTTTTCTTTAATAAATTTAAAAGTACTTATTTTAAAATAATTTAAAAAAACTTTTTTACAAAAAAAAAACCACCGACTTCCAAAAAAACACTACAAAATGAAAAATAACTTTTTTAGAAGTCGGTGTCTTTGGATCTGTATTTTAGTTTCTTGCCACTGACTTCTGAAAAAGTTATTTTTTACTTTGTACTGTTTTTTGGAAGTCGGTTGGTTTTTTTTTTTTACTTTTTAGTAGGTCAGTTTGTATTTAATCTAGGTTACAATAGATTAATGTCAACTGCTCATCACCTTTTACAAAATATTGCTTTTCCCGATGTAGGGATGTTAACGGTTGAGGAGTTCTCCTTGTAAGAACCACCAGAACTGGAGCTGATGGTGAAGTCACCATTAGCTCCATTTCACTATTATGCAAGACGAGCATAAATTGCAACCATATAAAGTGCTTAATCGAATAGCAACAAAAATTCGTAAAAAGGAGTGATCTTATATGGATTCCGATTTGACATTCGGACGTACGGAACCCTAAAAAGTTTTTATAAATGATAAATGATTTTTATTTCTGTAAGTAGGTTTGTACAAACACTTTTAAAGTTAGAAGTCAATCATGTTTTTTTTTTTTTAAACTAGATGAGGTCGGCGTTTCCTATCTGACTACTCTGAGAAGAAAGGCCGAAACAAACTCAGAGGTCACAGTCTCTTATAAAGTCCAGATATAATCTTGGTCACTTCATGTGAAGACCATGTAGATTGGTGTCTGAAATGGTCTTTTGAGGAAAGAACCACACAGATTGAGAGGACCTGTCCAGTCAGTGCACGCATTTGTCAGTAATCGCGCAGCTTTTCCATGTTATCTTTCAATGAATGTAAGTAAGGAGTATGTTTTAAGTAATCATCGAATCACTTATTTTCGTGGAAAATGTCTTTTTTTCATATCAATTAGATTACCTGCCTAAGTCCATGAATTAGTAAATAACAAATTAATAATAATAATAATAACCTGGGACATTATTCACACACGGTCATCTGATCCCAAACTAAGCAGAGCTTGTACTATGGAAACCAGATAACTGATATACTACTTTTTTTTTTGTAAATACATACTTATATAGATAATTACACCCAGACTCAGAACAAACAGACATGTTCATGCACACAAATGTTTGTCCTGGATGGGAATCGAACCCACGACCTGCGGCATGATAGGTGGTATCTTAACCAACCACGCCAACTGGCCTGCCAATTAAACGCAATGTGTGGTCTTGTTCAAATTAATCCTTTTAGTAGTCCGTTAATTTTAGCCAGCCGGTGGTTGGACGCTGTTCGATGAAAATTGCTGGACAAAGTTTAGGCAGTCGCTATTGCTAACTTCAGATGTAGACACGACAAAGTTTTATGAAATTTATTCAGGATGTTTATAAACTTGCCCACCTGATTTTAGATACAGACTGTTCAGGATTGAAATATTCTGTAGGATATTGCTGATAATAATATTTTGTTTAAATAAGGCATGTCCAGGGTCTTTCAATAAGCGCTTCCTATATTTAAATTTAAATAAAACAAAGTGTGTGAGAGATATCATCGAAACTTTTTGTTCGTTTGAAAGGCTCGTCACTGCCATTATGTATGGAATGTGACTTCGGCAAATGTCCGCCGCGGTTCGCTGGGTGGCGCGCGTCCGAAATGTCCAACTTTCGATGACTCTGGCGCATAAATCAGGCTGAATTTGACCGATGGCATGGGTTATGTTGGCTTTGAGGGCCGCTGTGGTTTGTAGCTTATTTGCATAGATCTGTGACTTAAGAAAACCCCTCAAGAAAAAGTCTAACGGGGTCAAATCGCACCATCTCGCAATCTACGAATAGTCCTTTCGGTAGGACGATTATGGCGACTGTAAAATGGACGAAGCGCGCGGTACGTTGCCCCAACCCAACACCCATTTTGATAAAACAGTTTTATCATTTGCACGAAGAGCTCGTGGCTAAGTAATAACAGCCGCACGGGTCGATCCATCAGGTTAAGCTACGCTTGCCGGGGTTGGCCCGTATCTTTACATACCGAGACTCTTCCGTGACTCGGAAAGCACGTTACGCCATTGGTTCCGGTTGTCATTCGTGGATCTTTGACAGTCGTTACGGGTCGTCTGACAACCAGTCTTACCAAGGGGTATCGTATTACCCAATAACTAGGTTGTGGAGTTCAGATAGGTAGTCGCTCCATGTAAATGCTGGTATTCAGCTGCATCCGGTTAGACTGGAAGCCGACCCCAACATAGTTGGGTAAAGGCTAGACGTGTTGTTGGCCACTAATTCCGTCCATGGTGATTTGGCAAAACAGACTGAATAAATGACAGCTAATATGACAGAGCTTCAACAATATGGCCGCTATCAACTTTCAAAGTTCGGAAGTCTCTATTGGAAGACCCGTTATATAATCGAACCTCTAATAATTCCCATTTGGTGCTTCTAAAAATATTATTGAACAAAGACAAACCACACACGCCCGGAACACAAATCGATACACCCTTTTCCTTGTTATTCATTTATATAAACCATTTTTCTTATCCTTAGAAAGAAAAAAAGAAAGAAAGAAAGAATAACATTTATTTGACACAGTTCATGAAACACTAAATACAAATAAGAAATTAAAATGTTTAATTACCAATAGTGTGTGCCTTAAAATTAATTGTATTATTCTAGTTTTTTTTTTTTTTTTGAAAAGTGTAAAGTTTAATAACACACATTGGATGGATTGATCGCCCTGTAACACAGATTTTTTTCCTAGCATGGGGATCATTGATTAATTATTTTGTACTTGGCTATTTCATTTATTTAAGTGTCAACTCGTATTTGTGTACTTTGTATGTCAAATAAATATATTATTATATTCTTCACATTTCTCGGGACCCTGGGGTCCCGGACCTTTGGAAGGCGTACGAGGAGCTGAAGCCAACTCGCAGAGGCCCCTTACATAATTTTAAATGATGAGGAGGCACCAACCGACGATTATCCCTATATGCACTATGCAAATGCACCCAAGGACAACCCCCGGTTGGTGCAGGACTATTGCTGTACGTGGAAACAAAACACATTGGGCTATGCGTTTGGGTTGCTACAGTGGATTGGGTAACATAAACTATGGAAGAACTATGTCACCTGCCTGACCAATGTTATACAATTATACACGGATAGAATGGCAGGGGGTGACTTGCACACTCAATAATGGACCCCGGAGACGGCCGCTAGCACATAGTGACGTAGCGACAAGGGGGCAACACTTCCTGAGGTGCTTGAGGAGTGGAGAGGTATTCCACGGCTATCAGGACAATCCCGGAAGTAAGGTCAAGATCCCTACCAGCACCTTACTGGAATACTTCCTTCCTCCGAGCACGTTTGCTCTTGCGAATCTCCACTCAAGCCGGCCAATAAAGGCAAGAAAGAGGTGGGAGCCCTGTTCCTCGTCAGTGTTCACTCCAGCCGGCCAATAAAGGCAAGCCAGAGATGAGGACAAGATTTCTCCCGGGAGATAGGGTCTTTAGGTGGCTTTATTATAACGACGTGACCACAAAGCAGCAAAATAAAATATGGGTGATAGAAGACGAAGAAACTCCGACTGAAGTAAAAAAAAAACCAACCTAAGTCGATAAAAAAGAAAATGTTTGTGGTGTTTTTTTCGGTATTTGGGGAGTTATTGAACAAACGTAGTTCTCCGTAAGCAGAGGACTGTAAACGCTGCTTGGTAGACTTTCAGAACACCCAACGTATTTTACTGTAATAAGGCACATTATAATAGTTACTTGACGAATAGTATAGATAACATGCCAAGCATGACCTTACATATCAGGTCTTTTAGTTTATATATTATTATTTTTCAGAGCTGCTTCATATATTATTTTAAGTGAACTCGATAGGACTGACTTACACATCCAAATACTACTAGAATACATACACTTGAGCCAATCAACATTGAGCAAAGAAACCTCGATAAGAATAGTTGGTCGCTGTGATTAACTCAAGACAATGTTTATGTTCTTTCTCCAGAATTAGCATATCTTCTGACAGGTTATATGTGTTCATATAATTATTTATTTTCTTTGACTGTAAAAGTCAATTTATTTTAATTTTATCTTTATTTATCATTGACATAATCTACTCATTACAATGTTTTTTTATGAGTGGTATTGCAATATGTGGTTAGCTAGTGACCTCGACAATTGATCATATTATTCTAGCCTGAGCAACCGGCAGCAAGTTCGTCATGCTCCCTTAGATGTCACTGCTTGCGGTAGCGTCGGGGGTCGGGTTGCCTCCTTCCCTCAAATATGGCGAGAGGGGTGATGAACTCTGCGTTATGCTCGTAAACGGGTGCTGCTTGTGGTGACTTGTCTTGCTGTCCTTGGTTTTGTTTTGTTATTAGAAATTGACTTTGTTTATATTACTTCGATGGTCCTAATTTATCATTTGTGACTTCGAGTTTCAGCTTCATATACAATCTTCATATATGTAAGTGGGCACATCCTTTATGACTGGAGGCCTTTATTTAGGTACCTATAAAGTTTTTAGTTTTGTATTTTTATTACTGCTTGAGTATAGTTTTCGATTTTTTTTTTGTTTTTTTTTTTTTGGTATATTGGTGTGTGCTAGCTTACGTATAGCAAAAAAATTAATTTAATGTTTTGTCTTGCGTAATGTACCTAAATTATTATGCGCAGTGTTGTATACATTCATTTTTTTTTTAACTGAACAGACAGCTGTGCTGCTGGGGAGTTTGTTGCGCCACTTCTTCTCCCCAGCTAAAGCACTAGGAAGTGGTGAAGGGCGGGCGTTTTGGGGGACTGTCTTATGTAATTTTGACGTTCAAAAAGTGCTGATTCTCAGCCTAGTTTGAATAAGTGACTTTTGATTTTGATTTTGACTAAACAAATGCCAATCAAAAAACCTCCTCCTTGAGCCGGATTTAACGAAATGATTATTATTATTTATTAAAAGCCTGTGATATTCCACTGCAGGGCAAAGGCCTCCCTACTTTCTTTCCACTTCTCTCTGTCTAGAGCTGCTAAGGACTAGTTCTTGTTGAAGGAGTCTAGCTCAGCCCGCCATCTCCTTCTGGGCCTGTCGCGATGTCGCTTGCCATTAAGACCCATTGGGTCGTAATTTAGGCCCATTGGTCGTCTGACATGCGGCAGATGTGTCCAGCCCAATTCCACTTTAGCGTGGCAACTTTCCAAGTGACATTAGTTATCTTTGTGATGGAACGGATGGTTGTATTCCTAACCCGGTCTGTTAATTTAACGATATTAGTGACATTAAATTATTTTCTTGACATTAATTTCATAAAATTTTCACGTGTTAACTTCTAATTTCATGATGCATGTGTTAGAAAATTAAGTAATAAGACATTAAAAGTGTATATATAGATATTATCAAAGCAGCAAGCATTAAATGTCAGGATGTTTATTGGTCATTTACTGTGTATGAAAGTACTATGAACATGGTGTGTACGGAAAGGGTTTCATAACAAAGACACAAAAAGACAAGACTAGGCATTTATTATTTCAATTAGGCTTGTCAGTAGTTAATCAGAAAGCTAGTCGTCCGTTCACAAAACTAGGTCATCATGGAGAAGAGCGGACAAGAAACTCCATGGAAACAGTATAAAGTATTACATCAACATATTATTTATATTTCTTTATAATTATCGTTATCTCAAAAACAGTTAATTCTATCTCTTGGACAATGGTCCAAGAGAACCCATAATAATAGCAACATAATAACATTAGCTAGGAAAAGAACATGAATATTCCATTATACGGTTTGACATATTAGCAATATTATCAATAATATAACTACGACAACAATATGGTCATAATAAGCAATAATTGAGATATAATATCAAATTATTTAATTCATAAAATAATAAAAATAGTACCTATACAATATACATCATCAACAACAACAATAATCAGAATAATATCATACCTTAGATGTTAACGCCCTGAAAATCGAAGAGCGACTGAACTGATCCACTGTGGCTCCGCTCTTTTATACCCGATAACAAACAAGTATGATTCACAATCGACAGTTGATTCAAATCAGTGTTTGATTTATAGAAAAATAAGTTTGTTATATTTAGTAAATTCATTAATTAATTTTAACAATTGAGTATAAAATATTAAACAGATAATAATTATATTTATAGGTATATCAAGTATTTATTTTTAAATATTAGACACTTAATAATTACACTTATATATCACATGCATTAATTTCATGAAATCGTAATACTTTCGTGCCAAGCGCGATTTTTTTTTTTTAAAGTAATGTCGCACAACTAATTTCACAATCAAATGCGACGTCAAACGAGTGTCGGGACTGCAAATTTATACGATAATATTGTACATTACAAAATAAATCTTTGGGCATAATTTCGGTGATACTGTAAATATTACGACATTAATAATTATACGAAACAAGGAACTAGTTTTGAGAAATTAATTTTAATATGCATTTTTTTAATTCTTTTTTTTTTTGGACTTTTATACTATATTTATTATGTCAGTCCGATTAATCTTATTCAACACCTCACTAGTTTAACTTAAGATGATAATAGTTTAAACAAAAGACAAGCTCCTTCACTGTTAGGGTTTGAGAGTAAAGAATTCATAATTCCGACCTGCAATTTTTTCCAAATCTAATTTGTCCAATAATTCCTGTCTCTCTGAATTAAATTGGACACATTCCATCAACAAATGGTATACATCATCTATTACCCCACAAGTATTACATTTAGGGGAAGAAACCTTTCCCATTAAAAAGGCAAAATTGTTTGATGGAATATGTCCGGTTCTGATTCTGTACGCTATAACAATCAGTTTTCTACTTAACTGACTATATGTACACCAAGGTATACGAGGAGGCTGACATTGGATAGTTTTATACCATATATAGTTTTGTGAAATTAATTTTAATATGCATGATATTAATTTTGTTAATGTAAATGCCGCTTTAGTTAGAAAACTAAGTAAAACTAAAAACAATGTAGACCCGTTTCCTTACACGCCAGTGTACGGAACACAATAGCTATAGAGTTGTACAAGTCATTGGGCCGGGCAAAAGTCGGGCTTTTGTAAACTTATCTCGGGCGTTGGCCGACCTGCCAATTGAATTTTGACCTTCCAAGATTCGTGTTAACTTTCTTTCTTTATTCGGGTGAAAAGGGGTGTGATTGAGACTTATTTGATTAGGCTTGATGTATAGGAAAATTTGGTAATAATCATCTCAGACCATTAAAGTCCATTGCTGCATAAACCACTGCAATAGTCACACAAATTGTAGTAGATAATTTCAAATCAAATCAAATCAAATCAAAAGTCATTTATTCAAACTAGGCTGAGAATCAGCACTTTTTGAACGTCAAAATTACATAAGACAGTCCCCCAAAACGCCCGCCCTTCACCACTTCCTAGTGCTTTAGCTGGGGAGAAGAAGTGGCGCAACAAACTCCCCAGCAGCACAGCTGTCTGTTCAGTTAAAAAAAAAATGATTCTATATAACACTGCGCATAATAATTTAGGTACATTACGCAATACAAAACTTTAAATTAAATTATTTGCTATAAGTAAGCTAGCACACGCCAATATACAAAAAAAAAAAAAAAAATTGAAAACTATACTCAAGCAGAAACAAAATACAAAACTAAAAACGTAAGCAGAACTTTATACCCAAATAAAAGCCTCCAGTAATAAAGGGCGTGCCCACTTACATATAGCCGTACATGTAGTCGTAACTCAAAGTCACAGATGATAAACTAGGACCATCGAAGTAAAATCAACAACGAGTTAAGTTACTAATAACAAAACAAAACCAAGGTCAGCAAGACGACCTGTCACTGTGACAATTAGGTACTCCATAGATGCTCTTAATTAGATCCTGCGGAAATGAAGATATAAAGAACTGCTCTCTCAAGTTTTTTGGTGGAAAACATTTTTTTAATGCAAGACTACCTACCACTTGACTGGACACGAATATTTCCCCAAAATCCCCGATTTTGCTTAACAATTTCCCTCTTTTCGATATTTTAGTCACCCCCTTTGTAAAGATATTCTCGAACTATCGAATTAAAACAAACACACATCTTCTGTATACCCTTTCAGAGAATACAGTCATTAATTCTATTTTCCATCACCATTAAAAAAAAGCCACAGAATAGAAATTTCCGTTTCCTCGCACAAAAGTTACAACCAGCGCATAAAGGAAGTTACAACTTGGTCATACGAGTATAGCATAGGACACTGCCGGTACCCTAGTAACCTGATAACCTCATTATGAAGCTTTCTGTATCATTTCTAGTACAGTGAACCAAGGAGTTAAGTGAGCAGGCAAACAAATTAAAACGGTGAAGGGAAATAAAAATACTGTTGCTACTTTTAATATATTATATATTAATAATAATAACCCTACCGCTGTATCTCTACGTTGACGTCATGGTAGTGCTTGCGCGCTCCTGAACTCTAGCTCCGTGCCCGTTGAGTTTACTTTCCCGAAATAGGTTTAGGGTGAGCGAGACCAAGAAAGATGTGTATCTTATTTTATTTTGTTATAAAACCTATATTTTTAACACAATCACACAAAAACATCATTGTTACATAATCCCATCATACAATAAAATTATATAATGTGCTGCGCCATGTTATATAATTATCCGACAAAACAAACAACAACAGCTAAAATATTTCTGACAGCTGCGCCGTTGTGCGCGCACGGCACAGATAATGCATCCGTCCGCAGCGCCGGCATCGGAGTCGGTGGGTGCTAGCGCTGACGGAACGCAATGTATGTACTCAACTTCTATACCTATTATATTTACATAAACTTTGAAAATATTCAATAATCTTATTTATCTAATTTTAATTGGCATTTTTACTTCCACTGCATGATGCACCGGTCGACGTCATTACGTCAACGCCGGCTGTCGCTGAAAACCAGCGCTGAGGCTCTGTCTCGTATGGGGTCGCGGCATTATGCTGAGCGACGGCCGTTTTGCATGAATGTGACGCATATTTTCCCCAAACTTGTTCTTTAATTGTTTTATTTTGTTATTTTATTTCTTTGCGCCATGTTTATCGCAAATAAAATTTTCTTTCTTTCTTTCTTTCTCTTTCTCAGATGCATAAACCTGCATAAACCTGCGGGGTAGCATGTCGCGAGCTGTTGGGCAGTAGCGACCCCACGAACCCTATCTCTCGGGAGAAGTCTTGTTCTTCACCTCTGGCTTGTCTTTATTGGCCGAATAGAGTGAACACTGTCGAGGAACAGAGCTCCCACCTGTTTCTTGCCTTTTTTGGCAGACTTCAGTGGAGATTCGCAAGAGCAAACGTGCTCGAAGGAAGGAAGTATTCCAGTAAAGCGCCGGTAGGTATCTTGACCGTACTTCCGGGATTGTCCTGATAGCCATGGAATATCTCTCCACTCCTCAAGAACCTCATAAAGTTTTGCCCCATGTCGTTAAGTCACTATGTGCTATCGGCCGTTTCCGGGGGCCCATTGTTGAGTGAGCAAGTCACCCCGTGCCATTTTATCCGTGTATATGACATTGGTCAGGCAGGGGACATAGTTCTACCATAGTTCAAGTTACCCAATCCACTTAAACACCCAAACCAAATATGTTTGCCCAATATGTTTTGTTTCCACGTTCTGAAATAATCCTGCACCAACCGGGCGTAGTCTTTAGGTGCACTTGCATAGTGCATGTAGGGATAAACGTCGGTTGATGCCTCCTCATCATTTAAAATAGTCTAAGTGGCCTCTGTGAGTTGGCTTTGGCCCCTAGTACGCCTTCCAAACTTCTGGGACCCAAGGGTCCCCAGATATGTCAAAAAATAATAATTACAAAACCACCACCTGTGCGTCGACGGGCAGGATGCCAGCCACCGGAGAGCATAGGACCCCGAGGCCCACCAGCCTCTGTAAGGCTCCCAGCTCCCAGCGGAAGTGTACAGCGCATTAGATAGACATGATCCATTAATAAGAACGTCATGCGCTCATAATATGGGGCATCAGAGAGTGGCAACAATTTGACCGCGTACCGTGTTCGGATGCTCTCTTTTTCAGGTGTTTGAGCCGAATGAACGTTTCGGCACAACGTCTATCGAATCAGGTGAGGGTCATCCAGCGGAATCATATGTTGGATGACACTGTCTTTGATGGCCTACGAAGTGAAACGTAGAGCAGCCATGTTATCGTCCCCCTATCGCAGGCTGTTGTTCAACACACAGTGTAACATAAGTCAAGCTGACGAGGGGTGTGATGACAGAGCTATAAACGTAAGTACCCAGTGCAATGAGGAATTGAGAAGAGCTTTGAAGGGTGCCGCACTATTAATTTGTGCTCTATAAATCATACACTACACAGTTGTATGATTTATATTTATTTCATTCGGTATCAAAACCTCTCTTTCTTTTTTATTAAATTTATAATTGAAATTCTTAAAAAAATATGCGGTCAGCTATCATGAAGTTACCAGTGTCATAGTTTATAGTTTAACTTTATCTTCACCTATATGCATGGATAATGATTATTATTAAATTAATTATAATAAACAATTAATTATACAGACTTACTAATAATATGTACACCATTACATAAAACCTCACGAGCGCATAAACATTGAAATACCCGATGTAATCTGGCAACTTTGGCAATTTTCCGGCAATATTGCCCAGTATTACCGGCAAAATTGGAAACATTCCTAGTAATTTTCAGAAATATTTGGCTCTCTACTCTGGAGCCCTGACGGCCGGTAGCTTGGACCTTGTTCCCAATACCGGTGGGCTACTATTGTTATATTTTTTTAAAGTTTTTTAAAATGTTAAAAAATAGTTTACTAGCTTTTGCCAGCGGCTTCGCCCGCGTGGTTGTTGGAAATTATCCCACGGGAACCGTACATTTTTCCGGGATAAAAAGTATCTTATGTACTATTCCAGACTATATAAGTAATCTATCTCTGTGCCGAATTTCATCCAGATCCATTCGTGATTGAGTAACAAACATCTTCCCAAACTTTCACATTTATATTATTATTAAGTAAGATTTATGTATGGAAAATTAAATAAAGGAGATAATAATATAATATTTATTTATTTTTCTCACCACAAAATTCTTATAAAATAATAACAAAAAAAAAAATCAAAATTGTCTAGTCATGAGTCTAAAGAAAAATATTGTGACTGGTGCCTAAGCTAAGCCGAAGTCTGTATTTCAGGTTATAAAAATATACAATTTATTTACTTCAACAGCAACAACTTTAAATAGGTAAATGAAAAAATACAAAACATTATACAAGAAAAAGAAATAAATAATAAAAAAGTCAAATATACCGGTAAAATAATGTATGTCAAAATTCGAAAAACTAACATTTTCTTTTGAGTATTTTCTGTGCCATTCAATCCATCCTTAATTACATATTTTCTCAGACCGAGGCCCCAAGTGATGATATACTCACGCCAATCTATCTTAGTTATGTCAAAATCAAAAATTTCTCGATCTACAGTTGATAATGAATCGTAAAGTTCGGCAGTATTATTGTCAACAAATTTCCAAGAGTTTAACGAAAAATTACTAGTCGCGAGCAACAATCGCTGTATTTTGCTGAATAATTTCACGAATCTGCAAAAATTAATAAAATTTAATACAATATTATTATTTATATTTTTAAGTAATGATAAATATGAGCCCATGCACTCTTAATGCAAATCAAAATTGGACGAAAGTGAAGTGTCATGCGATTTTGCACCATGTGTGCGCCTGTTCTTGACTTGACAGGCCAGCTGGCGTGGTTGGTTAAGATACCGCCTATCATGTCGCAGGTCGTGGGTTCGATTCCCATCCAGAACAAACATTTGTGTGAGTGAACATGTCTGTTTGTCCTGAGTCTGGGTGTCTATATAATATGTATTATCTATATAATTCTTATTGACCTGCAAAAGTCAAAATGATAGAACGGAACACTCACTGCTTCTAGTGTCAATTTCCAGAAAACGTAAAAACAGAGAAGAAGCGTACATAGATGAAGAAAGAAAAAATTTAATGCCAACTTATAAAACTTAACACAAAGTAGTATCTTTTTTGTTAATTTGCAGTCTGGCAGAAGAAACTGACTCAGCAAATGCTTAATAGTGTGCAGCATAGCAACAACGCTGATCAACGCTTTTTGACGTGAAAACGTCTTTTCGCTCGGTGTACTGGTGGTAAGTTCAATATTTCTGACCGACATAAACATGTAAGATTTCAACCACTAATAACTACGAGACTTTTAATGCTAGAGTAATGGTTGCGCATTCAAAAGATTAATCATATAATTGTAACAATTTTAAGGAAATATATAATTTGCGTGCTACTTTGTACTGCGAGTGCACGCGGATGCGCGCAACCCTTTACTTTTCACAATGTGTCGAAATATCGCTATTGCCATTATATGATTGCTTAATCACTTCAACATATCTGATGACAAGGAGTTACACCGGTTCCTTGTCAGCACCGGCTTACGTAGTAGCTACAAATATAAATTCGTATAGCGCAAAAACGTGTTTAGCTAGATCAGTTATATTGGTATCTTTGTCAAGAGTTGACAAAGCACTACCAGGACCAAAAAAAAAAGAACAGAAACATTGTTGAAAAGCCTTCAAAGTCTCCTGCCCTTGACTAAAATTTCTTTGGCACAAACGCTTATTCAGCCGATTATAGATTATGCCGACGCATGCTACCTGGATGCTACTGAGGAGCTATTAAATAAGCTTGAGCGCTTGCAAAACTTGTGCATTCGCTTTGTTTTTGGTCTTCGAAAGTATAATCATGTTTCTCACTTTCGCAAGGAACTCAAGTGGCTCCCAATCCGCCTTCGCAGGAACACTCGGATTTTATGTCTCCTCTTCAACATTTTACACAACCCGTCTTACCCTTCCTACCTGCGTGAGCGTTTTTCCTTTGCTCGCCCTAGTGACGCACCGTGTAGATCACACCTTAGATCCCTCCTTAAATCACATCCTCATAAAACTAGCTACTATTCTTATTCCTTCTCTATCCATGCTGTGAGACTGTGGAACTCACTTCCGCCTAGCATTCGCGATTTAAAAACTGTGTCTCTTTTCAAATATAGAGTAAAAGAGCATTACTTTTCCTCTCAACTGTGAGTATTTATATAAGTATAGTATATGTATGTTTATATATTTTAGCTTTATGTATTTATTTAAGTTTATGTTATACGTGTAGGTATAGTTAAAATTTTAGTTTAAGTCTTCGCATATTCATATTTTTCTCTTCTTGTTATCACACACTATTGTCTACATTTCTATTTCATTTCTCCTTTCGCAGGTCTGCTGGAAGAAATTTCTTAAGAAATAAGCAGTACCTTTGTACTCCTAATTATAATTATGTATTTTATTATGTATTTTTCTGTGTGTACATAAATGGTAAAATAAATAAATAAATAAATAAATTGTAAAAAATAGGGTTAAAAATTAATATCAAGTTGACAATAGCATGATAATGTCAGATATCGTCTCAGATCGGCCGTAAATCTGTTCAGAAATGAAAAAAAAAAACTGCAAACCAAGACGGTTTGCATCAAAAGAAATGAAATGAGCGTAAAAGTTTTAGGGCCGAGCAAATACAGTATTATCATCATTTATTTTATAATATTATCGAAAACAATTAACCTGAAAAAAGAAATGTATAGAGTTTTGTAGTGTCTCATTACTTTTGTGCCAACCCAATACATTAGATTTCAAAAACCGTCAATGAAATAGAAAATGCATCTGTGCTAAAAAAAATCTGGAAAGCGTTGGACTATTTATGTAGACTGATTTAAAATAAAATGCATCTTTTACCTCCTCTTCTTTCTTAGAAGCATGCAGGCTCCATCCGCGATATACGCTGGTATCATGTGGAGGATCCAGGAATAAATCCAGAAGAGTCTGGGGTCTTTGCACCGCAACACGAAAGGATACCAAACCGCCATCGGCGATAGGTAATTATATTTAAATTCGTTTTCTAATATAGGCATCAGTTTTCCTGTGTGAAAAAGATAATAATAATTACAAAAACTTCGAGGTGATCCAAAATTGCCCGCATAGCCACAGACCAAGTAAACTTAAGTGCCAATGGGGCGGTCATATTTTCCATAGAACCAATGACGAGGATTTGAGTGGAGACCACATATCAGAAATCGTAAGGAAACCCTCAGACTGGTGGCCAAGGATGGAATTAAATGGCGTGCGGTTGGAGAAGCCTTTGTCCAGCAGTGAACCGGTGTAGGCTGATGATGATGACTTAAAATTCAAGTCACACATGATTTTTGAAGTTGTTACAAATACAAACAGAGACCCATCATCATCAATCAGAGACGCATGAGTTTAGGTAAAGCACTTACGCCAGATTCCAGGGTTTCTGACTGTAGAAACAGTATAGATCTTGTTTGTCTTCTCTCCAGCAACTGTCCTTCTAGTGGTCTCGCATGCCGCGGCTATGGTGGCGTTACTGACATAGTCTACTGGCGTAAGACCGATTTCAATATCGTAGTTCAAAAGTTGTGTGCGTATCACAC
The DNA here is from genome assembly GCA_948252095.1 of Dicycla oo. NCBI lineage: Eukaryota > Metazoa > Arthropoda > Insecta > Lepidoptera > Noctuidae > Dicycla > Dicycla oo. Next base: position 16,884,546 of record OX411736.1, on the reverse strand, counting down.
CTAACGCACTGCCCACGACAATCTGGGACAATAATTTTGAATGTTAGGAGTAGTTAAGGTAGTTTTGTTGGAACGAAGTTCTTTATCGCGCTTTATACTCTGCATCTGGTTAGGCTGGAAGCAGACCCTATCAAAGCTTGGGAACATGATAGGTAGATGATAGTGATGATGACTCTGCACACTTGGCGAATGAGAGCTAGATCTAACAACTGCACTTTTTTCGGTCTAGATTTCATTCCCTAACTGTGTAAAATCGAAACGAACTTCGTTCCAACCGGGTGTCACCGGGTTTCCGGGGGTCTTTGTGTTATCTTTTTAAAGCTGACGGTGCATCATGTTATGATAATGGGTTGCATAAAAAATGTTTCAGCATTAACATGTTCCAGCCACATTTTCTTTGAAAGAGTAGTCAATACCCGAGGTCGTCATTCGTAACTATTATAGTTACGAATGACGACCTCGGGTATTAACTTTCGATTAATTATATACTTTTTCACGAAAGGCAGCTTATCACGGCAATTATGTTATGATCGTTAATTAGGGAGCACATGCCTAAGCATGTGCTCCCCAATTATCAAGCATCCACTAATAATAATGGATGCTTGAGGCCCTTAGCACACCTCCGCCGCGAAACCATACCAGCAAAACCGCAGTAGTTCAATTCAACTGACTCACATGATGTTCCGCTACTCGAGCAGCAGAATATCAGCGGAACATCAGCGAAACATCATGCGGTTTCGCGGCGCAGATCTGCTAAGGCCCTGAACTGCCGGTATATTCAATAAAATTTCACATTGAAAATTTAGGTGAAGTGAGCTGTCATTAAACCTTTTTTTTCCGTGGAGAAATGCTCATACATACTGCACTACACGGGGAGATAGTGTAGTTATGTGGGACTCCAACCCACTAAAACTCTAACCCTCTGACTAAGACTCTGACCCACTAAACGGTGTCCTCCTCTGCCACTTGTGGCGGGAACACGGGCACGCGTTAGCACTCACCGCGAACCCGCCGCGGCTGTCCGTCACCGGCCCCTCCTCTGGGGAGCACCCCCCAACACCGGCGCACAAGAACACATTGCGCGCCGTGACCACCCCATGGACCAAACCAGCACTTGGGCGCTAGACGACCCCGTGTCTAGGCACCCTTGGTACCCTGCGACCGGTCAGGTCAGTGGCCCGGCCGTCCTACCACTTTTCGGCCGCAGAGGATAGGGAGAGCGGCCAACGAAATACCGACAACCCTCCTCCCCTGCGGCCCCACCGCATCCGCCATCAGACTGTGGCGACCCCGTCAAGGCCGCCGAAGGTAGGGAGAGCGGCGCACCGCAATACCGGCACTCCTCTCCCACCGCGACCTCCGACCCTCAGCCGCGATGCCTCCCATACGACATCGGGGCCCGCCTCAGTTGCGATGTCGCCCAAGCGGTACCGCAACGTACCTGTTGGCCGCTACGTCGTCGACTTCCTGGGAAAAGCCCTGGCGAGCGGCCCCTCCTCGGGTTCCTCTTCGCTTCACCGTGGGTAAACAAGCCACGGCTACTAGGCCCCCCGCCTCGACAATGCGGGAACCCACCGAAGGGGGGGCGGAGGAGGGGGGAGCTGTCATTAAACCTTATGCAACGATTGATAGCTCACTTCGCCGAATAAATCAGCTGATATGCTACCTATTACTTACACCACTTACTCCGTAGAGACAGGACATGTCGAGCCACCCCGGCTGGGGTTCTTGCTTAGTGCAGATTACTGAAACAAATGATTTTTTAAAATTAAAATGTGCTTTGTCCTGAGTAACTAAACAAAGCGACATTGTATCAACGGTACGATGTGTATGACTTTTTTAACTATCGACATTTTAGAGATAGAGATCATTTATTTGTCCGAAACATGAGTAAGCACACACAAAGCACACATGCAAGACTTTAAGTACATTGCAGAAAGGATCACAGTCATGTTTTACCTTAACGGCGTACAAATATGTATTATAATAACATTATTTTGATCACTTATTTACTCACTAATTGTAATTATTAATTATCAATTCTAACGTCAAAAATGTATAAAAAGTCATGAATGTTCTTTGTTGAGAAATCTCATCTCTGGCTAGCATATTAGTTATCTGTGGCGTACCTACTTATTTTAAAGTAAAAGTAAATAAGAAAAATAAAAGCCCGTTAGTAAGATACACTTTAATATGAACCTAAAAGTGGTGCAATAAGAGCCACTTTTCGAGTAAGCGATATTGAAAATTTCTTCCCAGTTTTCCTTCCATTCTTGACGAAAGAAAAAAAAATTTTCTATTCATATTCATGTTCTTTATTATAATCATAATAACCTATGATTATAATAAAGAACATGAATAGGTACACAATACATACAATCTTCTTATAGGTTAAAATATATGATCAGCTATGTCCCGCCGCATAGGCATACATTATCAATCACATAGTAGATTAAAATGAATTTAAATAATTCAACATATTATTATACAAATTCCAATAAATGTCAGAAGTAAACTATAGCTATTACACATTTAAAAATTATTATTATCAACAGATGTTAATCAATTGAATGTCATCAAGGATACTAGTAGATATCCAATAGTATCTTTGCAGTTACTGTACGCATCATGGTTGAGGTAAACTATATTATGCAAGTGATTTGTCAATTAAGAAATCTTTTACGGATTAGTAACATTTGTCCACTAACATGTCGTGCAGTTTCTTTTTAAATATTTTTATTTCGTAAATATTTCGTATAATACCCGGGATTTTATTAAATATACGTGGAGCCGCACAAAATATACTTTCATAGAAGAAATGTGTCTTGCAAGCAACTGTGTTTAACTTATCGCGATGCCGTGTTCGGGTACAAAATTCAAACAGATTAATGTTTAATTTTATAAATACTGCGCTTTCAAATATATATGCTTGGTAATGTTTTAAAAAAATGGTTTACAGGAGTCAGTTTGTTGCAGGTTACACATAGACCAGACACAGCGTTTTTGAGCAATAAATGCACGTTGTTTGTACTATTGCCCCTAAATATTACACCGTACCTTAGAGTTCAACTAACATTGGCGTGATATGCCGTTAAGAGAGCTGAGCTTTTCGCTACTTTTCTCAATCTGAGAGTGTATATGAGAACTTGCTTAGTGTTTTACATAAATGGAGAAAATGTGATTTCCACTTAAGGTTGCTGTCAATATGCAACCAAAATGATGTAGGAATTTGGTTACATCAGTTTCTTCTACATTACTGTCTAAATATCGAATAGCGGTGCACCTACGATTATTTCTTATTTTAAAATTCATAATTTTAGTCTGGTCAGTATTTATCATTAGATTATTTTTAATCAGCCAATCTATAATTAATACTAAAGATTGATTAATGCCAGCTTCAAAATGAATGTTAATGTTATTTGTAAATAAAACCATACTGTCATCCGCAAATTGTGTCATGTCATTATTCGTAACCAAAGGCATGTCATTCATATAAATAAGGAAAAACAATCCACCTACAATACTCCCCTGTGTAACACCAAGCATAACAGTTCCAGTTTCCGATGCGTACACTTCTCCCATTTTATACATATAGGGTTTATAGTTTTAACCTCAGAATACTGTTTTATCTTAGAGAGGTATGATTTTACTAGATTGTACACATTTCCTCTCACACCGTATGCATACAATTTGTCTGTGATTAACACGGTCAAAAGCCTTCGACATATCCATATATAACGCTACAGCAGGGAGCCCTTTGTCTATGTTGATCTTTACTTTATTCAGAAAGTTATATATCATTATATTTATTGTTTTGTTTTTTCTAAAGCCATATTGACAAGGCGTTAATATGTAATAATAATAATTGCTTTATTTGGAACAACATAGGCACGATTTTAGTTAGTACCTTTGATACTACACCTAATAGACTAGGATTAGCAACAGCTTGAAAAATAGGTAAATATAGCCAATAAGTTAATGAGACATTTCATGCGGACACTGATTCCGCATGAGATGCCTCAGCATAGGAGTTTTCGGATCCTCAGCGATGACTTTTTAACCGACTTCCAAAAGGAGGAGGTTCTCAATTCGTCTGTATTTTTTTTTTGTTTTTTTTTTTTTTTGTATGTTTGTTACGCGATTACTCAAAGACGGATGGACCGATTTGGAAAATTCTTTTTTTGTTTGAAAGGGTATACCTCCGAGGTGGTCCCATATAAATTTTATTAACTTTGCTTGGGGAGTTTTTGAGTTAGCTTCAATAATGCGTATATTTCCCACTTATTTTATATGGATGATGTGATGATGTTTTAATAACTTCCTATCACTGTTATTTACATGGCTATATCTACAATTATTGTGCTCAATTATGTATTCGAATTTGTGTGGGGTAGGTTCCACAACTAAAAAGTGAAAAATAAAAACTTTTTAGCAAAAAATAAAACCGACTTCTAAAACAAAACACTACAAAGTGAAAAATAACTTTAATTTCGGAAGTCGGTGGCAAAAAACGAAAATACAAAACGAAAGACACCGACTTCCGAAATTAAAGTTATTTTTCACTTTGTAGTGTTTTGTTTTAGAAGTCGGTTTTATTTTTTGCTAAAAAGTTTTTTAGGATGTTATTGCTACTCCCCCGAATCCTTCTCACAAGCAATACCACCTTTTTCCTGATTATAACTTGGAAACTATCTGTACTCGATTGGGCCAACATTCCCGAGGCACTACAGAAACGAGGGTTTCAACATCATCCTGAAGACATTGTTACATTGGACGCGCAAGGCATTTAGTGTTTACGCGAACAGCTGAACCACAGACATCCCGTGTACAGGCCTTGACAGTACACTTTAAACAAGGTTATTATGACCTGATCGATCGGTACAACAAAAAAACCTGCGCGCTAACATGTTCCCGCGGACCGCCAACGCCCTGCGCTCCCTGTTCACGTCATCATCGTCCTTAAGGTCGTCGACAAGTATATGTCGTAATATTCTGATCAGATTGGCCCTGACTTGTTGCCTTTGTACTAGGTCGTTCAGATATATTATTTATGCACACTTTTATCCAGATGAAGGGGAGATACTCGTGTAGTATTTATCCTCATATTCAGCATTCTTCTCGAGATAGGTGATTGTTATTTTTGTGTGGTGAGGCATTAGAAGCGATTTTTTTTTAGTACTTCTATTTGTCCCTGTTCATCGTGCATATCCCTCTTTAACTGACTATTTTCTCTTATTAGGTTTTCAATTTCATTATCCGTACTTTTTAATTTTTGATTTATTGTGTTTATTTCTCTCTTTAATTCCTCAGAAAATAAATAATTTATCAATATTGTGTACGTGTAATCTCTGTGTGCTCATAATAGTGGAGTCTAACATGGTTGAGTTTAATAAATATTGGTTATGTATATGGGATAGGTTCATTTCTGATTGTGACAGCAGTTTATTTCGTATAGTTATATTTTCCATCTTGTCTAGGAGGTTGATATTTGATATGAACGAAAAAAATGTATTAAATATCTTGTCAATGTTTGTGTGACCAAAATCCATAATATATCCCAGAAAATCAGCAAAAATGAAACAAAATTTAATGTTTCAATTGGATGCGAACCCACGACTCGTCAAGTCTACTCTCATTACTTGACACATTATAAACTGTGCCATTCGAACATTTACTGTCAGTAATTAGTGTACTGCTTGCTGGTTTTCATTTTAAATCGTTACTGTGATTCATGCAGCAAATATTTTGCACTTTGTCACAGAAAGTAATAACGTAATAATGTTTTTTGACAATATTATTTATTTGTTTCACTGTTTTCTGCTACAGTGCTGCTTAGTTTACGCACTTTTAATAGTTTTATCCATCTCTTATAGTATTCAAATACGTTTTTGAACATGCACAATGTACTGATTTTTAAACTGTTTTTATTTATTCCATTGTTTCATAATCCACTGGATAACAATGTCACTAAAACTTTAGGGATTTCTGTAGATATTTAGTCCACAATAACTCTTATTAAGTTTTTATATTTTTACTTCGATACCTAACGCGGATTCGATGATTACGTGACAGCACGCGGAGTACCCGCATCCCATTATTAGCATGGCGTCGCATCATTAGCATAGGGGACTACGTCTTACCGATTGCAGGTCTTACGATGCAAATAGGGAGCTCATCACCCATTTTCCTCACCATTTCTTCACTAACAGCCTTTGTGAATGTGTAAGTGTTGGGCCAGGTTTTGATTAAACTGAAAAATATTACATAAGTCTGTGAAACCTGCTCCACTAAAATGGATATGGATTGGACATCGCGGGCCAAACTCACCACCTAATAGGTCTAAATGACAAGTGAAATCGCGGCCGGCCCAGACCGAGATAACGAGATGAATTGGACTCCTTTGGTAACGACTAGTCCTGAGTAGTCACAAACTACATACAGAGAAGTGGAAGGAGAAAAGGGAGGTTTTATTTACATCTCCCTCTTCTTGCGTTTCGCGAATGGATATAATAAGAAAACTAGTACCTATTTAAGCAACTGGCACCGGTGACTCAAAAGTTGTGTAGCAATCAGTTGTCATGGTATAGGCATGTACACATCATATATCGATATCGTAAGGCAAGTTTAAAGTATGAATGTTGATGGCTTATCTATATTATATTACATATATACAGGGTTATTGGTAAAACACCAACAATCTCTTAAGGGGTTATTGTACTCATCATTGTGAACAACTTACTATGGGAATAAACCTGAAATTGCGAAAAAAAAATCTGCTGTTCAGTACAGCTGTTCGCATAATTCGTCAAAACGTACAGCAGTGATATTCTGTACAAATCTCACCGTGAAAACTTAGGTGAAGTGAGCGTGGAGTGACCTGACAATGGTGTCAAGCCCATAGCACCAGGTGGAATGACAGCTCACTTCACCAACGTAATCACTGTGAGATTTTTATAGAATAGACCGGCTGAACAGCAGATTTTTTTTTGCGATTTCTGGTTTGGTCCCATAGTAAAAGTTGTTCATAATGATGAGTACAATGACACCTTAAATGGTTGTTGGTGTTTTACCAAAAACCCTGTATAAAAATGAAAAACTATACAAATAAACAAAATTGAAGTGTATTTGTAATGTCAAAATAACAGTTTTTTTATTAAATGCATATGTAAGTATATACGGTACTTATAACAAAAAACTATTTATATTTAAGTTTTGTCTGTCGTTCGGTCTATCTGTACGTCTGTTTGTTCCGGCTAATCTCCAAAACGGCCGGACCGATTTTGACGGGACTTTCACTTGCAAATAGCTGGTGTAATAAGGAGTAACGTAGGATACTTTTATTTTTAGAAAAGAATTAGGGTTCCGCGCAAGAAAAGTAAAACCCATGAACAAATAGCGCGGACGGGTAATGGTACGCGGCGGGTCGGGGGACGAGGGAGTTTTATTAAAATGTTGCTGTTATTTTAGTATATCGTGTAACTTACGACTTTCACGCGAACGAAGTCGTGGGACCCAGCTAGTTTTTAATAAACGAAGGAGCAAATAAACGATGATTGGAAAAAAGAACAGAAAGGTAGTGACTATTGATATGCCGACTAATAGAGGAGTAGTGCAAGAAGAAGACATGCTGCGTCCAAATAAATTGGGATAAGGGCAAGAGAATGATATTTTTTAAAGTTAAACTCCTCACCTAGGTGTTATATCATTTAGTCTCCACTCTTCAACTGACTCAGCTAGTTTTATCATCGTCTCCGGTTCTAGAGGAACGTCGTAGAACTCTTCCAAAATTTCTTTATTGATCCGGTAGTCGCAAGCATGTGCGAATGCTGTTGAAACGTGGACGTAAGATCTGTAGGAACATTAATATTTTAATCTTTAACAGTGAACAGAAATAGCCCCGCGCCTTCATTGATAGCTGCTGATATTTCTAAAATAAGTACACAAACTTATAAAACAAATATAGGCAAAGTAACATGTAGCATGACCGTCTACATACATTAATATTATTAAAAGGTAATAAACAGGGTGAATTCTTGACATGAGGCAGTAAGGGCAGCCTTAACCGTTGTAGCTACAAGCAAACGACTTTACTAGTACTTTATCCTCTGTTGTTCAAAAGTATTTTAGTCCTTATGCGATTGTTTAGTACTTATCGATTGGTATTCAAAACTCGTGAAAATTTACTTTTTTCTAGCTGACTATAACATTTCTCCAAAATCTGTGAATAACTTCCTTCACAGATGTTGGATTTTTTTTTTGAAAAATTACTCAAAAGTTAAATACAGTCTCATAAGAATGTTTTAAGTATGTATAATACACATAACAACACGTTATGCTATGTATTACAGCGGTTTAAGCACCTGCCCTAGATGCCCCGCCTCTAGAATCCATCCTGTATAGAAAGTTATAAGTCGCTTCAAATATTGCAAAACTAACTTGAGGTTTTTGCAAGCCTTGCCAAGCTTGAGAGCCTCTCTGGACCCTCTGAGGTTGACCATGGTAGCCACTCGAAGGGGCTCGTCAAAGCGAGTCGTAGCTGCCAAGTGGAATATTATGTGCACCTGCATTACAAAATCACATGACATGAGTGTTTGTCCTGAGTCTGGGTGTAATTATCTATATAAGTATGTATTTACAAAAAAAAAAAGAAAAAAACCAAGTAGTGTATATAAAATATCAGTCATCTAGTTTCCGTAGTACAAGCTCTGCTTAGTTAGGGATCAGATGACCGTGTGCATATACTGGATGATTTATTTTTAACGTCTTGAAAAAAATAGGTAAACGGAGTAGAAGCCTCTGGAATACCTAGTTTTATTTTTATTTTTTCAATAGCTTAGAAAGAAATTTGTCTACCAATAAACGCTACACATTTGAAGTAAACTAGAACAATAAAAACAGAAATTTTGAAAAAAAACTTTATAGATCGTTAAAAATATCATTTAATAATTAAAAATCAAGGTATAATTTATAGACCGTTAAATAATATAGTATCGTTAAATTAATAATTAAATATCAATCAATAGGTGTTACACATAATATAATGTCCATATTATTCTGCTGTTTTCAGCGTGCAAATATTAGGTTGGGGAAAAAGTCTTTTCGCATTATAGTATGTATGAACTTGTAATAAAATCTCTTTGGTTATACTATTTGTATCTGGCTGGTTTTGGTTTCATTGAAAGTTTAAATTTTAAAGAACATATTTTCAAATTCAAATTAGGAAAATGTGTGATTTTCATTTGTTTTTCGTACGGTCAAGATGAGTGAATCTAATGAAGAAATTCGATACATTTTAAAATTTTACTACAAAAAAGGTAAAAATGCAACGCAAGCCGCGAAAAAAATTTGCAATGTTTATGGACCTAGTGTAGTGTCTGTGAGAGTAGCACAAATTTGGTTTAAGCGTTTTCAATCCGGAAATTTTGATGTCAAAGATGCACGTCGCTCTGGTCGCCCTATTACGGAGAAAATGGATGCCATTTTTGAAAAAGTGGAGCAAGATCGGCATATCAGTAGTTACGACGTAGCTGAAGAACTGGAAATTGACCACAAAACAGTTTTGGCGCATTTGAAAAAAGCTGGGTACACAAAAAAGCTCGACATTTGGGTACCTCACGAGCTCACTGAAAGAAACCTAATAAACCGTGTACTCATTTGTGATTCTTTATTACGACGTAATGAAACCGAACCATTTTTGAAGAAGCTGATAACTGGTGATGAAAAGTGGATCACTTATGACAAGAACGTGCGAAAAAGGTCGTGGTCAAAGGCCGGTCAGGCTTCACAGACTGTGGCGAAACCCGGGTTAACTCGTAACAAGGTGATGCTGTGTGTGTGGTGGGATTGGAAGGGCATTATTCATTATGAGCTGTTACCACTAGGCAGGACCATCGATTCTGAACTCTACTGCGAACAACTGATGAGAGTAAAGCAAGAAGTTGAGAGAAAGCGGCCGGAATTAATCAACAGAAAGGGTTTGGTTTTTCATCATGATAACGCTAGACCTCACACATCTTTAGCCACTCAGCAAACATTAAGAGAGTTTGGCTGGGAGGTGTTAATGCATCCGCCGTATAGTCCTGACCTTGCACCTTCAGATTTCCACCTGTTTCGGTCTCTTCAGAATTCTTTAGGCAGTGTCAGGTTAACATCACGAGAGGACTGCCAAAACCACTTGTCGCGGTATTTTGACCAGAAGCTTCAAAATTTCTATAGCAATGGGATCATGTCCCTACCTACAAGATGGCAAAAAGTTATCAAGCAAAATGGTACCTACATACTTTGGTTAAATGTAAATAAACTATATTAAAAAATGTTTTGAATTTTCTTAAAAAATGCGAAGAAACTTTTTCCCTGACCTATTATTTCAAAGAATAAAAATTAATAATAAACCATACAATGTCTAGAATAAGGTAAAAGTTAACGACTATGAAATACAATGTCAGGGGTTATTTTATATTGTAAAGAATTATTAAATACAATGTCGGGGTTATTAATTATAATGTCAAGAATGATTGAATACAATGTCAAGGGTTACTAATTATAATGTCAAGAATTAATAATTCTTGACAAGAATTATTAAATACAATGAAGAGAGAAAAATTTCAATACAATGTCATAGAAATGAAATTCCATTCAATTATTAAGAGGTAAGTCGTCGTCTAATTTAAATTTTGAATCAATTTTTTCATTTAAAAAATCATTCATTGAGTAGTAACACTTTGCAATAGAAAGTTAAATAATTTCTTTTTAAATGTCATGAGGTTAAGACTTTTAAAAACATTAGGTAATTTATTATAAATTTGAATTGCCATACAATAAACATTATTCGAAAATAGTTTAATTCTTTGTTGGGGTGCACATAATTTGTGGATATTTCGACTTTTCCTTCTTACAACATCATTGGTAATTTAAATAAAGCTAAGTTTTTACGTACAAAGATACAGAGTTCGAATATATATAAAGAAGACAGTGGTAATATTTTTATTTTTTTAAAGATTGGGACAGAGCTTTGTAATGGATGGGCTTTAGTCATTGATCGAATGCATTTCTTTTAAGCTCGGAATACTTTAATAGTGTCAACAGAATTTCCCCATATCCTCTGTGCTGAACCGCTGTGCTCACCCACGCGCGGGGAAAAGTGTTAAGCGCCCCGCCCCATTCAGCCCCGCGGTAATCTTGTAAACAAAACTGATTTGCATCGTAGCTTCTTAGAATGCTAGTGAGTAGGGCTTTACAGTAATGTACGTTTCGTTAGAAAGTATGATTTGTTTTCATTTTCAAAATTGGTTGTAAAAAATAACAAATCAATTTTTAGTTACACTTTCAAAGAAATGACTCTAGTAAAAAAAAAAAAACAAGCGAAGATTGACATGTAGATTGTTGTCTTTTAGCCATTCTATTATTTTGTTTAACGTGTTAACGTGTATTAATCTCTTTTTCGTATTTGGAGATATTGTTATCGGTGAGTTCAATACTAAGAGTTGTATCGTCGGCGTACAGAATGCAAGAATATGGGGTTACGTTGGGCAAATCATTCATATATAGTAAGAACAAAAAGGGTCCTAATATACTGCCCTGGGGAACACCACATGAGTCTTGATGATAAGTGGGTCTATTTTATTTTATGACAAAGTACGCTTCGATATTTTTACGCATTGTTGTTGATTATTTATGGCGATAAGATTCTATCCACTGTAATGCGTTTCCCGTAACACCATAACGATTTAGTTTGAAGAGAAGCAGTTCGTGATCTATGAAGTCAAATGCTTTTGACATATCGAGAAATATCGATGCTATTGGCCTTTTCTCATTCAGACTAGCGGTAATCATTTTCACGAGAGAAAAACATGCAAAAGTTGATGATTTATTTTTTCTGAAACCGAACTGTTCCTCTCTTAAAATTGAGTGTTTTATTATAAAGGAGTGCAGTTTATCGTACATAATTCTTTCAAAAATCTTAGAAATTACGGGTATTAGAGTAATCGGTCGATAGTTATTCATGTCATTTTTATCTCCTTTTTTGTATAAAGGTTTGACTATGGAAAATTTTAGTCTGGCGGGGAATAAACCTTGAAATAATGATAGATTAATAATGGGGGCAAGTGGATGAGATATATATTTAGAGCAACGTTTAAGAATTTTCGTATTGATATCGTCATACCCGGTTGAGTTAGTTGAATTTAAAGAATTAATAATTTTATATACAGTATCTTCATTAGTTGGAGTAAAGAAAATGGTATCCAATATGTCAGTGATGGTATGTTTGTAGTCAATGTGTGTTTCAGAATTAGGGATATTAGATTTGTTTGTCATGTTTATAAAAAAGTCAACTTTTGCGCCGGGCCTGGGTATTTTTTGTATGGGGCTTGGGCCTGCTCCTTTATTGGCAATTTTATCAGCATTAGTGTATGTGCATTGATCATCTATGATAGTGGTAATTTCAGCGTTATTATCGATATCTATACTATACTTTTTAATAATGTCCCAGGCGGCTTTAAATTTATTGTTCGATTCAAGAATATAACGAGTATTATCAATTTTCTGAGCATGTAATATACATCGTCTCAGTATTCTACTATAATTTTGGTAGTTCTTTAGGTTTTGATTTTTATTTGAATTTAATAGTCTATATTTTAGGTACACATATTTCGTTTCCTGACACAACATCTTTTTATTCCTTTTGTTATCCGTTTACTTTTTGGCGGTTTGTTTGTAATTTTTACTTTGAGTATGGGAAAACAGAGATTATAAAAAAGGGACAGTGTATCATGAAAGTGATTGAATGTCAGTAATGTCAGTATCATCTTACTCGTATATTTCTAAAAAGGAAAGAGACGATATGCATGATGTAAACTTTTATATGTTGTGTTGACTCAAATCTCTTTTCGTTTGAAACCAAAATTGTTTTCTGCATCTTGCAGTATCTACAGACGAAAGGAAACAAATGGACTGACCAGTCTCATGATCAGATAATGCAAGGGTATGTATTTGAGGCTGATCATTAGGTATGTCACTTGCAATAAGATCTAAACATGATGATTTCCTTGTGGGTTTAGTAATATGGTTAGAAATGTTATAGTTTTGTAAGATACATTCTAATTCTTTATAATTATTGTTACGCTTTAATGCGTCAATGTTCCAATCTTTTGTTGTGTGTTTTGTTTTGTTATTTTCCTTAAAATATCCTCTAGGTTTTTAAAAAACAGACTTAAATTTGAATTTGGAGTACGGTAAATACAGACAAACAATGACTTTAAGCGTAATGATTTCTATTGCACAATATTCGAAATCATATATTAAAGGCGTAACCAAGTTAGGGATAGGTTTACATTCAAGGTCCTTTTTAACCATTATGCAGGTTCCACCTCGCCGTTGGTGCGGTCTTGAGAAAGACGAGATTAGCTTGTAATTTTGTAGTATTAAGTTACTTTCTGATCCACTTTTTATGAAAGTTTCAGAAAAACATAGAATATCAATGATTGTACCGTTTGCTTCCAGTTCTTGTAAAGTTATTTGTAATAAATCTGTTTTATTTAAGATACCTGCAATATTTTGATGAAATAGTGTACATTTACATTTAACATCGAAAAAATGTGGATTTACTAGTTTCATTAGGGTTTGGTGTAGGGGTAGTAGCTTCATTAGCTTTTATTGGCTGGTGGGGGTTCTTTATTAGTACCTTAAAATAATATGAAATTGTTCCTTTTGTGTGATTACTATTTATGTTTGAGCTCGATGACGTGCGCGTGTGTTTTAATGTACAGGCTGTGTCCATACTTTTCTTAAGATTTGTATTATCAATTTCTATATTTATTTTATAACACAGTATTTCCTTGAATGTGTAGTTATAATTATTATGACTATATATATTCTCAGTTGTATCAATGAACTTACAGTTAGTAAAGTTTTGCAAAAATATAATATTTTTAACATATCTCGAGACCCTGAGGTCGTGAACCTTTGAAAGGCGTATGAGGGGCCGAAGCTAACTCGCAGAAGCCTCTTAGACAATTTTAAATGAAGAAGAGGCACCAACCGACGATTATCCCTATATGATATGGTTTGGGTGGCTAAAGTGATTGGGTAATTTGAACTATAAAATAACTATTGTACCGGCCAAAAATTTGAGACCACCTACATCAAAGAAGGAAAACTAAATACAACTCAAAATACAAAGCATGATGTTTAATTATTAAATAAAATACTTATTTACTAATACACTTACCTACATCAAGAAGAAAACAAAAAACTAAAAAATATAAACCATTATGGAAAAATGCTGTTCATATTTTAAACAGATTTTCGTCAATAAACCCTCCCTTGCATTTTATTACTTTTTTCACTAGTCTCGGCATGCGAGCAATCGTCGTCTGTATCTTGTGAAATATTGTTCCAGATTTCTTGTAAAGCCTTCCACATGTCTTCTTGCGAGAAGGGACAACAACTGCGCACATTGCAGTCAAGCTCTTCCTACAAAAGCTCAATTGGGTTGAGAGCCGGGCTCTGAGGGGTCCACACCATGTTTTTTAATACCCCTTCTGTTTTTTAAGTTCTAAATAACCCCTGCATAATTTAGAACTATGTTTTGGATCTTTATCTTGTTGGAAAAAAGAACCATTTTCAATTAATCATAAAACAGACGGAACGGCATTTTGCTGTAGTATTCGTTTATACTGCTCCTCTTTCATGATTCCTTCGACTCGTACCAAATCTCCAGTTCCATGGCCGGAGAAGCATTCCCAGACCATAATGGAATCAACACCATGCTTGACTGTTGGCACCACACAGTCTGGCATCATCTTTTCCTCGGCGCTACGTCGAACAAAAATTCGTCGTTTTGATCCAAATATTTCAAATTTGGTTTCATCTGGCCAAAGAACTTTTTTAAAGTCTTCTTCAGCCCAGTCTCGATAGGTAAGGACCCACTGCATCCGTTTCTTTTTGTTTTGTGGCCTTAGTAGTGGTTTTCGAACGCCAACGCGACCTATCATCCCTCAATCGTCTTTTGACTGTAGTCAATGACACATGTTTAGATCGGGATTAGTTCACTTCTGCGCGAATTTCTGGTGCTGTTAAACGTCTATTTCGCTTGCTGGTAACTACGATGAAATTATCCTCGCTAGAAGTTGTAGCTCTCGGCCTTCCCGATCGCGAACGATCCTGATTACTGCCAGTCTCCTTGTATCGGGTTATTGTGTTATGAACACAAGTCTTCGACAACTTAAGTTGAGAGGCAATCTCACGTTCAGATTTGTTGCGTTCGCTGTGTAAAACAACTATGGCAGAACGAGTTTCACTGCAAATTTCACGCACTTTTCCCATTTTAAGATGTCTACACTGTAACAACGATCAGCTCAGACTAACCAAGATATAGAAAGATTGACGCCATGAAAACTGAGGTAATAAATATGGAAGCTAAAATAATCTGGAATTTCGGTTAACGCGAAACAAAATCAAAATAATAGTAATAAGCAGGCCATAAAAATATTACAATGACTCTACCACCCGGTCCTTGCGCGGCACTCATTGATGTTTTGAAACAACAGACCTTTATGAATGATAACTTAAAAATGTACAAAAAGAAAGTTCTTTAATTAATAACAATAGAATACGCTGGTGTTCAAATTAGCTCTTTATCATACTCGTATGTACTTTTGAAATATTTTTTTTGGTGACACAGGTTTTTACAAGTGGTCTCAAACTTTTGGCCGGTAGTGTATGTCCCTGCCTGACCAATGTTTTATAAATTATACATGGATAAAATGGCAAGGAGTAACTTGCACACTCAATAATGGGCTCCCGGAAACGGCCGCAAGCACATAGTGACGTAGCGACATGGGGCAACACTTCCTGAGGTGCTTGAGAAGTGAAGAGGTATTCCACGACTATCAGGACAATCTCGGAAGAATGGTCAAGATTCCTACCAGTACCTTAGTGGAATACTTCCTACCTCTTAGCACGTTTGCTCTTGCGAATTTCCACTCAAGCCGGCCAATAAAGGCAAGAAAGAGGTGGGAGCTCTGTTCCTCGTCAGTGTTCACTCCAGTCGGCCCACAAAGGCAAGCCAGAGGTGAAGAACAAGACTTCTCCCGGGAGATTGGGTCCGTGGAGTCGCTACTGCCCAACAGTTCGCCACATGCTACCCTGCGGGTTTATGCATCTCTCTTGGTCTAGCTCCTCACCCTAGACCTATTTCGGCAAAGTAAACTCTACCGGCACGGAGCTAGAGTTCAGGAGCGCGCAAGCCACACCACGACGTCAACGTTGAGATACAGCGAGAAAAGTTTTCAGCCTAGGGATGGTCAGCGAATGACTGAGACATGATGATGTTTACGGATTAATTACTAAAAACGTGCTAATGACATGAAACTCTGTATTTATACAAAAGAGGGTATTCGCAAATCTATGTTAATAAAAATCAATGGGCGAAGAATGTATGTAAGCGCATCACTTCAGAACGGTTGCACCTATTTGTCTAATTCTTTTTCTTGTCGTTGTAATTGTCAGGACATGGTTTGTATGAAAGAAAGTGTTGGAAAAGTTGCTGGAAAATCTAGTAAATTTAGAAAATCTGATAGTGCATTTTCTATGGGAATTTTGTATGAATTATTAAAATTTTGACAGGACAACGTTTGTCCAGGTCAGCTAGTTAGTAATATGCAGTGCAAGACAATAATGACTCTTGAAGGTGCTTAGGCTCAAAACTATTATGTCCCCCTGGTAGTGTAGTTACTTGAACCAAACCTGATCTGCGAGAATGTTCCAGTCCTCATCGCTCATGCCGAGTCTAAGTTCAGCTACATCACCTGCTACTGGTATGATCTTGTCTGCGAAGTCTGGTTGCTGCTCCCTGATTATATCGTATACCTAAATAACAATCATTATACTTTAACTGTGACATGGGACATCAGTAAAAAAAAAAAAATAGTTTTATAAATTAAAGCTTCTTAAAGACCACTAACCGGATCCTGTAACATTTCATGTAGCCTTAGGTTGATGTGTATTCCCTTTTTTGGCCTTAGTAAAACAAATACTTTTGATATTTTTGTAGCTCTGAAATTAAATGAAAATAAATTAGTAACCACAAGCCGTGTTTTTTTCTGACGGGGTTACCCATCGGCAAAAATGACGGACTTTCTATATAAACTTTCATCCCCTATTTAACACCTTTTGGGGGTGAATTATCAAAGATCCTTCCTTAGTGCTCAACTTTTTGTACAAGAAACTTTTGCATTTTTCGTTGTGCTGCTAGATCCAGCGGTTTAAAGTGTGCGTTGTCTGTCAGTGAATAAATTTAAGATTTCTATTGAGTAGAAGAAGATCTGTTTAGCTGTCTAGCTGTATATTTTAGTAAATGTGCAACGTACGTTGACCATCATCGGGAGAATTATTGGTTCTATCACTAACTGAATTAAAGTTTTTTACCTGAGGAGCAATGAGTTGCTTGCCCAAGCACCGCAGCGCCGCAGCAGAACTGCTGCATGGCTGAGTCACCTCCACTTAAGTACTATCCTCACCTGAGGAGTTTCTCAATCAGCTGCTTGTCGAGCGAGCCGGAGCCGCCCATCAAGAGCACCGCGGTACCGCATTAGAACTGCTGCACGACTGAGACTCCTCCACTTAACTACTATCCTCTCCTAAGGAGTTTCTCAATGAGCTAATTGTCGAGGAAGCCGGAGCCATCAAGAGCACCGCGGTGCCGCAGTAGAACTGCTGCACGGCTGAGACTCCTCCACTACTATCCTCACCTGAAGAGTTTCTCAATGCCGAGGAATCTGGAGCCACCCGTCACGACCACCGCGGTGCCGCAGTAGAACTGCTGAATGGCTGAGACTGCTCTACTTAAGTACTATAATCACCTGAGGAGTTTCTCAATGAGTTGCTTGCCGAGGAAGCCGGAACCGCCCGTCACGAATACCGCGGCGCCGCAGTAGAACTGTTGCACGGCTGAGTCTCCGCGCTCTGTCGCTGCGTCTATCGACTTGTTACGGGACATCACCTCGCCCATGAACACCTGAGCCGGATCCATAGCTACTACGTTCGCCATGATTTCTATAAACCCTCGAAAACCATTAAACAAAGAATGAAAGAAAATATGTTTTTTTTGGGACAGGTCACAAGTACACACAATGACACAATATACAAAAAAAAAAAAAAATTGTATACCTCACGGCTGCACCAAATAGGCCCAGTTCAGCAAAATGCCAGACAACTAGTGTCAGAGGTTTTAACTGGTCCTTAAAATGCGTGTAACGGATGAATAAATATACTTTTTTTGTTTTTGTTACCTATTTAACAACGTTGTCCCCTGGACGGCTGGTCTAAATAATTTCTTATAAGAACTAGGTACAGCCGACTCTGCCACATGCAACTACGAGCATTCTTAAATATTAGTTGACTCATTTAGATGTACTTTTTAAAAAGTATTAAAAAAAAAAACTGAAAACACCAATTTTATTGGGTTATCTTTATCATCATATTAGCTTTTGCCAGCGGCTTCGCCCGCGTCGATGTTGGAAATTATCCTACGGGAACCGTACATTTAACGGGATAAAAAGTATCCTATGTGCTATTCCAGACTATACGTAGTCGGGCCATAAGTTCTGTCACATAGGTAAAATTTCGAATTTCGAATGCAAGCCGAGGAAAATATTATGGGCAATTCAAAATTTGAATATTTAAAGAAAATAAAAACAAAAGGTGGAACTTTGTTCATTTTCTAAAATGGAGTGGACGCGCAAAGAAGACAGAGTCGCAGTAATTGCATTGCATCGTTGCGGTCACGCGCCAACTGAGATTTTCAAACTGCTAAAAAATTTGAAAATTCCACTGAGATATATTTATCTTATGATCAAACGATTCCGGGAAGATTCAAGATTAGAAGATAAACAAAGAGCGGTCGTCTTCGTACTGTTCGGACTCCAGCGGTCATCAAAGCAGTGAAGGCGCGAATCCAACGAAATCCTGCCCGCAAGCAAAAAATGTTGGCACTGCAGATGGGACTAAGAAGAACTACTGTAAAAAGGGTGTTATGTGAAGACCTAGGACTGCGCGCTTATAAAAAAAAAAAACAGCACATCTTCTTAACGCACGGCCGAAGAAAATCAGACTCGAAAGAAGCCGGGTTTTGTTAAGGTGGTACGCGGGAAAAAAATACCGCGAAATACTTTTATTTCAGACGAAAAAAATTTTAATGTTGAGGAGAGTTTCAACAAACAAAATGATAAAGTGTATGCACACTCTAGTGAAGAAGTGAGCAGACGTGTGCCACGTGTTCAGCGTGGTCATCACCCTTCGGCATTCATGGTTTGACTTGGGGTGTCCTATTTGGGTCCAACGAAGAGGTTTTTAAAAGGCTAGGCAGATTGGAGGGTTTTTTTTTGTGAAAAAGGAATGAAAACCAGTGTATATCAAAACACAGTCCTAACAAACATTGTGGAACCTCTTTCACCAACAATGTTCGAAAACTAGCACTGAGTATTCCAGCAGAATTCTGCGCCGGCTCATAAGGCGAAAAGTACCCAAAACTGACTCACGAAGTGGAATCCGTGGAACCGTGTACTTTACTTTATCAGGCATGAGGATTGGCCCTCATCCAGTCCAGACTTGAATCCCCTGGATTACAAAATATGGCAGCACTTAGAGGAGAAGGTCTGCGCCAAACCTCTGGAAAGTTAAAGCTAAAGCTAAAGTTAAACTAAAGTTTTCTGGAGCTTTATAAAACATAAAAGAGGTGGAGACTCGTCGATACCTGGAAGTATGAATTTAAGGGATTAGGTCGTAAGCACAGGCCCTGAAATAGCGAATCTTTTTGCGGAACATTTTGCCTCAATCTATTTGCCTAACACAACACCTCCGGCAGCCTCTACGCTCAATACTCAGTGTCACGTATACCTACAACAAATATTATGCTCGTTAACTATAGAAGAGTTTGAAGTGCTTAAAGCGATCAAAAAAATCGTCTCAGAGAAGGACCCAGATACCATTCCACCAGTATTTATAAAAAGATGTGTATCTGCGTTGGCTTTGCCTCTGGCGTTAATATTTAAATCGATCATTATCGGAAGGCACTTTTCCGTCGGAATAGAAAAAAAGACGCATTTTGCCAGTTTTCAAGAAAGGGGAACATTCAGACGTTCAAAATTATCGCCCTATTTCCATTCTGTCTTGCTTCTCCAAACTATTTGAATCGATTGTTTATCCTGTGATTTCTCGGCTTGTAGACAGCAACATCTCCGATTCACAACACGGTTTTAGACGTGGTCGCTCAATCCTCACTAACTTGTTTACTTATATTTCCAATATATCTTATGAAGTTGACTCAGTAAAGCAAATAGGCGCCATCTATACTGACTTTAGCAGTGCTTTTGATCGAGAAAGCCATGCTATTCTTCTTGGGAAACTGTTTAGTGTGGGTGGCGCGCTTTTGAAATGGTTCGAGTTTTATTTAAAAAAAAGGCCCCAGTCAGTGGCAGTCAACGGATTTAACTCTATCACCTACTTTGCAAATGCCGGTGTTCCTCAAGGGTCACATTAAGGACCCCTTCTTTTCCTAATCTTTATTAACGACATTGTGGACAAAATAAGACACTGCAAGGTGTCTCTATTTGCCGATGACCTGAAGATATACAAAACTATTAATACCGTTTCTGACTCTCGCCAATTGCAAAGTGACCTAGACGCGATTCTATATTGGTGTAGCAGCAACGGTATGACTCTCAACGCAAGTAAATGCTTTCATATTAAATTTACTAGGAAAAAGAAGCCATTTGCTGCGGAGTACAAGCTCGATAATACACTACTGGCTGAAGTCAACGAAATCCGAGATCTTGGCGTGATAGTTGACAGTAAACTAAATTTTACCTCGCACATCAACATGTCTGTCACAAAAACAGCTCAAATGCTCGGGTTTTTTAAAACGAAATGCAAGCGGATTTAAACATCAGCGCACCAAAATCTTGCTTTACCAAACACTGGTGCGCAGCCATCTTGAATTCGCCAGCGTTGTATGGAATCCGTTCTATGCAGTACATTCGCAGCGCGTTGAGAGCATACAAAGAGCGTTCACTAGATATCTGGCGTATAACTCTAGCGGTATTTCACACAGGAATCCCTTTAAGAGCGCTTAAAAAAATTTTAAAATGTGTTCTCTTCGTGAACGGAGACGTTTGTTAGACATGTGCTTCTTTCACAAAATCGTGAACGGTCAGCATCAGTGTTGCTATTTCCTTGAGAATATGCCTTTGAAGGTTCCCCGCACCTATCCTCGAAGAAAACTAAAAAATATTTTCCACACTCCACCTGTAAAGACTAATTTGGGACGACAGGCACCCGGGCCTCCGTAGAATCGTTGACCACTCCCTTGTTGCGATAATACCCGATATTGACGTGTTCCACGATAAGCTACGTATATTTAAAAACAAAATTAAAAGTGTACCTTAATTTAATTTATAATTTAAATTGTTAAATTGTTATTTAATCATTTGAAAATATTTTATTGTTATGCTATGCTATTTTATTTTTTATTTTATTGCTATTGATAATCGACATTTCTATTTCTATTACAAATCAAATCAAATCATTTATTTTTTGCAAACATGGGTAATTGTTACACAGATGTTTTCTTAAAATATAGTCCTCCATATTCTACCGTCTCATGGGCATGCAAATAATATTTAATTCCAAAATTAGACAGAAATTTTATTAAAACCGAATAAATATAAATGTCAAATCATTAGAATTACTTACAAAAAATATTTAAAAAAAATAGACTAATAACTAATAATAACATTTTGTACAGTAATGTCAAAAAATAATTAAGTATATCAAAGTGTCCATCAGAATAAAAGTTTCAGAATAATAATAATGTATGGAATCATAATAATAGTTAATCAATCAGTGCAGAGATTTATCATTAAGGAAGTCGTCAATTGTGTAATAGCTTTTCTGAATTAATATTTGGTTTAGTGCCCTTTTAAACTTTGCTACAGTCATATTTTTTATCACATCAGGTACTTTGCTATAAATGCGTGGTGCAATACCAAAAAAACTTTTCTACATAAGTGCGGTTTTACATTTCACTTGGCATAGTTTGTTTACATAATAATATTGAGTCTCTATCAGGTTTATCCGAACTGCTGAAAGTTATTCAAATAATTGAGGATTGGTTTTTACAAATAGAGCTGTTTCCAAAATGTATAAAGAAGGAAAAGTTAAAAATTTTAACGACTGAAAAAAGGGAAGACAGCTATCTGTTGTTTTAAGACCGCACATTGACCTTATACATCGCTTCTGCATTCTAAATACTAGTTCCCTATCGGTAGACTGCCCCCAAAAAATTATGCCATACCGCAAAAGCGAGGCAACCAGTCCATGGTACGCTAATAAAAGAGCCTGACGGTTGACTTTTTAGAGAGTTGATGGAGAGCATACGCGGATTTGCTAAGCTTTTTGCACACAACCTCAACATGAGGTTTCCAAGTGTGTTTGCTGTCAATCAGTAAACCTAAATACTTCGCCTGACTCTCTTCCTCAATATTACAGCCTCGGTAAGCAATACTAACATTTGGGTTTTCGCTTCGTTGATGAAATTGCATTATTTTCGTCTTTGGTTTATTACTAAATTATTATAACTTAACCAGTTAATTATGTCATGTAAACAAGTATTTATGTCCTGCTCGTAATTATCATAATTTGTGCACCTAATTATAGCTGTACTGTGATCCGCAAAGAGAACCATTTTGTTCGATGTTACTTTCGGGAGATCGTTAATGTACCTATATCAAAAAAGTGGCGGCCCCAATACGTTACCCTGTGGAACACCATATTTGACATGCCTAGGTTTAGATGTATATATGGTTTCTATCTTACTTTTCGGACAAATTCTAGAAATTTCTGTGTATTGCAGTCTATTACTTAAGTACGATTCTAGTAACTGAAGGACGTTCACTCTTATACCATACCTATGTAGCAGAATTTTATGGTCTACATAGTCGAAGGCCTTAGTCATATCCGTATAAATAGCACAGACTGGATTTCTCCCATCTACAGACGACATGATGTGTGTTAATAGGTCGAAGAGTGCCATATTAACGGTAGTATTCTTATGGAATCCACTTTGTTCGTGACAAAATAATTGAAATTTTTCGAAGTAAGCGTAAAGAGAGTTGTAGATAAATTTCTCAAAAATTTTGGAGAAAATGGGAATACACTTTAATGGACATTCCTATTATATTTTATTTGTCACTTCTATTAAGTTATATTATTGGACAGTCCTATTATTATATTATGTTGGATATTTAAATCGTATTCATTGTTAACACTTTAATTTAATTTGCATAACTACAGTACTGCAGTTATTTTCTCTTTTTTTAATATTTGTGTTTATCACCGAGCCGAAGAATTGTAAATGTTATGTACGCCATTATTGTCATGTGCATCAGACCGCTATGAAGTAATTTTTATAATATTTTTAATGTTATATGTATGTGATGTGGCAGTGCTCTCCATAAATAAATAAATAAATAAACCTCATCGCAACTTGGAGTCACTTTAAGGATCCCTGATTAAAGCAGTCGCCGATATTGACATGAACGTCGTGCGTGCTTTGATTGATGACTGGCCTTGCAGATTGAAGGCTTGTATCGAAGCAAGAGGAGAACATTTCGAATAATTTTAATATCGTGTAAATCTGTATTTTATACCCTTTCATTTGATGTATAAATGGTTGTAGTGCGTAACTCATTGTGTCAGTTATTTAACTTTCCATGTGTGACAAAACTTATGGCCAGACTACGTAATCTATCTCTGTGCCAAATTTCATCCAGATCCTTTCAGCCGTTCTGGCGTGATTGAGTAACAAACATCCAAAATTTTCTATTTATAATATTATAGTAGGATGTAGGATTAGTAGGATAAAAGAGCCATTCGTGACATTTATTTTTTAAAGATTATTTATTTAAAATGTTGGCAGCCTAGTACGTGTGATATCTCACCTCTAGAGTTTTTCCTTTGCGGCTATATACTTAAAGTCCAAAGTTAACTCCAATGTTAACTCGGGTACGATTGAGAAATTGGAAGCCTACACTCGCGATATTCACCAAATACCCTACCATGCTAACCGCAGTTTTGGCCAACATTTCAAACAAATAACCTTTAAAAAATAAATGTCATGAATGGTTCTTTCATATGATAAGAATGATAACCCGATAATTTTTTTTTTTTTTACTTTTGAAAAATGTACCTCTAAATCAAGCACCCTACATCTTTAGCAGATAATGCGCTGGTATTATTGATTTTCTGGCGTTTAAGTACCTAGTACGCGTAGCTCCCTATGGAAAAGGCACTAACACAGCGGAACACACTATACCCTTTTAAACAGAAATTTCTCTACTTCTTAGCGTGTTGATGGCAATCTAAATTAAGTTGGCCCAGAATTTAGCTACGTGTTCGGCGTCATCACTAGCGTCCATCAGTTCCTGTAACGTGCAGCTAACAGGATACGCAGGACATGATATTAAGTGCCCCATCGTTTTGGAACAGCATCACATTTACACTCCAAGGTGGAGTAATCTATGAATCTGAACAAGTTTTCCTTGCTTCGGCCAACTTGGATCCGAGTCTGTTTGTTGGTTAGCCAAGGCAACTCATGTCCAGCTGGGAGATTGCCAGCAGGTGGAACGAATGGTATAGGTAAGGAAGCACTGTCTCAACCCAGTTTCAGTCTTGCTTTGATCGAAACACATACACAAGCAGAAACATCTTAGGGTATTATTCCGTACCCTGCTGCACGCGGCAGTGCTGCCGCAGTAGTTCTGTCCGCGTCACTACTGGTAAATGATAAAAATTATAAATGATTTAATTTCTTTAAGTAGATTTGTACAAACACTTACACGTCAATCATATTTTTGAAAACTAGATAGTTTTGTATTTGACTACTCTGAGAAAAAAGGCCAAAACCAACTCAGAGGTCACAGTTTCTTTTAAGGTAATATTGGTCAGATCATGTAAAGACCATATAGATTGGTGTCTGAAATGGTCTTTTGAGGAAAGAACCACACAGATTGAGTAGACCTGTCCAGTCAGTGCACGCATTTTTGTCAGTAATCGTGCAGCTCAACAGCTCAACGATTGGACGAACAATACTAAAAAAAGAAGTTTGGGTAGGCCGCATAAATTACTCAAACTGCCAGACCATGATAAAAATTTGAGAAAATAAAAGCAAACAAAAAACAATGACCCACATAGTCTTCACATTGACAATAATTAAAATAATATAATAATTTACAAAGTAAACATTGTAAATATATATAAAAGTTATCAAATAATAAAATAAAAAAATTAAAACAATTAAATCGACTTCAAAAAGAAATTAACTCAAAATTATTTATTTATTTATTGATAGGAGAACCAACAGCTATGACAGATGGATAACAATTGTATATAAAACAAAAAGCCAATTACAGGTTCTCATGGGTAGAAACAGAAAAAGTAATAGAAATCTTAGGATCACTAACACGAACGATAGAAAAGAATACACATATAAATAATATACAATAAGCACTATGCACTTTTAAAGCAGTCAGCGTTCAGCCGACTGCGTGCGGAATAGGCTTTGGTGGTAAATGGGTCAAAGGAGAACTTTTTACAAAGAATATTGAAATCCTTACTCGCTCGCACTATGTATGAGTTTTGCCTGAAGTTAGAAGAGGAAAAAGAAATGGAGATAGGCGAATTAAATCTAACTGATCTCTGGGGGACATTGAAACGCAGTTTCTGCAGAAGATCAGGACAATCAACCTCGTTCGATATAATTTTTAAAAGAAAAGTGCTATCTGCTAGGTGACAACGATTTATTAGTGGCTGTAGGTGAAATTTCTAGCAAAGACAATGTGTGTGTAATCATAAGCTTGAATGGTATGGTATACGTAGCCGGAAACATAGAAAACGAACAAATCTTTTTTGTATATTCTCAATACGATCGATGTTTTTACCATAACACGGGTTCCAAATTTGTGACGCATATTCAAGATGACTTCTCACAAAAAAGAAATAAAGAATCTTAAGGGTTTTGGCCTTCTTGAAACACCCTGCGATTCTCATGACAAAACCCAGTTACTTCGAAGCTTTGGTCACTATTTGCTCAATGTGCACGTTAAATAAAAGAATGGAGTCATGAAAAATGCCTAGGTCACGTACACCGTCACACCTCTGTAATAGCTGCCCTTTATGTTTATAGATTGTAGGGTGAGGGACACGTTTTATGCTAAAGGAGATTACTGAACATTTAACGGGGTTCAAATCTAGTTTGGTAATCAAGCAATAGTCGTCTAATCGCGCCAGGTCAGATTGGAGAGCATCCATGTCATCATCTGTTGATATTGCAGAGAATATCTTCATATCATGAAATAACTTTAAATTCGGAAGTCGTTGTCTTGGGATCTGTATTTTCGTTTTTTGCCATCGACTTCCGAAATTAAAGTTATTCCATAATTTTGAGTTTATTTCTTTTTGAAGTCGATTTCATTTTTTTTTTATATTTTTTATTTCGTAATTTTTAGTTTTTAGTAAAAACTGGAATATTTGTTTGTAATAAGTAGTTAATAGTTTTGTTATAAATATTGCGCTAGAATTTAACCAAGGTTTTGAGATGTTTTCCCTTTGACACCACACCCGTAGCTCGTTCAATGAGCTAGGCCGTCACTCTTACACGTATTAGCCCATCTTGAAAACTACAGAATCGATTTTGATAAAACTTGCACTGTTCCCTAAGTTGAAGTAAATGTAAGCCAATATAAATAAAATGGTCGCGATATGATTAATAGTTTCGGAGAAATGCGTAGACAAACATACATACGTATAAACATACATACATCTATAAAATTTTGTCTGTATATATGTTACGGGTAATGTCAGATGATTGAGTAAACCTAGGTTTACCCAAGCATTTTGGGTAAAGTCCGAATAATAATTAAAATAAATTTTAATTCCCCATACAGGTCGACTCAGGTAATGCTAGAATGATTAAACTTAGGTGTAGGCTGAAAGGTAAGTTAGGTTAGGTTAGAATTGTTTAAACTTAGGTGTAGGCTGAAAGGTGGGTTAGGTTAGGTTAGAACTGTAACCACACAACGCACGAGATTATTCGGACTTTACCCAAAATGCTTGGGTAAACCTAGGTTTACTCAATCTTCTAGCATTACCCGTAACATATATAAAATTCAATGTCCAGTGACTGACTGATATATATCAACGCATAGCCTAAACCGCTGGTCCTAGAGACATGAAATTTGGAGGGTGTGTTCTTTGTGAAGAGTAGGTATCCACTAAGAAAGGGTATTTGAAATTCCATCCCTAAGAGGATAAAATAGGGGATAAAAGTTTGTATGAAAAAACTTATTCCTTCAGTTCCTTTTTTCTTCAGACTTTACACTTCGCACGAATCTAAAATTCTTACGGGGTAGTTTTGTAGAACTAAAAATGACAAACTTAGTTTACAAGTTTGTCATTTTTAGTTTTACAAAAGTACCCCGTAAGAATTTTAGAGCGCGGGAAACACTGTATTTATACTTTTGACAGAAAAGAAACAATAATAAGTTTTTGGGTTTTTCGAAAGTCTATCCTTGAAGGGGCTAAAAGGGGTAATTAAATTTTTAAGGGGAGGATTTTACTGCATTGTTTGATTTCTTCAAGAAATGGTATAAATAATAATAATATAATAATAATAACCTGGGACATTATTCACACACGGTCATATGATCCCAAACTAAGCAGAGTTTGTACTATGGAAACCAGATAACTGATATACTACATATACATTTTTTTGTAAATTTTTACTTATATAGATAATTACACCCAGACTCAGAACAAACAGACACGTTCATGCACACAAATGTTTGTCCTGGATGGGAATCGCACCCACGACCTGCGGCATGATAGGTGGTATCTTAACCAACCACACCAACTGGCCTGTCAAAAATAATCTTTAAGTGAATTTATGGAAACTTCCGAAACGTATTAACAAAATTCCACCCCTCTGGAGGTGAAAAAAGGGGATACAGTTTTGTAATTATGAAAAATCTTATTCCTTTGGTTAATAAACTTGAAACTTGGCAATAGTTGCCTCAGTAAATAATAAAAATTGACAGTATAAGTTTTTAAAACAACCCCTCACAGAGGATGAAGGGGGTATCAATTAATATGGCAAATTATAACGCACTGTCGGATTAAATTAACTCGAAACTTGGTACTAATAGTCAGTTTGAGAGCTTATGCGGCCTACCCAAATGTCCTTTCTTTGATATTGATCGTCGAGTCTTGAGCAACTTTGAAACTGAGCTGAGCCATACGATTACTGACAACTGCTTGCACTAACTGGACAGGTCCACTCAAATCAGGGCCACGGTAACTCTTTGAAACACCAACCTGGCACCATCCAGGCCACCCTGCCACCCTGGCAGGCATCGGCCTTAGTGGACCCCACGAGTTAGTGCTGACATCTCTTTGAGGCGCACGTGGAACAAAACGCGCCGTTGACCCGGGCCTGGTCCTTACCGAACGACGAGCTACCCATTGTTGTCGTCCGCAATCCCGCACCTACGGTGGTCAGGAATCGGTTTTCAATTCCCGATGCCCAGGGCGTCTCCTGCGGCGACTAGGGGCGTGATGGCGCAAAGATTTCCTCTCCCTCACGCGTTCCGCATACTCCTTCGCCATTACTGCTTCGCAGAAGGTGGTGACGGCTTGCCATGCATTATCGCTCGGTACCATGGCTCTGCCCAAGCCGGGCTGACTTCCACTGTATGCTCCACCGTGTCTTCTGAGCGATCCACACAATGGTAACACCCGGGTGATTCTTCCCGCCTTATCCGGAACAGGAACCTCCCAAAGCAACCGTTTTCGGTGAGGACCTGCGCCAGGCGTAAGGTGAGAACGCCGTGGTGACTCTCAAACCACTCCTCAAAGAGGGGACTTACCACCGCAATTTTGTCTACGGATTTGCTTTATGGTAACTGGAACTTACCTTAAAACTTACTAAGCTTAAAGGAGATGTTTCAAAATGTTTTTGTAAAATCTAAAAGATTTTAAAATTCACACGTGGGTAATATTTAAATTTTTATGTACCTCTTTTTTCTGATATAGGGATTGGAAATATTGACACAGTCAATATCTTGATGTAAAATTTAGTAATTTTTTCACAAACAACATTCAGAATGTAAACAAAGAAAAATAATTGGAGCAGCTCAATCCCATTCCTTTTTGTCCTCAATATAATCTTTAAAGGCTTTCTGGCACAACTTGCGTTTAATGAATGATTTGAATTTATTAGATCTTTAACGTGGCTTGGAAGTTTATTATAAAAGCCTATTTTCTTGAGCCTAGTTGTAGGTACAACAAATGTGTGTCTGTTCCTAGTACTTATATTATGATATAATAATAATAATAATATATAATATCTTAGGACATTGTTCACACACGGTCATCTGATCCCAAACTAAGCAGAGCTTGTACTATGGAAACCAGATAACTGATATACTACATATACTACTTTTTTTTGTAAATACATACTTATATAGATAATTACACCAATTTTTATAATTATATCCATTATATAAATAGTAGGAACAAACACTAACGTTTAAGTTTAAACAAAAGTGAAATGTCATCCGCAAACAATATCATGATTATCCTTTATGAGGAAGTAAGGCAAGTCGTTAATACAAATAAGAATTCAGAAAGGACCTGGAATTAAGCCCCATACATTTGTGTGCTACCGAGATATTGTTGCGTGCTCGGATTGTAATCTCATGTAAGCCTATAGAAAATATATGGTGACAAATTAAGAACTGATGGGGCAGTCCTGCCACACGCAGCGGGGTTCGGAATCATACCTTAATACACAGAAATATCTAATTACACTTCTAGGTACACGTCTGCATAGCCCTTTGGGGATTATACTCATGACCTTATATATAAAAAAAAAACACCAGACTTAGCTGATATTTAGTCTTAATTAAAACGCAAAGTAAAAGTCACAACTTACCGAATCAGTACAAAACACTAGATTTTGCTCCCACAATGTTGCTAAGCCACGGTTAGTAAAGGAATGATGCGTTAAAAGTAGGGAGTTCAGACTCCAAATCATTAGTTACGACAAAATAAATGCATACTGACAATCTATGTAGACAACAATGTGTATAAATTAATATTTTAATAATGAAAATACCGATGTTCTAGAAATATCTTTAATATGTCATTAATTACAATAAAATACGTGGACAAAAACCGGCAAAGAGCGAGTCGTACTCGCCCACCGAGTGTTCCCATTCCTAGGGCAAAATTTAACAAATATTTTAGGGCAAAATTATGGTCTAGTGGTGATAAAATCACTTACGTCGCATAAGTGCTACGTAGGTCCACCCGGTACTTGTTAAGAATAAAATACATCCACAATGCTAGCCCGTGAAATTTAAATTTTCTTTCGGTTTTTTTTTTTGCAATTTGCAGGACAGTTTCAGGTTGTATCTTGATTAAAATGTGATTCACGACAATAACAAATATGTATTTACATAATTATAACCTTATGAGTCATCAATACATCTCTCTCAGTTAAATTTGTTTTATTTAAGTTTGATTTCGAAAAACATGACATTTTGGAGCAGATATGAGAATATATAAATAATACCCAAAACTGCATGAAATGCATTGCTGTATTAATTAATTTGTAATGTCATGGACGTTAATCATGTATGCAAAGATAAACATTGTATTGTAAATAATTAACTTTCAAAGACATTAGTTGAATACAATTAAATAAAGCGGTCAAAACAAGGGCCTTTTTTTCAAAGCCATTTTTTTTTTGTTTTGCAGGGTTCCTATAGAGGTAAGGAGAAAAAATATTATAATTATCAAAGTTTTTTTTAATTCTAAATCTTCTTCTGATTACCTTGACTTGTACTTAATTCGACTGAATTATTTTAAGGCGTACTTAAAGGCGCTCTCTCACCGGAGCATAAGGGAGCGCCTGTATAATGGGACCTGCTATGCTATTCTGTAACCATCTCACCGTGAAAATTTAAGAGAAGTGAGCGTGGAGTTAGCTGTCAAAGTCATTCTACCTGATGCTAGGGATGGACCAAGCACATTTATACAATCACAATCGAATAATATTTTTTATGCTAATCTATTGATCATTTTACATTATTTCAAAGGTAGTATTTAAGTATCTAGTCGATGGTGAGGTCAAAACGAAAACCCAAGATGGCAGCTGCAAAATTTTCCAAATGTTTCGCCATGGGGTGGCATGATGTAATTAATTACTATTAATAATTATGATGTAATTATTTCCTTTCTCTGTCCCAACACATATTGTAGCTGTTTATTGTCCCTGAATAAATAAAATAAAATACAAATGGGTCTTTTTCGCAGCCGCCATTAGATTTTCATTTTGACTTCACTAACGGCTTTAGCACCCTCAAAAGCCATGAAAACGACACCCATGACGAATAGTTTAAAATTTTTGCAGCCGCCATTTTGGATTTGAATTTAAAAGTGGTAAAACATAATCACACATAACATATCACTAAATAATTTTCAAACCATATAACCATGTTTGAAAATTATAAGTAGATCTACATATTTATTTAAGAAGGCAGATTAGTTTAAAGCGTAAAAAACAATTTAGAAGAAGCGTACACAGTTAATTAGAATACCAATTCTTGTAAATCAGAAAGATGTGATTTTCGGTTAGGTGAAGTGAGCTGGTGAGTGCGATGCGCAAGTGTCGTGATCGTATCACTTCAGCCGAATCTGCAAGCGCGGCGTGATCTTATCACCCGATTCTAGTAGCCATAGCAACCACCCGCGCTGAAGCGAGTCGGTAAGGTCAGTTGAAGTGAGGCAGTGAGCACGATAAATTATGGTGTCAGTTAAACTAATGAATTTTGTAATGATGATGATTTTATAAATATTGTTTTACTATTGGCAACAAGTCTTTTTATTTAAATGACCTCCCTAACTTACCCAGTGTAAGTTAGGGAGGTCATTTAAATAAAAAGACTTGCGGCTAATACGTAATAGGTTGGGGAAAAAGTTTCTTCGCATTTTTTAAGAAAATTCAAAACATTTTTTAATATAGTTTATTTACATTTAACTAAAATATGTAGGTACCATTTTGTTCGATAACTTTTTGCCATCATGTAGGTAAGGATATGATCCCATTGCTATAGAAATTTTGGGACTTCTGGTCAAAATACCGCGACAAGTGGTTTTGGCAGTCCTCTCGTGATGTTAACCTGACACTGCCTAAAGAATTCTGAAGAGACCGAAACAGGTGGAAATCTGAAGGTGCAAGGTCAGGACTATACGGCGGATGCATTAACACCTCCCAGCCAAACTCTCTTAATTTTTGCTGAGTGGCTAAAGATGTGTGAGGTCTAGCGTTATCATGATGAAAAACCACACCCCTTCTGTTGATTAAATCCGGCCGCTTTCTCTCAACTTCTTGCTTTAATCTCATCAGTTGTTCGCAGTAGAGTTAAAAATCCATGGTCCTGCCTGGTGGTAACAGCTCATAATGAATAATGCCCTTCCAATCCCACCACACACATAGCATCACCTTGTTGCGAGTTAACCCGGGTTTCGCCACAGTCTGTGAAGCCTGACCGGCCTTTGACCACGACCTTTTTCGCACGTTCTTGTCATACGTGATCCACTTTTCATCACCAGTTATCAGCTTCTTCAAAAATGGTTCGGTTTCATTACGTCGTAATAAAGAATCACAAATGTGTACACGGTTCATTAGGTTTCTTTCAGTGAGCTCGTGAGGTACCCAAATGTCGAGCTTTTTTGTGTACCCAGTTTTTTTCAAATGCGCCAAAACTGTTTTCTGATCAATTTACAGTTCTTCAGCTACGTTGTAACTACTGATATGCCGATCTTGCTCCACTTTTTCAAAAATGGCATCCATTTTATCCGTAATAGGGCGACCAGAGCGACGTGCATCTTTGACATCAAAATTTCCGGATTGAAAACGCTTAAACCAAATTTGTGCTACTCTCACAAACACTACACTAGGTCCATAAACATCGCAAATTTTTTTCGCGGCTTGCGTTGCATTTTTACCTTTTTTGTAGTAAAATTTTAAAATGTATCGAATTTCTTCATTAGATTCACTCATCTTGACGGTACGAAAACCAAATGAAAATCACACATTTTCCTAATTTGAATTTGGAATTATGTTCTTTAAAATTTAAACTTTCAATGATACCAAAACCAGCCAGATACAAATAGTGTAGCCAAAGAGATTTTATTACAAGTTCATACATACTATAATGCGAAAAGACTTTTTCCCCAACCTAATATTTAATTGTAGAAACTATCTAACACATCGTTTAGTTCCTACATAGCTTTTGTGGGGATAAATTCTATGGTCAGGCCATTTTTAGTAGCACTCGATCACTTAACACGCTCAGTTGTCTCTTCTTATTGAGTACATAATGTTTAGTTAATAACAAAGCTGTACAACATCACACAGTTTACTCGAATCGATTAATAATGAGTCTAGGTGTAATTATTTATATAGGTATGTATTTACAACAAAAAAAGTAGTGTATGTAGTATATCAGTTATCTGTTTTCCATAGTACAAGCTCTGCTTAGTTTGGGATCAGATGACCGTTAGTGAATAATGTCCAAGAATATTATTAGTATTTTTACATTTCTCGGGACTCTGGGTCCCGGACCTTTGAAAGGCGTACGAGGAGCCGAAGCCCACTCGCAGAGGTCAGGTCAGTCAAATAATTTTAAATGATAAGGAGGCACCAACCGACGATTATCCCTGTATGCACTATGCAAGTGCACCCAAGGATAACCCCCGGTTGGTGCAGGACTATTGTTGTACGTGGAAACAAAACATATTGGGCTATAGGTCTGGGTAGCTAAAGTGGATTGGGTAACTTGAACTATGGAAGAACTATGTCCCCTGCCTGACCAATGTTATACATATCACACATATTATACACGGATAAAATGGCAGGGGGTGACTTGCACACTCAATAATGGGCCCCCGGAAACGGCCGCTAGCACATAGTGACGTAGCGACAGTATCATTTTCAACAAGGCAAAAACAAAAACACAAAAACAACAACAAAAAGAAGGCAAGTACAAAAAGGTAAATTACTAAATATAACAACTATTTACCATCATTTGTCACCAATTCAGATAAAGAATATAAACACTTATCTAACAGGAATACTTTCGGTTTAGCTTTGAATAAAGTACCTTTGTAAATCAACGATCTTAAGTCAGTAGGCAATCTATTAAATAATTCTACTGCTTGGTATTTAGAGCAATGTTTAGCAATATTAAGTTTAGGTGCAATTTTATTTTTTATAACTTTTCTTCTAGTGTTCTCTCTAAGTCCACGTTCTTCTTGTGATTCGTGCTCATGTATGTATTTTGCAAAGTGGCTGAGTAGTACTTAAACATATAAACTTGGTACTGTTAATATGCCTAATTTTTAAAATATTCTTTACATGACTCTCGTTGAGGGATTCTGACAATCGTTCTTAATGCACGTTTCTGTAATATGAATGCTCTTTGGCAATTATACCCGTAACTGTTCCCCCAAAACATAATGCTGTATCGTAACCTTGATTCTACCAATGCATAATAGACTGCTTTTAGCTGCCTTAAATCAATATCGTCCCTGAGGCTTCTTAGCGCGTAACAAGCTGAAGATATTGAAGAATTAATGGCGATGAGCTCTTTTTTCCAATTTAATAGGGAATCTATATAAACTCGCAAAAATTTTACTTTGTTTACTAGTGCAATATTATCCCTTTTGAACATGACATCCATGCTATCGTTGTTCCGTGACGTTGTTTTAAACAACATAACATGGGTTTTATTTGAGTTTATTATTACATTATTTGCTGCAAACCAAACAGAAAGATTCTCCAAACACCTATTTACATTTCCTGTTAACTCATTTAAGTTTGGCGACCCGATTATGGCGTTTGTATCATCTGCAAACATTACAAATCTTGCGTCTGGTTGGGTATTATGCATAAAATTGAGGAAGTCATTAGTAAAAATTATATATAATATTGGTCGTAAGATTGAGCCTTGAGGCACACCGCGGCAAATTTTGGTCATTTATGACTTATATATTACTTTACTCACACACTTTACGTCACAATTTCTTTTATTTCTACGTACATTCTACGGTTTTTTTTTAAATAAGATGTCAAATGTTTAAAAACTTTACCTCTAATACCATAATGCTCTTGTTTAGCCAGAAGCAGCTCGTGATCTACTGTGTCAAACGCAGAACTTAAATCAATAAATACGCCAGCTACCTTCATTTTGTCATTCAATTTGCTAATAATGTCATTAACAAGATTATCTATCGCATCTGAAGTACCTACCCCCTTTTGGTATCCAAATTGTCTAAAGTTAATTACGGTAAACTGGGGTTACTTTGATACTACGGGGTTACTTTGTGAACGTTTTTCGACATATGAAAAACTTATTTTAATAATATCTACAAAGCATCATACATCTATTTAAGATAGTTTCTTTTTGGCGTTGTAGATTATATGTTATAAAAATAAGTTTTAATATGTCAAAATTTGTTATCAAAGTAACCCCAGTGGTATCAAAGTAACCCCAGTTTACGGTATTCTATTTAAATTAAAGTGTGCCCTTAACCTAGTTTTCATTATTTTCTCAAAAAATTTTGATAAAATTGGTAATAAGGAAATTGGCCGGTACTTTTTGGGATCCGTTCTTGTACCCTTTTTGTGTATCGGAACCACTTTTGCTATTTTAAGTTGTTTAGGAAAAACAGTCTCTACAATACATTTATTAATGAATTAAGATATAGGCACGTCATCGTGTCCACAAGACGTTTTGTTTGTCATCTTACGTACTATTTTTGTTATTTTCTGTGGTGTCGTTATATTGAATATCATCTCACTTTCTACTCTCAGTGTTGAGTTTCTTAGAAAGGACATTGTCCTTTTTTCTTCTGTTTTTAAAAGTGATGATTTATACTCAAATGTATCAACAAAAGTATCTGCTATGTCTTGTGGATCTGTAACCACCCTGTTGTCAATGTTTAGAACAAGTTTTCTTCTAATTTTGTTTTGCTTTCTCTTTGTAATTTTACATTTATAATTTTCCACGTCTGTTTCAGTATATTTTTGGCTTTGTTGAGATGACATGATATGGCTAACCTTCGTGCGTGCTTTAAATTTCTTCTGTAGATTCTAATGTAATTCACTTTGCAGTTATAAATACTAGTGTTATTGTCGGCGCCCGAACATAGCATTCTTTTCATTTGAGACCTTAATTCCCTTTGTAATCCACTTTATCTGATTATTGTTCATCAGTTTTATTTTACAAGTTTTCTTTGGGTAACACTCACGAAAATATTTATTAAAACAATTGAGAAATGTATTGATGCCTACGATATTATAATTTTTATTTTGAAAGCTCTTTTTAAATGCAGCATTATTTTTTGTGTTAAAAGTTCTTTTATTAATCAATATGGTATGTTGAGATTCATTTATATTTTTACCAATCTTATCAAGAATTATATTACAAAGAAGGCCGCCAAGGCCATTTGCTAAACCATTATGATCTACCAAAGACTGCTCTATATCATCGTCGGAAAGATTAGTCAATACATTGTCAATGCAAGAGTATGATTTGTTTCGAATAAAAGTAGGAGTATTTATATGGTGCCTAAAATTGTAAGACGTTAATATACTTATAAATTCAAATGATTTTTTACTTTCCGCACGTATGTCAACATTAAAATCACCACATATAACGCACTTCCTATCAATAAAAAGTTCTAACAATTTTTCCAGGCTCTCTAAGAAACTGTTAAAATTTTTGACATTTGAACTTCTGTAACAGCAACAAATATGTAATCCTGTCTCAAGATCCCTTACACCACAAACCTCAAAACTTTCTGATCTGTATAACTTCTGTACTGCATCAATATTTTCACATGTTTTATTCGTATACGCTAAAATAAGACGACCACCTCTTTTTTTATTTGTCCATGTGTTAAATGATACTAAGTTATAATTGCTTAATTGAAATAAATTAATAGATTTATCATTCAAAAAATGCTCTGTTTAACAAACATAGTCCAAGCCTTTACAAAAAGTTTCAATATATGATTCAAGTTCAAGTTTTTTATTATTTATACCACATACGTTTTGGTGAAACAATTTTAAACAAATCGTATCTATCGACAAGGGGGCAACACTTCCTGAGGTGCTTGAGGAGTGGAGAGGTATCCCACGTCTATCAGGACAATCTCGGAAATACGGTCAAGATCCCTACCAGCACCTTACTGGAATACTTCCTTCCTGCGAGCACGATTGCTCTTGCGAATCTCCACTCAAGCCGGCCTTTGCATAAAATGCATTAAAGTTAAAAACTTGCAATATTTATAATGAAAACCATTAAAATTCGCTGTCACTTTGTCTGAACTTAAAACGGAACAACCTCGGAATGAAATTCGTACCGTGTCGTGTGATGGTTATCTAATTAACCATTACATAACAGAAGCCTTTCAATTTCTGTCACTATAAAAACTCAAACCATAACAAAAACATTTCTATTACGTCACAATCACAACTAAATTATAAGAAACATGTAAGCACTACCCCAAATTGATTACGAAACCATTTTCCTATTTCATTCCTCAAAACCCCATATCATTAATTACATAAGTAATACTTTCACATTATACCCTATTTCCTTAAGATAGGGTACAAAGTCTTCTATCTGTAAGATACATGACGATAGACGTCCGCTTACTATGACGGGT
The DNA here is from genome assembly GCA_948252095.1 of Dicycla oo. Lineage (NCBI taxonomy): Eukaryota > Metazoa > Arthropoda > Insecta > Lepidoptera > Noctuidae > Dicycla > Dicycla oo. Next base: position 16,846,695 of record OX411736.1, on the reverse strand, counting down.
CGACTGCAAGTGACAGATGACAAGCGCCATATTTGATTGTCTGTGGCAGACAACACGTTATGCGGAGTCGCTTATTGTCGCGGTTTTGCTTGTAGACTCGGTATTTTAGTTGTTATAGAAGTATCGTGTATATCAGTATCAGTTATTGCCAAAGAATTAATTTTCTTATGAGTGGGAAGTATTTGACTTACATTTTACTCTGAATACTTTTTTTTTCTGGAATGATTAAAACAGAAAAACTTAAGCTTAATTCGTGTTCAGTTCAACAACGCGTTCAGGATGATGTTGGCGCTCCCCCGAAATTGCAGCGCATCGACTATGTTTGCGGAAGCGCGTGTGGATTGCTTCCACGCCACTATGCGCAAGAGAGGCACGTCGCTGGTGCGGCGAGTGCGGGGGAGCGCTGACAGCATCTTGGCCGCTCTCGCGGATAGGCTTGATTATTCCATCATCTCTAACTGCTGTAAGTGACATGTGGCAGGCTGATGCGACTAACAAACTAAATATGATTGTTTTGTTGTATATTGTGTATTGTGGTGTTAATGAATGAATGAATTGGATTGTATTGTATTGTATTAAATAGAAGTTAATTTGTAATGTTGTGGTGTAGGTAATGTGATTGTATGAGTGTTTTAGTATTATGAGTCAATGATACTCGAAATAAAATATAATAAAAACCACACCCTTAAATATGACAATACCTTTCTGATGCAAGAGCTCGTGGCTAAGTAATAACAGCCACACGGGTCGATCTATAAGGTTAAGCTATGCTTGCCGGGGTTGGTCCGTGGATGGGTGACCATCTTTTCATACCGAGACTCGTCCGTGCCTCGGAAAGCACGTGTAGCCGTTGATCCCGGCTGTCATTCGTGGATCTTTGACAGTCGTTACGGGTCGTCAGAAGCCCGAAAGCCTGACAACCAGTCTTACCAAGCGGTATCGTATTACCCAGTAACTGGGTTGTGGAGGTCAGATAGGCAGTCGTTCCAGCCGAGTGTTATACTGTTCTCCTGAGTTACCGGTAACGCTAGAGAACTTTCTCTCGCGTTACCGATAACGCCAGAGAATGTAAGGCAGAATGCCATGTGTTTTCTATTTTTCAGAGAGATTGATAATAGTTTATTTTGTCTCAGATCTGGGCAACATAAACAAAAATGCCGCTAAGTGCAGCTGAGAAACAGAAACGCTATAGAGAAAGACTAAAAAATAATAAAGAAAAGTACGAAGAAGCAAAGAAAAAGCACCGAGAACGATATCATAAGTCTAAGAAATTAGTAAAAGATTTGACTCCTAAAGAAAAAATATAATGCAAATGTGATATGGAGATTACAAAAACGACAACTTAAAGAACGAAAACGGGCTGTACAAAGTTTATTAGAACAAACACCCCCAGACTCACCTAGATCTGACTCCAGATTGGAATACTTTGTAGAATTAAACGAAACTCCACCACCAACACCTCCCCATGCTATTCATCTACCAGAAACGCTACAACCAACATCATATACTCCCCTATGCGCATCGCTATTAGCTAGATCACCATCGCTTTCAGCAAAATTATGTCGAAAAAAATTGAGAAAGGACAGGTCGAGAGTGCATAGAGAAAACGCAAAACTAAGGCAAGATAACAACAATTTAAGACGAAAATACGAGAAATTTAAGAAAACAGACATATTGAAGCTAAAACCAACCACTCAATATTCTGTAGCTTAAGTCTTAAGACTTAAGGTACAGAATATTGAGTGGTGCCATTAAGAAGACATTCAAAATGTCAAAATCTAGGAAAGAAAGAGAAATAATAAAGAAGATATTCGAAACTGTGGATGTCAAAGACTCGCGAACGATACTTGGAGAGAATTTAGGCGTTGACAAAATTGTTAAAAGAAAAGAGAGCACAGATGTGCACAGTGTTAAAGAAGAAACTTAGGGAACTTTACTTGAGAGATGACATATCACGTGCAACAGCTGGTAATAAAGAAACGCTCATAAAAGCAGGCATAAAAGCACACAAAAGATTTATGCTAGACACAATGAAAAATCTGTTTAAAACCTTTATGAAAGAGAACCTTAATCTTCGTTGTTCCTACTTTTATTTTACCAAGAATAAACCTTTTTATGTCGTAAGTGCTTCTATCGACGCCAGAGATATGTGCCTTTGCAAAACCCATACGAACTTTGCGTATAAGGCAAAAGCTTTAAAAAGAAATAACGGCATAACGGGCACTGATAACATAAATCTTCTTATCGAATCAACAGTTTACAGTACTAACTCCAAAGACTGTATGTATGGTATATGCATTCAGTGTCTCAATAAAACAAATAGTTATTGTATTAGAAATGTAAAAGGTTCAATAACATGGACAGAATGGGTAAGAAAGGAAGAAAAATATGCAAAAGATGGCAAAAATCTTAAAACTATTAAAAACATAAAAGAAGATAAAAATGAAAAAGCAGGTAAATTTATAAAAAAAATATTTGAGAACGACCTTGCAGCATTTAAAAAGCACGTGTTTAATATAAAGACACAATTTAAAAATTTTCGTTGTTGTCTTGAATGTATTCGAACGAATGCGTTGTGGTCGCAGACTTTAGTGAAAATTATAGTTGTAAGTATAGCCAAGAAGTACAATCACATCATTTTGGAGGATCACGCAAACAAGTTTCGCTCCACACGATTGTGGTCTATACTTTTGACAGTGATGCTGCAAGAGGTTATACAGTCAATTCTTTTTGCAGCATTTCTGCTTCAAAACTGCCGCCATTTGGTGTCACTTAGATCCAGTATTGAAATGGATAAGATCTAAATTAGATACTGTCAACACCGTGCATTTCTTTTCGGACGGCCCGAGTACACAGTACCTATAGACAAAAGCAGAATTTTTACTTGATGTGTACGAAGTATTATGATTACGGGTTCTCTTACATGACGTGGTCATTTTTTGAAGCTGGCCATGGGAAAGGCCCAGCTGATGGCGTTGGAGGCTTTCTGAAAAGAACAGCAAATAAAATTTTAGCCAATGGTAATGATATTTCAGACGTTCTACAATTTTATGATAAGATGAATAACGTAAGCAAAATAAAATTATATCTAATCGATGAAAATAAAATCGAGGACCAACATAAAGCCTTCTCAGTCGAGCCGAGGCTTGTAGGGACCCTAAAAGTTCATCAAGTATTTTCGAGCTCCTATGGTAAATTAAGATTTAGACACTTCTGCTGTTTCTGTGAGACGGGTAGTCCGGAAAGAAGAGGATTCTGTATGTGTCTCAATCCAAACGTATACGATATCGGAGTGTCCGATGATGCGGAAGTATTTGGGCTGAGTGCTTCCATTCCTAACTTGACGAATGATGAGACTTTGTTGAACAGTTCAATAACAAAAGAAAGAATTGATCTCACGACTATGAACGCTAATTTCGAGCTCACAAATCGTAATCCGACATCAAAAATACCGGACTTGGAAACTGCGTCAGATGATGATGATGATGAACCTAAACATTGCAAAACAATTACAGGATATGACGAACAGACACCGAAGAATATATGACGCAATATATGGTGGCTCTTCATCGGACGAAGAATTACCATGTGGCAGTCATGACAAAAATACGAAGATTGGACGTGGATTTTTTTTGTAAGTGAAGGTGTACGTAGACACATATATAAACAAATCATACACCTATGTGTGCAAAACATTGACTGATGTTGTAGAAGACGGAGAAGTAAAAGTAATGTTTTTACGAGTAGTGGATGAAAACGCCAAACGTTTCCGTTTGGATGAAAAGGATATTTCTTACGTGGATTATGTAAACATTATCCAGAAAATACTGGCACCAGACGTTATCAGGAAAGGAGATCGCTCGTATTACCAATTCGAAAATTCGGTAGAAGTGTTTGAAAAGAAATAATACTAATTATGTTAAACTTACTTAAATCACGGTTCCTATTAGAATAATTCAGATTACCTGTGATCTCGTTTATTTTTTTGTTTTAATTTAGTGGATTTGTTTTTAAAATATATACCTTTCAAAAAAGTGATTGGACAAGTTGATTTAAATTGTTATTATAATGATTACATACATCATATTGCTGTTATTACTTTTTAGACAGTCTAGAATTCTCAGGCATTACCAATTTTTCTCTGGCGTTACTACTATGTCCCTTAATTATTGTAAGGATTTTTTAATATAGCTTATGTCAAATGTTATTACATTATTAAATACTTTCCATTGGCAAACCTCGTGGTTAGAATTCAACTTAGAAATATGTAATGAATGACTGATTACCTAAAACAAAGATTTACCTGAAAGTATAGCATTTAATTATGAACAAAGAACACATTCCACAGGACACCATCAAAAGCCTGGTGGAAAGCATGCCAAGACGATTACATGCCGTAACCGCTGCAAGGGGAGGTCATACTCGTTATTAAATTTTATTTTTTGTATTGTATTTTTTATTAAAATACCGTAAAAATTATGAACTTATAGTAATTAAACTTAATTTCATTATACCCATAAAATGTCCATTTTAACATTTAACACGGCTCTCTGTTTACATTGACTAAAACACCGATTCCTGAATTCAAGTGTTATAATACTATTATATATTCACATTGATAATAAGAAATTTCTAGTCAGTTATACTAATGACATACTAAAAATATTAATATTATCCATATAAAAGCCAATAATAATAATAAATGTCTGCCTCTCAGAATGGATGTCGGAACGGGTCCCGTGGTACTAAGGAGCTACTCCTCATCGACATGGCCATAAGCCAACAGGTTCGTCGATCCCGCAAGGATCTGTCGACATGCTGGATAGATTACAAGAAGGCCTACGACTCGGTGCCACATACATGGCTCATGAGGGTGCTTGAGTTGTACAAGATAGATGCAACTCTACGCACCTTCCTTGAGTCGTGTATGGGGCAATGGAGGACGGTCCTTCGCTATCCTGGGTGTCGACAGATCCAGGGGAATGATGAGCATGTATGGATTAAACGGGGAATATTTCAGGGCGACAGTTTGAGTCCACTTTGGTTCTGCTTAGCCCTGAATCCTCTAAGTACTCTGCTAGAGGATTCAGGTCTAGGCTATCGGTTGAGGAGAGGCGGTCAGGTCATATCTCACCTCCTCTACATGGATGACTTAAAACTCTTTGCTCCCAACAAATTGCGACTGATGGAGCTACTGAAAGCAACTGAAACTTTCAGTAGTGCCAATAGGATGGAATTCGGTGTGGACAAATGTGCAGTCATGCATGTAAAGCGAGGTGAAATCATGGAATCCGAGGGAATCCAACTGTCGGATTCCATACACCTTAGATCCCTCTCCTCATCCGAAAGCTATAAGTATTTGGGTATGTCGGAAGCGTTAGGCATCAACGGTGCTGACATGAAGCAATCGTTGAAGGAGCGATTCTTTGGTCGCTTGAAGAAAGTATTAATTAGTCTTCTTTCAGGCGGAAATAAGGTGCGCGCCTTCAAAGGCTGGGTCATGCCGATCTTAATGTACTCTTTCGGCATACTCAAATGGACTCAGACCGAACTTGACGCCCTGGATAGGAGGGTCCGTACACTGTTGACCGCAAACCGGATGCATCACCCACGTTCATCGGTGATGAGACTGTACATCTCGCGGAAGTGCGGGGGCCGTGGCTTTTTAAATGCTAAAACCCTCCACAATCGCGAGGTGTGCAGCCTCAGGGAATATTTTTTAAAAGCCGAATTGGGTATGCACCGTGATGTGGTCACAGTGGATAAGGGGCTCACCCCGCTCTCCATGGCTAAAGAGAACTGGCGCAAACCTGTAGTACTTACTACCGATGACCGCAGGAAGGTATGGCAAAACAAGGAGCTTCACGGGCGCTTCTATCGGGCCCTTCATGAGCCCGGTGTTGATTTCTTAGCGTCCGTATCCTGGCTACGTTTCGGTGACCTATTCGGGGAAACTGAAGGTTTTGTTTGTGCAATTATGGACGAAGTTATTCTGACGAATAACTACCGGAGACATATTATGAAGGACGGGACGGTTGATGTATGTCGGGCACGCCACCGTCCGGGTGAGTCCATCAGACATATTATCTCTGGTTGTTCTCGTCTGGCTAACGGCGAGTACTTGCACAGGCATAATCAGCCAGGATTATTCACCAGCAACTTGCTTTGAAATATAAACTTGTGGATTCTGAAGTACCGTATTACAAGTACTATGTGCCCGACCCAGTTCTCGAAAATGACCATGTTACGTTGTACTGGGATCGGTATATCATTACTGAAAGGACTGTTGTCGCCAATAAGCCTGATATAGTGGTGATAGATCGATTAGTGCGCCGCGCAATGATTGTCGATGTTACCATTCCACATGACGAGAACCTCGTGAAAGCTGAGAAAGAGAAGCAAATGAAGTATCTCGACTTAGCACACGAGGTTGTTGACATGTGGAATGTGAGCTCGGCTGTCATTGTGCCGATTGTAGTAACGGCCAATGGCCTGATGGCCGAAAGTCTCGATCAACATCTCTCGAGGCTCTCGTTAGGCGGTTGGATCAAGGGCCAGATTCAGAAGGCAGTACTTCTTGATACGGCTCGCATTGTGAGGAGGTTTCTGTCTCTGCAGCCCTAACCACCGGTAGCTTGGACTTTGCTCCCGCTACTGGCGGATCACTATTTTTTATATTTTTAATTTTTTTTTAATGTTTTTTATAAAAAATATTTAAAAATGTATTTAATAAGTTTTTAAAATGAATAAAGGACATAATAATAATATCCTGGGACATTTTTACACACGGTCATCTGGTCTCAAACTAAGCAGAGCTTGTACTATGGAAACCAGATAACTGATATACTACATACACTACTTTTTTTTTTGTAAATACATACTTATATAGATAATTACACCCAGACGCAATGACTCTAAGGTGCTCGTTTTTTTTTCTCACAAACCAGAACCTATTATTACATAAGAAATGGTAGGTATTTAGAATCACATCATCATCATCCTTTCAAGCTTTCTCTTACTAATTTCTAATTCTATCCATTCTCGGAAGCGGAACATCTATGTATTTAGAATCACACAAATTGTGGGGTAATTTTTTCTTAACACGATAACCCTAAATACAGTGACGTAATTTTTTTTTGTTTCTTTCTGCGACACGCTTTCTAGGTGTCTATAGTATTCTCTGTCTACGGTCTTACTAGTCCTATTGCTCGCCATCTTTCTTTCTTCCCTCTCCCACATAAATACTCTCTCATTCTCTCATCGCTGCATTCATATTTTATTCTTTAAAATTATGATGCGTTCGGAATTAACATCCTAGATATAATTCACAAAACTGATTTACGATTACCAATGTAACAAAATACACAATACAAATATGTCTGATTGATATCTACTAGATGTGCATCTAGCATGCATGTTTTACAGAATGCTACCAAATAAAGATGCTATTAACTGTTACCTACCGAAATATCAAAAAATTACCACATTGACGTCTTTAACTCTATTAAACCAATGAATTCCTTTCTATCAGCCTAACTAAAACGATATATACATAAGATAAACCAATCAGAGACAATCTAAAAGCAATTTATCTATTAGAACAAACACTTTTATCGGGAATAGACGAAGATAGACCTAATTGTTATTTGAACACTGGCGATTGATCTGCGAGGTTAAGCCGTGCTGGCCGGCGTCAAATCTTGGATGGTTTGTTGTTTTTTACTCAATATCAAGGTTGCATGCTTCTGGTGGCCTGGTGGTCATAATCATCATCAGTGACAGCCTTGTTCCACTTACTGCTGAGTTTAAGACTCTTCCTTCTGTGTTGGGGAAAATACCGGGTGTTATTGGAATCATTGGCATTGTTCCAGAAGGTGAAAGTAACTAGACATGTATTAACGATACTATGTTGTATTTATGAATAACTTTACTATGAGACCAACTACAAAATAGCGAAAAATCAAGTTACCTATTTAGTAGGACACTCTGCTGCTAGCAACTCATCGGAACGAAGAAGAAATGAGTTTGAGAAAGCAGTTTAACCCCCCAAAAGATTTAACATTCAAAATTCACCATTCAAAGTTGAAGCTTGATGAACCAACCTGGCGGCCACGTCTTTAAAATATGCCTATCCATACATAAATATCACCCGTCTCTCCTCAATTCATTTGCTTATTATAGGATGCATATCCGGTACGGCTCTAATAATCCTACCATATCCTATGGGCACGTCTTCCCTACCATTATCGTACCCCTCGGTCGACTTCTTGATATGCTTTCTTTTATTTATTTATTTGTCACAAACACCGCTATCATTACAGGAAAAATCCTAATGCGGTAGCGTGGTCCTTAATTAAACTATCTTAAATAACATAACACATACAATATTATTTTTGTGAATTCATTCAGAGAGCAGGAAAATATTATAAGTCGATCCTGTCAGCCGTGTCATTCAGTGCGTGCAAGGCGCGTGTCAGTGGCGCTTTGCTGAGCAAGTTGGTTCGTGCGTGTGGCACTGCTAGTAACCGTGGTTTTCGGCGCCGCGATACGTAACTGTCAGGCACATTCAGACAAATCTCCTTCAAAACACTACCACGTAATAAATAGTTTGAAAATAAATAGTTTTAGCTAAAACCGTCCTTGTCTCGAGTTTGTTGTACCCGACCATACCGATAACGAATAAGGTTGGGTAAATCAATGGATAGAAGGGATAGACACTGTATAGTTTCATGTACAAAAATCTGAAGAATTTGTCTTGAATGCGCTCCAACATGAGATTATAATTTAGTCTCATGCGGAGCCCATATGACAGCATTATAATCAAGCTGAGGTCTTATAAACGCATTATATGTGTACAATTCTTATGTTTTCCTTATTTAATTTAATTTATTTACTTCAGACAAGAATATCGTCCATGTTGTTAGTAAAGTACCTTATCACTATTGTTAGTAGTACACAGACACGGATAAGAATAACAAGGAGAAGAATTTATAGTATGCGGAAATGAAAGATATGTCTATGTAGTATGCCTACATCAACATAAATCTGTAGTTCTATTTATCTAGCCATAGGTACAGGACGCACTTTTGGACAAAGGGCTTACTCGCAACTACAGTCTGGATTTAACAAACGGTGGTGCTTGCTCGAGTTCTCCCTGTCAAACACATCTCGTCTGTTAATACCACAAAGGGTAGGCAGAGACAGGCCTACATTGTAGGTTTAACTGTAGTTTAGGTATCAGTTACAAAACGAACTAACACGTTCTAAAATGTATTTTTTATACCTGGTGAATTACGAAATCCTCTGGGATAAGCTAAAAATGTCACAAGTACCTTACCAAATCGTAGATCTGTTGAGATTCTGGTATGGGGGCCAAACCAATCAAGTGAAATGGGGTGACACTATCTAGTAGTTACAGGTTAGATTGTGGTGTTCGCCAAGGAGGGTTGACTTCTCCGGACCTGTTTAACCTGTATATAAACGACCTCATTGTGGAACTCAGAAGAACCAAAGTTGGCTGTCACCTAGGCAATGTCTGCGTGAACAGTTTGAGCTACGCTGATGGCATGGTTCTTTTGAGTCCCTCAATCAAAGGCTTGAGGAAACTGTTGTCGGTATGTGAGCATTATGCTGATGCTCACGGACTGAAATATAATGTTCTCAAAACCGAGTTTATGGTATTCAGGTCTCGGGCGGGTCCGGAGAATATACCTAGTCTGTATTTGAACGGTGCAAACATAAAGGTCGTAAAACAGTTTAAATACTTAGGGCACATTTTGACGGACAGACTTCAGGACGACTGCGACATAGAAAGAGAGCGTAGGGCTCTCTCAGTGCCCGCCAGATTGTTCGAAAGAGTTACCGTGGCCCTGGCACAGGCAACTGCAGGAACATGGGTGGGTTTTAGTCAGTAGAAGTTTGACACGCCCTCCCGCTCAACCCAGAGCGGGAGAAGTTATTTGATGATTTCCCATCCAAAAAAAAGGGGCTCTCAGTGAGGAGTAACATGCTCGCGCACAATTTTGTGAAGTGCACCAAAGACGTAAAGGACACTATATTCAGAGCTTATTGCTTGTCAATGTACACCTGCCAACTTTGGTGCAACTTCACAAAAAAGATGTACAGTTCACTAAGGGTACAATGATGCTTACCGAACCCTTATGAAACTACCAAGGTACTGCAGTGCCTCGAGCATGTTTGCCGAAGCGAGGGTCCAGGATTTTTACGCCATCATGAGGTCGAGGGTTGCGTCTTTTTGGCAAAGTTTGAGACGCTCCAGTAACAGCATATTTAGGGTTATCTCATGCAACCTAGCAAGCCCCATATTTGTGCACTGCATTTCTGTTTACCAAAGCGAGAACAAAAATGACAAAAATACTATGTTTTGGAAGACTATGGGTACCTATACATACCTCCAAGTGTAATTTTATTCTTTACTTTTATTATATATTTATTTTTTGTATATGGGTATTTTGCTTGAAATAAAACACTATTATTATTATTATTATAACGTCGTTAAAAGATGCCAGATCCACAGATAAATATCACCCGACAATTATTAATATCCTTAAGGCTCTAATAATCCTACCATATCCTATGGGCACGTCTTCCCTAGCATTATCGAGCCCCTCGGTCTACTTCTTGATATGCAATGGTCCATGTAGCCCTATGAAACATGAGACTCCAGGGGCTAGTGTAAATCTTTGGTTTCATTCAAGTAATCGAGTCTGGTCAAACCACGCTGGGGTCGGTGCATTTCATTCATTCATTTATAGTTCTCTGGATACAGCTGGATAGGTCTGGATAAGTCCTTTATATTTAACAAAATCTTACCATAAGTTGGTAACTACTCGATGTGAACAAAATTAAGTTTCCAAAAGTTCCTTGGGCCCTTGGAGCGGCTACATACTTTTAAGTATCTGGGCCATATTGTGACGTCCGACCTAAAGGACGACGCTGATATTGAGTGAGAGAGGAGGGCGCTGTCGGTGAGGGCGAATATGATTGCCCGCAGGTTTGCTCGTAGCTCTAAGGATGTGAATTTTCACCTTGTTTCGAGCCTACAGCACATCTTTCTATACGAGTGGTCTGTGGGTGTCATATCAGAAATCCTACAGCTCTCTCCGCGTTCAATATAATAACGCGTTGAAGGCACTGCTGCGGCTGCCTCGCTTCTGCAGCGCATCGGGCATGTTCGCGAGCGACCGCATAGTCTGTTTTTATGCCAGCATGCGCAAGAGGGCGACCTCGATAGCGAGTAGAGTGCGGGGCAGCGGCAACAGTCTTCTTACCGTTGTTGCCAACAGGTTGGACTTGCCTTTCATGCAGCACTGGTAGGCCTTACATGCACCCGTATATCGGGCTTGGGGCAGGTAGAATTGTTAACCAGTTACCAATATTACTATTACTATGAATCTGACATTATTATATTTTTTGACATTTTTAATTATTATTATTTTTCTTATTATTATTATTTGGATTTTATTTAGTCACAATTTTCTTTCGGGTTTTATCTGTTTTTAGTTTGATTTATATGAGTGTATAACTATGGACTAGTACTAAATCTGAAATAAATATATTATTATTATTATTATTTATATAATAGGTTGGAGAAAAAGTTTCTTCGCATTTAAAAAAAAAAAATCAAAACATTTTTTAATATAGTTTATTTACATTTAACTAAAGTATGTAGGTACCATTTTGTTCGATAACTTTTTGCCATCTTGTAGGTAGGGACATGATCCCATTGCTATAGAAATTTTGGGACTTCTGGTCAAAATACCGCGACAAGTGGTTTTGGTAGTCCTCTCGTGATGTTAACCTGACACTGCCTAAAGAATTCTGAAGAGACCGAAACAGGTGGAAATCTGAAGGTGCAAGGTCAGGACTATACGGCGGATGCATTAACACCTCCCAGCCAAACTCTCTTAATTTTTGCTGAGTGGCTAAAGATGTGTGAGGTCTAGCGTTATCTTGATGAAAAACCACACCCCTTCTGTTGATTAATTTCGGCCGCTTTCTCTCAACTTTTTGCTTTAATCTCATCAGTTGTTCGCAGTAGAGTTCAGAATCGATGGTCCTGCCTGGTGGTAACAGCTCATAATGAATAATGCCCTTCCAATCCCACCACACACACAGCATCACCTTGTTGCGAGTTAACCCGGGTTTCGCCACAGTCTGTGAAGCCTGACCGGCCTTTGACCACGACCTTTTTCGCACGTTCTTGTCATACGTAATCCACTTTTCATCACCAGTTATCAGCTTCTTCAAAAATGGTTCGGTTTCATTACGTCGTAATAAAGAATCACAAATGAGTACACGGTTCATTAGGTTTCTTTCAGTGAGCTCGTGAGGTACCCAAATGTCGAGCTTTTTTGTGTACCCAGTTTTTTTCAAATGCGCCAAAACTGTTTTGTGGTCAATTCCCAGTTCTTCAGCTACGTCGTAACTACTGATATGCCGATCTTGCTCGACTTTTTCAAAAATGGCATCCATTTTATCCGTAATAGGGCGACCAGAGCGACGTGCATCTTTGACATCAAAATTTCCGGATTGAAAACGCTTAAACCAAATTTGTGCTACTCTCACAGACACTACACTAGGTCCATAAACATCGCAAATTTTTTTCGCGGCTTGCGTTGCATTTTTACCTTTTTTGTAGTAAATTTTAAAATGTATCGAATTTCTTCATTAGATTCACATCTTGACGGTACGAAAAACAAATGAAAATAATTTGAATTTGGAGTTATGTTCTTTAAAATTTAAACTTTCAATGATACCAAAACTAGCCAGATACAAATTAATAGTATAGCCAAAGAGATTTTATTACAAGTTCATACATACTATAATGCGAAAAGACTTTTTCCCCAACCTAATATATGCGTGTCAACCTACGCAGAGGCACAGACAGAAGCAATAGCTAGACAAACACATAATTTAATTTCCAAAATAAAACAATAAACAATAGCGCCTGATTGTTGCGAACTAAATTAATGATTTCTCTCAAAACACAACGACATTGTAAACTCAACTCTATCATAATGCAGCAAGGTTGAATTTCTCATGTGTTCAAATTTAATCTACAGTCGATTGGAAGACAATAGCAAGTAGACTAGTCTGTCCGTCTGTCCATTCATTAAGCACGCAATCTCGACTCGAAAACAACTTTGACGAATTAATATTCGTCAAAATTGTCGGGTTTCTGGATAACTACCGAACGGTGTTAGGTTAACCAAGCTTTGCTGTTAGCTGAGACAGAATTGTGATTTTGGGAGACGGATTTTCGATATTTTTTTTTTATTACTGCATGTTTTTTTTAATATATGCCAATGTAAAAAAATAATATAAAACCTAATAAACTAAAAATTAACAATTATTATTAAGGAAAAAAAAAGGCCTGCTTAATATATATAGGTACTTGCAAAGCAAGGTCAGGGACGTTGATTCACAAACGGAGGTTGTGAAATCGTTTTAGTAACTTATTATCTATTCCTGCTTGTTATTTTAGTTTAGTATGATTATAATTGTATTAGGTAGGTATTAAAGTACACCTGACTAATTCATATGCAGTGTTAGCATTTATTATGTATGTGCCAACGGAGTTTAATTTGATTTTAATTTATGTCTTACTTTTCGTGTTTGCCAACTTTACACTATTGTTTTATTTGTAACTATGAATACGTGATTATTTAATATAGTTTAAACTTAGCCCATATCGCCTGAAACACAGGATTACCTAGTCCAGGCATATGTGTTTTATTGACCCAGTATAGCTATTATCATGAAATTGTAAAACTTTGAATAAACTGATTTGATTTGATTTGATTTGCGGCACAACAGCTGCCAAATATGTGAAAGTTCAATAATTTAAATAACTAAAGTATTTAAATAAAGAGGAAAACCGTGCCTACTACTTATATGAAGAGTTTTATTTAGAGAATTATACAGGATGTAAGTGTAAACAGTTATTATTATGAACAACTTTTACTATGGGACGAAACCTGAAATTGCGAAAATAAAATAAATCAGCTGTTCAGTACATTTATGTTCGCATAATTCGTCGAAATGTAGGGAAGATTTGATTTTTTTTTGCGATTTCAGATTTGGTCCCATAGTAAAAGTTGGAGGATGAGTACAATGACCCCTTAAAAGCAGGGACCACAAAAACAATACCGGTATTTTTCGGTTACAATCTTTATTTTTTTCACAGGTATTTCAAAGGTTACCTTAATTGTTAAATATTGAATACAACCGGTATTATACTGGTTACCGAAATAAAAATTACCTATATCTTACACGTGCCGTCGGTATTAGTCAAAGTCGTCGCGTTTAACTGTTCATATCGTCAAACGTTGAGTATTCAATAATCTGGCCAGCACCCTACTGGAGTAACACACGATCAATCACAATCTGAATTTGCATTGCTTCATATGTTCGAAAAAATCGTCTGCTCAACAACGTAAATAACGCAATGAATGTTGTTGAACTGTCAAAATGAAAGCCATTGTGACTGATCGTGTGTTACGCAATGGCTGACCACATCCACATCATGATACAACCGTTTCGTGAAATGGTCGAACACTTCATGATAGTGTTTTGATATAAAAAAAGTGTAGGTACTGTGCTAGCGCGCTCAAACAAATTGCAAGCAAAATGTTAAGCGCTTTTTAACGAAAAAGTGCTGCCCCCTATTAGAAAATAGGGCGAGTACGCGTCTCCGCAAGTTAAATAAACAAACTACCGAGTTGTTTTCTATGATGAGGGAAAAAGATAAAAAAATGGTATTTTACCAATTTACAATGTAAAATTATCTTACTTACCTTTAATCATTTCCTTTTTTTTTCTCCGCAAAAAGGTGAACTAAATAAACGTAAACAATACTGGCAGGACGCTCGACGATCTCCCTGGTAATGTATTTTCTAATGCCAACAAATGGTCGGCATTGCGATATTCTGTTTCTTTCTCGTAATCAAAGTCATTTTTAAATAACCGGTATTAAAACGGTAACATAAATAAAGGTAACATGTTTCTTCTTCTTGGGTTACCCAGATAGCGGTTACCTTAATCGTAGAGGTAACCAAAATTCTTCGATACCTGTACCGAACGGAACGCAATGTTCTCAACTTCAATACCTATTATATTTACATATACTTTGAAAATATTCAATAATCTTATTTATCTCATTTTAATTGTCATTTGTACTTCCACTGCATGATGCACCGGTCGACGTCATTACGTCAACGCCAGCTGTCGCTGAAAACCAGCGCTGAGGCTCTGTCTCGTATGGGGTCGCGGCATTATGCTGAGCGACGGCCGTTTTGCGTGAATGTGACGCATATTTTCCCCAAACTTGTTCTTTAATTATTTTATTTTGTTATTTTATTTCTTTGCGCCATGTTTATCGCAAATAAACGTATTTCTTTCTTTCTTTCTTACCGTAATTTATAAAGGTTTTCGGTCCCTGCTTAAAAGGTTGACACTGTTTACACTTACACTCTATATAAACAGAAATTAGCGCCATTTATTCGAAGTCAGCATGAAATTACCCCATTAGAAAGACTTTCCAACCCGGTTTCCCTTTGTTTAATTAAATATAAATGACATTTTAAAAATGAAATTATCCTTATTCATAACAGATTATTATATTAATTACTGATATGTGAAGGAATTTATAATTAAGATTCTTCTTCTGTGGAATATAAACATAACATCACGCCTGTGATCCGGTGTATCTGAGCCAGTTATGTTTAAATCTCATGTAATAGGGGGTGAGCCTATTGCCATCAACCGGGCACCAGACTTCACAAATCCAGACTTTTGGCTGCTACTGAGAAATTCCAGATAGGAAAACCCAATAACAAACTTTGCCGACCTGGGAATCGAACCCAGGACCTCATGCTCAGCTGTAGCGCTTGCGGCCACTAGGCCAACGAGAGAAAAGTATGGACTTTGAATGAAAATAGATATGGAGTAGGTCAAGATCCAAAAACCGGCCAAGTGCGTGTTGGACTACGCAAAATGAAGGCTTCTGTAGTTGGGATGAATCCCAAGAACAAACTTAACATTGTAGTTGAAAAACACTTTCTCCTATACATTCCAAATGAAAATGTAAGTTTGTACGCACAATATTGAGAGATTTAACATGTTGTTTTAAGACCATATACTTCTTATAGGTTTTCCTGTAATCTGTAGGTGTGTTGTGTTTGTAATTGTCAGGACAAGGTTTGTATGAAAGAAAATGTTTTAAAACTTGCCGTGAAATTTTGAAAAAATCGGGAACACTACAGTGCATTTTCTATGGGAATTTTGTATGAATTATTGAAATTTTGACAGGACAACGTTTGTCGGGTCAGCTAGTATTAAATAAAATATAGCCACTCAGGGCCAATCACATTGACACACACACATACATATACACACACGCACAGACACACACATACGTTCATACAACATGCTCACTCACGCATGATAGTAATTAATAAATTAATATATTGTAATACTTACTTTTGCACCGCACCACACTTGTAACGGCAGCTCGAGCACGGTGGTGACGAAAGTAACTGGTGCTTATAGCACAGGAATCCTGCTAGTTTAAGCCCAGTTGCACAAGTTTTCAATCTTGCCACTAATTTAGGTTAATTTAAGGTACAATAATTGTAAATAGGTTTAATTCTTGAACAAATAAATATTATTATTTTTATTATAGGTATTGAACTATTTTCTGTATTTTTTTTTAAATTTTAGACTCAATACTTTCGGAGATAAGAGGTCATGGTCAATTTTCGTCAATTTCCTTAAATAACTTTAGAATGATTAAATTGAAAATTATAAAAAAATATGTTAAGACCTTCATAGTAAGCATGATATGTCACACGGTACATTTTGCAAAACTTTTTTTAATTATCTTATTTGCCCCCCGAAATTGACCCCCGTATTCAAAATTCATTTATTTACGTTATACGTTCGTGTTTGGGTCACAGAAATATATACGCTTGCCAAATTTCAACTTAATCAGTCCATTAGTTTCGGAGCAAATTGGCTATGATTGACGGACAGACAGACAGACAGACACACACGAGTGATTTTATTTTATTTTTTTATTTTATTTTATTGGTTTACCAACAATTGTTTACACAGGTTCTATGATAGAGGTAACATGCAAAAAGTGTGAAATAACAGTGCAACAATCACTTAAAGGTAAACTCCGCATGCGTTAGAGTTGTACAAGTAAAAGTATTATTAAAACTAGATTACTTACTTAACTAACTAACTTATCTAAAAGTTCAACTAAAAGTGCAACCATAGTTATAATTACACTCATTGTCTGAACTTACTTACATAAAGCTATGACATGCAACAACAAAAGGTTCACATTATAATAATTATAATGCTATAATAATTATACAAATTATACAAAGATTTACACACAGATACATTTATTTTAAAAGGTACTCGAGAAATTTGGATCTTAACTTGCACAAACTTTCAAAGTGGAGATCGATTTGGTCGCTACAGCTATTTACGACTTTGCATAACCTTGCAAAGGGGGAATTGGCGCCTAGGACTGTTCTCCTCTGCGGTGGACACAGTGGTGTAATGGGACTGCGAGGAATTCTAGAGGGAGCACGAAAATTGAAGGTGTGCAAAATCTGTGGGCAATCAATTTTATGGTGCATGACTTTGCACACAAACATTGCGTCATTAATGCGTCGACGATTTTCTAGCGAAACCATTTTAAAGTATTTCAGTCTATTACTGTACGATCGTACTTTTTTAGTTATTCCGCTAGAAAATGCCAGGTGCCATAGAAAACGCTTTTGAATGCGTTCTAGACGCAACGAGTGTGTAGCATAGTGGGGACGCCAGATCACGCTACAGTATTCCAATATGCTTCGAATTAAGCAGCTATAAAGCAAAATTTTGGTTTTGCAACACCTGAACTGTTTAGAGTTTCTTATAACAAATCCCAGCATTTTCGAAGACTTTTTTATTATATTGTCCATGTGTGGAATAAACGTTAGTTTACGATCAAACGTAACACCAAGGTCTCTCATTGTGTCCAGTTCCGCAACTTTTATTCCATCGATATAATACTCATGGGATATTAGATGATGCTTTCGCGTGTATTTAACATGATAGCATTTGCTTGAATTTAGATGCATCTTGTTGATTTGACACCATTGCACAAGCCTTTGTAGGTCGCTCTGTAGGTCAGAGGCGTCATCTTTCGATTTTATTATTTTAACTAATTTCAAGTCGTCGGCATACATAAACGCAGAAGAGAACCGAAAACAATTAGGAATGTCATTTACAAAGTAATTAAACAAAACTGGCCCCAAATGAGTTCCCTGAGGCACGCCAGAAGAGATATTTCGTAAGGTTGATCGAAAACCATTAATGACCACATAAAAAGATCTATCCGTAAGATACGAGCTTAACCAAGAAAGTAATGATCCGGTAATACCATATGCTCGCAATTTACCAATCAATATTCCATGTGACACCTTATCAAAAGCCTTGCTAAAATCTGTGTAAATGACATCGGCTTGGTGACCAGAGTCTATTGTTTGCGTTAATAACTCGGTGAATAGTATCAGGTTGGTACTTGTGGATCTAGACTCCACGAAACCATGTTGTTCTTCGCTTAAGTACAGCTTTAGGTGATTCTGAATACGCGGACAGATTAGAGACTCGAAAATTTTTGCTACGGTTGACAGGATAGATATGGGTCTATAGTTGGAAACTATGTCGTCATCGTTTGACTTGTGAATGGGAACAACTTTTGCCACCTTCCATTCCGAGGGAAATACACCTGAAGACAGAGATTCATTGAAAATAAGTGACAATGGTTTAACCAATTCAGCAGCACACTCGTGAATAAAAATTGGTGGTATTCCATCCGGTCCAGCACCCTTATTGCAATCGAGGTTATTTAACTTCTTGTATATGGCCTCACAGTCAATAATTTGATTTGATAAACACAAACTGCAGTTTTGAAGGTTACGGAAGTATGTGTTATCATGAATATTGTCGTCATCCTGGGCAGAATTATAAACAGAAGAAAAGTAAGTTGCAAAGAACCCACATATTTCTGTTCCGTCAGATGACGTAGTGTTACCATCTGTCATCGACCTGGGATACGTGCTCGACCCCCCACGTTTAGCTTTTAAATAGGTCCAAAACAATTTAGGATTCTGCTTGAGTTCATCCTCCAGAGTCCTCATGTAGGTATTGTAGCAGGCAGTTGCGAGGGCTTTACAGCGTTTACTGATTATCTTTAATTCTATTTTATCTAACGGGTTCTTGTAAATATTATGACGTTTTCTGATGTTATTCTTAGAATTTAACAATTTAATAAGAGTTCGATTAAACCATGGGGGGAATTTGCTATTCTTGGGTATTTTAGTAGAAATGAACCTTTTTATTGCTGCATTTATAATGTCGTAAAATACTCGCACCATACCATTGACATCTTGCTGTCCCTCAAATAATTCCTCCCAGTTGAGTTCTTTTAAGTATTTACGAATGGGTACGTAATTTGATTTACGAAAGTCAGGCATTGGACTGGAAGTATTATATGGAAGTTTGGCTTCCTTACATAAAGAAATGGTGATAAGTAGGGGTGGATGGTGCTCATCAATGTTACATAATGAGTCAATACTTTGGCTTACTTTACAAGATGGATAATTACACAATACTAGGTCGAGTATCCGACCTGAGGCATTATTTATGGTGTTAAATTGGCTGAGCTTATTAACATGCGTAAAATCCAACAGAGTTTCGCATGTATTAGTCAGTTTGAGGGTATTATTCGAATTAAGATCCAATTTCCAGTTGACATTACCTAAATTGAAGTCGCCAATGATACATACACATGAGTCGTTAAGTTGTTCAAGGGTGGCGCTACATTTATCCAAGAAACATTCCAGGTCGGATATGCGCACAGGTGGTGGCAGATATACTGCACAGAGAGCCATTCGACGAAAAGACCTGGAAGTTACATGAAAGTCCAGGGTTATCCAAAGGTCCTCGCAACTACTTTCGAAATGCGTAGCGCGTTTGGAATGTAAATATTTTTTTACAGCTATCAATACACCCCCGCCCTCTTTACGACCATTTATACAAGAACTTTCTCTATCTCTCCTGTAAACCACGTATCTGTCGTCGAATAGCTCACCGCTGCAGACGGAACTGTTAAGCCAGGTCTCCGAAAAAATTACAACATCGTAGTTATTACAGCATACATTGCGATAAACCATGTGCGTTTTTGTTCTCAACCCTCTACAGTTCTGGTAAAATATTTGCAGGCTATCGAATTTTGAGAAATAGGAATGCTACATTAACTTGTATTTTTAATAGTAACAATAATTTAAAAGAAAAATATATTATTAAATCAATTTGTTTAGAGAGTCTAGGTTCTTTATTAAAATATGATCGGTTTCAGCGGTCTTCCTGACAAAGATTCTGCCGTTTCTAATCCAGACAAATTTGTAACCCTTATCCTTAGCCTTAAGTCTAGTGGCCGCATGGAGCGCTTTATTACCTGGAGATAAATGTTCAAGTACATATATCGGCTTTTTGTCACCAGCTAATCCAAGATCTGCACTATTTAGTTTCTCGGTATTACTTTTCTTTACCTTATTATAATCGATAGTCGAAGCCAGGAGGTTGTCGCGAATTCTTGGAGAGGCCAGCTGGACAACGATGGAGCGTGGGCGGGTGTTAGTTGCTTGAAGTTTGGCCACGCGGGTGCAGTGAAGAATGTCGTCATCCTTTAGCGCGCATCCGACAACTGATCCCAACTGCTTAACCACAGTATAAAGATTTTCCTGTTTATTTTCAGGTAGGCATTGTATTTCGAGATTGTTTGATCGAGTTTGCTGTTCCAGGTAGTTAACACGTAGGCTAAGGTCCGCAATTGAGTTTTTGAGAAGATCATTTTCTTCCGTTAAATTTTTCAAGGTGATTTTTAATCCCTTCTGCTCGGACTGGTACTCGTCAAACTCCTTAGTGTGAAAATTTAGTGAAGTTGACAGCTCTCTAATGTCATGCTTTATAGGTTCGAGTTCATTGTTAACGACGTTGAGTATAGTGGTATTAAGGTGATCCTATAAGGGTTCCGTTTTTTTCCTTTTGAGGTACGGAACCCTAAAAACGATGGATGGACTGTGTGAAATGTGATGTGGCTAACAACGGGGTGACTACTGAGATGACGGCTGAATATAGAGATTATAGAGATTGATGTACTACCGGAGAAACAAACATCTATACACCGTAAGGACTAAACTTTTAGCTGTATGCTCTGTAGAGAGCCTTATTTCATGCAATTTCCCCGAATTGGACTTACTTAACCTAAATGACGCACGACATCGTCTCTTCTACGGTTTCATTCGTAAACATTGGGAAATAATGTATAAGTAATTAATTATATCTTTTGGAAGCCGTAGTAATTTGGAATTCTCCCCATTTCATTGTTTTATACTGGTTGATACAGTGACTAAAAACTGATACTGCCGAGCTTAAAAAAACTGCCCATAATTAGCGTTAATTACGCTATTGGATAAATGGATAGACCGATGCCCAGAGTGTCCCACCACCACATAATATAATGTCAAAAATACCTGGCCATCACTAAAGTTTTCTACAAACAAGAGTAACAAAAGATAATTCGAGATCTGATTAAATAACACTGCTAACAAAAGAGAACATTTTCCACATACCTAATCCTCGAATGTTTTCTTATCATCGCACCCTAAAAGTACAAATCTTCGTCCTATATCGCAATGTTAAGATAAAAAACTTCCAACAATTCGTAAAAAAACTTGTAACAGTAGACGTAGTAAAACTTTTTACCCGCTCGATTGAACACGAAGGTGGCTGACAATGGGTATCGATTTAAGATGGCCGCTTTCCCGCGCTTTCTTATGTCAAACGTAATACGTGCGTTCTTGCTTTGGTACATTTTTTCGATGTTCTTTTTTTTTTTGTTTTTATGGGTTCAAGTGCCGATGAAAGTTTTTGGGCATGTAAAGTGGGAAGTTGTCTGAGTGTACTTGGTATTGCAATTCTATCGGGCAAATTTTGTAGAAGCTTCTTGTCTGTAAGGTACGTAGATTATTCTGAATCTGTGGATGAATTTCTGCACTGCATATTTTTGCAGTAACGGCAGATAAAACACAATCAATAAAAACATAATGCATAAGTGGGAGAGTTTCTAAAAATCATAATTATTTGGAATTTATTCATGAAAATATATCTAATAGAAAGTTACCGAATTCGAATACGCAACAGCTAAAGCTATATAGCGCAGACTTTGGAACAGTAAAAGATAATAAATCTAGATGTTTTACAGACGCAGAATACCCTCAGGCCCGATAAATTTATTGATGAAGAACGCACAAAGTTTAGGAATAAATATTGATCTTCTGGTACAAATATCTCTGCGGAAGAAACATAATGTTTTATTCAAACAAAATTATTAATAGAATATATGTCTAGTACGAATGCTTGTTCTTAATAGCAAATACCACTTCTAATTACGAATGCATTACGCTATGATACAGGATTGTATGTCCATTAAGATGTCTTCCCACGCAGCTGTGAATGTCAGGTAAATGGAATGGATCACTGCAACGTTCACTGACTACGTTTTATTGTTCTATTCAAGTTCATTTGCCTTTAAAGGCATTAGAAATGTGGATAGAATAGGCAATCATAACGAAATTAATAGTCAAATCTTGCACGGATGATATTTTTGCTAGATGAAATCAGGTCGTTAACTTTGACTACCCCATCATAGTTGTCTTTAAAATTATGGTTTTACTGTTATCACCAACATTGGCAAATTTATTGGTGATTTTGGAACATGAGGAGATGCTACTACTTATTGAAGTTAAAGTGGTTGGAGCTTGTGGCTAAATAACAACAGCCGCACGCGTCGATCGAAGGTACGCTTGTTACATATCGAGACACCTCCGTGCCTCGGAAAGAATGGTCCCGGCTGTCATTCGTAGGTCTCTGACTGTCATTACGGGTAGTCAGAAGTCCAAAGTCTGACAACCAATCTTACTAAGAGGCATTGTGTTACTCAGTATTACAGGATAACGTATTTATTATACAAGTTTTACTATAGTAAAATATAATTATAATAAAGCATTGGTAATCCTTTAATAAATAAACTCCGTCGTGGAGGTCAGATAGAAAGGTGCTCCATGTAAAATATTGATATTCAGCTGCATCCGGTCAGACTGGAAGCTGACCCCAGCATAGTTGGCAAAACGATAGGCAGGCAGATGGGGCAATGCTATCATAAACCAAAGTAGGTAATACAGATAAAAATAATAGCAATACGCATTTTGGAAATTAATCTAGTTGAAGAAGGACTGAAATAAAGTAAGATATCATTTGGTTGACTACGAATAGACGAAGAGAATCTTAAAATAAGTCGATTCTTTTGACCGTTTGAAAAAAAAAAAATGCTCGATGGAATTCCGACATTACGAGCATATTCCCAGTGCATCATGCCCGTTAGATATACGTGTCGAAACGTGGACACTGGTAGTCGGGCTGGTTTAGATCGCTTGGCGGGCTATGGAGCAGGTTATGCTCGGAGTTTCTTTGAAGGTGTCAATCCATATCACATTTAATTTAATTGTTTTAGTTATAATAAGTAAGATTGTACAAAATTTAGTACGCGTGTTCTAACTAGATGGCGTTGGCGTCGAGTTAGATCGCGCTATGGTTTCGTTACCGGTGAAAGTATAAGTAGTTTAGAAATTTTATTTTTTTTGAAAAAAAAATTCATAAAAAAAAAATATTTTTTTTGATCCTCTCAGATCCCGACGACCCCATAACTCTTCTCAAGGAGAGCAGTAGGGACCGTAGGAACAAAAACAAATCGACATTCCGACCTCGCCGCCGAGGTCCCTCGCGACGACCCCGTAATAATCGTCCTCCCCCCCGTCCCTTGCTCGGGTATGATGTGCCAGCTGGTGGCGTAGCTGAGCCTGTAGCTTTAAACTCCCCTGATAATAATAATTCAAATCTGATCCAGCCTGTCCCATCTTGCTGTCCTCCCCCCAGCGACGCCCTAAGCCGAGGCCCGTTCCCCACAGGGGGAGCCCTTAGCGTGTAGTCGCTTAGTCTGTAAGTTTTTTGCCCCTGGCTGGAGGCTTTGAGTTTTCTTAAGGCAGCCACAGGATAGTCCGGTTAAGTAGTCTCGACCTCTCTAGGTCAACTACGAGATGCCATTCACAAAAAAAAAAAAAATTTTTTTTTGAGATTCTGTATTGAGGTGAAACTTTAATATACTGTGTTATAGCGCTTTATATGAGTTTCATTGAGGACCTGGGGTTGGAGTATTTTACAGAAGGATAAAATCAGAAATTAAGTTATCCGGAAAAGAATTGGAGTTACCGACATAGCTTGCATAAACAAGCTGAAGGGATTGTGGACTGGCCATGTTTATCAAAAGACTGATGGCTGGTGAAGCAGATGAGTCTTGGAGTGGAAACCGCGTATCGGCAAGCATAGTGTGGGACACCCCAAGCTAGATGGTGGAGATGGCTGCAACAGACTGGATGCGGACGGCGGAAGACAGGGTGTTATGACGCAGCCTGGGAGGCCCCTATGTCCAGCAGTGTACTGCGATAGGCTGAGTTCGTTGAGCAAATTCCCAATAAACATTTTATTTCAATTATTCAACTCAAAATCATCATTCTCCTTCCTGCCCTTGTCCTAATTTATTTGGGGTCGGAGCACCATGTATTTTTCTCCCATACTTCTCTATTAGTCGTCATCTCGGTAGTCCCTCCCTTTCTAGTCATATCATCTTTCACACAGTCCATCTATCGTTTCTTTGGTCTTTCCCTACTCGTATAGCCATCCAGATTCGTACTCAAAAGTCAAAACTTTCCTGACGACATTTTCAATAGTCCAACTCAAAATGTACAAAACATTTGCATTTAGTTCCATGTGCAGTTTTAATGCCTTAGTATTCAGTATACACATAGAAAAAGTGGTTAAATTAAATAAACTAATGCATTCCAACATTCATTCACAATTCTAGTGACCTTACTGAATAAAAATGTCGGGAGTTTTTGGCTAAATGCTGTGACGTGACTTGACTTCCCCAAAGAATTTTTCACTTGTTTATTAAACTAGCCAACTGCTCGCTTAAAAAGTAAAATAAGCTTTTTGATGTGGAAAGGAGGGTATACAGCATAGGTGTGAACTGCTTTCACGTTACCTTGGTTTTCCTGCGAATCTCTTCAGGTTGGTGATTATCAAATGCTATTGTATAATGCTGATTGTAGTTACAAGTTTTTAGGGTTCCGTACGTCCGAATAAAATTACGGAACCCTTATAGGATCACTCGTGTGTCTGTGTCAGTCTGTCCGTCTGTCGCAGCCAATTTGCTTCGAATCTAATGGATCGATTCAAAATCAAAATCAAAAATCAAAATCAAGAGTCATTTATTCAAACTAGGCTGAGAATCAGCACTTTTTGAACGTCAAAATTACATAAGACAGTCCCCCAAAACGCCCGCCCTTCACCACTTCCTAGTGCTTTAGCTGGGGAGAAGTGGCGCAACAAACTCCCCAGCAGCACAGAGTCTGTTCAGTTAAAAAAAAAAAATGATTCTATATAACACTGCGCATAATAATTTAGGTACATTACGCAATACAAAACATTAAATTAAATTATTTGCTATAAGTAAGCTTGCACACGCCAATATACCAAAAAAAAAAAAATCGAAAACTATACTCAAGCAGAAACAAAATACAAAACTAAAAACGTAAACAGAACTTTATACCCAAATAAAAGCCTCCAGTAATAAAGAGCGTGCCCACTTACATATAGCCGTACATGTAGTCGTAACTCAAAGTCACAGATGATAAACTAGGACCATCGAAGTAAAATCAACAACGAGTTAAGTTACTAATAACAAAACAAAACCAAGGTCAGCAAGACGACCTGTCACCACAAGCAGCACCCGTTCACGAGTATAACGCAAAGATCAGCCATTACCCTCCTCGCCGATTAAGTTGACATTTGGTATACATATGAATTTCTTTGACCCAAAGTCACAGAAATTTATATGTACGGAGAGTGTTACGTAAATACATTAATTTTGAATTGATAACCTCCCTTTTTGAAGTCGGTTAAAAAAAGTTTTTTTTTTAAACCGTATCGTGTGATATATCGAACTTACTATGACTGCCTAAAATAGATTTTTTAATAATTTTAAAATAAATAGCTATAAAGTTTTTCAAGAAAATAAATGAAAATTGACTATCACCCCCTTATCTCCGAATATAACTGAGCCTAAAATTTTGAAAAACATACAGACTCTATAATAATAAAAAAAATACATACAAAATCTATACTTATAGATTACAGGAAAATCTATGAGATGAATATGGAAATAGATGAAAATTTACAATTCCTCCCCCCCCCCCCTCCTATCTCCAAAATTGCCGAGCCTAAAATTAAAAAAAATACAGAGAATAGTTATACTTATTGATTACAGGTATCGATCAGAGTAGTCGTTGACGGCTGTTCCTTTGATCTTATGGCTATTGCTGCCGGAGTTCCTCAGGGGTCTGTTCTCTCTGCAACTCTTTTCCTGCTGCACATCAATGACCTGATTCAGCCTGGTATTGTTGGGTATGCAGATGACAACACAGTTTCAGAGAGATACTTGTCCAGCACAAAAACCAGCGGGGCCGAAGTTCGTTCTGTGAGAGATGCCATAGTAGAGCGTACAGATTTGACCTTAAGCCTTATCTCCCAGTGGGGTGATGATAATCTGGTCTCTTTTAACGCCACTAAAACACAGGCGTGTCTTTTTACCACTATAAGGAGTCGTTTCGCTCAAACTCCTACTTTTCGGGGTATATCTGTTCCTGTAACTGATCAGCTTGTGCTCCTAGGCATGGAGTTGACATCTGGCCTCAACTTTAGCGCCACCATCGAGTACAAAGCCCATACTGTGGCCAAGAACCGGTTCATCCTAAAAAGGATGAAGCGATACTTTATGTATGGACAGCTTTTAACTCTTTACAAAGCGCAAGTCCGATCCTGCATGTAGTATTGCCGCCTACTTTGGGATGGATCAGCTAAGTACCAACTAGCCGCGCTTGACTGGGTGGATCGCAGAGCTAAGAGGCTCATTGGCGACGTAAAACTGGTGGATGCCAAGCTTCATAGCTTGGCTCATCGCCGCAAGGTTGCCTACTTGTCGGTCTTCTACAAATTGTAATTCGGTGAGTGTGCTTAAGAACTCCACGACCTCATTCCACTAACCCCCTTCTAGCATCGGACAACTAGACGCACTACCAGTTACCATCCCTACCTAGTTGCTATTCCACCAATTCGCACTAAGCGTTTCCAAATATCTTTTATAATGCGCACAGCAAAAGAGTGGAACTCACTACCTACGTCTGTGTTTCCGTGCGCATACAACCCTAATCTCTTCAAAGTGAGATTGAACAGGCTTCTTCTGGGTAAGCTCACTCCGTCGTCGACTCTGTCTCTGTCGCCTCTGACCTAGACGAGAGTCAAGAGCAAACCCACCTTAAAAAAAAAGTAAACCCATAAGAAGTCTAAAGTCGTAAAATAACATCAATATTCAAATTCAATATTCTATGTACAAACTTACATTTGCAGATGTAATTTAAAGTTGCACATGTTTTTCAACTATAATGTTAAGTTTGTTCTTGGGATGAAATCATCCCAACTATCGAACCCTTCGTTGTGCGTGGTCTGACATGCACTTGACTGGTTTTTTAAAGTTAATAGGGTATGCATGATGGTACCTTTAAGTGTTCATCTCTAAAATCTGAAATACCAAACACTGGAGTCCTCGAGATAAACAAACATATGTACGAGTATGTACCTACGTGCTAGAATTTCACATAGGCGTAATTACATTGTGCTCTTTAACTTTACTGATGTCAGGAAGAAAAGTAGAAAATGGTGCAGGAATAGACAAAAATATAAAGAAACAAAAAAAAAAAAAATAAGTTTATTGGTCACAGAATCACGTGCATACAAAAAAAAATACTCTAGTAATACAGTAACAGAAAAATAAAAAAAAATAGATCTACATTATAATCACGAGCACAAAACCTAGAATCGCATAACTGTCGCATACCAACTTGCTGCGCTTGACTCAGTGGAACGCAGAGCTAAAAGTTTCATTGGTGACGTGAAACTGGTGGATGCCAAGCTTCACAGCTTGGCTCATCGCCGCAAGGTTGCCTGCTTGTCGGTCGTCTATAGACTATACTTCGGTGAGTGTGCTCAGGAACTCCACAACCTCATTCCACCGGCCCCCTTCTACGTTCGAACATCTAGACGCACTGCAAGTTACCATCCATACCTAGTTGCCATTCCACCAATTTTCACTAAGCGCTTCCAAACATCCTTCATAATGCGCACGGCAAAAGAGTGGAACTCACTACCTGCGTCGGTGTTCCCGAACGCTTACAACCCGAATCTCTTCAAAGTGAGAGTGAACAGGCTTCTTCTGGGTAAGCTGACTCCATCGTAGACTTTGTCTCTGTCATCTCTAACCTAGACTATAATCAAGAGCAAACCCATCTCAAATAAAAATAAAATAAAAAGAACTGCAACAATCGGTCGGATGAACAGTGTACCCCTCACTTTAATCTGATATTGCTCACAGAGGAAGTTCTGTAGATTTTACTATTTACATGGAATTTCTTCTATTATAGCAAATCTATTTTCCAAGTTTGAGATTTATTTTCTCTTTATACCGACAGATATATGATCTGTGATTATACTTAAACTAAAAGCATTTCAAGGCATTTGTTTAATATTCAGCACATAATAACTCAAATATGCAAACCTAACAAATATATCCCCATCAGTAAATAAATCTACCTGAATACCCTCATATTCGTAAAGATAACTGAAAGTATGTCTGTAATAGAACTCAATCAGCGTTAAGGAGGGCGACAACTCGTAACTGCTACAAATAACAATGAACGAGATGTAGTCATTGGAAGGGAGAGTTTTCCACTTTTACCTTACACTGTAGGACAGAATTAGATGGACGCTGAGATTTCTTATTTTTACTTCTTTTTTTTCACTAAACGGCTTTGTCGCTACAAAATTGTTGATTACGATCTACCTTATTACTAACTTGTACAATTGATTAGCTGGAAAAGCAAGGACGATAGTACAAAAACCTAGCCAACAATTGTTCACACAATACATTAAAAATAATTTAATGAATAGTATTTACTTTTATAAGTGCAACAATTACTTGCAGGCTAACACAACATGCACCATTTATGGTTTTACAATAATATTTAGAATTAAAGATATTCAATAATTTTTGGTAATTCATGCGAAAGTAACAGTAATAAAAATAATAATAAAAAATAATTCATCCTAAATAATTAAAAATAAAAACCTATGGAAAACAAAAAAAAACCAATTTGTAGCATCAATATTACTAAATTAAAATAAAATATTACTAAATTAAATTAAAATAAAAATAATAATAACAATCTCATTATATAATTAAAAAGCATTAAATGTTAAAATTAAAATAATATTCAGTAGCGAGATTATTTCTTGTGAGTATAGTGCTCAGTAATTATTTTATAAAAAAAACTTTTTAGCAAAAAATAAAGCCGACTTCTAAATTAAAACACTACAAAGCGAAAAATAACTTTAATTTCGGGAGTCGGTGTCTTTGGTTTTGTATTTTCGTTTTTTGCCACCGACTTCCGAAATTAAAGCTATTTTTCACTTTGTAGTGTTTTGTTTTAGAAGTCGGTTTTATTTTTTGCTAAAAAGTTTTTATTTTTCAGTTTTTAGTTGTGGAACCTACCCCACACAAATTCGAATACATAATTGAGCACAATAATTGTAGTTATAGCCATGTAAATAACAGTGATAGGAAGTTATTAAAACATCATCACATCATCCATATAAAATAAGTGGGAAATATACGCAAGCAAAGTACTCCCCAAGCAAAGTTAATAAAATTTATATGGGAC
Organism: Dicycla oo; assembly: GCA_948252095.1. NCBI lineage: Eukaryota > Metazoa > Arthropoda > Insecta > Lepidoptera > Noctuidae > Dicycla > Dicycla oo. The sequence continues at coordinate 16,816,660 of OX411736.1, read as the reverse complement.
CACCTCGGAAGTATACCCTTTCAAACAAAAAAGAATTTTCCAAATCGGTTCATCCGTCTTTGAGTAATCGCGTAACAAACATACAAAAAAAAAAAAATACAGACGAATTGAGAACCTCCTCCTTTTGGAGTCGAAAAATTTGCCTATTCCGTCATGATGTATATCAGTAAGATTACTGCAACTGTTTAGGTTTTTACACAGGCGTGAAATCGGGGAGTCAGCACCAAGAACCGTTCTGCGCAAAGGTGGATACAGGTGGTGCTAGTTTGTGAATTAGTATGGAATGAGAAATTTTGTCAAAGGCCTTGCTGAAATCGGTATACAGCACATCGAATTGCTTATTTGAGTCGACAGATTCTATTAGGGACTCAGGGAAAGGATTTCTTTCTTTTTTTTTTTTTTTGGCTAAATGATTGTCTGCTAGCTAACACTTCAATACTTATTAATCCACCATAAAATGACAGTTATCTTTTATATGTAGGAAGGCATAGACTAGGTTGGCGCGCTTTCTAAGGCGAGCGTAATAACGGAACGTTTTTCCCGCGCCACGCCGCCGAACCGCACGCGCATCTCTACTGTACATCAGTAGTCCGGCCCGCACCGCTGTCGCATACGGTCACTTTGTGTTTAAAATCGTTACCTGCCACAGTTATTACTTAGAACTGAATGCTTGTTATGTGTTAATGTGTAAAACTCTTATAAAATAAACGATAGTCGCATTGTTCTATGGATATTTTAACTGTCCCACTACAAATAGCTTTTAAATCAGAGCTAGAAATTGTTACAATTTTCATAATTTGAGCAGCTTTTTTAACTGGTCTATTTCAAAACAGTTAGTTGACATTTGCATAGGAGTCATTTGGTTGCAAATGACCTCTCCTACATCTCCGTAATGGATTGCCGACATATTACCAATAGCCATGTAGTACAACTATATGGTTGGATCTGGTATAAAACCATGCAGGATCAGCCTTTTCGTGTGTCCTGGTTTATAAATAGTAATTTAGGTAGAAAATTAGTTGTAACAGCTCATAGACTCAGATCTGGACACATTCCATGTAATAAGTTCTTGTCCATGATGAAAAAAACTAATTCGCCTAATGTGTGGAGTTGTGGAAGACTTACATCACTTATTGATGGACTGTGCTAGATATGAGTCTAATAGAAATTATCTGATTGGAGTATTGAGGTTGAACCGGCTTGAAACAGGCACATTCCATAGAATTCTCTCTCAACCAAATGGTGATGATGCGAAGAGTCTGTTCAAGATCATGGCCCAAATGTAAACTGTAGCAGTGTGTGTTTAGGGTACGATGGGACTGTCATACGCATTGCGATTATAAAAGTCCCTAATTAAATAAAGAAAAAAAAAAAAACTATATGGTTATTCTAAAAAGCTATACCTACTCATTTTCCAGTAATAATACCTGAGAAAGAATTTCCTTATTTTAAATATTACTAAATTATAAGCATTGGGTGTTTTTTTTTAGAGGGAGAAATTTAAATTGAAATAAAACACAGATAAATGTTTTTAATATTCATGAAATTGGCTGCATTCTATAGATAACTTTAAGGCATTAATTTTTGAATATGATTTCTGGCATGTGTAATCTGAAATAATGCATCGAATGTAGGCAGCCAAGTGCTCAATTTTTACTGGTTTATCGGAGTAAACAATTGGCTTCAAATCGCACTTTAGTAAATTAAGCCGATTTCATAGATATTAAAAACATTTTTCTTTGTTTTATTTCAATTTAAATTCTCCTCTCAAAAAAAAAAAAAAAATAATCATCCGATACATTGCTTTGGGCACGTATTTTTGAAGCAGTTTGAAAACCTTATTTAATATAAACCCCTTTTAAAAAGCAGTTTCAACTACTTTGAACGCAGTATTTAATATAACTTACAGAGCAAAGTTCTGCAATAGGTTGGGATTACGTTCTAGGAAGATTATTTTTACCACAATCCTGCAATGTAGGCTAATCCGTGAAACTACTGGCTGGATTTTAACTACTAGGTGAAAATGTTTTTGGTTGGTTTGTATAAATTCATAATAATATGTACGCTTTTATATTTTTTTACGTGACGATAATAATTATCACGGACGGCCACGTCCACGTCCATAAAATGTATGGACGTCCACGTTATAAAGTTATCGTGTACGGAAAAGCGTCTTCATATATTTCCATATAATACCTATCTATGACGTTGCCGTTTTACTATACTGGCCATTTGAAACGTAATTTATGTATGGCTGGTAATAAATTCTAAATTCAAAAGAATTTTATTTTAAAAATATGGATTTTTGTTTTCAAATTCAGTCATTTGTTTATTGATTAGTGTTTGTTTTCACTACATTTTTATCTTTTTCATCAATATGGACACGATAAAAATACGAATAATTATGGAATACGAGTTCCGTCGCGGAGCAATGCCGCACAAACGGCTCGCAACATTAACACGTTAACTGCCATGTCAGGCACCGGTGCTTGACAGACATAGCACCTGTTAAGGCCATGTCAGTCCCGGGTGACTGACGCCACAGTATATAATTTAGATACAAATAATATATAATTTATAATTAATTAATATAATATATAATTTACAAAATACCTGACATGGCCCAATAGCTATGTTTTGTTTCGTTTGGGCCTCGTCGGGCACATATGCCAGACATTTTATTTTTTTGCTTTATTTTACATTATAATCACCGGAAACAAATTAAAATAGTCATATAATGTGATTTACTTGAATATACAACCAAAAAGCAAAAATAAAAAAAACGTCATCAAAATTTTACTATGGCAGTTAACGTGTTAATTACTTATACGGAGTAAACACTACGAGTATCACACCAGAGGATCTCGTGGCTAAGTAATAACAGCCGCACGGGTCGATCCATCAGGTTAAGCTACGCTTGCCGGGGTTGGTCCGTAGATGGGTGACCATTTTTTCATACCGAGACTCCTCCGTGCCTCGGAAAGCACGTTAAGCCGTTGGTCCCGGCTGTCATTCGTGCATCTTTGGCAGTCGTTACGGGTCGTCAGAAGCCCGAAAGTCTGACAACCAGTCTTACCAAGGGGTATCGTATTACCCAATAACTGGGTTGTGGAGGTCAGATAGGCAGTCGCTCCATGTAAAATACTGGTATTCAGCTGCATCCGGTTAGACTGGAAGCCGACCCCAACATAGTTGGGAAAAGGCTAGGCAGATTGACGGAGAAAACACTATTTAAACGAATGCACGACTCGTTATTGGTTTGAACGCTTCCAATATGGAAATTTTGATCTAAAAAAATGAATCATTTGTTGGGCTTGGTATATCTTTTTATAACAAGCTACCCTCTTCTTTGCTAGATTTGCCCTTTAATGCGTTCAAAGCTAAAGTAAAATCTAACCTTTGTTCAAAGGCATACTATTCTATCAACGATTACTTAAACGATAAGAATAGTTGGTCGCTGTGTTTAACTTAAGACAATGTTTATGTTCTTTCTCCAGAATTAGCATACCTACTGACAGGTTATATGAGTTCATATAATTATTTATTTTGTTTGACTCTCAAGGTCAATTTATTTTAATTTTATTTTTATTTATTATTGACACAATCTACTCATTTCAATGTTTATTTATTTTTTATGAGTGGTATTGCAATATGTGGTTAGCTAGTGACCTCGACAATTGATCATAGTTTTTCTTGCCCGAGCAACCGGCAGCAAGTTCGTCATGCTCCCTTAGATGTCACTGCTTGCGGTAGCGTCGGGGGTCGGGTTGTCTCCTTCCCTCAAATATGGCGAGGGGGTAATGGCTGATCTTTGCGTTATACTCGTGAACGGGTGCTGCTTGTGGTGACAGGTCGTCTTGCTGACCTTGGTTTTGTTTTGTTATTAGTAACTTAACTCGTTGTTGATTTTACTTCGATGGTCCTAGTTTATCATCTGTGACTTTGAGTTACGACTACATGTACGGCTATATGTAAGTGGGCACGCCCTTTATTACTGGAGGCTTTTATTTGGGTATAAAGTTCTGCTTACGTTTTTAGTTTTGTATTTTTTTTTTGGTTTATTGGCGTGTGCTAGCTTACTTATAGCAAATAATTTAATTTAATGTTTTGTATTGCGTAATGTGCCTAAATTATTATGCGCAGTGTTATATAGAATAATTTTTTTTTTTTTTTTTAACTGAACAGACAGCTGTGCTGCTGGGGAGTTTGTTGCGCCACTTCTTCTCCCCAGCTAAAGCACTAGGAAGTGGTGAAGGGCGGGCGTTTTGGGGGACTGTCTTATGTAATTTTGACGTTCAAAAAGTGCTGATTCTCAGCCTAGTTAGAATAAATGACTTTTGATTTTGATTTTGATTTTATTTTGAACCCCGTGGTCACCCAAAAACTAATGACAGCAACGACGAATTAAATGCGATAGTGGAAGCTGACGATACTCAATCTACGGCTGAGTTAGCAGCAGCTTTCAACGTTAGCATCAAAACAATATTGGCCCATTTGCGTCCAATTGGCAAGGTAAAAAAAACTTGATAAGTGGGTGCCGCATGAACTGAACGATCGCCAACGCGACGAACGCGATGAGGTATGCCTTGCGTTGCTTCACAGACACAGAAACGAAGGGATTTTGAACGGCATTGTCACTGGCGATGAAAAATGGATTCTTTTTGATAATCGTAATCTGTCATCATATACGTTAGACCCTGGTTCAGCACCTAGGCAATGCCCCAAACGAAAACTTGTCCCTAAAAAAGTCATGGTCACTGTTTGGTGGTCTGGTGCTGATAAAATCACAGCTTCTTACCAAATTACAGCAGCATTACTGCGGATGTGTACTGTAAGGAACTGGACACAATGCTGGAGAAGCTCGCAAATCTCCGGCCAGCCTTGGTTAATTGCTTGTCCCCGCTGCGCTCCTACACGACAACGCTCGACCTCATATAGCACAATAGACGGTCTCTAAGCTACAAGAGTTGGATGTTTTGCGTCACCCACCGTACTCACCAGACCTTGCGCTGACAGACTTCTACTTTTTCCAAAATTTGGACAACTCCTTGGCAGGGAAAAAATTCATTCCTCGAGAGGCAGTAAAAATGCCTTTGAAGAGTTTGTTGGCTCCCATATACCTGACTTCTTCAAGAAGGGCATTGAAAAATTACTACTGCGCTGACAGAGCTGCATCGATAGCATGGATGCATACTTTGATTGATAGAAATAAAAAACATTTATAAAAAAAATACTTTAACTTTCTACCTAATATCTATTTATTTACTTCCCTGTGTTATCGTGATACCGTGACTTTAGAAATTATAAAAGCGCACTTTCTCTTCTACTAGAACTTATGTTTAAATCGAACTTAAAACCCGGCCAAACGCGTGTCGGAACGTCATGCGCGCATATTACGGGGCTACAGAGGGGGGAACTAACCTCACTGCGTACCGCGATAGGATGCTGTCTCTGTTCCAGGCGCTTCAACCAGCTATCAACGTCTCGGCCCAACGACTTTCGGATCCGGTGCGGGTTATCCAACGGAATCACAGATTGGACGACGCCGCGCTTGATAGGCTGCGCTCAGAGGTACTGAGCAACCGTATCGTCCCTGTCCCGTCACAGACCGCGGTGCAACCTCTAGTCAGTGACATAACCCAACCGCGGTCTTATGTTAATGATGAGGAGGGGGGCGATGAGATTGTTCCGGTAAGTAGCCAGTGTAACGAACGATTGAGGAGCGCGCTGGAGGATGCGATTCGGGAGTTTAGAACTGCCCCCGTCCAACTTAGACCACATTTACCTCGCTTGCCTATGCACAGAACGAATAGGGCGATGGTGTGTGCCTTGGATTCGCTGCTTGGTTTTTATTTTGAAAGCAGCGAAGATCTCGTAGATACGCACTCAATCTTGTATTGCGCGGCTATTGCGGCGTGTCGTGTAGCCAATGTCAAATTTCCAAATTGTGACATAGCTACACGACCAAAACCCGCTGTTCCAGCCTGGCAGTGCAGGATCGAGCAGCGTATCGAGGGGACCAGGGTGCTCATCGGCAAACTATACTGCTTCAGGGAGGGCAATACTCGCCCTAGAATGATGCGCTTTGTGAGGCGGGCGTTCTCGGGGACTGGAATCAGTCCTCAAGAATATATGTCCCGTGTCACAGAGCGCATTGACTTCCCGAAGCAGAAGGTCTGTGCATGGGCAAGCCGTATCCGTAGGTATAAGCGATGGGTTGAGCGGTATACCCAGAATCGCATATTCCAGCGTGATCAAAGGTGGGTGTATAGAGCATGGGAGCGACCTGAGCAAAATGTGGCAGACGTATGCCGCCCGGATGATGATGCCACTAGCATATTCTGGCGTAACATCTGGTCGGTGCCCGTTTGCTATACTCAGGCTGAATGGATGCGGGATGTTGAGCGCGTGTGTGACGCCATACCGGAGATGGAGGAAGTAATAATTACTTCCTCCGATGTAGCCAGTGCAGCCCGCCCGATACCGAACTGGAAATCTCCGGGACCGGACGGACTGCACAATTTTTGGCTTAAATGGCTGCAAAGTTCACACGCGTGCACATACCTGGGTATGTCAGAGGGGTTAGGCATTAACGGACCTGACATGAAACAATCGTTGCAGGAGCGCTTCTTCGGTCGCCTGAAAAAGGTACTTAATAGTTCTTTGTCAGGCGGCAACAAGGTGCGCGCCTTTAACGGTTGGGTCATGCCGGTCCTGATGTACTCCTTTGGCATACTAAAATGGACCCAGACGGAACTAGACGCCCTGGATAGGAGAGTCCGGTCACTGCTGACTGCAAACCGGATGCATCACCCACGTTCGTCTGTCATGAGGCTGTACATTCCGCGGAACTGCGGGGGTCGAGGTTTTTTAAATGCTAAGACCCTCCACAACCGCGAGGTGTGCAGTCTCAGAGAATATTTTCTCAAGGCTGACGTGGGTATGCACCGAGATGTGGTTGCAGTGGACAAGGGACTCACCCCGTTGTCCTTGGCTAAAGAGAACTGGCGCAAACCTGTGGTGCTTAGTACCAACGACCGCAAGGAAGTATGGCAAAGCAAGGAGCTTCACGGACGCTTTTTCCGGGCCCTTCATGGGCCCGACGTAGATTTCTTAGCGTCCGTGGCCTGGCTACGCTTCGGTGACCTCTTTGGGGAAACCGAAGGTTCAGTCTGTGCGATTATGGATGAAGTTATGCTAACGAATAACTACCGGAAGTATATAATGAAAGACGGGACGATCGACATATGTCGGGCATGCCATTGTCCCGGTGAGTCTATCAGACATATTACTTCTGGGTGTTCTCGTTTAGCTAACGGCGAGTATTTGCACAGGCATAATCAAGTAGCCAGGATTATCCATCAGCAACTTGCTCTGAAATACGGCCTTGTGGACTCTGAGGTACCGTATTACAGGTATGTGCCCGACCCAGTTCTCGAGAATGACCATGTCACGTTATACTGGGATCGATCTATTATCACTGACAGGACTATTGTAGCCAATAAGCCTGATATAGTGGTAATAGATCGATCAGTGCGCCGCACAATGATAATCGATGTCACTATCCCGCATGACGAGAACCTCGTGAAGGCTGAGAAGGAGAAACAATTGAAGTATCTCGACTTAGCCCACGAGGTTGTCGCTATGTGGAATGTGGACTCGGCAATCATTGTGCCGATAGTCATTACGGTCAATGGCCTTATCGCTAAGAGCCTCGATCAACATCTCAAGAGGCTCTCGTTGGGTGGCTGGGTGAAGGGCCTGATTCAGAAGGCAGTCCTCCTTGATACGGCGCGTATTGTGAGGAGGTTCCTGTCTCTGGGGCTCTAACCACCGGTAGCTTGGACCCTGCACCCGCTACCGGCGGATCACTATTTTTTATATTTTTAAATGTTTTTTTTTAATGTTTTTATAAAAATATTTAAAAATGTAATAAAATAAGTTTAAAAAATAAATAAAGGAGATAATAATAATAATAATGATAATGAAAATAATAATAATAATGCTTTATTGAAAACAAAGTAATTACACAGTTACATAAGCACACTGCCTCCTGAACTAGGTTGTTAGCCTGTATCTCAGGAGACAGTTCCCTTCCAGTTTACATAATTACTAGATTCTTACAACGTTCTCAAGTAGTTGAAACTAAATTAAATTAAACAAATAACTAAACTTAATACTAAAGGTAAAGTTAAATAAAAGTAAACTATACATTATAAGGTTAATTTACCTGAGTGCGCACGTATTGTGGTATTCATTGTGATAGATGATATAGGTATGTGTGAGGGAGTGTGTAAGGGTGCTTGTTTATTGACACGGTTAATATGTGTGTTCGGATTAGTGATTTTGTAATGTATGTATGTATGTACTTGTGTATGTGTATATATGTATGTATGTGTTTGGTATGTATTTACAATGTGCGTAGGTTTACAATCAGTTTAGATATTGGTCAAGAGTAGGCTTTCCACTTGCTCATAATCTAGCTTGGTTATCCAATCGAAAATACTTTTTCCGAAATCGTGGTTGTTTAAGTTATGACTATCCTTTGCTGTGAGTTTGTTATAAATACGCGGTACAATTGAGTTATATTGTCGTTTTGCAAAAAAAGATTTTACACGGGGTGTTGGTAGGTTTGTACAAACACTTTTAGAAGTCAGTTTTGGGGTGGTTTTGGGATCTACCTCCTAGTGGTCCACCCCGGGCAACGGCACCACAGGCTTGCCTGTGGTACGGCTGAACGATCCCACTTAGCGGTGGTAGTCTCCGCAAGGGGCCGCCTGGCTCGCGACCACCATCCCACCGGAGTCTGGCGCCAAGCAGCTTCCTGTGTTCCGTCGGTGTGTGGGAGTGCCAGTGCCTTTGGGGGAGAAGGAGATTGTCAGTTGCGCTGTTTGGCACCGGTTGTGGTCTCTGAGTCAGCTAGCCGGGTAACTCATTTTGGAGGGTAGCGGGATCCGAAGCACGGTGCCAGCCGTTGGCCGACCGCAGTCAGTAGGGGGCCCAAGTAGCACGCCAGCCACGTGCCAAAGGCTGCCCCGCCAACTCGCGAAAAATCCCGGTATGCTCCACCGTGCCAGCCGGCGACTGGATGGGAGGACCCGGTGGCCATATCCGGGGGGGTTCGGGCGTCCCCGCAGTCTCCAGATGAGTTCCCCGTAGGTTTGGTTGGCTCTAGTGTTCCACTTGGATCACTGAGCGGCGCCTCGACAAGTCGACTTTTTCCCCCAACATACTCCACTCAATATGACTTAGGGACTTAGGAGTTAGTCTTAACGCGGGGCTAGCGTTTCGTGATCACATAGTCAAGTGCTGTAAAAAGGCCTACAGAAATTTGGGGTTTATTATGCGTACTGTTCGCGGTTTCACAAATATTACGGCGGTTATCGCATTATATAACACTTTGGTGAGAAGCCAATTAGAATGCAACGCAGTCATCTGGGCCCCACATGAGACTAAATATAGTCTCATGTTGGAGCGAATACAAAATAAATTTGTTAGATTTTTATATTTGAGGCTCTATGGAGTATATCCTTTTTACCCGCTTATGTATCCAACCTTGTTTATATTAGGCATGGTTGGATACAATGAGCTGAGAGTTAGGCGTGAGTTCGCACTTGTCTCTTATTTATTTAAAGTAATTAGAGGCAAGATACATAACGCCGACATATTAGGGTTGGTGTGTTTGAGTGTGCCCGACAGATATGTGTGGCGGCGACGGCGGCCTCAGCTGCTGGCTATACCTCGTGGCCGCACTAATCTGTTAAATGAGGCGCCCCTGACGCGGGCTCTTCGCACTCTTAACCTTGTAGCAGAGGAGATAGACGTTTTTGCGTGTACACTAAGTGAATTCACAAGGATAACATTATATGTAATAAGTTTTAGATAATAAGTTTTTTAAGTTTGCTTCACTATTGCATTGGGTTATACCTGTAAAAATAGTTGTAAGTGAGGATATAATAAAAAATAAAATAAATAAAATAAAATGACACACAAAGCGAAGAAAAATAGGGTAAAACAACAGCTGCACTTCCTCCCACTAAAAGTGCACCTCACTAATATCAGGGGGTTGCACTCCAATCTCGATTCGGTCCATCACCACCTTGAGACCGAGAAGCCGCACCTGTTTTTCCTAACGGAGACGAAGATAACAACCCCGTCGGACGTGGCGTACCTCAACTACCCGGGGTACTCTCTTGAACACAAGTTCAAGAAGCAAGCTGGGGTCTGTGTGTACGTCCGCGATGACATTTGTTGTCGTCGTCTCCGTTGCTTTGAGAAATCGGGTTTCTCTGCCATATGGCTACTTGTGGATACTGGCGTGGAGAAATCTCTCTACATCGGCATCTACCGATCGCATAGCGGTGACCAGGAGACAACAGCGCTCTTTAATTTCCTCGTGGAGTCGACTGACGTAGCCCAGCAACGGTACCCAACGGCGAAGCTCATTTTTCTGGGGGACTTCAACGCCCATCATAAAGAATGGTTGTTCCCATACCAGAAAACTGACCATGCTGGGTTGGAGGCGCGCAATTTTGCTTTAACGCTAGATCTAACCCAGATGGTGAATGTGGCAACGCGGGTACCGGATGTTGACGGCCATACACCCAATTGCTTGGACCTTCTGCTGGCATCTGATCCGGACAGTCATTCAGTATCGGTCTCAGCCCCGCTGGGAACGTCTGACCACTGTCTGGTGAAATCCATATCAACCTGCTCTCCTCCAGATGAGAGTCCTAGAGGCACGAGGCGAGTATGGCGATACGGGTCAGCAGACTGGGATGAGATGCGGCACTTTTTTGCGTCTTATCCATGGCGGCAAGTGTGCTTTTCCTCGGGTGACCCCTCGCGCTGTGCTGACGCGGTTGCGGACGTGATTCGGCAGGGGATGGAATATTTTATTCCATTCTCCGACATCCCGCTCGGTCACAAATCCCGGCCTTGGTATAATGCAGAATGTGCCCACGCTGAGGCCCGAAAAGAGACTGCCTACCAAGCCTGGGTCAAGGCCCGCGACCGCAAAGTTAGAGCGCGCAGGGTTCGCGCGAAGAAGAGAGCCTTTAATTCTGCCGCCAAGTTCTGCAAGCGGGTTTTGCGTAGGGCACGTTTTGACCATGTCGGACATATCGGGGCCAGGCTGGCTTCGCATCCTCCGGGTAGTAAACAGTTCTGGTCCCTGTCTAAAGCGGTTGAAACGAATTTCTGTCGTCCCACTTTACCTCCTATGATGGAACCTGATGGGTCGCTGGCTCACTCTGCAACTGAGAAGGCAAATTTATTTGCATCTCTCTTCGCAAGCAATTCACGTCTGGACGCTGGCTTTTGAACAAGCAACCACCTACTGTACCTCATTGTGACTCCTCGATGCCGGAGATCGCAGTACACATTAAAGAGGTCCGAAGAGTATTGTGCAGTCTAGACGTGAACAAGGCCAGCGGGCCTGACGGCATTCCAGCGAGAGTGTTGAGGCAGTGTGCGCCTGAACTGTCTCCTGTATTGACACGTTTGTTCCGCCTCTCTCTTGAAAAAAGAACGGTGCCGAAATCCTGGAAGCTTGCAAATGTACAACCAGTGCCCAAAAAAGGCGACCGTGCAGACCCTGCCCATTACCGTCCGATCGCCATTACCTCCATTCTGTGCAAAGTTTTGGAAAGGGTACTGAACAATAAGTTGCTGAACTACCTTGAAGACAATGATCTCCTCAGTGACCGTCAATATGGCTTTCGCCGGGGACGGTCAACTGGCGATCTTCTTGTGTATGTCACGCACTGCTTTGGCGAAGCCATCGAGAAACACGGCGAAGCACTGGCTGTATCGCTTGACATCTCGAAGGCCTTTGACAGGGTCTGGCACGCTGCTCTGCTCAGCAAGCTTCCTGCTTATGGCATCCCAGCTGATTTTTGTAGCTGGATATCAGATTTCCTTAGTGAACGGTCGATTAGAGTAGTTGTTGATGGCTGCTCTTCTGACCTTATGGCTATTGATGCCGGAGTTCCTCAGGGGACTGTTCTCTCTGCAACTCTTTTCCTGCTGCACATCAATGACCTGCTTCGGCCTGGTATTGTTGGGTACGCAGATGACAGTACAGTTTCAGAGAGATACTTGTCCAGCGCAAAAACCAGCGGGGCTGAAGTTCGTTCCTTGAGAGAGGCCATGGTAGAGCGGACAGATTTGACCTTAAGCTTTGTCTCCCAGTGGGGTGATGATAATCTGGTCTCTTTTAACGCCACCAATACACAGGCGTGTCTTTTTACCGCTAAAAAGAGTCGTTTCGCCCAAACTCCTACTTTTCGGGGTACATCTGTTCCTGTGACTGATCGACTTGAGCTCCTAGGCATGGAGTTGACATCTGGTCTCAACTTCGGCGCCACCATCGAGTACAAGGCCCAAACTGCGGCCAAGAAACTGGGCATCCTAAATAGGGTGAAGCGATACTTTACGCCTGGACAGCTTTTAACCCTTTACAAAGCGCAAGTCCGATCCTGCATGGAGTATTGCAGTCACCTTTGGGATGGATCAGCTAAGTACCAACTAGCCGCGCTTGACTCGGTGGAACGCAGAGCTAAGAGGCTCATTGGCGACGTAATACTGGTGGATGCCAAGCTTCATTGCTTGGCTCATCGCCGTAAGGTTGCCTGCTTGTCGGTCTTCTACAGATTGTACTTCGGAGAGTGTGCCCGAGAACTCCACGACCTCATTCCACCGGCCCCCTTCTACCACCGGACATCTAGACGCACTGCCAGTTACCATCCCTACCTGGTTGCTATTCCACCAATTCGCACTAAGCGCTTCCAAATGTCTTTTATAATGCGCACAGCAAAAGAGTGGAACTCACTACCTGCGTCTGTGTTTCCGAACGTATACAACCCTAATCTCTTCAAAGTGAGAGTGAACAGGCTTCTTCTGGGTAAGCTCACTCCATCGTCGACTTTGTCTCTGTCACCTCTGACCTAGACTAGAGTCAAGAGCAAACCCATCACAAATAAAAAAAAAAAGTCAATCATGTTTTTTTTTTAACTAGATGAGGTCGGAGTTTCCTATCTGACTACTCTGAGAAGAAAGGCCGAAACAAACTCAGAGGTCACAGTCTCTTATAAAGCCCAGATATAATCTTGGTCACTTCATGTGAAGACCATGTAGATTGGTGTCTGAAATGGTCTTTTGAGGAAAGAACCACACAGATTGAGAGGACCTGTCCAGTCAGTGCACGCATTTGTCAGTAATCGCGGAGCTTTTCCATGTTATCTTTCAATTAATGTAAGTAAGGAGTATGTTTTAAGTAATCATCGAATCACTTATTTTCGTGGAAAATGTCTTTTTTTCATATCAATTAGATTACCTGCCTAAGTCCATGAATTAGTAAATAACTAATTAATAATAATAATAATAACCTGGGACATTATTCACACACGGTCATCTGATCCCAAACTAAGCAGAGCTTGTACTATGGAAACCAGATAACTGATATACTACATATACTACTTTTTTTTTTTGTAAATACTTACTTATATAGATAATTACACCCAGACTCAGAACAAACAGACATGTTCATGCACACAAATGTTTGTCCTGGATGGGAATCGAACCCACGACCTGCGGCATGATAGGTGGTATCTTAACCAACCACGCCAACTGGCCTGCCAATTAAACGCAATGTGTGGTCTTGTTCAAATTAATCCTTTTAGTAGTCCGTTAATTTTAGCCAGCCGGTGGTTGGACGCTGTTCGATGAAAATTGCTGGACAAAGTTTGGGCAGTCGCTATTGCTAACTTCAGATGCAGACAAAGTTTTCTGAGGAAATTTATTCAGAATGTTTATAAACTTGCCCACCTGATTTTAGATACAGACTGTTCAGGATTGAAATATTCTGTAGGATATTGCTGATAATAATATTTTGTTTTAATAAGGCATGTCCAGGGTCTTTCAATAAGCGCTTCCTATATTTAAATTTAAATAAAACAAAGTGTGTGAGAGATATCATCGAAACTTTTTGTTCGTTTGAAAGGCTCGTCACTGCCATTATGTATGGAATGTGACTTCGGCAAATGTCCGCCGCGGTTCGCTGGGTGGCGCGCGTCCGAAATGTCCAACTTTCGATGACTCTGGTGCATAAATCAGGCTGAATTTGACCGATGGCATGGGTTATGTTGGCTTTGAGGGCCGCTGTGGTTTGTAGCTTATTTGCATAGATCTGTGACTTAAGAAAACCCCTCAAGAAAAAGTCTAACGGGGTCAAATCGCACCATCTCGCAATCTACGAATAGTCCTTTCGGTAGGACGATTATGGCGACTGTAAAATGGACGAAGCGCGCGGTACGTTGCCCGAACCCAACACCCATTTTGATAAAACAGTTTTATCATTTGCACGAAGAGCTCGTGGCTAAGTAATAACAGCCGCACGGGTCGATCCATCAGGTTAAGCTACGCTTGCCGGGGTTGGCCCGTATCTTTACATACCGAGACTCTTCCGTGACTCGGAAAGCACGTTACGCCATTGGTTCCGGCTGTCATTCGTCGATCTTTGACAGTCGTTACGGGTCGTCTGACAACCACCAGTCTTACCAAGGGGTATCGCATTACCCAATAACTGGGTTGTGGAGTTCAGATAGGTAGTCGCTCCATGTAAAATACTGGTATTCAGCTGCATCCGGTTAGACTGGAAGCCGACCCCAACATAGTTGAGAAAAGGCTAGGCAGATTGAGTGTCGATACACTGGTTTTTCATGTAACTATAAATGCGAAAGTGAGTTCGTTTGTTTGTTAGGTTTTACGCTAAAACAGCTGTTCGGATTTGGATGAAATTTGGCACATGGGTAAACTATGACCTGAATTAGGACATAGGATACATGTGATCCCGGTAGTGCGTTCCCGTGGGATAATTTCCGACAACCACGCGGGCGAAGCCGCGGGCAGAAGCTAGTTAATTTATATAAACCATGTTTCTTATCCTTAAATTAATTGTATTGGTCTAGTTTATTTGTAAACTTTTATAACATCCACATTGGACGGATGGATGGCCCCTGTAACACAGGTTTTTCTAGCATGGGGGTCATCGATCAATTATTTTGTACCTGGCTATTTCCATCCTATTTCCATCCTATTTCCATCATCTCAATATCTATATTTTTGACATAAAAACTTCCTCGAGCGTTTTTTTTTTTTTTAATTGATTGTATTACTACAAAAGAAAAAGGTACATAGGTACTTAGATTAAGGTGTACTGAATGTAATGAGACCAAAATTGTTTCATTTTGTAAAGGTTTGGGGGGCTGAAAACGTTACCGCCCGAAACAATATTTATGTAAATAATTGTATGAAATGTAGGTAATTGCCTCCAAGACTCACGCCGCGTATCGGCACTTTACAATCCTCTTAAGATATATAATAATACTAAGGTGGATGACCGAGGCGAACACGTAGTTTGATTGTTTATGTTATGATATACATTAGTGTCAGTTATCATTTGATTGCATTTAGTATTGCCGCAGACCGTGTTCGAACAAGTTCACAGTTATAGCTTCGTGGATGACTACCAAAAATCGCGCAATTTTGCGTTATAACTTTTTACGTGGATCCAGAAAACTGTTCAGAAGAAATGAAGCCTACACTTGGTGATGACTGTCCCTCTCGTGCAACCGTGTACAAACAGTTTGAGCGTGGCTGTTTTAACCTAGAAGATGACCCGTGTTCAGAACGACCAGCGGAAGCAGTTACTCCAGAAAATATTTCTGCAGTTAAAAATTTAATTGAAACTGACCGGCGAACAACCTGCCGGCAAATATAGCCCTTACTGCAGATTGGCTCATCAGAGTTACATTTGATTATTCACCATCATTTAGATTATAGAAAAGATTGTACTCTTTGGATTCCACATAACTCACCGATGAACAAAAAGAACAGCGAGTAAAATGGTGTAAAAAAATGATTGCAAAGTTTGAAAACGGAAAATCTAAAGAAATCATTTCAATCGTCACGGGCGATGAAACGTGGCTTTATTATAACGACGTGACCACAAAGCAGCTAAATAAAATATGGGTGATAGAAGACGAAGAAACTCCGACTGAAGTAAAAAAATCTAACTCGATAAAAAAGAAAATGATCGTGGTTTTTTTTCGATATTCGGGGAGTTATTGAACAAACGTAGTTCTCCGTGAGCAGAAGACTGTAAACGCTGCTTGATAGACTTTCAGAACACCCAACGTATTTTACTGTAATAAGGCACATTATAATAGTTACTTGACGAATAGTATAGATAACATGCCAAGCATGACCTTCTTTTAGACCTGGTCTTTTAGTTTAAATATTATTATTTTTCAGAGCTGCTTCATATATTATTTTAAGTGAACTCGATAGGACTACTAGAATACATACACTTGAGCCAATCAACATTGAGCAAAGAAACCACTAAACAAATGCCAATCAAAAATCCCTCCTCCTTGAGCCTGATTTAACGAAATGATTATTATTATTTATTAAAAGCCTGTGATATCCCATTGCAGGGCGAAGGTCTCCCTACTTTCTTGCTGCTAAGGACTAGTTCTTTTTGAAGGAGTCTAGCCCGGCCTGCCATCTCCGTCTGGGCCTGCCGCGATGTCGCTTGCCATTAAGACCCATTGGGTTGTAATTTAGGCCCATTGGTCGTCTGGCATACGGCAGATGTGTCCAGCCCAATTCCACTTTAGCGTGGCAACTTTCCAAGTGACATTAGTTATCTTTGTGATGGAACGGATGGTCGTATTCCTAACCCGGTCTGTTAATTTAACGATATTAGTGACATTAAATTATTTTCTTGACATTAATTTCATAAAATTTTCACGTGTTAACTTCTAATTTCATGATGCATGCATTAATTTCATGAAATCGTAATACTTTCGTGCCAAGCGCGATTTTTTTTTTTTTAAGTAATATCGCACAACTAATTTCACAATCAAATGCGACGTCAAACGAGTGTCGGGACTGCAAATTTATACGATAATATTGTACATTACAAAATAAATCTTTGATGCTGAGGGGGGCATAATTTCGGTGATACTGTAAATATTACGACATTAATAATTATACGAAACAAGGAACTAGTTTTGAGAAATTAATTTTAATATGCATTTTTTTATTCTTTTTTTTTTTTGGACTTTTATACTATATTTATATGTCAGTCCGATTAATCTTATTCAACACCTCACTAGTTTAACTTAAGATGATAATAGTTTAAACAAAATACAAGCTCCTTCACTGTTAGGGTTTGAGAGTAAAGAATTCATAATTCCGACCTACAATTTGTCCAGATCTAATTTGTCCAATAATTCCTGTCTCTCTGAATTAAATTGGACACATTCCATCAACAAATGGTATACATCATCTATTACCCCACAAGTATTACATTTAGGGGAAGAAACCTTTTCCATTAAAAAGGCAAAATTGTTTGATGGAATATGTCCAGTTCTGATTCTGTACGCTATAACAATCAGTTTTCTACTTAACTGACTATATGTACACCAAGGTATACGAGGAGGCTGACATTGGATAGTTTTATACCATATATAGTTTTGTGAAATTAATTTTAATATGCATGATATTAATTTTGTTAATGTAAATGCCGCTTTAGTTAGAAAATTAAGTGAAACTAAAAACAATGTAGACCCGTTTCCTTACACGCCAGTGTACGGAACACAATAGCTATAGAGTTGTACAAGTCATTGGGCCGGGCAAAAGTCGGGCTTTTGTAAACTTATCTCGGGCGTTGGCCGACCTGCCAATTGAATTTTGACCTTCCGAGATTCGTGTTAACTTTCTTTCTTTATTCGGGTGAAAAGGGGTGTGATTGAGACTTATTTGATTAGGCTTGATGTATAGGAAAATTTGGTAATAATCATTTCAGACCGTTAAAGTCCATTGCTGCATAAACCACTGCAATATTCACACAAATTGTAGTAGATAATTAGGTACTCCATAGATGCTCTTAATTAGATCCTGCGGAAATAAAGAAATAAAGAACTGCTCTCTCAAGTTTTCTTGGTGGAAAGCATTTTTTTAATGCAAGACTACCTACCACTGGACACGAATATTTCCCCAAAATCCCCGATTTTGCTTAACAATTTCCCTCTTTTCGATATTTTAGTCACCCCCTTTGTCAAGATATTCTCGAACTATCGAATTAAAACAAACACACATCTTCTGTATACCCTTTCAGAGAATACAGTCATTAATTCTATTTTCCATCACCATTAAAAAAAAGCCACAGAATATAAATTTCCGTTTCCTCGCACAAAAGTTACAACCAGCGCATAAAGGAAGTTACAACTTGGTCATACGAGTATAGCATAGGACACTGCCGGCACCCTAGTAACCTGATAACCTCATTATGAAGCTTTCTGTATCATTTCTAGTACAGTGAACCAAGGAGTTAAGTGAGCAGGCAAACAAATTAAAACGGTGAAGGGAAATAAAATACTGTTGCTACTGTTAATATATTATATATTAATAATAATAACCCTACCGCTGTATCTCTACGTTGACGTCATGGTAGTGCTTGCGCGCTCCTGAACTCTAGCTCCATGCCCGTTGAGTTTACTTTCCCGAAATAGGTTTAGGGTGAGCGAGACCAAAAAAGATGCATAAACCTGCATAAACCTGCGGGGTAGCATGTAGCGAGCTGTTGGGCAGTAGCGACCCCACGAACCCTATCTCTCGGGAGAAGTCTTGTTCTTCACCTCTGGCTTGCCTTTATTGGCCGACTGGAGTGAACACTGATGAGGAACAGAGCTCCCATCTGTTTCTTGCCTTTTTTGGCAGACTTCAGTGGAGATCCGCAAGAGCAAACGTGCTCGAAGGAAGGAAGTATTCCAGTAAGGTAGCCGGTAGCCGGTAGGTATCTTGACCGTACTTCCGGGATTGTCCTGATAGCCATGGAATATCTCTCCACTCCTCAAGAACCTCATAAAGTTTTGCCCCATGTCGTTAAGTCACTATGTGCTAGCGGCCGTTTCCGGGGGCCCATTGTTGAGTGTGCAAGTCACCCCGTGCCGTTTTATCCGTGTATATGACATTAGTCAGGCAGGGGACATAGTTCTACCATAGTTCAAGTTACCCAATCCACTTAAACACCCAAACCAAATATGTTTGCCCAATATGTTTTGTTTCCACGTTCTGAAATAATCCTGCACCAACCGGGGGTAGTCTTTAGGTGCACTTGCATAGTGCATGTAGGGATAAACGTCGGTTGATGCCTCCTCATCCTTTAAACTAGTCTAAGTGGCCTCTGTGAGTTGGCTTCGGCCCCTAGTACGCCTTCCAAACTTCTGGGACCCAAGGGTCCCCAGATATGTCAAAAAATAATAATTACAAAATCACCACCTGTGCGTCGACGGGCAGGATGCCAGCCACCGGAGAGCATAGGACCCCGAGGCCCACCAGCCTCTGTAAGGCTCCCAGCTCCCAGCGGAAGTGTACAGCGCATTAGATAGACATGATCCATTAATAAGAACGTCATGCGCTCATAATATGGGGCATCAGAGAGTGGCAACAATTTGACCGCGTACCTTGTTCGGATGCTCTCTTTTTCAGGTGTTTGAGCCGAATGAACGTTTCGGCACAACGTCTATCGAATCAGGTGAGGGTCATCCAGCGGAATCATATGTTGGATGACACTGTCTTTGATGGCCTACGAAGTGAAACGTAGAGCAGCTATGTTATCGTCCCCCTATCGCAGGCTGTTGTTCAACACACAGTGTAACATAAGTCAAGCTGACGAGGGGTGTGATGACAGAGCTATAAACGTAAGTACCCAGTGCAATGAGGAATTGAGAAGTGCTTTGAAGGGTGCCGCATTATTAATTTGTGCTATATAAATCATACACTACACAGTTGTATGATTTATATTTATTTCATTCGGTATCAAAACCTCTCTTTCTTTTTTATTAAATTTATAATTGAAATTCTTAAAAAAATTATGCGGTCAGCTATCATGAAGTTACCAGTGTCATAGTTTATAGTTTAACTTTATCTTCACCTATATGCATGGATAATGATTATTATTAAATTAATTATAATGAACAATTAATTATACAGACTTACTAATAATATGTACACCATTACATAAAACCTCATGAGCGCATAAACATTGAAATACCCGATGTAATCTGGCAACTTTGGCAATTTTCCGGCAATATTGCCCAGTATTACCGGCAAAATTGGAAACTTTCCTAGTAATTTTCAGAAATATTTGGCTCTCTACTCTGGAGCCCTGACGGCCGGTAGCTTGGACCTTGTTCCCAATACCGGTGGGCTACTATTGTTATATTTTTTTAAAGTTTTTTAAAATGTTAAAAAATAATTTACTAGCTTTTGCCCGCGGCTTCGCCCGCGTGGTTGTTGGAAATTATCCCACGGGAGCCGTACATTTTTCCGGGATAAAAAGTATCTTATGTACTATTCCAGTTTATATAAGTAATCTATCTCTGTGCCGAATTTCATCCAGATCCATTCAGCCGTTCTGGCGTGATTGAGTAACAAACATCTTCCCAAACTTTCACATTTATATTATTATTAAGTAAGATTTATGTATGGAATATAAAATAAATAAAGGAGATAATAATATAATATTTATTTATTTTTCTCACCACAAAATTCTTATAAAATAATAACAAAAAAAAAATCAAAATTGTCTAGTCATGAGTCTAAAGAAAAATATTGTGACTGGTGCCTAAGCTAAGCCGAAGTCTGTATTTCAGGTTATAAAAATATACAATTTATTTACTTCAACAGCAACAACTTTAAATAGGTAAATGAAAAAATACAAAACATTATACAAGAAAAAGAAATAAATAATAAAAAAGTCAAATATACCGGTAAAATAATGTATGTCAAAATTCGAAAAACTAACATTTTCTTTTGAGTATTTTCTGTGCCATTCAATCCGTCCTTAATTACATATTTTCTCAGACCGAGGCCCCAAGTGATGATATACTCACGCCAATCTATCTTGGTTATGTCAAAATCGAATATTTCTCGATCTACAGTTGATAATGAATCGTAAAGTTCGGCAGTATTATTGTCAACAAATTTCCAAGAGTTTAACGAAAAATGACTAGTCGCGAGCGACAATCGCTGTATTTTGCTGAATAATTTCACGAATCTGCAAAAATTAATAAAATTTAATACAATATTATTACAATATTATTATTTATATTTTTAAGTAATGATAAATATGAGCCCATGCACTCTTAATGCAAATCAAAATTGGACGAAAGTGAAGTGTCATGCGATTTTGCACCATGTGTGCGCCTGTTCTATCATCTTGACTTGACAGGCCAGCTGGCGTGGTTGGTTAAGATACCGCCTATCATGTCGCAGGTCGTGGGTTCGATTCCCATCCAGAACAAACATTTGTGTGAATGAACATGTCTGTTTGTCCTGAGTCTGGGTGTCTATATAATATGTATTATGTGTTCCGTTTGACGTCCGAAGTCCATTATGAGAGAGTGCACGCTTCGTTCCATGAACAGCTGCTAGAAGTCCTTACGTTTCCGCCTCGTAATCGCGCCACTAGCGATACATATCTGTAAACTACTTTCAAAAAACCACATACAAGCCGCCATGATGAAGTGTTATGTCATTGTTGCGTCGTTTACCGAACTGTGCGCAGCTTTGTCAGTTATATCGTATAAAGCGATATTTTTTATTTTTAGAACTTTTGAGATTAAAGTAGAAAGTTCATTACATTACTATTTTAATAACTTTAATTAATTTTCCGTCTCGTGGTCTGTGTTTATTTTATACAAAATAGACGGTGAAATTATCACGCCAAACGACACTTCGCGGAAAAGGACATGGAGTTCGAGTTCTTCATCGTCTTCGAAAGGGGATGATACGGTGTCATCGGGGAGTGATGTAGGTAATCCAGCGCCGCGCAAACGCCCCCGTCAGGTACGCGAGCGCTCCCTCTCGCAAGATTCTGAACTGGTTTGCAAGTTTGATCTACTATCCCAGCAGTTGGTGAGTCATGTTAACAATGTTGTAACAAATTATATAATCGCAAATAGTGCTCCATTAGCACAAAGCCTACCCGCCACGCAAAATTATATTGGCACCGCGTTACCTTCAACATCGACTGTTCCTACCCTCAATTTACAAGAAAATTTCTTACGTCCGCCGCAGCTTACCCCTTGCGTAGAAAATATTGCAAACCTAGACGTTTCCGTTAAGGAACCTAGTGTACCTAATCCAGAACGTGTAACGAAAATAGCAGAAATGCAGAGGTTCGACTCCCCGGATTGGAATTCGGTACGTTACACAGAAGTACAAAAAAAATATGTAGCTTTTCCTAGTTTTGTCGAATTGAAAGTGAACGAAGAATTGCGGCGTTTTGAAGATCCATTTTAACCATTAAGATGGTATCAAATGGAACGCAGTTTTGCGGCGTTATCTAATGCTTTCCTAACTCAAAACGAACATGTGAACGCGGCATTACAGAAACTAATTGATTGGTCTGCTAATTCGAACGTCCAGTTATCTTCAACTAACCTCTATGAAAAACTAAAAGAGTTGTTTAGTGCCGATTCATCTTATAAAACGGTATCTCATGATATTCTCCCAATTATTTGTGGTAAACGAGCTGAGGAGATGCGGCACCGATCGTTATTGAAAAATGTTAAAAGTAAATACATACGCGACGACATAGAAAAAGTTCCACCCTCAATCGAATATATATTCAATCCTCAAAATTTATCGCACTACCTACAAAAAATTGGGGGTATAGAAAAATTTGAACAACAGAATAATAGTGCGGGAACCAATCGTCCGATATCTTTAGAGCCTTCAACGTCTTTTCAAGATAATTCAATTCAATTCAAATATTTTATTTCAGACTAAAAATCCATATAATGTTAGTAGTAAATAGTATACTTAGCCTAATGTTAGTATTAAATTAAATTATTAATAATAAACAACTAATGAACCATTGAACTGTGCGTTCAATGGTTCACCAGTCCATTATGGTAGGTGTGTCTGAACACCTATCCACCTTCGTAACAGGTGAGAGTCCCACCGGTCTGAAAACACATAATACACATAATACTTTTCGTTCGCGACCAAACAGACAACAGACGAAATTTCAATTTCTCTTCAAAAAAGAAGGGGGCGTGAAAAGATAAGAACGGGAGGCGAGCAGGACATAAGCATAAATGACTATTTAATATCGAGATTTTGGGGCGGCTGTCTTCAGCATTATACAGAAATATGGAATCGTTTCGACCCTCCAAAAACTATTTTAAAAATGATATCGGGAGCTCGTATCCCTTTCAATCAGGCACCGCCATTAATCCTACCTACTTCGGACAACCTGTCAAAATTTCAAACACCTGTTTCGGAAAAAATGACACTAGTAAGTCGCAAGATGATTCAAGAACGAGTGTTAGAGACTGCTCCTTCAACCCCATCGTTCATTTGTCCCCTTTTCATGATCACAAAGAGCAATGGCAAAACTCGAGTGATATTCAACTTGAAAGCACTAAATTTATACATGAAGCCAAAGCATTTCCATCTTTTCCACCATCAACAAATACCTTCGTTCCTGCAACAAGGCGACTGGAAGGTCAAGTTGGACCTCAGCCAGGCCTGTTATCACCTCCCAACACGCACAGAACACAGGCGCTTTTTGCGCATCAGCTACGGTGGTCAGCTTCTGCAAATGACATGTCTACCATTCGGCCTGGCTGCTGCTCCCAGAATGTTTGCTACTATAACAAACTGGACTGCGGAATACCTTCGCACAAAAGGTCTGCGCCTTGTCGTGTATCTAGACGACTATTTATTAGTCCACCAGAACAAGGAAGTACTCAGAACGCATCTAAACATAGCTGTACGCTTCTTGTCCAGTCTGGGATGGTGTGTAAATTACGAGAAATCGATCACCAGGCCAACGAGGTCGATCGAATATCTTGGCATCGATTGGGACACCCAAACAAACCGCAAGTCCCTACCACCAGAGAAGGTAAGAAAAATTCGACAGATCCTCTCGACCAGACTCGCAGCGGGCAGTTGGACCCTCAAGCAGGCGCAACGCCTCTTAGGGTTTCTCAACTTTGCGTCCTTCATCACCCACCGGGGAAGGATGCATTGCCGTGCGCTGCAATGTCACATCAAAGTACTGCGTCAAAATCCTCTCGGAGCAGTACAGCTGACACAAGACGTTCGCCAAGAACTCGAGTGGTGGATGGAGAATGTAGGTCAAAATACAGCAATTCACACAGATGTGCTACCCACAAACTTTGTCATCACGGACGCTTCCGACATTCTGTGGGGTGCCCTGGTCAACAACAAGAAGGTACAAGGTGCATGGCAACCCGGCCAGAAAAAATGGCATTGCAATCTCAAAGAGATGTATGCTGTGATTGCTGTGTTGTCGAAGGAATCCAGAGCCCTCCGGAACTCCAGGATCATTCTACAGACCGAAAACAAGACAGTGGTTTCGTACATTCAGAAGGAAGGCGGCACGAAGTCACTACGATTGATGGAATTGACGCGGGAATTGTTGACTTTGATAGACGGCCTCAATGTTGTACTGATCCCTTACCACCTACCAGGGGTGTACAACACCGAAGCCGACCATTTGTCGCGAAATCGCGCCGGCAGCGAATGGCACCTGCAGGTGACAGCAACTTCAAGGATATTTCAGACTTCGGGACAACCGGACATAGACTTGTTCGCGTCACAAACCGCACACGTCGTAATAAATTATGTTTCTCTAGATTCCTCAGACTCCAACGCCTGTTATCACGACGCGTTCAGCAGATTCTGGCGATACGACCTCGCATGGGTGTTCCCACCGCCGGGCGTTGCTTCCACGAGTTCTTCACCACCTCAACTCGTCATCAGGTCGGTACATAATAGTAGCACCCAAGTGGAAGAAACCCTTTTAGCGACCAGACCTGAAGAATCGATCCTTGGCACGGCCGTTGAAGATCAGAGACTTGAAGAAGACCTTGGTGGACACGGTGACCGGCCTACCGCCAGCTCATGTCAAAGATCTGCAGTTGGAAGCCTGGCTCATTTCGGCTGGGACACCATGACAAACGATTGGTCCCCACGAGAGAAAGATCTTCTTTTATCTTGCTGGCGACCTTCAACTCTTAATACTTACACACCTATTTGGGATAAGTGGTCTTTGTGGTGTAGTCAAAATAATGTAAATTTTCGTACACCAAATCCGACAGATGTTGCGAAATATCTAGCATATCTATATCTTAATCAAAAGTTAGCTTACAGAACTATTCTCGTGCACAAGTCCGTTATCGCATCTATTTGTGAAACTGCTTCAAATATTATAATTTCTTCTAGTCACATTGTTAAGCACATTTTGAAGGCAATTTCAATTGCAAAGCCGTTGCCACCTAAGGTGCCCACATGGGACACCAGGGAATTAATTACTTATTTAAAAGATAAAATTCCTTGCATCAGTAGTTTGTATGAGGTGTCTAAGCAAACGACGACTATTTTATTATTATGTTCGGGACGTCGTGTACACGACCTATCCCTTTTGCATATTGACTGTGATCATTTTGTAGATAATGGGGATTACATAACTTTACACCCAGTGTTCGGATCAAAGACAGATAGTGCGAAGTTCCAACAATCCAGTTGGGTTTTGTTGGCATCCCAAGATCAAAATACAAATCCATTATATTGGCTCCGCACGTTAAAAAATTTATCAAAGGAAAGACGGGGTTCTTTAAAAAAATTGTTTATTACTAGAGATCCCGTTAGAGCAGCCACACCAACTATAATCGGTGATTGGGTAAAACGTGTTCTATCTGATGCTGGAATACAAGCCTCTCCAGGTAGTTTTAGATCAGCTGTCTCATCATTAAATTGGCTTGAAAATTATCCTATAAATGACATATTATCTAAGGCAAACTGGAGGTATGAATTTTTAATTTAGAAAATTTTACCATAAAGAAATCAGATCTAATAACGAAATGTCCTCGGCGCATTCGTTATCAAGATTATTTCAAGTCCCCAGTTAATTCTAAGTTAGCCGATGTGTCAAATCAAATTGATTCAGGCTAAAAATAACTCGTGAAGATATTGCACGATTGCTTACTTATTTACGTTTTCTCTTAATATAATTATACTGCCAGTGCTTAAATGGCTAGATTTTTGTTCATATTTAAAACCTGTGTATACGAAGGCACCTAAAGTATATAATGGTGATTAAAATTAATATTGGTTTATAATTCACATTGTTGCTTTTCATTCATACAATCCACCAGGAGATAACAAACATATATCTCATAATGGACTTCGGACGTCAAACGGAACACATAATATAAAAACTTTTCCTTCAAATAAAATTTGTATTATGTTTCCTAAGACGTCCGAAATCCAGGTAAGATCTTCCTGGTGCATACCTACCTGCCTTTGCAACATTATGAGCCCATCAATGACATAACACTTCATCATGGCGGCTTGTATGTGGTTTTTTGAAAGTAGTTCACAGATATGACGTTATGGTCGCTAGTGGCACGATTACGAGGCGGAAACGTAAGGACTTCTAGCAGCTGTTCATGGAACGAAGCGTGCACGCTCTCATAATGGACTTAGGAAACATAATACAAATTTTATTTGAAGGTAATTTTTTTATATTATCTATATAATTCTTATTGACCTGCAAAAGTCAAAATGACAGAACGAAACACTCACTGCTTCCAGTGTCAATTTCCAGAAAAAGGAAAAACAAAGAAGAAACGTACATAGATGAAGAAAGAAAGAATTTAATGCCAAACTTATAAAACTTAACACAAAGTAGTATCTTTTTTGTTAATTTGCAGTCTGGCAGAAGAAACTGACTCAGCAAATGCTTAATAGTGTGCAGCATAGCAACAACTCTGATCAACGCTTTTTGACGTAAAAACGTCTTTTCGCTCGGTGTACTGGTGGTAAGTTCAATATTTCTGACCGACATAAACATGTAAGATTTCAACCACTAATAACTACGAGACTTTTAATGCTAGAGTAATGGTTGCGCATTCAAAAGATAAATCATATTTGTAACAATTTTAAGGAAAGATATAATTTGCGTGTTACTTCATACTGCGAGTGCACGCGGAAGCGCGCGACCCTTTACTTTTCACAATGTGTCGAAATATCGCTATTGCCATTATATGATTGCTTAAACGTTTTAACATATCTGATGACAAGGAGTTACACCGGTTCCTTGTCAGCACCGGCTTACGTAGTAGCTACAAATATAAATTCGTATAGCGCAAAAGTGTGTTTAGCTGGCTGGCTGGATGTCGACTGCAAACCTAGGGCGTGTACATTAGATTTCAATAACAAAACTATGTTTATGGACCCTAGTATACCAGACGATATTAAAAAGATAATAATGTCCTTGAAAAATACAAGCAGTGTGGGATATGACGGTATCGCTACTTATATACTAAAACATGTTGCGGATGAAATCTGCGGTCACTTAAGTCATGTCATCAATCTTAGCATTAGCGCAGGCGTTTACCCTGATGCTCTAAAAGTTTCTATCGTCAAGCCACTATTTAAGAAAGATGATCGGGAGTTAATGGAGAACTATCGGCCTATATCACTAATTTCAATAGTTTCTAAAATATTTGAGAAATACATTTACAAGGAACTAAATTCATTTATAGAGAGACATAATATTATATGTGAGGAACAGAAAGGATTTAGAATAGGTAAAACTATTAATATGGCCATTTACGATTTTTTATATAATGTTACATTTAACGTGGATAAGAGGAAACCGGTCTGTGGCGTATTTTGTGATATGACGCAGGCCTTTGACTATGTGCATTATGGTACACTCTTAAATAAACTAGAAGCATATGGAATTAGAGGAAATGTTAACAATCTAATTAAATCTTACTTGCATAACAGAACGCAAATAACAAATATAAACCAAATTAATATGAAAAATAAACATGAAATTGTATTTCAATCCTCAGAACGTAAAGTTTCGTTTGGTGTGCCACAGGGGAGTGTTCTAGGGCCTCCTTTATTTATATTATACATTAATGATCTACCGAAAGGCATCTCTCACCCTCTGACACTATTTGCCGATGATAGCACCATAACGATACCTTGTAAAAGTGTTAATACTTATGAAAGTGACATAAATGATTCTATAAATCTAATGGTAAACTGGCTAGATGACAATAACTTAAAAATTAACCTGACTAAAACTAAATTAATACATTTTAGTCAACGGATCAATAGTAAGAGTAATTTAAATATACACTACGATGGACAGCCTATAGAAGAGGTAGAAACAACAAAATTTTTAGGGCTCCACATTGACAAAAAACTGAATTGGAAAACCCATATCGAAATCTTGTGCAAGAAAATCAGTAAATCTGCCTATGCCCTGCACATATTGTCGTCTATAATAGGTGTGGAGGCATTACTTACAGCCTACTATGGTTTAACAGAATCTCATCTACGCTATGGTGTCATTTTTTGGGGCAACTCAACAGAAAAAGACACGGTGTTCAAGGCTCAAAAGAGATGCGTTCGTTCAATGTTTAAAATTAAACCTACTGATAGTTGCGTGCCTTACTTTAAAAAATATAAAATACTTACTTTGCCATGTCTGTAGGTACATTTTAGGAGTGGCTGTTTTTGTTAAAACAAATCCACACCGATTTAAACGACTAGATGAAGTAGTACCACGTAATAGGCGCGACAACAACAGGATATGCTCTCATACTGCGAGAACAACCCTCATGCGAAAAAGTGTTTTCTGTATGGCTCCTATCATATTTAATAAATTACCTAAAAGTTGGAGAGAACTGCCCTTGTCACTTTTCAAAAATAAGCTTAGAAATTTTTTAGTTAGTAAAGTGTATTACAATGTTGTAGATTTTTTAAATGAAAAGGACTTTTCTATTTCGACTTCAAATATATGTGTACATAGTTAAGAATAATAATTGAATAATGTGAATTTTAATTCAATTGACTTTTGAATGATTATTTTTGACTGCATAATAATGAATATTCTGGACATAATTTAATTTATTTTGACTATAAACATATACTATAATATCTTGAAATCAATTATTATTTATTTGTTTTGTATGAAATTTAGAAAATTAATTATTAATCATTTAGTATGTTTGTAAAATGCAATGAAATGTAATTTTTTATACCTACAAAATTTGTACGCCGTTATTGGCAAAACATGGACGCTCACAACATCTATTTATTCAATACCTTGCATGTCTGATTAGTCAGTTTATGTAAACGCATGTTTGACAAATAAATTATCTTTATCTTTATCTTTATCTTTAGCTAGATCCATAAAACAAAACAACAACAGAAACATTGTAAAGAATAGGGTTAAAAATTAATATGAAGTTGACAATAGCATAATAATGTCAGATATCGTCTCAGATCGGCCGTAAATCTGTTCAGAATTGAAAAAAAAAAACTGCATACCAAGAAGGTTTGCATCAAAAGAAATGAAATGAGCGTAAAAGTTTTAGTGCCGAGCAAATACAGTATTATCATCATTTATTTTATAATATTATCGAAAACAATTAACCTGAAAAAATAAATGTATAGAGTTTTGTAGTGTCTCATTACTTTTGTGCCAACCCAATACATTAGATTTCGTAAACCGTCAATGGAATAGAAAATGCATCTGTGCTAAAAAAATCTGGAAAGCGTTGGACTATTTATGTAGATTGATTTAAAATAAAATGCATCTTTTACCTCCTCTCCTTTCTTAGAAGCATGCAGACTCCATCCGCGATATACGCTGGTATCATGTGGAGGATCCAATAATAAATCCAGAAGAGTCTGGGGTCTTTGCACCGCAAAAAGAAAGGATACCAAACTGCCATCGGCGATAGGTAATTATATTTAAATTCGTTTCCTAATATATGCATAAGTTTTCCTGTGTGAAAAAGATAATAATAATTACAAAAACTTCGAGGTGATCCAAAATTGCCCGCATAGCCACAGACCAAGTAAACTTAAGTGCCAATGGGGCGGTCATATTTTCCGTAGAACCAATGGCGAGGATTTGAGTGGAGACCACATATCAGAAATCGTAAGAAAACCCTCAGACTGGTGGCCAAGGATGGAATTGAATGGCGTGCGGTTGGAGAATCCTTTGTCCAGCAGTGAACTATCCAGTGAACTAATCCTTTGTCCAGTAGGGCTGATGATGATGACTTAAAATTCAAGTCACACATGATTTTTAAAGTTGTTACAAATACAAACAGAGACCCATCATCATCAATCAGAGACGCATAAGTTTAGGTAAAGCACTTACGGAAGGTTCCAGGGTTTCTGACTGTAGAAACAGTATAGATCTTGGTTGTCTTCTCTCCAGCAACTGTCCTTTTAGCGGTCTCGCATGCCGCGGCTATGGTGGCGTTACTGACATAGTCTACTGGCGTGAGACCGATTTCAATATCGTAATTCAAACGGTGTGTGCGTATCACACCTAAGCTGCAGCCCACGATAATCTGGGACAATAATTTTGTATGTTCTTTATCGTGCTTTATACTCTGCATCCGGTTAGTTAGGCTGGAAGCATACCCCATCAAAGCTTGGGAACAGGATAGGCAGATGATAGTGAAGATGACTCTGCACACTTGGCGAATGAGAGCTAGATCTAACAACTGCACTTTTTTCGGTCTAGATTTCATTCCCTAACTGTGTAAAATCGAAACGAACTTCGTTCCAACCGGGTGTCACCGGGTTTCCGGGGTCTTTGTGTTATCTTTTTAAAGCTGGCGGTGCATCATGTTATGATAATGGGTTGCATAAAAAATGTTTCAGCATTAACATGTTCCAGCCACATTTTCTTTGAAAGAGTAGTTAATACCCGAGGTCGTAACTATTATAGTTACGAATGACGACCTCGGGTATTAACTTTCGATTAATTATATACTTTTTCACGAAAGGCAGCTTATCACGGCAATTATGTTATGATCGTTAATTAAGGAGCACATGCCTAAGCATGTGCTCCCTAATTATCAAGCATCCACTAATAATAATGGATGCTTGAGGCCCTTAGCACACCTCCGCCGCGAATTCATACCAGCAAAACCACAGTAGTTCAATTCAACTGACTCACATGATGTTCCGCTACTCGAGTAGCAGAATATCAGCGGAACATCAGCGAAACATCATGCGGTTTCGCGGCGCAGATCTGCTAAGGCCCTGAACTGCCGGTATATTCAATAAAATTTCATATTGAAAATTTAGGTGAAGTGAGCTGTCATTAAAC
Source organism: Dicycla oo (assembly GCA_948252095.1). Lineage (NCBI taxonomy): Eukaryota > Metazoa > Arthropoda > Insecta > Lepidoptera > Noctuidae > Dicycla > Dicycla oo. Next base: position 16,785,399 of record OX411736.1, on the reverse strand, counting down.
CTTTTTTTTTTCCGTGGAGAAATGCTCATACATACTGCACTACACGGGAAGATAGTGTAGTTATGTGACTCCAACCCACTAAAACTCCACGGTGTCATCCTCTGCCACTTGTGGCGGGAACACGGGCACGCGTTAGCACTCATCGCGAACCCGCCGCGGCTGTCCGTCACCGGACCCTCCTCTGGGGAGCACCCCCCAACACCGGCGCACAAGAACACATTGTGCGCCGTGACCACCCCATAGACCAAACCAGCACTTGGGCGCTAGACGACCCCGTGTCTAGGCACCCTTGGTCCCCTGCGACCGGTCAGGTCAGTGGCCCGGCCGTCCTACCACTTTTCGGCCGCAGAGGATAGGGAGAGCGGCCAACGAAATACCGACACCCCTCCTCCCCTGCGGCCCCACCGCATCCGCCATCAGACGGTGGCGACCCCGTCAAGGCCGCCGAAGGTAGGGAGAGCGGCGCACCGCAATACCGGCACTCCTCTCCCACCGCGACCTCCGACCCGCAGCCGCGATGCCTTCCATACGACATCAGGGCCCGCCTCAGTTGCGATGTCGCCCAAGCGGTACCGCAACGTACCTGTTGGCCGCTATGTCGTCGCCTTCCTGGGAAAAGCCCTGGCGAGCGGCCCCTCCTCGGGCTCCTCTTCGCTTCACCGCGGGTAAACAAGCCACGGCTACTAGGCCCCCCGCCTCGACAATGCGGGAACCCACCGTAGGGGGGGCGGAGCAGGGGGGAGCTGTCATTAAACCTTATGCAACGATTGATAGCTCACTTCGCCGAATAAATCAGCTGATATGCTACCTATTACTTACACCACTTACTCCGTAGACACAGGACATGTCGAGCCACCCCGGCTGGGGTTCTTGCTTAGTGCAGATTACTGAAACAAATGATTTTTTTAAATTAAAATGTGCTTTGTCCTGAGTAACTAAACAAAGCGACATTGTATCAACGGTACGATGTGTATGACTTTTTTAACTATCGACATTTTAGAGATAGAGATCATTTATTTGTCCGAAACATGAGTAAGCACACACAAAGCACACATGCAAGACTTTAAGTACATTGCAGAAAGGATCACAGTCATGTTTTACCTTAACGGCGTACAAATATGTATTATAATAACATTTGATCACTTATTTAACTAATTGTAATTATTAATGATCAATTCTAACGTCAAAAATGTATAAAAAGCCATGAATGTTCTTTGTTGAGAATTCTCATCTCTGGCTAGCATATTTAGTTATCTGTGGCGTACCTACTTATTTTAAAGTAAAAGTAAATAAGAAAAATAAAAGCACGTTAGTAAGATACACTTTAATATGAACCTAAAAGTGGTGCAATAAGAGCCACTTTTCGAGTAAGCGATATTGAAAATTTCTTCCCAGTTTTCCTTCCATTCTTGACGAAAGAAAAAAAATATTTCTATTCATATTCATGTTCTTTATTATAGATCATAGGTAGGTACACAATACATACAATCTTCTTATAGGTTAAAATATATGATCAGCTATGTCCCGCCGCATAGGCATACAATATCAATCACATAGTAGATTAAAATGAATTTAAATAATTCAACATAATTTATTATACAAATTCCAATAAATGTCAGAAGTAAACTATAGCTATTACACATTTAAAAATTATTATTATCAACAGATGTTAATCAATTGAATGTCTTCAAGGATACTAGTAGATATCCAATAGTATCTTTGCAGTTACTGCAGTTACTTTGCAGTTTATAAAGAATGGAAGAGGAAGGCAAAAAAGGTGGTAGCCGTTTCCAGGGCTAAGGCGCAGGAGAAGTTGTATGACTCACTGGACAGCCCAAGAGGCCAGAAGGAGCTATACCGGATTACAAAAGCAAGAGAAAGGAGAACGAGAGATATAATTCATATTAAGTGTATGAAAGATGAAGCCGGTAAGGTTCTGTCCCAAGATGACGAGATAAAAGAACGATGGAAGTTTTATTTTGAAAAGCTAATGAACGAAGAGAATAAATGGAATGGTGTGCTCAAAGAGGTACAAACAAATATGGATATGGTGAGGGAAATTAGCATGGATGAAGTAAGGAAGGCAGTTCAAAGTATGAAAAATGGAAAGGCCATGGGCCCAGATGACATACCAGTAAAAGAAGGAAGGAAGGAAGGAAGTGTTTAAAAGAAGATGGATGTATGTGGCTGACTTTATTCTTCAATAAGTTGTTGCATGAAGAAGCGATCCCACAAGAATGGTGCAATAGTTCGCTAGTGCCCATCTTCAAGAATACAGGTGACGTACAGGACTGCAACAACTATCGAGGGATAAAGCTTATGTCCCATAGTATGAAGGTATGGGAGAAAATAATAGAGAAAAGATTGCGAGAGGAGACTGAGATTACCCTAAACCAGTTTGGGTTTATGCCAGGTCAAGGAACAGTGGACGCCACTTTTGCACTCCGCCAATTGTGCGAGAAGTACAGACGTGCACACAATAACTTGCACAAGGTGTTCATTGATCTGGAAAAAGCGTATGATAGGGTACCTCGGGATGTCTTGTGGTGGGCCTTGAAAGAGAAAGGTTTGCCCGGGAAGTATGTAGAGTTAATTCGTGCTATGTACAGTCAATCTTGTACCTACGTCCGGTCGGCTGCTGGCAACACCGACGAGTTCAGTGTGGCGGTAGGCTTGCACCAGGGGTCGGCTTTAAGTCCTTACATCTTCCTGTTGATTATGGACGCTCTGACAGCGGACATACAGGAAGAGGCACCCTGGTGCATGCTATTTGCCGACGACATCGTTCTTGTCGGTGAAGATGGACCTGAGATCCAGAGCAGATTGGGGAAATGGCAACGGAAACTGGAGAATGTCGGCTTGAAAATCAGCAGAACCAAGACCGAGTTCTGCGATTTCGGCGGTCTCTCCAGTGCTGGAGCCATAGCGCTTGATAGCGCGCTTCTCCCGGTCTGCTCCGACTTCCGGTATCTTGGTTCACTTGGGCAAAGCGATGGCGAAGTAGACCGGACTGTTAAGCACAGAATTAACACTGGATGGATGAAATGGCGGCAGGTCACGGGAACAATCTGCGACTCCCGCATTCCCCTTAAACTCAAGGGGAAGATTTGTAAAACAATGGTTAGACCTGCTGTCTTGTATGGATCAGAATGTTGGGCCATAAAAAGAATGAATGAAAGGCAATTGCATGCAGCCGAGATGAGAATGCTAAGAGGGATGTGTGGTATTACGCGAATAGATAGAATAAGAAATGAGTATGTAAGAGGAAGTCTGAGAGTGACACCGGTGACTGAAAAGTTGTGTGGAAATCGGTTGTCATGGTATGGGCATGTGATGCGGAGGAATGAGGAAAATGTCGTCAGGAAAGTGTTGAGTATGAACGTGGAGGGCTATACGAGTAAGGTAAGACCAAAGAAACGATGGATGGACTGTGTGAAAGATGATATGGCCAGAAAGGGAGTGACTATCGAGATGACGACTAATAGAGAAGTATGGAAGAAAAAGACATGTTGCGCCGACCCCAAATAAATTGGGACAAGGGCAGGAGAATGATGATCTTTGCAGTTACTGTACGCATCATGGTTGAGGTAAACTATATTATGCAAGTGATTTGTCAATTAAGAAATCTTTTACGGATTAGTAACATTTGTCCACTAACATGTCGTGCAGTTTTTTTTTTAATATTTTTATTTCGTAAATATTTCGTATAATACCCGGGATTTTATTAAATATACGTGGAGCCGCACAAAATATACTTTCATAGAAGAAATGTGTCTTGCAAGCAACTGTGTTTAACTTATCGCAATGCCGTGTTCGGGTACAAAATTCAAACAGATTAATGTTTAATTTTATAAATACTGCGCTTTCAAATATATATGCTTGGTAATGTTTTAAAAAAATGGTTTACAGGAGTCAATTTGTTGCAGGTTACACATAGACCAGACACAGCGTTTTTGAGCAATAAATGCACGTTGTTTGTCTGTACTATTGCCCCAAAATATTACACCGTACCTTAGAGTTGAACTAACATTGGCGTGATATGCCGTTAAGAGAGCTGAGCTTTTCGCTACTTTTCCCAATCTGAGAGTGTATATGAGAACTTGCTTAGTGTTTTACATAAATGGAGAAAATGTGATTTCCACTTAAGGTTGCTGTCAATATGCAACCAAAATGATGTAGGAATTTGGTTACATCAGTTTCTTCTACATTACTGTCTAAATATCGAATAGCCATAGGTGCAATACGATTATTTCTTATTTTAAAATTCATAATTTTAGTCTAGTCAATATTTATCATTAGATGATTTTTAATCAGCCAATCTATAATTAATACTAAAGATTTATTAATGCCAGCTTCAAAATGAATGTTATTGTTATTTGTAAATAAAACCATACTGTCATCCGCAAATAGTGTCATGTCATTATTCGTAACCAAAGGCATGTCATTCATATAAATAAGGAAAAACAAACCACCTACAATTCTCCCCTGTGTAACACCAAGCATAACAGTTCCAGTTTCCAATGCGTACACTTCTCCCATTTTAATTATAGGGTTTATAGTTTTAACCTCAGTATACTGTTTTCTGTTAGAGAGGTATGATTTTACTAGATTGTACACATTTCCTCTCACACCGTATGCATACAATTTGTCTGTGATTAACACGGTCAAAAGCCTTCGACATATCCATATATAACGCTACAGCAGGGATCCCTTTGTCTATGTTGATCATTACTTTATTCAGAAAGTTATATATCATTATATTTATTGTTTTGTTTTTTCTAAAGCCATATTGACAAGGCGTTAATATATAATAATAATAATTGCTTTATTTGGAACAACATAGGCACCATTTTAGTTAGTACCTTTGATACTACACCTAATAGACTAGGATTAGCAACAGCTTGAAAAATAAAATAAAAATAGGTAAAAATAGCCAATAAGTTAATGAGACATTTCATGCGGACAATGATTCCGCATGAGATGCCTCAGCATAGGAGCTTTCGGATCCTCAGCGATGACTTTTAGGATGTTATTGCTACTCCCTCGAATCCTTCTCACAAGCAATACCACCTTTTTCCTGATTATAACTTGGAAACTATCTATACTCGATTGGGCCAACATTCCCGAGGCACTACAGAAACGAGGGTTTCAACATCATCCTGAAGACATTGTTACATTGGACGCGCAAGGCGTTTAGTGTTTACGCGAACAGCTGAACCACAGACATCCTGTGTACAGGCCCTGACAGTACACTTTAAACAAGGTTATTATAACCTGATCGGTACAACGAAAAAACCTGCGCGCTAACATGTTCCCGCGGACCGCCAACGCCCTGCGCTCCACGTCATCATCGTCCTTAAGGTCGTCGACAAGTATATGTCGTAATATTCTGATCAGATTGGCCCTGACTTGTTGCCTTTGTACTAGGTCGTTCAGATATATTATTTATGCACACTTTTATCCAGATGAAGGGGAGATACTCGTGTAGTATTTATCCTCATATTCAGCATTCTTCTCGAGATAGGTGATTGTTATTTTTGTGTGGTGAGGCATTAGAAGCGATTTTTTTTTAGTACTTATATTTGTCCCTGTTCATCGTGCATATCCCTCTTTAACTGACTATTTTCTCTTATTAGGTTTTCAATTTCATCATCCGCACTTTTTAATTTTTGATTTATTGTGTTTATTTCTCTCTTTAATTCCTCAGAAAATAAATGATTTATCAATATTGTGTACGTGTAATCTCTGTGTGCTCATAATAGTGGAGTCTAACATGTTTGAGTTTAATAAATATTGGTTATGTATATGGGATAGGTTTATTTCTGATTGTGACAGCAGTTTATTTCGTATAGTTATATTTTCCATCTTGTCTAGGAGGTTGATATTTGATATGAACGAAAAAAATGTAATAAATATCTTGTCAATGTTTGTGTGACCAAAATCCGTAATATATCCCAGAAAATCAGCAAAAATGAAAAAAAAATTAATGTTTCAATTGGATGCGAACCCACGACTCGTCAAGTCTACTCTCATTACTTGACACATTCTAAACTGTGCCATTCGAACATTTGCTGTCAGTAATTAGTGTACTGCTTGCTGGTTTTCATTTTAAATCGTTACTGTGATTCATGCAGCAAATATTTTGCACTTTGTCACAGAAAGTAATAATGTTATAATGTTTTTTGACAATATTATTTATTTGTTTCACTGTTTTCTGCTACAGTGCTGCTTAGTTCACGCACTTTTAATAGTTTTATCCATCCCTTATAGTATTCTAAAACGTTTTTGAACATGCACAATGTACTGATTTTTAAACTGTTTTTATTTATTCCATTGTTTCATAATCCACTGGATAACAATGTCACTAAAACTTTAGGGATTTCTGAAGATATTTAGTCCACAATAACTCTTATTAAGTTTTTTATATTTTTACTTCGATACCTAACGCGGATTCGATGATTACGTGACAGCACGCGGAGTACCCGCGTCCCATTATTAGCATGGCGTCGCATCATTAGCATAGGGGACTACGTCTTACCGATTGCAGGTCTTACGATGCAAATAGGGAGCTCATCACCCATTTTCCTCACCATTTCTTCACTAACAGCCTTTGTGAATGTGTAAGTGTTGTGCCAGGTTTTGATTAAACTGAAAAATATTAGATAAGTCTGTGAAACCTGCTCCACTAAAATGGATATGGATTGGACATCGCGGGCCAAACTCACCACCTAATACTCGTAGGTCTAAATGACAAGTGAAATCGCGGCCGACCCAGACCGAGATAACGAGATAAATTGGACTCCTTTGGTAACGACTAGTCCTGAGTAGTCACAAACTACATACAGAGAAGTGGAAGGAGAAAAGGGAGGTTTCATTTACAACTCCCTCTTCTTGCGTTTCGCGAATGGATATAATAAGAAAACTAGTACCTATTTAAGCAACTGGCACCGATGTCTCAAATGTTGTGTAGCAATCAGTTGTCATGGTATAGGCATGTACACATCGTATATCGATATCGTAAGGAAAGTATGAATGTTGATGGCTTATCTATATATATTACATATATACAGGGTTATTGGTAAAACACCAACAATCTCTTAAGGGGTCATTGTACTCATCATTATGAAAAACTTACTATGGGAATAAACCTGAAATTGCGAAAAAAAAAATCTGCTGTTCAGTATAGCTGTTCGCATAATTCGTCAAAACGTACAGCAGTGATATTCTGTACAAATCTCACCGTGAAAACTTAGGTGAAGTGAGCGTGGAGTGACCTGACAATGGTGTCAAGCCCATAGCACCAGGTGGAATGACAGCTCACTTCACCAACGTAATCACTGTGAGATTTTTACAGAATAGACCGGCTGAACAGCAGATTTTTTTTTGCGATTTCTGGTTTGGTCCCATAGTAAAAGTTGTTCATAATGATGAGTACAATGACACCTTAAAAGGTTGTTGGTGTTTTACCAAAAACCCTGTATAAAAATGAAAAACTATACAAATAAACAAAATTGAAGTGTATTTGTAATGTCAAAATAACAGTTTTTTTATTAAATGCATAATATGTAAGTATATACGGTACTTATAACAAAAAACTATTTATATTTAATTTTTGTCTGTCGTTCGGTCTATCTGTACATCTGTTTGTTCCGGCTAATCTCCAAAACCGCCGGACCGATTTTGACGGGACTTTCACTTGCAAATAGCTGGTGTAATAAGGAGTAACGTAGTAATGATACTTTTATTTTTAGAAAAGAATTAGGGTTTCGCGCAAGAAAAATAAAACCCATGAACAAATAGCGCGGACGGGTAATGGTACGCGGCGGGTCGGGGGACGAGGGAGTTTTATTAAAATGTTGCTGTTGTTTTAGTATATCGTGTAACTTACGACTTTCAGGCAAACGAAGTCGTGGGACCCAGCTAGTTTTTAATAAACGAAGAAGAAAATAAACGATGATTAGAAAAAAGAACAGAAAGGTGGTGACTATTGATATGCCGACTAATAGAGGAGTTGTGCAAGAAGAAGACATGCTGCGTCCAAATAAATTGGGATAAGGGCAAGAGAATGATATTTTTTTAAAGTTAAACTCCTCACCTAGGTGTTATATCATTTAGTCTCCACTCTTCAACTGACTCAGCTAGTTTTATCATCGTCTCCGGTTGTAGAGGAACGTCGTAGAATTCTTCCAAAATTTCGTTATTGATCCGGTAGTCGCAAGCATGTGAGAATGCTGTTGAAACGTGGACGTAAGATCTGTAGGAACATTAATATTTTAATCTTTAACAGTGAACAGAAATAGCTCCGCGCCTTTATTGATAACTGCTGACATTTCTAAAATAAGTACACAAACTTACAAAACAAATTTAGGCAAAGTAACACGTAGCATGAACGTCTACATACATTAATATTATTAAAAGGTAATAAACAGGGTGAATTCTTGACATGAGGCAGTAAGGGCAGCCTTAACCGTTGTAGCTACAAGCAAACGACTTTACTAGTACTTTATCCTCTGTTGTTCAGAAGAGTATTTTAGTCCTTATGCGATTGTTTAGTACTTATCGATTGGTATTCAAAACTCGTGAAATTTCACTTTTTTCTAGCTGACTATAACATTTCTCCAAAATATGTGAATAACTTCCTTCACAGATTTTGTTTTTTTTTTTTTTTTTTGAAAAATTACTCAAAAAGTTAAATACACTCTCATAAGAACGTTTTAAGTATGTATAATACACATAACAACACGTTATGCTATGTATTACAGCGGTTTAAACACCTGCCCTAGATGCCCCGCCTCTAAAATCCATCCTGTATAGAAAGTTATAAGTCGCTTCAAATATTGCAAAACTAACTTGAGGTTTTTGCAAGCCTTGCCAAGCTTGAGAGCCTCTCTGGACCCTCTGAGGTTGACCATGGTAGCCACTCGAAGGGGCTCGTCAAGGCGAGTCGTAGCTGCCATGTGGAATATTATGTGCACCTGCATTACAAAAACACATGACATGAGTGATTGTCCCGAGTCTGGGTGTAATTATCTATATAAGTATGTATTTACAAAAAAAAAAAAGAAAAAAAAAAGTGGGGTATGTAGAATATCAGTCATCTAGTTTCCGTAGTACAAGCTCTGCTTAGTTAGGGATCAGATGACCGTGTGTATATACTGGATGATTCATTTTTAACGTCTTGAAAAAAATAGGGTACAATAGGTGAACGGAGTAGAAGCCTATGGAATACCTAGTTTTATTTTTTATTTTTTCAATAGCTTAGAAAGAAATTGCTCTATCAATAAACGCTACACATTTGAAGTAAACTAGAACAATAAAAACAGAAATTTTGAAAAAACTTTATAGATCGTTAAAAAATATTATTTATTAATTAAAAATCAAGGTATAATTTATAGACCGTTAAATAATATATTATCGTTAAATTAATAATTAAATATCAATCAATAGGTGTTACACATAATAATAGGTTGGGGAAAAAGTCTTTTCGCATTATAGTACTCGTATGTATGAACTTGTAATAAAATCTCTTTGGCTATACCATTTGTATCTGGCTGGTTTTGGTATCATTGAAAGTTTAAATTTTAAAGAACATAATTCCAAATTCAAATTAGGAAAATGTGTGATTTTCATTTGTTTTTCGTACCGTCAAGATGAGTGAATCTAATGAAGAAATTCGATACATTTTAAAATTTTACTACAAAAAAGGTAAAAATGCAACGCAAGTGTGCAGACCTAGTGTAGCGTCTGTGAGAGTAGCACAAATTTGGTTTAAGCGTTTTTAATCCGGAAATTTTGATGTCAAAGATGCACGTCGCTCTGGTCGCCCTATTACGGATAAAATGGATGCCATTTTTGAAAAAGTGGAGCAAGATCAGTAGTTACGACGTAGCTCAAGAACTGGAAATTGACCACAAAACAGTTTTGGCGCATTTGAAAAAAACTGGGTACACAAAAAAGCTCGACATTTGGGTACCTCACGAGCTCACTGAAAGAAACCTAATGAACCGTGTACTGATTTGTGATTCTTTATTACGACGTAATGAAACCGAACCATTTTTGAAGATGCTGATAACTGGTGATGAAAAGTGGATCACGTATGACAAGAACGTGCAAAAAAGGTCGTGGTCAAAGGCCGGTCAGGCTTCACAGACTGTGGCGAAACCCGGGTTAACTCGCAACAAGGTGATGCTGTGTGTGTGGTGGGATTGGAAGGGCATTATTCATTATGAGCTGTTACCACCAGGCAGGACCATCGATTCTGAACTTTACTGCGAACAACTGATGAGATTAAAGCAAGAAGTTGAGAGAAAGCGGCCGGAATTAATCAACAGAAGGGGTGTGGTTTTTCATCATGATAACGCTAGACCTCACACATCTTTAGCCACTCAGCAAAAATTAAGAGAGTTTGGCTGGGAGGTGTTAATGCATCCGCCGTATAGTCCTGACCTTGCACCTTCAGATTTCCACCTGTTTCGGTCTCTTCAGAATTCTTTAGGTAGTATCAGGTTAACATCACGAGAGGACTGCCAAAACCACTTGTCGCAGTATTTTGACCAGAAGTCCCAAAATTTCTATAGCAATGGGATCATGTCCCTACCTACAAGATGGCAAAAAGTTATCGAACAAAATGGTACCTACATACTTTAGTTAAATGTAAATAAACTATATTAAAAAATGTTTTGAATTTTCTTAAAAAATGCGAAGAAACTTTTTCCCCAACCTATTATTATGTCCATATTATTCTGCTGTTTCCAGCGTGCAAATATTTCAAAGAAAAAAATTTATAATAAACCATACAATGTCTAGAATAAGGTAAAAGTTAACGACTATGAAATACAATGTCAGGGGTTATTTTATATCGTAAAGAATTATTAAATACAATGTCGGGGTTATTAATTATAATGTCAAGAATGATTGAATACAATGTCAAGGGTTACTAATTATAATGTCAAGAATTATTAAATACAATGAAGAGAGAAAAATTTCAATACAATGTCATAGAAATGAAATTCCATTCAATTATTAAGAGGTAAGTCGTCGTCTAATTTAAATTTTGAATCAAATTTTTCATTTAAAAAATCATTCATTGAGTAGTAACACTTTTACAATAGAAAGTTAAATAATTTCTTTTTAAATGTCATGAGGTTAAGACTTTTAAAAACATTAGGCAATTTATTATAAATTTGAATTGCCATACAATAAACATTATTCGAAAATAGTTTAATTCTTTGTTGGGGTGCACATAATTTGTGAATATTTCGACTTTTCCTTCTTACAACATCATTGTGTAATTAAAAGTTTTTACGTACAAAGATACAGAGTTCGAATATATATAAAGAAGGCAGTGGTAATATTTTTATTTTTTTAAAGATTGGGACACAGCTTTGTAATGGATGGGCTTTAGTCATTGATCGAATGCATTTCTTTGGGGCTCGGAATACTTTAATAGTGTCAACAGAATTTCCCCATATCCGCTGTGCTGAACCGCTGTGCTCACCCACGCGCGGGTAAAAGTGTTAAGCGCCCCGCCCCATTCAGCCCCGCGGTAATCTTGTAAACAAAACCGATTTGCGTCGTAGCTTCTTAGAATTTTGTGACCGTTGAATGTTTATTAGAATGCTAGTGAGTAGGGCTTTACAGTAATGTACGTTTCGTTAGAAAGTATGATTTGTTTTCATTTTCAAAATTGGTTGTAAAAAATAACAAATCAATTTTTAGTTACACTTTCAAAGAAATGATTCTAGTAAAAAAAAAGCAAGCGAAGATTGACATGTAGATTGTTGTCTTTTAGCCATTCTATTATTTTGTTTAACGTGTCATTAATCTCTTTTTCGTATTTGGAGATATTGTTATCGGTGAGTTCAATACTAAGAGTTGTATCGTCGGCGCACAGAATGCAAGAATATGGGGTTACGTTGGGCAAATCATTGATATACAGTAAGAACAAAAAGGGTCCTAATATACTGCCCTGGGGAACACCACATGAGTCTTGATGATAAGTGGGTCTATGTATTTTATTTTATGACAAAGTACGCTTCGATATTTCTACGCATTGTTGTTGATTATTTATGGCGATAAGATTCTATCCACTGTAATGCGTTTCCCGTAACATCATAACGATTTAGTTTGAAGAGAAGCAGTTTGTGATCTACGAAGTCAAATGCTTTTGACATATCGAGAAATATCGATGCTATTGGCCTTTTCTCATTCAGACTAGCGGTAATCATTTTCACGAGAGAAAAACATGCAAGAGTTGATGATTTATTTTTTCTGAAACCGAACTGTTCCTCTTTTAAAATTGAGTGTTTTATTATAAACGAGTGCAGTTTATCGTACATAATTCTTTCAAAAATCTAGAAATTACGGGTATTAGAGTAATCGGTCGATAGTTATTCATGTCATTTTTATCTCCTTTTTTGTATAAAGGTGACTATGGAAAATTTTAGTCTGGCGGGGAATAAACCTTGAAATAATGATAGATTAATAATGTGGGCGAGTGGATGAGATATATATTTAGAGCAAAGTTTAAGAATTTTCGTATTGCTATCGTCATACCCGGTTGAGTTAGTTGAATTTAAAGAATTAATAATTTTATACACAGTATCTTCATTAGTTGGAGTCAAGAAAATGGTATCCAATATGTCAGTGATGGTATGTTTGTAGTCAATGTGTGTTTCAGAATTAGAGATATTAGATTTGTTTGTCATGTTTATAAAAAAGTCATTAAATTTATTGGCAATTTTATCAGCATTAGTGTATGTGCATTGATCATCTATGATAGTGGTAATTTCAGCGTTATTATCGATATCTATACTATACTTTTTAATAATGTCCCAGGCGGTTTTAAATTTATTGTTCGATTCAAGAATATAACGAGTATTATCAATTTTCTGAGCATGTAATATACATCGTCTCAGTATTCTACTATAATTTTGGTGGTTCTTTAGGTTTTGATTTTTATTTGAATTTAATAGTCTATATTTTAGGTACACATCTTCGTTTCCTGACACAACATCTTTTTATTCCTTTTGTTATCCGTTTACTTTTTGGCGGTTTGTTTGTAATTTTTACTTTGAGTCTGGGAAACCAGAGATTATAAAAAAGGGACAGTGTATCATGAAAGTGATGATGTCAGTATCATCTTACTCGTATATTTCTAAAAAGGAAAGAGACGATATGCATGATATAAACTTTTCTATGTTGTGTTGACTCAAATCTCTTTTCTTTTGAAACCAAAATTGTTTTCTGCATCTTGCAGTATCTACAGACGAAAGGAAACAAATGGACTGACCGGTCTCATGATCAGATAATGCAAGGGTATGTATTTGAGGCTGAGCATTAGGTATGTCACTTGAAATAAGATCTAAACATGATGATTTTCTTGTGGGTTTAGTAATATGGTTAGAAATGTTATAGTTTTGTAAGATACATTCTAATTCTATATAATTATTGTTACGCTTTAATGCGTCAATGTTCCAATCTTTTGTTGTGTGTTTTGTTTTGTTATTTTCCTTAAAATATCCTCTAGGTCTTTAAAAAACAGACTTAAATTTGAATTCGGAGTACGGTAAATACAGACAAACAATGACTTTAAGCGTAATGATTTCTATTGCACAATATTCGAAATCATATATTAAAGGCGTAACCAAGTTAGGGATAGGTTTACATTCAAGGTCCTTTTTAACCATTATGCAGGTTCCGCCTCGCCGTTGGTGCGGTCTTGAGAAAGACGAGATTAGCTTGTAATTTTGCAGTTACTTTCTGATCCACTTTTTATGAAAGTTTCAGAAAAACATAGAATATCAATGATTGTACCGTTTGCTTCCAGTTCTTGTAAAGTTATTTGTAATAAATGTGTTTTATTTAAGATACCTGCAATATTTTGATGAAATAGTGTACATTTACATTTAACATCGAAAAAATGTGGATTTACTAGTTTCATTAGGGTTTGGTGTAGGGGTAGTAGCTTCATTAGCTTTTATTGACTGGTGGGGGTTCTTTATTAGTACCTTAAAATAATATGGAATTGTTCCTTTTGTGTGATTACTATTATTTTATGTTTGAGCTCGTTGACGTGCGCGTGTGTTTTAATGTACAGGCTGTGTCCATACTTTTCTTAAGATTAATATTATCAATTTCTATATTTATTTTATAACACAGTATTTCCTTGAATGTGTAGTTATAATTATTATGACTATATATATATGTATATATATTTTTTCAGTTGTATCAATGAACTTACAGTTAGTAAAGTTTTGCAAAAATATAATATTTTTAACATAATTCTCGAGACCCTGAGGTCGTGAACCTTTGAAAGGCGTATGAGGGGCCGAAGCTAACTCGCAGAAGCCTCTTAGACAATTTTAAATGAAGAGGAGGCACCAACCGACGATTATCCCTATATGATATGGTTTGGGTGGCTAAAGTGATTGGGTAATTTGAACTATAAAATAACTATTGTACCGGCCAAAAGTTTGAGAGCACCTACATCAAAGAAGGAAAATTAAATACAACTCAAAATACAAAGCATGATGTTTAATTATTAAATAAAATACTTATTTACTAATACACTTACCTACATCAAGAAGAAAACAAAAAACTAAAAAATATAAACTATTTGAAAAATGCTGTTCATATTTTAAACAGATTTTCGTCAATAAACCCTCCCTTGCATTTTATTACTTTTTTCACTAGTCTCGGCATGCGAGCAATCGTCGTCTGTATCTTGTGAAATATTGTTCCAGCTTTCTTGTAAAGCCTTCCACATGTCTTCTTGCGAGAAGGGACAACAACTGCGCACATTTCAGTCAAGCTCTTCCTACAAAAGCTCAATTGGGTTGAGAGCCGGGCTCTGAGGGGTCCACACCATGTTTTTTAATACCCCTTCTGTTTTTTAAGTTCTAAATAACCCCTGCACAATTTAGAACTATGTTTTGGATCATTATCTTGTTGGAAAAAAGATCCATTTTCAATTAATCATAAATCAGACGGAACGGCATTTTGCTGTAGTATTCGTTTATACTGCTCCTCTTTCATGATTCCGTCGACTCGTACCAAATCTCCAGTTCCATGGCCGGAGAAGCATTCCCAGACCATAATGGAATCAACACCATGCTTGACTGTTGGCACCACACAGTCTGGCATCATCTTTACCTCGGCGCTACGTCGAACAAAAATTCGTCGTTTTGATCCAAATATTTCAAATTTGATTTCATCTGGCCAAAGAACTTTTTTAAAGTCTTCTTCAGCCCAGTCTCGATAGGTAAGGACCCACTGCATCCGTTTCTTTTTGTTTTGTTGCCTTAGTAGTGGTTTTCGAACGCCAACGCGACCAATTAACTTAGCATCCCTCAATCGTCTTTTGACTGTAGTCAATGACACAGGTTTAGATCGGGATTAGTTCACTTCTGCGCGAATTTCTGGTGCTGTTAAGCGTCTATTTCGCTTGCTGGTAATTACGATGAAATTATCCTCGCTAGAAGTTGTAGCTCTCGGCCTTCCCAAACGCGAACGATCCTAATTACTGCCAGTCTCCTTGTATCGGGTTATTGTGTTATGAACACAAGTCTTCGGCAACTTAAGTTGAGAGTCAATCTCACGTTCAGATTTGTTGCGTTCGCTGTGTAAAACAACTATGGCAGAACGAGTTTCACTGCAAATTTCACGCACTTTTCCCATTTTAAGATGTCTGCACTGTAACAACGATGAGCTCAGACTAACCAAGATATAGAAAGATTAACTCCAGGTAATAAATATGGAAGCTAAAATAATCTTGAATTTCGGTTAACACGAAACAAAATCAAAATAATAGTAATAAGCAGGCCATAAAAATATTACAATGACTCTACCACGTGGTCCTTGCGCGGCACTCATTGATGTTTTGAAACAACAGACCTTTATGAATGATAACTTAAAAATGTACAAAAAGAAAGTTCTTTAATAACAATAGAATACGCTGGTGTTCAAATTAGCTCTTTATAATATGTACTTTTGAAATATTTTTTTTGGTGACACAGGTTTTTACAAGTGGTCTCAAACTTTTGGCCGGTAGTGTATGTCCCTGCCTGACCAATGTTTCATAAATTATACATGGATAAAATGGCAAGGAGCACTTGCACACTCAATAATGGGCTCCCGGAAACGGCCGCAAGCACATAGTGACGTAGCGACATGGGGCAACACTTCCTGAGGTGCTTGAGGAGTGGAGAGGTATTCCACGACTATCAGGACAATCCCGGAAGAACGGTCAAGATTTCTACTAGCACCTTACTGGAATACTTCCTACCTTCAGAGGTAGGAAGTATTCCAGTAAGGTGCTAGTAGAAATCTAATGGAAATTCGCAAGAGCAAACGTGCTCAGGCACGTTTGCTCTTGCGAATTTCCATTAAAAGCCGGCCAATAAAGGCAAGAAAGAGGTGGGAACTCTGTTCCTCGTCAGTGTTCACTCCAGTCGGCCCACAAAGGCAAGGCAGGGGTGAAGAACAAGACTTCTCCCAGGAGATTGGGTCCGTGGAGTCGATACTGCCAAACAGATCGACACATGCTGCCCTGCGGGTTTATGCATCTCTCTTGGTCTAGCTCCTCACCTTAGAACTATTTCGGCAAAGTAAACTCTACCGGCTCGAAGCTAGAGTTCAGGAGCGCGCAAGCCACATCACGACGTCAACGTTGAGATACAGCGAGATAAGTTTTCAGCCTAGGGATGATGGGATGAGGGAAGGTGCTAATGACATGAAACTCTGTATTTATACAAAAGTGGGTATTCGCAAATCTATGTTAATAAAAATCAATGGGCGAAGAATGTATGTAAGCGCATCACTTCAGAACGGTTGCACCTATTTGTCTAATTCCTTTTTTCTTGTCGTTGTAATTGTCAGGACATGGTTTGTATGAAAGAAAATGTTGGAAAAGTTGCTGGGAAATCTAGTAAATTTAGAAAATCTGATAGAGCATTTTCTATGGGAATTTTGTATGAATTATTAAAATTTTGACAGCACAACGTTTGTCCAGGTCAGCTAGTTAGTAATATGCAGTGCAAGACAATAATGACACTTGAAGGTGCTTAGGCTCAAAACTTTTATGTCCCCCTGGTAGTGTAGTTACTTGAACCAAACCTGATCTGCGAGAATGTTCCAGTCCTCATCGCTCATGCCGAGTCTAAGTTCAGCTACATCACCTGGTACTGGTATGATCTTGTCTGCGAAGTCTGGTTGCTGCTCCCTGATTATATCGTATACCTAAATAACAATCATTATACTTTAACTTTGTGTTCATAGGACATCAGTAAAAAAAAAAAACAATAGTTTTATAAATTAAAGCTTCTTAAAGACCACTAACCGGATCCTGTAACATTTCATGTAGCCTTAGGTTGACGTGTATTCCCTTTTTTGGCCTTAATAAAACAAATACTTTTGATATTTTTGTAGCTCTGAAATTAAATGAAAATAAATTAGTAACCACAAGCCGTGTGTTTTTTTCTGACGGGGTTTCCCATCGGCAAAAATGACGAACTTTCTATATAAACTTTCATCCCCTATTTAACACCTTTTGGGGGTGAATTATCAAAGATCCTTCCTTAGTGCTCAACTTTTTGTACAAGAAATTTTTGCATTTTTCGTTATGCTGCTAGATCCAGCGGTTTAAACTGTGCGTTGTATAATATGTCAGTGAATAAATTTAAGATTTCTATTGAGTAGAAGAAGATCTGTTCTTTCTAGTTGTCTAGCTGTATTTTAGTAAATGTGCAACGTACGTTGACCATCATTGGGAGAATTATGGGTTCTATCACTAACTAAATTAAAGTTTTTTACCTGAGGAGCAATGAGTTGCTTGCCCAAGCACCGCGGCGCCGCAGCAGAACTGCTGCATGGCTGAGTCACCTCCACTTAAGTACTATCCTCACCTGAGGAGTTTCTCAATCAGCTGCTTGTCGAGCAAGCCGGAGCCGCCCATCAAGAGCACCGCGGTACCGCAGTAGAACTGCTGCACGGCTGAGACTCCTCCACTTAACTACTATCCTCACCTGAAGAGTTTCTCAATGCCGAGGAATCTGCAGCCAC
This sequence comes from Dicycla oo, assembly GCA_948252095.1. NCBI lineage: Eukaryota > Metazoa > Arthropoda > Insecta > Lepidoptera > Noctuidae > Dicycla > Dicycla oo. The sequence goes on along the minus strand of OX411736.1, from coordinate 16,767,339 downwards.
CCGTCACGACCACCGCGGTGCCGCAGTAGAAATGCTGAATGGCTGAGACTGCTCTACTTAAGTACCTACTATAATCACCTGAGGAGTTTCTCAATGAGCTGCTTGTCGATGAAGCCGGAGCCATCAAGAGCACCGCGGTGCCGCAGTAGAACTGCTGCACGGCTGAGACTCCTCCACTTAACTACTATCCTCACCTGAGGAGTTTCTCAATGCCGAGGAATCTGGAGCCGCCCGTCACGACCACCGCGGTGCCGCAGTAGAACTGCTGAATGGCTGAGACTGCTCTACTTAAGTACTATAATCACCTGAGGAGTTTCTCAATGAGTTGCTTGCCGAGGAAGCCGGAACCGCCCGTCACGAATACCGCGGCGCCGCAGTAGAACTGTTGCACGGCTGAGTCTCCGCGCTCTGTCGCTGCGTCTATCGACTTGTTACGGGACATCACCTCGCCCATGAACACCTGAGCCGGATCCATAGCTACTACGTTCGCCATGATTTCTATAAACATTCGAAAAACATTAAACAAAGAATGAAAGAAAATATGTTTTTTTTTGGGACAGGTCACAAGTACACACAATGACACAATATACAAAAAAAAAAAATATTGTGTACCTCACGGCTGCACCAAATAAGCCCAGTTCAGCAAAAAGCCAGACAACTAGTGTCAGAGGTTTCAACTGGTCCTTAAAATGCGTGTAACGGATGTATAAATATACTTTTTTTGTATTTGTTACCTATTTAACAACGTTGTCCCCTGGACGGCTGGTCTAAATAATTTCTTATAAGAACTAGGTACAGCGGAATCAGTCACATGCAACTACGAGCATTCTTAAACTTTAGGTGATTCATTTAGATGTACCTTTTTCAAAAGTATAAATAAAAAACAGAAAACACAAATTTTATCGGGTTATCTTTATCATCATATTAGCTTTTGCCAGCCAATGTTGGAAATTATTCCACGGGAACTGTACATTTTTCCGGGATAAAAAGAATTCTATGTGCTATTCCAGACTATAATCTTTCTCTGTGCCGAATTTCATCCAGATCCTTTCAGCCGTTCTGGCGTGATTGAGTAACAAACATCCAAACTTTCCCATTTATAATATTATAGTAGGATTAGTAGGATAAAAGAGCCATTCATGTCATTTATTTTTCCAGATTATTTCTTCAAAATGTTGGCAGCCTAGTTCGTGTGATATCCCACCTCTAGAGTTTTTCCTTTGCGGCTGTAAAGTCCAAAGTCTACATTGTTAACTCGGGTACGATTGAGAAATTGGAAGCCTACACTCGCGATATTCGCCAAATACCCTACCACGTTAACCGCAGTTTTGGCCAAAATTTCAAAGAAATAACCTTTAAAAAATAAATGTCATTAATGGTTCTTTCATATGATAAGAAAGATAACCCGATAAAACTGTTTCTTTTAACGTTTGAAAAAAGTACCTCTAAATGAAGCACCCGGTTACATCTTTAGCAGATTACGAACTGGATTATCTGGCGTTTAAGTACCTAGTACGAGTAATTTCCCTTTTAAACAGAAATTTCTCTACTTCATAGCGTGAAAGAAATGAACTCATAATTATAGGTATTATTTATTTATTTATTGATAGGAGAACCAACAGCTATGACAGATGGATAACAACTATATATAATACTAATATAATACTATATATGATATATAACAAAAAGCCAATTACAGGTTATCACGGGTAGAAACAGAAAAAGTAATAGAAATCTTAGGATCACTAACAAGCACGATAGAAAAGAATATACATATAAATAATATATTATACAATAAGCACGTTTAGCCGACTGCGTGCGTGCTTTGGTGGTAAATGGGTCAAAACTCTTTACAAAGAATATTGAAATCCTTACTTGCTTGCACCATGTATGAGTTTTGCCTGTAGTTAGAAGAGGATAAAGGAATGGAGATAGGCGGATTAAATCTAACTGATCTCTGGGGGAATGTCCCCCAGAGATCACGCAGTTTCTGCAGAAGATCAGGACAATCAATCTCGTTCGATATATTTTTTAAAAGAAGAGTGCAATCTGCTAGTTGACGACGATTTATTAGTGGCTGTAGGTGAAATTTCTTGCGAAGATTTATGTAATCATAAGATCAATCGGCCCAGCCTTTTCCCAACTATGTTGGGGTCGGCTTCCAGTCTAACCGGATGCAGCTGAATACCAGTATTCCACATGGAGCGACTGCCTATCTGACGTCCACAACCCAGTTACTAGGCGATAACCTTTGGTAAGAATGGTATGGTATACGTAGCCGGAAACATAGAAAACGAACAAATTTTATTTGTATATTCTCAATACGATCGTATATTTACCGTAACAGGGGTTCCAAATTTGTAACGCATATTCAAGATGACTTCTCACAAAAGAGCAATAAAGAGTCTTAAGGGTTTTGGCCTTCTTGAAACACCCTGCGATTCTCATGACAAAACCCAGTGACTTCAAAGCTTTGGCCACTATTTGCTCAATGTGCACGTTAAATAAAAGAATGGAGTCATGAAAAATGCCTAGGTCACGTACACCGTCGCACCTCTGTAATAGCTGCCCTTTATGTTTATAGATTGTAGGGTGAGGGACACGTTTTATGCTAAAGGAGATTACTGAACATTTAACGGGGTTCAAATCTAGTTTAGTAATCAAGTAATAGTCGTCTAATCGCGCCAGGTCAGATTGGAGAGCATCCATGTCATCATCTGTTGATATTGCAAAGAATATCTTCATATCATGAAATAACTTTAAATTCGGAAGTCGGTGTCTTGGGATCTGTATTTTATGTTAGGTTAGATTAGAACAACGCACGAGATTATTCGGACTTTACCCAAAATGCGTTTACTCAATCTTCTAGCATTACCCGTAACATATATAAAATTTTAGTTTTTTGCCACCGACTTCCGAAATTAAAGTTATTTCATAATTTTGAGTTTATTTCTTTTTGAAGTCGATTTCATTTTTTTAAATTATTTTTATTTCGTAATTTTTAGTTTTTAGTAAAAACTGGAATATTTGTTTGTAATAAGTAGTTAATAGTTTTGTTATAAATATTGCGCTAGAATTTGACCAAGGTTTTGAGATGTTTTCCCTTTGACACGACACCCGTAGCTCGTTCAATGAGCTAGGCCGTCACTCTTCTTGAAAACTACAGAATCGAATTTGATAAAACTTGCACTGTTCCCTAAGTTGAAGTAAATTTAAGCCAATATAAATAAAATGGTCACGATCTGATTAATAGTTTCGGAGAAATGCGTAGACAAACATACATACGTATAAACATATATACATCTATAAAATTTTGTCTGTATATATGTTACGGGTAATGTTACATGATTGAGCAAACCTAGGTTTACCCAAGCATTTTGGGTAAAGTCCGAATAATAATTAAAATAAATTTTAATTCTCCATACAGGTCGACTCAGGTAATGCTAGAATGATTAAACTTAGGTGTAGGCTGAAAGGTAGGTTAGGTTAGGTTAGAACTGTGACCACACAACGCACGAGATTATTCGGACTTTACCCAAAATGCTTGGGTAAACCTAGGTTTACTCAATCTTCTAGCATTACCCGTAACATATATAAAATTCAATGTCCTGAGTGACTGACTGATATATCAACGCATAGCCTAAACCGCTGGTCCTAGAGACATGAAATTTGGAGGGTGTGTTCTTTGTGAAGAGTAGGTATCTACTAAGAAAGGGTATTTGAAATTCCATCCCTAAGAGTAGGACGAATAATGATTGTAATGTTAAATAAGTATGGAACAAACATTAAATATTGTACACCTTATAGGTATGTTACAGCAACCCTTTATAATAATCATAAGAACTGATATTTCACCTGTGACAAACAATAAATGAATTTGAATTTGAATTTAAAAATCTTAGGGGGTAGTTTTGTAAAACTAAAAATGACAAACTTAATAAAATTATTAAGTTTGTCATTTTTAGTTTTAAAATTCTTAGGGAGTAGTTTTGTAAAACTAAAAATGACAAACTAAATTTTATTAAGTTTGTCATTTTTAGTTCAACAAAACTACCCCCTAAGAATTTTAAAGCGCGAGAAACTCAGTATTTATACTTTTGACAGAAAAGAAACAATAATAAGTTTTTGGGTTTTTCGAAAGTCTATCCTTGAAGGGGCGTAAAGAGGTAATTAAATTTTTAAGGGGAGGATTTTACTGCATTGTTTGATTTACTCAAAAAATGGTATATATAATAATAATAACCTGGGACATTATTCACACACGGTCATCTGATCCCAAACTAAGCAGAGTTTGTACTATGAAAACCAGATAACTGATATACTACATATACTTTTTTTTTTTGTAAATATTTACTTATATAGATAATTACACCCAGACTCAGAACAAACAGACATGTTCATGCACACAAATGTTTGTCCTGGATGGGAATCGAACCCACGACCTGCGGCATGATAGATGGTATCTTAACCAACCACGCCAACTGGCCTGTCAAAAATAATCTTTAAGTGAATTTATGAAAACTTCCGAAACGAATTAACAAAATTCCGCCCCTATGGAGGTGAAAGAGGGGATACAGTTTTATAATTATGAAAAATAATAATAATAATAATAATATATTTTATTGAACTTAATGGGCATATATAGACAAACATTTATAAAAAAGAATAATAATAATAATAATAATAATAATATAAGCTGGCAACACGAACGTCAACTAGTCATAATTTTCATACTCATCTCGTATTTTTTTATTTATTTTAGTCGCAGTTTATTTTTATTGTTTGTATACCACATACAATAAACTCTGAAAGACCAGAAGAACCAGAACCTTGAAGATCCAGAGATAATTGGCTAACCAAATGAACAAAATTTTATCAAAAACTGCAATCGGAGGTGACATCTGTCATGTCACCTCCGATAAAACAACAAGAAAATAAAGCAGAACAAGGAACGAGAAACTCATGAAAATTAAATGCAAATGTTGACGAGATCAGCAGCTCGCCGCGCACGCCTGCTACCTCCGGACTCGTCGCTCAGCTCCGCCCCGCCGCCGTCGGTACCCAGCCCCATCGAGAGTGCTGTGACACCGGCCGTGGCAGTTGCGTCGAGCTCGAGCGACGAGTATTTTTCCCCGCCGACGTCGCCAACACCTGTACGTCGGCAGGGGAGAGGCCGGCCACCGAGAAGCTTGGGACTTAGGGGCCATCCAGCCCCGAGCCGGGTCCCCGCTGCCGGTGGTTGTGTGCAGCGCATGAAATGGACTCAACAAATGAATGAGAACGTCATGCGCGCATATTACGGGGCTACAGAGGGGGGAACTAACCTCACTGCGTACCGCGATAGGATGCTGTCTCTGTTCCAGGCGCTTCAACCAGCCATCAACGTCTCGGCCCAACGACTTTCGGATCAGGTGCGGGTTATCCAACGGAATCACAGATTGGACGACGCCGCGCTTGATAGGCTGCGCTCAGAGGTACTGAGCAATCGTATCGTCCCTGTCCCGTCACAGACCGCGGTGCAACCTCTAGTCAGTGACATAACCCAACCGCGGTCTTATGTTAATGATGAGGAGGGGGGCGAGGAGATTGTTACGGTAAGTAGCCAGTGTAACGAACGATTGAGGAGCGCGCTGGAGGATGCGATTCGGGAGTTTAGAACTGCCCCTGTCCAACTTAGACCACATTTACCTCGCTTGCCTATGCACAGAACGAATAGGGCGATGGTGTGTGCCTTGGATTCGCTGCTTGGTTTTTATTTTGAAAGCAGCGAAGATCTCGTAGATACGCACTCGATCTTGTATTGCGCGGCGATTGCGGCGTGTCGTGTAGCCAATGTCAAATTTCCAAATTGTGACATAGCTACACGACCAAAACCCGCTGTTCCAGCCTGGCAGTGCAGGATCGAGCAGCGTATCGAGGGGACCAGGGTGCTCATCGGCAAACTATACTGCTTCAGGGAGGGCAATACTCGCCCTAGAGTGATGCGCTTTGTGAGGCGGGCGTTCTCGGGGACTGGAATCAGTCCTCAAGAATATATGTCCCGTGTCACAGAGCGCATTGACTTCCTGAAGCAGAAGGTCTGTGCATGGGCAAGCCGTATCCGTAGGTATAAGCGACGGGTTGAGCGGTATACCCAGAATCGCATATTCCAGCGTGATCAAAGGTGGGTGTATAGAGCATGGGAGCGACCTGAGCAAAATGTGGCAGACGTATGCCGCCCGGATGATGATGCCACTAGCACATTCTGGCGCAACATCTGGTCGGTGCCCGTCTGTCATACTGAGGCTGAATGGATGCGGGATGTTGAGCGCGTGTGTGACTCCATACCACAGATGGAGGAAGTAATAATTACTTCCTCCGATGTAGCCAGTGCAGCCCGCCCGATACCGAACTGGAAATCTCCGGGACCGGACGGACTGCACAATTTTTGGCTTAAATGGCTGCAAAGTTCACACGCGTGCTTAGCATCGCAATTCCAGTCGGCCTTAGAGTCTGGGTCGCTGCCACAGCTCTTTACAACAGGAGTTACCCACCTGCTCCATAAGTCAGGTGATGCCACGGAACCCAAAAATTATAGGCCGATCACTTGTTTGCCGACGGTCTATAAACTTCTTACATCCATTTTGAGAGAGAAAATTAATTCTCATTTAGAAAAGAATTCTATTATGTCTGTCTCTCAAAATGGATGTAGGAATGGGTCCCGCGGCACCAAGGAGCTACTCCTCATTGACATGGCCATAAGCCAACAGGTCCGTCGATCCCGAAAGGATTTGTCGACATGTTGGATAGACTATAAGAAGGCCTTTGATTCGGTGCCGCATACATGGCTCTTGAGGGTGTTAGAGTTGTACAAAATTGATACAACTCTGAGCACCTTCCTAACGACGTGTATGGGGCAGTGGAGGACGGTTCTTCGCTATCCAGGATGCCGACAAATTCAGGGGAGCAACGAACCTATTAGGATTAAGCGGGGAATATTCCAGGGCGACAGTCTGAGTCCACTGTGGTTTTGTTTAGCCTTGAACCCTCTTAGCACTCTGCTGGAGGGTACAGGGCTGGGCTGTCCTTTGCGGAGAGGGGGTCAGGTAATATCCCACCTGCTTTATATGGATGATTTGAAACTGTTTGCCAGCAACAAATTGCAACTGCTGGAGTCACTAAAAGTAACTAAAACTTTTAGTGATTCCATCAGGATGGAATTTGGTGTAGATAAATGTGCAGTCATGCATGTAAAGCGGGGCGGGATTGTGGAATCTGAGGGACTACAACTCTCAGATTCTATAAACCTGAGATCACTCTCCGCAACTGATACCTACAAATACCTGGGTATGTCAGAGGGGTTAGGCATTAACGGACCTGACGTGAAACAATCGTTGCAGGAGCGCTTCTTCGGTCGCCTGAAAAAGGTACTTAATAGTTCTTTGTCAGGCGGCAACAAGGTGCGCGCCTTTAACGGTTGGGTCATGCCGGTCCTAATGTACTCCTTTGGCATACTAAAGTGGACCCAGACGGAACTAGACGCCCTGGATAGGAGAGTCCGGTCACTGTTGACCGCAAACCGGATGCATCACCCACGTTCGTCTGTCATGAGGCTGTACATTCCGCGGAAGTGCGGGGGTCGAGGTTTTTTAAATGCTAAGACCCTCCACAACCGCGAGGTGTGCAGTCTCAGAGAATATTTTCTCAAGGCTGACGTGGATATGCACCGAGATGTGGTTGCAGTGGACAAGGGACTCACCCCGTTGTCCTTGGCTAAAGAGAACTGGCGCAAACCTATGGTGCTTAGTACCAACGACCGCAAGGAAGTATGGCAAAGCAAGGAGCTTCACGGACGCTTTTTCCGGGCCCTTCATGGGCCCGACGTAGATTTCTTAGCGTCCGTGGCCTGGCTACGCTTCGGTGACCTCTTTGGGGAAACCGAAGGTTCAGTCTGTGCAATTATGGATGAAGTTATGCTAACGAATAACTACCGGAAGTATATAATGAAAGACGGGACGATCGACATATGTCGGGCATGCCATTGTCCCGGTGAGTCTATCAGACATATTACTTCTGGGTGTTCTCGTTTAGCTAACGGCGAGTATTTGCACAGGCATAATCAAGTAGCCAGGATTATCCATCAGCAACTTGCTCTGAAATACGGCCTTGTGGACTCTGAGGTACCGTATTACAGGTATGTGCCCGACCCAGTTCTCGAGAATGACCATGTCACGTTATACTGGGATCGATCTATTATCACTGACAGGACTATTGTAGCCAATAAGCCTGATATAGTGGTAATAGATCGATCAGTGCGCCGCACAATGATAATCGATGTCACTATCCCGCATGACGAGAACCTCGTGAAGGCTGAGAAGGAGAAACAATTGAAGTATCTCGACTTAGCCCACGAGGTTGTCGCTATGTGGAATGTGGACTCGGCAATCATTGTGCCGATAGTCGTTACGGTCAATGGCCTTATCGCTAAGAGCCTCGACCAACATCTCAAGAGGCTCTCGTTGGGTGGCTGGGTGAAGGGCCTGATTCAGAAGGCAGTCCTCCTTGATACGGCGCGTATTGTGAGGAGGTTCCTGTCTCTGGGGCCCTAACCACCGGTAGCTTGGACCCTGCACCCGCTACCGGCGGATCACTATTTTTTATATTTTTAAATGTTTTTTTTTTTTATGTTTTTATAAAAATATTTAAAAATGTAATAAAATAAGTTTAAAAAATAAATAAAGGAGATAATAATAATAATCTTTATTTGGAACTAAATAAAACATTTAACCATTTTTATGTAACGATGATGGCAGCAATAGTTTAAAACTGTGGCGCAGCCATCAACGCCCACCTCCAGAATCAAGAACAACACAAGTAATTCCAGAATAATAAAAAGTGTCTGTAAGAACTCAACGAAAAACTAGGATTATTTTTGAACTAAAGTAGATTAATTATAGTTGTGCGTGCGTGATGTATGTGGGTAGGGGTGTGTAAGGCTGTGTGTAAGAGGATGTGTAAGGGTGTGTGAGTGTTAGTATGAGTTTTTTATGTTATATTTCCATAAGTTTTTCGGTTTCATCATACGTCTTTGATTTTAGCCATTCCGTTAATTTCTTCCTAAGGATATTCCTCGTTAGAGGGTATATTCTTACTTCTTTGTTGATCTTGTTGTAGAGCCTAGAACTAATGTGTCTAAAACTACAACTTACAGCTACATTTCTACAGAGTTCCGTAGCACAAACTCTATCCGCGCGGCGCCTTACAGTATCACATTTAGGTTCATATTGCAACTGCCCATGCTTTCTGACAATTGTTTGCAATATATATAACTGTCTAACAGTTAGGACTTTGCAGAATAGAAAGAGGTCTTTGGTTGGGAATCTTATAGGTTTGTGTGCGATTACCTTTAACACTGCACGCTGCGCTCTTTCGACTCTTAACATGGTTGTTTTAAGAGCACTTCCCCACGAGGTGATACAATATCCTAGGACTGATTGAGCCAATGCAAAGTATATAGTCATTAGGCAATCGAAATCCGTGGCCGATCTTAGCTTTTTGAAAATGTAGATTAACCTTCTCACACGCAACACAATTGAGTCTACCTGCCTTTTCCATTTTAAAAGGTTGTCAATATACACCCCGAGGTATTTAATATCGTCCACGCGCTCAATGGGAAAGCATTTACAAGGAGTTGTATTGCTGTTGAGACACGTGTGTGCTTTCAGTTTGAAAGATGTTGGTGGTTGGCTACCTAAACCAGGGGTAAAAGGTATAAATTTGCTTTTACTAACGTTAAGCGTGAGGAGGTTCATAGTCAGCCATTTCATTACCACGCCTAGGGCTTTCTCTGCAGCCTTTCGAGTGTCTGACCAGTCCTTGCCATTAGTTAAAAGAACCGTGTCGTCGGCATATGCGATGATTTTGGTGCTTGGAAGGGATAACCGGCACAGTTCATTCACGTAAATGAGAAAGAGGGTAGGCCCGAGTACCCTACCCTGAGGCACGCCAAAGGATAATTCCTCCTCTACGCTTAGGTGATTATCAATTTTTACTACCTGTCTTCGTTTTGTTAAGTAACTGTGAAAAATATCATGAGCAGTACCACGAATGCCAACACTTTCAAGCTTATGAAGCAGCAAGGGGATAGAGACGGTGTCAAAAGCTTTGGATAAGTCTAAAAAAATTCCAATAGTTTTTTGTTTTTTATTAAAATTTGAGGTAATTGTGTCAGTGAGTTCCAGAACTGCATCTTCAGTGGACTTTCCAGCTCGGAAACCGAATTGATTCGGAGCTAGCACGTTATTTTTGTTTAAAAAATTTATCAATCTTGTATTTATAATTTTTTCGAAAATTTTAGATAAACTAGAAAGTACGGATATTGGTCTATAATTAGACACACCGCCTCTATCTCCCGCTTTAAAAATTGGGTGGACAATAGCTGTCTTAAAGACTTCAGGGAAAATACCCAAGGACAAAGATAGGTTAAAAACATGAATAAGAACAGGGGCAATGACATGCCGAGTGGCCTTAATAATAGAGGTTGATATGCCATCATGCCCTATAGCACAGTTGTCTTTTAGACTCAGAATGGTCGTATTAATCTCGGCTGCAGTTACCTCATGCAACACAATAGATCCAGATGGAGACAAGGTAGAGGTGGTAAGTTTGTCTTTGTCGCTAATGATTGAAGCATAAAAATCAGATTGTGTAATTTTAGAAGCCAGATTTTTGCCTACATTTGCAAAGTACTGGTTAACCACGTTCACTGAACAAATGGGCTCATTATGACATTTTATCAGTTCCGTAGGTGCATTTTTATTCTGGTCCAGGTTACCTATCTGTTTAATAAGGCGCCAAGTAGCTTTTGGATTACGAATGGCCCCCTGAAACTGAGATCTTTCAAATTCGCGTTTCACTTTTTTTAAAAGCATATTGCAGAATTTTTTATAGCGACAATAAATGTGTTTATGGGTTTCATTTTCAGGATTTTTTTTTTACTTTTTGAATAGTTTGTCTCTATGGCGTATGCATCTCAGAAGACCAGGCGTAATCCATGGCTTGACTATACGCTTTCTGCTCGGAATGTTTGTGATGCATGTATACTTTTTAACAGAAGAATATAGTTGAGAAACCAAAGATTCAGCAGCTATGTTTGGGTCATTCATATTAAGAATAGGGGCGAAATCTGTATTGGTAATATCAGAAATGACGGCAGGTATGTTGGTTTTTGGGATTGAATGTTTGCGTGCGAGCCCAGTGACAGATTGCTTGCAGAACAGAACAATAGGGTGATGGTCAGTAATGGGGCTATCTAACACGAGAGATGTGGTGGGGTTAGGTGATCTTAGCAAAATATGGTCAAGGCAGTTTGTCAATCTTGTGGGGAACGTGTGAGCTGGAAGTAACGCGTGGGAGGCAGTAATATTTAGATATTCATCAGAATTCAAATCACCACTTTGAGAACCTATGTTGATGTTAATATCACCAATAAGAGCAACAGTCGGATATTTAGACAATTTGTGGAAAACTGCATCAAGACTGTTAAAGAAAGGTGCCAAGTTTCTATATGATGGAGATCTGTATAAGGCGACAATAGCCACTTTGTTAGATAATTTGATTATCATACAGTTAGCATCCTCGAACTCCGGGATCTCTACCGAGTTCTCTAACTCACAGCTGATATAGGCGACGACACCATCATTTTGGTTGTTAAAAGCGGTGGTCTGAGTATTATATCCCGGTATCGAGGGAACATTTGGGCATTTGCTCAACCAACACTCCGACAATAGAATTAAGTCAAAAGTGTACGATATTCTACTTAAAAATGCTAGTAAATTATCAAAGTTGGCATTTATACTTCGAATATTAATGTGTAAAATTCTCAAAGTGTCAATTTCCTGTACAAGATATTTGTGACTATCCTCTGGCGTGCAAACAAAGCAATTAGACACAGAAACGTCTTCGACCTCCGTACTAATGGAATTGATGTCATCCATTTTTTGGTGACAATACAAACATAGGGCACTTGAAATTTGTGACCATAGAGTAGACATTTACATTACTTAGTGAATACATATATATGTATACACGTGCTATGGCTTTTAAGGCGTAACATAGCATTATGGTTAAGGCATGGAAGATATGGGCGTATGTAGAAATCCTGTATAACTATCAGAAAGAACTCATGATGTTGTGTAATTTGTTTTTGATCGTGTATTTTTTATGTGAACAAGTATGAGTAAAAGTGTAGTAATGTTTATGAATATTATTTTAAAATATAACAACATGCGATATAGGACAATTTCAAAAAGTACAAAGAGAACCTTAGCTCCTAAAAAATACGGATATAAATAATAATGTATAACAAGTAGGTACATAGACAACAACATTGAACAAAACAAAAGAATCTGAGCTAGTCATATTATAGTTTTAGTAATTTGAGATATGTCCGCTTCGGTTTTCACCTGGATATGTTTGCATCCCTCTTTTTCACGGACATATATCTTGCCGTGCTTAACCCAGCAGAATTTATAATTGTGGGTATTTGCCGCATCACGCGCCAAGAAAAATAACCTTTTGTTACGTGGTGATAAGTTCTCAGAAACAAATATTGGCATTGCCGGGCCACTTACTTTGATGTGTTCAGTGGTTATTTTAAAGCTATTCATGTTATGCTTGCGAAACTTCTCTAAGAATTCCTCCTTACGAAGAACTGTAGTGAAATTAATTATCATAGTCTTGTGGGCCGGATCTTTGGATTTTATACGGAATATATCTTTTACCTCATAAGAACTCACTTCACATTTAATTATTTTACTAACGTCCAGGACGGTACTCAATAAAGTGGATTTATTTTCAGTTTTGCTGACCGGGATGTTACGCATTTCAATACAAGTTGACCTGGAGCCTTGCTCAAGATTATCAATTTTGGTTTCCAATGTAGATATGTAGGACATAGTTTCTATACGCTCCGATTCCAAGTGCTCTACTCGAGTGGTCAGATTGTTTAATTTTTCTACAACCATATCGACCGTATCACGAACGTTATCTATTTTCGAGCATAACATGTTGTATTTCTCTTCTTGCTGCTGTTTAAGGTCGTTGAACATTTGTTTTAGGTCTGCCATAAAAGTAGACAAGCAGGTCTCCTCTTCAGTGCGCCTGCGTTTGACATTCCGATATGTAACAGCAGGTGAAGTATTACTAGTAGGAGAATTCATACTTGTATTTAGGTTCGGTTCCGAAGTGCAATGAGGTGTATAAAGTGGTTGCGGCGTGCTGAATAGGGTTGCAGGTGTCGTCGGCGTAGTCGGGGGTGGCGGCGGCGAACGTTCAAGAGGCATTATTTGTACTATGCTCTGGTACCAGGCAAGCAACAATAAATAGGAGGTCGCGAGCTGCTCAGGGTTCAATTTATATTAGCTACTATCGACGTTTTAGTACAAACTTGCTTTCCGTCCAGTATATCTTGACCCCCGTGTGTATCACCTAGTTTCTTCACAAAATAATTGCGTCTCTTTTTAGTGTTTATCAATATGTAGCGTATCGTGCACGCACACAGATTATAGCTTTATAAGAGAGCATGAATTAGGCAAATGTGTGGAGTTACGCACGGGGCGGGACCGCGGGACGTTAATTAATTAATACAGACTCACGCACATAGGCGCAGCGCAGGAACACGTTGTAGTAGCGTAGTAGATGCGGCGCACGCGTAGACCTTCCACTGTTTATGCGCTCCTATTTTTTGTGATGATATTCGAGTCCAAATTTTGGTGAATTAATTATTTAATTGACAGTAATAAGTATTTCAATATATACACGTCTGATCTACACAGAGGTCCGGAGGGAAAGAAAAGCGTGGAACATGAAAAAAATACACATTAGAACTTCAATTGTGTTAAATGTCAATTAAACACAAGTGTTTGTATGAACTCTGGTACCCACGTAAAAGATTTAACTTATGTTATGGGTACCAGCATTCTCTAATTAAATACGAAAATGTGACACTAATGTTACAATTTAGAAGTAGTCGCCCGTGCCTGTGTCTCTGTGTGTGTGTGTGTGTGTATGTGTGTGTGTGTGTGTGTATGTGTGCGCGTGTGTATGTGCGCGTGTATACAGAAGAGAATTGCAGAGTGGAATTATATTTGTAGGAGATTTTCAGTGTCCTCGTAATTCTGCGTTTAAAGCCAGCCAAAAACTTTTCTTTTACATTGTTTTACATTTTCTTTTACAGTTACATGTAGCAGAATATATGGAACAACTTTTATTAATTCTATTATAAATAAGACTTGCAATCCCGTAGTAATGTCGTTTACCAAGTGCCGTTCTACAGCGTTGAGTAGGACATACCCTATGACGTCGACGCTTTTCTTGAGAACTAAGATTGTATGGTAGGGAAGAATGCTTACGCAACACAGTGTGGAGTACAAAAAGTTGCCTAACAGTCAAAACTTGACATTCTTCATATAAACTTGACGTGGAATGTCGGAAGGGTTTGAAGAACATGACTTTCAGGACAGCCCTTTGCGCTCGCTCAATTGGAAGAAAGTGTACTTTAGTAGCACCCGCCCAAACAGTAAAACAGTAACTAAGTATTGATTGACACAGGGCTTATTAAACAGTCATTAAGGTAGTACGATCAGCTGAGTGTCTCAATTTTTTAAATATATAAATCAATTTTCTTACGCGCATAGCAAGACCATCTATATGGGATTTCCAGTTTAATACACTATCAAACTGGATCCCCAGATATTTGACAGTAGTAGATCTTGCTAAAAGCGGGCAGGAGCATTGTGTGTCCGACGATGATGGAGAGCAAGAGTGAGCTTTTAATGTAATGGAGTTTGGAGCAGGCAACGAGGCAGCTTACAAAGCAAAGGATAAGAAAACTGTCTTAGATAGGTTAACGGTAAGTAGATTATCATATAGCTAAGTCATAACTGATGCAAGGGCTTTTTAAGCATGGGTTGTTGTCTCATTCCAGCTGTCACCATGTATTAGCAATGCGGTGTCATCAGATATGTGAAAATTGAGCAATTATTTAGGGGCATCTTGCAAAGCTGATTGATATATACTAGGAAAAGTGTCGGGCCCAATATTGAGCCCTGAGGCACACCGAAACTTATATTCCTACTGTCACTGAGCATTCCATCTATTTTGACACACTGAGTCCGATCAGTTAAATAATCTTGGAAGATTTTGAGTGTATCACCTCGAACACCACTTGCTTCTAACTTTTGAATGAGATGCAGGACAGACACAGTGTCAAATGCCTTAGAAAGGTCCAGAAAAATACCTAAGCACTTTGTTTTGCTGTCTAACTTATCTACCGTATTATCAATAAAAGAACTAACGGCGTCTTCTGTCGATTTGAATTTTCTAAAACCGTACTGGTTGTTAGCTAAAAGATGATTCCAAAAAGGTAGTCAATTTGTTGTTTAATATTTTCTCTAGAACCTATGATAAAGCGGGTAAAATAGATATAGGTCTATAGTTATTAACACTGTCTGTCCCCACTCTTGAAAATTGGAAGTACAAGGGCTTTTTAAAAGCTTTTGGAAAGCACCCTGAGTTAATAGCACAGTTGATGACATGGGTAATGACTGGAACTAGCTTCTGAGAGCAGGATTTTAAAAGGCGAGCTGGTATTCCATTCCAACAGCATCTGAACGCAATCCGCTGATAGTTCTTTGAACCTCATCCTCATCAGTTTGCAAAAGAACAAAGGAGTGGGAAGGAGTATTGGATATAGGAGTAATGACAGGAGGGCGGGGGACAAATTTTTCAGCTAGATTTTTGCCAACCGTTGCAAAGTACTCGTTAACATGATTAATAGACATGTTTATATCGGGAGACATGGCAAGTAACTCTATGGGGGACTTACCGTTTTATAAGTGATGTTTTTGATAACTTTCCAGGTTGCTTTGGGATCTTTACCAGCTTTCTGAAATTCTGCTTTTTCATGTGCAATTTTTAAGTTTTTAAGTAACTTGTTGCAGAAATTGCGATACTTCGTATACGTAATTTTAAGAGTTAGGTTTGCAGGGTTTAACAACAGTTCCTCCTCATTTGGTCCCTATTTCGAATACATCGAAGTAGACCTTTGGTTATCCAAGGTTTAATAATGCTGTCCTTGGAGCGTACGAGGATCGATGTTGAATGTTTTTTTATAAGCGTGCCAATTCCAGATATCAGTAAATCAGCAGCTATATTCGCGTCGTGGGTTTCAAGGACCGTTTGAAAATCCATGTCATTTATTTCTGAAATTACCGCCGCATAATACACTACTACCCGCTTTCTTTTAGGTCTAGGAGGTATCTTTGTAGATTTTATATTGAGTAGGGTTGGCTACGGTTATGCACGAATCAAAGACCAGCGTAGTAGCACTTAAGTCTGTCCTGATCATAACATGGTCCAAACAATTACTGTCACGAGTGGGAAATTGATGCGAGGGGAGGAGTCCATGAGTAGCGGCTAGATTTAAGTATTCATTTGCCTGTTGATTTAAATTAGTCGGAATTATATTGATATTAATGTCGCCCATAACAACAACATTAAGTAAGCAGTGGGAGTAAGCACATAGTTTAGACCATCAAGGAAGTTATCAATATTTCGCACCGAGGTTGAGCGATAGATAGCGAGTACATATAAATCTATATACTTTAAGTAACATAGCAAACAACTAGCCTCAGTAAACTGCGGTTCGATAACTAAGTGGGGTAAATAAGTTTTAACGTAAACAATGACACCATCGTTTTGGTTTTTAGGGGCGCTAGAATGGTATTCTGTGTAACCCTCTAGTCGTGGAATAGTCACCGACGCGCTTAGCCAGCATTCCGATAGAATAATAACATCGCACGACACATCTATGCTAGTCAACAATACTCGAATTTTATCAAAATTACAAACAACACTACGAATGTTTAGATGTAGTATTTTGATGGACTTAGTTGTTTCGTCAAGAAAACTTGTACACATTTCAGGCCTGCAAATATAGGCTTCAGTTTTGTTAAAAGAATCAATCTCGTTTGAAACTGAATTTAAGTCAAACATTAGGAGGTTTTAAATAGCGCACAGGGAAAAGAACCGTTGGCATAGGGTCTAAAAAGCAAGTGAAACAACACAAATATACTATGTCTACGCCAGCAGTTGACAATTTTTATGTACGGGGAGCATGTTCTATCTATGTATTTATTATAGCGATAGCATTTTTTTTGTGTACAGTGTATAGATGTATAGTGTTGTTTGTGTGAAATTGGTAAAATTAAAAGTACAAACTAAGAAACTTGTTTTATAAATACAAGCTAGCTGATAGTTGATTATTTATACATATAATATACGACAGAAAGTAGTTTAAACAGTTTGTTAGATAGCTAAGTGAAATTTTAGAAAAACGTTTTTTTACTGTAATTAAACTGTGTGAACAATGCTGAGAACTTAAATAATACAGGTATCTATAAAATAATAACCAAAAGAAATAATATTTACTGTACTGGTTTTTGCAGGATTTTAAAACATTTTGAGGAACGAATCTTTGCAGACGGGAAGCCTTCCTTTTCACGGAGAAATATGTTTCCATTTTGAAACCAGCAGAAGTTGTAACCGTTCAGTTAAGCAAAGTTTCGTGCCTCAAAGAATAGCTTCCTCATACTGGTGGGGATGTATTCAGCAACGTATACTGGTCTTTGTTGTCCGCCAATCCCGATATGACTAGTATTGAGTTTTTCAGACGTTAATCTATTTTTATTAAACGTACGTGCCGCCTCAATAACTTTCTTTTTAATGGGAACTGTAAGAAACTCAACAATAATCGCTCTGATCTGATCAATTCCTTTGAACCTGGAAGGCGGTATACCCTATCTTCAAAAGTCTCCAAACTACCATCAGGGGAGGAATCAGGTTTTAAGCATATTCTTCTGATTGTGACATTTGTAAGCTCCGTATTAGATTCTTTTTGACTGTCTGTGATGTCTGGAGTCGATCAAGGGCGCGGTGTTTCGGCAACTGGGGTAGACAGAGGTGAGCATTGACAGCGTGGTTGTGATTTGTCCAAGGCATTCGATTGCGTTCTTCATGAAACGTTAATCAGGAAACTCCGCCATTACGGGATCCGGAACACCGCTCTGGATCTTCTTACTTCATACTTGAGTAATAGGATTCAGAGCGTTGACGTTAATGGAAAAAGATCGCCCGGATCTATAGTAACAATGGGGGTCCCACAGGGCTCGATTCTTGGTCCTTTCTTGTTTCTTATTTATATTAACGATTTGCCCTACCTCATTAAGGATAAACATGATATAGTTTTGTTTGCGGATGATACTTCACTTTTGTTTAAACTTAAACGTCAGCAGCTGGTTACTGACGATGTAAACAGAGCGATCTCAAAAGTAGTTCACTGGTTCAGTGTTAATAATTTACTCCTTAACGAAAAAAAAACCAAATGCATTAAGTTTACCCTACCTCACGTTAGGCAGGTGAAAACTAACGTGTTGATAAAGGGCGAAGAGTTGAATCCTGAAGATAGCACAGTATTCTTGGGCTTAACTTTGGATGCTAAGCTTCAGTGGGGCCCACATATAGATAAATTGTCAAAAAAGCTAAGCTCCGCAGCATACGCTGTTAGGAAAATTCGTAATTTAACCAACATAGAGACAGCCCGTTTAGTGTACTTTAGCTATTTTCATAGTATAATGTCGTACGGTATTCTGTTGTGGGGAAATGCAGCCGACATTCAGACTATCTTTGTTTTGCAGAAAAAAGCTGTTCGATGCATTTATAAATTAAGTCCGAGACAATCTCTCAGAGAGAAATTTAAGGAGATTAATATAATGACTTTGCCTTCTCAGTACATTTTTGAAAATCTTTTATATGCCCATAAAAACATTAAATTGTTTAAAAAATACAGTGATATCCACAATATAAATACTAGGAACAAACACAAATTTGTTGTACCTCCAACAAGGCTCAAGAAAATAGGTGGGTCATTCAGGTGTCAATGTATACACTTTTATAATAAACTTCCAAGCCACGTTCAAGATCTGAGCCTTAATAAATTCAAATCATTCATTAAACGCAAGTTGTGTCAGAAAGCTTTTTATACCGTTAAAGATTATATTGAGGACAAAAAGGCTTGGGATTGAACTGCTCCAATTTTATTTTATATTATTTTTATTTTTGCATACTGAATGTTGACATTAATATTTACTTTGTAACTATTATATTATTTTACTTTATTGTGAATGTGAAGACTATGTAGGTCATTGCTTTTTTTTTTGTTTGTTTTATTTTTTCTCTCAGTTATTTTTAATCATGGTCTGGCAGTTTGAGTAATCTATGCGGCCTACCCCAATGTCCTTTCTTTGGTATTGTTCGTCGAATCGTTGAGCTCCTTAAGTTCTGAGTTGAGCTGCGCGATTACTGACAAATGCGTGCACTGACTGGACAGGTCCTCTCAATCTGTGTGGTTCTTTCCTCAAAAGACCATTTCAGACACCAATCTACATGGTCTTCACATGAAGTGACCAAGATTATGTCTGGACTTTATAAGAGACTGTGACCTCTAAGTTTGTTTCGGCCTTTCTTCTCAGAGTAGTCAGATAGGAAACGCCGAATTCATCTAGTTTAAAAAAAAAATATTGACTTGTAAAAGTGTTTGTACAAACCTACTTACAGAAATAAAAATCATTTATCATTTAGCGTGGCATTGTTATAAGCGCACAGAAGACCGAGACCAAACAAGACAACAATAAAGCTTGATTTGGCGTATAGAGGTCCCGTTTATACAAGCGCGCAGGCAAGTTAATCTCTCTCGTTCAACAACGTGCGGTCACTACGAAAAGGTCTTAAGTGCCGTGCTACTCGTATTCGCGTCACTTACGGATATTACATTGCTCGATGACCTTGAAGATTTGACCGCTGTACTAGCATTTGTTATTTTTGGCGCCCGCTACCGACGAACGACCATACTAAAAACATACAAACTGAAGATAAGCAAGAACACAGATGTGTCACAGAGTTGTTGTCGTTTTTGCCTATTTTATTTGTTCTCTGAGAGCTTTATTAGACTTAATTCCTCTAAGAGTTTTGTACAAGTACCTACACCATAACAATACATAAGATTCATAACTTATAATTTATTTTGTAATTGACCTAGCTTTCATCAGTTATTTTATTGTATTGAGCACGGGTGCTCCTACACGATACATTCTGAGGGTCTGATGATGACCAGGTAAGTGCTTATCGGTTCTCAGTAACGGGAATAGTTAGGATGACCTAGCTTTCAACATTTATCTAATTGAGCACGGGTGCTACTACACGATACATTTTGAGGGTCTGATGATGACCAGGTAAGTGCTTATCGGTTCTCAGTAACGGGAAAAGTTAGGATGACCTGGCTTTCAACACTTATCTAATTGAGCACGGGTGCTACTACTACATGATAAATTCCGAAGGTCTGATGATGACCAGGTAAGTGCATACCGGTTCTCAGTAACGGGAATAGTTAGGGTGACCTAGCTTTCAACATTTATCTAATTGAGCACAGGTGCTACTACATGATACATTCCGAAGGTCTGATGATGACCAAGTAAGTGCATACCGGTTCTCAGTAACGGGAATAGTTAGGATGACCTAGCTTTCAACATTTATCTAATTGAGCACGGGTGCTACTACACGATACATTTTGAGGGTCTGATGATGACCAGGTAAGTGCTTATCGGTTCTCAGTAACGGGAATAGTTAGGATGACCTAGCTTTCAACACTTATATAATTGAGCACGGGTGCTACTACATGATACATTCTGAAGGTCAGATGAGGACCAGGTAAGTGCCTATCGGTTCTCAGTAACGGGAATAGTTAGGATGACCCAGCTTTCAACATTACCAGTGGCGTACCGTCTTTATACCCCCCTATTAATTTGTAATATCATAATTAGGATTTAGGTATGTATCTATTGGTATGTGTATGTGAGCAATAAACAATCTGTATATAAGGTGCAAACAAAATATTTAAAAAAAAAACTTATTTTATTCTGTTTTTAGTATTTGTTGTTATAGCGGCAACAGATACATCATCTGTGAAAATTTCAACTGTCTAACTATCGCGGTTCTTGAGATACAGCCTGTGAAAGACAGACGGACGGACAGACAGCGAAGTCTTAGTAATAGGGTCCCGTTTTTACCCTTTGGGTACGGAACCCTAAAAAACAGCTGTTCCATACAACAGTGCAATAAGTACATGATCAAAATGTATGGGACAGCTGTTATTTAAATATTTCAGAGCTAGTCCTACCCATAGTAAAAGTAGCTCATAAAAGTTTGTCCGGGTATTTTGTTTACACCTTATACACAAGATCAAATTAAATTAACTCGCGAAACTTCATAGACGTGATTGGTATCGCCAGCTAATTTAATTTTACCATTTATTTCCCATCATGTACTCGTAGTAATAAAGTTGGATGCTTTTTTTTTTTTTTTTTGGGTGGGAAATCATCAAATAACTTCTCCCGCTCTGGGTGGAGCGGGAGGGCGTGTCAGACTTCTACTGACTAAAACCCACCCGTGTTCCTTCAGTTGCCTGTGCCAGGGCCACGGTAACTCTTTCGAACAACCCGCAACCCTGGCGGGAATCGGCCTTAGCGGACCCCTTCAGCTAGTGCTGACATCTCTTTGAGGCGCGCGTGGAACACAACGCGCCGTCGACCCGGGCCTGGTCCTTACCGGACGGCGAGCTACCCATTGTTGTCGTCCGCAATCCCGCACCTACGGTGGTCAGGAATCGGTTTTCAATTCCCTATGCCCAGGGCGTCTCCTGCGGCGACTAGGGGCGTGATGGCGCAAAGATTTCCTCTCCCTCACGCGTTCCGCATCCTCCTTCGCCATTACTGCTTCGCAGAAGGAGGTGACGGCTTCCCATGCATTTTCGCTCGGTACCATGGCCTGGACCAGGGCTGGATTTGAGAGACCGCCCCCACTGATCGCCTCCGCAAGGACGCGGCGGTGCTCTGCCCAAGCCGGGCTGACCTCCACTGTATGCTCCACCGTGTCCTCTGGGCGATCCACACAATGGTAACACCCGGGCGATTCCTCCCACCTTATCCGGAACAGGAACCTCCCAAAGCAACCATGTCCGGTGAGGACCTGCGCCAGGCGGAAGGTGATGTCGCCGTAGTGCCTCTCCAACCACTCCTCAAAGAGGGGACTTACTGCCGCAATTGTGTCTACGGATTTGCTTTATTTTTTGAGGTAGTGTACCTGTAGACCTGGCCCATTTTGAAACATCTCCTTTAAGCTTTTGGTAAATTTCAGCGTTTTTTATAAAATATAAAAGATTTTAAAATTCACATGTGGGTAATATCTAATTTTTTGTGTACCTCTTTTTTCTGATATAGGGATTGGAAATATTGACATAGTCCATAACTTGATGTAAAATTTAGTAATTTTTTCACAAACAACATTCAGAATGTAAATAAAGAAAAATAATTGGAGCAGCTCAATCCCACTCCTTTTTGACCTCAATATAATCTTTAACGGCATAAAAGGTTTTCTGGCACAACTTGCGTTTAATGAATGATTTGAATTTATTAAGGCTTAGATCTTGAACGTGGCTTGGAAGTTTATTATAAAAGCGTTAACATTGACATCTCAATGTGTGTCTGTTCCTAGTACTTATATTATGATATCCATAATATAAATACTACATAGGAACAAACACAAACGTTTAAGTTTAAACAAAAATGAAATGTCATCCGCAAACAATATCATGAGTATCCTTTATGACGTCGTTAATATAAATACGAATTCAGAAAGGACCTGGAATTGAGCACCAAACATTTCTGTGCTGCCGAGATATTGTTGCGTGCTCGGATTGTAATCTTATATAAGCCTATATAAAATATATGGTGACAAATTAAGATCTACTGGGGCAGTACTGCCTCATACCTTAATAAACAGAAATATCTAATTACACTTCTAGGTACACGTCTGCATAGCCCGTTGGGGATTATACTCATGATCTTATGTTTATTTTACTTGACTAAAAAAATACCAGCTTTAGCTGGTATTTAGTGTTAACTAAAACGCAAAGTAAAGTCACAACTTACCGAATCAGTACAAAACACTAGATTTTGCTCCCACAATGTTGCTAAGCCACGGTTAGTAAAGGACTGATGCGTTAGAAGTAAATACATCCTATTTAAACATTTCTATCCGACTGTGGCGATGCCCAAAAAGAGTTTATGACTAAAGTTTTTGTTAGGTAAGTATCGATGTATGTGTAAATAGGGAGTTCAGACAAGTCATTATTTACGAAAAAAATACATGCATATTGAAAATCTATGTGGAGAACAATGTGTATAAATTAATATGTTAATAATGAAAATACCGATGGTCTAGAAATAGGTCTAATGGCATTAATTACAATAAAATACGTGGACAAAAGAAAGGATTTGTCGACATGTTGGATAGACTATAAGAAGGCAATTCAATTCAATTCAATTTATTCAGTAACAATTCAAATTGCGTTCGAATATATCCAACATGAAACATGAGTATTAGATGTACAATATAATGAAATACATGTATTTAAATTAGAATATATTACTTAATTAAATTAAAAATAATAATAATGCAAAATTCCATAAAACGTAAAATAAAAATCCTATGTCAACAAATTAAAAGCAATTTAAAAGAAAACAATAATCAAAAATAAAAGTCATATGAACACAGAACACAATAATAACACCATTTACAAATAATGACATGTCAGTTTTAAAAGCATTAAGACCATTACAAATCATCCAATGAGTAGAGACACCTTTCCAACAGGAATGCCTTGAGCCTTGCCTTGAACGAGCCTGTGTACAGTATGCTCTTTATCTCGAGCGGTAATTTATTAAATACATATTTTAACTGCCTGATATTGTGGAGTATGTTTAACAATTCCAAATGACGAGATTATCTTGTTTCCAAAGTCTTTTCTACGTGTTTTTTCCCTTACCAGCCTATCCTCGCCTGTTTCGTAATTATATACATGTTTTTTAAAAGTGCTTAACAGTACCATCACATAAAGGCTAGGTAGGTACTGTGAGAATTCCAAGTTCTTTAAAATATGGTCGACCGGTGTCTCGTTGAGATATGCGGACAATGGTCTGGATCGCTCTTTTTTGGAGAATATATGCCCTATGCCAGTTGTAATTGTAGCCGTTACCCCAAAACTGTATACTATACCTCAGTTTAGACTCAATCAGCGCGTAATATACCAGTTTTAAATGTTTTATGCTCACTACATCCCTAAGAGTTCTTAAAGCATAGCAAGAAGATGATATAGATGAATCCAGTGCAGATAATTCTTTCTTCCAATTTAACAATTCATCAATATAAATACCTAAAAACTTGACTTCCCTGACAAGCTCAATCTTAACTTTGTCTAGTTCAATGTCCATACTATCTTTATTAAGCGCAGTGGTTTTAAATAACATAATGTTGGTTTTAGTCGTATTTATTAAAAGCATATTCGCATTAAACCAAGAATGAATTTCCGGAAAATTTCCGTGCAATATTGCCGGAAAATTGCCAAAGTTGCCAGATTACATCAGGTATTTCAAATGCCAATTTCAATGACTATGCGCTTATGAGGTTTTAGTCTGTATAATTAATTGTTAATTATAATTAATTTAATAATAATCATTATCCATGCATATAGGTGAAGATAAAATTAAACTATGACACTGGTAACTTCATGATAGCTGGCCGCATATATTTTTAAGAATTTCTATTATAAATTTTCCAATATTGCCGGCAATATTGGAAACTTTCCTAGTAATTTTCGGAAACATTTGGCAATTTTCATCCCTACTCTGGAGCCCTGACCGGCGCCGGTAGCTTGGACGTTGTTCCCAATACCGGTGGGCTACTATTTTTATATTTTTAAAATGTTTTTTGAAATGTTAATATAATTTACTAGCTTTTGCCAGTGGCTTCGCCCGCGTGGATGTTGGAAATTATCCCACGGGAACCGTAATTTTTTCCGAGATAAAAGTATCCTATGTACTATTCCAGACTATATAAGTAATCTATCTCTGTGCCGAATTTCATCCAGATCCATTCAGCCGTTCTGGCGTGATTGAGTAACAAATATCTTCACAAACTTTCACATTTATAATATTATCAAGTAAGATTTATGTATGGAAAATTAAATAAAGGAGATAATAATATAATATTTATTTATTTTTCTCACCACAAAATTCTTATAAAATAATAACAAAAAAAAAATCAAAATTGTCTAGTCATGAGTCTAAAGAAAAATATTGTGACTGGTGCCTAAGCTCAGCCGAAGTCTGTATTTCAGGTTATAAAAATATACAATTTATTTACTTCAACAGCAACAACTTTAAATAGGTAAATGAAAAAATACAAAACATTATACAAGAAAAAGAAATAAATAATAAAAAAGACAAATATACCGGTAAAATAATGTATGTCAAAATTCGAAAAACTAACAATTTCTTTTGAGTATTTTCTGTGCCATTCAATCCATCCTTAATTACATATTTCCTCAGACCGAGGCACCAAGTGATCATATACTCACGCCAGTCTATCTTGGTTATGTCAAAATCGAAAATTTCTCGATCTACAGTTGATAATGAATCGTAAAGTTCGGCAGTATTATTGTCAACAAATTTCCAGGAGTTTAACGAAAAATGACTAGTCTTGAGCAACATTCGATGTAATTTGCTGAATAATTTCACGAATCTGCAAAAATTAATAAAATTTAATACAATATTATTATTTATATTTTTAGCTATGATAAATATGAGCCCATGCACTCTTAATGCAAATCAAAATTGGACGAAAGTGAAGTGTCATGCGATTTTGCACCATGTGTGCGCCTGTTCTATCATCTTGACTTGACAGGCCAGCTGGCGTGGTTGGTTAAGATACCGCCTATCATGTCGCAGGTCGTGGGTTCGATTCCCATCCAGAACAAACATTTGTGTGAGTGAACATGTCTGTTTGTCCTGAGTCTGGGTGTCTATATAATATGTATTATCTATATAATTCTTATTGACCTGCAAAAGTCAAAATGACAGAACGGAACACTCACTGCTTCTAGTGTCAATTTCCAGAAAACGTAAAAACAGAGAAGAAGCGTACATAGATGAAGAAAGAAAAAATTTAATGCCAACTTATAAAACTTAAGACAAAGTAGTATCTTTTTTGTTAATTTGCAGTCTGGCAGAAGAAACTGACTCAGCAAATGCTTAATAGTGTGCAGCATAGCAACAACGCTGATCAACGCTTTTTGACGTGAAAACGTCTTTTCGCTCGGTGTAGTGGTGGTAAGTTCTATATTTCTGACCGACATAAACATGTAAGATTTCAACCACTAATAACTACGAGACTTTTAATGCTAGAGTAATGGTTGCGCATTCAAAAGATTAAACATATAATTGTAACAATTTTAAGGAAATATACATATAATTTGCGTGCTACTTCGTAGTGCACGCAGATGCGCGCAACCCTTTACTTTTCACAATGTGTCGAAATATCGCTATTGCCATTATATGATTGCTTAATCGCTTCAACATATCTGATGACAAGGAGTTACACCGGTTCCTTGTCAGCACCGGCTTACGTAGTAGCTACAAATATAAATTCGTATAGCGCAAAAATGTGTTTAGCTAGATCAGTTATATTGGTATCTTTGTCAAGAGTTGACAAAGCACTACCAGGACCAAAAAGAAACAACAGAAACATTGTAAAAAATAGGGTTAAAAATTAATATGAAGTTGACAATTGTTAGTTTATATAAAAATAATACTAGTACAGATGATGTAAGTACATCTAGTGTAGACTATGCATTATGTATGTTTTATCTGTGGTCACTCTCTATGTGACTTTGTGGCTTTTTTCTAATAAAATTCAGTCGGTTGATCTGTTCAAGTGAAAGCACGTTAGAGTTTTATTTCAAGATCCAATAGGTTATGGGCCCAGAGCCCCAGTGCTCCAGAGTAGCTTTTCTTAGTAAATTATCACGCGGAAGTAAGAAAGTAATTTTTATTCGCAGTAGGATAATAAGAAAGCTAGTCAGGCAAGTAGAAGATAAACTTCTCAGTGCAGCAAGATAACAATGGCGGCTAACTACATTGTAAATGTACCGAAGCTCAAAGGAAGAGAAAATTATAGTGAATGGGTATTTGCGGCGGAAAACTTCCTAATCCTAGAAGGAATGACGAAATGCATTCAAGAAGAAGATGTTAAGTCGTTTGCCGAGGAAGATGCAAAAACAAAAGCTAAGCTGATTCTCACGATTGACGCCACATTGTACGTGCACATAAGAAATGTTAAAACTACTAAGGAGCTATGGGACAAACTCAAGGCGCTGTTCGATGATTCCGGCTTTTCAAGGAGAATAAGCTTACTTCGAAATCTAATATCGATAAGGCTAGAAAATTGTAGTTCCATGCTCAACTACGTAACGAAAATCATAGAAACGGGACAGAAGTTGTGTGGAACGGGATTCCAGATTAATGAGGAATGGATTGGCTCATTGCTGCTGGCGGGGCTACCTGAAAAATACGCCCCCATGATAATGGCTATAGAACATTCGGGAATCCAAATAACAACCGATGCCATTAAAAGTAAGTTACTCGACATGGAAACAGGAACCGGAATTGAAATGAACGATGAACGAAATAGTGCATTGGCCAGTGGTTTTAGAGGCCGGCAACACTCATCGGCAAAGAAATCTATGGTTGAGAAAAACAACAATCATGGCGGCCATAGTGAATCCTCAAACTCAAAGTCAACGAAGAAAGAAATTAAATGTTATAGATGCAAACAAATAGGCCACTATAGATCACAATGTACGGTGGATATATCGGATAACAAAGGAAATGAACGTAAACAAACGAATGCGTTCAGTGCAGTATTTTTAAGTGGAAATTTCAATATTCAAGATTGGTATGTTGATTCCGGGGCCAGCGTGCATCTAACGCCGAATAAAGAATGGCTTCAGAATATTTCTTACGATAAAAAGGATCAGACTATTGTGGTTGCCGACAAGACAAAAGTGCCGATTTTGTGTTCGGGCGATGTAAAGATTACCACTCTTACTGGTGATTGCAGTTTTGATGTTGATATAAAAGATGTGTTTTGTGTACCAAAATTGACGACCAATCTATTGTCAGTGAGTCAATTAATCAGCAAAGGGAACAAAGTTGAGTTTACAAAGGATTCCTGTGAAATATATAACCAAAATGGTACACTGGTTGCCTATGCATCTTTAGAAAATGGAGTTTACAAGTTAAAAATTCAAGAAAACTTATCTGCAGCAGCAATCTTATCTGGTGAAATCTGGCATCGCAGGCTTGGACATGTGACTGTCTGAATAAAATGCAAAATGCAGTTGACGGAATGACTTTGGAACACAAAGTGGAGATCACTAAATCTACCTGTACTGTTTGTTGTGAAGGCAAGCAATCCCGGCTGCCATTCACACATGTTGGTAATAGAAGCACAGAGGTGTTGAACACTATTCACACAGACATCTGTGGCCCAATGGAGTGTAATTCTATTGGGGGCTCGAGATATTTTGTTTTGTTTGTAGATGATTTCAGCAGAATGACAGCTATTTATTTTCTGAAAAACAAAAGTGATGCTTTGGAAAAATTTAAAGATTATAAAGCAGTGGCTGAAAATCAAACAAATAGAAAGATCAAAATACTCAGAAGTGATAATGGAGGCGAGTTTTGCAATACTGAATTTAGCAGTTACCTAAAGAAAATGGGCATTGTTCACCAGACAACATGCCCTTATACTCCTGAACAGAACGGGTTATGCGAAAGAATGAACAGAACTATAGTTGAGAAAGCAAGGTGCATGCTGTTTGATGCACAGTTAAGTAAAATGTTCTGGGCTGAAGCTACAAACACAGCTGTTTATTTACACAATCGCATCGCTTCATCAGCGTTGCAAGGTAAAACTCCCTATGAATTGTGGCATAATGCCAAACCAGATATTAGCCATCTGAGGGTGTTTGGTAGTAAAGTGATGGTACACATAGCCAAAGAAAAGCGGAACAAATGGGATAAGAAGGCCCAAGAATGTATTTTAGTTGGCTACGCTGATGGAAGTAAAGGCTATAGAGTGTATGAGCCTCATAAGAAAGTTATAGCTATTAGTCGAGATGTGATAGTTGTAGAAAAAGACAAGACAACCACAACTATAGCCGTGACAGAGAGGAAAAATGCAGTAGAAGCTTTACCAGATACACCTTCAGTGGGGGAATCAGAGAAAATGTCAGAAAGTTTACTATCTCATGAAGATTCCATAATCAATACGGATTCTGATTCATCCTATGTACCTAGTGACTATGAAGATGTGGAACAGAGTGCAGAAATTGTAACTAAAACAAGACAAAATAGAGTAAGAAAACAACCTGACAGATTTGGGTTCAGTAGTCAACAACATCCACATCAGAAGCTTCATGAAGCTGGAGAGGTGTCATTGCAAGAGGCACTAACTGGATCTGAAAAGGAATTCTGGGAAAAGGCTGTAAAGGAGGAACTTCAGTGCTTCGCGGACAACCAAGCTTGGGAGCTTGTTGATGCACCATCAAATGGTTGTGTTGTTCAGTGTAAATGGGTTCTTAAAAAAAAACGTGATGTGAATGATAAAGTTCTATATCGTGCGCGTTTAGTGGCAAAGGGTTTTACACAGAGACATGGAGTGGACTAC
Organism: Dicycla oo; assembly: GCA_948252095.1. NCBI lineage: Eukaryota > Metazoa > Arthropoda > Insecta > Lepidoptera > Noctuidae > Dicycla > Dicycla oo. The sequence continues at coordinate 16,737,621 of OX411736.1, read as the reverse complement.
ACCGAAACTTTTTCCCCAGTGGTAAGGTTCTCGACCTTAAGATTATTATTTGCTTTGTCTGTAAAATTAGGTCTAGAGACAACACACTTAGATGTTAAAACAGCTTTTTTAAATGGACATCTTGAAGAAGATATTTTCATGCAAAAACCAGATTGTTTTGGTGACATAAATGATGGTAAAGTGTTAAAGTTAAAGAAGGCAATTTATGGGTTGAAGCAGTCTTCAAGAATGTGGTATAAAAAGGTTGAGGATTGTTTAAGTAATATAGGTTATGTCAAGTCTAAATTTGAACCATGTTTGTTTATCAAAAGTAACAGAAATTGTAAAACAATAATTGCTCTTTATGTTGATGATTTTTTTATATTTTCAAATGATTGTAAAGAAGTAGATTATTTGAAAAAGGTTTTAGGAAGTAACTTTAAGATAAAAGATTTAGGTAAAATAAGGCAATGTCTGGGTATGAGAATTAACTATAATGAAAATTCTGTAACATTAGACCAAGAGAATTACATTAATCAATTGTTAAGTAAATTTAACATGGTAGATTGTCACACATCAGATACACCCATGGAATGTAAATTGAATCTCAATGAATGTAACCAATGTGACAATAGCATACCGTATCAACAGTTGATAGGCAGTTTGATGTATTTGTCAGTTTTAAGTCGTCCTGATATATCATATTCTGTAAGTTATTTGAGCCAATTTAATAATTGTCATACCAAAGAACATTGGCGACATGCCAAACGTATTTTAAAATACTTAAAGAAAACCAAATGTTATGCCTTGAAATATGATTCAAAGCAAAATTCTGATATACTTGGTTATGTTGATGCCGATTGGGGTAGTGACATTATTAGTAGAAGATCATATACAGGTTTTATTTTTAAATTATCAGGAGGTGCAATATCCTGGGAAAGCAGGAAACAAAGGGTTGTTGCACTTTCCAGCACTGAAGCTGAGTATATAGGGATTTCTGAATGTTGTAAAGAAGCAGTTTATCTAAGAAACTTGCAATGTGAAATTACAGACAGATTATATACTATAGTAGTTTTCAATGACAATCAAAGTGCCCAAAAATTGTTGCTTAATCCTGTTTTCCATAATAAATCTAAACATATAGATATAAGATTTCATTTTTGTAAAGAAATTATTGCACAAAAGTTTATTGATGTTCAGTATTTATGTACCGCTAACATGCCAGCAGATTTGTTGACCAAAAGTTTAACTTCAATTAAACATCAAGCTTTTGTAACTGCGATTGGTTTAGTTAAAAAATGAGTTTGTGTTTATGTTGTTATTTTTATATAGTGGGGGTGTTAGTTTATATAAAAATAATACTAGTACAGATGATGTAAGTACATCTAGTGTAGACTATGCATTATGTATGTTTTATCTGTGGTCACTCTCTATGTGACTTTGTGGCTTTTTTCTAATAAAATTCAGTCGGTTGATCTGTTCAAGTGAAAGCACGTTAGAGTTTTATTTCAAGATCCAATAACAATAGCATAATAATGTCAGATATCGTCTCAGATCGGCCGTAAATCTGTTCAGAAATGAAAAAAAAAAAAACTGCAAACCAAGAAGGTTTGCATCAAAAGAAATGAAATGAGCGTAAAAGTTTTAGTGCCGAGCAAATACAGTATTATCATCATTTATTTTATAATATTATCGAAAACAATTAACCTGAAAAAAGAAATGTATAGAGTTTTGTAGTGTCTCATTACTTTTGTGCCAACCCAATACATTAGATTTCAAAAACCGTCAATGAAATAGAAAATGCATCTGTGCTAAAAAAATCTGGAAAGAGTTGGACTATTTATGTAGACTGATTTAAAATAAAATGCATCTTTTACCTCCTCTCCTTTCTTAGAAGCATGCAGACTCCATCCGCGATATACGCTGGTATCATGTGGAGGATCCAGGAATAAATCCAGAAGAGTCTGGGGTCTTTGCACCGCAACGAGAAAGGATACCAAACCACCATCGGCGATAAATTATATTTAACTTCGTTTTCTAATATAGGCATAAGTTTTCCTGTGTGAAAAAGATAATAATAATTACAAAAACTTCGAGGTGATCCAAAATTGCCCGCATAGCCACAGACCAAGTAAACTTAAGTGCCAATGGGGCGGTCATATTTTCCGTAGAACCAATGGCGAGGATTTGAGTGGAGACCACATATCAGAAATCGTAAGGAAACCCTCAGAATGGTGGCCAAGGATGGAATTGAATGGCGTGCGGTTGGAGAAGCCTTTGTCCAGCAGTGAACCGGTATAGGCTGATGATGATGACTTAAAATTCAAGTCACACATGATTTTTAAAGTTGTTACAAATACAAACAGAGACCCATCATCATCAATCAGAGACGCATGAGTTTAGGTAAAGCACTTACGCCAGATTCCAGGGTTTCTGACTGTAGAAACAGTATAGATTTTGGTTGTCTTCTCCCCAGCAACAGTCCTTCTAGCGGTCTCGCATGCTGCGGCTATGGTGGCGTTACTGACATAGTCTACTGGCGTGAGACCGACGTCAATATCGTAGTTCAAAAGTAGTGTGCGTATCACACCTAAGCCGCAGCCCACGACAATCTGGGACAATAATTTTGTATGTTAGGAGTAGTTAATGTAGTCTTGTTGGAACGAAGTTCTTTATCGTGCTTTATACTCTGCATCCGGTTGGTTAGGCTGGAAGCAGACCCCAACAAAGCTTGGGAACAGGATAAGCAGATGATAGTGATGATGACTCTGCACACTTGGCGAATGAGAGCTAGATCTAACAACTGCACTTTTTTCGGTCTCGATTTCATTCCCTAACTGTGTACAATTGAAACGAACTTCTTTCCAACCGGGTGTCCCCGGGTGTCCGAGGTCTTTGTGTTATCTTTTTAAAGCTGGCGGTGCATCATGTTATGATAATGGGTTGCATAAAAAGTGTTTCAGCAATAACCTGTTCCAGCCACATTTTCTTTAAAAGAGTAGTTAATACCCGAGGTCGTCATTCGTAACTATAATCTTTCGATTGATTATATATACTTTTTGACGAAAGGCTGCTTATCACAGCAATTATGTTATGATCGTTAATTAGGGAGCAGTATCAAGCATCCACTAATTGTAATGGATGCTTGAGGCCCTTAGCACACCTCCGCCGCGAAACCATACCAGCAAAACCGGCAGTAGTTCAATTCAACTGACTCACATGATGTTCCGCTACTCGAGTAGCAGAATATTAGCGGAACATCAGCGAAACATCATGCGGTTTCGCGGCGGAAATCTGCTAAGGCCCTGAACTGCCGGTATATTCCATAAAATTTCACTTTGAAAATTTAGGTAAAGTGTGCTGTCATTAAAACTTTTTTTCCGTGGAGAAATGCTCATGCTTACTGCACTACCACGGGGAGATAGTACAGTTATTTGGGACTCTGACCCACTAAACGGTGTCCTCCTCTGCCACTTGTGGCGGGAACACGGGCACGCGTTAGCACTCACCGCGAACCCGCCGCGGCTGTCCGTCACCGGACCCTCCTCTGGGGTGCACCCCCCATCACCTGCGCACAAGAACACATTGGGCGCCGTGACCACCCCATGGACCAAACCAGCACATGGGCACTAGACGACCCCGTGTCTAGGCACCCTTGGTCCCCTGCGACCGGTCAGGTCAGTGGTCCGGCCGCCTACCATTTTTCGGCCGCCGAGGATAGGGAAGAGCGGCCAACGAAATACCGACACTCCTCCGCCCCTGCGGCCCCACCGCGTTAGCCATCACACGGTGGCGACCCCGTCAAGGCCGCGGAAGGTAGGGAGAGCGTTGCACCAGAATACCGGCACTCCTCTCAAGCCGCGGCCTCCAACCCTCAGCCGCGATGGCTCCTTTACGACATCGCGGCCCGCCTCAGTTGCGATGTCGCCCAAGCGGCACCGCAACCCACCTGTTGGCCGCTACGTCATCGAATTCCTGGGAAAAGCCCTGACGAGCGGCCCCTCCTCGGGTTCCTCTTCGCTTCACCATGGTAAACAAGCCACGGCTACTGGGCCCCCCGCCCTGACAATACGGGAACCGGGGGGGGAGGGGGGGAGTTGTCATTAAACCTTATACAACGATTGCTAGATAGCTCACTTCGCCGAATAAATCAGCTGATATGCTACCTATTACTTACACCACTTACTCCGTAGACACAGGACATGTCGAGCCACCCCGGCTGAGGTTCTTGCTTAGTACAGATTACTGAAACAAATGAATTTTTTAAATTAAAATGTGCTTTGTCCTGAGTGCCTAAACAAAGTATTATTGTATCAACGGCAACGATGTGTATGGTGCAGACATGGGTTCTTATTTAACTATCGACATTTTAGAGATAGAGATTTATTTGTCCGAAACATGAGTAAGCACTCACAAAGCACACATGCAAGACTTTAAGTACATTGAAGAAAGGATCACAGTCATGTTTTGCGGGGAGGTCTAATAACCGAAGTGCTGACTACAGCCTGTCTATTAATGACAACATAATAAAATCAGACTCACAAGTCGCCGCGGCCTTTGAAAATTTCTTTTCAGATATTCCCGTTTCAACTACTAAATTCCTAAACTCATCAACTTCTGTTGCTGAGTCTTTGCTTAAGGAAAATGTTAATGCTTGCGATTCGGAATTTAATTTTGAACAAATTACCTGTAGAGACATAATTAAAACCTTTCACACTTTAAATGTAAAAAAGACAGCAGATCTGTGGGGTAATTCTGTAGAAGTTGCTAAGTCTATTATTGACATTGTAGCACCTACTTTAGCTCTTATTTTTAATAACTGTATCGACTGTGGGGAGTTTCCTGACCTCATGAAATATAGTAAAATAATACCTTTGTTTAAATCAGGTAGTACATCAGACCCCACAAATTATAGACCTATTTCAGTACTACCTACGTTTAGTAAAATTTTTGAGAAATTAATTTTAGACCAATTGCAAAGATTTTTTAATAAACATAAATTATTACATAACAAGCAGTTCGGTTTTACAAAGGGTCGTTCAACTACTGATGCCGGTGTGGTACTTTTAGGACATATTTATAATGCATGGGAAGACAAATGCGATGCCTTGGGCATCTTTTGTGATTTGTCCAAGGCATTCGATTGCGTTCTTCATGAAACGTTAATCAGGAAACTCCGCCATTACGGGATCCGGAACACCGCTCTGGATCTTCTTACTTCATACTTGAGTAATAGGATTCAGAGCGTTAATGGAAAAAGATCGCCCGGATCTATAGTAACAATGGGGGTCCCACAGGGCTCGATTCTTGGTCCTTTCTTGTTTCTTATTTATATTAACGATTTGCCCTACCTCATTAAGGATAAACATGATATAGTTTTGTTTGCGGATGATACTTCACTTTTGTTTAAACTTAAACGTCAGCAGCTGGTTACTGACGATGTAAACAGAGCGATCTCAAAAGTAGTTCACTGGTTCAGTGTTAATAATTTACTCCTTAATGAAAAAAAAACCAAATGCATTAAGTTTACACTACCTCACGTTAGGCAGGTGAAAACTAACGTGTTGATAAAGGGCGAAGAGTTGAATCCTGAAGATAGCACAGTATTCTTGGGCTTAACTTTGGATGCTAAGCTTCAGTGGGGCCCACATATAGATAAATTGTCAAAAAAGCTAAGCTCCGCAGCATACGCTGTTAGGAAAATTCGTAATTTAACCAACATAGAGACAGCCCGTTTAGTGTACTTTAGCTATTTTCATAGTATAATGTCGTACGGTATTCTGTTGTGGGGAAATGCAGCCGACATTCAGACTATCTTTGTTTTACAGAAAAGAGCTGTTCGATGCATTTATAAATTAAGTGCGAGACAATCTCTCAGAGAGAAATTTAAGGAGATTAATATAATGACTTTGCCTTCTCAGTACATTTTTGAAAATCTTTTATATGCCCATAAAAACATTAAATTGTTTAAAAAATACAGTGATATCCACAATATAAATACTAGGAACAAACACAAATTTGTTGTACCTCCAACAAGGCTCAAGAAAATAGGTGGGTCATTCAGGTGTCAATGTATACGCTTTTATAATAAACTTCCAAGCCACGTTCAAGATCTGAGCCTTAATAAATTCAAATCATTCATTAAACGCAAGTTGTGTCAGAAAGCTTTTTATACCGTTAAAGATTATATTGAGGACAAAAAGGCTTGGGATTGAACTGCTCCAATTTTATTTTATATTATTTTTATTTTTGCATACTGAATGTTGACATTAATATTTACTTTGTAAGTATTATATTATTTTACTTTATTGTGAATGTGAAGACTATGTAGGTCATTGCTTTTTTTTTGTTTGTTTTATTTTTTCTCTCAGTTATTTTTAATCATGGTCTGGCAGTTTGAGTAATCTATGCGGCCTACCCCAATGTCCTTTCTTTGGTATTGTTCGTCGAATCGTTGAGCTCCTTAAGTTCTGAGTTGAGCTGCGCGATTACTGACAAATGCGTGCACTGACTGGACAGGTCCTCTCAATCTGTGTGGTTCTTTCCTCAAAAGACCATTTCAGACACCAATCTACATGTTCTTCACATGAAGTGACCAAGATTATGTCTGGACTTTATAAGAGACTGTGACCTCTGAGTTTGTTTCGGCCTTTCTTCTCAGAGTAGTCAGATAGGAAAAGCCGACCTCATCTAGTTAAAAAAAAAAAATATTGACTTGTAAAAGTGTTTGTACAAACCTACTTACAGAAATAAAAATCATTTATCATTTATCATTTTACCTTAACGGCGTACAAATATGTATTATAATAACATTTGATCACTTATTTAAATAATTGTAATTATTAATTATCAATTCTAACGTCAAAAATGTATAAAATGGCATGAATGTTCTTTGTTGAGAAATCTCATCTCTGACTAGCATATCTTTTGATGTGTCGTTTTGATCGTTATCTGTGGCGTACCTACTTATTTTAAAGTAAAAGTAAAAAAGAAAAGTAAAAGCACGTTAGTAAGATAACACTTTAATATGAACCTAAAGGTGGTGGTACAATATCAGTCACATAGTAGATTAAAATGAATTTAAATAATTCAACATATACAAATTCCAATAAATGTCAGAAGTAAACTATAGCTATTACACATTTAAAAATTATTATTATCAACAGATGTTAAGCAATTGAATGTCATCAAGGATTAGTAGATATCTAATAGTATCTTTGCAGTTACTGTATGCATCATGGTAGAGGTAAACTACATTATGCAAGTGATTTATCAATTGAGAAATCTTTTACGGATTAGTAACATTTGTCCACTAACATGTCGTTTTAAATATTATAAATATATCGTATAATACCCGGGATTTTATTAAATATACGTGGAGCCGCACAAAATATACTTTCATAGAAGAAATGTGTCTTGCAAGCAACTGTGTTTAACTTATCGCGATGCCGTGTTCGGGTACAAAATTCAAACAGATTAATGTTTAATTTTACAAATACTGCGCTTTCAAATATATATGCTTGGTAATGTTTTAAAAAAATGGTTTACAGGAGTCAGTTTGTTGCAGGTTACACATAGACCAGACACAGCGTTTTTGAGCAATAAATGCACGTTGTTTGTCTGTACTATTGCCCCAAAATATTACACCGTACCTTAGAGTTGAACTAACATTGGCGTGATATGCCGTTAAGAGAGCTGAGCTTTTCGCTACTTTTCTCAATCTGAGAGTGTAGGGTCATGTATTGTACCTATGGACGCTTTTACCTTTGGACATTGATTATAATAAAAAAACTGGCAGTACTAAAAATATAATATTGCAACACTGTGGTAGCATTTTTATTTTCTAGCAACACCAGTGAGTGGTGTGACGCTATCAGTTTTGTGTGCAGTGTGAGGCCCTTTTGGAGATTTTTGTGTTGAAAAGTAAGTTTTCGCAGAATCTTTTTGATTTTTTACTTAAATAATGCATGGATATATTTTCCAATTTGATATTTTTATATAATCTGTAGCTAGTTTTATTTACAAATCAGAGAGGAAAGAAAACAGTTTCTAACCTAAAAAGCAAAACAATAAGGTTTTTTTTGAAATGTTGTATTGGTTGTACCTTTGGACATGTCTTTGTTTGTACCTGTGGACACGTCCAAAGGTACAAACAATGTTTTTACCTATGGACACTGCTTAATAACACCTTGGTTATATTGTCCATAGTGCCAAGGAGTAAAGCTGGTGTGAAGAGAGTTGCCGTTAGTCCGGAGAGATTAAAACTGGCAATAGATTCAGTAAAAAATGGAGGGAAAATAAGAACTGCTGCGAGAGAATTTGGGTTGAAAAATCAACTTTACATAAATATGTCAAAACCATTCGCAGCAGTGTTGCACCAGATTTAATTTCTTTTACACCAAACTACGCAGTAAAAAAGGTATTTTCTGACGAGGAAGAAAAGCTTTTATTAGAATATTTAATAAAAGCAGCCAAAATGAATTACGGATTATCTGCAAGACAAACATGTATCTTAGCCTATCAGTTTGCCGTTGGAAGAAAACTGACTAACATTCCTGAGGCCTGGAGATGGAATGGCCGGTCGCCAATGGTTATACAGATATTGCAGCAAATATACGGAGCTATCATTGCGCAAACCAGAAGCAACTAGTTTAGCGAGAGCAATATGCTTTAATAAAGTTCATGTTCAGAAGTTTTACGATAACTTAAAAGAACTGTATCAACGCAATGAATTTGCCCCACAAAACATTTTTAACCTGGACGAAACTGGATGTTCCACAGTGCATAAGCCCGAGAAAGTTTTAGCGCCAAAATCCTTAAAATTGCTAGGTAAAATGACATCAGGGGAAAGAGGCGAAAATGTTACTATGATTGGTTGTATAAACGCCGCAGGAAACTCTATACCACCAATGATTATATTCCCAAGAGTTCATTTTAAGGATAACATGATGAAAAATGCACCTCCTGGATCTATTGGCGAAGCAAATCGTTCAGGCTGGTCTACAGAGCCTATTTTCCGGAAATATTTAGACAATTTTATCCATTGCGTGAAACCGTCACTTGAACAACCAGTGGTTCTTATTTTAGACAATCACGAGACCCACATATCATACGAAATTATCATAAAGGCCAAAGAAAACGGGATTCATATGTTGACATTACCTCCACATACGTCTCATAAATTACAACCACTAGATAAAACCGTTTTTGGCCCTTTTAAAACTGCATATAACAAAGCAGCTGACCTGCATATGGTTAACCATCCTGGTGTGCCAATAACAATTTATGATTCAGCGGAATTGATCAGCAAGGCGTATGCAGCATCTTTTACACCAAAAAATATTATAAACGGATTCGTATCAACCGGGATTTATCCATTCGACGACGACCTGTTTTCAGAGGATGATTTTGCACCATCGTCAGTCACCGAGCGTACAGAAGCACCAAATATAATCACAGATGATAAAAATCTTAAACAAACAGATAATTTAGAAATACAACCGACTAGTTCTGATATTCATCTTATCCATAAAGCTTTGATTCATCCTGATAATCAGCCATCCACTTCTCAAGCATTTGAATCTAATACAGAAGAAAATATTGCATGCAAAAACTCAATTACTCCAGAAATGATTCGACCATTTCCGAAATTAATAAGAAAATAAAGTAAAAGAGGTAGAAAAAAAGGAAGTTCCCGTATTTTAACCAATACACCAGAAAAGGAGGCTCTTTTGCAACAAATATTAGAAAAGGAAAACAAGGGGAAAGGGAAAGGGAAAGGAAAAGGAAAAAGCACGCCCAAGCTAAATTTTGATGCTCCTAAAGGTCCGACAATTGATGTTCCTGCTGAAAAGCGGATTTTAGTTTTAAGTCAGACAATTTTTGTTACTTGCCAATCTTGTAATAGATCCGATTTAAAAGAAAATGTTCTTCAGTGCAGTTCATGTAAATTTTACTACCACAAAAAGTGTTGTCCCAAAAAGTTTCTAGAGCATATTCCAGATAAAGAGGATTCTGAACTGTTTATGTATTATAGGTATTCAGCTGCATCCGGTTACACTGGAAGCCGACCCCAACATAGTTGGGAAAAGGCTAGGCAGATGATGATATGAGAACTTGCTTAGTGTTTTACATAAATGGAGAAAATGTGATTTCCACTTAAGATTGCTGTCAATATGCAAGCCTAGGAATTTGGTTACATCAGTTTCTTCTACATTACTGTCTAAATATCAAATAGCCATAGGTGCAATACGATTATTTCTTATTTTAACGTTCATAATTTTAGTCTAGTCAATATTTATCATTAGATTATTTTTAATCAGCCAATCTATAATTAATACTAAAGATTGATTAATGCCAGCTTCAAAATTAATGCTATTGTTATTTGTAAATAAAACCATACTGTCATTCGCAAATAGTGTCATGTCATTATTCGTAACCAAAGGCATGTCATTCATATAAATAAGGAAAAACAAACCACCTACAATACTCCCCTGTGTAAAACCAAGCATAACAGTTCCAGTTTCCGATGCGTACACTTCTCCCATTTTATACATATAGGGTTTATAGTTTTAACCTCAGAATACTGTGTTCTGTTAGAGAGGTATGATTTTACTAGATTGTACACATTTCCTCTCACACCGTATGCATACAATTTGTCTGTGATTAACACGGTCAAAAGCCTTTGACATATCCATATATAACGCTACAGCAGGGAGCCCTTTGTCTATGTTGATCATTACTTTATTCAGAAAGTTATATATCACTATATTTATTGTTTTGTTTTTTCTAAAGCCATATTGACAAGGCGTTATATATAATAATAATTGCTTTATTTGCAACAAAATAGGCACCATTTTAGTTAGTACCTTTGATACTACACCTAATAGACCAGGATTAGCAGCAGCTTGAAAAATAAAATAATAATAGGTAAAAATAGCCAATAAGTTATTGAGACATTTCATGCGGACAATGATTCCGCATGAGATGCCTCAGCATAGGAGCTTTCGGATCCTCAGCGATGACTTTTAGGATGTTATTGCTACTCCCCCGAATCCTTCTCACAAGCAATACCACCTTTTTCCTGATTATAACTTGGAAACTATCTGTACTCGATTGGGCCAACATTCCCGAGGCACTACAGAAACGAGGGTTTCAACATCATCCTGAAGACATTGTTACATTGGACGCGCTAGGCGTTTAGTGTTTACGCGAACAGCTGAACCACAGACATCCCGTTTACAGGCCTTGACAGTACACTTTAAAGAAGGTTATTATGACCTGATCGGTACAACGAAAAAACCTGCGCGCTAACATGTTCCCGCGGACCGCCAACGCCCTGCGCTCCCTGTCCACGTCATCATCGTCCTTAAGGTCGTCGACAAGTATATGTCGTAATATTCTGATCAGATTGGCCCTGACTTGTTGCCTTTGTACTAGGTCGTTCAGAAATATTAATTATGCACACTTTTATCCAGATAAAGGGGAGATACTCGTGTAGTATTTATCCTCATATTCAGCATTCTTCTCGAGATAGGTGATTGTTATTTTTGTGTGGTGAGGCATTAGAAGCGATTTTTTTTTAGTACTTCTATTTGTCCCTGTTCATCGTGCATATCCCTCTTTAACTGACTATTTTCTCTTATTAGGTTTTCAATTTCATTATCCGCACTTTTTAATTTTTGATTTATTGTGTTTATTTCTCTCTTTAATTCCTCAGCAAATAAATGATTTATCAATATTGTGTACGTGTAATCTCTGTGTGCTCATAATAGTGGAGTCTAACATGGTTGAGTTTAATAAATATTGGTTGTGTATATGGGATAGGTTCATTTCTGATTGTGACAGCAGTTTATTTCGTATAGTTATATTGTTCCATCTTGTCTAGGAGGTTGATATTTGATATGAACGAAAAAAATGTAATAAATATCTTGTCAATGTTTGTGTGACCAAAATCTGTAATATATCCCAGAAAATCAGCAAAAATGAAACAAAATTTAATGTTTCAATTGGATGCGAACCCACGACTCGTCAAGTCTACTCTCATTACTTGACACATTACAAACTGTGCCATTCGAACATTTGCTGTCAGCAGTTAGTGTACTGCTTGCTGGTTTTCATTTAAAATCGTTACTGTGATTCATGCAGCAAATATTTTGCACTTTGTCACAGAAAGTAATAATGTAATAATGTTTGTTGACAATATTATTTATTTGTTTCACTGTTTTCTGCTACAGTGCTGCTTAGTTTACGCACTTTTAATAGTTTTATCCATCTCTTATAGTATTCAAATACATTTTTGAACAAGCACAATGTACTAATTTTTAAACTGTTTTTATTTATTCCATTGTTTCATAATCCACTGGATAACAATGTCACTAAAACTAGGGATTTCTGTAGATATTTAGTCCACAATAACTCTTATTAAGTTTTTATATTTTTACTTCGATACCTAACGCGGATTCGATGATTACGTGACAGCACGCGGAGTACCCGCGTCCCATTATTAGCATGGCGTCGCATCATTAGCATAGGGGACTACGTCTTACCGATTGCAGGTCTTACGATGCAAATAGGGAGCTCATCACCCATTTTCCTCACCATTTCTTCACTAACAGCCTTTGTGAATGTGTAAGTGTTGTGCCAGGTTTTGATTAAACTGAAAAATATTACATAAGCCTGTGAAACCTGCTCCACTAAAATGGATATGGATTGGACATCGCGGGCCAAACTCACCACCTAATAGGTCTAAATGACAAGTGAAATCGCGGCCGGCCCAGACCGTGATAACGAGATGAATTGGACTCCTTTGGTAACGACTAGTTCTGAGTAGTCACAAACTACATACAGAGAAGTGGAAGGAGAAAAGAGAGGTTTCATTTACATCTCCTTCTTCTTGCGTTTCGCGAATGGATATAATAAGAAAACTAGTACCTATTTAAGCAACTGGCACCGGTGACTCAAAAGTTGTGTAGCAATCAGTTGTACATATCGTATATCGATATCGTAAGGAAAGTTTAAAGTATGAATGTTGAGGGCTTATCTATATATATTACATATACAGGGTTATTGGTAAAACACCAACAACCTCTTAAGGGGTCATTGTACTCATCATTATGAAAAACTTTTACTATGGGAACAAACCTGAAATTGCGAAAAAAAAAATCTGCTGTTCAGTACAGCTGTTCGCATAATTCGTCAAAACGTACAGCAGTGATATTCTGTACAAATCTCACCGTGAAAACTTAGGTGAAGTGAGCGTGGAGTGAGCTAAAAATGGTGTCAAGCCCATAGCACCACGTGGAATGACAGCTCACTTCACCAACGTAATCACGGTGAGATTTTTACAGAATAGACCGGCTGAACAGCAGATTTTTTTTTTGCGATTTCTGGTTTGGTCCCATAGTAAAAGTTGTTCATAATGATGAGTACAATGACACCTTAAAAGGTTGTTGGTGTTTTACCAAAAACCCCGTATACATATACAAATAAACAAAATTTAAGTGTGTTTGTAATGTCAAAATAACAGTTTTTTTACTAAATGCATATGTAAGTATATACGGTACTTATAACAAAAAAACTATTTATATTTAATTTTTGTCTGTCGTTCGGTCTATCTGTACGTCTGTTTGTTCCGGCTAATCTCCAAAACGGCCGGACCGATTTTGACGGGACTTTCACTAGCAAATAGCTGGTGTAATAAGGAGTAACGTAGGATACTTTTATTTTTAGAAAAGAATTAGGGTTTCGCGCAAGAAAAATAAAACCCATGAACAAATAGCGCGGACGGGTCATTACCCGTCCGCGCTATTTGTTCATGGGTTTTATTACGGTACGCGGCGGGTCGGGGGACGAGGGAGTTTTATTAAAATGTTGCTGTTATTTTAGTATATCGTGTAACTTACGACTTTCACGCGAACGAAGTCGTGGGACCCAGCTAGTTTTTAATAAACGAAGGAGCAAATAAACGATGATTGGAAAAAAGAACAGAAAGGTGGTGACTATTGATATGCCGACTAATAGGGGAGTAGTGCAAGAAGAAGACATGCTGCGTCCAAATGAATTGGGATAAGGGCAAGAGAATGATATTTTTTTAAAGTTAAACTCCTCACCTAGGTGTTATATCATTTAGTCTCCACTCTTCAACTGACTCAGCTAGTTTTATCATCGTCTCCGGTTCTAGAGGAACGTCGTAGAACTCTTCCAAAATTTCTTTATTGATCCGGTAGTCGCAAGCATGTGCGAATGCTGTTGAAACGTGGACGTAAGATCTGTAGGAACATTAATATTTTAATCTTTAACAGTGAACAGAAATAGCCCCGCGCCTTCATTGATAGCTGCTGATATTTCTAAAATAAGTACACAAACTTATAAAACAAATATAGGCAAAGTAACATGTAGCATGACCGTCTACATACATTAATATTATTAAAAGGTAATAAACAGGGTGAATTCTTGACATGAGGCAGTAAGGGCAGCCTTAACCGTTGTAGCTACAAGCAAACGACTTTACTAGTACTTTATCCTCTGTTGTTCAAAAGAGTATTTTAGTCCTTATGCGATTGTTTAGTACTTATCGATTGGTATTCAAAACTCGTGAAAATTTACTTTTTTCTAGCTGACTATAACATTTCTCCAAAATCTGTGAATAACTTCCTTCACAGATGTTGGATTTTTTTTTTGAAAAATTACTCAAAAGTTAAATACAGTCTCATAAGAATGTTTTAAGTATGTATAATACACATAACAACACGTTATGCTATGTATTACAGCGGTTTAAGCACCTGCCCTAGATGCCCCGCCTCTAGAATCCATCCTGTATAGAAAGTTATAAGTCGCTTCAAATATTGCAAAACTAACTTGAGGTTTTTGCAAGCCTTGCCAAGCTTGAGAGCCTCTCTGGACCCTCTGAGGTTGACCATGGTAGCCACTCGAAGGGGCTCGTCAAAGCGAGTCGTAGCTGCCAAGTGGAATATTATGTGCACCTGCATTACAAAATCACATGACATGAGTGTTTGTCCTGAGTCTGGGTGTAATTATCTATATAAGTATGTATTTACAAAAAATAAAAGAAAAAAAACAAGTAGTGTATGTAAAATATCAGTCATCTAGTTTCCGTAGTACAAGCTCTGCTTAGTTAGGGATCAGATGACCGTGTGCAAATATTGGATGATTTATTTTTAACGTCTTGAAAAAAATAGGTAAATGGAGTAGAAGCCTATGGAATACCTAGTTTTATTTTTTATTTTTTCAATAGCTTAGAAAGAAATTTGTCTACCAATAAACGCTACACATTTGAAGTAAACTAGAACAATAAAAATAGAAATTTTGAAAAAAACTTTATAGATCGTTAAAAATATCATTTAATAATTAAAAATCAAGGTATAATTTATAGACCGTTAAATAATATATTATCGTTAAATTAATAATTAAATATCAATCAATAGGTGTTACACATAATATAATGTCCATATTATTCTGCTGTTTTCAGCGTGCAAATATTAGCTTGGGGAAAAAGTCTTTTCGCATTATAGTATGTATGAACTTGTAATAAAATCTCTTTGGTTATACTATTTGTATCTGGCTGGTTTTGGTTTCATTGAAAGTTTAAATTTTAAAGAACATATTTCCAAATTCAAATTACGAAAATGTGTGATTTTCATTTGTTTTTCGTACCGTCAAGATGAGTGAATCTAATGAAGAAATTCGATACATTTTAAAATTTTACTACAAAAAAGGTAAAAATGCAACGCAAGCCGCGAAAAAAATTTGCAATGTTTATGGACCTAGTGTAGTGTCTGTGAGAGTAGCACAAATTTGGTTTAAGCGTTTTCAATCCGGAAATTTTGATGTCAAAGATGCACGTCGCTCTGGTCGCCCTATTACGGAGAAAATGGATGCCATTTTTGAAAAAGTGAAGCAAGATCGGCATATCAGTAGTTACGACGTAGCTGAAGAACTGGAAATTGACCACAAAACAGTTTTGGCGCATTTGAAAAAAGCTGGGTACACAAAAAAGCTCGACATTTGGGTACCTCACGAGCTCACTGAAAGAAACCTAATGAACCGTGTACTCATTTGTGATTCTTTATTACGACGTAATGAAACCGAACCATTTTTGAAGAAGCTGATAACTGGTGATGAAAAGTGGATCACTTATGACAAGAACGTGCGAAAAAGGTCGTGGTCAAAGGCCGGTCAGGCTTCACAGACTGTGGCGAAACCCGGGTTAACTCGTAACAAGGTGATGCTGTGTGTGTGGTGGGATTGGAAGGGCATTATTCATTATGAGCTGTTACCACCAGGCAGGACCATCGGTTCTGAACTCTACTGTGAACAACTGATGAGATTAAAGCAAGAAGTTGAGAGAAAGCGGCCGGAATTAATCAACAGAAGGGGTGTGGTTTTTCATCATGATAACGCTAGACCTCACACATCTTTAGCCACTCAGCAAAAATTAAGAGAGTTTGGCTGGGAGGTGTTAATGCATCCGCCGTATAGTCCTGACCTTGCACCTTCAGATTTCCACCTGTTTCGGTCTCTTCAGAATTCTTTAGGCAGTGTCAGGTTAACATCACGAGAGGACTGCCAAAACCACTTGTCGCGGTATTTTGACCAGAAGCTTCAAAATTTCTATAGCAATGGGATCATGTCCCTACCTACAAGATGGCAAAAAGTTATCAAGCAAAATGGTACCTACATACTTTAGTTAAATGTTAATAAACTATATTAAAAAATGTTTTGAATTTTCTTAAAAAATGCGAAGAAACTTTTTCCCTAACCTATTATTTCAAAGAATAAAAATTAATAATAAACCATACAATGTCTAGAATAAGGTAAAAGTTAACGACTATGAAATACAATGTCAGGGGTTATTTTATATTGTAAAGAATTATTAAATACAATGTCGGGGTTATTAATTATAATGTCAAGAATGATTGAATACAATGTCAAGGGTTACTAATTATAATGTCAAGAATTATTAAATACAATGAAGAGAGAAAAATTTCAATACAATGTCATAGAAATGAAATTCCATTCAATTATTAAGAGGTAAGTCGTCGTCTAATTTAAATTTTGAATCAATTTTTTCATTTAAAAAATCATTCATTGAGTAGTAACACTTTTGCAATAGAAAGTTAAATAATTTCTTTTTAAATGTCATGAGGTTAAGACTTTTAAAAACATTAGGTAATTTATTATAAATTTGAATTGCCATACAATAAACATTATTCGAAAATAGTTTAATTCTTTGTTGGGGTGCACATAATTTGTGGATATTTCGACTTTTCCTTCTTACAACATCATTGGTAATTTAAATAAAGCTAAGTTTTTACGTACAAAGATACAGAGTTCGAATATATATAAAGAAGACAGTGGTAATATTTTTATTTTTTTAAAGATTGGGACAGAGCTTTGTAATGGATGGGCTTTAGTCATTGATCGAATGCATTTCTTTTAAGCTCGGAATACTTTAATAGTGTCAACAGAATTTCCCCATATCCTCTGTGCTGAACCGCTGTGCTCACCCACGCGCGGGGAAAAGTGTTAAGCGCCCCGCCCCATTCAGCCCCGCGGTAATCTTGTAAACAAAACCGATTTGCATCGTAGCTTCTTAGAATTTTGTGACCGTTCAATGTTTATTAGAATGCTAGTGAGTAGGGCTTTACAGTAATGTACGTTTCGTTAGAAAGTATGATTTGTTTTCATTTTCAAAATTGGTTGTAAAAAATAACAAATCAAGTTTTAGTTACACTTTCAAAGAAATGACTCTAGTAAAAACAAAAAAAACAAGCGACATGTAGATTGTTGTCTTTTAGCCATTCTATTATTTTGTTTAACGTGTTAACGCGTATCATTCATATATAGTAAGTACAAAAAGGGTCCTAATATACTGCCCTGGGGAACACCACATGAGTCTTGATGATAAGTGGGTCTATTTTATTTTATGACAAAGTACGCTTCGATATTTCTACGCATTGTTGTTGATTATTTATGGCGATAAGATTCTATCCACTGTAATGCGTTTCCCGTAACACCATAACGATTTAGTTTGAAGAGAAGCAGTTTGTGATCTATGAAGTCAAATGCTTTTGACATATCGAGAAATATCGATGCTATTGGCCTTTTCTCATTCAGACTAGCGGTAATCATTTTCACGAGAGAAAAACATGCAAAAGTTGATGATTTATTTTTTCTGAAACCGAACTGTTCCTCTTTTAAAATTGAGTGTTTTATTATAAAGGAGTGCAGTTTATCGTACATAATTCTTTCAAAAATCTTAGAAATTACGGGTATTAGAGTAATCGGTCGATAGTTATTCATGTCATTTTTATCTCCTTTTTTGTATAAAGGTTTGACTATGGAAAATTTTAGTCTGGCGGGGAATAAACCTTGAAATAATGATAGATTAATAATGTGGGCAAGTGGATGAGATATATATTTAGAGCAACGTTTAAGAATTTTCGTATTGATATCGTCATACCCGGTTGAGTTAGTTGAATTTAAAGAATTAATAATTTTATATACAGTATCTTCATTAGTTGGAGTAAAAAAAATGGTATTCAATATGTCAGTGATGGTATGTTTGTAGTCAATGTGTGTTTCAGAATTAGGGATATTAGATTTGTTTGTCATGTTTATAAAAAAGTCAACTTTTGCGCCGGGCCTGGGTATTTTTTGTATGGGGCTTGGGCCTGCTCCTTTATTGGCAATTTTATCAGCATTAGTGTATGTGCATTGATCATCTATGATAGTGGTATATTCAGCGTTATTATCGATATCTATACTATACTTTTTAATAATGTCCCAGGCGGCTTTAAATTTATTGTTCGATTCAAGAATATAACGAGTATTATCAATTTTCTGAGCATGTAATATACATCGTCTCAGTATTCTACTATAATTTTGGTAGTTCTTTAGGTTTTGATTTTTATTTGAATTTAATAGTCTATATTTTAGGTACACATATTTCGTTTCCTGACACAACATCTTTTTATTCCTTTTGTTATCCGTTTACTTTTTGGCGGTTTGTTTGTAATTTTTACTTTGAGTATGGGAAAACAGAGATTATAAAAAAGGGACAGTGTATCATGAAAGTGATTGAATGTCAGTAATGTCAGTATCATCTTACTCGTATATTTCTAAAAAGGAAAGAGACGATATGCATGATGTAAACTTTTATATGTTGTGTTGACTCAAATCTCTTTTCGTTTGAAACCAAAATTGTTTTCTGCATCTTGCAGTATCTACAGACGAAAGGAAACAAATGGACTGACCAGTCTCATGATCAGATAATGCAAGGGTATGTATTTGAGGCTGATCATTAGGTATGTCACTAGCAATAAGATCTAAACATGATGATTTCCTTGTGGGTTTAGTAATATGGTTAGAAATGTTATAGTTTTGTAAGATACATTCTAATTCTTTATAATTATTGTTACGCTTTAATGCGTTAATGTTCCAATCTTTTGTTGTGTGTTTTGTTTTGTTATTTTCCTTAAAATATCCTCTAGGTTTTTAAAAAACAGACTTAAATTTGAATTCGGAGTACGGTAAATACAGACAAACAATGACTTTAAGCGTAATGATTTCTATTGCACAATATTCGAAATCATATATTAAAGGCGTAACCAAGTTAGGGATAGGTTTACATTCAAGGTCCTTTTTAACCATTATGCAGGTTCCACCTCGCCGTTGGTGCGGTCTTGAGAAAGACGAGATTAGCTTGTAATTTTGTAGTATTAAGTTACTTTCTGATCCACTTTTTATGAAAGTTTCAGAAAAACATAGAATATCAATGATTGTACCGTTTGCTTCCAGATCTTGTAAAGTTATTTGTAATAAATCTGTTTTATTTAAGATACCTGCAATATTTTGATGAAATAGTGTACATTTACATTTAACATCGAAAAAATGTGGATTTACTAGTTTCATTAGGGTTTGGTGTAGGGGTAGTAGCTTCATTAGCTTTTATTGGCTGGTGGGGGTTCTTTATTAGTACCTTAAAATAATATGAAATTGTTCCTTTTGTGTGATTACTATTTATGTTTGAGCTCGATGACGTGCGCGTGTGTTTTAATGTACAGGCTGTCCATACTTTTCTTAAGATTTGTATTATCAATTTCTATATTTATTTTATAACACAGTATTTCCTTGAATGTGTAGTTATAATTATTATGACTATATATATTCTCAGTTGTATCAATGAACTTACAGTTAGTAAAGTTTTGCAAAAATATAATATTTTTAACATATATCGAGACCCTGAGGTCGTGAACCTTTGAAAGGCGTATGAGGGGCCGAAGCTAACTCGCAGAAGCCTCTTAGACAATTTTAAATGAAGAGGAGGCACCAACCGACGATTATCCCTATATGATATGGTTTGGGTGGCTAAAGTGATTGGGTAATTTGAACTATAAAATAACTATTGTACCGGCCAAAAATTTGAGACCACCTACATCAAAGAAGGAAAACTAAATACAACTCAAAATACAAAGCATGATGTTTAATTATTAAATAAAATACTTATTTACTAATACACTTACCTACATCAAGAAGAAAACAAAAAACTAAAAAATATAAACCATTATGGAAAAATGCTGTTCATATTTTAAACAGATTTTCGTCAATAAACCCTCCCTTGCATTTTATTACTTTTTTCACTAGTCTCGGCATGCGAGCAATCGTCGTCTGTATCTTGTGAAATATTGTTCCAGATTTCTTGTAAAGCCTTCCACATGTCTTCTTGCGAGAAGGGACAACAACTGCGCACATTGCAGTCAAGCTCTTCCTACAAAAGCTCAATTGGGTTGAGGGCCGGGCTCTGAGGGGTCCACACCAAATTTTTTAATACCCCTTCTGTTTTTTAAGTTCTAAATAACCCCTGCATAATTTAGAACTATGTTTTGGATCTTTATCTTGTTGGAAAAAAGAACCATTTTCAATTAATCATAAAACAGACGGAACGGCATTTTGCTGTAGTATTCGTTTATACTGCTCCTCTTTCATGATTCCTTCGACTCGTACCAAATCTCCAGTTCCATGGCCGGAGAAGCATTCCCAGACCATAATGGAATCAACACCATGCTTGACTGTTGGCACCACACAGTCTGGCATCATCTTTTCCTCGGCGCTACGTCGAACAAAAATTCGTCGTTTTGATCCAAATATTTCAAATTTGGTTTCATCTGGCCAAAGAACTGTTTTAAAGTCTTCTTCAGCACAGTCTCGATAGGTAAGGACCCACTGCATCCGTTTCTTTTTGTTTTGTGGTCTTAGTAGTGGTTTTCGAACGCCAACGCGACCTAGATTCCCTCAATCGTCTTTTGACTGTAGTTAATGACACAGGTTTAGATCGGGATTAGTTCACTTCTGCGCGAATTTCTGGTGCTGTTAAACGTCTATTTCGCTTGCTGGTAACTACGATGAAATTATCCTCGCTAGAAGTTGTAGCTCTCGGCCTTCCCGATCGCGAACGATCCTGATTACTGCCAGTCTCCTTGTATCGGGTTATTGTGTTATGAACACAAGTCTTCGACAACTTAAGTTGAGAGGCAATCTCACGTTCAGATTTGTTGCGTTCGCTGTGTAAAACAACTATGGCAGAACGAGTTTCACTGCAAATTTCACGCACTTTTCCCATTTTAAGATGTCTACACTGTAACAACGATGAGCTCAGACTAACCAAGATATAGAAAGATTGACTCCATGAAAACTCAGGTAATAAATATGGAAGCTAAAATAATCTGGAATTTCGGTTAACGCGAAACAAAATCAAAATAATAGTAATAAGCAGGCCATAAAAATATTACAATGACTCTACCACCCGGTCCTTGCGCGGCACTCATTGATGTTTTGAAACAACAGACCTTTATGAATGATAACTTAAAAATGTACAAAAAGAAAGTTCTTTAATAACAATAGAATACGCTGGTGTTCAAATTAGCTCTTTATAATATGTACTTTTGAAATATTTTTTTTGGTGACACAGGTTTTTACAAGTGGTCTCAAACTTTTGGCCGGTAGTGTATGTAATATAATTATACATGGATAAAATGGCAAGGAGTAACTTGCACACTCAATAATGGGCTCCCGGAAACGGCCGCAAGCATATAGTGACGTAGCGACATGGGGCAACACTTCCTGAGGTGCTTGAGAAGTGAAGAGGTATTCCACGACTATCAGGCCAATCTCGGAAGAATGGTCAAGATTCCTACCAGTACCTTAGTGGAATACTTCCTACCTCTGAGCACGTTTGCTCTTGCGAATTTCCACTCAAGCCGGCCAATAAAGGCAAGAAAGAGGTGGGAGCTCTGTTCCTCGTCAGTGTTCACTCCAGTCGGCCCACAAAGGCAAGCCAGAGGTGAAGAACAAGACTTCTCCCGGGAGATTGGGTCCGTGGAGTCGCTACTGCCCAACAGTTCGCCACATGCTACCCTGCGGGTTTATGCATCTCTCTTGGTCTAGCTCCTCACCCTAGACCTATTTCGGCAAAGTAAACTCTACCGGCACGGAGCTAGAGTTCAGGAGCGCGCAAGCCACACCACTACGTCAACGTTGAGATACAGCTAGAAAAGTTTTCAGCCTAGAGATGGTCAGCGAATGACTGAGACATGATGATGTTTACGGATTAATTACTAAAAACGTGCTAATGACATGAAACTCTGTATTTATACAAAAGAGGGTATTCGCAAATCTATGTTAATAAAAATCAATGGGCGAAGAATGTATGTAAGCGCATCACTTCAGAACGGTTGCACCTATTTGTCTAATTCTTTTTCTTGTCGTTGTAATTGTCAGGACATGGTTTGTATGAAAGAAAGTGTTGGAAAAGTTGCTGGAAAATCTAGTAAATTTAGAAAATCTGATAGTGCATTTTCTATGGGAATTTTGTATGAATTATTAAAATTTTGACAGGACAACGTTTGTCCAGGTCAGCTAGTTAGTAATATGCAGTGCAAGACAATAATGACTCTTGAAGGTGCTTAGGCTCAAAACTATTATGTCCCCCTGGTAGTGTAGTTACTTGAACCAAACCTGATCTGCGAGAATGTTCCAGTCCTCATCGCTCATGCCGAGTCTAAGTTCAGCTACATCACCTGCTACTGGTATGATCTTGTCTGCGAAGTCTGGTTGCTGCTCCCTGATTATATCGTATACCTAAATAACAATCATTATACTTTAACTGTGACATGGGACATCAGTAAAAAAAAAAAACAATAGTTTTATAAATTAAAGCTTCTTAAAGACCACTAACCGGATCCTGTAACATTTCATGTAGCCTTAGGTTGATGTGTATTCCCTTTTTTGGCCTTAGTAAAACAAATACTTTTGATATTTTTGTAGCTCTGAAATTAAATGAAAATAAATTAGTAACCACAAGCCGTGTTTTTTTCTGACGGGGTTACCCATCGGCAAAAATGACGGACTTTCTATATAAACTTTCATCCCCTATTTAACACCTTTTGGGGGTGAATTATCAAAGATCCCTCCTTAGTGCTCAACTTTTTGTACAAGAAACTTTTGCATTTTTCGTTGTGCTGCTAGATCCAGCGGTTTAAACTGTGCGTTGTCTGTCAGTGAATAAATTTAAGATTTCTATTGAGTAGAAGAAGATCTGTTTTTTCTAGCTGTCTAGCTGTATATTTTAGTAAATGTGCAACGTACGTTGACCATCATCGGGAGAATTATTGGTTCTATCACTAACTGAATTAAAGTTTTTTACCTGAGGAGCAATGAGTTGCTTGCCCAAGCACCGCAGCGCCGCAGCAGAACTGCTGCATGGTTGAGTCACCTCCACTTAAGTACTATCCTCACCTGAGGAGTTTCTCAATCAGCTGCTTGTCGAGCAAGCCGGAGCCGCCCATCAAGAGCACCGCGGTACCGCATTAAAACTGCTGCACGACTGAGACTCCTCCACTTAACTACTATCCTCACCTAAGGAGTTTCTCAATGAGCTAATTGTCGAGGAAGCCGGAGCCATCAAGAGCACCGCGGTGCCGCAGTAGAACTGCTGCACGGCTGAGACTCCTCCACTTAACTACTATCCTCACCTGAAGAGTTTCTCAATGCCGAGGAATCTGGAGCCACCCGTCACGACCACCGCGGTGCCGCAGTAGAACTGCTGAATGGCTGAGACTGCTCTACTTAAGTACTATAATCACCTGAGGAGTTTCTCAATGAGTTGCTTGCCGAGGAAGCCGGAACCGCCCGTCACGAATACCGCGGCGCCGCAGTAGAACTGTTGCACGGCTGAGTCTCCGCGCTCTGTCGCTGCGTCTATCGACTTGTTACGGGACATCACCTCGCCCATGAACACCTGAGCCGGATCCATAGCTACTTCGTTCGCCATGATTTCTATAAACCCTCGAAAAACATTAAACGAAGAATGAAAGAAAATATGTTTTTTTTTTGGGACGGGCACAAGTACACACAAAGACACAATATAAAAAAAAAAATATTGTGTACCCCACGGCTGCGTCAAATAGGCCCAGTTCAGCAAAATGCCAGACAACTAGTGTCAGATGCTGGGTTTCAACTGGTCCTTAAAATGCGTGTAACGGGTGTATAAATATACTTTTTTTGTATAATAAAATAGGTAACAACGTTGTCCTCTGGACGGCTGGTCTAAATAATTTCTTATAAGAACTAGGTACAGCGGACTCTGCCACATGCAACTACGAACATTCTTAAACATTAGTCGATTCATTTAGATGTACTTTTTAAAAAGTATTAAAAAAAAAACTGAAAACACAAATTTTATCGGGTTATCTTTATCATCATATTAGCTTTTGCCAGCGGCTTCGCCCGCGTCGATGTTGGAAATTATCCCACGGGAACCGTACATTTTCCGGGATAAAAAGTATCCTATGTGCTATTCCAGACTATACGTAGTCGGGCCATAAGTTCTGTCACATAGGTAAAATTTCGAATTTCGAATGCAAGCCGAGGAAAATATTATGGGCAATTCAAAATTTGAATATTTAAAGAAAATAAAAACAAAAGGTGGAACTTTGTTCATTTTCTAAAATGGAGTGGACGCGCAAAGAAGACAGAGTTGCAGTAATTGCATTGCATCGTTGCGGTCACGCGCCAACTGAGATTTTCAAACTGCTGAAAAATTTGAAAATTCCACTGAGATATATTTATCTTATTATCAAACGATTCCGGGAAGATTCAAGATTAGAAGATAAACAAAGAGCGGTCGTCTTCGTACTGTTCGGACTCCAGCGGTCATCAAAGCAGTGAAGGCGCGAATCCAACGAAATCCTGCCCGCAAGCAAAAAATGTTGGCACTGCAGATGGGACTAAGTAGAACTACTGTAAAAAGGGTGTTATGTGAAGACCTAGGACTGCGCGCTTATAAAAAAAAAACAGCACATCTTCTTAACGCACGGCCGAAGAAAATCAGACTCGAAAGAAGCCGGGTTTTGTTAAGGTGGTACGCGGGAAAAAAATACCGCGAAATACTTTTATTTCAGACGAAAAAATTTTTAATGTTGAGGAGAGTTTCAACAAACAAAATGATAAAGTGTATGCACACTCTAGTGAAGAAGCGAGCAGACGTGTGCCACGTATTCAGCGTGGTCATCACCCTTCGGCATTCATGGTTTGACTTGGGGTGTCTTATTTGGGTCCAACGAAGAGGTTTTTAAAAGGCTAGGCAGATTGGAGGGTTTTTTTTGTGAAAAAGGAATGAAAACCAGTGTATATCAAAACACAGTCCTAACAAACATTGTGGAACCTCTTTCACCAACAATGTTCGAAAACTAGCACTGAGTATTCCAGCAGGATTCTGCGCCGGCTCATAAGGCGAAAAGTACCCAAAACTGACTCACGAAGTGGAATCCGTGGAACCGTGTACTTTACTTTATCAGGCATGAGGATTGGCCCTCATCCAGTCCAGACTTGAATCCCCTGGATTACAAAATATGGCAGCACTTAGAGGAGAAGGTCTGCGCCAAACCTCTGGAAAGTTAAAGCTAAAGCTAAAGTTAAGCTAAAGTTTTCTGGAGCTTTATAAAACATAAAAGAGGTGGAGACTCGTCGATACCTGGAAGTATGAATTTAAGGGATTAGGTCGTAAGCACAGGCCCTGAAATAGCGAATCTTTTTGCGGAACATTTTGCCTCAATCTATTTGCCTAACACAACACCTCCGGCAGCCTCTACGCTCAATACTCAGTGTCACGTATACCTACAACAAATATTATGCTCGTTAACTATAGAAGAGTTTGAAGTGCTTAAAGCGATCAAAAAAATCGACTCAGAGAAGGACCCAGATACCATTCCACCAGTATTTATAAAAAGATGTGTATCTGCGTTGGCTTTGCCTCTGGCGTTAATATTTAAATCGATCATTATCGGAAGGCACTTTTCCGTCGGAATAGAAAAAAAGACGCATTTTGCCAGTTTTCAAGAAAGGGGAACATTCAGACGTTCAAAATTATCGCCCTATTTCCATTCTGTCTTGCTTCTCCAAACTATTTGAATCGATTGTTTATCCTGTGATTTCTCGGCTTGTAGACAGCAACATCTCCGATTCACAACACGGTTTTAGACGTGGTCGCTCAATCCTCACTAACTTGTTTACTTATATTTCCAATATATCTTATGAAGTTGACTCAGTAAAGCAAATAGGTGCCATCTATACTGACTTTAGCAGTGCTTTTGATCGAGAAAGCCATGCTATTCTTCTTGGGAAACTGTTTAGTGTGGGTGGCGCGCTTTTGAAATGGTTCGAGTTTTATTTTTAAAAAAAGGCCCCAGTCAGTGGCAGTCAACGGATTTAACTCTATCACCTACTTTGCAAATGCCGGTGTTCCTCAAGGGTCACATTAAGGACCCCTTCTTTTCCTAATCTTTATTAACGACATTGTGGACAAAATAAGACACTGCAAGGTGTCTCTATTTGCCGATGACCTGAAGATATACAAAACTATGAATACCGTTTCTGACTCTCGCCAATTGCAAAGTGACCTAGACGCGATTCTATATTGGTGTAGCAGCAACGGTATGACTCTCAACGCAAGTAAATGCTTTCATATTAAATTTACTAGGAAAAAGAAGCCATTTGCTGCGGAGTACAAGCTCGATAATACACTACTGGCTGAACTCAACGAAATCCGAGATCTTGGCGTGATAGTTGACAGTAAACTACATTTTACCTCGCACATCAACATGTCTGTCACAAAAATAGCTCAAATGCTCGGGTTTTTTAAAACGAAATGCAAGCGGATTTAAACATCAGCGCACCAAAATCTTGCTTTACCAAACACTGGTGCGCAGCCATCTTGAATTCGCCAGCGTTGTATGGAATCCGTTCTATGCAGTACATTCGCAGCGCGTTGAGAGCATACAAAGAGCGTTCACTAGATATCTGGCGTATAACTCTAGCGGTTTTTCACACAGGAATCCCTTTAAGAGCGCTTAAAAAAATTTTAAAATGTGTTCTCTTCGTGAACGGAGACGTTTGTTAGACATGTGCTTCTTTCACAAAATCGTGAACGGTCAGCATCAGTGTTGCTATTTCCTTGAGAATATGCCTTTGAAGGTTCCCCGCACCTATCCTCGAAGAAAACTAAAAAATATATTCCACACTCCACCTGTAAAGACTAATTTGGGACGACAGGCACCCGGGTCTCCGTAGAATCGTTGACCACTCCCTTGTTGCGATAATACCCGATATTGACGTGTTCCACGATAAGCTACGTATATTTAAAAACAAAATTAAAAGTGTACCTTAATTTAATTTATAATTTAAATTGTTAAATTGTTATTTAATCATTTGAAAATATTTTATTGTTATGCTATGCTATTTTATTTTTTATTTTATTGCTATTGATAATCGACATTTCTATTTCTATTACAAATCAAATCAAATCATTTATTTTTTGCAAACATGGGTAATTGTTACACAGATGTTTTCTTAAAATATAGTCCTCCATATTCTACCGTCTCATGGGCATGCAAATAATATGTAATTCCAAAATTAGACAGAAATTTTATTAAAACCGAATAAATATAAATGTCAAATCATTAGAATTACTTACAAAAAATATTTAAAAAAAATAGACTAATAACTAATAATAACATTTTGTACAGTAATGTCAAAAAATAATTAAGTATATCAAAGTGTCCATCAGAATAAAAGTTTCAGAATAATAATAATGTATGGAATCATAATAATAGTTAATCAATCAGTGCAGAGATTTATCATTAAGGAAGTCGTCAATTGTGTAATAGCTTTTCTGAATTAATATTTGGTTTAGTGCCCTTTTAAACTTTGCTACAGTCATATTTTTTATCACATCAGGTACTTTGCTATAAATGCGTGGTGCAATACCAAAAAAACTTTTCTACATAAGTGCGGTTTTACATTTCACTTGGCATAGTTTGTTTACATAATAATATTGAGTCTCTATCAGGTTTATCCGAACTGCTGAAAGTTATTCAAATAATTGAGGATTGGTTTTTACAAATAGAGCTGTTTCCAAAATGTATAAAGAAGGAAAAGTTAAAAATTTTAACGACTGAAAAAAGGGAAGACAGCTATCTGTTGTTTTAAGACCGCACATTGACCTTATACATCGCTTCTGCATTCTAAATACTAGTTCCCTATCGGTAGACTGCCCCCAAAAAATTATGCCATACCGCAAAAGCGAGGCAACCAGTCCATGGTACGCTAATAAAAGAGCCTGACGGTTGACTTTTTAGAGAGTTGATGGAGAGCATACGCGGATTTGCTAAGCTTTTTGCACACAACCTCAACATGAGGTTTCCAAGTGTGTTTGCTGTCAATCAGTAAACCTAAATACTTCGCCTGACTCTCTTCCTCAATATTACAGCCTCGGTAAGCAATACTAACATTTGGGTTTTCGCTTCGTTGATGAAATTGCATTATTTTCGTCTTTGGTTTATTACTAAATTATTATAACTTAACCAGTTAATTATGTCATGTAAACAAGTATTTATGTCCTGCTCGTAATTATCATAATTTGTACACCTAATTATAGCTGTACTGTGATCCGCAAAGAGAACCATTTTGTTCGATGTTACTTTCGGGAGATCGTTAATGTACCTATATCAAAAAAGTGGCGGCCCCAATACGTTACCCTGTGGAACACCATATTTGACATGCCTAGGTTTAGATGTATATATGGTTTCTATCTTACTTTTCGGACAAATTCTAGAAATTTCTGTGTATTGCAGTCTATTACTTAAGTACGATTCTAGTAACTGAAGGACGTTCACTCTTATACCATACCTATGTAGCAGAATTTTATGGTCTACATAGTCGAAGGCCTTAGTCATATCCGTATAAATAGCACAGACTGGATTTCTCCCATCTACAGACGACATGATGTGTGTTAATAGGTCGAAGAGTGCCATATTAACGGTAGTATTCTTATGGAATCCACTTTGTTCGTGACAAAATAATTGAAATTTTTCGAAGTAAGCGTAAAGAGAGTTGTAGATAAATTTCTCAAAAATTTTGGAGAAAATGGGAATACACTTTAATGGACATTCCTATTATATTTTATTTGTCACTTCTATTAAGTTATATTATTGGACAGTCCTATTATTATATTATGTTGGATATTTAAATCGTATTCATTGTTAACACTTTAATTTAATTTGCATAACTACAGTACTGCAGTTATTTTCTCTTTTTTTAATATTTGTGTTTATCACCGAGCCGAAGAATTGTAAATGTTATGTACGCCATTATTGTCATGTGCATCAGACCGCTATGAAGTAATTTTTATAATATTTTTAATGTTATATGTATGTGATGTGGCAGTGCTCTCCATAAATAAATAAATAAATAAACCTCATCGCAACTTGGAGTCACTTTAAGGATCCCTGATTAAAGCAGTCGCCGATATTGACATGAACGTCGTGCGTGCTTTGATTGATGACTGGCCTTGTAGATTGAAGGCTTGTATCGAAGCAAGAGGAGAACATTTCGAATAATTTTAATATCGTGTAAATCTGTATTTTATACCCTTTCATTTGATGTATAAATGGTTGTAGTGCGTAACTCATTGTGTCAGTTATTTAACTTTCCATGTGTGACAAAACTTATGGCCAGACTACGTAATCTATCTCTGTGCCAAATTTCATCCAGATCCTTTCAGCCGTTCTGGCGTGATTGAGTAACAAACATCCAAAATTTTCTATTTATAATATTATAGTAGGATGTAGGATTAGTAGGATAAAAGAGCCATTCGTGACATTTATTTTTTAAAGATTATTTATTTAAAATGTTGGCAGCCTAGTACGTGTGATATCTCACCTCTAGAGTTTTTCCTTTGCGGCTATATACTTAAAGTCCAAAGTTAACTCCAATGTTAACTCGGGTACGATTGAGAAATTGGAAGCCTACACTCGCGATATTCACCAAATACCCTACCATGCTAACCGCAGTTTTGGCCAACATTTCAAACAAATAACCTTTAAAAAATAAATGTCATGAATGGTTCTTTCATATGATAAGAATGATAACCCGATAATTTTTTTTTTTTTTACTTTTGAAAAATGTACCTCTAAATCAAGCACCCTACATCTTTAGCAGATAATGCGCTGGTATTATTGATTTTCTGGCGTTTAAGTACCTAGTACGCGTAGCTCCCTATGGAAAAGGCACTAACACAGCGGAACACACTATACCCTTTTAAACAGAAATTTCTCTACTTCTTAGCGTGTTGATGGCAACCTAAATTAAGTTGGCCCAGAATTTAGCTACGTGTTCGGCGTCATCACTAGCGTCCATCAGTTCCTGTAACGTGCAGCTAACAGGATACGCAGGACATGATATTAAGTGCCCCATCGTTTTGGAACAGCATCACATTTACACTCCAAGGTGGAGTAATCTATGAATCTGAACAAGTTTTCCTTGCTTCGGCCAACTTGGATCCGAGTCTGTTTGTTGGTTAGCCAAGGCAACTCATGTCCAGCTGGGAGATTGCCAGCAGGTGGAACGAATGGTATAGGTAAGGAAGCACTGTCTCAACCCAGTTTCAGTCTTGCTTTGATCGAAACACATACACAAGCAGAAACATCTTAGGGTATTATTCCGTACCCTGCTGCACGCGGCAGTGCTGCCGCAGTAGTTCTGTCCGCGTCACTACTGGTAAATGATAAAAATTATAAATGATTTAATTTCTTTAAGTAGATTTGTACAAACACTTACACGTCAATCATATTTTTGAAAACTAGATAGTTTTGTATTTGACTACTCTGAGAAAAAAGGCCAAAACCAACTCAGAGGTCACAGTTTCTTTTAAGGTAATATTGGTCAGATCATGTAAAGACCATATAGATTGGTGTCTGAAATGGTCTTTTGAGGAAAGAACCACACAGATTGAGTAGACCTGTCCAGTCAGTGCACGCATTTTTGTCAGTAATCGTGCAGCTCAACAGCTCAACGATTGGACGAACAATACTAAAAAAAGAAGTTTGGGTAGGCCGCATAAATTACTCAAACTGCCAGACCATGATAAAAATTTGAGAAAATAAAAGCAAACAAAAAACAATGACCCACATAGTCTTCACATTGACAATAATTAAAATAATATAATAATTTACAAAGTAAACATTGTAAATATATATAAAAGTTATCAAATAAAAAAATTAAAACAATTAAATCGACTTCAAAAAGAAATTAACTCAAAATTATTTATTTATTTATTGATAGGAGAACCAACAGCTATGACAGATGGATAACAATTGTATATAAAACAAAAAGCCAATTACAGGTTCTCATGGGTAGAAACAGAAAAAGTAATAGAAATCTTAGGATCACTAACACGCACGATAGAAAAGAATACACATATAAATAATATACAATAAGCACTATGCACTTTTAAAGAAGTCAGCGTTCAGCCGACTGCGTGCGGAATAGGCTTTGGTGGTAAATGGGTCAAAGGAGAACTTTTTACAAAGAATATTGAAATCCTTACTCGCTCGCACTATGTATGAGTTTTGCCTGAAGTTAGAAGAGGAAAAAGAAATGGAGATAGGCGAATTAAATCTAACTGATCTCTGGGGGACATTGAAACGCAGTTTCTGCAGAAGATCAGGACAATCAACCTCGTTCGATATAATTTTTAAAAGAAAAGTGCAATCTGCTAGGTGACTCCGATTTATTAGTGGCTGTAGGTGAAATTTCTAGCAAAGACAATGTGTGTGTAATCATAAGCTTGAATGGTATGGTATACATACGTAGCCGGAAACATAGAAAACGAACAAATCTTTTTTGTATATTCTCAATACGATCGATGTTTTTACCATAACACGGGTTCCAAATTTGTGACGCATATTCAAGATGACTTCTCACAAAAGAGCAATAAAGAATCTTAAGGGTTTTGGCCTTCTTGAAACACCCTGCGATTCTCATGACAAAACCCAGTTACTTCGAAGCTTTGGCCACTATTTGCTCAATGTGCACGTTAAATAAAAGAATGGAGTCATGAAAAATGCCTAGGTCACGTACACCGTCGCACCTCTGTAATAGCTGCCCTTTATGTTTATAGATTGTAGGGTGAGGGACACGTTTTATGCTAAAGGAGATTACTGAACATTTAACGGGGTTCAAATCTAGTTTAGTAATCAAGCAATAGTCGTCTAATCGCGCCAGGTCAGATTGGAGAGCATCCATGTCATCATCTGTTGATATTGCAGAGAATATCTTCATATCATGAAATAACTTTAAATTCGGAAGTCGGTGTCTTGGGATCTGTATTTTAAGTTAGGTTAGGTTAGAACTGTGACCACACAACGCACGAGATTATTCGGACTTTACCCAAAATGCGTTTACTCAATCTTCCAGCATTACCCGTAACATAATAGGTTGGGGAAAAAGTTTCTTCGCATTTTTTAAGAAAATTCAAAACATTTTTTAATATAGTTTATTTACATTTAACTAAAGTATGTAGGTACCATTTTGTTCGATAACTTTTTGCCATCTTGGAGGTAGGGACATGATCCCATTGCTATAGAAATTTTGGGACTTTTGGTCAAAATACCGCGACAATTGGTTTTGGCAGTCCTCTCGTGATGTTAACATGACACTGCCTAAAGAATTCTGAAGAGACCGAAACAGGTGGAAATCTGAAGGTGCAAGGTCAGGACTATACGGCGGATGCATTAACACCTCCCAGCCAAATTCTCTTAATTTTTGCTGAGTGGCTAAAGATGTGTGAGGTCTAGCGTTATCATGATGAAAAACCACACCCCTTCTGTTGATTAATTCCGGCCGCTTTCTCTCAACTTCTTGCTTTAATCTCATCAGTTGTTCGCAGTAGAGTTCAGAATCGATGCTTCTGCCTGGTGGTAACAGCTCATAATGAATAATGCCCTTCCAATCCCACCACACACACAGCATCACCTTGTTGCGAGTTAACCCGGGTTTCGCCACAGTCTGTGAAGCCTGACCGGCCTTTGACCACGACCTTTTTGCACGTTCTTGTCATACGTGATCCACTTTTCATCACCAGTTATCAGTTTCTTCAAAAATGGTTCGGTTTCATTACGTCGTAATAAAGAATCACAAATGAGTACACGGTTCATTAGGTTTCTTTCAGTGAGCTCGTGAGGTACCCAAATGTCGAGCTTTTTTGTGTACCCAGTTTTTTTTAAAATGCGCCAAAACTGTTTTGTGGTCAATTTCCAGTTCTTCAGCTACGTCGTAACTACTGATATGCCGATCTTGCTCTACTTTTTCATAAATGGCATTTATTTTATCCGTAATATGGCGACAAGAGCGACGTGTATTTTTGACATCAAAATTTCCGGATTGAAAACGCTTAAACCAAATTTGTGCTACTCTCACAGACACTACACTAGGTCCATAAACATCGCAAATTTTTTTCGCGGCTTGCGTTGCATTTTTACCTTTTTTGTAGTAAAATTTTAAAATGTATCGAATTTCTTCATTAGATTCACTCATCTTGACGGTACGAAAATCAAATGAAAATCACACATTTTCCTAATTTGAATTTGGAATTATGTTCTTTAAAATGTAAACTTTCAATGATACCAAAACCAGCCAGATACAAATAGTATAGCCAAAGAGATTTTATTACAAGTTCATAATTACATACTATAATGCGAAAAGACTTTTTCCCCAATCTAATATATAAAATTTTAGTTTTTTGCCACCGACTTCCGAAATTAAAGTTATTTCATAATTTTGAGTTTCTTTTTGAAGTTGATTTCATTTTTTTAAATTGTTTTTTATTTCGTAATTTTTAGTTTTTAGTAAAAACTGGAATATTTGTTTGTAATAAGTAGTTAATAGTTTTGTTATAAATATTGCGCTAGAATTTAACCAAGGTTTTAAGATGTTTTCCCTTTGACACCACTCCCGTAGTTCGTTCAATGAGCTAGGCCGTCACTCTTACACGTATTTGCCCATCTTGAAAACTACAGAATCGATTTTGATAAAACTTGCACTGTTCCCTAAGTTGAAGTAAATGTAAGCCAATATAAATAAAATGGTCACGATCTGATTAATAGTTTCGGAGAAATGCGTAGACAAACATACATACGTATAAACATACATACATCTATAAAATTTTGTCTGTATATATGTTACGGGTAATGTCAAATGATGGAGTAAACCTAGGTTTACCCAAGCATTTTGGGTAAAGTCCGAATAATAATTAAAATAAATTTTAATTCCCCATACAGGTCGACTCAGGTAATGCTAGAATGATTAAACTTAAGTGTAGGCTGAAAGGTAGGTTAGGTTAGGTTACAACTGTGACCACACAACGCACGAGATTATTCGGACTTTACCCAAAATGCTTGGGTAAACCTAGGTTTACTCAATCTTCTAGCATTACCCGTAACATATATAAAATTCAATGTCCTGAGTGACTGACTGATATATCAACGCATAGCCTAAACCGCTGGTCCTAGAGATATGAAATTGGAGGGTGTGTTCTTTGTGAAGAGTAGGTATCTACTAAGAAAGGGTATTTGAAATTCCATCCCTAAGAGGATAAAATAGGGGATGAAAGTTTGTATGAAAAAACTTATTCCTTCAGTTCCTTATTTCTTCAGACTTTAAACTTCGCACGAATCTAAAATTCTTACGGGGTAGTTTTGTAAAACTAAAAATGACAAACTTAATTTACAAGTTTGTCATTTTTAGTTCAACAAAACTACCCCCTAAGAATTTTAAAGCGCGAGAAACTCAGTATTTATACTTTTGACAGAAAAGAAACAATAATAAGTTTTTGGGTTTTTCGAAAGTCTATCCTTGAAGGGGCTAAAAGGGGTAATTAAATTTTTAAGGGGAGGATTTTACTGCATTGTTTGATTTCTTCAAGAAATGGTTTAAATAATAAAAATATAATAATACCTATA
Organism: Dicycla oo; assembly: GCA_948252095.1. Lineage (NCBI taxonomy): Eukaryota > Metazoa > Arthropoda > Insecta > Lepidoptera > Noctuidae > Dicycla > Dicycla oo. Next base: position 16,702,267 of record OX411736.1, on the reverse strand, counting down.
ATAACCTGGGACATTATTCACACACGGTCATCTGATCCCAAACTAAGCAGAGTTTGTACTATGGAAACCAGATAACTGATACACTACATATATATATTTTTTTTTTTGTAAATTTTTACTTATATAGATAATTACACCCAGACTCAGAACAAACAGACACGTTCATGCACACAAATGTTTGTCCTGGATGGGAATCGCACCCACGACCTGCAGCATGATAGGTGGTATCTTAACCAACCACACCAACTGGCCTGTCAAAAATAATCTTTAAGTGAATTTATGGAAACTTCCGAAACGTATTAACAAAATTCCACCCCTGTGGAGGTGAAAAGAGGGGATACAGTTTTGTAATTATGAAAAATCTTATTCCTTCGGTTAATAAACTTGAAACTTGGCAATAGTTGCCTCAGTAAATAATAAAAATTGACAGTATAAGTTTTTAAAACAACCCCTCACAGAGGATGAAGGGGGTATCAATTAATATGGCAAATTATAACGCGCTGTCGGATTAAATTAACTCGAAACTTGGTACTAATAGTCAGTTTGAGAGCTTATGCGGCCTACCCAAATGTCCTTTCTTTGATATTGATCGTCGAGTCTTGAGCAACTTTGAAACTGAGCTGAGCCATACGATTACTGACAACTGTTTGCACTAACTGGACAGGTCCACTCAAATCAGGGCCACGGTAACTCTTCCAAACACCAACCTGGCACCATCCAGGCCACCCTGCCACCCTGGCAGGCATCGGCCTTAGTGGACCCCACGAGTTAGTGCTGACATCTCTTTGAGGCGCACGTGGAACAAAACGCGCCGTTGACCCGGGCCTGGTCCTTACCGAACGACGAGCTACCCATTGTTGTCGTCCGCAATCCCGCACCTACGGTGGACAGGAATCGGTTTTCAATTCCCGACGCCCAGGGCGTCTCCTGCGGCGACTAGGGGCGTGATGGCGCAAAGATTTCCTCTCCCTCACGCGTTCCGCATACTCCTTCGCCATTACTGCTTCGCAGAAGGTGGTGACGGCTTCCCATGCATTATCGCTCGGTACCATGGCTCTGCCCAAGCCGGGCTGACTTCCACTGTATGCTCCACCGTGTCTTCTGAGCGATCCACACAATGGTAACACCCGGGTGATTCTTCCCGCCTTATCCGGAACAGGAACCTCCCAAAGCAACCGTTTTCGGTGAGGACCTGCGCCAGGCGTAAGGTGAGAACGCCGTGGTGACTCTCAAACCACTCCTCAAAGAGGGGACTTACCACCGCAATTTTGTCTACGGATTTGCTTTATTTTTTGAGGTAGTGTTACATAGACCTGGCCCATTTTTAAACATCTCCTTTAAGCTTTTGGTAACTGGAACTTACCTTAAAACTTACTAAGCTTAAAGGAGATGTTTCAAAATGTTTTTGTAAAATCTAAAAGATTTTAAAATTCACACGTGGATAATATTTAAATTTTTATGTACCTCTTTTTTCTGATATAGGGATTGGAAATATTGACACAGTCCATATCTTGATGTGAAAAGTCATTTTTTCACAAACAACATTCAGAATGTAAAAAAAGAAAAATAATTGGAGCAGCTCAATCCCATTCCTTTTTGTCCTCAATATAATCTTTAAAGGCTTTCTGGCACAACTTGCGTTTAATGAATGATTTGAATTTATTAAGGCTTAGATCTTTAACGTGGCTTGGAAGTTTATTATAAAAGCCTATTTTCTTGAGCCTAGTTGTAGGTACAACAAATGTGTGTCTGTTCCTAGTACTTATATTATGATATAATAATAATAATAATATATAATATCTTAGGACATTATTCCCAAACTAAGCAGAGCTTGTACTATGGAAACCAGATAACTGATATACTACATATACTACTTTTTTTTTGTAAATACATACTTATATAGATAATTACACCAATTTTTATAATTATATCCATTATATAAATAGTAGGAACAAACACTAACGTTTAAGTTTAAACAAAAGTGAAATGTCATCCGCAAACAATATCATGATTATCCTTTATGAGGAAGTAAGGCAAGTCGTTAATACAAATAAGAATTCAGAAAGGACCTGGAATTAAGCCCCATACATTTGTGTGCTACCGAAATATTGTTGCGTGCTCGGATTGTAATCTCATGTAAGCCTATAGAAAATATATGGTGACAAATTAGGAACTGATGGGGCAGTCCTGCCACACGCAGCGGGGTTCGGAATCATACCTTAATACACAGAAATATCTAATTACACTTCTAGGTACACGTCTGCATAGCCCTTTGGGGATTATACTCATGACCTTATATATAAAAAAAAAAAACACCAGACTTAGCTGATATTTAGTCTTAATTAAAACGCAAAGTAAAAGTCACAACTTACCGAATCAGTACAAAACACTAGATTTTGCTCCCACAATGTTGCTAAGCCACGGTTAGTAAAGGAATGATGCGTTAAAAGTAGGGAGTTCAGACTGCAAATCATTAGTTACGACAAAATAAATGCATACTGACAATCTATGTAGAGAACAATGTGTATAAATTAATATTTTAATAATGAAAATACCGATGTTCTAGAAATATCTTTAATATGTCATTAATTACAATAAAATACGTGGATAAAAACCGGCAAAGAGCGAGTCGTACTCGCCCACCGAGTGTTCCCATTCCTAGGGCAAAATTTAACAAATATTTTACGGCAAAATTATGTTCTAGTGGTGATAAAATCACTTACGTCGCATAAGTGCTACGTAGGTCCACCCGGTACTTGTTAAGAATAAAATACATCCACAATGCTAGCCCGTGAAATTTAAATTTTCTTTCGGTTTTTTTTTTGCAATTTGCAGGTCAGTTTCAGGTTGTATCTTGATTAAAATGTGATTCACGACAATAACAAATATGTATTTACATAATTATAACCTTCTCTCTCTCTGCAGTCGGTCCCTCATATCTGAGGATCGTGGTCAGCTTCGGAGTTGCATCTGGAGCGGATGATCCGCCTCCACCGGTTTCTGTCCAGCGCATCCCTTACCACCGTGTAGAATTTTGAGGACGATGATTCCTTCACCTGATCGCTCCATCGTGTTGGTGAACGACCGCGCGATCTTTTGCCTTCGGTGTTCCCAACCACAATCAGTTTTTCCAAACTTTCATCGCCTCTGCGTACTATGTGGCCGAAATAGGAGAGAATGCGTTGTTGGCATATGGTCGACAAGCGGGTTTTCGTTCGAAGCTGAGTTAAGATCGAAGCATTGGTGCGTTTGGCAGTCCACGGTATTCTCAACATTCGTCTCCAGCACCACATCTCGAATGCATCAATCCTTTGCCTTTCTCGGGCTAAAATGGTCCACGTTTCCACTCCATATAAGAAGATCGGGAATACTAGGGCTCGTATCAATCTCATCTTGGTGTTGATACCAATTCCTCTCTTCTTCCAAATGCTATTTAAGCGGGTCATAGCATCTTTGGCCATCCCAATACGCCTTTTGATTTCGGGGACACAGCTACCATCATTGCAGATTTGCGAGCCAAGGTAGGTGTAGTAGTTGACGATGTTGATGCCAGGAATGTTGCAGGTGACATTTGATAGCTTCCCGGCTCGATCCACAATCATTACCTTGGTTTTCGCTCTATTTACTGCAAGACCAATGTTGCCACTTTCAGTCTCGAGTCTTTGGAACAACTCACTCAAATCAACCAATTATAACCTCACTCAATCACTCAATTATAACCTTATGAGTCATCAATACATCTCTCTCAGTTAAATTTGTTTTATTTAAGTTTGATTTCGAAAAACATGGCATTTTGGAGCAGATATGAGAATATATAAATAATACCCAAAACTGCATGAAATGCATTGCTGTATTAATTAATTTGTAATGTCATGGACGTTAATCATGTATGCAAAGATAAACATTGTATTGTAAATAATTAACTTTCAAAGACATTAGTTGAATACAATTAAATAAAGCGGTCAAAACAAGGGCCTTTTTTTCAAAGCCATTTTTTTTTTGTTTTGCAGGGTTCCTATAGAGGTAAGGAGAAAAAATATTATAATTATCAAAGTTTTTTTTAATTCTAAATCTTCTTCTGATTACCTTGACTTGTACTTAATTCGACTGAATTATTTTAAGGCGTACTTAAAGGCGCTCTCTCACCGGAGCATAAGGGAGCGCCTGTATAATGGGACCTGCTATGCTATTCTGTAACCATCTCACCGTGAAAATTTAAGAGAAGTGAGCGTGGAGTTAGCTGTCAAACTCATCCTACCTGATGCTAGGGATGGACCAAGCACATTTATACAATCACAATCGAATAATATTTTTTATGCTAATCTATTGATCATTTTACATTATTTCAAAGGTAGTATTTAAGTATCTAGTCGATGGTGAGGTCAAAACGAAAACCCAAGATGGCAGCTGCAAAATTTTCCAAATGTTTCGTCATGGGGTGGCATGATGTAATTAATTACTATTAATAATTATGATGTAATTATTTCCTTTCTCTGTCCCAACACATATTGTAGCTGTTTATTGTTCCTGAATAAATAAATTAAATACAAATGGGTCTTTTTCGCAGCTGCCATCTTAGATTTTCATTTTGACTTCACTAACGGCTTTAGCACCCTCAAAAGCCATGAAAACGACACCCATGACGAATAGTTTAAAATTTTTGCAGCCGCCATTTTGGATTTGAATTTAAAAGTGGTAAAACATAATCACACATAACATATCACTAAATAATTTTCAAACCATATAACCATGTTTGAAAATTATAAGTAGATCTACATATTTATTTAAGAAGGCAGATTAGTTTAAAGAGTAAAAAACAATTTAGAAGAAGCGTACACAGTTAATTAGAATACCAATTCTTGTAAATCAGAAAGAAGTGATTTTCGGTTAGGTGAAGTGAGCTGGTGAGTGCGATGCGCAAGTGTCGTGATCGTATCACTTCAGCCGAATCTGCAAGCGCGGCGTGATCTTATCACCCGATTCTAGTAGCCATAGCAACCACCCGCGCTGAAGCGAGTCGGTAAGGTCAGGTGAAGTGAGGCAGTGAGCACGATAAATTATGGTGTCAGTTAAACTAATGAATTTTGTAATGATGATGATTTTATAAATATTGTTTTATTATTGGCAACAAGTCTTTATTTAAATGACCTCCCTAACTTACCCAGTGTAAGTTAGGGAGGTCATTTAAATAAAAAGACTTGCGGCTAATACGTAATAGGTTGGGGAAAAAGTTTCTTCGCATTTTTTAAGAAAATTCAAAACATTTTTTAATATAGTTTATTGACATTTAACTAAAGTATGTAGGTACCATTTTGTTCGATAACTTTTTGCCATCTTGTAGGTAAGGACATGATCCCATTGCTATAGAAATTTTGGGACTTCTGGTCAAAATACCGCGACAAGTGGTTTTGGCAGTCCTCTCGTGATGTTAACCTGACACTGCCTAAAGAATTCTGAAGAGACCGAAACAGGTGGAAATCTGAAGGTGCAAGGTCAGGACTATACGGCGGATGCATTAACACCTCCCAGCCAAACTCTCTTAATTTTTGCTGAGTGGCTAAAGATGTGTGAGGTCTAGCGTTATCATGATGAAAAACCACACCCCTTCTGTTGATTAAATCCGGCCGCTTTCTCTCAACTTCTTGCTTTAATCTCATCAGTTGTTCGCAGTAGAGTTCAAAATCAATGGTCCTGCCTGGTGGTAACAGCTCATAATGAATATGTTAGAAGAATAGTAGCAACATGAAACATTTTATTAGTTATCCTGTTTAAAAAGGTGGGAACACTGTGTCTATTTTCTCTATGATGTGTGTCTATAGCGGAACACTCTCTCTGTAGTTTGTGGTCTGTCGGTTAAAATAAAACGGCTATTAATTAAAAAATACAGTTTCTTTTATTTAATAACTACAGGTTATGGGCCCAGATATGCCTACCTGTTAGCTAAATTAAAATTCGATTTTGGAGTGTGAAGATAAATATACATCAAGCGGATTGAATATCAACGAAAAGTGAGGTTAGCGTCGGTCGTCAGTAAAATTTTCGTTGAGAAGGAAATACTTGTTTGAGTCACTATAAAACAAGGCAGGAAGGCAAGATGGACGTAAATAACACTCACAATAATATGATTAAACTGGAAGGTATAAAAAACTGGAATGTTTGGAAGTTTCAAACTACGGTACTATTGAGGGGTCAGGGATGGCTGGATATCGTGGAAGGACGAACTGTAAAACCAGAAGACGCAACTGCACGCATCGCCTGGGAGTCTACAGATGCTAAGGCTCAGACACTACTGGTTACAAGAATGACTGAAGATGTTATGTTACATCTCATATCCTGTGAAACGTTTGCTAAAATGTGGAGAAAACTTTTAAGTGTTTACGAACAAAAGTCTGAAACCAGTATCCATATCCTACAACAGCGCTTTTTCAAATATAAATATGAGAATGGAATTGACATGTCTGTGTTCTTGTCAAAAATTCAGGAAATGCAGAACCAGTTAAAACAAATGGGCGAGGAAGTTTCAGAAAAGTTCACGATAACTAAAATATTGATGTGTTTGCCGGATGAGTACAAGCATTTTGTATCAGCGTGGGAGTCTGCACCTGACGATAAACAAACATTAGATAATCTGATGTCCAGGTTATTAATCGAAGAAGAAAGAGTGAAGGAAAAGACAAAAGAAGTCCAGGAAATTTCATCGGCGTTTGTAGCTAAGAGAAACGTAAAGTGCTTTAAGTGTGGTAAACTGGGACATTTTCAAACGGAGTGTAGAAGTAATAAGGACAGTGAGAAAAAGATGAACGATAGTAAGTGTTATTGCTGTGGTAAAATTGGACATTTTAAGGCGCAGTGTCGTTTTAAAAAATCAAAGGAAAATAAGATGAGTAATGCGTTCGTAGTTTCGAACTCGGTTTATGAACAATATGAAGAAACAAAGTGGTTAGTGGACTCGGGGGCAAGCGAGCACATGTGTCGTGATCGTTCATTGTTTTCGTCATTTTCAAGCGTTTCGGAAAGGTCGGTAATAGTCGGTGACGGCTCTGCCATTAATGTGCAAGGCTGTGGAAAGATGGCGGTACAAGTCAAAAACGGAAGTGATTGGATTGATACGACAATAGACAATGTGTTGTTCGTTCCCGATCTAAAGACAAATCTATTCTCTGTGAACCGCGCTTCTGACCGAGGTTATGTCATGGTGACAGATGACACTTCGTGCAAATTTTTCAAAAATGGCGTTGTTTGTGCTATCGCAAATAGAATTGAGAACTCTTATTATTTGGATTTTTGTTTTAAATGCGAGGTGGCAAGTGTTGCAAAAATATTAAAGAACGATTTATACGAGTGGCATGAAAAACTCGCTCATCAAAACTTTGATTACGTCAAGAAAGTATTGGAGAAAAATAACATTGAGATTAAACAAACTAGTGTGCCTCAATGTGAGAGTTGTTTGAAGGGAAAGATACACCGTTTAACATTTAAGAAAAGTGAAAACGTAAGCACCGGGACATGTGAAATAATACAAGGGGATACTTGTGGTCCCATGGAGGAAGAATCAGTCGGCGGGTCGAGATATTTTGTTGTTTTAAAGGATGACTATTCGAACTTCCGAACTGTGTACTTTGTCAAAGCTAAAGACGAAATTAAACATTGTCTAGAGGACTTTTTCAATAAGGCAGAGAATATTACTCGAAATAGGGTTAAGACACTACGAACGGACAATGGATTGGAATTTGTAAACAAAGATGTGATGGAAATATGTTCGAAAAGAGGGATAATTCATCAAACCACGGTAACTTATACACCCGAACAAAATGGTAAAGCCGAAAGGGAGAATAGAACTCTGGTTGCAGCGACAAGGACAATGCTACATTCTAAGAACCTACCTAAGAAACTGTGGGCAGAAGCAGTGAATACTGCTGCATTTGTTTTGAACAGAACAGGCAAAGAAAAAGAAGGGAAATCACCTTATGAAATATGGACAAATAAAACTTATGATATACATCAACTGCAGGCTTTTGGTTCTCCAGTATATGTACATATTCCAAAGGAGAAAAGAAGAAAATGGGATAAGAAAGGTGAAAAAGGATTGATGGTCGGATATGGGGAAAATAGCAAGGGTTATAGAATATATTTTTCAGAGAAAAATTGTGTTTATACAAAGAGAGATGTAATTTTCTTAAAAGAAGAGAAAAATGAATGTAATGAATTAACGGTGATGTTGGATTTCAATAATAGTGAATCTACACAAGACAATTTACCAGAAATTGGGACAGCAAGTGAAGAAGCTGAATGTGAAGAGTTTCAAGATACTAATACTAGTTTCAATCAAAGTGAGAGTGAGTCACAGAGTGAATATGAATCCTCAGATGACAGATCATCGGAGGATAATCAAACAGAGGTCCAAAATGAAAGACCCAAGCGTATAAGGAAACAGACATCATTCTATAAGTGTCACAATGTTGTAAGTGAAGACAATGAGCCTATCTCATATAGAGAAGCAATGAAAAGTAGGGAAGCAAGTAAGTGGAAGGAGGCAGTTAATAGAGAATTGCAAACTTTGAAAGACAATGACACTTGGGACTTTTGCAATGTACCTGTAAGTGAATCTGTTATTAGTAGTAAATGGGTTTTCAAGTTAAAAGGAAGTGGTAATGATAAGCAATATAAGGCTAGATTAGTTGCTAGAGGGTTTCAGCAGAATAGTTACTTTGATTTGGGGGATATTTATGCACCTGTAGCTAGGTTGCCAACTTTTAGAGTTTTTGTTGTTGTAGCGACTATGTTAAAGCTCCCTATATATCAAATGGATGTTACTGGGGCATTTTTGTATGGTGACATAGATGAAGATGTGTACATTAGATTGCCAGAAGGGGCTTATTCTGGGGAAAACAATATTGTAAAATTAAAAAGGCATTGTATGGATTAAAAAGTTCACCAAAGTGTTGGAATACAAAGTTTAATAATGTAATGGCTAAAGAAGGTTTTGTTAGGTCAAATTCTGATTCATGTTTGTTTATGAGGTGTAATGGTAAAGATAGAATGTATATGTTGTTATATGTCGATGACATTTTGATATTTGGTACAAATGAGAAGGATATTTCACAGTTAAAGGCTAATTTAAATAAAGAATTTAAAATGAAAGACATGGGACCAATATCAAAATTTCTAGGCATAACTGTGAAGCAGAATTTGGAAAGTGGTATTACTGAACTGGATCAAACAAAGTATTTAGAAAATATTCATAAAAGATTTAATATGGAAAACTGTAAAGAAATATCCACTCCAATGGACCCGAATTTTAATGCCAAAATACTTGCACATGATAATGTTTCAATAGATAAAGGCATTGAAAAGTTATGCAGGCAAATTAAAGGATGCTTAATGTATGCGGCATCAGGTACTAGGCCTGATTTATGTTATCCAGTTTCTATGTTAAGCAGATATCAAACAAGCGCTAATAATGAGTTATTAAGTGCATTAAAGAGAGTGTTAAGATATGTAAAGTATAGTTTAGATTATAAATTAGTTTATAAACGTAATGATGTTATTTTGAAAGGATATTGTGATGCTAATTGGGGAGGAGATCTCAAGGACAGAAAGTCCACCTCAGGTTATATGTTTAAATTGTCAGATTGTCTTGTTTTGTGGTGCTCTAAGAAGCAAGCTTCTGTAAGTCTGTCCTCTACAGAATCTGAGTATGTATCATTAAGTATGGCTGCCAGTGATGCGTCATGGCTTATAAATTTACTAACTGATTTTGGTTATGAAAATGTTTGCCCAGTTGTGATATTATATTGTGACAATCAGTCAGCTATAATAAATGCAAAAACAGATAACATAAAGCGATTAAAACATGTGGACATTCGTTATCATTTTGTTAAAGATCTGGTCAGAGAAAATAAAATTTGTATTAATTATGTCAACACGAGTGAACAACCAGCTGATATGTTAACAAAGGCTTTAGGTAAAGAGCTAATTGTAAGATATTTAGATAAGTGTGACATTATGAAGACAACTGTAAAATAATGATTGAATAATATTGATTTGATTCCATGTTCTTTATAAAAATGTTTTATGTTGAGAAGGGGTGTTAGAATAATAGTAGCAACATGAAACATTTTATTAGTTATCCTGTTTAAAAAGGTGGGAACACTGTGTCTATTTTCTCTATGATGTGTGTCTATAGCGGAACACTCTCTCTGTAGTTTGTGGTCTGTCGGTTAAAATAAAACGGCTATTATTTTAAAAATACAGTTTCTTTTATTTAATAACTACAGAATAATGCCCTTCCAATCCCACCACACACATAGCATCACCTTGTTGCGAGTTAACCCGGGTTTCGCCACAGTCTGTGAAGCCTGACCGGCCTTTGACCACGACCTTTTTCGCACGTTCTTGTCATACGTGATCCACTTTTCATCACCAGTTATCAGCTTCTTCAAAAATGGTTCGGTTTCATTACGTCGTAATAAAGAATCACAAATGTGTACACGGTTCATTAGGTTTCTTTCAGTGAGCTCGTGAGGTACCCAAATGTCGAGCTTTTTTGTGTACCCAGTTTTTTTCAAATGCGCCAAAACTGTTTTCTGGTCAATTTCCAGTTCTTCAGCTACGTTGTAACTACTGATATGCCGATCTTGCTCCACTTTTTCAAAAATGGCATCCATTTTATCCGTAATAGGGCGACCAGAGCGACGTGCATCTTTGACATCAAAATTTCCGGATTGAAAACGCTTAAACCAAATTTGTGCTACTCTCACAAACACTACACTAGGTCCATAAACATCGCAAATTTTTTTCGCGGCTTGCGTTGCATTTTTACCTTTTTTGTAGTAAAATTTTAAAATGTATCGAATTTCTTCATTAGATTCACTCATCTTGACGGTACGAAAACCAAATGAAAATCACACATTTTCCTCATTTGAATTTGGAATTATGTTCTTTAAAATTTAAACTTTCAATGATACCAAAACCAGCCAGATACAAATAGTATAGCCAAAGAGATTTTATTACAAGTTCATACATACTATAATGCGAAAAGACTTTTTCCCCAACCTAATATTTAATTGTAGAAACTATCTAACACATCGTTTAGTTCCTACATAGCTTTTGTGGGGATAAATTCTATGGTCAGGCCATTTTTAGTAGCACTCGATCACTTAACACGCTCAGTTGTCTCTTCTTATTGAGTACATAATGTTTAGTTAATAACAAAGCTGTACAACGTCACACAGTTTACTCGAATCGATTAATAATGAGTCTAGGTGTAATTATTTATATAGGTATGTATTTACAACAAAAAAAGTAGTGTATGTAGTATATCAGTTATCTGTTTTCCATAGTACAAGCTCTGCTTAGTTTGGGATCAGATGACCGTTAGTGAATAATGTCCAAGAATATTATTAGTATTTTTACATTTCTCGGGACTCTGGGTCCCGGACCTTTGAAAGGCGTACGAGGAGCCGAAGCCCACTCGCAGAGGTCAGGTCAGTCAAATAATTTTAAATGATAAGGAGGCACCAACCGACGATTATCCCTGTATGCACTATGCAAGTGCACCCAAGGATAACCCCCGGTTGGTGCAGGACTATTGTTGTACGTGGAAACAAAACATATTGGGCTATAGGTCTGGGTAGCTAAAGTGGATTGGGTAACTTGAACTATGGAAGAACTATGTCCCCTGCCTGACCAATGTTATACATATCACACATATTATACACGGATAAAATGGCAGGGGGTGACTTGCACAGTGGAGGTCTGCCCGGCTTGGGCAGAGCACCGCCGTGTTCTCACGGAGGCGATCGGCGGCGGCGATCTCTCGCGTCCGAGCCTGGTCCAGGCCATGGTGCGGAGCGAGAGTGCATGGGAGGCCGTCACCTCCTTCTGCGAAGCGGTAATGTTCGCAAAGGAGGAGGCGGAACGCGTGAGGGAGAGGCAACCTCACGCCCTCAGTCGCCGCAGGAGACGCCCTGGGCGGCGGGAATCGATAGCCGATTCCCGGCCACCGTAGGCGCGGGCTTGCGGACGGTGAGTAGTGGGTAGCTCGCCGTCCGGTGAGGACCAGGCCCGGGTCGACGGCGCGTTGTGTTCCACGCGCGCCTCAAAGAGATGTCAGCAAGAGATGGGGTCCAATAGGGCCGATGCCGCTGGGGTCGCGGGTTGTTTGAAAAAGATACCGTGGCCCTGGCATAGGCAACTGAAGGAACACGGGTGGGTTTTAGTCAGTAAAAGTCTGACACGCCCTTCCGCTCCACCCAGAGCGGGAGAAGTTATTTGATGATTTCCCATCCACAAAAAAAAAAAAAAAAAAAAGGGGGTGACTTGCACACTCAATAATGGGCCCCCGGAAACGGCCGCTAGCACATAGTGACGTAGCGACAGTATCATTTTCAACAAGGCAAAAACAAAAACACAAAAACAACAACAAAAAGAAGGCAAGTACAAAAAGGTACATTACTAAATATAACAACTATTTACCATCATTTGTCACCAATTCAGATAAAGAATATAAACACTTATCTAACAGGAATACTTTCGGTTTAGCTTTGAATAAAGTACCTTTGTAAATCAACGATCTTAAGTCAGTAGGCAATCTATTAAATAATTCTACTGCTTGGTATTTAGACCAATGTTTAGCAATATTAAGTTTAGCTGCAATTTTATTTTTTATAACTTTTCTTCTAGTGTTCTCTCTAAGTCCACGTTCTTCTTGTGATTCGTGCTCATGTATGTATTTTGCAAAGTGGCTGAGTAGTACTTAAACATATAAACTTGGTACTGTTAATATGCCTAATTTTTTAAATATTCTTTACATGACTCTCGTTGAGGGATTCTGACAATCGTTCTTAATGCACGTTTCTGTAATATGAATGCTCTTTGGCAATTATACCCGTAACTGTTCCCCCAAAACATAATGCTGTATCGTAACCTTGATTCTACCAATGCATAATAGACTGCTTTTAGCTGCCTTAAATCAATATCGTCCCTGAGGCTTCTTAGCGCGTAACAAGCTGAAGATATTGAAGAATTAATGGCGATGAGCTCTTTTTTCCAATTTAATAGGGAATCTATATAAACTCGCAAAAATTTAACTTTGTTTACTAGTGCAATATTATCCCTTTTGAACATGACATCCATGCTATCGTTGTTCCGTGACGTTGTTTTAAACAACATAACATGGGTTTTATTTGAGTTTATTATTACATTATTTGCTGCAAACCAAACATAAAGATTCTCCAAACACCTATTTACATTTCCTGTTAACTCATTTAAGTTTGGCGACCCGATTATGGCGTTTGTATCATTTGCAAACATTACAAATCTTGCGTCTGGTTGGGTATTATGCATAAAATTGAGTAAGTCATTAGTAAAAATTATATATAATATTGGTCGTAAGTGCCTTGAGGCACACCGCGGCAAATTTTGGTCATTTATGACTTATATATTACTTTACTCACACACTTTACGTCACAATTTCTTTTATTTCTACGTACATTCTACGGTTTTTTTTAAATAAGATGTCAAATGTTTAAAAACTTTACCTCTAATACCATAATGCTCTTGTTTAGCCAGAAGCAGCTCGTGATTTACTGTGTCAAACGCAGAACTTAAATCAATAAATACGCCAGCTACCTTCATTTTGTCATTCAATTTGCTAATAATGTCATTAACAAGATTATCTATCGCATCTGAAGTACCTACCCCCTTTTGGTATCCAAATTGTCTAAAGTTAATTATTATATTTAAATTAAAGTGTGCCATTAACCTAGTTTTCATTATTTTCTCAAAAAATTTTGATAAAACTGGTAATAAGGAAATTGGCCGGTACTTTTTCGGATCCGTTCTTGTACCCTTTTTGTGTATCGGAACCATTTTTGCTATTTTAAGTTGTTTAGGAAAAACAGTCTCTACAATACATTTATTAATGAATTAAGATATAGGCACGTCATCGTGTCCACAAGACGTTTTGTTTGTCATCTTACGTACTATTTTTGTTATTTTCTGTGGTGTCGTTATATTGAATATCATCTCACTTTCTACTCTCAGTGTTGAGTTTCTTAGAAAGGACATTGTCCTTTTTTCTTCTGTTTTTAAAAGTGATGATTTATACTCAAATGTATCAACAAAAGTATCTGCTATGTCTTGTGGATCTGTAACCACCCTGTTGTCAATGTTTAGAACAAGTTTTCTTCTAATTTTGTTTTGCTTTCTCTTTGTAATTTTACATTTATAATTTTCCACGTCTGTTTCAGTATATTTTTGGCTTTGTTGAGATGACATGATATGGCTAACCTTCGTGCGTGCTTTAAATTTCTTCTGTAGATTCTAATGTAATTCACTTTGCAGTTATAAATACTAGTGTTATTGTTGGCGCCCGAACATAGCATTCTTTTCATTTGAGACCTTAATTCCCTTTGTAATCCACTTTATCTGATTATTGTTCATCAGTTTTATTTTACAGGTTTTCTTTGGGTAACACTCACGAAAATATTTATTAAAACAATTGAGAAATGTATTGATGCCTACGATATTATAATTTTTATTTTGAAAGCTCTTTTTAAATGCAGCATTATTTTTTGTGTTAAAAGTTCTTTTATTAATCAATATGGTATGTTGAGATTCATGTATATTTTTACCAATCTTATCAAGAATTATATTACAAAGTAGGCGGCCAAGGCCATCTGCTAAACCATTATGATCTACCAAAGACTGCTCTATATCATCGTCGGAAAGATTAGTCAATACATTGTCAATGCAAGAGTATGATTTGTTTCGAATAAAAGTAGGAGTATTTATATGGTGCCTAAAATTGTAAGACGTTAATACGAGTATACTTATAAATTCAAATGATTTTTTACTTTCCGCACGTATGTCAACATTAAAATCACCACATATAACGCACTTCCTATCAATAAAAAGTTCTAACAATTTTTCCAGGCTCTCTAAGAAACTGTCAAAATTTTTGATATTTGGACTTCTGTAACAGCAACAAATATGTAATCCTGTCTCAAGATCCCTTACACCACAAACCTCAAAACTTTCTGATCTGTATAACTTCTGTACTGCATCAATATTTTCACATGTTTTATTCGTATACGCTAAAATAAGACAACCACCTCTTTTTTATTTGTCCATGTGTTAAATGATACTAAGTTATAATTGCTTAATTGAAATAAATTAATAGATTTATCATTCAAAAAATGCTCTGTTTAACAAACATAGTCCAAGCCTTTACAAAAAGTTTCAATATATGATTCAAGTTCAAGTTTTTTATTATTTATACCACATACGTTTTGGTGAAACAATTTTAAACAAATCGTATCTATCGACAAGGGGGCAACACTTCCTGAGGTGCTTGAGGAGTGGAGAGGTATCCCACGTCTATCAGGACAATCTCGGAAATACGGTCAAGATCCCTACCAGCACCTTACTGGAATACTTCCTTCCTGCGAGCACGATTGCTCTTGCGAATCTCCACTCAAGCCGGCCTTTGCATAAAATGCATTAAAGTTAAAAACTTGCAATATTTATAATGAAAACCATTAAAATTCGCTGTCACTTTGTCTGAACTTAAAACGGAACAACCTCGGAATGAAATTCGTACCGTGTCGTGTGATGGTTATCTAATTAACCATTACATAACAGAAGCCTTTCAATTTCTGTCACTATAAAAACTCAAACCATAACAAAAACATTTCTATTACGTCACAATCACAACTAAATTATAAGAAACATGTAAGCACTACCCCAAATTGATTACGAAACCATTTTCCTATTTCATTCCTCAAAACCCCATATCATTAATTACATAAGTAATACTTTCACATTATACCCTATTTCCTTAAGATAGGGTACAAAGTCTTCTATCTGTAAGATACATGACGATAGACGTCCGCTTACTATGACGGGTCGACTGCAAGTGACAGATGACAAGCGCCATATTTGATTGTCTGTGGCAGACAACACGTTATGCGGAGTCGCTTATTGTCGCGGTTTTGCTTGTAGACTCGGTATTTTAGTTGTTATAGAAGTATCGTGTATATCAGTATCAGTTATTGCCAAAGAATTAATTTTCTTATGAGTGGGAAGTATTTGACTTACATTTTACTCTGAATACTTTTTTTTTCTGGAAAGATTAAAACAGAAAAACTTAAGCTTAATTCGTGTTCAGTTCAACAACGCGTTCAGGATGATGTTGGCGCTCCCCCGCAATTGCAGCGCATCGACTATGTTTGCGGAAGCGCGTGTGGATTGCTTCCACGCCACTATGCGCAAGAGAGGCACGTCGCTGGTGCGGCGAGTGCGGGGGAGCGCTGACAGCATCTTGGCCGCTCTCGCGGATAGGCTTGATTATTCCATCATCTCTAACTGCTGTAAGTGACATGTGGCAGGCTGATGCGACTAACAAACTAAATATGATTGTTTTGTTGTATATTGTGTATTGTGGTGTTAATGAATGAATGAATTGGATTGTATTGTATTGTATTAAATAGAAGTTAATTTGTAATGTTGTGGTGTAGGTAATGTGATTGTATGAGTGTTTTAGTATTATGAGTCAATGATACTCGAAATAAAATATAATAAAAACCACACCCTTAAATATGACAATACCTTTCTGATGCAGGAGCTCGTGGCTAAGTAATAACAGCCACACGGGTCGATCTATAAGGTTAAGCTATGCTTGCCGGGGTTGGTCCGTGGATGGGTGACCATCTTTTCATACCGAGACTCGTCCGTGCCTCGGAAAGCACGTGTAGCCGTTGATCCCGGCTGTCATTCGTGGATCTTTGACAGTCGTTACGGGTCGTCAGAAGCCCGAAAGCCTGACAACCAGTCTTACCAAGCGGTATCGTATTACCCAGTAACTGGGTTGTGAAGGTCAGATAGGCAGTCGTTCCAGCCGAGTGTTATACTGTTCTCCTGAGTTACCGGTAACGCTAGAGAACTTTCTCTCGCGTTACCGATAACGCCAGAGAATGTAAGGCAGAATGCCATGTGTTTTCTATTTTTCAGAGAGATTGATAATAGTTTATTTTGTCTCAGATCTGGGCAACATAAACAAAAATGCCGCTAAGTGCAGCTGAGAAACAGAAACGCTATAGAGAAAGACTAAAAAATAATAAAGAAAAGTACGAAGAAGCAAAGAAAAAGCACCGAGAACGATATCATAAGTCTAAGAAATTAGTAAAAGATTTGACTCCTAAAGAAAAAATATAATGCAAATGTGATATGGAGATTACAAAAACGACAACTTAAAGAACGAAAACGGGCTGTACAAAGTTTATTAGAACAAACACCCCCAGACTCACCTAGATCTGACTCCAGATTGGAATACTTTGTAGAATTAAACGAAACTCCACCACCAACACCTCCCCATGCTATTCATCTACCAGAAACGCTACAACCAACATCATATACTCCCCTATGCGCATCGCTATTAGCTAGATCACCATCGCTTTCAGCAAAATTATGTCGAAAAAAATTGAGAAAGGACAGGTCGAGAGTGCATAGAGAAAACGCAAAACTAAGGCAAGATAACAACAATTTAAGACGAAAATACGAGAAATTTAAGAAAACAGACATATTGAAGCTAAAACCAACCACTCAATATTCTGTAGCTTAAGTCTTAAGACTTAAGGTACAGAATATTGAGTGGTGCCATTAAGAAGACATTCAAAATGTCAAAATCTAGGAAAGAAAGAGAAATAATAAAGAAGATATTCGAAACTGTGGATGTCAAAGACTCGCGAACGATACTTGGAGAGAATTTAGGCGTTGACAAAATTGTTAAAAGAAAAGAGAGCACAGATGTGCACAGTGTTAAAGAAGAAAATTAGGGAACTTTACTTGAGAGATGACATATCACGTGCAACAGCTGGTAATAAAGAAACGCTCATAAAAGCAGGCATAAAAGCACACAAAAGATTTATGCTAGACACAATGAAAAATCTGTTTAAAACCTTTATGAAAGAGAACCTTAATCTTCGTTGTTCCTACTTTTATTTTACCAAGAATAAACCGTTTTATGTCGTAAGTGCTTCTATCGACGCCAGAGATATGTGCCTTTGCAAAACCCATACGAACTTTGCGTATAAGGCAAAAGCTTTAAAAAGAAATAACGGCATAACGGGCACTGATAACATAAATCTTCTTATCGAATCAACAGTTTACAGTACTAACTCCAAAGACTGTATGTATGGTATATGCATTCAGTGTCTCAATAAAACAAATAGTTATTGTATTAGAAATGTAAAAGGTTCAATAACATGGACAGAATGGGTAAGAAAGGAAGAAAAATATGCAAAAGATGGCAAAAATCTTAAAACTATTAAAAACATAAAAGAAGATAAAAATGAAAAAGCAGGTAAATTTATAAAAAAAATATTTGAGAACGACCTTGCAGCATTTAAAAAGCACGTGTTTAATATAAAGACACAATTTAAAAATTTTCGTTGTTGTCTTGAATGTATTCGAACGAATGCGTTGTGGTCGCAGACTTTAGTGAAAATTATAGTTGTAAGTATAGCCAAGAAGTACAATCACATCATTTTGGAGGATCACGCAAACAAGTTTAGCTCCACACGATTGTGGTCTATACTTTTGACAGTGATGCTGCAAGAGGTTATACAGTCAATTCTTTTTGCAGCATTTCTGCTTCAAAACTGCCGCCATTTGGTGTCACTTAGATCCAGTATTGAAATGGATAAGATCTAAATTAGATACTGTCAACACCGTGCATTTCTTTTCGGACGGCCCGAGTACACAGTACCTATAGACAAAAGCAGAATTTTTACTTGATGTGTACGAAGTATTATGATTACGGGTTCTCTTACATGACGTGGTCATTTTTTGAAGCTGGCCATGGGAAAGGCCCAGCTGATGGCGTTGGAGGCTTTCTGAAAAGAACAGCAGATAAAATTTTAGCCAATGGTAATGATATTTCAGACGTTCTACAATTTTATGATAAGATGAATAACGTAAGCAAAATAAAATTATATCTAATCGATGAAAATAAAATCGAGGACCAACATAAAGCCTTGTCAGTCGAGCCGAGGCTTGTAGGGACCCTAAAAGTTCATCAAGTATTTTCGAGCTCCTATGGTAAATTAAGATTTAGACACTTCTGCTGTTTCTGTGAGACGGGTAGTCCGGAAAGAAGAGGATTCTGTATGTGTCTCAATCCAAACGTATACGATATCGGAGTGTCCGATGATGCGGAAGTATTTGGACTGAGTGCTTTCATTCCTAACTTGACGAATGATGAGACTTTGTTGAACAGTTCAATAACAAAAGAAAGAATTGATCTCACGACTATGAACGCTAATTTCGAGCTCACAAATCGTAATCCGACATCAAAAATACCGGACTTGGAAACTGCGTCAGATGATGATGATGATGAACCTAAACATTGCAAAACAATTACAGGATATGACGAACAGACACCGAAGAATATATGACGCAATATATGGTGGCTCTTCATCGGACGAAGAATTACCATGTGGCAGTCATGACAAAAATACGAAGATTGGACGTGGATTTTTTTTGTAAGTGAAGGTGTACGTAGACACATATATAAACAAATCATACACCTATGTGTGCAAAACATTGACTGATGTTGTAGAAGACGGAGAAGTAAAAGTAATGTTTTTACGAGTAGTGGATGAAAACGCCAAACGTTTCCGTTTGGATGAAAAGGATATTTCTTACGTGGATTATGTAAACATTATCCAGAAAATACTGGCACCAGACGTTATCAGGAAAGGAGATCGCTCGTATTACCAATTCGAAAATTCGGTAGAAGTGTTTGAAAAGAAATAATACTAATTATGTTAAACTTACTTAAATCACGGTTCCTATTAGAATAATTCAGATTACCTGTGATCTCGTTTATTTTTTTGTTTTAATTTAGTGGATTTGTTTTTAAAATATATACCTTTCAAAAAAGTGATTGGACAAGTTGATTTAAATTGTTATTATAATGATTACATACATCATATTGCTGTTATTACTTTTTAGACAGTCTAGAATTCTCAGGCATTACCAATTTTTCTCTGGCGTTACTACTATGTCCCTTAATTATTGTAAGGATTTTTTAATATAGCTTATGTCAAATGTTATTACATTATTAAATACTTTCCATTGGCAAACCTCGTGGTTAGAATTCAACTTAGAAATATGTAATGAATGACTGATTACCTAAAACAAAGATTTACCTGAAAGTATAGCATTTAATTATGAACAAAGTAACGCAGTGGACTGTCAACTGTCACTATTAATTGTTACCGTTATTATAATTAATTAAGGTTGATTATTTGGAAGACTGTATTTTAAGTTGAAATAAATATTTATTATTTTCGTTTTGCTGTATATTTAGTTTAATTTCAAATTTCCATACTTTCAAAAACGTAACTCAGGAGATAATTTTAAGACACGGGCACCAGCTTTTCTCAAAAATCTCATGAATACTGACTAAGATATTGTGACCAACTACATAATATAAAAGTAAGATAAATTATTTAACACATAACACTTTATTTTTGTAAGTTTTCGTTATTTTATTATTTAGTTTTACTATTGCAAAATATTGTCAAAGTAGTGCCTTAAAAGTTGATTCGCCCAACATCGTTTTATTTTTCCTGTAATCTTACATGAACATCTACCACGCAGAATAATTTCAGATTTTTCTGTATGCAAACTTCGGAGATAAGGGGAGGGGGAAACGGTATTTTTTTACATTTTTCTTCAAAAGTCGAAAACTATGCAGTCTAAAAAAAGAAAAAATGTTTGAGAATGTGCAAACAACGCTGTTTCATTATGACTTCCCACATGCCCGAGTAGCGCCACTTCGTATTTCTATGACCCCCTTTCAGTTCCTGTCGCAATATATATATATATATATATATATATATATACATTTATATTTCTTTCTTATTTGCAAAATAGTAAGGCATACGTCATCTAAAACTATTCCAAAATTGAAGTTGATAGCATTAGTAGTTCTTGAGAACTGTAACAGACGGACAGACAGACAGACCGAGTCGCACCTTAAGGGTTCCTTTGTACCATTTTGGTACGGAACCCTAAAAAGCTTAAGGGCGCTATCACAACATTGCGTTTTGACAGATTAGATGTACTGAAGCAAGGCGACGCATCGCATTATGTAGCAATTTGGCAGTTGTGGTTGTAATAATGTTTATTTTGAGTATATTTCGTTTTTTATATGAAATTGGGATTTCTTATTCTAAAATAAATTTTACGTAATAATATTAATGTAGTAAGGAGTTTACAGTTAATTCTGAGTGTTTTTTTTGTAGATTTATGGTTTTGAATGGGATTTTTTTGATAGCTATCCCATACCTATTTCGAAATTCTGAGACCGCTATGGACTAAAAAACTATTTTAGAGATATTATTATATATTTTTCATTTCATTTGTTTGTCCAGGAGCTCGAATAATGCAGTCGCGCATATCATAGAATTCTTGCTTCGGAATTTTGGCTTTATTTAAACCTACATCAGGCAGGTCGCTATTGTATTTATTAGTCCTTTAACCCTTCTATTTAAGTTATATACTCTAGATTTATTTTAGACGTAGCCTAATATTTTCTTACTGATATTAATATGTAACTTTGTAATGTTGTAACTTCTACGTAGTTTATAATTTATATATGTGAAATTATGAATAAAAAATTATTCTATTCTATTCTATTCTATAGATAAGAAACAATTGTGAAAAGAGAGGGTGCTATGGACTATATTAATAACTATCCTCCACCACTCAAAAGGTCGATGTTGTCGAAGTCTTTCAGTTTCTCAGAATAAGAACGCCAAAGTTGAACAAATTACGCAAAAATCACGGTTGAAATGTAATATTTATGGCTCTTAACACCATAAATATAAAACTTAAATACATCACCAGTTATTTAATCAATAACACAGGCTGATACCATCGATCCACCGCTATGGAGACTTAATTATCTGATCGTTCTACCCGATAGTTTTGCGTTATCTGTGACCTGTTAACTATCTGACACCTTGACGAGAGTTAAGTGATTAAAATGGTCAAATGGTCACGTAGTTAATAAATGTGATGTGGTAAATTGTGGCGATATGTGGTGTGTCATGGAAATTCGGATTGCGAGAAAATGGAGTAGGATAATATTATGCATATTCATTATTCATGTTTGGTGAGGGGTGAGTGGCTTGTGACTAATTAATAACAGCCGCATGGGTCGATCGATCGGGTTAAGCTACGCTTGCCGCGGTCGGTCCGTGGATGGGTGACCATCTTTACATACCGAGACTCCTCCATGCCTCGGAAATCACGTTAAGCCGTTGGTCCCGGCTGTCATTCTTGGATCTTTGACAGTACTTACATAATTAATTTATCTTTGGAAAAGGGTATATTCCCCGACAGTTTAAAATTTTCTGTTGTAAAACCCCTTCACAAAAAAGGACCTAGATCTGAGGCAAATAATTATAGACCAATTACTTTGGTTCCCGTACTTTCAAAAAATTTTGAGAAGGTAATAAACAAAAGGCTTATCAATTTCTTAGAGAAACATGATGTATTATGTAGTCAACAAAACGGCTTCATTAAGCAAAAATCTACAACTTTGGCATGTTTTAAACTAGTAAAAGGAATAATGGATGCTATCAATAAAAAAGAAATCCCAATAGCAATATTTTTGGATATGAGTAAGTCGTTTGATATGGTATGTCATGAAACCTTATTGCGTAAACTTGAACAATAAGGTATACGAGGCGTTGCTTATAGTTGGTTCGAAAGCTACTTAAGAGGCCGACAACAATGCACGGAGATTAAAAAAATGTGTTTCGAAACTAACATCCAGAAAACCTTTAGATCACCGTACTTAGCAAACTACTGTGGTGTACCACAGGGAAGTGTCCTTGGCCCCTTATTGTTTATAATATATATAAACGAACTTCCTAACTCCACGAACCAATACACTATATTATTTGCAGATGATACTACCGTGTTGACAAAAGAGAAAATTTTAGATAACAGTAAAACAGTTACAAATAAAGCATTGACAGGTTTAATCAATT
Organism: Dicycla oo; assembly: GCA_948252095.1. Lineage (NCBI taxonomy): Eukaryota > Metazoa > Arthropoda > Insecta > Lepidoptera > Noctuidae > Dicycla > Dicycla oo. Next base: position 16,679,198 of record OX411736.1, on the reverse strand, counting down.
GGCTAGATAGGAATAACTTAAAAATGGTTGGTTCTGGGTTGAGCTGCGCGATTACTGACAAATGCGTGCACTGACTGGACAGGTCCTCTCAATCTGTGTGGTTCTTTCCTCAAAAGACCATTTCAGACACCAATCTACATGGTCTTCACATGAAGTGACCAAGATTATGTCTGGACTTTATAAGAGACTGTGACCTCTGAGTTTGTTTCGGCCTTTCTTCTCAGAGTAGTCAGATAGGAAACGCCGACCTCATCTAGTTTAAAAAAAAAACATGATTGACTTGTAAAAGTGTTTGTACAAACCTACTTACAGAAATAAAAATCATTTATCATTTATCATAAAAATCATTTATCATTTAAATAAATACAAGTAAAACTAAATTTATAACATTTATGCCATAACCATAAAAAATTAGGAAATTAAATGAAATTAAGTTTAAAATACAATAATAATGACATAGAAAAAGTAAATAATATCAAATTTTTAGGAGTAGATATGGACAGACATTGCAATTGAAAAGCTCAAGTAGATAATGTATGTAAGAAAATAAACAAATTCGTATTTGCAATTAGGAGGATCAAAAATTTAACAGACATTCAAACAGCCTTATTGGTATACCATAGCCATGTTTGTTCTGTTTTAAGGTATGGAATAACTGTATGGGGGAATTCAACAGATGCTCAGAGGGCATTCATAGCCCAAAAAAAGTGTGTAAGATCTATTTTCAATCTTTGGTGGACAGACTCTTGTAAACCTGTATTTATTAAGCAAAAGCTGCTTACCCTCCCGTCTCTATATATATTTGAAACCTATAAATTTGTAAGAAAAAGCTATTCGGTTTTTGAAAAAGATGAAAAGGCTATGTCAAAGAGGAAAATAGCACAAAAGCCACTAGTAGTCCCTCGTAATCGGCTAAAAGTATGCAAAAAAAACTGTTATTCCATGGCGGTCAAAATATATAACCACTTAGCTGAAGAATTTAGAAGTGCTACAGATTTAGAATTTAATAGAAAGCTACGAGTTGTGTGAGTGATGTTTTTATTCCATCAATGAATATTTTGAGTGTAGGTAAAATGTAAAACATGTTTACTATAATTATTATGACATTTGCATACTGACATTACTTAAATAATACTAAAACATTGTAATTATTCTTGCTATTATTATTGATCGCTATTTCTATTGTAAATTATTATTTTAAATGAAGAGAATTGTATTTCATTTTAATATTATTAGTTGCATTGTAATCTAAATTTATATTATGAAATTATTATTACAATTATTTTTTTATGTAATTGCTATGTGTACTGCATGCTATTATGTATAAATAAAACCTAATATTTGTACGGCTGAAATACCGAATATAGTGAAACCCATAGATCTTAAGAACTTAGCTACCTATATTCTTGCAAATAAATATATATCATTCAACAAACACTGAAGTGAATAGACATCGCGTCACACATCAGACATCGCGCTTTGCGCTTTTTAAGAAGTGGATTTTGATCTGCAGTGGGAATAGATAAGATATAGTCAATCGATATGCTTCTTTTGTATAATATCATAAGTACACACAACTTATAAACTAGACAATTTTGACAATTTAAAAAACTCGAGATGGTTAGCTTACACCTTGGAATTAATGTACAAAGTTAATTAATGTAGATATATATCGTCGCTGTAGAATGATAACCTCGTATGTCCAGAAATCCAAACTTCACAGGAAACGAAAAAAAAACGGTTTTGTCTCATGTTTTGAATGATAAAAATTATATTTTGAAGATATTTAGTTAAACAATGTTTGCAGTTGTATTTTTATTAATACATATATCGCATGACATACACACATACATATATCACTTGAATAAAATGACCGATTACGGTTCAGGTCCAAAATGAGTTAAGCGTACAAAGAAATTCGTTTTAACTAAATATCTTCAAAATATAATTTCTGTATTCATAATTGTTTCATTACTATTATACTTTTTGACTAAGTTATATGCCATTTTGTAAGACAAGTCAGTGATTGCGATTTTTTTAGTTGGGTCAGTCTATTATTAAGCATGCGATATGTAGGGGTGTGAAATAAGTAATTTTCACTTCTTGAAACTTCTTTAATTAATTTTTAAAACTTCTTAACATATAATTTATATTTTGTTGTGAACAATTTACATATAAATATTTAAACATTTAAAAACAAGCCATGGTGCATTGTAGCGTTAAAGGGTGTAAAAGTGATAGTGGAACGAAAATGCCAGACTTGTCTTTTCATTCGTAAGTATACCACTCTTTATCAGTTACTAGGCTTTCAATAACATTTTATTGTGTTCATGTATTATGTGTAATGTACCCTAGACGTAAATTCATCTATAATAAAGCACAAAAATAACAATTATTAATTCTAACCTAAGAACCAACTTGTTGCCAACTTTTATTTATATTTTTACCCACTATTATGGGAAATATGTATTCTGCAGTGTGTATTAATTATATATCTGAAAAACATAATGGCTTGTTGCCGTTTTCCTGAACATTATTATTTACGTCATTACTGGACTGTAGCTACAGGGCGTAGGTACAGATTGGACATCTAAACCGTCATAAAAAATCTGCAGCATTTTGGGCGGGCGTAACTTATAAAGATAGTATTCATTGAAAATGGCTCACTAAATGCGCAAAGGTACATAACAGAAATCCTTTGTGCACAACCCGCACTGACTGTAATTGGTGAAGATGCCATTTACGTAGACGATAATGCTCGAGCCCACCGTTCTGGCTACGTAGATGCTTATATACAAGAGGTAGGTATTCGTCGATTGAATTGGCCAGCGCGGAGCCCCGACCGTAACCCCATTATTAGACGTCTGGAACCTCCTAAAAAAGCGAGTACGATCTGTCCAACCACTTCCAAAAAACATCAGGGAGCTTTAACGTGTGATCTCGGCTGAGTGGGAACACATTCCACAGGACACCATCAAAAGCCTGGTGGAAAGCATGCCAAGACGATTACATGCCGTAACCGCTGCAAGGGGAGGTCATACTCGTTATTAAATTTTATTTTTTGTATTGTATTTTTTATTAAAATACCGTAAAAATTATGAACTTATAGTAATTAAACTTAATTTCATTATACCCATAAAATGTCCATTTTAACATTTAACACGGCTCTCTGTTTACATTGACTAAAACACCGATTCCTGAATTCAAGTGTTATAATACTATTATATATTCACATTGATAATAAGAAATTTCTAGTCAGTTATACTAATGACATACTAAAAATATTAATATTATCCATATAAAAGCCAATAATAATAATAAATGTCTGCCTCTCAGAATGGATGTCGGAACGGGTCCCGTGGTACTAAGGAGCTACTCCTCATCGACATGGCCATAAGCCAACAGGTTCGTCGATCCCGCAAGGATCTGTCGACATGCTGGATAGATTACAAGAAGGCCTACGACTCGGTGCCACATACATGGCTCATGAGGGTGCTTGAGTTGTACAAGATAGATGCAACTCTACGCACCTTCCTTGAGTCGTGTATGGGGCAATGGAGGACGGTCCTTCGCTATCCTGGGTGTCGACAGATCCAGGGGAATGATGATCATGTATGGATTAAACGGGGAATATTTCAGGGCGACAGTTTGAGTCCACTTTGGTTCTGCTTAGCCCTGAATCCTCTAAGTACTCTGCTAGAGGATTCAGGTCTAGGCTATCGGTTGAGGAGAGGCGGTCAGGTCATATCTCACCTCCTCTACATGGATGACTTAAAACTCTTTGCTCCCAACAAATTGCGACTGATGGAGCTACTGAAAGCAACTGAAACTTTCAGTAGTGCCATCAGGATGGAATTCGGTGTGGACAAATGTGCAGTCATGCATGTAAAGCGAGGTGAAATCATGGAATCCGAGGGAATCCAACTGTCGGATTCCATACACCTTAGATCCCTCTCCTCATCCGAAAGCTATAAGTATTTGGGTATGTCGGAAGCGTTAGGCATCAACGGTGCTGACATGAAGCAATCGTTGAAGGAGCGATTCTTTGGTCGCTTGAAGAAAGTATTAATTAGTCTTCTTTCAGGCGGAAATAAGGTGCGCGCCTTCAAAGGCTGGGTCATGCCGATCTTAATGTACTCTTTCGGCATACTCAAATGGACTCAGACCGAACTTGACGCCCTGGATAGGAGGGTCCGTACACTGTTGACCGCAAACCGGATGCATCACCCACGTTCATCGGTGATGAGACTGTACATCTCGCGGAAGTGCGGGGGCCGTGGCTTTTTAAATGCTAAAACCCTCCACAATCGCGAGGTGTGCAGCCTCAGGGAATATTTTTTAAAAGCCGAATTGGGTATGCACCGTGATGTGGTCACAGTGGATAAGGGGCTCACCCCGCTCTCCATGGCTAAAGAGAACTGGCGCAAACCTGTAGTACTTACTACCGATGACCGCAGGAAGGTATGGCAAAACAAGGAGCTTCACGGGCGCTTCTATCGGGCCCTTCATGAGCCCGGTGTTGATTTCTTAGCGTCCGTATCCTGGCTACGTTTCGGTGACCTATTCGGGGAAACTGAAGGTTTTGTTTGTGCAATTATGGACGAAGTTATTCTGACGAATAACTACCGGAGACATATTATGAAGGACGGGACGGTTGATGTATGTCGGGCACGCCACCGTCCGGGTGAGTCCATCAGACATATTATCTCTGGTTGTTCTCGTCTGGCTAACGGCGTGTACTTGCACAGGCATAATCAGCCAGGATTATTCACCAGCAACTTGCTTTGAAATATAAACTTGTGGATTCTGAAGTACCGTATTACAAGTACTATGTGCCCGACCCAGTTCTCGAAAATGACCATGTCACGTTGTACTGGGATCGGTCTATCATTACTGAAAGGACTGTTGTCGCCAATAAGCCTGATATAGTGGTGATAGATCGATTAGTGCGCCGCGCAATGATTGTCGATGTTACCATTCCACATGACGAGAACCTCGTGAAAGCTGAGAAAGAGAAGCAAATGAAGTATCTCGACTTAGCACACGAGGTTGTTGACATGTGGAATGTGAGCTCGGCTGTCATTGTGCCGATTGTAGTAACGGCCAATGGCCTGATGGCCGAAAGTCTCGATCAACATCTCTCGAGGCTCTCGTTAGGCGGTTGGATCAAGGGCCAGATTCAGAAGGCAGTACTTCTTGATACGGCTCGCATTGTGAGGAGGTTTCTGTCTCTGCAGCCCTAACCACCGGTAGCTTGGACTTTGCTCCCGCTACTGGCGGATCACTATTTTTTATATTTTTAATTTTTTTTTAATGTTTTTTAAAAAAATATTTAAAAATGTATTTAATAAGTTTTTAAAATGAATAAAGGACATAATAATAATATCCTGAGACATTTTGACACACGGTCATCTGGTCTCAAACTAAGCAGAGCTTGTACTATGGAAACCAGATAACTGATATACTACATACACTACTTTTTTTTTTGTAAATACATACTTATATAGATAATTACACCCAGACGCAATGACTCTAAGGTGCTCGTTTTTTTTTCTCACAAACCAGAACCTATTATTACATAAGAAATGGTAGGTATTTAGAATCACATCATCATCATCCTTTCAAGCTTTCTCTTACTAATTTCTAATTCTATCCATTCTCGGAAGCGGAACATCTATGTATTTAGAATCACACAAATTGTGGGGTAATTTTTTCTTAACACGATAACCCTAAATACAGTGACGTAATTTTTTTTTGTTTCTTTCTGCGACACGCTTTCTAGGTGTCTATAGTATTCTCTGTCTACGGTCTTACTAGTCCTATTGCTCGCCATCTTTCTTTCTTCCCTCTCCCACATAAATACTCTCTCATTCTCTCATCGCTGCATTCATATTTTATTCTTTAAAATTATGATGCGTTCGGAATTAACATCCTACATATAATTCACAAAACTGATTTACGATTACCAATGTAACAAAATACACAATACAAATATGTCTGATTGATATCTACTAGATGTGCATCTAGCATGCATGTTTTACAGAATGCTACCAAATAAAGATGCTATTAACTGTTACCTACCGAAATATCAAAAAATTACCACATTGACGTCTTTAACTCTATTAAACCAATGAATTCCTTTCTATCAGCCTAACTAAAACGATGTATACATAAGATAAACCAATCAGAGACAATCTAAAAGCAATTTATCTATTAGAACAAACACTTTTATCGGGAATAGACGAAGATAGACCTAATTGTTATTTGAACATTGGCGATTGATCTGCGAGGTTAAGCCGTGCTGGCCGGCGTCAAATCTTGGATGGTTTGTTCTTTTTTACACAATATCGAGGTTGCATGCTTCTGGTGGCCTGGTAGTCATAATCATCATCAGTGACAGCCTTGTTCCACTTACTGCTGAGTTTAAGACTCTTCCTTCTGTGTTGGGGAAAATACCGGGTGTTATTGGAATCATTGGCATTGTTCCAGAAGGTGAAAGTAACTAGACATGTATTAACGATATTATGTTGTATTTATGAATAACTTTACTATGAGACCAACTACAAAATAGCGAAAAATCAAGTTACCTATTTAGTAGGACACTCTGCTGCTAGCAACTCATCGAAACGAAGAAGAAATGAGTTTGAGAAAGCAGTTTAACCCCCCAAAAGATTTACCATTCAAAATTCACCATTCAAAGTTGAAGCTTGATGAACCAACCTGGCGGCCACGTCTTTAAAATATGCCTATCCATACATAAATATCACCCGTCTCTCCTCAATTCATTTGCTTATTATAGGATGCATATCCGGTACGGCTCTAATAATCCTACCATATCCTATGGGCACGTCTTCCCTACCATTATCGTACCCCTCGGTCTACTTCTTGATATGCTTTCTTTTATTTATTTATTTGTCACAAACACCGCTATCATTACAGGAAAAATCCTAATGCGGTAGCGTGGTCCTTAATTAAACTATCTTAAATAACATAACACATACAATATTATTTTTGTGAATTCATTCAGAGAGCAGGAAAATAAGTCGATCCTGTCAGCCGTGTCATTCAGTGCGTGCAAGGCGCGTGTCAGTGGCGCTTTGCTGAGCAAGTTGGTTCGTGCGTGTGGCACTGCTAGTAACCGTGGTTTTCGGCGCCGCGATACGTAACTGTCAGGCACATTCAGACAAATCTCCTTCAAAACACTACCACGTAATAAATAGTTTGAAAATAAATAGTTTTAGCTAAAACCGTCCTTGTCTCGAGTTTGTTGTACCCGACCATACCGATAACGAATAAGGTTGGGTAAATCAATGGATAGAAGGGATAGACACTGTATAGTTTCATGTACAAAAATCTGAAGAATTTGTCTTGAATGCGCTCCAACATGAGATTATAATTTAGTCTCATGCGGAGCCCATATGACAGCATTATAATCAAGCTGAGGTCTTATAAACGCATTATATGTGTACAATTCTTATGTTTTCCTTATTTAATTTAATTTATTTACTTCAGACAAGAATATCGTCCATGTTGTTAGTAAAGTACCTTATCACTATTGTAAGTAGTACACAGACACGGATAAGAATAACAAGGAGAAGAATTTATAGTATGCGGAAATGAAAGATATGTCTATGTAGTATGCCTACATCAACATAAATCTGTAGTTCTATTTATCTAGCCATAGGTACAGGACGCACTTTTGGACAAAGGGCTTACTCGCAACTACAGTCTGGATTTAACAAACGGTGGTGCTTGCTCGAGTTCTCCCTGTCAAACACATCTCGTCTGTTAATACCACAAAGGGTAGGCAGAGACAGGCCTACATTGTAGGTTTAACTGTAGTTTAGGTATCAGTTACAAAACGAACTAACACGTTCTAAAATGTATTTTTTATACCTGGTGAATTACGAAATCCTCTGGGATAAGCTAAAAATGTCACAAGTACCTTACCAAATCGTAGATCTGTTGAGATTCTGGTATGGGGGCCAAACCAATCAAGTGAAATGGGGTGACACTATCTAGTAGTTACAGGTTAGATTGTGGTGTTCGCCAAGGAGGGTTGACTTCTCCGGACCTGTTTAACCTGTATATAAACGACCTCATTGTGGAACTCAGAAGAACCAAAGTTGGCTGTCACCTAGGCAATGTCTGCGTGAACAGTTTGAGCTACGCTGATGGCATGGTTCTTTTGAGTCCCTCAATCAAAGGCTTGAGGAAACTGTTGTCGGTATGTGAGCATTATGCTGATGCTCACGGACTGAAATATAATGTTCTCAAAACCGAGTTTATGGTATTCAGGTCTCGGGCGGGTCCGGAGAATATACCTAGTCTGTATTTGAACGGTGCAAACATAAAGGTCGTAAAACAGTTTAAATACTTAGGGCACATTTTGACGGACAGACTTCAGGACGACTGCGACATAGAAAGAGAGCGTAGGGCTCTCTCAGTGCCCGCCAGATTGTTCGAAAGAGTTACCGTGGCCCTGGCACAGGCAACTGCAGGAACATGGGTGGGTTTTAGTCAGTAGAAGTTTGACACGCCCTCCCGCTCAACCCAGAGCGGGAGAAGTTATTTGATGATTTCCCATCCAAAAAAAAGGGGCTCTCAGTGAGGAGTAACATGCTCGCGCACAATTTTGTGAAGTGCACCAAAGACGTAAAGGACACTCTATTCAGAGCTTATTGCTTGTCAATGTACACCTGCCAACTTTGGTGCAACTTCACAAAAAAGATGTACAGTTCACTAAGGGTACAATGATGCTTACCGAACCCTTATGAAACTACCAAGGTACTGCAGTGCCTCGAGCATGTTTGCCGAAGCGAGGGTCCAGGATTTTTACGCCATCATGAGGTCGAGGGTTGCGTCTTTTTGGCAAAGTTTGAGACGCTCCAGTAACAGCATATTTAGGGTTATCTCATGCAACCTAGCAAGCCCCATATTTGTGCACTGCATTTCTGTTTACCAAAGCGAGAACAAAAATGACAAAAATACTATGTTTTGGAAGACTATGGGTACCTATACATACCTCCAAGTGTAATTTTATTCTTTACTTTTATTATATATTTATTTTTTGTATATGGGTATTTTGCTTGAAATAAAACACTATTATTATTATTATTATAACGTCGTTAAAAGATGCCAGATCCACAGATAAATATCACCCGACAATTATTAATATCCTTAAGGCTCTAATAATCCTACCATATCCTATGGGCACGTCTTCCCTAGCATTATCGAGCCCCTCGGTCTACTTCTTGATATGCAATGGTCCATGTAGCCCTATGAAACATGAGACTCCAGGGGCTAGTGTAAATCTTTGGTTTCATTCAAGTAATCGAGTCTGGTCAAACCACGCTGGGGTCGGTGCATTTCATTCATTCATTTATAGTTCTCTGGATACAGCTGGATAGGTCTGGATAAGTCCTTTATATTTAACAAAATCTTACCATAAGTTGGTAACTACTCGATGTGAACAAAATTAAGTTTCCAAAAGTTCCTTGGGCCCTTGGAGCGGCTACATACTTTTAACACGTTAAACGCCGTGGGGGACAACATATGGGCCTCATTTATTTAGTAAAAGGAGCCAGGTTAAAAATGCCCGATTGTTAAATTTTACGTATAAGTTTTTATTGCTTTATGGGTTAGAAAATGTGCCAAATCACATGAAATAAATCGAAGAAAAGTTATTTGTGACTTTATAATACCAAAATACTACTGTCACTCAACAGTTGCCCCCCATGGCCCACGCGGAAATAAATCGCGTTGTTCGTTGGCAGGGGCCGCGGGGGTCGGGGTGTCGGTCATCCCCGCTCATGTCCTGCCGGCCGCCACCGTCTCGATTCGCGACTCCCGCGCGCCCGCGCAGTGACCATTTGGACTACTACATTGATTACGTATCGATTCGAGAATATTCTATTTGTTTACGTAAATTAAATTGTTTTTGATTGCATTTCATTCATTGCTTTATTATAATGGATGATTTCGAAGATATCGAAATAAATCAGGAAGATTTATCACAAATAGAAGAATTAGAAATCACCTTGTTGAATAATAGTTTCCATTTAAGCTCTGAAGAAGAAGACAAATATCCATCCAGTCATTTTCCGTCAATATAACAAACAGAAACGCCATAAATACGGCATAAAAGAGTTTGAATTATGCACTCTACCGGGATATACGTATAAAATCAATATTTATGCGGGAAAAGAAAACGATCAAGTGAATACTACGCCGGCAAACGTTGTAATGTCACTTTGCAGTGGCTTGTTGAACAAGGGTCACACATTGTATGCTAATTGGTATAGGTACGAGTATTGATTTAGCAAGGAATCTGTTGGAAAATCAAACACATCTAGTGGGTACTATTAGAAAAAATAGAAGGAATATACCAAAAGAGGTTGCTAATGCTAAACTGAAGACAGGTGAATATATAGCTAGAGAGAGCGAAGACTGAATTACTGTCATGAAGTGGAAAGATAAAAGAGACGTACTTGTTCTTTCGACCAAACATGCCGACCGATTCCAGACAATTACAAAGCGGTATCAAAGCCGAAAATCGTGCTAGACTATAATAGGGCAAAAGGAGCTGTCGATTTGTCCGACCAAATGGGGGCTTATTCCACCCCATTAAGAAAATCGGTAAAATGGTACAGAAAAGTTGCCATAAACTTGCTGTTGAACACTGCAGTTATCAATGCACTAGTATTATATCAAGCTGTAACCGGGACGAAAATCCAAATAGTTGAATTTAGGAAGCACGTGTTGAAGGGCCTGTTAATGAGAAGAGAAACCTCAAGTCAGGTTTCAAGACCGATAAGAACGAAGCATAAGCTTGCGAAGAAAGATGGCACAAGCAAAAATAGTCGACGAACATGTAAATGTAAAGTAATGGGACGAGTATTAGCCAAAAACAAGACGAAAAAAGTTGTAACTTTTTGTGAAACCTGCCCTAACAAACCATTTCTTTGTTTTGATTGTTTCCATAAAATTCATTAAAATATTAGGTCCAGTAACGTTGATATTGATCTCAATCTAAATTCTGATTTATGTTTGTTTCATTTAAAAGCTGTAATAAATAATAACTTTAATAAATAATTATTATATTTCTGATTTACAAACATGTAGTTTAATTCATCAAACTATCCCCGAAAAATTAAACCCTAACTAGCTATGTAGTACAATTTTAACCAGATTTTAACTACTTAAGTAAACACAGTATTTTACAACACTTTATAAATAGTAATTTTATGGAAAAATATAAAATAGCACTTTATCATACACACTTTTTCCTTTAGAACTTTCAAACAAGTCTTGTCCCGAAATTATTTGTCATATTTTTCTAAGTCATAATTTTTACTAAAAACCAAATTCAATCTGTTTGTCTGCAGGGCCGTGGGGGTCACGTCAAATACATATTAGCTTCATATCTGTGCCCGACGGCCCAATAAAGACGCTTAAAATCGCCTCTGACTCGCGGTCATATGTTGTCCCCCGCGGCCCCAACGGAACTATTGTATGTCGACCACACGGTGTCCCCCACGGCCCAAACAGAAAGACTGAAAAATTAAAGCGGCGTTCAACGTGTTAAGTATCTGGGCCATATTGTGACGTCCGACCTAAAGGACGACGCTGATATTGAGTGAGAGAGGAGGGCGCTGTCGGTGAGGGCGAATATGATTGCCCGCAGGTTTGCTCGTAGCTCTAAGGATGTGAATTTTCACCTTGTTTCGAGCCTACAGCACATCTTTCTATACGAGTGGTCTGTGGGTGTCATAGCAGAAATCCTACAGCTCTCTCCGCGTTCAATATAATAACGCGTTGAAGGCACTGCTGCGGCTGCCTCGCTTCTGCAGCGCATCGGGCATGTTCGCGAGCGACCGCATAGTCTGTTTTTATGCCAGCATGCGCAAGAGGGCGACCTCGATAGCGAGTAGAGTGCGGGGCAGCGGCAACAGTCTTCTTACCGTTGTTGCCAACAGGTTGGACTTGCCTTTCATGCAGCACTGGTAGGCCTTACATGCACCCGTATATCGGGCTTGGGGCAGGTAGAATTGTTAACCAGTTACCAATATTACTATTACTATGAATCTGACATTATTATATTTTTTGACATTTTTAATTATTATTATTTTTCTTATTATTATTATTTGGATTTTATTTAGTCACAATTTTCTTTCGGGTTTTATCTGTTTTTAGTTTGATTTATATGAGTGTATAACTATGGACTAGTACTAAATATGAAATAAATATATTATTATTATTATTATTTATATAATAGGTTGGAGAAAAAGTTTCTTCGCATTTAAAAAAAAAATCAAAACATTTTTTAATATAGTTTATTTACATTTAACTAAAGTATGTAGGTACCATTTTGTTCGATAACTTTTTGCCATCTTGTAGGTAGGGACATGATCCCATTGCTATAGAAATTTTGGGACTTCTGGTCAAAATACCGCGACAAGTGGTTTTGGTAGTCCTCTCGTGATGTTAACCTGACACTGCCTAAAGAATTCTGAAGAGACCGAAACAGGTGGAAATCTGAAGGTGCAAGGTCAGGACTATACGGCGGATGCATTAACACCTCCCAGCCAAACTCTCTTAATTTTTGCTGAGTGGCTAAAGATGTGGTCTAGCGTTATCTTGATGAAAAACCACACCCCTTCTGTTGATTAATTTCGGCCGCTTTCTCTCAACTTTTTGCTTTAATCTCATCAGTTGTTCGCAGTAGAGTTCAGAATCGATGGTCCTGCCTGGTGGTAACAGCTCATAATGAATAATGCCCTTCCAATCCCACCACACACACAGCATCACCTTGTTGCGAGTTAACCCGGGTTTCGCCACAGTCTGTGAAGCCTGACCGGCCTTTGACCACGACCTTTTTTGCACGTTCTTGTCATACGTAATCCACTTTTCATCACCAGTTATCAGCTTCTTCAAAAATGGTTCGGTTTCATTACGTCGTAATAAAGAATCACAAATGAGTACACGGTTCATTAGGTTTCTTTCAGTGAGCTCGTGAGGTACCCAAATGTCGAGCTTTTTTGTGTACCCAGTTTTTTTTCAAATGCGCCAAAACTGTTTTGTGGTCAATTCCCAGTTCTTCAGCTACGTCGTAACTACTGATATGCCGATCTTGCTCGACTTTTTCAAAAATGGCATCCATTTTATCCGTAATAGGGCGACCAGAGCGACGTGCATCTTTGACATCAAAATTTCCGGATTGAAAACGCTTAAACCAAATTTGTGCTACTCTCACAGACACTACACTAGGTCCATAAACATCGCAAATTTTTTTCTCGGCTTGCGTTGCATTTTTACCTTTTTTGTAGTAAAATTTTAAAATGTATCGAATTTCTTCATTAGATTCACATCTTGACGGTACGAAAAACAAATGAAAATAATTTGAATTTGGAGTTATGTTCTTTAAAATTTAAACTTTCAATGATACCAAAACTAGCCAGATACAAATTAATAGTATAGCCAAAGAGATTTTATTACAAGTTCATACATACTATAATGCGAAAAGACTTTTTCCCCAACCTAATATATGCGTGTCAACCTACGCAGAGGCACAGACAGAAGCAATAGCTAGACAAACACATAATTTAATTTCCAAAATAAAACAATAAACAATAGCGCCTGATTGTTGCGAACTAAATTAATGATTTCTCTCAAAACACAACGACATTGTAAACTCAACTCTATCATAATGCAGCAAGGTTGAATTTCTCATGTGTTCAAATTTAATCTACAGTCGATTGGAAGACAATAGCAAGTAGACTAGTCTGTCCGTCTGTCCATTCATTAAGCACGCAATCTCGACTCGAAAACAACTTTGACGAATTAATATTCGTCAAAATTGTCGGGTTTCTGGATAACTACCGAACGGTGTTAGGTTAACCAAGCTTTGCTGTTAGCTGAGACAGAATTGTGATTTTGGGAGACGGATTTTCGATATTTTTTTTTTATTACTGCATGTTTTTTTTTAATATATGCCAATGTAAAAAAATAATATAAAACCTAATAAACTAAAAATTAACAATTATTATTAAGGTAAAAAAAAGGCCTGCTTAATATATATAGGTACTTGCAAAGCAAGGTCAGGGACGTTGATTCACAAACGGAGGTTGTGAAATCGTTTTAGTAACTTATTATCTATTCCTGCTTGTTATTTTAGTTTAGTATGATTATAATTGTATTAGGTAGGTATTAAAGTACACCTGACTAATTCATATGCAGTGTTAGCATTTATTATGTATGTGCCAACGGAGTTTAATTTGATTTTAATTTATGTCTTACTTTTCGTGTTTGCCAACTTTACACTATTGTTTTATTTGTAACTATAAATACGTGATTATTTAATTTATCGCCTGAAACACAGGATTACCTAGTCCAGGCATATGTGTTTTATTGACCCAGTATAGCTATTATCATGAAATTGTAAAACTTTGAATAAACTGATTTGATTTGATTTGCGGCACAACAGCTGCCAAATATTTGAAAGTTAAATTAGTAAATTAGTAAATAACTAAAGTATTTAAATAAAGAGGAAAACCGTGCCTACTACTTATATGAAGAGTTTTATTTAGAGAATTATACAGGATGTAAGTGTAAACAGTGGCAACCTTCTAAGAGGTCATTGTAATCATCATTATGAACAACTTTTACGAAGGGACCAAACCTGAAATTGCGAAAATAAATAAATCTGCAGTTCAGTACATTTATGTTCGCATAATTCGTCGAAATGTAGGGAAGATTTGATTTTTTTTTGCGATTTCAGATTTGGTCCCATAGTAAAAGTTGGAGGATGAGTACAATGACCCCTTAAAAGCAGGGACCACAAAAACAATACCGGTATTTTTCGGTTACAATCTTTATTTTTTTCACAGGTATTTCAAAGGTTACCTTAATTGTTAAATATTGAATACAACCGGTATTATACTGGTTACCGAAATAAAAATTACCTATATCTTACACGTGCCGTCGGTATTAGTCAAAGTCGTCGCGTTTAACTGTTCATATCGTCAAACGTTGAGTATTCAATAATCTGGCCAGCACCCTACTGGAGTAACACACGATCAATCACAATCTGAATTTGCATTGCTTCATATGTTCGAAAAAATCGTCTGCTCAACAACGTAAATAACGCAATGAATGTTGTTGAACTGTCAAAATGAAAGCCATTGTGACTGATCGTGTGTTACGCAATGGCTGACCACATCCACATCATGATACAACCGTTTCGTGAAATGGTCGAACACTTCATGATAGTGTTTTGATATAAAAAAGTGTAGGTACTGTGCTAGCGCGCTCAAACAAATTGCAAGCAAAATGTTAAGCGCTTTTTAACGAAAAAGTGCTGCCCCCTATTAGAAAATAGGGCGAGTACGCGTCTCCGCAAGTTAAATAAACAAACTACCGAGTTGTTTTCTATGATGAGGGAAAAAGATAAAAAAATGGTATTTTACCAATTTACAATGTAAAATTATCTTACTTACCTTTAATCATTTCCTTTTTTTTTCTCCGCAAAAAGGTGAACTAAATAAACGTAAACAATACTGGCAGGACGCTCGACGATCTCCCTGGTAATGTATTTTCTAATGCCAACAAATGGTCGGCATTGCGATATTCTGTTTCTTTCTCGTAATCAAAGTCATTTTTAAATAACCGGTATTAAAACGGTAACATAAATAAAGGTAACATGTTTCTTCTTCTTGGGTTACCCAGATAGCGGTTACCTTAATCGTAGAGGTAACCAAAATTCTTCGATACCTGTACCGAACGGAACGCAATGTTCTCAACTTCAATACCTATTATATTTACATATACTTTGAAAATATTCAATAATCTTATTTATCTCATTTTAATTGTCATTTGTACTTCCACTGCATGATGCACCGGTCGACGTCATTACGTCAACGCCAGCTGTCGCTGAAAACCAGCGCTGAGGCTCTGTCTCGTATGGGGTCGCGGCATTATGCTGAGCGACGGCCGTTTTGCGTGAATGTGACGCATATTTTCCCCAAACTTGTTCTTTAATTATTTTATTTTGTTATTTTATTTCTTTGCGCCATGTTTATCGCAAATAAACGTATTTCTTTCTTTCTTTCTTACCGTAATTTATAAAGGTTTTCGGTCCCTGCTTAAAAGGTTGACACTGTTTACACTTACACTCTATATAAACAGAAATTAGCGCCATTTATTCGAAGTCAGCATGAAATTACCCCATTAGAAAGACTTTCCAACCCGGTTCCCCTTTGTTTAATTAAATATAAATGACATTTTAAAAATGAAATTATCCTTATTCATAACAGATTATTATATTAATTACTGATATGTGAAGGAATTTATAATTAAGATTCTTCTTCTGTGGAATATAAACATAACATCACGCCTGTGATCCGGTGTATCTGAGCCAGTTATGTTTAAATCTCATGTAATAGGGGGTGAGCCTATTGCCATCAACCGGGCACCAGACTTCACAAATCCAGACTTTTGGCTGCTACTGAGAAATTCCAGATAGGAAAACCCAATAACAAACTTTGCCGACCTGGGAATCGAACCCAGGACCTCATGCTCAGCTGTAGCGCTTGCGGCCACTAGGCCAACGAGAGAATGTCGTGAGAAAAGTATGGACTTTGAATGAGAATAGATATGGAGTAGGTCAAGATCCAAAAACCGGCCAAGTGCGTGTTGGACTACGCAAAATGAAGGCTTCTGTAGTTGGGACGAATCCCAAGAACAAACTTAACATTGTAGTTGAAAAACACTTTCTCCTATACATTCCAAATGAAAATGTAAGTTTGTACGCACAATATTGAGAGATTTAACATGTTGTTTTAAGACCATATACTTCTTATAGGTTTTCCTGTAATCTGTAGGTGTGTTGTGTTTGTAATTGTCAGGACAAGGTTTGTATGAAAGAAAATGTTTTAAAACTTGCCGTGAAATTTTGAAAAAATCGGGAACACTACAGTGCATTTTCTATGGGAATTTTGTATGAATTATTGAAATTTTGACAGGACAACGTTTGTCGGGTCAGCTAGTATTAAATAAAATATAGCCACTCAGGGCCAATCACATTGACACACACACATACATATACACACACGCACAGACACACACATACGTTCATACAACATGCTCACTCACGCATGATAGTAATTAATAAATTAATATATTGTAATACTTACTTTTGCACCGCACCACACTTGTAACGGCAGCTCGAGCACGGTGGTGACGAAAGTAACTGGTGCTTATAGCACAGGAATCCTGCTAGTTTAAGCCCAGTTGCACAAGTTTTCAATCTTGCCACTAATTTAGGTTAATTTAAGGTACAATAATTGTAAATAGGTTTAATTCTTGAACAAATAAATATTATTATTTTTATTATAGGTGTTGAACTATTTTCTGTATTTTTTTTTAAATTTTAGACTCAATACTTTCGGAGATAAGAGGTCATGGTCAATTTTCGTCAATTTCCTTAAATAACTTTAGAATGATTAAATTGAAAATTATAAAAAAATATGTTAAGACCTTCATAGTAAGCATTTGATATGTCACACGGTACATTTTGCAAAACTTTTTTTAATTATCTTATTTGCCCCCCGAAATTGACCCCCGTATTCAAAATTCATTTATTTACGTTATACGTTCGTGTTTGGGTCACAGAAATATATACGCTTGCCAAATTTCAACTTAATCAGTCCATTAGTTTCGGAGCAAATTGGCTATGATTGACGGACAGACAGACAGACAGACACACACGAGTGATCCTATAAGGGTTCCGTTTTTTTCCTTTTGAGGTACGGAACCCTAAAAACGATGGATGGACTGTGTGAAATGTGATGTGGCTAACAACGGGGTGACTACTGAGATGACGGCTGAATATAGAGATTATAGAGATTGATGTACTACCGGAGAAACAAACATCTATACACCGTAAGGACTAATCTTGTTTGCAGCGCTCGGCCGTTATATTAACGCTTGCTAAGATGTGGTCTTCGTGAGCACGGGATTTTGTTTTCAATTTGGTCAAATGTAAGTTTCCTCGATAGTACATGAAAGAAGAAAACTAACTGTGACGACCACAAATGAATTCGAGTTAGGGACAGGAAGATAATGAGTCGCGCTCGAGTTATAAAAAGTACACAATAGAAATAAACATTGTTTATTTTTACAAGGAACACATAAAAAATACTTACATAAATTTCAGCTACTTATACAAACTAGATTATAATAATACAGGGTGGCAGGAATATCGAAGCGCAGCCTGTTACCATGGATTCAGTACATGATTCTGAACCCTCTGCGTTGACATTTATCGTCAATTATCTAAAAAAAAAAAAATTGCCGTTCCATACATTTTAACTGCGTAGATGCACTTTTTATGAAACAACAGATTTTTTTGTAATAACCGACTAAAAATTTCTACGCTGTGGTCTAGAATCATGTGCCGAATTCATGGTTACAGTTTGCGCATCGATGACCCTGTCACCCTGTTATTATTACCGGTGAGACCCTAAAAAATCCAATAATGGCCATTGACATAAAGTTGGATGACAATAAAGGCGACAATTCAAAATCAAAGCAATCGATTTATAGCAGGGTTAAAAGTCAGATACAGAACATAGAGGGCGTCTTGAACATACGTACATCTACAGCTATAGGTAGAGCTACGAATGGCAAGATTTGTTGTATAATCTAAAAATTATACACTACAAGTAGTAAAAAACATCAAAATTATTGACAGCGGTTTACCTTACTCGCATGTTAATGGAATGCAAAAAATTATGTCGAAACATCAAAAATAAGAGGAGAAATATATGTTACTTAAGGCATAACAATAGTCAACATTAAACAAAATTTATTATAATTAATAACGTATTAAGTACAAAAAAATCGTATATAATATATCGATCATCCTATTCAGCTGTAACACCTACGCGATCGACGTTTATCAAGACGTCGATCGTGTGGGTGTAACAATACCCTGAGAGCTATAGAAAGGTATGGGTTCTATTAAACTAATGAACTTTGCTGGTGATGATGACATTTTTATTAGCGACTTATACTCTTGGCGTTACTGACAAACAATACAACAATAATAATCACGACATGGCCTTTTCAATCGCTTTTTATAATACTCATACCATAATGCACGGTTACTCTTTACTAAAGGAAAAAAAAATGAAAGAACAATGATATGTAGGCAAAATGTAATACCTCGTATTAATTCAGAAAGCGCAAATAAATCCCATATTACAAATGTCAACGTAAAGGCGTTACTGAAAACAAAAAAAGCCGTCGCTGTACATAAACGACTCAAATTTTCTTTAACTTTTACTTTTTTAGTAACCGCACGCCCGTTTGTAACCTTACAGGGAAACAGGGAAATCAAAAGTTTGATAAAAATGATGATGTTTGTAATCACAGGCAAAATGATGCATGTCAATAAAATACAAATGCCGACTATAGTAAGTAGTATTTCTTCGTTATTATTTTCTTCTGCTATTTTTACAAAGCATAAAATTAATCTAAAAATTATCAAAACTATCAGAGGCAGGCCCCAAGCAAAGAGGAAGCTTTTAAGATATTTTCTTGTAATATCTTTACGGAAAACTTTTACAAGATCAACGTAAAACATATAACATATAACCACCAACCAGTTGTTATACACTATCGCTAGAAACATAGTGAAAAACTTGTATACAAATATGGAATCACCGTGTGCGTGTTGGTTGCAGTAAGTTAGAGTAAGTGTTACAACTATTAGTCGCAATATATTCACTATCATAGCACTGAGATACACGTAGTTGTTGAAATTACGAAACTTTGTAATGAGGCACCACGAAGTCACTCCGTATATAAACGTAGGCAGGCACAAGGCGTATAAAATTGAGTGTACGATCAAATAAACGTCAACGACTTCCACGTAAGGAGCACACACTGTAGAGTTGGAGTCGATAACATCCATAACGACTATCAGACGTGATACCGACTCTCAGATATTGCAATAATTTTCTGTGATCACACTCTTGAAAACAATAATGTAAGTCACAAAGGTGTGACTCCCAACACAGTCGATGGAATAATAAAAGTTTCAGATCGGACATTAGAACAGATAAACGGGATTATCCAGATTTTGGGCACTTGACTCGATTAATCGATTCCGTTAACCTGCCTTATCAGCTGAGTTCGTAATTGAGTTTGTGGTCAATAATAGCTTATGATAACACAGGGTATCGCATCTATTGCGAGATTAAAATTTATTGTTGCAATAAATAAGCTCTAAGCATCGATGTATGTGATGGTATGGTTAGAGTTTGAAAATTGTGTACGACACACGTGTAAAGGCAAAAATTACTGATGAAAAAAAAGCAATTGTTCAAAATGATTGATGGAATAAATTAAAAACTTGTACAATATTTACGATACCTAACTGAAGCATACCACGCATGCTGTAAGCTAAGACCGCCACAAACCAAGGGCGAGCGGTACCCTTGGTGGAACGCAGAACTTGGTAAAGTCAGAGATGCATTACATAAGCAATTCAACAGCGTCAAAAACACCAAACTCCCGGACGATTGGGAGCTATATAAAGAGACCCAATACAAAACAAAAAAAAAAAAAAAACAGATCAGAGTCGCCAGAAGAGCTGCTTGGCGGAAATTCTGTGAATCTATCGAGACAAACAACGAAGCCGCAAGAGTCAGGAAAATCCTATCAACCGATCAGGACCGAACTCTTGGCGCGCTGAAAAAGCTTGACAACTCTTACACACTGATAGACCATGAAATCAGTATGGTCCTGCTCGAGACTCACTTCCCAGTTTGCAAACTCTTAGAGGACAGGACGTGGGAAGTTGAATCGGAATGGACCCCAACGGACCAAGACTGGTACAGAGCCTACAGAATAGTAACAGAAGACCGAATAAAATAGGCTATCAATACCTTTCAGCCATAAAGTCCGCATAACTAGATGGCAACTTCCTAGCCCTACTACAGTAGTGGTAAAACATCTGACAATCTATCGAGCCTGTATAGCATTAAAATACATACCTCTCGCGTGGCGCGAAGTACAGAATTTGTTGTATTTTCATGTTCCAGAGTGCATGCATGCTGTGGTCTCCTGTAAGTGAAGGTAAGGTAAGTGACACTTTGTCGTCCATTAACTTTATGCAATTCAATTCAGTTCTTAACAATAGACTCTTAAACTATCTGAATTCCCACATATTCTCGCTGCGATTTAATATGGTTTTAGATCAGGAAAAAATACAGAAGACGCTGTTTTGGATTTAACTGGAACTATAGCGAAAAATATAAAAGAAAGATTAAAAACGATGGCAATCTTTCTTGATCTTTCGAAGGCTTTTGACACTGTCTCTGTCCCCCTCTTGCTCACTAAACTGGAACAAATTGGCATTAGGGGCTTGCCTCTTGATATTTTCAAGAGTTACTTGACAGACAGCTCACAGGCTGTTAAGATAGGTAACTTTATCAGTAATGAATAGGTACTTAGTTATGGAGTCCCACAGGGTAGTGTTCTTGGACCTACTCTTTTTTTAATTTATTTAAATGACCTCTGTAAATTAAGTTTAAAAAACTCTAAAATGATAATGTATGCAGATGACACGGTAATACTTGTTCATGGCAATAATTGGCTTGAAACTTGCTATTATGCGGATTCTGCCCTACAGGTTGTTATGAAATGGCTAACCAGCAATCTACTTACCTTGAACCTGGAGAAAACTAAATTTATCACGTTTGCGCCAAGAACAGCTTCCCTACCGGCCTCACCTTTCAGCCTAACTGCACACCATTGCTGTTCGATAACTAACACTTCCTGTAGCTGTAATAGGATTATGCGAACTAACAATATAAAATATCTTGGTGTTATTATCGACAGTACTATGTCGTGGAATGAACAGATCGGGTCACTGGTGACACGGGTCAGGATATTAATATTTGTGTTCAAAAATTTAAGATCTTCCGCCAACTTTCATACTCTGAAAATAGTTTACTCTGCCTTGGCGCATTCTATCATAACCTACTGTATAGCGGCTTGGGGTGGGTCTAGTAAGTGTTTAATGCTTAGACTGGAACGGGCACAGAGAGCAGTTCTTAAAGTTATGGCACACAAACCTATTTGTTTCCCTACCATCGAACTCTATACCCTCTGTAAAGTGCCTAGAGTGAGGCACACATTTTTCCTAAGCACTATACTACGCAAACACTCGGAACTTACTTTTGACCCTAATCACGGTTCAAAAAACCGAAGGGCGGACATAGTGTGCCAGACTGAGCTGGCCAATGTTGTGTTGGTGAAACGTCAGTATCACTTCTTTGGCCCTGTTTTGTACAACAGAGTAAATAGGATTTTAAATATCTATCCACTTACCTCACGGGAGTGTAGAGCGCTCACGGAAAAATGGCTCCAAAGCCTGACGTATGAGGAGTTAGAAAATCTGGTGACACACACTTACCTATGAGTTTAATATATCCTGACATTCATATTCCTCTCGTAATAACCTTCCTAAGTATACAATCAAACACAGACACATACATATACACACTGCACACATACATACATAAATACATACATACATACACACACACACACACACATAGATACCACATTAGAGAACTGGAACATCTTAACCTAATTTATTTTAAATATTTAAATACTTAAATATATTAGGAATTCAATGTAATTAATTAAGAATCAATAATATTTTAGTTAAATAGTTGATACACTTACTTATTTTATTGCTTTAATATAATAATTTTGTTTATTTATAAATGTTGGAACGCCAACGTCTCCCCTCTCGGAGGTGGGCGCTAATGGCTGCAACACAGTTTTTAAAACTAATGTAGCTGTTAGAGAACACTAAAAATTGTAAACCTGTTTTTGTTCTAATAAAATATTTGTATTTGTATTTGCAATGTTTAGTGTATACATTTTGTTGGAGATCCTAAAAACAAGAAATAAATAAAAATAAAAAAAATTATTACATATGGCTCTCTAGTCTGGTGGCCCAGGACAGGCTTGATCACTGTCGAAAGAGAACTAGAAAAACTGCAACGATTCGTTTGTATAGCAATCACTAGCGGTATGAGAACTACACCCATTGCCGCCCTACAGGCAATGCTAGGATTGCCGCCTCTACACCTCATCGTGAGACAGGAGGCGGCCCTAGCTGCCTTTAGGCTCAATTTATCAGGAACATTGAACAGAGACTCCAGAGTAAAGCACACACGCGTATGGGAAGATGCGATCAAACGACAACCAATGATGGCAGCACCCTGCGACAAAACCCCGAAATTGCACTTCTTTTAAAAGCATTATAATATAGTACGGTTCACGCCATAGAAGACAGGAAAGTAATGGATACTCAGATACGCATACCCCCTACAGCGCCTTGGTTCTCCAATCTTTGGGGAAAGAATATTTTACCACTAGAATGTCTGTGCTAGCACTAGAATGTTACAACACACTGGAACGTGTTGCAGTATCTGACCGCAACACAATCACATTGCAATTAATAAAAGGACACAGCGGATCACTAGGTAACGACGCACCTAATGAACTAGCAAAGAGAGCATCCAGTACGACAGCCTGTGGTCCACTTCCCTTCAATCAACTACGTAGATAGCTACAAGAGTATACCCACACACAAGCTGGTGGACCTCGACACCAGGCTGCAGACAATCCAAGGAAGCCATGACATCCTTAGATGGACGGCTAACTAGACGCTTTCTACGCCTGGACAAGAACGGTCTGCGCCTGATGATGGGTACCATCACGGGGCACTGCTCACTAAATAAACATTTCCACACAATAGGCATAACGGACAGTCCGCTGTGCAGAGCGCGCAAGGAGGCTGAGTAAACCGTTGCGCATGTGCTGTTTGAATGCACAGTCGTCACCCAGATTAAAACAGAAACCCTCGGGCCACCCAGATCTTTCTCAGGTATTCTCAACAGACCAGGAGACGTAATCAACTTCTGGAGGGAGGTGGGCTCGTTACGTTACGTGGGCTTACTGACGGCCGCTATGGCTCACGCACAATGGTCCAAATAAAGGAAGTGCGGAAACCAACGAAACCCCCCCATAACAAAACATAACCAATAATTATAAATTTTCTATAAAATATAAAGATGTAACAATAGAAAGTACTGATTCTGACAACCAGAGCAATATACATATCGGAAATAATTAAAGGAAGTGACACAACGGTTAGCCGTAATATATTATATTTTAACACAAGACGAGAATGAAAATGCCAAAAGCTCGACCAATACATTGCAGACATCAACAGAAGGTATTTTTTACTTGTACTGATTTTTTTTCTAGTTATGTTCCTATAATTTCATTATTTCAATCCTCTTTGTAGACAAAGACATCGCAGTAGATTCCATCCGACCTCGTAGTAATTCGACTAGTAGCAGCGGTTCCTCTAGTTCTAGCAGTTCTTCGATTTCTAGCAGTTCTTCAAGCAGTGGCCCATCTATGTTAATTTAATCTAAGTTAATTTAAATGCACTATTCTCACAAAATTCGAGGGTAATTTGATCAAACCAATACCACACCACTACACCTTAAGAAATTGATTGCATTTATAACGTTTCAGACAGCGACGAATTTGTAAATTCTTCGAAAATACTTTGGGGATTAATAATTGACCCATAGAGACTGATCTGAAAAAGAAAAATAGCAACACTAATATTATATTTCTTCCATGAAAGATAACCGAGGCACTTATTCAAACCATTATGCAGTGGACGAAAGCATTAAAAATGGTATCAAATTGTGTATTGAGTCTATACCGAAGATTGAGTCACATTACATCCGGGCTAACTCAAAACGAAATTATATTGATGGTAGCAAAGCTGTCACAGATCTTTATAGAGATTATGTGGAAAAATGCAAATCCCAAAACGTCCCCTATGGAACCTACATTACATTTAATCGTATTTTCACACAAGATTTTAACATTTCGTTTTTCACTCCTAAAAAGGGTTTATGCGATATATGCGAAGCCTATAAAAAGATCACAGATGAAGAGAAAGAATTACATCTTAAGGAAAAGAATTTGTCTCGTATTGAAAAAGAAATTAGAATTAGAAAGATTAGAACAACAAAAATATTTTAGTAGCGGTCTGTGATCTTCAAGCAGTGGTCCAATGCCCCAAAGGAGACGTATCAGTTTTTTACTACAAGTCCAAACTAAATGTACTTAATTTTAAAATTTATAACTTACAAAATAATTGATTAATTGAACGCCAATAGAGATGTCAACAAAATAACTACCTGTGTTTACAAATACCTGGGGAAAATTTCCGCAACGGCTGAAGACCTCGATGTTGTCTTTTGTTCAGACAATTGTGCCGGACAGCAAAAAAATAAGTTTATGATCTCAATGTACACTTACGCAGTCAAAACTCTGCCAAATCTCAGATCAATTACACACAAATACCTCGTTAAAGGACATACGCAGAACGAGGGCGATTCAGCTCACTCTCAAATAGAGAGAGAAGTTAAAAGGCAACTGAGATCAGGACCAATGTATACACCTGACGCATTTATCGGGGCTATAAAGGCGGCACGGAAAAAAGCGAGCCATTTCATGTTAATGAAATGTGCTTCGATGATTTTTTTTGATTGGAAAAGTATATGCACTAAAATGAACTTTGCAATAATGAAAGATGAGGACAATAATACTGTGAAACTGGCTGGACTGAAGATGATAAAAGTTCAAAGATCTGATCCCGGTGCCATATTTTTCAAAGAATCATACGCTGACGAGTTATTCAAGAAAGCTATAGTGGTGAAAAAAAAAAAAAACATAATAGCCAAAGCATTAATTTAGATTTGCAAAAGGCCTGTCTTAAAAAACCTGGACTACCAGAGAGAATAAAAGTTGATCTCATGGATTTGGTCAATATAAAAACCTCATTCCTAGATACCACAAGCCATTTTACGAATCGTTGTAATAAGACTGATTAAGTACAAAGATTTGGAATTGTATTTTTTAGAAATATTTAATTGCTATATTTAAAATGATAGTATTTTTATTAGTATTAAGAGTATTTGTGATTCTATGTTTATGAAGGGTAATAGCAATGTTCTTATTTTGAATTTCTAAGTAGGTAGGTACTATAAAACTGGATGCCATAATTGTGTTAGAAGACCGTAATTACTATTAGATAACTTTAAATACAGTTAACTTTTTGATTTTTCTGATCATGAATGTTTTCATGTCAGCTCATTCATATTAAAAAATAGTAACTAATGGCATAACTAATTCATGTTTAGCCTTTCACATTTAGCCAAAATTCAACCATTAGTTACTATGTTTAACCATTGGTTGAGTTAACTATGGATCAAAAAACCGGCCCTAAAGTATAAAGGTATAGAAAAGTATTATGATTATTGTTCTTAAACAGTCCATACACAGATCCTTAAATTTAGACTTTAGTTAAAATTAAAGGGATAATACACCAACACGATCGACGACGATCGATGGTATCGTATGTATATCGATCAAAAAAATAATAAAAATATAAGTCTGTTAACGTTTTATATTAAAAAATCAATAGATTGTCGTAAGATGAGTTTCACATGATTGGTACAATAATCGATCCATCTGATCTAATATTTACATCTACAAGATCAACGTTGACCAAAATAACGATTCGACATGGATCGATGTTATTGTTAAACTTTTTTTATGACTAAGTATCAGACAGAGCAATGTGGTTGCCGATCCTCTTGACGTCATTATCATTACGACTTAGTCCTTTTCAATCGATTCATATAATACTCGTGCCTGTTACTCTTTACTAAAGGAACAAATAACGCAAGGATAACTATTTGGAATAAGAAGCGATTTCATTTAAATAACTCCTACTTTTCGGGGTACATCTGTTCCTGTATCAGATTGGCTCGAGCTCCTAGGCATGGAGTTGACATCCAGTCTCAACTTCGGCACTACCATCGAGCATATATCGAGCTAATCAACTGGGCATCCTAAAGAGAGTGAAGCGATACTTTACGCCTGGACAACTTTTGACCCTTTATAAAGCGCAAGTCCGATCCTGCATGGAGACACCACCACCACCATTACAGCCACCTTTGGGATGGCTCAGCTAAATACCAACTTACTGCACTTGACTCAGTGGAACGCAGAGCTAAGAGAGAGCTAAGAGGCTCCTTGGCGACGTAAAACTGGTGGATGCCAAGCTTCCCAGCTTGGCTCATCGCCGTAAGGTTGCCTGCTTGTCGGTTTTCTATAGACTGTACTTCGGTGAGTGTGCTCAGAAACTCCACAACCTCATTCCACCGGCCCCTTTCTACCATCGAACATCTAGACGCACTGCAATTTACCATCCATCCCTAGTTGCCATTTTGTTGATTTTCTAAGCGCTTCCAAACATCCTTCATAATGCGCACGGCAAAAGAGTGGAACTCACTACTTGCGTCTGTGTTCCCGAACGCATACAACCCGAATCTCTTCAAAGTTAGAGTGAACAGGCTTCTTCTGGGTAAGCTCACTCCATCATTGACTTTGTCTCTGTCACCTCTGACCTAGACTAAAGTCAAGAGCAAAAGCACCTGAATAAAAAATAAATAAAATTAAGACTTATCCTACAACATACACACGCATGGTCATCCTAAAAGACCAATCTGATTGGTTCGTGCCACGATCGCTTAGCGGCTTCTAATTTAATAGACCACGCGTGACAAGAAGCCCATGGGCACCCCATGGTGTAATCACCGCCATGTCATAGTGAAATGTTAAAAATAACATCGAAGGAGTGGCTAGGGTGAAAATAGAATCGTTACTCATACTTTGTAATACAAGTTTGCCCTGTGTGACTGCTTAGAAAATCATATTTCATATTTTACTGACTAAAAGTTAAAATGGTTAAATATGATATATGTTATATATGCTACTACACTACACGATCGACGTCGATCGATGGCATATCACAACATCGATCATAGACCGTTTAATATCGACCGTTATGTGATTACATCAAATCGAAATATGTTCATAAAGTTTTTCGACATCGATCGTGCCGATTAATAGATGAAAACATAGTTTTACTGTTAAATGTTACCCAACTACAGTGTTGTTATTAATGTAAATATGTACGTATGTAATTGTATTAGGAACCTCGAAATAAATATATTCCATTTTGGTAATTGTTCTATAGACTGGCACACACAGGATTGATAGATTTTGATAACACATCTACGCGATTGACATTTGTCGAACCATCGATGAAGCATCGATCGTGTGGGTGTATACCTTACCTTAATACAAAAAAAGATTTTATTACCAAAAGTGTCTCATGACACCACATAAGTTCATAAGAGAAAGCGCTCTAACTCAACAGATTTTGTGTTGCAAGTGCAAATAAACGTAAAATAACATCGTCCAATGGCGACCGCGGCTGTCACCTGACAGTAGTTGCGAACCTATGAGGTTCGTTTGACATTTCGAGCGCTTTCTATTATGAACCTATGCGGTATCATACGACACTCAAGCGGTTAACAATAATGATTGAATGAATAAATACGAAAATAATATATACCTACTATGTAATTGAATGGTCATTTGGCTAATCGAAATCCTAAACAGTTCGAAAGTGAAGACAACGAACATGATTCGCACTTAAAAGAAAAGACAAAATAAATAAAACAAAATCTCATTCTTCACTTCTAAACAAATAATTTAAGCGACAATAATTTGTTTTAAAAACATGTCACCTAACAAATTGTTGGGGTTAAGTTGACAGCTGTCATTCATCATGGCGTTTTTGGCGGGAACACGGCAGCCAATCAGGGGCGGCGAGTGATCGCGTTCGGAAGCTATGGTTAAGGATGACATGTTGGAATGTTGGCTGAAAGATTTGGTGGCTGTGGTTAAAAAGCAAGAGAGGGTGTTAAAATTGGAGAGATTAATTAATATTTGAAACCTTGTAACTTCGCTGTGACTTTTTTAGGCCTAAAATTAGTCTCAAAAGATCCTTTTTAATATTTTTTTTAAACTCTTGAGTTGTTATACCTAGTACCTATATGTAGCATAGTTGAATCTATGAGGTTATTGCAATCTACCTTCATACTTGGGATGCTAACTATTTGCGAAACAGATTTTTGTTTCTTTTTTTTTTTTTTGATCTACCTATGTATATGGCCGAAAAACTTCCCATACTTCCTATCTCAACTATTTAAACTGAGACATTTAACCCTAACCATAGCACCATTCCCAAACATAGTTATTTTATACTCCTTGGCAACGACAAAGCCTATTAGAATTTATTCGGGTTACTTTCATCTGAGCGCCGTGGTAAGAAGATAAAACCATCATGGCGGATACCGAAAAATAAACCGACATTTTATTTGCAGAATTTTTCTTTTGAAGCTTTTCAGTAATTTTTTGTAGTTGGTTGTTTTTACATATTTTGTGATCTTTACTAGTTAAAGGCAAAATATATAAATAATAATCAATAAATCTGCCTAGCCTTTTCCTAACTATGTTGGGGTCGGCCTCGTAATAACGAGGAGCTCGTGGCTAAGTAATAACAGCCGCACGGGTCGATCCATCAGGTTAAGCTACGCTTGCCGGGGTTGGTCCATAGATGGGTGACCATCTTTACACACCGAGACTCCTTCGTGCCTCGGAAAGCACGTTAAGCCGTAGGTCCCGGCTGTCATTCGTGAATCTTTGGCAGTCGTTACGGGTCGTCAGAAGCCCGAAAGTTTGACAACCAGTCTTACCAAGGGGTATCGTATTACCCAGTAACTGGGTTGTGGAGGTCAGATAGGCAGTCGCTTCATGTAAAGTACTAGTAAGTAGTGCATCCGGTTAGACTGGAAGCCGACCCAAACATAGTTGGGAAAAGGCTAGGCAGCTTTCTAATAAATCAGCTGTTCAGTACATTTATGTTCGCATAATTTGTCAAAATGTACTGAACAGCTGATTTTTTTTCGCGATTCCAGGTTTGGTCCCATAGTAAAAATTGTTCATAATGATGAGTACAATGACCCCTTAAGAGGTTGCTGGTGTTTTACAAATAACCCTGTATATGCATTACTTTTTTGTTTTTAAGAAATACAAGGCTGTTTTTTACTAGTTAAAACTTTATGTTTAAATTCGGGTCTGGTGGCTAACTGGGCAAGGGGTTCGACTTTGCCAAAATCAATAGCAGAATAGCAGCCCGGATACACCATTGTTTGGTTGATGATTATGACTAAACAGCTGTTTTGTTATTAAGACAAGCTATTCCGTTAAACTTTTTAGCCTAATTTTCTATACTTTACAGTCGTGCATTAAAAATCCCATAAATGTCGCAGATCACCAGAAATTTCTCGAATTGAAAAAAACAAATTCTACAAAACCTCTTCCGTTTCCATTAAAAACTGCCAACCCTATCATGTTATGTTTTCTACCACCAACTTATACATACCGTTTTCAAAATCTTTTCGGTTCTTATTGTTAAGGACACAAGGTTCAAAATCAGTCGTGTCTATTTATTTCACAAATGTTATTTAGGCATTCTTTTGGTTTAATTATTCTCGTTAATGACGATCATGCTGGGAGTTCCGTTTTTTTGTTCCGCATGTCAACGACAGATATGATTGATGGAACCAAGTCCCAGTTCGACTCACAACCACTCGGTTTTGATCTAAATATGTTTGTTAGCAAGAATATATCGTCGTTTTTTTAGGTTTTTGAAAAAATGACGGATTTGTTGCGGTTTTTTTTTTTTTGTTTTGTCGGCTGAATTTGGAGTTTTTTTTAGATATCTTCGTCAACTAATGAATGAGACACATTGATATTTATATTGTTGCTTGACTCCGGGAGTCTTTCGTCACTTTGTCAATAGTTTAGAAGTAATACTTAGTAATTATACTAGCATACGAACACTTGTGTGCATGGCCATATTTACATGCTTTTTGGAAAGGTTTCCTAGCCTTTTGTATGTGGCACTTGAACTCTTGGATTAATTGTTTGTTGTTGTTTTTAAAGTACTTATTAGTGATGTACCGACTATAGTTTGACCAAGACCGCTATACCGCGCCATAGGTATGTGCGCGGCGAGACGAGGGGCAGTGCAGGCCGCTCGTTCGTCAACGCTCACGGCGTCCCACCACTCATTCGCCAGCGCTGCACTCCGCCTCGCCGCGAATTCCTAAGGCGCGGTACAGCGGTCTTGGTCAAACTATAGTCGCTGACTAGTCGGGAAAGCCGACTAAGTCGGCCCATTTATTACTCGTATTAAAATGCTTAAAAAATTAAAAGAGGATGATTGAAATTAAATTGAAATCTTTACTGTTATTATTATTTTTATTATAGAATCAGTTTTACAGTTTACTTTCAGTGCAATCTAGAATGGGATAGAAATAGGGGAACCCTTTGTTTGGTCCATTAATTGGACGTAGATCCAGAAATTAAAAAAGTATAATTAGTCAATAGTTCTGACAACAAAAAATAATCTATAGCAAACAATTGGCAATAAGTAGGTAGGTTTACAACTTAGAAATAGGAAGTTAAGAACTCTTTCTTTGACTTAATAATAATGAATTAGACTTAGATCCAGAATTCAAATGAAAATAATAATACTTCAATCCAGCAAAAAAAAAAAATTGCAAACAGTTTGCAGTAAGTATAATCTAAAAATAGGAAAGGAACTCTCTCTTTGGACGAATAATTACTTAATTGGACTTAGATCCAGAAATCAAATAAAATAAAATAAACTTTTATCTAACATAACAACAAGTGAAGCAAGGTACAGACGCCAGCAGGTCAAGCTACCCGAAACTTCCAAATTTTCCCAATCAACCTTGAACCTAATGCTTTGGCGATAAAGTTGAAAATCTATTAAAGAAATTTGACAGATTGTAGTAGCTTGATGTGCTGGCGTCTGTACATCACTAGTCCACTTACGAGTATCAATCATTAATCAAAAAATGGCAATAAAGTTAAGTATAGTGTGATTAAAGCATGTTACTCTAGTTATTAATTTATATTTTTTTAATAAGTGGAAAATTATGATGTAAAAGATTAAAGTCTCTGCCCTTTCTGGCAGCAATCGATTTCTTTTGGTTTCATTTATGTTGGCAGCCTCAGAAAAGACTCTTTGAACAAACGTAGATATCTAGTAGCGTTACGGCTCCACCACTCAAATAAACTGCAGCAATGATCGGCTTAATCGCCTAGTCGGCCGACTAGCCGGCCATCGGCCCACCTCTAGTATTTTCTTTTTTTAATTGTTTTTATAATATTAGTGTAACTCTCATGCATGAACAGTTCACCTCCTTTACTCGTATTAATGGTAAACTGTGAACAGCGCTGTGGGCTACATTATTCAATCAATCTGCCTAGCCTTTTCCCAACCATGTCAACTTCAAGTCTAAGTGGATGCACCTTTTTTTCCATGGAGAAATCTTCATGCATATTGCACTACCACGGGGAGATAATGCAGTTATGTGGGACTCCAACCCACTAAAACTCCACGGTGTCCTCCTCTTCCTTTCCGTTAGCACTCGCCGCGAACTCGCCGCGGCTGTCCGTCACTGGACCCTCCTCTGGGGAGCACCCCCCATCACCGGCGCACAAGAACACATTGCTGCGCAATAGGTTGGGATGGTATATCACCAATATTACTAAAAGCATGCCTCCAGACTTTGACAAAGCCACTAGCGTATATCTTCAATGGTTGTCAGCAGATGGGTGTATTTCCGGATGCTCTTAAAAGAGCAATAATATATCCAATCCTAAAGGGGGGAGACAGAAGTTGTGGCAACAATTACAGACCCATCTCAGTTTTGACTGCACTCTCTAAGGTCCTTGAAAGGATCCTCAGCAGCCGTCTCAAGAGCTTTTTGAATAGGTATTCCATCATAGCTGATAACCAATATATATTTCGTACTGGAATCTCAACTGAAGATGCTGTTCTTGATCTGACACAAATGGTTGCTGGGAACCTTGATAGTAAAACCAAATCTTTAGGTATCTTCCTAGACCTAACTAAGGCTTTTGACAAAGTTTCAGTCCCCATACTCATCGCCAAATTGGAAGTACTTGGTATAAGAGGTATCGCACTTCAAATCTTTAAAGATTACCTCAATAACCGTACCCAGAGAATTAAAATTGATAAGCTCCTTAGTGATGAGCAATCCGTGTCTTGCGGAGTGCCTCAGGGAAGCATTCTAGGGCCTATTTTGTTCCAAATCTACGTAAACGACTTGTGCAAAATGACCCTCCCCAATGCTAGGATATTTGTCTATGCTGACGACACCGTTATTGTAGCTTACGGACCGACGTGGGATAGTGTCAAATCTAGCGCAGAATCAGCTTTATCCAAAGTATTCAAGTGGCTCAACTCTAATCTGCTTACCCTTAACTTCAACAAGACATCCTACATTCCATTCTCTATTCGCTCAAACACTGCACCAGATCACACTTTCTCGATAACACCACACACTTGTTCACAGCTCTCATCTTCGTGTCAATGTCCAGCACTCACAAGAGCTGATAATGTTAGATATCTCGGCGTTCAAATAGACGCAGGGTTACGATGGGATAAACAACTTAAGGCCCTCACCTCTAGAACTATGAGGTTGATACATATTTTTAAGTCTCTTAGAGAGTCGGCAAGCCCTGATACTCTGAAAATGGTTTTCTATGCTCTGTGTCAATCGGTTATTGGGTATTGTATTACTGTGTGGGGTGGTGTAACTAAAACTAGCCTAATCAGAGTGGAAAGAGCACAGAGAGCTATACTAAAAGTGATGTTACGAAAACCATATCGTTATCCGACAAAGCAAGGCAAGCTCTGATTGCAAGGTACTAACCGTCCGTCAGCTCTTCGTGCTTCGAACATGTCACACCCCGTGATATAGTTAACGTTTTTAACACACTGAAGTCCAAAAACACTAGTGATCACTGGGGCATCTCCATTAAACTATTAAGTAATATAATAGACATCGTAGCCCTCTATCTAGCTGTTACTTTTAATAAATGTGTAGATTTAGGAACTTTTCCTGACCTCATGAAAAGTAGTAAAGTCATACCATTATTTATATCAGGTAACAAAAATGACGTTGGCAATTTTAGGCCTATTTCTATCTTGTCTGCGTTTAGTAAAATATTTGAAAAGTTAATACTCAAGCAGATGCTAAGACATTTTAATTTAAATGGCCTCCTTCATGATGAACAATATGGCTTTACAAAAGGTCGTTCGACTACAGATGCGGGTGTTGCTCTGCTGAAACACATACTTAACGCATGGGAGAACTCGCAAAATGTCATTGGAGTTTTCTGTAATCTCTCCAAAGCCTTTGATTGCGTGCACCATGACACGCTTTTGCGTAAACTACGCAAAAGCGTGTCATGGTGCACGCAACGGTGTCGAAAACGAAGCTCTTAAAGTCATAAATTCATATTAACATAATAGGTTTCAATGTGTAGATGTTAATGGTGTGAAATCTTCCGGGTTACCAGTTCAGTTAGGTGTACCTCAAGGCTCAATACTGGGCCCATTCTTATTCTTAGTGTATATCAATGACTTACCATGCTATTTAAAAGGTATCTGTGACGTTGTACTGTTTGCAGATGACACCTCTCTTATTTTTAAAGTAGACAGGAACAGACAAGATTTTGACAACGTAAACAGTGCACTCTCAATCAATCAAAAAAATCAGCTGTTCCCTACATTTATGTTGGCATAATTCGTCAAAATGTACGGAACAGCTGATTTTTTATCGCGATTTCAGGGTAGGTCCCATAGTAAAAGTTTTTTGTTATGATGAGTACAATCATGTGTTGTATCGGTCTCTAATTTGTATATTATGTATATATCTACATTAAATTAGTCGCTTTTCGTGTCTGTCTGTGTGACCGCGTTCTCCTTCTAATCTACGCAACGTTTTCAGAAGCTGGTTTTCTCCATCATTTAGAGATTTTATTCTGGAAGGTGAAGGTTTAATGTGTATAATATTATTCATAACAGGTCTTTCTTTACCTGTATAATTGCTGATTTTGATACTGGCTAGTGTGAAGATCAACATCTTTCAATCTATTTAGAATTCCAAATTCAAATTAATTTTATAATATACCATGAAATAAAAAAAAGTGTTGTTCATTTGTTTTCCCGCCGTTCGATTTTTCTTTGGTATCGATGTTTCTGTAACCATAGAAAAATCGAATACGAGTTCCGTTGCCACAACGGAACTATTGCACGTATTCGATCCCAAGGCAACACAGACAGCACGCAATATTAACGACGTGTAAGGCAAGTGAACGCACGTTACGTTTTTGGTTTGATCTGGAAATTTTGATCTCAACAAGAGCTCCGGGTAAAATTGCAAATCCAACGAGGCGGTGAAAAACGCGATATCTATAGCAGAGGCATCAACGAATTTTCATTAAAATGGCAAAAATGCATCGACATTATTTCTTTTGAAAAAATTCTTTGACGTTTTTTCTATGTAAAACGGCAATTTCATAGGTAAATACATATAATAGTGGGGAGATTGAATACGTTGATGAGTCTATACCTTGGTCAAATAGGGTCTTTCCCGGCAAAACAAAACAAACAAGTTGCAAGACGTATTGAAAATGCCTGGAAAAGCTATTGGGCCATCAAAGACCTATTGAAGGGCGATCTTGCTTTGTCACTTAAGAGAAGACTCATTGACGTGTGTTCAATTCCCATCCTCACATATGGTTCTCAAATATGGTCTTTGACAAAACAGCGGAGGTTCATTCTCGAGGTTTGCCAGAGGGGTATGGAAAGGAGTATTCTGGGTATCAAACTAACAGACCGGGTTAGGAATACGACCATCCGTTCCATCACAAAGATAACTGATATCATTTGGAAAGTTGCCACGCTAAAACAGAATTGGTTTGGACACATCTGACGCATGTCAGAGGACCAATGGCTCCCTCTTAATGGCAGGCAACATCGCGGCAGGCTCAGACGGAGATGACGAAATGAGCTGGACTTTTTCAACAAAAACTGGTCCTTAGTAGCTTTAGACAGAGAGAAGTGAGAAGAGAGTAGGGAGGCCTTTGCCCTGCAGTAAGGCACCACAGGCTTTTAATAATATTAATACCATTACCGATACACAGAAATCGGCCATAGCTCAACATCTTATAGAATCCGGATCGAACCACTGGATTGAGTTACATAACCCTCAGGTCATCTCGACAGAAAGTCACTACATACCTAGACTGGTGAGAGAAGCGATTGAGATGACTAAATATAAGAACTTCAACCGTGAGGATGGGTTTCAATTGTCGAGAGCCTGGAATCCAGTGGTCCAATTGTGTAAAGACCGCAAGAGTACCGAAAAAAGTTCGCGAGTGGACACAGTGAGTTTTGTGTGTCGAGAACAGAATCGAGTTGTGAGTGTAACAAGTGACAATGGTAGCGGTGGCAATCGCACTAAACGAATAAGAAAGAGGGTAGACCGTTTTGTCTGCTCGTAAACATCCACCCGCAATAACTTCAGTTTATCCGTGATCATGGCACTTGCAACAGTGCCGAAATATCGGAAACTCAAATCAATTAATATACATGGTAAATATCCCGTTTTAAGTTCTAATGATAATGTCAGTGACCATGTCAGTTTAAAAACTTATAATATTAATACCATTTATTTCAGGCGACATAGGCCCATAAAAAAATACTTTAACCTAAACACTTATTTCATAATCAAAAATCTTGTGTTAATAAAAGCTAAAGACTACATATGTTAGTAGCACTTCACTTTGCACTAGCTCGACTTGAGACTTGCTTGCTGTCCTGTGGAACTTGTCCGCGGAAGCAACGGAACACCACGTCCTGCGGCTATAAGTCTTCTTCCATGACGACAAGCAGATACACGCACGACGAACGCCTTGAAGTTGAAGTTCCGGTGCGATTCCAGTAACTGCACCCTCGGCGTATACTTCGTATTTTGGCGCACGTACTCCACGATGTCCTCCGCCTTAGTGGTGTAAATTGCGTGCTCCATTTCACCGGCTTCATAAGGTTCATAACTCATTTGTTGGGCTTGGTATATCCGTTTATAACAAGCTACCCTCTTCTTTGCTAGATTTGCCCTTCAATGCGTTTAAAGCTAAAGTAAAATCTAACCTTTCTTCAAAGGCATACTATTCTATCAACGATTCCTTAAACGATAAGAAT
Source organism: Dicycla oo (assembly GCA_948252095.1). NCBI lineage: Eukaryota > Metazoa > Arthropoda > Insecta > Lepidoptera > Noctuidae > Dicycla > Dicycla oo. The sequence continues at coordinate 16,641,994 of OX411736.1, read as the reverse complement.
AGTTGGTCGCTGTGTTTAACTTAAGACAATGTTTATGTTCTTTCTCCAGAATTAGCATACCTACTAACAGGTTATATGAATTCATATAATTATTTATTTCCTTTGACTGTCAAGGTCAATTTATTTTAATTTTATTTTTATTTATTATTGACATAATCTACTCATTTCAATGTTTATTTTTTTATGAGTGGTATTGCAATATGTGGTAAGCTAGTGACCTCGACAATTGATCATAGTCTTCTTGCCTGAGCAACCGGCAGCAAGTTCGTCATGCTCCCTTAGATGTCACTGCTTGCAGTAGCGTCGGGGGTCGGGTTGTCTCCTTCCCTCAAATATGGCGAGGGGGTAATGGCTAATCTTTGCGTTATGCTCGTGAACGGGTGCTGGTTGTGGTGACAGGTCGTCTTGCTGACCTTGGTTTTGTTTTGTTATTACTCGTAGTAATTTAACTCGTTGTTTATTTTACTTCGTTGGTCCTAGTTTATCATCTGTGACTTCGAGTTACGACTACATGTACGGCTATATGTAAGTGGGCACGCCCTTTATTACTGGAGGCTTTTATTTAGGTATAAAGTTCTGCTTACGTTTTTAGTTTTGTATTTTGTTTCTGCTTGAGTATAGTTTTCGATTTTTTTTTGGTATATTGGCGTGTGCTAGCTTACTTATAGCAAATAATTTAATTTAATGTTTTGTGTTGCGTAATGTACCTAAATTATTATGCGCAGTGTTATATATATATATTCATTTTTTTAACTGAACAGACAGCTGTGCTGCTGGGGAGTTTTTTGCGCCACTTCTTCTCCCCAGCTAAAGCACTAGGAAGTGGTGAAGGGCGGGCGTTTTGGGGGACTGTCTTATGTAATTTTGACGTTCGAAAAGTGCTGATTCTCAGCCTAGTTTGAATAAATGACTTTTGATTTGATTTCATTTCATTTGTAGTGCAGGCGAGACATGTACACCGGTGTGTTCGGCATTGCGGCACGCAGGCTTACTTCGGGCTTCGTAGGAGCTTTGCCGCAGCGGTTCTTGTTCGTTCGCGATCGGCGCTTCCTCCATTGCGCCATATAGTAACCGTCACCATTATCAGCTCTAGAGGCGCCAGGGGCACTCGCGGTGACGCTCGCGAAATCCCTTTGTAGGGATTTTGGCAGGGCTGTAGACACTGGCCGCGGGATGGGATTTTAATAATATATTACCTATAATAAAGAAAACACGATGTTTAGTGAAGTCATAAACTGTGCGAAGTAGGGGCGGGTCGCTAGTAATTCATAAAATCGATAAAAAAATAATGCAATAACGTGAAGTACACCTACCAAACGTGTGGCTGCTGCAAGAACAATCACAATGATAAAACAATAAAATTGTTACAGCTATCGCAAAGTATAAAGCTATGCGGTTACCAACTGGTTTGAAGATTTGAGGAAGGAACTGTTATTTTGGGAATTATTATTTTACTTTAGAAGAAATAACAACAGAACAACAAATAACAACAATTTTACTTCTATTAGTTTTATTACTTATCATTTATTGTATTATAATATAAAAAATCTAACTAAAATAAAGTTACAAAAATAATATCCTAACCAACACTATTAAAAAAAAAAAAAATATGGCGTCGAAAAATTCATCCGCATCGCTGTCATCTGGTAATGTAACCAAGAGACTGGCGGCATTGCCACGTTGTATGGCAATGCTTAGCCTCTGGCCAAGGTAAAAGCCTGCCCTTGGGTCACGGGAAGTGTCAACCAGCCGTAGGGAGATTTCCTTGAACAAAGTTCGTCTTCGATTAGTTTAAAAGTACTCCACTTTTAAACTAATATTATAGAGGTAAAATAGTTGTTGTTTGTTGTATTGTATTGCTGTTGTGAGTATGTAAGGATCGTAGCAGTTGGTGTTTTGTAGTTTCTGCCTACCGCCATGGGAAAAAGGCGACAGTTTATGTATTGTAAAATTATTTGTTTGTAAGGTTTGTGTTCTCTGGAAGTGCAGCACCCTAATTGCGTAACACACATACACTGGAATCTGAATCATTTTGAAGCAAATTGCTAAACCATTGCTTCATAAGTTCAAAATATTTAATAATACGAGTAATAACATCCTGGGACATTATTCACACACGGTCATCTGATCGCAAACTAAGCTTAACTTGTACTATGGAAACCAGATAACTGATATACTACATACACTACTTTTTTTTTGTAAATACATACTTGTATAGATAATTACACCCAGACTCAGGACAAACAGACATGTTCGTGCACACAAATGTTTGTCCTGGATGGGAATCGAACCCACGACCTGCGGCATGATAGGTGGTATTACCAGCCACGGCAGCTGACCTGTCAATTTGTCTGCGCGACAACGTAAATAACACAATGAATGTTATTGAAATGTTGTCAAAATGAAACCGATTCCGATTGATAGTGCGTTACGCAATTAGGATGCTGGCCCGATTACTAAAATTCTTTCACTGATAAAAAGCTACACTATTGTCAAGTGCCAAGCTTGTAAACGAAGTCGCAGGCAGAAGCTAGTACTAGTGGTTATTTGTTTGACATCCCGCATTGCAGTTGTCATTAATACCTCTTTTTTAGGGTTCCGTACCTAAATGGTAAAAAGGAATCCGTATGGAGCGACTCAGTCTGTCACAGCTGGACATCTCAAGAACTACTAATGCTATCAACTTGAATTTTGGAATAGTTTTAGACGACGTTTTCCCAACTTTTTTGCAAATAAGAAAGAAATAAAAATATTTATATATATATATATATATATATGTATATTTTGCAACAGGGACTGAAGGGGGTCTTAAAAATTCGAAATGTAGGGCACGTGGGGTATCATACGAAAAAACATTTTTGCTTTTTTTTAGGCCTCATAGTTTTCGACTTTTGATGAAAAATGTAAAAAAAAACCACCTTTCCCCCCTTATCTCTGACGTTCGCATAGAGAAAAATCTGAAATTATTCTATGTGATAGAAGTTATATCACATCACAGTCACAGTAAATATTACAGAAAAAATAAAACCATGTCTCTAAATAGCACACTTTTTTTTGATGGTACGGAACCCCCGGTGCGCGAGTTGCGCGGGGGGCAGTCTTGGCCAGTTTTTTGCCTTTGGCAATCTCATCTAAATCCGTCAACTATACGTTGACCTGAAGTGATCTCTTAAAACAAAAATCCTTTGAGAATAAGGTTTTTTTCAACATTTCTGTGATAATAATTAATTAGAATAGAATAGAATTGCATAGAATGTGCATGCATCACATGCGCCTTTTTAGTCTATCCCTACATCCATGGTTATAGCCATAGTAAATCAATTAGATATAAAGTTCGGCACATATTCCATGCATAGCTGTTTCGCTACGGATGCCGTCGTTTTTATGGTTCAATTATGGCAGTAGACCATGTCGTATGGTAAAATTGAGTGATAACGCCTGTCGTGCTTACTATGCAGAACACGCAGTACCTACATTGTACAATAAAGGCAATAAAATTAATTACTGCCGACAAAGACATTATGTTTGTTTTTTGTTTACACCGATTTAGGAATGAAAAAAAAAAGGAATTTCCTATATTTAATAAGAAGAATAAAAAAGGACAATAGAAAAGGTGCACATCTTTCACTAGATTGACATAAGATTTAACTCATATTTCGATGGAAGTGAGCTGAGAAAGAACGACAAAATGGTTTTTAAAATGGGTTTGAGCTCCTCAAGTTCTGAGTTGAGCTGCGCGATTACTGACAAATGCGTGCACTGACTGGACAGGTCCTATCAATTCGTGTGGTTCTTTCCTCAAAATACCATTTCAGACACCAATCTACATGGTCTTCACATGAACTGAGCAAGATTATGTCTGGACTTTATAAGAAACTGTGACCTCTGAGTTTGTTTCGGCCTTTCTTCTCAGAGTAATAATAATAGGAAACGCCGACCTCATCTAGTTTAAAAAAAAAACATGATTGACATGTAAAAGTGTTTGTACAAACCTACTTACAGAAATAAAGTCATTTATCATTTAAAATAAACATGGCGGTTTCTGTTCAGCTGTAGACTTTTAAAATGATGACATGAGATTTTCTTGTACAGTTTTTTTTTTTTTTTTTTTTTTATATTAGCCTACACTGTTTCACTGCTGTGCAAAGGGCTCCCCCAAATCCTTCCAAGCATCGTTTTCCAGGGCCACCTCGATCCAACCCTTGCGGTACGCGTCTAGGTCGTCTTGCCACGGCGGCGCCGTCCATCCTCAGGCACTCACCCTTTTTTTTTTTTTTTTGGGTGGGAAATCATCAAATAACTTCTCCCGCTCTGGGTGGAGCGGGAGGGCGTGTCAGACTTCTACTGACTAAAACCCACCCGTGTTCCTTCAGTTGCCTGTGCCAGGGCCACGGTAACTCTTTTGAACAACCCGCAACCCTGGCGGGCATCGGCCTTAGCAGGCCTCTTCAGCTAGTGCTGACATCTCTTTGAGGCGCGCGTGGAACACAACGCGCCGTCGACCCGGGCCTGGTCCTTACCGGACGGCGAGCTACCCATTGCTCGCCGTCCGCAAGCCCGCGCCTACGGTGGCCGGGAATCGGCTATCGATTCCCGACGCCCAGAGCGTCTCCTGCGGCGACTAGGGGCGTGAGGGCGCAAAGATTGCCTCTCCCTCACGCGTTCAGCCTCCTCCTTCACGAGCATTACTGCTTCGCAGAAGGAGGTGACGGCTTCCCATGCACTCTCGCTCCGTGCCATGGCCTGTACCAGGGCCGGACGCGAGAGATCGCCGCCGCTGATCGCCTCCGCGAGGACGCGGCGGTGCTCTGCCCAAGCCGGGCAGACCTCCACCGTGTGCTCCACCATGTCCTCCAGGCGATCCACACAATGGTAACACCCGGGCGTTTCCTCCCGCCAGGCACTCACCCTGTGGAGACTTTTACCCAGCGGTCACTATGCATGCGGCTGACATGACCCGCCCAATCCCATTTTAGCTTGACAGCCTTTTTGCTCTAGGATCCCCGTTTTAGAGCACATCGTGGTGTTTCATATTTTGTCAGTTCGATTTAACCCCAGAATGCTGCGCTCCATTGCTCTTTGAGAAACCCCAAGGTACAATTTTTGCGACTTTCTGAGCGACCAGGTCTGTAGGTTAGGACGGGCAGAATACACATATCAATGAGTTTTCACTTCAGGGGTATCGGTAGATCGCCCTTGTATAGTTAAGGTGGTAAAAAGACAATTATGAAAATAATAATGGGATAATAGAGAGGAGTACCTACAAGTTGTCATAGTAATATGAAAAACATAATTAAGTACCTCACAATTTACACCAACACTAACCAACTGCACAATTGTACCCAAGGACAGCCTTACCCGACGCACATAGTCCGACAAATCCAGACCCTTATAACAATATACTCTACTAATTAATAGTGTCCCCCCTCCACAAGGTAAACATAAGTCTCTGGACGGGTAGGGGGGAGGGGGTGATTAATCATCCTCAGACGACGTTGGAGACATACTTGTTTACGAGCTAAGAGTGCCAAAGGATAGGCCGATAAATTTGCAAAGAATTTTTGGGAGTTCGAAAGTTGGGACGCTTTAAATCGCTTTTGATACAGGCTTTGTTGTGATGATGGAGTTTGATGGATCATTTAATTTTGTATTAGTCAACTGAACTACTGAATAAATTGTATTTCTCAAACTCCATATTTAGGATATAATGTCAAGCTAGCCAACGATACATTATCACAAAAATTATTGTCTTTGTTTAAAGAATAAAATAATCTGTTTAACATACCGGGGTAGTATTACCCTTTTTTTTTGACATATCTCGGGACCCTGAAGTCCTGGACCTTTGGAAGGCATACGAGGGGCTGAAGCCAACTCGCAGAAGACAATTTTAAATGATGAGGAGGCACCAACCGACGATTATCCCTATATGCACTATGCAAGTGCACCAAGGACAACCCCCGGTTGGTACAGGACTATTTCAGAACGTGGAAACAAAACATATTGGGCTATGGGTTTGGGTGGCTAAAGTGGATTGGGTAACTTGAACTATGTTTATTATTATTCATATTAACCGATTTCATAAAAGGAGGAGGTTATGTTCGTCTGTACGGTATGCATACAATGTATATTGTTTTATATTCATCGTTATTTTCGTCAATTGTGAACCGACTTTGAACATTCATTTTGTTTTTTTTTATTTAGGAGAGGAAGCTTGCACGGTAGTCCCATAGAAATTTTATTAATTTTACTTGGGTAGTTTTTGAGTTAGCTTTAACGCATTCAGGATACTGTTGGGGCTGTCGTGGCGTTGTAGTGTGCGGAGGCGCACACAGATTGTTTTTACGCCATAATAAGAAAAAGGACCGCATTCATGGCCGGCCGGCTGCGCACCGCCACTAATAGTCTCCTGAGTGTGTTCCGAGATCGGTGGGACTCCCCTCTGCTGCGTCACTGGGTAAGGATCCACACCAGTTGAGGATGATACCTTTATTATTTGAATTACTAACACTAGTCTTTAAGTAATTTTGTTATACTAACACTATGGACTCATGTCTGAATTAAATAATTTGAATTTTGAATTTGAATACGTATATTTAATCCACTTTGTGTATCTTGCTGATTGTTATAATACTTATAGTACTTCCTGTCACTGTTGTTTACAAAGCATGTAGTGGGTATGTGAATTGGTGTGGGGTACCTTAACTAAAAACTTCCAAAAATAATTTAAATTTCGGAAGTTGGTGGCAAAAACTAAAATACAGATCCAAAAACACCGGCTTCCGTAATCAAAATTATTTATGACTTTGCTTTCTTTTGGAAGTCGGTTTTATTATTATTTTTTGTAAAAAAGTTTTTAATATTATAAACGCGAAAGTAACTCTGTCGGTGTGTCTGTTACCTTATCAGGCCTATACCACTAAATGGATCATTATGAAAGACAACTTGAGATCTAATAGATACTTTTTATTCTGGATCGTAGACGAAGTCACGGGTAACAGCTAGTGGGGTTATAAAATAATGATTTTTAAACTTAAAATTAGTATCTTAACCCGTCAAGCATCTGAAAATCCCCATACATTATGTCAAGGTCATGTCAATGTGTGCTCGAATGTCAGCTGTACATCCACCCTTAACAATCGTCACGTAAGGCCGCAATACTGTCAAGGGTGTGATGGTACATGAAAAGATATGATAGTTAAAGGAACCTACAAGACCTACAAGCCTAACAGTCCCTACGACCCTAAGCCCTATAAGCCCTACAGCCCTAACCTATCATATACCTAGTACGTGATACACAATACATATATAAATAAGTTCAGGATGTCTGCACCATGCGACCTAAGGTTACAGACGGATAGTAGACAGGAATACCAGTTTCGGGAAGGGTACACTCACTGCCAGTCCCGCACACTCACGAGACTGATCAGAGATGGCTAAAGGTGTCTTGGCCACAGTGAGGGGTAATGAGACAAGAATATAAAATTAAAATCTGATTTATTTATAAAATTTTCTGCTTATATACTACTATTCTTATTAACTATTAAACAAATTCTATGTGTCCTATGCGTGTAAGATGCAACCAAATCACTCTTTTAACTGAGCCGCGCGTAAGCTAGGCCGAGTGCTGAGTCAATGTCCAAAGGTAACATTGAACATCAGCCGAACCCCATGGGTTCATAACTACTGTAAGCCCGCGGTCGCCATATTATGTTTTTTTTACGTTTATATATTTAAGATATACGTTTATATACCTATTATATAAAGATTTCAAAAAAAAAAAATTACGCACACTTGGTGTGCGCCAGACAAGCTTTACAAGAGTTGATCTCTAATGGCCGATTCCTATAAATTACGGACCGTTATTGGTTAAAATGAAGTCTCTTGTATCTTTACCAATAATGACGCAAATACCTCATAGCTTTGCATAGGAGATCCACCCATATGGAAGTAGCTATCACAGGTAAACTTAGTTTACGATTCTATTTATATCAGTTTGGCAAAAAAAAAATGCTACCATTGGTAAGCATAACGATCCGTTTTTAGGGTTCCGTACCAAAATGATAATAAGGAACCCTTATGGTGCGACTCAGTCTATCTGTCTGTCTGTCTATCACAGCTTGATATCTCAAGAACTACTCATGCTATCAACTTGAATTTTGGAATAGTTTTAGATGACGTTTGCACAACTATTTTGCAAATAAGAAAGAAATAAAAACATATATATATATGTATTTTGCAACAGGATCTGAAAGAGGGTCTTAAAAATTCGAAGTGGGGCTACTACGGCATGTGGAGTATCATATGAAAGAGCGCTGGTTGCACATTCTCAAACATTTTTTTATTATTTTAAGCTGCATAGTTTTCGACTTTTGATGAAACATGTAAAAAATACACTCCCCCCCCCCCTCGCCATCTCGAGAAAAATCTGAATATTGTTGTCTGAATCAAATAAATAAATAAATAAAAAAAACGAAGTCCCTAAATAGAACACACTTTTTTCGGTTTCCCGGTTTCACCCGCGTAAGTCTCGAACCCGTATGATTATAGGAATAAAAACTATTGTCAGGTTATAAGGTATCTGTTTGCCAAATTGCATCAAAATCTGTTCAGGAGTTTTGCGTGAAAGAGTAACAAACATCCATCCATCCTCACAAACTTTCTCGTTTATAATATTATTATAGTAGTAAGTAGGATGGTACGGAACCCTCAGTGCGCGAGTCCGACTCACTCTTGACCGATTATATTGCTTATAGGAACCCAGCATAAGATGTCTCCAATCTTCATCCAGTTAACACTTAATTACACAAACTGCACTTTAATCAACGCCACATCACCTTCCCACTACTTAGTTAAACTAAGTTAAATTAAACTCTGACCTCGTAAAACATTTTAACCGTTATAATTGGCTTTAACAAATTAACAATGAATGATTCAACAGAACTAGGATAGGGGGACAAGCGTATTAAGGTGCCTACAGATTTGCTCGATTTTTGAAGATCGTTTTTGTTGCTAGAATTATGTGTTTTGACGCTAAATAAAATCTGTGCCCTATTTGAACATGTTACAAAAAAAATATATATATTTAGTTGACATATTTTCACGAAAGGTGCTGTTTGATAACAGCGCGTCTCCTGGACTGCTCCGACTTCCAGTATCTCGGTTCACTTGTGCAAAGCGGTGGCGAAGTAGATCGGACTGTTAAGCATAGAACTAACACTGGATGTATGAAATGGCGGCAGGTCACGAGAACGATCTGCGACTCCCGCATTCCTCTTAAAATTAAGGGGAAGATTTATAAAACAATGGTTAGACCTGCTGTCTTGTATGGATGTTGGGCAGAAAAAGAGGAAGTTTGAAAGTGACACCACAGTAGGGCATGTGATGCGGAGGAATGAGGAAAATGTCGTCAGGAAAGTTTTGAGTATGAATGTGGATGGCTATACGAGTAAGGGAAGACCAAAGAAACGATGGATGGACTGTGTAAAAGATGATATGGCTCGAAAAGGAGCGACTACCGAGATGACGACTAATAGAGAAGTATGGAAGAAAAATACATGTTGCGCCGACCCCTAATAATTTGAGATAAGGACAGGAGAATGATGATGAGATGCTGTTCAATAAATTAGAAAATACATTAAAAAAAAAAAACTTATAAAATGTCAGTCGAACTTATAAAATAGGCCGGCTCGTGTCGGCTTTTTACAGGTTTGCGTGATTCTATCGATCATTACTGTCACCTGGTAACGATCGATAAATCAATATCAAAGTAAAAATTGAGCACATATCACGGATTGGTTTATCAACTGGCAGCGATCTACTCGAATTTTTTTGATCACACGTGTCGCTCATCAAAAATCGAGCAAATCTGTAGGCACCTTTAAAGACTCGGGCATCGAATCTAGGACCGTCACGCCTACGATGTGCCCACGCTGGTTATCATGCAGTGTTTGTAATGGTCAATAACATTAGTCTAGATCTTAGGTGTGCGCACGATTTTATGCTAAATATTAATGTGTACTAAGATTTGCGTAAAATTCGCCTTGTATTTTAAAATAGGTCAGCTTATCTATTGAAGGTTCTTATTAGATTTTCCGGATAAGAAACTGTCTACCAGAAAAATTCAGACACAAAACAAATTAGTGGATCCTAGAATTCAATAGTTTCAGAATGAAAAAAAGAGTTTATGTTATACCTATATATACCTATATGTTATACAGACGCCAGCAGATCAAGCTACTACAATCTGTCAAATTTCTTTAATAGATTTTCAACTTTATCGCTAAAGCATTAGGTTCAAGGTTGATTGGAAAAATTTGACAGTTTCGGGTAGCTTGACCTGCTGGCGTCTGTACTTCTGACCGCGACGTCGTCCGCGTGAAATTTCTTGCTCCCCGATTCACCTCGTCGCATCGTATCGCATGCCCGTGCAATTACTTCGTTTTCGCTTAGTGTTTTTTCAACTTTTTTATTTTTGCTCTGCTCCTAAGAGTCCTAGCGTAATTTGAAATAACCTATAGCCTTCCTCAAGAATAAGGCTATCAAATGCAATAATAATTTTTCAAATCACAAGCATACAATAAAACAAACTCCTCAGCTTTGTTATTAGTATATATGTAGGCACAATGTCAATAAAGCACCTCCTACACTAAAGATTAATTTCGCGTAAAGCGCCACTCAGCGTATCATACATTCTAGGAATTGGAATCTATGTTAAACAAATTACTAGCTCTGAGATAAAGCGCTTAACAGCTTTATTCTTTTAAACTATTTCCATAATGAATGAAATAGGCCACAATAATTCTCATATTATTAATTCTTATATTCGAACGATGTTTTAATTGAAAATACAACTCTATCCTATAGTACTTTGGGTAAAGTTTGGGTAAAATTGTGTTGTTGCTAGGGCCAAGGTTCATGCGGACGCGCCCTATTAAGTATTGCACATCAATGTTAAGAAACATGATTTTAGGGTTCCGTATGTGCGATCTCTCGCGTCCGAGCCTGGTCCAGGCCATGGTGCGGAGCGAGAGTGCATGGGAGGCCGTCACCTCCTTCTGCGAAGCAGTAATGCTCGCGAAGGAGGAGGCGGAACGCGTGAGGGAGAGGCAGCCTCACGCCCTCAGTCGCCGCAGGAGACGCCCTGGGCGGCGGGAATCGATAGCCGATTCCCGGCCACCGTAGGCGCGGGCTTGCGGACGGTGAGTAGTGGGTAGCTCGCCGTCCGGTGAGGACCAGGCCCGGGTCGACGGCGCGTTGTGTTCCACGCGCGCCTCAAAGAGATGTCAGCAAAAGATGGGGTCCAATAGGGCCGATGCCGCTGGGGTCGCGGGTTGTTTGAAAAAGATACCGTGGCCCTGGCATAGGCAACTGAAGGAACACGGGTGGGTTTTAGTCAGTAAAAGTCTGACACGCCCTTCCGCTCCACCCAGAGCGGGAGAAGTTATTTGATGATTTCCCATCCACAAAAAAAAAAAAAAAAAAAGGGTTCCGTATGTCCGAATGAAAAACGGAACCCTTATGGGATCACAATGTGCGTAGGTCTGTCTATCACAGACAATTTGCTCCAAATCTATTGGATCGATCGTACAAATATGAATTTCCGTGACCAGTGACGACGTAAATTAATTTTGAATATACAGAGACAAATAAGAAAATTTAAAAAAGTTTTGCACACTGTACTATGTGACATATCAAATGAAAGGGCTTGCTGTGAGGGTCGCACTTCTCAAGTATATATTTTTGTTTTAAATTTTAAAATAAAGTGTCTTAAAGTTATATAAGAAAACGATGAAAATTGACCATACCCCCTTATCTCCGAAATTACTTAGCCTAAAATTTTGAAAAAAAACGTACCTACTGAAAATAGTTCTATTCTACAGATTACAGGAAAGCCAATAAGAAGTCTATGGTCTTAAAATTACATGGTAAATCTCCCAATATTGTGCGTACAAACTTACATTTGCATTTGGATTGTATGGGGAACATGTTTTAGATAAGATACGATAAGATAAGATAATTTTATTTGTTCAAACATGAGTTATATGCAAAAAATCAGCATGCAAGTTGTTAAAAGTATTATAAATAGGTCGTCACGCTTGCCTTATACGATGGCATACAAATATTTAAGTAGGTAAGTATATTTACACATATAATAAGCAAAAAATAATCTTTTCCTTTTTTTAAATTAGGTAAGTATTCAAATTATACAGCTAAATAATTATTTAATTAATTCAATTACGTACTTAATATAACCAGAATTCAATTATTCAAATTAAAATATAACAGTCATAGTTCACATAAAATAATAATATTATGTTTAAAGCAGTAGTCAAAATAAATACGTGAAAATTATAATACTTGTTATGTTTTGCAACTACAATGTTAATTAGAGTTCCGTACTAAAATGGTAAAAAGGAACCCTAATGGTGCGAATCAGTCTGTCTGTCCCTCTGTCACAGCTGGCTATCTCAAGAACTACTAATGCTATCAACTTAAATTTTAGAATAGTTTTAGATGACGTTTGCTCAACTATTTTGCAAATAAGAAAGAAATAAAAATACGGATGTTTTCTTTTTGCAACAGGGACTGAAAGGGGGGTCTTAAAAATTCGATGTGGGGTATCATGTGAAAGAGCGCTGTTTGCACACTCTCAAACATTTTTTATTTTCTATTTTAGGCCGCATAGTTTTCAACTTTTGATGAAAAATGTACAAAAAAAATACCTTTCCGCGTTATTTCCGAAGTTTGCATAGAGAAAAATGGAAGATTATGTAAAGATTACAGGAAAAATAAAACGATGTCACTAAATAACACAACACACACATACAAACACACATATATATATATGATGGTACGGAATCCTCGGTGCGCGAGTCCGACTCGCTCTTGACCGGTTTTTTTGTTCTGGGGATAAATTCATCCCAAATACGGAACCCTTCATTGTGCGTGGTCCGACACGAATTCAACTGATGGTATAGGTGGTCACATCGCATAATATGGATATTTGTATATCAAAGGCATCGAAGGTGCGTAGTCTCCCCAGGGACAAAACTTAAACGGATCATGTATGTACCTAAGTTTCGTACATCTTCATTTTCCTTTCAGTTTAAACAGCTAATAACTATCGGTGTTAAGTTAACCGGGTCAGTTGGGTTCAACTGGTTGATCCACAGTATATGGGTCGGTCGACCCCACCCGCTTCCCGCCGCTCCCTCGTTTCCTACGTAAGACTGTGGTTACAATGACTTACTTTTTATTTGTAGTCTAAAAGCTTCCCTTTGCTATTATACTGGGAAATATATAATGTTGTGCGTCATTCAAACCAGAAACCTATTTGATGTAACCACTCTCGAAGCGTGCTGTACTCTTTTCAAATTTTGCAGAATAATAATAATAATAATAACTTAATTAGGTTTTGTTTAGCCTTGAACCCTCTTAGCACTCTGCTGGAGGGTACAGGGCTGGGCTGTCCTTTGCGGAGAGGGGGTCAGGTAATATCCCACCTGCTTTATATGGATGATTTGAAACTGTTTGCCACCAACAAATTGCAACTGCTGGAGTCACTAAAAGTAACTAAAACTTTTAGTGATTCCATCAGGATGGAATTTGGTGTAGATAAATATGCAGTCATGCATGTAAAGCGGGGCGGGATTGTGGAATCTGAGGGACTACAACTCTCAGATTCTATAAACCTGAGATCACTCTCCGCAACTGATACCTACAAATACCTGGGTATGTCAGAGGGGTTAGGCATTAACGGACCTGACGTGAAACAATCGTTGCAGGAGCGCTTCTTCGGTCGCCTGAAAAAGGTACTTAATAGTTCTTTGTCCGGCGGCAACAAGGTGCGCGCCTTTAACGGTTGGGTCATGCCGGTCCTGATGTACTCCTTTGGCATACTAAAATGGACCCAGACGGAACTAGACGCCCTGGATAGGAGAGTCCGGTCACTGCTGACTGCAAACCGGATGCATTACCCACGTTCGTCTGTCATGAGGCTGTACATTCCGCGGAAGTGCGGGGGTCGAGGTTTTTTAAATGCTAAGACCCTCCACAACCGCGAGGTGTGCAGTCTCAGAGAATATTTTCTCAAGGCTGACGTGGGTATGCACCGAGATGTGGTTGCAGTGGACAAGGGACTCACCCCGTTGTCCTTGGCTAAAGAGAACTGGCGCATACCTGTGGTGCTTAGTACCAACGACCGCAAGGAAGTATGGCAAAGCAAGGAGCTTCACGGACGCTTTTTCCGGGCCCTTCATGGGCCCGACGTAGATTTCTTAGCGTCCGTGGCCTGGCTACGCTTCGGTGACCTCTTTGGGGAAACCGAAGGTTCAGTCTGTGCGATTATGGATGAAGTTATGCTAACGAATAACTACCGGAAGTATATAATGAAAGACGGGACGATCGACATATGTCGGGCATGCCATTGTCCCGGTGAGTCTATCAGACATATTACTTCTGGGTGTTCTCGTTTAGCTAACGGCGAGTATTTGCACAGGCATAATCAAGTAGCCAGGATTATCCATCAGCAACTTGCTCTGAAATACGGCCTTGTGGACTCTGAGGTACCGTATTACAGGTATGTGCCCGACCCAGTTCTCGAGAATGACCATGTCACGTTATACTGGGATCGATCTATTATCACTGACAGGACTATTGTAGCCAATAAGCCTGATATAGTGGTAATAGATCGATCAGTGCGCCGCACAATGATAATCGATGTCACTATCCCGCATGACGAGAACCTCGTGAAGGCTGAGAAGGAGAAACAATTGAAGTATCTCGACTTAGCCCACGAGGTTGTCGCTATGTGGAATGTGGACTCGGCAATCATTGTGCCGATAGTCGTTACGGTCAATGGCCTTATCGCTAAGAGCCTCGACCAACATCTCAAGAGGCTCTCGTTGGGTGGCTGGGTGAAGGGCCTGATTCAGAAGGCAGTCCTCCTTGATACGGCGCGTATTGTGAGGAGGTTCCTGTCTCTGGGGCCCTAACCACCGGTAGCTTGGACCCTGCACCCGCTACCGGCGGATCACTATTTTTTATATTTTTAAATGTTTTTTTTTTAATGTTTTTATAAAAATATTTAAAAATGTAATAAAATAAGTTTAAAAAAATAAATAAAGGAGATAATAAAAATAATATTTATTCAAGTTATGAAGCAATACAGTAAATACAGTTTTGCTTAAATCTATGTCAAGTTCACCAGTGTTATTTGCCTGAACTAGGACATCCTGTGTTTCAGGCGAGAGGAGGTAAAAAAAAAAATTAGATAATCACTGTAATTATATAAAATAAAATAGTCATCTAATAGGTATATAAGTAAAAAAAAATATCTTAGTATACTAACTTAGCGAACTAATTAAAAATAAATAATAAACCAAAATAATCTTTATTTTAATACAACTAATAAATTCTCTGTCATAGGACAAATTTTGAAGATCTACCTTGGGAGGTTTCTTGCAATTTCCATTTGCTTTTGTATTTTGTCTGTTATATAGTAGTGGTCCAAGGAAAACATAAAATTATGCTGTGAAAGCATGGCTCGGACCGTTTGTGGGGCAAACAATGTCTTTTCGTCTCTTTTTAGTAAATTCAGTGCTGTAGCGAAGGGCTGCGTGTTGTTTTAGTACAATGCTCATTATGAACAATTGTCGAACTGTTAGTACTTCACAACATTTATAGAGCAGGTTAGCGGGAAAGAGGAAAGGGCGGCCAGTAGCCACCTTGAGAATCGCTCTTTGAGCTCTTTCGATGGGTAGTAATAATGTTTTACATGCTCCACCCCATGAGGTAATGCAGTACGTCAAAATAGACTGACATAGAGCAAAGTAAACTTGCCTAATTATTATTGGGTCTGCAATATATCGTAGCTCTTTGAATATAAATATCAGCTTACGAATTCTATTATTTAAAGCTTCCATATGTTGTTTGAACGTCAGGGTGTCATCAAGTATAACACCCAAGTATTTAATTTTATTAGACTTATTAATATTGGGACACATAAACGGGCAATCTACAGGTACTGTACAACAATGAGCATACAACTTTGAAGGGATGTTAGAAGCTTGTTTGCGCATCGAAAACTTTATATAATTTGTCTTGTCTGCATTTAGAGTTAGTGAGTTATATGAAGCCATTTATTTACAACACTGAAGCCGTCTTGGGCGAGCTTGTAGACATCATGTTCCGATTCAGCCTAAAAAAGAAGAGCAGTGTCATCAGCGTAAGATATTATTGTGCCAGGCTTAGGTTTATATTACAAAGGTCATTTATGTATATCAGGAACAAAGTGGGCCCTAAAATACTTCCTTGGGGAACACCAAAAGACGTGTTTTTTTTGGTCTGCAATCTTCACGCATTGAGTACAGTCTTCTAAATAACTTTTGAAGAGTTTCAGCTGAATGCCTCTTATGCCCCCTGTCTCAAGCTTGCGCAACAGAATAGAAATGGACACTGTGTCAAAAGCCTTGGCGAGGTCCAGGAAAATTCCTATTGTATGGTTACCCTTGTCAAGTTCTTGAGCCAGGTAGTCAGTCAGATGATAAACAGCATCGGAAGTTGAAAGTTTAGGTCTAAATCCAAATTGTCGTTCCGACAAAATTGATTTGTCCTCCAGATATTTGAACAATCTTTTATTTATATGTTTTGCCAATATTTTAGACATAGAAGGCAGTAGAGAAATAGGTCTGTAATTTGTTACTTGCTCTTTACTGCCTGATTTATATATAGGGATAACAACTGCTTTTTTAAGGCACTCCGGAAAAATACCCAGAGATAAACACATGCGAAAAATATAAGCCAGTGGTGGTACTAAAATTTTCCTGAACTTTTTAATAATTTTATTTGATATATTATCCCAACCAACTGCACAGTCGTCTTTCAAAGTCATGATTATACTTTCTATCTCAGACTCGTCAGTATCTAGTAGTGCAAAGGATGTTAAAGTGGAGCTACCTGTAAAAGAAGTGCTCGTTAGATAAGGTGATTCACCCTGATTTTTTTCTGCCAGACATTTCCCAACATTAACAAATAAATTATTTGCCATGTTAGCAGATGTCAGGTGCGATGAGTGCGCTTGTAATGAACCTGAAGGTGACTCATTTTGTTTCGACGAATATGTTATATTTTTAATACATTTCCAGATCTTTTTACTGCGTGTTCCAGCCTTTTCTAATACAGTTTTATCATAGTTGCTTTTAACTTTTTTAAGTAGATCATTACAAAAATTATCTTTCTTATGATGAGATATCTTTTGTATGACAGTTGCAACATAGCATTATCTGGGTGAGATTTAGCTTTCATGTGCAGTTTATCTCTATGCTTCATACATCGGATAAGACCTGTCGTGATCCAGAGTTTTATGTTGCAATTTTTGTTGCTCAATTGTGATATAACCGTATTTTTCTAAATTGCATGTCGTACATTTTCTATTACATACAACATACAAAACTGTAGGTCATCGGAATTATAGACTGAATCAAAGTTGATGAAACGCAAATCTTCTTCAAGTTTATTTATATTTAATTTCGAAATTGTGCGAGTGTTTTGTTTAGGTATGTTACAATCTAGAGTTAGTAGGGCAGCATTGTGATCGTTTATTGTCGAGTTAACAACAAGTGCAAGTGAGGCGTAATTTGATTTTAACATGGCATGATCCAAGCAGGAGCCACTATGATGTGTAGGAAAGCTATGTGCAGGGAGTAAGCCATGATATGCGCATAGGTTGAGGTAGTCCTGAGCAGATGCATCAGTACTTCCTGGAAGAATATTTATATTAAAATCACCAATTACAATCAAGTTTTTTATGGCTGACAGGTTCTGCAAGACATCATTCAGCGATTCAGTAAAATTGCTAAAATTTTTAAAGGAGGGAGGTCGATATATTGCTAATATTGCAAAGTTTGATCCAATCTTCACCACTAAACTATTGCAGTCGTACATATTAGGTTCTTCAACAGAGACCTTCAGATGATTCCTTACATAAACTATCACCCCATCATTTTGATTGTAATTCCTATTACTTTTGTACATATTATATCCCGGTATTAGTGGTACGTTATATTGCTCGGCAATCCAGCATTCGGTTAAAACAATAACGTCACAATTTGTGTCTAACCGTTGTTGAAATGTGGAAAAGCTATCAACATTCTTAAAAATACTGCGAATATTTTGTGTTAGTATGGTTAATGGAGTTTTGTAGTTGGACAGATATTGTTTGCAATTTTCAGCTTCACAAACGTTTGACTCGGACACAGAGAAATTATCTAACTCATTAATTATATTGTTAATCATATCTTCTGTGCAAATACAAATATAAATATAGGAAGAAAAAAAAATATATCTTAAGTGGTCTAAATAAATAACTTATTAACGGCGCTCTTAGGCGCCTGCATAATCAATAGAATTAATATACCTTTTTTCGGCCATTATTTTTGCCGGGCAGTCAGCAGCACCTGTGTTGTGCTTGTCTGGCTTTTTGTAATGAAAGCAAGTAGCGCATTTTGGCTCATCTCCCTTTTTTGGACATTCTTTGATTGAGTGACCTTGATCGCCACAGTGACCACAAGTATAGGACGTCTGCCGACAAAACTTGGCAGCATGACCATACTGCTGGCACTTATAACATCGTGTGACCAATGTGAAATCCCTTAAAGGGCATGATGACCAATTCACAAATACTCGGTCTTCTGAGATCAGGGCTTTACGTATGACTGCAGGTACTTCAACTACATAGTTGCAGTTCTCGGCGTCTCTTTTTCCTGACTTATGGCTTAACTTAATTGAGGTTAAAAACGTCTCAAGGCTGCAGTCCTGTAGTTTCTCGGCAAGATTTTGGTGGTGCAAACACGCAAAAACCTCATTTTCTGCCATAGCTGTCGGCATTCCTATGATAACAACCCTAGGCTTCCTTTTATAAGGCTCGTCGACTGTTAAGCCTGATTTTGTTAGCTGCTCTAACTGCCTCAGTTTCTCGATGTCGTCTTTCGTCTCGGTGCTGATGATAACACCGCCATTTTTGGTCTTGCGGCCTGCTAACATGAAGCTTCATCTGTTCGGGGCAGATAATTTTTTGGACGAGAGATTTTGTCTCATCACTGGTCTTCAATTTATCTTGTGGATAAATGGTCACAGAACTTACGCTTGACGGCTGGATATAGTTGTTGGTACCTTTTTTCACCATGCCAGAAAACGAAGTTCCCAGTGCAGGTTTACTTGCCTCTCCGACTTTCATCTTGAGCTCTTTTATTTGCTGCGCAAGGTCGAGTTGGCTTTCGAGTACTTTCACAGCATTGTGGGATTGTGAGGCTGTATATTTGATGGACTGGTACTGTACGGCCATCTGCGATGTTCCATGTCCAACCTTCCGGCATAAGGCATTGATGCGCATTTTCTGGTCCGAGTTCAGCTTGCCTTTTGCTGCAATAGCACATACCTTTTGAAGGCTCTGGTTAATGGTCGTCATCCAGTTCTGAATTTTCGGAGTCGATATTCCTTCGAAGTCATCATGCCTATGGCTCGGCGCTTGAGGAGCAGGAGCAGGTATGGCTTCGCGCGCGGGTGTAGGCGGCGGGGAGCGAGCACACCTACTTCTCGGGCTGAAGGGACTATCCTCCATTGTGTAACAGGTTATGTACTTGTTAATCAGTGATCATCTTCATAAATTCACCTTACATAACCCAAAAGTATGACTCAGTTTGCTTTACTACCGGCAATTTATAAAAACTAGGTCACGATTTCGCAAGTGATTATTTGTTTATATTAATATTGTTTGATACGTCTGTGGCGTAGCCACAATACATTATTACAATAAAATTACATAAACTAAATAAATCATATATACTAATAATAAATATCACAATATGTATTAGAATATATATATATAAGTATATATCTATATCTACTATAAAATACTTTACATACTAAATACACAAAATACAAACACAAACATTAAACGTGCACAATAACACATAACATAATAATATACAAACTTACCAGTAGGTAGGTACTGCAAGCCGCATCGTTGAGTCGCCGAGCGTTACCGCAGGTCGTCGTCGTGTCGTATCGAGTAAGCGCGCACCAAGTCCCGCTACTCACCGAAACAAAGGAAGACTAGAACCATCGCCGGCGCAGTGACGCGCGCGCCCGCGCTCCGTAGTCCGTCTCGCACCCTCACGGCAGACGCACGCTCGCTTGCTGTGCGAACATAATCCTTCCGCATACGCTATAACGCTTACCGTCTCGTCTACAATTATATATATCTGCTTGTGCTTGCTTTTATAATATTAGTGGTGAGAATAAACTGTTGTTGTGTTCTGAACCGTTTGATTGTTTTCCCTGAGAAGTAACCCCACATCACGAAGAGACTGAAGACACCCACAACACCTACATCTCCTACATTGGTGACCCCGGATCTTGGACACAGCACGGAGCAGCATAAAAACCGTAAGCTAGTGAAAACCAGATTTTAAAATGTCTGAAAGCAGCAAGTCATCCGACAGACAAAGTGACGACGGCAGGTCGCATTCCAAAGAAAGGACATTTACACCTTCCGACATTTGTCGTGTCGGGGTACGACTTCCACCGTTCTGGCCGGAGGAACCTGCAGTCTGGTTTGCGCAAATAGAAGGAAGTTTTGCACTCTCAGGTGTCAAAGATGACGACACCAAATATAATTACGTCAGTGCGCAACTTGAAAACCGTTACGCCGCTGAGGTGAAAGATATTTTAATTAATCCACCAACTAGTGGTAAATATTTAAAGCTAAAAAGCGAGCTAATAAAAAGGTTATCTGCGTCGCGTGAAAAAGAACTAACGCAGTTGCTGATGCATGAGGAATTAGGAGACAGGCGACCATCCGCGTTTCTTCGGCACCTGCAACATCTAGCGGGCCCAAACATACCGGACGATTTTATAAAGACCGTGTGGACAAGCCGCTTACCAGGCAACATACAAATAGTCGTAGCATCGCAGCCAGAGTCGTCACTTTCAGCACTCGCAGACCTGGCTGATAAAGTGCACGACCTCGTGCCAGCCGCGCCACAAGTGGCCGCCACGGATGCAGTTCCTAATTCAATGATTGAGAAATTATCAAAAGAGATTGCAGAGCTCAGTCGCCAAGTACAGGCCCTCTCAACAAGAGAATCTAGATCCAGGTCGAGGAATAGAAGCCAACGGGGAAGAAGCAACACGCGTTCCCAGTCAAATTATAGGAAGTACCCTACCTGTATTTACCATCACAGATATGGAGACAAGGCACGAAGATGCCTGAAACCTTGTGATTATCAGCCAGCGTCGGGAAAAGGCAAAGGCAATCATCAGTAGCGACACATGATTGCCATACTCCTACTACTGGTCGCTTATTCATAACGGACAGAAGAACAAAAATGCAGTTTTTAGTTGACACTGGGAGTGACATCTGCGTTTTTCCCCGCTCCGCCCTGAAACAAAAGCGACCACGCACAACCGAACTCAACGTCTTCGCAGCAAATGGAACACCAATTGCCATATACGGTATCCAACAAATGGAACTTGACTTAGGTCTTCGCCGTGCATTTTCATGGAAGTTCATAATAGCTGACGTTACCAAGGCAATTATCGGAGTCGATTTTTTATCGTACTACGACTTGATCGTAGACTGTCGTAACAAACGCCTGATCGACAACAAGACCAGCCTGTCAGCAAACGCAAATCCAGTTCCTGCATCCAATGCCATAACTTCAGTCAAAACGGTAACAGGCGAGTCCAAGTACTTGAACCTTCTTCGAGATTTTCCGGAAATAACTCGGCCAGCAGGTACACATCGGGTCATACGTCACAATACGGTTCACCACATAAGAACAACCGCCGGACCGCCCGTATATTGTACTCCAAGAAGACTTGCCCCGGACAAACTGAAGATCGCAAAACAGGAATTCGAAGAAATGCTGAGACTAGGGACAGCACGACCGTCAGAGAGCCCATGGTCGTCCCCTCTTCACCTCGCCGCAAAAAAGGACAACGGATGGCGGCCATGCGGCGATTATAGGATGTTAAACGCACGGACGATCCCCGACCGGTACCCTATCCGGCACATCCAGGACTTCACTCAGAACATAGCGGGCTGCCATATATTCTCAAAAATTGATTTAATAAAGGCGTACAACCAAATACCGGTTAACCCCGAGGATATCCCCAAAACGGCCATAACTACGCCCTTTGGAATGTTCGAGTTCCCTTTTATGACGTTTGGTCTAAGAAACGCGGGACAAACTTTTCAAAGGTTTGTAGATGAAGTTACTCGTGACCTGGATTTTTGCTACACGTACTTAGACGATTTCCTAATATCATCCCCCGACGAAGAGACCCATTACCATCATTTACGCCTCCTTTTCGAAAGATTAAAAGAATATGGAATGGTCATAAACATTTCCAAATGTGTTTTTGGGGCAGAAGAAGTAACTTTCCTCGGCTGTAGTGTATCTTGTGCAGGGATCAAACCACTGGATAGCAAGGTCCAAGTCATAAAGGACTACCCCACCCCGAAAACCGTTCGAGAACTAAGGAGATTTCTGGGGATGATAAATTTCTATCGGCGCTTTATAAAAGACGCCGCCTCATCTCAAACGCCATTGCATAACCTGCTTACCGGATCCATAAAAGGCAATCATCCCATAAACGTCACCGGAGAAGCACTCCAAGCATTTGAAGACTGCAAGAGGAGTCTATGCCAATCAGCTCTCCTAGCGCACCCAGACATGGACGCTAAGCTAGCGTTAGTCACGGATGCATCAGACGTCGCAATCGGCGGAGTTCTACAGCAGCAGAAAGACGGGGATTGGCAACCTCTCGCATTCTTTAGCCGCAAATTGAGCCCGTCACAAAAGAAATATTCGCCGTACGACCGAGAACTTCTCGCGATTTACGAATCCATAAAACATTTCCGACACCTGGTGGAAGCAAGGCACTTCACAGTATTTACAGACCACAAGCCAATCTGCTTCGCCTTCCAAGGTCACAAAGAAAAGTGCTCACCACGTCAGTTTCGGCATTTAGATTATATAGCACAATTCACAACAGACATCCAACACATATCGGGAAAGGATAACATAGTTGCCGATACTCTCTCAAGAATAGAGGAAATAGTACAGCCCGTCGAGTTGAAGAATTTGGCCATTTCGCAAGGTAACGACCTAGAACTAAAGCAGCTCTTAGAAGGTGGAACTTCGCTTAAACTGGTCAAAGTAACTGTACCTGGAACAAAACTGGAACTTTACTGCGACGACAGCACGCCAAGCCCACGTCCTTACGTACCTAAAGAGTTCAGAAGGCAAGTCTACGACAGCCTACACTCACTTAGCCATCCTGGCGCTAAAGCCTCTGCAAAATTAGTGGCTCAGCGTTACATATGGCCTGGAATAAATAAAGATTGTCGCGATTGGACCAAGCTCTGTGACGCATGTCAACGCTCAAAGGTCACTCGGCACGTAACTCCACCGGTGGGCACCTTCAAGCTACCAAACGGCAGATTTACCTACGTGCATATCGATATTGTAGGACCATTACCCCTCTCGGATGGCTACCGCTACTGTCTCACTGCCGTGGATAGATTCACTCGATGGCCCGAGGCAATCCCCTTGCAAGATATAACCGCTGAAACGGTCGCCAAAGCTCTTGTTTGCAACTGGATATCACGTTACGGTTGCCCTTCAGAAGTTGTGACCGATCGCGGTAAGCAATTCGAATCCGCACTGCTAAAACAGCTGTCAGAACTTGCCGGATTTCAACGCAACAGAACCACTGCGTATCATCCTGCAAGCAACGGAATGGTGGAACGGATGCACAGACAACTTAAGGCGGCTATAATGTGCCATGGAAACCTAAGATGGACCGAAAGCTTACCTCTGGTACTGCTAGGAATGAGAAGCGCCTTCAAAGAGGACATACAAGCGTCGCCCGCCGAACTCCTCTACGGCGAACCCCTCAGACTGCCTGGAGAGTTTCTGCAGCCAATCACCGACCAGCATACGACCAGTGACCTCACCGAATTCTCAGCACGACTGCGTTCTATTATGAACAATATTCGCCCTCAGCCAGCCGCAAGACACAGCAGACGTAACATCTTCGTGTTCCGAGACTTACCTTCTGCTACTCACGTTTACGTCCGAGATGACACCGTGAGAGGATCCCTTCAGCCGGCGTACACTGGGCCATACCTAGTCCTGCAACGAGGCACAAAAGTCTTTAAGCTGCTTGTTAAGGGAAAAGAACAGACAGTATCGATAGAGAGGTTAAAACCAGCCTATATACTTACACCAGATACTCGTTCAGATACTCGTCCGCTTGAAAATGAAACTCCAAACCCTGTAAGCAAAGATAAAGAAGTAAGAATTACTCGCTCCGGAAGAAAAGTGAGATTCCCCGACTATTATCGCCCATCCTAGGATGGTCTCAAGGGGGGAGTCATGTGGCGTAGCCACAATACATTATTACAATAAAATTACATAAACTAAATAAATCATATATACTAATAATAAATATCACAATATGTATTAGAATATATATATATAAGTATATATCTATATCTACTATAAAATACTTTACATACTAAATACACAAAATACAAACACAAACATTAAACGTGCACAATAACACATAACATAATAATATACAAACTTACCAGTAGGTAGGTACTGCAAGCCGCATCGTTGAGTCGCCGAGCGTTACCGCAGGTCGTCGTCGTGTCGTATCGAGTAAGCGCGCACCAAGTCCCGCTACTCACCGAAACAAAGGAAGACTAGAACCATCGCCGGCGCAGTGACGCGCGCGCCCGCGCTCCGTAGTCCGTCTCGCACCCTCACGGCAGACGCACGCTCGCTTGCTGTGCGAACATAATCCTTCCGCATACGCTATAACGCTTACCGTCTCGTCTACAATTATATATATCTGCTTGTGCTTGCTTTTATAATATTAGTGGTGAGAATAAACTGTTGTTGTGTTCTGAACCGTTTGATTGTTTTCCCTGAGAAGTAACCCCACATCACGAAGAGACTGAAGACACCCACAACACCTACATCTCCTACACGTCCACTCACTACGATCACGTAAATGAAACCTCCTGATGAAAAGAATGTAGAGTAAAAGTGTCTATCTACACTCATATATACTCATATACTCGTACAATATACTCGTATAATTTAAAAAAATATATATTATGATACAGATTTCTTAACAACATAATGCTATAAAATAACTTTTTTTCTATTAAAGTACACTTCGGATCGACCAAGGAGTTTTGTATTCATTGTATATGAGGACCGCGCTACGGCGCATACGCGATTGACCGATGATAGCTCCGTAACCATAGTAACGTAAACCCGTTAGTATGGTTTCGGAGCCATTATTGTGTTTGTTTAGTTTTTGCTAACTTTGATTTTTTTATTTAAATAGGTAACTACCTATTGCATTTGGATGGCAACGGAATCCTTATGTACTTTTGAATGGCGATGTCTAGAGATTCTAGCGCATAATATGTAGTTGATGTACCTACTGTGTAAGTCTGCACTCCTAATCCTGAAATGTTTAACCGAATTATGTTTATGTAAAACATTTTGCAAGATTTGGAATAGTGAAGAATGAGATTTGAAAATTCGAACTATTCGAATAGTTCGAATTTGTAAAATGTTTTTACATAAACATAATTCGGTTAAACATTTCAGAATTAAAAGTGCAGACTTTATGGCCCTTTACGGGGCACCGGTGTGGGCACATTCCTTGGGGCGGAGACCGGCCCACCGGTTGAACGCGTCCCAGAGGGTCATGGCCATCCGGCTAGTCTGGGGATACCGCACGGTCTCCGGTGAAGTGGTGAGCCTCCTTGCCGGATTGCCGCCGTAGGATTTGGAGGCAAAAGTCCTCGCATACACATGGGAGTGGCGCAAGGAGGCAAAACGGCGGAGCGTAACTCCGCTACCGCGAGAAATCACGGCAAGTCCCTCTTTGTGGAGTGGTTGGAGAGGTGCCACGGCGTCCTCACCTTGACGCAGGCCCTCACTGGACACGGTTGCTTCGGGAGGTTCCTGTTCCATGTAAAGCGGGAGGAAACGCCCGGGTGTTACCATTGTGTGGATCGCCCGGAGGACACGGTGGAGCATACGGTGGAGGTCTGCCCGGCTTGGCCAGAGCACGACCGCGTCTTCGCGGAGGCGATCGGCGGCGGTGATCTCTCGCGTCCGGCCCTGGTCTAGGCCATGGTCCGGAGCGATTCTGCATGGGAAGCCGTCACCTCTTTCAGCAAAGCAGTAATACTCGCAAAGGAGGAGGCGGAACACTTGAGGGAGAGGCAATCTTTGCGCTCTTACGCCCCTAGTCGCCGCAGAAGACGCCCTGGGCGTTGGAAATCGAGAGCCAATTCCCGGCTACCGTAGGCGCGGACTTGCGGACGGTGAGTAATGGGTAGCTCGCCATCCGGTCCAGACCCGGGTCGACGGCGTGTTGCGCCTCAAAGAGATGTTAGTACTAACTGATGTGGTCCGCCAAGGTTGCGGGTTGTTTGAAAGAGTTACCGTGGCCCTGGCACAGGCAACTGAAGGAGCATGAGTGGGTTTTAGTCAGTAGAAGTTTGACACGCCCTCCCACTCCGCCCAGAGCGGGAGAAGTTATTTGATAATTTCCCACCCAAAAAAAAAGGAGTGCAGACTTTCAGAGTAGGCACATCAATTATATGCGCTAGATCTCTAGATATCGCTATTAAACCACCAAACGTACATAAGGATTCCGTTGCCATCAATGTGAAGGAGCACCATGATGCAAGCAGTTTTTCGTTTTTTTTTATGTGGGTATCACATACACTTAGGGAGTAACACAACACACAGACCATCACGCCTGATAAGGGTTGATAGGTAAGACAGAGGTGGTAAGTCAACGAGCGAATAGATTACTAATTTAAGGCAAGTGAGCACCATCGTCATCGCAAGACAGCGGTTTCGAACCGAAAATCTGACCATCAAATTGACTGTATTCTTTGTAGCTATAATTCGTTTATTAAACATTAGAATTACTCAGTATTTAAATCTTATTTAGGTCTTCACCTTAATGTATGCTTGATTGCATCGAACAAAATCGTGATGTCGATGGTTGTCGCCTATCAATCAATTGTCGGTAATGAATTAATGATATTAATTTTCATGAGTTATTAGAAATACTTAGTCCATCATGTATTTCATATATACATACCTATTAAAGCCAATAAATTAATGTCAATTTTCGTGTCGGTTTTTGGGACCGCATTGTTCTTCGCAACGTCAGTGATGCAGATTTTACTATCATTTTAAAGAATTTATTCCAGAAATATCGATGATTTGTCAAGTCGTGAAAACCGTGTGAAGCCGGGGAGGGTAGCTAGTTAATAAAAAATTTGATTATCATCCTATATCCCTATTGATGACGACAAATAAAACTGCAATATACTACTCGTGAAGTTGCCTCGACAGTACGTGAGTATACACTCGTGCAAAGGACGCTTCCAGTCCTTTGACTCGGGCGCAAAAACTGACAGCGATCGGAAGTCACCCGAGGCGAGCCGAAGTTGCACGAAGTGAACCGAAGTGCCCTTCTACACTGACGTGCTTTGCTTAGCATTGATAAAGCGAGTAGTGTAGTGACAAAGAACCATATACCATACCAATATGGTCAATGAAAAAGACATGCTACGCCCATCCCAAATAAATTGGGACAAGAGAAGGATGATGATGATGATACCTTGTCTTAGTTGTATGTCACCACTCCTTCTCCTGAAGAGGGAGTCATCCCAGCAGTGGGGACAAGTAGTACTGCAAGTTCTACTTATGTCATCTTGCTGACTGGTTAATATTTAACCATCATCATCTGCATAGATTTTCTCAATTGTGTTGAGGTCGGCTTCCAGTCTAACCGGATGTAGCCGAATTCCACAATTTTACCTGATCTCCACAACCCAGTTACTGGGTGATACAATCACCTTCGTAAGATTGGTTTTCCGTTTTTTGGACTTCTCACTACCCGTTACGACTGCGGCTAATATTAAGCCATGTCATGAACAATTTTCATGGTATGAGAAAAATGATGTCTCATATTGCGCGTTGATGCAGATTTTTGAAAATGGAAATATGACTCATCAATATTTTGAACCTTCATTTCAAACAAAACTTTCTTTTACCAGTACAAAGTAAACGTGTCAATTTCACCAGCAACAATGAAAGTGCTTCCGACCGTCAGTGAACGCGCCTTAACGCATTATGGAACCACGGCCACTCCCAGGCCAGCCCACGACACGCCATGAAACGACTTTTAATTATTTTCAGGGATCCGTTATAATGAACGACTAGATAGAGTAGAAAATGTAGAACGATTTGGTTGGTGTTTTAAAGTTTTCTGGTTAATGGAAATCCATGAGTATCGGGGGGCTGAAAAGTTTAGAACCTAAGTACCTTCAAGTGTCATTATTGTCTCGCGCTGCATATTGCGAATAACCTCTTTAGTATAAATACAGAGTTTCATGTCAGCGTAATGATGCTATCATTACGCTTTTAGTAATTAATCCGTAAACATCATCATGTCTCAGACATCTGTGGCCCATCCCAAGGCATAAAACTTTTCAGCCCCCCTGGTATATTCTCTAGGCTTAATATTGAACTTGCCATGTTTTTTTTATTTTTTTATTTGAGATGAGTTTGCTCTTGACTCTAGTCTAGGTCTGAGGTGACAGAGACAAAGTCGACGATGGAGTGAGCTTACCCAGAAGAAGCCTGTTCACTCTCACTTTGAAGAGATTAGGGTTGTATGCGCTCGGAAACACAGACGCAGTTAGTGAGTTCCACTCTTTTGCTGTGCGCATTATAAAAGACATTTGGGAACGCTTAGTGCGAATTGGTGGAATAGCAACTAAGTAAAGATGGTAACTGGCAGTGCGTCTAGATGTCCAGTGGTAGAAGGGGGCCGGTGGAATCAGGTCGTGGAGTTCTTGGGCACAATCAACGAAGTACAATCTGTTTTTCTCTGTCTTCTGTCCGACAAGCAGGCAACCTAGCGGCGATGAGCCAAGCTGTGAAGCTTTGCGTCCACCTGTTCTACGTCGCCAATGAGCCCCTTAGCTCTGCGTTTCGCCGAGTCAAGCGCGGCTAGTTGGTACTTAGCTGATCCATCCCAAAGGTGGCTGCAATACTCCATACAGGATCGGACTTGCACTTTGTAAAGGGTTAAAAGCAGTCCAGGCGTAAAGTATCGCTTCCCCCTATTTAGGATGCCCAGTTTTTTGGCCCCAGTTTGGGCTTTGTACTCGATGGTGGCGCCGAAATTGAGGTCAGATGTCAACCCCATCCCTAGGAGCTCAAGCCGATCAGTTGCAGGATCAGATGCACCCCGAAAAGTAGGATTTAGGACGAAATGACTCTTTTTAGCGGTAAAGAGATACGTCTGTGTTTTCGTACCGTTAAATGAGAACAAATTATCATCACCCCACTGGGAGACAAAGCTTAAGGTCTAATCTGTCCGCTCTACCATGGCCTCTCTCAAGGATCGAACTTCGGCCCCACTGGTTTTTGCGCTTGACAGGTATATCTCTGAAATAGTACTGTCATCTGCGTACCCAGCAATACCAGGCTGAAGTAGGTCATTGATGTGCAGCAGGAAAAATGTTGCAGAGATAACAGACCCCTGAGGAACTCCGGCATTAATAGCCATAAGGTCAGAGAAGCACCCATCAATGACTACTCTGATCGACCGTTCACTAAGGAAATCTGAAATCCAGCTACAAAAATTAGCTAGAATGCCATAAGCAGGAAGCTTGCTGAGTAGAACAGCGTGCCAGACCCTGTCAAAAACCTACGAGATGTCAAGCATACAGCAGTGCGTGACATACACATGCTTTAATATCGCCAGTTGACCGTCCCCGGCGAAAGTCATATTGACGGTCACTGAGGAGATCATTGACTTTAAGGTAGTTTCATGTTCATTATTAACGCTTTCAAGGACGCTAAACGGCCATACCACATCTTTTACTGGAAGAGAAAAGTCAAAACACAACAGTGAAAATGAATTCATTAGTGAACCGATCCAACGATGTTCGGCATCTTTCACAAACGCTCCATTTAATCGAAACATGAATTTAAATGAGCAGATGAATGTTCATTTCTAAGTAATTTTGTCATAAGTACTGTTGTAGTGTCGTGTGGACGTGGAATGAAACTAAAACGAAAAGTCACTGCGACTGAAGTATCTGATATCAGCTTTGTTGAAGCACTCTCTTTGCCTGTAGTTGGCTATCTCTAGTACTGCTGAAGATTAATTTTTCTCATTGATAAACCGTCAGTAGGAACATAAATCAATACAATTCATATGAACAATGTTTTCCTGCTGTTATTAATTTGACTATATTTCCTTGACTTTTGTATTCTCTTACGGAATCGAGACGTGGACAATCACGGGTACCGGGGGGCCACAAATTCACATTTCCATATTCATCATTTTCAGAGGTTTTTTTCCGCAATTGATGCGATTTCATCTATTCATAGACTCTTATTGACTACCAGTACCATTACAACTGATAATGGAGACAGAATCGATAAGCACACTAAGTGCCTAAAGTCAGATGGCTGAACTGCATTACTTTGTTTCTGTTCCTGTTAATAGCCACTGTGTACTATTGTAAAAAATAATGTTATTAGTCACACTGCATCTGTCACATTTTTGTTTTCAAGTGTACAATGATGTGTAATGACTACGGCATCTGTGAATCGGCACAATGTTTAATGTTAATCTTGACTGGTAACGACGCCAACGAACCTTGCTCTACAGTGAGTGTTAGAAAGGACCCAGTAAATATTCCCTGTAATACGGTCTTACACAATATTCTGTTTCCCTGGTTACGTTCATATACGGAGTGACATCGTGGTGCCTCATCAGGAAGTTTTGCAATTTCAACAACTACATGTATCTCAGTGCAACCCTTGTGAATGTAAAGCGTTTAATCAATTTATCGATTTTGAATTTATTCATTTGTTTTTTTGGTTTATTTTATATTTTTACTAGCTGACCTGACATTGTCCTGTCAATTTTCAATACCAAATATCGTACATAAAATTTTTTATAAAAATCGGTCGAGCCATTTCGGAGGAGTGCAACCACAATCACCGTGCCACGAGATTTTTATATATATATACAGGTTGACTTTGAAAACATGCGACAAAATTTAAGGGGGTGTTCTACCCATCAATATGAACAACTTTTACTATGGGACCAACTAAGAATTCGCATAAAAAAAATTACCTTCCCATGTAAAAGCACATACCCGATTGGACCATTTTGTATAAAAAGGTCGAAATTTTTTTGCGAATTCCGAGTTGGTCCCATAGTAAAAGCTATTCATATTGATGGGTAGAACACCCCCTTAAATTTTGTCGCATGTTTTATAAATCAGCCTGTATATAATATACAGATGTTCTTATCGATGGTGTATAACTATCGATAGTGACGTGTTATGTGTTTTATGTTAAATAGCTTTGTAGCGACATACCTACGTACAGCGCGTCTCACATCCGACTACCGCCGCACGTTGTGTGCGCGCGCGCTGGCGCGCCGCCGCGGAGTGTGTCCGGTGCGACCAGCGAGACTGTTTCTAGAACAACGACCCGTGTCGCCACAGCTTCTCGAAGGACGCCGCGCGAACGCCGCGCGCCGCTGAATGTTCTAGAGGAAAGACCAGCTACTCCGCGTTTTCTCGAAGCGCCGCGCACGCGACGTGCGGCGGTAGTCGGATGTGAGACGCGCTGTACGTAGGTATGTCGCTACAGCTTCTTCCCGCGACTTCGTCCGCGTGAAATTTCTTGTACCCCCGACCCAACCCGTCGCATTGCATCGCCTGCCCATGCTATTACTTCGTTTTTCGTCTTTCTGACTTTTTTCCGTTTTGATCGGCACCTAACGGTCGTTGCGTGATGTTAAATATAGTTTTAGCCTTTCTTAAGAATTGGGCTATCAAATGCAAAAAGATTTTTTCAAATCCGACGGGCAGTTCCAGAGATTAGTGCGTTCAAACATAGAAAATACATAAAAAAAAAACAAATTCAGCATTATTATTAGTACAGATTTAGATAAATAAATATTCAGGCCAATTTTTAAGTTACAGGTACCCACCTTATTACCCAGACCTCACTCCATCAGACTATCATTTGTTTAGAGACCTGAAACAACATTTGCGGGGTACACAATTTAATGATTTCTCTGATGTAGAGGTGGAGTTGAACAACTTTTTCGAGGCACAGCCATCAGAGTATCGTCTCCCAAGTCCAAGCCCAAGTTCTCCAACTGTTGGCGAACGGCAGATGCGACATGAGGTCCAGCGTTATCGTGTAGTAAAACTACAATGTCTCATCTTCGTCGTTTTATCTTGATAGCAGCAGATAGTTTGGTGAGCTGGGTTGAATATTTGTCAGCGTTTAGTTTCATTGTGTAATAGTTCGTAAAACCGCATGTCTTTCGCGTCCCAGAAACAGCAAAGCAGAACTGTTTAGCAGTTCTTTTGACTAAGCTAGGGTTGAGTTGGAGGCGTTTCTCCTGGAGGTAGCCAATAAGCACGACATGTATTGTTCTCGTAATGAATCCATGATTTATCTCCAGTAACCAGATCAGACAAAAACTCGTTACGTCGGGGTCGCAGCAAAACTGATTGACAGATAGCGACACGACTGGCGTCGGTAAGGATGTGCGGTACCCACCGAGCCGAAACTTTTCGATACCCAAGCTCATGCAGATGGTTTTCCTCGGCGTGGTGACTGCAGTTAAGTGCTTTCGCTAATTCACGAGTGGTAGCATCCGGATTCGACTGCAGTTCGCGGCGTAAATCGTCATCATTCACTGCAGGTGGCTGTCCAGAGCGTGGCTGACTTTGAAGGCTCCTGTATCCTTATTTAAAACGGTTAAACCATCGGGACACCGTTGTCGCATGGCTTGGACTTCCAGCGCCCAATGCAGAGTTGATATTGTCAGCCGCAGCCCGCGTACTGTGGCCTAACAAGTACTCGTAGTGTTCGAACTTATAACCTATAGATATTGAACTATTTTCTGTATTTTTTTTTTTTATTTTAGGCTCAGTCCTACTTTCGGAGAAAAGGGGGGAATGGTCATTTTTTGTCTATTTACTTAAATAACTTTAAGATGATTTATATTAAAATTATAAAAAAATATACATATATTTGAGACCCTCATCGTAAGTCCTTTCATTTAATATGTCACACAGTAGAGTTTGCAAAACTTTTTTAAAATTTTCTTATTTGCCCCCAAAATTAACGCTCATATTCAAAATTCATTTATTTACTTTACACGTCCGTGTTTGGGTCATAGAAATACATACGTGTACCAAATTTCAACTTAATCGGACCATTAGATTCGGAGAAAATTGGCTGTGACAGACAGAAAGACAGACACACGTGTCATCCTATAAGCCAAGGGTTCCGTTTTTTCCTTTTGAGGTATGGAACCCTAAAAACATATTATTTTCAAACTTTTGAGACAGAAATTCATATTTAGAACGGCCTTGACCTCACTGTGTTTCCAACTCCCAAGTCACGAGTTAAGGGCGGGTCAAGGATAGGTTAGGACAAGGCCGAAACTATTTTTTTAAGTTTCTCGAAGTATAATGAAAGAATTTAAACTTCACACAGTTATGCCCCATATACACGATGCCGATGCCTTGCTTGTAGCTAAAGAAACAAATGTCAAGTCATTTAAAGTCAATAAATTTAAAAGACTGAATGCTCTATAAGTAGGTATTGATATACTTAAATCATAATGTCAATTACATTGTCTCCCCTGATTGGATAGATTAGGTTATGAAGGGCTTCCAAACGTCGGCTCGATTGTGATAAATGACCACCCCAAGGGAGTGACGGGAGGAAGGGAGGTAACACTTGTTTTTTAAACGAGGTTATTTGTTGGTATCTGTGGCCGGAAGGGAATTGTTATAATTTTTGGCTTTTGGATTTGTTGTCATGATGAGCTCGTGACTAAATAACAATAGCCGCACGGGTCGATTGAAGGTTAAGCGCTTGCCAAGGTCGATTTGGGGATGGGTGACCATCCATTACATTATCGAAACCCATCCGTGCCTCGGAAATCACGATAAACCGTTGGTCCCGGCTGTCATTCATAGATTTTTGATCAGATCCCAAAAGTCAGACAACCAGTATCGTGTTACCCAGTAACTAGGTTGTGGAGGTCAGACAGGCAGTAGCTCCATGTAACTACTATATTCAGCTGCATCCGGTTAGACTAAAAGATGACCACAACATAGTTGGGAGAAAGGCAAATTGATTGGTGAGCGTTGAAGCTGGCTTGTAATAACGAGAAGTGGATTATGAAAACCAAGTTTTTGTCTATGTAAGTAAGACTAAAGTAAAGAATCTAGGAAGACAAAAGTTATGTACGTTCACCAACGCTGCGATAACCCAAACGTTCGTATTACCTGCCAAGGCAGTGATATTGAGGAAGCAAATAAAGCTAAGTTCTTAGATATAGTGATCGACAACAAACTCACATGGAATCCTCATGTTGAAGAACTGTATTAAAAAAACTAAGTAAATCCACAACTGCTCTTCTTAAACTTTCAAAGAAAATCAACAGTCAGGATTTTTTAATAATAATTTGGATGTGTTTCGGTTTCTTTCGCGATTAATTATTGAACGCATAATATAGTTTTGACGGCATGTTAGGCGCGGAAGTACTAGGCACATTTTGGATGCATTTCTGTATTATTTGGCCTGGTCTATCAAAGCTATTACTTGCTTGTCTTTTCAAAGAAGTTCTTAAGAGTCAAGCTCTGCCAGTCTCTTGATCGGGTTCATGAAGATGTTCAATACGGGGGGCTTAAAATGGCCACTTTAAGCAATTCCTCCAAAAGCAATTCATTTCCTGAATTCTCAGCAATTTATTAGCAATTCCTCTAATTGTCGTAAAATGGTGACACATATTAGCTCAATCATACTCAATTCATTTCATATTAGAATCAAATTTGGTGTAAATATTGCCGCATGAAATAAATAAAGACCATAATTTTACCGGTTACTTTTCTTTACAGTTTTTATTAATTTAAATTAGTTTTTTGAATATTAAATTCTACAGTTCAAAAGTTATTTTATTATAATATACTTATAACTGTTAAACATAACGCAGATAAGCCCTGAAAAGGGAAATTAGAAACTATAAAAACTTTAAAGGCTGGCAACGTGTACAAAGGAGTTTATAGTTTATCCCTTGATATTAGTAATCTGTCTTATGTCTGTGGTTTTGTCAACTTCAAGTCAACTAGACGTGATCAACAAAGAGTACAATAATAATAATATGCAGTATTTCGTGCGAGTTGGATCGATTTTTAAACAAAGTAAGTGAATACTTGTTCATCGTAGATCAATATTTAATTTTATCGATGTGCAAAAGTATTCAATTGTACCTAACATTTTGTAGGAATGGAAAGGCGTGCAGTTAGAGTGTCTGAGACTCAATGGAACATTCTGCTCGACGTTCTACACTGTAAGTGGGAGCTCTGTCGGTGTTGAGCCCCTTATCGATATCACCCCCAAGTCCTGGCCAGACTAGTGCCGCAGCACCAAGCCTTACCCCGGCCGATGCTTCTTCCTCGTCGAACTCGGCAAACAATATACCGCAGTAAGTACAATTATCTAACCCTACAGCTATTCATATTGCAGTTACGACTTATGATGACTATTGAACGTGATTATGTAATTTTAGGTCGCTCTGTGGCTCCAGTAGATGAGGCTCGTAGAATTTTATCTCAGGTGTAGATGCAACTTGTGCAGCTGCTATGGCTACTTCTCGTGTGAACCAATTACTAGCGCAGAACTTTGGAAGGCTTGCTGATGCAGTCGAAATATATTTATCCCGTATTGGTGTCTCATATAGGTAAAGTAAAAAATACAAAGAGAAATACAAAGAAAAACAAAAAAAAAAAAAATACAAAGAAATACAAAGAGAAAACAAACTATATTTAAACATTTAATTAACACAAAAACTTAAAATAAAGGCAAGAAAGGGCTCTGAGTCCACTATTGGTGTCATCAGTATTGATCATAGTGCTCATACGAGTATACACAAGCGGCACGCGTCAACGGCTGAGACAACTGCAGGCGCTGCAGCCGTCGACACATCGTGTATATGAGCACTTATGGGATAGCCCGAGTCACCTGGAACATATTTAATTGTATAACACTCAAATTAAACAATGACGTTTTCCATTTCATTTATATTTAAAAGTTCTTTTAAAAGTTAGGTATTGAGTGATGATTTGACTTTTCGTTTTCAGCCTGGTGGGGTTGTGTTTCGTGATTCGTGATAAGTGGATAGTAACTCCATACAAAGTAGTCATGGTTTTCCCCTCCGTGGCTAGCATCAACACTTAAAATATTCAAATCTGAGTCGCCAGCCTAGACAAAAGACTGATTAATTATCTGTGTATTATTTAATTAGTGCTACATTTTTTAAATAATATAAGATGAGAATACTTGTTAATTTAGTAAAATATTTTCCCTATAAC
This sequence comes from Dicycla oo, assembly GCA_948252095.1. Taxonomy (NCBI): domain Eukaryota; kingdom Metazoa; phylum Arthropoda; class Insecta; order Lepidoptera; family Noctuidae; genus Dicycla; species Dicycla oo. Next base: position 16,605,435 of record OX411736.1, on the reverse strand, counting down.
TATTGTTTTATTTTAGGTGCTCGTGGCTAAATAATGACAGCCGCACGGGACGATCCATCAGGTTAAGCTACGCTTGCCGGGGTTAGACTGTGGGTGGATGGGTGACCATCTTTTCATACCGAGACTCCTCCGTGCCTCGGAAAGCACATTAAGCCGTTGGTCCCGGCTGTCATTCGTGGATCTTTGACAGCCGTTACGGGCCGTCAGAAGCCCGAATGTCTGACAACCAGTCTTATCAAGGGGTATCGTATTACCCAGTAACTGGGTTGTGGAGGTCAGGTAGGCAGTCGCTCCATGTAAAATACTGGTATTCAGCTGCATCCGGTTAGACTGGAAGCCGACCCCAACATAGTTGAGAAAAGGCTAGGCAGATTGATTGATATATTGTTTTATTTTAGAGTACTTACCTATAATAGAGGACATACATTATACCTACAATTTATAATGTATGTCCTCTTTTAAGGTACCCACTAATACCTAATATAATTTAAGTAAAAGTAAAGTAAGATAACATAACATAGTATCACACCTATATATCCCCGAAAGGTTAAGCGGAGGTGTACCTTTAGTACACCTTTATTTCAACAGTTATGTTTAAGACCCATCTCTGCCAAACCCTTTGGGAAATACAAGCGTGATTTTTTGTTATGTTATAAAATTGATAATGGTAGATTCCCTTTGTTTATAATAGATCTGTGCATGCACTTTTAGTCCTGCATAATAGGTTCGTTCAATAGTATACACCAGAGAAAGCTGCTTGACTCCGTAATGAAATATAAATATAAATATTATTCCCGTACGCCCCTCACGTACAACACCACTTTTTGTTCCTCCTCGACTAAATAAAACATACACTCGTAATTCATTTATATACCGTTCCACTAACAATTATAATAGAGAATTTATGGACATAGATCTTTTTAATATCTCTCTTAATAGCCTTAAACAAAAACTTAAAATTAGATATTGCTATCACTTAACTTAAACTTACATTTTTTTACTTTGTCTACCTTCACTTTACTTTGTAAACTATGATGCATTGAACATTAGTTCTGATACAAAAATTAATATGTATTTCTTGCGCGTCTTTCCTTGTTAGGAGTTTATTATAATTATTTTTACCACTATATCACATTGTCGGCACTATAGGTCTATTGTAAGGAACTAATTCACTTAAGAATAATATTGTTTGTAAATATATGACTGTTTGATGCCAAAATAAAATAAAATAAAAAAAAAATAAAAAAAATAAATAATCAAGTATTTGTAATGTAGGTATCCTAAAACTATTCTTATTCTACGTTCCTACGGCCCGTCGAAGTCGAGGCTTGCCGCGGTCTGTGCCGAGAGTTCCACGGATCATCCCATACATGCCATTGGACGGGCGACGACAGGCCACCGCAGACCGACTGTTTTTTTAGCCTACTTATATAAACCAAGAAAGTCGAGATTTCAAAGGCTATTTCCATTTTCTGAAGAGCTATACTTCGTCGGCGATATAAAATGGTCTCCGTAACACGCGCGTCCTCAAGGAAATGTTCATAAAGGGCTAAATCTGCCATTATTACAATATTTCTTCACGAAATCCTCAATATGAATTATAAGATGTTGCTCTTGACTAACTTCTTATGATTCTGCTATTTGACATTAAGGTGATATGTTGAAAAAAATGTGGTTTTTCTATTTCGTGTAACTTGTTAAATATGTGGAATAGGGATTTAACATTATAGTATATGTTTTCTGACTCTTTAGTCTAGTATCACGTAAAAGGAATACACGATTCAATGAATTTTTCTCGATACAAAAAAATTGCAAAGTTATATCTATTTTTTTACTTTTTTCGACATCACGGCGTAACGCTTAAGAGTTATTAAATGAAAATTTACTTTAAAACATAGATAATTATAATATTAAAGTTTACTCAAAGTAGTTTTAAATTTAATTAAATTATTTTGTTAAAAAAGGAGTAAATTCGTTTTGGCACATACGTCGTTTAATTTCGAGCGCACGCACATTAAAGCCTTCTCTTCTTTTGCGTTTCAAAAGTAATTGCATCACTTTCGCTCGCTTACTGGATCAGTCGCCCGGTGCACTTCATCGACGACGAATCTATGTCATTTTTTGACAGATCGGTGCTATCGGATTTTCGTGATTTTAATAAATGTTTATATAGTAAAAGCTACTAAATTGTTAGTTAATTAGTGTAGAAGTGATATATAAAGACTTCTTGTGATTGAACAGTACCTGTAAAGTATCGTGTTTCTATTTGTGACGAGTTTTTAATGATTTAAAAAAAAAAATGGGAAGAAATAGGAAACCAAAACTAAATAAAGTACAACGTTTAGAGTACCTGAGGGTGAGGGCTCAAAAAATGAGAGAGAGCAAAAGTAAGTATATAGCTATGTACAATAGTTTCTACTTTATCAGTTATGGACACGTTCTTGACTGCAATCACTGCCCGATGGAAGACAAAGATGACATCGGATATATACGTAAATAATGAGTTCGCGAGATACTTCTTTTGTGATTTTTTTGTTGTTAGATCCTAAATTCCTAACCACTTGACCGGTTTTTATCAATGGACTCATTTTACAGGAAATCAGTATCAATAGCTGATAATAACAAATAATCGAAGTCGCCACCTTCGCTCATAAATTTGGATAATGCTACAACCTATCCTCGCCTCGCAAAGTAATAATGGGTAAGCATTCTATTTGCTAGAACAAAATATCTGTTTTAATTTTTGTAAGTTACCTATAATTGTGTATCTAATGAGAAAGGCTAAATGTAATTATAATTAATTTTAGGTTAGAAATATGTCAGCAATACATCGGTCATACGTCAAGTACTATTACTGCGTGTGACAGACTAAGAGCACAAAAAGCAATGGAGTCACATTTGAATTGCGAAAAAAGGTGAGTTTAGTCGAAATTATTTTTTGTTCTTTATTGAAGTATGGATTATTGTGTGTGATTTAATATAATAGTTTATTTTAGTTTTTTTAAACATTTTAGTTTTCTTTCCAACAAGTGTTGATTTTTTTTTTGTGATTTATAAAAGTCGTGGAACCAAAGTTATCAAAAAAAAAAAAAAAAAAAATCTGCTTGGATTTGATTATGCTAGCTCCACTTGAATGTTGATGAACGTTTTTATTGCAGAAATAAAAGGAAGCAACAACCACTGCCATACGAAATCGAACATGAAGAAAATGTGAGTTCTCTTATTTTATTTACTATGTACTATGAACTTTATACTATAGAGCTTGGCATAAATATCATTTTTCCATGTTGACTTATACTTTTTCTTTCAGGAGTCCAAAAACTGCCGACATCAGTGGCCACAGAGTTGTTGACGTAAATTACTTTTTTAATTAATTAGTTAAAATATTGAGTCACGAATCAATGTTCCAATGTGGCCTTACCACCATCAAATTAGAATCCGAAAAAGTTTCTGGCATTACATTTTCTTGTACATTATGTAAAATAAAGTTTAAAATACAGAACTCAACACACAGGTTGAATAAAATGGCGGTGGCCGGGATAATGTCAGCTGGTTGTGTTAACGCTCAATTGAAGCAGTTTTCGGCAGCTGTCGATTTACCATCCTTGTCGGAATATAGGTACAAAATTGTACAAGATGAAGTATGTGACGAATGGGAAGTGACGGCATGAGAATAGACGAGGAAAGCGGGGGAGCGGGAGAAAGAAGCGGCAGTCAAAGAAGGAAAGCTTACTAAAGATGGCATACCAATAATAGATGTAATCTTAGATGGTTGTTGGGCTAAACGTTCATACAGAACTAATTATGCTGCACTATCTGACACTGCGACAATTATACGTAGACGATTTCGTCAAGTTCTTTTCATGGCAGTCAAAAACAGATATTGTTGTATTTGTGCTAGAGCGGAAAAACGAAATGAGATAGTAAAACAGCATGAGTGTTTTAAAAAATATAGTGGATCTTCCACAGCTATGGAATCCACTATTATCGCCGAAGGATTTAAACAGTCCATAGAAATGCATGGCATTAGCTATGGAAGATACATAGCTGATGGAGACAGTAGCACTTAGGCAAAAATACTTGACACTCGATCATATCCCTCAATCACGGTCGAAAAGATTGATTGCAAAAATCACATATTAAGAAATTTTTGTAACAAATAGATAAATTTAAAAACGGATACAAAATATGCTGTAACAGAAAAGAACATATAATTACAAATAAGATTTTAAAGATACGAAAGTACATATGTAACGCCATAAAATATCATGGCTTACAAAGTCTACAGTAATCAGACAAAATAAAAAATCTGCACCAAGGTATTACGAATGCCATTTATCATGCATTTGAGCACCATGATTCTTGTGATAAAAATATTTGTAGTGAAAATACAAATGAAGAATCAAAAAATATTTGTAACACACGTCTCTGGCATCAGATGAAATATATTTTAATCTACATTGTTGCATCACACTCAAGGATCTAATTGAAAATGTAGACATCAACATTGTAGAGAATTTTAATTGCCAAATTAGTTGGCGACAAAAGAGTCAACTACGCTCTTAAACGGTGTTATCAGGCAAGATGCGCAGGGGTAGTAGTATCATTAAAAATATATATATTACTTATTTTGCAGTTTCATTATAACTGAAAATTTGATTATTTAATTTAAAGAATATAAAAAATAAAAATACGAGTAATGTTATAGAAAATTGCCCTGATTAAATACGGCGAACACTAACAAAATTAAAATAATATACATTTGTAAAATAATTTAACCGATTTTTTAAAAAAGGTGTTACTAAGAAGTATAAAATAACAAAAATTGTCTACCTATTGTGATTCTGAAGTAATAGAAATCTATAAACTGTTATGACTTTCAGTTAATACTTTTTAGTTCAAAGCTTCTTTTGAAGACGGTTCAAATTCGGCTATTTTATTTTAAATGTTTTAGTATTCGCCTTTTTTAGTCAAGGCAATTTTCGATAAAATTACTTACTCATATTTTTATTTTTTATTTAATTTGTTGTGTGGAGCTCTGTCATATTTATGTCTATAACTATGTTAATAAGATTGGCGTCTTAATATATTCTAGGTACACTGAAACCATACTTGGAGTACCTAGATTATACCAGTGAAAGAATTATCAAAATCGGTTCAGTAGTTTACTAGAAAATTGCGAACATATATGTATATACATAAAACACGAGTTTTTTAAAATAGGTTAATTTTTGTAAAATTAAAATAATTCATTAATCCTACTAATATTATAAATGTGAAAGTTTGCATGTTTGGGTGTTTAGATGTTTGTTACTCAATCACGCAAAAACGGCTGAACGGATTTGGATGAAATTTGGTATACAGATAGTTTATAACCTAGATTAAGAGATAGGGTACTTTTCATCCCGGTAGAAGGTTCCCGTGGGATAATTTCCGACATTCACGCGGGCTTAGCCGCGGGCAACAGCTAGTTATTTAAATAAAAAATATTCTTAGTACATGTACCACGTTTTTATTATAAAAACACAATTAGACTAAAAGAAATAAGCATTTGTTATATGCCTTCATTACCAAATTATTTTTTATTACATGGTTTACTAAATAAAATAAAAATGGTTGAAAATTAAGTATTTGTATTATTTGTCTACTCCATAATCTCCTATGTGCTAATATTTCAAAAATTCCAAGAAGTGCGTACTCGCTTTTCCCGATGCGACCGCGTACTTGCATTCGCCGCTCCCCGCGCGGGGGGGCTAAGCCACGCCCACCGATCTACGATTTATTTTCGAGATAGCCCCTTAAATGAGGCTCCAGATAATGAGTACCTGGCACCCAACGTAAAATACCAATATTTTAACCTACCTGTGATAAATTAACTTTGTACGTGCTTAATTAAGTATTTTGTTTATAAATTTCATTTACATTAAACGTTGTTGTTACCAGGTCGCATTGATTTTCAGCGTGCAGAAGAGAGGAACTGACCAAAATAACTAGATGACATTGAAAATCACGGTGAAATGCTTTTAATAAAAGTACCGAATACCAAAACTAAAATCGCAAGATCTTTTGTGATTCATGGGCAATTCCACAATATGGTAAAAAAATACGAAACAAAGGAAAAAGCAACAGTTTTTTCAGAATTATGCCAATGGAAAGTGTGCTGCCCAATATATTGGCGTTAATAAGTTCGGCGGTATGCCTAAAGAAATTGCTGTTTTTCTTTATATACCGGCCATAGTTTTAGGCGAACCTTTGCCACGCTACTTGCTGAATCGGGAGAAAATATTACGAGGCTCAAACGCCACGGTGGGTGTAAATCTAATACAGTGGCGGAAAGCTATGTCGAAGGCTCCATCGAAAAATGAGGAAATATTACACAAACATACTGTAAGCCGGACAATACAGTTTGCTGGAAAACCAATGAGTTTTAACTTCGAAAATTGTACAAATATAACCTTTAATTTTAATATTTCATAAATAAACGCGTTTTTAAATATATATATATATTATTTTCTCACACAATGCATAGTAAAACGTTGTATGATACACGTGCGTAAGATGATTTCCGCCTCGTGTTGACTTATACACTCGTCGGAAATCATCTACTTCCCGCACTTGTAGCATAAATAACTATTACCGGGTAACAGAAAGCCATGTTACATAGGGCTTTTCATAACATTTGAAGTGTGAGTGCACTAATACTGCTCAACTACCCTACCATTCGGAGATTATATGCGTGATAATATTGATAATATATATACTTATGCATAACCAGGCTTGTGGCTAAGTTACAACTGCCGCAAGGGTCGATCGATCAGGTTAAGCTACGCTTGCCGCGGTTTGTGCGTGGATAGTAGACCATCTTTACATACCAAGACTGCTCCGTGCATCGGAAAGCACGTTAATCCATTGATCCCGGCTGTCATTCGTGGATCATTAACTGACAGTCATTACGTGTCGTCAGAAGCCGGAAAGTCTGTTCAACCAGTCTTACCAAAGACCTCAACAAGTTAGGAATTTGAAACTTCTGTACGAGTAAATCATGTACCATAATATAAGCTAAATTTAATTAACAAATACTAAAAACGCCGATTCATTATGTATTTTGTTTAAATATGGATGATTTACTGCAAAATTACTTTTGTATTTTTTATGTCAATTAAAATATTAATTTATACACATTGTTGTCGACATAGACTTTCAGTATTAATTTATTTTGTCGTAATGACATTGAACCTTAGAGACTGAACTCTTTCTGTACAGTGGGTTGCCAAATTATTAGAGACAGTCACATTTTTTATCAATTTCTTACTTTGGGCGCACTTAACTGCAGTTTTAAGGGTCGGTACCAGGAAATCATGTTATGGGTTTTGAATAATTTTATATAGAAAACTTAAAGTAGTAGCCATGAAAACATCTGGCTAGTTCAAGAGTTTCACCAGTCATTTAAAAATCTGACTGAGGATAAACCTCGTAGAAGATTGTTAAAAAAAAAATGAATATTACTAAAAACGTGCAATAAGCACTGCCGTATTTTGATAAATTTGGCATAAATAAGAATTTAATCCAGGAAACAGAAATATAATTTTCCAAAAGAATTGGCAGAGGAAGACTTGACAAGGTCATCGTCCTGCGAAAAAATTACGGTTGACTGAAGCAATGAAGAAGCCTTGCCTGGGCTCGAGAACACCACCAATAGACGTTAAAACTGGAATAAGGTCGGCTTGCATTGTTAAGGATATTTTACACCATTTAAAATAACAAATAACTTCCGTTTTACCCGACTGACCCAGAAGGAGGGTAGTTTTCGGGCGTATGTTTGGAACGAAGTTCTTTGACTTGGCTTGCGGTAGGAGCTGACTGCTAGAAATCGTCACACGAAAAAGCATTCATACTTCGTAAACATTATGCCCCCTCCATGCGATCTTCTTCTTTTGAATTTCACATTGTGAGTGACTTTGGTCAAAATGAAACACCAAGATGGCGGCTGCGCTCAAATTGTTGTTATCGTGGGTGTCATTTTCGAGGGTGCTGGAGCCAGTAGTGAAGTCAAAATGAAAATGTAAGGGCGCTTACAGACCAACGACACTCGATCGACGACGAGCGCTGCGGCGTAGTCACCTTGCTGACCACCGTGGACAACGACGTCGTCGCCGTACCGTCGACTTCGTCGCCTATCGGCGGCGACGAAGTCGCCTAGTTGTGGCGTTAGTTGTCAAATAGTCTCGGAGACCAGACGTATTCTTATTAATTTTATTACTATGTTCTTTGGATTTGTAGCTCCTAATACATTTGTGTTTTTTGATTGAAGAAATTAATAAATCAACAATAATTTCGTCGTCACTCATTTTACTCGTAATTTACGTGCGTATTTACTGCCGACTGCACGGACTTACTGCAACGACACAGCTAGGCGACGAAGTCGTCGTCCATGGTCGTCAGCAAGGCGACTACGTCGCAGCGCTCGTCGTCAATCGAGTGTCGTTGGTCTGTAAGCGCCCTAAGATGGCGGCTAAAAAAAAATCAAAATTTTTGTCATGGGTGAAGTTTTATTAGTTTTCGATGGTGATTAAGCTGATAGTGAGGTCAAAATGTAAATCTAAGATGGTGGCTGTGACATCAAAATTTTCATCATAGGTGTCGTTTTCATAGTTTTCGAGGGTCTTAAAGCCGATAGTGACGTTAAATTGTAAATTCAAGATGGTGGCTGCGCTAAAGGCGATAGTGAGATCAAAATGTAAATCCAAGATGGAGGCTGCAAATATTTTAAAATTTTTCGTCATGGATGACGTTTTCATAGTTTTCGAGGGCGCTTAAGCCAATAGTGAGGTCAAAAAGTTTTTTTTTTAAGTTTTTATTTGTGATGGGTTTACTCTTGACTCTAGTCTAGGTCAGAGGTGACAGAGACAAAGTTGACGATGGAGTGAGCTTACCCAGAAGAAGCCTGTTCACTCTCACTTTGAAGAGATTAGGGTTGTATGCGTTCGGAAACACAGATGCAGGTAGTGAGTTCCACTCCTTTGCTGTGCGCATTATAAAAGACATTTGGAAACGTTTAGTGCTAATTGGTGGAATAGCAACTAAGTAAAGATGGTAACTGGCAGTGCGTCTAGATGTCCAGTGGTAGAAGGGGGCCGGTGGAATCAGGTCGTGGAGTTCTTGGGCACAATCAACGAAGTACAATCTGTTTTTCTCTGTCTTCTGTCCGACAAGCAGGCAACCTAGCGGCGATGAGCCAAGCTGTGAAGCTTTGCGTCCACCTGTTTTACGTCGCCAATGAGCCTCTTAGCTCTGCGTTTCGCCGAGTCAAGCGCGGCTAGTTGGTACTTAGCTGACCCATCCCAAAGGTGGCTGCAATACTCCATGCAGAATCGGACTTGCGCTTTGTAAAGGGTTAAAAGCTGTCCTGGCGTAAAGTATCGCTTCACCCTATTAAGGATGCCCAGTTACTTCGCCGCAGTTTGGGCCTTGTACTCGATGGTACTAACCTGGGACACAATAACCTGGGATAATTATTCACACACGGTCATCTGATCCCAAACTAAGCAGAGCTTGTACTATGGAAACCAGATAAGTGATATACTACATATACTACTTTATTTTATTTTATTTTATTTCTTCAAGATAACAAACAATTGCGCAATTTTTTGTAAATACATACTTATATAGATAATAGATGGTGGCGCCGAAGTTGAGACCAGATGTCAACTCCATGCCTAGGAGCTCAAGTCGATCAGTTACAGGAACAGATGTACCCCGAAAAGTAGGAGTTTGGGCGAAACGACTCTTTTAGCAGTACAAAGACACGCCTGTTTTTTGGTGGCGTTAAAAGAGACCAGATTATCATCACCCTACTGGGAGACAAAGCTTAAGGTCAAATCTGTCCGCTCTTCCATGTCCTCTCTCAAGGAACGAACTTCGGCCCCGCTGGTTTTTGTGCTGGACAAGTATCACTCTGAAACTGTACTGTCATCTGCGTACCCAACAATACCAGGCTGAAGCAGGCCATTGATGTGCAGCAGGAAAAGAGTTGCAGAGAGAACAGACCCCTGAGGAACTCCGGCATCAATAGCCATTAGGTCAGAAGAGCAGCCGTCAACAACTACTCTGATCGACCGTTCACTAAGGAAATCTGATACTCAGCTACAAAAATCAGCTGGGATGCCATAAGCAGGAAGCTTGCTGAGCAGAGCAGCGTGCCAGACCCTGTCAAAGACCTTCGAGATGTCAAGCGATACAGTCAGCGCTTCGCCGTGTTTCTCGATGGCTTCGCCACAGCAGTGCGTCACATACACAAGAAGATCGCCAGTTGACCGTCGTCGGCGAAAGCGATATTGACGGTCACTGAGGAGATCATTGTCTTCAAGGTAGATCAGCAACTTATTGTTCAGTACCCTTTCCATAACCTTGCACAGAATGGAAGTAATGGCGATCGGGCGGTAATGAGCAGGATCTGCACGGTTGCCCTTTTTGGGCACTGGTAAGGTTGTACATTTGCAAGCTTCCAGGATTTTGGCACCGTTCTTTTTTCAAGACTGAGGCGGAACAAACGTGTCAATACAGGACAGTTCAGGCGCACACTGCCTCAACAATCGCTGGAATGCTGTCAGGCCCGCTGGCCTTGTTCACGTCTAGACTGCACAATACTCTTCGGACCTCTTTAATGTGAACTGCGATCTCTGGCATCGAGGAATCACAATGAGGTGCAGTAGGTGGTTGCTTGGAGCCAGCGACCAGACGTAAATCGCTTGCAAAGAGAAATGCAAATAAATTTGCTTTTTCACTTGCAGAGTGAGCCAGCGACCCATCAGGTTTCATCATAGGAGGTAAAGTGAGACGACAAAAATTCGTTTCAGCCGCTTTGGACAGGGACCAGAACTGTTTACTATCCGGAGGGTGCGAAGCCAGCCTGGCCCTGATACGTCCGGCATGGTCAAAACGTGCCCTACGTAAAACACGCTTGCAGAACTTAGCGGCAGAATTAAAAGCTGTTTTCTTCGCTCGAACCCTACGCGCTCTTACCTTGCGGTCGCGGGCCTGGACCCAGGCTTGGTAGACTTTTCGGGCCTCAGCGTGGGCGCATTCTGCATTATACCAAGGTCGAGAATTGTGACTGAGCGGGATGTCGGAGAATGGAATGGAATAAAATATTCCATCCCCTGCCGAATCACGTCCGCAACCGCGTCAGCACAGCACAAGGGGTCACTCGAGGAAAAGCACACTTGCCGCCATGGATAAGATGCAAAAAAGTGCCTCTCATCCCAGTCTGCTGACCCGTATCGCCATACTCGCCTCGTGCCTCTAGGGCTATCATCAGGAGGAAAGCAGGTCGATATGGATTTCACCAGACAGTGGTTAGACGTTCCCAGCGGGGCTGAGACCGATACTGAATGACTGTCCGAATCAGATGCCAGCAGAAAGTGCAAGCAATTGGGTGTATGGCCGTCAACATCCGGTACCCGCGTTGCCACATTCACCATCTGGGTTACATCTAGCGTTAAAGCAAACTTGCGCGCCTCTAACCCAGCATGCTCATTGTCTAATATGGAAACAACCATTCTTTATGATGGACGTTGAAGTCCTCCAGAAAAATGAGTTTCGCTGTTGGGTACCGTTGCTGGGTTACGTCAGTCGACTCCACGAGGAAATTAAAGAGCGCTGTTGTCTCCTGGTTACCGCTGTGCGATCTGTAGATGCCGATGTAGAGAAATTTCTCCACGCCAGTATCCACAAGTAGTCATATGGCAGAGAAACCCGATTTGTCAAAGCAACGGAGACGACGAAAACAAATATCATCGCAAACGTACACACAGACCCCAGCTGGCTTCTTGAACTTGTGTTCAAGAGAGTAACCCGGGTAGTTGAGGCAAGCCATGTCCGACGGGTTTGTTAGCTTCGTCTCCGTTAGGAAAAACAGGTGCGATTTCTCCCACACACCGACAGAACACAGCAAACTGCTTGGCGCCGGACTCCCGTGGGATGGCGGTCGCGAGCCAGGCGGCACCTTGCGGAGCCTTCCACCGCTAAGTGGGATCGTTCAGCCGTACCACAAGCAAGCCTGTGGTGCCTTTGCCCGGGGTGCACCACTAGGAGGTAGATCCCAAAGCACCCCAAAATATTAATTCAAGATGGCGGCTGTGATATCAAATTTTTCATCATAGATGTCGTTTTCATGGTTTTCTAGGATGTTGAAGCCAATAGTGACGTTAAAATGTAAATTCAAGATGGTGGCTGCGCTAAAGCTGATAGTGAGGTCAAAATGTAAATCTAAGATGGAGGCTGCAAAAATTTTCAAATTTTTCGTCATAGGTGGCGCACAGTGGTGCAGGTAGTACGGGCATGCGGAAAATATTATTTTTAAATGAAAAGACGTTGCGTTTCTTCATAATACTTTATTAAAATGATATAACGGATGTACCAGTTTACAAAGAGAAAGATATAACACGTATTTTTTTTTTATTAACATGAAAATATTCATCAAATTTTTTCACATGAATTTCATATAATTAAATCAGCATTTTTAAATAAATAAATATTAATAAACTAAATATTAAATAGAGAAGACATTGATTTAGAGATGGGTGCTATCCACTAATAAAGCTTTGGCATCATCGTGAAGAGGATAGTATTTTTTATTCGGTACTGCACGTAAACTGTTGATAAGGGGATCTGAGGTAGCTAAGAGCATATTCATAACATCTTCATTACATGATAGACGAGAACATTTTCTTGAATGACCTAACCTATAATTGCGGTAATCTTTATTTCGCGCTTCTTGAGCTTCCTCAGATAACATCCCAATAGGTAAGGCAGCAACACTTATTATTTCTTTGCCATGCAGCAAGATTTTATGCACAGTATTTGGCATATTATACCAGCTGTACATGCTTACGTATAGTTCAGCAGTTTCGTAACAATAACTACCAAACTTATCCGAATCAACTAATGCACTAGAATTAATTGTTTGCAATATTATACCAAACCGATGAATAAGTTCTTTATCGACTCTTGTGACTTCAGCTACAATGTCTGCATTATTGAAAAATCTTCTAGACGTATTTCCATCGTTAGATGTTCCCATTCCTTGCTTTACAAAATCCACTTTTAGACCTAAACGTTGAAACAGCTCACTTTGGATTCTTTTCTTCTCTTCATCTTTTTGTTGTTTGGTAGTTGCGTTCGTTCTCCAACTGGTAAATGACATATTGTACGCAATATGTAATATGCATTCCATAAATTTAATCCGTGCGTGAAGCGGGGATAAACCGACCTTGAGAGCCTCCGTATTCACAGTTTTATTTCGCACTTGGTCAAGGTTATTCATTTCTGATGGCTTTGACTTGCATATAAAACACACTGCACATGATGATGTGTCCGTAACTGTCTGCGCTATTTTGCCATCTATCATTGTGAACACAAGTTTATGGTAGACTTTGTAAGTCTTTTCCTTTAAACTAATAACAGTTTCATTTAAGTTTGCTATTTCAGACTCCATTCTAGCAATTTCATTTTTCGTAGATTCTGTAGTTTCTTTTTGAAATTGGAATTGTACCGGGCGACAACACCTTGTAGAAGAAGGAGTTGCATTTGTCCAATACACAACATATTTATTTTCCTTTTCATACAGACGCAGTGGAACTAATGATGTCAAAAACATATATGAATCTGACACATTTTCGTCGATAAATGACTGTTTGTACTCAGCATGACCTGATGATCCGTCACATCCCCACTTGTGTAAAAACGTTGAATTTACACTAATCTGTGTAAGGTCGTCTTCAGACATTACTTCAAATAATCTTCTGGTTGTGTGATCCAGTAATGACTGCAAACTTACACAAGCGTAGCTTTCCGTTACATCAATATCCGTGGGGTAGCATTGCCTTTTTACTTCAAGTACTTTATGATAATCGGGAAAAATATCACAACCAATACTTTTTGCTGCATTTCTCAGTACTTGATATTGATGTTTCGAAAGTGATGCATCAAGTAATAATGCCAACGCTTTTTCTGGAGTAAACTTGATAGTATCCGATGATTCTTCTTGTACGAGTACCTTAGAGGCAGCTTTCTTAATCATTTCTTCAGGAACGCTTTCACACAATCTTTTAACTTTATATCGCTTTGTTCGATCGCAACATTCATCAAATGATTTTTCTGGTCGTCCTCTATGAGAGCGTTTTGATGGCCCTGGAACATTACTGTCACAATTCACCACATCAGTCTGCACCGAAGATGTCTCAACGGTAAAAATATTTTTCAGCCACTGTTCATTTTTTGCCATAAAAGCATTTTTATTTCTCGCTGCAGTTTGCCACTTTTTTGTAAATACGGGTAGAAAATTACGGCTTAACTTTTCATAAACTTGATTCCAAACACTTTCTGTAAGCTGTGGATACATAAGTTTTAAATTTTCGAGGCATTTATGTATCTCACGATTACTTGATATTATGATTTCCACTAAATCGGCATAGACAATAGTAAAGCTATCCATCACTATAATAACACTGTTATCGTAAGAGAAAATAATTGTAAGTGAAGTTAAACTCGTCGAGATGTCGCTACGCCCCCGCAAGGGGGCGTGGCGTGCAGTGTCGGGGCATGGCCCCCCGACCGCGGATGCGACACGGTGGCCCGTAACTACGGGCCCCTCATCGTGATCGCCGCTGGCGAATGGATGGTTTGGCGTGCGGCATACACGCCCATGTAGAGAGGTGTCTGAAAATTTGTGTCTGTAGGCACGCCACGACGTTGATGCCCAACGCCGCTTGCTTCACCGTTAAATCGGCGGACAACCACTACCGAGTGAGACCCCCGCCTACACGGGGGAAGCCCAGCAGATGGCATCCAGCGACAGATTTACGGACTCGACGTTCCTACAGAAGGGGTGTATGGCCCCCCTCACCTCCCCGTTTTCAGGTCGAGCCGAGCCCGGGTGATGAGAAGGGGCCGTGTTCTGAGTGTGTGGGCGGTATTGTGCTGTGTAACACCGCCCGGTGTATACGCGAGTCGCCCGCCCGCATAAAAAGAGCCGCGACTACGCGTGTGAGTTGGGTGCCTGTATAGAGGTGAATGTCTGTTGTTTGCTACGTGACACGCCTATATTAACCTAGCACGCGCCACGCAACAGATGCATGTATATGTATAGAGTCAGTGTCACAAATGAGCCGCGTGTAAACTGAGGGCGGCTCATTTGGAAGTCCAGTCCGGTGCGATGGGGTCGTCGTCCGCAAGCAGGTCGCGGGGGAGGGGCCTCGCGTCAGGGGGGCGCGCATGCCAGGGCGCGATCTGCTTGACATGTGGCCAAGCAGACGCGTCGGCACGCGCGAACATTCCCTTCGCGAGGCGGCACGCAAACTCGTCCAGGCTCTCAATCCCGAGGTCGCGTTGTAGGACGCTGTTCCTCACGAAGCGAGGCGCGTCGACTATTGTCCGCAGCGCAAGATTTTGCTGCGCGCGGAGCGTCTTACGGCTCGTCTCGCTCGTGAGGGCGAACCAAGCCGGTGCGGCGTACGTCAAAATTGGGCGCACGTACAATTTGTACACGCCCAACTTGACGCGCGCCGGGAGGCGGGACGAGAGCACTGGTCTGAGTAGGTTGCGTGCGACCCTACCCTGTGCGGCGACCTTGCGGACGTGCGGCCCCATCGTGAGCCGACGATCGATGGTGACACCCAGGTATTTGACCCGGGGCGACCACTCGATGTCGGCTCCTTGCAGCCTCAGGGGTGGTGGTAGTCGCGCGGCTCCGGTGACCATCGCCTGCGTCTTACCCACGTTCACCGACAGCCGCCACTTCGACAGCCAGTCGGGGAGAAGGTCGAGGGCGCGCTGCATCTTGACCGCCGCGTGCTTCGCATTGAGCGAAGTAGAGATGTACGCGGCGTCGTCAGCGTACAGCGCGAGCGTCGCCTCCTCCGTGGTGGGGATGTCGTCCGTGTATCGCGAGTAACACGCAGGCGACACACAGCTACCCTGTGGTACACCCGCCAGCACCGGGCGGGCGCTGGATAGCGCACCGTCGACCACCACCCTAAAAGTCCTGTGGGAGAGAAAGCTAGATACCACCTTTACAACGCGACGGGGCGCGTCTGACGTGGCCAGCTTGTGTATCAGACCGTCGTGCCATACGCGGTCGAAGGCCTTCTCCATGTCGAGGAATACTGCAACCGAGCATTCCTTTTTATTCATCGCAGCTGTGAGTAGGTGCAGTACCCTCGACAGCTGGAGCGTCGTGCTATGTTCCGCCCGAAACCCGAACTGCTCTGGTCGCGGCGCGATATGAGGCTGGAGATGTCGCAGCAGGAGTGCTTCGAACACCTTGGAGATTGTCGGCAGCAGTGTGATCGGCCGATAGCTCTCCGGCTTCAGTATGTTCTTTCCCGCCTTGGGCAGCATGATGACGCGCCCCTCCTTCCACGCAGCGGGAAAGACCCCCGTGCGCAGTATCGCTGTAAACAGGCGCGCCAGGGCCGCTACCATACGGTACGGCAGGTGGCGCAGCACTGTATTAGTGATACCGTCGGCTCCGGGGGCCTTTCTCGGCTTGGTTCGTAGGATGGCGCGTCTGACTGCGCCAGGCGAGAAGAATACAGGGTCTTCATCGGGAGCTATCGGCGCTGCGAAGTAGTCTCCCAGGTGTTGCTCGACTGCTGCGACATGGTCGTAGTCGCTGGTCGGGTTCGGTTGGAACTGACGCTCCAGGTGTTCGGCGAAGACCTCCGCCCGGTCCTCCGCTACATATTTGAGCGCCCCGTCGCTGTTGAGCAGCGGGCGCACCGGGGCTGGGGTATTCGATAACTGGCGGCAGAGCCTGTGTACAGACGGCCAGCTGTCTGTAGTGCCGTCTAATCTTTCCTCCCAGTCCGCGGCGGCGTTAGCCTTGAGCTCGGCCTTCACCTTCTCCGCGAGACGGTTGAGCTGCTTTTTGATTTGCGGGCATCTGAGCTGTTGCCACTGCTTGCGTAGGCGCCTCTTCTCGGCGATCATCCTGCTAATGCGCGCCGGTAGGGGCGGCAATAGCCCTCTCCCCTCCGGCTGCAGTGTTGTCGCCGCTTCCAAGGCACTCTGAATGCAAGCAGTGATTTCACCCGCCGTCTGATCTACGTCCGCGGAGGTAACGATAGGCCGAGTCGGCGTGGTGGTCTCTAGCTTCTCTCCGAAGGCTGTCCAGTCCGTTAGTCGACGTGGCGCTGTGGGCTTCAGTCGGGTCGGCATACCCGATAAGACGACGAGTACCGGCTGATGGTCTGACAGTAGCTCGTCGTCTATCACTTGCTGCGTGATCTGGCAATGTAGCCCTCGGTGGACTACGATGTCCAGCACGTCCGGCATATGTTGCGAGTTTTCGGGGTAGTGCGTCGGCGTCTCCGGTCCGGACACCGTATACCCGAAGGCTTCCGCGTCCGCGAAGAGCCGTCTCCCCTCGGTATTCGTTTGTAGTGAGTTCCACGCTGGGTGCTTACAATTGAGGTCACCGGCGAGGATGGTCGCCTTCTGCTGTGAGCTAACAAGGGCCCGCAACTCCGGCAGGCTCAAGCGAGTCGCGGGCGGCTTGTAGCAGGCATAAATGTTGAGGTCCTCGCCGGCTATGTGTAGCTGCACACCCAGCGCGTAGAATGAGCTGGTAGACGGCAAGGGGAGTTCTTGATGTACGACTCTTCGCCTCACTAGTACCGCCAGACCACGGTAGCGGACGTTCTGAGCCGACCTTTCGTCCTTCCTATAAGCGAGATAACCCGGGAACCTAACCCTGTCTTCGGGTCCCAGGAACGTCTCGCTTATGAGCGCCACGTCTATGTCCTGCTCCCGCAGGAGATGGCGGAGGGGGGCAACCTTGTCCCGAAGGCCGCGGGCATTCCAGTGTATTACCCTCAGTGGCCTAGCCATGGTAAAGGGTTAGAAGGGTGGCCAGGCCATCGAGGATGACAGTCTCCGCATCTTGCCCCTGCCTAATGGCTTTAATTAAGTCCATTAGGAGCTTGATGGCGCAGGCTGTGAACTCCTTTTTAGTATGTTTTGGTTTGGCGCCGGTGGCGCCGCCACTCCTTTCATTATCGAACTTTTTTGGTTCGGGTATTTGCCGCGGCGCTGTGCCGGCGCCTGCAGTTGTTTTGTCCTTTTGAACAGCCTGCGCCCCGCTTGAGGCAGGGGCGGCCTTAGGGATCTCTTCCTGGGTTGCCTGGGAGGGGGGGGGAACTGGCTTCTTGCCTCTCCCCTTTCCCCCACGTTTCTTCTTCCTCCTCCGCCCTGAGGAGGTGGCTTGGTTTCTTTCAGTGGGCCCGTTGGCCGCCGCCATCAGCGACGCACCTTGTGGCCCTTCTGGCATCACTTGTGGCCTCTCTGTGGCCACCTGAGGCCGGCGTGAATTGGCCGTGATGGCGGCAGTCCCCGCTCGCTTATTCCTGATTTCTTCTTGAAAGACGGGGCACTTTATGTTGCACGCGGGGTGCGGGCCACCACAGTTAATGCAGGTGGCCGGCTCTTCCCGCGGGCGCGGGCAGTCGCGCGCCGCGTGCTCGCCACCGCATCGCACACAAGCGAGCGGGCGGTGACACTGGTGCGAGCTGTGTCTGAACTTCTGGCACCGGTGACACTGGGCGGGCCCACGTTTTCCCCGCCAAGCCTCTATTTTGACACCACGCATACACATGAATATGGTGGTGTCATATATGGCCCGGACGTCAGGGGTCTTCTTGAGAATAGCGTGGAACACGCAGCCGGGTCGTCCTTGCGCCCCCTTTATGTGGCGCACGTACACCGGCTGGAAACCCAACGCCCGGAGCTCCTCCTCTATCTCCTTTGGGTCCGTGTCCGCAGGCAGTCCCCGTATGGCTACTTTCATGTTTCGCTCCGCTGGTAGCGAGTAGGCGAACCACGAAACGCCGCTATCCTTCTCCAGGCCAGTCAAGTACCGCTGGACCAGTCGGTACTCCTCCTCGCTGTCGGGGGTGAAGCGAACTCCAGCCCCGTATGGACGAGCGTTAGGAGGCCGGCCCAGCTTGGCACTAATGGCCCGGAAGTGGGCGGCCCAGTTAGGCAGCCTCTCAACTACCAACGGAGGGTAGCGCGGTTTCTTCCCCGGCTTCTTCGTTGACGATGCAGCGGCGCCGGGGGCAGTAACGGGGGGTAGTATGGTGTCAGTGGGGGCAAGGGGTAAATTAAGGTCACTTACCCCTGCGGTTGTCGTGTCCAGTGTCGGCGTCGGTGGAGGCGAGCGCACCGCGTCAGCAAAGGTTGGCGACGCTGGTTCGCCGAAGTCCAGCCGCTTCGCCTCCATAGTTGTATCGCCGGAGCTCCTCCTGCGATGCTTCCTCTGGGGTCTGGGTTCGGCGAGTGAGAACTCGTAGCCAAAACCCAGCGGAGTACCTTCCTCTCCCACGATGGGCCGCGGGCCGGATCGCGCTGTCGTATCCTGGGATACGTCGTCGCGACCGGACCCGGCCGAGCCCGCTGATGCGATCGACATGCTCGATCCCGCACGCGATGAGCACGCCGATAGCATGGCGGGCGAGTCGTAGGCGGAGGTGCGGGGGGGCGCCGGCGACGCTGGTTGATTTCCCGATGACGCCTGTACAGATGCCGGGCCCGCCAGCGAGAAGCGGGGACCGGGTGCGGCTGGCGCGGGCGGCGACTTGAAGCGCGGCTGTGGTGCGGCGGAGCGCGCGGTGGATGCGCGTGGGCGCGTGGTTGGCGCGGGAGCGGGCGGCGCAGCGGAGCGCGCGGCTGGCGGCGCGGTGGCGCGCGTGACAGGCGGCGCGGCGGTGCGCGTGGTAGGCGGCGCGGCGGTGCGCGTGGTAGGCGGCGCGGCGGCGCGCGCAGTGGACGTCGCGGGCGCAGCGGCGCGGGCGGGTGCGGCCGCGCGCGCAGGTGGTGGTGCGCGGCTTGTCGTCGCGACAGGCCCCGGGGCCTGTATTGGTACCGGGCGGAAGCTGGCGGGGCGCACGGGCACCTCCCGATGTCGGCTCGACGGCGGCGTCGGCGAAACGCGCACTTGCGTCGACGTCGCCAGCGGGTCGGCAGCTACTGCAACACCCGCTCCCCCCCCTCTTCTTCCTTCCTCTTCACTTCTTCGCTGCGATGTCCCAGCTGTCGGTGGAGCGGTCGCCGCGTCGCCGATGTTCGGCAGCGACGTCGCCCGATCCAACGCCGGCTGGGCCTCCGGGGACCCGGCATCGCGGCCCAACGAGCCGCGCGTGCCGGGTTTCGGCATCGTAATATACGTGGCCTTCCGCGACCGCGGCGGTGAGCAAGCTCACCGAGCAGCCCGGTGGCTCCCTCTGTGTTTACACAGGCGCCGGCTGGTACCTGTGTAAACGCAAAGGAAAACAAATAAAATTGGCGGTCCGCGCGAATCAAATCTACCGTCACTTAACTCGATAAAATGAAGTCGACCACGGGCTGATCCTGAAGTTAAAACTACCATTCAATGCTATTTATACTTACACGATATGATAAAATGTTAATTACCCTCATTAGAAACACTTATTAATATAATGCACTTTTTCTTAATTACAGAGCGTCATTAGTTAAGTACCTGGTATTTCCAAGATCGCAGGTTATCGCAGCCAAAACTAATGTATTCTTAATCTATAGGGTCTAATTAATCTCCGAAAGTATATTATTACGTATCGGTCGATAACGGAGATTAGTTATGATCTCATGATTGAAAACAAAAGGTTCCAAATGACCTTCTTCACTAAAAATGTAATAGCAAGTAATTATTCATTATATTATAACATTATGTTTACTATTTTATTAATACACACAATAAACTTATGACTAAACTAAAAATGAAAGTTGATAATTATAGTATTTTGGTTCTATTCATACTTGAAATAACAATATTTTTTGCACGAAATTTGTAAATTCTCGATCACCCTACTTTGGCATCATATAATTAAATACTGTATAATTATTTATCCGTATTAATTTTAGGACTTGTTTCTACTCATTCTAGTATGTGTGTACCAAATTGTAGACATTTTAAACAAGGTTGAAACAAAGGACTTTTTTCCGCCCTTGAACCAATGTGTGGCGTTTTCATACTTTTCGAGGATGCTGAAGTCGATAGTGAGGTCAAAATACAAGGTGGGAAGAAACTTCGTTCCTGACGAGGGTCCTCCAACTGCACACGTTTTTTTTTTCAGATGTATTTCTAGTATAAGTCAACATTCTAGATTCTAGCCGACAAGAACAGCTTCGTCAGGTGACGTTCAGAAGAAAAATACCTCCCTGACTACATCGTGGAAAGAGTAAAACACCCTGTAAAAAACAATGGCATGGCCTGTCATAAAAGCCAAGGGGGTAGGGCGCCTGTACATTGTCCAGGGAACAATGAAATAATACCAGTACAGACCCACACTTCAGGTATGGTTACCTGGTGGTGAGCAATTCATGTTTATGTATGATTCAGCGCCATGCTATAAAGCCAGAAGCGTTACAAAGTTCTTGGCAGACCACAACATTCCTTGGCCTGGTAATTCTCGTAACAATACAAAGGCCGATATAGCCAAAGGAAATTATAACCAACAAGGAAGGTCAGGCTGATAGAAAAGCTCATTATTGTTTGACATCACAACCCTAGGATAAAAGAAAGAGCTAAACAGTGCATAGAAAGCATGCCCAAACGTATGTAAGAACTAAACGAGCCGAAAAAAAATGTCACTAAGTACACTGATTACTAAAGTAACATTTATTTTCGCCTATTTATGTACTTAATCATTTGTGTACTTAATCATTTGTTTTCTTTCTTATTTTACCTCCTTAATAACTGTTTTATATAATAATTCAAGTTTTTATCATTAAAAAAATGTGCTTAATCATTCTCCACAAATAAAAGAAAATTGTGACTATCCCTAATAATTTGGCAACCCACTGTAGATACTTACCTGACATAATTTAGTCATTGTCGCAGTTAGTTAAAATGTTTTTAAATAAGATTTTGTAACTTCTATCGCATCATTACTAAGCGTGGCTTAGCGTGTTGTACCGATTTGGTAAGTTGTGACTTTTACTTTGCTTATGTTAGCGTTTTAGTCTAGGCTGGTATTTTCTTGTAATACAAGTTAGATAATTAGATAAACATAAGATCACGACTGTAATTCCAAAGGGCTAGGCAGGTATGTAAGTACCTAGAGGTGTAATTAGATATTTCATATGTTTCGAACTTTCGATCAAATTAAAAAAAAAAAAAAAACTGAAGCTGTGCTCAAACAGTGCTTCTTTACATTATACGATTCGTTCCGCTTGCCGAAAATCTCTCAGCTCGACTCGAATTACCTTGGCTAACTAGGAAGTCTTTAAACAGACTGCGGACCTAGGATGGCCGAAGCAAGGAAAACCTGTTCATGTGGAGATTCATAGATGACTTCGCCCTGGAGTGTAAATGTGGTGCTATTCCACAAACGATGATACACTAACTGTCGTGTCCAGCGAATCTGAACGTTACAATAACTGATGGACGCTACTGATGACGCCAAACATGTACAGATATTCTATTTCATGAAGTCCGTTCGGCTTTGATTGTAGTAGTGACGTATCCCGACAAACGCGCTTGTGTGTGTAAAAGTGGGTAACGTTAGCAAAGAAATCTGATATATATTCAAGTCGAGATTTAATAATCGAAATAAAATTTTGGTTTTAAAAGTATATACTTTTTGTAAATAAATTAGATTAGGTTGCAATAAATACAAAAATATTAAGAGCATATTTAGGCATTTAATTAAGCATTGGTATTACAGAATGGAAACGAAACAAGTAGGACTATTCAGTATTTTCAATCACTATCAGATAAATTTTCGATTTCCGATTCCGTTTTGCTGTCGTCAGAATCATCTTGTACATTGATTATCAATTCAAAATCGAGATCAAAATATTTCAAGTAGTCTTTTTCATTTTTTTCAACATGATCACAAGTTTTCTGCCACGTTTCACTGCTAACTTGGCCCAAACTTTCATTGATCAGTCTTTCCGTATTCGTCATGTTTTGCTCGATATTTTTAGATCCGACGTAATTTTTAACGATCCCCCAAATATAAATAATCGCATTTAATTCTAGGTAGGGGGGAAGGCGTAAGACATAAAAATCCTTGCTCTGTATAAAATCCTCAATCTTGTAGATTACGTGTTGGGCTTTCTAGTTCTTTATTATATCGTACAATTCCAATTTAAGAAGAGATTCATCAAATGCTATACTCTTATCCCTGAGCCATTGCTGCATATCGGCTTCTTTGTAGATTGCGTCGGTAGTCGTTCAGCTCGTGTGTTGTGATAAGATGCATTGTCTAAGACAATGACAGAGCGCGGAGGTAAATTGGGTAGCAATTTTTCATTTAGCCACTTTACATAGTTATCATAGCTCATATTTGAATGATAATCACCAGCTGTTGAGTTGGCCTTATAAACCAAAGAAGCATTTTCAATAAAACCATCCTTGGTTCCCGCGTGCACTAAATTACGGCGAGTGCCTGTGCTAATTTTTTTTTTAAAACGGAGTGCTTTCCTTTTTTTTTGCCCAGGTGTTGTTTTGCACGTGTGTCGAAAGGACGTAGCTCTCATTGGTGTAGACAATGGGCCGACTTTGAGAGCGGTACTCTGTTATCTTTTTTAAATATTTTAAACGCCACATTTGTATATCATGACGCTCCGTCAAGACTTTATGGTTGTTCTCTGTTTTGCGCCACTTGTAACCTAATTTCAATAGTAACTTGCGAACAGTTTCTAAACAACCTTCAAATCAGCTTTTTTCATTCAATGCTGTTCTTAACTTAGCTAATGTTGGAATTTCTTTATGGACAATATGGAAATCTTTTACAGTACTGCGAACCACATCGGCTGTAAAATTATCTATATCCACTTTATTATCTCGCTTTCTCCTTTTCTTCATACGTGAAGTGAATTTTGATGAAGTGGATGGCAATTCCTTCTCTTCTTTTAATAATCTTTGAACTGTTTTTTGGCTAACACCCGTAGCTTCAGCTGTACGCCGTGTAATGTCTCGTAAATGAGACAAATCACAGTTGGGTTCCATGAATGATTTTGTAAATTCATATTCTTTTCGCACAAAATGATAAACACTAGCTATCATGTTTCGACCCTAAAACAAAATGTAATCAAAATAAGAAATATAAACATTTTATAACACAAAAAACATTCATTTTATAAATACTTCTATTGCTATATTAAGTATCTTTGTATAAAATTTTAATTGAAAACGTATAAATAAATATTACCTCACTATGGACAACTCTTCTTCGTTTTGTTGCCATGCTGACCTTACTCCGTGAAACAATTTGGCGCGAACTAAAAACACTACTGATCCGGACCGTGTCCCGATCGACACTGAGCGCTTTTGAGGTTACGCACACAAAAACAATGTGCATGTGCACGCTTGACAACATTCATAGCCAAACGGACTTCGTGACATAGAACATATGTAGCAGAATTCTGTTCCGAATGCAAAGAACTACCAGAGTACCAACACGTGTTTGTTCGATAACGAGGCACCGCCACTCAAATACTGAGAACAGGAAAGTACATCGCATACGCCTTGAACATCGGACATAGTGTTGCGATGATAACGACTGACCTATCCAAAGCGTTTGATTCCATCAATCACAAAGGCCTCATCAAGAAATTATACGATGGAAGAGCTCATAACAACGTCATCAAGATCATAGAGAATTATCTCTCGCACGAGAGGCATATTTAACATGACTATTGGAACAGAAAAACTAGTCCATCACGGAGTGTCCCAGAGCTCAATCGTCAGGCCGGTTTTATTCAACCTGTATGTTTCAGAGATAGCAAGACAACGCATAGCAGGTCAAGTGCTCTCACTATATGCAGACGATCTGTGTATTCTTAACGCCGCAGAACGCACCGACCACGTCACCACACGGGGAGAATGGGCAGCGGACGAAATAATCGCCTACTACAAGCGATGGGGATTGCAACGTAAAGTCGACAAAACTGAATGTATTATGCTACAAAAATCAAATCCGATTGAAGGGAAAGTGTACTGAGTACAACAAAGAAGTTAAATACCTATATGTAACGTAACGTAACTGAATGTATTAGGCTACAAAAATCAAATCCGATTGAAGGGAGAGTGTACTGAGTACAACAAAGAAGTTCAATACCTATATGTAACGCTAGACAAGAACCTGCCAATGAATCATCACACAAAAGAAGTTGTCAAAAAGTTGAAACGATTACAAGTTGCGTTCAACTGCATCATTGGATACTGATCAAACATTAATATTATTTAGGATTTTCCAATATTTGTATATTGTGTCATTGTGTGTACTTGTGACCTGTCCCAAAAACAAATATTATATTTATTTCTTTGTTTAATATTTTTCGAGGGTTTATAGAAATCATGGCGGAAGTAAAAGCTATAGATCCGGCTCAGGTGTTTATGGGCGAGGTGATGTCCCGTAACAAATCGTTAGACGCAGCGACAGAGCGCGGAGACTCAGCCGTGCAGCAGTTCTACTGCGGCGCCGCGGTATTCGTGACGGGCGGTTCTGGCTTCCTCGGCAAACAGCTCATTGAGAAACTCCTCAGGTGAGGATAGTACTTAAGTGAAGGAGACTTAGCCGTGCAGCAATTCTATTACAGCGCCGCGATACTCGTGACGGGCGGCTCCGGCTTTCTCGGCTAACAGCTCATTGAAAAATTCCTCAGGTGAGGATAGTACTTATGTGAAGGAGACTCAGCCATGCAGTAGTTCTACTGCGGTGCCGTGGTACTCGTGACGGGCGGCTCCGTTTTCTCAGCCAACAGCTCATTGAGAAACTCCTCGGGTGAGGATACTAGTTAAGTGAAGGAGACTCAGCCGTGCAGTAGTTCTACTGCGGCGCCGCGGTACTCGTGACGGGCGGCTCCGGTTTTCTCAGCCAACAGCTAATTGAGAAACTCCTCGGCTGAGGATACTAGTTAAGTGAATGAGACTCAGCCGCGCAGTAGTTCTACTGCGGCGCCGCGGTACTCGTGACGGGCGGCTCCGGTTTTCTCAGCCAACAGCTCATTGAGAAACTCCTCGGGTGAGGATACTAGTTAAGTGAATGAGACTCAGCCGTGCAGTAGTTCTACTGCGGCGCCGCGGTACTCGTGACGGGCGGCTCCGGTTTTCTCAGCCAACAGCTCATTGAGAAACTCCTCGGGTGAGGATACTAGTTAAGTGAATGAGACTCAGCCGTGCAGTAGTTCTACTGCGGCGTCGCGGTAATCTTGACGGGCGGCTCCGGTTTTCTCAGCCAACAGCTAATTGAGAAACTCCTCGGGTGAGGATACTAGTTAGTTGGAGGAGACTCAGCCGTGCAGTAGTTCTATTGCGGCGCCGCGGTACTCGTGACGGGCGGCTCCGGTTTTCTCAGCCAACAGCTCATTGAGAAACTCCTCGGGTGAGGATACCAGTTAAGTGGACTCAGCCGTGCAGTAGTTTTACTGCGGCGCCACGGTGCTCGTGATGGGTGGCCCCAGCTTCCTCGGCAAGCAACTCATTGCTTCTCAGGTAAAAAAAAAAACGTTGCACGGTTATTAAAATATACCAGACAGCTAGAAAGAACAGATCTTCTTCTACTGAATAGAAATCTTAAGTTTTCATTCACTAACAGACAACGCAGAGTTTAAACCGCTGGATCTAGAAGCATGTCAAAAATACAAAAGTTTCTTGTATAAATTAGTTGCTCAACTAATTTATACAAGAAACTTTTGTATTTTCGACATGAAAATGAGAAGAAGAGACATTTGAAAATCCTTCCTTAGTGCTCACTAAGGAAGGATTTTTGATAGTTCACCCCAAAAAGGATGAAAGTTCGTTATTTAGCCATCAGTAAAAAATAAACCTCATTATCAAAAACACAGGGCTTGCAGTTACTAACTTATTGTTATTTAATTTCAGAGCTACAAAAATATCAAAAGTATTTGTTTTACTAAGGCCTAAAAAGGGAAAACACATCAACCTAAGGCTACATGAAATGTTGCAGGATCCGGTTAGTGTTCTAGAAACTTTAAATATTAAAATTATTGTTTTTTCTCCGATGACCCATGTCACAACTGAAGTATATGATTGTTATTTAGGTATACGATATAATCAGGGAGCAGCAACCAGACTTCGCAGACAAGATCATACCAGTACCAGGAGATGTAGCTGAACTTAGACTCGGCATGAGCGATGAAGACTGGAACATTCTCGCAGATCAGGTTTGGTTCAAGTAACTAGGTACACTACCTGCGGTCGTTGGCCCTGAAAAAACTTACCAAATCATATTTCATAATGATGATAAATTATAGATATCATAATGTTTCTAAAACTTGGCCTTCTCAAGACATCACAGTGCGTAGTGGTGATAATTTAGAACAAGTACCCTACAAAGAGTATGTCAGATATGCAGCAAATACTTCGATGTATAACAGTTTTTCTATGACATTTTTTTTTCTGATTAGCCTCTATTTATCACGTTGGCGGAAAAGTCTTGCACCAAGATATAAGACTTAATGAATTTATTGATAACTTTGTTATTTACAATAATAAATCAGTAATGTAATACCGAAATAACTCTATTACTCTGGCCCATCTAGTTAGCAGATTGTTGATGCCCTACGCCCAGAATTCCGGAGGCTGTGCAGAAAATAAATTGTCCACTGCCATTTTGAGGTCTTCGTAGTTTTGAATTTTTTTCTCCCGCAAATAAAGCTTTAGTGGTCGGAACAATTGATAGTCGGATGGCGCGAGATCCGGTGAGTACGGTGGGTGGGCAACCCGGTGCCATCCAAGCTCTACGATTTTTTGTCGAGTCTCCGAAGCGACATGAGGTCGCGCATTATCATGGAGTAAGTGAACATTTACACGTATCGGTCGTTTTTTTCTTATTGCGTCAGCCAGTTTCTGAAGCTGTTCAGTATAAATGGAAGTCGTAATCGTCCTTCTCGCAGGGAGAAGCTCATAATAGAGTGGGCCCTTCGCATCCCGCCAAACGGAGAGAAGATGCTTGCGTGAGTGACGGTTCGGCTTTGGCTGCGTTGGTGGTTCTGCGTCGTAAGGAAGCCAGACGGTGTGCCGTGTGTTGTTATCATAGAGAATCCAACTGTCATCGCCGGTTACCAGATCTTCAAGAAACTCTTTCCGATATATCTGAAAAAAAAAACGATTCACAAATACTAACTCTGACTTGACGATGACTGTCAGTTAGTTGATGTGGAATCCATCCTGCCATTACTTTACGATGGCCGAGTTTGTATAAATGAGCCTCGACGGTTGAATGATGACAGCCAAGAGTCTCTGCCAAATCATGTGTATTTATTTCTGGATTAGCCTTTAAACAGCGGAGTAATTCCTCATCGTCGAAGGTGGATGGTCCCCCAGATCGCTCGTGATCTTCAAGAGTTATATCTCCCGATGCAAAGCGAGCAAACCAGCGGCTTATCTTCCATCGCGTCACCGAACGCTTTGCTGATGTTAGCGGTAGCCACACTCACGTTGTGTCCCTGACTCCACTCGTAAAAGATGATCGTTGGAAGTTGATGTTCACTAATCATTTTCACAAACTAACCAAATCCTCACTAGCGCGCCTTTATATACCCTTGATTTGATAGCTTCAAGAACCTTCTACAATATTCTTACGTATTCCAGATCAATACTAAATATTCCGGAGAATTCTAGTAATTTACAATTTCTTGTGCAATATTTTTCCGCCAATCTGATAGTATCTGAAATCTCTTCAAGGATATAGAATAGATCTTCACTTATTTTTTATCCAGCTGACTAAACAAGAAACTTTTCGGAAAGACTAAACAACTTAGATAGATATGTTTGTTTTGAATGCAGGTGCACATAATATTCCACTTGGCCGCTACGACTCGCTTTGACGAGTCCCTTCGAGTGGCTACGATGGTAAACCTCAGAGGGTCCAGAGAGGCTCTCATGCTTGGCAAGGCTTGCATAAACCTCAAGTTAGTTTTGCAATATTTGAAGCGACTTCTGACTTTCCATACAGGATGGATTCTTGAGACGGGCCAGTAAGGGCAGTTGCCTAAACTGTTGTAACACATAATATAACACACCTGCATTTCCTGAAGGGTTAGGCAGATGTGTACCAGTATTATACCCACATTTCACCAGTTATGTGTTAAACCGTTGTTGCTACAGGAAAACGTTCTTTAAGTAATTTTTTAAACATTTGTCCAACAATCTGTGAATACCTGAATTTAAAAATATTACAGTCAGCTAGAAAAACGCCAATTTTCACGTTTTATTTTTTATACCAATCGATACTAAGGATAAAAGACTGTTTTGGACCTACAGAGGATAGTGTACTAGAAAACTTAAGGACAGGTTCAGTTCGTTTTCCTGTAGCTACAACGGTTAAGGCCGACCTTACTGCCCCGTGTCACCAATTCACCCTGTTTATTACCTTTTTATAATATTTATGTAAGTACACGTGCATGCTACGTGTACCTACGTTTATATTTGTTTTGTGTGCCGATTTTTTGATCCGAGCTCAACCAATGGTTAAACGTAGTAACTAATAGTTGAATTTTGGCTAAATTTAAAAGGCTAAACATACACAGTATAGAGGCCGTAATCGCATCCTCCTATTCAACGTGCCTCGAGTTCGAAACCCACAAGACGCAAGTCTTTTTTACAAGGTTTTATCTGTTTGTTAACCAAAATGAACTTCTTAGATAACATTACGTTCCGTCGAACTAGAACAAAATCGGATTCCATACTCATTGATGATAGCGAAGTACCTGCAACAAATATAATAAATGAAACGACCACTAGCCTACCCGAAATGTCCGACGACGAGGATGACAAAATTAAGAAATTACGAGAAGAAGTTAATAACCTTACGTTGGAATTACAAAGTGCCCGAGTGAGAGAAAATAGTAAATTTAAAATGCTTAACGAAAACTTGACAAAGAAAAATATTCTTTATAAAAATATTACAAATAGTCCAACCAAAACAAAATCATCAAGCACAAAAATAATTACACATAATAGCCATAAAAGCAACAGACTAAAACGGAAACATCAAAAATCGAAGAAAATTATAACGTCACACAATTAAACGAACCCGACATCAATACCATAACTTCAGAGCAACATAATCAGAGAAAACAAAATAAAATTTGTATCATAAGTACCAATAAATCAAATAAAGTATTATCGATTGCAGAGGAAAAACTAGACAATTTTTAGGTTGGGGAAAAAGTCTTTTCGCATTATAGTATGTATGAACTTGTAATAAAATATCTTTGGCTATACTATTTGTATCTGGCTGGTTTTGGTATCATTGAAAGTTTAAATTTTAAAGAAGATAATTCCAAATTCAAATTAGGAAAATGTGTGATTTTCATTTGTTTTTCGTACCGTCAAGATGAGTGAATCTAATGAATAAATTCGATACATTTTAAAATTTTACTACAAAAAGGTAAAAATGCAACGCAAGCCGCGAAAAAAATTTGCGATGTTTATGGACCTAGTGTAGTGTCTGTGAGAGTAGCACAAATTTGGTTTAAGCGTTTATAATCCGGAAATTTTGATGCCAAAGATGCACGTCGCTCTGGTCGCCCTATTACGGATAAAATGGATGCCATTTTTGAAAAAGTGGAGCAAGATCGGCATATCAGTAGTTACGACGTAGCTGAAGAACTGGAAATTGACCACAAAACAGTATTGGCGCATTTGAAAAAAACTGGGTACACAAAAAAGCTCGACATTTGGGTACCTCACGAGCTCACTGAAAGAAACCTAATGAACCGTGTACTCATTTGTGATTCTTTATTACGACGTAATGAAACCGAACCATTTTTGAAGAAGCTGATAACTGGTGATGAAAAGTGGATCACGTATGTCAAGAACGTGCGAAAAAGGTCGTGGTCAAAGGCCGGTCAGGCTTCACAGACTGTGGCGAAACCCGGGTTAACTCGCAACAAGGTGATGCTGTGTGTGTGGTGGGACTGGAAGGGCATTATTCATTATGAGCTGTTACCACCGGGCAGGACCATCGATTCTGAACTCTACTGCGAACAACTGATGAGATTAAAGCAAGAAGTTGAGAGAAAGCGGCCGGAATTAATCAACAGAAGGGGTGTGGTTTTTCATCATGATAACGCTAGACCTCACACATCTTTAGCCACTCAGCAAAAATTAAGAGAGTTTGGCTGGGAGGTGTTAATGCATCCGCCGTATAGTCCTAACCTTGCACCTTCAGATTTCCATCTGTTTCGGTCTTTTCAGAATTCTTTAGGCAGTGTCAGGTTAACATCACGAGAGGACTGCCAAAACCACTTGTCGCGGTATTTTGACCAGAAGTCCCAAAATTTCTATAGCAATGGGATCATATCTCTACCTACAAGATGGCAAAAAGTTATTGAACAAAATGGTACCTACATACTTTAGTTAAATGTAAATAAACTGTATTAAAAAATGTTTTGAATTTTCTTAAAAAATGCGAAGAAACTTTTTCCCCAACCTATTATAATTAATACACACTGCAGAATACATATTTCCCATAATAGTGGGTAAAAATATAAATAAAAATTGGCAACACCACAGTTCTTCGGTTAGAATTAATAATTGTTATTTTTGTGCTTTTTTATCGATGAACTTACGTCTAGGGTACACAATGCATGAACACAATAAAATGTTATTGAAAGCCTAGTAAATGATAAAGAGTATACTTACGATGGTATACTTACGAATGAAAAGACAAGTCTGGCATTTTCGTTCCACTATCACTTTTACACCCAACGCTACACCGCACCATGTTTTTTTTTTTTAATGTTGAAATACTTATGTGTAAATTGTTCACAGCAAAATATAACATAAATTATTTAATTAAGAACTCTTAAAAACTGTAATAAATAAGAAAATAGCTAGCTGCATGTTTAACTGTCAAACTTTGTTTATATAAGTACTATGCTAAACCTTGCAAAACGCGACACGCACCGTGAAACAAGAAATCTCATCGTTCCGTTTCATTTCTTTACGCGATATCGGCGTAAGTTTCTCTTTTTCTTGTGTGAATGCGACAAAAGATATCAATTTGTCAATAGCAT
Source organism: Dicycla oo (assembly GCA_948252095.1). NCBI lineage: Eukaryota > Metazoa > Arthropoda > Insecta > Lepidoptera > Noctuidae > Dicycla > Dicycla oo. The sequence goes on along the minus strand of OX411736.1, from coordinate 16,573,365 downwards.
TCCCTGTATACGGTTCTGTGTCTCGGAGAGACATAAAACATTTCAGTGTCGTAACGATTACATTATAGTGATTAATTTTTTTTTAAATTACATTTTCAATAAAGATGTTTTTCATCAAATTAGACAACATCACCTGGCTAGCCTTTTCCCAACTAAGTCGGGGTCGGCTTCCAGTCTAACTGGATGCAGCTGAATACAGTATTTTACATGGAGCGACTGCCTTTCTGACCTCCACAACCTTGTTACTGGGTAATACGATACCCCTTGGTAAGACTGGTTGTCATTAGACAACAAAATATTAATATTAATACTTTAAAATACTTTATAAATTAATACAGCTCAGAGATTTCAGTTTTAGTCTAATAATCATTTTCAGTAATGACATAGGCCATTTTTGTATTAAATGCTGGTTATGCGAAAGACTTTCAATCAAAATTAAAACATTCTTCTGGAATAGCAAAACATTTAATAGTGTTTATTTTGCAAACATCTCCCCCAATATTTGAAAATATTGTATAAGAATACGTCGATTAAAGCAGAAAAAACTTATATTTCCTGAAAGTTCAGCTTAATATAACATAGAACTCACTTCATCGTCGACTTTGTCTCTGTCACCTCTGATCTAGACTACAGTCAAGAGCAAACCCATCTCAAATAAAAAAATAGAACGTATTGCAATATCAACGACGATTATAAAAATACTTTTCCTACAGATCTTACGTCCACGTTTCAACAGCATTCTCACACGCTTGCGACTACCGGATCAATAAAGATGTTTTGGAAGAGTTCTACGACGTTCCTCTAGAACCGGAGACGATGATAAAACTAGCTGAGTCAGTTGAAGAGGGGAGACTAAATGATATAACACCTAGGTGAGGAGTTTAACTTTACAATATTATCATTATCTTGCCCTTATCCCAATTTATTTGGAGTCGGCGCAGCATTTCTTCTTCTTGCACTACTCATACATCTATTAGTCGTCATATCAGTAGTCACCTCTTTTCTGTCTTTTTTGTCCATCCATCGTTTCTTTTCCTCATTCCACCACATCACATGCCCATACCGTGACAACTGACTGCTACAGAACTTTGCAGTCACTGGTGCCAGTTGCAGACACCCGCTCAAGTACAAGTTTTCTTATTATATCCATTCGCGAAACTCAAGAAGAGGTAGGTATAAATAAAACCTCCCTCCGCTCCTTCCACTTCTTTGTATCTAGTCTGGGGTTACTCAGGACTAGTCGTTATCAAAGGAGTCCAATCATCTCGTCATCTCCGTCTGGGCTGGCCGCGACAGCAATTGCCGTTCGGAGGGGCTGATTAGGTCATGAACTTTTCCCACGGTTGTTCATAAGAAAGCAGCTGTGTCCAGGCTATATCTATTTTAGTGGAGCAGCATTCACAAACTTATATAATATTTTTCAGTTTAATCAAATCCTGGCCCAACACTTACACATTCACAAAGGCTATTAGTGAAGAAATGGTGAGGAGTATTGGTGATGAGCTCCCTATTTGCGTCGTAAGACCTGCAGTCGGTAAGACGTAGTCCCCTATGCTGATAATGCTTTTTTTTTCTTTCGTCAATAATTAAAGGGAAACTGAAAAGAAAATTTCAAATCATTTGCTCGTAAAGTAGCTCTTATTGCACCACTTCTAGGTTCACAATGCAGTGTATCTTACTAGCGTGCTTATACTCTCTTTTAAAGTAGGGAAACTCATCAAAAATGTCTAGGGATCAAGGTATTTTAAAAAAAATATATATTTTATTGTCCTGTTGAAATTAAATAAAAATGTATATTTAGATTGATTAAATAAAATGTTTTCGTATGTGTAGATCGACGAAGTAGTATAGATCTGCTTTTGCATTAATACTTTTTGCGATTTTTAAAAAAGGAGGTTCTGTATTCAACCCGTATGATTAAAAAAAAAACTTATAAACCAAATTTGATGATTCTTTCACTAACGTGATCTACATATTTTCAAGAAGGTTTTAGTAGGGATATAATACATTAGGTACTTATTCTCATTCACGAAGTAATATGCATAAATGTACTTTCGTAGATGAGAATAAGTACAAGTGAGAATAGTAGTCATACAGTAGTATCTCCGGCATTTCTAAGCAGATTTTGATGATTCTTCTTTTCGTTCGTTTCGGTTTTATGTATATTCAACAATTTTTTACAACAGTACTGTCAACAATTTAATCTCATCTTTATTCCCAAGACTATCTCGGTTAATATTAACGCGTCTTTCAGTGATTGGGCTACCATTGGTATTCATAAAAGTAGAACACGGCTTTATGAACTATATAATGAAAGGTCTTTTGTAAACACTGCTGAATTTAATTTATATGTTAGAAATTTTTCAAAACTATTTAAAAAAGTTTGTTGTATGGCCAAGTTGCATTATTTGAGTTCGAAGATTAAAAACAGTAGTAATGTAATTACAACGACTTGGAATATTATTAATAGTGAAACGGGAAGGTCTAATAACCGAAGTGCTGACTACAGCCTGTCTATTAATGACAACATAATAAAATCAGACTCACAAGTCGCCGCGGCCTTTGAAAATTTCTTTTCAGATATTCGCGTTTCAACTACTAAATCCCTAAACTCATCAACTTCTGTTGCTGAGTCTTTGCTTCAGGATAATGTTAATGCTTGCGATTCGGAATTTAATTTTAAACATATTACCTGTAGAGATATAATTAAAGCCTTTCACACTTTAAATGTAAAAAATACAGCAGATCTGTGGGGTAACTCTGTAGAAGTTGCTAAGTCTATTATTGTATTATTGACATTGTAGCACCTACTTTAGCTCTTATCTTTAACAACTGTATCGACTGTGGGGAGTTTCCTGACCTTATGAAATATAGTAAAATAATACCTTTGTTAAATCAGGTAGTACATCAGACCCCACAAATTATAGACCTATTTCAGTACTACCTTCGTTTAGTAAAGTTTTTGAGAAATTAATTTTAGACCAATTGCAAAGATTTTTTAATAAACATAAATTATTACATAACAAGCAATTCGGTTTTACAAAGGGTCTTTTAGGACATATTTATAATGCATGGGAAGACAAATGCGATGCCTTGGGCATGTTTTGTGATTTGTCCAAGGCATTCGATTGCATTCTTCATGAAACTTTAATCAGGAAACTCCACCATTACGGGATCCGGAACACCGCTCTGGATATTCTTACTTCATACTTGAGTAATAGGATTCAGAGCGTTGACGTTAATGGAAAAAGATTGCCCGGATCTATAGTAACAATGGGGGTCCCACAGGGCTCGATTTTTGGTCCTTTCTTGTTTCTTATTTATATTAACGACTTGCCTTACCTCATAAAGGATAATCATGATATAGTTTTGTTTAAACTTAAACGTCAGCAGCTAGTTACTGACGATGTAAACAGAGCGATCTCAAAAGTAGTTCACTGGTTCAATGTTAATAATTTACTCCTTAATGAAAAAAAAACCAAATGCATTAAGTTTACGCTACCTCACGTTAGGCAGGTGAAAACTAACGTGTTGATAAAGGGCGAAGATATGAATCCTGAAGATAGCACAGTATTCTTGGGCTTAACTTTGGATGCTAAGCTTCAGTGGGGCCCACATATAAATAAATTGTCAAAAAAGCTAAGTTCCGCAGCATACGCTGTTAGGAAAATTCGTAATTTAACCAACATAGAGACAGCCCGTTTAGTGTACTTTAGCTATTTTCATAGTGTAATGTCGTACGGTATTCTGTTGTGGGGAAATGCAGCCGACATTCAGACTATCTTTGTTTTGCAGAAAAGAGCTGTTCGATGCACTTATAAATTAAGTCCGAGACAATCTCTCAGAGAGAAATTTAAGGAGATTAATATAATGAGTTTGCCTTCTCAGTACCTTTTTGAAAATCTTTTATATGCCCATAAATACATTAAATTGTTTAAAAAATACAGTGATATCCACAATATAAATACTAGGAACAAACACAAATTTGTTGTACCTCCAACAAGGCTCAAGAAAATAGGTGGCTCATTCAGGTGTCAATGTATACGCTTTTATAATAAACTACCAAGCCACATTTCTCGATGGATATGTTTTCTTAGCGACTGAGTTGTTCGATAGCTTTTACCTCGTTATCGTTCCCGTGTTTTACTGATGCCACATGATCTAACGAGTAACTAATAGGTTGGGGAAAAAGTTTCTTCGCATTTTTTAAGAAAATTCAAAACATTTTTTAATATAGTTTATTTACATTTAACTAAAGTATGTAGGTACCATTTTGTTCGATAACTTTTTGCCATCTTGTAGGTAGGGACATGATCCCATTGCTATAGAAATTTTGGGACTTCTGGTCAAAATACCGCGACAAGTGGTTTTGGCAGTCCTCTCGTGATGTTAACCTGACACTGCCTAAAGTATTCTGAAGAGACCGAAACAGGTAGAAGTCTGAAGGTGCTAGGTCAGGACTATACGGCGGATGCATTAACACCTCCCAGCCAAACTCTCTTAATTTTTGCTGAGTGGCTAAAGATGTATGAGGTCTAGCGTTATCATGATGAAAAACCACACCCCTTCTGTTGATTAATTCCGGCCGCTTTCTCTCAACTTCTTGCTTTAATCTCATCAGTTGTTCTCAGTAGAGTTCATAATCGATGGTCCTGCCTGGTGGTAACAGCTCATAATGAATAATGCCCTTCCAATCCCACCACACCCACAGCATCACCTTGTTGCGAGTTAACCCGGGTTTCGCCACAGTCTGTGAAGCCTGACCGGCCTTTGACCACGACCTTTTTCGCACGTTCTTGTCATACGTGATCCACTTTTCATCACCAGTTATCAGCTTCTTCAAAAATGGTTCGTTTTCATTACGTCGTAATAAAGAATCACAAATGAGTACACGGTTCATTAGGTTTCTTTCAGTGAGCTCGTGAGGTACCCAAATGTCGAGCTTTTTTGTGTACCCAGTTTTTTTCAAATGCGCCAAAACTGTTTTGTGGTCAATTTCCAGTTCTTCAGCTACGTCGTAACTACTGATATGCCGATCTTGCTCCACTTTTTCAAAAATGGCATCCATTTTATCCGTAATAGGGCGACCAGAGCGACGTGCATCTTTGACATCAAAATTTCCGGATTGAAAACGCTTAAACCAAATTTGTGCTACTCTCACAGACACTACACTAGGTCCATAAACATCGCAAATTTTTTTCGCGGCTTGCGTTGTATTTTTACCTTTTTTGTAGTAAAATTTTAAAATGTATCGAATTTCTTCATTAGATTCACTCATCTTGACGGTACGAAAAACAAATGAAAATCACACATTTTCCTAATTTGAATTTGGAATTATATTCTTTAAAATTTAAACTTTCAATGATACCAAAACCAGCCAGATACAAATAGTATAGCCAAAGAGATTTTATTACAAGTTCATACATACTATAATGCGAAAAGACTTTTTCCCCAACCTAATATATAAAATACTTTTTACTAGAGGCGCTGAATTAGAATTAGGTTTTCTTTTGCAAATTTTTGAAAAATTTGATACAGTTAGGATATATATCTACGTAATTCAAGCCATAATGCGCTTTCTGCTTGAAGTATTGTTTCGCCCTCAATTTCATGAAAACTAGATTTGGCCTGTTCGTAATCTTCAGAATTCAAATCAGATTTCTGACATGAATAGCCAATATAGCCATAATCGAAGTTTGTTGGAGGTTTTGGCGCAAAGAAAATTTTGCGACAAGATGTCTTGCCTTGTCTTCTACTTTCATAATAGGCAAATTTATTTTGTTCTAGACGTTTCAGCGTTTTTCCTGGGCTTTTGTTACACAATGATTGGTAAAGGCAGGTTTGAAGTTTCCCTGTATTGAAACAGACCGCAGCCGCATGACAACGAACAGAATATGAATCTATCAGCGAGAAATTTATATGCTTTCCACCTACAGTCTTGGCAACAACACTGCTGAACTGCTCTGCACGATTTGTGGTAAAACATGTAGTAATGCATTCTAAAAAAGAAACGGTTACAGTTGATGGGTGACCGCTAGTGGATTTGCTATTTACGAGTACCTGACTACGAGTATTATGTTGGTACAAAAAGCATAACTTACACCCTGTTAAAAATAAATAGGTACTTACGCAGCTTCTCGGGCCTTCTGCAAATTATTAATCATTTTACTTTTTCGTGACTTAACAGATTTCTTTGATCCATAATAATATATTTTGTCTATTCTACCCATGTTCTATAGGTAAAATAATACCAAGTACATAGTACAAAATAGTACATAGTTCCACTTTACCTAATTAGGCCAAGTGGGCACGTTTATTCGTGTTAAATATATAAATGTACATTTTGTAAACTCGGAGTTATGTAGTTAACATTTTAACTCTTATTTCGTGTTGCGCCACTAAAAAGTAACACTGGGTTAGTTAATCTGAAATTAGTATTTTTTGAGTTTTTGCTGTTCAATAGACGGAATTCATTACGATACGTAATACTTTCTTGTCTTTGAATTTTATAGCATGACATTTCATTTTAATCCTATTGATAGACGAAAACGTCAGATAGAAAAACATGTTTCTAGTTTTTATAATTTGTATTTATTTCTGGAACGCGCAAGTGGCCCTTAAAATATTACTTAAATGAACAACCTCATTCATATTCACAAATAAAATAAAAAATACTTTTGGATCAAAAATATTTAGTCGCACTATAATTTACGCATATATCACGCGTGGCGCGTGTTCGGCGGGAGGTCAACCGACATAGGTCCTACGTCGACGAGTGTCAGAGCACGACTGATTTAGGCCGTTCGATGCACTTGATTTTATACTTACTTTGAAAAATTATTTTCATAAATGATTGTGGACAGATGTTTTTTTCTTTTATGAAAATTTATAGTACAATCTTTCTTCTTACGTATAAAATTATTTATGTGGCGAAATGACTTTCAGATTATGAGATATGATGTGTTTTTTTGTAGTCGATTTCTCGATTTTTGGTTTTGTTAGACGTAATAAAAATACAAGTTAATGAAACAAAAATCGAACTTTTCTCAATGCATTTTAAATTTTAGGGTATGCCTTTTCGAATAAATACCTTTTAACCTTCTTACTTAGTAATAATAATTGGTGTAAGATTACTTCAAAGTTGAGCCTTCGCGCGCCATCTTGAAATCGCGCATTCGAAATCTGCTGTTTTCATAGTCAATAATCCAATTTGAACGAGTTTTTGTTAATAGACATTAAATAAAAATCTATAATATAATTACTATAGATTTTTATTTAATGTAGTCATAATTGAAGTCAAAAGAAGCTAAAACAATAATTTCTATGATAAAAACCACTTCAAAAACTCCCAAGTTCTCGATTTACGTTTGTAAAATGCTAACACGCTCTTAAGATTATTATTGATTATTGTATTGTGTGTTGAGAAGTAGAACGTGTTTGTGTTTTGTTAACTTATTTCTGTGTATTTCACTGTGCAATTAAGTCTAGTCGTGGGGTCGACCGATTGACGCGGTGAGTCACCTGGCAAAACCGATGAATCAATTGTTCATTTTTTATATCCAAAAAATCTTAATTCGTACTAATATTAGCGGATTACGCTGTTTTTAGAGCAATAATGTTCGTTAGTGTATGACGTGTCTATATAAAATACATCATTGATAGCGTCGAACAAAATATACTTACCTAGTTTTTAGGTCATTTTCGATTTAATAAAATAACTCCGAAACCCGAATGTTTTAGAAAAAACAACTTTTGTAGGAGTTAATATGATAAGTATACTCTATAAAAAACAAAGTTTGATTTTGATGCAGCTTGGTACGGGATTCCATATATCTATGAGCATTGTCTTTTCAACTTAATGGACCGACCATTAGATTCGAAGCAAATTGGCTGTTACAGACGGACACTCAGGACAAAGCATTTTTAATTTATTTTTTTTTTTTGTTTCAGTAATCTGTACTAAACAAGAGCCCCAGCCAGGGTGGCTCGACATGTCCTGTGCTTATGGAGCAACTGGTGTAAGTATAATGGACCATTTAGACAGGGCCAATCCGCGAGACAATCCACTAACTTCAGCCAATCCAATAATAGCATCGTGTAAATAAACAAATCCACTGCATTGGATTGTCCTCAAGCTATTATTTATGAAGCCAGTCCATTGTTATTGAACGATTTCATATTTGCAGGCGTCAATAGCTTCCTCCTCCACTCTTGCAGTGTAGATTGGCTTCGTGAGAACGGTGTACCCGTCCGAGTCAGTTAGCCAATCCACTACTTGTTTCGAGTAGCCGTAAGCACGTGTTTTTGATTACAAAACTGACGTGCTATAAGAGTTCAAGGTAGGCCCCCAGGCCGACTCGGCTGCCGTATGAGTAACTGAACGACACGGATTTTGCACTTTTCATAGGACTGGCTTAATTGATTGGCTTAGTGGACTGTCTCATGGTCCATATTTTACCAAATAGATTGGCTGCTACGCTACGTAGCAGCTGATCTATTGGGTAAAATTCTCATCGTGAAAATCTTGAGCTTGAAGTGAGTCAATAGTTGCATCAAGTTGAATGACATCTCACTTTACCTATGTTTTCACGGTGCAATTTTTATAGAATATATTTCAAGAAAAGTCAAATCATTTATTTCAGATAGGCATATAAAAGGCACTTTTGAAGTCAACATTTACAAAAAAATAGAATTGTTTCTAGTAGCCCCTTCCAAAAGATAGTTTTATATGGAGCAGAATGGGCAAGGAACTACACCGTTACTGTTTTAAAATGTTTTACAATATTTTTTATACATTAATTTTATGAATATAAGTGAAGACGATGCACCTGAAATAAAATTACTGTCACACAATAAGTATAAAGAATAAATTAAAAATAAATTAATGACAAATAAATTAATTATGTGATATACACCATGGTGCTCACATTTACAAACATGGTAAAAGAATAAGATTTTCCAAAAATACTTTAACAAGTAATAAGTCACTATATGAGTTACAGTAATCACAGAATAATAATAATAATAACCCCACCGCTGTATCTCTACGTTGACGTCGTGGTGGGGCTTGCGCGCTCCAAACTTTAGGTCTGTGCTGGTAGAGTTTACTTTGCCGGAACGGGTCTAGGATGAGGAGCCAGACCAAGAGAGATACAGAAACCTGCAGGGCAGCATGTGGCGAGCTGTTGGGCAGTAGCGACCCCACGGACCCTATCTCCCGAGAGAAATCTTGTCCTCATCTCTGGCTTGCCTTTATTGGCCGGCTGGAGTGAACACTGACGAGAAACAGAGCTCCCACCTCTTTCTTGCCTTTATTGGCCGGCTTGAGTGGAGATTCGCAAGAGCAAACGTGCTCGGAGGAAGGAAGTATTCCAGCAAGGTGCTGGTAGGGATCTTGACCGTACTTCCGGGATTGTCCTGATAGCCATGGAATACCTCTCCACTCCTCAAGCATCTCAGGAAGTGTTGCCCCCTTGTCGCTACGTCACTATGTGCTAGCGGCCGTTTCCGGGGGCCCATTATTGAGTGTGCAAGTCTCCCGCTGCCATTTTATCCGTGTATAATATATAACATTGGTCAGGTAGGGGACATAGTTCTTCCATAGTTCAAGTAACCCAATCCACTTTAGCCACCCAAACCCATAGCCCAATATGTTTTGTTTCCACGCACAACAATAGTCCTGCACCAACCGGGGGTTGTCCTTGGGTGCACTTGCATAGTGCATACAGGGATAATCGGCGGTTGGTGCCTCCTTATCATTTAAAATTATTTAAGGGGCCTCTGCGAGTTGGATTCGAGTTCTTGTACGCCTTCCAAAGGTCCAGGACCCCAGGGTCCCGAGAAATGTAAAAAATAATAATAATAATAAATTTATTGGTCACAAAAAAAAAAAAATACAGATAGGAACTTAGGTACATCTGGTTCTATGTTGAATTCTGTACTCATTTATTTTGTATTGTAACCCTGCCTCTTAAACTAGGTAAACCTGTATCTTAAGAGACAGAGAGAATGAAAAATCAATGTCATAAAAAAAAACACAACAAGAGATTTATCGATCGTCAAGGCGTGAAGTAGAACATGGGGTACCACAGGGAACCGTGTTGGGACCATTTATTTTTATATTATACATTAATGACTTGCCTAAATGCATTGAAGAACCGATGACCCTATTCGCGGACGACAGTACTTTGACAATACCTTGTAAAAGTGTAGAGACGTATGAGAATGATATTAATAATTCCTTAAAATCGGCTATACAATGGATGCAAAAAAACAATTTGAAAATAAACATAAAGAAAACGAAGGCATTTTACGCAACGGGTACCTAGCATGAACCTAAATATACAACACTGCAATGAAAACATAGAAGAAGTAAACTCTACAAAATTTCTTGGCCTCCAAATTACGAGTTTCCAAACTTAGTATATCTGCATACGCTTTACGCACACTTTCATTCGTATTATATACGGATGCTCTACTTACAGCGTACTATGGTTTAGTAGAATCCCATCTACGCTATGGGCTAATATTTTGGGGTAACTCGACTGAAAAAGAATCAGCATTCAAGTCTCAAAAAAGATGTTTACGGGCGATGTTTAAACTTGAGAGGACCGATAGCTGCGTGCCTTATTTTAAAAATTACAAGATATTAACTTTACCGTGCTTGTACATATTAGAAGTGGCTGTGTTTGTTAAGTCGAATCCGCATCACTATAAGCGTCTAGCCGACATATTCCCACGCAATAGACGTGACAATGGTCAACTTTGTCTCCAATCCGCTAAGACGACCCTAATGCGTAAAAGTGTGTACTGTATGGCTCCAGTCATTTACAACAAACTACCTAAAAGTTGGAGAGAACTACCTCAATCTATGTTTAAAAATAAAATTCGTACTTTTTTGACCGCCAGAGCATATTATAGCGTTACTGAGTTTCTTAATGAAAAGGAATTCGTCTTGACATAAGTAATTAAATTAATTTGGAGCTATTTCTATAATAATGTTAATTTATTCTATAATTTTAATAAGCCATTAATAATAAGTAAGACAACTTTTAATATTTTGTTATTTTCTATTTTATTTTATAAATCTATTATTTTGCACGTCACGTAGTGACAAACATGTTTGCACTTAAGTTATTATATCATCTTGTATGCACTTTCTAAGTATGTACACACACATGTTTAAGCAAATAAAAAACTCTCTCTCTCTCTCTCTCTGTCGTGGGACTCCGGTTGGAACGAATTTCCTTTCGATTTTACACAGCTGGCGATTAATTCGCCTAGGCCGAAATCTAGGCCGAAAAGAAAGCAGTTGTTAGATCTAGCCATTCGCTAAGTGTGCAGAGTCATCATCATCTGCCTAGCCTGTTCCCAAGATTTGTTGGGGTCGGCTTCCAGTCTAACTGGATGCAGAGTATAACGTGCAATAAGGAACTTCGTTCCAACAAGACTAGCTTAACTACTCCTAACATTCAAAATTCTTGTCCTAGATTATCCTGGGCTGTGGCTTAGGTTTAATGCACACATTACCTTTGAATGACGATATTGACGTCGGTCTTACGCCAGTAGACTATGTCAGTAACGCCACCATAGCTGCTGCATACGAGACCGGTAGAAGGAAAGTTGCTAGAGAAAAGACAACCAAGATCTATACTGTTTCTGCAGAGAGAAACCCTGGAATCTGGGGTAAGTGCTTTAGCTATACTCAATGCTAAGGAGACTCATGTTTTCTAGAAGACTTGCAGGTTTCTCTGTTTTTTCTGGTATCAACATTTCAAAAATCATGTGTAACTTGAATTTTAAGTCATTATCATCAGCCTACAGCAGTTCACTGCAGGACAAAGGCTTCTCCAACCGCACTCCATTCAATTCTATCCTCAGCCACCAGCTGTTACCTGCGTCCTTGCGAAGATCGTCGCTCCACCTAGCCTAAGGGTCTCCTTACGATTGCTGATTAGCGGTCTCCACTCGAAGAACTTATCATGCAATCAACGGTCATTAGTTCTAAGGCAAATATGGCCGACCCATTGGGTGTGTTTTCACTCACCAGCACGGCACCAGCACGGTGCTGGCTCTAGGACCAGCCTGGCGCTGACCCGAGGCTCCGTTTTTCCAATGGGTCGATGCCGGTGCTAGTCTACGCTCAGCTTTTGGGCAGTACTGACACAGATTTCAGTTCAACAACACGTAAAAATGGGTCTCATCAAGTCGTCGTATTTATTTGAAATCTCTTACATTTAAGACGAAAATATAATTAACGCAAAGAAGTCATATTTTGAATTGATTTTTTTTATTTTTATTACTGACTAGGCCTGCCCTTGACCTCGATCACGTCTGATGGAAAGCGATGGATAAGGTTTATGATGAAACGAGCGTGCCTAGAAGATGCCTGTTCTTTCTTGCATTAACGCTAGATGGGTTATATGAGTTCCACACTATGGCTGTGCGCATAATAAATGTAGAAAAAAGCGCTGGGTATGTCTGGTCAAGATATCAACCAAGTGCGGATGGTACTCTGCAGTACGTCTGGTAGTCCGGTGGTAAAAGGGCAATGGTGGGATCAGGTCATGGAACTCTTGCGCACACTCTCCGAAGTATACTCTGTGGAAGACCGATAGGCAAGCAACATTACGCCGATGAGCCAGGCTGTGAAGTCTAGCCACCAACATCTCATCGCCTATTGTAAGATTTTTTGCTTTGCATTCCACTGAGTCAAGTGCAGCAAGCTGGTATTTTGCTGAGCCATCCCAGAAGTGGCTGCAATCACTTTGCTGATCCAATTTTAAAAATAAGTTACTTAGAAGGAATATATTTGCCCTTTTCGAAAAGTTGAAAATGGACCCCACAAAATTATTCAACTATTTTTGCATGAGCGAAGAGACATTTCATTAATGCACGCACGCAGCTACAATACGTTCATAACACACATGCAGCTTTAGTGGCCGTCACCGAGCGGGAAGCATGTTGTCCCGGCGCCGGCAACGGCATTTGTGCATCCCTGGCTGCCGGGCCGGTGCGGGCTGGGACCGTGCAGGTGTCGTGCCGGCGAATGGAAAACGCACTTTAGTTTACTTTGTCTGCCTATGTGCACAATTTTTAAGCACCTCGAAATTTTTGTAATTATTATTATCTTTTCGACACAGGACAACTTATGCATACATTAGAAAACGAAGTTAAATATAATTACCCATCGCCGATGATGGTGTGGTATCCTTTCACGTTGCGGACCAAGGACCCCAGGCTCTTCTGGATTTATTCCTGGATCCTCCACATGATACCAGCGTATATCGCGGATGGCGTCTGCGTGCTTCTAAGAAAGGAGAGGAGGTAAATGATGCATGCTATTTTAAATCAATCTACATAAATAGTCCAAAGCTTTGATTTTGACTTTGATTAACCTGATTTTTCTAGGACAGATTCCTTTTCCGTTTCATTGACGTTTTTATAAATCTAATGTAATAATGAAAAAAGTGGCCAAATGTTGTGGTCATGTGAATTTGGATTACGAGGAAATAAAATAGGAATGTACTGGGTAACTGAATTGTGAAAGTCAGATAGGCACTCGCCTATTTAAAATACTGGTAGTCAGCGGCATCCGGTTAGCCTGGAGACCGACCCCAACATTGGGACAGTCAGACAGATGCTGACGTAATAAATTTTGAACCTCTCAAAACGCCTGTATATTATAAAAAACCGGCGAAGTGCATGTCGGACTACGCACAATGTAGGTTTCCGTAGCGGATAAATTTACCCCAAGAACAAAATTAAGATTGTAGTTGAAAAACAGGAATTTATGGGTGTAAGTTGGTACTCACAACATTAAGAGATTTACTATGTTATTTTAAGACCACAGACTTCTCAAAAATTTTCTTGTAATTTATGAATACAGATATTTTTTTTTTCCAAAATTTTAGGCTCGGTAGTTTCGGAGATAAGGGGTGGGAATGATATTTTTTTGTTTATTTTCTTAGATAACTTTAAAACTATATTTTCTTTAATTATAAAAATAATTTATTTGAGACCCTCACAGTAAGTCCTTTCATTTGATATGTCACGCGGTACAGTTTGTAATTAATTTTTTTTCTTATTTGCCCCCCAAAAGTGACCTCATGTTCAAAATTAATTTATTTACGTTACACCTTCGTGTTTAGGTTACAGAAATTCATACGTGTACCAAATTTCAACTAAATCGGTCCTTTAGATTCGGAGCAAATTGGCTTGACAGTAGGACGGACGGACATACAGATAGACAGACAGACACACGAGTGATCCTATAAGTTTTCCGTTTTTAGGATTCCGTACCAAAATGGTAAAAAGGAAGGTTCTGTCTGTTTGTCTGTCTGTCCGTCTGTCACAGCTGGATATCTCAAGAACTACTAATGCTATCAACTTGAATTTTGGAATAGTTTTAGATGACGTTTGCTCAATTATTTTGCGAATAATAAAGATTTTTTTTCAACAGGGACTAAAAGGGGGTCTTAAAAATTAGAAGTGGGGCTACTAGAGCATGTAATCGTTAAAACAGAAAATAATGGCCACTAAGCTCCGTTTTAACGACTTCAATAAAACTGAACAATTTAAAACTAGTGTGTATAATTACCTATAGTCTTGTGGAGCACAACTTAACGTGCATATTTTCTGCGTTTTCATTCTAAAATAAAAGAAATAGCCAAAGAAAGGTCAAGGGCGCCACTGTGCGCTCAGTAGCCTCTTAAAGACAAATTGACCTTTCGTACCAATGTATCATTTCAAAATATCTACGATATTAAAGTTTAAGGTAAATTTTCTAATCAGAACTTTAATCCAATGCACTTTACAATACATAATCAAATCGATCAAATACTCATACAAACTTAAATCGATTTATCGTGAGTATCGATTACCGAGTCGTATGGTTACTTCACTAGTTACGTCGCGATGACAAATGTCAAAACGGGCCATTTTTTTGACAAGTTTAATAAAGTTATAAATATATTATACATATAGTAAATTTCATTTCGATTCTTAAAACCAAAAACAAAAAAAAGATATGTGTTTCAGGATTTTTAAAAAATCACCTCCCAACGGGATGGATAAGGGTACCTGTTCTGTATTTATCCCATGATTGGACGAATTTAATAGTGAATGTCTGGATGCGCTCGCTAAGTCGGCATGTGATTGGCTGTCCCGTACCCACGAGCTGCTGCACATATTCGCGACAACGTGACAAGCGCGCCATCTTTTAAAAGTTTGGTGTGCGAGCGGAGCCGACCAGTCTGTCGTCCGCCATTGACCCATGAACTATCTAATTTTTGACTCCGTGAGTGAAAATTGGTAAAACAAGGACAAATTGTGCATTACCGTGTGGTGTCACTCGCGCCAATCTCCGTGGTCAACGGTACACTCAAAAGACCGTTCAGATCTAGTGGGAGCCAGCCGCAGCAGGAGAAAAGGTGAGTCGTATTCAGCCATCTCTCTGTTGAATTTGTTCCTGGATTGGGAAGGACGGAGAACTCCGTTCGTACAGAACTACCTATATTTATTTCTACAACCAGCGTAATCTTACAGTCCACTCCTCTATTCCACATTGTGGCCATTCGAGCCCTATTTCTAAATTTCATTTTGCTAAAACCACGCTTCCAAAATGGCGGAAGTTTTAGAAATTAAACGTAAAATCTTATTAGTTAGAAAGGAATATTTATTTACGAAGATACAAAAGCTTTATGACTATTCCAAAAAGTTGGGAAATGATCCAGATAAATTGCAATTGTTTACGGTATCATTGTCGGAAATGGAAAGTGTTCGTACGAAATTTGAATCCGCCATATTTGATTTGTACGAAATAGAAGTGCAAATAAAACCTACTGCAAAAATGTCAATAAGTGAACTTGAAGCATTTGACGAAATGTATAATGCATGTCAGTTAATCGCTCGTAAATATTCGAAATTAGAATCCGAATACTGTACTGAGTTAGGTAAAAAGGATTTAGTAGTACCCGCGTTACCAAAGATAACATTATTTCAATTTGATGGAGAAGTTGAAAACTGGATAACTTTTTATGACACGTTCTCATCATTAGTTCATAATAGAAATTTCTCAGATATCGATAAATTCCATTATTTACTCTCATGCGTTAAAGGTCCAGCTTTAAATATCGTTAAAAATCTACCTATTACTGCCGCTAATTACTCATTAGTTTGGCAAAGTTTAGTGGATAAATATCACGACCACAGAACACTAGCATGTAGGTATTTCGATAAAATGTTCAACTTTTTACCGTTAACTGAAGATACTACGTCGAACTTAACTTCATTTATAGAAACCTTTGATCATTCACTTAAAGCGATTCAAGCATTGAAAATTAATAACTTAGATGATTTTTTATTATGTCATTTGGCATTACAACGACTCGATCCTCATACTCGAAAGTTATTCGAGGAATGTCGTGATCAAAAGTCGATACCTACGTTTGCGGAACTAATATCTTTTGTCAACAAACAAATTAAAGTTCTAGAACACACTTTTACAGACAGCTCTTCGAATAATACGTCGAAACAAAAGACACAAAATAAAAACCAACTTAAATCTTCGTCTAAGTCAGTTCTTAATACGGCACAAGCTCCGCAAAATAATAACAACCGTAATAATAATAAATCAAATTTGACTTGTGTGATTTGTAAACAAAATCATATGATATATCGATGTGATCAATTTCGTAAATTGTCTGTCGATGAAAGAATGAGCCGTGTTCATTCGCTAAAACTTTGTCATAATTGTCTTAAATCTGATCATCAATCTAATGCTTGTAAAAGTACAATGACTTGCGGGGTATGCGCATCATCGCATCATTATTTATTACATAAAGATAACGCGAAGAAGGAAAGCGCGGGAATATCGTCCGTGGCGAGCTCCCTGTCAGCGCAGCCGTCTCTGTCGCACACGCAGCAAGCGCTAGTGTCGTCTCACTTCGTAAGTGACACAACACACGCACCCGTACAGCAAGCATTGATTAGTAATAACTGCGATTATGGAGTAGTGTTAGGCACTGCACTTACGCACGTTATTGACTGTGTTGGTCAATATCAAGACTGCCGTGCAGTCATCGATTCTGGCGCTCAGAGTTCTTTTATAACTACTGAATGTGCTCAGAAACTAGGATTACAACGTAAAAAATGTCCTTTTACCATTCACGGTATAGGTGGGGGCATAGTTAAAAATCAAGGCATGGTTACTTGTACATTAAAACCAAGACATGCTAAGGGTCCAACATTTAGTGTTAATTTAGTAGTTATTTCGAGGGTGTCCGCTGATATGCCTAATATCTCTTTCACAGATAATGTCATTAACGAATATAACACTTACAAGTTAGCGGATCCATTGTTTTTTAAGCGTTCGCGAATAGATATCTTGTTAGGTAACGACATAGTGCCAGATATCATTAGAGATAAACCATTAATGATTAAGAATGGTATTCCGAGTGTTATTAAAACCGTTTTTGGTTATGTTATTAGCGGAAAATTATATCCACTTAGTAATAATAGTTCGCAGAATCTTAGTTTATCAGTTTCATATGACGAAGAACAGTCGATTGAGAAAACTTTACGCAGTTTTTGGGAAATTGAGGAAGTGCCGTGCACACCTTCAATAAATCCAATGGATCAGTTAGCCGAGGAGATATTCTCTAATGAACATACTCGAGAGTCGAACGGACAATACGTAGTTCCGCTGCCTTTTGCACTCGAACGCTCGCCGCTAGGTGCTACGCGCGCTGTGGCTGAGCGCCGGTTATTGTACACAGAACGCAAGCTCGCGCGTACTAATGATTTAAAAAATAAGCACAAGGAATTTATGCGGGAATATGAAGACCTCGATCATATGGAACTATATCAGGGTGACAAGCCTAGTAAATACATTATTCCACATCACAGTATTTTGCGACCTACTAGTACCTCCACTCCGTTACGTGTAGTGTTCGACGCGTCAGCGAAGAGTAGCAATAACGTATCTTTAAATGATATTCTATTAGTCGGCCCTAAGCTGTATCCGGATATTGCGGCAATCATTTTGAAATTTCGACTATTTGAATATTGCCTAGTAGGTGATGTTTGTAAAATGTATCGTGCTATCTCCTTACGAAAAGAAGATCGATTATATCAACACATTTTATATCGGGAATCGCCTAACGATCCAATAAAATTATACGAATTAAAAACCGTGACGTACGGACTTAGTTGTTCACCGTTCTTAGCAATTCGGACGCTACTTCAGTTAGCTAACGATGAAGGAAAACGTTTTCCATTCGCTGCTCAGGTCCTCCGTGAGGGAATTTACATGGATGATGTCCTATATTCATGTAATACTTTTGAGCAAGCTTGCTTAGTACAGGACCAATTAATTGGTATTTTTGAAAGTGCCAACTTTACCTTAAAAAAGTGGATGAGTAACAGTGAGAAGTTACTAAAGCGCGTCCCCTCCGAAAATAGGGAAAATTCAGTAACATTCGTTAAAGATGAAAACGATAGTTCTATTAAAGTTTTAGGTCTTCAATGGATTCCAAAATCCGATAATTTTCTTTTTTCGGTTAATTTAACTGACAACGAGTCAACCAAACGATCAGTACTAAAATTGCTAGCGTCGATTTACGACCCCGTGGGTTTTATCGCACCTTGCACTTTTGTCGCGAAGCAGATCATGCAAGAACTGTGGAAGCTAGGCATTGGTTGGGACGAAAAGTTGCCAGATAATATAAAAAAATCGTGGCAAAATTTTATTTTGGAACTTCCTCTGTTAAAGGAGTTACGTATCGAACGTCACATGCTATTACCAAGGGAGACGGAATGCGACTTGGTTGGATTTTGTGATGCTTCGTTGCGTGGCTATGCAGCATGCGTGTATGTTATTAGTCGCGATCAAAAGGGTAACGTAAAGGTTCGTCTAGTGACCGCGAAATCTAAAGTTGCACCAATAAAACCCGTCACGATTCCTCGGTTGGAGTTAATGGGTGCTGTTTTGTTGAGCAAATTAATAAAGTTCGTAGTTGACACATTTAGTCGAGTTAAAATTAACAGAATAACAGCAGCGTCAGACTCGACAGTCGTACTGTCGTGGCTTCAAACGGAACCTTATAAACTAAAGACCTTTGTCAGTCATCGGGTTACGAATATTATTGAAGTTTTACCTCCTCATTTTTGGCGGCATGTGAGTAGCGAACATAATTTAGCCGATATTTGTTCTCGCGGAGCGTCTCCGGAACAACTTGTCAGTTGTAATCAACGTTGGTTACAGGGCACGAATTGGATGTATCAAAATTATATCGATTGGCCCCTGACGGTGTTTGTTAACGAGAGTAATAATAAAGTACCGGAATTAAAACCGTCTGTTAATTTCTTGGTCGAAAATAAAAATAATGATAATTTCAATGAATCTAAAGCAGAATTTTGTGAAAGAATTTGTCAAAAGTTTTCATCATTTTCCAAATTGCAAAGATCGTTTGCTTGGATTTTAAGATTTAGACGAAAAAGGGGTGATATGAACACTTCTTACAAATCGGGAGTATTATCAATCTTCGAATTAAACGAAGCTCGCGATAAGTTGATAAAATTAGTTCAAAATGCTTATTTTGAAGCGGAATTAAAAATGATTAAAGATAAGAAATACGTTTCTTCCTTACGAAAATTATCCCCATTTATTGATTCCGACGGCTTCCTCAGGGTAGGGGGTCGCATCGGTCATTCCGAACTCCCGTATAATTCTAAACATCCGCGTCTTCTTCCGAAACATAGTTTATTTACTAAACTATTGATCAATTATTTTCATAAAAAATATTTACATGTAGGACCGCGAACCTTACAAAGTATAATTAATGAAAATTTTTGGATATTGTCTGCTCGTAGCGTCATTAGATCGGTTTTATCTAAGTGTAAAACGTGTTTTAAATGTAAACCGTCTTTACTGCAACCCGAAATGGCACCGTTGCCACCAACTCGGTTGATACCCAATAAGGTATTTTCTAACGTCGGAGTTGACCTCGGAGGTCCATTCCTTATTAAAGAAAGCTTACGTCGTAATGCCAAAGTGACAAAGGCGTATTTAGCACTGTTTGTCTGCTTTTCAACAAAAGCAGTACATCTGGAGGTGTTATCTTCTCTCTCCGCCGACTGTTTCCTTGCGTGCCTAGACAGATTCATAGCTCGTAGAGGTCTATGCGCTGTTCTCTATTCTGACTGTGGCACTAATTTTATTGGTGTAAGCAAACATCTGTCTGAAATCCAGAGGTTCCTGCGTGAGAGTCAAGATGACATTTCGGATGGCTGCTCTAAAAGACAGGTTGATTGGAAATTTAATGTCCCCAGTGCTCCACATATGGGTGGCCTCTGGGAAGCGGGCATAAAGTCAGCAAAGTATCATTTAGTGCGAAGTGTAGGAGAAAAGTCCTTAACGTTTGAGGAACTTTCCACGATATTTTGCAAGGCAGAAGCCATTTTAAATTCGCGTCCCTTGTGTCCACTACCTGCTAGCGATAATCCCAACGAATTCAATGTCTTAACCGCCGGACGCTTTCTCATTGGTCGAAGCTTAACCTCTATACCCGAGTATAACGTTCAAGACGTAAACATTAACCGATTGTCACGTTGGCAATATATTCAGAGGTGTTCCCAACTTTTCTGGAAACGTTGGAGTCACGAATATTTAAATACTCTTCAGCAGAGAGCTAAATGGTTTACGTCTTCCTCTAATCCAAAAGTCGGAGATCTAGTAATAATAAAAACAGAAAATGTTCCTTCCTGCAAATGGCCTCTCGGCAAAATAGAAAAATTACATCCAGGTCCCGACGGAATAGTCCGGTGTGTGACGCTGCGCACCGAAAAAAGTACCATACAAAGACCAACCAATAAACTCTGCCTATTACCTTATACCAACTAGAGTCAAACAAAACGTTTTTATTAGATATAGGTACCTAGATTAGTGTTTATTTCTGAGCTTTTTTTAATGATATAGGTATTAAGGTAATCTTAGTTTTCTAGAAACCATCACTATGGTTTCGGTAGGGGGTATGTTCTGTATTTATCCCATGATTGGACGAATTTAATAGTGAATGTCTGGATGCGCTCGCTAAGTCGGCATGTGATTGGCTGTCCCGTACCCACGAGCTGCTGCACATATTCGCGACAACGTGACAAGCGCGCCATCTTTTAAAAGTTTGGTGTGCGAGCGGAGCCGACCAGTCTGTCGTCCGCCATTGACCCATGAACTATCTAATTTTTGACTCCGTGAGTGAAAATTGGTAAAACAAGGACAAATTGTGCATTACCGTGTGGTGTCACTCGCGCCAATCTCCGTGGTCAACGGTACACTCAAAAGACCGTTCAGATCTAGTGGGAGCCAGCCGCAGCAGGAGAAAAGGTGAGTCGTATTCAGCCATCTCTCTGTTGAATTTGTTCCTGGATTGGGAAGGACGGAGAACTCCGTTCGTACAGAACTACCTATATTTATTTCTACAACCAGCGTAATCTTACAGTCCACTCCTCTATTCCACAGTACCTAATAAAGTTTTCTTACTGCTTGCTTCTATTAACTCGAAAAAGGGTATAAATAATGTTTAAGTCATACAATGGAAACGACCCAAACGCTTTTTTAAAAAAAGGCTATGTGCTAGCGGCCGTTTCCGAGGGCCCATTATTGAGTGTGCAAGTCACCCCCTGCCATTTTATCCGTGTATAATATATAACATTGGTCAGGCAGGGGACATAATTCTTCCATAGTTCAAGTTACCCAATCCAGTTTAGCCACCCAAACCCATAGCCCAATATGTTTTGTTTCCACGTACAACAATAGTCCTGCACCAACCGGGGGTCCTTGGGTGCACTTGCATAGTGCATACAGGGATAATCGTCGGTTGGTGCCTCCTCATCATTTAAAATTATCTAAAGGGCCTCTGCGAGTTGGCTTCGGCTGCTCGTACGCCTTCCAAAGGTCCGGGACCGCAGGGTCCCGAGAAATATCAACAAATAATAATAATAATATCCTGGGACATTTCACACACGGTCATCTAATCCCAAACTAAGCAGAGCTTGTAGTCAAAATCTTGTAAAAGTAAAAATCTTGAACTTAGTTAATCTTCTGTGTCACCTGTGTAATCTGAGTCTTGCAACAGGTACTTTTCCCACTATCTTCAAGAGAGCGATTGTGAGTCCATTATATTTTATTATATTCTTGAGAGCTAATTCCAGCCCCCGAGAACGCGCGTCTCACAAAGCGCATCACTCTAGGGCGAGTATTGCCCTCCCTGAAGCAGTATAGTTTGCCGATGAACACCCTAGTCCCCTCGATACGACGCTCGATCCTGCACTGCCAGGCTGGAAAGGCGTAGGCGTATTAATCGTGCAGCTATGTCACAACTTGGAAATGTGACATTGGCTACACGACACGCCGCAATAGCCGCGCAATACAAGATCGAGTGCGTATCTACGAGATCTTCGCTGCTTTCAAAATAAGGACCAAGCAGCGAATCCAAGGCACACACCAACGCCCTATTCGTTCTGTGCATAGGCAAGCGAGGTAAACGAGGTCTAAGTTGGACGGGGGTAGTTCTAAACTCCCGAATCGCATCCTCCAGCGCGCTCCTCAATCGGTCGTTACACTGGCTACTTACCGTAACAACCTCATCGCCCCCCTCCACATCATTAACATACGACCGCGGTTGGATTATGTCACTTACTAGAGCTTGCACCGCGGTCTGTGACGGGACAGGGACGATACGGTTGCTCAGTACCTCTGAGCGCAGCCTATCAAGCGCGGCGTCGTCCAATCTGTGATTCCGTTGGATAACCCACACCTGATCCGACAATCGTTGGGCCGAGACGTTGGTGGCTGGTTGAAGCGCCTGGAACAGAGACAGCATCCTATCGCGGTACGCAGTGAGGTTAGTTCCCCCCTCTGTGGCCCCGTAATATGCGCGCATGACGTTCTCATTCATTTGTTGAGTCCATTTCATGCGCTGCACACAACCACCGGCAGCGAGGATCCGGCTCGGGGCCGGTTGGCCCCTAGATCCCATGCCGTTCGTTGGTCGGCCTCTTCCCGGCCGACGAACTGGTGGTGGTGTCGTCGGCGGCGAGAAGTATTCGTCGCTCGAGCTCGACGCAACTGCAGCGGCCGGTACCACAGGACTCACGTCTGGATCTGGTTCCGGCAACTGCGAGGCGGAGCTGAGCGACGGACCCGAAGATGTTTGGCATGTGTTTTGGTCCAATCGAGCCCGACTTCTCGTCAACATGGTTTGTATATTTGCATTATTTTTTCTTCTTGCATTTTATAGTTAAACCGAACCATGTTTTATTATTATTATTTTACATTTGTCGGGACCCTGGGGTCCCGGACCTTTGGAAGGCGTACGAGGAGCCGAAGCCAACTCGCAGAGGCTCCTTAAATAATTTAAAATGATAAGGAGGCACCAACCTACGATTATCCCTGTATGCACTTGCAAGTGCACCCAAGGACAACCCCCGGTTGGTGCAGGACTATTGTTGTGCGTGGAAACAAAACATATTGGGCTATGGGTCTGGGTGGCTAAAGTCTATTGGGTTACTTGAACTATGGAAGAACTATGTCCCCTGCCTGACCAATGTTATATTATACACGGATAAAATGGCAGGGGGTGACTTGCACACTCAATAATGGGCCCCCGGAAACGGCCGCTAGCACATAGTGACGTAGCGACAAGAGGGCAACACTTCCTGAGATGCTTGAGGAGTGGAGAGGTATTCCACGGCTATCAGGACAATCCCGGAAGTACGGTCAAGATCCCTACCAGCACCTTACTGGAATACTTCCTTCCTCCGAACACGTTTGCTCTTGCGAATCTCCACTCAAGCCGGCCAATAAAGGCAAGTAAGAGGTGGGAGCTCTGTTCCTCGTCAGTGTTCACTCCAGCCGGCCAATAAAGGCAAGCCAGAGATGAGGACAAAATTTCTCCCGGGAGGTAGGGTCCATGGGGTCGCTACTGCCCAACAGCTCGCCACATGCTGCCCTGCGGGTTTCTGTATCTCTCTTAGTCTGACTCCTCATCTTAGACCCGTTTTGGAAAAGTAAACTCTACCGGCACAGACTAAAGTTTGGAGCGCGCAAGCCCCACGACGTCAACGTAGAGCATCATCAGCATACTCACGCAAGCATCTTCTCTCCGTTTGGTGGGATGCGAAGGGCCTACTCTATTACGAGCTTCTCCCTGCGAGAAGGACGATTACGACTTCCATTTATACTGAACAGCTTCAAAAACTGGCTGACGCAATAATAGAAAAACGACCGAGACGTGTAAATGATCACTTACTCCATGATAATGCGCGACCTCATATCGCTTCGGAGACTCGACAAAAAATCGTAGAGCTTGGATGGCACCCGGTTGCCCACCCACCGTACTCACCGGATCTCGCGCCATCCGACTATCACTTATTCCAACCACTAAAGCTTTATTTGCGTGAGAAAAATTTTCAAAACTACGAAGACCTCAAAATGGCAGTGGACAATTTCTTTTCTGCACCGGCCTGCAGCCTCCGGAATTTTGGGCGCAGGGCATGAACAATCTACCAACTAGATGGGCCAGAGTAATAAAGTTATTTGGGGATGACATTACTGATTAATTATTGTAAACAACAAAGTTATCAATAAATTCATTAAGTCTTAATCTTGGTGCAAGTCTTTTCCGCCAACCTGATATGTTGTTAGCATGTATATAAGTATGTTTGTCCACACATTTCTCCGAAACTATTAATGGGATTGAAAAATCGGTTAAGTAGTTTTCAAGATTTGGCCCAGTGTTTTTGTTACATCGAATTGCTTCACCACTTTATTGCAAAGGAGACGTTCCAAAATGTATGGACATTGGGCCAGGTAATGTTTACACTATACGTAAATATATTTAAAACAGTTCCCAACTGTCCAATTACTTTAAAATGGCTTTGTTTGCTGGTAAACAACAATTAATTACATTTGAAATTGCAACACACAACAAAAACCCGTCATGGGGGTAAGCTGTCATTTTGATTGATTAATGACGTTTGACAACTTTCATACTCAAGAAGAGGACTGAAGTGACAATGTTGTGACAGCTGACAGTCCTCTTTCTATGATCAGTGGTCGATTTATTGTTTACTGTCATTGTTTTTATGCACAGAGTAACTAAATCGGTGAGACGCCATGTTGAAAGAAGATAAAAATATTTGATAAATATCAATTCCCTACCACGACGGTATACATCTAAATGAATTATCTATATTTTTCCCGGATTCTACGGATTTTTCTCGTTTTTTGAGGTAGTGTACACAGACCTGGCCCATTTGAGAAACATCTTCTTTACTTTTATAGGCGACACCAAACAGCGACTCTCACACCGGGCCAGATAAGTTTGTGGAACGTTTTTCTCTGTATTTCGGTTTGGTGGAAACTGGCCTTATCAAGGGAATCATCCTACCAACTTATCTGTGAAATGGCGAAAATTGGAACTACGGCCGTCATGTTGAAATGTCAGTGTTTACCACATTCGGGTTCTCTGGTTGTTTTGTCGTGATATTGCTGAATTTATAAAGTTAAAATGCCGAAAACTATTAAAAGTGATACTCGAAACATTATTCTAAAGGTTAAAACCTTTTTTGAAGAAAAAGCTCGGGCGGGGTCTCCGATTATTCCATTTAATCAAATATACAAACGAATTTCGGCAGCGACAGGTTAGTGTTGTCAATTTTCTTGTTATAAATTACCCGATACTTAACTAATTATTTAAGTCCACGAAATATTCGTTTCTATTCTTGCTGCAGGTTAGCGTAACGGTAACGTACATCTAATAGGTAACCTGCTAAGTGAGTGAGCAAACTAACCTGCCAGATTTCGAATTTCTACTAACATTTATTTTATTATCTTATATTTCAGGTGTGAGTCAAGGACTAATTTCAAAAATAGTTAAGGAAGAGCACGTAGCAGAAGAAACTGGTACAAAAATTCGGACACCAAGCAAGGAGAGAAAACGTAAAAGTGGATTTGTGCATGTTAATAATTTTGACATGGGAGTTATACGGAGGAAAGTACATGAATTTTATTCTGCTAAAAAAGAGGACCCTACTATAAAAAAGCTTCTAGAGGTCTTAAAGACAGAAATAAATTACACAGGAGAGCGAGAGTCTGCGAAAGCTGCTTTACTAGGTGGGATTTCGTTTAAAAAAATCTCAATCCAATCGGAAGGTTCTCATGGAGCGTAATGAAATATCAGCTTGGAGAGCTAAGTACTCGCATGCAGTGGATAAAAATACTAAATCTCCCCAGCCCCGGGCCATAATTTATTTAGATGAGACCTATATTCACTCTTCGCATACATCGGGTAAATGTTGGCAAGGAGAGGGTGAAGACGGAGTATTGGCGACTGTATCAAAAGGGCAAAGATATATTATTGTTCATGCGGGAGGAAATACTGGATTTGTTACAAATGCACTACTTGTATTTAAATCAAACACAAAAAGTGGTGATTATCATGACGAGATGAATAGCACCAACTTTAAAAAAGTGGGTTATTGAAAAATTTGTGCCTAATTTACGAGAGCCATCCATAATAGTGATGGATAATGCTCCTTATCACCGTATTTGTGTGAATAAAACCCAAATACGAATTCCTTAAAAAAAAGATATGCAATTATGGTTGACCCAAAATTGACTACGGAGAGAATTTGACTAAACCTCTGCTTTTAGAAATAATTTAGAGAAACAAGCCTGAACCTGTATATGAGATTGAAAAAAATTTAGATGACAATAGACACAAATGCTTATATTTACCACAGTATCACTGTGATTTCAATCCTATTGAACTCATATGGAGCACAGTGAAAAAAAAAGTTGCTGATGTAAATATTGAGCACAAAAAAGCTGAAATTCCCCTAGTTAGAGAAGCTTTTGACGCTATTACAGTTCATGAGTGGGCACAGCATTATAAACACGTTCGCAGGTTAGAAGGAGAATACTTAAAACATGATTTGTATTTAGATAAACCTTTTATTATAGAAGTGGTAAGTGACACTGAAACCAAAAGCGATAGTGATAATGACGATAGTGGTACGGAAATAAGCGGAGTATAGCCTCACAACCAGGATGAAGTTGTGAATGCAGGTTCATCTAAAGATCACAATTACTGTAAACCTGGTTTTCAATAAATCATTGTAAAGCAATTTGTTTTCTATTATTACACTACACTACCACTAGGTACCACTGCTAATTATAATTAGTCAAATCTGGTGTTAGGAGTTAGGTACGGTCATAACTAAATGCTAGACATCTAGGTAGGTACCTCTTGCAGGGTAGGTACCTACTTAACTTCGCATTAAATGAAAGTTGTATCCCCCCGCGGAACATTTTATCTGCTGAATTTCCACTTCATTGGATTACTTTTTAGATAAAGCCATTGTTTATTGTTGAGAGACTAAACTGTTAGCGTACCTACGTAAATATAAATTATCAAATTCTTTTTATTTCTTTTATTATTTTTATATGGGTATCATTGTTTTTAATTTGTAAAAACTGTAATGCTTATTAAACGATTATGTCTAATGTGAAATTTCTTTCTTGAATACTTACTCAATTTTGGGCACCTTATATTAATTAGCAATGCTGAATCGACGGTGCCGTCCTCTTTCAGTTCACAGATAAGTTGGTAGGACTGTACACTTCACTTTCGTCTCATATTGACTTGCTCTAAGCGTGCATGTTAACCCCACAGGCTCATAATTATTTCTGTAAGTAGGTACTAACTTTTAATTCTTTTTCAGATTCGTGAAATTATTCAGCAAAATGCAACGGATTTTACTCGTGCTTAGTTATTTTACTACAAACGCCTGGAAATTGGTTGATAATAATACTGCCGATCTTTACGATTCCCTACCAACTGTAGATCGAGAAATTTTCGATTTTGACATGACGAAGATAGATTGGCGTGAGTATATTATCACTTGGGCCCTCGGTTTCAGAAAATATATACTAAAAGATGGATTAAATGGCTCAGAATATGTTAAAAAGAAACTATTGGTTTTTCGAATTTTGACATACATTATTTTACCGATATATTTCTCTCTTTTATTATTTATTTCTTTTTCTTGTATAAAGTTTTGTATTTTTTTATTTACTTATTTTAAGTTTTTGCTGTTGAAGTAAATACATTGTTTGTTTTTACAACCTGAATGGCTTTGCCATAGCTTAGGCACCAGTCTCCCCCATATTTTTTTCATTAAGCACATGACTAGAAAATATTGTTGTTTGTTATTATTTTATAAGGATTTGTTATGTTAAGAAAAATAAATAAATATTATTGTTATTATCTTCTTTATTTCATTTTCTATACATTTAAAAATATAAAAAATAGTAGCCCACCGGTATCAGGAACAGGGTCCAAGCTACCGGCGGTCAGGTCCTCCTAACAATGCGAGCCGTGTCCTGAAGTACCGGTTTCTGAATCAAGCCCTTGATCCAGCTTCCCAACGAGAGACTCCTTAGGTGTTGGTCGAGGCTCTTGGCAATGATTATTTACATAACGGTCTCGCATGACGGGAACCTCGTGAAAGCCGAGAAATATAAACAAATCAAGTATCTTGAATTGGCCTAGAGCGTTATGTAAATAATCATTGCGCGCCGCTAATTCGATCCACCACCTCTATATCAAACTTATTGGCAACAATAGTCCTGTCAGTGCTGATGGATCCATCCCAGTACAACGTGATATTTCCATTTTCGAGAACTGAGTCAGCCACTCATCTGTAGTACTGCACTTTCGATTCTACAAGGCTGTATTTCAGAGCAAGTTGTTGTTTGATAATCCTGGCTACAAGGCTGTGTCTATGCAAGTACTCTTCGTTAGCTAGACGAGAAAACCCGGGGATAATGTGGATTGATTCTTCTGGTCGGTGGCATGCCCTAGAGATATCATCCGTTTCGTCCTTCACATTAAATATCCGGTAATTATTCGCCATGATAAATTCGTCCATAATTGCAAAGAAAAAACCTTTGGTTTCTCCAAAGAGGTCACCGGAACGCAACCAGGCTACGCTAATAGATCTGCATGTCAGGTCTATAATGGGTACGAAGAAAGCGTCTGTGAAGCTCCTTACTCCGCCATACCTCACTGCGATCGTTTGTGTCGAGCACTACAGGCTTGCGACAGTTCACTTTAGTCAAGGAGAGCGGGGTGAGGCCCTTGTCGACCGCGACCAAAGCTCGATGCGTCCCCACGTCGCATCGGCTTCTTGGAAATATTCCCTGAGACTGCATACCTGGCAACTGTGGAGGATCTTAGTGTTTAAAAATCCTCGACCCCCACACTTTCGCGGCATATACGAGTACAGTCTCATTACCGATGACCATGGGTGGTGCATGCAATAAGCAGTCAGTAGCGTACGGACTCTCCTATCCAGGGCGTCTAGTTTGGTCTGAGTCCGTTTGAGTTTGCCAAAAGAGTACATCAGAACCGGCATGATCCAACTCTTGAAGGCGCGCACCTTGCTTCCACCTGATAAAAGACTATTAAATACTTTCTTCAGGTGGCCAAAGAATCGCTCCTTCAACGATTGGTTCATGTCAGTAACATTGATGCCCAAGGCTGTCGATATACCCCAATATTTATAGGTTTCAGATGCAGGGCTCTAAGGTTTATAGAATCCGAGAGTTGGGTTCCCACGGATTCTTTAATCTCCCCTCGCATTACATGCATGTCCGCACATTTGTCCACACCAAATTTTATCCTGATGGCGCTATTGAAAGTTTTGGTTACTTTCATTAGCTCCATCAGTTGAAAATTGTTGGGGACAAGGAGTTTTAGATCATCCATGCAGAGGAGGTGAGATATACCTGACTACCTCTCCTCAGCCAATAGCCTAGACCTGAATCCTCCAGCAGTGTGCTTAGAGGATTCAAGGCAACCAAAGCGGACTCTCGCCCTGAATTATGCCTCGCTCGATCCTTATCGGCTCGCTATAATTCCTCTGGATATTTCGACATCCTGGATAGCGAGGGACCGTCCTCTATTGCCCCATACACGACATCAGGACGGTGTGCAGAGTTGCATCTACTTTATATACGTATAACTCCAGCACCCTCATGAGCCATGTTTGAGGTACTGAGACATAGGCCTTCTTATAATCTATCCAACATGTCGACAGATCATATGAGACACAGACAGGTTATATGAGTTCATATAATTTTATTTTTTTTGACTTTCAAGGTCAATTTATTTTAATTATATTTATTTATTATTGACATAATCTACTCATTTCAATGTTTATTTTTTTATGAGTGGTATTGCCATATGTAGTTAGCTAGTGATCTCGAAAATTGATCATAGTTTTCTTGCCTCAGCAACCGGCAGCTTGTTCGTCATGCTCCCTTAGATGTCACTGCTTGCGGTAGCGTCGGGGGTCGGGTTGTCTCCTTCCCTCGAATATGGCAAGGGGGGTAATGGCTGATCTTTGCGTTATGCTCGTGAACGGGTGCTGCTTGTGGTGACTGGTCGTCTTGCTGACCTTGGTTTTGTTTTGTTATTAGTAATTTAACTCGTTGTTTATTTTACTTCGATAGTCCTAGTCTATCATCTCCTTCGAGTTACTACTACATGTACGGCTATATGTAAGTGGGCACGCCCTTTATTACTGCTATGCTATTCTGTAACCATCTCACCGTGAAAACCTAGGTGAAGTGAGCGTGGAGTGAGCTGTCAGTGTCATTCCATCTGATGCTAGGGATGGACCAAGCACATTTATAAAATCATAATCGAGAATTTAATAATATTTTTTATGCTATTCTAGTGACCATTTTACTTATATTATTACAAAGCTAGTTAGTATTAACATATGTGTATACAGTGTGATTCAAAATACCCCTGTTATACCGAAAACAGTGTATTGTTTAATACACTATTAGTTATTCTGGAAGGTCGCCATGGTCATATCTCAACTTTAAATAATTTCGGTTTTCTCTTACAAAATACAAATAATATTTTAATTTTGCTATGTCGTAGCAACCCTAGATAGGCGGAGCCAAATAAATCAATGACCGCAGGCCGTAGGTATGTAGGTATTGTAGCGTCCTTTGACCTGGCCAGCTGTTGCCTCATCGCGCGAGTGAAATGATCAGTACGGTAATTATTAAGTTTGTACATACCATTTTCCTTTTCAAATCCTGCGCAGCTTTACACACGTAGGTACACGTAAGTACACTCATAGTTTTAGCACATGAACTTATTCACAATAAGGACAACAAACACAAAAGGTACACAGAACTTAGACAGTTGTCTTGCTGCTGCAAGATTACCGTCAGTCGCACCTACACACATTATCATGTCATAATATTCATTGTTCGCATTTTCGGTCATGATTCCTCGCAAAATTCACTGCAATCCAACGCGAAACTAGACGACGCATCCAACTCGAAAGAATGAAGTGAACTAGCGAAATAAATGCCTAATTACTTAACTAGCCTACAAAAATAAAAATGTACACAATTTTAGGGATCAATAAGATATTAAGTGAATTCCGATAATAAATAGGTACTATTTTTAAAATAAAATATTGTACCTAGTGATAGCAGTGCACCTACATTTTGCTTACGGTATTTCTGTCCCATGATGTGATAAGCGGCCAGTTAAAATTGTATTATCGAGGTTGACTAGTAGGTATTTGTAGCATTAATTACAAATCTTAGTGGTTTACCTATTTTCTGTATTTTTTAAATGATAAAGAAATAAAATACATTGCCATAATTATGAAACAAATCTAATTCCAAAATAATCGAATACAGTATCCAAAAACCCCAAAAAGATTGCCCGGTCTTAGAATAGAATCGCGTTATTATTACACATGTACGGAATCTTTTAGTGATTTCCTTTCCAAAGGCGGCGAGCACAAAGGACGCGCGCGGCCGCCGCGCGCGTCCTTTGAACTTGCCGCCACCCGGCGCGGGCGGCACGCCAAAAGATTTTTGTAAGCTGAAATGATTTTGAATCTTATTTTTATGATTAAATAACATTCAAAATCATTTCAGTTTAAAAAATCTTTCGGATTTGAAGCATTCTTCAACCGATGCCGATATCCAATAAGAAAGCCAGAAGCAATGGGCGTGCAGTATAGTGTAGGAAATTGCAAGATATTGGTGGCATTTCTACCAATCGGAGGATTAAAACTGCAATTAGTTCTTATAAAAATGTATTTCACCAAAGAGTAACGAAAACAGTTAGGTCGTTCGATATCTCACTTTTGAGGATAGATACCTGTTCGATCGCGAGTTTTCCCCTAAGCTCGACAGATGGCGTTGTACAATTTA
Source organism: Dicycla oo (assembly GCA_948252095.1). NCBI lineage: Eukaryota > Metazoa > Arthropoda > Insecta > Lepidoptera > Noctuidae > Dicycla > Dicycla oo. The sequence continues at coordinate 16,541,048 of OX411736.1, read as the reverse complement.
GCCATATTTCTTAATCGCGGTGTCGAGATTCTCCGCTCAGATTACATAGTGATTGAATAAAATAAATTTTTTGTACTTGCTTTGGATAAAGATTGTTTTATTTAATATCATTCCTCGGGAAGTTGTCGAGTGCCGTACATTTTGGTCCTATCGAGTCGGATCGCGAAAAGTGAAATCGCGTCGACAAGTGAAGTGACATTTTTGTAACGTCTGGTGAGGCATAGAAACCAGTGGTGGATCGCCCTGAAGTGCCTGTAAAATCCCCGGTGAGTGGTGATCAGCGGTGTTCAGCAGCGCAGCAACGAGGCTTGCAGCCGGCTCCGCCAGGGGGCGCCACCAGTATCAACGCTCACTTCATACGGCAACGGCGACAACACTGCCCATAGAGCGACGAGACATCAGCAACGTCATCAAGAGTGACGTCACAGACCGTGACGACACACTCGCAGCAGTACCAGCAGTGACGACGACGAACTCGCAGCAGCGACGTGTTTGGAGAGGTTTGGCAGACAAAACTGTGAGTTACAATCCCAGTGTTTATTATTTGGTAGACTTGAACATTTCTCAGTGAATTTTAAAGTTCAACTTAGTGCAAATTCCAAGTGTTTAAGACTTTTAAGATTTAGTAGTAATTTAGACTTACAATAATTAAAGATCAAGTGTTGTGACGGGAAATCTATGCCCGATTCTGTCTAAAGTCAAACATCTTCTAAACACTTGTAAAAATTTACCGGTTTTTTGTTTTTGTTTATTGACTTTGATTTTTCGTCTGTTGCATTCAATTGATTTCATTATTTAAAAAACTGTAGCTTTATAGGTATACAATGGAGTCCTTAGGCAAATTGCAATTAAATAACAAATTAATAATAGAAAAAGCTAGAATTAACTTTAAAAAATCACCTAAGGATCGGCTTACACAAAGTTACATTGAAACGAGAGTAGAATCATTAGAGGTACAGTGGAAACAATTTGTTGAAACGCATAGGCGCATCATAGAAAAAGCAACCGACGAAGAATTAAAAAAGAATGTTTATTTTACGGCAGAAACTTATGAGGTTACTGAAGAGTTGTACATCACCTATAAGTCTGAATTAAAAGAACACTTACTTCAAAGTAGTCCGCGCAAAAGTGCTAGTTCTAGTGAAAATAAACATTCTAATAGTTCAAATGTGAAATTGCCGCAAATTAGTTTACCTACGTTCGCGGGGCTCTATTCGGAATGGGTAACGTTCCGCGATTTATTTACGTCACTGATTCATAAAAATGAAACACTGGATGAAGTTCAAAAACTTCATTATTTAAAAAGTCATCTCTCAGGCGAAGCAGAACAGTTGCTTCGACATATTCCTGTGACTGCGTCTAATTATAATGAGTGTTGGTCAATTCTAAACAAACGATTTGATAATAAAAGGTTTTTAGCTAACTGTATGCTTAAACGGCTTGTCTATCAATCGTCAATTACTAAGGAATCGTCGGCAAATGTTAAAACTCTGTTAGACACGACGGTTGATTGTTTACATGGTTTACGTAGTCTAGGTATTGATGTCAGCTCATGGGATGCAATTGTTGTATATTTAGGCTCCGAAAAATTAGATACCGAGTCCCGTAAATTGTGGGAACTAAGGATTAGTTCAAATACTAATGATGACTTACCTACGTTTGATGAGTTCAAAACTTTTATGGAGTCTAGGTTTAGAGCCTTAGAATATTTAGATCCTAAAGCAAATAAACAAAATAGTGCTCGTGACAACAATGCTAAATCGTTTCACGTCGCTTCTCAAGGTTGTGTATTATGTTCTGGAGATCATAAATTGTGTCACTGTAAAACATTTTTTTGCTAAGAAAAATTGTGACGAGCGTCGGGAGTTTGCACGAGCCAGTAAGCTTTGTTATAACTGCCTAGGAACAAGCCATTCCGTCTATACTTGTCGTCAGCATACAAAATGTCACCTTTGTAAGAAGAGGCATCACACACTACTTCACCCAAAATCAACTGCCAATTCGGCGGAAATCGTTGATGGTTCAGCAGAAACGAAAGTGGCGGCTGCTAACACAGCAACCTCTTCCAGTCAAAGCGATGCCAACCCTGTTTGTTGTTTTGCGGATGTTCACAACCACGGTCTGTTAGCTACAGCCTTGGTCAACGTTGAGTCAAGAACTGGCACTGCCGTTGTTTTAAGAGCTCTGATGGATCAGGGCTCTCAAGTCTCTTTCATCACAGAGGCTGCAGTACAGTTGCTCGGACTAAGGAAATCACCTGCTCGCACCAACATATTCCGACTAGGCGATGATGATGGAAACTCAATGCCCTCTAAGTGGATAGTTCGATTCAAATTGCAATCACGTCTAGATCCTACCTTTATTTTATTTGTCGATGCTTATGTATTGAATAGGCTCACATCCCATCTTCCTGAGAAGAAAATCTTTCAAGTATCGGCTTCGTTCTCATCCTTAAAATTAGCTGATCCGACTTTTGATACGCCAGGGAAAATTGATTTACTGTTGAGTACACGCGTGGTCGGAGAAATTTTATTGGATGGTTTACTCAAGGGACCGCCAGGATCTCCAGTCGCTCAGAAGACTAAGTTGGGCTGGATCTTGTCTGGCGAAATCCCATCGTCGTCGATTTCTAGGCCAGTATGTTACCATACTATAGTACAGTCAGCGGGTGTCAATGACCTATTGCGTAGTTTTTGGGAGGTGGAGTCGGAGCCCTCAGGTCGTAGTGTGATCTTAACTGAAGAAGAACAAAAATGCGAGGAGTTCTACTCTAAAACCACCAAACGCGATGCGACCGGGAGGTATGTTGTCAAACTACCATTTAAAACCGATTCGCCCAGTTGCACGTTTGGAGGATCAGAGGTCATTGCCCGCAGGCGCTTCATCAGCCTAGAGAAGAGATTGTTGAAGGAACCGGAATTTAGGACGCAGTATAGTGCAGTCATAAATGAATATATGCAACTAGGACATGCTGAAGTTGTCCCTCAAACAGAATTAGGTAAGAATGCGCTCTACTTACCACATCACGCAGTGGTGCGTGAGGATAAAAGCACGACCAAGGTTAGGGTCGTCTTCGACGCTTCTTGTTCAGGCCACAATGGTATAGCATTAAATACAGAATTAATGGTTGGCCCAACCCTACAACCTGATCTGCGTCAAACTATTATGCGGTGGCGCTGTCACCCCATAAGTTTGGTTGCAGACATCGTGAAAATGTACCGTCAGGTCAAGGTTGCAGATGAGGACGCTGATTATCAGCGCATTTTGTGGCGTGACAATCCAAACGATGAACTGAGTCATATTCGGTTATTGCGCGTCACTTTTGGAACGTCCTCTGCGCCATACCTAGCGGTCCGGTCTCTACAGCAATTAGCTCGAGACGAAGGAAGTGACTTTCCTCTAGTGGCAGACAGAGTCCTTACATCGTTCTACGTGGACGATCTGTTGACCGGTTGTCAATCTGTTGCTGAAGGGGAACTTGTTTATCATCAGCTGAATCAATTGTTAGATCGTGGGGGTTTCAAACTTCAAAAGTGGTCCAGCAGTAATGACGAATTGTTTACCAAAATAAACGACGGTACTGCTGGGCAAGACGATATGGAGCTTAAGATGGATACGCTCACAAAAATTTTAGGATTAACGTATCAGAGAAAGTTGGATGAATTTAGATACACTGTGCAACTTTCTCCGCCCGAAACACCCATAACCAAGCGAAAGGTTATCTCTGATATCGCTCGCTTGTTTGACCCTCTTGGCTGGCTTGCGCCCGTGATAGTAACAGCTAAAGTGTTTATTCAACGCTTATGGCTAGCAGGATTGGAATGGGACGATGCACTTCCAGATCACCTGATAAAGGAATGGCTTAATTATAGAAATAACCTTTACCATCTTAGGGACTTCCGTCTGCCACGGTGGATACACACGAGTCAACTCGACGTCTTGCTAGAGTTGCACGGATTCTCTGACGCATCCAATGTTGCTTACGCAGCCGCTGTCTATGTTCGGTGTATTGATGTTAGTGGTCGAGTTCATGTTAGTCTAGTTGCGGCTAAGACCAAGGTGGCTCCTGTCAAACAAGTGTCCATACCTCGTTTGGAGTTATGTGGCGCCTTGTTGCTCTCAAAACTTCTGCGTGAAGTTTCCGCACACCTTGGGTATCTGTAAAGAAAAAATACATGCCTGGACTGACTCGACAGTGGTGCTCGCCTGGTTGAGCAGCCACCCTAGCCGCTGGAAGACATTCGTAGGTAACAGAGTGTCCGAAATACTTACCGTTATGGAAAACAACCAGTGGTCGCACGTCCAGTCCAGTGATAATCCTGCAGATTGCGCGTCGCGCGGCGTGAATCCTTCCGAGTGCGCCGGCCTAGAATTGTGGATACAGGGACCTAATTGGCTGAAAAATAAAGAAATTAATCATAGTAGAAGGGAAATTAAGGAAACTAACTTAGAGGAAAGAAAATCAGTAGTAGCATGCAACACAGTAGTAAAAGAAACAAGTGAGGATTCTATAATTTCAAAATATTCATCTCTTAGAAAACTGACCAGAGTAATAGCTTATTGTAAAAGGTTCTTAAAGTTTAAAAATAAAAATTATATTACTAAATTCGATAATTATCTAACTCATACTGAAATTCAAGGGGCATTACTTACCTGCATTAAACTATGTCAAAGGGAAAATTTTGAATCGGAGATAGATAGTTTAAAAACAAAGGGAGAAATAAATAAAAAAGGGGTACTTACCTCGCTCAATCCTTACTTGGATCAAGAACAGATTTTGAGAGTTGGTGGTAGGTTACACAGGGCGAACCTTCACGAAGACTCGAAGCATCCAATAATTCTTCCTCGAAAGTCGGGTTTAACCCACCTCGTGGTAGCTGACGCTCATGAGAGCACGTTGCACGGTGGGCCTCAGTTAGTTCTTAATTATATAAGATCCAAATATTGGATAATAAATGCGAAGAGTGTAGTCAGGCAATACGTCCGCAAATGCGTAATTTGCATCCGTCATTCCGTTCGGTCTGTGCATCCTTTAATGGGGTCATTGCCCTCTGCTAGGGTCAATGCTGGCCGACCTTTCTTTAGAAGTGGCGTGGACTATGCAGGTCCTATTAGCATCCGTCCTACTAAGGGTCGCGGTTATCGCTCCACCAAAGGTTACATATGTTTGTTCGTGTGTATGGCCACTCGGGCTATACATTTAGAAGTCGTCAGTGATATGACATCCCAAGCCTTTATAGCTGCCTTTAAGCGCCTTATAGCGAGGAGAGGCCATTGCGGTGAGATGTGGAGCGATAATGGCACTACTTTTGTCGGAGCTAACAAAGAATTGAAGGCGTTGTTCAACCACGAAAGGTCCGGTGTAGCTACTGACATTGCCGATTGGTTGGCGACCAACGGAACAACTTGGAGCTTCATTCCACCTCACTCCCCAAACTTCGGAGGGCTTTGGGAGGCTGGAGTGAAGTCAACCAAACACCATCTCAAAAGAGTGGTTGGTACAAGCACTCTCACTTTTGAGGAATTGACAACAGTGCTTGCCCAGATAGAAGCCTGTCTAAACTCTAGGCCTATTTCCACCATCAGTACAAATCCAGAAGATCCATGCCCATTAACGCCGGGTCATTTCTTAGTAGGCGAGCCTTTGCTTCTCGTGCCCGAAATTAATTTTGAAAATTCTAATATTAGTACATTGAGAAGATGGCAGTTGACTCAACGCATGGTGCAGGACTTCTGGCGTAGGTGGTCGCGAGAATATCTGGTTCAGTTTCACCAAAGGAACAAATGGGCACATCAAACCGTAGAACCGAACTTGGGTGACGTAGTGTTGGTTATGGAAGATGATCTTCCACCTGCAAGATGGCTTTACGGTCTTATTACCGAAAAGCATACTGGCTCGGATAAAATCACAAGAGTGGTTACATTGCGCTGTAAAGGTTCTATGATTAAAAGACCTGTGTCGAAATTAATTATACTTCCTATCACCTCATAGATACGTAGTACTTTCATGTTTTTATATTTTTATTAATGTTAAGGATAATTAATTGTTGCTTAAGTTACAATTTAAGTTTAACATTAAGATTTGTTTAGTTGTTATTTTGTTGTTTATATAGAGTCCATTATTGTTTTCACTTCCCACCAAATTATGTGTATTTTGTGGTGGGCGGTCAATTAGTTTTTTGTTATATTTAACCCTAGTTCTGGACACGCTGTCCATGGTGGGCGGGATGTTCGATCGCGAGTTTTCCCCTAAGCTCGACAGATGGCGTTGTACAATTTAGCCATATTTCTTAATCGCGGTGTCGAGATTCTCCGCTCAGATTACATAGTGATTGAATAAAATAAATTTTTTGTACTTGCTTTGGAAAAAGATTGTTTTATTTAATATCATTCCTCGGGAAGTTGTCGAGTGCCGTACAATACCTGTTAAACAAATGGAATTAATTTTCATAGGGAGCTAATATTTATTTTATTAAACTTTTTACTAGGTATTTGTATTTTATAAAAACCTTGTAGTTGGGTTTAAACTGCAGTTTTATGCAGATGTATGTAGCTACGTCTACTTCTACTCTGCGTAGGTATTTCGCATATCATACTGGTATTCAAGACTTAATTCAATCTTAAAAAAAAAAATCAACTTGCCTCTCTGATGCAAGAAAATTATAGGCCTTTTACTATTATGTGTTAAGTGTCTTATCTGACGCATTCATCCCTATATCAAAGAAGAGAGAATAGAGGTCAACCAAATTTAGGGTTGACTCCATCAAAAATATGAAGAAAACTTTGACATGTCGAAAGCATTCAAAAACTTTAATGAACATTGTTGGGGACTTCATCTAATGATTAATAATGCACAACAGAATATGGGGCCGCTGGATCAAAAGAGGTATTCTGAGTCACCCTGTATACATTAATTTGGGGTTTTTTTTTTTCAATAAAATAGTAAAACAGAAATTCAGTCAGAAACTCGATAATGGTGCCCATTCTCTTGTTCAATAACTAAACTAAAATTAGAGCATCGCTATCTTTTACTAACAGACAGCGCGAGAAAAGGATGCATAGCTATGAATTAAGTTAGAGATCTCAAACTAGTTTACGTCTTGAGCTTACCGTGTTTTTAGTGAACATGTGTTTACGTGTCGTCTAATATGGAAATATTAGTTCAACTTTTGACAGCTCTAATTTACGTCCGTCTCTTTCTTGTTTTATAAGAGAGAAAAAGTTAGCAATATCCTAAATTTGGTTTAGTTTGTGCACAACAGAATCGGCAGCATTGTTTTTTTCCTAGACTAGTCCTTATGTAAACTGAGGCGCAAGTGCGTCACGAACGAACAATAAATAAACACAACCCATGGCCCAATCCCGTTGTTTTGATGAAATGATAGTGGATCGAGTAGAGTAATGACTGTGCGACGTTGTTATTAACCCAAATCTATTCAATAAGAAACGTCTATTTGAGTGTGTCAAGAGATCGAATGCTAAAAGTGTGCCTGGCTGCCGGACCATAGATAAAACCCCACACAAACTATGTATGTGGGACCCAACATATACGATGTGAGTTTAAAAGTCATTTAAACAAAGTCGTGCGGATTTTATGTACATACTTATTTAATATTTTATTGTAGGTAGAGATACCTACCTACGCGTTGCCAATAATAAAATAATAATCATCAAATCTACTAGGTATTACAAATGAAGAAAATCAACAGGTCAACTGACAACTGACACGCGCGCGCACCGGGCACCGGTACACTTCACCAAAGCTTCGAGAATCGCGTGGTGATAACATCACACCGCGTTTGCGCGCTAGGCACTGTCATTAAAACATTGAGGTTTTTTTTTAATATACTTACTAGGCACATAGTTAACTTTTAACGCGTCACGTATGCGCACACATTTAGAAAATGCAATACCTACCGCCTACTTACCAATAATAAAATAATTTTCATCAAATCGTCATATATTACAAAACCCAATATCTCCACTAACACTTGCAACGTCTCACTTCACCTTGCCGAGGTGAAGTGCTGTTGCTATGGCAACGTCCAGAATCGCGTGAGTGTGGAGTGTTCACTCCACCAGTTTTTTTTTTTTTTTTAATTTGCTGGTACTAACGACCATGTCCATAAGCCTATTCGTATTCGAATTCAGACAATATTATTATTAGTACTTACCTATTTATGTTAATGCTTTTACATAGATATTTTAATGTCTAAATCCAACCGACTTTGTACATTTAAAAAGTCAGTTTTTTGCCTACATTTTGTTTTTAATAGTTAACGCTCTAGCAAATGACCATCCTGAGAGATAGAAAACGATAGAGCATGAAAAACGTGTGACTGCGTGCTGGCAGATGTGGCTTGACCCTTACAACAGGCAATACCATGAACTTACCGCTACTATAAAGCCTTTCTTTTAGTCTGCGCATAGGGAGCTTGTCCTCTCAGATCCTGACGACCCCATAACTCTTCTCCAGGAGAGCAGTAGGGACCGTAGGAACAAACACAAATCGACATTCCGACCTCGCCGCCGAGGTCCCTCGCGACGACCCGGTAATAATCGTCCTCCCCCAGTCCCTTGCTCGGGTATGAAGTGCCAGCTGGTGGCGTAGCTTTAAACTCCCCTGACAATAATAATCACTCAAATTTGATCCAGCCTGTCCCATCTTGCTGTCCTCTCCCCAGCGACGCCCTAAGCCAAGGCCCGTTCCCCACAGGGGGAGCGCTTAGCATGTAGTCGCTTAGTCTAGTAAGTTTTATGCCCCTGGCTGGAGGTTTTGAGTTCACTTGAGGCAGCCACAGGATAGTCCGGTTAAGTAGTCACGGCCTCTCTAGGCCAACTACGAATTGCCATTTAAAACAAAAATGCGCATAGGTACTATACCAACAATCGATTAGGTACTTAGGTATGCATCTATTGTCAGCTGACGACTTAAATGCAATCGGACATCTAGCGTGATCAGAGATGCACTACTATAGCTATGATTTGTGTATATATATCAAATCATTTAAATACCTAAAAAAAGGATGTCCGGACTAAAAGCACCTAATATTTTATTGTAGATAGATACCTAATTCACTAGTAGTCGCCAATAACAAAAGAAAATGTATGAAGTTGTCATCGTTAAAACTATTACAAAATTCAACAGTTGAACCATTGAGTCACACTGTGCAGTAAACGCTCAAAAGTCCATAAGCGTGCTAAGGATTACATTGCTATGAACTGTGCGAGCACGAACCAGTACGTGTGCGTGTATGAGCGATGTCTCACTCAACATTCCGCAGATAACACACACTAATGAATTGTCGCATGTCGTCGTACTACGTGAAATAACATTATATTTCTGTTGCATTTAGAATACTCGTCATAGTGGCGACCTGTTCTTACCATTCCATTGCTAAAATTCGCATAAACATAACATGTGCTGGTAGCTGTTTGGGCTAAGCAATGTTTTCACGATCAATAAAGTCTGAGTTCTAATCTTAATCACAATGTGGGACTGTTTTTTGTTTCTTTGGAACCATAAAAATATATTTGTACTATTTTAAGCAAAAACTTGTTTGATGTTTATGTTCATTTATTATTTATTTTTATAAGAAGTTAAATATTAGTTATTGTATTACTATTTAACTATTTTTGTGATTTTTAATTTATCTTTTCGGTGTTGGAAGGTTGAAAGAACAAAGTTGTGCTGAATGGTAACAAAAATGTTTATTCCTTTTATTTACTTATTTATAAAATTAACAAACTTAACAGAATTGTGACGTTACATTCCTACTAGATAATAGAAGTTTTTTTGTAACCGTTCATAGGATTTTTTGTTGTCTACCTCACAGAAATCGAAATTATTTATTTAGTTTTCTATGATCTACCTTTCTAACTTTACGAAATGAGTGACCAAGCGAACAAGATAAAGAATATTATATTTCTATCCCATTACTTTTAATCAAGCAAAAACTTACAAAAAGTCAAGTACTGCGTGAGATTTTAACTCACGGCTCACTGATTCACGCATCTATCTGCACGCGCTTAACCGCTAGGTCATCTTTACACATGTTATAACTTTAAAATTATGAACTACAATCAGTTGTTGACGACAATAATTATGCATGTTTATGTTCTGGGAAATAGAAGGTCTTAAGTCAAACTAAACGCCAAGCTATTGCTTTGTGAGTTTGCTTATCGACTTTTAGTCGCGACTGTACCTACTACGCGCACATTAAATAACCCAATGAGTTGAACTAACACACGCATATCACCTTGGCGAAATGGTTGCTTTAGACACCACGCGACGCACGTGGTTTCTACAGCAATACCACTGGGTGGTTTCCATGGTTACATGAATCGCGTGTAGTGAAACCAATGTCATTATTATCACTGCGAGGTTTTTTTTTGAATGTTTAGACTTTGAAAGCCATGTCTTCAAGCATTTACGTATTCGAGTTTAGATAAATTTTTATGTCTGTTGTCCTGCACAAGTATTCAGTGATTGGTGTGTTGTTCGTTTACCTAAGTACAATTAGGTGCGTAAAAAGCACATAGCTAATAATAATCCACCATCTAGATTAACCACAGTACAAGATACAAACCTTTTACCATAAATATTTTTAAGAGGCACATCAATAATCTAGATAAGGGATTACTACACACAAATTGCCTATCTTTGCTTTTTTTGCTATTTAACAAGAAATTAAAATATTAGTATAATGAATGTATTTAATTCTATATTATGTATTTGAATGTATGTTTATTTTAAGCCAATCAAATTATGTATGTTTGGGTTGCTATAGTCTAAGTTTTCCTGTATAATATATAGTGAATGCTGATTTATACACTGTCTACATCTGTCACCTAACTTGCTTGTCACATGTATGCTGGAAGAAATTTCTTATGCTATAAGCTGTACTTTATTAAGTTGTGTTTAGTGTGTACATAAATAAAAAAATAAGTAAAATTTATTCATCAAGTATCACATGAAATAACATTGCTAATACATATTTTCTACTGCACGGTGAGCCTGGCCTTCAATTATTTGATGCCGGCGGGAATGGAGAGGCGTCGGATGTAAGTGTAAACTGCACGACTCTGCCACTCCACCACTGGAAATAATGGTAAGCACTTATTACTATTTGTTTTATTTCAAATCAATTTGTTTAACTACATAAAATAAAATTGTTATTGTCATTATCATCAGTAGTTAGTATCACCTGCAGCGAATGTGGTACTTTAATTAAGTATAACGGTATGATTTATTTATAATACAATAAAAGAGCACGTCTGAATCAATTAAAATTAATCACATGGGCCAATTCCTATGTATATTGAGAACAATAAGTTGCAATATTTCTTAATTTTATGCTCCATGCCTGTCCATGACCTAATTTTGTTGCTCCACAAATTATGTTTATCAAATATAGTGTGCAAAATAATTAATACTGACCTCAGACGGCCACGATTGACAGACACGATTGCGCCTGTCTCGGCACCCACTGTGTGACGATCCTGGCCTATCATTTTATTAGCACCAACTTAACAAGTTACTGACCACCACGTAACTATGAACAATGACACAGGAATTCTCGAGTTATTAAAACATTTTTCTAAAATTATTCAAAACGAGTTGGACATTAAGTCGTACATTATTACTATCATATCCACGATATCACAATTTATTGTCACTGACAAACTAAGTCAAGGTATAATATAAAAATTCATTTGTTTAATTACAGCGTTAAACAGTTCATTTGTGAAAATAGAAAATACAAGAAGTTTTTCTAATGTTCTCTTGCCAATATTGTGCCACATCCATAGACCCCACATTTCCACCACAGACGATGAAGTTTAATAATGTTTGTCTACGGATGGATAAATAAATTAATATTTACAGTGTGCAAAGATCGGCGTATAAGCTGATAAAATGTATTTATTTATTAAACCAATAATAATAATAATAACCCCACCGCTGTATCTCTACGTTGACGTCGTGGTGGGGCTTGCGTGCTCCAAACTTTAGGTCTGTGCCGGTAGAGTTTGCCGGAACGGGTCTAGGATAAGGAGCCAGACCAAGAGAGATACAGAAACCCGCAGGGCAGCATGTGGCGAGCTGTTGGGCAGTAGCGACCCCACGGACCCTATCTCCCGAGAGAAATCTTGTCCTCATCTCTGGCTTGCCTTTATTGGCCGGCTGGAGTGAACACTGACGAGGAACAGAGCTCCCACCTCTTTCTTGCCTTTATTGGCCGGCTTGAGTGGAGATTCACCAGAGCGAGTGTGCTCGGAGGAAGGAAGTATTCCAGTAAGGTGCTGGTAGGGATCTTGAACGTACTTCGGGGATTGTCCTGATAGCCGTGGAATACCTCTCCACTCCTCAAGCACCTCAGGAAGTGTTGCCCCCTTGTCGCTACGTCACTAAGTGCTAGCGGCCGTTTCTGGAGGCCCATTATTGAGTGTGCAAGTCACCCCCTGACATTTTATCCGTGTATAATATATATCATTGGTCAGGCAGGGGACATAGTTCTTCCATAGTTCAAGTTACCCAATCCACTTTAGCCACGCAGACCCATAGCCCAATATGTTTTGTTTCCACGTACAACAATTAGTCCTGTACCAACCGGGGATTGTCCTTGGGTGCACTTGCATAGTGCATACAGGGATAATCGTCGGTTGGTGCCTTCTCATCATTTGAAATTTTCTAAGGGGCCTCTGCGAGTTTGCTTCGGCTCCTCGTACGCCTTCCAAAGGTCCGGGACCCCAGGGTCCCGAGAAATATCAAAAAAGAATAATTTTATTCACAAAAATAAGAACACATTACAAAATTGAATAATGACAATATACACATAATAATGGCTTAGTTTGTAATATACAAATTTGGGACTATCTGCATCCGAGCTAGGTGGTAAACCTGTATCTCGGATTACATTTGATCCCCATAATTAAGTTGTGATCATTTGGTAGCCGGTTGTTTAAAGTGGTAAGCATTATTATATAATATTGCCATGTAAGAATGTATGTGGAAAGTATGCATAGTGTGTGAGTGAGTGAGTGTGTGAGTGAGTGAGTGAGTGTGTGTTAGTGTGTGAGTGTGTGTGTAAGTGAGTGAGTGTGTGTATGAGGGTGTGTGAGTGCATAATGGGATGATTGTTCAATATGAGTGAGTAGAGTAGTAGCTTGTCTATTTGGGAATGTTCAAAATTGCTTCTGTTTCATCATAAGAAAGTTTTAGTAGGTGGTCCTTTATTTTCTTTTTACAGTGTGTCTTATTAAGTGGATATATATTAATTATTTTGTTGATTTTGTCGTGTAGATAAAGACCAAGGAAGATGAAGAATCTCTTAATAAATGATGTTTTGGGAAAATGGGTACGTTTGCATACTGCATGTTTTCTACGTTTAAGTAAAGTATTTGGTTCGTATAAAAGATTACCATGCTGTTTCATAACTATACTAAAAATAAAAAGTTAACGCACTGTGAGAACTTTGCATGATTGATATAGCTCGGCTGTAGGATATAGAATGGGTCGAAAAGTGATAGTTTTTAAGATAGCTATCTTAAAAACTATCACTTTTCGACCCATTCTACGTTGAGCTATTTCTACTTTTTTCAGGATGGTTTTCGGAGTGCCTCCCCAAGACGAGATGCAGTACGTAATTATCGACTGACAAAGCGCAAAATAGACTTGCTTAAGTAATTTGGCGTCGGCGGCATGTCGTAGATTTCTAAAAATAAAAATTAGTTTCCGTACGCGAGCACTTAAGTGTTTAATAATATATGTTCCCTGAAACTAAGGTTGCTATCAACTAAGATACCCAGGTATCTGATATTGTTGACGCGCTCTAGTGATCTGCATGAGCAGTCCACACCAGACAAGCATTCATGGGATATAACGTGACGATTATTATTAGTTTCACTAAGACAGCGAGCACTAAATGTCAAGTATTTAGTTTTTTCGACTGTTAGGGTTAAGATATGGGCCCTGAGCCATTTTTTGACCAAATTGAATCCCTTTTGGGCAGCACTGAATACCTCATCCCAGGTATCGGCGGAGAAACGGAGAGCAGTGTCGTCTACATATGAGATCAATTCGCCTTGGGGTAGATGGAGGTTAGCGAGGTCGTTAATGTAAACGAGAAATAGAGTCGGTCCCAAAATACTACCCTGTGGAACCCCATAGTCGACTGCATGATAACTACTCGTGTGTTGATTTACTCGGACACACTGTTTTTGGCAAGTGAGATAGCTCTTAAAAAGATTCAGTTGCGTGCCTCTGATCCCTAATCTATCTAGTTTGTTTATTAATTTAGGAACAGAAATAGTGTCAAAAGCTTTGCTTAAGTCGAGGAAGATTAACAGGCATTTCCTTTCTAAATCTAGATTGGAGTAAATTTGATTTTTTTACACAAGATCGCAAATTCGCACGTCTTGTCTACGGTTGATTAACTTTGTTTTTTTTTTTTTTAAGAAAATTGGAGTTTTGTGCACTGATTTATTGATTTGATTGATTGATTGTGTGGGAGTGGAGATATTGGATTTTGTAATATATGATGATTTGATGAAAATTATTTTATTATTGGTAAGTAGGCGGTAGGTATTGCATTTTCTAAATGTGTGCGCATACGTGACGCGTTACAAGTTAACTATGTACCTAGTAAGCATATAAAAAAAAAAATCAATGTTTTAATGACAGTGCCTAGCGCGCAAACGCGGCGTGATGTTATCACCACGCGATTCTCGTAGCTTGGGTGAAGTGTGTCGATGCCCGGTGCAAGTGTTAGATTTTTGTTGTAACTATAGATGTGTGTATGTATTTAGTCTGTAAACTAATTGAAATAAAAGAATCTATATAGAACTATGTAAAAGGAAAGCCATAACCTACTATAATATGCCATATATTCCTTTTACTATAGAAATAGATTAAGTATCTAATACTAAAATTATGTAATTAGTTTTATTTAAACCCTAAAATAAAGTATGTAAGAAATAGGCTTTAAAAGAAAAAACAATACATGTTTATCAATCAGAAATTTATATTTTACTAATCTAACATAATCACTTTTACTTATTATTTGATCTAATTTTAATAAACATATTTATTTATCATGTTTATCTATAATCTATAATAACCTATAATCTATAATTTATCTATCTATTTCTATATAATCTATAATTCATACATAACACAATAATGATAGTTACTTAGCTTTAGTGGTTAGTAGTAGTGACAAGTAATCCTTCACCGTCCGTGTCTCGAGCCAAAGTGCCACTGTGACGGGTCGGACTGCCTTTATAAGGCGAACCCCCACTCCGTTTCAAACAGACAAACAACACGTGACGCTATTTGCGAGTCAAAACAAAAACTATGTAGGTATTTCTATTTTGTTACTTTACGCATTATAAATACGCAAAGCAACAAAATAGAATATAATATTTAGAAATAGAATAGAATATAATATAATATACAATATTTGCTTAATTCTTTTCACAATATAATCAGAAATACATATTAATAAAATTAACAATACAATTAAATAACAATAAAATTAATCTAACACGGCCATTCTGATATGTACTTCGTTCCCTGAAGTACCTAGATTGATATTTATACCAGTACATTTATATTAATCGTACAAACGTTAATTCTTAAAACTAAGTAAATTAATTCATTTAACATTAGAACTTTTATTCGGCATCACAGTCTCACTTCTAACATTAAGTAGACATTGTGAGCACCCATACATAGTCTTATTTCTTCACAGTGAACATTGATTCTAATATCATTCGCTTAATCAAAGTATGTCTCACTTCTCACATTAAGTAGACATTTATTTCAAATATTCCAATAACATTTCTTTAATCTAATTATATAATGTACACTGGACCACTTTTCACATTAAGTGTATACAATACACAAGCAAAAACAGCAAAAACTTACATAAAAGTTAAACATTATTTGAAACATTTTAATTAATTCATTGACACATTGTTAGGAAGTTCATCTGTCCATACACCTGGCCATAGTCTTAATTTATCTTTAGATACTATTATATTTCTGAAATTATCTCTTCTGAAATTTCCTCTTCCTCTGAGAGCGTATCTATCGTGTGGAAGTACACAACTTATTTCATATGGACCTTTAAATCGGGGACTGAGCTTATCATGACGCCTATGTTCCTGGTTTATGTAAACTACATTGCCTACTTCAAAAGACTTAGTATCCCGTCTTACCGAATCAAATCTGCTTTTAAATTTACCCGATTCATGTAGTAGTCGTTGATATGCTGATTCTCGATCTGCCCTTAAATCAATATTCGGTTCAGTGACATTAATTTCATCTAAATGGGCTTGGATACTTGGTATGTTGGCATTACAACCAATGAGTAAATGAATCGGAGAGAAACCAGTCGATCTTTGGATAGTGGTATTAATAGACTGCTGAACCTTCCACAAACCGCTTGGCCAATCTGACGAACCATTACAAGTGGTGTTAAGCATATCAATGACGGTAGCTACATAACGTTCTACCTGGCCGTTTCCCCTTGGTGTGCCTGTAGCAATCATGTGATGCTCAATTTCCATTTCCCTTAATAGAGATATTACTTGACGTGAACTAAAATTAGTACCTCTGTCGGTGATTATTTTTCTAGGTGTACCAAATAAAGTGACAGTGTCCCGGATTAGGGGTACCAATTCTTGAGCCGTTTGATTTTTTAAGGGTTTTAATAGAGTGAATTTGGTAAAACCGTCTACTACAAGTAATATATATTTATATCCCTCGGACGTTTGAGAAAAAGGACCGGTGCAATCTAAGTGAATTGTATGGAAAGGTACTGGAATCTTTTCAATAGGGTGTAGGAAACCTTGTTTCGGACCTGAATGCCCCTTTCTCTCTATACAGATTAGACAATGTTTGAGATATTTCCGAACGTAAGCTGCTATACGAGGAAACCAAAAGTGTTCCTGAAGTTTGGACAATGTTTTATTGAATCCTGTATGACAGTTTTGATCATGAAAGAGCTGCAGTAAACCAAATCTACATCCCTTAGGTATATAAAGCTTGGGCTTGTCGGGTTGAGTTTTGTAATACAATAAATTATTTTGCAAAGTATATCGGTTTTCATCTAAATTTCCAGCTACTAATTGACTTATCAAGTTTTGAGTTTCGGGATCATTTTGTTGAGCTACCTCCAGCCATAATTGAGGATTATCAATTAAATTAACCACATTAAGAGGATTTTTGTGTGAAAAGTTAATATTGCTCAAAGTTGAGGGAATTGCGAGGGAGGAGGAATCGAGTCTGTTTTCATTATCGTTAGAAACTAATGCATCGACAGGATTCCGGCTAAGAAAATCAACGTGCCCAATGTATTTCCCCTTTTTATAGATAATTTCAAAGTCAAAGTCTTGCATAAATGCCCACCAACGGGCAACTCGTGGGGACAGATCTTTTTTACTCATGGTGGATTTGATGGAATTACAGTCTGTAAAGATTTTAAATCGAATACCTAAAAGATACACTCTAAAATGCTTTAAAGCATTATATATCGCTAATGTTTCTAAATCATAGGAACAGTATTTTGATTCTACCGGAGTAGTTCTTTTGCTATAATAAGCAACAACCCTCTTATTACCGTCAACTATCTGTATTAACATGGCACCATAGCCCAAGGAGCTGGCATCTGTATAGAGTTCCGTAGGTAGTTTATGATCAAAAACAGATAATAAAGGTTTGCTTGATAATTGTTTTATAACATAATTTCTAGCTTCGATTTGTTCAAGACCCCATTCCCATCTCTGCCCATTTTTTGTCAATTTACTGATACATGCTGTTCTAGAAGAAAAATTTGGGATGAACTTTCGAAAATAGCTAGCAAGACCCATGAATTGTCGAACTTGTTTGACGTTACATGGGGCGGGAGAATTAACTAATGCAGGTATCTTTGTTTCACTTGGCCTCACACCTTCCGGCGATATGTGTCTACCCAAATACTCGATAGCATTAACAAAAAATTTACTTTTTTTAAGGTTAATAACAAATCCGGACGAATACAGTGCCTGAACAGTTTTATCAAGATAATCTAATCCTTCATCTATCGTTGAAAAAGGGATAAGTATATCGTCAATGTATACTAAAACAAACTTTAAATGCTGTACAGCTTTTTTAATGGCTCTTTGGAAAACTGCGGGCCCATTACATATGCCAAATGGCATTTTTAAAAATTCGTAGTGCCCGTTAGGTGTCACGAATCCGGTATACTTTACTGAGTCGGGTGAAACTGGTTTTTGGTAGAATCCATTTTTCATATCTAATGAGATGAAATATTTAGCCTTACCGAGCCTATCGATCTGGTCTTCAATGAGAGGGAGCGGATATCTGTCTTTTTCTAGAATTTTGTTTAACGATCTAAAATCAACGCACATTCTATCACTTCCGTCTTTTTTTCTTACCAATATGACAGGGCTTGCAAAAGGCGAGTCACTCTCACGAATAATTCCTTTGTCTAATAGTTCATGTATTATTTTATCTACCTTTTCCCTCAACCGGAGCCAGTCGATAGGGTCGATAAGAAACAATCTTATTTTCTTTTAAACGCAAAATTAATTCACCAGTTCGCACCGTGCCCACTTCACTAAGAACTGATGGATATCTATCGAAAATTTCTTCTATTCTCTTTTGTAACTCAAGTGGCAAGTGTTCTATTTTCGAAGTTAACCCACATAATTCAGGTGACGAGGTTACTAAATTTACTTCGGTCACTACTTCACACGACTTTCTTGATAACCGACAACCAGATGAATCGGTAACGATTTCTATATCTGGATAATTTACAGCGTTTCTACCTATAAGAAGATCGTAACGGATTGCGTTGTCCCTGACCACATTAAAATCAAGCTCTAAACATATATCCTCAAATTGAACGATTACAGAAATTAAAGCAAACACATGTATTTTGTTTTGTCCCAAACCACCTACATACATGGATATTGGTGAAAGATGGCAGCCTATTTTTTTAGCAATTGATTCTTTGATTAAACTGCAATTCGCTCCTGTGTCAATCAAAGAACTTATCGCCACCCCATTGACACAAACTGGGGTGAGATTTAGTTCGGTTTTTCTAAAAAAATTATTTCTTTAGTAGGAACTGTAATTAAAGAGGAAGATTCTTTTCTTAGTTTATGATAACACACAGATTCTGTATGGCCCAGTTTTTTACAGTATGTACAAATTTTTATTTGTGGCTTATTTTGCTTAGGAGTCGGTAGAGTTTGAATAGTTATTGGAGATTCCTGGGACTGAGATTGTTTATATTTAGAACATTGTGCTTGCACATGCCCAACCTGATCGCAAAGATAACATTTCTTTTCGGTACTAAATCTGGCTCGCTTAACCCCACCGAATCCTGAACCATTATTCTTATCACTATTTTCTAATGAACGTTTCTTACACTTCGTATAAGTAGACAGCAGTGTGATTAGAGCAGAAGTAGTTTTGACTTCGCTATTTAAGGACGCCATTTTTACACCAATATCGTCAACACCTCCGCAGACTAATTCTATAAGCTGAGTCTCGGTGAAAGAGATTTTAGTGTTGCGTAATAATCTTAATTTTTCTCTGACATATTCACCATATGATTCGGATGTATCAGATGTGTATAATACGGCTTTTGTAAGTTTTGCAGAGAGGTTTTTCTTCTCTGGGTACGTGTCAATTATATCCCTTCGAAAATTTTCCCAAGATCTACCTTCAAATGGTTCCCACGATTCAAACCAAGATATTGCAGAACCCTTCAGGGCTTTACCTGCTTTTGCTGCAGTTTTAATGCTGCTCCACTTGAGGTCCTTGGCGAGAGTCTCAATGCTGTCACACCAGCTCGCTGCTCCGCAGTCATTTTTGTCAGGGTCGAATACTGGTAGCGCGATGTCATCATCGTTTGAGTGTGGCTTGGAGACGGCATCCCGTATTGCTATGAGAAGACTAGCGACAACTTCAGCGTCCATCCTAAAACATAAGAAATATTAATAATTGTGAACTAGAGCTATCCCACTTCTGATGTTAGATTTTTGTTGTAACTATAGATGTGTGTATGTATTTAGTCTGTAAACTAATTGAAATAAAAGAATCTATATAGAACTATGTAAAAGGAAAGCCATAACCTACTATAATATGCCATATATTCCTTTTACTATAGAAATAGATTAAGTATCTAATACTAAAATTATGTAATTAGTTTTATTTAAACCCTAAAATAAAGTATGTAAGAAATAGGCTTTAAAAGAAAAAACAATACATGTTTATCAATCAGAAATTTATATTTTCCTAATCTAACATAATCACTTTTACTTATTATTTGATCTAATTTTAATAAACATATTTATTTATCATGTTTATCTATAATCTATAATAACCTATAATCTATAATTTATCTATCTATTTCTATTTATCTATAATTCATACATAACACAATAATGATAGTTACTTAGCTTTAGTGGTTAGTAGTAGTGACAAGTAATCCTTCACCGTCCGTGTCTCGAGCCAAAGTGCCACTGTGACGGGTCGGACTGCCTTTATAAGGCGAACCCCCACTCCGTTTCAAACAGACAAACAACACGTGACGCTATTTGCGAGTCAAAACAAAAACTATGTAGGTATTTCTATTTTGTTACTTTACGCATTATAAATACGCAAAGCAACAAACTAGAATATAATATTTAGAAATAGAATAGAATATAATATAATATACAATATTTGCTTAATTCTTTTCACAATATAATCAGAAATACATATTAATAAAATTAACAATACAATTAAATAACAATAAAATTAATCTAACACGCGCGGTATCAGTTATCACTTATCAGTGGCGCTGTTGAATTTTATAAGACCTAGTAGTACCTATAATTATGATGATTTTTAATTCATACCAGGTATAATTGACAGGCCAGATAGCGTGGTTGGGTCGTGGGTTCGATTCCCATCTAGGACAAACATGTGTGTGCATGAACATGTCTGTTTGTTCTGTCTGGGTGTAATTATCTATGTAAGAATGTATTTCAAAAAAAAAAGTAGTATATGTAGTATATCAGCTATCTGGATTCCATAGTACAAGCTCTGCTTAGTTTGGGATCAGATGACTGTGTGTGAATAATATCCCAGGATATTGTTATTATACCTATAACAGACAATGTCGATGCGGGTTTTCTTTAGTAGCTACTTTAAACTGGTTTTATTAAATTTTTTGTGTGACGCGCTCTCGCCTCTGGCTACGTAGGACTAGTCTAGGAAAAAATAAAAAAATTATAATGGAGTTTTTGACTTAATTCCTGTTTTGTAATTTTATGTACAAAAAAACCTCTTAAATAGTAATATTTAGACACATAAATACTAGCATTGAAATAATATAAAACGATTAATAGAGTTACTTAGCATAAAAAATATTATTAAAATCTCGATTATGATTGTGAATATAATTTGGTCAATCCCCAGCATCTGCTGGATGACATTGACAGCAAATGACAGCTCACTCCACGCAAGTTTTCACGGTGAGATTTTTACAGAATCGACCAGCTGGAGGCTTTTATTTAGGTGAAAGTTCTGCTTACGTTTATAGTTTTCTATTTTGTTTCTGCTTGAGTATAGTTTTTGATTTTTTTCTTTTATTCTTTTTTTTTTGGTATATTGGCGTGTGCTAGCTGACATAAAGCAAATAATTAAATTTAGAGCAATTAATCTAATGTTTGTGTTGCGTAATGTACTTAGATATATTATTTTGCGCAGTGTTGTATAGAATATTATATATATTTAACTGAACAGACAGCTGTGCTGCTGGGGAGTTTGTTGCGCCACTTCTTTTCCTCAGCTAAAGCACTAGGAAGTGGAGCAGGGCGGGCGTTTTGGGGGACTGTCTTATGTAATTTTAACGTTCGAAAAGTGCTGATTCTCAGCCTAGTTTGAATAAATGACTTTTGATTTTGTTGGCGTCTATTGTTTGTTAATTTTAGCCTTCAAAATGGATGTAAGAACTTTATATACCGTCGGTAAACACGTAATTTATGGAGTGTGTGGGTAACTCCTGTCGTTAGGAACTGGGATAGCGAACCAGACTCTAAAGCAGACAGGTATTGAGCCACCGAGCGCGCGTGCAACGCAAGTAACCATTTGATTTAGAAGTTGTGCAGCCCTCTGACCCTGGAGACTTCCAGTTAGGTAACGGACGGACTGCACAGGCTACATCTTGAGGGAAGATGATAATAGGCCCCATTTCTGGTATTGAATTGCAGACTAGATTCAACTGACAGGACTGTCAGTCATACCGAAGATCGGTATCTTCGGTATGACTGACAGGCACCGACCAGATACTGCGCCAGAAAGAACACATAGCATCATCATCCGGTAGGCGCGTGTCAGCCACACCTTTGTCTGGTAGTAACCCAACCCCAATAAACCCACCTTTCGTCGCTTAGGAAAGTGCGATTCTTTCTGATTGTATCGGTCTATTCGCCGTTTATACCTACGAATACGATCCACCCATGCATACACTTTGTGCTGCAGGAAGTCGATGCGCTGTGTGACACGAGACATATAGTCCTGAGGGCTGACATCAGTCCATGAGAACGACAGCGTATACACTGATATTTATTTATTTGCCGAAATAAAAATATTGTCAAGGACGGTACGTTTGACATCTGTCGAGCATGTCATCGTCCCGCTGAATCATTCCGACTTATTGTTTCCGGTTGTTCTCGTCTTGCTTATTGTTAATTATTGTACAGTGGTACGAGGACGCAAACGAGACCCTTCGTGTGCGAGTCCGACTCGCACTTGGCCCGTTTTTATTTAGTCTTTTTTACTATTGCATAATTTTCAATATTATTAATTCAATTTTATAATGTGGTTTTCTAAAGTACTGGTAGACTAATGTAACTACGTAAGTGATTTTATCACTACCACAACACATTTTGCTCTTAAAAATCCGATAAATTTTGCCTACCAATGTACCCCATGTAACCCTCGGTGGGCGAGTATATAATAATATAAGCGAGTGTTAAACATACGAACAGGCATTGAACCTCTTGAACAAACATTATGTAAAACCTAATAACATCCTGTATGCACGCCACGCTCTCGCCACCCGGAGACAAAGTAGCCACGAGACTATTGACACGTACATCCAAGCCTTGAAACGATTGTCCAACGATTGTAATTTCACTGCTGTCGATAGTAAGACTAACCGGGATGACAATATTCGCAACGCTTTCATAGATAGCATCTCCTCGACAAAAATAAGAGAGAGACTCCTCGAAAACCTTTGCCTAACTTTAGACGAAGCATATAATCAGGCGCGCTCCTTGGAGATGGCTGAAGTTAATACGCTGCATTATAACAACATACATATGAGCGCAGCTACCGAAAACATCTCTGATAACACAAATGTACGGAATACTCCTATCCCCAATGGAAATGCAAGTGCCTCTGTAGCCATTTCGGCCTTCCAGAATCGCTCGAATGGCAAATGTTTCTTCTGTGGAGGACGGGTGCATCCGCGCAAGACATGCCCCGCCTTCCATGTGACGTCTCAACTTTGTGACAAGAAAGGGCATCTCGCAAAAGTCTGTCGCAGTAAAAACCCAACTAGCGCTGCCACGTCTGACCAGGAAAATGTCACCGCCTGTATCATCGCTGTATCACCATCGTCTCTACACAAAGCCATTGTCCCTGCATATATTATATTAAAGGCATTAGAGCTGAAGCACTATTAGATACAGGCAGTTCTAAAAGTTTCATTAATTTCGAATTTTCTAAACTGTGTTCTCTGAAGACAAAACCTAGCCAGCAGACAATATCTATGGCCTCTCTTAATCATACATCTTCAGTCAAAGGAGAATAACGTTTATGAGAACGTTCAACTGCTTGTGGTCGAAAATTTATGCTCAGATATGATTATAGGGCACGACATATTAGAGAAGTATTCCTCACTAGATTTCGCATTTGGTGGTCCGAAAGAACCTCTCGTCGTGTGCAACGTAGTGGAAGCATCTGTCCCTGCTGTGCCTTTATTCACCAATCTATCTCCCGTATGCAAACCGATTTCTATTAAGTCTCGAAGATACAGTGATGATGATCGACGTTTTATTGAAGAGGAAGTGAAGAATCTCTTAAAAGAAGGTATCAATGAAGAGAGCCGATCACCATGGCGAGCGCAGGTACTGATCACTAAGAATGCGAATCACCGGAAACGCCTTGTAATCGACTACTCTAGAACTATAAATCGATTCACTCAACTGGACGCCTATCCACTTCCCAGTATAGAGGAACTGATGTCAAAAGTGGCAAAATATTCTGTATTCAGCGCCATAGATTTAAAAAGCGCCTATCATCAAGTTCTTATTTTACCAAAGGGGAGAGGCCATACACTGCGTTCGAAGCAGCTGGAAATCTATACCAGTTCCGACGTATACCTTTTGGAGTAACAAATGGAGTTTCCAGCTTCCAGAGAACTATAGATTGGCTTATTTGAACGGAAAATATAAAGGGCACATTCGCGTATCTTGACGACATAACAATTTGCGGCAAAACACCGGAAGAGCACGACTATAATTTGCAAAATTTTCTTGCGGCAGCTAAGAAGTACGGTCTAACCCTCAATGAAGCAAAATCCATATTTAAGCAAACTTCTATCAACATACTTGGCTACACGATCGTCAATAATATCATCAAACCTGACAATGATAGATAAGAACTTCTTCTAAATTTAACTCCACCTCAAGACTTGCCCAGCTTGCAAAGAGCCCTGGGTATGTTCGCACATTATTCAAAGTGGATACCAAACTTCTCCGAAAAGGTACCAAGACATTTCCGCTGAGTGACAATATGCTTAAAGATTTCCAAGAAGTCTCTACAAGTCTTATGTTCACGCCATTGACAATACTATGCCATTTACTGTAGAAACGGATGTCTCGAAGCACTCGATTGCGGCAACCCTTTCGCAGGCGGGCAGGCCTGTAGCATTCTATTCGAGAACAGTTAATCAAAGTGAGCAGCATCATTCAGCTATTGAAAAGGAAGCTTATGCAATCGTCAAGTCCTTGAAGAAGTGGCGGCACTTTCTTATAGGGAAATCATTTTTGCTCGTCAGTGACCAGCGATCCGTCTCTTTCATGTTTGATGCTAAGCACACCAGTAAAATTAAAAACGAGAAGATACAGCGCTGGCGATTGGAACTATCTCCATACAAATATGACATCATATACAGACCTGGCACGCAGAACCATGTAGCGGACGCCCTCTCCCGTGTCTGTGCCATAGTCGAAACGCCTGCAAAGTTACGATCACTTCACGAAGCCCTTTGTCACCCGGGTGTAACCAGAATGGCACATTGGGTGCGTTCCAAAAACTTGGCCTATTCAAGAGATAAAGAGTATGACGAAAGGCTGTCGCATCTGTTCTGAGGTTAAGACTAGATTCATTAAAGCTGATCCGCAAAATAGACTGATTAAAGCGATAGCGCCTTTTGAACGGTTGAGCATGGATTTTAAGGGACCAGTACCATCTAACTGACGTAATAGATTTATTTTAACAGTAATCGATGAATATTCCCGCTTCCGTTCGCGTTCCCGTGCTCTGATATAAGCGCAGAGACTGTAATCAAGCATTTAGACAACATTTTTAACATGTTTGGCATGGCCGACCTACGTGCACTTGGACCGAGGGACATAATTTTTATCGGCTGATGTTTTAAAATTTTCTTCACTCCAGGCAAATAGCGACGAGTCGTACAACGTCATATAACCCTAGAGGCAATGGCCAAGTTGAAAGGCTCAATTCTATGTTCTGGAAAACTGTTCAGTAAGCATTGAATACTAAGAACCTGCCGATAGAGAGCTGGGAGGATGTCCTACCGCAAGCATTACACTCCATACGCTCATTTCTTTATACTAGTACAAATTGTACGCCGCATGAAAGGATGTTCCGCCACTCTCGGAGATCGACGAATGGAGATTCAATTCCGACATGGCTAATGAGCTCAAAAAAAGTACTTATGCGACGCTTTGACCGAAAAACAAAATATCAACCACTAGCCGTGGAGGTGGAGGTACTAGAGACAAACTCCACCTATTTTTACGTTCGAACGATGCACATACGGGTATTTGAACCTTAAAGCTGGCCAAAAATCATTTTCGCAAAATCGTTGATATTAAAAAATACAATGGTGGATAACGTTGTGAGTAGTGTATTTGTTACCTCTATTATTAAGCTCTAACCTATGTTTACTTAGTATTACACTGCTGTTTGTTGTCCCTAAATAAATAAATAAATAAATAGTTAAAGGTATTACGCATCACACAGCATATTGTATTTGTCTCGACTCCCGCGCCGCTGCCCTCTGGTACCAGTCGGAAGTTACCGTTCGCTTGAAGTGTGCGCGTGATTGTTCGATATTCTCCCTGTGTCATCTCACAATAATTGTTATTATTTTGTCTTTTGAAAGTGCATATAAAAAATTTGTGATGGATCCGTCAAAACCAGGTATGTAGTTACATTTTAAACTATTTCTAGATAAATCTACTTTGGGTTTTAGTATTTATTGTAAAGAACAAAAGGTCATATAAAATATGTGAATTTAGACGTTTTGAATATAATCTTTAAGAGTTTTACTTAACTTCTAAGCTTTTCTATGCAATGAAACATACATACAATTGAAGAAGACCGATTCAGTAATACGCTCAATGCAAAATTTGCCGTGGGATACCGCGGATGTATTTTTCTTTAGTAGGAGGGTAAGTAGAGAAAAAATTTAAATAATATTTTTTTTCTTTATTTTCTTTCAGGGCCGTCTGGAGTTAAATTCTTATCCCGGAAAGACATTATAACATGCTGAAAAGTTCACAGGAACCAAATTTTGAAAAAAAGTTAAGTTACATGGAAGAAACTGTGATCAGTGAGTTCTGTAAAGATGAAGATCAACGGAAAGATTGGAAACAAAAATTATCATTAATAAAGCATCAGTTTAAATCCAGATGGCATGCAGCGCATAAAAAGAGAAATGTATTCAAAAAAAAACAACAATGATTGGCTTGATGGAATTACTTCGTTACAATTGCCATTGACAGGTATGTGTTACTGTGGTTTTGTGGATATGTTTTCTATCCTTTTTTGTTAATAAAAAGAATACCTCAATATCCTTTCCAGGAATAATTTTCTGGTCGTCCTGAAAAAATATTTACACAATCCAGTGAGAGAAGCAAACGCCGAAAAATGAAGATCTTCGGTTACATGATGTTGAAATGCTGAATTATGCGACTCAAATGAAATTAAGAGCTTCAGGTAATGTAGACGCATCGAATGTTGTCAAGGATTTAACAAAGAGTCCAACACGAGCCCGAAAATATAAATTAGCTTTTAGAAAGAGTAATAAAGAAAGGAGTGGTCAATTATCCAGTTTAGAGGCTTTATCTATGTATGTGGAAGCTGGTCTAACAAGAACACAATATGAAATAGTCAGATTAAGCAATAAAAAGTTTTATCCTTGTTATACCATTCTTCAGCGAAGTAAAAACTAGTGCTATCCTATTAAAGAATCCTACAGAGTTACTGCTACATGTGCGGAAATAAACTTACAAGACTTACTGAATCATACTGCTTCAAGATTAATTATGCATTTAAAGGAAGTTGTGGCTACATTAAGTGAAGAAGAAAAACAACAAATGGAATTGATATGTAAATGGGGGTGCGATGGTTCACAGCAAGCTCAATATAAGCAGAAGTTTCAAAATGAGATGGATTCAGACTCTAACATTTTTCAGAGCTCTATGGTACCATTACAGTTAGTTTGCGGTAAAAAGAAACACGTTGTTTGGCAAAATCCAACGCCCTCATCGCCGCGGTACTGTAGACCTATTAGAATAAGATTCCTACACGAGTCTGTTGATATCACAAACGAAGAGATTCAGTATGTGAAATCACAAATTGATGCTCTCGAGCCAACAGAATTACAAGGTACGAAAATAGTCCATACTATGCTTTTTACTATGGTGGATGGCAAAATATGTAACGCAGCAACACATACAACATCAACCATGAGGTGTTATATAATTATGTGGTGCCACTTCTAAGGAGTTCAATGATTTATCGAAAAGAAAGGATGTCAAAGAGGAGTCATTACAATTTGGCCTTTCCATACTACATGCTCTCATAAGATTTTTCGAAAACATTTTGCATTTATCATATAAACTACCTCTCAAAAAGTGGCAACTTAGAACACAATCTGATAAAGATGTCAAACAAAGAAAAAAAAATACAGGATAGGTTCAGAAGTGAGATGGGGCTTATTGTGGATGTTCCTAAAGCCAATTTTGGTAACTTGAATGATGGCAATACTAGCAGGCGATTTTTTGCTGACCATGAACTAGCTGCTTCAATAACTGGCAGAGATGTGAATCTAATGTTTAGGTTTAAAATTATTTTGGAAGCCTTATCTAGTGGACATAAAATCAATATAGAAACATTTGAAAAGTATGCAAGAGAAACTGAAGAACTGTATGTTCAGTTATATCAATGGCATCCCATGTCCCCAACCATACACAAAATTCTGCGACACGGAGCAGAAGTCATTTCGTGAGCCCTGCTCCCAATCGGTCAGCTCTCGGAGGAGGCTGCAGAAGCTCGTAACAAACATTTTAGAGATTATAGGCTAAATTATTCAAGAAAATTTTCTCGTGAAGCTTGTAACCTGGATGTTATAAACAGACTCCTTCTGACGTCAGACCCCCTCATAACTGGTATGAGAAAAATACCAATAAAGAAGTCCAGACCATTCCATAAAGAAACATTAAACTTATTATTGCCTGCCAAAACATCAAGTATTGATTCTCATTCAGAAACAGACACGGACTTAAATAGTGACGACGACGCTTAAACGACTTTTTTTAATAAATTTTAATTTTGGTTTATTTTTTGTTTTAATTATGATGTGTGACGACATAAATGAAAATAACAATATATTCGTAATGACTGACATCTATAGGCCCATTTAGAGACAAAAATATTTTTGGCCAGCTTTTAGGTTCAAATACCCGTATGTGCGATGGATGGTCGCGAGACGATTGTGTCCAACTGCCATTTAGAACCTTTGGAAGGCAATGGAGATGATATCCCTGCAATTAACGAATTTGTGGATACCGAACCCCAAAGATCGCAGTCACCATCACCATCATGTTCACCACCGACAACTTCGTCTTCCTCACCCACAACATACCCGCCACCTGTCTCGCTGCCGGCGACTCCCTCGTCATCGCCACCATCAGAGGCTTTGCAAGGGTTACCGGAACCAATGAGCTCGGACGGAAGTGAGCCCCCAGTCTCAGAGCCACCTCGGAGGTCGACTAGATCACGGAACCCGCTGAAGATTTTACTCGATTACTTCTGGCCGGGGTGAATGTGGTGAACCTTTTTACCACTTTAATCTTCCGTGACCTTAGATATATATAATATGTTTTATCTTAATCCCGTTATCATAGGAATGTATTGTCATTCTCATAACAATATGTCACGTTTTGCTAAAACCTACAGTATAGGTTTTGACTATTATTTCACACATGTCAAACTTATTTCATGACTTTGCGTTTTTTTTTTTTTTTAATTTAAATTTTAATTAATACACATTGTTGTCTGCGTAGAATTTCAGTAAGCATTTATTTTGTTATAATGCCATTGAACCTTAGAGACTGCACTGTTTATGTATAGTGGGTTGCCAAATTGTTAGAGACAGTCACATTTTTTATGGCGCAATTGACTGTATTTAAGGGTCGGTACCAGGAAATCGTGTTAGAGGTTTAGGATAATTTTATATGGAAAACTTGAAGTAGTAGCCATGAAAACTCTGGCTAGCTCAAGAGTCAACAATCAGTTACAAAATCTGACTGAGGATAAACCTTGTAGAAGATTATTAAAAAAAAAAATGAATATCACTAAAAGCGTGCAATAAGCACTGCCGTATTTTGATAAATTTAGCATAAATAAGAAGTCAATCCAGGAAACAGAAATATAATTTTCCAAAAGAATTGTGCAGTGCAGATTGGCAGAGGAAGACTTCACAAGGTCACCGTCCTGCGAAAAAATTACGGTTGACTGACGCAATGAAGAACAGAAGCAACGCCTTGCCTGGGCTCGAGAACACCGCCAATAGAAGAAAAACTGGAAAAAGGTCAGCTTGCATTGTTACGGGTATTTTACACCATTTAAAATAACAAACAACTTCCTTTTTCCCCGGCTGACCCAGAAGGAGGGTACTTTGACTTGGCTTGCGGTAGGAGCTGACTGCTAGAAATCTTTACGCAAAAAAGCATTTGTTTCGTTTCCATCAAAATTATTCTCAAAACCATACGATGTTCACATTTGTCTCTGGGCTTCACCAGCAGTAACGAGACACCAACTTTTTGGTTGTCATGCATTGTACGCAAACGTCAGAGCTCAGAGCCGAATGACAGTTCATAACGGACGCCGATCGGAGCACACGCGCGACTCCGCGACCAGGCATTCAAATTATAACCGACTCCGCGTGTGATCATCATCTCCTCTAATCTATATGTATGAACCCTGACCCCATCGCCAGCTCATGGACATTCGAAAGGTGGAAGTTCAACGAGTGTCAGTTTGCAGTCTGAGGTACGTACTTTGCATATATCGTGACTGTTGGCTACCTAGATCAAGTGAACATCTTATTTTATCCTGAAACACGTCAGACCTCCTCACCCAGGTCTTCCCCAGTGTAGCAGAAAGTCATCACGGTATTTCGGCGTGGTGCGAATGCTACATTTTTTTGGTGCCGAAACCAGGGAACTTCCATTTTGAATCGTAAATCGCCATCTTTACTTGTGGTATTTCTGGTTAAAAGCGTAGCTTAGAATATCTTAATCGATCTTTTGTTTTAACTAAAAACTACAGGCACACATCGCAGTCTAAGCTAGTCCACAATTACCATAGAATTACCTACTATCGAATCTATCAGTTTACATAACGTTCATGAGCTATCACCATCGAACTAGAATTTTACAAAATCGTAGTGTAGAATAATTAAATGTCAAGTATTCATATTCATCGTAAATAATTGTGAGATCAGGTTATATTGTGCAATCACATTTTTATCGGTGCACATTTATTTCGCTCACAATTAATCAATTCGTAACTCGATATTTGGTTATTTGCACCCATCATACATCGCAATCGCAACATAATCTTGTTTTATAAATCGTGTTTTACAATACGCAAATCGTAAAATATTCCATTGAATCTTTTCTTTTCACTTTGTCAAATGCTGAGGGTAGGTCGAAATCTCGCTCAACGGTCGAACGGCTCAACGTAGGCACTGAATATTTCCGTTACCAATTGAATGAACAGATTGGCTGGTACGAGTACCGCACAGTATCGAGATCATTTTACGTATCATAAAAACTTGTTTACTTCAACTTACCTACTCGGTAGGTAGTTATATCTGTTAATTGTTATCTAACTTCTATTGTATTCACTTACGGAGCAGTTTCAATCACAATATCGGAACAAAATATAGTTTGCAGTGCATTGAGATTGTGCCGGAACTACACGTAACATATCTACTTGTTTACGTTGAACAAAATTGTTTTGTTATTGTTTAAAGACCGACAATACTCATCCATCCGCTACTATTTGGGTACTTAAGTAACTAAAGGCGTAATCGGAACTTATATATCTACATATTTTGCTGTTTTACGTATAAACCTACATAGTGCCTACAATGTCACTTCTAAAGAAAAATAGATCAGGTGCTTTGAAGAAGTCTAAGTCAAAATCAATCGACATCCATTATACTATTGAGGATTTACCATCCTTGCGTAGAAAACGAACCATCGCATATAAGCGTTTGACTAAGGCTTTAGAGGTTGGAATGTTAGCAGTTAATGACCATTCTCAGCGAGACTTGTTTTTATCATATCATCAGGAAGTAAAGAATATTGCGGCTAATTTTGAGGATGCGCATTTTACAATTCAGGAGATTCTTGACAATCCTGAAAATGAAGATGACGAAATTCAGGAGCTTTTCGACGAAATGTATTACAAAGTGTTGTCAATAAATCGCACCTTTTCTAAAGGTGATTCAAATAATTCTCACGGTATTGGCAATGCTTCTTCGAACATTCGGTTACCCAAAATAACACTTCCGACTTTTAGCGGTGACGTCAAGAAGTGGCCGGAATACTTCGATACTTTCAACGCTTTGATACACAAATCAACTTCTTTGACTGACACGGAGAAGTTTCACTATCTGTTATCATCTCTTAGCGGCGATGCGTTGACGGTAATTAAACCGTTCCCGATGACTCACGAACACTATCACAACGCGTACCAAGCACTCACCGCGCGCTTCACTAATAAACGCGACCTAGCTTTTACGTGTTGGCGAGACATCATAAATGTCAATTTTAAATTCAACGACGGTCACGAGTTCAGAAAATCCCTTGATTTGTTTGAAGAGAATTTAAGTATTTTAAAAACAGTTAATCTGCCGGTTGGTCAATGGGATTTTATTCTAGTATATCATATTTTATCAAAACTTGACTCGAAATTAAGACGTGAATTTGAAGAAAAGCATTCGGATGTCGAACTGCCTACCTACGTACAATTAAAAGCTTTCCTACATTCTAAGTGCGAGGCGTCATTACGCGATACTCATTTCGTTAAGACAATCAAGTCAGACGAACTTACGCAGAAAAGTTCGACTTCACATTCGCAACCAAAACGGTCCACCCCGGCACACACACTGGTAGCTGCTACCGGTCAAAAGCAAACCGAAAGTCCTTCCGTTACGTATACCAGTAAATGTTCTTTCTGTAGTGATGCTCATTCCATTGCGGCATGCTCAGAATTTATCAAAAAATCATACGATGAACGAATGCAGATTGCTAATGAGAGGAACTGGTGCTTCAACTGCTTGAAGTCATCCCATCAGTTGAAGGATTGTAGATCGATATTTTCATGTCGCACATGCAAACGGAAACATCACACCTTACTCCATCGCGATAATCCTATAGAATCCCACCCAACCACATCGTCGTTGGTGTCAAGGTCACCTATGAATACAACTGTTTTGCTGGCGACTGCAATAGTGCACGTCAAAGATGCTCTCGGTACAATGCAATCGTTCCGTGCCTTATTTGACACCGGAAGTCAAAGTAACTTTATTACTGAATCGGCCATCTCACGTTTAAACTTACATCCGACCCCAATTAACACAACCGTATGTGGACTCGGCGAGGCACCAGCGTCTATTCTCGGTGACGTGAAGTGTGCAGTAGGTACTAAAGATACAATATTCTTTGATTTGGACATGCATGTCATTTCAAAAATATGTGGCGATCAACCTATCGCAAAATTAAATACTTCTGGATGGTCACATATTCAATCCTTACCACTCGCAGACCCCGGATTCGATATTCCAGGATCTATCGATCTATTACTCGCCGCCGACGTCTTCACCGATTCACTTCTCAACCAACAAATCAAAGGAAATGTTAACCAACCCACCGCTTTCAACTCCGTCTTTGGGTGGCTCCTGTTAGGCAAAACTCGTTTAGCTTCTAGCACCCTCGTACAGACATCATTAAACATAGATAACGAGTTGAATTCTCTGGTTCAACATTTTTGGGAACTGGATTCTATACCGAAAGCGTCAGTCTTGACTCCAGATGAAACGCTCTGTGAACAGAAGTTTGTATCTAGTCATTCTCGTGATTCCTCTGGACGATATGTTGTACGTTTGCCCTTTAAAGATGATTCGGAACCCCTATTCGCAGGCTCTCGTGAGGTTGCATTGCGACGATTCCACGCTATCGAACGCCGGTTGTCTCGTGACCCCGAATTAAAAGGCCAATACGTGGACTTCATGTCAGACTACATCGAAACCGGACACATGACATTGGTACCAGTAAAGGAACTCAACATGGGAAAATACTATATACCACATCACTGTGTTCTTCGTCCCGATTCCACTACTACCCGTCTCCGTGTTGTGTTCGACGCCTCTGCCAAAGACGCTAACTCACGTTCCTTAAACGACTCTCAACTTACCGGTCCTAAGTTACAACCAAATATTATAGATATTCTTTTGCGGTTTAGGGAACATAACGTTGTCTTCATGGCTGACGCCCGACAGATGTACCGTCAAATTTTGATCTGGCAGGACCATCGTGACTATCAGCGTATCTTTTGGAGAGCCTCTGCTCACGATAATCTCAAAGAGTACCGTCTGAACACCGTTACGTATGGTGTTTCTTCATCCCCTTTTCTTGCATGCCGTACCTTGAAACAGCTTGCTGAAGACGAAGGAGACTCGTATCCCGTTGCAAAGCGGATCATCCTGTCGGATGTTTATATAGATGACGTAGCAACCGGATGTGACTCGCTGGAAACCGCTGAACTAGCAAAAAATCAACTTATCGCTCTATTCAAACTCGGTGGTTTTCATCTTAGAAAATGGGTTAGTAACAAGGCGCAGCTTTTGTTGGATCTTCCCAGCCAGGATTGTCTAACTGGCTCCGTATCTCTCGATAATTCCGAATCCTCAACTTTAAAGGTTCTAGGTCTGCAATGGAATCCGTCCCTGGATGCATTCTTTTTCGAAATTAAACCATCCGAGCGTCCATGTACCAAACGTTCCATTCTCAGCGAACTGGCTAGAGTATTCGATCCATTAGGCTTCTTATCCCCCATCACAATTCAAATCAAATCATATATCCAAAAGCTTTGGATTCTCGGTATTGGATGGGACCAAACGCCGCCTGATGAGATCATTCATACATGGACTAAATATATGGATCAATTACCACAGTTGTCCCAACTTCGAATCCCTCGTAAAATAACATGCCCTGAAGCAAAATCGTGCGAGCTTCACGGCTTTTGTGACAGCTCCGAGACAGCGTATGGTGCTGTTATTTATTTACGCGTCACTGATAAGGACGGTGCAGCCCATGTCTTCTTGGTCTGTTCAAAAGCTCGTGTAGCACCGCTGAAACGCACATCGTTGCCTAGATTGGAACTCTGCGCGGCAGTTCTCCTCTCCAATCTATATACACTCGTTCGCGACACTTATCTAGCTCGTATCCAATTCGATGCTGTCTACTTATGGTCAGACTCAACGGTTGTCCTCTCCTGGTTACGCTCACATTCATCTCGTTGGACCACATTCGTTGCTAACCGGGTGTGTCAAATCCAAGACCTTACACCTCCTGAATGTTGGCATCACATCTCCTCGGGTGATAATCCTGCTGATGTTTGTTCACGTGGACAATTTCCTAGTGAACTTCTTCACAATTCGCTATGGTGGGCGGGGCCATGTTGGCTTTCACAAAATCATGAGTCATGGCCTTCGAGTTCAGGCAGCATACTTCACGAGGACGACGTTACTATAAAGGCTGAAGAACGCAAAGTGGTTATCTTAGTGACCGATGAGACCGCGACGAATGACCCTCCAATTATCGAAACTTTACTGAATCGTTTTTCATCGTTATCGAAACTTGTTAATGTTCTCGCTTACATATATCGCTTTATTAACAATTCTCGCATGTCAAATCAATCAAATCGTAAGGAGTTCTTAAACAATGTGGAACGTCATCACGCTCTCATGCAAATCGTCAAACACGTACAGGGTCGATCTTTCTCGAAGGAAATCTCCAACTTAAAATCAAAAAAGGTGTTATCGAAACCTTTTCGAAAACTGAACCCGTTTCTAGATGATCAGGGAGTGCTCAGGGTGGGCGGCAGGATTTCTCGATCCGGATTAGAGTACGAACACAGGCATCCTGCCTTCTTACCATCTGATCATCCTTTAACGCTTTTAATCATCAACTTCACTCATCGTACCCACTTGCATCCAGGCATAAACACCACACACTTTTTGCTACTTCAACAATTTTGGATCATCGCTGCAAAGCGTACTATTCGCCGTTGCCTTTCCAAATGCGTTCAGTGTTTTCGAACAAACCCACAGCCGCTTCAACCCTTCATGAGCGATCTCCCATCTTACCGAGTCAATCAAGTTAAACCGTTTTCGGTGGTAGGTGTCGATCTAGGTGGACCATTTCGCATCAAACTTGGTTCCCATCGTGGCGCTAAGACGGACAAGGCATATCTATGCTTGTTCATCTGTCTTGCAACCAAAGCAGTCCACTTGAAGGTTGTGTCGACGCTTTCAACCGATGGGTTTATAGCTGCGCTACGGCGCTTTGTAGGTCGTCGCGGTCGCTGTAACACTATTCATGCGGACTGTGGTACCAATTTTGTAGGCGCTAACAATCAACTTTCGTCTTTAGTGCAACAGGCTTCTAGCGAGCAGAAAATCGAATTTAAATTCAATCCACCCAGCGCTCCACATTTCGGTGGAGTCTGGGAAATACAAATCAAAGCAGCAAAATCACATCTATATCGAGTTGTGGGAGATCAAGTCCTAACGTTCGAGGAGTTGACGACTCTTTTCGTTCAAATTGAATCCATTTTAAACTCGAGACCGCTTTACCCGATCAGCTCTGACCCCAACGATCTTTCATGTTTGACACCTGGTCATTTTCTAACCTTAGAGCCTCTAACAGCTGTCCCTGATGAGGATCTATCGTATCTTAATCCAAATCGGCTTCATCGGTGGCAGATGATGCAAGCGTTTCAACAGAACTTCTGGTCTCGGTGGAAAACTGAATACTTAAACTCGCTAACGCAACGCGCGAAATGGAATAAACATTCAAAACCGTTGTCGATAGGTTCGATGGTGTTAGTCAAGGACGACAATCGTAGCCCATTACATTGGAATCTCGCGAGAGTCGTAGAACTCCAGGTTGGAGTTGATGGAGTAGCTCGGAGTGCATTAGTAAAAAATGCAAACAATCAAATCATCAATCGACCTCTAGTGAAACTATGTCCTTTGCCAACAGAAGACTAGTTTCAATCGCACCAAATTATAGTTTATTAAATCTTAATTAAGCAAACCGTAGTATAAGATAATCTTAATCTAATCGTTGCTTCTAACAATCTAAATCGTAACTTTAATCATTATCGTTTCTAATTATATCTTCTATATTTTAACCAGAAAATACCATAGGTATTTTGGTGGGCGGGATGTTTCGTTTCCATCAAAATTATTCTCAAAACCATACGATGTTCACATTTGTCTCTGGGCTTCACCAGCAGTAACGAGACACCAACTTTTTGGTTGTCATGCATTGTACGCAAACGTCAGAGCTCAGAGCCGAATGACAGTTCATAACGGACGCCGATCGGAGCACACGCGCGACTCCGCGACCAGGCATTCAAATTATAACCGACTCCGCGTGTGATCATCATCTCCTCTAATCTATATGTATGAACCCTGACCCCATCGCCAGCTCATGGACATTCGAAAGGTGGAAGTTCAACGAGTGTCAGTTTGCAGTCTGAGGTACGTACTTTGCATATATCGTGACTGTTGGCTACCTAGATCAAGTGAACATCTTATTTTATCCTGAAACACGTCAGACCTCCTCACCCAGGTCTTCCCCAGTGTAGCAGAAAGTCATCACGGTATTTCGGCGTGGTGCGAATGCTACAGCATTCATACTTCATAAACTTTATGCCACTGTGACACACACACAATCACACATGTAAACAGTGCACTCTCAATGGTTGCAGATTGGTTTACGACAAATAACTTAGTTCTCAATGCTAAGAAAACGAAATGTATAAAGTTTGCCTTACCGAATGTTAGAAATCTAGGACCCAACATCGTTTTAGATAAAGAGATGCTTAAAACTGTAAACTCGGCAGTTTTTCTGGGTATAACAGTAGATGCCAAACTTCAGTGGGGCCCACATAATATCAAACGTAGCGGGAAGGCTCAGTTCAGCCGCTTACGCCGTCAGGAAAGTAAGACAATACACTGACGTTGATACAGCTCGGTTAGTCTATTTTAGTTATTTTCATAGCGTTATGTCATACGGTATTCTGCTCTGGGGCAAAGCCGCTGACATTCAAAATATATTTGTTCTTCAGAAACGAGCTGTTCGAGCAATTTACCAGCTCGGTGCCAGAGTTTCTTTGAGAGATTTTTTTAAACATATTGGTATTCTCACGGTGGCTTCACAATTCATCTTCGCCAACATCTTATATATTAGACAAAATATACATTTATACACTAAAAACAGTGATATTCACAATGTTAACACCAGAAGTAAGGACAAATTACGTGCTCAATTTCACCGGCTTCATAAGGTTCATAACTCATTTGTTGGGCTTGGTATATCCTTTTATAACAAGCTACCCTCTTCTTTGCTAGATTTGCCCTTCAATGCGTTTAAAGCTAAAGTAAAATCTAACCTTTGTTCAAAGGCATACTATTCTATCAACGATTACTTAAACGATAAGAATAGTTGGTCGCTGTGTTTAGCTTAAGACAATGTTTATGTTCTTTCTCCAGAATTAGCATACCTACTGACAGATTATATGAGTTCATATAATTATTTATTTTCTTTGACTGCCAAGGTCAATTTATTTTAATTTTATTTTTATTTATTATTGACATAATCTACTCATTTCAATGTTTTTTTTTTTTATGGGTGGTATTGCAATATGTGGTTAGCTAGTGACCTCGACAACTGATCAGAGTTTTCTTGCCTGAGCAACCAGCAGCAAGTTCGTCATGCTCCCTTAGATGTCACTGCTTGCGGTAGCGTCGGGATCGGGTTGTCTCCTTCCCTCAAATATGGCGAGAGGGGTAATGGCTGATCTTTGCGTTATGCTCGTGAACGGGTGCTGCTTGTGGTGACAGGTCGTCTTGCTGACCTTGGTTTTGTTTTGTTATTAGTAATTTAACTCGTTGTTTATTTTACTTCGATGGTCCTAGTTTATCATCTGTGACTTCGAGTTACGACGACATGTACGGCTATATGTAAGTGGGCACGCCCTCTATTACTGGAGGTACTGGACTTTTTATTTAGGTATAAAGTTCTGCTTACGTTTTTAGTTTTGTATTTTGTTTCTGCTTGAGTATAGTTTTCGATTTTTTTTTTTGGTATACTGGCGTGTGCTAGCTTACTTATAGCAAATACATAATTTAATTTAATGTTTTGTGTTGCGTAATGTACCTAAATTATTATTATATCAAGCAGACTGTGCGGTACTACACAGACAGGAAGAAACCAGTGTATGGTTGTTTTCTTGACCTGTCAAAATCCTGTCAAAAGGTAAATTATGACATTTTGTGGCAAAAATTGTCGGATGATACTGACTGCCTACTGAGAGCATTCATATTCTTTAAAAATGGTATGAGAGTCAGAAGAACTGCGTTAGGTGGGCAGTTGCGCATTCAGTTTCATACGGACTGGATTGCGGAGTGAGGCAGGGGGGTTAACTTTACCCAGTTTGTTTAACCTGTATATGGACCGGCTGGTGCGTGAGCTGAGCAGCACTATGGTTGGATGTTCTCTTGATGGAATGATGATCAATAGCATAAGTTATGCTGATGACATGGTGCGGCTCAGCCCATCAATCTGCGGTCTAAGAAAAGGGCTGGCCGTCTGTAAGAGTTATGCGGAGGCTCATGGATTGAGGTATAATGCCACTAAGAGTGAGGTTATGGTGTTCAAAGTACCTAAAAATACACCTGCAAATATTCCACCTGTAACGTTGCGTGGAATTCCACTCAGTTTAAATATTTCGGTCATGTAGTCATGGATGGTCTTACGGACGAGGATATTGATAGGGAACGTAGGGCGTTGGCGGCCCGATGCAATATGCTTGCTCGCAGGTTTGCTCGGTGCACGAAGGAGGTAAAGCTAACTCTTTTCAGACCTTATTGCCAGACGTTTTACTCGTGCAGCCTGTGGGTTAGGTATACGCAGAAGGCCTACAGCGCCCTACGTGTCCAATATAATAACGAACTCAGGATGTTGTTGGGACTGCCTCGGTTTTGCAGCGCATCAAGCATCTTTGCTGAAGCGAGACTGGACGACTTTTATGCCATCATGCGCAAGCGAAGTGCATCTATGTTGCGGCGATTCCGAGGTAGTTAGTCCGAACAATATTTTGGGACACTGGCGGACAAAATAGATAGGCCGTTTATTAGACTCTGGGCTGGGAGACATGTGCGTACGGACGTACATGTGGAAAATTAATTGTGACATATACATATATAACAAACTTTTAATTTATTTATAACTTACACTAACAATAGGTTAATGCAATACTAACACGTTATGGATCCTGTAATCTGAATTAAAGAGTTATTATTATTTTTTGATTTTTTGATATTTATCGGGACCTTTGGAAGGCGTACGAGGAGCCGACGCCAACTCGCAGAGGCCCCTTAGATAATTTTAAATGATGAGGAGGCACCAACCGACGATTATCCTTGTATGCACTATGTTATTATTATTGTTTTATTATTATGTCCTTTATTCATTTTCAAAACTTATTAAATACATTTTTAAATATTTTTTTATTTAAAAACATTTAAAAATATAAAAAATAGTGATCCGCCAGTAGCGGGAGCAAGGTCCAAGCTACCGGTGGTTAGGGCTGCAGAGACAGGAACCTCCTCACAATGCGAGCCGTATCGAGAAGTACTGCCTTCTGAATCTGGCCCTTGATCCAACCGCCTAACGAAAGCCTCGAAAGATGTTGATCGAGACGTTCGGCCATCAGGCCATTGGCCGTTACTACAATTGGCACAATGACAGCCGAGCTCACATTCCACATGTCAACAACCTCGTGTACTAAGTCGAGATACTTCATTTCCTTCTCTTTCTCAGCTTTCACGAGGTTCTCGTCATGTGGAATGGTAACATCGACAATTATTGCGCGGCGCACTAATCGCTCTATCACCACTATA
The DNA here is from genome assembly GCA_948252095.1 of Dicycla oo. NCBI lineage: Eukaryota > Metazoa > Arthropoda > Insecta > Lepidoptera > Noctuidae > Dicycla > Dicycla oo. The sequence continues at coordinate 16,500,177 of OX411736.1, read as the reverse complement.
TCAGGCTTATTGGGGACAATAGTCCTGTCAGTAATGATAGACCGATCCCAGTACAACGTGACATTGTCATTTTCGAGGACTGGGTCGGGCACATACTTGTAATACGGTACCTCAGAATCCACAAGTTTATATTTCACAGCAAGCTTGCTGGTGAATAATCCTGCTGGTGAACATGCCTGTGCAAGTACTCGCCGTTAGCCAAACGAGAACAACCAGAGACTCATCCGGACGGTGACATGCCCGACACACATCAACCGTCCCGTCCTTCATAATATGTCTCCGGTAGTTATTCGTCAGAATAACTTCGTCCATAATTGCACAAACAAAACCTTCAGTTTCCCCGAAAAGGTCACCGAAACGTAGACAGGATACGGACGCTAAGAAATCTATACCGGGCTCATGAAGAGCCCGATAGAAGCACCCGTGAAGCTCCTTGTTTTGCCATACCTTCCTGCGGTCATCGGTAGTAAGTACTACAGGTTTGCGCCAGTTCTCTTTAGCCATGAAGAGTGGGGTGAGCCCCTTATCCACTGTGACCACATCCCAGTGCATACCCAATTCGGCTTTTAAAAAATATTCCCTGAGGCTGCACACCTCGCGATTGTGGAGGGTTTTAGCATTTAAAAAGCCACGACCCCCGCACTTCCGCAGGATGTACAGTCTCATCACCGATGAACGTGGGTGATGCATCCGGTTTGCGGTCAACAGTGTACGGACCCTCCTATCCAGGGCGTAAAGTTCGGTCTGAGTCCATTTGAGTATGCCAAAAGAGTACATCAAGATAGGCATGACCCAACCGTTGAAGGCGCGCACCTTATTTCCGCCTGAAAGAAGACTAGTTAATACCTTCTTCAGGCGACCAAAGAATCGCTCCCTCGTCAGGGCTTTTTCCAGGAACACGACGACGTAGCGGCCAACAGGTAGGTTGCAGTGCCGCTTGGGCGACATCGCAACTGAGGCGGGCCGCGATGTCGTATGGGAGGCATCGCGGCTGAGGGATGGAGGCCGCGGCGGAAGAGGAGTGCTGGTATTGCGGTGCGCCGCTCTCCCTACCTTCCGCGGCCTTGACGGGGTCACCTTGACGCGGACGCGGTGGGGCCGCAGGGGAGGAGGAGTGTCGGTATTTCGCCTATCCTCTGCGGCCGAAAAGTGGTAGGCGGCCGGGCCACTGACCTGACCGGTCGCAGGGGGACCAAGGGTGTCTTGACACGGGGTCGTCTGGCGCCCATGTGCTGGTTTGGTCCATGGGGTGGTCACGGTGCGCAATGTGTTCTTGTGCGCCGGTGATGGGGGTGCTCCCCAGAGGAGGGTCCGGTGACGGACAGCCGCGGCATGTTCGCGGTGAGTGCTAACGCGTGCCCGTGTTCCCGCTACGAGCGGCAGAGAAGGACACCGTGGAGTTTTAGTGGGTTGGAGTCCCACATAACTGCACTATCTCCCCGTGGTAGTGCAGTATGCATAAGCATTTCTCCACGGAAAAAAAAAAGATGGGGGCTGCAAAAATATCCAAATTTTTCGTCATAGGTGGCGTTTTTATACTTTTCGAGGAAGCTGAAGTCGATAGTGAGGTCAAAATACAAATACAAGGTGGGAAGAAACTTCGTTCCTGACGGGGGTCCCCCAACCCCACATGATTTTTTTTCAGATGTGTTTATAAGTCAACATTCGAGATTCTAGCCGACAAGAACAGCTTCGTCAGATGACGCTCAGAAGAAAATACCACCCTGACTGCATCGTGGTAAGAGTAAAACACCCTGTAAAAAACAATGGCGTGGCCTATCATAAAAGCCAAGGGGGTAGGGCGCCTGCACATTGTCCAGGGAACAATGAAACAATACCAGTACTGATAAGTTTTACAAACTCGTCTGTCACCCACGCTTGAGGTATGGTTACCTGATGGTGAGGAATTCATTTTTATGTATGATTCAGCGCCATGCTATAAAGCCAGAAGCATTACAAAGTTCTTGGCAGACCACAACATTCCTTGGCCTGGTAATTCTCCTAACATTACAAAGGCCGAAATAGCCAAAGAATTATAACCAACAAGAAAGGTCAGGCTGATAGAAAAGCTCGTTATTGTTTGACATCACAACCCTAGGATAAAAGAAAGAGCTAAACAGTGCATAGAAAGCATGCCCAAGCGTATGGAAGAACTAAACGAGGCGAAAAGAAATGTCGCTAAGTACACTGATTACTAAAGTAACATTTATTTTCGCTTATTTATGTACTTAATCATTTTTTTTCGTTCTTATTTTATCTCGTTAATAATTGTTTTGTATAATAATTAAACTATTATCATAAAAAATGTGCTTAATCATTCTCCACAAATAAAATAAAAAATCTTGACTGTCCTTAATAATTTGGCAACCCACTGTAGATACTTCCCTGACATAATTTAGTCATTTTCGCAGTCGGCTAAAATGTTTTAAATAGGATTTTGTAACTTCTAGCGCATCATTACTAAGCGTGGCTTACTCGTAGCAACCTAGTGGGAGCAAAATCTAGTGTTTGTACCGATTTGGTAAGTTGTGACTTTTACTTTGCTTATGTTAGCGTTTTAGCCTAGTCTGTTATTTTTTTGTAATACAAGTTAGATAATTAGATAAACATAAGATCACGACTGTAATCTCCAAATGGCTAGGCAGGTATGTAGGTAGGTACTTAGAGGTGTAATTAGATATTTCGTATGTTTCGATCAAATTAAAAAAAAAAAACAAAAAACTGAAGCTGTGCTCAAACAGTGCTTCTTTACCTATAGGTACCATTCGTTCCACTTGCCGAAAATCTCTCAGCTGGTCATGAATTACCTTGGCTAACCAGGAAGTCTTTAAACAGACTGCGGACCTAGGATGACCGAAGCAAGGAAAACCTGTTCATGTGGAGATTCATAGATGACTTCGCCCTGGAGTGTAAATGTGGTGCTATTCCACATACGATGATACACTAACTGTCGTGTCCAGCGTATCTGAACGCTACAATAACTGATGGACGCTACTGATGACGCCAAACATGTACAGATATTCTATTTCACGAAGTCCGTTCGGCTTTGATTGTAGTAGTGACGTATCCCGACAAACGCGCTTGTGTGTGTAAAAGTGGGTAACGTACGCACCGGGACTTACAGCTTAGTACAGCCGTTATTCCAAATGCGTACAGTGCGGCTACGTTAGAAACAATTGAGTCTGGTACCTATGAAATATCTAAGACCCTACTGACTCTAAACCTAGCCCTATAACAATTACCTAGCACCCTAGTTACCCTAACGCCCTAGCCTATCATACAAACCACACCAAACGTAAGTTACGTTGGTTCTACGTACGGGAAGTCTGTCACAAGGAGACCTACGGTGACAGACGGAATTTGGGTAGGAATAGGGGTTTGTGTACGTCGTGCAATGTACACAGGAAATGGTTTTCTCACTGCCGATCCCACAGACTCATAGGACCGATGATGGCTAAAGGTGTCTTGGCCACAGTGAGAGGAGTTACGGGAGATGAATCAAACTCGACTTCAGCTTGATGACTGCTTTATTACAGTAGTTAACTTAATTATATATAAATTTTGTGGTCAATACACATTGATACTTATTTACATGTGTGTTGTGTGTGTATCGAGCCGATGAAGCGAAGATCTCAGCAGGTCACTTCTTAGTGCTGACGGTGTGCCGGTGTTGCCGGCGGAACGGATGTATGTCGCTCTTAACGCTGACGCTGTAATGATGTAGCTGGCTCGTGTAACTACTGTTCATGGTTGAACATTCTGGCGCCTCTCAGGACCTGGACTCCAGTTGATATAACTCAGTAGTTTCGTGTTGATTTGGTACACTGTACATAGGTTCCGATCTGATAGTTGGTTGGCCTGTTGTTCGTTGGGTAGATGTTTTGTTGGCAGCGGGTGAGTTTGGTTCTCTTGCTGGTGGGTTAGCTGTCTCGGAACTTGTTCTCCTGGTCTTGTGCTGAACTGTGACTCCAATCCATTTCAGTATTGCTGGGCCGTAGCAAACTAGAAACAAAAATATTAAAAACATGATTATACAAGATATTGCATTTGTTAAGTACGTGTGAGAACTAATTTGACTCCAAACAGTACTATCTAATTCGGTTTGTAACGCACTTTCTTTATTAATTAGATGCTGAAAAATCTCTTTTGAGTTACCTGTGACTTCTTCTTTGGTTATGTTTAGCATTGATTTAGACACAATGTGCGTATTAATGGGAAAATCTATTTGTTTTGAGTATGATGTTACAATCGGTACTGAAACAATTCTTTTGGCAGTTAATATGTTATTAGTTGTTTTAATAACGCAGTTATCTGCAATTCGTATTACGCCAACATTTTGAAGTTCAAATTCTTCTCTTTGTCCATCACAAATGATTGAAGTCGTAACCCGATCTCTTACAATGAACAACCAAGTGTTTGGCATGTGAAGCTGTTTCCATATTATTTTATTGGATAAATAAAACGCTTTGGTAGGACAATTTGATAGTGTCTGGTTTTTAAACAGTTGATTTACAATGCAATTGTCATTTAATTGCATGTTTTTCACGGCCCCCGGAAAGCAAATAAAATGGTTAGTCCATTCTAAACAACGTTTGAACTCTTCATAGTTCAGGTCAAAATAAAGTTCTTTGTTGTAATCTAACCCCATGTACGCTTTAGGTACTTCTAGACTTTGGGCATACTTATCTGAGTTTATCTTTGGGACTGGTGTAATATACATTAAAGTATATTTAGTTATCTCTTGTATAGGAAAATAGGAGTATACTTTTATATGAGTAGGTATTATTTTGTTTTAAATTTTTGTTTTCAGATATCTTGGTGTCTAGTAACTGTTCTTGAACGATTCTTAAATTTTAAGGTAATTTTTTGTTTGCTGATGATATCAGGTCACTGACGTTCTTTGGTGTTAATACACTATATACTGTTGCCTTGGTTCAGTATATTTCTAATAATCCGTTATAATAATCCATGATTTCTTTTATGTAATTATAGGCTAATTGGTAAGTCTGCATAATACGTATGTTTACACTGTTGTGGTCGACTGTAATGAACCAATGGTTGTAACTCTCCATGTAATCTATAACTTGGTTTAGTTTAGTTTGATATCCTATAAGTTTCTGTTTTATTCTTTCTTCAGTTTTGTTGACTTGTGAGATTGTTGATATCATAAATTTAGTTTGATGGTTGGCAGCTTCAATCAATTTTTTTTGGTTTAAATTTAATGACTCTATATCTCGGTATGCCTCATCGTTCACTCCGAAGATAGATGTTAGTAACTGTCCCAATATGCCCCTTTTCTTCCTAGTTTGGTTCACTTCTGTCAAATATTCTTTAGTCCGCTCAAATTTGGTTTTTTCTTCTAACAAATGGTGGTGTAATTGCTTGCAAAATGCGGAATCTGTTATTTTTTCTGCATTAGTACATAGTTGATTAAATTGTGACGTCACTGTTTTTATTTTGGTAAACTCTTGCTCTAGATGTTGTTTGTCATAATTTATTTCTATCCTAAATATTCCTCTGTCAATACTTGCTGTTCCTATTTGTTCAACATATAATCCTGGTCGTACTGGTTTTAAAAAGTATGTCGTTGTAGTCGATTTTGCTGACCCCAATACGAGTATTTGCAAAGTGATGAAAAGCAATGTGAACCATTTGGATATTTTATTACATCGTTTGGGTTGATTAGTTTTGTTATTTTTTAGGATTCTAGCGGTATTTGTTTGTATTGCGTGCATAGATTCATTACTACTACTGCTACTACACGTATTTGTTTCTATTGGCAATGGTATTAATGTGTGGATTGATCGTTTTTGAGTTGCTCCTGATGATTTCTGAAGTGTCACTACTCGGGATAAGTCGTCGTTTCCCGTATGTATCGCCTTTATTTTTGCTAATGGTCATTGGCTGGGAGAGATTTTTTCATCTTTTATGATTACTAGAGTTCCATCTGACAAGTTTCCTTGATTAGTTTTCCATTTGTATCTCTGTTGTAGTTTGTGTAGATAATCTTTAGTCCAGCTATTCCAGAAATCCTGTTTCATTTTTTGGATCTGTTTCCATCTGTTTATGTGATCTGTATTAGTTTCCGATAGCGGGTCTGGTACCCCTACTGTTTCTCTTCCTATTAAGAAATGACTTGGTGTTAACACGATATTGTCGTTTATATCTTCACTTAGTGCACATAAAGGTCTTGAGTTTAAACATGCTTCAGTTTGTTGTAAAAACGTGCTCATTTCTTCATAAGTCAGTCCTATCACTCTACGCAAATGGTGTTTCATAGATTTTACGCCTGCTTCCCATATCCCTCCGAAGTGAGGAGATGCTGGAGGTATAAAGTGCCATTGTGTTCCAATGTTGGTCAACGTGTTTTGAAAGTCGTCAGACTGAGTTATGTCTAACATTTCTTTATACAAGTAATTGGCAGTGCCTATGAAATTTGTCGCGTTGTCACTATACATGTGTGATACTGGACCTCTGCGTGCCATAAACCTTCGTAGTGCCGCTATGAATGTTTCTGTTGATAAGTCGCCAGCGAGCTCCAAATGTACCGCTTTCGTGGATAGTCAAACAAATATCGCAATGTAGCCCTTGTACGATTTATGACCCCTGCCTTTCATTGTTCTCACCGATATTGGTCCAGCATAATCCACGCCGGTGTGACTGAATGGGTACGATTCCGTCACTCTTGGTTTTGGTAATGAGCCCATTTTTTGTGAGGCGGTGGATGATCTGTATCTAGTACACTTTACGCATTTTCTAATGCTACTTTTCACTGTCCGCTTCCCTCCAAGAATCCAATACTTCTGTCGTATATACGCTAAGGTCAAATTGTTACTTCCATGTAATGTGGTTAAATGGGCATCACGAACTATAATTAATGTTACATGATGGTCAGGAGATAACCGAATTGGGTGTTTTTGATCATAGGGTAAACTGGAGTTTTGTAGTCTTCCTCCTACTCGCAGTAAGCCCTCATTATCAATAAATGGATCGAGGCATGATAACCTGTTTCCTTTCTTTAATGCTCGACCGGCCTTAATGGTTTTGTACTCCTCAGAAAACACTTCTTGTTGGACTAAGAAGAGGACTTTTTTCGTTGTTAAATTAAGTTCCATACAACTTAATGGTTTTTTGTGTTCTGGTTTATTTACAATTCTGTAGCAATGTGATAACACTCGTATCATCCTTTGGAAGCTTGAAAACCTTATCCAGATTTCGTTCTTCGGCATAATAGTTATATGATTACATCGTTTAATCTCCTCACATATTTCTGGTACAGTTTTTGTACTAGGGATGTTATCACTCTTTAACCACTTTGGTCCATTCCACCACAAAGATAAGTTTTGTAATTTATTTGGCGCAATACCTCTTGTAATTAGGTCAGCTGGATTTTGTAATGTATTTACATAATTCCATTTTGCTTGTGGTAATATTCTTTGTATTTCGGATACCCTGTTAGCTACGAACGTCTTCCATCGTTCAGCTTCACCTTTGATCCAGCCGAGAGTAATCATTGAGTCAGTCCAACAATAAATATCTTCGATTGGCATTTCCATTCCTGTAATAACTTTCTCCATCAGTTGGGCTAATAATACTGCAGCACATAACTCCAATTTTGGTAATGTAGTTTTCTGCTTTTTTGGCGCTACCTTTGATTTAGCTTGTAAAAGGGTTACGTTAGAGATATTATTATTATGTATTTGACAGTATATCACTGCACCGTAAGCTTTTTCAGAAGCATCACTGAACCCATGCAGCTCAACTCTGGAATTGTTTGAAAAATGACACCATCTTGGGATGGAGATCTTCTCAATTGTCTTTAGTTGTTTTTGTAGTTCAATCCATCTTGTTTTAATAGTTTCCTCCGCGGGCTGATCCCACTCTGTGCCACTTGTCCAAAGTTCCTGAATCATTAGTTTCATATTTATGACAACAGGTGCTAACCATCCCAGAGGATCGAATATCTTAGTGATTTCCGATAAGATAAACCGTTTTGTTGGTTTTTCGTTTTGATTGATAGTAATATGAAAACAGAAACTATCCTCTAATGGTGACCATAATACCCCTAAGGATTTCTTAGTTTCATCTAGTGGTATTTTCATCAGTTGGTCGTCTTTGCTTTCATTAGGTATGTTTTCTAACAATGCAGTACTGTTAGACGACCATTTCCGTAACTTAAATCCGCCTTTTCGTAGCATATTTGTTAAGCTTTCTTGTAACATTTTTGCTGACTCGACATTAGTATCTCCTGACAAAATATCGTCTACGTAGAAGTCCTCGAGAGTTCCTCGGCAACCATACCCTTCAAACTGGAATACAGCAACGCTGGCAGAAATAATAGTGGTAGCACTTCTCCAGATAAAAAACTATGAATCAGAAACTTTGCAAATATGGGAGGGGGGGGGGGGTGGATTTATTGCCCTGTGCTAGCTCACTTATGGCAATGAATTTAATTTCATGTTTTGTTGCGTAATACCTAATTTCTTTTGCGCAGGGCTGTATACAATATTTTTTTTTTTTTTTAACTGAACAGACAGCTGTGCTGCTGGGGAGTTTGTTGCGCCACTTCTTCTCCCCAGCTAAAGCATTAGGAAGTGGTGAAGGACGGGCGTTTTGGGGGACTGTCTTACGTAATGTTGACGTTCGAAAAGTGCTGATTCTCAGCCTAGTTTGAATAAATGACTATTGGTTTTGATTTCTTTTTATTTATTTATGTTGGTTCTGGTCGAAATCAATGCTTTTTTAGCCATGGTCCAGTCAGAAGCAATGGATCCGGCTCAGGTGTTCTTGGCAGCCAGGATGGCCCGTAACAAGTCGATGGACGCGACAACAGAGCACGGGGACTCAGCCGTACAACAGTTCTATTGTGGCGCTGTGGTGCTCGTGACGGGCGGCTCGGGCTTCCTCGGCAAGCAGCTCATTGAAAAACTGCTCAGGTGAGGATAATTCTTAAGTGGAGGAGACTCAGCCGTGCAGCAGTTCTATTGTGGCGCCGCGGTGCTCGTGAGGGGTGGCTCCGGCTTCCTCGGTAAGCTGCTCATTGAGAAACTCTTCAGGTGAGGATAGTACTTTAGTGGAACCGACTCAGCCGTGCAGCACTTCTACTGCGTCACCGCGGTGCTCGGGACGGGCGACTCCAGCTTCCTTGGTAAGCAGCTCATTGAGAATATTCTCAGGTGAGGATATCAATCCTTATAGGAAATATAAGGATTGAGACTAGTACATTTTCCTTCATATTATTATATTAAAATAATGCAGGAAATTATACAAGGAATAGAACAGAAAACTTTGTGGAATTTATGGTGTAATTTTTATTTTATTTCCTTTCAGAGCGACGAAAATATCAAGAGTATATGTACTGCTGAGACCCAAGAAAGGCAAAGGTATGGAAGAGAGGTTAAATGCACTGTTACAGGAACCCGTAAGTCTATTTAAAATAAATTCATTCGTAATATCTAGCAATAAAACTGAACAAACCAACGGAATAAGTGACCTGCAGGGCTGACATGACAAGCGCGAGATCGCTCTTTTTTTCGATTTGTCGAAATTTGTCTACGATTCTGACGTTATTATAATGCCTAACATGACCGTTAGGCTCGAGTAAACTTGAAATTAAAAACACTTTGACACTATTCTTTATCTCGTGACGAGAAACCGATGTAGCAAGTTATTAAAAACAATTCATTTTTATCATAGCAACATCGGCGAAGGTTCCGCCTCATTCATTCGATTTTATCCATGGAATTAGTAAGTAATATATTTATTTTACGTCCACCTCTTTTAATGTATGTTAAGTTCTTTGTGTAACCAACTTTTTTGATTAAAATTAAATGTTTTTCTTTGGCATGCCGAAATTAAAATACAAAATGACGGAAATGAAAATTAGTGCCACATAATATACTCACTAGGTATACTCGTACCAAGATCCCTCCGTGCCTCGAAAGCACGTTAAGCCATTCGTCCCGGCTATTATTTGTGGATCTTTGACAGTCGTTACGGGTCGTCAGAAGCCCGAAAGTCTGACAACCAGTCTTACCAAAGGGGTATCGTATTTCCCAGTTACCGGGTTGTGGAGGTCAGATAGACAGTCACTCCATGTAAAATACACCAGTATTTCAGCTGCATCTGGTTAGACTGGAAACCGACCCCAAAATAGTTGGGAAAAGGCTAGGCAGATGACGAATATTCTCACTAGATAATAACCGCAATTGACAAATGAGCCAACGATCACAATTTGACAAAGCGAAGATTGTTATAGTAAAAACCACCATAAAACCATGATATTGCAAATTTTGTTAATCACTACACTTACCAAAAGGACTGGTTTTCAGATAAATATACAGCTGGAGTTGATTTCGCTATTATAACCATAAAACACTAAACGTTGTTAATCACCACCCTTAGGAAATGAACTGGCGATTTTATTAGATATTTCCATACAGCCATAATCCCTAGATTTCGTTAATCACCATAATTGGCAAAGTCACTGGTCATTACTGAAAGTGATACTCATCTACGTAATAGTGCTCCCCTCCGGCACAGTTTCTCTCGCGGCCGCCGGAAGGAACTTCGTTCCAAATAAATAGTAGATATTAGAGGTATTTTCATTATTAATAAATTCTAAAATCAAATTATAACTCAATTATGTACATTTATGAAACTGCCATGATGATTTGGAGTTTTTTTTTTTTTTTTTGTATCATAATTTTGTCTACTCATCTCGTCGTCAAAATCGAGGACGACTAAATGACAGAAGAATCGCAGATTATCTCGTGTTGAACTGTCAAAATTCGAGATAACTTAGATGCCATGTTAGGGTTTGTCGAGAAAACATCAAGTTTGACAGAACAGGTTGAGTATTTTGTATCGCAGCGCTGTCAGAAAACGAGAAAAGTGTTGCGCTGTCAGAAAATTAATCACGCGAGAGTGAGTAATTGTCGCAGGTATCATGTTAGCCCTGCTGGACATAACCAGGGTGGGATTTATAATGTCAAAATATTAATAGCTATATTAAAAATATAAATCATAAAGTCAAAATGTTACAATGTCCAAGTAAGTATTCATAATAATATCAAAGTGCTATTTTCATTATAAAAGTCTTAATTACAACAATATTAAAAAGTGTCATTTAAAAATTCAGTTAAAACCCACCAAATCTGCCGGCTATGATAACATTAATACAGATCTCTTGAAAAGGATTGCACTCTATGTTGCAGAACCATTGGCTTATATAATTAACTTATCTTTTGAACAAGGTTGCTTTCCAGATTAACTTAAACTGTCAATCATAAAACCTTTACATAAAAAAGATTCAAAGTCTGACAAGAATAATTACAGACCTATTGCATTAACTCCTATTTTGTCCAAAATTTTTGAAAGGGTAATGTACAAAAGACTCCTTAGCTTTCTTGATAAATATGATATACTGGCTAAGGAACAGTACGGTTTCAGAAAGAATAAATCTACTCAATTAGCTACCTTTATGTTGATTAAGTCTATTGTTTCCAGTATTAATTCTAAAACACCCACGTCTGCCCTCTTTCTGGACCTCAGCAAAGCATTCGACTTTGTAGACCATTCCATACTCCTAGAAAAATTGGACAGATACGGTATAAGAGGTCTGGCTTCTCAGTGGTTCCAGTCGTATTTAAGTAATCGAAAACAGTTTACAAGGGTAACTAAATTCAACAAAAAGAATCATTAGATAGAAAACTACGACTCACGGCATCGTACAAACCATTTTGGCGTACCCCAAGGAAGTATCTTGGGGCCTTTGTTATTCCTTATATACATAAATGATCTTCCCCTCGAGATATCACACAACTGTGTCTTATTTGCAGATGATACGACTGTCATCATTGAATGTAAAAATCTAAATTCTTATGAAACTGAAGTAAATCAAACTCTTTATTCAATAGTTGATTGGTTGAAACGTAACAAATTAAAAATAAATATTGACAAGACAAAACTTATATTTTTCAAAACGCCTAACCGAAAAGAGTTCCAGTTTAACATAAGCCTTAACCATAATAAAGTTGAACAAATACAAAATACGAAATTTCTCGGTATAACTTTAGACGCACATCTCACATGGAAGGATCATATTGACAGTATTTGTAAGAAAATTAATAAATTCGTTTTTGCTCTTCGAAAAGTTAAAGACGTAACAACGAGAGAAACATCTCTAATGGTGTATCATGCTTATGTTTGTTCCCTCATTCGTTATGGCATTGTAGTCTGGGTAAACTCTTCAGAGATAAACCGGGTTTTTGTAGCGCAGAAAAAACGTATTCGCGCAATTTATGGTATAAAATGGTTTGATTCCTGTAAACCGATATTCAAAGCAAAAAAGCTATTGACTGTACCTAGTTTTTATATCTACGAAGTCGCCAAATTTGTTAAGGCCCATCCTTTCCTTTTCGAGGGTAATGATAATAAAAATAAGCGGTTGGTAACGCGATTACCTCTCAAAATGCCGGTCCCTAAATTAGAACGGTTTAGACGTAACTGTGCGTATATGGCACCACTTATCTACAACTCCCTACCCAAACATATTTCTGAATTACCATATAACATGTTCTGTCGTGTTTTACAGGACTGGTTGATTGAGGAAAGCTTTTACTCAGTAAAAGATTTTTTGAAGAAAAGTTCATGTTGCTACAATTTCTTTAAGGATGCATAATTTTATTTCATGTTTAATTTTAATCTATTATGTCATTGTAATATAATTAATAATGTAAACTTCAACTAGGTATATTTTTAACCAATGTTCATTAATTCGTATTTCTATAATTATATTCTTTAATATTTGCATACCTGTAACTTAGGTGAAATATGTCTCGGTCTATAACTGCGACTATAACAACTTTTGTACCATATTTATAGCAAATAAATGATTTGATAAATGATAAATGATGGATAAATTGATAATATTTTATAGAGTTCAGGTTGTTAAGACAGGGCAACAACTGAAGAGACTAACTAAATATGTTTGTTTATTCACCATCAATAAACTATAATTAATTATGTTTTTATTACTAACTATAATTAAAAATAACATATGATTAATTATGTTTTAAACTCAGGTATTCGACAAGATCCGGGAGCAGCAACCAGACTTCGCAGACAAGATCATACCAGTAGCAGGAGATGTTGGTGATCTCAGACTCGGCATGAGTGTTGAAGACTGGAACATTCTCGCAGATCAGGTTTATTTTAAAGTTACAATCAAGTAGATATTTGGCACAGTAACCCAATAACTTATGTCCTGTATTGGAAATAGCTATTCACAAGAGCCTTCGGGTTAGCGCACTGCTATCAGGCACTCAGCATGGGTTTCGATCAGTATAATCTTACCACCAATATAATCTTCTCTGTCACATGGCTCATCAGGTGCCAACGGTAGATAGTGGGGGCAAACGGATGCTGCTTACTTTGATTTCAGAAAATCATTCGACCTACCTAATAGAAAATGACATGTTGGTTAAAAAGTTAGCTGGTTTTGGTTTCACCCCACACTCTCTCCATTTTGTTGCCAGTTATTTTAGAGATAGACAGCAATATGTGAAAAATACGGGACAGGTGTCAGATCCATATTTCACGAGGTCTGGGGTAAATCAAGGTTGGCAACCTTGGCCTTTTGGGATTTCTTCTGATGGCTGAAGTAGTCCAAGACGATAATTATTTGTTGTTGGCCGACTACCTCAAATTGGCCCCCACTGTAAAAAGTTGTTATGGCTTTGTCAGGTTACAGGGGGACATTCTCGCGCACACAATCCCATCTTGCATTCCTACCATATTGACGGGTTACCTGTGGCACGGAACATTGAAGTGAAGGACTTGGGAGTAGGCTTTAACACTGATTTAACTTTTCGTGATCATATCATGCGTAGCTGCAAAAGAGCGTATAGAAATTTAGGTTTCATGCTTCATGCGGGTTCATCTCGAGGGTTCACGAATGTGAAAGCTATTATAGCATTATATAATGCATTTGGAGGTAAGGAGCCAGTTAGAATGTAATACAGTCATCTGGGCACAGCTTGAAGCTAAATATAGTCTCATGCTGGAGAGGGTACAAAATAAATTTAAAAGATATTTATATAAACGTTATTATGTGGTATATCTCTTTTACCCGTTAATTCCATTATTTATTTTACCTATGGCAGGATACAATAAGAAGGATTAGGAAGGATCTTGCACTCACCTCGTATTTTATTTAAATTACTGAGAGGGAAGGTGCATAATGCAGCTAACATATTTTAGAGCAGGTAAGTCTGTGCATTCCGGACAGGTACGTGAAGCGATGACTGCAGCCGCCACTGCTAGTGGAACCACGCGTTCGACGGCGCCGCTGACGCGTGCACTCCGCACGCTCAAACTCATAGCGAGTGAGACGGACTTATTCTGTTGTTCTATGAGTAAATTCACAAGGAATGCATTGTTTGTAATTTGTTATCAATATATAGGATTTATCGCATTGGGTTACCCTGTAACATTACATTACGCTATGAGGTACATCTACATATATGTAAGAAGATAAATAAATAAATGTCTTAGTGAGGTTGGGTAGACAGCAAGGTAGGGGCTAACTGCCTACCTTAGTGTAATATACTTAAAAAAGGCCAAATATTTCCTTAGAGCTTTCATAGCTGGATGACCAGTTCACTTCATTATTGGCTACAGTTCTTTCTGGCTTCAACTAAAATTCGTCAGTCATTTATTTGCTTTCAATGCGGTACTCTAATACAAAACTGGGTAAAAAACATATCATTTTGCGATTACACATTCGGCATTCTAGAAACAAAAATTTTGTTACGACAGGTGAATATAATATTCCATGTGGCAGCGACGACAATGTTCGACGCCCCGCTCCGTATGACCACCATGATCAACATTCGAGGTACCAGAGAAGCTTTGCTACTAGGCAAGGCGTGTAAAAACCTCAAGTGAGTATTCACATTTAAAGCTGGCTTCCAACGGTGCGTGATTCTGCGGATTATCATGCACGGTCGCTGACCATGGACAGCCATGCTCACACACATGGCTTTCCAAAGGTGCATGTCAATCTGTGTGGGTCTTGAACTCTTGAGATTCGAAGCCGTTTTGTCATGCCAAAATGCAAAGTGAAAGAGAAGCTTGCACAGCACCTTTGAAGTTCGACTCACCGCGGATCGGACGCACTGCAACGGACGTGTCTGCGCTACCACGGACGATAATCTTGGTGCGTCAGTGCAGGCTTGTCCGCGTCCATCCGCAATATCACGCACCGTGGGAAACCAGCTTAACAGCTCATTTAAACTTGGATAAATCGTCACTCTTATTCATATTCTTATCTTTATTTGCATTCCATAATATTAACATGATGCAACAATGACTAAACGCTGAATTACAATTACGGTTAGGTTAAGGGAAGTTAAGTACAGAAAAAAGTAAAAAGAAACTTTTTAAATAAAAATACAATGAAAACAGTTTTTTTTTAATAATTTTTTGTGGCACTCTCTCACTCACTCTTGCTCGCTTTCTCCAGGTTAGGCGAAAAATATGTCGCCTGTTACTGGTACATAAATGGAATATTTGTGGACATTTGAAAAAAATTACATTAAGAATCAAGTTTCGTTATGGTAACAAACCTAGATTGATTTCAGTTTCTTTTCAACCGACTTCAAAAAGGAGGAGGTTCTCAATTCATCTGTATGTTTTTTTTTTTGTATTTTTGTTACGCAATTACTCAAAGACGTATGGACAGATTTAGAAAATTCTTTTTTGTTTGAAAGGATATACTTCCAAGGTGGTCCCACACAAATTTTATTAACTTTCCTTGGGTAGTTTTTGAGTTATCTTCAATAATGCGTATTTTTCCCACTTAGTCTATCTGGATGATGTTTTAATAACTTACTATCAGTGTTATTTACAAAGCAGGTAGTGGTATTCGAATTTGTGTGGGGTAGGTACCACAACTAAAAAGTTCAAAATAAAAACTTTTTAGTAAAAAAATAAAACCGACTTCCAAAACAAAACACTACAAAGTGAAAAGTAACTTTAATTTCGGAAGTCGGTGGTATAACACAAAAAAGCGGCCAAGTGCGTGTCAGGCCACGCACAGTTGGGCACGCCAAAATTGCGGCGATAAGTCTCCTCTTTGAGGAGTGGTTGGAGAGGCGTCATGGCACCCTCACCTTCCGCCTGACGCAGGTCCTCACCGGACACGGTTGCTTCGGGAGGTTCCTGTTCCGGATAAGGCGGGAGGAAACGCCCGGGTGTTACCACTGTGTGGATCGCCCGGAGGACACGGTGGAGCATACGGTGGAGGTCTGCCCGGCTTGGGCAGAGCACCGCCGCGTCCTCGCGGAGGCGATCGGCGGCGGCGATCTCTCGCGTCCGGCCCTGGTACAGGCCATGGTACGGAGCGAGAGTGCATGGGAAGCCGTCACCTCCTTCTGCGAAGCGTTATGCTCGCGAAGGAGGAGGCTGAACGCGTGAGGGAGAGGCAATCTTTGCGCCCTCACGCCCCTAGTCGCCGTAGGAGACGCCCTGGGCGTCGGGAATCAATAGCCGATTCCCGGCCACCGTAGGCGCGGGCTTGCGGATGGCGAGCAACGGGTAGCTCGCCGTCCGGTAAGGACCAGGCTCGGGTCGACGGCGCGTTGTGTTCCACGCGCGCCTCAAAGAGATGTCAGCACTAGCTGAAGGGGTCCGCTAGGGCCGATGGTCGCCAGGGTTGCGGGTTGTTCGAAAGAGTTACCGTGGCCCTGGCACAGGCAACTGAAGGAACACGGGTGGGTTTTTGTCAGTAGAAGTCTAACACGCCCTCCCGCTCCACCCAGAGCGGGAGAAGTTATTTGATGATTTCCCATCCACAAAAAAAAGAAGGCCACGCACAGTGTAGGGTTCCGTAGTAGCCCGTTATCACAATATAATACGATTCTGTTGTTCTTTATTCTGAATATAAAGTAAAGATATTTGGAGTTAATGGTTATAATAACAATAAAATTATATGACAAGGGTGTCCAGAGTAAAACAAAACTTTAATACATAACGTAACCACGGAGGACCCTTGTAAGAAAATCTTAACACCGCGATCTACAAAATTGACGTCACGGCACAACGCCATCTGTAGAAATACTAAAAATACAAAACCAAAGACACCGACTACCGAAATTAAAGTTATTTTTCACTTTGTAGAATTTTGTTTTGGAAGTCGGTTTTATTTTTTGCTGAAAAGTTTTTTAGCTATCAAGGCTCCTCGTAGCCAGGAGGAGATACCAATAAACTTATTTCAAATCATTCAATTATTTTCCATAGATCCTACGTTCATGTATCAACGGCTTACTCCCACGCTTGCGCCAACCGCGTCAACATGGAAGTGTCGGAAGACTTCTACCAGACTCCTGTAAAACCGGAGACCTTGATCCAACTAGCTGAGTCACTTGAAGAGTCGAGACTGAACGATATAACACCTGGGTGAGGGGTATTGGTTATTGTACAACAAAATATATCTAGTAGACCTCAGTGCGATTGTTGAGTACGGGCTTCCGGAGTCGGGCATAGATTTATTGAGCTTCTCTACACGACACATAATATACTCACGCCTTTTTCCCATGGGGGTAGGCAGAAACAACAGAACGACACCTGATTGCAAATATGCGCCCGTCTAACTGTGTACAGTTGCATGTTGTGACATGCCCGGTAAATTTTGGGCGTAGAAATTTTCTCCAACTCTTGTTTATCAATGGAAAAAGGGTATTTGGCTGACATATTGTTTTCAGACTGACCGAAAACTGGCCAAACAACTATTCGTTTTCAAAAGCCGTCGCAGAAGAGATGGTCAGAACCATGAGCGATGACCTCCCAATCTGCGTTGTTAGACCTGCAATGGGTAAGTGTCTATTAACACTTTTCACACTTCTGTCCTCCAATGTTGTGCTTTGGCAGGAGTCAAGTTCATCCCTCTATATCCATATTGGTCTACCGCAGTGTCGCTATCACTTAGCATTCAATGGGACCCAATGAGTGTTTCATCCGTCACTCTGATTATCTTTATAATAGTTTTACTTATCAGTTTTTGTATTACAGTAATGCATTCTGCACGTGAACCACAGCCAGGATGGATTGATGTATCCAATGTATATGGGGCCTCTGGTGTAAGTAAAGCATGGTATAGTAGCAATAATGACTGTCTAACAGGCCGATAGTATTATGTGTTCTTTTTTTTAAGCTTTATTCTACGCTTGTCGAGGTTGGTCCGTGGATGGGTCACCATGCTTGCATACCGAGAGTGCCTCGGAAAACACGTTAAGCCGTCGGTCCCAGCTATCATTCGTGGATCTTTGACAAGTCGTTGCGAGTCGTCAGAACCCCGAAAGTCTGATAATCAGTCTCACCAAGGGGTATCGTATTACCCAGTAACTGGGTTGGGGAGGTCAGACTGGCAGACGCTTCTTGTAAAATGTTTGTATTCAGTAGCGTCCGGATAAACTGGAAGCCGACCCAAACATAGTTGGGGAAGCGCCAACTTGTTTCCACATTTATGTACATTTTTAACTTATGTGTTAAACACGCCTACTTGCCGAAACTTTTAATGAGAGCTGTGGTGGTTCCAGTTGTCAAAAATAGAATAGGTGATTTGAGTGCATCTAGTAACTACCGACCAATTTCACTTGGTACGGTTATGGGCAAGGTGCTGGAGCGTGTCATACAGCCTGAACTGCAGAGTAATATAAAAATTGATGATGCGCAGTTTGGTTTCCGACCCGGACTCTCAACAGACTCTGCGATTATTAGCCTTAAGAGTACGATAGCTTATTACACCCAACAGAGAACATCAATGTATGCTTGCTTCTTAGACCTGAGCAAAGCTTTTGACCTGGTGAATTACGAAATCCTCTGGGATAAGCTAAAAAAGTCACAAGTACCTTACCAAATCGTAGATCTGTTGAGATTCTGGTATGGAGACCAAACCAATCAAGTGAAATAGGGTGACATTCTATCTAGTAGTTACAGGTTAGATTGTGGTGTTCGCCAAAGCTGGTTGACTTCTCCGGACCTGTTTAACCTGTATATAAACGACCTGATTGTGGAACTCAAAAGAACCAAGGTTGGCTGTCATCTAGGCAATGTCTGCGTGAACAGCTTGAGCTACGCTGATGACATGGTTCTTTTGAGTCCCTCGATGAAAAGCTTGAGGAAACTGTTGTCGGTCTGTGAGCATTATGCTGATGCTCACGGACTGAAATATAATGTTCTTAAAACTGAGTTTATGGTATTCTAGTCTGGGGTGGGTCCGGAGAACATACCTAGTCTGAATTTGAACGGTGCGACCATAATGGTCGTAAAGCAGTTTAAATACTTAGGGCATATTTTGACGCACAGACTTCAGGATGACTGCGACATAGATAGAGAGCGTAGGGCTCTCTCAGTGAGGAGTAACATGCTCGCGCACAAATTTGTGAAGTGCACCAAAGACGTAAAGGACACTCTATTCAGAGCTTATTGCTTGTCAATGTACACCTGCCAACTTTGGTGCAACTTCACAAAAAAGATGTACAGTTCACTAAGAGTTCAGTACAATGATGCTTACCGAACCCTTATGAAACTACCAAGGTACTGCAGTGCCTCGAGCATGTTTGCCGAAGCGAGGGTCCCAGATTTTTACGCCATCATGAGGTCGAGGGTTGCGTCTTTTTGGCAAAGTTTGAGACGCTCCAGTAACAGCATATTGAGGGTTATCTCACGCAACCTAGCAAGCCCCATATTTGTGCACTGCATTTCTGTTCACCAAAGCGAGAACAAAAATGACAAAAAGACTATGTTTTTGAAGACTATGGGTACCTATACATACCTCCAAGTTTAATTTTATTGTTTACTTTTATTATATTTTTTGTATATGGGTATTTTGCCTGAAATAAAACATTATTATTATTATTAAAGGCTAGGCAGATTGATTGCTCTCAAAAGAACGGAAACGTGATAATTCAAAGACATGTGACATCCACCAACCAGCTATGAGACAGAGACCTGTCTCCTAGCAGTGGATACGATATAGGCTAATTATGCTTATGCCACAGATAACATCTAAAGTGATATTAAATTATGATGAAAGTGATGGAAATTGAATCGAAAAAATTGTCTCGGATTTCATCTCAAAACATGTTCTTTTTTGTTTAAGCAGTTTTGCTTTAATGTTGACTTCCATTATAAAAAAAAAAATATAAACAAAACATTTTTCAGCTTGGTGTAGGCGTCGGTATAGGTTTGATGCATACACTACTAATTGATGTCAAAATTCGCTCGGAGTTTATTCCCGTTGACTATGTCAATAACACGATCATAGCTGCAGGATGGGCGACTGCTAAGAGAAGGTCTGCTGGCGAGATGAATCTGAAGATATATACAGTGACCACGTCTACCAGAAACCCTGCGGTCTGGGGTAAGGTGTTTTCCATTTTATTTCGTCACCGCTCCTTTCCAAACTGTGAAGCAAAACATACGTAGTGAGAACCAAAATTCGAAGGAATGTGACATCCAACTAACCCGCTCTGGGCGCGCGTGGTGGACTACAGCCCACTCACACAGAGGAGACCTATGTCCCAGCAATTAACGTTAGTTGTTTGTTTAAGGTTGACTGGTAGAAAATGCCTCAGGCATTAAGTCCGCCTTTGTACGGTATTTGTTTTTTTACTTGTGCATAAAGTTTTAATAAATAAATTAACTGAAAAATTTAAAATTAAAATGCAAATTAAAATTGAAATAAAAATGAACATGAAAATTAAAATGATGAAAAATTAATATTATATGATATATCACTGTAGATAATATTTTTTGTATATAATTTTAATTTCCATGTTAAATAAAAATAAAGGACCTCCAAAGCGGAGATGAGATCCTATCAGCCACAGTCTTCAAGATTTCATTGCGGCTGCCACGCATTCTTCAGATCAGAGATGATAGCATAAAAACCATCGGTACGAAACAGCGCGAACATCCCCGACGCAGTACAGAATCAGCGCGAACATCCCTGACGCATTACAGAAACGTGGCAGCTCCAACATCATCCTGAAGATATTATTATATTGGACTCAGGGCATCCAGCGATCTTTCGGTTTATGACGGACCCACAGACTGCCAGTGTAAAAGCTCTGGCAGTATGACTTAAAAAGCGTAATCTTCACTAGTTCACAACAACGGGAATATCTGCGGGCTAGCATGTTACCTCTGACCACTAGAGCCCTACGCTCCCTTTCAATGTCTACATTGTCCTCAAGGCCGTCGGTAAGGAAGAGTCCAAAATGTTTAAAGTACCCTAAATTACCCTAACTGGCATGAGCCTAAATCCTGTTGCGAACACGATTTACGCTCATGCCATTTAGGGTAATTTTGTGAGAATGATCAGATTATCCATCGGCGGCACTAAAAACTATGTATTCACTCTTTTGTGCATTGTTTAAAAGGCTATGTACTTCTGCATTGGCCTCGCACACTTTTAATAACTCTCCAAGGCCCCCCGGCTTAGGGCTCAGCAGCGCCATACGACATGGTGTTGCTGAGCCCGATGGTGGGGGTCGTATTAGTCGGGGGTTCACATAGCTTAAATTGTTGCTACGAACGCCATCTATCGAGCAACCGATACGCTTGCTACTGAGCTGGACGATGAGGTCCAGGGCCAAACATATTTGAGAGAAAAAAAATCTTAGCAGTATGTGGTTGGTCGGAAAATTTACGTATACGTATACGTAATTATAAGTAAATGATAAAAAGAATGAACTTGGTGAAAGTCCCGGAAGAGGGAGGGAAATAGTCGTTTTGAGGGGTGAATAATGATTTTCACGATTTTCAGCCAAACTACACATCTATCGGCAAACGTTTTTATAGTTATAGATAATCAAAATATCAACAACTTTTGTATTTACGATTTCCTACATAACCTCAAATGGAGAAAACGCCAAAAACCGATTTTTTTTTTTTAAATTTTTTCTGCAACAAAAATGATTCAATTTTGATAAAAATCACCGAAATAGATTTTAGCAATATTTTTCTGGAAGTGAAATATTAATTTTTGTTTTTTTTTATGAGTTACCATTGAAAAAAAGCCGAATATTCAAACAAAAAAATTGGTTAGTAAAATTTCATTTTTTTTACTTTACCAATGCTGATTTTTTTCATATAAACCTCAACTTAACGATGAAATAAAATTTAAAAAAATATTGTTTTTTTTTAATAAAATACTGTTTGAAACGAGAAAAACCAAAGAAAAATATTTTTTCGAGATCAATTATTCAATAAATGCTATTAATTTTCTTTTTTTAATACTTTAAATTGTAATCTGTGGAGAACGTAGTGGGTAGCATAATTTAAAAAAAATCTAATAATTAAGATATTATGAGTATTTCTTATTGTGCAACTGTTTGTTTTTCCTTAAATAAATAAATAAGTAAAAGACAAAGTTTATCTACATTTAATTCCAAAAGCGATCATTTTGATAAGAATTAACTAAATATTCTAAAATGTGCATCTTAAAAAAATATTATGGCTCACTATTTGCTGTCGCGGACTTTTATAATATTTAGAACTGTTTAAGGCTAATAATCCCACGATACATCATCTTCGTATAACTCTAACGGTTTAAGCAGCGCACGCCAAGATAACTCTCAGAGGGCAGTAATTTTTCCGACTTACTTGATACTTATTATTATATTATGGCCAAATAAAAAAAAAGTCTTAATAAATTGTAGCCTATGTGCTATTCCAGGCTGTAATCTGTCTTTGTGCTAAATTTCATCCAGATCCGTTCAGTTGCTCTGGCGTGATTGAGTAACAAACATCCATCCATCCATCCATCCATCCATCCATCCAACCATCCATCCAAACTTTCACATTTATATTATATTATAGTAGGAAGTAGGATAAGAAAGCCTACGACTCGGTGCCACATACATGGCTCATGAGGGTGCTGGAGTTGTACAAGATAAATGCAATTCTACGCACCTTCCTTGAGTCGTGTATGGGGCAATGAAGGACGGTCCTTCGCTATCCTGGGTGTCAACAGATCCAGAGGAATGATGAGCCTGTATGGATTAAATGGGGAATATTTCAGGGCGATAGTTTGAGTCCACTTTGGTTCTGCTTAGCCCTGAATCCTCTAAGCACACTACTGGAGGCTTCAGATCTAGGCTATCGGTTGAGGAGAGGCGGTCAGGTTATATCTCACCTCCTCTACATGGACGACTTGAAACTATTTTCCCCCTACAAATAGCGACTGAATGGAGCTACTGAAGGTAACTGAAACTTTCAGTAGCGAGGTGACATCTTGGAATCCGATGGAATTAGAAAGAAAGTAAGTATAGTGAGGCACAGACTGATATCCTACTTATATTACAAATGTGAAAGTTTGTGAAGATGTTTGTTACTCAATCACGCCAGAACGGCTAAACGGATCTGGATTAAATTTAGCACAGAGATAGATTATAGTCTGAAATAGCACATAGGATCCACGCGGACGAAGCCGCTGGAAAAAGCTAGTTTTAAATATTATTCACAGGAAAACTCTTACATATATTGAGGGATGACGTGCTGGCGAACTACCCAACGGCGATCTCTGTGGCGTACAGCCTCTATAGGATAACAAGCAACCCTGTAGTGTTCTGGATTTACACTTTGTTGCTGCATCTGATACCTGCTTACTTCATAGATGGAGTCTGCTTACTTATTGGAAAAAAACGACGGTAAGAGTGATTCTTATAACTGGAGAACTGGTAAAGAATTAAGAGCAGATATTTGAGGTACCTACTCAAGTAAATTTTCCAAAGTAGTGTGTGACTCTGTGAAATAAAGGAGGAGGCTGGCTGGGATTTTACGATTTCTTTTGCAACTCGTTCCCCGTTGTGACATTTGTTGCCAGCATCTAGTTGAACTGATTTGAACTCATAACTGAATTGTTATTACTATAAAATCTTGTGAAACACATAAATAAACACACACAATTCACACGACAAACACTCCCATACACACTCACACATACACACCCTCATTGACACCAAGTCACACTCCTTTACCAAAATTACCTTCTCATTTAAACGTCCCGGCTACTGCATTTATTTACATTAAAAAAAAAGGTCATTTATGTATGAGAGAGGTCACTGAGTTCTGTAATACAGGTGTCTGAACCTAGCGCAGAAATCAAGGAACTCTTAAGAATTTGTCACTTTTTACATGAATAAAGATTTATTATTATGGCCTTTGGAAGGCGTACGAGGAGCCGAAGCCAACTCGCAGAGGCCCCTTAGATAATTTTTAATGACGAGGAGACACCAACCGACGATTATCCCTGAATGCACTATGCAAGTGCACCCAAGGACAAACCCCGGTTGGTACAGGACTATGGTTGTACGTGGAAACAAAACATATTGGGCTATGTTCTGGGTGGCTAAAGTGGCAGGGGACATAGTTCTTCCATAGTTCAAGTAACCCATACTTGAACTATGGACTATGTCCCCTGCCTGATCAATGTTATATATTATACACGGATAAAACGGCAGGGGGTGACTTGCACACTCAATAATGGGCCCCCGGAAACAGCTGCTAGCACATAGTGACGTAGGGACAAGGGGAAAACACTTCCTGAGGTGCTTGAGGAGTGGAGAGGTATCCCACGGCTATCAGGACAATCCCGGAAGTAAGGTCAAGATCCCTACCAGCACCTTACTGGAGTACTTCCTTCCTCCGAGCAAGTTTGCTCTTACAAATCTCCACTCAAGCCGGCCAATAAAGGCAAGAAAGAGGTGGGAGCTCTGTTCCTCGTCAGTGTTCACTCCAGGCGGCCAATAAAGGCAAGCCAGAGATGAGGACAAGATTTCTCCCGGGAGATAGGATCCGTGAGGTCGCTACTGCCCAACAGATCGCCACATGCTGCCCAGCGGGTTTCTGTATCTCTCTTGGTCTGGCTCATCATCCTAGACCCGTTCCGGCAAAGTAAAATCTAAATATAACTAAATACAAGGGTCGGGTCAACGTAGAGATACAGCGGTGGGGTATTATTGTTATTAAAAAATCTTAAGCACACTTTCAGTAACAATACAGATATTAAGTAATTTTGATTGCTTGATCAATAAGTCAGTTACTGAACTGTTGCACCAAATCTAAGATCATCCTTATTAGTTTTAAAAGTCCATGCGTATCATGCACCTGAGAAATATATGTCCAGTCCATGTTACTTTTCCAATAGACTACACATAGTTCTTCCAAGTCTGGTTTTCTGGTCTTATTTTTCCACTAGCTTAACGACAAAAGGGTTTACAAGTCTGTCGGTCTGAGCAAATTCACGCATAAATCAACGCATTTATCAAAATGATTTATTGATAATTTTTACTTTTAGGACCGATTTTTCAATAATTAAAATAGGTGAAGAATTATTGTCACACATGACAAACATATTCTTCGGATAAAAGTTGACTGGCGATTGAAAAAACGGCCCTTAATCATTTACTTGTTAGATGAATTTAATTTTGAGTCAAATATTTATAAGTTTTAAATCATAATGGTGAAGGAAACCCCTTCAACAATACTTCAATCTGGCCACTCTCTCGCAGAAATGTCGCTTACAGCACTTTTTGGGCTTTATCTGATGACAGCCCAGAAATTGTGAATGTTTTTTTTTTTATATACCTAAGCGCTCGATTGAGAAAATTCTTCTTTATGTAATGCTTTTACCAAATAATTCTTTCTGCATTTTTAGATTCGTGAAACTTTACAACAAAACCTACAAATTGATGACAGCGTTGTCCTTTTTCACCTGCAGCCAATTTGACTTTGTCGACAAAAACACTGAAGCTCTATACGAAAGTCTATCCGAAATTGATCGACAGATTTTCAATTTTGATGTCAACAAAATTGATTGGCAAGAATTCATGATATTATGGGGTTTCAGTGTCAGGAAGTATATTTTTAAAGATGGACTAACAAGAACAGAATATGCAAGAAAGAAGCAATTCTTTTTAAAGATTTTTACTTATTCAGCTTTTGCGTTTTATTTCTTTATGTTGTATAAATTGGTGTCTTTATTACTTTTGTTATTTTGAACTTCATGTTTATGTTTTTAATTACATTACTGTAACTTTAAAGTTATAATCTTAGTCCGTTTGTTATTGTCATTCTGTATAATTTGGATAAAGGACATGTTATAGTTTTTGTATGGAGGCTGGGCTTGTATGGCGAAACGAGAAGGGATTATATTTTATGAAAGTACATAAATTAAGCAGACTTATGGTATATTTTTTTAAAGCCCCCATCTTTACTTATTATATTTTTAAATAATTATCATTTAAAAATTAAATTGCAACCCACAGTAACACTTTTCTGTTGGATGTCATTATTGTCATTGTACACGTCAATCAAGTTTCAAATTCAATTTAATGCTAATGTGTCCAGTGTTGCCATATATACGGATTTGTCCGTATTTGTACGCATTTTGAAAGCCCAATACGAATAAATCATGCATGGATTTTTATACGTATTTACGTACAGATAAACTCAACCTCAGGCAGATGCAGTACAGAGCAGAGCATATTCTGATATATTTTTCGTAGTATTCATTATTAATCTTAGTTTAGTCTATGTGTCGGAACTATTATTTTCTTTTCATGGCAATGTTACGGGTAATGCTAGAAGATTGGGTAAACTTAGGTTTACCCAAGCATTTTGGGTAAAGTCCGAATAATCTCGTGCGTTGTGTGGTCACAGTTCTAACCTAACCTAACCTACCTTTCAGCCTACACCTAAGTTTAATCATTCTAGCATTACCTGAGTCGACCTGTATGGGCAATTAAAATTTATTTTAATTATTATTCGGACTTTAACATTACCCGTAACAGCAATACCACATAATAGAGCCGTAACCACGGAACATAAAAAAACAGTGGAAGTGCAAAGTACGTAGCGTGGCACGCATGTCACAAATAAGCGCTGTATCGCTTTCTTGGTCCCCACAGATCTTAAACTATGGTCCCAGTCGAGTTCTAACATCGCGTCGAGTTGCAGTCTCGCGACAAATTTATTTTTCCGTAGCTATGCCGTTTTGTTCCATTTTGGAGTGCAAAAATGGTAGGAGTAAAGTAGGAGAAAAACTCTTTACAATGGAGGTGTTTCGTACCATCGGTAAGTACGAATTTATTTGTTTTCTAATAAAATCTTAGTTAATTTCAATTTACTAATGATGTAATAGAACCTCTAATTAAAATCAACCTTATACGATTAAAATACAGTTTCTTTTGGATTGATTGTATTCACTGGCATTCCCTATTTCGTTCTCGAAAGTACTTCGTTACTCAATTCGTAATGTGGTCGAGTCGGATGTTAGTTTTATCGATAAAAGAAAATAGTGCCGATTCACTTGCCACAAATGTCTCTAAACTAGACTAAAAATCACCTAAATTTAGTTTATTCCTGTCAAACGATGATTGACTAAATTGACAAAACCTTATTATTTTATAGTTTGGCAGCACTATGTTGGCACTAAGCTATTTAATTTAGTGAAAATGGAATTTTTGCTAATCTGAATTTGATGTTTTTCCCCTATTTGATTATCAAACTAAATGTCTTTTTTTTTAATCGAGATTAAAAGTTTTCATTATTTTTTTCGATTAGGACACACCGTTTTCGAGATATAAGCAAAAGCCAAAAAATAAATGACACCTCAACTGGAGGAACTTTTCACTTTTTGTATGGAAAATATGAAAAATTTCAAAATTTCTATTATTGTTTATTACCAACATGTAGAGTTTTAGTGAGTTACGGATTACAAAGGGGGGCAAAATTTTCATTATTTTTTCGATAGGACACACCGTTTTCGAGATACTACTTCATTCAAAAGAAATGCAAAAGAAAAAAAATACTACTTCATTCTTCCCACAGTTTTACTTAACTCCCAACAAGACTTATTTTTTTTCAAATTAAACAAGAAATCGGGTATCTATCGATATCGATATGTAATTCAAAATTCAATGTGTTACTGCACTGGTCGAGTAGCATAGATATCGACCTATGACGCGATTGTCAGCCTTATGGCTAACGCAATTATACTTATAATTGCGACCACTAAATTTACTCGTCAATAGAATCTAGTTTGACTTTTTTTTTTTTTTTTTTTTGTGGATGGGAAATCATCAAATAACTTCTCCCGCTCTGGGTGGAGCGGAAGGGCGTGTCAGACTTTTACTGACTAAAACCCACCCGTGTTCCTTCAGTTGCCTATGCCAGGGCCACGGTATCTTTTTCAAACAACCCGCGACCCCAGCGGCATCGGCCCTATTGGACCCCATCTTCTGCTGACATCTCTTTGAGGCGCGCGTGGAACACAACGCGCCGTCGACCCGGGCCTGGTCCTCACCGGACGGCGAGTTACCCACTACTCACCGTCCGCAAGCCCGCGCCTACGGTGGCCGGGAATCGGCTATCGATTCCCGCCGCCCAGGGCGTCTCCTGCGGCGACTGAGGGCGCGAGACTGCCTCTCCCTCACGCGTTCCGCCTCCTCCTTCGCGAGCATTACCGCTTCGCAGAAGGAGGTGACGGCCTCCCATGCACTCTCGCTCCGCACCATGGCCTGGACCAGGCTCGGACGCGAGAGATCGCCGCCGCCGATCGCCTCCGTGAGAACACGGCGGTGCTCTGCCCAAGCCGGGCAGACCTCCACTGTATGCTCCACCGTGTCCTCTGGGCGATCCACACAATATCTAGTTTGACTTGAGATTACAAAACGTTGTAAGTACTTTCTGCACTAAAGCAAATTAAATCCTATTCATAAAGCATGAAGGTTTATTTCTGGATGTAGGGTCTGTGACTTACGCTAGTTTTGAATAAAATTAAAACGACAAATCAGACGAATTGTTTGTTTGTAGTGCATTATATGATTATCGGTTTATTTGTGTGAGTTTGGCGACAGCGGTTCCTATAGTAATTTTGTTGCATACCACTTCCTCTGTTTTTTATGTTCCGTGGGCCTAACCGTAACATAAACATGAGATGTGGGGAATCCCGTGCCATAGTTCACGTTCCAAACCGTGAATTATAGACAATAGCTCTAACAGCTGTCTTGTTTTTTTGTACGCGAAATGAACGAATAACGTTATAAGTTTGTTCATTCAATCTTTTTAATGTCTCAGCAGCACCTACCTGTTTGGGCCAAGTTTTAGTTCGTCGTAGCATTAGTGCAATAAATAAGTGTACTTTGAAAACAATGGCTGGAGATGCAAACAAATCAAGCATAATGCAGCGCTTCAATGAAGATTGGTTGATAGAATCTACTTCCAAGGTTTGGCTCACACGTAGCAAAAAGAGAGATACGTTTGTAAAAACAACTTTTAGGGAAATCAGTTAAACAATGTTTCATTTATTTATATCACAACTAACTATTTACACTATGTAAAAAAATATATTACTAACTATATTGTAACGTTGGTAACTATTTAATTATAGTTTGACCAAGACCGCTGTTCCGCGCCTTAGGAATGCGCGGCAAGGTGGGGTGCAGCGCTGGCGAATGAGTGGTGAGACGCCGTGAGCGTTGACGAATGAGCGGCCTGCACTGCCCCCCGTCTCGCCGCGCATTCCTAAGCCGCGGTACAGCGGTCTTGGTCAAACTACAATTAAATAGTTATCAACGTTACAATATATTTAGTTAGTTAGTAATATAATTTTTTACATAGTAACTATAGCTAAAAGGTAAACAAAGGAAATCGTTAGTCATTTTAATATCGTTCCAGTCGTTCACGTGACCTGATACACCTGTACTTTGTCTCACTCGTTCTCGTTCTTAAAACCAGTTTACTTCCCACTCCATCATGTCTTTGCGCGCCACCGAGGTCAGTCGAGGCGCGCGCTCCCATACACTACACTGTGCGTGACGATACACGCGCAGCCTCGCCTTATAGATTCTAGAACTTCAATTTTTTTTCCTAAACTTTATAATACACTAATTATTTAAAAGTTTCAATTACGGAATAATACGAAAGTGTTCCCCCTTATTGGGTAAGTGTTGATAAATTCACGCAGTGCTTAATCATGTGTCATGGTGGTCAATGATTTGCAAAATTGTTTCATCATCTCTTTTTCTTGACACCATTTATATCTTTTCTCTTAACCTTTAATCTTACATCCATCAACCTTCGCTTACATCAATGTGTATGTACGTAATTATTAATTTAAAAGTGCTTCACACTCTTTTTCTTTCTTCTTAAAACTTTGTAAACTCCGCTTCTGAAGGTGACCTTTACACACATTCGCCGTAAGTGCAATAGTACCTACACTATCCTTATCCTTACGCTTACGCTGCCGTGGTCACCGTCAGGAGAGGACAAGCAGAGAACCCAGTGACTTATTTCTGGACATAAATTCCAGGGTCAAAAGTTCGGGTTTTACGTCCGGGTCAGTTACCCGTGAGAACCGCTGCCGCGTGACCTGGTGACGACACTCACTGCAGACTCTAGATGCCACTACTGGCATCTGGCATCCGACGCTCCTATTGGCATCGGGTATCCGGCACCACTACCATCTACCCTGCGGGTCCTGCACCTAGCTCCAAGGGCCTACGCCTCGGCTCAAGCGTCCCTACAGCTACGCGTACAGCCAGAATAGTACTTATCGCGCCTACCTCCATAAGTCAGGAAAATTAGTGACGGGCTTTTCTAACCTACGACGTAAAATAAATTTTTATTGAAGGTGTTAGTGAGTTTACTTGTAAATTCCAGTAGTTTCGAGTTACCTACGCGGCAATATAGGTATATACAAATAAATACAAAAACTAGAAATTTTCGGCGTCGAAGTACTCGTCCGCATAGCTGTCGTCCGGAAACGTGCCCAGAAGACTGGCAACATTGCCACGTAGAATGGCAGTGCTAATTCTTTTACCAAAGAACGAGCCAGCCCTCTGGTAAAAAAAACCTTATAGAACATTAAATGATCAGCAGTTAGGATACCAAAACTCAATAGGAACCACCGATGCTATTAGGGCTTTAATTGATGAGGTTGTCTGAAATCTAAATTTCATTCAAAAGGTGGCGGCCATTTTCTAGATCTTGGCCAAGTTGGAACACTATGGCATTCGGGATAATGTCTTGAAGCTATTTAGCTCTTATTTGCAAAATAGACGGCAGTATATAGAGATCAGGTCAGTAGTGGAAGGAGAACAAAAAGTGTAGAAATCTAATCTTGTCACTGTATCCTGTGGTGTCCCTCAGGGCTCTGTTCTGGGTCTAATTTTCTTCATCCTGTTCATAAATGACTTGAGTGAGTATATCAAAAAATGAATTACTGACAATTAAACTTATTATATTTGCTGACGCACAAATGCAATTGTATCTGCGGATAACATTGACGATTTGGTATATAAAATTAACTGCGTTTTAGAAGCTTTTTAAAACTCGTTCGGTACAAACAATTTAAAACTCAATGTAGCTAAAACTAAATGTGTACTATTTAAGTCCACGGTAGGAAAGATCGCCAGTTTTCGTGTCGTTTCTTGCCGCAATAATGTAGAAATAGTTGAAAAGGTTAAATTTTTAGGTATCCATTCCTTGTTCAACTGGAAGGAAGAGATATTGTCGATATCAAAATCTATTAGCTCTGCATGCTATGCAATCAAAAGTTTGAGGGAAGAACTCACTTTGGCTCAACTGAGATTGGTATATTTCGCTTTGGTTGAGTCAAAGCTCAGATAAAGTATCGAATTCTGGAGTAGCAGTTACAAATACAGTATCCACTCAGCATTTGTAATGCAAAAAAAAGCCGTGAGGACATTGCTCCGACTGAATCAGATTGAATCACGCAGAGACCACTTCATTTACCTCAAAATTTTGACGGTCCCATGTCTCTACATTCTAGTATTGTTAACAAACTTAGTTAAAAATTTGCACAAATTTGAGACCAATGAGGAAAGACAGATTAGAGAAAGTACTCGAAGGAAAGACTTACCTTCTACTATTCAACGGAAACTGAACGTGGTGGGGCATAGTTCTAGAGTTCAATCAGTTACTTTATAGAACACGTTGCCTGTAGAATTTAAATGTATATATAGCATAAACTTATTTAAATACAAATTAAGGACATATTTATTGAAGAAGGGGTATTAAAGTATCGATTAAAGTATCAATAAAGTATATTTTACTTACGTCTTGATAAAATTAACCAAATAAAATCGTTGGGAGGAGAGAATTTGTGAATATACTGCAGGTGTATAGTAGGGAAGCGACCTGTTGGAAGCTGTGCTCATATAATGACGATCATATGGTATCTTGGGTGGGCTTGGCATCAAAACAACATATTACCGCCTGCACAGTTTCTTGACAATATAATTGTAAGGAAAGATGTTGAAAATGAAGAGGTAGAATAAATATATACAAATACATTATTCTTTTTTTCTCTACCTAATACAAATGTTCACGTATTCCAACCTGCTGGAGCGATTATTAACGAAAGGTTAACAGGTCCAATCCAATCCAGTCTGTGTCTGGTTTACTGGTCTGCCTTGAAAGAGTTGCAGATAACTATCAGTAGTCATTATACAGTTTACCAGTCGGTAAACTGTCAGTAAAGTCTCAAAGTCCCAAATTGTAAGAGAAAATAAGGAACTTTGGTACAGTCCGTGCGCGGTTTAAATATAAAGATTTAGACATTCTAATGCTGCGCTGTTCCCGAGTAACACAGGCTATGTTAGTGTCCACGTTATTTTTTTATTAACATAGCCTTTTTAGCATAAAAGTTACCAAAATAAAATCTTAACCTATTTACGAGTAATTTAATTTATGTAATTTATTGTAACCAATTTAGCTTTTTTTTAACTTAACTGTGTACCTGTTATTATCTGCGCAAAATATAGTACATTCTGTGCTTTTCTATAAGTAATGAGGCGCTTAGACTTAACTTTGTAATGTACAACTTATTAAAAAAAAAATAGCCTATGTTACTCGGGAACAGCGCAGCATTATAATAACTAAATCTGTATATTTAAACCGTGCTCTGGTCTATTGAAAGAGTTACCGTGGCCCTGGCATAGGCAATTGAAGGAACACGGGTGGCTTTTAGTCAGTAGAAGTCTGCCAAAAAAAAAGGTCTAAACTTATCTCGCACATGCTGTATTTATAATTAATTATCCTTATCATAAATCGTTTAATCTTATTGTAAATAATAGCGCTTCTGCGATAATACAATTTCGCTACCTAATAATAAATAAAATAAATTCAGCCCATTACTGTGTCATTGCTAGACACGGGCCTCTTCTCGGAATGAGTGTTAGGCCTCCAATACGCTAGCCTGATGCGGTTTGGCGGATTAAACACCATCGAGAACTTTATGAGGCCCTCTCAAATGATGATTTCGCTAAAATCAAGTAAAAATTAGATGTACAATATACCTAATTTATATTCTTAGGCAACCGGGAAAATAGCGATTTTTACAATGACCATTTAAGTGAAATGACAACTGACAGGTGTGTTTCAATGTGCAAAAATGATATTGCGATAAAAAAATATCTGGATTTAAAATATTTATTTATTAAATAATGCAGGAGCTCGTGGCTAAGTAATAACAGCCGCACTGGGCGATTTATCAGGTTAACCTACGCTTGCCAGGGTTGGTCTGTGGATGGGTGACCATCTTTTCATACCGAGATTCCTCAGTGCCTCGGAAAGTACGTTAAGCCGTTGGTCCCGGCTGTCATTCGTGGATCTTTGACAGTCGTTACGGGTCGTCAGAAGCCCGAAAGTCTGACTACCAGTCTTACCAAGGGGTATTGTATTACCTAGTAACTGGATTGTGGAGGTCAGATAGGCAGTCGCTCCATGTGAAATACTGGTATTCAGCTGCATCCGGTTAGACTGGAAGCCGACCCCAACATAGTTGGGGAAAGGCTAGGCAGATTGATTTATTAAATAATGGTGGGTTTAAATATTTTTTTTTGATTTTGTAAGGCCATCCTGGAGAATTTTCGCTGTCAGAAAAACCGCACGTTAGTTACTCTTGTTCCAAGCCCATTTTATAACATTTCCGTTCATTTCTAAACCTTCTGGTTCTTTCTTTAATGTCAATATCGGGGTTGTGTCGTATTTACAAAAGAGAGGCGCGTTAAAGGATTAGCTTGTCATTCAGACTGCTAGTTTTGCACGCCTGCAAAGTTACGATCACCTCACGAAGCCTTTTGTCACCCGGGTGTAACCAGAATGGCACATTGGGTGCGTTCCAAAAACTTGGCCTATTCAAGAGATAAAGAGTATAACGAAAGGCTATCGCATCTGTTCTGAGGTTAAGCCTAGATTCATTAAAGCTGATCCGCAAAATAGACTGATTAAAGCGATAGCGCCTTCTGAACGGTTGAGCATGGATTTTAAGGGACCAGTACCATGTAACTGAAGTAACAGATTTATTTTAACAGTAATAGATGAATATTCCCGCTTCCATTCGCGTTCCTGTGCTCTGATATAAGCGCAGAGACTGTAATCAAGCATTTAGACAACATTTTTAACATGTTTGGCATGCCGACCTACGTGCACTTGGACCGAGGGACATAATTTTTATCGGCTAATGTTTTAAGATTTTCTTCACTCCAGGCAAATAGCGACGAGTCGTACAACGTCATATATAACCATAGAGGCAATGGCCAAGTTGAAAGGCTCAATTCTACGCTCTTGAAAACTGTTCAGTAAGCATTGAATACTAAGAACCTGCCGATAGAGAGCTGGGAGGATGTCCTACCGCAAGCATTACACTCCATACGCTCATTTCTTTGTACTAGTACAAATTGTACGCGGCATGAAAGGATGTTCCGCCACCCTCGGAGATCGACGAATGGAGATTCAATTCCGACATGGCTAACGAGCTCAAACAAAGTACTTATGCGACGCTTTGACCGAAAAACAAACTATCAACCACTAGCCGTGGAGGTGGAGGTACTAGAGACTAACTCCACCTATTTTTACGTTCGAACGATGGATGGTCGCGAGACCCCTGCATTAACGAATTTGTGGATGCCGAACCCCAAAGATCGCAGTCACCATCACCATCATGTTCACCACCGACAACTTCGTCTTCCTCACCCACAACATACCCGCCACTCTGCCGTCGACTCCCTCGTCATCGCCACCATCGGAGGCTTTGCAAGGGTTACCGGAACCAATGAGCTCGGACGGGAGTGAGCCCCCAGTCTCGGAGCCACCTCGGAGGTCGACTGGATCACGGAACCCGCCGAAGATTTTACTCGATTACTTCTGGCCGGGGTGAATGTGGTGAACCTTTTTACCACTTTAATCTTCTGTGACCTTAGATATATATGTTTTATCTTAATCTCGTTGTCATAGGAATGTATTATCATTCTCATAACAATATGTCACATTTTGCTAATTAAAACCTACAGTATATGTTTTGACTATTATTTCACACATGTCAAACTTATTTCATGACCTTCCGTTTTCTTTTTTTAATTAAAATTTTAATTAATACACATTGTTGTCTGCATAGAATTTCAGTATGCATTTATTTTGTTATAATGCCATTGTTGAACCTTAGAGACTGCACTGTTTATGTACAGTGGGTTGCCAAATTGTTAGAGACAGTCACATTTTTTATGGCGCACTTGACTGCAGTTTTAAGGGTCGGTACCAGGAAATCGTGTTAGAGGTTTAGGATAATTGTATATGGAAAACTTGAAGTAGTAGCCATGAAAACTCTGGCTAGCTCAAGAGTCAACAATCAGTTAAAAAATCTGACTGAGGATAAACCTTGTAGAAAATTATTAAAAAAAAAAAATGAATATCACTAAAAGCGTGCAATAAGCACTGCCGTATTTTGATAAATTTAGCATAAATAAGAAGTCAATCCAGGAAACAGAAATATAATTTTCCAAAAGAATTATGCAGTGCAGATTGGCAGAGGAAGACTTCACAAGGTCACCGTCCTGCGAAAAAATTACGGTTGACTGACGCAATGAAGAACAGAAGCAACGCCTTGCCTGGGCTCGAGAACACCGCCAATGGAAGAAAAACTGGAAAAAGGTCAGCTTGCATTGTTACGGGTATTTTACACCATTTAAAATAACAAACAACTTCCTTTTTCCCCGGCTGACCCAGAAGGAGGGTACTTTGACTTGGCTTGCGGTAGGAGCTGACTGCTAGAAATCGTCACGCAAAAAAGCATTCATACTTCATAAACTTTATGCCACTGTGACACACATACACACACATGTAAACAGTGCACTCTCAATGGTTACAGATTGGTTTACGACAAATAACTTAGTTCTCAATGCTAAGAAAACGAAATGTATCAAAATCAAAATCAAAATCAAAAGTCATTTATTCAAACTAGGCTGAGAATCAGCACTTTTCGAACGTCAAAATTACATAAGACAGTCCCCCAAAACGCCCGCCCTTCACCACTTCCTAGTGCTTTAGCTGAGGAGAAGAAGTGGCGCAACAAACTCCTCAGCAGCACAGCTGTCTGTTCAGTTAAATAAAAAAAATAAAAATATATATAATATTCTATACAACACTGTGCAAAATACATGCAAGTACATTACGCAACACAAACATTAAATTAAATTTAATTATTTGCTATAAGTCAGCTAGCACACGCCAATATACTTAAAAAAAAGAAGAAAAAAAAATCGAAAATTCGAAAACTATACTCAAGCAGAATCAAATTACAAACTAAAAACGTAAGCAGAACTTTATACCTATATTGAAAGCCTCCAGTAATAAAGGGCGTGCCCACTTACATATAGCCGTAACTCGAAGTCACAGATGATAAACTAGGACCATCGAAGTAAAATAAACGAGTTAAATTATTAATAACAAAACAAAACCAAGGTCAGCAAGACGACCAGTCACCACAAGCAGCACCCGTTCACGAGCATAACGCAAAGATCAGTCATTACCCCCCTCGCCATATTTGAGGGAAGGAGGCAAAGTTTGCCTTACCGAATGTTAGAAATCTAGGACCCAACATCGTTTTAGATAAAGAGATGCTTAAAACTGTAGACTCGGCAGTTTTTCTGGGTACAACAGTAGATGCCAAACTTCCGTGGGGCCCACATAATATCAAGCCTAGCAGGAAGGCTCAGTTCAGCCGCCTACGCCGTCAGGAAAGTAAGACAATACACTGACGTTGATACAGCTCGGTTAGTCTATTTTAGTTATTTTCATAGCGTTATGTCATACGGTATTCTGCTCTGGGGCAAAGCCGCTGACATTCAAAATATATTTGTTCTTCAGAAACGAGCTGTTCGAGCAATTTACCAGCTCGGTGCCAGAGTTTCTTTGAGAGATTTTTTTAAACATATTGGTATTCTCACGGTGGCTTCACAATTCATCTTCGCCAACATCTTATATATTAGACAAAATATACATTTATACAGTAAAAACAGTGATATTCACAATGTTAACACCAGAAGTAAGGACAAATTACGTGCTCCATTTCACAGGCTTCATAAGGTTCATAACTCATTTGTTGGGCTTGGTATATCCTTTTATAAAAAGCTACCCTCTTCTTTGCTAGATTTGCCCTTCAATGCGTTTAAAGCTAAAGTAAAATCTAACCTTTGTTCCAAGGCATACTATTCTATCAACGATTGCTTAAACGATAAGAATAGTTGGTCGCTGTGTTTAACTTAAGACAATGTTTATGTTCTTTCTCCAGAATTAGCATACCTACTGACAGGTTATATGAGTTCATATAATTATTTATTATCTTTGACTGCCAGGTCAATTTATTTTAATTTTATTTTTATTTACTATTGACATAATCTACTCATTTCAATGTTTTTTTTTTTTTTTATGAGTGGTATTGCAATATGTGGTTAGCTAGTGACCTCGACAGCTGATCAGAGTTTTCTTGCCTGAGCAACCGGCAGCAAGTTCGTCATGCTCCCTTAGATGTCACTGCTTGCGATCGCGTCGGGGGTCGGGTTGTCTCCTTCCCTCAAATATGGCGAGGGGGGTAATGGCTGATCTTTGCGTTACTCGTATGCTCGTGAACGGGTGCTGCTTGTGATGACAGGTCATCTTGCTGACCTTGGTTTTGTTTTGTTATTAGTAATTTAACTCGTTGTTTATTTTACTTCGATGGTCCTAGTTTATCATCTGTGACTTCGAGTTACGACTACATGTACGGCTGTAAGTGGGCACGCCCTCTATTACTGGAGGTACTGGACTTTTTATTTAGGTATAAAGTTCTGCTTACGTTTTTAGTTTTGTATTTAGTTTCTGCTTGAGTATAGTTTTCGATTTTTTTTTTTTTTTTGGTATACTGGCGTGTGCTAGCTTACTTATAGCAAATAATTTAATTTAATGTTTTGTGTTGCGTAATGTACCTAAATTATTATTATCTCAAGCAGACTACACAGACAGGAAGAAACCAGTGTATGGTTGTTTTCTTGACCTGTCAAAATCCTGTCAAAAGGTAAATTATGACATTCTGTGGCAAAACTTGTCGGATGATACTGACCTGCCTACTGAGAGCATTCATATTCTTTAAAAATGGTATGAGAGTCAGAAGAACTGCGTTAGGTGGGCAGTTGCGCATTCAGTTTCATACGGACTGGATTTCGGACTGAGGCAGGGGGGGTTAACTTGACCCAGTTTGTTTAACCTGTATATGGACCGGCTGGTGCGTGAGCTGAGCAGCACCATGGTTGGATGTTCTGTTGATGGAAGGATGATCAATAACATAAGTTATGCTGATGACATGATGCTGCTCAGCCCATCAATCTGCGGTCTAAGAAAACTGCTGGCCGTCTGTGAGAGTTATGCGGAGGCTCATGGATTGAGGTATAATGCCACTAAGAGTGAGGTTCAAAGTACCTAAAAATACACCTGCAAATATTCCACCTGTAACGTTGCGTGGAATTCCGTTGCAGGTGGTCACTCAGTTTAAATATCTCGGTCATGTAGTCACGGATGGTCTTACGGACGACCAGGATATTGATAGGGAACGTAGGGCGTTGGCGGCCCGATGCAATATGCTTGCTCACAGGTTTGCGCGGCGCACGAAGGAGGTAAAACTAACTCTTTTCAGAGCTTATTGCCAGACGTTTTACTCGTGCAGCCTGTGGGTTAGGTATACGCAGAAGGCCTACAGCGCCCTACGTGTCCAATATAATAACGGACTCAGGATGTTGTTGGGACTGCCTCGGTTTTGCAGCGCCTCAAGCATGTTTGCTGAAGCGAGACTGGACGACTTTTATGCCACCATGCGCAAGCGAAGTGCATCTATGCTGCGGTGATTCCGAGGTAGTTAGTCCGAACAATATTTTGGGAACACTGGCGGACAAAATAGATAGGCCGTTTATTAGACTCTGGGCTGGGAGACATGTGCGTACGGACGTACATGCGGAAAATTAATTGTGATATCACAAACTTTTAATTTATTTATAATTTTCACTAACAATAGGTTAAGGCAATACTAACACATTATGGATCCTGTAATCTGAATTAAAGAGTTATTATTATATTTGATTTTTTGATATTTCTCGGGACCTTTGGAAGGCGTACGAGGAGCCGACGCCAACTCGCAGAGGCCCCTTAGATAATTTTAAATGATGAGGAGGCACCAACCGACGATTATCCCTGTATGCACTATGTTATTAATATATTATTGTTTTATTATTATGTCCTTTATTCATTTTCAAAACTTATTAAATACATTTTTAAATATTTTTTATAAAAAACATTAAAAAAAAACATTTAAAAATATAAAAAATAGTGATCCGCCAGTAGCGGGAGCAAGGTCCAAGCTACCGGTGGTTACGGCTGCAGAGACAGGAACCTCCTCACAATGCGAGCCGTATCGAGAAGTACTGCCTTCTGAATCTGGCCCTTGATCCAACCGCCTAACGAAAGCCTCGAAAGATGTTGATCGAGACTTGCGGCCATCAGGCCATTGGCCGTTACTACAATCGGCACAATGACAGCCGAGCTCACATTCCACATGTCAACAGTCTCGTGTGCTAAGTCGAGATACTTCATTTCCTTCTCTTTCTCAGCTTTCACGAGGTTCTCGTCATGTGGAATGGTAACATCGACAATTATTGCGCGGCGCACTAATCGATCTATCACCACTATATCAGGCTTATTGGCGACAATAGTCCTGTCAGTAATGATAGACCGATCCCAGTACAACGTGACATGGTCATTTTCGAGGACTGGGTCGGGCACATACTTGTAATACGGTACCTCAGAATCCACAAGTTTATATTTCAAAGCAAGTTGCTGGTGAATAATCCTGGCCACTTGATTATGCCTGTGCAAGTACTCGCCGTTAGCCAAACGAGAACAACCAGAGATAATATGTCTGATGGACTCACCCGGACGGTGGCATGCCCGACACACATCAACCGTCCCGTCCTTCATAATATGTCTCCGGTAGTTATTCGTCAGAATACCTTCGTCCATAATTGCACAAACAAAACCTTCAGTTTCCCCGAAAAGGTCACCGAAACGTAGTCAGGATACGGATGCTAAGAAATCTACACCGGTCTCATGAAGAGCCCGATAGAAGCGCCCGTGAAGCTCCTTGTTTTGCCATACCTTCCTGCGGTCATCGGTAGTAAGTACTACAGGTTTGCGCCAGTTCTCTTTAGCCATGGAGAGTGGGGTGAGCCCCTTATCCACTGTGACCACATCCCGGTGCATACCCAATTCGGCTTTTAAAAAATATTCCCTGAGGCTGCACACCTCGCGATTGTGGAGGGTTTTAGCATTTAAAAAGCCACGACTCCCGCACTTCCGCGGGATGTACAGTCTCATCACCGATGAACGTGGGTGATGCATCCGGTTTGCGGTCAACAGTGTACGGACCCTCCTATCCAGGGCGTCAAGTTCGGTCTGAGTCCATTTGAGTATGCCGAAAGAGTACATCAAGATCGGCATGACCCAACCGTTGAAGGCGCGCACCTTATAAAGCGCCTGAAAGAAGACTAGTTAATACCTTCTTCAGGCGACCAAAGAATCGCTCCCTCGTCAGGGCTTTTTCCAGGAACACGACGACGTAGCGGCCAACAGGTAGGTTGCAGTGCCGCTTGGGCGACATCGCAACTGAAGCGGGCCGCGATGTCGTATGGGAGGCATCGCGGCTGAGGGATGGAGGCCGCGGCGGAAGAGGAGTGCCGGTATTGCGGTGCGCCGCTCTCCCTACCTTCCGCGGCCTTACACGGGGTCACCTTGACGCGGACGCGGTGGGGCCGCAGGGGAGGAGGAGTGTCGGCATTTCGCCTATCCTCTGCGGCCGAAAAGTGGTAGGCGGCCGGGCCACTGACCTGACCGGTCGCAGGGGGACCAAGGGTGCCTAGACACGGGGTCGTCTGGCGCCCATGTGCTGGTTTGGTCCATGGGGTGGTCACGGTGCGCAATGTGTTCTTGTGCACCGGTGATGGGGGTGCTCTCCAGAGGAGGGTTCGGTGACGGTCAGCCGCGGCAGGTTCGCGGTGAGTGCTAACTCGTGCCCGTATTCCCGCCACGAGCGGCAGAGGAGGACACCGTGGAGTTTTAGTGGGTTGGAGTCCCACATAACTGCACTATCTCCCCGTGGTAGTGCAGTATGCATGAGCATTTCTCCACGGAAAAAAAAAGATGGGGGCTGCAAAAATTTTCAAATTTTTCGTCATAGGTGGCGTTTTCATACTTTTAGAGGATGCTGAAGTCGATATTGAGAACAAAATACAAATACAAGGTGGGAAGAAACTTCGTTCCTGACGGGGGTCCCCCAACCCCACATGATTTTTCTTCAGATGTGTTTATAAGTCAACATTCGAGTTTCTAGCCGACAAGAACAGCTTCGTCAGATGACGCTCAGAAGAAAATACCACCCTGACTGCATCGTGGTAAGAGTCAAACACCCTGTAAAAAACAATGGCGTGGCCTATCATAAAAGCCAAGGGGGTAGGGCGCCTGCACATTGTCCAGGGAACAATGAAACAATACCAGTACTGATAAGTTTTACAAACTCGTCTGTCACCCACACTTGAGGTATGGTTACCTGATGGTGAGGAATTCATTTTTATGTACGAGTATGATTCAACGCCATGCTATAAAGCCAGAAGCATTACAAAGTTCTTGGCAGACCACAACATTCCTTGGCCTGGTAATTCTCCTTTTTTTTTTTTTTGTGGATGGGATATCATCAAATAACTTCTCCCGCTCTGGGTGGAGCGGAAGGGCGTGTCAGACTTTTACTGACTAAAACCCACCCGTGTTCCTTCAGTTGCCTATGCCAGGGCCACGGTATCTTTTTCAAACAACCCGCGACCCCAGCGGCATCGGCCCTAATGGACCCCATCTCTTGCTGACATCTCTTTGAGGCGCGCGTGGAACACAACGCGCCGTCGACCCGGGCCTGGTCCTCACCGGACGGCGAGCTACCCACTACTCACCGTCCGCAAGCCCGCGCCTACGGTGGCCGGGAATCGGCTATCGATTCCCGCCGCCCAGGGCGTCTCCTGCGGCGACTGAGGGCGTGAGGTTGCCTCTCCCTCACGCGTTCGCCTCTCCCTCACGCGTTCAACATTACAAAGGCCGAAATAGCCAAAGAAATTATAACCAACAAGAAAGGTCAGGCTGATAGAAAAGCTCGTTATTGTTTGACATCACAACCCTAGGATAAAAGAAAGAGCTAAACAGTGCATAAAAAGCATGCCCAAGCGTATGGAAGAACTAAACGAGGCGAAAAGAAATGTCACTAAGTACGAGTACACTGATTACTAAAGTAACATTTATTTTCGCCTATTTATGTACTTAATAAATTTTTTTCGTTCTTATTTTATCTCGTTAATAATTGTTTTGTATAATAATTAAACTATTATCATAAAAAAAAATGTGCTTAATCATTCTCCACAAATAAAATAAAAAATCTTGACTGTCCCTAATAATTTGGCAACCCACTGTAGATACTTCCCTGACATAATTTTGTCATTTTCGCAGTCGGCTAAAATGTTATATATAAGATTTTGTAACTTCTAATGCATCATTACTAAGCGTGGCTTACTCGTAGCAACCTAGTGGGAGCAAAATCTAGTGTTTGTACCGATTTGGTAAGTTGTGACTTTTACTTTGCTTATGTTAGCGTTTTAGCCTAGTCTGTTATTTTTTTGTAATACAAGTTAGATAATTAGATAAACATAAGATCACGACTGTAATCTCCAAATGGCTAGGCAGGTATGTAGGTACTTAGAGGTGTAATTAGATATTTCGTATGTTTCGATCAAATTAAAAAAAAACAAAAAACTGAAGCTGTGCTCAAACAGTGCTTCTTTACCTATACCATTCGTTCCACTTGCCGAAAATCTCTCAGCTGGTCACGAATTACTTTGGCTAACCAGGAAGTCTTTAAACAGAC
The DNA here is from genome assembly GCA_948252095.1 of Dicycla oo. Lineage (NCBI taxonomy): Eukaryota > Metazoa > Arthropoda > Insecta > Lepidoptera > Noctuidae > Dicycla > Dicycla oo. The sequence continues at coordinate 16,456,823 of OX411736.1, read as the reverse complement.
TGCGGACCTAGGATGGCCGAAGCAAGGAAAACCTGTTCATGTGGAGATTCATAGATGACTTCGCCCTGGAGTGTAAATGTGGTGCTATTCCACATACGATGATACACTAACTGTCGTGTCCAGCGTATCTGAACATTACAATAACTGATGGACGCTACTGATGACGCCAAACATGTACAGATATTCTATTTCACGAAGTCCGTTCGGCTTTGATTGTAGTAGTGACGTATCCCGACAAACGCGCTTGTGTGTGTGTAAAAGTGGGTAACGTACGCACCGGGACTTACAGCTTAGTACGGCCGTTATTCCAAATGCGTACAGTGCGGCTACGTTAGAAACAATTGAGTCTGGTACCTATGAAATATCTAAGACCCTACTGACTCTAAACCTAGCCCTATAACAATTACCTAGCACCCTAGTTACCCTAACGCCCTAGCCTATCATACAAACCACACCAAACGTAAGTTACGTTGGTTCTACGTACGGGAAGTCTGTCACAAGGAGACCTACGGTGACAGACGGAATTTGGGTAGGAATAGGGGTTTGTGTACGTCGTGCAATGTACACAGGAAATGGTTTTCTTACTGCCGATCCCACAGACTCATAGGACCGATGATGGCTAAAGGTGTCTTGGCCACAGTGAGAGGAGTTACGGGAGATGAATCAAACTCGACTCCAGCTTGATGACTTTATTACAGTAGTTAACTTAATTATATATAAATTTTGTGGTCAATACACATTGATACTTATTTACATGTGTGTTGTGTGTGTATCGAGCCGATGAAGCGAAGATCTCAGCAGGTCACTTCTTAGTGCTGACGGTGTGCCGGTGTTGCCGGCGGAACGAATGTATGTCGCTCTTAACGCTGACGCTGTAATGATGTAGCTGACTCGTGTAACTACTGTTCATGGTTGAACATTCTGGCGCCTCTCAGGACCTGGACTCCAGTTGATATAACTCAATAGTTTCGTGTTGATTTGGTACACTGTACATAGGTTCCGATCTGATAGTTGGTTGGCCTGTTGTTCGTTGGGTAGATGTTTTGTTGGCAGCGGGTGAGTTTGGTTCTCTTGCTGGTGGGTTAGCTGTCTCGGTACTTGTTCTCCTGGTGTTGTGCTGCACTGTGACTCCAATCCATTTCAGTATTGCTGGGCCGTAGCAAACTAGAAACAAAACTATTAAAACATGATTATACAAGATATTGCATTTGTTAAGTACGTGTGAGAACTAATTTGACTCCAAACAGTACTATCTAATTCGGTTTGTAACGCACTTTCTTTATTAATTAGATGCTGAAAAATCTCTTTTGAGTTACCTATGACTTTTTCTTTGGTTATGTTTAGCATTGATTTAGACTCAATGTGCGTATTAATGGGAAAATCTATTTGTTTTGAGTATGATGTTACAATCGGTACTGAAACAATTCTTTTGGCAGTTAATATGTTATTAGTTGTTTTAATAACGCAGTTATCTGCAATTCGTATTACGCCAACGTTTTAAAGTTCAAATTCTTCTCTTTGTCCATCACAAATGATTGAAGTCGTAACCCGATCTCTTACAATGAACAACCAAGTGTTTGGCATGTGAAGCTGTTTCCATATTATTTTATTGGATAAATAAAACGCTTTGGTAGGACAATTTGATAGTGTCTGGTTATTAAACAGTTGATTTACAATGCAATTGTCATTTAATTGCATGTTTTTCACGGCCCCAGGAAAGCAAATAAAATGGTTAGTCCATTCTAAACAACGTTTGAACTCTTCATAGTTCAGGTAATATACACATAAAGTTCTTTGTTGTAATCTAACCCCATGTACGCTTTAGGTACTTCTAGACTTTGGGCATACTTATCTGAGTTTATCTTTGGGACTGGTGTAATATACACACATCAACACGGTCTAGGGATATTTTTAAAAAAGCGTATTACTATCAATGCGTTAATTATTTATATGACATGTATATATTTAAAAGATATGTTATTTAATATTCTACCATTTTTTAATAATGGTTAAGGTATTTAGATTAAAATTTCAGGATTTTATGGAAAAAAAATGAAGCATAGACGGAAACCGTATATGAATTAACTTTTAATTTGTGAGTAAAAACTGAAAAAAATAGAAAAATCATTTAATTTGTGTTTATAAACTTGAAGTTAGTAGTCTGAGAAAGCGCCCATGATGTTCATAACACATCGGGAACGATTCGGCATGCTCAGAACAAGGTTGTCAATGTCTTGCTGCGGAATATTGTCCCATGTCCTTCTGAGGTGCGCAAAAAGTTGATCTTCTGTAGCCAGATTTTCAGGAACTTCCTTCAGAGCTCTTCTTTGCAGCATATCCCACGCATGCTCAATGGGATTTAGATCTGGCGATTGAGCAGGCCAGTCTAAGGCCCTAACATTGTGTGTATGTAACCAAGCTGCTACCGTTCTCGTCGTGTGTGCCCGGGCTTTGTCGTGCATGAGCAGGAAATCTTGCCCCATTTGTGTTCTGTGGGGCAAGATTACGGGCCCCAGCACCTGTTGGACGTATCGTTCTGCTGTCATATTGCCCCGCACCCAAACGAGATCCGTCCGTCCTCCAAGACGAATTCCTGCCCAAACCATAATTGTTCCTCCTTGGTATGGGTGAACTTCCTGAGGGTTCTGAAGACGGCTCCATCGTCCAGGAACTCGCCAAACACGCGTCCTTCGTGAATCTAGATGGAAGCCGAACCTGGATTCATCCGTGAACAGCACATTGGACCATTGCTCACGGCCTCAGTCCACGTGGTTCCGAACCCATTCTAATCGTCGTCCACGATTGCCTCTCCGTAAAGGTGGGACCCGGAGTGGTCTACGATAGCGTAGATTGCTTTCATGCAGTCGCCTTTTTACAGTTTGGTCACTCACAAGCACTTGGTGTTCCACTCGCAGCCTTTGGTCCAATTGAGTCGCCGTTGCATTTGGTTGAGCTCGCGCAGTAATTTGCAAAAATCGGTCTTGTCTGGGGGTAGTGATGCGACTTGGCCTCCGGTGCCTCTCCGCTACTTCACCTGTGGCACGATAGCGTGTCCACAATCTTGAAATTACATTTTGGTGGGCCCCTATGGCCTCAGCAACATTACGCTGAACAGACCCAGCTTCCAGCATTCCCACAGCTCGTAACATCTCCGCCCTCGTCAAATGTTGGTGTTGCATGGCTACAATACCTCAATTTTAACTTTATCTTTCGTTTAAAAATGAAAAAAAAACTAAACGTACTTAATTCGTATTGTTTTCTAAATTTCGCACAAATGAAAATTCCCTCTCCTACACATCAAGACATTTTATGCCACCGAAACAAAAGAATTTTCAAAAATTTGAATTTGGAATTAGTTTGAGATAAATTACAAACAAATCGGTGTATAAAAGATTCCAATGCGGCCAGTACTTTTCGAGTTATTTAATTGAGTATGAAATATCCCTAGACCGTGTTGATGTGTGTACATTAAAGTATATTTAGTTATATCTTGTATAGGAAAATAGGAGTATACTTTTATATGAGTATTGTTTTCAGATATCTTGGTGTCTAGTAACTGTTCTTGAACGATTCTTAAATTTGAAGGTAATTTTTTGTTTGCTGATGACATCAGGTCACTGACGTTCTTTGGTGTTAACACACTATATACTGTTGCCTTGGTTAAGTATATTTCTAATAATCCGTTATAATAATCCATGATTTCTTTTATGTAATTATAGGCTAATTGGTAAGTCTGCATAATACGTATGTTTACACTGTTGTGGTCGACTGTAATGAACCAATGGTTGTAACTTTCCATGTAATCTATAACTTGGTTTAGTTTAGTTTGATTTCCTATAAGTTTCTGTTTTATTCTTTCTTCAGTTTTGTTGACTTGTGAGATTATTGATATGATAAATTTAGTTTGATGGTTGGCAGCTTCAATCAATTTTTTTTGGTTTAAATTTAATGACTCTATATCTCGGTATGCCTCATCATTCACTCCGAAGATAGATGTTAGTAACTGTCCCAATATGCCCCTTTTCTTCCTAGTTTGCTTCACTTCTGTCAAATATTCTTTAGTCCGCTCAAATTTGGTTTTTCTTCTAACAAATGGTAGTGTAATTGCTTGCAAAATGCGGAATCTGTTATTTTTTCTGCATTAGTACATAGTTGATTAAATTGTGACGTCACTGTTTTTATATTGGTAAACTCTTGCTCTAGATGTTGTTTGTCATAATTTATTTCTATCCTAAATATTCCTCTGTCAATACTTGCTGTTCCTATTTGTTCAACATATAATCCTGGTGGTACTGGTTTTAAAAAGTATGTCGTTGTAGTCGATTTTGCTGACCCCAATACGAGTATTTGCAAAGTGATGAAAAGCAATGTGAACCATTTGGATATTTTATTACATCGTTTGGGTTGATTAGTTTTGTTATTTTTTAGGATTCTAGCGGTATTTGTTTGTATTGCGTGCATAGATTCATTACTACTACTGCTACTACACGTATTTGTTTCTATTGGCAATGGTATTAATGTGTGGATTGATCGTTTTTGAGTTGCTCCTGACGATTTCTGAAGTGTCATTACTCGGGATAAGTCGTCGTTTCCCGTATGTATCGCCTTTATTTTTGCTAATGGTCATTGGCTGAGAGAGATTTTTTCATCTTTTATGATTACTAGAGTTCCAACTGACAAGTTTCCTTGATTAGTTTTCCATTTGTATCTCTGTTGTAGTTTGTGTAGATAATCTTTAGTTCAGCTATTCCAGAAATCCTTTTTCATTTTTTGGATCTGTTTCCATCTGTTTATGTGATCTGTATTAGTTTCCGATAGCGGGTCTGGTACCCCTACTGCTTCTCTTCCTATTAAGAAAACACGATATTGTCGTTTATATCTTCACTTAGTGCACATAAAGGTCTTGAGTTTAAACATGCTTCAGTTTGTTGTAAAAACGTGCTCATTTCTTCATAAGTCAGTGTCTGCTCTCCTATCACTCTACGCAAATGGTGTTTCATAGATTTTACGCCTGCTTCCCATATCCCTCCGAAGTGAGGAGATGCTGGAGGTATAAAGTGCCATTGTGTTCCAATGTTGGTTGACGTGTTTTGAAAGTCGTCAGACTAAGTTATGTCTAACATTTCTTTATACAAGTAATTGGCAGTGCCTATGAAATTTGTCGCGTTGTCACTATACATGTGTGATACTGGACCTCTGCGTGCCATAAACCTTCGTAGCGCCGCTATGAATGTTTCTGTTGATAAGTCGCCAGCGAGCTCCAAATGTACCGCTTTCGTGGATAGGCAAACAAATATCGCAATGTAGCCCTTGTACGATTTATGACCCCTGCCTTTCATTGTTCTCACCGATATTGGTCCAGCATAATCCACGCCTGTGTGACTGAATGGGTACGATTCCGTCACTCTTGGTTTTGGTAACGAGCCCATTTTTTGTGAGGCGGTGGATGATCTGTATCTAGTACACTTTACATATTTTCTAATGCTACTTTTCACTGTCCGCTTCCCTCCAAGAATCCAATACTTCTGTCGTATATACGCTAAGGTCAAATTGTTACTTCCATGTAATGTGGTTAAATGGGCATCACGAACTATAATTAATGTTACATGATGGTCAGGAGATAACCGAATTGGGTGTTTTTGATCATAGGGTAAACTGGAGTTTTGTAGTCTTCCTCCTACTCGCAGTAAGCCCTCATTATCAATAAATGGATCGAGGCATGATAACCTGTTTCCTTTCTTAAATGCTTGACCAGCCTTAATGGTTTTGTACTCCTCAGAAAACACTTCTTGTTGGACTAAGAAGAGGACTTTTTTCGTTGTTAAATTAAGTTCCATACAACTTAATGGTTTTTTGTGTTCTGGTTTATTTACAATTCTGTAGCAATGTGATAACACTCGTATCATCCTTTGGAAGCTTGAAAACCTTATCCAGATTTCGTTCTTCGGCATAATAGTTATATGATTACATCGTTTAATCTCCTCGCATATTTCTGGTACAGTTTTTGTACTAGGGATGTTATCACTCTTTAACCACTTTGGTCCATTCCACCACAGAGATAAGTTTTGTAATTTATTTGGCGCAATACCTCTTGTAATTAGGTCAGCTGGATTTTGTAATGTATTTACATAATTCCATTGTGCTTGTGATAATATTCTTTGTATTTCGGATACCCTGTTAGCTACGAACGTCTTCCATCGTTCAGCTTCACCTTTGATCCAGACGAGAGTAATCATTGAGTCAGTCCAACAATAAATATCTTCGATTGGCATTTCCATTCCTATAATAACTTTCTCCATCAGTTGGGTTAATAATACTGCAGCACATAACTCTAATTTTGGTAATGTAGTTTTCTGCTTTTTTGGCGCTACCTTTGATTTAGCTTGTAAAAGGGTTACGTTAGAGATATTATTATTATGTATTCGACAGTATATCACTGCACCGTAAGCTTTTTCAGAAGCATCACTGAACCCATGCAGCTCAACTCTGGAATTGTTTGAAAAATGACACCATCTTGGGATGGAGATCTTCTCAATTGTCTTTAGTTGTTTTTGTAGTTCAATCCATCTTGTTTTAATAGTTTCCATCGCGGGCTGATCGCACTCTGTGCCATTTGTCCAAAGTTCCTGAATCATTAGTTTCATATTTATGACAACAGGTGCTAACCATCCCAGAGGATCGAATATCTTAGCGATTTCCGATAAGATAAACCGTTTTGTTGGTTTTTCGTTTTGATTGATAGTAATATGAAAACAGAAACTATCCTCTAATGGTGACCATAATACCCCTAAAGATTTTCTAGTTTCATCTAGTGGTATTTTCATCAGTTGGTCGTCTTTGTTTTCATTACGTATGTTTTCTAACAATGCAGAACTGTTAGACGACCATTTCCGTAACTTAAATCCGCCTTTTCGTAGCATATTTGTTAAGCTTTCTTGTAACATTTTTGCTGACTCGACATTAGTATCTCCTGACAAAATATCGTCTACGTAGAAGTCCTCGAGAGTTCTTTGGCTGGCTATTGGGTAGTTCGCTTTTTCATCAATAGCGAGTTGTTGCAGCGTCTTAATCGCTAAGTATGGGGCAGCTGCAGTTCCATACGTTACAGTAGTTAATTCGTATTCGTCGATAATATGTTTCGGCGATTTCCTCCATACTATTCGTTGGTATGTGAAATCTTGTTCGTTGATATTTATGTACCGGTACATTTTTTCGATGTCCGCCATATATGCTATTTTGTGTTTACGCCAGCGTAACAGAATAACTGCTAAATCTTGTTGTAGTCTTGGTCCCGTAAACATATTATCGTTTAGACTTATGTTTGTACTTGACTTGCTCGACGCATTAAAAACTACTCGTAGCTTAGTAGTTAGTGAGTCTTCCTTGATTACTGGTTGATGTGGTATATAGTATTTATCTTGGTAATAGTCAGTACTAGTAACTTTCCTCATATGGCCCATTTCTAAGTACTCATTGAGGAAGTCTTGGTATTTTTTCCGTAAGTTTTCATCTTTGTCGAACTTCCGTTCTAATTGTAAAAGTCTTGCAATAGCTTTTTTGCGCGAATTCCCATAATCTACGTTGTGATTCTTAAATGGGAGTTTCACTGTGTATGTTCCATCTGGATTTCTTATAGTAGTTTTTTGGTAATGGTTTTCACAAGCCTGATCCTCATTGGATAATTGGTATATTTCAGGAATTTCTTCTATTTCCCAAAACTTGTTCAGTTGTTGAACTTCTGTAGTACGTGTCATCATACTAATAACTGTATTAGTGTTAGTAGTAGTGCCGCAAATACCGGATAAAATCCACACAAACTCGGTATTCTGAGCGATTATTCCGTCTTGCTTCTTGTGTAACCCGTTTAGAAGTAAGTTACTATATTCTTGAGCCCCCAATATTATATCTATTGGTCCTCTTTTGAAGTACGTAGGGTCGGCAAGTAGCTTGTTTTCTAAACAATCTGATTTTAGTTCCGGTAAACTTTTCTCTGGTAAACAGCCAGTTAGTTTTGGTAGTATTATAAGTGTGACTGGTAACCTATATTCACTCGGAAATCTAGGCTGTAGTATGACATTGATAGAGCTTTTCGATGTTTTAGGTTTTTCGTCAGCAACCCCGATCACTTCGGTATGTATCTTAATACGTGGGTACGACAATAGTTGGGCAACCTCTTCTGTACAGAATGATGCTTCTGAACCTTGATCACACAAAACCCTTAGTAAATGCGATGTCCCATCCGTCGAGTTAGTTTTTATTAGGGCTGTCGCTAGTAGTGTTATTTTTAGTATATTTGTTTTGTTAATAGTAGACATGTTAGATACAGTTTTCGTCATGGATTTACTTGTTGATGGGGTTGTCAAGTCATCCTTTTTGACTCACTTTTTGCGGGTCTTATATAATTATTGTTTTGGTGTAAATAGAGGAATGATGTCCTCTTTTCCCACAATATCCACAATTTTTATTGCTGTGACATTTTATCGACGTTTCATGACTCAAACAGTTTCTGCACATATGTTTTTCGTTTACGATCTTATTGCGATCTTGCACTGATAGCGTTTTAAAACTAGCACAATGGTAAATGCTGTGTTCGTGATTTTGACAAAACCAGCATACACGTTCATCCACTTGTTTGGTTGTTGAATTTGATGACTCACGGCGCGATCTGTGAGTGAAAGATTCTTCCCTCACACAGCTTGAAGTTTCCAAGCACTTAAACCTTTTTTCTAAGAATTGCATCATTTCCGAAAACTCTTGTAACTTATTAGGCTCTTGTATTTGATGTTCGTATTTTTCATCAGTTTCTGAGTCCCATATTCTACTGAGTATTCTTGTCAAAATAGGGTCCCAAGTTGAGACGTTGATGTTTTGACTTTTTAAGGCTTCTAGGTTTTCGTTGATTGTATCATGGAGATTCCTTAAGTTGAAGGCATTACATTTCTTTATTTTCGACATACACAGAATATTATCAATATATTTAGTAATGATTATTCTTTCGTTTTTGTAACGTCTTGTTAACAGATTCCATGCAGTGGTATAATTGGCGTCACAAACGGTTAAATGCTTGATCAACTTGGCGGCGTCACCTCGCACATGCGTTTTTAAATACTGCATTTTTTCTGTGTCACTTAACGATTTATCTTCGTGTACTATTTTCAAGAATAAATCATAAAAGGAATTCCATGACTCATAACTTCCACTAAATGTTGGAATTATTATTTTTGGTAACTTAACCGAGGTTTTATGGTTGTTGTGTGTCGATTTTTGACCTATTGTTGCAAATAATTTTTCCATCACAAGATCGAATTCCGTCTGTGTTTTCTCAAACATTTTTTCTTGAAAATAGCTGTGTTCCAATGTACTATCTTCCATTAGAATGAGTACATGTGTTTCTTCAATTTCTTGCCATTGTTTTTGCAAAATAGTCATTAAAGTTTCTAAATGCCAACTCGCTTTCTCTTCAGTCATCGATTGAATTGCAGATTGTAACTTTTCTGCATCTGATTAATCCGAAATAGTTGAATAAATAGTTTGGGTGAGCTAATGCTTTCTTCCTCTTCGGGTTCTATATCTTCTGGCTCATATAGTTGGTTTACTACCTGTAGTCTTTTCTCACACATCAATAGGTATTCAATAGCCTGCTTATACTGTGTATTGATAAAACTAAAGTAGTTTGTAGTGATGTATTTGTGATCACACAACACATCTTGGTCTTTTAGTATTGAATGGTTTTTGGACGTTCTAGTAAATATTTCTGTAAGTCGAGTTTTTCTCTCCGTGATATATTTTAGAGTTTTTCTTGATGCCGAGTCTTTCTTGATGTTGGTGAATATCTGTCTTAGTTCATTGTAATCTGCTTCTTGGCTTCTTATAACTTCGTTTATTTCTTGTATGTCCATTTTTCTTTACTGTCCCTAGAGTAGCCCTATTTGTTTAGGATGTTACCTAATTGCCCTTTGATACTATAAGTGCGACTTCTCAAAATATTGGTGAACCCGCTTGTTGGTGCCGATTTCTGATTCGCTATCGTACAAATGGCGTGTAAGTATGTCAGTTACCTTACATACCACAAACAAGCGCTTGTTGAGTACGCAAGTTTGAAGTACGTCTAAACGTCAGTCAGTCAGTATTAGCGTGAGACAAACACAAGAACGTTTTTGTTTTTTTTTTATTTCATATATAAATAATCGCAAATATAAATAATCGCATTTAATTCTGGGTGATAGGGAAGAAGGCGTAAGACATCAAAATCCTTGCTCTTTATAAAATCGTCAATCTTGTAGATTACGTGTTGGGCTTTGTAGTTCTATTATATCGTACAATTCCAATTTAAGAAGAGATTCATCAAATGCTATACCTGCTGCATATCGGCTTTATTTGTAGATTGCGTCGGTAGTCGTTCAGCTCGTGTGTTGTGATAAGATGCATTGTCTAAGACAATGACAGAGCGCGGAGGTAAATTGGGTAGCAATTTTTCATTTAGCCACTTTACATAGTTATCATAGCTCATATTTGAATGATAATCACCAGCCATTTAATTGACACTAACAATTATGTTGGTAATCATTTATATTTGACAAAAGATAGATTTTTTTATGGATAGGTACTATCTTTCAAAATATTGCAAAAGACAGTTAGCTGTGTCGCTATCATATTATTTTTCTATTACAGCCAAGAATTTGGCTAAACAAGTTGCTTCTATTGAGCAATGCCATGACATTTTATATCATTCAGCCAATAACTTGGTATCCAAAATTGACATTGATTGTAATTTAAATTAGAAATTAAGACAATAGAGGCATCCTCTAGCAATAATGTACAGAAATGCAAGAATAAACCAAATAAAACTTCAAAATTAGTAAATAGTATTAACCTGGTGCATCAAAATATTCAAGGTTTTCTCAACAAAGATTTAGAAGTAGAATTATTTATGAATTTTAACAGTATTGACATTTTTTGTATAACAGAACATTGGCTTAAAAGCCACCAGTTTATGTTCAATTTTAATAATCACCTGGTTGGTAGTTCGTTCAGCAGAGTAAATGCTATACATAGTGGCTCATTAAATTTAGTAAGTAACCAGCTGAAATTTAAAGACCGTAAGGATATTGTGAGCCTATCTGTTGAGCGGACAGTTGAAATAGCTTGTATAGAATTGGAGCAATTTATTGTATTAAGTGTGTACAGGCCCCCTTCAGGATTGTATGACTGCTTTGAAACTGTAATGGATGAAGTGTTACACAAGATATGTAACTCAAATAAATCTATTATCATTGCATCCAGCAATGGAAACTCATGCATGAGAATGGAGAAACGTTTAAAAATGTCGTCAGGAGCGGGATCATCCCAACCAACATTGCTCAGCCATAACTCTTTGATGAGCAACTTGTCATAAAAGATCACGGGAGCGACCAAACCGAGAACATCGAATAAGCGGGCTAGTCGCCCGCTAGTATATTAGCGAGAGTATATTTCTCTCAGTACATTTCTCAACGACTTGAGCGGAAGTGAAGAAGAAATTATCCTGGGAAGGTTCCCACGAAAGGCCTAGAACCTTAGACACATCACTCCCAGCGTGAAAATCGAGGGACTTACGATGCGAGTCTGGAAGACTGATTAAAAGAACGGGTGAATTGCTACACCATTTAACAAGGTCAAAATCGCCCGATTTAAACATCTTTATAAGATCATGCGATAGCTGCATAGCGGTATCTTCATTGTTCACAGAATACACCAGATCGTCCATATAGAGACTAGTCTCTGCTACTTTAGAAGCTTCGGGATAATGCGGACTGTCAGAGGCCAGCTGTCGTACAGTGCGCATAGCTATGTAAGGACTCGACTTAAGTCCGAAAGATAAGCGATTAAAAGCAAAGGTTAACACAGGTTCGTTCTCATTGAATCGAAACAAAATGCGTAGGTATTTACACTGGTCAACGGGTACACCAACGCGTAAATACATTTGTTTAATATCAGCCTTTATAGCGATGGGAAATAATCTAAAATTTGTTAAAAGAATAAACAAATCTGTTTGTAAATTTGGACCAATATGGAGTACGAGTAGTAGCACTAGCATCCAATACAACGCGCGGCATCGGTTTGTTTGGCCGAACGACAGCGTGATGAGGGATATAGTACCCGTCAACGGAAATGGCAGATTCGTCGACTTGACTTAAGTAACCATTGTCCATGTACTCTTTGATTATTGCATTATAATTTTTTCGCAACATCGGCGATTGGCGGAGTTTCCTTTCAAGCGCAATAAGCCGACGGTACGCGACCGTGCGGGAGTTACCCAACTCGGCGGGATCCTTACTAAAAGGTAACGCGACGGTATAACGTCCCACATCGTCCCGTGACACGGTCGAGGAAAAAATATTCTCACATTCGGTTTCCTCAGGAGAGAAAAAACGTTTATTCTCAACCTCTTCCAATTCCCAAAACTTTTGTAATAAGTCATTGAGAGCCAATGCCGTGAAAGAAGAGTTAGGTAAATTTAAATTATCCCTACTATGCGGAAAATCGCCCATCAAGACACACCCGAATGTGGTCAATAATGCAGATGGGGCGCGTGAACCAAGATCGACCCTATTCCCCAAGTAAATGTACGGAAACAGTTGAGCGCCCAACACTAGGTCAATATCCCCTGGAATATTCCAGCTTAAATCTGCGAGCGGAAGCGCGTGGAAGTCTACATGGCTGTCCCACTTAACATGGTGCGATGGTAGCTGGTCCGTAATGCACTCAACTACTAACGCGTGAATAGTATATTTTTGATCCGGATACACACGAGACTCGATATCTAAATGTACGTATCCTATTATCGGTCGCGATACAGAACTAACTCCTTTAACAAAAGAATTACTCAAAGGAATTATCAGTAAATTAAGTTTTCTACAACAGGTTGTAGTTATTAAATTATTCTACGAGCCATTATCAATTAAGCACCTCACCATTGTTTTGTGACCGGCACTGTCACTTTGAGCTCGCGCACAAACCTGAGCTGTCGATAACAGCACTATCTCCTTAGCCTTCGCTGCATCAGCTGCTAATAACACGGCCGAGTTGTGAGCCGAAGACGTCACGGAAATATCGATCTTATCGCAATGAATATAAGAGCTCGGCACCGCGGTGGAAACCGGGGCAGACAAAGACATACCAGGAGTCGAGAGGGGCGCGGAAGGCGCGAGGGGTAGCGCCGCGTGAGGCGACGTGACGACTATATCGCAACTCGTCGCTTTAACATCAGCTGTTTGCGTTTTATTTTCTTTATGAAAATGTAATAGTGTATGATGGCGTTTTTTACATAAGTCACAGACTGATGTTGACTTGCAGTTACTCAATCCGTGCAATGTGCTCAGACAATTCGCACACCCACGTTTGGATTTAATAAACTTGAACCTTGTTCTAGGAGCCAACGCGGATTTAAACTTAGCGCAGTTAAACAAATGCACATGAGCGTTATCATTACAGTACGCGCAGCATGGAACCGCGATCGCGGATGAACAAGCGGACGAGTCAGCTGACTCGCTCACAACAAACGCTTTTGTCTATGTGCGTGACTCGCGAGGTGCGGAAGCGGGGTTTCTAGTAAAGTTTCTCGCGTTTGAATGAGACGAATTCGAGCGTGCCAATATCTTTGCCTGATCTTGAACGAAGCTTATCAATAATTTCGTGGTGAGATTTCTACATCTCGAATGGAAAGTTCAAACGATTGAATAGTCTGTGAATCGATTTTTCTCATTGCACAGTGCAAGAGAATAAAATCGGCAAGATCCGTAAATAGATGCACTAAATGTTTCTATGAAAGAATCGAGACTATTAGCGTTAAAAGAACAACTTTTTAAATCCAATATGTTATTTAAATAATGCATACCTAGTGAGCGCTTGTCTTGATATTTTTAACTAAACTATTCCATAAAAACTTGTAAGTATCACCCGTACGCACAATTCCAGCGGTAACCTTCAAAGCGTTGTGTGTAAGCCTACCTACCAAGTACTGCACACGCTGCGAGTCAGTCAGCTGATCATTATCATAAATGTTCGACTTGAACGACTCATAGAAAACAGGCCAATTCTCTGTTTTCCCGTCGAAAGACGGCAGCGCGATAGGAGGCAACATTATTTTAAGCGGTTCAAAAAGAGTCTTTGTGTTACTACTGGGTGTTGGTGGCGATTGATTACAGTTTATTTTATTCCGGACACGTTTAATATGAATATACAAATCTTCAAAGGATTCTAAACAAGCATAGTCGGCACTTGAACCAGGTTTTAAACTAATATTTATTTGATTAATTTGGTCGACAAACGATTCAAATTTATCTCGAATGTCATCAATTGTCTCTGACTCAGTCAGAGAGTTGTACTCTCATTTTTCCTCGAATCGAACGACGATATACTTTTTGATAAATCATGCAATCGATTAATGCGTTTAAATAACAATCCTTTCTTTTCATGAAGAATCGTTAGTAAATCTTCCGGCTTCGGTTGTTCATTCGTCATTTTGTTGAATAACAAATGAACAACAACACAATAACAGAAAAAAAAACCTAACAGGCAGTTTGCAATAGTTAACGCGCCCACAACTATGAGTAGGTATCTATCTAATTATTATTACGCACAAAGCCGAGATGAGTTGGTAACTACCTACCTATTAACTTAATATCAAAGCGAATTTTTAAATGCGGATACCTACATAGAATGAACTTTACCAGTGAATCCGTAATGTGGTTCTATGTAAACTAATAAAATATTGTCAATTGCGCTGCGTTTTATAGGAACTAATTTACCAAAAGTTTACGTAAATAAATACCTATTGCACGTTATTGAACCTATATGATTTTCACCAAACAATTACGCAAAAATCTAGGTAACGGGTTATTGATCCGGTATCTGAAGGACCAAATAATATGGTGAGGCGTGTAAATAGCCTGCACCTTTATTAGAATGATGTGAGAAAAAACTTAACTCAAAGACATAATGGCGGACTTCAAAAATAAAATAATTTCCCCATTGATGAATCCTCGAGGAATCAATACCATAGAATTAATAGCAGGTAAACATGCCCACGTACCTTTACAATCCAGAGATCCCACTCAGACCCAGCGAGATGGGAAGATACCTCGTTCATGCGTGCGTGATGGCTTGTAGGTCTGTAGCTGCCGGCCGGCGAGCAAAACTTCTTAAATCTACCGGTGGAATGGTTGAAACTCCAAAAATCAACACTACACTATAAGTCCTTATTTTACGAGTATCGTCAAGGTTCCATCAAAAAAGGAATATTCAAAAGGCGGAGCGATTAGCACTCGCCATGTCTCTTTGCGGAGCCGGAAGCACACACCCGCTGACGCCATCTGTCGGTCATTTTGCGAGAAAACTAAAGAAAGTTCCGATACATGGGCGCTGCGACAACGAATATTGGCGCGAAATCAATTGAGAAATTAAAATATTTAATTTGAAACACTAACATTATTATATTATAGGAACAAATCCTAAAATGTTATTATTTTATTTTTTACATTGAAAAAAGCATTGACGCTTCACCACTCAGATTCTATAAACCTGAGATCACTCTCCGCAACTGATACCTATGGGTCTCCTTTGTTTTACCGAAAAGAAATTGCCAAATTATCACTTCCCAAACAAATTTTCGCATAATTTCATTTGCCAAATTATTACTTACCAAAAAATCTCTTTACAAATAATTGTTACGAAAACCTATGTTTGGCAAGTGAACGTTTGAACAATAACTTGTTCACCAACAAGTACTTTTACCATTTTTTATCTAGTCAAATATTTCAGTTGGTATAACATATTGTACGCAAAATTAAATAAGCCAAATATTTGGTGCCAAATAATGTTATTATAATTATATTATTTCTCTCGATAGCCTCCTAAAAATAATCTCTTTTTTCCATATTTTTTTCTATATAATCTAGTCGTTTCTGACACTCGCCGGCCGCTGCCGCGGCACCGCTCGCTTCGCTCGCTCAGCTCGTGCGTAGGTGGTCACAGTTTTAATCTAACCTAACCTAACCATTTTTTTAAAATTAATAACCTACTGTAACTATGTAGTTCCATAAATAACCTAATGTCTAGTAACCATAAATTTGACTAAATCAACAAATCATTAACAAACAAAGTAACAAATCATTTGACTAAACGTTTATTGTCTTAATTTTGTTTGCTGTAATAAATCATTTGTTTAAAGACCAAAAGCCTTAATGATATTATCCTTGGTAATAATCTGCCAAGTAAACATTTGACCAAATGAAAATGTGCGTACTAAAATTATTCCAAATATTACATTGGAATAAAAAAGGTTGCTAAAATTTGTTTGGGTAATGAAAATTTGGCAAAATCTTTTCGGCAAAACGGCAGGATCCCGATACCTACAAATACCTGGGTATGTCAGAGGGGTTAGGCATTAACGGGGCTGACATGATACAATTGTTGCAGGAGCGCTTCTTCAGTCGCATGAAAAAGGTACTTAATAGTTCTTTGTCAGGCGGCAACAAGATGCGCGCCTTTAACGGTTGGGTCATGCCGGTCCTGATGTACTCCTTTAGCATACTCAAGTAGACCCAGACAGAACTAGACGCCCTGGATAGGAGAGTCCGGTCACTGCTGACCACACGTTCGTCTGTCATGAGGCTAGTGTACATTCCGCGGAGTACATTTCGCGGAAGTGCGGGGTCGAGGTTTTTTAAATGCTTAGACCCTCCAGGTGTGTGAGGTGTGCAGTCTCAGAGAATATTTTCTTAAGGCTGACGTGGGTATGCACTGAGATATGGTTATAGTGGCCAAGGGACTCACCCCGTTGTCCTTGGCTAAAGAGAACTGGCGCAAACCTGTGGCGCACCAATGACCGCAAGGAAGTATTTTTATTTTATTTTATTCATAAGGAACAACTAACAGCTACAATATAAAACATAGAAACAAGGAATACACAAAACATAAAAAAACAATATTGCAGCCCACAACGCTGTTCACAGATTAGCTATAGATTGATTATAAGCATTTTTTTTTTATATATATATATTTTTTACGTGAAAATGGCACAGAAAAGAAGTATGTAAAATAAATATTCACGAAAGCGCCTTAAGGATAAGACTTTTGAACTTATAGGGGGCACACGCAAAAATGTCTATATGTTCAAAAGTCCTATTGTAGGAATCGACCATTCTGCGAACAGGCGAACGCAATCCAGAGTTGGACTTACAAGTGCCCACTGAAAATAATCTGCCCACGCGCACCTCTCGCTTGAGGACTGTCCTAGGAACCGCATAACATAACATGTTGGAATGTTCAATGCAGTCAAATTTATTTGTAACAATATTATAGAAATTCTTGGCTTCTAAGTACTTGATGTCTATTTTCAAGTGTTGCGAGCTTATACTTTGCAAGCAAATCTTGATAAGGCAAATAATATCCATAGCATCTATAATGCATGGTACGCAGGAATTTGTATTGAACACGCTCAATCATTTCAACGTATTTTTTGTAGTAAGGACTCCAGACGGACACGGCATACTCCAATTGAGAGCGTACAAGAGACTTATACAAGCAAATATAGGAAGTAGGTTGTTTAAAATCGACTGTTGATCGTATTACAAATCCGTATAGTTGATACGCTCTATTAACAATCTTTTCTATATGTAGGTCTAAGCAAAGCTTAGAATCAATGATAACGCCGAGATCACGAATATAGTCCACTTTAAGTAGGGGGGAATTGCACAACGTGTATGTATAGTTTATTTTATATTTATTTTTTGTAAAGGACATTCCTCGTCGTCCATACAAAACTCGCCTAAGATCCAACAGGGAGGTGTATTTACTTTTTGGGTTTTAGATAATGTATATATTCGATTGAACCTAAATTAAAACAACGGACACTTTTAAGATTCGGAAAAAATTAAATCACTTTCGGATTTTGAGGTTATAATTACGTTAATAAAAACATTCGGTATGTAGCAATAACTTAGCATTTATTACTGAATGTAAGTACGTATTAGGTTGGGGAAAAAGTCTTTTCGCATTATAGTATGTGTGAACTTGTAATAAAATCTCTTTGGCTATACTATTTGTATCTGGCTGGTTTTGGTATCATTGAAAGTTTAAATTTTAAAGAACATAATTCCAAATTCAAATTAGGAAAATGTGTGATTTTCATTTGTTTTTCGTACCGTCAAGATGAGTGAATCTAATGAAGAAATTCGATACATTTTAAAATTTTACTACAAAAAAGGTAAAAATGCAACGCAAGCCGCGAAAAAAATTTGCGATGTTTATGGACCTAGTGTAGTGTCTGTGAGAGTAGCACAAATTTGGTTTAAGCATTTTCAATCCGGAAATTTTGATGTCAAAGATGCACGTCGCTCTGGTCGCCCTATTACGGATAAAATGGATGCCATTTTTGAAAAAGTGGAGCAAGATCGGCATATCAGTAGTTACGACGTAGCTGAAGAACTGGAAATTGACCACAAAATAGTTTTGGCGCATTTGAAAAAAACTGGGTATACAAAAAAGCTCGACATTTGGGTACCTCACGAGCTCACTGAAAGAAACCTAATGAACCGTGTACTCATTTGTGATTCTTTATTACGACGTAATGAAACCGAACCATTTTTGAAGAATCTGGTAACTGGTGATGAAAAGTGGATCACGTAGGACAAGAACGTGCGAAAAAAGTCGTGGTCAAAGGCCGGTCAGGCTTCACAGACTGTGGCGAAACCCGGGTTAACTCGCAACAAGGTGATGCTGTGTGTGTGGTGGGATTGGAAGGGCATTATTCATTATGAGCTGTTACCACCAGGCAGGACCATCGATTCTGAACTCTACTGCGAACAACTGATGAGATTAAAGCAAGAAGTTGAGAGAAAGCGGCCGGAATTAATCAACAGAAGGGGTGTGGTTTTTCCTCATGATTACGCTAGACCTCACACATCTTTAGCCACTCAGCAAAAATTAAGAGAGTTTGGCTGGGAGGTATTAATGCATCCGCCGTATAGTCCTGACCTTGCACCTTCAGATTTCCACCTGTTTCGGTCTCTTCAGAATTCTTTAGGCAGTGTCAGGTTAACATCACGAGAGGACTGCCAAAACCACTTGTCGCGGTATTTTGACCAGAAGTCCCAAAATTTATATAGCAATGGGACCATGACCCTTTTTTTTTTTTTTTGGATGGGAAATCATCAAATAACTTCCCCCGCTCTGGGTGGAGCGGGAGGGCGTGTCAGACTTCTACTGACTAAAACCCACCCGTGTTCCTTCAGTTGCCTGTGCCAGGGCCACGGTATCTTTTTCAAACAACCCGCAACCCCAGCGGCATCGGCCCTATTGGACCCCATCTTTGCTGACATCTCTTTGAGGCGCGCGTGGAACACAACGCGCCGTCGACCCAGGCCTGGTCCTTACCGGACGGCGAGCTACCCATTGCTCGCCATCCGCAAGCCCGCGCCTACGGTGGCCGGGAATCGGCTATCGCTTCCCGACGCCCAGGGCGTCTCCTGCGGCGACTAGGGGCGTGAGGGCGCAAAGATTGCCTCTCCCTCACGCGTTCAGCCTCCTCCTTCGCGAGCATTACTGCTTCGCAGAAGGAGGTGACGGCTTCCCATGCACTCTCGCTCCGTACCATGGCCTGTACCAGGGCCGGACGCGAGAGATCGCCGCCGCCGATCGCCTCCGCGAGGACGCGGCGGTGCTCTGCCCAAGCTGGGCAGACCTCCACCGTATGCTCCACCGTGTCCTCCGGGCGATCCACACAGTGGTAACACCCGGGCGTTTCCTCCCGCCTTATCCGGAACAGGAACCTCCCGAAACAACCGTGTCCGGTGAGGACCTGCGTCAGGCGGAAGGTGAGGATGCCGTGACGCCTCTCCAACCACTCCTCAAAGAGGGGACTTATCGCCGCAATTGTGGCGTGCCCAGGGACCATGACCCTATCTACAAGATGGCAAAAAGTTATCGAACAAAATGGTATCTACATACTTTAGTTAAATGTAAATAAACTATATTAAAAAATGTTTTGATCGTATCGTATATCAAGTGTTGAGAATACTGACGCTTGTCTGTGTCAAACTCTTATTAAGAGTACTGTTACAAAGACTTGGCTGTATGATCTATAATACCTTTGCGTATTAAAAACCTCAAATTGAACAAAGAAATAAAAACACCGAGGATTATGACGGAAGTGAATACTTTTTAAAATGTTTTCGAAATTAAAAAGTGTCCGTTCTATTGAAATATTTGTAATGTATATTATTAAAAGAACTAGTAATTATAGTAAATGTTTCATGCGTGTTGGCTCATAGGCCATTTTTTTCAATGTCCTTTAAGAAGTTACATTAAGGTAAGCTTAGTTGCAACTTATTTTTTTGGCAATAACAGGATAGTTGGTCCAAATCTTGCTTGTCTTAACCAGTCTTATCGTGTTACCAGTAACTGGGTTGTGGGGGTCAGTTAGGCAGTCGCTCCATTTAAAATACAGGTATTCACATAGTTGAGAAAAGGCTAGGCATATGATGATGATGAATTAAATTGACAAGCTGAGTCCATCACCAGGTTACCTGATAAGTAACGTACCGGAAGGTTGGGACCATAATTAAATAGGATTTTGGGGGAATCTTGAAAATTAAAAATAAACTTTTTATTTATTTATTTATTTAAAACATAACTATAACACCTTTACAGAATCATCCAAAGCGATGTTATAAGTCACACAAATTAAAAAAAAAATACATGTAAGCCAAATTACCTACAAAGAAATAATTTAAACTACTAAAACAATTATAAACATTATAACGTTTACAAAACAATACCTCATTCTATTATTATTTGTGCCATTTGAATGAATCGCGGAAGGTTCTGCCCAAATATATCCTCCGACATCGTTATAATATTAATAATACGTGCGGCTCATGACATAGGGGCAAACTTAAGTAGGTTAGTCCTAGCCGCTGGCACGTCTAACAGAGCGGGGCGGCGGCGCGCTCCTACGCACCCGACCGCCGCGCGCTCCTACGCACCCGACCGCCGCGCGCTCCTACGCACCCGACCGCCGCGCGCTCCTACGCACCCGACCGCCGCGCGCTCCTACGCACCCGACCGCCGCGCGCTCCTACGCACTCGACCGCCGCGCGCAGCCGAAGCGCTGCCAGCAACTCCGGGTGGTGCAGCAACCCCCGTAGTACGCGAGCCACGTACGTAAATCAAGCTGGCAGCAGATCTGATAGTAAGGGCCATCACCGTCTATGGACATCTGAGGTATTGTTGGTGCGAAGTTCTCCAAGGAAGAAAGCTGAAAAGTATCGTGTCTGTCTATAATTATACCGGCAACCATACCCTTCAAACTGGAATACAGCAACGCTGGCAGAAATAATAGTGGTAGCACTTCTCCAGATGAAAAACTATGAATCAGAAACTTTGCAAATATGGGAGGGGGGGGGGGGGGTGGATTTATTGCCCTGTGCTAGCTCACTTATGGCAATGAATTTAATTTCGTGTTTTGTTGCGTAATACCTAATTTCTTTTGCGCAGTGCTGTATACAATATTTTTTTTTTTAATTGAACAGACAGCTGTGCTGCTGGGGAGTTTGTTGCGCCACTTCTTCTCCCTAACTAAAGCATTAGGAAGTGATGAAGGGCGGGCGTTTTGGGGGACTGTCTTACGTAATGTTGACGTTCGAAAAGTGCTGATTCTCAGCCTAGTTTGAATAAATGACTATTGGTTTTGATTTTTTTTTATTTATTTATGTTGGTTCTGGTCGAAATCAATGCTTTTTTAGCCATGGTCCAGTCAGAAGCAATGGATCCGGCTCAGGTGTTCATGGCAGCCATTATGGCCCGTAACAAGTCGATGGACGCGACAACAGAGCACGGAGACTCAGCCGTACAACAGTTCTATTGTGGCGCTGTGGTGCTCGTGACGGGCGGCTCGGGCTTCCTCGGCAAGCAGCTCATTGAGAAACTGCTCAGGTGAGGATAATTCTTAAGTGGAGGAGACTCAGCTGTGCAACAGTTCTACTGCGGCGCAGCGGTACTCGTGTCAGATGGCTCCGGTTATCTCGGTAAGAAGCTCATTAAGAAACCCCTCAGTTGAGGATAGTGTAGTTAAGTGGAGGAGACTCAGCCAAGCAGCAGTTCTACTGCGGCGCCGCGGTGTTCGTGATGGGCGACTCCAGCTTCCTCGGCAAGCAACTCATTGAGAAACTCCTCAGGTGCGCATAGTAATTAAGTGGAACCGACTCAGCCGTACAGCAGTTCTATTACGGCGCCGTGGTATTCGTGTCGAGCGGCTCCAGCTTCCTCGGCAAGCAGCTCATTGAGAAACTCCTCAGGCGAGGATAGTACTTAAGTGTAGGAGACTCAGCCGTGCAGCAGTTCTATTACGGCGCCGTGATATTCGTGTCGAGCGGCTCCAGCTTCCTCGGCAAGCAGCTCATTGAGAAACTCCTCAAGTGAGGATAGTACTTAAGTGTAGGAGACTCAGCCGTGCAGCAGTTCTACCGCGTCGCCGTGGTGCTCGGGACGGGCGACACCAGCTTCCTTGGTAAGCAGCTCATTGAGAATATTCTTATAGGAAATATAAGGATTGAGACTAGTACATTTTCCTTCATATATTAAAATAATGCAGGAAATTATACAAGGAATAGAACAGAAAACTTTGTGGAATTTATGGTGTAATTTTTATTTTATTTCCTTTCAGAGTGACGAAAATATCAAGAGTATATGTACTGCTGAGACCCAAGAAAGGCAAAGGTATGGAAGAGAGGTTAAATGCACTGTTACAGGAACCCGTAAGTCTATTTAAAATAAATTCATTCGTAATATCTAGCAATAAAACTGAACAAACCAACGGAATAAGTGACCTGCAGGGCTAACATGACAAGCGCGAGATCGCTCTTTTTCTCGATTTGTCGAAATTTGTCTACGATTCTGACGTTATTATAATGACCGTTAGGCTCGAGTAAACTGGAGATTAAAAACACTTTGACACTATTCTTTATCTCGTGACGAGAAACCGATGTAGCAAGTTATTAAAAACAATTAATTTTTATCATAGCAACATCGGCGAAGGTTCCGCCTCATTCATTCGATTTTATCCATGGAATTAGTAAGTACTATATTTATTTTACGTCCACCTCTTTTAATGTATGTTAAGTTCTTTGTGTAACCAACTTTTTTGATTAAAATTAAATGTTTTTCTTTGGCATACCGAAATTAAAATACAAAATGACGGAAATGAAAATTAGTGCCACATAATATACTGACTAGGTATACCAAGATCCCTCCGTGCCTCGAAAGCACGTTAAGCCATTGGTCCCGGCTATTATTTGTGGATCTTTGACAGTCGTTACGGGTCGTCAGAAGCCCGAAAGTCTGACAACCAGTCTTACCAAAGGGGTATCGTATTTCCCAGTTACCGGGTTGTGGAGGTCAGATAGACAGTCACTCCATGTAAAATACACCAGTATTTCAGCTGCATCTGGTTAGACTGGAAACCGACCCCAAAATAGTTGGGAAAAGCTAGGCAGATGACGAATATTCTCACTAGATAATAACCGCAATTGACAAATGAGCCAACGATCACAATTTGACAAAGCGAAGATTGTTATAGTAAAAACCACCATAAAACCATGATATTGCAAATTTTGTTAATCACTACACTTACCAAAAGGACTGGTTTTCAGATAAATATGCAGCTGGAGTTGATTTCGCTATTATAACCATAAAACACTAAACGTTGTTAATCACCACCCTTAGGAAATGAACTGGCGAGTTTATTAGATATTTCCATACAGCCATAGTCCCTAGATTTCGTTAATCACCATTGGCAAAGTCACTGGTCATTACTGAAAGTGATACTCATCTACGTAATAGTGCTACCCTCCGGCACAGTTTCTCTCGCGGCCGCCGGAAGGAACTTCGTTCCAAATAAATAGTAGACATTAGAGGTATTTTCATTATTAATAAATTCTAAAATAAAATTATAACTCAATTATGTACATTTATGAAACTGCCATGATGATTTGGAGTTTTTTTTTTTTTTTTTTGTATCATAATTTTGTCTACTCATCTCGTCGTCAAAATCGAGGACGACTAAATGACAGAAGAATCGCAGATTATCTCGTGTTGAACTGTCAAAATTCGAGATAACTTAGATGCCATGTTAGGGTTTGTCGAGAAAATATCAAGTTTGACAGAACAGGTTGAGTATTTTGTATCGCAGCGCTGTCAGAAAACGAGAAAAGTGTTGCGCTGTCAGAAAATTAATCACGCGAGAGTGAGTAATTGTCGCAGGTATCATGTTAGCCCTCCTGGACATAACCAGGGTGGGATTTATAATGTCAAAATATTAATAGCTATATCAAAAATATAAATCATAAAGTCAAAATGTTACAATGTCCAAGTAAGTATTCATAATAATGTCAAAGTGCTACTTTCATTATAAAAGTCTTAATTAAAACAATATTAAAAAGTGTGATTTAAAAATTCATTGACGGACATATGTCTAAGACCCAAACAAACATCTTACATTTAAAGTTATTAATTGGTAACATTCTCAGGGCAGGTGGTAATTAATTATAAATTTTAATTATAATAATATAATAATAATAATAATAATTCCACACACAACAATAGTCCTACACCAACCGGGGGTTGTCCTTGGGTGCACTTGCATAGTGCATACAGGGATAATCCTCGGTTGATGCCCCCTTATCATTTAAAATTATTTAAGGGGCCTCTGCGAGTTGGCTTCGGCTCCTTGTACGCCTTCCAAAGGTGCGCGACCCCAGGGTCCCGAGAAATGTAAAAAAAAAAAAAATAATAATATCCTGGGACATTTTTCACACACGGTCATCTGATCCCAAACTAAGGAGAGCTTGTACTATGGAAACCAGATAACTGTTTTACTACATACACTACTATTTAGTTGTAAATACATACTTATATAAATAATTACACCCAGACTCAGGACAAACAGACATGTTCATTCACACAAATATTTGTCCTGGATGGGAATCGAACCCACGACCTACGGCATGATAGGTGGTATCTTAACCAACCACGCCAACTGGCCCGTCAAATTGTCATACAACTGGCATTTTGTTCTGCATAACTGCAATCACTGAGCAGGTAGTAGTAACTTCCCGGCATTATTTTCGTTCAGTCTTTCGGAGAGTTGTTCATTTAATAGAAATAAATGAGGGTATTTTTTTTACAAATTAGACAAACTTCAAAAATATACAGACATGGGAGTGGGAGAATTTGTAATTCCTTAAATAATGACCTGCAGTGGTTAAGATATTTTGCTCCACTCATGGCTCTGATACTTTTTTATTTGCACTATGAATGCTCTTTCCATATCCACTGAATTACCCCATGTCACTAGGCTGTAACGCAATACTGATCAAAAATACCCATGATAAGCATTTATGACTGTTTTTTTTTTTAACTTGCGAAGAGCATATACAAACTTATCAAACTTACTGCATACTTTTTCTAGATGTTCCTTCCAGTTCAATTTGTTGTTAATTACTATACATAAAAATAAAGCTGATGGCCCTGGTTGCAGAATTGCATTATTGTGTTGTTATTATGCTGTTGGTATTATTGCCCCCAGCCATTTTATAACATTAATTAATTCATTATTAGTATCAATTTTTATGTCAGTTTTGTTGGAATATTTTATTGTCAAAGTAGTATCGTCAGCAAATTAGATACATTCATATTTTAAACATTTTTTGAGGTCATTAATATATAATACTAGCTGACCCAACAGACGTTGTCCTGTACAAATTTGATGCGATGAAAATCAATTTTCTTCATATATTTTTCGTATATTTTTCCGATGTTTTAATAGTTATTCTGCTATTCGGGATGGAGACAAATACAACAAATTAAAAACCATAAAAATCGGTTTAGCCGTTCTCGAGTTATAAGTGTTCGAACAAACCCGACTTTGTTTTATATATAATAGGTTGGGGAAAAAGTTTCTTCGCATTTTTTAAGAAAATTCAAAACATTTTTTAATATAGTTTATTTACATTTAACTAAAGTATGTAGGTACCATTTTGTTCCAATCCCACCACACACACAGCATCACCTTGTTGCGAGTTTTAAAATGTATCGAATTTCTTCATTAGATTCACTCATCTTGACGGCACGAAAAACAAATGAAAATCACACATTTTCCTAATTTGAATTTGGAATTATGTTCTTTAAAATTTAAACTTTCAATGATACCAAAACCAGCCAGATACAAATAGTATAGCCAAAGAGATTTTATTACAAGTTCATACATACTATAATGCGAAAAGACTTTTTCCACAACCTAATATAATAGGTTGGGGAAAAAGTTTCTTCGCATTTTTTAAGAAAATTCAAAACATTTTTTAATATAGTTTATTTACTAAAGTATGTAGGTACCATTTTGTTCGATAACTTTTTGCCATCTTGTAGGTAGGGACATGATCCCATTGCTATAGAAATTTTGGGACTTCTGGTCAAAATACCGCGACAAGTGGTTTTGGCAGTCCTCTCGTGATGTTAACCTGACACTGCCTAAAGAATTCTGAAGAGACCGAAACAGGTGGAAATCTGAAGGTGCAAGGTCAGGACTATACGGCTGATGCATTAACACCTCCCAGCCAAACTCTCTTAATTTTTGCTGAGTGGCTAAAGATGTGTGAGGTCTAGCGTTATCATGATGAAAAATCACACCCCTTCTGTTGATTAATTCCGGCCGCTTTCTCTCAACTTCTTGCTTTAATCTCATCAGTTGTTCGCAGTAGAGTTCAGAATCGATGGTCCTGCCTGGTGGTAACAGCTCATAATGAATAATGCCCTTCCAATCCCACCACACACACAGCATCACCTTGTTGCGAGTTAACCCGGGTTTCGCCACAGTCTGTGAAGCCTGACCGGCCTTTGACCACGACCTTTTTCGCACGTTCTTGTCATACGTGATCCACATTTCATCACCAGTTATCAGCTTCTTCAAAAATGGTTCGGTTTCATTACGTCGTAATAAAGAATCACAAATGAGTACACGGTTCACTAGGTTTCTTTCAGTGAGCTCGTGAGGTACCCAAATGTCGAGCTTTTTTGTGTACCCAGTTTTTTTCAAATGCGCCAAAACTGTTTTGTGATCAATTTCCAGTTCTTCAGCTACGTCGTAATTACTGATATGCCGATCTTTCTCCACTTTTTCAAAAATGGCATCCATTTTATGCATAATAGGGCGACCAGAGCGACGTGCATCTTTGACATCAAAATTTCCGGATTGAAAACGCTTAAACCAAATTTGTGCTACTCTCACAGACACTACACTAGGTCCATAAACATCGCAAATTCTTTTCGCGGCTTGCGTTGCATTTTTACCTTTTTTGTAGTAAAATTTTAAAATGTATCGAATTTCTTCATTAGATTCACTCATCTTGACGGTACGAAAAACAAATGAAAATCACACATTTTCCTAATTTGAAGTTGGAATTATGTTCTTTAAAATTTATACTTTCAATGATACCAAAACCAGCCAGATACAAATAGTATAGCCAAAGAGATTTTATTACAAGTTCATTCATACTATAATGCGAAAAGACTTATTCCCCAACTAATATGTTACGGGTAATGCTAGAAGATTGAGTAAACCAAGGTTTGCCCAAGCATTTTGGGTAATATCCGAATAATCTCGTGCGTTGTGTGGTTACAGTTCTAACCTAACCTATCCTACCTTTAAGCCTACACCTAAATTGAATTATTCTAGCATTAACTGAGCTGACCAGTATTATTTTTATTATTATTAGACCTGTATTATTTTGTTATGATTCGGACTTTACCCAAAATGCTTGGGTAAACCTAGGTTTACTCAATCATCTAGCATTACCCGTAACATATAGATAAATAGTAGCGGACCCATTGTACTTCCCTGCGGGACGCCATAATCATTATTTTTAGTTCTAAGCAAAATGTTTTTCTAGTATAATTTTTTATCATAGAGCTATCAGGTCTCTGTTGGCGATTAGATAAATAAGTTTTAAGCCAATCATGCGCTTTGCCACTTAAGCCGTGGTTCTTTAGCTTGTACAGTAGTCGTTAATCGTTCGCGTGATACAAAATCAAATGCTTTACTCATATCTAAGAATACTGATAAAGTAGATTTTTTTTTTATTAAGAGCTTCGGTAATTAGTTTTACTACAGAAAAACAGTTAATAGTCGTAGAACTGTTTTTCCTAAACTCTCCAAAATTAAATTGTATTTAGTTTGTAGTAAGTTATTTATTTTATCATGCATTGGTTTTTCAAAAAAAAATGCAAATATTGGCATCAGTATACTGGGCATGTAATTGCCGATATCAGTACAGTTGCCCTTTTTGAACAGTGTTTTAATTGCAGACTCTTTTAGTATCGATGGGAAAACACCTTCTTCAAAAGAGAGATTTATTAGGTAGCTAAGCGAGGCTGCTATAATTTTTGCGCTTAATTTTATTATTTTAGGTTATAGGAGTGAAAGTGACAGAGAGAGGAAATAGAAATACGAAACGCTCGCAGCTTCATAGTGCTAATTTTAAGGATATTTGTTTAAATAATAATAATATCCTGGGACATTTCGCACACTGTCATCTGATCCCAAACTAAGCAGAGCTTGTACTTTAGAAACCAGATAACTGATATAGTACATACACTACTTTTTAGTTGTAAATACATACTTATATAGATAATTACACCCAGACTCAGGACAAACAGACATGTTCATGCACACAAATGTTTGTCCTGGATAGGAATCGAACCCACGGCCTGCGACATGATAGGCGGTATCTTAACCAACCACGCCAGCTGGCCTGTCAAGATAAAAATAAATAAAATAATAAATTCGCGTATTAGGCCTTTGGACTATAAGAGTCATATTAGTTATATTTTTTGGTGACAACAATTATTTAAGTTAATATTTTATAGAGTTCAGGTTGTTAAGACAGGGCAACAACTGAAGAGACTAACTAAATATGTTTGTTTATTCACCACCAATAAACTATAATTAATTATGTTTTTACTACTAACTATAATTAAGAATAACATATGATTAATTATGTTTTAAACTCAGGTATTCGACAAAATCCGGGAGCAGCAACCAGACTTCGCAGACAAGATCATACCAGTAGCAGGAGATGTTGGTGATCTCAGACTCGGCATGAGTGTTGAAGACTGGAACATTCTCGCAGATCAGGTTTATTTTAAAGTTACAATCAAGTAGATATTTGGTACAGTAACCCAATAACTTATGTCTTGTATTGGAAATAGCTATTCACAAGAGCCTTCAGGTTAGCGCACTGCTATCAGGCACTCAGCATGGGTTTCGATCAGTATAATCTTACCACCAATATAATCTTCTCTGTCACATGGCACATCAGGTGCCAACGGTAGATAGTGGGGGCAAACGGATGCTGCTTACTTTGATTTCAGAAAATCATTCGACCTAATAGAAAATGACATGTTGGTTAAAAAGTTAGCTGGTTTTGGTTTCACCCCACACTCTCTCCATTTTGTTGCCAGTTATTTTAGAGATAGACAGCAATATGTGAAAAATACGGGACAGGTGTCAGATCCATATTTCACGAGGTCTGGGGTAAATCAAGGTTGGCAACCTTGGCCTTTTGGGATTTCTTCTGATGGCTGAAGTAGTCCAAGACGATAATTATTTGTTGTTGGCCGACTACCTCAAATTGGCCCCCACTGTAAAAAGTGGTTATGGCTTTGTCAGGTTACAGGGGGACATTCTCGCGCACACAATCCCATCTTGCATTCCTACCATATTGACGGGCACGGAACATAGAAGTGAAGGACTTGGGAGTAGGCTTTAACACTGATTTAACTTTTCGTGATCATATCATGCGTAGCTGCAAAAGAGCGTATAGAAATTAAGGTTTCATGCTTCATGCGGGTTCATCTCGAGGGTTCACGAATGTGAAAGCTATTATAGCATTATATAATGCATTTGGAGGTAAGGAGCCAGTTAGAATGTAATACACTCATCTGGGCACCGCTTGAAGCTAAATATAGTCTCATGCTGGAGAGGGTACAAAATAAATTTAAAAGATATTTATATAAACGTTATTATGTGGTATATCTCTTTTACCCGTTAATTCCATTATTTATTTTACCTATGGCAGGATACAATAAGAAGGATTAGGAAGGATCTTGCACTCACCTCGTATTTTATTTAAATTACTGAGAGGGAAGGTGCATAATGCAGCTAACATATTTTAGGGCAGGTAAGTCTGTGCATTCCGGACAGGTACGTGAAGCGATGACTGCAGCCGCCACTGCTAGTGGAACCACGCGTTCGACGGCGCCGCTGACGCGTGCACTCCGCACGCTCAAACTCATAGCGAGTGAGACGGACTTATTCTGTTGTTCTATGAGTAAATTCACAAGGAATGCATTGTTTGTAATTTGTTATCAATATATAGGATTTATCGCATTGGGTTACCCTGTAACATTACATTACGCTATGAGGTACATCTACATAGATGTAAGAAGATAAATAAATAAATGTCTTAGTGAGGTTGGGTAGACAGCAAGGTAGGGGCTAACTGCCTACCTTAGTGTAATATACTTAAAAAAGGCCAAACATTTCCTTAGAGCTTTCATAGCTGGATGACCAGTTCACTTCATTATTGGCTACAGTTCTTTCTGGCTTCAACTAAAATTCGTCAGTCATTTATTTGCTTTCAATGCGGTACTCTAATACAAAACTGGGTAAAAAACATATCATTTTGCGATTACACATTCGGCATTCTAGAAACAAAAATTTTGTTACGACAGGTGAATATAATATTCCATGTGGCAGCGACGACAATGTTCGACGCCCCGCTCCGTATGACCACCATGATCAACATTCGAGGTACCAGAGAAGCTTTGCTACTAGGCAAGGCGTGTAAAAACCTCAAGTGAGTATTCACATTTAAAGCTGGCTTCCAACGGTGCGTGATTCTGCGGATTATCATGCACGGTCGCTGACCATGGACAGCCATGCTCACACACATGGCTTTCCAAAGGTGCATGTCAATCTGTGTGGGTCTTGAACTCTTGAGATTCGAAGCCGTTTTGTCATGCCAAAATGCAAAGTGAAAGAGAAGCTTGCACAGCACCTTTGAAGTTCGACTCACCGCGGATCGGCCGCACTGCAACGGACGTGTCTGCGCTACCACGGACGATAATCTTGGTGCGTCAGTGCAGGCTTGTCCGCGTCCATCCGCAATATCACGCACCGTGGGAAACCAGCTTAACAGCTCATTTAAACTTGGATAAATCGTCACTCTTATTCATATTCTTATCTTTATTTGCATTCCATAATATTAACATGATGTAACAATGACTAAACGCTGAAGTACAATTACGGTTAAGTTAAGGGAAGTTAAGTACAGAAAAAAAGTAAAAAGAAACTTTTTAAATAAAAATACAATGAAAACAGTTTTTTTTTTAATAATTTTTTGTGGCACTCTCTCACTCACTCTTGCTCGCTTTCTCCAGGTTAGGCGAAAAATATGTCGCCTGTTACTGGTACATAAATGGAATATTTGTGGACATTTGAAAAAAAAATTACATTAAGAATCAAGTTTCGTTATGGTAACAAAGCTAGATTGATTTCAGTTTCTTTTCAACCGACTTCAAAAAGGAGGAGGTTCTCAATTCATCTGTATGTTTTTTTTTGTATGTTTGTTACGCAATTACTCAAAGACGTATGGACAGATTTAGAAAATTCTTTTTTGTTTGAAAGGATATACTTCCAAGGTGGTCCCACACAAATTTTATTAACTTTGCTTGGGTAGTTTTTGAGTTATCTTCAATAATGCGTATTTTTCCCACTTAGTCTATCTGGATGATGTTTTAATAACTTACTATCAGTGTTATTTACAAAGCAGGTAGTGGTGTTCCAATTTGTGTGGGGTAGGTACCACAACTAAAAAGTTCAAAATAAAAACTTTTTAGTAAAAAATAAAACCGACTTCCAAAACAAAAGACTACAAAGTGAAAAATAACTTTAATTTCGGTGGTATAACACAAAAAAGCGGCCAAGTGCGTGTCAGGCCACGCACAGTGTAGGGTTCCGTAGTAGCCCGTTATCACAATATAATACGATTCTGTTGTTCTTTATTCTGAATATAAAGTAAAGATATTTGGAGTTAATGGTTATAATAACAATAAAATTATATGACAAGGGTGTCCAGAGTAAAACAAAACTTTAACACATAACGTAACCACGGAGGACCCTTGCAATAAAATCTTAACACCGCGATCTACAAAATTGACGTCACGGCACAACGCCATCTGTAGAAATACTAAAAATACAAAACCAAAGACACCGACTACCGAAATTAAAGTTATTTTTCACTTTGTAGAATTTTGTTTTGGAAGTCGGTTTTATTTTTTGCTGAAAAGTTTTTTAGCTATCAAGGCTCCTCGTAGCCAGGAGGAGATACCAATAAACTTATTTCAAATCATTCAATTATTTTCCATAGATCCTACGTTCATGTATCAACGGCTTACTCCCACGCTTGCGCCAACCGCGTCAACATGGAAGTGTCGGAAGACTTCTACCAGACTCCTGTAAAACCGGAGACCTTGATCCAACTAGCTGAGTCACTTGAAGAGTCGAGACTGAACGATATAACACCTGGGTGAGGGGTATTGGTTATTGTACAACAAAATATATCTAGTAGACCTCAGCGCGATTGTTGAGTACGGGCTTCCGGAGTCGGGCATAGATTTATTGAGCTTCTCTACACGACACATAATATACTCACGCCTTTTCCCATGGGGGTTGGCAGAAACAACAGAACGACACCTGATTGCAAATATGCGCCCGTCTAACTGTGTACAGTTGCATGTTGTGACATGCCCGGTAAATTTTGGGCGTAGAAATTTTCTCCAACTCTTGTTTATCAATGGAAAAAGGGTATTTGGCTGACATATTGTTTTCAGACTGACCGAAAACTGGCCAAACAACTATTCGTTTTCAAAAGCCGTCGCAGAAGAGATGGTCAGAACCATGAGCGATGACCTCCCAATCTGCGTTGTTAGACCTGCAATGGGTAAGTGTCTATTAACACTTTTCACACTTCTGTCCTCCAATGTTGTGCTTTGGCAGGAGTCAAGTTCATCCCTCTATATCCATATTGGTCTACCGCAGTGTCGCTATCACTTAGCATTCAATGAGACCCAATGAGTGTTTCATCCGTCACTCTGATTATCTTTATAATAGTTTTACTTATCAGTTTTTGTATTACAGTAATAAATTCTGCACGTGAACCACAGCCAGGATGGATTGATGTATCCAATGTATATGGGGCCTCTGGTGTAAGTAAAGCATGGTATAGTAGCAATAATGACTGTCTAACAGGCCGATAGTATTATGTGTTCTTTTTTTTAAGCTTTATTCTACGCTTGTCGAGGTTGGTCCGTGGATGGGTCACCATGCTTGCATACCGAGAGTGCCTCGGAAAACACGTTAAGCCGTCGGTCCCAGCTATCATTCGTGGGTCTTTGCGAGTTTGGACAAGTCGTTGCGAGTCGTCAGAACCCCGAAAGTCTGATAATCAGTCTCACCAAGGGGTATCGTATTACCCAGTAACTGGGTTGGGGAGGTCAGACTGGCAGACGCTTCTTGTAAAATGTTTGTTTTCAGTTGCGTCCGGATAAACTGGAAGCCGACCCAAACATAGTTGGGGAAGCGCCAACTTGTTTCCACATTTATGTACATTTTTAAGTTATGTGTTAAACACGCCTACTTGCCGAAACTTTTAATGAGAGCTGTGGTGGTTCCAGTTGTCAAAAATAGAATAGGTGATTTGAGTGCATCTAGTAACTACCGACCAATTTCACTTGGTACGGTTATAGGCAAGGTGCTGGAGCGTATCATACAGCCTGAACTGCAGAGTAATATAAAAATTGATGATGCGCAGTTTGGTTTCCGACCCGGACTCTCAACAGACTCTGCGATTATTAGCCTTAAGAGTACGATAGCTTATTACACCCAACAGAGAACATCAATGTATGCTTGCTTCTTAGACCTGAGCAAAGCTTTTGACCTGCTGAATTACGAAATCCTCTGGGATAAGCTAAAAAAGTCACAAGTACCTTACCAAATCGTAGATCTGTTGAGATTCTGGTATGGAGACCAAACCAATCAAGTGAAATAGGGTGACATTCTATCTAGTAGTTACAGGTTAGATTGTGGTGTTCGCCAAAGCTGGTTGACTTCTCCGGACCTGTTTAACCTGTATATAAACGACCTGATTGTGGAACTCAAAAGAACCAAGGTTGGCTGTCATCTAGGCAATGTCTGCGTGAACAGCTTGAGCTACGCTGATGACATGGTTCTTTTGAGTCCCTCGATCAAAAGCTTGAGGAAACTGTTGTCGGTCTGTGAGCATTATGCTGATGCTCACGGACTGAAATATAATGATCTTAAAACTGAGTTTATGGTATTCATGTCTGGGGTGGGTCCGGAGAACATACCTAGTCTGAATTTGAACGGTGCGACCATAAAGGTCGTAAAGCAGTTTAAATACTTAGGGCATATTTTGACGGACAGACTTCAGGATGACTGCGACATAGATAGAGAGCGTAGGGCTCTCTCAGTGAGGAGTAACATGCTCGCGCACAAATTTGTGAAGTGCACCAAAGACGTAAAGGACACTGTATTCAGAGCTTATTGCTTGTCAATGTACACCTGCCAACTTTGGTGCAACTTCACAAAAAAGATGTACAGTTCACTAAGGGTTCAGTACAATGATGCTTACCGAACCCTTATGAAACTACCAAGGTACTGCAGTGCCTCGAGCATGTTTGCCGAAGCGAGGGTCCCGGATTTTTACGCCATCATGAGGTCGAGGGTTGCGTCTTTTTGGCAAAGTTTGAGACGCTCCAGTAACAGCATATTGAGGGTTATCTCACGCAACCTAGCAAGCCCCATATTTGTGCACTGCATTTCTGTTCACCAAAGCGAGAACAAAAATGACAAAAAGACTATGTTTTTGAATACTATGGATATCTATACATACCTCCAAGTTTAATTTTATTGTTTACTTTTATTATATTTTTTGTATATGGGTATTTTGCCTGAAATAAAACACTATTGTTATTATTATTATTAAAGGCTAGGCAGATTGATTGCGCTCAAAAGAACGGAAACGTGATAATTCAAAGACATGTGACATCCACCAACCAGCTATGAGACAGAGACCTGTCTCCTAGCAGTGGATACGATATAGGCTAATTATGCTTATGCCACAGATAACATCTAAAGTGATATTAAATTATGATGAAAGTGATGGAAATTGAATCGAAAAAATTGCCTCGGATTTCATCTCAAAACATGTTCTTTTTTGTTTAAGCAGTTTTGCTTTAATGTTGACTTCCATTATAAAAAAAAAAATATAAACAAAACATTTTTCAGCTTGGTGTAGGCGTCGGTATAGGTTTGATGCATACACTACTAATTGATGTCAAAATTCGCTCGGAGTTTATTCCCGTTGACTATGTCAATAACACGATCATAGCTGCAGGATGGGCGACTGCTAAGAGAAGGTCTACTGGCGAGATGAATCTGAAGATATATACAGTGACCACGTCTACCAGAAACCCTGCGGTCTGGGGTAAGGTGTTTTCCATTTTATTTCGTCACCGCTCCTTTCCAAACTGTGAAGCAAAACATACGTAGTGAGAACCAAAATTCGAAGGAATGTGACATCCAACTAACCCGCTCTGGGCGTGCGTGGTGGACTACAGCCCACTCACAGAGAGGAGACCTATGTCCCAGCAATTAACGTTAGTTGTTTGTTTAAGGTTGACTGGTAGAAAATGCCTGCATTAAGTCCGCCTTTGTACGGTATTTGTTTTTTTTACTTGTGCATAAAGTTTTAATAAATAAATTAACTGAAAAATTAAAAATTAAAATGCAAATTAAAATTGAAATAAAAATGAACATGAAAATTAAAATGATGAAAAATTAATATTATACGAGTATGATATATCACTCATTTAGATAATATTTTTTATATATATTTTTAATTTCCATGTTAAATAAAAATAAAGGACCTCCAAAGCGGAGATGAGATCCTATCAGCCACAGTCTTCAAGATTTCATTGCGGCTGCCACGCATTCTGCAGATCAGAGATGATAGCATAAAAACCATGGTACGAAACAGCGCGAACATCCCCGACGCAGTACAGAATCAGCGCGAACATCCCTGACGCACTACAGAAACGTGGCAGCTCCAACATCATCCTGAAGATATTATTATATTGGACGCAGGGCATCCAGCGATCTTTCGGTTTATGACGGACCCACAGACTGCCAGTGTAAAAGCTCTGGCAGTATGACTTAAAAAGCGTAATCTTCACTAGTTCACAACAACGGGAATATTTGCGGGCTAGCATGTTACCTCTGACCACTAGAGCCCTACGCTCCCTTTCAATGTCTACATTGTCCTCAAGGCCGTCGGAAAGGAAGAGTCCAAAATATTTAAAGTACCCTAAATTACCCTAACTGGCATGAGCGTAATCCTGTTGCGAACACGATTTACGCTCATGCCATTTAGGGTAATTTTGTGAGAATAATCAGATTATCCATCGGCGGCACTAAAAACTACGTATTCACTCTTTTGTGCATTGTTTAAAAGGCTATGTATTTCTGCATTGGCCTCGCACACTTTTAATAACTCTCCAAGGCCCCCCGGCTTAGGGCTCAGCAGCGCCATACGACATGGTGTTGCTGAGCCCGATGGTGGGGGTCGTCTTAGTCGGGGGTTCACATAGCTTAAATTGTTGCTACGAACGCCATCTATCGAGCAACCGATGCGCTTGCTACTGAGCTGGATGATGAGGTCCAGGGCCAAACATATTTGAGAGAAAAAAAATCTTAGCAGTATGTGGTTGGTCGGAAAATTTAGTATACGTAATTATAAGTAAATGATAAAAAAAAATGAACTTGGTGAAAGTCCCGGAAGAGGGAGGGAAATAGTCGTTTTGAGGGGTGAATAATGATTTTCACGATTTTCAGCCAAACTACACATCTATTGGCAAACGTTTTTATTTCAATTTCAATTTCAATTTCTTTATTTCAGACTAAATGTGTCCATATAGTGTTAGTAAATACATGTAAATAAACTTAAAAATAAATGTTAGTACATAAGGAATAGTATATATAAGAAAATTATCTAACGTGGATGTGTATCCACTGCCTCCATAGAGGACTATCTACCCTCTCAGCAATGACCCTCAGGTAACCGTTGGAACTGTCCCTCACCCTGCGCATCAGCGATGCCGCTCGCTTACGGATTATGGCATGGAAGCCATCCACTTGTGCGTCAGCAAACATCGCTGATGCGCTGCAATATCTAGGCAGTCCCATCAGCAACCGGAAAGCATTATTGTACTGGACCCGCAGGGCGCTGACGGCCCGCTGTGTGTAACTGACCCACAAGCTACAGGTATAGTAGGATTGGCAGTAGGCCCTAAATAACGTCTTTTTTACCTCCCTACTACACCTATAAAACCTGCGGGCCAGCATGTTACACCTAACCGCCAGCCCCCTGCGTTCCCGTTCTACATCCGGATCGTCCACCAGATCCTCATTTACAACATGGCCAAGGTACACAAACTGGCTGACCCTATTTAACGCCACCCCTCCCAGTGTCACGGGCGGTACACACGAAGGCGTCGTGCGCCCCGCCCGAAACACCAGCAGCTCGCTCTTCTTGACATTATATGTCAATCCGTGCGTCTTAGCATATTCCTCACAGATGCCCAGCAGTCTCCGCAGGGCGCTGATCGATGGGCTCAACAGCACCATGTCGTCAGCGTAACTAATGTTATTCACAATCTGACCATCTATAGAACATCCTACCCTGGTGCCATTGAGCTCACGTACCAGCTCCCTCACGTAAATGTTAAAAAGCGTAGGGGAGCTTACTCCCCCTGCCTCACACCACACTCCAACTGATAGGCATCTGAAAAAGAACCAGCCCACCTCACATAATTCATCTGATGGCGGTACCAGTACTTAAATATATTAGTAACACCCTCAGGCACTTTGTTCTCCCTAAGTTTATCCCACAGTCTATCATAATTTACATGGTCAAAAGCCTTAGAGAGGTCCAAAAAGGCAGCATATACTGGCGTCCCACGGTCAGTGTAGTACCTGACGGTATGCTTCAGGACTAATATAGCACTCTCAGTAGAGAGGCCAGGCCTAAACCCAAATTGGGCGTCTTCAAGTACTACAGACTGAGAAAGATGACCATTCAGCACACCGTCAAGCACCTTGGCAGCTGTAGTAGCCAAAGTAATAGGCCTGTAATTGTTTTTGTCACTGACATCCCCTGTTTTATTTTTCACAATGGGTACTACAACCGCCTTCATAATATCCTCAGGCAAATAAGCATGACGTAAGCAAAAAGTGTAAAACATCGCCAACACCCTACACAGGTGAGGACCCCCATGCTTCAGATGCTCCACGCTAAGTCCGTCGTGTCCAGGAGACCTACCCTTACACATGTTATGTAAAACCCGCGACACTTCCTTTGATGTTATTCTAACGGGCTCATCACGTAGAGGACCCGCAGCCCTGAGCATTTCCTTCCGCACTAGTACCCGTTGCTCCGTCTGAAAGTGCTCCCTGAATATGTTGGCGATGTCCACTGCTTCCACTTTGCCCTGTACACTCACCGGGAGACTCGGCTTGGGGTTTAACTTATTGGTCTGCTTCCAGAATTGTTTGAAGGACTTATTGTCATGATGCGTCGCTAGAATATCCATACGGACCTGTTCGCGATTGTCTTGTAGAGATTTAAGATTTTTCTTAAATATTTTCCTACTCTCTGACATTGCCTTCCAAATAGGGCCTGACTCTGGTTTTCCACAAGCACGCCACCGCACAAAATGAAGCCGAGCCTCCCTGTGAGAGTCCTTAACATACCTGTTCCAGCCAGCAATATGTCCACCCCTTCGAACCTCCCTACATTCGCTACTCTGAATAGCAGCCTCCTTAATGGAGCTAATGATGTCACTGTACAATTTATCAATGACTTTTTTATGACTGGTATCATTACAATTCGTATCAGCACAGCCTCTTAACTCGGTAGGAAAATCAATTTCTCTTAAGTTACGGTTACATATTTGCTCATACATTTCAATTTGTTTTCTGTCCCTCTCTCCCCACACTACTTTGTTATTAGCTTTCTTTATCACAATTTTCTTAGGTATTACTAATTCCAGGTTACATTCAACCACTAATGGGAGGTGATCAGACCAGTACACACCATGGCACACTTGCACATTACTAACAGACCTCCATGCTGCCTCAGTTACAAGACAGTGGTCTAGCCATCTTTTACAACCGTGTGCATCACTGATAAATGTGTACGTGTCTGACCCCCCACCCAGCGCCCTCATATCCGCGCACACCCAACTTTGACCTTCGCAAAAACTTTCCAATTCAACCCCAAACAGCTGATTCGGATGCGCATTAAAATCCCCCAACATAAACACAGATTCAATATCACAGTTTTCAATAATAGAAGCTACCTCCCCCAAACAATTTGTAAATTCAATAAGATTTTCCGTCGAGTCAGTAGGCATATAAATAGAAAACACTAATATGTCCTTATTCGCTATTGACATTTTTATAGCAGCCAATCTGTCACTTTGGCACTGCACTACATTCACAACGTTAAAAAGACTTTTTCGCCACAATATCCCCACTCCTCCGTACGGTCTGCCTCTTAACAAACCACCTGAAATATCCACTGCAGACTTACCAGTATAGCTAAAGTCCTCATCTATGTTACCAAGCAATGGAATTTCATGTGGTAATAGCCACGTCTCCTGCAAGGCTATTACGTCCGCACACGAACACAGATTCTTCACACACTGCTGTGACCGCTTTACACTCTTACAGTTAAAAGATATAAACTTAACACTTATCCTATTAGCCATTAAAATTAACGTCTAAGTTGATCATTTTTCTGAGCCTGACCTATGCTTCTGAACGTAATAAATTGCCTAAAAGATACACCGTCCGGCCACAAGTTTTCGTCCATAAACATTGATAACTTAAACTTCGGAATGAGAAACTTGTATGCTATGTAATCCTTTGGTAACTTCATATTTACTTTTTCAGGCGACACGACAACTTGCGTCCTACTTAACACATACTCCGCAACATCACTTTCCGAGGCTCCTTTATCAACATTATATATGTAGAAAGGGATACGAATATCTGCTGCTTTAAAATTACTATTAGGTTGCGCCGTAGCCCTTCCCTTTTTCCCAATAAAACGGTTGTTTACACGCTTATTATAAGTAACCTGCTTCCACGGTCCCCCTTCCTCTGCAATAGACGCCCATGTTTTGTCCGTCTCACCCGCACGCCGCTCCTGCAGCCTATGCATGTTATCATTCTGCACTCCATCCACTTGAACGCACGCGCCGCCTTCACTTTCACTTTCCGCAGTCCCATTCTTAGCCACCACGCTTCGCTCCTTAATTACTGCATGCGGAAGCGAGACGGTACTATCCACATTCGATGTGCGCGCGAGTGATCGCGGTGACAAAGCAGCCATATGTCCTTGAAATGTGCGAGACTTATTATCTGTCGGCTCCGCGGTCGATGACCCCGCACTTACTAACTCTGTCGGTACGCACATATCATTCGTTTTTTCTGCCCGATGTGTAGTTGTTCCGTTACCCTCACATTTGGAGTCACACATTTCTAAGTATGAACTCTCCTCAAGTAGGTACGCACCTCTCCGTCTATTTATGTTGCCTTGAGAGTGTTCTATTGGCGAGTGGTGTAGACTATGCAGATCCGTTGTTCTATTAATTTCTTCAACTTTCTTAATAGTGGCATAGTTCTCTTTAACATATTTAATCTCCGATTGCAGTACACAAATGTCCTTTAACAGTTTGGTGACATCGACATGATCGAACGTTATAGGTGGTAATTTTTGTAGATCTTTCGCAATAAATACCGGAATGACCTCTGGATCCGTTTCTTTAAAAAGTTCTATTATGTCCTCCAGATCTCTCACGGACTTCCCTTTATTTTTCCGTGCTATCATACGCTTACTTTTCGGAATGGCTTGAAACAGTAAGCTCTTTGCACACTTTATATCATCTTCTGTGAAACCACTTTTACATATCTGTATTAGACTTTCATTGTCCATGACGTCAATTTTGTTCTGCACAAAAGATAACACCTCACTAATGACTATATTGCATTTACTGCACTTCACGATATTATTTTCCATGACGCGTATCCTAGGGGTCAATGACCCCAACGCTGAGTACTTAGCGCACGTATGTTCGCAATGAGCGCGTGGACAATACTGATATAGTTATAGATAATCAAAATATCAACAACTTTTGTATTTACGATTTCCTACATAACCTCAAATGGAGAAAACGCCAAAAACCGATTTTTTGTTTTTAAATTTTTTCTGCAACAAAAATGATTCAATTTTGATAAAAATCACCGAAATAGATTTTAGCAATATTTTTCTGGAAGTGAAATATTAATTTTTTTTTTTTACGAGTTACCATTGAAAAAAAGCCGAATATTCAAACAAAAAAATTGTTTTTTTTTTCATATAAACCTCAACTTAACGATGAAATAAAATAAAAAAAAATATTGTTTTTTTTTAATAAAATACTGTTTGAAACGAGAAAAACCAAAGAAAAATATTTTTTCGAGATCAATTATTCAATAAATGCTATTAATTTTCTTTTTTTAATACTTTAAATTGTAATCTGTGGAGAACGTAGTGGGTAGCATAATTTAAAAAAATCTAATAATTAAGATATTATGAGTATTTCTTATTGTGCAACTGTTTGTTTTTCCTTAAATAAATAAATAAGTAAAGACAAAGTTTATCTACATTTAATTCCAAAAGCGATCATTTTGATAAGAATTAACTAAATATTCTAAAATGTGCATTATAAAAAAATATTATGGCTCACTATTTGCTGTCGCGGACTTTTATAATATTTAGAACTGTTTAAGGCTAATAATCCCACGATACATCATCTTCGTAACTCTAACGGTTTAAGCAGCGCACGCCAAGATAACTCTCAGAGGGCAGTAATTTTTCCGACTTACTTGATACTTATTATTATATTATGGCCAAATAAAAAAAAAGTCTTAATAAATTGTAGCCTATGTGCTATTCCAGACTGTAATCTGTCTTTGTGCTAAATTTCATCCAGATCCGTTCAGTTGCTCTGGCGTGATTGAGTAACAAACATCCATCCATCCATCCATCCATCCATCCATCCATCCATCCAACCATCCATCCAAACTTTCGCATTTATAATAGGTTGGGGAAAAAGTTTCTTCGCATTTTTTACGAAAATTCAAAACATTTTTTAATATAGTTTATTTACATTTAACTAAAGTTTGTAGGTACCATTTTGTTCGATAACTTTTTGCCATCTTGTAGGTAGGGACATGATCCCATTGCTATAGAAATTTTGGGACTTCTGGTCAAAATACCGCGACAAGTGGTTTTGGCAGTCCTCTCGTGATGTTAACCTGACACTGCCAAAAGAATTCTGAAGAGACCGAAACAGGTGGAAATCTGAAGGTGCAAGGTCAGGACTATACGGCGGATGCATTAACACCTCCCAGCCAAACTCTCTTAATTTTTGCTGAGTGGCTAAAGATGTGTGAGGTCTAGCGTTATCATGATGAAAAACCACACCCCTTCTGTTGTTTAATTCCGGCCGCTTTCTCTCAACTTCTTGCTTTAATCTCTTCAGTTGTTCGCAGTAGAGTTCAGAATCGATGGTCATGCCTGGTGGTAACAGCTCATAATGAATAATGCCCTTCCAATCCCACCACACACACAGCATCACCTTGTTGCGAGTTAACCCGGGTTTCGCCACAGTCTGTGAAGCCTGACCGGCCTTTGACCACGACCTTTTTCGCACGTTCTTGACATACGTGATCCACTTTTCATCACCAGTTATCAGCTTCTTCAAAAATGGTTCGGTTTCATTACGTCGTAATAAAGAATCACAAATGAGTACACGGTTCATTAGGTTTCTTTCAGTGAGC
Organism: Dicycla oo; assembly: GCA_948252095.1. Lineage (NCBI taxonomy): Eukaryota > Metazoa > Arthropoda > Insecta > Lepidoptera > Noctuidae > Dicycla > Dicycla oo. The sequence continues at coordinate 16,413,703 of OX411736.1, read as the reverse complement.
TCGTGAGGTACCCAAATGTCGAGCTTTTTTGTGTACCCAGTTTTTTCAAATGCGCCAAAACTGTTTTGTGGTCAATTTCCAGTTCTTCAGCTACGTCGTAACTACTGATATGCCGATCTTGCTCCACTTTTTCAAAAATGGCATCCATTTTATCCGTAATAGGGCGACCAGAGCGACGTGCATCTTTGTCATCAAAATTTCCGGATTGAAAACGCTTAAACCAAATTCGTGCTACTCTCACAGACACTACACTAGGTCCATAAACATCGCAAATTTTTTTCGCGGCTTGCGTTGCATTTTTACCTTTTTTGTAGTAAAATTTTAAAATGTATCGAATTTCTTCATTAGATTCACTCATCTTGACGGTACGAAAAACAAATGAAAATCACACATTTTCCTAATTTGAATTTGGAATTATGTTCTTTAAAATTTAAACTTTCAATGATACCAAAACCAGCCAGATACAAATAGTATAGCCAAAGAGATTTTATTACAAGTTCATACATACTATAATGCGAAAAGACTTTTTCCCCAACCTAATATTATATTATAGTAGGAAGTAGGATAAGAAAGCCTACGACTCGGTGCCACATACATGGCTCATGAGGGTGCTGGAGTTGTACAAGATAAATGCAATTCTACGCACCTTCCTTGAGTCGTGTATGGGGCAATGAAGGACGGTTCTTCGCTATCCTGGGTGTCAACAGATCCAGAGGAATGATGAGCCTGTATGGATTAAATGGGGAATATTTCAGGGCGATAGTTTGAGTCCACTTTGGTTCTGCTTAGCCCTGAATCCTCTAAGCACACTGCTGGAGGATTCAGATCTAGGCTATCGGTTGAGGAGAGGCGGTCAGGTTATATCTCACCTCCTCTACATGGACGACTTGAAACTATTTTCCCCCAACAAATAGCGACTGAATGGAGCTACTGAAGGTAACTGAAACTTTCAGTAGCGAGGTGACATCTTGGAATCCGAGGGAATTAGAAAGAAAGTAAGTATAGTGAGGCACAGACTGATATCCTACTTATATTATAAATGTAAAAGTTTGTGAAGATGTTTGTTACTCAATCACGCCAGAACGGCTAAACGGATCTGGATTAAATTTAGCACAGAGATAGATTATAGTCTGAAATAGCACATAGGATCCACGCGGACGAAGCCGCTGGAAAAAGCTAGTTTTAAATATTATTCACAGGAAAACTCTTACATATAATGAGGGATGACATGCTGGCGAACTACCCACCGGCGATCTCTGTGGCGTACAGCCTCTATAGGATAACAAGCAACCCTGTAGTGTTCTGGATTTACACTTTGTTGCTGCATCTGATACCTGCTTACTTCATAGATGGAGTCTGCTTACTTATTGGAAAAAAACGACGGTAAGAGTGATTCTTATAACTGGAGAACTGGTAAAGAATTAAGAGCAGATATTTGAGGTACCTACTCAAGTAAATTTTCCAAAGTAGTGTGTGACTCTGTGAAATAAAGGAGGAGGCTGGCTGGGATTTTACGATTTCTTTTGCAACTCGTTCCCCGTTGTGACATTTGTTGCCAGCATCTAGTTGAACTGAATTGAACTCATAACTGAATTGTTATTACTATAAAATCTTGTGAAACACATAAATAAACACACACAATTCACACGATACAATACCACAAACCTCCCACACACACTCACACATACACACCCTCATTGACACCAAGTCACACTCCTTTACCAAAATTGCCTTCTCATTTAAACGTCCCGGCTATTGCATTTATTTACATTAAAAAAAAGGTCATTTATGTATGAGAGAGGTCACTGAGTTCTGTAATACAGGTGTCTGAACCTAGCGCAGAAATCAAGGAACTCTTAAGAATTTGTCACTTTTTATATGAATAAAGATTTATTATTATGGCCTTTGGAAGGCGTACGAGGAGCCGAAGCCAACTCGCAGAGGCCCCTTAGATAATTTTAAATGACGAGGAGACACCAACCGACGATTATCCCTGAATGCACTATGCAAGTGCACCCAAGGACAAACCCCGGTTGGTGAAGGACTATGGTTGTACGTGGAAACAAAACATATTGGGCTATGGTTCTGGGTGGCTAAAGTGGCAGGGGACATAGTTCTTCCATAGTTCAAGTAACCCATACTTGAACTATGGACTATGTCCCCTGCCTGATCAATGTTATATATTATACACGGATAAAACGGCAGGGGGTGACTTGCACACTCAATAATGGGCCCCCGGAAACGGCTGCTAGCACATAGTGACGTAGGGACAAGGGCAAAACACTTCCTAAGGTGCTTGAGGAGTAGAGAGGTATCCCACGGCTATCAGGACAATCCCGGAAGTAAGGTCAAGATCCCTACCAGCACCTTACTGGAGTACTTCCTTCCTCCGAGCAAGTTTGCTCTTACAAATCTCCACTCAAGCCGGCCAATAAAGGCAAGAAAGAGGTGGGAGCTCTGTTCCTCGTCAGTGTTCACTCCAGGCGGCCAATAAAGGCAAGCCAGAGATGAGGACAAGATTTCTCCCGGGAGATAGGATCCGTGAGGTCGCTACTGCCCAACAGATCGCTACATGCTGCCCAGCGGGTTTCTGTATCTCTCTTGGTCTGGCTCCTCATCCTAGACCCGTTCCGGCAAAGTAAAATCTAAATATAACTAAATACAAGGGTCGGGTCAACGTAGAGATACAGCGGTGGGGTATTATTGTTATTAAAAAATCTTAAGCACACTTTCAGTAACAATACAGATATTAAGTAATTTTGATTGCTTGATCAATAAGTCAGTTACTGAACTGTTGCACCAAATCTAAGATCATCCTTATTAGTTTTAAAAGTCCATGCGTATCATGCACCTGAGAAATATATGTCCAGTCCATGTTACTTTTCCAATAGACTACACATAGTTCTTCCAAGTCTGGTTTTCTGGTCTTATTTTTCCACTAGCTTAACGACAAAAGGGTTTACAAGTCTGTCGGTCTGAGCAAATTCACGCATAAATCAACGCATTTATCAAAATGATTTATTGATAATTTTTACTTTTAGGACCGATTTTTCAATAATTAAAATAGGTGAAGAATTATTGTCACACATGACAAACATATTCTTCGGATAAAAGTTGACTGGCGATTGAAAAAACGGCCCTTAATCATTTACTTGTTAGATGAATTTAATTTTGAGTCAAATATTTATAAGGTTTAAATCATAATGGTGAAGGAAACCCCTTCAACAATACTTCAATCTGGCCACTCTCTCGCAGAAATGTCGCTTACAGCACTTTTTGGGCTTTATCTGATGACAGCCCAGAAATGGTGAATGTTTTTTTTTATATACCTAAGCGCTCGATTGAGAAAATTCTTCTTTATGTAATGCTTTTACCAAATAATTCTTTCTGCATTTTTAGATTCGTGAAACTTTACAACAAAACCTACAAATTGATGACAGCGTTGTCCTTTTTCACCTGCAGCCAATTTGACTTTGTCGACAAAAACACTGAAGCTCTATACGAAAGTCTATCCGAAATTGATCGACAGATTTTCAATTTTGATGTCAACAAAATTGATTGGCAAGAATTCATGATATTATGGGGTTTCAGTGTCAGGAAGTATATTTTTAAAGATGGACTAACAAGAACAGAATATGCAAGAAAGAAGCAATTCTTTTTAAAGATTTTTACTTATTCAGCTTTTGCGTTTTATTTCTTTATGTTGTATAAATTGGTGTCTTTATTACTTTTGTTATTTTGAACTTCATGTTTATGTTTTTAATTACATTACTGTAACTTTAAAGTTATAATCTTAGTACGTTTGTTATTGTCATTCTGTATAATTTGGATAAAGGACATGTTATAGTTTTTGTATGGAGGCTGGGCTTGTATGGCGAAACGAGAAGGGATTATATTTTATGAAAGTACATAAATTAAGCAGACTTATGGTATATTTTTTTAAAGCCCCCATCTTTACTTATTATATTTTTAAATAATTATCATTTAAAAATTAAATTGCAAAACTTTTCTGTTGGATGTCATTATTGTTATTGTACACGTCAATCAAGTTTCAAATTCAATTTAATGCTAATGTGTCCAGTGTTGCCATATATACGGATTTGTCCGTATTTGTACGCATTTTGAAAGCCCAATACGAATAAATCATGCATGGATTTTTATACGTATTTACGTACAGATAAACTCAACCTCAGGCAGATGCAGTACAGAGCAGAGCATATTCTTATATATTTTTCGTAGTATTCATTATTAATCTTAGTTTAGTCTATGTGTCGGAACTATTATTTTCTTTTCATGGCAATATTACGGGTAATGCTAGAAGATTGGGTAAACTTAGGTTTACCCAAGCATTTTGGGTAAAGTCCGAATAATCTCGTGCGTTGTGTGGTCACAGTTCTAACCTAACCTAACCTACCTTTCAGCCTACACCTAAGTTTAATCATTCTAGCATTACCTGAGTCGACCTGTATGGGGAATTAAAATTTATTTTAATTATTATTCGGACTTTAACATTACCTGTAACAGCAATACCACATAATAGAGTCGTAACCAAGGAACATAAAAAAACAGTGGAAGTGCAAAGTACGTAGCGTGGCACGCATGTCACAAATAAGCGCTGTATCGCTTTCTTGGTCCCCACAGATCTTAAACTATGATCCCAGTCGAGTTCTAACATCGCGTCGAGTTGCAGTCTCGCGACAAATTTATTTTTCCGTAGCTATGCCGTTTTGTTCCATTTCGGAGTGCAAAAATGGTAGGAGTAAAGTAGGAGAAAAACTCTTTACAATGGAGGTGTTTCGTACCATCGGTAAGTACGAATTTATTTGTTTTCTAATAAAATCTTAGTTAATTTCAATTTACTAATGATGTAATAGAACCTCTAGTTAAAATCAACCTTATACGATTAAAATACAGTTTCTTTTGGATTGATTGTATTCACTGGCATTCCCTATTTCGTTCTCGAAAGTACTTCGTTACTCAATTCGTAATGTGGTCGAGTCGGATGTTAGTTTTATCGATAAAAGAAAATAGTGCCGATTCACTTGCCACAAATGTCTCTAAACTAGACTAAAAATCACCTAAATTTAGTTTATTCCTGTCAAACAATGATTGACTAAATTGACAAAACCTTACTATTTTATAGTTTGGCAGCACTATGTTGGCACTAAGCTATTTAATTTAGTGAAAATGGAATTTTTGCTAATCTGAATTTGATGTTTTTCCCCTATTTGATTATCAAACTAAATGTCTTTTTTTTTTAATCGAGATTAAAAGTTTTCATTATTTTTTTCGATTAGGACACACCGTTTTCGAGATATAAGCAAAAGCCAAAAAATAAATGACACCTCAACTGAAGGAACTTTTCACTTTTTGTATGGAAAATATGAAAAATTTCAAACTTTCTATTATTGATTATTACCAACATGTAGAGTTTTAGTGAGTTATGGATTACAAAGGGGGGCAAAATTTTCATAATTTTTTCGATAGGACACACCGTTTTCGAGATACTCAAACTTTTGATACTTCATTCAAAAGAAATGCAAAAGAAAAAAAATACTACTTCATTCTTCCCACAGTTTTACTTAACTCCCAACACGACTTATTTTTTCAAATTAAACAAGAAATCGGGTAAGATATCAATATCGATATGTAATTCAAAATTCAATGTGTTACTGCACTGGTCGAGTAGCATAGATATCGACCTATGACGCGATTGTCAGCCTTATGGCTAACGCAATTATACTTATAATTGCGACCACTGAGAATACTGCCATCTATGGTCGACTAGCGGAATTTACTCGTCAATAGAATCTAGTTTGACTTGAGATTACAAAACGTTGTAAGTACTTTCTGCACTAAAGCAAATTAAATCCTATTTATAAAGCATGAAGGTTTATTTCTGGATGTAGGGTCTGTGACTTACGCTAGTTTTGAATAAAATTAAAACGACAAATCAGACTAATTGTTTGTTTGTAGTGCATTATATGATTATCGGTTTATTTGTGTGAGTTTGGCGACAGCGGTTCCTATAGTAATTTTCACGGAACATAAAAAACAGTGGAAGTGCTAAGTAGGCGTGGCACGCGTGTCACAAATAAGGGATGTATCGCTTGCTTGGTCCCCACAGATCTTAAACTATGGTCCCAGTCGAGTTCTAACATGGCGTCGAGTTGCAGTCTCGCGACAAATTAATTTTTCCGTAGCTATGCCGTTTTGTTCCATTTTGGAGTGCAAAAATGATAGTAGGAGAAAAACTCTTAATAATGGAGGTGTTTCGTACCATCGGTAAGTACGATTTTATTTGCTTTCTAATAAAATCTTATTAATTTCAATTTACTAATGATGTAATAGAACCTCTAGTTAAAATGAACCTTATACGATTAAAATACAGTTTCTTTTGGATTGATTGTATTCACAGGCATTCCCCATTTCGTTCTCGAAAGTACTTCGTTACTCAATTAGTGATGTGGTCGGGTCGGATGTTAGTTTTCTCGATAAAAGAAAATAGTGCCGATTCTCTTGTCACAAATGTCTCTAAACTAGACTAGTAATCACCTAAATTTAGTTTATTCCTGTCAAACGACGATTGACTAAAGTGACACAACTTAATGACCAAGACCGCTGTACCGCGGCTTAGGAATGCGCGGCAAGGTGGGGTGCAGCGCTGGCGAATGAGTGGTGAGACGCCGTGAGCGTTGACGAATGAGCGGCCTGCACTGCCCCCCGTCTCGCCGCGCATTCCTAAGCCGCGGTACAGCGGTCTTGGTCAAACTACAATTAAATAGTTATCAACGTTACAATATAGTTAGTTAGTTAGTAATATAATTTTTTACATAGTAACTATAGCTAAAAGGTAAACAAAGGAAATCGTTAGTCATTTTAATATCGTTCCAGTCGTTCACGTCACCTGATACACCTGTACTTTGTCTCACTCGTTCTCGTTCTTAAAACCAGTTTACTTCCCAGTCCATCATGTCTTTGCGCGCCACCGAGGTCAGTCGAGGCGCGCGCTCCCATACACTACACTGTGCGTGACGATACACGCGCAACCTCGCCTTATAGATTCTAGAACTTCAATTTTTTTCCTAAACTTTATAATACACTAATTATTTAAAAGTTTCAATTACGGAATAATACGAAAGTGTTCCCCCTTATTGGGTAAGTGTTGATAAATTCACGCAGTGCTTAATCATGTGTCATGTTGGTCAATGATTTGCAAAATTGTTTCATTATCTCTTTTTCTTGACACCATTTATATCTTTTCTCTTAACCTTTAATCTTACATCCATCAACCTTCGCTTACATCAATGTGTATGTACGTAATTATTAATTTAAAAGTGCTTCACACTCCTTTTCTTTCTTCTTAAAACTTTGTAAACTCCGCTTCTGAAGGTGACCTTTACACACATTCGCCGTAAGCGCAATAGTACCTACACTATCCTTTTTTTTTTTTTTTTTTGTGGATGGGAAATCATCAAATAACTTCTCCCGCTCTGGGTGGAGCGGAAGGGCGTGTCAGACTTTTACTGACTAAAACCCACCCGTGTTCCTTCAGTTGCCTATGCCAGGGCCACGGTATCTTTTTCAAACAACCCGCGACCCCAGCGGCATCGGCCCTATTGGACCCCATCTCTTGCTGACATCTCTTTGAGGCGCGCGTGGAACACAACGCGCCGTCGACCCGGGCCTGGTCCTCACCGGACGGCGAGCTACCCACTACTCACCGTCCGCAAGCCCGCGCCTACGGTGGCCGGGAATCGGCTATCGATTCTCGCCGCCCAGGGCGTCTCCTGCGGCGACTGAGGGCGTGAGGTTGCCTCTCCCTCACGCGTTCCGCCTCCTCCTTTGCGAGCATTACCGCTTCGCAGAAGGAGGTGACGGCCTCCCATGCACTCTCGCTCCGCACCATGGCCTGGACCAAGCTCGGACGCGAGAGATCGCCGCCGCCGATCGCCTCCGTGAGAACACGGCGGTGCTCTGCCCAAGCCGGGCAGACCTCCACTGTATGCTCCACCGTGTCCTCTGGGCGATCCACACAATGGTGACACCCGGGCGTTTCCTCCCGCCTTATGCGAAACAGGAACCTCCCGAAACAACCGTGTCCGGTGAGGACCTGCGTCAGGCGGAAGGTGAGGACGCCGTGGCGCCTCTCTAACCACTCCTCAAAGAGGGGACTTATCGCCGCAATTGTGGCGTGCCCAGCGCTGGGCTGCGACAGTCGCACTCTCCATGTCGCCATGAGATCCCGCCGGAGCTCTGTCCGCTGTACCGTGATTTCTCGCGGCAGCGGAGTTACGCCCCGGCGTTTCGCCTCCTCGCGCCACTCCCACACGTGCGCGAGGACTTTCGCCTCCAGATCCCACGGCGGCAATCCGGCAAGGAGGCTCGCCGCCTCACCGGAGACCGTGCGGTAGCCCCGGACTAGCCGAATGGCCATGACCCTCTGGGACGCGTTCAACCGGCGGACTGGCCGCAGCCTCAGGGAACGCGCCCACACCGGTGCCCCGTAAAGGGCCATGGACCGCACGACCCCCGCGTAAAGCCTCCGGCAGGAGGCGTTTGGACCACCTAGATTGGGCAGGAGCCGCTTCAAGGCAGCCCCAGCCCGCTCCAGTCTGGGAGCCAAACGTCGGAAATGCTCCACGAAGTTCCACCGGCTGTCGAGGACGAGTCCCAGGTACTTCATCGTCGACTCGACTCCGATGCGAACCCCTCCTACCGTTATTTGGGAACCCGACGGTGGCGCATTCCGAGGACCATGAAAACACATGGCCTCGGACTTGTGCAGGGCCACCACGAGTCCCAACTGCCGGATCCTCTCAACGACTATCGCAACCCCGCGTGTCGCTAATTCAGCCGCCGCCTGGTGCGACCTCCCCTGCGCCAGGACCAGCGTGTCGTCAGCGTAACATACCACGCTGACGCCGCTAGGGAGGTCGGCGCGCAGCACCCAGTCGTACCCGATGTCCCACAAATGCGGCCCCAGGACCGATCCCTGTGGGACACCGCACGACATCTCTCGCCGGTTCCACTCTCCCTGATGACCGGGGTAGATGACGGCCCTATCCGTCAAATAGGCCTCAACCACTCGACAGAGGTAGGTCGGCATCCGGTGATACCGGAGTGCCTCCCTGATGCAACTCCATGGCAGGGTATTGAAGGCGTTGGCGATGTCTAGAGACACCGCCAAGACGACCCCACCCCGGGCAACAGCATCCCCCGTCGTGAGGGCTCGCACGCGCATGATGGCGTCCACCGTAGAGCGCCCCCTGCGGAAACCAAACTGGCTCTCCGCCAAATCCGGCCCCTCCTGCACCAGCCACCCGACGAGGCGGTCTGCAATAACTCTTTCAAAGAGCTTGCCCACCTCGTCGAGCAGCACGATGGGTCGGTAAGCGGACGGAGAGTCCGCAGGGCGCCCCGGCTTCTTAATGAGGACCAGTTTCCCCGTCTTCCAACGAAGTGGGAACTGGCCCCTCTCCAAGCATGCGCTTAGGAACCCCCCTAGTCGAGGCCCGAGAGCCCCAAAGGCCAGAACCCAGGCTCTTTCAGGTAAGCCGTCGGGTCCTGGGGCGGCATTTTTGGCACTCAGCCTACGTACCGCCGCTCTCAACTCTACCTCGGTCACTTCCGGAGCATCGTCGTCGTCGTCTGTGATGTGGTCCGCAACGGGCACCGCAGGAAGCGGAGCCATGGGCGGGGGAGTATGTTCCCCTCGCGAAGGGAACAGAGCGCTCACCACGTCCTCCACAAGCTGGGGCCGGAGACTCTGCGTCAGCGGGGGCGCCCATGGACGGAGTTTATTCCGTACCATTTTATAAGGGCGTCCCCATGGGTCCCTGTTTAGAGTCTCCAGCGACTCCTCGCGAGCCAGATCCCTGGCCCGCAAGATCGCCGCTCGGAGGGCGGTCTTCGCTTCTCTGTACCCCTCGTACAGCTCCGCCTGAATGGCTTCCGTATCCGGAGGGCGGATACGGAGCCTGCGGTGCCTGGTGTACTGGTGCCGCGCAGCAACGCACGCCTCGCACAGAGCCGTTAGCTCCGGCGACCACCAATACACCTGGCGCCAGGCGCGACCGGGCTGGACCCGGGGCATTGCCACGTCACATATTTCGGACATGGCCTCCCGGAACCACTCCGCCTCGTCGTTGATGTCGGCAGGCCTGTCCGGTGGTGACACCCAGGCCTGCACGATCGAGGCTTCCAGGAGGAGCTCCCGGTCCAGCTTCTTCAGCGCCCACCGCGGACCACTCGGGGCCTGTCGGACCGGCGCGCTCGAGGTCTGGGCGGAGACATCAAACCGGATGTACCGGTGGTCGGAATAGGTCTCCACCCCCTCTATGACGCGCCAGTCAACAACATGTGGCAATAGAGCGGGGCTGGCGAACGAAATGTCCACCACTGATTCGCCCCGCATCCGCACACACGTGGGGACAGAACCCCGGTTTAGGATGACCAGGCCTGTCTCCAGAGCCCAGTCCTCCACCATCCTGCCCCGTGTGTCCGTATACCGGGAACCCCAAGCCACATTCTTGGCGTTGAAGTCCCCGAGGACGAGCACGGGAAGGGAACGAAACCCGACGACGACGTTTTTCAACTCCGCAAGGGAGTTGTGGAACTCGGCGAGAGTTCGGTTCGGGGAGAAGTATACCCCTACCACGACAATCCCCCCGAACCGTGCTGCAACGCAACCCTGTCCCCTCTTGACGGCTTCGAGGGACAGGGTACCGGCGGCGGCCGACGAAATAAGGGTCACTGAGCCACTCAGGTCCTCCACCCAGTGATCACTGGGCGGGACAAAGTACGGCTCAGCGACCACGGCGATGTTAATCGACCACTGCGCCATGCTCTGGAGCAACAGATCCTGAGCGGCGGCGCAGTGGTTGATGTTCGCCTGGAGGAGGCGTAATGGGGCCATTACTGGCACTCCATATTAGCCCCCCCCTGAGCCTCCTGTGAGGGCCCTGCCGCAGTGAGTACGGCGGCGACGGCAGTGGAGGCGGCAGCGACGGCGGCTGTGGCGGCGGCTGCGGTCGTGACGGCGGTAGCGGAGGCGGAGGGCTTGCCCCTGCCCCGGGCTTTGGTGGGTGGACCACAGCCCTTGCTTCCAGCCCGGTGATCGGCCGGCTTGCCAGCTGCCGCACATAGATAGCAGTGCGGCGTGGCATTGCACGAGCCGGCCTTGTGACCGGGCTGACCACAACGGAAGCAATGACTGCTGCGATCCACCTCCGAGGTGCATTTTGCTCCCACGTGGTTGCCCACTTGGCAACGGAAGCACCTCAGAGGTCTGGGTTCCAGCAGTTTCACCCGCGTGGAATCCCAGCCCACCTGGAACCTTCGGCCCTCCCCAACTATTTTGTGGGCCGCCGATACGGGGCAGCTCACCGTAACGGCTCGCATCCCCGTGAAGTCAGGACGGATGGTGCCTACCTTCACCTGTTCGAAGGCACACCCCCCAGTCTTGACCACGGCGGCCACCACCTCTCGCTCCGTCACGGAGTCGTCCAGACCCAGGATGCGCAAGTCAGCGCACTTGGCGGGTCTGGACACTCGGGCCTCGTCCGCATTTAAGGACGCCCTGAGCCTTTCGGCCAGAGCGTCAGCGGTCGGGCCACTGGCCGCACCGGGGATCTCGAGCATCCGAGCCCCAGTCGCAGTGACCCTTACCCGCATGCCATTGGTCACACCGATCTCCTCCAGGTTCACCGCCGCCCTCGCCTTGGCGAGCACGTCGCGGTAGGACACGCCCTTCTTCTCCGCTTCCGGCTGTAGTGTGATCACTACAGCTGCGGACTTTGGGGCACGTAACCTCGCCGCGACGCTTCGCTCTTTGCGCCGCCGCCGCCTCTCCCTCCGCTTGGCCGACCTTGCCGCCTTGCCCTCCTTCCTCTTCTCCCCAGCTACCTGCCATTCGGCGTCAGCCGGAGGAGATTTGGGAGGCGGGGGCAGCCGCGTCGTCACCGCCACAGCTGGGGCCCTCTCAGGCGCCTTCGCGGCCGCCTTCGTGGGCGCCTTCGCAGGCGCCGTCGCAGGCGCCTTCGCAGCCACGGCCCCGCCCTTCGCCTGCCCTGCCGACCCTGGTTTGGCCGTGGCAGCCATGGCGGCATACGAAGCCGCCTTTGGCTGGCCCGAGGCCGCCGGTCGGCCTAGCGGGGGCCGCAGGACGATTCCCTCAAGGACCGAGAACCGGTTATTAAGGGCTGCCAGCTCCTTCCGCACCAAGGCCAGAACTCGGTCCTCTGCAGGCCCGAGGCCGCCTTGCCCCTGCTGCACCCCCTCCTGCACCCCCTCCTGAGCGCCGGCTCCGCGGAGCCTGGCCAGGTCTGCTCGGAGCTCCTCATTCTCCTTTCGGAGAAGCTCCATGGCGGCTGTCAAGCGGGCGACCTCCGCCCGCATTTCGGACATTCCGTCCGACGGAGGCCCTTGAAGTAGAGCCTCCGCTGCCGCCATAATGGAGGCCTTGGCTGCGGGTATGGCCTTGTCTTTAGAAGATTGCTTCTTCTTCAGGGCCACACCCTTGAATGCAGCGGCCACGACCTCCTCAAACCTGGCCCGCTCCGAATTGGAGCCACCAGCGGCGTCCGACTCATCGTCAGACGCCTCCACGGCGCTCCCCTCGGCCGACCCGGCTGAGCCGTCCTCCTGTGCGGCGTTTACCCGGCTCTTGCTCTTCCGGGCTAGGCCCCGGCGAGCATATTTCGGAGCCGATTTAAGTCCGCCGTCCGAGGAAGACTCCTGGGCATCTCCCGGATTTAGGTTCCGCTTCAGGAAAGCATTTTTCCTTTCAGCGGCCCCCACCACTACGCACTCCGGGCTCTTAAAAGTGCCCTTCGTGCCCTTCACTCCCGATTCGGCGTCGGACTCCGACCCCGCATCACTCCTCTCCCTCTCCTCTTCTCGTCTAGTTATTTTTGGTCCCATATTTGTTCCCACGAGTAAAAAACTTTATAACTGGCTCAAAACTGTGGTTCGCACTAGTGATTAATTTAGCTACCCATTAATCAAGCTACCAACCTCCCTCACGGTGCGCCGCCGCTTGAAGGTTTGGGGTAATTTTTTATAGAGGTTTTCTTCCTCGCGGTCCGGGCGGTTAAGCCAAGACCCTCGACCCCCGTCAAAAGTCAGAGACATGACCTTGAACAATCTTCGGGGCTACGATACTAACGGTGGCAGAAGGAAATGACTTCCTCCTGCCTGCCCGGCGGCAGGGTTAGTGCACACCGAGCCCGCTCTTACTCCGCCGCTGTGCGTCTCTGCTTAGAACAGAGGGACACACGTTGGAGCGTACCTCCGACAGGATATTGGCATACCGGCAACAAAACCCCTTAGGCACACGTGCCTAAGGGGAACCATTGCCCGCACCCCAGGGTGCACCGTCCCGGAGACAGGCCTTCCCCCCGGACGTATCCGTAAGGGAACTCCAGCCCCCGGGCACTCGGGGAGGTTTCCTGTCCACGCACCCCACCTACACTATCCTTATCCTTACGCTTACGCTTACACTGCCGTGGTCACCGTCAGGAGAGGATAAGCAGAGAACCCAGTGACTTATTTCTGGACATAAATTCCAGGGTCAAAAGTTCGGGTTTTACGTCCAGGTCAGTTACCCGTGAGAACCGCTGCCGCGTCACCTGGTGACGACACTCACTGCAGACTCTAGATGCCACTACTGGCATCTGGCATCCGACACTCCTATTGGCATCGGGTATCCGGCACCACTACCATCTACCCTGCGGGTCCTGCACCTAGCTCCAAGGGCCTACTCCTCGGCTCCAGCGTCCCTACAGCTACGCGTACAGCCAGAATAGTACTTGTCGCGCCTACCTCCATAAGTCAGGAAAATTAGTGACGGGCTTTTGTAACCTACGACCTAAAATAAATTTTTATTGAAGGTGCTAGTGAGTTTACTTGTAAATTCCAGTAGTTTCGAGTCACCTACGCGGCAATATAGGTATATACAAATAAATACAAAAACTAGAAATTTTCGGCGTCGAAGTACTCGTCCGCATAGCTGTCGTCCAGAAACGTGCCCAGAAGACTGGCAACATTGCCACGTAGAATGGCAATGCTAATTCTTTGACCAAAGAACGAGCCAGCCCTCTGGTAAAAAAAAAAACTTATAGAACATTAAATGATCAGCAGTTAGGATACCAAAACACAATAGGAACCACCGATGCTATTAGGGCTTTAATTGATGAGGTTGTCTGAAATCTAAATTTCATTCAAAAGGTGGCGGCCATTTTCTAGATCTTGGCCAAGTTGGAACACTATGGCATTCGGAATAATGTCTTGAAGCTATTTAGCTCTTATTTGCAAAATAGACGGCAGTATATAGAGATCAGGTCAGTAGTGGAAGGAGAACAAAAAGTGTAGAAATCTAATCTTGTCACTGTATCCTGTGGTGTCCCTCAGGGCTCTATTCTGGGTCTAATTTTCTTCATCCTGTTCATAAATGACTTGAGTGAGTATATCAAAAAATGAATTACTGACAATTAAACTTATTATATTTGCTGACGCACAAATGCAATTGTATCTGCGGATAACATTGACGATTTGGTATATAAAATTAACTGCGTTTTAGAAGCTTTTTAAAACTCGTTCGGTACAAACAATTTAAAACTCAATGTAGCTAAAACTAAATGTGTACTTTTTAAGTCCACGGTACGAAAGAACGCCAGTTTTCGTGTCGTTTCTTATCGCAATAATGTAGAAATAGTTGATAAGATTAAATTTTTAGGTATCCATTCCTTGTTCAACTGGAAGGAAGAGATATTGTCGATATCAAAATATATTAGCTCTGCATGCTATGCAATCAAAAGTTTGAGGGAAGAACTCACTTTGGCTCAACTGAGATTGGTATATTTCGCTTTGGTTGAGTCAAAGCTCAGATAAAGTATCGAATTCTGAAAAAAAAGGAAAGGAAAGGAAAACAAATACAGTATCCACTCAGCATTTGTAATGCAAAAAAAAGCCGTGAGGACAATGCCCCGACTGAATCAGATTGAATCATACAGAGACCACTTCATTGCACTCAAAATTTTGACGGTCCCATGTCTCTACATTCTAGTGTTGTTAACAAACTTAGTTAAAAATTTGTACAAATTTGAGACCAATGAGGAAAGACAGATTAGAGAAAGTACTCGAAGGAAAGACATACCTTCTACTATTCAACCGAAACTGAACGCGGTGGGGCATAGTTCTAGAGTTCAATCAGTTACTTTATAGAACACGTTGTCTGTAGAATTCAAATGTATATATAGCATAAACTTATTTAAATACAAATTAAGGACATAACTATTTGTTGAAGAAGGGGTATTAAAGTATCGATTAAAGTATCAATAAAGTATATTTTACTTACGTCTTGATAAAATTAACCAAATAAAATCGTTCGGAGGAGAGAATTTGTGAATATTACTGCAGCTGTATAGTTGGGAAGCGACCTGTCGGAAGCTGTGCTCATATAATGACGATCATATGGTATCTTGGGTGGGCTTGGCATCAAAACAACATATTACCGTCTGCACAGTTTCTTGACAATATAATTGTAAGGATAGATGTTGAAAATGAAGAGGTAGAATAAATATATACAAATACATTCTTCTTTTATTTCTCTACCTAATACAAATGTTCACGTATTCCAACCTGCTGGAGCGATTATTAACGAAAGGTTAGCAGGTCTAATCCAATCCAGTCTGTGTCTGGTTTACTGGTCTGCCTTGGAAGAGTTGCAGATAACTATCAGTAGTCATTATACAGTTTACCGACTTCAAAGTCCCAAATTGTAAGAGAAAATAAGGAACTTTGGTACAGTCCGTGCGCGGTTTAAATATAAAGATTTAGACATTCTAATGCTGCGCTGTTCCCGAGTAACACAGGCTATGTTAGTGTCCACGTTATTTTTTTATTAACATAGCCTTTTTAGCATAAAAGTTACCAAAATAAAATCTTAACCTATTTACGAGTAATTTAATTTATGTAATTTATTGTAACCAATTTAGCTTTTTTTTAACTAAACTGTGTACTTGTTATTATCTGCGCAAAATATAGTACATTCTGTGCTTTTCTATAAGTAATGTGGCGCTTAGACTTAACTTTGTAATGTACAACTTGTAAAAAAAATAGCCTATGTTACTCGGGAACAGCGCAGCATTATAATAACTAAATCTGTATATTTAAACCGTGCTCTGGTCTATTGAAAGAGTTACCGTGGCCCTGGCACAGGCAACTGAAGGAACACGGGTGGGTTTTAGTCAGTAGAAGTCTGACAAAAAAAAGGTCTAAACTTATCTCGCACATGCTGTATTTATAATTAATTATCCTTATCATAAATCGTTTAATCTTATTGTAAATAATAGCGCTTCTGCGATAATACAATTTCGCTACCTAATAATAAATAAAATAAATTCAGCCCATTACTGTGTCATTGCTAGACACGGGCCTCTTCTCGGAATGAGTGTTAGGCCTCCAATACGCTAGCCTGATGCGGTTTGGCGGATTAAACACCATCGAGAACTTTATGAGGCCCTCTCAAATGATGATTTCGCTAAAATCAAGTAAAAATTAGAAATACAATATACCTACCTAATTTATATTCTTAGGCAAACGGGAAAATAGCGATTTTGACAATGACCATTTAAGTGAAATGACAACTGACAGGTGTGTTTCAATGTGCAAAAATGATATTGCGATAAAAAAATATCTGGATTTAAAATATTTATTTATTAAATAATGGAGGAGCTCGTGGCTAAGTAATAACAGCCGCACGGGGCGATTCATCAGGTTAAGCTACGCTTGCCAGGGTTGGTCTGTGGATGGGTGACCATCTTTTCATACCGAGATTCCTCCGTGCCTCGGAAAGTACGTTAAGCCGTTGGTCCCGGCTGTCATTCGTCGATCTTTGACAGTCGTTACGGGTCGTCAGAAGCCCGAAAGTCTGACTACCAGTTTTACCAAGGGGTATTGTATTACCTAGTAACTGGATTGTGGAGGTCAGATAGGCAGTCGCTCCATGTGAAATACTGGCATTCAGCTGCATCCGGTTAGACTGGTAGCCGACCCCAACATAGTTGGGAAAAGGCTAGGCAGATTGATTTATTAAATAATGGTGGGTTTAAATATTTTTTTGTTTTTGATTTTGTAAGGCCATCCTGGAGGATTTTCGCTATCAGAAAAACCGCACGTTAGTTACTCTTGTTCCAAGCCCATTTCATAACATTTCCGTTCATTTCTAAACCTTCTGGTTCTTTCTTTAATGTCAATATCGGGGTTGTGTCGTATTTACAAAAGAGAGGCGCGTTAAAGGATTAGCTTGTCATTCAGACTGCTAGTTTTCGGCGGTACTGTCAGTTTTGTAGGATTAAAGATTTAGTTGTGACATCCAATCTGAATTGTGAATCTAAGGGTGCGTCCACATCTGGTGAATGTGCCGCGAATGTGCAGCTCCCGAGCCGTTTGCGAGCTGCCCGCGAGCTGCGCGCGTGCATTTTTGTTCGTGCGCCGCTCCTGCGCCGCCCGCGCGCAGTTCGCGCGCGACCTAAGCGCCGTACGCGATCAGCGCGCGGGCGGCGCGCTGGTGGCTCGCGTCTTCCTTCCGCAGAACAAACAACTTATCCGCTCAGTTCGTTTCTGATTACTGGAGGCTAAGTACGTGTTGTCATGGAGTGGACGGAGGAGAATTGTTTACGCTTAATTGAAACATATAAGTATTGTGAGCCAGTAAACGGAACTGTGCGCGCTCTCAATTCTCGCACAAGTGCGAGAATTGAGAGCGCGCAGATCGCGCGCCGCGCGCACGCCTTTTACGAGCCTTGCATGAGTTGCGCTAAAGAGCGAACCAAACCATTGCCGTGACTGCACGCGTGCAGCTCGCGGGCAGCTCGCAAACGGCTCGCAAGCTGCACATTCGCGGCACATTCGCCAGATGTGGACGCACCCTTAAATAGTCATTTTAGTTTTATAAGAAACTGTCTCTTGCCCGCGACTTCGTCTGCAATCAAGGATGAAAAGTTACCTATGTCCTTCTCCAGGTCATGGTCTACATAAGTGCTTTTCAGCCAAATCTGTTCAGTTGTGAAAGCGTAACAAATAAACAAACTCACTTTCGCATTTATAATATTAGTTAGGTTTGACCTGCAACACTCGGAATAATTTCGAGAAAGAGAAGAAATTGTGGGTTTATTTAGACTTTGGAGCAAAGAGACTAAACTTTATGCTCTAAAACACTATAATATTTCTTACTATGTGCACAGATTAATACAGATGGGATCTCTATCTCACTGGGGCAATTCAGTAGGACTGCTGCGGTCAAAAGGTATAAGAGTTACGCGTTAGAAAGAAAGGCACCTGTAGATAATAAGTGTTGTGCGACCTGAATTGCACTTTTTTGTGTCATAGCAAGAGTCGCATTTTATTTAAATGTTTTTGCGGAGTGTCCCATCTGTATTATGAGTTCGTGAGCCCGTCTGTGCTATGAGTAAGACAACAGGCTACTAAAGGACTCCTGGGTTACCAGGAGAGAATCAGATGAATCATCATACGGAAGCATACCGACTTTTCAACGATGTAGTAACGCCACATATTATTCATATGTGGACCACGAGACGCCGAATTGATTTAGGCCATTTCTTTTTTCAAAAATCATTCTGGTCAATATAACACCATACAGGGTCAAATAAAATTTAGTGAAACTCCGTAGACGTGATGGGTATCGATATCTCAACACGATAAAACAGATTTTATCAACTCACACTTCAAGTAACAACACTACCAGCGGTCATTGACCCAAAAAAGCATCAAATCTTTTTGTTACAGTTCCGTTTCAAAATGGTTAAAAGGAACCCTTATGGTGCGGCTCAGTCTGTCGGTCTGTCTGTCACAGCTGGATATCTCAAGAACTACGAATGCTATCTACTTGCTTGGCATGTGGGGTATCATATGAAACAGCGCTGTTTGCACAATAACGAACATTTTTTTAGGCCAAATAGTTTGCGACTTTTGGTGAAAAATGTAAAAAAAGAATACCGCTCCCCCCCCCCCCCCTTATCTCCGAAGTTTGGATAGAGAAAAATCTGAAATTATTCTACGTGATAGAAGTTAATGTAAATGTAAGTGTAATCTATGCGGCCTACCCCAATGTCCTTTCTTTGGTATTGTTCGTCGAATCGTTGAGCTCCTTAAGTTCTGAGTTGAGCTGCGCGATTACTGACAAATGCGTGCACTGACTGGACAGGTCCTCTCAATCTGTGTGGTTCTTTCCTCAAAAGACCATTTCAGACACCAATCTACATGGTCTTCACATGAAGTGACCAAGATTATGTCTGGACTTTATAAGAGACTGTGACCTCTGAGTTTGTTTCGGCCTTTCTTCTCAGAGTAGTCAAGGAAACGCCGACCTCATCTAGTTTAAAAAAAAAAAAATGTATTGACTTGTAAAAGTGTTTGTACAAACCTACTTACAGAAATAAAAATCATTTATCATTTATAAAGAGTACAGGAAAAATAAAACGATGTCTCTAAATAGCACACTTTTTTTTTTTGATGATACGGAACCCGGTTTTTTTCTATTGTCGTATTGAGATATCGATTCCCATCATATCTGCGGAGCTTCGCTAGCTAATTTTATTTGACCCTGTGTACTCAACTTCCTGAAATTAGGTAGTGCTGTGAGAGCTATGATGGTGACGTGGTTACCGCCGCCATCAGCTTCCAACATCTGCACCATAGTTTTTGGATAAACTCCGTAACAAAGAGCCCTACTATTTAGGTACTTTTAAATATGTTGGCGTTTTGCTCGGCTCGTAAGATTCGTAGTGTGATTTTAAATAGCCTATAGCCTTCCTCAAGAATTCGGCTATCATATGCACAAAGATTTTTTCAAATCCGACTGGAAGTTCCAGAGTTTAGCGTGTTCAAACAAACAAACAAACTCTACAGCTTTATTATATTATTAGTATTAGCATAGATTAAAACAGATGGGACACTCCGCAGTGTAGGTATGAAGCTACAAGTACGCAGCGGGCCTATCTCACTGGGCTAATTCAGTAGGACTGTCGAGTTACGCGTTAGAAAGAGAGGCAACTTGTAGGTGAATATAACTGTAGGTAATTAGCGTTGTGTCGCTTTTTATTTATATGATTTTGCGGAGTGTCCCATCTGTATTTTTCTGTGGTATTAGTATAGATAGATTTTCATAGCATTTGTGTAAGCGTTAGTCCAGTGGTCACGGCTCTCATTATAGAGGTCAATTTGACCAATTGCGTGCGTCGCCTACATTGAAGTGGCCAGTACTCGCTAAATGTTCTTAACTACCTCGATTATTCATGCCATTTATCTACAGTGTAGGTAAACCTGAAATGTGGTTTCCTTCTGTAGTTTGAGCTATTGAATGTTCCTGTACGTATATATGTCTTAAGGTTACGCTAGTTGGTAATTTCCATACAAACGTAGTATTTTTTTTTTTATTAATGATGGGTTTGCTCTTGACTCTAGGTCTCTCGTCTAGGTCAGACGTGACAGAGACAGAGTCGACGATGGAGTGAGCTTACCCAGAAGAAGCCTGTTCACTATCACTTTGAAGAGATTAGGGTTGTATGCGCTCGAAAACACAGACGCAGGTAGTGAGTTCCACTCTTTTGCTGTGCGCATTATAAAAGTCATTTGGAAGCGCTTAGTGCGAATCGGTGGAATAGCAACTAGGTAGGGATGGTAACTGGCAGGGCGTCTAGATATCCGATGGTAGAAGGGGCCGGTGGAATGAGGTCGTGGAGTTCTTGAGCACACTCACCGAAGTACAATCTGTAGAAGACTGACAAGCAAGCAACCTATCGGCGATGAGCACAAAGGTTGTATGGTGATTAATCGTTTGTTTGACGGTGTACTTTCAAAACTAAAAATGAAATCGATTTGTCTCGTCATTATCTAGACCTGTATGGAAGCAGAATTGGAAAAAAGATATTGTTTTGGAAGTTATGAGCGTCAAAACTTCCATATTTCAACACTAATTTTAACGCATCTTTGTGTGTAAATAAATAGCTCCCAGAGTTTGAAAATAGCAAAATTGTTACCGCGTACAGGCATAGATAACTTATTCAAGAATTTAAATAACTTTCATCAACAACTTTCACTATACATAATAACTTTCAACATCGTCTATTTCACTACATAAATAAATACTTAATAAAAAATACTTATATAACTAAAATAAAAAGATAAATAAACTAAATAGCATGCATATTAGCCACGCCACCAACGAGTTCGAGCCGTCTGCCGACTAGTGCAACCTTAAGATGAAGAAATTAAAAAAGAAGAAAAAAAACCGGCCAAATGCGTTGAAAAACATGTTCTCCCATACATTACAACTGCAAATGTAAGTTGTTACGCACAATACCATGTTATTTTAAGACCATAGACTTCTTATAAGTTTTCCTGTAATCTATAAATATAATTATGTAGAACTATTTTCTGTATTTTTTTTTCAAAGTTTTATGCTCAGTAGTTTTGGAAATAAGGGGGGGGGGGGGGCATAAATGTAAACAGCTTATTTCTTTTTCGCGATTTCAGGTTTGATCCTATAGTAAAAGTTGTTTGTTATCATAAGTACAGTCATGTGTTTAAATATCGGTAACTAATCACGAGTCACCATATATACAGCCTGGGAAAGTCATTTCCATAGATTTAGTATACAGGGTCAAATTATATTAGCTAGGGAAACTCTGCAGACGTGATTGGTCTCGATACCTAAACATGATCAAACAAAAACGAAATTAATTCGATGTGTTTTTATGGTTCCGTACCAAAATGGTAAAAAGGAACCCTTATGGTGTGAGTCAGTCTGTCTGTCTGTCCGTCTGTCACAGCTGGATACCTCAAAAACAACTAATGCTATCAACTTGAATTTTGAATTAGTTTTAGATGACGTTTACCCAACTATATTGCAAATAAGAAAGAAATATATATTTTTTTTTTGCAACAGGGACTGAAAGGTGTCTAAAAAATTCGAAGTGAGGCTATTAGGGCATGTGTGTCATATAAAAGAATGCTGTTTGTACATTTTCAAACATTTTATGTGATAGAAAGATTACAGGAATAATAAAACGATGTCTCGAAATAGCACACTTTTTTTTTTATGGTGAGTTATCAATCGTCGGTAGTGTAGTCACTTAAAAATCAGTTTAAATATCAGTGTTTTTTGTTTAAACTGCACAGACGTGATGGATATGGATGTCAAAAATTTAAGATAATTTATTATATTATAAAAAATTTAATAATTTTAGGTCATCATAATGGGAATTATTGGAGGTTTGATTAAATACAATCAAAAATTTCCTCACATTTTCGATAATTATTTTTGAATCTTACTAATATCTTACTAATATTATAAATGCGAAAGTAAGTTTGTTTGTTTGTTTGTTACCTTTTCACGCATAAACCACTGAACCGATCATCCTGAAGCTTTGCAAAAACGTAGTCAGGTATACAGACACGGACATAGGGTACCTTTTATCCCGTAGTAAAACACCAATAACTTTCTTATGATAATAGATGGCGCCACGTGTCTTTCGAATCATGATTGAATTATAAATGTATTATTATAGAAACTTTAGTAGTATATTAAAAGTTTATTTTTTTATTTATTTAAGTACCTAATACATTTTGTGAGTCTAGAGTGTCGATAGACCGGTTTTTCATCTTCCTAATTTTCCTAACTAATATTATAAATGCGAGTGATTCGTTTGTTTGTTGATTACGCTTTCACGCTAAAATGGCTGAACGGATTTAGGTGAAATTTGGCACATGGGTATACCATGACCTGGAGAAGGACATAGGCTACTATTCATCCTGGATCGCTCACGAAGTCGCAGGCAATAGCTAGTTGTTGTATTTATTTATTTATTGGTCTACCAACGATTGTTTACACCAGTTATGGGCATAAAAAACAAGCAAAAACAAATAAACAATAGTGTACAATCACTTATAGGTAAACTCAGCATGCAATACGAAAGTTGTACGTACGATGGAGAAAAAAAAAATTAAAAGAAAACTACCCTAATTTATATCAAACCACTAGTACCCAAATTGTTATATATAATTTAGATCCTGAGACAGAGAACAAAGAAGAAAAATAATAAAAAAAAAAACAAAAACGCTGTTCTTCCGTGAGTATTATGTTGTAATGTTTTTTAAAATAATGTTGTTTCGGGGCTCTGTCGCAGGCTGATGCCATCATTGGCCGTTTTTTGATCGCATCCTCCCTAATGCGTATGTGTTTAACCCTGGAGTCTTTGCTCAGGGTTCCGGTTATATTGAGCCTAAAGGCGGCCAAGGCTGCCTCCTCCCTCACAATGAGATGTAGTGGAGGCAGTCCAAGCATTGCTTGTAGTGCGGCCGTAGGTGCGGTTCTCATGCAGCCAGTGATTGCCACACAGGCTAATCGCTGTAGTTTTTCGAGATCTTTTCGGGTTGTGCTCAGGTCTGTCCTGGGCCACCAGACTAGTGAGCCATAAGTAATGATCGGTCTGATAACTGCGGTGTATAGCCAGTAAGTGACCTTGGGGTTAATCCCCCAGTTCCTACCAAGCAGTCTCTTACACTGCCACAGGGCTATGCTGGCTTTTGTGGTGATGTAATTAGTATGTCTAGCCCAGTTCAACTGTTTGTCCAAAAAGATGCCCAGGTATTTGGTTTCAGTCGATAGGCTTAGGGTAGTTCCAAAGAATCGTGGTAGTTGTAGTGTTGTCAGCTTCCTCTTTTTTGTAAAAAGAATCAGCTCGGTTTTGGTAGGGTTCACTGATAGTGTATGTTTATTGCACCAGTCCTCTACTATCTTCAATGCCTGACGCATGAGATTACATAGAGTGTTTTCGTGGGTGCCGTTTATTATTATGGCTATGTCATCAGCGTAGCCAACAGTGAAATATCCTTTATCATTGAGTGTCTTAATAAGGCTGTCTACGACCAGGTTCCATAGCATCGGAGAAAGGACGCCCCCTTGCGGGCAGCCCTTTGCTACAATGGCCCTTGTAGTGTCGTTCACTGTCACTTGTACAGCTCTCAGTTTGAGCATGTTTGTGATCTAGCCACTCAGGGTTGAGTCTATGCCGTGTCTATCTAGGGCCATGCCAATACTGTTGAACATGGTCTTGTCGAAGGCACCCTCAATGTCAATGAAGGCGGCCAGTGCTGAGCATTTGTGGTCCACTGCGCACTCAATCTTGGAAACCACCGTGTGTAGTGCAGATTCCGTTGATCTGCCAGTGGAGTACGCATGCTGTTGTTTATGTAGTGGTTTTATCCTAAGAGGTCCATCTCGGATGTATCTATCACATAGTCTCTCGAGGGTTTTCAGTAAGAAGGATGTGAGGCTTATAGGTCTGTAAGACTTGGGTTGTGTATAGTCAGTCTTTCCAGGTTTGGGTATGAAAATGACCTTCACTTCGCGCCATGCGAGGGGTATATATCTAAATGCTAAGCAGGCGCGGTAGATTTCCACCAGCCATGGCATCAGATGATCTACCCCCCACTGCAGTAAGGCTGGGAAGATGCCATCCAGTCCTGCGGACTTGTATGGCTGGAAGGTATTTATGGCCCACTTTATTCGGTCTTTTGTTACTATATTATGGGCTCTAGTCCAATCGTGATCCGTTGGGGTCCATTCTGGTTCAGCCCCCCACGTCCTGTCCTCCAAGAGCTTACAGTTTGGGAAGTGAGTCTCCAGAAGGACCTTACTGGTTTCTTGGTCGGTTAATGTATATGAATTATCGGGTTTTTTCAGCGCGCCGAGGGTTCGGTCCTGATCGGTTGATAGGATCTTCCTTACCCTCGCAGCTTCGTTGTTCGTCTCAATGGATTAGCAGAATTTACGCCACGCAGTTCTTCTGGCGGTTCTGATCTGCTTTTTGTATGTGTATTGGGTTTCTTTATATATTTCCCAGTCATCCGGGAGTCTAGTGTTTTTAGCTCTGTTGAATTGCTTACGTAGTGCATTTCTGAGTTTGCTAAGTTCAGCGTTCCACCAAGGGTTTCTCTCGCCCTTGAGTTGTGGCGCTCTTAGCTTGCAGCATGCATAGTAAGCTTCGGTTAGATATTCTGATAATTTTGTCACGGTATATTCTAATTGTGCTTGGTCTTTTATGGTTATTTGTGATAGGTGCCTAGCTAGTAGTGAGGCTAGTAGGCGTTTATACCCTGGGACATTGGTGCGCCGTGAGTTGCGTCTCGGTTCTGGTTTCCTTGTGTTGGCTGTTAGTGTAAATCGGATCCTTCTATGGTCTGAGCAAGAGGGCTCGTCTGATACGTGCCAATTTGTGATAAGGTTAGTCGCGTTTTCTGTAGCAAGTGTCAGGTCTATGATTGTTTGACCTCGAACTGTGACCCAAGTGGGTTCTGAGCCGCGGTTAACAATGTTAAGGTTAGTAGAGAATAAATATGTGGATAATACCTCTCCTCTGGGGTTCGGTGCGTCGCTGCCCCAGAGCGGGTGATGGGCGTTCGAGTCAGTGCAGATGATTAGGTCAAGTTTGGCGTGCTCGCAGTGCTGCACCAGGTCGGCCATCTCCTTCGGAGGACAGTCTGCGTCCTCCCCCGGCATGTATACCGAGGCCAGTACTATGTCTGGGATGTCACCTGCAGTCTGGAGCCTGACAGCCGTCAAGTCTATGGAACAGAATTGGGTGAGTGGTGTGCTGGGAATATGTTTGGGTATGTATGCGCATGTTCTTGGTTTGTCTGAGCCGTGTGTGTTGAGGATTAGCTTACCTCCGATGTTACCGAGGCCACATATTCTGTTGTTTCTGATCCATGGCTCCTGGATCAGTGCAATGGTTTGGGGCTTTACCTCCAGTGCCCTGCGTAAGCTAGCTGTGGCAGTTTGGCTGTGCTGGAGGTTGGTTTGAAGGATATTGAGGGGTGATGACGGCGGTGGGGTAGAGTTAGTCGGAGCTGGATCCATCGGACGATTTTCCCTCTAACTCTACCCTGTTCTGGTCTTCATGTGGGTCACCCGGCGACGAGGCTAAGAGCTGCTCGCTCCAGTCGGGTGATGCAGTCGGTGTGGGGTCTATGTCGGCCATTGCCGCTCTGGCCATGTCCTCCTCAAGTTGGGCAATGGCCGCGTCATTCGTCTGTGTCGTCGGTTGTGGCGTCTGTGTGTCCGTACTGTCAGTCTGGATGTCAGAGGGTTGGGCCGTGGGCCAGAAGCGTACGTATATCGACCCGAGTAGGTACGATATTCGTCGCTCCCGGGCCAAAACCCTTTCAACCTCCTCCGGTGGCACACCCAGGGTCAAAAATGTCCCATAGTTGTCACCACCGACGGCTGTTGCCCTGTAGAGTGACCATCTGGCGATGTCGTACCAGGTATTCTGGCGAACCAGAATATTCTGGAGTCGAGCTACGTCACCTCGGTATCGAGGGACGAAAAGCGAGGCTCGGGCACGAGTGGGTACGTCAGACTGTTTCAGTACTGTCAATGTAAGGTCAGTGTCAGGTAGTCTAATCTTGGGTACATTCTGGGTCAACCATGCTAGGGCATTGTCGTCCTCGCACCACATCTGCACCGTGCCCTCCGCTACCCGTGGGTATCCGCGAAAGGCCGGGAGTGGTGTGGTCGCGTCAGTGTCCATCAGCATGTTCTCGAGGTTGGTCTTAATGTACTCGGCTTCCTCTTTTGTCAGGTCTTTGGAGGGGGGAGGAAAGCAGATTGCTACGGCCAGCCTCGCAGAGATATCTTTCGTGGCCCGCGCGTAGGTTCTCCGCTCTCCCTGAGCAGATTGGACCCTCGCACGTTTTGCGTCCCCTTGGATCGTGCTCGGAGAAGCCGTGTCGTCGGGGCACTCCCTCTTTACCGGCCCCGGACCGCTTGGTCCTGGCTGCGGCTTTGAGGTGCTTGGCAAGGTGTTGGCTGCCAAAAAGCTCCTATGCGAGGCTCCAGCCCGCCTTTTCCTCCTATGTCTGGGTCGAGTTCGGTCTTGGGTTCTGTCAGGGTCCTGAGGTCGGCTGACTACCCCGGCATGCTCTGTCGTCGGGGACTTTTCGCGCCGGGTATTCCCTACACGGACTTGTCCCCGCCCACATGTTTCCGCGTCCGGCCGCTTTTCGCGCTGGGTGTCCCCTTCGCGTACTTGCGGCTGGTCGCGTACTTCCCCTTCAGCATCCGATCGCGCTCCGCGCCGGCTAGTGCCTACGCAGATTTTGCGCTTTCGGTCGCCTAATTCTCTCTCCCGGGCCCTGATTTTTTCGCGCTTTTGTCGCAGCAGGCGTACTTCATCAGTCGGGAGCGTGGAAGAGCTGCCAGGCTCGTCCTCCTTCAATAGAATAGAATAGAATAGAATAGAATAGATGTTTATTTCATTAGTTGAGAAAACTGTGTTACATGTCACTTATAAAATGTAATTTTACAAGAGCATTGGGTATGCATTTGATTTTGGCGCACTTTGTCCGGGGAGGGATCTTTTGCAACCTATTATTGAGATCTTTTCTCACATAATTGATTTATTAGGTATACAGAACAAGTTTGAGAAATTCTGGATTTAGGATCTCATTAGGTCTAGACCTAAAATTACTTATAAGCTAGGAGTGACTTTACGAGTCAAAGCCTATGCTGACGGGGGGGGGCTTTTCTTTTGTGGAGCGGTTTGCCTCTCTCCGATTTGTTTATATATTCAATTTCGCCTATCCTGTTTGAGAAAAGGGATGGATTGAACTGTCCATATCTCGTATACGCGGGACCGGGATCGTCGAGGCCGCTGATCGTCAGTGAGGTGAGTTTGTCGATCATATCGTGGTGGAGATCGTGTGCTCTGAGATGCCACGGGTCTTGATCAAGCATTTCCCAGAGCGTTTTTGTTTCAGTGCGACGTGGGAAGGCACCTGCAGCTTTCAGTGCCATTCTGTACTGTCTTTCTAGTTTTCTTAGATTGCTTTTGCTGTATCTTGGTAGGAGTTGGATCACTCCATAGTCGAGTATTGGCAAGAGGCACGCCTGTATGATAAGTAGTTTTATTTCGACGTTCACTTTCGATCGGTACCCTATGATCGAATTTAGGGCACCTCTTACTCGTTTTGATTTTTCTACAGTTTCTTTGGTGTGTTTATTCATCGATAGTCTCTTATCAAATACGACACCGAGGTATTTTACTTCGTTCTTATATCCAATCCGTTCATTTTTCATTTTGATATAATTTCTGTATCCGCTGTTTGTATTTCCCAGCCTAGGTCTTTTGTGAGAGAACATGATACACTCCGTTTTATCCACGTTGCATTGGAGGCCCCATCTCTTGTAGTAGTCTATAATTTCCTCCGCTGCCCATTCTGCACGCCTGGTGGCGTGATCTGGTTTCTCCGCTGCATTGAGAATGCACAGGTCATCTGCGTACTGAGAGAGCATCTGACCTGCGATTTTCGTCCTCCTTCACCGACCCTTTCTGTGCGTGTGTTAGGTCGTCTAGCCTGACCTCGATCCTCTCACGTTGGGATGCCAACGTGCGAAGCTCGCTGTCCAGGCTCGTAATGGGTGCTTGGTCTTGGTCATTTTCAGGGTTATAAGTAACACTCTTCCTCACGATACTCTGTTGCCAGAGGCTCGTGGACGGCGCGTGAGTCGCAGCCGGAGTAGGGTCTTTTGGCGCGGTAGTCGCAGCCGTGGTCTGGGTTATTGGCGCTTGTTCAGCAGCCTGGGTTGTTGGCGCTTGTTCAGCAGCCGGCCGCGCTGAAGAGCGCGGCACCAATTTGCAGTGGGGTGCCCCCCCCCCCCCCCCCAGATTACGTTGGGGGCTGACCGCCGAAGCGATGTGGGATTCCCCGGCTTGGCCGGGACCCACCTGGGTAGAAACTTTGTCCTGCTGCTTCATGGTGATAGGTGGTGGGCTTTTTTTGAGTAGAGGTTGCCCCTCCTCTGGGAACGACGGGATATAGGGATGGGAGGGAAGATGTCTTGCGGATAAGGTCCAGGGTTTTGAAAGGTTACCCAGGTCTGGGAATTGGCCTGGGATTTAGGAACTACGGGATAATAAGGATAGGAAGGAAACGGCTTATTTGGGTCATGGATACATGGGAAAAGGTTCATGGGTTACCCTATGCCTGGGTTTTGGCCTTCGGGAACTTCTCTTGTCCGGGATCTCTAACGAGATGCTCCGGGCGCGGGGTCGATGTTATCCGCCCATCCCGCCCCCGGAGTTGGGCTATCCGCAACCTGCCCACCCGCTCGGTTGCAAGAGAAGAAGTGCTTGGCAGTCCGGGTCGTCTCACCGCTGATGTACCTTTACATAAGCGTTGAGACGACCCAGGCTCCCCCGAGGAGCTGTGGTGGTTCCAGTTGTCAAAAATAGAATAGGTGATTTGAGTGCATCTAATAACTACCGACCAATTTCACTTGGTACGGTTATAGGCAAGGTGCTGGAGCGTATCATACAGCCTGAACTGCAGAGTAATATAAAAATTGACGATGCGCAGTTTGGTTTCCGACCCGGACTCTCAACAGACTCTGCGATTATTAGCCTTAAGAGTACGATAGCTTATTACACCCAACAGAGAACATCAGTGTATGCTTGCTTCTTAGACCTGAGCAAAGCTTTTGACCTGGTGAATTACGAAATCCTCTGGGATAAGCTAAAAAAGTCACAAGTACCTTACCAAATCGTAGATCTGTTGAGATTCTGGTATGGAGGCCAAACCAATCAAGTGAAATGGGGTGACACTCTATCTAGTACTTACAGGTTAGATTGTGGTGTTCGCCAAGGAGGGTTGACTTCTCCGGACCTGTTTAACCTGTATATAAACGACCTGATTGTGGAACTCAGAAGAACCAAAGTTGGCTGTCACCTAGGCAATGTCTGCGTGAACAGTTTGAGCTACGCTGATGACATAGTTCTTTTGAGTCCCTCGATCAAAGGCTTGAGGAAACTGTTGTCGGTATGTGAGCATTATGCTGATGCTCACGGACTGAAATATAATGTTCTCAAAACCGAGTATATGGTATTCAGGTCTGGGGCGGGTCCGGAGAACATACCTAGTCTGAATTTGAACGGTGCGACCATAAAGGTCGTAAAGCAGTTTAAATACTTAGGGCATATTTTGACGGACAGACTTCAGGACGACTGCGACATAGATAGAGAGCGTAGGGCTCTCTCAGTGAGGAGTAACATGCTCGCGCGCAAATTTGTGAAGTGCACCAAAGACGTAAAGGACACTCTATTCAGAGCTTATTGCTTGTCAATAAAAGTTGCACCAAAGTTGACAGGTGTACCTGCCAACTTTGGTGCAACTTCACAAAAAAGATGTACAGTTCACTAAGGGTTCAGTACAATGATGCTTACCGAACCCTTATGAAACTACCAAGGTACTGCAGTGCCTCGAGCATGTTTGCCGAAGCGAGAGTCCCGGATTTTTACGCCATCATGAGGTCGAGGGTTGCGTCTTTTTGGCAAAGTTTGAGACGCTCCAGTAACAGCGTATTGAGGGTTATCTCATG
Source organism: Dicycla oo (assembly GCA_948252095.1). NCBI lineage: Eukaryota > Metazoa > Arthropoda > Insecta > Lepidoptera > Noctuidae > Dicycla > Dicycla oo. Next base: position 16,383,240 of record OX411736.1, on the reverse strand, counting down.
CAACCAAGACCCATATTTGTGCAGTGGATTTCTGTTCACAAAAGCGAGAACAAAAAATGACAAAAAGACTATGGGTTTACTTTTGTTTACTATTGTTTACTTTTATTATATTTTTTTGTATATGGGTATTTTGCCTGAAATAAAACACTATTATTATTATTATTATTAACGAAAGGTTAACAGGTCCAATCCAATCCAGTCTGTGTCTCGTTTACTGGTCTGCCTTGGAAGAGTTGCAGATAACTATCAGTAGTCATTATACAGTTTACCGACTTAAAGTCCCAAATTGTAAGAGAAAATAAGAAACTTTGGTACTAACTTTCGTACTTTGGTCCGTAAATATAAAGATTTAGACATTCTAATGCTGCGCTGTTCCCGAGTAACACAGGCTATGTTAGTGTCCACGTTATTTTTTTTATTAACATAGCCTTTTTTAGCATAAAAGTTACCAAAATAAAATCTTAACCTATTTAATTTAATTTATGTAATTTATTGTAACCAATTTAGCTTTTTTTAACTAAACTGTGTACTTGTGTACTGTGTATCTGCGCAAAATATAGTACATTCTGTGCTTTTCTATAAGTAATGAGGCGCTTAGACTTAATTTTGTAATGTACAACTTGTAAAAAAAAAGATAGCCTATGTTACTCGGGGATAGCGCAGCACTATAATAACTAAATCTGTATATTTAAACCGTGCTCTGGTCTATTGAAAGAGTTACCGTGGCCCTGGCACAGGCAACTGAAGGAACACGGGTGGGTTTTAGTCAGTAGAAGTCTGCCTAAAAAAAGGTCTAAACTTATCTCGCACATGCTGTATTTATAATTAATTATCCTTATCATAAATCTTTTAATCTTATTGTAAATAATAGCGCTTCTGCGATAATACAATTTCGCTACCTAATAATAAATAAAATAAATTCAGCCCATTACTGTGTCATTGCTAGACACGGGCCTCTTCTCGGAATGAGTGTTAGGCCTCCAATACGCTAGCCTGATGCGGTTTGGCGGATTAAACACCATCCAGAACTTTATGAGGCCCTCTCAAATGATGATTTCGCTAAAACCAAGTAAAAATTAGAAATACAATATACCTAATTTATATTCTTAGGCAAACGGGAAAATAGCGATTTTGACAATGACCATTTAAGTGAAATGACAACTGACAGGTGTGTTTCAATGTGCAAAAATGATATTGCGATAAAAAAATATCTGGATTTAAAATATTTATTTATTAAATAATGGAGGAGCTTGTGGCTAAGTAATAACAGCCGCACGGGGCGATTCATCAGGTTAAGCTACGCTTGCCAGGGTTGGTCTGTGGATGGGTGACCATCTTTTCATACCGAGATTCCTCCGTGCCTCGGAAAGTACGTTAAGCCGTTGGTCCCGGCTGTCATTCGTCGATCTTTGACAGTCGTTACGGGTCGTCAGAAGCCCGAAAGTCTGACTACCAGTCTTACCAAGGGGTATTGTATTACCTAGTAACTGGATTGTGGAGGTCAGATAGGCAGTAGCTCCATGTGAAATACTGGTATTCAGCTGCATCCGGTTAGACTGGTAGCCGACCCCAAGATAGTTGGGGAAAGGCTAGGCAGATTGATTTATTAAATAATGGTGGGTTTAAATTTTTTTTTTTTTGATTTTGTAAGGCCATCCTGGAGAATTTTCGCTATCAGAAAAACCGCACGTTAGTTACTCTTGTTCCAAGCCCATTTCATAACATTTCCGTTCATTTCTAAACCTTCTCGTTCTTTCTTTAATGTCAATATCGGGGTTGTGTCGTATTTACAAAAGAGAGGCGCGTTAAAGGATTAGCTTGTCATTCAGACTGCTAGTTTTCGGCGGTACTGTCAGTTTTGTGGGATTAAAGATTTAGTTGTGACGTCCAATCTGAATTGTGAATCTAAAATAGTGAATAACAAACTAGCTCTTGCCTGCGACTTCGTCTGCAATCAAGGATGAAAAGTAACCTATGTCCCTCTCCAGGTCATGGTCTTCATAAGTGCTTTTCAGCCAAATCTGTTCAGTTGTTTTAACGTGAAAGCGTAACAAATAAACAAACTCACTTTCGCATTTATAATATTAGTTAGGCTTGACCTGCAACACTCGGAATAATTTCCAGAAAGAGAAGAAATTGTGGGTTTATTTAGACTTTAGAGCAAAGAGACTAAACTTTATGCTCTAAAACACTATAATATTTCTCACTATGAGCACAGATTAATACAGATGGGATCTCTATCTCACTGGGCCAATTCAGTAGGACTGCTGCGGTCAAAAGGTATAAGAGTTACGCGTTTGAAAGAAAGGCACCTGTAGATAATAAGTGTTGTGCGACCTGAATTGCACTTTTTTGTGTCATAGCAAGAGTCTCTTTTTATTTAAATGTTTTTGCGGAGTGTCCCATCTGTATTTTTCTGTGGTATTAGTATAGATAGATTTTCATAGCATTTGTGTAAGCGTTAGTCCAGTGGTCACGGATCTCATTATAGAGGTCAATTTGACCAATTGCGTGCGTCGCCTACATTGAAGTGGCCAGTACTCGCTAAATGTTCTTAACTACCTCGATTATTCATGCCATTTATCTACAGTATTGGTAAACCTGAAATGTGGTTTCCTTCTGTAGTTTGAGCTATTGAATGTTCCTGTACGTATATATGTCTTAAGGTTACGCTAGTTGGTAATTTCCATACAAACGTAGTATTATTTTTTATTAATGATGGGTTTGCTCTTGACTCTAGGTCTCTCGTCTAGGTCAGACGTGACAGAGACAGAGTCGACGATGGAGTGAGCTTACCCAGAAGAAGCCTGTTCACTATCACTTTGAAGAGATTAGGGTTGTATGCGCTCGAAAACACAGATGCAGGTAGTGAGTTCCACTCTTTTGCTGTGCGCATTATAAAAGTCATTTGGAAGCGCTTAGTGCGAATCGGTGGAATAGCAACTAGGTAGGGATGGTAATTGGCAGGGCGTCTAGATATCCGATGGTAGAAGGGGCCGGTGGAATGAGGTCGTGGAGTTCTTGAGCACACTCACCGAAGTACAATCTGTAGAACACTGACAAGCAGGCAACCTATCGGCGATGAGCACAAAGGTTGTATGGTGATTACTCGTCTGTTTGACGGTGTACTTTCAAAACTAAAAATGAAATGGATTTGTCTCGTCATTATCTAGGCCTGTATGGAAGCAGAATTGGAAAAAAGATATTGTTTTGGAAGTTATGAGCGTCAAAATTTCCATATTTCAAAACTAATTTTAACGCATCTTTGTGTGTAAATAAATAGCTCCCAGAGTTTGAAAATAGCAAAATTGTTACCGCGTACAGGCATAGATAACGTATTCAAGAATTTAAATAACTTTCATCAACAACTTTCACTATACATAATAACTTTCAACATCGTCTATTTTACTACATAAATAAAAACTATATGTCGGCGCTGAATAAGAAAGGTATTTGCGCAAACAAGCACGTGCGCTATGTGACGTCATCGCAACACTCTATGAGTCAGGCGAGGTGGGGACGGACTGTTATAAACCGGCGCGCTAGTCGGCTGGGGACACTCACCCAACTCACACGCGAAGTCGCGGCTCTTTTTATGCGGGCGGGCGACTCGCGTATACACCGGGCGGTGTTACACAGCACAATACCGCCCACACACTCAGAACACGGTCCCCTCTCACCACCCGGGCTCGGCTCGACCTGAAAACGGGGAGGTGAGGGGGGCCATACACCCCTTCTGTAGGAACGTCGAGTCCGTAAATCTGTCGCTGGATGCCATCTGCTGGGCTTCCCCCATGTAGGTGGGGGTCTCACTCGGTAGTGGTTGTCCGCCGATTTACGGTGAAGCAAGCGGCGTTGGGCATCAACGTCGTGGCGTGCCTACAGACACAAATTTCAGATACTTTCTACATGGGCGTGTATGCCGCACGCCCAACCATCCATCCGCCAGCGGCGACATAAAATGAGGGGCCCGTGGTTACGGGCCACCGTATGGCTTTCGCGGTCGGGGGGCTACGCCCCGACACCGCACGCCGCGCCCCCTTACGGGGGCGTAGCGACATCCCGCATGAGCTGGGGACACTTTTGCTCAGGCAGTCGTGAAGTCAACACCTCTCAATTGTGATACGGATCACATCTGAGTCATAATCGTGATTGTTTATAAAAGTGTTAATTAAGTAATTTGTTATTTAAGTAATTTGTTAATTAAATAATTTGTTAATTAAGTAAATTCGTTAATTACTCAGTTCATAATTTAATAATAATAAACCAGTTTCCTAAATTCTATTATTGAAGTTTTTCTAAATAACATGTCCGAAGAACACCCTCGCCCCGTCGATCCTGAGGATTACCGACCGCCTTCACCTATTCTGCAGCGAGTATCGGTTCCATCCGATATCAGAAGCGGGATGAACCTTGGGGCTTCATCAGCTCCATCTGCCTCCATGGAAGGTAGCAATACCTTTGGCGCCAACCAGGCCTTGTCTGCATTGGCCGGTATAATTGAAAGTCTTACGCGACAGCAGCAAGCAAGTATGGAAGCTAATCGTGAGTTTTTGGCAGGACTATTAAACCAAACTGTAGCTCCAACAAACCGGCCAAGACTCAGCGACATTTATATTGCTTCATTTGATCCTGATGGTGAAGTACCAGTAAGAGACTGGTGCGAGCACGTGGACAGGGCAAAGAATCACTGGAAAATGACCGATTATGAAGTATGTACAAAAATTGCTGGTTTACTGCAGGGTCGCGCCAAAACCCTTGGAGATACGTGGTTAGTAAAGTCGCCAGTATGGTCAGACATGCGAGAAGCTATAATTCAAACCTTTGAACCCGAAGCACGATATTCGAACGATATAGTGAAGTTGCGAAGCTTTAAATTTGATATGGCACACCCAGCTGAATCCATTACCAGAGCTTGGAACATCTGGAAACGAGTCGTCAATGGCGACAAAGATAAGGACGCTGTGGAAGCCGTAATTGGATGCGTAGATAATGAGTTTCTTCGACTGCGTCTTTTATCTAGCAAATGTTCTTCAGTCCCTGAATTAATTTCAATGGCAGCTACAATTAAACAGCGTGAACCTCGACAGGGTGAACCACCTGCGAAACGACCGAGATTGAGGAACAACAGAGAAGAAAATACGCATTGTTTTAAATGTGGAAAACCTGGACATATACAAGCACATTGCGACAAAGTTAACGAGAAGATGAGTGGTCCCAAGCCATTGCTGAGTACAACTAGTACAAACGATCCTTCGAACCGTACAGAACGCCCTAAGCCCAAGTGTAATTACTGTGATAAAATTGGTCACACTGAGTCGACCTGCTTCAAGAAAATGGGAGATGAAGCTGAGAAGGTTAATTTGGTAAGAGAACAAGAAGAAATATTAACTCCAGTGACTGTTAATATCAATAGTCGCAAATTTACAGCTTTCTATGATAGTGGCGCAGCACGCTCCTTAATAAGACGTTCTATCAGTCGATCTATCCCTGGAAAGCGTGAAGACTGTGCCTTAATGCTGAAAGGAATTGGTAGTGAAAGTATTCCAATTCTATCCTGCCAAAGAATCAATGTTACGTGTGACATAAATGGCATTTTTATCGAAATTGCCTTTCACATTGTAGAAGACCACGAAACGCCTTGTGGTCTCTTGATAGGGGCCGAAATAGTGAAGGGTACAAGTTTGAGCGTACTCATTACAGAAATGGGTGCTACCGTAATGAGACAGTCAGCTATTTTGAATGTTGACGATGATCCCTTCAGCAATTTGGACACTGATTTGACCAATGCGGATGAAATATGCGAATTGAAAAAGGTATTACTAAAATATAACGAGACATTTGCAGCTGGTATTCCGAAAAAGCAAGTAAATACAGGAAGTTTGGAAATTCAGTTAAAGGATCCGACTAAAATAGTATCTAGGAGACCTTATCGGATGGCTCCAGCGGAACGAAAAAAGTTGAAGGACATTATTCATGAATTAATCGTTAGCGGAATCATCAGAGAAAGTACATCAAACTATGCCAGCCCTGTGATACTTGTTAAGAAGAAAAATGGGGAAGACCGAATGTGCACTGACTACCGTGAGTTGAACAAAAATACTGTCCCTATCAAGTTCCCGCTTCCAATCATTTCTGATCAGATCGACCGACTATCGGACGCTACCTATTTCATCTGTCTAGATATGGCACAGGGTTTTTATCAAATACCAATTAATGAAGAATCTGTACCAAAAACAGCCTTCATTACACCTGATGGCCTATATGAATATGTAAGAATGCCATTTGGGCTCATGAATGCACCAGCTGTGTTTCAGCGCGCTATAATGACGGCATTACGACCTCTACTTGATAACATCTTGGTCTATATGGATGATGTGTTGATAAAATGCAAAACATTTACCGAAGGATTACAGATTCTGGACAAAGTTTTAACAGCCTTAACTGAAGCCGGATTTACTATAAATGCAAAAAAGTGCTCATTTTTCAAGACGACAATCGAATATCTTGGTAACCTGATCACAAAGGGTACTGTTCGACCGAGTCCAAGGAAGGTCGAGGCTTTAGAAAAGTCTGCAGTACCCACAAACATAAAACAGATACGTCAATTCTGTGGCTTAGCTGGTTACTTTAGACGCTTTATACCATCCTTTTCTGAACGTTTAATTCCATTGTACAACCTTACGAAGAAGGACGCTAAATTCCAATGGACCGCAGAATGTGAAAACGTCAGACTTGATATCATTCGTCGATTAACTTCTACACCAGTTCTAACTATTTTTCAAGAAGGACTTCCTATCGAACTTCATACGGACGCTAGCAGCACTGGGTTGGGTGCCGTCCTAATTCAAATACAAGATGGCCGACAGCATGTGATTGCTTACATGAGTATGAGAACTACTACCCCGGAGAGCCATTATCACTATTACGAGCTAGAAACGCTTGCTATAGTAAGGGCGATAAAGCATTTTCGACAATATCTCTACGGCAGATCTTTTATAATCGTTACTGACTGCAACGCCATAAAATCATCGTCAACCAAACATGAACTCCTCCCAAGGATCCATAGATGGTGGCCCTTTCTCCAACATTACGACTTCAAAATAGAATATCGCCAAGGAAGTCGAATGAAACATGCAGATTTCTTTAGCCGCAATCCTATAACGTGCATTAACTTGGCACAAAATGTCGATACATGGTTAAAGATAGAACAACGGCGTGACGCAGAGTTAGCCCAAATTATAAAGAAATTGGAAAACAACGAAGAAATGGGTGAGTACCGCATGAATGATCTTGTCTTGGAACATTGTCATAACGATAAAGATCCTGGATGCAAAAAGTGGAAAAAAGTGGTTCCAAAGTCATACCAATGGAGCATTATTAATGCCTACCATACTGCGCTAAAACACTTTGGATGGGAAAAGACTCTCAGCAAAATTCGTGAAAATTATTGGTTTCCTGAGATGTCCACAACAGTAAGAAAGTTTGTAGATAATTGTGTTATATGCAAAACTAGTAAAGGCCCTTCTGGAGCCAAACAAGTAGAAATGTACCCCATAGAGAAGAAACCCGTTCCTTTCGATACTATCCATATAGACATGACTGGACATCTTACTAGAAGGAATAATAAGCATGAATATGTTGTCGTTATTATAGACGCTTACACTAAGTTTGTAACCTTAACGTACGCAACTAATAAGACTGCCAACTCAATGTTGCAAGCACTAAAACGTGTTGTATCTCTATTTGGAGCTCCAAGACAAATCATAAGTGACCAGGATACCGCTTTTAAAGCCGAATTTGAAGAATATTGTAGACATTATAACATTCACCAGCACTTCATAGCCCCAGGGGTGAGCCGGGCTAATGGACAGGTGGAGCGTATGATGGCGGTTATTAAAAATGGTTTAACTATCATTCGCAATTATGAAACTCAAGACTGGAAGAAAGGTTTAGAAGCTCTTCAGTTAGCAATTAACTGCACTAAAAATAAAACGACAAACGTTAGTCCAATTAAAGCCCTCACCGGTAGACAATGTGCAGTACCACCAGAATTAGTATCTTTGATGGACGAGGAAGACGGAACTGTAAGTCGAAATCAACTTGACAGTTACATGCAAAAGAAAATTGTTACAAGAGGAAAAGAAGACAAAGCAAGATTTGATCAGAATAAAGCCAAAGTAAAAAGGTTCCAAAAAGGCGACATTGTTCTATTTAGGACTAACCCTAGGTCCCAAATCGGACTTGACTTGAAGTACCCGGATGCTTATGTTATTTGGAAGATATTACCAAACGATCGTTACCAAGTAAATAAGATAACAGGACGCGGACGTCCAAAGAAAGTAGCCCATGACCAATTGCGGCTTGCACCTAAACCAAACGAAGGTGCAAATCAGGATTCCATGTCGGCGCCAGGCGAACCTACTGTAACACCAGAATCAAACGAGATCCAACCGAGCACTCCTGACAATCCGGTTCAACATCAGGAGGCAATTGCACAGTAAAGGTAACTTTCACTATCCTAGGACTCTTGAATTCAGTAGTTGCATGACCAATTCATGAGTATCGTAAGTTGAGGACAGGAGCCTCCTTACTGTTGTAAAATGTAACGTAAGTTGAGGACAGGGGCCTCCTTACTGTTGTAAAATGTAACGTAAGTTGAGGACAGGGGCATCCTTACTGTTGTAAAATGTAACGTAAGTTGAGGACAGGGGCCTCCTTATTGTTGTAAAATGTAACGTAAGTTGAGGACAGGGGCCTCCTTACTGTTGTAAAATGTAACGTAAGTTGAGGACAGGGGCCTCCTTACTGTTGTAAAATGTAACGTAAGTTGAGGACAGGGGCCTCCTTACTGTTGTAAAATGTAACGTAAGTTGAGGACAGGGGCCTCCTTACTGTTGTAAAATGTAACGTAAGTTAAGGACAGTAGCCTTCTTACACAACCCAACATAAAACACTAGGCTTAGGCACCAATTGAACCTGAACATACTTCGCATTTAAACTTGGTTTTTAGGTCGAGGGCGACCTTTTTGCAGAATGGCCGTGTCGGCGCTGAATAAGAAAGATATTTGCGCAAACAAGCACGTGCGCTATGTGACGTCATCGCACCACTCTATGAGTCAGGCGAGGTGGGGACGGACTGTTATAAAACGGCGCGCTAGTCGGCTGGGGACACTTTTGCTCAGGCAGTCGTGAAGTCAACACCTCTCAATTGTGATACGGATCACACCTGAGTCATAATCGTGATTGTTTATAAAAGTGTTAATTAAGTAATTTGTTATTTAAGTAATTTGTTAATTAAATAATTTGTTAATTAAATAAATTCGTTAATTACTCAGTTCATAATTTAATAATAATAAACCAGTTTCCTAAATTCTATTATTGAAGTTTTTCTAAATAACATGTCCGAAGAACACCCTCGCCCCGTCGATCCTGAGGATTACCGACCGCCTTCACCTATTCTGCAGCGAGTATCGGTTCCATCCGATATATATAAATAAATACTTAATAAAAATACTTATATAACTAAAATAAAAAGATAAATAAACTAAATAGCATGCATATTAGCCACGCCACCAACGAGTTCGAGCCGCCTGCCGACTAGTGCCACCTTAAGATGAAGAAATTAAAAAAGAAGAAAAAAAACCGGCCAAATGCGTTGAAAAACATGTTCTCCCATACATTACAACTGCAAATGTAAGTTTTTACGCACAATACCATGTTATTTTAAGACCATAGACTTCTTATAAGTTTTCCTGTAATCTATAAATATAATTATGTAGAACTATTTTCTGTATTTTTTTTTCAAAGTTTTATGCTCAGTAGTTTTGGAAATAAGGGCGGGGGGGGGGACATAAATGTAAACAGCTTATTTCTTTTTCGCGATTTCAGGTTTGATCCTATAGTAAAAGTTGTTTGTTATCATAAGTACAGTCATGTGTTTAAGTATCGGTAACTAATCACGAGTCACCATATATACAGCCTGGGAAAGTCATTTCCATAGATTTAGTATACAGGGTCAAATTATATTAGCTAGGGAAACTCTGCAGACGTGATTGGTTTCGATACCTAAACATGATCAAACAAAAACGAAATTAATTCGATGTGTTTTTAGGGTTCCGTACCAAAATGGTAAAAAGGAACCCTTATGGTGTGAGTCAGTCTGTCTGTCTGCCCGTCTGTCACAGCTGAAAACCTCAAAAACTACTAATGCTATCAACTTGAATTTTGAATTAGTTTTAGATGACGTTTACCCAACTATATTGCAAATAAGAAAGAATTTTTTTTTTTTTTTGCAACAGGGACTGAAAGGTGTCTAAAAAATTCGAAGTGAGGCTGTTAGGGCATGTGTGGTATCATATAAAATAATACTGTTTGTACATTTTCAAACATTTTATGTGATAGAAGTCTATGTAAAGATTACAGGAATAATAAAACGATGTCTCGAAATAGCACACTTTTTTTTTATGGTGAGTTATCAATCGTCGGTAGTGTAGTCACTTAAAAATCAGTTTAAATATCAGTGTTTTTTGTTTAAACTGCACAGACGTGATGGATATGGATGTCAAAAATTTAAGATAATTTATTATATTATAAAAAATTTAATAATTTTAGGTCATCATAATGGGAATTATTGGAGGTTTGATTAAATACAATCAAAAATTTCCTCACATTTTCGATAATTATTTTTGAATCTTACTAATATCTTACTAATATTATAAATGCGAAAGTAAGTTTGTTTGTTTGTTTGTTACCTTTTCACGCATAAACCACTGAACCGATCATCCTGAAGCTTTGCAAAAACGTAGTCAGGTATACAGACACGGACATAGGGTACCTTTTATCCCGTAGTAAAACACCAATAACTTTCTTATGATAATAGATGGCGCCACGTGTCTTTCGAATCATGATTGAATTATAAATGTATTATTATAGAAACTTTAGTAGTATATTAAAAGTTTATTTTTTTATTTATTTAAGTACCTAATACATTTTGTGAGTCTAGAGTGTCGATAGACCGGTTTTTCATCTTCCTAATTTTCCTAACTAATATTATAAATGCGAGTGATTCGTTTGTTTGTTGATTACGCTTTCACGCTAAAATGGCTGAACGGATTTAGGTGAAATTTGGCACATGGGTATACCATGACCTGGAGAAGGACATAGGCTACTATTCATCCTGGATCGCTCACGAAGTCGCAGGCAATAGCTAGTTGTTGTATTTATTTATTTATTGGTCTACCAACGATTGTTTACACCAGTTATGGGCATAAAAAACAAGCAAAAACAAATAAACAATAGTGTACAATCACTTATAGGTAAACTCAGCATGCAATACGAAAGTTGTACGTACGATGGAGAAAAAAAAAATTAAAAGAAAACTACCCTAATTTATATCAAACCACTAGTACCCAAATTGTTATATATAATTTAGATCCTGAGACAGAGAACAAAGAAGAAAAATAATAAAAAAAAAAACAAAAAGGTAAATTATTCCTTATCTAGGTTTTTCAAAGTCTTCACTTTTAAGCTGTATAGTGAGTCAAAGTGCAAGTCGATTAGATCGCTACATTCATTAATTATCTTGCATAACCTCGCGACAGGGGAACTAGCGCCCAAGACTGTTCGTCGGAGCGGTGGACAGAGTGGCGTAATTGGCTTACGAGGAATCCTTGAAGGCACTCGAAATTTAAAAGAATTTAGTATTTGTGGGCAGTCAACTTTATTGGCCATCACTTTGCACACAAACATTACGTCAATAAGGCGACGGCGCTTTTCCAACGAAATCATTTTAAAGTATTTCAACCGCTTGGTATATGAACGCATTTTATTTGCTATTCCGCTGGTAAACGCCAGGTGCCACAGAAAGCGTTTTTGGATTCTCTCCAGACGTAACGAATGTGTAGCATAGTGAGGTCGCCAGATCACACAACAATATTCCAACATGCTTCGAATCAGACTATTGTAAAGCGTAATTTTAGTTTTAGGACACCTAAACTGTTTACAATGTCTCAAAACGAAACCAAGCATTCTAGAAGACTTTTTTATTAAGCAATCTATATGCGGAATGAAAGTTAATTTAGTATCAAATGTAACACCGAGGTCTTTTGCTGTGTTTAATTCTGCTATTTTGGTTTCATTTATGTGATAATCTTGTCTTACTAAATTATGCTTTCTTGTAAATTTGACATGATAGCATTTACTGGGATTTAACAGCATTGAATTGCGTTCGCACCATTTAACAAGCCTATTGAGATCACTCTGCAAAAGGATGACATCATGTTGGGACTTAATAATTTTAACAAATTTCAAGTCGTCGGCATACATAAAAACCTTAGAACGTAAGAAACACCTTGGAATATCATTTATAAAGAAGTTAAACAAAACTGGGCCCACGTGAGAACCTTGTGGAACTCCGGAAGAGATATATCGGTTGTCAGACCGAAATCCGTTTATCACTACATAAAAAGATCTGTCCAGAAGATATGAGCTTAACCAAGAAAGCAATGATCCAGTTATACCATATGCTTGCAGCTTATGAATCAGTATTTTATGTGAGACTTTGTCGAAAGCCTTGCTAAAATCGGTATAAATGACATCGGCTTGGTGACCTGAATCAATTGCCTCTGATAATAGCTCGGTAAACAGAAAAAGATTTGTGTTTGTTGATCTAGCTTCCACAAAGCCATGCTGCTCGTCGCTTAGGTACAGCCTTAAGTGCTTTTGAATAAATGGACAGATCAGAGACTCAAAAATTTTAGCAAAACATGACAAAATTGATATCGGTCTGTAGTTAGAGACTAAATCGTCCTTGTCAGATTTATGTATAGGTACAACCTTTGCCACCTTCCATTTTGATGGAAAAACCCCGGAGGTTAAGGATTTATTGTAAATAAGTGACAATGGGGTGATCAACTCAGCTGCGCACTCATAGATAAAGATTGGTGGTATCCCATCTGGCCCAGCCCCCTTATTGCAATCCAGACTTTTTAGCTTTTTGTATAGATTTTCACTGCTAACAATAACGTTTGATAAACATAAGCTATGAATTTCAATGTTATTTAAAAATTCTGTATTGTTGCCGTTGCAATCATCTTGAATAGGACTATAGACAGACGAAAAGTAAGATGCGAAAAATTCACATATTGTCGTGGGGTCAGATGATGTACTAGTACCATTTGTCATTGCAATGGGATAGGAGCTTGACCCACCTCTTTTAGTTTTAACGTAACTCCAGAAAAACTTCGGATTACTTTTAAGTTCGTCTTCCAATCGCTTCATATAATTGTTGTAACAAAGTTTTGCTAGGTCATTACAGCGCTTAGTTATAATCTGCAGTTCAATTTTATCCAAAGGGTTTTTGTAAGTATTGTGGCGATTTCTGATCTTATTTTTGCAATTAAGTAATTTGATTAGATCCCGATTGAACCATGGTGGAAATTTACTTTTTTTTGGCACTCGTTTAGTTATAAATTTTTCTATACCTTCATGAATAACGTCATAAAATACCTCCACCATCTCATTAACTCCCTGCTGTGCTTCAAATAACTCATCCCAGTCAATTTCACTCAAGTATTTCCGCATCGGTATGTAACTCGTTTTTCGGAAATTAGGTCTACCGCAGGTAGTGTTATAAGGGAGTTTAGCTTCCCTATTTAGAGAAATCACAATATCGAGGGGTGGATGATGCTGGTCAATATTAGCAATCGGATCCTCACTTTGACTCACTCTACACAATGAATGGTTACACAGTATAAGATCTAAAATGCGGCTTGAAGCATTACATACATTGTTAAACTGATTAAGCCTATTAACATAGGTGAAATCTATCAAAGTTTGACTTAGATTGGACAACTTAAGGCACTTATCAGAATTATTTACTATACTCCAATCGATATCACCGATATTGAAATCACCTGCTATGCAAACATATGATAAGTTTAACTGTTCAAACACTGCATTACATTTGTCCAAAAAATGTTCCAAGTAAGAGATACGTACAGGTGGTGGCAGATATACAGAACAGAGAGCTGCCCGACGTACAGATCGAGCCGCAGGTAGGTCTAAAATTACCCATAGGGCTTCACAATTACTTTCAAATTGTTCTGCTCGTTTGGAATTTATAGATTTTTTTACGGCTATCAAAACACCCCCACCTTCTTTACTACTCTGTAGAAAAGAACTTTCTCTGTCCCTTCTGTATACAATGTATCTGTCGTCGAACAGCTCGCTGCTCAGTACGGTATTATTAAGCCAAGTCTCTGTAAAAATTATAATGTCATAGTTATTACAGCATACATTACGAAAGATGTTATGCGTTTTTGTTCTCACGCCTCTACAATTCTGGTAATAAATTTGTAAACTATCGAATTTTGTATTATATTCAAGTTACAATTACATGTATTTTTAATTTAAATATAAAGTATGTTTTTTCAAATCAACATATTTAGGGACTCTAGATTCTTAATGAGGATATGTTCGGACCCATCAGTTTTTCTGACGAAGATTCATCTTCCTAATTTTCCTAACTAATATTATAAATGCGAGTGATTCGTTTGTTTGTTGATTACGCTTTCACGCTAAAATGGCTGAACGGATTTGGGTGAAATTTGGCACATGGGTATACCATGACCTGGAAAAGGACATAGGCTACTATTCATCCTGGATCGCTCACGAAGTCGCAGGCAATAGCTAGTTGTTGTATAAAGCGTCAATACAGACTATTGTCTTTATTTCGCCCCACCTAAATGCTAACAATTTTTGCAAGTTGTACAGCACAATCGTAGGATATTAGCACCGGTTATTACCATCACTCTGATACCAGCTCAGGAAGGAAAGCATTTGGCAAAACATTTCCCCTCGCGATGATGGATGGGCTACAACTAAAATATGGGGGGTCAAACCACGGGCCGTTAAATTGAGGATCAGTTAACTGCAGTTAACTGTGACGTTTGTATTCGTGAAGGAAACGTAATGTGTCTCTTTGATAATGAGAACTTGATGACCCCATTGACAGTTTGATTTTGCAGACAGTTAAAATTAGACTAGGTATAAAAATAGAATCTAGCCAGTGGTAAAAGTTTGAGTTAAAACTAATTTTATTTAATTTATTAATTTCTCATCACAAATGTTGTTTTGGTTAGAAATTTTGTGAGACTGGTGCCCGAAATAGACATAAAATACCTGTGTTACGGGTCACCAGCCCCTCCAATACTTAAAGATTGTACATATTAATTTAGATAAAATAACAAAAGTATGTGAAGAATTTAACTTTAAAATTAATCTAGACTGGACATATTATGTAATTTATGTGTACGTGTTTGTGTGTATGTGAGTGTGAGAGGAAGTATGCGTGTGTGTGTGTATGTGAGCGTGTGTGTGTGTATGTGAGGTTGTGTGCGTGTATGCGTGTGTGTGAACTATTTCATCATCATCATCTACCTACTTCAACAGCTAACAAAGCCCTCTCTTTCCTTGCACCAATCTCCGTGCTACAGTCCCAGAAAAGTCCAGGTTCTATCCACGATAGCATTAATGTCATCCACCCATCTCCATCTTAGAAAAGTATTTACCTAACGTGTGTCAGTTTTGTTAAATGACTGAAATAATAATAATAACGGCAACATCTTGATAAAGCACTAAAATATACCGTTTAAAGTCGAAAATATGGGAAAATGAAATAAAACTATCTGGATTATATTATATACTTATCCATCAAACAATTGAAAAGACACAAACCACTTTCAACCAAAAGCAGTTTCAATTCCAAATAATGTTAAAAACAGAGTTCTTGATCAAAACATCAGTTTAACGGATAGTAGTGAAACCCGCCGCCAAGGTGTTTGGCATGACGTCAGTTTTGCGTGTAAGCTAAAAGTTTCCTCGCTATAGCGAATATCTAATACTCGATATAGAACAGTAGATATAGATGCAGGAAACAATGTCAGAAGGCTAAAGCGCTAGGGTAACCTTACATTGTTATTACCATACAACTTTCAAAAGATCTACAAATTGCAATAAAACAAATTATTTAAAAAAAATCACAGTTCTCGTGCTCTGCACGACATTCGGATACATTGGAAACACACTTAGGCAGGTTTTTCATTTTGTACGATGCCTAATGTAATAGATTTAGACCTAATATATTTTTTATCGTCTTTGAAGTGATAGAGCTCAAACGCACGAAGTAAAAAACCCGTAAGATAAAAATTACGCCATGCAATTTTGAACTTTAATAAAATATGCTTAAGACTATTTTTGATAGAAAATCATTTTTTGTTTAACACAACAACAAAAAAGCGATATAAAATAGTTATGAACATAAAAATATTATTTTTAGTCTTAAATATAAAGTCCTAATTAATAATTTGAAGTATTTCCAAAGTATCGCAAAACCAAATTAATAAAAAAAAATTAACTTTTTAAATTTTATTTTTCACTATATTATAGCCCTTATTGATATGCGTCTTTTGAAACCTCAACGCACTCGATCTTGTTTGCGCGGCTATTGCGGCGTGTCGTGTAGAAAATGTTACATTTCCAAATTGTGACATAGCTACACGACCAAAACCCGCCGTTCCAGCCTGGCAGTGCAGGATCTAGCGGCGTATCGAGGGGACCAGGTTGCTCATCGGCAAACTATACTGCTTCGGGGAGGGCAATACACGCCCTAGAGTGATGCGCTTTGTGAGGCGGGCGTTCTGGGGGACTCCCGTGTCACAGAGCGCATTGACTTCCTGAAGCAGAAGGTTTATGTATGGGCAAGCCGTATCCGTAGGTATAAGCGACGGGTTGAACGGTATACCTAGAATCGCATATTCCAGCGAGATCAAAGGTGGGTGTATAGAGCATGGGAGCAACCTGAGCAAAATGTGACGCCCGTATGCCGCCCGGATGATGATGCCACTAGCATATTTTGGCGCAACATCTGGGTGCTTACTCTTGATTCCAATTCCGACCGATCGACATTGCAATTTTAACGTTTCGTACTCTTGAATTCGACGCTAGCGCCAGATTGTTATTGAATTGCGTGTCCATTAGGAGGAACTAAGTGGAATCGGGATCGGGTTTGGCGTGCGGTAAACGCTACTCTTGAGTTCATTTTGTCAGCTGTGTATTGCGGTAATATTGCGTTGGAATTGTTTGTTGATTGTGATATTTCCAATAACAAAAGTGTAACTTTTTAGAAATTGTTTTACGTTTTAAGTGGTTTTCCGTAAATAATAAGTGTAAAATATGGCACGATTAGCATTAATATACAATGTTTTACATAATTCCCATAAAAAACAATTGAAGCAAAGACGAGATGAGCGTCGGATGATGCGTTATACGGACAAAGCTTTTTCTATGAATGAAGACGAATTTAATGCAAATTATAGAGTGAATAAGGATTTGTTTTAGGAGATCTGCCAATACTAAAAATATGCATTAATATCAATGAAATTACTGTAGGTATATACTTAATGATTATTAATACCTACTTCATTATTTTGAATTACCTTTAGCTATGCCTGGGTTTTACTTCAAGAATTCTACCAAACCTTCTAATTGGGCGTAACTAAGACGATTTGTCATTGTAACTCAAATGCGAAAACTTTTATTATGTACAACATATTAATAATTTAAAATATAGACCAAGAAAATAACTAACAAAAATAGGTACTTCATTAATAAAAAATTTAAAAACATTAGGTACTTACTTTAAATAATAACATGAGTAGGTATGATTTTATATTTTTTACTTACCACTTAACTGTATACACTAACACTTAACTATATTAGTTAATTATTTTACTAACAAGGAACCAAACGCGAACCAGTTACTGTTCTAAACAAACTTCAAGTTTCTAAACGAACTACATTTCGAATTCACTATTCACTTAAAATTCCTAAGACCAATTCCTAAGACCACTTGACTTTATTTTTGAAATTGGAGAACTTATACGCCGTCTTTTTTTGTATATAGTGTAGGCAACGATCCTAGCGCACGCAGCTTAAGTCATGGTTAATTTTATGATTTTAATCATTTTCTTACGCCCAAATGAATTTAATATGTAACAATTAATTAATTAAACAACTATTTGTATCATATTTATTTATTAGCCTTGTGATTTAAAGGATAAAACATTTTAAAGTCCTATTACCCGTTTATCGTAATGAGTTGAACAATACTATTGCGGCCTGTAAAATAGCTAACTTCGCGTAACAAAACAATCGCGGGGCAATCCCAATTTCAATCCAATGTTGACGAAATTGTTTTCAAGAGTACCGAATCACGTGACTGCAAAATTGATATTGGAATCGGATTGGATTTAGATTGGAATTAAAATTAGTTTAAAGAGTAAGCCCCCTGGTCGACGCGACGTTGAGCGCGTGTGTGACGCCATACCATAGGAAGTAATAATTACTTCCTCCGATGTAGCCAGTGCAGCCCGTCCGATACCGAACTGAAAATCGCCGGGACCGGACGGACTGCACAATTTTTGGCCTAAATGGCTGCAAAGTTCACACGCGTTTTTGGCATCGCAATTCCAGTCGGCCTTAGAGTCTGGGTCGCTACCACAGTTCTTTACAACAGGAGTTACCCCACCTGCTCCATTAATCAGATGAAGCCGGGGAACCCAAATATGTTCCATGAACCAAATTGTTTTCAATCTTCCAAATTTCTCCTATATGCGGATGACTTAAAGATATATAAAATATCACCAATCAATCTGACTGCATAGATTTACAGAAGGACCTTGATCGTTTCTCAGAATACTGCTCTTCTAACAAACTTCAGCTTAATTACTCTAAGTGTCATAGTATTACGTTTACCAAAAAGAAATTAGTTATCAAGTTTAGTTATTGTCTTGGCAATACTGTCCTAAATAATGTTACTTGTCTCCGCGATCTTGGTGGTCAGTTAGATTCCATACTCCATCTCGATGTGCATGTGCATAATATAGTCAATAAAGCTTATCAAATGTTTGGCTTCGTAATGCGCGCATCTAGAGAATTCCACCGCCCTTCCACCTATTTGCATTTATACAAGTCGATAATCCGACCACAATTAGAGTACGCAGTCCCTATTTGGAATCCTTTCTACAAAAAATATATAGAAATATTGGAGTTAGTCCAACGGAAATACCTTCGCTCTGTGCACTATAGATGCTTTCGTAAAAGGATTTCCTACCAATCATTGCTCGAAAAATATAATATCCTGACCCTACAATCTAGACGCACACTCCTAGAAATGATGACCCTGTTCAGTATATGCCGCAACAAGTTTGATTGTACAGTACAGAGTAGAGAAGTACGCTCACGGTATTTGTTTGCCACTAATTTCTGTCGTACCAACTCAGGCGCACGCTCTCCACTGCACCGATTGGTCGACACATAATAAAAAGTTTGGATCAATTGATATTATATTTCTGAACAAGAATAGGTTCAAAAATCAAGTTATTTCCACTCCAAAGGAATGGCCATAAGTTTTGATGTTACTTGATTTTGATTCCTATACCTCATGTATTTATGTAGCTTTAAGTTCGTACTTCTTTTTGTTTTATTGTTTTTTGTTTCTCTCTTTTTTTCTCTTGTTTTTGCATGACGATTTTATCTGATTCCAAACCTTTAAATTTGTCCCTAGTGTTAAGACGCAGATACTATTAGATTAGATTTTTTCACTTTATTTTATGCTCCCCGAGATACATTTTAATAACAAACCGAGTAATAATTTTAACTTTGTATAGAGTATCTTCTAGTTTGCCCTTATTGTTATTATTAACAGTACCTATGCTAATTATTTTATATGGTAATCTGTGGATAACATCGTGAGTAGTGTATTTGTTAATTCTATTAGTTTAGTACTCCAATCATGTGTAATATTTAATATACTGCTGTTTGTTGTCCCTAATAAATAAAATAAATAAATAAACCCAAAAATGATAGGCCGATCACTTGTTTGCCCACGGTCTATAATCTTCTTAAATCAATTTTGAGAGTGAAAATTAATTCTCATTTAGAAAACAACTCTATTATGTCTGCCTCTCAAAATGGATGTAGGAATGGGTCAGGGCACCAAGGAGCTACTCCTCATTGACATGGCCATAAGCTAACAGGTCCAGCGATCCCGAAAAGATTTGTTAACATGTTGGATAGCCCATAAGAAGACCTATTCGCTGCCCCATATAGCTTTTGAGGGTGTTGGAGTTGTACAAAATTGATACAACTCTGAGCACCTTTCTGACGACGTGTGAGGCAGTGGAGGACGGTCCTTCGCTATCCAGGATTTCGACAAATTCGGGGGAGCGACGAACGTATTAGAATTAATTGGCGCGAAATCAATTGAGAAATTAAAATATTTAATTTGAAACACTAACATTATTATATTATAGGAACAAATCCTAAAATGTTATTATTTTATTTTTTACATTGAGAAAAAAAAAAGCATTGACGCTTCACCATGCTCCCCCTCTTTGGAAGGACGCAAGTACTTTCAAAAAGGAAAGTGAGAAAATAATAAGTATTTACTGACCTAGATTATGATCATAAAAATTTTAAGCTTTATGACTGAATGCGAGAAACAAACGATATACGTTATTTAATGTATTTCCTAAACCTTAAGACTATGAATATCCTATAAGAGTTGACGTTTATTGCGTTGGAATAGGATATAATTTAGCGACAGCATGTTTAAAGTTACCGAACTTTGTCTTTACCATTGCAACACGGGAGACATTATCTGTGCCTCTATAAACCTCAGTTATAACTCCTAATGCCAACTTAGAGGAGCTGAATTATCCTGTCCTATAAGTACGACGGTTCCAACTTCTATGGATTTGTCCGGAGTTGCCCATTTTTGCCTGACTGCAGCGTATGCAGATACTCTAGGTGCCATTTCTTCCAGAAGGATTGGACCATACTATCTAACAACTGTTTGCGCTGTGACAAATTAATGCGCTGACCAGACAAATCGGCTGCCGGCAGGTACTGCAAAGGAGTCGACATCAAAAAGTGAGCGGGAGTAAGAACTTCGGGATGGGGATCGGAAGACAACACGCTCAGAGGGCGCGAGTTCATAATGCACTCTATTTGAATGAGTACAGTTTGTTACTCCTCATAAGTGAGAAGTTGACTCCCGATCACGCGATAAAGGTGCGTTTTTAATGTTTTAACATTCGCTCCCCACGTGGCGCCAAAATGTGGGGAGCGAGGTGGGATCATTTTCCACGTTATGCGATGGGTTGACAACTCACTTTAATTTAATAAGAATCTATAAAGCTCATCTAGTCGGGCCTTAGCACCAACGAAATTGGTAGCATTGTCCGAATAAAGATAAGATACTGGCCCTCGACGCGAGATAAAGCGTTTAAACGCGGCTAAAAAGGCATCAGAGGTTAAATCAGAGACTAACTCTACATGGACGGCCTTGGTTACCAAGCACACGAATAAACAGATATACGCCTTCTGGGCGTGTTGGCCTCTGCGACGAGTGAGGGTTATGCGTATGGGACCAGTATAATCCACTCCAGTGTGGACAAACGCCTTTGCTTCCGACACTCGGTATTCAGGCAGGTCTGCCATCACTGGAATGGGATGCGTCGGATTTACCCGAAAACATGTGTTGCATTGTCGCAACTTGGACCTAATGACAGTCCTGGCATCTAGTATCCAAAATCGCTGTCTTAGAATAGACATGAGTAGTCCCGGTCCAGTGTGACAATTCATCACATGATAATGACGGATTATTAGATCCACAATATGGTCATGTTTGGGAAGTAAAAAAGGATGCTTAGCGTTAAGCGGAAGGTGCGACTTCGAAAGCCTTCCGCCGATGCGTAATATTCCCTCTTCATCTAAAAAGACAGTTAAACTTTGAAGTTTCTTTGGAAGCAATTTCCCAGATCTGATGAGCTTAATATCATTTGCAAAATGAACAGATTGCACAGCACTGACTATCGCTCGTTCCGCAACTGACAAGCCCTGAATAGAACGAGGCTCACAGTGAACCTTTGGTCTAGCGAATTTCAATATATAGGAAACAATGTGCAACAATTTATTCCATGATGAGGTACGTTGAGCAAGTTGATATAGAAGGGGTTGTTCTACTTGCGTGGTCACTGTTAAGACATTTGTCTTGTGCTCGGGAAGTTCCCCACAATTAATAGGAGAGAACGGTTTGACGGGCCAATCCTCAGGAGCACAACGAAGCCAACAGGGGCTGTTCCACCAAAGTTCATGTGACACTAACTGAGAAGGAAGGATGCCACGAGATAGACAGTCGCTTGGATTCTCAACACCTGCCACATGGTAAAAATTTTGAGAACCCAAGTTCTCCTGACATTGAGCGACTCTATTGCTGACAAAGACTGACCAGCGGTGCGGAGAAGAGTGTATCCAAGATAAGGCTATCGTGTGATCCGAAAAGGCGTAAATTCTTGCAATAGGAACACGTTAAGCGAACAGTTTTTACCAATTTTGACATGAGCACGGCGGCACATAGCTCCAGACGTGCAAGAGTTGTGACTTTGGTAGGTGAAACCTTTGATTTCGCACAAAGTAAGCGGACTATAACACCGGATGGACCAGTAGAGTGTATATAAATCACACACCCGTACCTACCCATACTAGCATCAGCAAACGCGACTATACGAACGGAACAATCATCGGTAACACCCACATGGCGTGGTATGCGTAATGTATCCAGCAATGGAAACTCTTGCATGATAATGGAGAAACGTTTAAAAATGTCGTCAGGGGCGGGTTCATCCCAACCAACATTGCTCAGCCATAACTCTTTGATGAGCAACTTGGCAAAAAAAACACGGGAGCGACCAAACCGAGAACATCGAATAAGCGGGCGACTATTGAGAGTATATTTCTCTTAGTACATTTCTCAACGACTTGAGCGGAAGTGAAGAAGAAATTATCCTGTGAAGGTTCCCACGAAAGGCCTAGAACCTTAGACACATCACTCCCAGCGTGAAAATCGAGGGACTTACGATGCGAGTCTGGAAGACTGTTTAAAAGAACGAGTGAATTGCTACACCATTTAACAAGGTCAAAATCGCCCGATTTAAACATCTTTATAAGATCATGCGATAGCTGCATAGCGGTATCTTCATTGTTCACAGAATACACCAGATCGTCCATATAGAGACTAGTCTCTGCTACTTTAGCAGCTTCGGGATAATGCGGACTGTCAGAGGCCAGCTGTCGCACAGTGCGCATAGCTATGTAAGGACTCGACTGAAGTCCGAAAGATAAGCGATTAAAAGCAAAGGTTAACACAGGTTCGTTCTCATTGAAACGAAACAAAATGCGTAGGTATTTACGCTGGTCAACGGGTTCACCAACGCGTAAATACATTTGTTTAATATCAGCCTTTATAGCGATGGGAAATAATCTAAAATTTGTTAAAAGAATAAACAAATCTGTTTGTAAATTTTGACCAATATGGAGTACGTCATTTAAAGATAATCCTGTATGAGTTCTAGCACTAGCATCCAATACAACGCGCGGCATCGGTTTGTTTGGCCGAACGACAGCGTGATGAGGGATATAGTACCCGTCATCGGAAATGGCAGATTCGTCGACTTGACTTAAGTAACCATTGTCCATGTACTCTTTGATTATTGCATTATAATTTTTTCGCAACATCGGCGATTGGCGGAGTTTCCTTTCAAGCGCAATAAGCCGACGGTACGCGGCCGTGCGGGAGTTACCCAACTCGGCGGGATCCTTACTAAAAGGTAACGCGACGGTATAACGTCCCACATCGTCCCGTGACACGGTCGAGGAAAAAATATTCTCACATTCGGTTTCCTCAGGAGAGAAAAAACGTTTATTCTCAACTTCTTCCAATTCCCAAAACTTTTGTAATAAGTCATTGAGAGCCAAAATCCCGAGAAAGAAGAGTTAGGTAAATTTAAATTATCCCTACTATGCGGAAAATCGCCCATCAAGGCATACCCGAATGTGGTCAATAATGCAGATGGGGCGCGTGAACCAAGATCGACCCTATTCCCCAAGTAAATGTACGGAAACAGTTGAGCGCCCAACACTAGGTCAATATCCCCTGGAATTTTCCAGCTTAAATCTGCGAGCGGAAGCGCGTGGAAGTCTACATGGCTATCCCACTTAACATGGTGCGATGGTAGCTGGTCCGTAATGCACTCAACTACTAACGCGTGAATAGTGTATTTTTGATCCGGATACACATGAGACTCAATATCTAAATGTACGTATCCTATTATCGGTCGCGATACAGAACCAACTTCTTTAACAAAAGAATTACTCAAAGGAATTATCAGTAAATTAAGTTTTCTACAACAGGTTGTAGTTATTAAATTATTCTGCGAGCCATTATCAATTAAGCACCTAACTATTGTTTTGTGACCCGCACTGTCACTTTTACCTCGCGCATAAACCTGAGCTGTCGATGACAGCACTATCTCCTTAGCCTTCGCTGCATCAGCTGCTAATAACACGGCCGAGTTGTGAGCCGAAGACGCCGGCGTCACGGAAATATCGATCTTATCGCAATGAATATAAGAGCTCGGCACCGCGGCGGAAACCGGGGCAGACAAAGACGTACCGGGAGTCGAGAGGGGCGCGGAAGGCGCGAGGGGCAGCGGCGCGTGAGGCGACGCGACGACTATATTGCAATTCGTCGCTTTAACATCAGCTGTTTGCAGTTTATTTTCTTTATAAAAATGTAATAGTATATGATGGCGTTTTTTACATAAGTCTTGGTGTTGACTTGCAGTTACTCAATCCGTACAATGTGCTCAGACAATTCGCACACCCACGTTTGGATTTAATAAACTCGAACCTTGTTCTAGGAGTCAACGCGGATTTAAACTTAGCGCAGTTAAACAAATGAACATGAGCGTTATCATTACAGTACGCGCAGCATAGAACCGCGATCGCGGATGAACAAGCGGACGAGTCAGCTGACTCGCTCACAACAAACGCTTTTGTCTGTGTGCGTGACTCGCGAGGTACGGAAGCGGGGTTTCTAGTAAAGTTTCTCGCGTTTGAATGAGACGAATTCGAGCGTGCCAATATCTTTGCCTGATCTTGAACGAAGCTTATCAATAATTTCGTGGTGGTAATTTCAACATCTCGAATGGAAAGTTCAAACGATTGCAATTCAGTGCAAGAGAATAAAATCAGCAAGATCCGTGATCCCAAGTTGTTTCAAGGCAGAAATAGATGCACTAAATGTTTCTATGAAAGAATCGAGAATATTAGCGTTAAAAGAACAACTTTTTAAATCCAATATGTTATTTAAATAATGCGTACCTAGTGAGCGCTTGTTTTGATATTTTTTTAAACTATTCTATAAAAACTTGTAAGTATCACCCGTACGCACAATTCCAGCGGTAACCTTCAAAGCGTTGTGTGTAAGCCTACCTACCAAGCACTGCAGACGCTGCGAGTCAGTCAGCTGATCATTATCATGAATGTTCGACTTGAACGACTCATAGAAAACAGGCCAATTCTCTGTTTTCCCGTCGAAAGACGGCAGCGCGATAGGAGGCAACATTATTAACAAAGGATTCTAAACAAGCATAGTCGGCACTTGAACCAGGTTTTAAACTAATATTTATTTGATTAATTTGGTCGACAAACGATTCAAATTTATCTCGAATGTCATCAATTGTCTCTGACTCAGTCATAAAACTCTCATTTTTCCTCGAATCGAACGACGATATACTTTTTGATAAATCATACAATCGATTAATGCGTTTAAATAACAATCCTTTCTTTTCATGAAGAATCGTTAGTAAATCTTCCGGCTTCGGTTGTTCATTCGTCATTTTGTTGAATAACAAATGAAAAACAACACAATAACAGAAAAAAAATACCTAACAGGCAGTTGCAATAGTTAATGCGCCTACCAACTATGATTAGGTATCTATCTAATTATTATTACGCACAAAGCCGAGATGAGTTGGTAACTACCTACCTATTAACTTAATATCAAAGCGAATTTTTAAATGCGGATACCTACATAGAATGAACTTTACCAGTGAATCCGTAATGTGGTTCTATGTAAACTAATAAAATATTGTCAATTGCGCTGCGTTTTATAGGAACTAATTTACCAAAAGTTTACGTAAATAAATACCTATTGCACGTTATTGAACCTATATGATTTTCACCAAACAATTACGCAAAAATCTAGGTAACGGGTTATTAATCCGGTATCTGAAGGACCAAATAATATGGTGAGGCGTGTAAATAGCCTGCATCTTTATTAGAATGATGTGAGAAAAAACTTAACTCAAAGACGTAATGGCGGACTTCAAAAATAAAATAATTTCCCCATTGATGAATCCTCGAGGAATCAATACCATAGAATTAATAGCAGGTAAACATGCCCACGTACCTTTACAATCCAGAGATCCCACTCAGACCCAGCAAGATGGGAAGATACCTCGTTCATGCGTGCGTGATGGCTTGTAGGTCTGTAGCTGCCGGCCGGCGAGCAAAACTTCTTAAATCTACCGGTGGAATGGTTGAAACTCCAAAAATCAACACTACACTATAAGTCCTCAATGAAGCACAAATGCAGGTCCATTTATTTTACGAGTATCGTCAAGGTTCCATCAAAAAAGGAATATTCAAAAGGCGGAGCGATTAGCACTCGCCATGTCTCTTTGCGGAGCCGGAAGCACACACCCGCTGACGCCATCTATCGGTCATTTTGCGAGAAAACTAAAGAAAGTTCCGATACATGGGCGCTGCGACAACGAATATTGGTGCGAAATCAATTGAGAAATTAAAATATTTAATTTGAAACACTAACATTATTATATTATAGGAACAAATCCTAAAATGTTATTATTTTATTTTTTACATTGGAAAAAGCATTGACGCTTCACCACTCAGATTCTATAAACCTGAGATCACTCTCCGCAACTGATACCTACAAATACCTGGGTATGTCAGAGGGGTTAGGCATTAACGGGGCTGACATGATACAATCGTTGCAGGAGCGCTTCTTCAGTCGCATGAAAAAGGTACTTAATAGTTCTTTGTCAGGCGGCAACAAGATGCGCGCCTTTAACGGTTGGGTCATGCCGGTCCTGATGTACTCCTTTAGCATACTCAAGTAGACCCAGACAGAACTAGACGCCCTGGATAGGAGAGTCCGGTCACTGCTGACCACACGTTCGTCTGTCATGAGGCTAGTGTACATTCCGCGGAGTACATTTCGCGGAAGTGCGGGGTCGAGGTTTTTTAAATGCTTAGACCCTCCAGGTGTGTGAGGTGTGCAGTCTCAGAGAATATTTTCTCAAGGCTGACGTGGGTATGCACTGAGATATGGTTATAGTGGACAAGGGAGTCACCCCGTTGTCCTTGGCTAAAGAGAACTGGCGCAAACCTGTGGCGCACCAATGACCGCAAGGAAGTATTTTTATTTTATTTTATTCATAAGGAACAACTAACAGCTACAATATACGTAAAACATAGAAACAAGGAATACACAAAACATAAAAAAAAAAAACAATATTGCAGCCCACAACGCTGTTCACAGATTATCTATAGATTGATTATAAGCAATTTTTTTATTTATATTTTTTTTACGTGAAAATGGCACAGAAAAGAAGTATGTAAAATAAATATTCATGATTCAATTGGTCTTTGTTGTAAACAGACGTGTCGAAGATTTATTAAAATAAATAAATAATCACTTGCTGAATCGTGACCTGGTTTTACCAAATAGCCGGTAGTAAAGCAAACTGTGTCATACGTATGCAAATATGTGTAAATCGTTTCTGTGGAAATGTGTTTAAGTGATTTAAAATAAATAAATTGTATTACAATGGCAAGCAGTCCCTTCAGCCGGGGTGGCAGATGTGCTCGGAGTCCACCTCCTACACCTGTGCCCGCACCCGCACCTGCACCTACACCTGCACCTGCACCTGCACCCGAGCCCACACCTCACCCTCAACCGCCAAGCCAAAGAGACGAGGTCATGGAAGTAATATCAACGCCGGAAATCCAGAACTGGATGTCGTCCATTGAGCAGTGCCTTAATGAAGTGTGCTCTATTGCATCAGAGGGAAAATTAAACATGGAGCAAAAACTGCGTGTAAGTACTTTGTGCCGAAAAGTTAGTCACGGCACATCGCAGATGGCTGTCAGGTACCAGTCCCTTAAGATGAGAGCCGTCCAGGCCCACTCCACCGTCCAAACACTCGAAGACCAAATTGATCTGTCACAGCAACTGCAAGACCTTAAGCTGTCAATCGGAGCTTCAGTTAAACCAGTTACGGGAACTTCCTTTGCTGACATGGTTAAAAAAGGTACCAACAATTTTATACAGCCGATAAATGTAAGCTCAGTGGCCATATACCCTAACGACAAACTGAAGTCGAGTGAGGAGACAAAAACACTTGTCCAAAAAATTATATGTCCCGAGCAAATGAAACTTCAGGTAAGAGGACTACGTAAGACGAAAAATGGCGGTGTCATTATCAGTACAGAAACAAAGGACGATATTGAGAAGGTGAAAAAATCGATGCAGCTATCAAATTCAGGCCTTACAGTAGACGAGCCCCCGAAAAGGAAGCTTAGAGTAGTAATTATCGGAGTGCCCTCATCCATGCAAGAGATAATAATAATAATAATAATAATAATCTTTTATTTCTCTCGTAATCACAAACACAGTACAAAGTCAAGGTAACACTTAATAGAGACTGGTGTCTGTTGTAGGTAAAACCTGTATTACAGATCACCAGGCTTACCGCCATCGGACAACTCATGAATGACCTATGACTGTATTAACCTAACATACAGGTTGTACATAATAAAACACTATTACAAATTAATAACAAAAGTGAAGTGTAACTATATGGGAAATTAAAAACTAAAGTAAAAATGGCTTAACGTTTGATTTGGGAATGAGTGAGTGTGTGTGTGTGTGTGTGTGTGTGTGTGTGTGTGTGTGTGTGTGTGTGTGTGGGTGTGTGTGTATGGGAGATGGTGTGATGGGTAAGTGTGTGTTAATTGTATATCGTTCCATGCTGGCAAACGTTACCTTAATGGTTTTAATAAACGTTCTGTTGCACTGTAATCAATGCCTTGAAGCCACGAGCAAACTTTTTTCTTGCACTCTGACCTAGAAAGAGGATAAATTAACAGCTGCTTGTTCATTTTATTATATAAATATGGACCCAGGAAACCGTAAAAATTATGTGCGAGACTGAACCCATATCTATTTGTAGTGCAGACATCGGTGGTTCTTCTCTTACCAGATATTGTTTCGGGGTCGTAAGAAAGTTCTGAGTGCTTTTTAGTAACTGTCAGTAGAATAAAAAGTTGTCTAACAGTCAGCACCTTATAGCGCTGATAAAGATCAAACGTAGGGTGTCGTATTGGAAGGAAAGAACTTACTTTTAATACGGCTCTTTGGGCTCTCTCAAGTTTTAGTAGGTGAGTTTTAGCGGCTCCACCCCAAGAAGTTATACAATAAGACAATAGAGATTGACACAATGCGAGATAAACCGTTTTAATTAAGAAAGAGTCAGCAACATGACGAAGAGATTTAAATATATAAATAAGTTTTCGAATTCTAGGAACCAAGGCATCGATGTGGTGTTGGAAATTTAGTTGGTTATCTATTACTATACCTAAATACTTGATGGTGTTAGTTTTTGACAAATGCGGACAATTACATGAATTGTTGGATGGAAATTTGCAATTGTGTGAGATGATGGGAAGGTTAGGTAGGTCTTGATTTCTGAGTGTATAGGTCATAAATTTAGTTTTGTCTACATTTAAGGTGAGGATGTTTTCTTCAAGCCATTTAGACACTTGGTTGAACCCATTTTGGGCGTATTTATACACTTCTTCCCACGTATCACCATAAAAAAGTAAAGCAGTATCATCGGCGAATGTAATTATTTTCCCATTGGTCAATTCTGTGTTACATAGGTTGTTTATATAAACTAAAAACAAGGTCGGGCCGAGGATACTGCCTTGTGGGACGCCATATTCAATAGGTAGTTCATCACTGACCCAACCATCCACTCTAACAACCTGTGTTCTACCCATAAGGTAATTTGCAAATAAATCTAGTGGTAAACCTCTAATTCCCAAGTGTTCAAGTTTGTTGATTAAGATGGGGACAGACACTGTGTCAAATGCTTTGGCTAAATCGAGATAGATGGCCAAGGTCTTTTTTTTATTATCTAGCTTTGACACTATAAATTCTGTTAATTGATGAACAGCATCTGACGTGGATTTATGTGCGCGGAAACCAAATTGAGATGGAGACAATAGTTGATTTGTTTCCAGAAACCTAACTAGTCTGATGTTCATTAGGCGTTCCAATATTTTAGATAGTGCTGGAAGGATAGAAATAGGTCTATAATTGTTGACGCAGCATCTATCCCCACTTTTAAAAATGGGAACTATTTGGGATTGTTTAAAAGCAGAAGGGAATACACCCGATAGATAGAAGTTTTTACTTGTTTGTTCCACCAGAATCTAGCCGAGACCCTTCAGGATTACAGCCTCGAGACCTTTTTGAGCTCCATTAAGCTGAGCCATAAGTCAGGCAAGAAGGATGCTGAAACTTCTAATTATATAATAGAAGTATCTGCAGTCATACGAAAAGCCCTGGTATCTAAAGACAGAGTGTTTGTAAATTGGTCGTCGTGCCCTGTGAGAGACTTTACTCTAGTAACACGCTGTTATAAGTGCCAGCAGTACGGACATGCAGCCAAATCATGCCGGGAGACGACACATACCTGTGGTCACTGTGGTAATCAGGGCCACTCCATTAAGGAATGCACAAAAAAGGCTGAGGAACCAAAATGCGCTACTTGCTTGCACTTTAAAAAGCCGAGCAATCACAAGACAAGTGCTGCTGACTGCCCAGCAAAAATAATGGCTGAAAAGAGGTACATAAATTCTGTAGATTATGGAGGCGCCTAAGAGCGCCGCTAATTACGTATTTTTCTGGCACTTGTTATTGTTTTTTTCTTTTTTTTTTACAGTTGTATTTATGATTAATAATTTAATTAATGCCATAGATAATTTCTCTGTATCTGAATCCCATGTTTGTGACGTTGAACACTGTAAGCAATATCTCTCCTCCCAGACTAGTCCGCTAACCATACTAACCCAAAATATTCGTAGTGTTTTTAAGAATTTCGACAATTTTAGCATTTTTCTACAACGTCTAGACATAAACTGTGACGTTATTGTCTTAACCGAATGTTGGCTTTCCAAACAATATAACATACCACTAATTCCAGGATATAATATGTATAAAAGTAATATAAACTACAATCAGAACGATGGGGTGATAGTTTATGCAAGAAATCATCTCAATGTGTCTGTCGAGGAACCTAATATGCACGACTGTATCAGATTGTTAATTAAAATTGGGTCAGCAATAGCGATACTTGCCTTATATCGACCCCCCTCTTTTAGAAATATAAACAATTTCACTGACTCTTTAAACGACACCTTGCAGAACCTGTCATCTTTTAAAAATACCATTTTAGTTGGAGATATTAATATAAATATTCTTCCAGAAAGTGCTGACGCATCCACTGAGGCATACCTAAACCTATGCGCCTTCCATGGTTTGCTTCCCGCTCACACGCTTCCTACACATCAAAGTGGCTCCTGTTTGGACCATATAATACTCAAGTCGAATTTCCCTGCACTTGTCCTTATAACTAATTCAACAATAACTGATCACAGTGCTGCCCTACTTATTTTAAATTGTAAATTACCAAAAGTAGTTACTCGCACCATTTCTAGTTTAAATGTAAATAAACTTGAAGAAGACTTACGTAATATCGACTTTGACCCAGTCTACGATTCCGCTGATCCGCAGGACTCATTCGTTGCATGAAAAATAGAGATAAACTGCATATGAAAGCAAAATCTAATCCAGATAATCTAATTTTGCAGAAGTCGTATAAACGATATCGTAACTTTTGTAATGATCTCCTAAAGAAAGTAACAAGCAACTACGATAAAATTGCACTAGAAAATGCTGGAAGTAATAGTGAAAAAATTTGGAATTTTATTAAAAGTGTAACGTATAAGTGTAACAAAACAAAATCAGTCATCTTCAGGTTTACTACAAGCACACTCACCACAGTTAACATCTGCCAACATTGCAAATAATTTTTTTGTTAATGTTGGAAAATGTTTGGCTGAAAAGGTTCGGGGCCAGTCACAATATCTAACAAGCACACCATTTACGTGTAGCACTATTTTATCATCTTTTGTGTTGCTGGATACTGACGAAACAGAAGTCGAAACGATAATTATGAGTTTAAAGGACGACTGTGCGGTTGGCTGGGATAACATATCAAATAAAATTATTAAACAGTTCAGGCACATTTTGGTACCGCCATTAACCTATATTTTCCAAAAATGTTTAGACACAGGTCTTTTCCCCGAGTGCCTAAAAAAAGCTGTTGTTGTCCCTATTTATAAATCAGGCAGTAAAGATCAAGTGACAAATTATAGACCTATTTCCTTACTGCCTTCTATGTCTAAAATATTAGAAAAAATAATAAATAAAAGGCTTTTCAAATACTTGGAGGATAAATTAATATTATCTAAACGGCAGTTCGGATTTAGGCCTAAAATCTCAACAGACGATGCCGTACACCATCTGACTGACTATCTAGCACAGGAACTTGATAAAGGTAACCACACAGTGGGAATCTTCCTGGACCTCGCCAAAGCTTTTGACACGGTTTCTATTCCTATTCTGTTGCACAAGCTTGAAGCCATAGGTGTCAGAGGCACCCAGCTGAAACTATTTAAGAGTTATCTAGAAGACCGTACCCAATGTGTAAAGATTGGTAATGTTCTCAGCGATAGTCAAAAAAACACGTCATTCGGAGTTCCCAAGGAAGCATTTTAGGGCCTACTCTATTTTTGATATACATAAAAATGATCTTTGTAATCTAAATCTCAATCACGGCCAAATTGTTTCTTATGCTGACGACACTGCCCTTTTATTCTCGGCTGACTCAGAAAAAAAACGTCTACAAGTTTGCGCAAGATGGTTTCAATGTTGTTAATAAATGGCTTCAAAATAATTCACTAACACTAAATGCAGATAAGACAAATTACATTAAGTTTTCATTGCGCAAGCAAACATCAACTAGCACTTCGTCATTATATGCTCACTATTGTACAATTCCCACATTAAACCAATGTGTTTGTCCCAACATTAAAATGGCAAGTACAACAAAATACCTAGGTGTTATAATAGACGAGACACTTTCGTTCTAACAACATATAGAAGCTTTAAATAATAGAATTCGCAAGTTGATATTTGTTTTTAAAAAGTTACGCTATATTGCTGATCCAAAAATAGTTAGACAAGTTTATTTTGCTCTGTGTCAATCGATATTAACTTACTGTATTACCACGTGGGGTGGAGCGGGTAAAACTATGTTACTAACCATCGAGAGAGCTCAGAGAGCGATTCTCAAAGTGTCTACTTTCCGCCCTTTCCTATTTCCCACTAACCTCCTATACAAATCTTGTGAAGTATTAACAGTTCGGCAACTATTTATAATGGGTATTGTATTAAAACAACACACAGCTCTACCCTACAGCACTGAATATACTAATAAAAGACGTAAAGATTTGGTCTGCCCGCTAAATACAACAAAACATGCTTTTATATCCAGATTTTACCTGTACCTCGGTCCTCTCCTCTATAATAGACTAAACTCGAAAGCAAACATTTACTCCCTGAACTACACAAATTGTAAAAGAATTGTCAAGCAGGTTCTCCAAGGTATGTCTTACGAAGATACAGAGAATTTATTAACTGTGTTAAAGTAAATAGTTTTATACTCATCTACGATAAGTATTTATCAAATTTAGAAACTAAGAAGTAAGCTACTCAACATATAATTAATTTGTCTTTTGTCAACTTTCTTCGTCTTTGATTATTTATTAATTTTATAACTCTTTATGAGCTCTTTTCGCCTGAAACACAGGATTACCTAGTTCAGGCACGTAAGTCTTAGGATTATAATTAACATTTAAGCAAAACTTGTACAATTTTTATGCCTTGTAATTTTTGAATAAATATTATTATTATTTTTTGATATTTCTCGGGACCCTGGGGTCCCGGACCTTTGGAAGGCGTACGAGGAGCCGAAGCCAACTCGCAGAGGCCCCTTAGATAATTTTCAATGATTTTTTTATTATTATTATTATTATGAAAGCGCCTTAAGGATAAGACTTTTGAACTCATAGGGGGCACACGCAAAAATGTCTATATGTTCAAAAGTCCTATTGTAGGAATCGACCATTCTGCGAACAGGCGAACGCAATCCAGAGTTGGATGACTTAGCATGATCGCTAGTCGGCTGGACTGTACTTACATCAGTTGTCACGGAATGGCGCAAAAGTGATTGTTGAGTTTCTTTTTATATATTTAGTTGTGGGTAGTTTTAAGTATTACTAACACTAGTCTATAAGAACATTGTTACTAACAAAATGGACACCATGGTCTGAAATAAAGTATTATTATTATTATTATATATACCTTTGCGTATTAAAAACCTCAAATTGAACCAAAAAATAAGAACACGGAGGATTATGACGGAAGTGAATACTTTTTAAAATGTTTTCGAAATTAAAAAGTGTCCGTGCTATTGAAATATTTGTAATGTATATTATTAAAAGAACTAGTAATTATAGTAAATGTTTCATGCGTGTTGGTTCATAGGCCATTTTTGTCAATGTCCTTTAAGAAGTCACATTAAGGTAACCTTAGTTGCAACTTATTTTTTTGGCAATAACAGGATAGTCGGTCCAAATCTTGCTGTAACAGAAGGCAATCATTTGTTTGTCGTATGGCTCTATATACCTTAAGGAAGTATGGCAAAAATACAATTAGTGCATAAAAGTTAATAAAACCCAGTGACTCATTGTTGCACGATACGGGCAAGCTAGTTGCTGTTCAAAACCGGTATAGATGTAAACAGCACATGCAATTTAATTCCGGCATGAAAATTTTCTATCATTCAAACATGAGCGAACGAAACAACACGTTTAATAAAATTGAAGGAAATATAAGTATTTCCTTCAATTTTATTGAACCTCTATTAAGACGCCATATTAAGATATGGCAACGCATATACGGGTAATACTTGAATCAATTGTACAAGGACGTACAACTCTTAAGTTTAGACGATGCAAAAGTTGCACGCAATAATTGCCTGGCAATTTTATTGTCTTTTGTAAATCGCACGCGACTTTATTGAATTGCAAAACTTGCATTCAATAAAATTATTGTATGCCATTTTATGGAAATCTCACGAGTGTGAATCGCAAGAAATTCTTGAATGGCAATAAAACTGAACGTGCTGAAACTGAATGTTCCAGAAACTACGAGTAGCACCGTGCAAATGGAGCTTTAGTTGCATAACATCACGACTGTAGGTATTCCCCGAAGGATCGGGCAGATGTGTAGGTATCTGTATAGTACATCCAAGCATGCATGTAATAAGAGGCGATGTCCAGAAATTGCTACAGGCAGCGTACAAATCTAGCTTTTTTTTTTCGTGGATAAATGCTCTTGCGTACTGCACTACCACGGGGAGATAGTGCAGTTATGTGGGACTCCAACCCACTAAAACTCCATGGTGTGGCGGGAACACGGCCACGCGTTAGCACTCACCGCGAACCCGCCGCGGCTGTCCCCAGAGGAGGGTCCGGTGACGGACCGGCGCACAAGAACACATTGCGCACCGTGACCATCCCATCCCGTGTCTGGGCACCTTTGGTCCCCCTGCGACCGGTCAGGTCAGTAGCCCAGCCGCCTACCACTTTTCGGCCGCAGAGGATAGGGAGAGTGGCCAACGTAATACCGACACTCCTCCTCCCCTGCGGCCCCACCGCGTCCGCCATCAGACGGTGGCGACCCCGCCAAGGCCGCGGAAGGTAGGCAGAGCGGCGCACCGCAATACCGGCACTCCTCTCCCGTCCTGGCCTCAAACCCTCAGCCGCGATGCCTCCCATACGACATCGCGGCCCGCCTCAGTTGCGATGTCGCCCAAGCGGCACCGCAACCTACCTGTTGGCCGCTACGTCGTCGTGTTCCTGGAAAAAGCCCTGACGAGCGGCCCCTCCTCGGGTTCCTCTTCGCTTCACCGTGGGTGACCAAGCCACGGTGAAATCTAGCCTGCTACTGAAATCAATTCATTAGCAGTTCACCTGACGATAGACAGCGATAGAAAAGCGAATAATAGCGAATAAATAAATAAATAAATAAATATATTTTTGATTTCCTTAAAAAAAATGTTAAGAATTATAATTTCATTTTTTTTTTTTGTTTTTAACCTTTCGATTTTAACCTGTCTCTACTAGAAGTATCGAAGCTGAATACTATTATACCAGTTACTGGGTAATACGATACCATTTGGTAAGATTCTTTTTTCACTTTTGCTTGATTTTGTGTTTTGCTTCGGGTGAAACATGCCGAATGAATGACATAAATGAACAGAAAGTGGAGTGTCTGATATTTATTTATTGATTCATACGGCAACTACAAAGGTAACAATCACAGTATTATACTAAATTAACATAATAGGTTTCGACCTGAATATCACCCAACATGACTAGCAACAGCAAAAGTAATGATGACAGCAACACGCTTACTCGTAGTTCACATAATTGTAGCTACAATGTACGTGCGTCTGCCCTCTGACACCTACTTAGGCAGGGAATGTGTAGGAAATCAAACACACCAGGTAAAGTACAAAGTTAAAACAGTATTTAAAGCGTTACAAGATTAAAAGGAAAGAGTACATACATGTCTTTTGAAAGCAGCGGCACGAGAATCGAAGATGTCAATACTGTTATTGTCTTTTGAAATTTTAAGTCGACACATTCTACCAGTGAGCGTCGAGGGGGTTAGTGAAACGGGAGACATAGCTAATTTATTTAAGTCCTACTTTTCTGAAAAGCCTCAGTCGGGAAGGTAAAATGCGGAGGTCAATACTGTAGAGCCGTTAATGTGGTGGTGGCTAGAGAGGTTGAGAAAATCATAAAACATATGACCAGAGGCAAAAGTCCTGGCCACGATGGCCTCAGTATTGAGCACCTGCAGCATGCCGGATCACATGTGTCGCAGGTTTTAGCGGTGTTCTACTCGTTATTCCTGAGCAATCCCTACCTGCCGTACGACCTCATTTTTATTTTATTTTATTTTACTTTATTGGGACATAAAACAGTTACACATTACAATTTAAGTGTGACTGAATAAATTAAAAACTAGGTAAACGTGTAACCCACACCAATGTCTGCGAAATAAGTATCTTCTATATATATATATATATAATGGTAAACTGACTGAATAAATGACGACTGACTGACTGATTGCTAACTGACTAACCAAACCGCTGGACCTAGAGACTTGAAATTTTGTACATAGGTACCTTATACAATGTAAGCATCCACTAAGGAGGGATTTTTGGAAATTTCATCCCTAACGGGGTAAAAAAGGCATGTAAGTTTGTATGAAAATCTGTCAGTTTTGAAGTTAGGATCTTAAAATTTTGTGTTTAAGCTGACAATTGATTTATACGTGTCTCAGCGTTTTTGATAATTCCAGCTCCGAAGGAGTGAAAAGGGGTATGAATTTGTGCATGGAAAGTCCTTCATTTACAAAGTAAAAATCACAAAATTTATTATTTAGGCTTATGGTTTGAGACTAACGCAACGTATATACACGGTGTTGTTGGAATTTCAACCCTTTGGAGGGTGAAAAGGGGATGAGGTTTTGTATTTAAGTTGTTTATTCACAAAATTTTGTATTCAAGTAAAAATAATACTCTAACACACACAGCCGCCACAGCCTAAACCGCTGATCTTAGAGACATGAAATTTGAAGGCTATATTCTTTATGAAGAGTAGGTATCCATTAAGAAAGGGTTTTTCGATATTCCAGCCCTAATGGAGTAAAACAGGGGAAGAAAGTTTGCATGAAAATCTTATTCCTTGAGTTACTAGACTTGACACGATACACCTTAGTAGATTATAAAGTTAGACATTTTTAGTTTTCCTAAACTACCACACAAACATTTTGGCGCTAAGGGCAACCTTTTTTTAACGCTCATAGTTTTACAAATGGTATAGCTCCGATAACAGCATTGAACTCTACTGTGGTGTTAAAGATAAATAATTAAAACTTAAGACGCCCCCGGAGTATGCGTAGTTCATACAAACGAAATACCAAAATAATTTGTTAATCAAACATATTCTAAAGGTAGTGTGTATTTATTCCGATTGGATTAAATGATATCTAGGTTCCCAAATATATATATTAAATAAGAACATTGATTTAATCAGGAAATATGAGAAAAATAACTTTTCTATAGAAATTTTAAATTCCTCAATCTCGTCTTCTAATCAGTGT
Organism: Dicycla oo; assembly: GCA_948252095.1. Lineage (NCBI taxonomy): Eukaryota > Metazoa > Arthropoda > Insecta > Lepidoptera > Noctuidae > Dicycla > Dicycla oo. The sequence goes on along the minus strand of OX411736.1, from coordinate 16,344,821 downwards.
CCTTTCAAAATATATGTTTTGGAACCTAGATATTCTGTAATCCAATCGGAATAAATACACACTACCTTAAGAATATGTTTGATTTACAAATTATTCTGGTATTTTGTTTGTATGAACTACGCATGCTTCGTGGGGCTCTTAAAGAGGAGTAACAGTAATTATTCAGTAGATATCTGCTTAAATTCAGTCAATGTATGCAGCTAATCAAAATGCTAGGTGCATTATTTAAATAGTCATATTATCGTACCTGCCTATACATTCTATGTTTTACCGTTGATAAGTGCACTTGTGGTGACGAAAAGTAGATCATTTAAAGTCGGTAAGTTGAATTAAATTACTTTGAGGTGCTTATGGCGAAGTAATAACAGCCGCACGGGGCGATCGATTGGGTTAGACTACGCTTACCATGGTTGGTCCGTGGACCATCTTTACATTCCAAGAACCCTCCATGGCTCGGAAAACACGTTAAGCTGTTGGTCCTGGCCGTTTTTCTTGGATCTTTGACAGTCGTTACGGGTCGTCAGAAGCCCGAAAGGGTGATCGCCAGTCTTAACCAGTCTTATCGTGTTACCAGTAACTGGGTTGTGGGGGTCAGTTAGGCAGTCGCTCCATTTAAAATACAGGTATTCACATAGTTGAGAAAAGGCTAGGCATATGATGATGATGAATTAAATTGACAAGCTTAGTCCATCACCAGGTTACCTGATAAGTAACGTACCGGAAGGTTGGGACCATAATTAAATAGGATTTTGGGGGAATCTTGAAAATTAAAAATAAACTTTTTTTTTCATTTATTTATTTAAAACATAATTATAACACCTTTACAGAATCATCCAAAGCGATGTTATAAATCACACAAATTAAAAAAAATACTTGTAAGCCAAATTACCTACAAAGAAATAATTTAAACTATTATAAACATTATAACGTTTACAATACAATACCACATTCTATTATTATTTGTGCCATTTCAATGAATCTCGGAAGGTTCTGCCCAAATATATCCTCCGACATCGTTATAATATTAATAATACGTGCGGCTCGTGACATAGGGGCAAACTTAAGAAGGTTAGTCCTAGCCGCTGGCACGTCTAACAGAGCGGGGCGGCGGCGGCGCGCTCCTACGCACCCGACCGCCGCGCGCAGCTGAAGCGCTGCCTCCGGGTGGTGCAGCAACCCCCGTAGTACGCGAGCCACGTACGTAAATCAAGTTGGCAGCAGATCTGATAGTAAGGGCCATTTCCGTCTATGGACATCTGAGGTATTGCTGGTGAGAAGTTCTCCAAGGAAGAAAGCTGAAAAGTATCGTGTCTGTCTATAATTATACCGGCAACCATACCCTTCAAACTGGAATACAGCAACGCTGGCAGAAATAATAGTGGTAGCACTTCTCCAGATGAAAAACTATGAATCAGAAACTTTGCAAATATGGGAGGGGGGAGGGGGAGGGATTTATGCCTGGAGACTTTTATTTAGTTATAAAGTTCTATTTACGTTTTTAGTTTTGTTTTTTTTTCTGCTTGAGTATAGTTTTCGATTTTTTTTTCTTTTTGGTATATTGCCCTGTGCTAGCTCACTTATGGCAATGAATTTAATTTCATGTTTTGTTGCGTAATACCTAATTTCTTTTGCGCAGTGCTGTATACATTTTTTTTTTTAACTGAACAGGCAGCTGTGCTGCTGGGGAGTTTGTTGCGCCACTTCTTCTCCCCAGCTAAAGCATTAGGAAGTGGTGAAGGACGGGCGTTTTGGGGGACTGTCTTACGTAATGTAGACGTTCGAAAAGTGCTGATTCTCAGCCTAGTTTGAATAAATGACTATTGGTTTTGATTTCTTTTTATTTATTTATGTTGGTTCTGGTCGAAATCAATGCTTTTTTAGCCATGGTCCAGTCAGAACCAATGGATCCGGCTCAGGTGTTCATGGCAGCCAGGATGGCCCGTAACAAGTCGATGGACGCGACAACAGAGCACGGGGACTCAGCCGTACAACAGTTCTATTGTGGCGCTGCGGTGCTCGTGACGGGCGGCTCGGGCTTCCTCGGCAAGCAGCTCATTGAAAAACTGCTCAGGTGAGGATTTTTCTTAAGTGGAGGAGACTCAGCTGTGCAACAGTTCTACTGCGGCGCATCGGTACTCGTGCCGGGTGGCTCCGGTTATCTCGGTAAGAAGCTCATTGAGAAACCCCTCAGTTGAGGATAGTGTAGTTAAGTGGAGGAGACTCAGCCAAGCAGCAGTTCTACTGCGGCGCCGCGGTGTTCGTGATGGGCGACTCCAGCTTCCTCGGCAAGCAACTCATTGAGAAACTCCTCAGGTGCGCATAGTAATTAAGTGGAACCGACTCAGCCGTGCAGCAGTTCTATTACGGCGCCTTGGTATTCGTGTCGAGCGGCTCCAGCTTCCTCGGCAAGCAGCTCATTGAGAAACTCCTCAGGTGAGGATAGTACTTAAGTGTAGGAGACTCAGCCGTGCAGCAGTTCTATTGTGGCGCCGCGGTGCTCGTGAGGGGTGGCTCCGGCTTCCTCGGTAAGCTGCTCATTGAGAAACTCCTCAGGTGAGGATAGTACTTTAGTGGACCCGACTCAGCCGTGCAGCACTTCTACTGCGTCGCCGCGGTGCTCGGGACGGGCGACTCCAGCTTCCTTGGTAAGCAGCTCATTGAGAATATTCTCAGGTGCATAATGCAGGAAATTATACAAGGAATAGAACAGAAAACTTTGTGGAATTTATGGTGTAATTTTTATTTTATTTCCTTTCAGAGTGACGAAAATATCAAGAGTATATGTACTGCTGAGACCCAAGAAAGGCAAAGGTATGGAAGAGAGGTTAAATGCACTGTTACAGGAACCCGTAAGTCTATTTAAAATAAATTCATTCGTAATATCTAGCAATAAAACTGAACAAACCAACGGAATAAGTGACCTGCAGGGCTAACATGACAAGCGCGAGATCGCTCTTTTTCCCGATTTGTCGAAATTTGTCTACGATTCTGACGTTATTATAATGCCTAACATGACCGTTACGCTCGAGTAAACTTGAAATTAAAAACACTTTGACACTATTCTTTATCTCGTGACGAGAGACCGACGTAGCAAGTTATTAAAAACAATTCATTTTTATCATAGCAACATCGGCGAAGGTTCCGCCTCATTCATTCGATTTTATCCATGTAATTAGTAAGTACTATATTTATTTTACGTCCACCTCTTTTAATGTATGTTAAGTTCTTTGTGTAACCAACTTTTTTGATTAAAATTAAATGTTTTTCTTTGGCATGCCGAAATTAAAATACAAAATGACGGAAATGAAAATTAGTGCCACATAATATACTGACTAGGTATACCAAGATCCCTCCGTGCCTCGAAAGCACGTTAAGCCATTGGTCCCGGCTATTATTTGTGGATCTTTGACAGTCGTTACGGGTCGTCAGAAGCCCGAAAGTCTGACAACCAGTCTTACCAAAGGGGTATCGTATTTCCCAGTTACCGGGTTGTGGAGGTCAGATAGACAGTCACTCCATGTAAAATACACCAGTATTTCAGCTGCATCTGGTTAGACTGGAAACCGACCCCAAAATAGTTGGGAAAAGCTAGGCAGATGACGAATATTCTCACTAGATAATAACCGCAATTGACAAATGAGCCAACGATCACAATTTGACAAAGCGAAGATTGTTATAGTAAAAACCACCATAAAACCATGATATTGCAAATTTTGTTAATCACTACACTTACCAAAAGGACTGGTTTTCAGATAAATATGCAGCTGGAGTTGATTTCGCTATTATAACCATAAAACACTAAACGTTGTTAATCACCACCCTTAGGAAATGAACTGGCGAGTTTATTAGATATTTCCATACAGCCATAATCCCTAGATTTCGTTAATCACCATAATTGGCAAAGTCACTGGTCATTACTGAAAGTGATACTCATCTACGTAATAGTGCTCCCCTCCGGCACAGTTTCTCTCGCGGCCGCCGGAAGGAACTTCGTTCCAAATAAATAGTAGATATTAGAGGTATTTTCATTATTAATAAATTCTAAAATAAAATTATAACTCAATTATGTACATTTATGAAACTGCCATGATGATTTGGAGTTTTTGTTTTTTTTTTTGTATCATAATTTTGTCTACTCATCTCGTCGTCAAAATCGAGGACGACTAAATGACAGAAGAATCGCAGATTATCTCGTGTTTGAACTGTCAAAATTCGAGATAACTTAGATGCCATGTTAGGGTTTGTCGAGAAAATATCAAGTTTGACAGAACAGGTTGAGTATTTTGTATCGCAGCGCTGTCAGAAAACGAGAAAAGTGTTGCGCTGTCAGAAAATTAATCACGCGAGAGTGAGTAATTGTCGCAGGTATCATGTTAGCCCTGCTGGACATAACCAGGGTGGGATTTATAATGTCAAAATATTAATAGCTATATCAAAAATATAAATCATAAAGTCAAAATGTTACAATGTCCAAGTACCTAAGTATTCATAATAATGTCAAAGTGCTGCTTTCATTATAAAAGTCTTAATTAAAACAATATTAAAAAGTGTGATTTAAAAATTCATTGACGGACATATGTCTAAGACCCAAACAAACATCTTACATTTAAAGTTATTAATTGGTAACATTCTCAGGACAGGTGGTAATTTATTATAAATTTTAATTATAATAATATAATAATAATAATAATAATTCCACACACAACAATAGTCCTGCACCAACCGGGGGTTGTCCTTGGGTGTACTTGCATAGTGCATACAGGGATAATCCTCGGTTGGTGCCCCCTTATCATTTAAAATTATTTAAGGGGCCTCTGCGAGTTGGCTTCGGCTCCTTGTACGCCTTCCAAAGGTGCGCGACCCCAGGGTCCCGAGAAATGTAAAAAAAAAAAAAAAAAAAAATATCCTGGGACATTTTTCACACACGGTCATCTGATCCCAAACTAAGGAGAGCTTGTACTATGGAAACCAGATAACTGTTTTACTACATACACTACTATTTAGTTGTAAATACATACTTATATAAATAATTACAAACAGATATGTTCATTCACACAAATATTTGTCCTGGATGGGAATCGAACCCACGACCTACGGCATGATAGGTGGTATCTTAACCAACCACGCCAACTGGCCCGTCAAATTGTCATACAACTGGCATTTTGTTCTGCATAACTGCAATCACTGAGCAGGTAGTAGTAACTTCCCGGCATTATTTTCGTTCAGTCTTTCGGAGAGTTGTTCATTTAATAGAAATAAATGAGGGTATTTTTTTACAAATTAGACAAACTTCAAAAATATACAGACATGGGAGTGGGAGAATTTGTAATTCCTTAAATAATGACCTGCAGTGGTTAAGATATTTTGCTCCACTCATGGCTCTGATACTTTTTTATTTGCACTATGAATGCTCTTTCCATATCCACTGAATTACCCCATGTCACTAGGCTGTAACGCAATACTGATCAAAAATACCCATGATAAGCATTTATGACTGTTTTTTTTTTTTTTTAACTTGCGAAGAGCATATACAAACTTATCAAACTTACTGCATACTTTTTCTAGATGTTCCTTCCAGTTCAATTTGTTGTTAATTACTATACATAAAAATAAAGCTGATGGCCCTGGTTGCAGAATTGCATTATTGTGTTGTTATTATGCTGTTGGTATTATTGCCCCCAGCCATTTTATAACATTAATTAATTCATTATTAGTATCAATTTTTATGTCAGTTTTGTTGGAATATTTTATTGTCAAAGTAGTATCGTCAGCAAATTAGATACATTCATATTTTAAACATTTTTTGAGGTCATTAATATATAATACTAGCTGACCCAACAGACGTTGTCCTGTACAAATTTGATGCGATGAAAATCAATTTTCTTCATATATTTTTCGTATATTTTTCCGATGTTTTAATAGTTATTCTGCTATTCGGGATGGAGACAAATACAACAAATTAAAAACCATGAAAATCGGTTTAGCCGTTCTCGAGTTATAAGTGTTCGAACAAACCCGACTTTGTTTTATATATAATAGGTTGGGGAAAAAGTTTCTTCGCATTTTTTAAGAAAATTCAAAACATTTTTTAATATAGTTTATTTACATTTAACTAAAGTATGTAGGTACCATTTTGTTCCAATCCCACCACACACACAGCATCACCTTGTTGCGAGTTTTAAAATGTATCGAATTTCTTCATTAGATTCACTCATCTTGACGGCACGAAAAACAAATGAAAATCACACATTTTCCTAATTTGAATTTGGAATTATGTTCTTTAAAATTTAAACTTTCAATGATACCAAAACCAGCCAGATACAAATAGTATAGCCAAAGAGATTTTATTACAAGTTCATACATACTATAATGCGAAAAGACTTTTTCCCCAACTAATATGTTACGGGTAATGCTAGAAGATTGAGTAAACCAAGGTTTGCCCAAGCATTTTGGGTAATATCCGAATAATCTCGTGCGTTGTGTGGTTACAGTTCTAACCTAACCTATCCTACCTTTAAGCCTACACCTAAATTGAATTATTCTAGCATTAACTGAGCTGACCAGTATTATTTTTATTATTATTAGACCTGTATTATTTTGTTATGATTCGGACTTTACCCAAAATGCTTGGGTAAACCTAGGTTTACTCAATCATCTAGCATTACCCGTAACATATAGATAAATAGTAGCGGACCCATTGTACTTCCCTGCGGGACGCCATAATCATTATTTTTAGTTCTAAGCAAAATGTTTTTCTAGTATAATTTTTTATCCTAGAGCTATCAGGTCTCTGTTGGCGATTAGATAAATAAGTTTTAAGCCAATCATGCGCTTTGCCACTTAAGCCGTGGTTCTTTAGCTTGTACAGTAGTCGTTAATCGTTCGCGTGATACAAAATCAAATGCTTTACTCATATCTAAGAATACTGATAAAGTAGATTTTTTTTTATTAAGAGCTTCGGTAATTAGTTTTACTACAGAAAAACAGTTAATAGTCGTAGAACTGTTTTTCCTAAACTCTCCAAAATTAAATTGTATTTAGTTTGTAGTAAGTTATTTATTTTATCATGCATTGGTTTTTCAAAAAAAATTGCAAATATTGGCATCAGTATACTGGGCATGTAATTGCCGATATCAGTACAGTTGACCTTTTTGAACAGTGCTTTAATTACAGACTCTTTTAGTATCGATGGGAAAACACCTTCTTCAAAAGAGAGATTTATTAGGTAGCTAAGCGAGGCTGCTATAATTTTTGCGCTTAATTTTATTATTTTAGGTTATAGGAGTGAAAGTGACAGAGAGAGGAAATAGAAATACGAAACGCTCGCAGCTTCATAGTGCTAATTTTAAGGATATTTGTTTAAATAATAATAATATCCTGGGACATTTCACACACTGTCATCTGATCCCAAACTAAGCAGAGCTTGTACTTTAGAAACCAGATAACTGATATCGTACATACACTACTTTTTAGTTGTAAATACATACTTATATAGATAATTACACCCAGACTCAGGACAAACAGACATGTTCATGCACACAAATGTTTGTCCTGGATAGGAATCGAACCCACGGCCTGCGACATGATAGGCGGTATCTTAACCAACCAAGCCAGCTGGCCTGTCAAGATAAAAATAAATAAAATAATAAATTCGCGTATTAGGCCTTTGGACTATAAGAGTCATATTAGTTATATTTTTTGGTGACAACAATTATTTAAGTTAATATTTTATAGAGTTCAGGTTGTTAAGACAGGGCAACAACTGAAGAGACTAACTAAATATGTTTGTTTATTCACCACCAATAAACTATAATTAATTATGTTTTTACTACTAACTATAATTAAAAATAACATATGATTAATTATGTTTTAAACTCAGGTATTCGACAAAATCCGGGAGCAGCAACCAGACTTCGCAGACAAGATCATACCAGTAGCAGGAGATGTTGGTGATCTCAGACTCGGCATGAGTGTTGAAGACTGGAACATTCTCGCAGATCAGGTTTATTTTAAAGTTACAATCAAGTAGATATTTGGTACAGTAACCCAATAACTTATGTCTTGTATTGGAAATAGCTATTCACAGCCTTCAGGTTAGCGCACTGCTATCAGGCACTCAGCATGGGTTTCGATCAGTATAATCTTACCACCAATATAATCTTCTCTGTCATATGGCACATCAGGTGCCAACGGTAGATAGTGGGGGCAAACGGATGCTGCTTACTTTGATTTCAGAAAATCATTCGACCTAATAGAAAATGACATGTTGGTTAAAAAGTTAGCTGGTTTTGGTTTCACCCCACACTCTCTCCATTTTGTTGCCAGTTATTTTAGAGATAGACAGCAATATGTGAAAAATACGGGACAGGTGTCAGATCCATATTTCACGAGGTCTGGGGTAAATCAAGGTTGGCAACCTTGGCCTTTTGGGATTTCTTCTGATGGCTGAAGTAGTCCAAGACGATAATTATTTGTTGTTGGCCGACTACCTCAAATTGGCCCCCACTGTAAAAAGTGGTTATGGCTTTGTCAGGTTACAGGGGGACATTCTCGCGCACACAATCCCATCTTGCATTCCTACCATATTGACGGGCTACCTATGGCACGGAACATAGAAGTGAAGGACTTGGGAGTAGGCTTTAACACTGATTTAACTTTTCGTGATCATATCATGCGTAGCTGCAAAAGAGCGTATAGAAATTTACGTATCATGCTTCATGCGGCTCGAGGGTTCACGAATGTGAAAGCTATTATAGCATTATATAATGCATTTGGAGGTAAGGAGACAGTTAGAATGAAATACAGTCATCTGGGCACCGCTTGAAGCTAAATATAGTCTCATGCTGGAGAGGGTACAAAATAAATTTAAAAGATATTTATATAAACGTTATTATGTGGTATATCTCTTTTACCCGTTAATTCCATTATTTATTTTACCTATGGCAGGATACAATAAGAAGGATTAGGAAGGATCTTGCACTCACCTCGTATTTTATTTAAATTACTGAGAGGGAAGGTGCATAATGCAGCTAACATATTTTAGGGCAGGTAAGTCTGTGCATTCTGGACAGGTACGTGAAGCGATGACTGCAGCCGGCACTGCTAGTGGAACCACGCGTTCGACGGCGCCGCTGACGCGTGCACTCCGCACGCTCAAACTCATAGCGAGTGAGACGGACTTATTCTGTTGTTCTATGAGTAAATTCACAAGGAATGCATTGTTTGTAATTTGTTATCAATATATAGGATTTATCGCATTGGGTTACCCTGTAACATTACATTACGCTATGAGGTACATCTACATAGATATAAGAAGATAAATAAATAAATGTCTTAGTGAGGTTGGGTAGACAGCAAGGTAGGGGCTAACTGCCTACCTTAGTGTAATATACTTAAAAAAGGCCAAACATTTCCTTAGAGCTTTCATAGCTGGATGACCAGTTCACTTCATTATTGGCTACAGTTCTTTCTGGCTTCAACTAAAATTCGTCAGTCATTTATTTGCTTTCAATGCGGTACTCTAATACAAAACTGGGTAAAAAACATATCATTTTGCGATTACACATTCGGCATTCTAGAAACAAAAATTTTGTTACGACAGGTGAATATAATATTCCATGTGGCAGCGACGACAATGTTCGACGCCCCGCTCCGTATGATCACCATGATCAACATTCGAGGTACCAGAGAAGCTTTGCTACTAGGCAAGGCGTGTAAAAACCTCAAGTGAGTATTCACATTTAAAGCTGGCTTCCAACGGTGCGTGATTCTGCGGATTATCATGCACGGTCGCTGACCATGGACAGCCATGCTCACACACATGGCTTTCCAAAGGTGCATGTCAATCTGTGTGGGTCTTGAACTCTTGAGATTCGAAGCCGTTTTGTCATGCCAAAATGCAAAGTGAAAGAGAAGCTTGCACAGCACCTTTGAAGTTCGACTCACCGCGGATCGGACGCACTGCAACGGACGTGTCTGCGCTACCACGGACGATAATCTTGGTGCGTCAGTGCAGGCTTGTCCGCGTCCATCCGCAATATCACGCACCGTGGGAAACCAGCTTAACAGCTCATTTAAACTTGGATAAATCGTCACTCTTATTCATATTCTTATCTTTATTTGCATTCCATAATATTAACATGATGTAACAATGACTAAACGCTGAAGTACAATTACGGTTAAGTTAAGGGAAGTTAAGTACAGAAAAAAGTAAAAAGAAACTTTTTAAATAAAAATAAGTACAATGAAAACAGTTTTTTTTTAAATAATTTTTTGTGGCACTCTCTCACTCACTTGCTCGCTTTCTCCAGGTTACGCGAAAAATATGTCGCCTGTTACTGGTACATAAATGGAATATTTGTGGACATTTGAAAAAAAAATTACATTAAGAATCAAGTTTCGTTATGGTAACAAAGCTAGATTGATTTCAGTTTCTTTTCAACCGACTTCAAAAAGGAGGAGGTTCTCAATTCATCTGTATGTTTTTTTTGTATGTTTGTTACGCAATTACTCAAAGACTTATAGACAGATTTAGAAAATTCTTTTTTGTTTGAAAGGATATACTTTCAAGGTGGTCCCACACAAATTTTATTAACTTTGCTTGGGTAGTTTTTGAGTTATCTTCAATAATGCGTATTTTTCCCACTTAGTCTATCTGGATGATGTTTTAATAACTTACTATCAGTGTTATTTACAAAGCAGGTAGTGGTATTCCAATTTATGTGGGGTAGGTACCACAACTAAAAAGTCCAAAATAAAAACTTTTTAGTAAAAAAATAAAACCGACTTCCAAAACAAAACACTACAAAGTGAAAAATAACTTTAATTTCGGAAGTCGGTGGTATAACACAAAAAAGCGGCCAAGTGCGTGTCAGGCCACGCACAGTGTAGGGTTCCGTAGTAGCCCGTTATCACAACATAATACGATTCTGTTGTTCTTTATTCTGAATATAAAGTAAAGATATTTGGAGTTAATGGTTATAATAACAATAAAATTATATGACAAGGGTGTCCAGAGTAAAACAAAACTTTAACACATAACGTAACCACGGAGGACCCTTGCAAGAAAATCTTAACACCGCGATCTACAAAATTGACGTCACGGCACAACGCCATCTGTAGAAATACTAAAAATAAAGACACCGACTACCGAAATCAAAGTTATTTTTCACTTTGTAGAATTTTGTTTTGGAAGTCGGTTTTATTTTTTGCTGAAAAGTTTTCTAGCTATCAAGACTCCTCGTAGCCAGGAGGAGATACCAATAAACTTATTTCAAATCATTCAATTATTTTTCATAGATCCTACGTTCATGTATCAACGGCTTACTCCCACGCTTGCGCCAACCGCGTCAACATGGAAGTGTCGGAAGACTTCTACCAGACTCCTATAAAACCGGAGACCTTGATCCAACTAGCTGAGTCACTTGAAGAGTCGAGACTGAACGATATAACACCTGGGTGAGGGGTATTGGTTATTGTACAACAAAATATATCTAGTAGACCTCAGCGCGATTGTTGAGTACGGGCTTCCGGAGTCGGGCATAGATTTATTGAGCTTCTCTACACGACACATAATATACTCACGCCTTTTTCCCATGGGGGTAGGCAGAAACAACAGAACGACACCTGATTGCAAATATGCGCCCGTCTAACTGTGTACAGTTGCATGTTGTGACATGTCCGGTAAATTTTGGGCGTAGAAATTTTCTCCAACTGTTGTTTATCAATGGAAAAAGGGTATTTGGCTGACATATTGTTTTCAGACTGACCGAAAACTGGCCAAACAACTATTCGTTTTCAAAAGCCGTCGCAGAAGAGATGGTCAGAACCATGAGCGATGACCTCCCAATCTGCGTTGTTAGACCTGCAATGGGTAAGTGTCTATTAACACTTTTCACACTTCTGTCCTCCAATGTTGTGCTTTGGCAGGAGTCAAGTTCATCCCTCTATCGGGCTTGCGGACGGTGAGTAGTGGGTAGCTCGCCGTCCGGTGAGGACCAGGCCCGGGTCGACGGCGCGTTGTGTTCCACGCGCGCCTCAAAGAGATGTCAGCAAGAGATGGGGTCCAATAGGGCCGATGCCGCTGGGGTCGCGGGTTGTTTGAAAAAGATACCGTGGCCCTGGCATAGGCAACTGAAGGAACACGGGTGGGTTTTAGTCAGTAAAAGTCTGACACGCCCTTCCGCTCCACCCAGAGCGGGAGAAGTTATTTGATGATTTCCCATCCACAACAAAAAAAAAAAAAAAAAACCCTCTATATCCATATTGGTCTACCGCAGTGTCGCTATCACTTAGCATTCAATGGGACCCAATGAGTGTTTCATCCGTCACTCTGATTATCTTTATAATAGTTTTACTTATCAGTTTTTGTATTACAGTAATGCATTCTGCACGTGAACCACAGCCAGGATGGATTGATGTATCCAATGTATATGGGGCCTCTGGTGTAAGTAAAGCATGGTATAGTAGCAATAATGACTGTCTAACAGGCCGATAGTATTATGTGTTCTTTTTTTTAAGCTTTATTCTACGCTTGCCGAGGTTGGTCCGTGGATGGGTCACCATGCTTGCATACCGAGAGTGCCTCGGAAAACACGTTAAGCCGTCGGTCCCAGCTATCATTCGTGGATCTTTGACAAGTCGTTACGAGTCGTCAGAACCCCGAAAGTCTGATAATCAGTCTCACCAAGGGGTATCGTATTACCCAGTAACTGGGTTGGGGAGGTCAGACTGGCAGACGCTTCTTGTAAAATGTTTGTATTCAGTAGCGTCCGGATAAACTGGAAGCCGACCCAAACATAGTTGGGGAAGCGCCAACTTGTTTCCACATTTATGTACATTTTTAACTTATGTGTTAAACACGCCTACTTGCCGAAACTTTTAATGAGAGCTGTGGTAGTTCCAGTTGTCAAAAATAGAATAGGTGATTTGAGTGCATCTAGTAACTACCGACCAATTTCACTTGGTACGATTATAGGCAAGGTGCTGGAGCGTATCATACAGCCTGAACTGCAGAGTAATATAAAAATTGATGATGCGCAGTTTGGTTTCCGACCCGGACTCTCAACAGACACTGCGATTATTAGCCTTAAGAGTACGATAGCTTATTACACCCAACAGAGAACATCAATGTATGCTTGCTTCTTAGACCTGAGCAAAGCTTTTGACCTGCTGAATTACGAAATCCTCTGGGATAAGCTAAAAAAGTCACAAGTACCTTACCAAATCGTAGATCTGTTGAGATTCTGGTATGGAGGCCAAACCAATCAAGTGAAATAGGGTGACATTCTATCTAGTAGTTATAGGTTAGATTGTGGTGTTCGCCAAGGCTGGTTGACTTCTCCGGACCTGTTTAACCTGTATATAAACGACCTGATTGTGGAACTCAGAAGAACCAAAGTTGGCTGTCATCTAGGCAATGTCTGCGTGAACAGCTTGAGCTACGCTGATGACATGGTTCTTTTGAGTCCCTCGATCAAAAGCTTGAGGAAACTGTTGTCGGTCTGTGAGCATTATGCTGATGCTCACGGACTGAAATATAATGTTCTTAAAACTGAGTTTATGGTATTCAGGTCTGGGGTGGGTCCGGAGAACATACCTAGTCTGAATTTGAACGGTGCGACCATAAAGGTCGTAAAGCAGTTTAAATACTTAGGGCATATTTTGACGGACAGACTTCAGGATGACTGCGACATAGATAGAGAGCGTAGGGCTCTCTCAGTGAGGAGTAACATGCTCGCGCACAAATTTGTGAAGTGCACCAAAGACGTAAAGGACACTCTATTCAGAGCTTATTGCTTGTCAATGTACACCTGCCAACTTTGGTGCAACTTCACAAAAAAGATGTACAGTTCACTAAGGGTTCAGTACAATGATGCTTACCGAACCCTTATGAAACTACCAAGGTACTGCAGTGCCTCGAGCATGTTTGCCGAAGCGAGGGTCCCGGATTTTTACGCCATCATGAGGTGCGTCTTTTTGGCAAAGTTTGAGACGCTCCAGTAACAGCATATTGAGGGTTATCTCACGCAACCTAGCAAGCCCCATATTTGTGCACTGCATTTCTGTTCACCAAAGCGAGAACAAAAATGACAAAAAGACTATGTTTTTGAAGACTATGGGTACCTATACATACCTCCAAGTTTAATTTTATTGTTTACTTTTATTTTATTTTTTGTATCTGGGTATTTTGCCTGAAATAAAACACTATCTTTATTATTATTATTAAAGGCTAGGCAGATTGATTGCTCTCAAAAGAACGGAAACGTGATAATTCAAAGACATGTGACATCCACCAACCAGCTATGAGACAGCGACCTGTCTCCTAGCAGTGGATACGATATAGGCTAATTATGCTTATGCCATAGATAACATCTAAAGTGATATTAAATTATGATGAAAGTGATGGAAATTGAATCGAAAAAATTGCCTCGGATTTCATCTCAAAACATGTTCTTTTTTGTTTAAGCAGTTTTGCTTTAATGTTGACTTCCATTATAAAAAAAAATATAAACAAAACATTTTTCAGCTTTGTGTAGGCGTCGGTATGGGTTTGATGCATACACTACTAATTGATGTCAAAATTCGCTCGGAGTTTATTCCCGTTGACTATGTCAATAACACGATCATAGCTGCAGGATGGGCGACTGCTAAGAGAAGGTCTGCTGGCGAGATGAATCTGAAGATATATACAGTGACCACGTCTACCAGAAACCCTGCGGTCTGGGGTAAGGTGTTTTCCATTTTATTTCGTCACCGCTCCTTTCCAAACTGTGAAGCAAAACATACGTAGTGAGAACCAAAATTCGAAGGAATGTGACATCCAACTAATCCGCTCTGGGCGCGCGTGGTGGACTACAGCCCACTCACAGAGAGGAGACCTATGTCCCAGCAATTAACGTTGGTTGTTTGTTTAAGGTTGACTGGTAGAAAATGCCTCAGGCATTAAGTCCGCCTTTGTACGGTATTTGTTTTTTTACTTGTGCATAAAGTTTTAATAAATAAATAAATAAATTATCTGAAAAATTAAAAATTAAAATGCAAATTAAAATTGAAATAAAAATGAACATGAAAATTAAAATATAATATTTTTTGTATATATTTTTAATTTCCATGTTAAATAAAAATAAAGGACCTCCAAAGCGGAGATGAGATCCTATCAGCCACAGTCTTCAAGATTTCATTGCGGCTGCCACGCATTCTGCAGATCAGAGATGATAGCATAAAAACCATCGGTACGAAACAGCGCGAACATCCCCGACGCAGTACAGAATCAGCGCGAACATCCCTGACGCACTACAGAAACGTGGCAGCTCCAACATCATCCTGAAGATATTATTATATTGGACGCAGGGCATCCAGCGATCTTTCGGTTTATGACGGACCCACAGACTGCCAGTGTAAAAGCTCTGGCAGTATGACTTAAAAAGCGTAATCTTCACTAGTTCACAACAACGGGAATATCTGCGGGCTAGCATGTTACCTCTGACCACTAGAGCCCTACGCTCCCTTTCAATGTCTACATTGTCCTCAAGGCCGTCGGTAAGGAAGAGTCCAAAATATTTAAAGTACCCTAAATTACCCTAACTGGCATGAGCCTAATCCTGTTGCGAACACGATTTACGCTCATGCCATTTAGGGTAATTTTGTGAGAATGATCAGATTATCCATCGGCGGCACTAAAAACTATGTATCTTTTGTGCATTGTTTAAAAGGCTATGTATTTCTGCATTGGCCTCGCACACTTTTAATAACTCTCCAAGGCCCCCCGGCTTAGGGCTCAGCAGCGCCATACGACATGGTGTTGCTGAGCCCGATGGTGGGGGTCGTCTTAGTCGGGGGTTCACATAGCTTAAATTGTTGCTACGAACGCCATCTATCGAGCAACCGATGCGCTTGCTACTGAGCTGGACGATAAGGTCCAGGGCCAAACATATTTGAGAGAAAAAAAATCTTAGCAGTATGTGGTTGGTCGGAAAATTTAGTATACGTAATTATAAGTAAATGATAAAAAAATGAACTTGGTGAAAGTCCCGGAAGAGGGAGGGAAATAGTCGTTTTGAGGGGTGAATAATGATTTTCACGATTTTCAGCCAAACTACACATCTATCGGCAAATGTTTTTATAGTTATAGATAATCAAAATATCAACAACTTTTGTATTTACGATTTCCTACATAACCTCAAATGGAGAAAACGCCAAAAACCGATTTTTTGTTTTTAAATTTTTTCTGCAACAAAAATGATTCAATTTTGATAAAAATCACCGAAATAGATTTTAGCAATATTTTTCTGGAAGTGAAATATTAATTTTTGTTTTTTTACGAGTTACCATTGAAAAAAAGCCGAATATTCAAACAAAAAAATTGGTTAGTAAAATTTATTTTTTTTTACTTTACCAATGCTGATTTTTTTCATATAAACCTCAACTTAACGATGAAATAAAATTTAAAAAAATATTGTTTTTTTTTTTTAATAAAATACTGTTTGAAACGAGAAAAACCAAAGAAAAATATTTTTTCGAGATCAATTATTCAATAAATGCTATTAATTTTCTTTTTTTAATACTTTAAATTGTAATCTGTGGAGAACGTAGTGGGTAGCATAATTTAAAAAAAATCTAATAATTAAGATATTATGACTATTTCTTATTGTGCTACTGTTTGTTTTTCCTTAAATAAATAAATAAGTAAAAGACAAAGTTTATCTACATTTAATTCCAAAAGCGATCATTTTGATAAGAATTAACTAAATACTCTAAAATGTGCATTATAAAAAAATATTATGGCTCACTATTTGCTGTCGCGGACTTTTATAATACATATTTAGAACTGTTTAAGGCTAATAATCCCACGATACATCATCTTCGTATAACTCTAACGGTTTAAGCAGCGCACGCCAAGATAACTCTCAGAGGGCAGTAATTTTTCCGACTTACTTGATACTTATTATTATATTATGGCCAAATAAAAAAAAAGTCTTAATAAATTGTAGCCTATGTGCTATTCCAGACTGTAATCTGTCTTTGTGCTAAATTTCATCCAGATCCGTTCAGTTGCTCTGGCGTGATTGAGTAACAAACATCCATCCATCCATCCATCCATCCATCCATCCAACCATCAATCCAAACTTTCACATTTATATTATATTATAGTAGGAAGTAGGATAAGAAAGCCTACGACTCGGTGCCACATACATGGCTCATGAGGGTGCTGGAGTTGTACAAGATAAATGCAATTCTACGCACCTTCCTTGAGTCGTGTATGGGGCAATGAAGGACGGTCCTTCGCTATCCTGGGTGTCAACAGATCCAGAGGAATGATGAGCCTGTATGGATTAAATGGGGAATATTTCAGGGCGATAGTTTGAGTCCACTTTGGTTCTGCTTAGCCCTGAATCCTCTAAGCACACTGCTGGAGGATTCAGATCTAGGCTATCGGTTGAGGAGAGGCGGTCAGGTTATATCTCACCTCCTCTACATGGACGACTTGAAACTATTTTCCCCCAACAAATAGCGACTGAATGGAGCTACTGAAGGTAACTGAAACTTTCAGTAGCGAGGTGACATCTTGGAATCCGAGGGAATTAGAAAGAAAGTAAGTATAGTGAGGCACAGACTGATATCCTACTTATATTATAAATGTGAAAGTTTGTGAAGATGTTTGTTACTCAATCACGCCAGAACGGCTAAACGGATCTGGATTAAATTTAGCACAGAGATAGATTATAGTCTGAAATAGCACATAGGATCCACGCGGACGAAGCCGCTGGAAAAAGCTAGTTTTAAATATTATTCACAGGAAAACTCTTACATATATTGAGGGATGACGTGCTGGCGAACTACCCAACGGCGATCTCTGTGGCGTACAGCCTCTATAGGATAACAAGCAACCCTGTAGTGTTCTGGATTCACACTTTGTTGCTGCATCTGATACCTGCTTACTTCATAGATGGAGTCTGCTTACTTCTTAGAAAAAAACGACGGTAAGAGTGATTCTTATAACTGGAGAACTGGTAAAGAATTAAGAGCAGATATTTGAGGTACTACTCAAGTAAATTTTCCAAAGTAGTGTGTGACTCTGTGAAATAAAGGAGGAGGCTGGCTGGGATTTTACGATTTCTTTTGCAACTCGTTCCCCGTTGTGACATTTGTTGCCAGCATCTAGTTGAACTGATTTGAACTCATAACTGAATTGTTATTACTATAAAATCTTGTGAAACACATAAATAAACACACACAATTCACACGATACAATACCACAAACACTCCCACACACACTCACACATACACACCCTCATTGACACCAAGTCACACTCCTTTACCAAAATTACCTTCTCATTTAAACGTCCCGGCTACTGCATTTATTTACATTAAAAAAAAAGGTCATTTATGTATGAGAGAGGTCACTGAGTTCTGTAATACAGGTGTCTGAACCTAGCGCAGAAATCAAGGAACTCTTAAGAATTTGTCACTTTTTACATGAATAAAGATTTATTATTATGGCCTTTGGAAGGCGTACGAGGAGCCGAAGCCAACTCGCAGAGGCCCCTTAGATAATTTTTAATGACGAGGAGACACCAACCGACGATTATCCCTGAATGCACTATGCAAGTGCACCCAAGGACAAACCCCGGTTGGTACAGGACTATGGTTGTACGTGGAAACAAAACATATTGGGCTATGTTCTGGGTGGCTAAAGTGGCAGGGGACATAGTTCTTCCATAGTTCAAGTAACCCATACTTGAACTATGGACTATGTCCCCTGCCTGATCAATGTTATATATTATACACGGATAAAACGGCAGGGGGTGACTTGCACACTCAATAATGGGCCCCCGGAAACAGCTGCTAGCACATAGTGACGTAGGGACAAGGGGAAAACACTTCCTGAGGTGCTTGAGGAGTGGAGAGGTATCCCACGGCTATCAGGACAATCCCGGAAGTAAGGTCAAGATCCCTACCAGCACCTTACTGGAGTACTTCCTTCCTCCGAGCAAGTTTGCTCTTACAAATCTCCACTCAAGCCGGCCAATAAAGGCAAGAAAGAGGTGGGAGCTCTGTTCCTCGTCAGTGTTCACTCCAGGTGGCCAATAAAGGCAAGCCAGAGATGAGGACAAGATTTCTCCCGGGAGATAGGATCCGTGAGGTCGCTACTACCCAACAGATCGCCACATGCTGCCCAGCGGGTTTATGTATCTGTCTTGGTCTGGCTCCTCATCCTAGACCCGTTCTGGCAAAGTAAAATCTAAATATAACTAAATACAAGGGTCGGGTCAACGTAGAGATACAGCGGTGGGGTATTATTGTTATTAAAAAATCTTAAGCACACTTTCAGTAACAATACAGATATTAAGTAATTTTGATTGCTTGATCAATAAGTCAGTTACTGAACTGTTGCACCAAATCTTAGTTTTAAAAGTCCATGCGTATCATGCACCTGAGAAATATATGTCCAGTCCATGTTACTTTTCCAATAGACTACACATAGTTCTTCCAAGTCTGGTTTTCTGGTCTTATTTTTCCACTATCTTAACGACAAAAGGGTTTACAAGTCTGTCGGTCTGAGCAAATTCACGCATAAATCAACGCATTTATCAAAACGATTTATTGTTAATTTTTACTTTAAGGACCGATTTTTCAATAATTAAAATAGGTGAAGAATTAGTGTCACACATGACAAACATATTCTTCGGATAAAAGTTGACTGGCGATTGAAAAAACGGCCCTTAATCATTTACTTGTTAGATGAATTTAATTTTGAGTCAAATATTTATAAGGTTTAAATCATAATGGTGAAGGAAACCCCTTCAACAATACTTCAATCTGGCCACTCTCTCGCAGAAATGTCGCTTACAGCACTTTTTGGGCTTTATCTGATGACAGCCCAGAAATTGTGAATGTTTTTTTTTATATACCTAAGCGCTCGATTGAGAAAATTCTTCTTTATGTAATGCTTTTACCAAATAATTCTTTCTGCATTTTTAGATTCGTGAAACTTTACAACAAAACCTACAAATTGATGACAGCGTTGTCCTTTTTCACCTGCAGCCAATTTGACTTTGTCGACAAAAACACTGAAGCTCTATACGAAAGTCTATCCGAAATTGATCGACAGATTTTCAATTTTGATGTCAACAAAATTGATTGGCACGAATTCATGATATTATGGGGTTTCAGTGTCAGGAAGTATATTTTTAAAGATGGACTAACAAGAACAGAATATGCAAGAAAGAAGCAATTCTTTTTAAAGATTTTTACTTATTCAGCTTTTGCGTTTTATTTCTTTATGTTGTATAAATTGGTGTCTTTATTACTTTTGTTATTTTGAACTTCATGTTTATGTTTTTAATTACATTACTGTAACTTTAAAGTTATAATCTTAGTCCGTTTGTTATTGTCATTCTGTATAATTTGGATAAAGGACATGTTATAGTTTTTGTATGGAGGCTGGGCTTGTATGGCGAAACGAGAAGGGATTATATTTTATGAAAGTACATAAATTAAGCAGACTTATGGTATATTTTTTAAAGCCCCCATCTTTACTTATTATATTTTTAAATAATTATCATTTAAAAATTAAATTGCAACCCACAGTAACACTTTTCTGTTGGATGTCATTATTGTCATTGTACACGTCAATCAAGTTTCAAATTCAATTTAATGCTAATGTGTCCAGTGTTGCCATATATACGGATTTGTCCGTATTTGTACGCATTTTGAAAGCCCAATACGAATAAATCATGCATGGATTTTTATACGTATTTACGTACAGATAAACTCAACCTCAGGCAGATGCAGTACAGAGCAGAGCATATTCTGATATATTTTTCGTAGTATTCATTATTAATCTTAGTTTAGTCTATGTGTCGGAACTATTATTTTCTTTTCATGGCAATGTTACGGGTAATGCTAGAAGATTGGGTAAACTTAGGTTTACCCAAGCATTTTGGGTAAAGTCCGAATAATCTCGTGCGTTGTGTGGTCACAGTTCTAACCTAACCTAACCTACCTTTCAGCCTACACCTAAGTTTAATCATTCTAGCATTACCTGAGTCGACCTGTATGGGGAATTAAAATTTATTTTAATTATTATTCGGACTTTAACATTACCCGTAACAGCAATACCACATAATAGAGCCGTAACCAAGGAACATAAAAAAACAGTGGAAGTGCAAAGTACGTAGCGTGGCACGCATGTCACAAATAAGCGCTGTATCGCTTTCTTGGTCCCCACAGATCTTACTATGGTCCCAGTCGAGTTCTAACATCGCGTCGAGTTGCAGTCTCGCGACAAATTTATTTTTCCGTAGCTATGCCGTTTTGTTCCATTTTGGAGTGCAAAAATGGTAGGAGTAAAGTAGGAGAAAAACTCTTTACAATGGAGGTGTTTCGTACCATCGGTAAGTACGAATTTATTTGTTTTCTAATAAAATCTTAGTTAATTTCAATTTACTAATGATGTAATAGAACCTCTAATTAAAATCAACCTTATACGATTAAAATACAGTTTCTTTTGGATTGATTGTATTCACTGGCATTCCCTATTTCGTTCTCGAAAGTACTTCGTTACTCAATTCGTAATGTGGTCGAGTCGGATGTTAGTTTTATCGATAAAAGAAAATAGTGCCGATTCACTTGCCACAAATGTCTCTAAACTAGACTAAAAATCACCTAAATTAAGTTTATTCCTGTCAAACGATGATTGACTAAATTGACACAACTTAATTATTTTATAGTTTGACAGCACTAAGTTGGCACTAAGCTATTTAATTTAATGAAAATGGAATTTTTGCTAATTTGAATTTGATGTTTTTCCCCTATTTGATTATCAAACTAAATGTCTTTTTTTAATCGAGATTAAAAGTTTTCATTATTTTTTTCGATTAGGACACACCGTTTTCGAGATATAAGCAAAAGCCAAAAAATAAATGACACCTCAACTGGAGGAACTTTTCACTTTTTGTATGGAAAATATGAAAAATTTCAAAATTTCTATTATTGATTATTACCAACATGTAGAGTTTTAGTGAGTTATGGATTACAAAGGGGGGCAAAATTTTCATTATTTTTTCGATAGGACACACCGTTTTCGAGATATAAGCAAAAGAAAAAAAAATACTACTTCATTCTTCCCACAGTTTTACTTAACTCCCAACAAGACTTATTTTTTCAAATTAAACAAGAAATCGGGTATCTATCGATATCGATATGTAATTCAAAATTCAATGTGTTAATGCACTGGTCGAGTAGCATAGATATCGACCTATGACGCGATTGTCAACCTTATGGCTAACGCGATTATACTTATAATTGCGACCACTGAGAATACTGCCATCTATGGTCGACTAGCGGAATTTACTCGTCAATAGAATCTAGTTTGATTTGAGATTACAAAACGTTGTAAGTACTTTCTGCACTAAAGCAAATTAAATCCTATTCATAAAGCATGAAGGTTTATTTCTGGATGTAGGATCTGTGACTTACGCTAGTTTTTAATAAAATTAAAACGACAAATCAGACGAATTGTTTGTTTGTAGTGCATTATATGATTATCGGTTTATTTGTGTGAGTTTGGCGACAGCGGTTCCTATAGTAATTTTGTTGCATACCAGTTCCTCTGTTTTTTATGTTCCGTGGGCGTAACCGTAACACAAACATGAGATGTGGGGAATCCCGTGCCATAGTTCACGTTCCAAACCGTGAATCATAGACAATAGCTCTAACAGCTGTCTTGTTTTTTTTGTACGCGAAATGAACGAATAACGTTATAAGTTTGTTCATTCAATCTTTTTAATTTCTCAGCAGCACCTACCTGTTTGGGCCAAGTTTTAGTTCGTCGTAGTATTAGTGCAATAAATAAGTGTACTTTGAAAACAATGGCTGGAGATGCAAACAAATCAAGCATAATGCAGCGCTTCAATGAAGACTGGTTGATAGAATCAAGGTTTGGCTCACACGTAGCAAAAAGAGAGATACGTTTGTAAAAACAACTTTTAGGGAAATCAGTTAAAGAATTTTTCATTTATTTATATCACAACTAACTATTTACACTATGTAAAAAATTATATTACTAACTAACTATATTGTAACGTTGATAACTATTTAATTATAGTTTGACCAAGACCGCTGTTCCGCGCCTTAGGAATGCGCGGCGAGGTGGGGTGCAGCGCTGGCGAATGAGTGGTGGGACGCCGTGAGCGTTGACGAATGAGCGGCCTGCACTCGCCGCGCATTCCTAAGCCGCGGTACAGCGGTCTTGGTCAAACTACAATTAAATAGTTATCAACGTTACAATATAGTTAGTTGGTTAGTAATATAATTTTTTACATAGTAACTATAGCTAAAAGGTAAACAAAGAAAATCGTTAGTCATTTTAATATCGTTCCAGTCGTTCACGTCACCTGATACACCTGTACTTTGTCTCACTCGTTCTCGTTCTTAAAACCAGTTTTCTTCCCACTCCATCATGTCTTTGCGCGCCCGAGCGGCGTTCGCCCTCGTAAACCTGCAGAGGTGAGTCGAGGCGCGCGATCCCATACACTACACTGTGCGTGACGATACACGCGCAGCCTCGCCTTATAGATTCTAGAACTTCGAATTTTTTTCCTAAACTTTATAATACACTAATTATTTAGAAGTTTCAATTACGGAATAATACGAAAGTGTTCCCCCTTATTGGGTAAGTGTTGATAAATTCACGCAGTGCTTAATCATGTGTCATGTTGGTCAATGATTTGCAAAATTGTTTCATCATCTCTTTTTCTTGACACCATTTATATCTTTTCTCTTAACCTTTAATCTTACATCCATCAACCTTCGCTTACATCAATGTGTATGTACGTAATTATTAATTTAAAAGTGCTTCACACTCCTTTTCTTTCTTCTTAAAACTTTGTAAACTCCGCTTCTGAAGGTGACCTTTACACACATTCGCCGTAAGCGCAATAGTACCTACACTATCCTTATCCTTACGCTTACGCTTACACTGCCGTGGTCACCGTCAGGAGAGGATAAGCAGAGAACCCAGTGACTTATTTCTGGACATAAATTCCAGGGTCAAAAGTTCGGGTTTTACGTCCGGGTCAGTTACCCGTGAGAACCGCTGCCGCGTCACCTGGTGACGACACTCACTGCAGACTCTAGATGCCACTACTGGCATCTGGCATCCGACACTCCTATTGGCATCGGGTATCCGGCACCACTACCATCTACCCTGCGGGTCCTGCACCTAGCTCCAAGGGCCTACTCCTCGGCTCCAGCGTCCCTACAGCTACGCGTACAGCCAGAATAGTACTTGTCGCGCCTACCTCCATAAGTCAGGAAAATTAGTGACGGGCTTTTGTAACCTACGACCTAAAATAAATTTTTATTGAAGGTGTTAGTGAGTTTACTTGTAAATTCCAGTAGTTTCGAGTCACCTACGCGGCAATATAGGTATATACAAATAAATACCAAAAACTAGAAATTTTCGGCGTCGAAGTACTCGTCCGCATAGCTGTCGTCCGGAAACGTGCCCAGAAGACTGGCAGCATTGCCACGTAGAATGGCAATGCTAATTCTTTTACCAAAGAACGAGCCAGCCCTCTGGTAAAAAAAACTTATAGAACATTAAATGATCAGCAGTTACCACAACTCAATAGGAACCACCGATGCTATTAGGGCTTTAATTGATGAGGTTGTCTGAAATCTAAATTTCATTCAAAAGGTGGCGGCCATTTTCTAGATCTTGGCCAAGTTGGAACACTATGGCATTCGGGATAATGTCTTGAAGCTATTTAGCTCTTATTTGCAAAATAGACGGCAGTATATAGAGATCAGGTCAGTAGTGGAAGGAGAACAAAAAGTGTAGAAATCTAATCTTGTCACTGTATCCTGTGGTGTCCCTCAGGGCTCTGTTCTGGGTCTAATTTTCTTCATCCTGTTCATAAATGACTTGAGTGAGTATATCAAAAAATGAATTACTGACAATTAAACTTATTATATTTGCTGACGCACAAATGCAATTGTATCTGCGGATAACATTGACGATTTGGTATATAAAATTAACTGCGTTTTAGAAGCTTTTTAAAACTCGTTCGGTACAAACAATTTAAAACTCAATGTAGCTAAAACTAAATGTGTACTATTTAAGTCCACGGTAGGAAAGATCGCCAGTTTTCGTGTCGTTTCTTGCCGCAATAATGTAGAAATAGTTGAAAAGGTTAAATTTTTAGGTATCCATTCCTTGTTCAACTGGAAGGAAGAGATATTGTCGATATCAAAATCTATTAGCTCTGCATGCTATGCAATCAAAAGTTTGAGGGAAGAACTCACTTTGGCTCAACTGAGATTGGTATATTTCGCTTTGGTTGAGTCAAAGCTCAGATAAAGTATCGAATTCTGGAGTAGCAGTTACAAATACAGTATCCACTCAGCATTTGTAATGAAAAAAAAAAGCCGTGAGGACATTGCTCCGACTGAATCAGATTGAATCACGCAGAGACCACTTCATTTCCCTCAAAATTTTGACGGTCCCATGTCTCTACATTCTAGTATTGTTAACAAACTTAGTTAAAAATTTGCACAAATTTGAGACCAATGAGGAAAGACAGATTAGAGAAAGTACTCGAAGGAAAGACTTACCTTCTACTATTCAACGGAAACTGAACGTGGTGGGGCATAGTTCTAGAGTTCAATCAGTTACTTTATAGAACACGTTGCCTGTAGAATTTAAATGTATATATAGCATAAACTTATTTAAATACAAATTAAGGACATATTTATTGAAGAAGGGGTATTAAAGTATCAATAAAGTATATTTTACTTACGTCTTGATAAAATTAACCAAATAAAATCATTGGGAGGAGAGAATTTGTGAATATACTGCAGGTGTATAGTAGGGAAGTGACCTGTTGGAAGCTGTGCTCATATAATGACGATCACGGAACATAAAAAACAGTGGAAGTGCAAAGTAGGCGTGGCACGCGTGTCATAAATAAGCGCTGTATCGCTTGCTTGGTCCCCACAGATCTTAAACTATGGTCCCAGTCGAGTTCTAACATCGCGTCGAGTTGCAGTCTCGCGACAAATTTATTTTTCCGTAGCTATGCCGTTTTGTTCCATTTTGGAGTGCAAAAATGATAGTAGGAGAAAAACTTTATAATGGAAGTGTTTCGTACCATCGGTAAATACGATTTTATTTGTTTTCTAATAAAATCTTAGTTAATTTCAATTTCTAATGATGTAATAGAACCTCTAGTAAAAATCAACCTTATACGATTAAAATACAGTTTCTTTTGGATTGATTGTATTCACTGGCATTCCCTATTTCGTTCTCGAAAGTACTTCGCTACTCAATTAGTGATGTGGTCGGGTCGGATGTCAGTTTTACCGATAAAAGAAAATAATGCCGATTCTCTTGTCACAAATGTCTCTAAACTAGACTAAAAATCACCTAAATTTAGTTTAGTTCTGTCATACGACGATTGACTAAAGTGACACAACTTAAATATTTTATAGTTTGACAGCACTAAGTTGGCACTAAGCTATTTAATTTAGTGAAAATGGAATTTTTGCTATTCTGAATTTGATGTTTTTCACCTATTTGATTATCAAACTAAATGTCTTTTTAATGGCGATTAAAAGTTTTCATTATTTTTTTCGATTAGGACACATCGTTTTCGAGATATAAGCAAAAGCCAAAAAATAAATGACACCTCAACTGGAGGAACTTTTCACTTTTTGTATGGAAAATATGAAAAATTTCAAAATGTCTATTATTTATTATTACCAACATGTGGAGTTTTAGGGAGTTATGGGTTGCAAAGGGGGGCAAAATTTTCATTATTTTTTCGATAGGACACACCGTTTTCGAGATATAAGCAAAAGAAAAAAAAATGACACCTCAATGGAAAAGACTTATTTTTTTCGAATTAAACAAGAAATCGGGTATCTATCGATATCGATATGTAATTCAAAATTCAATGTGTTACGGCACTGGTCGAGTAGCAATAGATATCGACGTATGACGCGATTGTCAACCTTATGGCTAACGCAAATATACTTATAATTGCGACCACTGCGAATACTGTCATCTATGGTCGACTAGCGGAATTTACTCGTCAATAGAATCATTAGAATCTAGTTTGACTTGATATTACAAAACGTTGTAAATACTTTCTGGACTAAAGCAAAATAAATCCTATTCATAAAACATGAAGGTTTATTTTTGGATGTAGGATCTGTGACTTACGCTAGTTTTGAATAAAATTAAAACAACAAATCAGACGAATTGTTTATTTGTAGTGCATTATATGACTATCGGTTTATTTGTCTTAGTTTGGCGACAGCGGTTCCTATAGTAATTTTGTTGCATACCACTTCCACTGTTTTTTATGTTCCGTGATGACGATCATATGGTATCTTGGGTGGGCTTGGCATCAAAACAACATATTACCGCCTGCACAGTTTCTTGACAATATAATTGTAAGGAAAGATGTTGAAAATGAAGAGGTAGAATAAATATATACAAATACATTATTCTTTTTTTCTCTACCTAATACAAATGTTCACGTATTCCAACCTGCTGGAGCGATTATTAACGAAAGGTTAACAGGTCCAATCCAATCCAGTCTGTGTCTGGTTTACTGGTCTGCCTTGGAAGAGTTGCATTATACAGTTCACCAGTCGGTAAACTGTCAGTAAAGTCTCAAAGTCCCAAATTGTAAGAGAAAATAAGGAACTTTGGTACAGTCCGTGCGCGGTTTAAATATAAAGATTTAGACATTCTAATGCTGCGCTGTTCCCGAGTAACACAGGCTATGTTAGTGTCCACGTTATTTTTTTATTAACATAGCCTTTTTAGCATAAAAGTTACCAAAATAAAATCTTAACCTATTTAATTTAATTTATGTAATTTATTGTAACCAATTTAGCTTTTTGTAACTAAACTGTGTACTTGTTATTATCTGCGCAAAATATAGTACATTCTGTGCTTTTCTATAAGTAATGAGGCGCTTAGACTTAACTTTGTAATGTACAACTTGTAAAAAAAATAGCCTATGTTACTCGGGAACAGCGCAGCATTATAATAACTAAATCTGTATATTTAAACCGTGCTCTTGTCTATTGAAAGAGTTACCGTGGCCCTGGCACAGGCAACTGAAGGAACACGGGTGGGTTTTAGTCAGTAGAAGTCTGCCAAAAAAAAGATCTAAACTTATCTCGCACATGCTGTATTTATAATTAATTATCCTTATCATAAATCGTTTAATATTATTGTAAATAATAGCGCTTCTGCGATAATACAATTTCGCTACCTAATAATAAATAAAATAAATTCAGCCCATTACTGTGTCATTGCTAGACACGGGCCTCTTCTCGGAATGAGTGTTAGGCCTCCAATACGCTAGCCTGATGCGGTTTGGCGGATTAAACACCATCCAGAACTTTATGAGGCCCTCTCAAATGATGATTTCGCTAAAATCAAGTAAAAATTAGAAATACAATATACCTAATTTATATTCTTAGGCAAACGGGAAAATAGCGATTTTGACAATGACCATTTAAGTGAAATGACAACTGACAGGTGTGTGTCAATGTGCAAAAATGATATTGCGATAAAAAATATCTGGATTTAAAATATTTATTTATTAAATAATGGAGGAGCTCGTGGCTAAGTAATAACAGCCGCACGGGGCGATTCATCAGGTTAAGCTACGCTTGCCAGGGTTGGTCTGTGGATGGGTGACCATCTTTTCATACCGAGATTCCTCCGTGCCTCGGAAAGTACGTTAAGCCGTTGGTCCCGGCTGTCATTCGTCGATCTTTGACAGTCGTTACGGGTCGTCAGAAGCCCGAAAGTCTGACTACCAGTCTTACCAAGGGGTATTGTATTACCTAGTAACTGGATTGTGGAGGTCAGATGGGCAGTCGCTCCATGTGAAATACTGGTATTCAGCTGCATCCGGTTAGACTGGAAGCCGACCCCAACATAGTTGGGAAAAGGCTAGGCAGATTGATTTATTAAATAATGGTGGGTTTAAATATTTTTTTTTTGATTTTGTAAGGCAATCCTGGAGAATTTTCGCTATCAGAAAAACCGCACGTTAGTTACTCTTGTTCCAAGCCCATTTCATAACATTTCCGTTCATTTCTAAACCTTCTGGTTCTTTCTTTAATGTCAATGTCGGGGTTGTGTCATATTTACAAAAGAGATGCGCGTTAAAGGATTAGCTTGTCATTCAGACTGCTAGTTTTCGGCGGTACTGTCAGTTTTGTAGGATTAAAGATTTAGTTGTGACATCCAATCTGAATTGTGAATCTAAGGGTGCGTTCACATCTGGCGAATGTGCCGCGAATGTGCAGCTCCCGAGCCGTTTGCGAGCTGCCCGCGAGCTGCGCGCGTGCATTTTTGTTCGTGCGCCGCTCCTGCGCCGCCCGCGCGCAGTTCGCGCGCGACCTAAGCGCCGTACGCGATCAGCGCGCGGGCGGCGCGCTGGCGGCTCGCGTCTTCCTTCCGCAGAACAAACAACTTATCCGCTCAGTTCGTTTCTGATTACTGGAGGCTAAGTACGTGTTGTCATGGAGTGGACGGAGGAGAATTGTTTACGCTTAATTGAAACATATGAGTATTGTGAGCCAGTAAACGGAACTGTAAGTGCGAGAATTGAGAGCGCGCAGATCGCGCGCCGCGCGCACGCCTTTTACGAGCCTTGCATGAGTTGCGCTAAAGAGCGAACCAAACCATTCCCGTGACTGCACGCGTGCAGCTCGCGGGCAGCTCGCAAACGGCTCGCAAGCTGCACATTCGCGGCACATTCGCCAGATGTGGACGCACCCTTAAATAGTGATTTTAGTTTTATAAGAAACTATCTCTTGCCCGCGACTTCGTCTGCAATCAAGGATGAAAAGTAACCTATGTCCTTCTCCAGGTCATGGTCTACATAAGTGCTTTTCAGCCAAATCTGTTCAGTTGTTTTAACGTGAAAGCGTAACAAATAAACAAACTCACTTTCGCATTTATAATATTAGTTAGGTTTGAACTGCAACACTCGGAATAATTTCCAGAAAGAGAAGAAATTGTGGGTTTATTTAGACTTTAGAGCAAAGAGACTAAACTTTATGCTCTAAAACACTATAATATTTCTCACTATGAGCACAGATTAATACAGATGGGATCTCTATCTCACTGGGCCAATTCAGTAGGACTGCTGCGGTCAAAAGGTATAAGAGTTACGCGTTTGAAAGAAAGGCACCTGTAGATAATAAGTGTTGTGCGACCTGAATTGCACTTTTTTGTGTCATAGCAAGAGTCTCTTTTTATTTAAATGTTTTTGCGGAGTGTCCCATCTGTATTTTTCTGTGGTATTAGTATAGATAGATTTTCATAGCATTTGTGTAAGCGTTAGTCCAGTGGTCACGGATCTCATTATAGAGGTCAATTTGACCAATTGCGTGCGTCGCCTACATTGAAGTGGCCAGTACTCGCTAAATGTTCTTAACTACCTCGATTATTCATGCCATTTATCTACAGTATTGGTAAACCTGAAATGTGGTTTCCTTCTGTAGTTTGAGCTATTGAATGTTCCTGTACGTATATATGTCTTAAGGTTACGCTAGTTGGTAATTTCCATACAAACGTAGTATTTTTTTTTTATTAATGATGGGTTTGCTCTTGACTCTAGGTCTCTCGTCTAGGTCAGACGTGACAGAGACAGAGTCGACGATGGAGTGAGCTTACCCAGAAGAAGCCTGTTCACTATCACTTTGAAGAGATTAGGGTTGTATGCGCTCGAAAACACAGATGCAGGTAGTGAGTTCCACTCTTTTGCTGTGCGCATTATAAAAGTCATTTGGAAGCGCTTAGTGCGAATCGGTGGAATAGCAACTAGGTAGGGATGGTAACTGGCAGGGCGTCTAGATATCCGATGGTAGAAGGGGCCGGTGGAATGAGGTCGTGGAGTTCTTGAGCACACTCACCGAAGTACAATCTGTAGAACACTGACAAGCAGGCAACCTATCGGCGATGAGCACAAAGGTTGTATGGTGATTACTCGTCTGTTTGACGGTGTACTTTCAAAACTAAAAATGAAATGGATTTGTCTCGTCATTATCTAGGCCTGTATGGAAGCAGAATTGGAAAAAAGATATTGTTTTGGAAGTTATGAGCGTCAAAATTTCCATATTTCAAAACTAATTTTAACGCATCTTTGTGTGTAAATAAATAGCTCCCAGAGTTTGAAAATAGCAAAATTGTTACCGCGTACAGGCATAGATAACTTATTCAAGAATTTAAATAACTTTCATCAACAACTTTCACTATACATAATAACTTTCAACATCGTCTATTTTACTACATAAATAAAAACTATATGTCGGCGCTGAATAAGAAAGATATTTGCGCAAACAAGCACGTGCGCTATGTGACGTCATCGCACCACTCTATGAGTCAGGCGAGGTGGGGACGGACTGTTATAAACCGGCGCGCTAGTCGGCTGGGGACACACACATGAGGATCAGCTTGTGGCCCGTCCACACTAGTTGTTTTATAAGTGCAAGTGTGGGTACTTCTGTTCCGCGCGGACTGCCTTTTTATTCGTTTTTCTCTGTGCTTACACAAGTTCCAGCCGGCACTTGTGTAATCACAGAGCGAGCCACCGTGACGCCCGGTGAGCTCGCTCACCGCCGCGGTCGCGGAGGCCACACCCACCAACATGCCTAAGCCCGGCAAACGCGGCTCGCTGGGCCGCGATGCCGGGTCACCTGAGGCCCGTCCGGCGATGGATCGGGCGACGTCGCTACCGAACATGGGTGACGCGGCGACCGACGCACCGCCGGCCGGACTACGAAGAGAAGAAGAAAGAAGAGGGGGGGGGGAACGAGTGCCGCTGTCGCTGCCGACCCACCGACGAGATCGGCGCTTGCGTGCGCTGCGCCGACGCCGTCGACGAGCCGACAGCGCGAGGTACCCGTCCGTCCCACTACGTTTCGCCCGGTGCCGATACAGGCCCCGGGGCCATCAGTGACGACAACCGGTCGCGCCCTACCACCCGCGCGCGCGACCGCTCCCGCACGCGCTTCCGTGACCGCGACAACGACCGCGCGTGCTACACCAGCTGTCGCGCGTGTGATTACGTCGCCGACCACACGCGCCGCCGCGCCACCCGCCGCGCGCACCGCTGCGCCACCTGCCGTGCGCGCCTCCGCGCCGCCAGCCGCGCGCACCGCTGCGCCGCCCGCGAGTGTACCCGCTCCAGCTGCGCGACCCCGCGCGTCCACCGTGCGCTCCGCTGCGCCACCGCCGCGCTTTAAGTCTCCGCCCGCGCCAGTCGCACCCGGTCCCCGCTTCTCGCTGGCGGGCCCGGTATCTGCTCCACAGATGCCAGCGTCGCCGGCGCCCACCCGCAGCTCCGCCTACGACTCTCCCGCCATGCTGTCGGCATGCTCGTCGCGTGCGGGATCGAGCATGTCGCTCGCATCGGCGGGCTCGGCCGGGTCCGGTCGCGACGACGTGTCCTCGGACACGACACCGCGAGCCGACACCCGGCCCTCCGTGGGAGGAGCCGACACCCCGCTGGGATTCGGCTTTGAGTTCACACTCGCCGAATCCAGACCCCAGCGGAAGCACCGAAGAAGGAGTTCCGGCGAGGCAACCATAGAGGCGAAGCGGCTGGACTTGGGCGAACCAGCGTCGCCCACGTTCGCCGACGCAGTACGCTCGCCCCCGCCGACTCCGACACCGGAAGCAACAGATACAGGGGTAAGTGACTCTAATTTACCCCCTGTCCCCCGTGCAGCTACTAGACCCCCTGCTATCGCCCCCGGCGCCTCGACGACGACGACGACGACGACGACGACGACGAAGAAGCCGGGGAAGAAACCCCGCTACCCACCGCTGGTAGTGGAGAGGCTGCCCAACTGGGCCGCCCACTTCAGGGCCATCAGCGCCAAGCTGGGCCGGCCCCCAAATGCTCGTCCGTACGGGACGGGGGTCCGATTTACCCCCGACTCGGAGGAAGAGTACAGGCTGGTCCAGAGGTACCTGACTGGCCTGGAAAAGGATAGCGGCGTCTCCTGGTTTGCCTATTCGCTACCAGCGGACAAGAACCTAAAGGTAGCCATAAGGGGGCTACCAGCGGACACCAATCCCCAGGAGATAGAGGAGGAGCTCCGAGCGATGGGATACCAGCCGGAGTACGTGCGCCATATTAAAGGTGCACAGGGACGACCCGGCTGTGTATTCCACGCCATTTTAAAGAAGACCCCTGATGTCCGGGCCATCTATGACACCACCGTGTTCATGTACATGCGTGGTGTCAAGATCGAGGCCTGGAGAGGCAAACGTGGGCCCGCTCAGTGCCACAGGTGCCAACGTTTCAGGCACAGTTCGCACCAGTGCCACCGACCGCTCGCTTGTGTGCGATGCGGAGGCGAGCACGCGGCACGTGATTGCCCGCGCCCGCGGGACGAGCCGGCCACTTGCGTCAACTGCGGTGGCCCGCACCCCGCGTGCAACATCAAGTGCCCCGTGTTCCAGGCGGAGATCAGGAACAAGCGAGCGGGGACTGCCGCCATCACGGCCTCCACACGACGGCCGCAAGAGGCCACAGAGAGGCCTACAGAAGAGAGGCCGGAAGAGGCCCAAGGCACGACGCTGATGGCGGCGGCCAACGGGCCCACAGATCGGAGCCAAGAAACCTCCTCAAGGCGGAGGAAGAAGGGACGAGGGGGGAAAAGGAAGGGTAAGAAGCCCAAGCCCCCAGCGACCCAGGAAGAGATCCCAGAGGCCGGCCCTGCCGCAGATGGGGCGCAGGTCGTCAAACAAATGAAGACCCAAAAGGAACCCACCGCTAGCGCCGGCATAGCGCAGCGGACCACTGAGGAACCACCCAAAACCGCCGCCGGCGCTACCGACACTGGCGCCGGCCTACCGCGGCGGCAACGGGTGGATCCACATAAGTTCCTCAATACCAAGAGTGGTGGCGCTGCCGGCGCACACAAAAAAGAGTTCACGGCCTGCGCCATTCAACTATTGATGGACCTAATAAAGGCCATCAGGCAGGGTCAAGATATAGAGACAGTCATCCTTGACGGTCTGGCCACGCTACTAACCCTGTACCATGGCTAGACCGTTAAGGGTGTTACATTGGAACGCCCGCGGCCTAAGGGATAAGGTCGCCCCCCTCCGCCATCTCCTGAGGGAACAAGATATCGACGTGGCGCTCATAAGCGAGACGCTCCTGGGGCCCGAGGACAGGGTCAGGTTCCCGGGATACCTCGCTTACAGGAAGGACGAACGGTCGGCTAATAACACTAGATACCGTGGCCTGGCGGTACTTGTGAGGCGAAGAGTCGTCCATCAGGAACTCCCCTTGCCGTCGCTCAGCACATTTTACGCGCTGGGTGTTCAGCTGCACGTGGCCGGCGAGGACATCAACATCTACGCATGCTACAAGCCGCCCGCGGCCCGCTTGGATCACACCGAGCTGCGGGCCTTGCTGCATGCGTCACAGCACGCCACCCTCCTCGCCGGGGACTTCAATTGTAAGCACCCAGCGTGGAATTCGTCGCTCACGAATACCGAGGGGAGACGGCTCTTTGCGGACGCGGAAGCCTTCGGCTACACGGTGTCCGGCCCTGAGACGCCAACCCATTACCCGGACGCCACCACCCACACACCGGATGTGCTGGACATCGTAGTCCACCGAGGGCTACACTGTCAGGCCACACAGCAAGTGATAGACGACGAGCTACAGTCAGACCACCAGCCCGTGCTCGTCGTCTTATCGGGTATGCCGACCCGACTGAAGCCCATAGCGCCACGTCGATCAACGGACTGGACTATGTTCGCAGAGAAGTTAGAGACCACCACGCCGACTCGGCCTATTACCACCGCCGCGGACGTGGACCAGACGGCGGAGGATGTCACTGCTTGCATCCAAAGCGCCTTAGAAGCGGCGACGACGACGACGCAGCCGCAGGGGAGAGTGCTTTTGCCGCCCCTGCCGGCGCACATCAAGTCAATGATTGCCGTGAAGAGGCGCCTTCGCAAGCAGTGGCAACAACTGAGATGCCCCACATTGAAGACAGAGCTAAACCGTCTCGCGGATAAGGTAAAGGCCGAGCTCCAGGCACACACCGCCGCGAGCTGGGAGGAACGTATTGACGCCACGACAGGCAGCTGGCCGTCAGTACACAAACTATGCCGCCAACTGACGAATACCCCAGCTCCGGTGCGACCGCTGCTAAACAGCGACGGGGCGCTTAAATATGTAGCGGAGGACCGGGCGGAGGTCTTCGCCGAGCACCTGGAGCGTCAGTTCTGCCCGAACCCGACCAGCGATACCGAGCATGTCGCAGCGGTCGAGAAACACCTTGGGGACTATTTCGCTACGCCGATAGCTCCCGAGGAGGCCCCCATCTTTTTCTCGCCTGGGGCAGTCAGACGCGCCATCCTAAAGACGAAGCCGAAGAAGGCCCCCGGTGCTGACGGTATCACCAACACAGTGCTGCGCCACCTGCCGTTCCGCACGGTAGCGGCGCTGGCGCGCCTGTTCACGGGGATACTGCGCACGGGGACCTTTCCCGCTTCG
This sequence comes from Dicycla oo, assembly GCA_948252095.1. Lineage (NCBI taxonomy): Eukaryota > Metazoa > Arthropoda > Insecta > Lepidoptera > Noctuidae > Dicycla > Dicycla oo. The sequence goes on along the minus strand of OX411736.1, from coordinate 16,309,251 downwards.
TGGAAGGAGGGGCGCGTCATAATGCTGCCTAAGGCGGGGAAAAATACGCTGAAGCCGGAGAGCTATCGGCCAATCACTCTGCTGCCGACGGTCTCCAAGGTGTTCGAAGCACTCCTGCTGCGACATCTCGAGCCACACATAACGCCACGGCCAGAACAGTTCGGGTTTAGGGCGGAGCACAGCACGACGCTTCAGCTGTCGAGGGTACTGCACCACCTCTCGGCGGCGATGAACAAAAAGGAGTACGCGGTTGCAGTATTCCTCGACATGGAGAAGGCCTTCGACCGTGTGTGGCACGATGGCCTCATTTATAAGCTGGCCACTTCAGACGCGCCCCGTCGCGTTGTTATGGTGGTCTCTAACTTTCTCTCCAACAGGACCTTCAGGGTGGTGGTCGACGGAGCGCTGTCAAGCGCCCGCCCGGTGCTCGCCGGTGTGCCGCAGGGCAGCTGCGTGTCGCCGGCGTGTTACTCACGTTACACCGATGACATCCCCACCACTCCGGACGCGATGCTCGCGCTGTACGCCGACGACGCCGCGTACATTACCACCTCGCTAAATGCAAAGTACGCGGCGGTCAAGATGCAGCGCGCGCTCAACCTGCTTCCCGAGTGGCTGTCCAAGTGGCGGCTGTCGGTCAACGTGGGTAAGACGCAGGCGATGGTGACCGGGTCCGCGCCTCTCCCACCACCCTTGAAGCTGCAGGGAGCTGACGTCGAGTGGTCGCCCCGGGTCAAGTACCTGGGCGTCACCATCGACCGTCGGCTCACTATGGGGTCACACGTCCGCAATGTTGTCGCACAAGGTAGGGTCGCCCGCAACCTCCTTCGACCAGTGCTCTCGTCCCGCATCCCGGCGCGCGTCAAGTTGGGCGTGTACAAGTTGTACGTGCGCCCAATACTGACGTACGCCGCCCCTGCATGGTTCGCCCTCACGAGCGAGACGAACCGCAAGCTCCTCCGCACGCAACAACACCTTGCGTTGCGGACCATCGTTGACGCCCCTCGCTTCGTGAGGAACGATATCATTCAGAGGGACCTCCGGATTGAGAGCCTGGATGAGTTTGTGCGGCGCCTCGCGAAGGGGATGTTCGCGCGTGCCGACGCATCCGCTTGGCCCCATGTCAAGCAGATAGCGCCCTGGCATACGCGCCCCCCAGACGCGAGGAGACCCTTGCCCCGCGACCTAGTTGCGGACGACTGACCCCATCACCGGACTGGACTTCCGAGTGAGTCGCCCTCAGTCTACACGCGGCTCACTTGTGACACTGACTCCATACAAATACATGCATCTGTTGCGTGGCGCGTGCTAGGTTAATATAGGCGTGTCACGTAGCAAACAACAGACATTCACCTCTATACAGGCACCCAACTCACACGCGAAGTCGCGGCTCTTTTTATGCGGGCGGGCGACTCGCGTATACACCGGGCGGTGTTACACAGCACAATGCCGCCCACACACTCAGAACACGGTCCCTTCTCACCACCCGGGCTCGGCTCGATCTGAAAACGGGGAGGTGGGGGGGGCCATACACCCCTTCTGTAGGAACGTCGAGTCCGTAAATCTGTCGCTGGATGCCATCTGCTGGGCTTCCCCCATGTAGGTGGGGGTCTCACTCGGTAGTGGTTGTCCGCCGATTTACGGTGAAGCAAGCGGCGTTGGGCATCAACGTCGTGGCGTGCCTACAGACACAAATTTCAGACACCTCTTTTACATGGGCGTGTATGCCGCACGCCCAACCATCCACTCGCCAGTGGCGAACAAAATGAGGGGCCCGTGGTTACGGGCCACCGTATAGCCTCCGCGGTCGGGGGGCTACGCCCCGACACCGCACGCCGCGCCCCCTTACGGGGGCGTAGCGACATCCCGCTGGGGACACTCACCCAACTCACACGCGAAGTCGCGGCTCTTTTTATGCGGGCGGGCGACTCGCGTATACACCGGGCGGTGTTACACAGCACAATACCGCCCACACACTCAGAACACGGTCCCCTCTCACCACCCGGGCTCGGCTCGACCTGAAAACGGGGAGGTGAGGGGGGCCATACACCCCTTCTGTAGGAACGTCGAGTCCGTAAATCTGTCGCTGGATGCCATCTGCTGGGCTTCCCCCATGTAGGTGGGGGTCTCACTCGGTAGTGGTTGTCCGCCGATTTACGGTGAAGCAAGCGGCGTTGGGCATCAACGTCGTGGCGTGCCTACAGACACAAATTTCAGATACTTTCTACATGGGCGTGTATGCCGCACGCCCAACCATCCATCCGCCAGCGGCGACATAAAATGAGGGGCCCGTGGTTACGGGCCACCGTATGGCTTTCGCGGTCGGGGGGCTACGCCCCGACACCGCACGCCGCGCCCCCTTACGGGGGCGTAGCGACATCCCGCATGAGCTGGGGACACTTTTGCTCAGGCAGTCGTGAAGTCAACACCTCTCAATTGTGATACGGATCACACCTGAGTCATAATCGTGATTGTTTATAAAAGTGTTAATTAAGTAATTTGTTATTTAAGTAATTTGTTAATTAAATAATTTGTTAATTAAGTAAATTCGTTAATTACTCAGTTCATAATTTAATAATAATAAACCAGTTTCCTAAATTCTATTATTGAAGTTTTTCTAAATAACATGTCCGAAGAACACCCTCGCCCCGTCGATCCTGAGGATTACCGACCGCCTTCACCTATTCTGCAGCGAGTATCGGTTCCATCCGATATCAGAAGCGGGATGAACCTTGGGGCTTCATCAGCTCCATCTGCCTCCATGGAAGGTAGCAATACCTTTGGCGCCAACCAGGCCTTGTCTGCATTGGCCGGTATAATTGAAAGTCTTACGCGACAGCAGCAAGCAAGTATGGAAGCTAATCGTGAGTTTTTGGCAGGACTATTAAACCAAACTGTAGCTCCAACAAACCGGCCAAGACTCAGCGACATTTATATTGCTTCATTTGATCCTGATGGTGAAGTACCAGTAAGAGACTGGTGCGAGCACGTGGACAGGGCAAAGAATCACTGGAAAATGACCGATTATGAAGTATGTACAAAAATTGCTGGTTTACTGCAGGGTCGCGCCAAAACCCTTGGAGATACGTGGTTAGTAAAGTCGCCAGTATGGTCAGACATGCGAGAAGCTATAATTCAAACCTTTGAACCCGAAGCACGATATTCGAACGATATAGTGAAGTTGCGAAGCTTTAAATTTGATATGGCACACCCAGCTGAATCCATTACCAGAGCTTGGAACATCTGGAAACGAGTCGTCAATGGCGACAAAGATAAGGACGCTGTGGAAGCCGTAATTGGATGCGTAGATAATGAGTTTCTTCGACTGCGTCTTTTATCTAGCAAATGTTCTTCAGTCCCTGAATTAATTTCAGTGGCAGCTACAATTAAACAGCGTGAACCTCGACAGGGTGAACCACCTGCGAAACGACCGAGATTGAGGAACAACAGAGAAGAAAATACGCATTGTTTTAAATGTGGAAAACCTGGACATATACAAGCACATTGCGACAAAGTTAACGAGAAGATGAGTGGTCCCAAGCCATTGCTGAGTACAACTAGTACAAACGATCCTTCGAACCGTACAGAACGCCCTAAGCCCAAGTGTAATTACTGTGATAAAATTGGTCACACTGAGTCGACCTGCTTCAAGAAAATGGGAGATGAAGCTGAGAAGGTTAATTTGGTAAGAGAACAAGAAGAAATATTAACTCCAATGACTGTTAATATCAATAGTCGCAAATTTACAGCTTTCTATGATAGTGGCGCAGCACGCTCCTTAATAAGACGTTCTATCAGTCGATCTATCCCTGGAAAGCGTGAAGACTGTGCCTTAATGCTGAAAGGAATTGGTAGTGAAAGTATTCCAATTCTATCCTGCCAAAGAATCAATGTTACGTGTGACATAAATGGCATTTTTATCGAAATTGCCTTTCACATTGTAGAAGACCACGAAACGCCTTGTGGTCTCTTGATAGGGGCCGAAATAGTGAAGGGTACAGGTTTGAGCGTACTCATTACAGAAATGGGTGCTACCGTAATGAGACAGTCAGCTATTTTGAATGTTGACGAAGATCCCTTCAGCAATTTGGACACTGATTTGACCAATGCGGATGAAATATGCGAATTGAAAAAGGTATTACTAAAATATAACGAGACATTTGCAGCTGGTATTCCGAAAAAGCAAGTAAATACAGGAAGTTTGGAAATTCAGTTAAAGGATCCGACTAAAATAGTATCTAGGAGACCTTATCGGATGGCTCCAGCGGAACGAAAAAAGTTGAAGGACATTATTCATTAATTAATCGTTAGCGGAATCATCAGAGAAAGTACATCAAACTATGCCAGCCCTGTGATACTTGTTAAGAAGAAAAATGGGGAAGACCGAATGTGCACTGACTACCGTGAGTTGAACAAAAATACTGTCCCTATCAAGTTCCCGCTTCCAATCATTTCTGATCAGATCGACCGACTATCGGACGCTACCTATTTCATCTGTCTAGATATGGCACAGGGTTTTTATCAAATCCAATTAATGAAGAATCTGTACCAAAAACAGCCTTCATTACACCTGATGGCCTATATGAATATGTAAGAATGCCATTTGGGCTCATAATGCACCAGCTGTGTTTCAGCGCGCTATAATGACGGCATTACGACCTCTACTTGATAACATCTTGGTCTATATGGATGATGTGTTGATAAAATGCAAAACATTTACCGAAGGATTACAGATTCTGGACAAAGTTTTAACAGCCTTAACTGAAGCCGGATTTACTATAAATGCAAAAAAGTGCTCATTTTTCAAGACGACAATCGAATATCTTGGTAACCTGATCACAAAGGGTACTGTTCGACCGAGTCCAAGGAAGGTCGAGGCTTTAGAAAAGTCTGCAGTACCCACAAACATAAAACAGATACGTCAATTCTGTGGCTTAGCTGGTTACTTTAGACGCTTTATACCATCCTTTTCTGAACGTTTAATTCCATTGTACAACCTTACGAAGAAGGACGCTAAATTCCAATGGACCGCAGAATGTGAAAACGTCAGACTTGATATCATTCGTCGATTAACTTCTACACCAGTTCTAACTATTTTTCAAGAAGGACTTCCTATCGAAATTCATACGGACGCTAGCAGCACTGGGTTGGGTGCCGTCCTAATTCAAATACAAGATGGCCGACAGCATGTGATTGCTTACATGAGTATGAGAACTACTACCCCGGAGAGCCATTATCACTATTACGAGCTAGAAACGCTTGCTATAGTAAGGGCGATAAAGCATTTTCGACAATTTCTCTACGGCAGATCTTTTATAATCGTTACTGACTGCAACGCCATAAAATCATCGTCAACCAAACATGAACTCCTCCCAAGGATCCATAGATGGTGGTCCTTTCTCCAACATTACGACTTCAAAATAGAATATCGCCAAGGAAGTCGAATGAAACATGCAGATTTCTTTAGCCGCAATCCTATAACGTGCATTAACTTGGCACAAAATGTCGATACATGGTTAAAGATAGAACAACGGCGTGACGCAGAGTTAGCCCAAATTATAAAGAAATTGGAAAACAACGAAGAAATGGGTGGGTACCGCATGAATGATCTTGTCTTGGAACATTGTCATAACGATAAAGATCCTGGATGCAAAAAGTGGAAAAAAGTGGTTCCAAAGTCATACCAATGGAGCATTATTAATGCCTACCATACTGCGCTAAAACACTTTGGATGGGAAAAGACTCTCAGCAAAATTCGTGAAAATTATTGGTTTCCTGAGATGTCCACAACAGTAAGAAAGTTTGTAGATAATTGTGTTATATGCAAAACTAGTAAAGGCCCTTCTGGAGCCAAACAAGTAGAAATGTACCCCATAGAGAAGAAACCCGTTCCTTTCGATACTATCCATATAGACATGACTGGACATCTTACTAGAAGGAATAATAAGCATGAATATGTTGTCGCTATTATAGACGCTTACACTAAGTTTGTAACCTTAACGTACGCAACTAATAAGACTGCCAACTCAATGTTGCAAGCACTAAAACGTGTTGTATCTCTATTTGGAGCTCCAAGACAAATCATAAGTGACCAGGATACCGCTTTTAAAGCCGAATTTGAAGAATATTGTAGGCATTATAACATTCACCAGCACTTCATAGCCCCAGGGGTGAGCCGGGCTAATGGACAGGTGGAGCGTATGATGGCGGTTATTAAAAATGGTTTAACTATCATTCGCAATTATGAAACTCAAGACTGGAAGAAAGGTTTAGAAGCTCTTCAGTTAGCAATTAACTGCACTAAAAATAAAACGACAAACGTTAGTCCAATTAAAGCCCTCACCGGTAGACAATGTGCAGTACCACCAGAATTAGTATCTTTGATGGACGAGGAAGACGGAACTGTAAGTCGAAATCAACTTGACAGTTACATGCAAAAGAAAATTGTTACAAGAGGAAAAGAAGACAAAGCAAGATTTGATCAGAATAAAGCCAAAGTAAAAAGGTTCCAAAAAGGCGACATTGTTCTATTTAGGACTAACCCTAGGTCCCAAATCGGACTTGACTTGAAGTACCCGGATGCTTATGTTATTTGGAAGATATTACCAAACGATCGTTACCAAGTAAATAAGATAACAGGACGCGGACGTCCAAAGAAAGTAGCCCATGACCAATTGCGGCTTGCACCTAAACCAAACGAAGGTGCAAATCAGGATTCCATGTCGGCGCCAGGCGAACCTACTGTAACACCAGAATCAAACGAGATCCAACCGAGCACTCCTGACAATCCGGTTCAACATCAGGAGGCAATTCAATACTCAATACTCAATACTCAATACTTTATTGCATTCCACATGTAGTACTTAGGTGGTAAAACTTAAAATTAGATCACATGGACCCTGTCGGGCACAGCAAATAAGTGAGTTAGGAGAGAGGAAGCACTTGTAAATTATAATTATTATACAGTAGGTAGGTAATTTCTAAGATAAACTAATAGTAGGTATTTATAATATAGAATATAAATAGGTATCTATTGGGAGATCTTGTAATAATTAATAAATATAATATAAATATTTAATTTTGACTACTAAAATTATGACTTTATATGTATATCACTTAAATATTCATTTAATGAGTAGTAGCTTTTCTTTAACAAAAAATCTCTTAGTTTTTTTAGAAATGTGTGAGTTTTTTCTTCGTTTTTTATTGATCCGGGTAGTTTATTATATACTTTAATGGACATTACATAGGGACTTTTTGAGTGCATTTTTAGTCGAGAACTTGGTATGTTTAGCCTAGATCGGTGTCTGAGTAGATAGCGCGACTGGATGTCTTCACGTTTTGAGTAGAACTCGTGATGTTTTCGCACAAATTTGCATGTTTCTAAGATATATATACACGGAAGGGTTAAAATATTGTGTTTTTGAAAGAAAGGTTTACAACTATCGGTTTGCTCAATGTTTACCAGGATTCTGACCAATTTCTTTTGCAGCGTGAACAGTATTTGTGCATCTGTACTGTTTCCCCAAAGAGTGACACCATAGCTAAGCCATGCATAGGCATAAGCATAGTAGGTGGTGAGGGCTGTCTGAAAATTGGTGGTCTTTTTTATTTCACGGAGGGCGTATGAGAATTTAGAAATCTTTGAGTGAGTTTTCTGTATGTGTGATTTCCAGTTTACGTGTGTGTCTATAACTAGTCCGAGTAATGTAAATTCGTCAACAATTGCACAGTAAAGGTAACTTTCACTATCCTAGGACTCTTGAATTCAGTAGTTGCATGACCAGTTCATGAGTATCGTAAGTTGAGGACAGGAGCCTCCTTACTGTTGTAAAATGTAACGTAAGTTGAGGACAGGGGCCTCCTTACTGTTGTAAAATGTAACGTAAGTTGAGGACAGGGGCCTCCTTACTGTTGTAAAATGTAACGTAAGTTGAGGACAGGGGCCTCCTTACTGTTGTAAAATGTAACGTAAGTTAAGGACAGTAGCCTTCTTACACAACCCAACATAAAACACTAGGCTTAGGCACCAATTGAACCTGAACATACTTCGCATTTAAACTTGGTTTTTAGGTCGAGGGCGACCTTTTTGCAGAATGGCCGTGTCGGCGCTGAATAAGAAAGATATTTGCGCAAACAAGCACGTGCGCTATGTGACGTCATCGCACCACTCTATGAGTCAGGCGAGGTGGGGACGGACTGTTATAAACCGGCGCGCTAGTCGGCTGGGGACACTTTTGCTCAGGCAGTCGTGAATTCAACACCTCTCAATTGTGATACGGATCACACCTGAGTCATAATCGTGATTGTTTATAAAAGTGTTAATTAAGTAATTTGTTATTTAAGTAATTTGTTAATTAAATAATTTGTTAATTAAGTAAATTCATTAATTACTCAGTTCATAATTTAATAATAATAAACCAGTTTCCTAAATTCTATTATTGAAGTTTTTCTAAATAACATGTCCGAAGAACACCCTCGCCCCGTCGATCCTGAGGATTACCGACCGCCTTCACCTATTCTGCAGCGAGTATCGGTTCCATCCGATATATATAAATAAATACTTAATAAAAATACTTATATAACTAAAATAAAAAGATAAATAAACTAAATAGCATGCATATTAGCCACGCCACCAACGAGTTCGAGCCGCCTGCCGACTAGTGCCACCTTAAGATGAAGAAATTAAAAAAGAAGAAAAAAAACCGGCCAAATGCGTTGAAAAACATGTTCTCCCATACATTACAACTGCAAATGTAAGTTTTTACGCACAATACCATGTTATTTTAAGACCATAGACTTCTTATAAGTTTTCCTGTAATCTATAAATATAATTATGTAGAACTATTTTCTGTATTTTTTTTTCAAAGTTTTATGCTCAGTAGTTTTGGAAATAAGGGCGGGGGGGGGACATAAATGTAAACAGCTTATTTCTTTTTCGCGATTTCAGGTTTGATCCTATAGTAAAAGTTGTTTGTTATCATAAGTACAGTCATGTGTTTAAGTATCGGTAACTAATCACGAGTCACCATATATACAGCCTGGGAAAGTCATTTCCATAGATTTAGTATACAGGGTCAAATTATATTAGCTAGGGAAACTCTGCAGACGTGATTGGTCTCGATACCTAAACATGATCAAACAAAAACGAAATTAATTCGATGTGTTTTTAGGGTTCCGTACCAAAATGGTAAAAAGGAACCCTTATGGTGTGAGTCAGTCTGTCTGTCTGCCCGTCTGTCACAGCTGAAAACCTCAAAAACTACTAATGCTATCAACTTGAATTTTGAATTAGTTTTAGATGACGTTTACCCAACTATATTGCAAATAAGAAAGAATTTTTTTTTTTTTTTGCAACAGGGACTGAAAGGTGTCTAAAAAATTCGAAGTGAGGCTGTTAGGGCATGTGTGGTATCATATAAAATAATACTGTTTGTACATTTTCAAACATTTTATGTGATAGAAGTCTATGTAAAGATTACAGGAATAATAAAACGATGTCTCGAAATAGCACACTTTTTTTTTATGGTGAGTTATCAATCGTCGGTAGTGTAGTCACTTAAAAATCAGTTTAAATATCAGTGTTTTTTGTTTAAACTGCACAGACGTGATGGGTATCGATGTCCAAAATTTAAGATAATTTATTAAATTATAATAAATTTTAATAATTTTAGGTCATCATAACGGGAATTATTGGAAATTTGATTAAATACAATCAAAAATTTCCTCACATTTTCGATAATTATTTTTGAATCTTACTAATATCTTACTAATATTATAAATGCGAAAGTAAGTTTGTTTGTTTGTTTGTTACCTTTTCCCGCATAAACCACTGAACCGATCATCCTGAAGCTTTGCAAAAACGTAGTCAGGTATACAGACACGGACATAGGGTACCTTTTATCCCGTAGTAAAACACCAATAACTTTCTTATGATAATAGATGGCGCCACGTGTCTTTCGAATCATGATTGAATTATATGTATTATTATAGAAACTTTAGTAGTATATTAAAAGTTTATTTTTTTATTTATTTAAGTACCTAATACATTTTGTGAGTCTAGAGTGTCGATAGACCGGTTTTTCATCTTCCTAACTATCCTAACTAATATTATAAATGCGAGTGATTCGTTTGTTTGTTGATTACGCTTTCACGCTAAAATGGCTGAACGGATTTGGGTGAAATTTGGCACTTGGGTATACCATGACCTGGAGAACGACATAGGCTACTATTCATCCTGGATCGCTGACGAAGTCACAGGCAATAGCTAGTAGTTGTATAAAGCGTCAATACAGACTATTGTCTTTATTTCGCCCCACCTAAATGCTAAAAATGTTTGCAAGTTGTACAGCACAATCGTAGGATATTAGCACCGGTTATTACCATCACTCTGATACCAGCTCAGGAAGGAAAGCATTTGGCAAAACATTTCCCCTCGCGATGATGGATGGGCTACAACTAAAATATGGGGGGTCAAACCACGGGCCGTTAAATTGAGGATCAGTTAACTGTAGTTAACTGTGACGTTTGTATTCGTGAAGGAAACATACCTAATGTGTCTCTTTGATAATGAGAACTTGATGACCACATTGACAGTTTGATTTTGCAGACAGTTAAAATTAGACTAGGTATGAAAATAGAATCTAGCCAGTGGTAAAAGTTTGAATAGGGATGATGTCTGGGTAAAAAAAAAAAAAAAATCTATTTAGTCCGTCAGTCAGATAATAAAAAAATATTAGACACGTATTTTTTGCTTTATCATATTAATAAAAAATGACTTAGATAACTCGCATTAAAGTTCGGGAGTGGGGGCTTGCTACGTCACTTCTATGCATAAAATCTACCAAGACGTGACGTCATGCCACATTTTAACTCAATGTATCGCCGTAATCTTTTGATTACGTAGAAAAAGAAAAAATACGTGTCCAATATATTTTAATAATCTACATTACGGACAAAAAAACATTTTTTAGCCATCATCCCTATTAAAACTAATTTTATTTAATTTATTTATTTCTCATCACAAATGTTGTTTTGGATAGAAAGTGCTTAATCTATAATATAGGGTTAACATTAATTTCGTGAGACTGGTGCCCGAAATACACATAAAATACCTGTGTTACGGGTCACCAGTCCCTCCAATACTTAAAGATTGTACATATTAATTTAGATAAAATAACAAAAGTATGTGAAGAATTTAACTTTAAAATTAATCTAGACTGGACATACATTGTTTGTGTGTATGTGAGTGTGAGAGGAAGTATGCGTGTGTGTGTTTGTATATGTGGTTGTATGCGTGTGATGTGTGTGAACTATTTCATCATCATCAACTACCTACTTCAACAGCTAACAAAGCCCTCTCTTTCTTTGCACCAATCTCCGTGCTACAGTCCCAGAAAAGTCCAGGTTCTATCCACGATAGCATTAATGTCATCCACCCATCTCCATGTTAGAAAAGTATTTACCTAACGGGTGTCAGTTTTGTTAAATGACTGAAATAATAATAATAACGGCAACATCTTGATAAAGCACTAAAATGTACCGTTTAAAGTCGAAAATATGGGAAAATGAAATAAAACTATCTGGATTATATTATATACTTATCCATCAAACAATTGAAAAGACACAAACCACTTTCAACCAAAAGCAGTTTCAATTCCAAATAATGTTAAAAACAGAGTTCTTGATCAAAACATCAGTTTAACGGATAGTAGTGAAACCCGCCGCCAAGGTGTTTGGCATGACGTCAGTTTTGCGTGTAAGCTAAAAGTTTCCTCGCTATAGCGAATATCTAATACTCGATATAGAAAAGTAGATATAGATGCAGGAAACAATGTCAGAAGGCTAAAGCGCTAGAGCTAACCTTACATTGTTATTACCATACAACTTTCAAAAGATCTACAAATTGCAATAAAACAAATTATTTAAAAAAATCACAGATCTCGTGCTCTGCACGACATTCGGATACATTGGAAACACACTTAGGCAGGTTTTTCATTTTGTACGATGCCTAATGTAATAGATTTAGACCTAATATATTTTTTATCGTCTTTGAAGTGATAGAGCTCAAACGCACGAAGTAAAAAATCCGTAAGATAAAAATTACGCCATGCAATTTTGAACATTAATAAAGTATTCTTAAGACTATTTTTGATAGAAAATCATTTTTTGTTTAACACAACAACAAAAAAGCGATATAAAATAGTTATGAACATAAAAATATTATTTTTAGTCTTAAATATAAAGTCCTAATTAATAATTTGAAGTATTTCCAAAGTATCGCAAAACCAAATTAATAAAAAAAAATTAAGCGTTATAATAATAAAAATAAATAAAAATACGTATTTACAAATAAATACATACATTAAAATACGTATTTACAAATAAATACATTTCACGATCAAACTCTTAAACACTCCTATAACAACTCAGCGACGCGACGCGCATCTACGAGTAAGGAGCGCGCTCCCAGAAATTACGCCACACAAAGGGCACCCTCCTGCCTTGACGTTATAGTTATACAGAGGTCCGTTTTTTTTTAAATGTCAATACACCGAGGGCTTTTTCATTTTATTTTTTTTGATATCGTATTTAGTTTTTAAATATAGTTGATTTTATGACGAAAGACCCTAAATTAAGATTTCCAAGAAAAGTTTTTAACTTTTTAAATTTTATTTTTCACTATATTATAGCCCTTATTGATATGCGTCTTTTGAAACCTCAACCATTCATGTAAATCTAAAACTCACGACACAAAGGCGATGTCACACTCTGAACGAAAATGGGGGCTATACTGAAGCGATCGAAAAAACATTATCAATGTTAAAATACTTATTATTGAAGCTAACTCAAAAATTACTTATCAGAACTTTGACCAAATTTCTATGGGACCACACTATGAGTACACACTTTCAAAAATGAAAAGAATTTACCGAATCGGTTTATATATGGCAACAAAAAATAAAAATAAAATACTACCGAATTGAGAACCTCCTTCTTTTTTTTAAGTCGGTTAAAAAAGACGATTACCTACACAGGAACCGCAAGCCAGTCAGGCCGGCGAGGTAAAATAATATTAGTGTTGATAGCTCGTACTAACAGGAGAAGGGCGTCAACAATACTAGCCTAGGTACCATTAAAATATGGATATTTGTTCAAAAATAGTTCGTTATTATTTTGGCCCGAATCGGGAACGAAACTTGGTACTTCTATTACTTGTCTGTGCCGTTGCTAACCTAGCCTGGCTGCGGGAAATGACTTTGTATATAAAAGGGAGTGACGCCAACGTAATAATTTGTAACATTGGATTAAGCTGTATGTATTTATACCCTTTTGGTGTTTAGAAGTCTGTTGGTTTCTTTAGCTACGTAGTTAAGAAACTGCCCATTACTAACTAGATATGTTTGAAACCAGCTCGTTAAATAATGTTAACGAATATAATAGGTTGGGGAAAAAGTTTTCGCATTTTTTAAGAAAATTCAAAACATTTTTTAATATAGTTTATTTACATTTAACTAAAGTATGTAGGTACCATTTTGTTCTATAACTTTTTGCCATCTTATAGGTAGGGACATGATCCTATTGCTATAGAAATTTTGGGACTTCTGGTCAAAATACCGCGACAAGTGGTTTTGGCAGTCCTCTCGTGATGTTAACCTGACACTGCCTAAAGAATTATGAAGAGACCGAAACAGGTCGAAATCTGAAGGTGCAAGGTCAGGACTATACGCCGGATGCATTAACACCTCCCAGCCAAACTCTCTTAATTTTTGCTGAGTGGCTAAAGATGTGAGGTCTAGCGTTATCATGATGAAAAACCACACCCCTTCTGTTGATTAATTCCGGCCGCTTTCTCTCAACTTCTTACTTTAATCTCATCAGTTGTTCGCAGTAGAGTTCAGAATCGATGGTCCTGCCTGGTGGTAACAGCTCATAATGAATAATGCCCTTCCAATCCCACCACACACACAGCATCACCTTGTTGCGAGCTAACCCGGGTTTCGCCACAGTCTGTGAAGCCTGACCGGCCTTTGACCACGACCTTTTTCGCACGTTCTTGTCATACGTGATCCACTTTTCATCACCAGTTATCAGCTTCTTCAAAAATGGTTCGGTTCATTAGGTTTCTTTCAGTGAGCTCGTGAGGTACCCAAATGTCGAGCTTTTTTGGGTACCCAGTTTTTTTTCAAATGCGCCAAAACTGTTTTGTGGTCAATTTCCAGTTCTTCAGCTACGTCGTAACTACTGATATGCCGATCTTGCTCCACTTTTTCAAAAATGGCATCCATTTTATCCGTAATAGGGCGACCAGAGCGACGTGCATCTTTGACATCAAAATTTCCGGATTGGAAACGCTTAAACCAAATTTGTGCTACTCTCACAGACACTACACTAGGTCCATAAATATCGCAAATTTTGTTCGCGGCTTGCGTTGCATTTTTACCTCTTTTGTAGTAAAATTTTAAAATGTATCGAATTTCTTCATTAGATTCACTCATCTTGACGATACGAAAAACAAATGAAAATCACACATTTTCCTAATTTGAATTTGGAATTATGTTCTTTAACATTTAAACTTTCAATGATACCAAAACCAGCCAGATACAAATAGTATAGCCAAAGAGATTTTATTACAAGTTCATACATACTATAATTCGAAAAGACTTTTTCCCCAACCTAATAGCTTTCAATTAAAATATCAATGGGTTTTGCACGCTCACACCAACTGAAGAAGCTATAGGTAATTTTATAAATTTGGCCTATTTTGGCACTTATATCATGCTACTAATCAAATTAATAGGCAGTGTGACATATATGGGCCATCATGTAAACGACCCGTAAGATCAGCGACCAGCTTGACCTCAAAAATTCCCCTACATTCACATCCAACCTCATTCCACCCGCATAACACCATATTGGTTACATAAAAAGTATTTTACCACCACTTAAACTCCACAGATGGACCCAAACATACTGAGAACAATAAAAGAAACAAAAAAGTTAAAAAAAAATCTGCGATTGCGCCCATTCGGCCAAGTGTGTACTGTCAAGTTGACACGAGACAGAGATGGGAATATAGAGTTTGTTTAAGAAAGAAAGGGGCGGTATGATCGTTAGTGAGCCATTGGGGTCATCAGACTGGAGACAGAGGTACTTGCACTTGACCCCGCAGTGAAGTAAGTACGAAAGGCTTTCGGTCTCAGGAGTTTCAATGTCCTATTTTTATGGGGCGCGAAACTTTGATTAGAGATTTTGTTGCAAATGCAGAGGAGATGATAAAATGCCGTATTTGTATATTGGGGAACGGTGTGATTAAAAATTATCGCGACGATTTAAAAGCGGTTCAGGCGCAAACTAGAAGAGTATGTTAATATGGTTGGGTAGTGTTGAGAGGATAATGCTAGGAGATTGACATGACGTTTTTTAAGGCTTCTCTGGTAATTTTAAAATAGATAAAACCAAAAAATATATAAAAGTAACATCTATGGCGTTTTAGCAACATTAGTTTAACTTAGGGGTGCATCCGCTACCGATACCGATGGCTGATATATCGGCATCGGCGTTATTTTTATTGCCGGTACAACGATACTTTTCAAATATCGGGCTTCAAAAAAGTAATAATAACCCCACCGCTGTATCTCTACGTTGACGTCGTGGTGGGGCTTGCGTGCTCCAAACTTTAGGTCTGTGCGGGTAGAGTTTGCCGGAACGGGTCTAGGATGAGGAGCCAGACCAAGATAGATACAGAAACCCACAGGGCATCTTGTGGCGAGCTGATGGGCATTAGCGACCCCATGGACCCTATCTCCCGGGAGAAATCTCGTCCTCATCTCTGGCTTGCCTTTATTGGCCGGCTGGAGTGAACAGAGCTCCCGCCTCTTTCTTGCCTTTATTGGCCGGCTTGAGTGGAGATTCGCAAGAGCAAACGTGCTCGGAGGAAGGAAGTAGGGATCTTGACCGTACTTCCGGGATTGTCCTGATAGCCGTGGAATACCTCTCCACTCCTCAAGCACCTCAGGAAGTATTGCCCCCTTATCGCTACGTCACTATGTGCTAGCGGCCGTCTCCGGGGGCCCATTATTGAGTGTGCAAGTCACCCCCTGCCATTTTATCCGTGTATAATATATAACATTGGTCAGGCAGGGGACATAGTTCTTCCATAGTTCAAGTTACCCAATTCACTTTAGCCACCCAAACCCATAGCCCAATATGTTTTGTTTCCACGTACAACAATAGTCCTGTACCAACCGGGGGTTGTCCTTGGGTGCACTTGCATAGTGCATACAGGGATAATCGTCGGTTGGTGCCTCCTCATCATTTAAAATTATCTAAGGGGCCTCTGCGAGTTGGCTTCAGCTCCGAGTACGCCTCCCAAAGGTCCGGGACCCCAGGGTCCCGAGAAATATCGAAAAAAAAAATAATTAAAAAAGTAATGTAAACGCGCGTGCTGTTTCGTCTATTTCGTTGCAAACGAGGCACGAACAATGACAAATTCTAGCCGAACTTAAAAAATAACACAGAAATACTTTAGTTTCCAAACAAGTTTTGTCGCATCTGAGAGAATATTTTCCACCGCACGTCTCACGTTTATCGTCGTCTTAATTGCTAATAATTACATTCAACTCAGTATTTTTTATATTACTTAAAAAATAACACCCAACTTGTGTTTTATTTCTTTTACCTTCATTTAAATTCAATAAGCGTATCGGCATCGGTATCTTTATCGCCGATATTTTTATAAGAGTATCGGTATTGGTATCGGTATCGCCGATATTTTGATAAGAGTATCGGTATCAGTATCGCCGATATTTTTATAAGAGAATTGCTATCGGTATCGCCGATATTTTTATAAGAGCATCGGTATCGGTATCGCCGATATTTTTATAAGAGTATCGGTATCGTATCGGCAAAAAGGCATAACGATGCATCCCCAGTTGAACTAAAGGAGAAATTATCGCTAAAATTTCGGTCTAGCTACATTAAGTAATCTCGGTGTAATCTTGCAGATTCATCTAACCCTGTACATTTTTCTGGCATAAAAAGTACCTATGCAATGCCACTCGGAGATCATTTAGCTTTCTAACAGTAGATCATTTTTTATAATCGAATCAGTAATTGCAAAGAATACGTTTAACAAAAAACATACAAACAACGCCGTAGGAGAAGCCCTGGGCGTCGGGAATTGCGAGCCGATTCCCGGCCCCCGTAGGCGCGGGCTTGCGGATGGCAAGCAATGGGTAGTATAATGTATTTCCATGAAATACCTTTCGCAGTAAGCGACTCGTATTTCATAGAAATACATAGAAAAACTAGTAGTGTGGCGGCGACAAGTCGCCTACTGCTGCTGCCTGTAGTCGGCTATGGACCTTAAAGGTCATATTCACGTCTAAGGTCAGTCCAAGGTCTTTTATTTCGTTGACGCGCTCCAAAGGGACGTACCCAATATGTGGCAGATATGCTGAATGGGCGCACGCAAACGGGTAAAACAAATAATCTTGCACTTAGGAGTGTTAAATTCTAAGTGATTGGCTTCACTCCGTTTTACCACCATATCGGTATCCCTCTGCAGCGTCTAACAGTCATGCTGGTAATACCCAAGAATAACTTAAGGTCATGCGCAAACATGTGACATCTTGTCATCTTGACGACATTCGGCAAGTCATGAGCTCTTATAGCAGATCAATTTGCGACGAAAATTGAACTGTCGGGCTATTTTGTACCATGAACGCGTCAAATAACAGAAGAGCCAGCGATCACGTGGCTAAAGCCGATCAGGGGTCACGTGACAACATTTCAGTGGTCTGACCTGCCATAAGCTGTACCGTCAAGTCCTTTGTGATATGTAAGCACTTGAAAACTGAACTGCCCTGAAGTCATAATAAGCAAGCGTGCAATACAATTTTTTTATAATATAATTTTTTTTTTTTTTTGATGAAACATGGATCACATGAAGCAATGAAAGTTAGTCTTGAAACTTTTGAGTTTCTTGAGAAAGATGGTGATAAAAACAGTGTGAAACCAATCGCTAAAATCCAAAGGAAAGTTTTGAGAAGCATGATACTACTTTTTGACTTGCAGAATGGCATATTTATCAAACGGTATAGGCTCACTAAAGAACTCGTACTTGGGCCTTGCAATGACCTTTCATGTCACGACCCACAAAATCAACAGATATGTCGCAGAAAGCAGCCGCGAGAAGTGAAAATAATGGAGGGACGCCTTTATCCAACAGTAGGACATCAAGTAAGTCATCATCAACTAGAGAGAAGAAGAAGTAACGTCATTATCACATACCCATTTTTTTTCCAACTTTGTTGGGGTCAGCTGTCAGTACATGGAGCGACTGCCTATCTGTCTTCCACAACCCAGTTGCTGGGTAACACGATACCCCTTGGTAAGACTGGTTGTCAGACTTCTAAATACCCGTAGGTAACTACAGCCAAATATCTTCGAATTACACCCGCGACCAACGGCTAAATGTGGTCAACAAAAAAAAACAGTGATAAACCGAACATCAAATTTCTCTAAAAAAAACTGCATTTATTTCCCTAGCAAAACACGGAAACAAGATAATAATAAAATTAAAATGTAATTCAGTAATGCGTCGGCTCCAGCTCGCTTATAATTAGTGTTCATTTTTAATTGGATGCTCGCAATAAAGTTAGTAGTTGTGAGTTGATCTACTGGGATAATTCGTTTTAGTTAATTGCATACAATATTCCTGCATTTTGTTAAAAATAATGGCTATTTTCTCACAATATTTCCTACAATGTCCAGAACTTAAGTTAGGCACGGTAAACTGGGGTTACTTTGATACTACGGGGTTACTTTGATAACAACTTTCGACTTATGAAAAAGTTACAAAATAAACTATCAGTAGTTGGCACTTCTGATAGTTTCTTTTTAATATGGCAGTGTAGATATTATAAAAAGGGATTAAATATAACGATCACCATAAAATACTTTGATACCCTAAGCTTTTTGCACTTCAAATTGTATTCAAACACCAAATGTAGTAAATGATCACCAAATCTAGTAAATGATCACCAAATCTTAACGAGCGAATTATTGTGTTAGGTTAGGTTAGGTTTTTTTTTTAATATTTGTTTGATTTGCTTTTAATGTTCTTTCTAGGTTAGGTTAGGTTAGGTTAATAATGATTAGTTTGTAGTCTAGGATAGCAAGATGTTAAACATTTTGTTTATAATTTCACAATAAAATGGAGTTTTAACTTTGGTGATCATTTACTATTTTTGGCAGTATTTTACTTTATTTGGTGGTAAGTTGATAAGCTTTATAAAAGTAAGTTTTTCATAAGTCGAAAGTTGTTATCAAAGTAACCCCAGTTTACCGTTCTTTGCAAGAACAATTAGGAAATTATATGTCTTTTAGCTAAGGAGCTTTCTTTTTTTTATTTTGTGCCTTCTCTTAAAAATTATATGGATATACACTTTAAAAACCGGCTAAGTGCATGTTGGACCACGCATAATGAAGGATTCCGTAGTTGGGATGAATTTATCCCAAGAACAAACTTAACATTGTAGTTGAAAAACATGTTCCAAATACAATCCAACTGCAAATGTAAGTTTGTACGCTCAATATTGAGAGATTTACCATGTTATTTTAAGACCATAGACTTCTTATAAGTTTTATGTAAATAGTTCTATGGATATAGAACTGTTTTCTGTGTTTTTTTTTTCAAAGTTTTATACTCAGTAGTTTTGGAAATTAGGGGGGAATTGATAATTTTCGTCTATTTTCTTAAATAACTTTATTACTGTTTATTTGAAAATTATAAAAAATATATATTTGAGACCCTCACAGTAAGCCCTTTATTTGATATGTCGCACGGTACAGTTTGTGTGTAGTTTTTTATTTATTTTTTTATTTTCCCGCCAAAAATGACCCCATATTCAAAATTCATTTATTTACGTTACACGTCCGTGCTTGGGTCACAAAAATACATATGTGTCCATATGTGTTTCTACTTAATCGGTCCATTAGATTCGGAGAAAATTGGCTGTGACAGACGAGTGATCCTATAAAGGTTCTGTTTTTTTTTCCTTTAGTCGTAGTAGTCCCCTTAAGCGGTAAAGTCCATATTATGTAAATTTGCAACAAAATAATCAATTCCCCATTATATGTCTTCTCATGTAGAAGCTTTTACTCATAAAATATATCGTCAGATTTTGCAGCAGTGTGAGCATTAACGAACCATATCTGTGACCCAGTTCTCACATTCAATTCCTACAGCTTACGTAGACTTTACGGAGCTTGTGTTGTATATTTTTGGCCGTGTCCATATAATCACCAACACGTAGTGAGTGTATGAAAAGAGGCCTTTACTCTGCTTTGGGATGAATACAAGCTATACAGCGTCAAATTAAATACGATGAAATTAAAATGAAGAAGATTTGATGTTTTTTTTTTTTTGGGGTCAACAACCGCTGATTGTGTGGTTACTTGAAGTATGAGTTGAGAAAATCTGTTTTCTTTTATTTTATCGATACCCATCACGTCTGTCACGTTTACACAAAAAAAAACTGGTTTTTAAACTTATATTACTACAAAGACTAGGTACGCTAACTGCGGTTAACGACCCGAAAATAAAATCATAAAATTATCTAATTTATTTTTTGTTGTATCATATTTCGTTCGATGTTACCCATTCATAGCCATACCCATACCCATCTCGTCTGCGGAGTTTCGCTAGCTAATATAATTTGACCCTGTATTTAACATCAATATCTACAATAGATTCTCTTGAGTCGATTTAGCAGACTCAAATTGAATACCTACATCGTGCATGTTTTTCCATAATAATGTATGCCTTAACTACGAAAACTGTTCTTCTGTCTGCCCTTGTGGCATATTACTTGGGAAAAGCGCGAAATGTTTCCTCTTCATTCTTCTCTGTCGGCCATCACACTCGTTCACAATCCAAACGCCAAAAAAATATGCATAGGAAAAACAGCCGTCATCAAACTTTTGAAGTCAAAAAGTCAATCTGCCTAGCCTTTTCCCAACTATGTTGGGGTCGGCTTCCAGTCAAACCGGATGCAGCTGAAAACCAGTATTTAGACATATGTATTTATACTGCCTATCTGACCTCCACAACTAAGTTACAGGGTAACACGATACCCCTTGGTAAGACTGGTTGTCAGACTTTCGGGCTTCTGACGACCCGTAACGACTGTCAAAGATCACCGAATGACAGCAGGGACCAACGGCTTAACGTGCTTTCCGAGGCACGGAGGATTCTCGGTATGAAAAGATGGTCACCCATCCACAGACCAACCCCGGCAAGTGTAGCTTAACCTGATGTATCGACCCGTGCGGCCATTATTACTTAGAAACTGTTATTATTTATTGGTGTTATTTTAATTAATCACTCAAAGTATGTATGTACCTTTACTATCTATGCGCTTTCGCCATTTTATCAGTAGTTCATTGATTCCTTTGCTGAAAAAATTGTGGGAGCGAGAATCAATAAATTCTTTGAAGGCGGTTTTGACAGCCTCATCGGAATTGGATTTTGTATCTTGCAAGAAGTTGTCCAAATTCCGGAAAAAGTGGTAATCTGTTGGAGCAAGGTACGGTGGGTGTCGGAGATATTCCAATCGCACCTTCTCCAACTTAGTGACCGTCTGTTGTGCAGTGTGTGGTCTAGCGTTGTCCTGAAGCAGCAGTGAGCTGGAGCAATTGACCAGTCTCGGTTGTTTACCGGCCAGCTTTTCAGCCATCATGGATTGCAATTGTTGGCAATACAGATCTGCCGTAATCGTCTGGCCAGATCTTAGGAAGCTGTAGTAGATGACAGCAGCACTTGTCCACCAGACGCTTACCAGTAGCTTTTCTGAGTCTACTTTCGCTTGGGGCAGGATTTGGCCGGTGGTCCTGGGTCCATCCATCGTAATGAGCATTTCTGATCCATACAGGATTCATTTTTCATCACAAGTAACTATACGATTCTAAATTCCCTCGCTATTGTGACGACTTGAGTAATGTAACGCAGCACTCGACTCGTGTTTGTTGGTTTGCATCACTCAATTCATGCGGTACCCATTTTTCGAGCTTTTTCACTTTTCCAATTTGTTTCAGGTGAACTAAAATTGTCTTATCACTCACACCGAAGCCTGCCGCTAAATCTAACGTGGTTACTTTTAATTCTTCATTGTCAATGCCGTGCCTCGGAAAGCACGTTAAGCCGTTGGTCCCGGCTGTCATTCGAGGATCTTTGACAGTCGTTACGGGTCGTCAGAAGCGCGAAAATCTGACAACCAGTCTTACCAAGGGGTATCGTATTACCCAGTAACTGGGTTGTGGAGGTCAGATAGGCAGTCGCTCCATGTAAAATACTGGTATTCAGCTGCATCATGGTTAGACTGGAAGCCGACCCCAACATAGTTGGGAAAAGGCTAGGCAGATTGAAAAAAATTGTCAACTAGGGTCTCCAGCCGTCCACAGGGTTTGTTCTGTAGGTCAAAATTTCCAGAAAGAAAACGTTGGAACCAAAAACGTACCGTGTTTTTTTTTTACGGTAGCTTCCCCATACACATCATTAATCCTTCGGGCTGTTTCTGCGGCACTGGTGCCACGGAGGAACTCGTATTTGTAAATAACCTGATATTTTAAGTTTTCCATATTGTAAACAGAACGATGTCAAAGAAAAATCAAATTGCGCAAAAACAAATGAATCACTAATTTGGAAACACAAATACACAAGCATACTTTTGAAATAAATTCGAATTTGGAATTCCTAACCAAACGCCAGATATTTGAGATGAAAGTGGCCAGTTTGCCAAAATGCCAATTTCATATGTAAGGACATAATAATAAAATTCTATTTTTAAATATCGGTATTGGTTTATAAAGTATGTCAAAATAAACTCGTTTTGAAATTTATAATTCGAGTTTTACGATATGTGAGTAGATAAAAACCATTTTCATAATTTTTGCTAACAAAATAAGCTGTTCTAGTTTCAAATAGTAAAAAAGTTCATCACAACAAAACGTTTCAACCGTGGTTGCAGCCAGCGAGAAAGTTAGCACTCGACGGATGTATCCTGCTTATCCCTGAGTTGTATAGCGCGATGATACTCTACAACCTCGTTATGGAACACGTACAGTTGCGGAAAAAAGTGTTTCTGTGTTTTTTTATAAATAAAAAAAAAACAGAAACACTTGACTTGTTTTGTATTTTCCTGGTATCACATTACCCAGTTACGGGGTGACAGAGTTCAGATAATGATTTTATTTTGGGTATTATCTTTTAATTTCTTCAGGACGAGCTTTTTGGCGTTTTCAGAAAATAATTAGTCTTGCTCATTTTCAGAAACCTTTCCGTAACTATGATCATAGTCATTTAGTCATTTGTTTAATAACAAAATACATTGCGTTGAAAATATTACAGTGATGGTAAATAAAATAATAAAAAAAAACAAAAGCATTACATTCATATTCAAATTAATTACACGTTATAATAATAATAATAATAACCCCACAGCTGTATCTCTACGTTGACGTCGTGGTGGGACTTGCGCGCTCTGACCTTTAGGTCTGTGCCGGTAGAGTTTACTTTGCCGGAACGGGTCTAGGATTAGGATCTAGGATGGTCTGGCCAAGAGAGAAACCCGCAGGGCAGCATGTGGCGAGCTGTTGGGCAGTAGCGACCCCATGGACCCTATCTCCCGAGAGAAATCTTGTCCTCATCTCTGGCTTGCCTTATTGGCCGGCTGGAGTGAACACTGACGAGGAACAAAGCTCCCGCCTCTTGCCTTTATTGGCCGGCTTGAGTGAACACTGACGAGGAACAGAGCTCCCGCCTCTTTCTTGCCTTTATTGGCCGGATTGAGTGGAGATTCGCAAGAGCAAACGTGCTCGGAGGAAGGAAGTATTCCAGTAAGGTGCTGGTAGGGATTTTGACCGTACTTTCGGGATTGTCCTGATAGCCGTGGGATACCTCTCCACTTCTCAAGCACCTCAGGCAGTGTTGCCCCCTTGTTACTACGTCACTATGTGCTAGAGGCCATTTCCGGGGGCCCATTATTGAGTGTGCATGTCACCCCCTGCCATTTTATCCGTGTATCATATATAACATTGGTCAGGCAGGGGACATAGTTCTTCCATAGTTCAAGTTACCCAATCCACTTTAACCACCCAGACCCATAGCCAAATTATGTTTTGTTTCCACGTACAACAATAGTCCTGCACCAACCGGGGGTTGTCCTTAGGTGCACTTGCTTAGTGCATATACAGGGATAATCGTCTGTTGGTGCCTCCTCATCATTTAAAATTATCTAAGGGGCCTCTGCGAGTTGGCTTCGGCTCCTCGTACGCCTTGCAAAGGTCCGGGACCCCAGGGTTCCGAGAAATGTCAAAATAATAATAATAATAAATTAAGAAATACAATATCACGTCCGTCTTTGGTCATTTATGAACTCATCGATACTATAATACCCCTTCTTCAACAAATATGTTCTTAATTTGGTTTGAAATAAGTTTACGCTATTGTGTACATTTAAATTCTACAGGCAACTTGTTTTATAAAGGAACTGATTAAACTCTGGAACTATGCATCACTACGTTCAGTTTCGGTTGAATAGTAGAAGGTAAGTCTTTGCTTCGAGTACTTTCTCTAACCTGTCTTTACTCATTGGTCTCAAATATGTACAAATTTTTAACTAAGTTTGTTAACAATACTAGAATGTAGAGACATGGGACCGTCAAAATTTTGAGTGCAATGAAGTGGTCTCTGCATGAATCAATCAAATCTGATTCAGTCGGAGCATTGTCCTCACGGCTCTTTTTTGCATTAAAAATGCTGAGTAGATATTGTATTTGTAACTACTACCCCAGAATTCAAAACTACATCTGAGCAAGCGAAATATACTCGTAATTACAGTCTTGCCAAACAGTACGAAGTTAATATTATGAATTCTCAAATTACATTCAAATAATTCCAAGAATAATATAAACAAGGGTTTATTTTAGACTCTATAGTTTCGAGTAACATAAATAACTCCAATAAAATTGAGCAAACAAACCATGACCTGTTAAATGTTCGACAAATTGCGATAATTTAGTAAGTTATTGATAATTCCTTTTGTGATCTGTAATAATAGGTCTTTCCTATGAAATAGCCGATTTTTGATACCGGCTAGTGTGAAGATCATATCTTTTATTCTAGGAATTTAGAATTCCAAATTCAAATTAATTTTAAAATATAGCATGACATTTAAAAAAGAATCTGTTGTTCACTCGTTTTCCCGCCGTTCGATTTTTCTTGTATATCGATGTTTCTGTAACCATGGAAAAATCGAAATTGCGGTCTATTTTCGAATACGAGTTCCGTCGTGTGAATATTAACGACGTGTATAGACAAGGAACTCACGGTGAGTCGGCATAACCAAAATAACTGCATCACTGCATGAACCCATTTGTAATACAATACAAATATACAATACTTCACATTCGATGTCGCAGTCACATAAGTTGCCAGCCGCTTGAAAAGGTTAGCAGTGCATCCTCGTCGTAGTTTTCATGAAAAATATTTAGTTTTCAAATAAAACTTTAGTCTTGGCTGCAAAACGTTGAATTTGTAACCGACTGTCGAGCTATCGACCATGACAAAAGACAGCTAGCGTCCTTAGTAAGGCACTTACAACCTTATCTCCACGACATACAACTGAAATTAAACTCTACCAAACCTTTCTGAAAAACTAGCCCTCATGCAATATTCAACCTTACTTTTCATACGATACAGTTCAAAATTAAATGGTCATGTAAACACGCACACATACGTATCTCGTTCGATAATATTACTTGTTGCACGTCGTCACAACAAACACACAGACACGCCAACACACACAGCTATGTTTACACTGGCATAAATGGATAGGGCTTGTTGGCAGAAAGTATTGAGTTACGAGGAAATGATAGAAAATATATATTTCGTGAGGTCCTCGCCTTATGGTACCTACTGAATAAAATTTAGATGTTACCTCCGGAATTTTGTGATCGGATAGGGAATGTGGTTATTTTGTATCATTTTTTTGGAGACATCGGTTGGTTAGTTGCGAATTTAAGTGACAAAATCGTTGGTGTTTCGAATTGTCCATCTTGAGTTGTCTTACTTCTTCGGGAAAATTGAGTTAAAACATATACAAATCGACGAGAGTTTTCTTCAATATTAGACTTTTACAATGTTCAAAATCACCGACCATATTTTTTTTTTTAGGGTTCCGTACCTCAAAATTAAAAAGGAACCCTTGTAGGATCACTATGTTGTCCATCTGTCTGTTCTGTCAAGACGCTTTTTCTCAAGATAGCAAAGAGGTATCAAGTTGAAATTTATATCAAATACTCGTATCTAAGGTCTCTTTTAGCTGTGAAAAAATTAAACTTTTAAGTTAACGCAATCAAAAGATATGAGACCGTATTTGATGTCGCATATTTTAGCATATTTTGCGATTTCACAAGGGAATCAAAACATATAGGGTACCTACTTCCCGTTGACCTAGAATCGTGAAATTTGGCAAGAAGCAAGGTCTCATGACACAAGTAAAGGAAAAAGTCTGAAAATAGTTATTTTGTAATTTTATCACATAAAAAAATTGGGTTTACAAACATAAATTTGTGAATTGTCTGTGACGTACAGTCATGAGCACTAATATGTATACGCTGAGCAACTTTTAGAATTGATTTTTTCCTACTGTATTGATCATAATTTCATTTTGTTTCAAACATAACATTTTGGAACTCATACTATTATGAAAAAGGTCATTTCTTAAAAATGCAATCGTTATTACACGAAAAAAACGATTTTGAATTTTGTTACGTGTATACATATTTTTGCTCGTGACTGTATATCAATGTATGGGAGAACATGTTTTTCAACTACAATGTTTAGTTAGTTTGTGATAACGGCTGGTTTTTTATTATTGTTTTTTTATTTTTTTTTATTTATAATGGGTTTGCTCTTGACTCTAGTCTAGAGACAAAGTCGACGATGGAGTGAGTTTACCCAGGAGAAGCCTGTTCACTCTCACTTTGAAGAAATCAAAATCAAAATCAAAATCAAAAGTCATTTATTCAAACTAGGCTGAGAATCAGCACTTTTTGAACGTCAAAATTACATAAGACAGTCCCCCAAAAACGCCCGCCCTTCACCACTTCCTAGTGCTTTAGCTGGGGAGAAGAAGTGGCGCAACAAACTCCCCAGCAGCACAGCTGTCTGTTCAGTTAAAAAAATGATTCTATATAATACTGCGCATAATAATTTAGGTACATTACGCAACACAAAACATTAAATTAAATTATTTGCTATAAGTAAGCTAGCACACGCCAATATACCAAAAAAAAAAAAACGAAAACAATACTCAAGCAGAAACAAAATACAAAACTAAAAACGTAAGCAGAACTTTATACCTAAATAAAAGCCTCCAGTAATAAAGGGCGTGCCCACTTACATATAGCCGTACATGTAGTCGTAACTCACAAGTCACAGATAGGGATAAACTAGGACCATCGAAGTAAAATCAACAACCGAGTTAAATTACTAATAACAAAACAAAACCAAGGTCAGCAAGACGACCTGTCACCACAAGCAGCACCCGTTCACGAGTATAACGCAAAGATCAGCCATTACCCCCCTCGCCATATTTGAGGGAAGGAGACAACCCGACCCCCGACGCTACCGCAAGCAGTGACATCTAAGGGAGCATGACGAACTTGCTGCCGGTTGCTCGAGCAAGAAAACTATGATCAATTGTCGAGGTCACTAGCTAACCACATATTGCAATACCACTCATAAAAAATAAATAAACATTGAAATGAGTAGATTATGTCAATAATAAATAAAAATAAAATTAAAATAAATTGACCTTGAGAGTCAAAGAAAATAAATAATTATATGAACTCATATAACCTGTCAGTAGCTATGCTAATTCTGGAGAAAGAACATAAACATTGTCTTAAGCTAAACACAGCGACCAACTATTCTTATCGTTTAAGTAATCGTTGATAGAATAGTATGCCTTTGAACAAAGGTTAGATTTTACTTTAGCTTTGAACGCATTAAAGGGCAAATCTAGCAAAGAAGAGGGTAGCTTGTTATAAAAAGTTATACCAAGCCCAACAAATGAGTTATGAACCTTATGAAGCCGGTGAAATGGAGCACGTATTTTGGCCTTATTTCTGGTGTTAACATTGTGAATATCACTGTTTTTAGTGTATAAATGTATATTTTGTCTAATATATAAGATGTTGGCGAAGATGAATTGTGATGCCACCGTGAGAATACCAATCTGTTTAAAAAAATCTCTCAAAGAAACTCTGGCACCGAGCTGGTAAATTGCTCGAACAGCTCGTTTCTGAAGAACAAATATATTTTGAATGTCAGCGGCTTTGCCCCAGAGCAGAATACCGTATGACATAACGCTATGAAAATAACTAAAATAGACTAACCGAGCTGTATCAAGAGATTAGGGTTGTATACGTTCGGAAACACAGACGCAGGTAGTGAGTTCCACTCTTTTGCTGTGCGCATTATAAAAGACATTTGGAAGCGCTAAGTGCGAATTGGTAGAATAGCAACCAGGTATTGTTATGATGTGCAAAATTGATTATTCCAAACAATTCCAAACGATGAACTACGTTCCAACCGGGGTATCCAACGACATCTCCTGACTTTTTTACGAAAACAAGTTTTGAAAGAAATTAAAAGATTTAAAGAAGAACTTTAATTACTCTCACCATCCCTGTGCCATTTGCACTTATAGATACCCTGTTAGTCCAGCTCACCAGGAACGGCACCATAATTGCGTAACACTCTATCAGTCGGAATCTGAATCATTTTGAATCAAATTGCTAATCCATTGCTTCATATGTTCGAAAAATTTGTCTGGTCGACAACGTAAATAACGCAATGGATGTTGTTGAACTGTCAAAAGGAAAGCGATTCCGATTGACAGTGTGTTACGCAATTAGGGTGCGGGACGTTAACGAGGAACGAGATTATTTGGCCATAGTAAAAATGTACTGTCACTACTTCAGCGCCATGATCTATTTTCTCGTTGACGTCCCTTTCCTGGCATGGTGGACAAACAGTGATAAGCATAATGTAAACATTACTTGTGCGTTACTTTGCGCACCATCGTAAACAACGAATTTTAACAGTAAAAATTTACTTTTAAAAAGAAAAACAGTCAAAACCGACTTTAAAAACCTAAAAGAAAGAAAAAAACATGTTTATTGGGCTTTGGCACATGCCATAAGTGCACACAACAACCAAACAGAATTAAAAAAAAAAAAACAATGGATAAAAAACTGAACTATACAATCAAAAAGCTTAAATCTAGATCTAAAAAATAGATAATAATGTGTGTCTCAGGGCGGTGCCAAATAGGCCCAGTTCAGCAAACTGCCGAGCAGTTAGTGCCCGACGCTGGTTTTCAACTACCCTTTTTCTTTTTTTCTTTTTTTTTTGGATGGGAAATCATCAAATAACTTCTCCAGCTCTGGGTGCAGCGGCAGGGCGTGTCAGACTTCTACTGACTAAAACCCACCCGTGTTCCTTCAGTTGCCTGTGCCAGGACCACGGTAACTCTTTCGAACAACCCGCAACCCTGGCGGGTTCAACTGGACCCTGAGATGATGTGACAGACGTAAAACAGTTTTATACTTTGTGTTATAAGTGTGTAATTTCATATATGAATAGATACTTAAATAGAAGGATTTGTGTGCAAAAATACTAACAAAAAAAAAAGTGCAAGACAAAAAGGTACCTAAATAAGTGAAACGGCCGCACAGAAAACAAACCTGTTTTATACGTTCCTATAAAACGAATAAAATAACTTTAATAATAATTACCCAATATACTAAAACCTTGAAAGTATGTAGATCACGTTAGTGAAAGAAGCATCAAAATTGGTTCATTAATTTTTGAGAAAATCGCGGACATACAGGGCCCTAAGGTAACACATCTCCGCCGCGTAACAGCGCAGCCGCATGATGTTTCGCTGATGTTCTGCTGAGCTGTTCGAGTAGCGGAACATCATGCGAGTCAGTTGAATTAAACTACTGAGGTTTCGCGACGAAGGTGTGCTGGCCGCAAACATACATACATACGGGTCGAATACAGAACTTCTTTTTTTGAAATCGGTTAACAAATTAAATAGGGTGACTGGTAATTAGTGACCGATACTTAAACACATGATTGCACTCATGATAACTAACAAATTTTACTATGGGACCAAACCTGAAATCGCGAAAAAAAAATCAGCTGTCCCATACGACATTCATGTCCGCATAACTCGTCAAAATGTAAGGAGCAGCAGATTTTTTTTTCGCGATTTCAGGTTTGGTTCCATAGTAAAAGTAGTTTGTTATCATGAGTACAATCATGTGTTTAAGTATCGATCACTAATTTACCAGTGACCTATTATAATATAATGCTCGTTGACTTGAGAACCTCTTCCTTTTTAACGTCGGTTAAATAACTAAATTCCTGTCCGTAAAACTAAAAAAGCGCAGCTGAAAATTAGTAAGCATAGTAGGCTCCACGTCGGTAGTAACTAATACTTTGACCTGGAACTGGTCTGACGTAGTCTTACACTGGTTTTGCCAGCATGACCTTCGGCGTACTGTAGCACCTACGTAACTCGATCAAGCTAAATAGTTTATCATCTGCCTAGCCTTTCCCAACTAAGTTGGGGTTGGCTTCTGCAATACCAGCATTTTTCATGGTTCAACTGATGTTTAGGACCTAACTAAAAGTTTGTGAATTAAAAGTAAAGTAGACTGTAAACACTTATATTAACTGATTCTTGAAGACAGTACAATGTTGGGAGCTTTGTTGACAACAAGTATGCGCGCGCGTCGTCGCTTGTGTTCAGTAGTGGAGTGCGGTGCGGGCGGCTGCCAGCACGCTGCCGCGGTGTCGTCCCGCGCCGCGCCGCACCCTCCGCGCGTCTCCTGGCGCGGACTATGAGTCACGCCTTGTCTGCGTGAACATCCTCCCCGGGTTGAAACATTCAATCTAGAGGAAATGGGCAAATATTAAAGGATCTTAGTAACGTCCCCTTTTTCGTCTTCAACTCGATCTATTGTGAAACACTGCATTAAATGTTTCAAATACAAATGTCAAAATGTTCAACCAGTTATGGGACAGTTGCCTTCTAATAGAACTCACTTGGAGTTCCCATTTTTGAATTGCAGTGTCGACTATGCCGGGCCAATATTGATAGCTGATCGAAAGGGGCCAGGGTGTAAGCTTGTAAAGGCGTACCTATGCATTTTTTTTGTCTTGCAGTTAAAGCTTTTCAGTTCTGTTCTGTTACAGACGTCACTAAGGAGGGCTATATGGCTGCTTTAAACCATTTCGTTGCTCGTCGTGGTAAACCCAAGAGCATCTTATCCGATAATGGTACTAATTTTACCAGCACTTGTGTACCAACGCGTGTGGCGTTGTCCCGTCGTTCCCCGGGAAGACCTTCGTGACACGTCCCAGTGGTCACAACAGTGGCGGTTGCCCTCTCTCCTTAATTAGAACTAACGTTCCCTCTGCCAGGTATCCTGTAGATGACGTCCATTTCGTCTTTTGTTGGAGCAGAGAAATATTTTCTAAATGGAACCGCTTCCAAAAATGCTGCTTTATATGCTCCACTCTGTGGTGGCGCTCCAAGCGGCCGATGTTTATGTCAGCCACCTGTGAATGCGGAACAGCCATAAGTGATCGTCCAATCAGAAAATGTGAAGGCGTGAGGACAGTAAAATCTAGTGGATCAGAGGAAAGTGGTGTGAGAGGACGTGAATTAAGTACAGCTTCAATCTGAGTTAAACAAGTGACCATTTCCTCGTATGTGAAATGGGTTAACTGTAGAAGTCTTTTCAAGTGGTGTTTAGTAGAACGAACGGCCGCTTCAGCAATGCCGTTGAAATGTGGAGAGTATGGAGGGGCAAAATTAAATTCAATGCCCGTTTGTGCTACTTCATAAGAAATATTTGAATCTTGTAAGAATTGTTGTAGTTCATTACAAGTGCCGGTAAAATTAGTACCGTTATCGGATAAGATGCTCTTGGGTTTACCACGACGAGCAACGAAACGGTTTAAAGCAGCCGTATAGCCCTCCTTAGTGACGTCTGTAACAGTACAGAACTGAACAGCTTTAACTGCAAGACAAAAAAAATGCATAGGTACGCCTTTACAAGCTTACACCCTGGCCCCTTTCGATCAGCTATCAATATTGGCCCGGCATAGTCGACACTGCAATTCAAAAATGGGAACTCCAAGTGAGTTCTATTAGAAGGCAACTGTCCCATAACTGGTTGAATATTTTGACATTTGTATTTGAAACATTTAATGCAGTGTTTCACAATAGATTTAGAAAGATTTCTGCCACCAAGAGGCCAATACATTTGTCGTATATTTGCTATCAATAACTGAGGGCCAGCGTGTAACAAATCTTTATGATATTTATAAAAGATGATTTTGGTAACTTGATGTTTAGAACATGGTAAAACTGGATGCTTGATATTGTAATCATAAGGAGAGTTATCAAGTCTCCGTCCTACACGAATGAGACCATCTTTGTCAGCAAAGGGACTTAAAGAAATAAGTCTGTTCTTACGAGGCAAATTCTTTCTAGATTTAAGAATAGCATATTCCTTAGGAAACATCTCCATTTGAGCTTGTTCAACCATGAACACGAGCCAGCTACATCATTACAGCGTCAGCGTTAAGAACGACATACATTCGTTCCGCCGGCAACACCGGCACACCGTCAGCACTAAGAAGTGACCTGCTGAGATCTTCGCTTCATCGGCTCGATACACACACAACACACATGTAAATACGTATCAATGTGTATTGACCACAAAAATTGTATATAATTAAGTTAACTACTGTAATAAAGCAGTCATCAAACTGGAGTCGAGTTTGATTCATCTCCCGTAACTCCTCTCACTGTGGCCAAGACACCTTTAGCCATCATCGGTCCTATGAGTCTGTGGGATCGGCAGTGAGAAAACCATTTCCTGTGTACATTGCACGACGTACACAAACCCCTATTCCTACCCAAATTCCGTCTGTCACCGTAGGTCTCCTTGTGACAGACTTCCCGTACGTAGAACCAACAACGAACGTAACTTACGTTTGGTGTGGTTTGTATGATAGGCTAGGGCGTTAGGGTAACTAGGGTGCTAGGTAATTGTTATAGGGCTAGGTTTAGAGTCAGTAGGGTCTTAGGTAATTCATAGGTACCAGGCTCAATTGTTTCTAACGTAGCCGCACTGTACGCATTTGGAATAACGGCCGTACTAAGCTGTAAGTCCCGGTGCGTACAGAGCTTGACATAAAATTAAATTCAAAGAATCTTGAAGTTCTTGTTTTGAAATTGCATTTTGTAACTTGGTTTTATTTTTTAAATTGTAAACAAATCTAAGTATGTAGGCCACCACTCTTTGTAAACGATTTAGACTTGAATATTTATGGAGTAGTGCATGAATGAATGATGGATTTAATTGAGAGGAATGTACGTGATTTTGTGAATCTGTGAGAAACGTGTGATCTGTGAAGTGAGATGTAATTTCTGGTAGATCCCGTTTCACATTTTAATTGGGCATAGCTGGCCAGTCTATTTCGTCATTCAACAAGAATTGTGGACCTGACCACCATAAAGAACACTCGCTCATAAGGTCAGCCTTCAACCCACGAGAAACAAGATCTGCCGGATTATCTCTAGACGGTACGTAACTCCACGTATGATCTGCAGTGCTCTCATGTATTTCATTGACTCGATTACGCACGAAAGGTTTCAATAGACTCGGTGAAATAACTAGCCAACTCATCAGTTGCCTATCTAACTTCCACAACCCAATTACTGGGTAATACGATACCCCTTGGTAAGAGCTTGGTTGTCAGACTTACGGGCTTCTGACCCGTAACGACTATCAAAGATGCACGAATGACAGCCAGCACCAACGGTATGCAAAGATGGTTATCCATCCACGGACCAACCGTGGCAAGCTTAGGTTAACCTGACCGATCGAACCATCCGGCTGCTATCACTTAGCCAAATAGTTATGAGTGTTAGCTTGTTTCAATTTCATGTCTTAATTTAAAATA
Organism: Dicycla oo; assembly: GCA_948252095.1. Classification (NCBI taxonomy): domain Eukaryota; kingdom Metazoa; phylum Arthropoda; class Insecta; order Lepidoptera; family Noctuidae; genus Dicycla; species Dicycla oo. Next base: position 16,275,125 of record OX411736.1, on the reverse strand, counting down.
AATAGTGCGCATTTGCTAGACACATGTGCCTTATTCATTGAAAATAAGTTATGAATTCTACTAAAACTTATAGATTATTACGGAAGTTTGGATTTAATTTTAAAATACCGAATTATAATATTCACTGTGGCAACACTGTCAAAGTACAAATGATTATTGTAACACGCTTTTAAATGTATTTTCGTTATTGCAATTGAATGTGTTATTTTTTACTTTAGCAAAACTTAGAAATGGCGGGTATGATATCATCATTCTTTCTGGGTGGGGAAAAAGATATTCCAAATTGTAAAACAGAGTGCAGGCAGTGATCATGGAACTACGAAGTAAGACGGTTGATATTGTAGTCCAAATTACATATATTTTATACAAAGTACAGTGTTTGATCAATTTTAAAATAGAAGTGTTTAACATGAGAATGAAATTGGTGGTGAGAAAATGTCGAGCCCTTTCAACCAGAATGCTTATTAATTTAGCACTGTTTTTACGCCCATAATACCGATATTGGTGGGACTGGACTGGACAATTAGCAATCATGACTACTTTTGTTAACTTGGGTTTTACCTGTTAAAACAAATGTATTTTTTTTTTTATTTGTGATGGGTTTGCTCTTGACTCTAGTCTAGGTCAGAGGTGACAGAGACAAAGTCGACGATGGAGTGAGCTTACCCAGAAGAAGCCTGTTCACTCTCACTTTGAAGAGATTAGGGTTGTATACGTTCGGAAACACAGACGCAGGTAGTGAGTTCCACTCTTTTGCCGTGCGCATTATAAAAGACATTTGGAAGCGCTTAGTGCGAATTGGTGGAATAGCAACCAGGTAGGGATGGTAACTGGCAGTGCGTCTAGATGTCCGGTGGTAGAAGGGGGCCGGTGGAATGAGGTCGTGGAGTTCTCGGGCACACTCTCCGAAGTACAATCTGTAGAAGACCGACAAGCAGGCAACCTTGCGGCGATGAGCCAAGCTATGAAGCTTGGCATCCACCAGTTTTACGTCGCCAATGAGCCTCTTAGCTCTGCGTTCCACCGAGTCAAGCGCGGCTAGTTGGTACTTAGCTGATCCATCCCAAAGGTGACTGCAATACTCCATGCAGGATCGGACTTGCGCTTTGTAAAGGGTAAAAAGCTGTCCAGGCGTAAAGTATCGCTTCACCCTATTTAGGATGCCCAGTTTCTTGGCCGCAGTCTGGGCCTTGTACTCGATGGTGGCGCCGAAGTTGAGACCAGATGTCAACTCCATGCCTAGGAGCTCAAGTCGATCAGTTACAGGAACAGATGTACCCCGAAAAGTAGGAGTTTGGGCGAAACGACTCTTTTTAGAAGTAAAAAGACACGTCTGCGTTTTGGTGGCGTTAAAAGAGACCAGATTATCATCACCCCACTGGGAGACAAAGCTTAAGCGTATGTGTTAATTAATAAAATTAATAAATAATTATAAGTCTTTACCTATGAAATTGCCGATTTTTGATACCGGCTAGAGTGAAGATATATCATTCTATTTAGAATTCCAAATTCAAATTAATGTTATATGCATGATACTTAAAAAAAAAATCTGTTGTTCATTTGTTTTCCCGCCGTTCGATTTTTCTTTGATATCGATGTTTCTGTAACCATGGACAAATCGAAATTGCGCGCTATTTTCGAATACGAGTTCCGTCGTGGCGCCAACGAAACACAGACAGCACGCAATATTAACGACGTGTATGGACAAGGTACCGCAAGTGAACGCACGGTGCGTTTTTGGTTTGATCACTTCCGTTCTGAAAATTTTGATCACAACAATGAGCCCCGGAGAAAAATTTCAAACCCAACGAGGCGGTGAAAACGCCTTTAAAGAATTTATCGGTCCCCGTTCCCAAGATATCTAAGCAGAAGCGTCAATGAACTTTCATTAAAATGGCAGAAGTACATCGACAACATTTCTTTAAAAAAAAAATGTTTGATTTTTTTCTATGTAAATCGGTAATTTCACCTAATATTAACTAATGTACCTACCCCTATAATTCATTGGCGACGTAAAACTGGTGGATGCCAAGCTTCACAGCTTGGCTCATCGCCGCAAGGTTGCCTGCTTGTCGGTCTTCTACAGATTGTACTTCGGTGAGTGTGCCCAAGGACTCCACAACCTGATTCCGCCGGCCCCCTTCTAGCATCGGACATCTAGATGCATTACCAGTTACCATCCCTACCTAGTTGCTATTCCACCAATTCACACTAAGCGTTTCCAAATGTCTTTTATAATGCGCACAGCAAAAGAGTGGAACTCACTACCTGCGTCTGTGTTTCCGAGCGCATACAACCCGAATCTCTTCAAAGTGAGAGTGAACAGGCTTTTTCTGGGTAAGCTCACTAAGGTAAGTTATGTTTATGTAGGGTAATGCAAGCAAGCTCATAAATGAAAAGGACGAAAAATATTTTTTTGTCCTTTTCATTCATGAGCTGGCTTCTTCTCCTTGTTTCTACGTCTTTTTATGAGTGGCCAGTTACTAAAGCGTGGCCAATGGGGAGGAAAACTAACTTTTTATCACGATAGATGGCGCACAATCGACTGTACCTTGTTTTGATATATTGGCTGTCAAATCGTATGGATTTTTACAATCTACTAAGTTTAGCTTTCCGATTTTCCGTAATTTTATCCAAAATGCCTCAATGTAGTGCGTTAACTTGTAAAAACAGAGGAGTATATATGTTTCCTAAAGAAAGTATGGGCAGACAACAATGGGAATTGGCGTTACGTATTAAAAACTTTAAGGCAAGTAGTACTGCACAATTATCTGCTGCGCATTTCACAGAAGAAGCTTAGATTAGTAAAGAAGCCGTCCTTTAAGCTGGGTCCTATAACTATAAATATAACTATAAAACAAAAGAATCAAGATTATTATCTAATAAAATAAAATTATTGTCATCAAAATAAAAGTGTCATAAAATAAACTATATTAAGTAATATATGTAGTAAATAATTCTCCTAAAGATTTAATCAATCAATATAGGTACTTAGTTTTCAAAATATTCCTGCATTGCCTGTCTGTTAAATGGTAAAGGAGTATCTGCATTTATGTCTTTGAATGTATCAGAAGGTGGACATAGGTATGCGGTGTCGTCTTGGATGTCGCAGTCAGCACCAAAGTTTTGGTTTCGATCATACGAATGTAATCTATAAAAAAAAATAGGAATGTTAGTCCGTGGCTTATAAAAAAAGGCTCACAAACAATCATAACCTTAAATATTTGAAGTGTTTTCCTTGCAATCAAATCTGCCTTTTTGTCGGCAGTTGCAGCGTTCCGTTTACGGAGCTCAACTTCTAGTTGAGGCGCAGTCATAAACGCGTACATATTATAGTCGAATTACACTTTAAAATCTCATAAATAGCAGTCACGCTGCTGTCAAGAAAGGTAAACAAGGTACAGTCGACTACAGCGACATCTAGACACAGCTTTGAGTGTGGCTCCTCATTACTACAGCATTTACCTTATATTTTTTCCATTCCATATCATTAACACTCTGGAGTGTTAATGATTTGGATTGAAAATGCCTACAACATACAAATCTGTAGTTCTATTATCTAGCCATAGGTACAGGACGCACTTTTGGACAAAGGGCTTACTCGCAGCTACAGTCTGGATTTAACAAACGGTGGTGCTTGCTCGAGTTCTCCCTGTCAAACACATCTCGTCTGTTAATACCACAAAGGGTAGGCAGAGACAGGCCTACATTGTAGGTTTAACTGTAGTTTAGGTATCAGTTACAAAACGAACGAACACGTTCTAAAATGTATTTTTTATAACCTCGTTTAAAGATGCCCACCCATCCACAGATAAATATCACCCGACAATAAATAATATCCTTAATGGTCTAATAATCCTACCATATCATAAGGGCACGTCTTCCCTACCCTTAGTGCGTCCCCCGGCCTACTCCTTGATATGCAATGGTCTCTGTGTAACCCCATGAAACATGAGGCTCCAGGGGCTAGTGTGAATCTTTGGATTCATTCGAGTAATCGAGTCTGGTCAAACCACGCTGGGGTCTGTGCATTTCATCCCTGATACGTGGTACGCACACACGTAAGAAAAATCTGTTTATATATTAGGTTGGGGAAAAAGTCTTTTCGCATTATAGTATGTATGAACTTGTAATAAAATCTCTTTGGCTATACTATTTGTATCTGGCTGGTTTTGGTATCATTGAAAGTTTAAATTTTAACGAACATAATTCCAAATTCAAATTAGAAAAATGTGTGATTTTCATTTGTTTTTCGTACCGTCAAGATGAGTGAATCTAATGAAGAAATTCGATACATTTAAAAATTTTACTACAAAAAAGGTAAAAATACAACGCAAGCCGCGAAAAAAATTTGCGATGTTTATGGACCTAGTGTAGTGTCTGTGAGAGTAGCACAAATTTGGTTTAAGCGTTTTCAATCCGGAAATTTTGATGTCAAAGATGCACGTCGCTCTGGTCGCCCTATTACGGATAAAATGGATGCCATTTTTGAAAAAGTGGAGCAAGATATCAGTAGTTACGACGTAGCTGAAGAACTGGAAATTGACCACAAAACAGTTTTGGCGCATTTGAAAAAAACTGGGTACACAAAAAAGCTCGACATTTGGGTACCTCACGAGCTCACTGAAAGAAACCTAATGAACCGTATACTCATTTGTGATTCTTTATTACGACGTAATGAAACCGAACCATTTTTGAAGAAGCTGATAACTGGTGATGAAAAGTGGATCACGTATGACAAGAACGTGCGAAAAAGGTCGTGGTCAAAGGCCGGTCAGGCTTCACAGACTGTGGCGAAACCCGGGTTAACTCGCAACAAGGTGATGCTGTGTGTGTGGTGGGATTGGAAGGGCATTATTCATTATGAGCTGTTACCACCAGGCAGGACCATCGATTCTAAACTCTACTGCGAACAACTGATGAGATTAAAGCAAGAAGTTGAGAGAAAGCGGCCGGAATTAATCAACAGAAGGGGTGTGGTTTTTCATCATGATAACGCTAGACCTCACACATCTTTAGCCACTCAGCAAAAATTAAGAGAGTTTGGCTGGGAGGTGTTAATGCATCCGCCGTATAGTCCTGACCTTGCACCTTCAGATTTCCACCTGTTTCGGTCTCTTCAGAATTCTTTAGGCAGTGTCAGGTTAACATCACGAGAGGACTGCCAAAACCACTTGTCGCGGTATTTTGACCAGAAGTCCCAAAATCTCTATAGCAAGGGGATCATGCCCCTACCTACAAGATGGCAAAAAGTTATCGAACAAAATGGTACCTACATACTTTAGTTAAATGTAAATAAACTATATTAAAAAATGTTTTGAATTTTCTTAAAAAATGCGAAGAAACTTTTTCCCCAACCCATTATTACGGAAAGTAGCAAACTGTATTACAACTTCTGTAAATGTATTCCCATAGATTTCGTTATTAGAAATCATTCATTCAATCAATCATTTAATCTTTCACTCCATTCACTCATGTATTCTGTTTTTTATTATTACCTCACGTAGCATTAACAATCAACTAATTAGTTATGTTGCTAGTAGTACCATAAGTGTTTTGTTCAATTAGTAAGATAGTCCACATAGCGTTTAATTGTAAAAAAATAATTGTGCTGCTGTTTTTTTTATCCCGAAAGAAAATTAAATAAATTAAAATAAAGTGTGCACTTTAACTTATACTTGTTAGTGAAAATCGCATTTAGAATATTTAATTGATATATGGGGATCTGCAGCAGTATCTAATTTAAGTTCACTTCAAATAGTTCAAAATAAAATAGTTAAAACTCTGTTCCACTGGCATTATCTCACTCCAACAAAGACCTTCCACATTACATACATTTACTACACTTGTATTCTTATTAAAAAACAACTATAAACTCAATGCAAACTAACATACAACTAAAGGAAAAGCAATGTCATATAACCTAAGAAATAGATATAAAAACAAACGAAGTCATCAGCGTATGCACTAATTACGGTAGAAAGACCATTATTTGAAGGAGCACGGCTGTATGATGGATTGCCGGACGACATAAAAGAGTGCGATAACGTGAATACATAAAAGAATAAGCTTAAGGAACATGTATGTAGCTACATTATAACTTATAATGCTCTGGAGGAAATTGTATTGTACTGTATTATCATACTTCCTACTTTATGTCTCATTATAAGCGAACTGTAAGTTCTTATAATAAATTTCTTTAAACCGATACGAGTATGAACGTAAAAAGAACTTTTTAGCAAAAAATAAAACCGACTTCCAAAACAAAACACTAAAAAGTGAAAAATAATTTTAATTTCGGTAGTAAAGACACCGGTCTTTGGTTTTGTATTTCCGTTTTTTGCCACCGACTTCCGAAAAAAATAAGACCGACTTCCAAAAGAAGTCGGTCTTATTTTTTGCTAAAGAGTTTTATTTTTCACTATATAACTATACTAACTATTTTTTAGTTGTGGTACAGTAAATAACAGTGACAGGAAGTTATTAAAACATCATCCACATAAACCAAGTGGGAAAAATACGCATTATTGAAGCTAACTTAAAAACTACCCAAGCAAAGTTAATAAAATTTATATGGAACCTAAGAAGTACCCTTTCAAACAAAAAAAGAATTTTCCAAATCGGTCAAGCGTAACCTTTTCCCAACTATGTTGGAGTCGGCTTCCAGTCCAACCGGATGCAGCCGAATACCAGTATTTTACATGGAGTGACTACCTATCTGACCTCCACAACCCAGTAACTGAGTAACTGGACACCCCTTGGTCTGGACTGGTTGTCAGACTTTCAAAGATCTACAAATGACAGCAGGAACTAAAGGTTTTACGTGCTTTCCGAGGCACGGAGGGGTCTCGGTTTGTATTGTGTGGTCACCCATCCACGGACTGACCTCGGCAAGCGTTGCTTAACCTTGAAGCGTGACCGTTCGTCGTATTATGGCTTGTCTATACCAACTGAGGTGGTCATCATTGTATCTTACAGTCTTCATCACTAAATCCTACATTGGTCTTAAAATACTCCTGACTTCAACTTTACACCTACAATAAGATATTACGGTATCGATATTATTAGTCAGAATCTGTAAACAATTTCGCCCACTTTAACTTATAAATAACGCATTGAATAAATCGCTTATGCAATATGTGTTCTAAAAGAATCAATTACATATACAACAGTATATTCGTCAAAAACAGGTGATTGTGTTTTTTTTTTTTAATATACACAACTCAACTTACGAGTATCATCATGCCTTTAATCCACGTAGGGATATATAAACAGAGGTGTACTTAAAGTACACCCAAATTCCCTATCCTAACTAATATTATAAATGCGAAAGTAAGTTTGTTTGTTTGTTTGTTACCTTTACACGCCTAAACCACAGAACCGATCATCCTGAAATTTTTCATAACCGTTGTCAGTTGTACAGAAACGGACATAGGGCAACTATCGTCCCGAAAAAAAAGTACTGTTCCCGAGGAAAACAACAATAACGTTCTTATGATAATAGATGGCGCCACGTGTCTTTCTAATCATTTTTGAATTATTACGCTTTCACGCTAAAACTGCTGAACGGATTTGGATGAAATTTGACACATGGGTAGACTATGAACTGGATTAGGACATAGAATACTTTTTATCCAGGTAGTACGTTCCCGTGGGATAATTTCCGACAACCACGCGGGCGAAGCCACAGGCAAAAGCTAGTTTTTTTTTAATATATAATAGTGTGTGACGTTGGCCATTATATCACTCGATGTTAAGTGATACTAGGTACTGTAAAGGTTCCATGCAATGTAACTTAACCTTATATTGTACTCACTGACATTTGATTACTTGCGCCAGTGTAGAACTCTTTTTTTTTTTAATAATTAAAAAAGTTAGTTCGTATGTTTTTTCCAGGCCATACTTCGGCTTTAGGCTTCGGCTAGGGTGATAGGCGGTGTAATTTAAGAAGTATAGAATATACTTCGGTGAGTGTGCTCAGGAACTCCACAACCTCATCCCACCGGCCCCCTTCTACCATCGAGCATCTAGACGCACTGCAAGCTACCATCCATACGTAGTTGCCATTCCACCAATTCGCACTAAGCGCTTCCAAACATCCTTCATAGTACGCACGGAAAAAGAGTGGAACTCACTACCTGCGTCTGTGTTCCCGATCGCATACAACCCGAATCTCTTCAGAGTTAGAGTGAATAATAATAATCTTTATTACATAAGAGTGATTACAAATTGTGTGAAGTCCCTGACACTTGTGCTAGGTGGTTAACCGGTGTTACAAGAGCCAGTGCCCTCTCCCAGGAGGAAACACTATTAAAAACTTATGCAATAAGGTTAACAATTTAGAAACAAAAATACTAAATAATACAAAACAATAAAAAGTGGTTACAAAAAGCCTGTGATGGTGATTGTGTAGAGTATGCGTGTAGTGATGTGTGTGTGTGAGTATGTGCGTTTATGTGAGTGTGTGTGTGTGTGTGCGAGTGTGTGAGTGTGTGTAAAAATTGAATTAAATGATCAGGAAAGGTTAATTGTGATGGCGAGTAAGGGGTGAATTAGAGTGCCTCTAATAGGGTAGAACAATCTTCTTCTGGGTAAGCTCACTCCATCGTAGACTTTGTCTCTGTCACCTCTGACCTAAAGTCAAGTAAAAAAGTGTGCTAACCGAATCTTGTATCATTTAAACTTTTAATTTATATATCTCGTTATTGCGTCTCCGACTGTTATTTCGTGCGGTACTAAACTCGCCACAAAATCATAGGTCCGTTTTGACATGAGGGTGTTCCTCTTTGTCCCGCTATGTTTGTCTCTCTTTGGCATATGAAACGATATGGGCTGTCAAAACGGACCTATTATTTTGTGGCGAGTTTAACACAAGTGATGCGAGGGACGATGGTGCATGTTTGTCTATAAGAAAATCTATCAAAGTGTTACTTGAAGATTCCCACGTTAGAGCTTCTTCTTCTTCATAGACTCGGCCCATAATTCGGCTACGTGAACAAACTACTGAACAAATTGGGCTAAAAGTCCCCTATAACTTACCCAGATATCCCATTACCCATTTATTCCACACTAAAGCATCCAACACACACATAGGAGTAAACTCACCTCTCAATAGACTCAGCCGACAGATGAACTCTTATATTATAAAGTCCACTCCAAATGTTGACATATAATAGGTTGGGGAAAAAGTTTCTTCGCATTTTTAAAGAAAATTCCAAACGTTTTTTAATATAGTTTATTTACATATAACTAAAGTATGTAGGTACCATTTTGTTCGATAACTTTTTGCCATCTTGTAGGTAGGGACATGATCCCATTGCTATAGAAATTTTGGGACTTCTGGTCGAAATACCGCGACAAGTGGTTTTGGCAGTCCTCTCGTGATGTTAACCTGACACTGCCTAAAGAATTCCGAAGAGACCGAAACAGGTGGAAATCTGAAGGTGCAAGGTCAGGACTATACGGCGGATGCATTAACACCTCCCAGCCAAACTCTCTTAATTTTTGCTGAGTGGCTATAGTTGTGTGAGGTCTAGCGTTATCATGATGAAAAACCACACCCCTTCTGTTGATTAATTCCGGCCGCTTTCTCTCAACTTCTTGCTTTAATCTCATCAGTTGTTCGCAGTAGAGTTCAGAATCGATGGTCCTGCCTGGTGGTAACAGCTCATAATGAATAATGCCCTTCCAATCCCACCACACACACAGCATCACCTTGTTGCGAGTTAACCCGGGTTTCGCCACAGTCTGTGAAGCCTGACCGGCCTTTGACCACGACCTTTTTCGCACGTTCTTGTCATACGTGATCCGCTTTTCATCACCAGTTATCAGCTTCTTCAAAAATGGTTCGGTTTCATTACGTCGTAATAAAGAATCACAAATGAGTACACGGTTCATTAGGTTTCTTTCAGTGAGCTCGTGAGGTACCCAAATGTCGAGCTTTTTTGTGTACCCAGTTTTTTTCAAATGCGCCAAAACTGTTTTGTGATAAATTTCCAGTTCTTCAGCTACGTCGTACCTACTGATATCTTGCTCCACTTTTTCAAAAATGGCATCCATTTTATCCGTAACCGACCAGAGCGACATGCATCTTTGACATCAAAATTTCCGGATTGAAAACGCTTAAACCAAATTTTTGCTACTCTCACAGACACTACACTAGGTCCATAAACATCGCAAATTTTTTTCGCGGCTGGCATTGCATTTTTACCTTTTTTGTAGTAAAATTTTAAAATGTATCGAATTTCTTCATTAGATTCACTCATCTTGACGGTACGAAAAACAAATGAAAATCACACATTTTCCTAATTTGAATTTGGAATTATGTTCTTTAAAATTTAAACTTTCAATGATACCAAAACCAGCCAGATACAAATAGTATAGCCAAAGAGATTTTATTACAAGTTCATACATACTATAATGCGAAAAGACTTTTTCCCCAACCTAAAATAATGACTCCATAAATATCTTTAAAACCCAAATTCTAAGGTCCTAAGCACGCAACCCACATATGTAAGCTAAAGACTCATTGTGTTAATATGTCGATATTTCTAGCAACCCCTCCTGTAACATAACTTGTGTCATTTTTATATTTCTGTTACTATAGTTTGTTATCACTTAATTTTTATACATTTCTTTTTTAGCTTAGGTTATCACTGTATTTGAGAATGTTGGTTCACCTGTCATTGGCAACTATATAAGCCCAAAACTGTTATAATATCTACTGTTAATTGATATTTTGTATACAGAAGCTGTTGGTGGACCTTTATAAATAAATAAATACGTGTTTAGCGCCATCACTAGCATCCATCAGTTCCTGTAACAACGTACCCATGCATATCTCAATTATGGTGCCGATTCTGTTGTGTACAAACTAAAGTTAGTCTATTGCTAACTTTTTCTCTCTAATAAAACAAGAAAGAGACGGACGTAAATTTAGAACTGTCAAATTTAGTTGAACTAACATATCCATACAAATTTAGAAAACACAAGGCGTACAGTAGTTTGCCATCTCTAACTTAGTTCATACGAGTAGCTATAGCCGTCGTTTTCTCGCGCTGCCTGTTAGTAAAAGATAGCGATTCTCTAATTTTAGTTTAGTTATTGAACAAGAGAATCGGCACCTATATTAAGTGTCGCATCGTTTGTTGAATAACACTACATTTACACTCCAAGGCGGAGTCGTCTATGAATCTCCACCTGAATAGATTTTCCTTGTTTCAGCCAACCAGCACCCTAATTCATCATGAATCATATTGAAACAAATTGCTAATCCATTGCTTCATATGCTCGAAAAATTTGTCTCCTCAAGACCGTAAATAACGCAATGAATATTGTTGAACTGTCAAAATGAAACTGGTTCCGATTGATAGTGTGTTACGTAATTAGGGTGCTGGGTCCGGAGTCTGTTTAAAGACTTCCAGGTTACCCAAGACAACTCATGTCCAGGTGGGAGATCTTCAGCATGTCAAAGCTATAGTATTTTTATCTGACGTAGCGACACGCGCTATACTTATGGTTACCAAGTGAACGGACACGCTGTGGATGTGTGTTTAGTTTATTTATTTAATAAAACTATTTTCATTGTGTTCGAATTTTATAAAATAATTAGTTACATTTAAAATCTAAAGCAAACAAAAATATTACTAAGTATGTCATCAATCAAAAACCGTTTACATGTTAAACTATAAAAAAGCACAAAGACAACCCGTTTAATTACGTATGTTAATTAAATGCAAACTAAATGTCAATTAACAGTAATTTAAATGTCAATCAAAAGCAAAATTAAATGTCAATCAGATTAAATGTCAATTAAATCAAATCTATATTATATTATTTATATATAAAAATGAATCGCCGAAATGTATGTACGCGCATAACTTCCGAACGACTGCACCAAATTGGATAATTCTTTTTTTCTTGTGTTTGTAATTGTCAGGACAAGGTTTGTATGAAAGAAAATGTTTGAAAAGTTGCCGGGAAAATTGGAAAATTCGACAAAACTGAAAGTGTATTTTCTATGGGAATTTCGTATGAATTATTGAAATTTTGACAGGACAACGTTTATCGGGTCAGCTACTGTTAATTAAAATAAATGCCAACTAAATCAAATGTCAAATAAATTAAATATCAATACCATATCAAATAATTTATACTCAATTTATCTAGAATCATTCAACACCAAATCTGGTACAGAATATAAACATTTTTCTAATAGGAAGGCTTTCAGTTTTGCCTTAAATAAGTTTGTGTTATATACCAAAGTTTTTATATCAGTAGGTAACATATTATATAACTCTACTGCTTGGTAACGTGAGCAATGCTTTGCTATGTTTAAAACACGCAACATTATATTTTTATAACTTTCCTTCGCGTGCTCTGTCTCCTGTATTGACACGTTTGTTCTGCCTCTCTCTTGAAAAAAGAACGGTGCCGAAATCCTGGAAGCTTGCAAATGTACAACCAGTGCCCAAAAAAGGCGACTGTGCAGACCCTGCCCATTACCGTCCGATCGCCATTACCTCCATTCTGTGCAAAGTTTTGGAAAGGGTACTGAACAATAAGTTGCTGAACTACCTTGAAGACAATGATCTTCTCAGTGACCGTCAATATGGCTTTCGCCGGGGACGGTCAACTGGCGATCTTCTTGTGTATGTCACGCACTGCTTTGGCGAAGCCATCGAGAAACACGGCGAAGCACTGGCTGTATCGCTTGACATCTCGAAGGCCTTTGACAGGGTCTGGCACGCTGCTCTGCTCAGCAAGCTTCCTGCTTATGGCATCCCAGCTGATTTTTGTAGCTGGATATCAGATTTCCTTAGTGAACGGTCGATTAGAGTAGTTGTTGATGGCTGCTCTTCTGACCTTATGGCTATTGATGCCGGAGTTCCTCAGGGCTCTGTTCTCTCTGCAACTCTTTTCCTGCTGCACATCAATGACTTGCTTCGGCCTGGTATTGTTGGGTACGCAGATGACAGTACAGTTTCAGAGAGATACTTGTCCAGCGCAAAAACCAGCGGGGCTGAAGTTCGTTCCTTGAGAGAGGCCATGGTAGAGCGGACAGATTTGACCTTAAGCTTTGTCTCCCAGTGGGGTGATGATAATCTGGTCTCTTTTAACGCCACCAAAACGCAGGCGTGTCTTTTTACCGCTAAAAAGAGTCGTTTCGCCCAAACTCCTACTTTTCGGGTACATCTGTTCCTGTAACTGATCGACTTGAGCTCCTAGGCATGGAGTTGACATCTGGTCTCAACTTCGGCGCCACCATCGAGTACAAGGCCCAAACTGCGGCCAAGAAATTGGGCATCCTAAATAGGGTGAAGCGATACTTTACGCCTGGACAGCTTTTAACCCTTTACAAAGCGCAAGTCCGATCCTGCATGGAGTATTGCAGTCACCTTTGGGATGGATCAGCTAAGTACCAACTAGCCGCGCTTGACTCGGTGGAACGCAGAGCTAAGAGGCTCATTGGCGACGTAAAACTGGTGGATGCCAAGCTTCATAGCTTGGCTCATCGCCGCAAGGTTGCCTGCTTGTCGGTCTTCTACAGATTGTACTTCGGAGAGTGTGCCCGAGAACTCCACGACCTCATTCCACCGGCCCCCTTCTACCACCGGACATCTAGACGCACTGCCAGTTACCATCCCTACCTGGTTGCTATTCCACCAATTCGCACTAAGCGCTTCCAAATGTCTTTTATAATGCGCACAGCAAAAGAGTGGAACTCACTACCTGCGTCTGTGTTTCCGAACGTATACAACCCTAATCTCTTCAAAGTGAGAGTGAACAGGCTTCTTCTGGGTAAGCTCACTCCATCGTCGACTTTGTCTCTGTCACCTCTGACCTAGACTAGAGTCAAGAGCAAACCCATCACAAATAAAAAAAAAAAAAAAAAGCTCTCTCTCAGCTCTCTATCTTTTTGTGATTCATTGTGAGTGTGTAACCGCAGGAGCTGTCGATGCCGTTCGAGACAATGGCGAAGTCGGCAGTGTGCGAGTGAATGTTATGTGCTGACGCTACTTGTCTTCACGCACTCTTTCACAGCATGTTTATACGTTTGGAGAAGACAAGTAAAGCGTGCGAAGCGACTTCGTCAGATAAAAATATTTTTTATTTATTTAAGATGGGTTTGCTCTTGACTCTAGTCTAGGTCGGAGGCGGCAGAGACAGAGTCGTCGATGGAGTGAGCTTACCCATAAGAAGCCTGTTCTCGCTCACTTTGAAGAGATTAGGGTTGTATGCGCTCGGAACATGGATGCAGGGAGTGAGTTCCACTCTTTTGCTGTGCGCATTATAAAAGACATTTGGAAACGTTTAGTGCGAATTGGTGGAATAGCAACTAGGTAGGGATGGTAACTGACAGTGCGTCTAGAAGTCCGATGGTAGAAGGAGGCCGGCGGAATGAGTACGTGGAGTTCTTGAGCACATTCACCGAAGACCGACAAGCAGGCACCCGTGCGGCGATGAGCCAAGCTATGAAGCTTGGCATCCACCAGTTCTACGTCGCCAATGAGCCTCTTATCTGTGCGTTCCACCGAGTCGAGCGCGGCCAGTTGGTACTTAGCTGATCGATCCCAAAGGTGACTGCAATACTACATGCAGGATCGGACTTGCGCTTTGTAGATATTATACTGGGAAACGTAAACTCTGGCAGGGATTTCGACTCCCCAGTTCACCCACGTGTCACCCAGTAATAATAACATAATCAGCCTATAATGTACCCACTGCTGGGACACAGGCCTCCTCTCTGTGAGAGGGAGTGGGCTGTAATCCACCACGAGGGCCCAGTGCGGGTTATTATCTTATATATAATACTAGCTGTTGCCTGTGACTTCGTCTGCAATACAAGATGAATAGTAGCCTATGTCCTTCTCCAAGTCATGGTCTACCCATGTGCCAAATTTCACCCAAATCTGTTCAGCCGTTTTAGCGTGATAGCGTAATCAACAAACAAACAAACAAACACACTTTTGCATTTATAATATTAGTTAGGAGGATGAAAAACCGATCTATCGACACTCTAGACTCACAAAATGTATTTGGCACTTACATTAAAAAAAAAAGCTTTTAACACACTACTAAAGCTTCTATAATAACACAATTCAATCATGATTCAGAAGACACGTGGCGCCATCTATTATCATAAGAACGTTATTGTTGTTTTCCTCAGGAACAGTACTTTTTTTGGGGATAAATGGTACCCTATGTCCGTGTCTGTACATCTGACAACGTATATGCAAAATTTCAGGAAGATCGGTTTTGTGGTTTAGGCGTGGAAAGGTAACAAACAAACAAACTTACTTTCGCATTAAATAATATTAGTTAGGATTATATATTATTATTGTAACGGTGCAAATGACTCGAAACAAGCAAACGTGATATTATCAACCCTCCTATTAACCACCTTGCTTGACCTACCATCTTCAACAAACTTTTTATTACGAACGGTCAAACAATACTGGACGTCGTAACCGACATAGAGATAGAGGTCAATAATAAATGGTACCTACCTAATGGTTGGTCGAATGACTTTCAAGGTCAAAGAACTAATTTCAGAAGGAAATGGAAAATTCCCGATATCGAGTTTCCGAACGGGTGGAGAGCGGTTTTCTTGGCTTGTTATCTTCTGTTATATTTAGAGAAACATGGACGTTAATGGTTAAATGAAAAAAAGCTAAGTAACGCTGCCGTAGACAGAAAAAAATGAACCGTCGCGGGACGCCTAGGAGATGAGAAACATCGAAACTATTTTATATAGAATATATTCATCAAAGGGTGGTTTATTAAAGGAAATAAATACGGCATTATAAAAAATAAAAATATTCGAACTTATTTTTAAAGAATTAAAATATTCTTTATTTAAAAAATAGTAATAGAGTTACGAGCACGTGGCAGCGCTGTTGGCATAGCGACTGTACACATCAAAACCGCTGCGCAAAAAGCGAATTGCATTGCGCATTTCACGCAGAGACCAAGTTTCATGTTCTTACAATTCCTCTGACACTTTGGACAAAGTGAAACCGCTTGGAGGTAGAATCATTTTCCGGACGAGTACATTTAAAGGAAAGAGCAAGAAATGACGAAAAACGTAATTTCAGTTGAACAAAGCTAACAATTTAATAAAAAGTAAAACAAACACGAATATTGAGCTAGGTGGAGCGGATTTGTTTTAATTTTTTATTTTTTTTTATTTGAGATAGGTTTGGTTCGACACGTATATCTAACGGGCATGACGCACTGGGAATGTGCTCGTAATGTCGAAATTCCATCGAGCATTTTTTTCAAACGGTCAAAAGTATCGACTTGATAGATTTTTCTCTTCGTCTATTCGGAGTCAACCAAATGATACCCTTTTTTTATTTGAGATAGGTTTGCTTTTGACTCTGAACTAGGTCGGAGGCGACAGAGACAAAGTCAACGATGGAGTGGGCTTACCCAGAAGAAGCCTGTTCACTCTCACTTTGAAGAGATTGGGGTTGTATGCGTTCGGAAACAGACGCAGTTATAGAGTTCCACTCTTTTGCTGTGCGCATTATAAAAGTCAATTCGAAACGCTTAGTGCGAATTGGTGGAATAGCGAAGAGGTAGGGATTGGTGGAGGCATCTAGACGCACTGCTAGTTACCATCCCTACCTAGTTGCTATTCGACCGATTCGCACTAAGCGCTTCCAAATGTCTTTACTGTGTTGTGTTGTTATGTATGTTGGGGTCGGCTTCCAGTCTAACCGGATGCAGCTGAATACCAGTATTTTACATGGAGCGACTGCCTATCTGACCTCCACAACCCAGTTACTGGGTAATACGATACCCCTTGGAAAGACTGATCATCAGACTTTCGGGCTTCTGACGACCCGTAACGACTGTCAAAGATCCACGAATGACAGCCGGGACCAACGGCTTAACGTGCTTCCCGAGGCACGGAGGAGTCTCGGTATGTAAAGATGGTCACCCATCCACAGACCAACCCCGGCAAGCGTAGCTTAACTTGATGAATTGACCCGTGCGGCTGTTATTACTTAGCCACGAGCTCCGAAAATATTTTTGACTATATAGGGAAAGAAAACAAGATAAAATAGAAAGGAAACAAGATTTTCAAAATATATTTTTATTTATTGCCACCGAAAAATATATTACGATTATATACGATTGCTGCGGAACTAATGTTGAGAATACCGACTCACAAAGATATGTAGTAGCAAATGGCACTAACAACGACATAGATCGTTTCACTAGGAGAGGGCTCAGACCAAATAAAAAACCAAGACATAGCGCTGTCAACAGTGACGTGAGGCCGGTTTCGTAAACATGTGTGCCCTTAGTGAGGTGTAGTTTGGTGTAAATGTGTGCGTGTGAGCGCGTATGCACAGAGCGAGGT
Organism: Dicycla oo; assembly: GCA_948252095.1. Lineage (NCBI taxonomy): Eukaryota > Metazoa > Arthropoda > Insecta > Lepidoptera > Noctuidae > Dicycla > Dicycla oo. The sequence continues at coordinate 16,257,751 of OX411736.1, read as the reverse complement.
GTAGTCTTGCGCAAGCTACACTGTATTGAACAAAGCAAGCAATTTCATAAAATTAAAACAAAAACGAACAATGAGCTAGACAGAGCGAAAAATGGACCACATCTCAACATAGATCTACTACACGTTTTCCTTTAACTAAAGCTAAATTGATTCATTCAATATAATACAACATTGCAAAACTTCATACAGAACCACTGATTTCACTGAAAGCGTCATAAATTCCGTCTCACTGACGTAATGATGATGAAAGCGCACATTAATTTGGTTAAGCATTCCCCATTACCGGTAATTACTGCCGGTATTAGGCATCAAATATTCATCACTAGCTTCTGCCCGCGGCTTCGCCCGCGTGGTTGTCGCACTATCGGAAATTACCGGAGTCAAAAGTATCCTATGTCCTAATCCAGGTCATAGTCTACCCATGTGCCAAATTTCGTCCAAATCCGTTCAGCGATTTTAGCGTGAAAGCGTAACAAACAAACTCACTTTCGCATTTATTGTATTATGAAAAACCGTCTATCGACACTTTAAAGTCACAAAACGTATTAGGTACCTAAATTAAAAAAAAAAACCTTAACACACTAGTAAAGTTTCTATAATAATATAATTCAATCATGATTCAAAAGACACGTGGCGCCATCTATTATCATAAGAACGTTATTGTTGTACTTTTTCGAGATGAAAGGTACTCTATGTCCGTTTCTGTACACGTGACAACGTACGCATATGCAAAATTTCAGGATGATCGGTTCAGTGGTTTAGGCGTGAAAAGGTAATAACAAAAAACTTACTTTCTCATTTATAATGTCAAATATTAGCCATGTTTGACATTTGATTCATTTGGTTTGTGATTACACTGCCTTCAGCATGCTGAGCTGGCGGTAACTAATTTGTGACCAAAGACTTTCAGAAATCAAGCTTTAGCGTATGAAAAAGTTGTACAGTAAATAATTCTGTGGGCTGATGAATTCGGCTATTTACCATACTTTTATGGTGATTTCCGCATAATATAGTTCTATTGATTAGCTGTTATTTCGCAATTTTAGAATTATAGAGGCCTAATTTTAAATTGTAATATGAGAAAGGGGACGGAGTGAAATAGACCGTAGACCGTTTGTCCCTATACGCCACAATAGGCCTCTGTTTTAATAAGAGTCGACAAAGATGGTCTTGATAATATGACCCTGCAAGGTCATATTATGAGTCAAAGTTGAAATCTTAAAATTTCAAATTATCACACTAATATTATAAAAGCGAAAGTTTCAAATCAAATCAAATCAAATCAAAAGTCATTTATTCGAACTAGGCTGAGAATCAGCACTTTTTGAACGTCAAAATTACATAAGACAGTCCCCCAAAACGCCCGACCTTCACCACTTCCTAGTGCTTTAGCTGGGGAGAAGTTTGTGAGTGTGTGTGTGTGTTTGTATGTTTGTTACTTCTTCACGCTCAACTGGCTGGACCAATTTTGATGAATAATGGTGTGGGCGTAGCTGACATCCTGGACTTACACGTAGGCGACTTTTTATCCCGAAAAAATGTAGTGGTCTGTCGTACCGCGGGTAACACCGCGCGGCGCAGATAGTGTCTCTATAATTCTAAATATGCGATTTGTTTAAGTAAAATTGTTTTTGACTGCCTCGTTGGTGTAGTGGCTGCATGCGCTACTGCAGAGCATGTGGTCCTGAGTTCGATTCCCGGATCGAGCATAATGTTATTGAGTTTTTCCATCTGGAATTTCTTAGTAGTAGAACAAATTAATACAGATGGGACACTCCGCAGTTTAGGTATGAAGCTACAAGTACGCGGCGGGCTCAATTCAGTGCGGGCTGACGCGCACCGGCCGGCTCGCACGGTCAGTTCGATACTCACTCACACGCCGCATCGTAAAAGAGACAACCCTAACGAGTCAGAAGGTATAAGAGTTACGCGATAGCAAGAGATGCAACTTGTAGGTGAATATAACTGTAGGTAATAAGCGTTGTGCGACTTTTCACTTTATTGTGTCGTAGCAAGAGTCGCTTTTTATTTAAATGGTTTTGCGGAGTGTCCCATCTGTATTAATTTGTGGTAGGTAGCACGAGCGAGTTTGAATTTGTGCCCGGTTGATGGCAATAGTCTCACCCTCTATTACATGGGATTAAAACATAACTAGCGAAATGTGGATGTACTAAAGATACACCTAACCCTTCGAGGATTACAGCCGTGAAGTTATGTTATTTAATATGATTGTCGCACATATTGTCACAATGCTTGTCAAAAGTCACTCTCATATCGGTTTACAACTATCTGTTCTGTTGATATAGGAGCTCGTGGCTAAGTAATAACAGCCGCACGGTCCAATCCATCAGTTTCAGCTACGCTTGCCGGGGTTGGTCCATAGATGAGTGACTAACTATATTTACATACCGAGACTCCTCCGTGCTTCGGAAAGCACGATAAGCCGTTTGTCCCGGCTGTCATTCGTGGATCTTTGACAGTCGTTACGGGTCGTCAGAAGCCCGAAAATCTGACAACCAGTCTTACAATACCCGGAGTAACTGGGTTGCGGAGGTCAGCAAGAGGTCAGTCGCTTCTTGTAAAATACTGGTATTCAGCTGCATCCGGTTAGACTGGAAGCCAACCCCAACATAGTTGGGAAAAGGCTAGGCAGAAAGGCAAAGCAGATTTTTGTTCTGTTGATATCCGTGGTGTCGATTTCCCGAATTTCTATATCTTTTCAAAGTGTTGGCAAAATCTATATTTAAGGTGAAAGTGCCAGCGTAGACCACGAAATTCATTTTTGCTTATGTTTTTTGCTATTTACAAGTCGGTATTCTTGATCAAAATATGATTTGCGACTGTAGCAAGTATGTATTTATAGAATTATAATCATTAAAGTCATCAATACACCTTTTTAACACCAAGAAATCCTATTGAATGATTATTTCATGAATGCATGACATTGAAGATTGTACTAACTCAGAGCGTTGTATTACTGATTCTAATGATTATAATTCTGTAAATACATATTTGTTACGGTCGTGAATTATACTTTAATCAACATATAACCTACTTATTGCAAAATACGTATGAAAATTTGAATTTCGCGGACTACCCTGGCGCTTCCCCCTTAATATTTTCGTCAACGCGAAAATAGCTCAGTGTTTGATAAGCAAGTAAACTAGCATAACTAAAACCATTCTTCTTCCTGTCCTTGTCTCGTGTCACTTGGGGTCGTCGCAAATTTTTTTCCTCTATTCTCTCCTGTCAGCCGGCACCCATATCATACATAGCTGCATCAATTTTCACCTCAAAAAGTTTGACTTTTAAATTGACCCCGGGCATAAAAATAGTTCTCGCAAAAACTATGCATATACCATGGTACGGCGCGGTTATATATTCTTCATAAATATTGCTGGCTAGGCGCTCGGGCGCCTGCGATGATTTTTTGTGCTATTTTTATAAATATTCCAGTCGTTTTCCATAGTGTAAAGTGGCTAGCCTTAATACTGTAGTGAACTGGCTTAAGTGGAAGTCAACAATTTTATTATTGGTATGAAAATATTTTGGGAAGTAATTTAATATTTCTTGGGCGTAGGAAACTTCGTTTGGGAGACGAGGATGTGTGTCCAATTTTCCGTTATTCTCCAATTTGGCTCAACAGATTTTAATTAAGCTCACTCGTAGAGCGGCTTTATGAAGTCAAATGAAGCCTGCAACAAATTCACTGTAGGACGCAGTCTTTGTAAGATAATCCTTAATCGCAAGAGCTTCCTCAGTCTCAATTAAAAGCGCCTTTTATATTGATTGCTTCATTTCTTCAATACTATGATCCTCTCTCTCTCCAAAAAAAAAAACATAAAGAAATACTTCCAGGTGTCTTCAAAGTTAACACAACACAAAAAGATCATATTTCAATCAAAGTATTCGTTGCAAAATCTATGCTAGGATCCAGAGCTGCATTTCGATTACTTCAAAGCAAATCCCAGGAGAAATTGCTTGCGTTGCAGCTCTTGCTAGCGTCGTGAAACTCGTGGCGGGACTAATCGGGAAGATTTCAATGCCGAGCACAGTGCAGACTGCATCCTTTTGTATGGTTTTTATAAGGAAAGAATATTAAACGAGGTGTTTAGTGTCTATTCAGTATGGATTTTTTAATTTTTTATTTATGATGGGTTTGTTCTTGACTCTAGTCTAAGTCGGACGCGACAGAGACCGAGTCGACGATGGAGTGAACTTACCCAGAAGAAGCCTGTTCACTCTCACTTTGAAGTGATTAGGGTTGTATGCGCTCGGAAACACAGACGCAGATAGTGAGTTCCACTCTTTTGCTGTGCGCATTATAAAAGTTATTTGGAAACGCTTAGTGCGAATCGGTGGAATAACAACTAGGTAGGGATGGTAACTGGCAGTGCGTCTAGATGTCCGATGGTAGAAGGGGCCGGTGGAATCAGGTCGTGGAGTTCTTGGGCACACTCACCGAAGTACAATCTGTAGAAGACCGACAAGCAGGCAACCTTGTATATTCAAACTGAAATATAAATTATGGGAAATGTAAGGTAAATTTCCCACTGCTTATATTTCAGTTTTTCAATTTATCCACCTGTTTATAAAACGGATAAAAAGAACTAGTTCAGTGTTGCTGATTCTAAAAATAAAGGTAAATAAAATGGTTTTTTTTTTTGCCTAAAATGTTACCAGCAGCCATTTCATTCACTGGCTGCTCGACTTAGCGAACGACCGAATTCGGTAGCAAAGTCCTCCTAATGGGGTCTTTAGGCGGTCAAAATTGCTTGACAAGCACGTGATTTTTTTGTACTTGTCAAGAAATTTTGACCGTTTAATGAGCCCATTAGTACTCTGCGACCGAATTCGATCGTAAAGCGATCGTTATCTAAGTTGAGACTACAGCCCCTGACCGGAACACAGCAATGCTGCTTGACTGCAAACATAGCACAAGCATAATCAGCCTATAATGTTCCCACTGCTGGGATACAGGTCTCCTCTCTGTGAGAGGGAGCGGGCCGTAATCCACCACGCGGGCCCAGGGGTAGCCCTATACTAATATTATAAAGCTGAAAAGTTTGTTTGTTTGGTTGAACGCGGTTATCTCAGGAACCAATCAATCTGCCTAGCCTTTTCCCAACTATGTTGGGGTCGGCTTCCAGTCTAACCGGATGCAGCTGAATACCAGTATTTTACATAGAGCGACTGCCTATCTGACCTACACAACCCAGTTACTGGGTTATACGATACCCCTTGGTAAGATTGGTTATCAGACTTTCGGGCTTCTGACGACCCGTAACGACTGTCAAAGATCTAAGAATGACAGCCGGGACCAACGGCTTAACGTGCTTTCCGAGGCACGGAGGACTCTCGGTATGAAAAGATGATCACCCATCCACAGACCAACCCCGGCAAGCGTAGCTTAACCTGATGGATCGATCCGTGCGGCTGTTATTACTTAGCCACGAGCTCCTCCAATGAATAATAATTAATCTCAGGAACCACTGGTTCGAAATGAAAAATTATTTTAATGTTAGATAGCGCATTTATCGTGGAAGGCTATAGGCTATATAACATCACGCTACGACTAATAAGAGCGGAGAATCAATGAAAAATGTTGCAAAAACAGAGAATTTTTTTTTTTTCTAGAGAGCTTCCGTTGCGTGCGCTGCGTAAACGATTAAAGTTACGCAACAATCATGTATGACGGAATGGATTATTACAATATGTCACGCTGCTTTGTCCCCTTAGGGGGACAGATCGGAAATTAAAAAAATGATCTGTCCGCCTTTTAGCAACTTTATTCACTCCTATCTGTCCCAGATAGGAGTGAATATAGTGCGAACTGGATCAGTGTAATGCGAGTTGGTGGGTGTCACATTTATTCGAATTTTTTTGGTTCTAAGACGTGCCGTTTTCTTCATGGAGTTTGAGAACAGTGGTGATGAAATAATTTACACAAAGTAAAGTGCCTGTCTGGGCTTGAACTCACGACCTACAACTAGGAAGCCGCGGCAGTTACCACTGAGCCCAACTGCTCTCAACACATACATAGCATACGCATGAGAAATATACAGTATGTTAACCAACAGAGGGCGTTCCCGTTAACCCGCAATAGTATAGCATCCATACATGCTAAAAAAAATATTACCATTCGAAAACAAAATGGTTTTTATTTTTTTTTAATATTAAAATATTCACTAAAAATGCTAAAAATATTCACTAAAATATTCAAAAAAATATAAAAATATTCACTAAAAATAAAAACTAAATTGCGATGTTTCCGTCCTTCAAGTACGCGTGTACAGAGTGTTTCTTTTACGTATCAATTTAACATTTTTAGTGAATATTTTAATATTAAAAAAAATAAAAACCATTTAGTTTTCGAATGGTAATATTTTTTTTAGCATATATGGATGCTATACTATTGCGGGTTAACGGGAACGCCCTCTGTTGGTTAACATACTGTATAATAAAACCAGCCGTTTTCCTGCTGGTCCTGGGGCCCTGGACCAAGTGACATTCTAGCATTGATAACAATGATGGAAAAGACAATAATGTAGTGGATTGACATAAGAATAAGCTACAGCTGAAAAGCATAAACGCATAAACCTGTTGAGCTTTGTAAGCGATTTCCCCTGGTCTACGTCCTCAGGTCAAGGGTAAAACTTTATTTTGCTGTCAGAAGTTTAAATTCTTTTTAATGCTCGATGCTCATACCGAAAAACATCTCAAAACGATGCATCGTATTTTAAGTCCACATCTTACCCATCATTTTCACTCCAAATCATCATAAAAACTTAAAAACCCAGAAAAAACAGAGATAATAATTTCCATCTAAATCGGTCTCCCCTTAACACATACCTCGAAATAGCAGCGTTTGATCGCCAACAGGCGCTGCGCATGAGTCGATCGATCGATTGATTTATACACACGTCCCTTCTCACCTATACAACGTAACTGCTAATTTTATACCACTGGAAAGCCAACCTCATTTCTTTTAAGTAGAGTTTAAATTTGGATGGTGTACTGGTTCTTCCAGAATCAGGTATAAATTCACGCGCCATCTTTATGAGAGTAGGTGAATTGTGAAATCAGGACAGGGCCACGTGCCATAGGCAAGAGTCCAGACGCTTTACGTAATGTGTCTTATTTAAATTTTGGGGGACTTGTACTGGGATTTCAAAGTCTCTTTGTGTTTGTGGCTAAAAATAAAGGTTACTTGCGGTAGGAAAAATTTAGCAATACAACAAAGAAAAGACGTACTTAACTAGTAGAAAGATACTTTGTAAAAGGGTTTATATCTGTGAAGTTTAGGCAAGAACTATTGTTAAGTATGGACGGCACAATTTTTCATCAGCAGGCTAAGCACGAGAGCCGTGAAGAAGCTTCTTGTCGACGGAAGAGTAGACAAATATGACGTTACCGTGTAGACAGTACGACGGCAACAAAGTAGAAAGAGTCAACTGCACTTTTACGAAATTCACTTTTTTACATAATTCGACTCAGAATTCTTTGTTTTTTCATAGGATTTTCTTTCTGTTTAATTCTTAGTTTTTACAAATATTATAATAATTATAATGTTATAATATTATCCAGGAACATTATTTTACACAAGGTCATCTGATTCGAAACTAAGCAGAGCTTGTACTATGGAAACCAGATAACTGTACTACATACACTACTTCTTTTTTTTTTTGTATATACTTACATTATTAGCTCATGCATATAAATACAACTGCAGAGTCGCGCCCGTAGCGCCAGAGAAGCGATTCTCAACGTGTTTTGTATGGAATTTTTCACTTTTTGTATGATATTTAGCGTTTCAGGGAGTTATGGGTTTCATAACGGGAGACAAAATTTTCATTATTTTTGCGATAGAACACACCGTTTTCGAAATATAAGCAAAAGAAGAGGAAAAACGATTTTGTAGATAACCGTATATACTTTGCGGCCGTTGAGTAGAAAGTTTTTTACAGTCTTTAGCATGGCGATTACAAAATCAAATTGTCTTCACTACCCTAGACAACTTTCTTCCGAAACAGTCTACATAAAAAAGGACCTAGACAAAGATAGCTAGAAACGAGAGACAAAATGACAAATTGTAGAAGGAATTCTACGGTGCGATGTCAAAAACGGAGAAACGAAATGTCACTTTGTATAGAAAAGATTGTCTACTCTTCGTAGAGATAGACGTGTGGTCATGCTAAGCCCACTGGTGTGCGTTGGTTGCCAATCCCTATTATTATGGTTATGAGTTTTGATTAATAAAAAAGAGTCACCCTGGGAAATAAGCCAATTCGAATAGACAAAATGAAGACGTGCTTCAAGTGCAACTTCAAGAGTTCGATCTTCGCCGTATAGTCTGACCAATATTCTTGGAAACAATTCAATGCTGAAGGGGCCTCTCAATGCCCGATTCTGGAAACGTCTTGAGAAATTGTTATTGGGAGTCAGAAGGATTCTGTACTGCCCTTCCTGTTCCCTTCAATAAGAGGATAAGCTCAAACCAGTTATCCTACTATCATACCGAAACAAATTCGCCTAGTAGCTGCGTTATATTCATGTTGCATTGTACATATATATAGGTATGTTTGGATGATCAGATGTTCGTTTCAACGTGTTACATTTCACGTTACGTTTCACATATTATATGTACCTACCATTAGGGTCTAAAATAAATGTGAAACTTTGTGAAGATGTTTGGATGTTTGTTACTCAATCACGCCAGAACGGCTCAACGGAACTAGATGAAATTTAGCACAGATATAGATTATAGTCTGGAATAGCACATAGGATACTTTTTATCCCGGAAAAATGTAGGGTTCCCGTGGGATAATTTCCAACATCCACGCGGACGAAGCTGCTGGCGAAAGCTAGTTTTAAATAAATCAATTCAATAAAGAAACTCCACGAACATTCTTTTAAATCAAAATATTATTACAACATATTAGTTACATCATTCAAGTTAAAATTATACATGAGAGAAGTAGAGATCGATTTTGAATGACGTGCACGTTAAAAACGTCCATAGTCAACAATAATAAGAGAGGAGCTTGTGGCTAAGTAATAACCGCCGCACGGGTCAATCCATCAGGTTAAGCTACGCTTGCCGAGGTTGGTCTATGGATGGGTGACCATCTTTTCATACCGAGACTCCTCCGTGCCTCGGAAAGCACGTTAAGCCGTTGGTCCCGGCTGTCATTCGAGGATCTTTGACCGTTGTTACGGGTCGTCAGAAGTCCGAAAGTCTGACAACCAGTCTTACCAAGGGGTATCGTATTACCCAGTAACTGGGTTGTGGAGGTCAGATAGGCAGTCGCTCCATGTAAAACACTGGTATTCAGCTGCATCCGGTTAGACTGGAAGCCGACCCCAACATAGTTGGGAAAAGGCTAGGCAGATTGAAGTCAACAATAATAAAAATAAAAAATAAGCCATGGCAAGCCAACAGCCCTAAAGTTTTAGCCAGAAAAAATACTGTTACAAAAATAAATCGTGACAGAAATTGCCTACCACATTTCTTTCAGAACTTCAACGAAACTCTTAGTCAAACAGAAAAAAAAATGCAAAAGTAATTCGCGTTTTCAACAAAACGCCGATTTTTAACAAGCTTTGCTTAGAGCTGGGGGATTCAAGTACTTGACTTAAGAACTGACAACCCCTACATAAGGGAAAAATAACATTAACTGCTCTAGAATATGGTTGAGTTTCAAATACCACGGAATCCACGACGAACGCTTACCATAAAAGAAAATGACGGAAATAAAGAAAAACGCACATTATTTTTTGTTGCAATAAAGTTTAAATTTCAATAGAGTATATAAATTTTCCTCTTTTTTAAATAAGGCCTGTATTATTGGAGTAGAAGAGCATAGTATAAGAGGAACTTATTGTTTTGAATGAGCCTGGCTCTGTGACAACGAACTTTTCATCTTATGTTGTTGAAGATAGAGTCTAAATTCTATTATTTTACCTATTATTGATTACTGATACTAAGTATAATATAGCTCGTGATCTCACGACTTGATTCAAGTTTACTGGGTCATTCCACTCGCTAGGCAAGTACACTGTACAAGTACTGGCTTGAAAAATGATTGCTTAGGATAACTCTGCTTTCTTTCTTCATAATCTAGATTAAGGATATTTTAAAAGGTAATGTAAACTATGAAAAGGAATGTCCTTGACCTTATTGAAATGAGTAAGGATTTTATACAAATCTTTGAGACTCGTCTGAAGCTATTTTCTTTAGTTGGCTCAAATGTCTCAATAAAAAGGTGATAGGTCAATTTTGTTGATTCTGTACCCCATCCATCTGCCTAGCCTTTTCCCAACTATGTTGGGGTCGGCTTCCAGTCTAACCGGATGCAGCTGAATACCAGTATTTTACATGGAGCGACTGACTATCTGACCTCCACAACCCAGTTACTGGGTAATACGATACCCCTTGGTAAGACTGGTTGTCAGACTTTCGGACTTCTGACGACCCGTAACAACGGTCAAAGATCCTCGAATGACAGCCGGGACCAACGGCTTAACGTGCTTTCCGAGACACGAAGGTGTCTCGGTATGAAAAGATGGTCACCCATCCACAGACCAACCCCGGAAAGCGTAGCTTAACCTGATGGATCGATCCGTGCGGCTATTATTACTTAGCCACGAGCTCCTCCTTGATTCTGTACCCCCTTGCGAAGAAATTTATCGTTTGTTATTTATAAAAAAAAAAATCAGTTGTTTCGTTGTTTCCTACAAAGAAACTACTTCATGTTCGCTTAGTTCTGACTTTTTTCTTTTTGCTTGGCTCTGAAGAGGCCCCCGAAGCATGCGTAGTTCATACAAACGAAATACCAAAATAATTTGTAAATCAAACATATTCTTAAGGTAGTCTGTATTTATTCTGATTGAATTACAGAATATCTAGGTTCCCAAACATACATTTTGAAAGGACACTGATTTGAAGACGAGATATGAAGAATTTAATATTTCTATAGACAACTTATTTTTCCCATATTTCATGTTTAAATCAATGTTCTTATTTAATATATATTTGGGAACCTAGATATTCTGTAATCCAATCGGAATAAATACGCGCTACACATTGATCATGTGAAATCAAAATTAATGTCACTATTAGGAGCGTTACGAAAAGTTAAAAACTGTATTCCGAAAAAGGTACGACTAATTATATATAATTCCCCAGTAAAACCAAACCTTGAATATTTAATTGAAATATGGGGATCAGCCGCGAAATCTAATTTAAACTCACTACAAATATTACAGAACAATATTATGAAAGTATTATTTCATTTTAACTACCTATTTCCAACAAAAAAAAATATACGAAAAAACTGAACTACTAAATCTCAAACAACTTTACACATAATTACACCTGCATACTCATAAAAAAAATCACCACAAATTCCGTACAATCACACATACAATTACATAAAAAAAAAGTTACACAAGAAGTAAAAACAAGTTTCTACTAATGACCGCACGTGCACGGACTAATTACGGAAAAAAAATAATATTGGTTGAGGGAGCACAGCTGTTCAATAATTTACCGGAAGATTTAAAGAAGTGTGATAGTATGAACATATTTAACACGTTCTCTGCTTAATTCTTTATGCAAACGCTTCTTTATGGTACACCCTTACCGACCCTTTTTTTTACGATGTTTTCGAAACAATAGAGATGCACAACGAACGCACATGTGCGGCGCGCCGCACTCGAAGAAAGTTATGAAAACGCGCTTGTGCGTCTGCCGCGCCTAATGTATTAAGGCGAGACTCAAGAAACATGTACGTACCCTATAACGTCACCAACACATCAGAGGCAATTGTTATATTATTTTAATTTACTAGAATTGTATCTCATTTTAAGTGAACTGTTATGTTCTTATGAGAATAAAATTCTTTAAACCTAACCTGTCTGTTTGTTCTGAGGTGTAATCATCTATATAAGTATATTATGTATTTGCAAAAAAAAAGTAGTGTATGTAGTATATCAATTACCTTGTTTCCATAGTACAAGCTCTGCTTAGTTTGGGATCAGATGACCGTGTGTGAAATGTCCCTGGTTATTATTATTATTATATTACTTATTTGCGAATACCCTCATCAGTCATCATCATCAGTTAGAAGGTACTTAGACTCAAAACTTTTCAGCCCCCCTGATAAAATAGTATAGATATGAAATGGCTATAACGCGGCAGATCCATAACGTAGACGTAGTGTTTCCATTTGATAAACAATTAATTTCCCTGACTGTACCTACACCAATCGTGATTATATGAAGGAAACCCAAAACCAAGGACTATTTACTTGTGGTTACCAAGTTTACAAACACGCTGTGAATGTGAGTGCAGCCGCAGGAGAGGAGCTCTCGATACCGTGCTAGACAATGGCGAAGTCAAAAGTGTGTATGTGTGTATTATGTGCTGACGCTACTCGTCTTCACACACACATTTATAGCGTATTTGTTCACTTAGTAAAGCGCGTGCCGGGGAGGAGAGGAGCTCGTGGCTAAGTAATAACAGCCGCTTGGGTCGATACATCAGGTTAAGCTACGCTTGCCGGGGTTGGTCTGTGGATGGGTGACCATCTTTTCATCCCGAGACTCCTCCGTGCCTCGGAAAGCACGTTAAGCCGTTGGTCCCGGCTGTCATTCGAGGATCTTTGACAATCGTTACGGGTCGTCAGAAACCCGAAAGTCTGACAAAGACTGGTTGTATCGTATTACCCAGTAACTGGGTTGTGGAGGTCAGATAGGCAGTGGCTCCATATAAAATATTGGTATTCAGCTGCATCCGGTTAGACTGGAAGCCGACCCCAACATACATAGTTGGGAAAAGGCTAGGCAGATTGAGTAAAGCGCGTGCCGCTTCGTGAGAAAAAATACTATAACATATTGTTGAAACAGTGAAAGGAACCTAAAACATTAGGAAGTTATTAATAGCCCAAATTGATCTAATAACCTATCACGATTTCATATCTATGTGTTTTACTTACAAGGTATATGGAGCACATATAAATTGCCACTTCGAACTATACTCACGATTTTTCCCTTGGAGGTATGCTGAAACTATAGATCGACACGGGCTAAGATCCTTATATCCTTATAGACAGGCCAGTTGGCGTGGTTGGTTAAGACACCACCTATCATGCCACAGGTCGTGGGTTCGATTCCCATCCAGGACAAACATTTGTGTGCATGAACATGTCTGTTTGTCCTGAGTCTGGGTGTAATTATCTATATAAGTATGTATTTACAAAAAAAAAGTAGTATATGTAGTATATCAGTTATCTGGTTTCCATAGTACAAGCTCTGCTTAGTTTGGGATCAGATGACCGTGTGTGAAAATGTCCCAGGATATATTATTATTATTATTATTCATTTTGGTTCGTCCATGTTTATTATTAATCGTCATAAACATGAGGGCCAATTTAGAAGGAATAAGATCTGTATAAAGTCAGTCAAATTTTCTGCGTACTAGAATCGCAACTGTCATCTTTTGACATTTGTGTGATTAAACCTTATATTTAAACCGACCGACTGAGCCTTAAACCTACCCCAGTACGAATACATACACTGATTGGCATTAAGAATAAGAATAAACTTATTTCGCTACGTTAACATTCAAGTGGACTGAATTCCTAGACCTCACACTAGGATTCCCTGTGTTGTGAGATCCAGGCTTGTAAGCGCCAATCGTACAGGCAGTTTACACTTGCAGTTGTCGTTAGTGGAGCACAGAGAAAATACCACTAATACCGTAAAACGTTATATTAACCAGTAATCGTATACAAGTTAAAGTTAGGTGATTCTTTCCCTTGATAAGTATGTCGTTCTACAACTTAGTTTGTACTCAAAATTAATTGTTTATTAGCAGCTACTTATAGGTTGTCAGAGTGACGCACGTATGCACGGACGGCAAGTAGGTTGCTGCGTCCGCAAAGTAAGTATGTTCGGTAGTCGAAACCGTACAAGGCTCCTTCGTTCTGTTAAATTAAAACATTGCTTGTCCAGAAATTCTTAGGATCATATCCAGCGGCATTGAGAGGGCAAAGCTACATAGTGACCCACGCCACCGAATGCACAACTACGTCTCAGTACCTCAAAGGAGCGTGGGTCCAGCTAATGGCAACGTGATCTCTGGTGTGAGCTGCTTAAACCCCTTGACAGTTTTATCGAGCCATCTCAGAGCCTCCCACCTGGTCACGCGTTACCGTAGCCGACTTGGAAATCCCTAAATAGACTACGAACCCAAGTCAGCCGTAGCAAAGAGAATCCCCACAGATGAGGGTTTATGTATGACTCGGACTTCAAGTGTATATGCGGCATCTCTCCGCAGACAATGGCGCACCTTCCATTTTGCGCCACATGCCTTGTCACTTGTGTACTTGAGGATCTTACGACTGCGTCAGTCAACGAGTGGCAGAATTTTGGGCTAACTAAACATAATATTTTAATTTTCACAAACTTATTTGCGATCTATATATACACTAAGAAGGAGAGTTGTATGAAATGACTATAATATATAACATGGCAAGTTGATGTAGGTACTGTGTCAATTTGATAAACAATTAATTGACCCGACTGTACTTCCAGAGCACTATGGGCAGAATTTAGATATTAGTCATCGCATTTTCTTAAGAATTCTATTCGAAAAAGTTTCCAAAACTTATTACTAAATTGGCCATAACATCGCACAGATCGTATTTCCCTAAAAGCAAAACTTTCACTAAAAACTTCTATTATAATAAAAAAGAACAGTCTATTGTTTTAATTTTCAACACTAAAATAGCCGGATACCATGGAAGGTTTAAATTAATAGAGCGAATACAATGGCTAGGATGGCGGGGTCGACGGCCGGGTCACGGGGTCACGTGGGTGGGCCACGGGGCTACCGTTGTTTTATGAGACTTTTTATGTCAACGCTTCTTTATGGTGGTTTATGAATGGTCAGTTGGAGTGCAATGCTAAATGAAATCGTTTAGTCGTAGGAAGAAAACCAAAAGACTTTTATTCGTCCTGGCAAATACACTAAATTATTTATTTTATTAACCGACTAGAAAGGAGGAGGTTCTCAATTCGTCCGTATGTTTTTTTTTTTTTTTTGTATGTTTGTTACGCGATTACTCAAAGACGGATGGACTGATTGGACAATTCTTTTTTTGTTTGAAAGGGTATACTTCCTAGGTGGGCCCATATAAATTTTATTAACTTTGCTTGGGGAGTTTTTGAGTTAGCTTCAATAATGCGTATTTTTCCCACTTAGTTTATCTGGATGATGTTTTAATAACTTCCTATTACTATTATTTACATAGCAGGTATTCGAATTTGTGTGGGGTAGGTACCACCACTAAAAAGTGAAAAATAAACACTTTTTAGCAAAAAATAAAACCGACTTCCAAAACAAAACACTACAAAGTGAAAAATAACTTTAATTTCGGAAGTCGGTGGCAAAAAACGAATATACAAAACCAAAGACACCGACTACTGAAATTAAAGTTATTTTTCACTTTGTAGTGTTTTGTTTTGGAAGTCGGTTTTATTTTTTGCTAAAAAGTTTTTATTATTTATGTATTTCCAATACTTAACCTATTTTACAGTTAGTTTTAGCAACACAACGAACTGCTCACAGGGTTTCTCTGTGTTATGGCGAGCCTTTTATTTCAATCTTAAAAAAATATTATATTAATCATGAGAAACAATGCTAATGAAATCACAATCATCATCATCTGTCTAGTCATTTCCCAACTATGTTGGGGTCGGCTTCCAGTCTAACTGGATGCAGCTGAATACCTGTATTTTGTATTTTTGCCTACCTGACCTCCACAACCCAGTTACTGGGTAATATATAATAATAACAAATAACAATGATAATTTATACTACTTAATGGTAATTTATTTACATAAAGTTAATTAGAAGATGATAGTTTATTTAGAGGGGTCTTTTTATTTTATTTTTTATATAATTATTTGATCGAAAAAAAAAATGTGTTAATTTGTAGATACTTATAACTTTTCGAACCCGTTCGAACCCTATTTAAATACTAGTAAAGTTTTAAGTACTATGTAATTGGAATAACTGAAAACCTCTTAGGGGGTCATTTAATACATCAATACAAACAACTTCTACTATGAGACCAACCCTGATTTCACGAAAAACAAAAGAGCTGTTTCCTACGTTTTGTCTAGCAGCTGATTTTTTTTGTAATGGAAACAACGAAGGCATTCGAAATCGTGAATTTTATTCGGCAGTAGATGTGATTTTGGCTTATTGCCTCTACAAATATGGTCAATCGTCGTTGTTGCAAAAGCCTTCCATACCTAGACCCTAATTGTGTAACATACTATCGATCGGAATCGGTTTCATTTTGACAGTTCAAGTTGTTGAGGAGGAGACAAATTCGAACATAGGAAGCAATGGATTAGCAATTTGCTTCAAGATGACTCAGATTCCGTTGGATAGTGTGTTACGCAATTAGAGTATTTGACGAGATTATTTATAAGGAAGTAATTGTAATTTATTATGATGTAGGTAGATACCAGAGTAGATCATTAATAGATTATGCATGCATATTGCATCGATGGTATTCAATGTCATAAATGTACAGTCAGCGACATAATGTGTTAGCCGTTCTTAGCGGAAAAGATGCATATTATTGATAACTGATACCTAAATGACTTTATTTTTGTAAATAGGTGTGTCCGAACATTTTTACACGTTAAAGACTAATTGTATTTTAAAACTAGATGACTTGGGTGTTTCCTATCTGAGAAGAAAGACCGAAACAAACTCAGAGGCCACAGTCGCTTCTAAAGTCCAGGCATAATCTTGATCCGATTTATAAGGACCATGTAAAATAGTATCTAAAATGGTGTTTTGAGGAAAGAACCACACAGATTTGAGTGGACCTGTCTAGTTAGTATTACTGTCATGTTGCTTAATGGTCGCAACTCACAAGAATGCTGACGTGAGCAATTGAGCATGGATTTAGTCAAGATCAAGTCGGGGATTGGGCTTATCCATTTGGATTTCGTCACGCCCGGGTTTGCCAATAGGCTCACCCCCAATGGAACCTAGAACATAACTAGCGAAATCTGAGTGTACTTCGCCTCTGCTAACTCTTTGGGGAACATCATTATCAACATCGGCATCCTTGTTCCACCCACTGCTGAGTATCGGCCTCCTCCCATTTGTGCCATGCTTCCCTGGTCCATGCGAGTCTCATCCAGGTCTTCCCCGCGATCTTGTGTAGGTCATCCACCCACCTGGCCGTTGGTCTGCCAACGCTCCTTCTACTTTGAGGGATTCCAGGTGTGATAATATTCTATGTGGACCGTCAATCTATTTGCAACACTGTAAGTACTGTAAAGGTTCCATATAATGGAACTTAACCCTATATTGTACTTGCTGACATTCGACTACCGCCACCATTTGTAGAAGATCAGAGTGCAATTATGTGGAAGTTCTGAGTACTGGGGTGTGTAGTTGGATAGTAAATAATACTCGGACACGCAACAACGAGCGGTGTAATTAAAAGTTCAAAACGATAGGTATAATCTGCGAATAAAATAGCACACTTCTCAAATTATACCGCCTAGAGCCCTAGCTAAAACCCCCGCTAAAGTCCCCGAGCGACTGGCAAAACATACGAACCATTTTTTTTAATTATTTAAAAAAAGAGAGTTGTATACGCGAGTAGTCGAATGTCAGCCAGTACAATATAAGGTTAAGGTCCATTGCATGGAACCATAAAGAAAAAAGACGAATCTGACATTTTTTTCGAAATAGAGTTAGTAACTTGTTTATTCGGAATCAGCAAAAAAAAAACGCATCTACCAGTATTTTGTATTTTAAAAAGGACAAAATATATTTTTGTCTTTTTCCTTATGACGGCAGAAATGCCGTTATCAATATGAACAATGCAGTTAAGTAAAACAATGTTATGACTTAGTATGCACCATGCCTGCTATTTACAAATAATCGTGTGGGTGTTCTATGAAGACTGTTATCGTAAACATGACACACATAGCGCCGATGGTGGTCCCATGGTGTGTTTAATAGTTTGGATTTTAAAAGTGGAATTATAAGACACTAGCTTCTGCCCGCGACGCGGTCCGCGTGAAACTTGTTTTAAAATATATCCTATAGATGTGCCTCGTTACTTCGATTTCGCTTAGCGTTATTTCTGACGTTTTTTCGTTTTGCTCGGCTTCTAAAGGTCGTAATGTGGTGTTAAATAGTCTATAGCCTTAGCCTTAGCCTTATAGACTGGTAGTTCCAGAGATTAGCGCGTTCAAACAAACAAACAAAATTTTATATATTATATAAAAAAGAAAAATATATATATAAAAAATATAAATAAATATTATATATTATAGTTATTATATATTATATATAATGGGTTGGGGAAAAAGTTTCTTCGCATTTTTTAAGAAAATTCAAAACATTTTTTAATATAGTTTATTTACATTTAACTAAAGTATGTAGGTAAGGTACCATTTTGTTCGATAACTTTTTGCCATCTTGTAGGTAGGGACATGATCCCATTGCTATAGAAATTTTGGGACTTCTGGTCAAAATACCGCGACAAGTGGTTTTGGCAGTCCTCTCGTGATGTTAACCTGACACTGCCTAAAGAATTCTGAAGAGACCGAAACAGGTGGAAATCTGAAGGTGCAAGGTCAGGACTATACGGCGGATGCATTAACACCTCCCAGCCAAACTCTCTTAATTTTTGCTGAGTGGCTAAAGATGTGTGAGGTCTAGCGTTATCATGATGAAAAACCACACCCCTTCTGTTGATGAATTCCGGCCGCTTTCTCTCAACTTCTTGCTTTAATCTCATCAGTTGTTCGCAGTAGAGTTCAGAATCGATGGTCCTGCCTGGTGGTAACAGCTCATAATGAATAATGCCCTTCCAATCCCGCCACACACACAGCATCACCTTGTTGCGAGTTAACCCGGGTTTCGCCACAGTCTGTGAAGCCTGACCGGCCTTTGACCACGACCTTTTTCGCACGTTCTTGTCATACGTGATCCACTTTTCATCACCAGTTATCAGCTTCTTCAAAAATGGTTCGGTTTCATTACGTCGTAATAAAGAATCACAAATGAGTACACGGTTCATTAGGTTTCTTTCAGTGAGCTCGTGAGGTACCCAAATGTCGAGCTTTTTTGGGTACCCAGTTTTTTTCAAATGCGCCAAAACTGTTTTGTGGTCAATTTCCAGTTCTTCAGCTACGTCGTAACTACTGATATGCCAATCTTGCTCCAATTTTTCAAAAATGGCATCCATTTTATCCGTAATAGTGCGACCAGAGCGACGTGCATCTTTGACATCAAAATTTCCGGAATGAAAACGCTTAAACCAAATTTGTGCTACTCTCACAGACACTACACTAGGTCCATAAACATCGCAAATTTTTTTCACGGCTTGCGTTGCATTTTTACCTTTTTTGTAGTAAAATTTTAAAATGTATCGAATTTCTTCATTAGATTCACTCATCTTGACGGTACGAAAAACAAATGAAAATCACACATTTTCCTAATTTGAATTTGGAATTATGTTCTTTAAAATTTAAACTTTCAATGATACCAAAACCAGCCAGATACAAATAGTATAGCCAAAGAAATTTTATTACAAGTTCATACATACTATAATGCGAAAAGACTTTTTCCCCAACCTAATATATATATATATATATTTTAGAATATTATGTAGGTACGATCGACTAAAGCTACGCCTTCCCAATTTTGAAAGAATGTTGCTTACAAGCTGCAACTGTACTTATGACAAAGTAAAACAAAAGACCACAGGGGCAGGGTTTTTCAATGAATCAGTGTACACAAAAATCAACTTTAAGGTTTAAAGACGTCCGTTTTGTCGATAGTATCTTCAAATCTTATAAATTTTGATAGAGTACGAAAAAGTGACAGGGCGGATACAAAAGAACTTATGGTTCAAAAGTTATAAAAAAAAAATCCTACTTCAATTACCTATTATGTTTAAGGGTGTCCCAAGACATAAGACATTTTTTTTTTCCTAGCTAGTTAGTATTTCTACGTATTACTCAAAAGCGAAGCCGTGAGCTAAAGTTAGTATTAAAATATACCGTCAAACTAAAATAGCAATAAATTGAATTGAGCCACAACTCGCCTCCTTCAATTGACTATAACAACTCACTCAATTTGATAAACGGCTGATAACTGGATTCATTTTATACCATTTCCATTTTAAGAGCATCGCAAAGCTTACTCAAGCGAATTGCACAACCACGGAAATCTCGAACTGCCCGCATAAACTATTTATATCTCAGATGATACTTCAAGATGTCGGTCGATTCCCATCATGATTTTATATTTAAAAACGTACCAGTTGCCAAAACCTTTTGTTTAATTTCGACGTGGTTTACGAGCGATAGTAAAAATCCGCCATGTTGGCATCACTTTATCGCGAGATGGTGGCCTGATGTCAAAAAGGGCGCGAAAACGAAGAAAATGGCGGACCGCGATCGTTATTTTTTAATAGTCTGTTTGTTGGCTATTAATTTTGTGGAGATTCTTGATGAAATGGCTTTGGTTTTGGTACTTGGAAATGTAATTAGTTGATCTGATATATAGATGCTATTTTGTAGTAGGTTTACTCCTAAAGTAAGGTTAGGTATACAAATTATCTTTAACCTCTGACGCGTCGGATGAACACCATTGGAACTTAAGAAAAAAACTTTCGAAGTCTACAAATATAAAATATATATACAGATCCTACTAATATCAGGTTGGCACAAAAGTAATGAGACACTTGGTTTACGTTTTTTATTTTTATGAGTGATTTTTTGATATTTCTCGGGACCCTGGTGTCCCGGACCTTTGGAAGGCGTACGAGGAGCCGAAGCCAACTTGCAGAGGCCCCTTAGATAATTTTAAATGATGAGGAGGCACCAAACGACGATTATCCCTGTATGCACAAGTGCACCCAAGGACAACCCCCGGTTGGTACAGGACTATTGTTGTACGTGGAAACAAAACATATTGGGCTATGGGTTTGGGTGGCTAAAGTGGATTGGGTAACGTGAACTATGGAAGAACTATGTCCCCTGCCTGACCAATGTTATATATTATACACGGATAAAATGGCAGGCTTAGTCAATGATGTAACCATTAGCATCTAAGACTTCTTGCCAACGATCCGGCAAAGTTTGGATGCCTTTCGCCCAGAACTTTGATGGCCATGCCTCGAAAAAGTTGTTAAACTCCGCCTCTATTATATCAGAGAAGTCATTAAATTGTTTACCACGCAAATGTTGTTTCAGGGCTCTAAACAAATGATAGTCTGACGGGGCGAGGTCTGGGGAATAAGGTGGGTGGGGTATCGTCTCACAGCCCAAGTTCTCCAACTGTTGGTGAATGGCAGATGCAACATGAGGTCGACCGTTATCGTGTAGTAAAACTACATTGACTCGTCTTCATCGTTTTTTTCTTGATAGCAGCAGATAGTTTGGTGAACTGGGTTGAATATTTGTCAGCGTTTATAGTTTCATTGTATAATAGTTCATAAAACAGCATGCCTTGCGCGTCCCAGAAACAGCAAAGCAGAACATTTAAGCGGTTTTTTGACTCAGCTTCGGTTGAGTTGGTGGCGTTTCTTCTGGAGGCAGCCAAAAAGCACGCCGTGTATCGTTCTCGTAATGAATCCATGATTCATCTCCAGTAACCAGATCTGGTTACTGGAGATGATGGTTACGTCGGGGTCGCAGCAAAAGTGATTGACAGCGACACGGACTGGCGTCTGTAAGGATGTGTGGTACCCACCGAGCCAAAACTTCTCGATACACAAGCTCATGCAGATGGTTTTCCACTGTGTGGTGACTGCAGTTAAGTGCTTCCGCTAATTAGCGAGTGGTAGCATCCGGATTCGACTGCAGTTCGCGGCGTAAATCTTTATCATTCACTACGGGTGGTCGTCCAGAGCGTGGCTGACTTTCAAGGCTTCTGTCTCCTGATTTAAAACGGTCAAACCGTCGGGACACCGTCGCAGGGCTTGTACTTCCAGCGCATTGTCAGCCGCAGCCCACGAACTGTGGCCTGATAATAGATGGCGCCACGTGTCTTTCGAATCATGATTGAATTATATTTTTATAGAAACTTTAGGAGTGTGTTAAGAGTTTTTCTTTTTAAATTTAAGTACCTAATACATTTTGTGAGTCTAGAGTGTCGATAGACCGGTTTTTTATCTTCCTAACTATCCTAACTAATATTATAAATGCGAAAGTGTTTGTTAGTTGATTACGCTAAAACGGCTGAACGGTTTTGGATGTTTGGTACTTGGGTAGACCATGACCTGGAGAAGGATATAGGCATTCATCCTGGATCGCAGACGAAGTCACGGACAACAGCTAGTAATATAAAACCGACACTTGAAGGGCACACTTCAAGCGTATCACGAAACATCTTTACATATGAATTAGCGTACCTATACAACTTAACGAAGTAATTTGAGGAACAAACAAAAGGCGGAAGGTATTTAGCGAGATCTTAAAGAATTTACATGCAAATTTAAAATTCTTGGAAACTCCTCAAATTAAGTGCTTCCCCTAACTTTTCGCACCTTTGCGCGTCACCCTTAAACACGCTCCACTACGCATCATTCAGAAGACAATGCATATAAAAGGAAAGGCCACTTTTGTGATACAATGAATAAAATTATTGAATTTGAACTATCTTACACTTAATCAACGCATTTTTACATATCACCAAGTTGAGTGATCTAACTTCGTGTGTTGTGTTCCTTAATAGACAAATTTAATATTAAGTACTTCTACTTTAAGCGACACGTTTCTAGTACTCCGGTTAACCCTTCCAACTAAGCTCTAAATAGCTTAAGAGTTGTGTTTACATCAATAGTGCTAATGGTGGGGTTCGAACTCACGACTTCTCATTTGCTAGTTGTCCGCCCCAAACGCTATTACGCTTACACAAAGATTGAACACTATACTTAGGTGCCTATAACATTTAACTTCAATTTGAATCATCTTCACTTTAACCTGACATTTATCAGGATCATTAATTTCTTATTCATAATGCCAACTCACCCTACCCTTTAGATCTACGCACAAAACACTTCCCTTAACAATTCAAAATCAAAATGTCAACGCAAATGCCGAATCGTCCCTCTACGATCACGAAAAAGAAATCCGTAGATGTTATCGCGAACTAAATAGCTACAAAATGTCAGAAATAAGGTCGGGAATCAGAAATGCCAGTGCAAATGCTAGGTTGCGACATTTTCGACCATGATCCAATCGCGGTACGGTTGGGTAAACACCCCAAGTCGGTGCAAAAACGCAAGGAATCGCCTTGCGTTTTTGAATATATCTGTCAAAAGAAAGTTGGGACGGGCATGTTGAACTTGCAAAAGACTGAATTACAAAAATCCAGACTTATGAAGAAATCTAGGCCATTAAGCAAGTTTAGCATATAAGGCCTTTAAATGCCAAGGACCAACTAATAAGAGTAAAAATAACCCCACCGCAGGATCTCTACGTTGAAGTCGTGGTGGGATTTGCGCGCTCCTATAAACTCTAGGTCTCTGCCGGTAGAGTTTACTTTGGCGAAACAGGTCTAGGTTGGCCGGGCCAAGAGAGATGCATAAACCCACAGGGCAACATGTCGGGCACTAGTGACCCCACGGACCTTATCTCCCGGGAGAAGTCTTGTTTCTCTTCTCTAGCTTATCTTTATTAACCGGCTGGTGTGAACTCTGACGAAGAACAGAGCTTCCTCCTCTTTCTTGCCTTTATCGGCCAGCTTGAGTAAAGATTCGCCAGCACAATCCTGCTCGGAGGAAGGAAGTATTTCAGTAAGATGATGGTTAGACCGTACTTCCGGGATTGTGCTAATAGGTGTAGAATACCTCTCCACTCCTCAAGCACTTCAGAATATGTAGGCCTCTTGTCACTACGTCGCTATTTGTCTTACGCTAGCGAAAGTTTTCTAGACAACGATGCGTTGTTTACACCATGACGAGTGTTCTTTCACGTTAGATGCGAAATCAGGTAACCTACATACCGCTACAGCGTTGCCTAAGTCAACTATATCGCCACGCACCTCACTGATGTTGGTTTGAGACGCATCCAGCTTGGACTTGGCTTGGCTTGGACTGGACTCAACCAGGCTTGCCTTCAGAGTAACAATATGTTTCAGCAGCCCGGTGACGTCCACTAGGTCAAAAGGATAGGGGGCAACTTCCGCAGCTTCTTTGTCATAAAAAATAACACGTTGTCAGGGTCAGTCTGCTTAAACGCCCGAAACATGTTTTGAAGACTCCTCTTCCTCTCTCACTTTCTGAGACTTTTTTAACACGAACAGGCTAGGTGTAAACAAATCTATGGTAAACCTGGATCATAGTAAATTGTGACCTATAATAAACATAAAGAGAACAGTAATGGACTATTTAAACGTAGATAATAAGTTTTCGTGTGCTTGTAGATATCGAACGAATGTCTCATTAAAATAAACAACATCAAAAAGTAATTAGTGACACTATTTGCAAAATTAATGTTATTGCATTAGAATTAAATGTTTCTGGTCCCGATTTGGGAATACCATTCAATGTAGGAGCTATTTATAATTCTGTGCAAGCTCAAAGAGGTCTATAAAAGGCAACGGGAAACGGTGACTATTGTAGACACGATCATTCACTGATACATTGTCTTGTGCAATACTTGAACGTTTAAGGCTCATTCAAGTAACTAAGTAATCTTGACTTGAAATACTCGTAGTATAGCTTTATATTTATTAGATTACCTTCACCTTCGTTAAATGTAACCCTTAAATGTTTCCAGTATTTTCTATTATCTATATGGGACTACTTTTTTACAGAGGTCTTATTGCTAATAAACTCTAGATCTAATTTTGCGCGTAACGCCTACGTCCCTAAGGCCTAAATTCCAGTGAACGGAGTCCATGAGTCCATTGATTGACCTCATCAATCATGTTTGAATCATATATCTACGTATCTTTCGTGCCAATATAAGATTTCCTCCTTAATTTCCTTGGACCTTGTAGTAGCGACCTTGACCTCGGCCTTGGCCCTGCCATTCGCATCGCACAAATGCCAACATTAATAACCACATCGAAAATCGAGAGCTTTTGCATGCAGGGCCGCCTGAGAATTTCAGTGTGTAGCAAGATTTCAGAAGATGGCAGTCAAAAGATTGTGACTACCAAACATCATCATCTGTCATCTGTCATCTTCGGAGAGTTTGCTCTTCGAAGATGACACCAATACAGAGAGAAGTAGAAAAAGAAGAAAAGGACTGCAGGCTAAGGTAAGCTGTAAAGAGAGAGAGAATATAATAAATAAACAAATTGACACAGCAAAGCCATTTGCAAAATCAACTCTATTCCATCTTCACAAAAACGTGACAACGGACGTGCGTGCTCCACTTTCTCCCCCCTGTGTTTCCACACACACACTGCCTATTGTTTTTCACCGTTATTTATTGCGAAGTTTAGCATAATACTCAGTTTATTAGGGGCCGGCCAGAAAGGGGTCGATTGTTTTGTTTTTAGCAAAATACTTATGAATCATTTGCAAGATGTTCCGTTAGCATACTTACATCGTGAAAATTATTTTATTTAGGGCCCGAGAGTGTACCATTAATTTAATAATTATCTTTTTTTAATTATTCATAGCCATTATTTTCCCGCTGCTGGGCAAAGGTCTGCCTACTCTCCACCTCTCTCTGTCCAGAGCTGCCAAGGATCAATCTTTATTAAAGGAGTCCAGCCCATCCCGCCAGCCCAGTCTGGGCCTGCCGCAATGTCGTTTGCCATTAAGCGGGCCCCACTGGGTCGTAAGTTTGGCCCATTGATCGTCTGACATGCAGCAGATGTGTCCAACCCAATTGGGCATCAGTTACTTTAGTGATGGAACGGATTGTTATATTCTTAACCCGGTCCACAAGTTTGACACCCAGATTACTCCGTTCCATAGCTCTCTGGCAAACCCCGAGCGTGGACCTCCACTGAATTGTCAAAGACGATGTTTGAGAACCATACGTGAGGATGGGAAAAATACACATATCGATGAGTCTTCTCTTAAGGGTTAGAGGAAGATCGCCCTTCATTAGATATTTCATGGCCCAATAGCTCTCCCAGGCATTCTCGGTGCATCTTCCAACTTCTTTATTTTGCCCGGAAAGAGACTATGAGCTGTATGTTAATATTAATAAATAAAAAACAGTTATGTGCTTGCTTGCCTTCCTTAAAAAGTTTCATCACCTTCTCCAGTGATCTTCTATTCTCAGTTCCATCTTCAAAAGCATATGCATATGGATATGCATGAATATTACTATTATCAGCTTTAAAAATAAAAAATAGACAGGCTTTGTTTTACTTACACATAGTAAGTAATACAAAGCCTGTCTAATTTTTTTTTTTTTTGCTTACAACTATTTCATCATTATCTTCTTGGGGCCAGCTTTGCATCTCCTTACACGACACTAAAAAAAGCTGCCTAGCCTTTTCCCAACTATGTTGGGGTCGGCTTCCAGTCTAACCGGATGCAGCTGAATACCAGTATTTTACATGGAGCGACTGCCTATCTGACCTCCACAACCCAGTTACTGAGTAATACGATACCCCTTGGTAAGACTGGTTGTCAGACTTTCGGGCTTCTGACGACCCGTAACGACTGTCAAAGATCCACGAATGACAGCCGGGATCAACGGCTTAACGTACTTTCCGAGGCACAGAGGAGTCTCGGTATGTAAAGATGGTCACCCATCCACAAACCAACCCCGGCAAGCGTAGCTTAACCTGATGGATCGACCCGTGCGGCTGTTATTACTTAGCCACGAGCTCCTCTCACTCTCTTTCGCACTCTCCTTACACGACACTAATTATATATATATATTATTTATATTTAACATCTTTACACGAGAAAACCTGCCAATGTCCTGCAGGTGTCCACCTCGGAGTCCATTCAACTTTACCTACATTTTAAATCAGCTGTATACATTGCCATACATTCGCAAAACTACGTGTAGAAGAACAAAGAAAAAATGTTTTGTTTTATTCATACATTTTTGATATGCACATAAAAGTTGGAAATTATGTAAATATATAGAATAATGTATGGAAATTTGTTCTGAAACCATTTGTTCGGTGTTGAATTTCTAATCTGTAGCTGTGAGGTATATACTATTTTGCAATACAGTAGGAGATGAAGATCATTAATCATCATTATTTAGGAGTATTTATCCTGTTACCCAGGTGTTGTTCTACGTGTGGAGGTTAGACTCCATGTAAAATACTGGTATTCAGCTGCATCCGGTTAGACTGGAAGCCGACAGTTTTTTTTTTTTGTTTTTTTATTATTATTATTGTTTATTAATTAAGGAACAAAACAAAACATAAACAGAAACATCACAAAAACCCAATAGGTTTGTCCGGATGTTGAATCAGAAGCAATCTTAATACATATTAACAATATATCATTATTTAAGATTAAAATGTAGTTTAAAATTAAAAAACATTGTGAGATAATTCGCAAATAAGAACTAAAAAGTACAAAAACGACGACGACGCGGGACAGAAAGCCCTACGACGCTAATTACTAATTGAATTAAATTTAAACAGGATGGGAAAAGTTTGAAAAAAAAAAAGTAATTTGGGAGAAGGCTATGAGGATCATGATTAACCTGAACTTAATCGCGTACCACTCTATCAATGACAATCTGAATGATTTTGAAGGATATTCCTAATCCATTGCTTCATTATTTTTGTATGCTCAACAACGTAAATAACGCAATGAATGTTATTGAACTGTCAAATTGAAAGCGATTACAACTGTATGTGTGTTACGCAGTTACCCCGCTCGCCGGTGAGTCTGGAAGCCGACCCTAAATGAAACATTAAGGTACTGGTGATTCGAATTTTCCAATAACCGTAACAAAAGACTATCTAAAGAAACTGGCCTTAAACTCTACGCTTGACGGCGATCGCAGTGGAAGCTCCTGCGCATCTTATCGTAATGCATATTTAAACAGCTGTATAAAAGGAATACAAAGAGCTAGAAAAATGACTAGGCTAGCATTGATGCAGGAGATATAGGCATAAAGATTGTCTTTAAGAAACCTATGGGTCCATGACGACTTGGAGAATTCCAAAACATCAATGCAGATTTAAATAGATATACAAAAGGAATACAAATAATTTATTGGCTAAAACTACAAAAATGACTAGGTGATCATTGGTGCAGGAGACATAGGCATAAAGATTGTCTTTATACCTATGTCGCCTTGTCAATTTTCTAGCTTTAGCCAATAATTTGTATTCCTTTTATATAGCTGTTTAAATCTGCATTGATGTTTTGGAATTGTCCAATTCGTCATGGACCCATAGGTTTATTTAACCATAAATTCTTTCTGTTTAAAAGAATCTTAGAATTCTAGAAGGGACGATTCCGTATATATTTTAATAAATTCTCCTGGACTACGAAGTTCATTTTGCCGACATATTGCAGCGCTGAATCTTAATATGTTTATTCAAATGACAAATGAATATTTGCATGCACTCTGCTCTTATTATATCTTCATGAAAAGGGAGCTTTATTATTATATTAGTTTCTGCCCACGACTTCGTACCTACGAGTGAAAGTTTGAGTGAGTTTTACATAAAATATATCCCATAGCATCGCATCGCCCACCGCGATAATACTTCGTTTTCGCTTAGCGTTCTTTCAGACTTTTTCTTATTTTTTTTTTGTTGCTCGGTTCCCAAGGGTCGTAGCGTGATGGTAAATAGCCTATAACCTTCCTCAAAAATTGGGCTATCAAATTCAAAAATATTTTTTTTCTAATCCGACTAAGTGCGGATTTCACCAATTAAACTGAACGTAATCAGCACATCTAAGCGGAGTTCAAGAGCTGTCAGTGTCAATATTCCAAAGAAAGTAATGACAGTGACAGCTCTTAGGGTGGATTTCACCAATGAAACTGAACGCGTTCAGCACATCTAAACGCGTTCAAGAGCTGTCAGTGTCAAAATTATTATGGAATATTGACATTGACAGCTGTTGAACTCGGTTTAGAAGTACTGATCGCATTCAGTTTCGTTGGTGAAATCCGCACTTAAACGTGGCTTACGTGCTGATCGCGTTCATTTTCAATTGGTGAAATTTGCACTAAAAGTTCCAGAGATCAGCGACAAACAAACAAAAAATCTAAATTTTCAGTTTTATTAATATATTAGCAGATATCTGTAGCCTAATGACTACCATAGTAATAAAATGAAACTGCAGATTGTTGGTTCTATTTTATTTTTATAATTCTAGAAGATAGAAACACAGCTTCGCTCGCGTGGTTGTTGGACATTATCCGACGGGTACGCACTACCGGGATCAAAAGTATCCTATGTCCTAATCCAGGTCATAGTCTACCCATGTGCCAAATTTCATCCAAATCCGTTCAGCGGTTTTAGCGTGAGAGCGTAACAAACATACAAGCTCACTTTCGCATTAATAGTATTATGAAAAACCAGTCTATCGACACATTAGACTCACAAAATGTATTAGGTACTTAATTTTTTTTTAAAAAACCTATTATCTACTAAAGTTTGTCTAATAATATAATTCAATCATGATTCGAAAGACACGTGGCGCCATCTATTATCATAAGAACGTTATTGTTGTTTTCCTCGGAAACAGTAGTTTTTCGGGGTGAAAGGTACCCTATGTCCGTTTCTGTACACATGACAACGTATATGCAAATTTTCAGGATGATCGGTTCAGTGGTTTAGGCGTGAAAAGGTAACAAACAAACTTACTTTCGCATTTATAATATTAGTTAGGTTTAGGATTGTTTTGTTTCTGTAATCATTTGAAGATAATAGAGACAGAATGAAGAGGAGCTCATGGCTAAGTAATAACAGCCGCTCGGATCGATTGAAGGTTCAGCTCCGCTTTTCAAGGTCAGTCTGTGGATGGGTGATTGTCCTTTACGTAACGAGAGTCCTCCGTGCCTCAGAAAGCACTGTAAGCTGTCGTTGTCAGTCGTCACGTGTAGTCAGAAGCCCGAAAGTCTGACAATCAATCTTACCAATGGGTATCGTGTTACCTAGTTACTGGTTTGTGGAGGTCAGCTTGGCAGTTGCTCCATGTAAAATACTGCTACATCTAGTAAGATTGGAAGCCGACCTCAACATATTTGGGAAAAGGCTAGTCAGGTGATGAGAGACAGAATTCAGTTTAAAATATTTATGATAAGCGGTAAACGCATTTAGTTATTTACGGTGAAAGTGACCTTAGTCTGACTTTCAGCATTGCTGTGTTCAAGCATGACAGGATAGATTCCAATGAAACTACAGTCTTACAGTTACTCTAGTATGTAAACTTAGAACGTAGTAAGTATAGGCACTGTAATTATATCGCAATTTACTTTTGTCATCATCACCTTTTCCCAACTATGTTGGGGTCGGCTTCCAGTCTAACAGGATGCAGATGAATACCAGTATTTTACATGGAGCGACTTCCTATCTGCCCTCTATAACCCAGTTACTGGGTAATACGATACCCCTTGTTAAGATTGGTTGTCAGACTTTCGGGCTCCGGACAACCCGTAACCAAGATCCACGAATGACAGCCGGGACCAACGGCTTAACGTGCTTTCGGAGGCACGGAGAGGTCTTGGTATATTAAGATGGTCTCCCATCCACGGATCAACCATGGCAAGCGTAGGTTAAACTGAACGATCAACCCGATGGCCAACTCCCCGACTAATATAGAAACACAAATAGACAGTTTTTGGAGGAGAGGATGGAGTGGCCCGATGGTCCATCGCCAGGAGGTGTCGTCACGTCTCGCAGTAACTGTTTCGCCCTTGACACAGCAGCTGGTGAGTAATGGACCTAGACTTAAATAGCTGAACACTAGGTAACGACCCGTGCAATCTAGTTTTGTATGAATTCCAAGAGTTCCTTTTCTTGTACATTCATAATATGCAATAAACATTTGTATTTGTTTATTATTTATTATTTAATTGTAATAGTGATGAAAGTGAATTTGAAATTGAAAAGAGGAGCTCGTGGCTAAGTAATAACAGCCGCACGGGTCGATCCATCAGGTTAAGCTACGCTTGCCGGGGTTGGTCTGTGGATGGGTGACCATCTTTTCATACCGAGACTCCTCCGTGCCTCGGAAAGCACGTTAAGCCGTTGGTCCCGGCTGTCATTCGAGGATCTTTGACAGTCGTTACGGGTCGTCAGAAGCCCGAAAGTCTGACAACCAGTCTTACCAAGTGGTATCGTATTACCCAGTAACTGGGTTGTGGAAGTCAGATAGGCAGTCGCTCCATGTAAAATACTGGTATTCAGCTGCATCCGGTTAGACTGGAAGCCGACCCCAACATAGTTGGGAAAAGGCTAGGCAGATGAGATGATGATGAGTGATGAAAGTGAATTTATTTGAAACTATAAATCACAAGTAAACATCATAAATTTAGGTATAGTATTTGGAAGCTTTAACCGCTTCTCAAGTACCAATAGGTATTATCGGATTTAACAAAAGCTTGGCACCTGTTTAATAGTTGAAAATACTTTTTTCTTTAACGCTGTAAATCCATTAACTCGAGCTAGAATTGGACTGGCCTTCGACCTTTTTACAATCCTAAGCCTAGCGATAAAGATATAATAATATTAAATTAAAATAACAAACAATTTTATTTTAGTTCTATCTATATCATTGATAAATCTTTCCTATAACATAGAACTCTAATACAAAAACGTACATCATCTCCAATAATAACGCATACCGATTTGAATATAAACAGTGAGTCAGTATAGCTAGTGACTAACTATTTAATATTAAAACTATTTGCTTGTCTGTCAGTGTGTTATCATCGTACGCTGTCAGCATCTCACACAGATCGTACTGGAGGTTAATTCTTGGAATTTGTGCTCGTAAACTATGATGGGAGGGCCTAGTAACTATCTGGGATTAGTCATGGCTGAAAATTTGGCTTTCATTGCTAAAAATAAAAGCGTATGTAATTTTTTATGAGGTCGTTGGCTCACCAAACTGAAGGATCGCTGCTGCCTATGGCACCGTAGATTTTAGAGTTACACGGGTATGTTTCAACGACTGCCTAAACCCTCAGAATTATATTACTATTCCACACAATCACGAAACCCCTTTGAGATAGTTCTGGAAATTCAAGTTATCTTTAATTTTTATTTGCTTCATTCACAGGTAATGTCACTGTGGCTAAGGATCGCTCGATCACTAAATTTCAACTCCTTCAACCGAATGATCAGTACAAAACAAAGAAAATCAAACCAATCAGAAACTATTAAAGTCTTAAAAAACTACGCAAAATATCAGCAACATCAATAACCGTCTCAAACGGTACAGTTCTCACCCACAGGTACGTCTCGCGCTTGACCGTTTTATATTTTTACCTCGAGTACGGGCCATGTGTTGTATACACGGTGCTACATCAAAGAACAAAAGAATTAGCTTCATGAAGAAAGTAAAAATAAAATGGTGGATACAGCGGGTTGCTTTTTTGAACTGTCCGATTTTGATTACAGAGTTCATGTTTAAGAAAATTTTAGATGTTAGAAGAGACTTAAAATCGTATAGGTAGATATTATTTATTTATTTATTTATTTATTTAGGGACAACAAACAGCAGTATAATACTAAGTAAACATAGGTTAGAGCTTAATAATAGAGGTAACAAATACACTACTCACAACGTTATCCACATATTACTAAACAGATCTAGGTACTAGTTGTTAGAATGAACGATATCAAAATAAACAGAATAAAAGTAAACATTACTTAATTAGTAGGGTTCTGATCACTTAATATAGTAACAATTTCTTTTCTAAATATAGCCTTGCTGAGAAACATAATATCAGATGAGCCAAACTGCCTATTATAGGTGTCAACCAATCGACGCAGCGGTGAGCGTACGCCTGAGTTGGTTCTACAAAAAGTAGTAGCAAACAAGTGTCTCGAGCGAACTTCTCGACCATGTACGGTACGAGGGATCAGGTAGCACAAACTGTTCACTAGATCAATACAGTCGACTTTATTACGACATATACTAAATAGGGTCATCATCTCAAGTAGGGTGCGTCTGGATTTTAGAGTAATAAGGTCATATTTTTGCAGTAATAATTGATAAGACATTTTCTTTTTATAGCATCTATAGTGCATTGCACGTAGGAATTTGCGTTGGATCAATTCAATAATGTCAATATACTTTTTATAGTAAGGGTTCCAAATAGGTATTGCGTATTCCAATTGTGGTCGTATTATTGACTTATATAGGTATAAGTAGGTAGAGGGACGGTGGAATTCTCTTGATGCTCTCATTACAAAACCAAACATTTTATATGTCTTGTTGACTATATTGTCTATATGAGCATCAAGGTGAAGCTTTGAGTCCAACTGTACGCCTAGATCACGAAGAGAATTAACTTTGTTCAGTGGAGTGTTTCCGAAAGAATAATTGAATTTCGTCACGTTTTTCTTCTTTGTAAACGTAATGCTATGGCATTTAGATATACTTAGGTAGAGTTTGTTAACATAACAATAGTCTCGGAAACGGTCAAGGTCTTTCTGAAATTCTAAACAGTCGGTTAAATGGCTGATGTTTTTATATATCTTCAAATCGTCTGCATACAGGAGAAACTTAGAATTTTTAATACAGTCTTTAACGTCGTTAATAAATAAAATAAACAAGAGGGGACCTAAAATTGAGCCTTGAGGAACTCCGGAAGTGAGTGATTATGTCAATGACTATCCGTTTATTTATCAGGTACCTACCACCCCGGCGAAAGTCGCGAAATTTAAATTTTCTTACGTTTTTTTTTGCAATTTACAAGTCAGTATTAAGTTGTACGTTGATTAAAATGTGAATCGTGACCGTAACAAGTATGTATTTACAGAATTCATCAAGACAAGGCGATCCTAATGAATGACTATATCATGAAATCTTGACATATGAGTATTATACTAACTTAAGGACTTGTATTACTGATTTTAATTATTACAATTCTATAAATAAATATTTGTTACGGTAGCGAATCATACTTTATTCAATATACAACCTATAAATTACTTAATCGCAAAAAAACATAAGAAAATTTGAACTTCGCGAGCTACCCTGACGTTTTCCCCTTAACAGTACAGTACACCCTATAGTCCAGCCGTCAAAAGAATGCGTTCTAGATACATATATACCTGTCAGTTGAACAATTTCTAGTAACTATAAAGATCAAATTCTTAAAACAGATATTCGTTAGTATGAAACTGATAGGTGTCAAAAACGCATTCTCTCGACGGCCGAACTATAGTTTACTTTATCATCGATTCTCAAAACGAACGACAGTTTCCAACATAACATAACATTACGCCGGTTTTGCCCAAAGGGTTAGGCAGAGGTGACAGCAGGTGACAGTTTCCAATATAATAAAAATATTGACAATAGTTCATCAGTTTCATCGCTACTTTACCGATAGCAACGGATTACGGAACTAGATTATTTATGAAAATCTGTTTTGAAAACGTATCGTTTCATAATTGTATTTACCTACGTGAATTATAACAATGTAACTAAGAAAATCTGATCGCCTTGAAGCAAACTCACAATGTAAAATGTGAAACTTATCATTGTATTCACTAATGAGCACTGCGATAGTTCCCCAAACAATATAGCTGGCAGTAAGCCAGAAATGCCTGCGACGACAGGCATTAAAATCATGAACAAAATCTGCAGTATTATTCTGTAAAGCTAACTTTAAATCTCACTCAAGTTATAGTATGACCGCTACCGCTGTACCACGGAGGGCGGGATGCCGTGAGCGTTGACGAATGAGCAGTCTGCACTGCCTGTCTCGCCGCGCACATGCCTAAAGCGCGGTACAGCGGACAAACTGTACCTCCCATAATATTCGAAAGCGAATTCATTTGTTTCTTAAAAAAAAAAAAACATGTCGGATTCAAATCTCTACTTCGTTCGAATTTCGAAAAGATGTCCAGGAAGCACTACCACCATCAATACCTGTTTCTGGCACCAAGCAGCGCGAACGTTGCTGTGCTCCGGTGAAGGACGGTGCCGGTGTGGTGACCACCACATGAGATATTTCAGCTTTGTCTCTGAGATGCTAACGCATCTGCGATGCTTCTGGTATTGCTTATACCATATTACTATTGCCTTAAATGTGGGGGGGTGACCACTTTCCTTCAGAAGGTTTCCTTGCTTTTTTGCTAACCATTATCTGCCTAGCCTTTTCCCAGCTATGTTAGGGTCAACATCCAGTCTAACCAGATGCAGCTAAATACCAGTATTTTACATAGTGCGACTGCCTATCTGACCTCCACAACCCAGTTACTGGGTAATACGATACCCCTTGGTAAGACTGGTTGTCAGACTTACGGGCTTCTGACGTTTCGTAACTTCTGTCAAAGATCCACGAATGACAGCCAGGACCAACGGCTTAACGTGCTTTCCGAGGCACGGAGTGGCCTTAACATGATCACCCATCCACGGACCAACCGCGACAAGCGTAGATTAAACTAATTGATCGACCCGTGCGGCTGTTAAAAATTAGCCACCGGCCCCTCAATATTTGGTAACCAATAACACAAAAAAAAAGACGCGTTTAGAGGATAACAGTACAGTAGGCCTAGCCAAATGGCATTCGGTTCGGAGCGATTCTATTTCTACAATCACTATCGACGCGCACCTCTATGGAAATGCTGATATACGATCACGTGACATGTCGATGGCTTAATGTCAACCCCATACATTTTTGCCTGTTCTACTAGCGTCATCGCTAATCGAATGTTACTTTGGCTAGACCCGCAGGTATCTACTGTTCCTATGAATTCAGACTGTTTCATTCAGCATTTCAAGAACTCGTACAAAATAGGTAAGTTTTATTCAAACCCCTGCCACATTTTATTTGCTCCCTTTTTACCTGAAAACAAATGTGAACCGCTTCAGATTTATTTAAGGGCCTACTGTAACGATTTGCTCCAGTCATTTATTATTGGTTTCGGGTTCTTCCGTGAATCGATAATGTTATCAATCTTTTCAATGTAGGTACATACACGTATATACGTATACAGGCATTAACAATCCTTCCTTAGAATCGTGTTAGAGTTGCTTTTGCATTTCAAGAATAAGCTAAGCAAGAATTGATGTCGTTTTAAGAACCATCTCATATGATAATACAGTAGTCACAGCCATTGCTGCCGCTTTTTAGACGTTTCCTCATAAGTAGGCAATGTAACTCCTGTTTCGTTCCTGTCCTGGATCCACACACTGCACCGAAAATTTAACCACAAGAATCTTAGCCCCTTCTCAGGTTGACCCGGAAGTGCCGTGTTTGACCGATGCGGTGAATGCCTGGAAAGTGGCTTGCCCGGATACGGTTAAGCCCGCGAACCCGTCTTCCCAGAGTCAGTGGGATAAGCCGCTCTGCAGGATGGTACAGAATAAACTTATTAATACGTCCACCAATACTGTAGAGCGTGCCCAACTGTTGGCTGTGGGTGAATGGGAGTCGGGTCTCTGGCTTCAGGTGCTACCGTCGACACCACATTCCGGCTCGCTACATGTTTGCGCTTGGGTACTCCTTGCGGGGCTCCATATCACTGTCAATGCGGAGAAGAAGAGAGAGTGAGAGAGAGAGTTTTTTATTTGCTTAAACATGTGTGTGTACATACTTAGAAAGTGCATACAAGATGATACAATAAATTAAGTGCAAACATGTTTGTCACTACGTGACGTGCAAAATAATAGATTTATAAAATAAAAATAACAAAATATTAAAAGTTGTCTTACTTATTTAAATGGCTTATTAAAATTATAGAATAAATTACCATTATTATAGAAATAGCTCCAAATTAATTTAATTACTTATGTCAAGACGAATTCCTTTTCATTAAGAAACTCAGTAACGCTATAATATGCTCTGGCGGCCAAAAATGTACGAATTTTATTTTTAAACATAGATTGAGGTAGTTCTCTCCAACTTTTAGATAGTAGAAGTCGACTGCCTCGGACACTATGGCCTATCCTGCACCAAGAGCGCTGGTCGGATGGCACGGCACGCCAGCATTAACGACATCATCTGTCGGGCTCTTGTGGTGCCAGCTGTTTTAGAATCCAATGGTTTGGCACGTGACGATGGGAAGAGGCCAGACGGAATGACCATAATGCCTTGGAAGAGTTGGGTAGGCCTTTGGTGAGGGAAGCAACCTGTGTCTACACCACCCTATCTTCCTTGCATGGTGAGCTGTGCTGGTGTGGCTACTGCAGGAGCAGAAAACCGCAAATGGCGGAAATATAATAACCGTATTGGGAATCATTTGTTTGAGCCCTTTGGGGTTGAAACACTAGGGCGAGTGCTCATCGAGTATTCCGGGATATCGCCAAGCGGACCAGAGGGCTGGCCTATTTTTAGCCCAAAGAACCAGCATTGTCATCCAACGTGGCAATGCTGCCAGCCTTTTGTGTACTTTTCCCATTGACAGCGATGCGGACGAATTTTTCCCAGACCCAGTTAGCTTTCTCCTAATTTACTGCTAGATATAGGAACTTCAAAAAAGGGCATTAAATTCAAGAAAATATTAAATAAGAAGATGATGATGTGGAGTCAGATAATTTAAAAAAAAATTGAGATCAAATACTATTTCAGCAACAAAAGCTTGAAGAAGAGGTCTATAATCACGCAGAGACACAGTCATAGACACTAACAAGGCGTAAAATAAACAATGGTGTCAAGGAATTTAAATATTTAATGCTTAATACTTATGTATGATAATCTATACATATGAATCATCACGCTTATCTAACGGTCAGCAGGATGCATTATAGTTTATGAGATCACAACAATGTCACAAGTTTCGCACATTTATGAAATGTTGAGAAATATTAATGTGAACACGTAAACGTGGTACAAATTAAAAGATCGTTGCAATTCATAAATAGCTTAATAGCTGGTTTGGTACTTACAGGCTGCGTCCTAACCGTGGGCGATCGTCGCCTTTTATATCATTCTTAAGGGGTCATTGTACTCATTATTATGAACAACTTTTCTATAGGACCAAACGTGAAATCGCGAAAATAATCACCTGATCCGTACATTTATATTCGTATAACTCGTCAGAATGTAGGGAACAGCTGATTTTTTTTCGCAATTTCAGGTTTGGTCCCATAGTAAAAGTTGTTCATTATGATGAGTACAATGACCCCTTATAACCAACCTATTCAGCCGCGGTAAGGAAAAAGGACGTATCTACAGAAATATTGAAATTGAGAAAAAAATATTTTGTCCTTTTAAAAATATAAGATATAAAGGCAGATGCGTCTTTTAATAGTAAGAATTTTTAAGTTTCCGTTGAGTTTACGCCAATATTAAAATACTGGTAGATTCGTCTTTTTTCTGATTCCGAATATGTAAATAACTCGATTTCGAAAAAAATGTTTTCTTATGACGGCAGTACCTATTGATATCATACTGCAGGGCAAAGACCTCTTCTCGTATAGAGAAGGCACGAGCATTGATAAAATTACAAGAAAAAAAAATGTTACGTGTTATTATGTAACCAAGCTAGACAATAGAATAGCACGACCGGACTTTGCAGGCTCATATCCTGAAAAGGCGGAACTACTAACAATTTCATAAGGAGCAATTTGTTGGATTTTCAGCACAATTTTTAAAATACATTTCGTGAAAAGAAGTCTTTTCAATTCAGTTTAATTTGGGATCGAGTATTGCTGCATGAACGCCTGCTGTAAGGGCCAATTGAAGGGTCCAGGGTAAGGGTTGGGTCCAAAAGGGTCGAACCTCGAACTGGGCGACGATCGGCTAACGACATGTCAGTACACGATATGAATTCGATATTTCTATCAACTCATTTTTGATTAACACGTCGACCAAATGGTTTCGTGAATGAGAATAAAGGAATGATTAGTGCAGTGTTAAAATTAAGGGTCTAAATCAAACACATGTTCAGAAAAAAAAAGCTACGAATACGAGTTTCTATTTGTAATA
The DNA here is from genome assembly GCA_948252095.1 of Dicycla oo. Classification (NCBI taxonomy): domain Eukaryota; kingdom Metazoa; phylum Arthropoda; class Insecta; order Lepidoptera; family Noctuidae; genus Dicycla; species Dicycla oo. The sequence goes on along the minus strand of OX411736.1, from coordinate 16,218,676 downwards.
CTTGGCTACTTGGATTCATATATATTCTGTTCTTCTCAGCCTTCATAATTCTGGATTTAAAAATCAGAATTATGACTTTACTTTTACTAGTAAGTATAAGTGATTTTAAAGAATACTTTCTTCAAAATCACTTTTACTTGTAGTCTAGGTGAAATTATTCTGATTGCAAGAACGGATGAGAAGAAGAACCTAAAATTATATGGTGACTAAGTAAAGTCTCCCTGTTGAGAATAGACACGGGAGTGTGTCTTTTCTCAACGGGGAGACTTTCCTTAGTCACCATAAATTATCCACAGAAAAATGCAACTGACCAAGTAGATCACAAAGGGTTTAATAAACTAATCTGGTTGCTTACAAAATAAAACCCCTTAAACAATTATCTGTTACATACAAAAAACATAGACTAACACCCAAAATTCTACAAAAAACTATTCAAACATCTGTTATACAAAAAACTAAGAAAACAGTGTGTGTTCAGTAGACTATAAAGCTATTAAATCTCATTAGACATTTGTGTTAGTCACTATAACAGATGACAAATCAAAATAACTAAAAAATTATAGAAAAAACTAGCAGGCATTAAGTCCGCCTTTATTCCGCGGTATTTGTTTTTTTACTTGTGCATAAAGATTTAATAAATAAATATCGTAGTTTTTTAGGGTTCCATACCTCAAAAGGAAAAATGGAACCCTTATAAGATCACTCACATGTTTGTCTGTCTGTCTGTCCGTCTGTTACAGCCAATTTGCTCCGAATCTAATGGACCGATGAAGTAGAAATTTGGTACACGTATTATATGTATTTCTGTGACCCAAACACGGACGTGTAATGTAAATGAATGAATTTTGAATATGGTGGTCAATTTTGGGAGGCAAATAAGAAAATTAAAAAAAGCTTTGCAAACTGTACCGTGCGATATACAGATTTTTTTATAATTTTAAAACAAACTTTTTTAAAGTTATTTAAGAAAATAGACCATTATAAAATACTCTTTATCTCCGAAACTGCTGAGCTTAAAATTTGGTAAAAAAATACAGAAAATACTTCTATACCTGTAGATTACAGGAAAACCTATAAATAGTCTATGGTCTTAAAATAACATGGTAAATCTCTCAATCTTGTGGTGGTGTACAAACTTACATCTGCAGTTGGAATGTATGGGAGAACATCTTTTTCAACTACAATGTTACAAGTTTGTTTTTGGGATAAATTCATCCCAACTACGGAACCCTTCATTGTGCGTGGTCCGACACGCACTTGACCGTTTTTTTTTTTTTTGTTCCTAACGAATTATTTATATCAAAAGTTTATGTTAAAAATCGGACTTGAAATTGGTGTACTTTTTAAATACCCTCGTAAAAATCCATGGAAAATAAAGGGGGTCTAGACAAGTAGCATACGCTTTCAAAGCATTTCGTATTTCTGCAGCACTTTTCATCGGGATTGACGTAGGTACGGTTTCCGGTAGCTTACGTCAGTCAAACCAATACATTTTTTTACTTTTACATCTTAATTATTGCTGATAGATTGTCACTTTGTCTGGGCTTTAAAAACTTCCTCCTATTTAGAAATGGGTTAAAAAAAAAACATTAAACCAAATCCAAGCCATCCTGTATAGCCCGGGCCCCCAATAGAGTTAGCTGCGCGGACGCAACGAAATCGTTCATCGAACTCGACACATCTGTTTCTTTGTGCACGAGCCAGAATGCCACACTGTCTCGAGTGTGTTCCTTGCTTCATAACTTGATGTTACCTTGTTAAATCTAACTTTATGTTAATCAAAATTAGGTTTTTAACTAAATTCATATGTACCTATGTAGGTAAAAGAGAATTAGACTTAGACTGACTACCTGACCATAGCCAAAACAGTTTTGTCTGTCGTATTGTAAAATAATAGACATAACACCTTTCTTGGGTAATAGGTATAGCCTGATAGGCTATACTTAAAGAAAGTCTTAACTCAGCCTAAGGAACAAACTACTCTTATATAGAAAAAAAAACAGCTTTGTATGGAGATGCGGACGCATCCGTTCAGCTTTCCGCGTCGTTTCGTACAAAACTGTTTTTTTTTTTTGAGCTTCATTTGAATAAGTGGTACCTTAAACATCACGAATTTACAGTGAAGGAAAACTATGCACTAATAAGTCCGTGATATTTAAAAGATAAGTACAAATTTCTGTATTAATTAACCAGCACTGAGCAATCGTGGTTATTAATGACTATGAAGAGGCCGAAGGATTTCTCCCTGGAAGACAAATCTTTGTCCTCTCGGGCTATTTAACCGACTTCATTTACATACATACTTACATAGATAAACTCACGCTTTCTTCCAATGGGGATAGGCAGAAAGTATAGAACGCCACCGGCTACGATCCTTACATACTCCTTATGCTGGTCATACACGCACGCCTGTCGTTCGGTGCGCTGTTCGTAAGCTAATTTGTAAATGAAAATAGCTACTACTGTGTTGTAGAGATTGGTTACTCAGCAGAATGGTCAACGGTAGCGATGTTACCTGCCCAGAATGCGCCATAACGTCACTAGGGCAATGGTCAAGTCTACAATTACCCATAGCACTTTTGAAAAATTAAACTTGTACATACCATGCTAAGTATCTCGTGGCTAATATTAATAAAAGCCGTACGGGTCGATCCATCAGGTAAGCTACGCTTGTCGGGGTTGGTCCGTAGATGGACCATATTACATACCGAGACTCCTCCGTGCCTCGGAAAGCACGTTAAACCGTTGGTCCCGGCTGTCATTCGTGGATCTTTGACAATCGTTACGGGTCGTCAGAAGCCCGAAAAGTCTGACAACCAGTTTTACCAAGGGGTATCCTATTATTCAGTAACTGGGTTGTGGTGGTCAAATAGGCAGTCGCTCCAGGTACTGGTATTCAGCTGCTTCCGGTTATACTGGAAGCCGAACCCAACATAGTTGGGAAAAGGCTAGACAAATTGATTGAATCGTCAATAAGTTAATAAGATACCTGTAATGAACAGTATTCGTGACAAAAACAGTCACAACCAGCGTGTTTGCAAACCTATTGGTCCCATTGATCCCAGCTTGTAGTTATTAGTGTAAATCAGTAACCGCTGTCTATGTTTGTCACATAATTCTGAACTCTAAACGGGTGGTTCCTACGAGACCATTCAATTTGGTTTGCTGTCAAAATATGTCACGTTGTTTATTTTAATAAACTGTTGGTATTTTAGTTAACTAACTACATCCGTTTGACGAACGCCCGTTTATCTACTAAAATAGTTATATGGCAATGTAGGTCTCATAACTGCGTGTGATCCCAAAGTTCCTAGAATTATGGTAAAAAAATAATGTTATAAATATGAAAAGAAAAAATGATTTTTCTGCACAAACAAAACGCACATTGAAAAAAAAAAACAAGACTTATAAGTATAAACGTGCAAAGCAAGCAAAAGCCTCGTATTTAAGCAGTCTATTTTGTCCATTGCTTGATGTCATTCAATACTAGTATTCAGCTGCATCCGGTTAGACTGGAAGCCGACCCCAAAATAGTTGGGAAAAGGCTAGGCAGATTGATTGATTGCTTGATGTCATTGAGATAGAAAAACATGGAGATGGCATATTCTATTAAAGGAAGAATAGTTATACAAACATGTGTCATATCGACACAGACATTTCAAAAAGCGTTTTGTTTCTTTTTAAGTAATCAAGAGCTGCGTATGAAAAAAGAGACATCTAAATGTTTGTCAAGGACTAAATTTGAAAGCACTTTTATGTGAGGTCAAAATCTTGTCTATGCGTGACCGGCCACCATATTGAGTGCTGAGTTTTGTGGTAGATGATTGGTAGATGTGCTGCCAAACTGTTGCTTGCTCTCTCTCTTGCACTCGCAGTTACAAACCTACGAAAGGCGGCCATGTTGAGTGCCAGATTTTTGTAGGTATGCACTCTAATTTTGTAGGTATGGCAAGTCCATAGGTCATAAGCCTGCTTAATGTCAGGGCCAGGGACCGAAGACAATTTACATTGCCTGTTGCGCCACTGGCAAATGACAACAAACAATCAAAACAAAAAGCCGAATTGCAGAGTGTAACATGCTTGTGCTTGGAGCAGGTTATAATATTAACAACGCCTTTTCCCAACTGTGTTGGGGTCGGCATCCAGTCTAACCGGACGCAGCTGAATACCAGTATTACGTTACAAGGAGCGACTGCCTATCTGACCTTCACGGTAATGCGATACCCCTTGGTAAGACTGGTTGTCAGACTTTCGGGCTTCCGACGACCCGTAACGACTGTCAAAGATCGAGCAGGTTTATATTACAGTAGTAGCATTAACAATTCACTACGAAACCCCTTTGAAATAAAAGTCAAACTGTAAAAGCTCCTTTTCCTTTCCCTTTTTTTGCGAGCGGTGCCCTTGCGTCGCGTGCGTTGCGTGAGCCTTAACTGTCTGACGTCTGTAACCATGGACGTTTATACAAACTGTAACCGTGTTACTCTGTAAAACCGGCAGATCAGTACGAGATACAAAAAATGTATACCAGCATCGTCTTCCTGCCCTTATCCCATGTTACGTGGGGTCGGTGCAGCACGTTTTCTCCTTCTATCTTATCATCATCTTCCTGCCCTTGTCCCATGTTACGTGTGGTCGGCGCAACACGTATTCTTCTTCTATCTTATCATCATCTTCCTGCCTTTGTCCCATGTTACATGGCGTCAGCGCAACACGTTTTCTTCTTCTATCTTATCATCATCTTCCTGCCTTTGTCCCATGTTACGTGTGGTCGGCGCAACACGTATTCTTCTTCTATCTTATCATCATCTTCCTGCCTTTGTCTCATGTTACGTGGGGTCGGCGCAGCACGTTTTCTTCTTCTATCTTATCATCATCTTCCTGCCTTTGTCCCATGTTACATGGCGTCAGCGCAACACGTTTTCTTCTTCTATCTTATCATCATCTTCCTGCCTTTGTCCCATGTTACATGGCGTCAGCGCAACACGTTTTCTTCTTCTATCTTATCATCATCTTCCTGCCTTTGTCCCATGTTACGTGGGGTCGGCGCAGCACGTTTTATTCTTCTATCTTATCATCATCTTCTAGCCCTTGTCCCATGTTATGTGTGGTCGGCGCAACACGTATTCTTCTTCTATCTTATCATCATCTTCCTGCCCTTGTCCCATGTTATGTGTGGTCGGCGCAACACGTATTCTTCTTCTATCTTATCATCATCTTCCTGCCCTTGTCCCATGTTACGTGTGGTCGGCGCAACACGTTTTCTTCTTCTATCTTATCATCATCTTCCTGCCCTTGTCCCATGTTACATGGCGTCAGCGCAACACGTTTTCTTCTTCTATCTTATCATCATCTTCCTGCCTTTGTCCCATGTTACATGGCGTCAGCGCAACACGTTTTCTTCTTCTATCTTATCATCATCTTCCTGCCTTTGTCCCATGTTACGTGTGGTCGGCGCAACACGTATTCTTCTTCTATCTTATCATCATCTTCCTGCCCTTGTCCCATGTTACGTGTGGTCGGCGCAACACGTATTCTTCTTCTATCTTATCATCATCTTCCTGCCCTTGTCCCATGTTACGTGGGGTCGAAGCAACACGTTTTCTTCTTCTATCTTATCATCATCTTCCTGCCCTTGTCCCATGTTACGTGTGGTCGGCGCAACACGTATTCTTCTTCTATCTTATCATCATCTTCCTGCCCTTGTCCCATGTTACGTATGGTCGGCGCAACACGTATTCTTCTTCTATCTTATCATCATCTTCCTGCCCTTGTCCCATGTTACGTGTGGTCGGCGCAACACGTATTCTTCTTCTATCTTATCATCATCTTCCTGCCTTTGTCCCATGTTACGTGTGGTCGGCGCAACACGTATTCTTCTTCTATCTTATCATCATCTTCCTGCCCTTGTCCCATGTTACGTGTGGTCGGCGCAACACGTATTCTTCTTCTATCTTATCATCATCTTCCTGCCCTTGTCCCATGTTACGTGTGGTCGGCGCAACACGTATTCTTCTTCTATCTTATCATCATCTTCCTGCCTTTGTCCCATGTTACGTGTGGTCGAAGCAACACGTTTTCTTCTTCTATCTTATCATCATCTTCCTGCCCTTGTCCCATGTTACGTGGGGTCGAAGCAACACGTTTTCTTCTTCTATCTTATCATCATCTTCCTGCCTTTGTCCCATGTTACGTGTGATCGGCGCAACACGTATTCTTCTTCTATCTTATCATCATCTTCCTGCCTTTGTCCCATGTTACATGGCGTCAGCGCAACACCTTTTCTTCTTCTATCTTATCATCATCTTCCTGCCTTTGTCCCATGTTACATGGCGTCAGCGCAACACGTTTTCTTCTTCTATCTTATCATCATCTTCCTGCCTTTGTCCCATGTTACATGGCGTCAGCGCAACACCTTTTCTTCTTCTATCTTATCATCATCTTCCTGCCTTTGTCCCATGTTACATGGCGTCAGCGCGACACGTTTTCTTCTTCTATCTTATCATCATCTTCCTGCCTTTGTCCCATGTTACATGGCGTCAGCGCAACACGTTTTCTTCTTCTATCTTATCATCATCTTCCTGCCTTTGTCCCATGTTACATGGCGTCAGCGCAACACGTTTTCTTCTTCTATCTTATCATCATCTTCCTGCCTTTGTCCCATGTTACATGGCGTCAGCGCAACACCTTTTCTTCTTCTATCTTATCATCATCTTCCTGCCTTTGTCCCATGTTACATGGCGTCAGCGCAACACGTTTTCTTCTTCTATCTTATCATCATCTTCCTGCCTTTGTCCCATGTTACATGGCGTCAGCGCAACACGTTTTCTTCTTCTATCTTATCATCATCTTCCTGCCTTTGTCCCATGTTACATGGCGTCAGCGCAACACGTTTTCTTCTTCTATCTTATCATCATCTTCCTGCCTTTGTCCCATGTTACATGGCGTCAGCGCAACACCTTTTCTTCTTCTATCTTATCATCATCTTCCTGCCTTTGTCCCATGTTACATGGCGTCAGCGCAACACGTTTTCTTCTTCTATCTTATCATCATCTTCCTGCCTTTGTCCCATGTTACATGGCGTCAGCGCAACACGTTTTCTTCTTCTATCTTATCATCATCTTCCTGCCTTTGTCCCATGTTACATGGCGTCAGCGCAATACGTTTTCTTCTTCTATCTTATCATCATCTTCCTGCCTTTGTCCCATGTTACGTGTGGTCGGCGCAACACGTATTCTTCTTCTATCTTATCATCATCTTCCTGCCCTTGTCCCATGTTACGTGTGATCGGCGCAACACGTATTCTTCTTCTATCTTATCATCATCTTCCTGCCTTTGTCCCATGTTACATGGCGTCAGCGCAACACGTTTCCTTCTTCTATCTTATCATCATCTTCCTGCCTTTGTCCCATGTTACATGGCGTCAGCGCAACACGTTTTCTTCTTCTATCTTATCATCATCTTCCTGCCTTTGTCCCATGTTACATGGCGTCAGCGCAACACCTTTTCTTCTTCTATCTTATCATCATCTTCCTGCCTTTGTCCCATGTTACATGGCGTCAGCGCAACACGTTTTCTTCTTCTATCTTATCATCATCTTCCTGCCTTTGTCCCATGTTACATGGCGTCAGCGCAACACGTTTTCTTCTTCTATCTTATCATCATCTTCCTGCCTTTGTCCCATGTTACATGGCGTCAGCGCAACACGTATTCTTCTTCTATCTTATCATCATCTTCCTGCCTTTGTCCCATGTTACATGGCGTCAGCGCAACACCTTTTCTTCTTCTATCTTATCATCATCGTCCTGCCTTTGTCCCATGTTACATGGCGTCAGCGCAACACGTTTTCTTCTTCTATGTTATCATCATCTTCCTGCCTTTGTCCCATGTTACATGGCGTCAGCGCAACACGTTTTCTTCTTCTATCTTATCATCATCTTCCTGCCTTTGTCCCATGTTACATGGGGTCGAAGCAACACGTTTTCTTCTTCTATCTTATCATCATCTTCCTGCCCTTGTCCCATGTTACGTGTGGTCGGCGCAACACGTATTCTTCTTCTATCTTATCATCATCTTCCTGCCCTTGTCCCATGTTACGTGTGATCGGCGCAACACGTATTCTTCTTCTATCTTATCATCATCTTCCTGCCTTTGTCCCATGTTACATGGCGTCAGCGCAACACGTTTTCTTCTTCTATCTTATCATCATCTTCCTGCCTTTGTCCCATGTTACATGGCGTCAGCGCAACACGTTTTCTTCTTCTATCTTATCATCATCTTCCTGCCTTTGTCCCATGTTACATGGCGTCAGCGCAACACCTTTTCTTCTTCTATCTTATCATCATCTTCCTGCCTTTGTCCCATGTTACATGGCGTCAGCGCAACACGTTTTCTTCTTCTATCTTATCATCATCTTCCTGCCTTTGTCCCATGTTACATGGCGTCAGCGCAACACGTTTTCTTCTTCTATCTTATCATCATCTTCCTGCCTTTGTCCCATGTTACATGGCGTCAGCGCAACACGTTTTCTTCTTCTATCTTATCATCATCTTCCTGCCTTTGTCCCATGTTACGTGTGGTCGGCGCAACACGTATTCTTCTTCTATCTTATCATCATCTTCCTGCCCTTGTCCCATGTTACGTGTGATCGGCGCAACACGTATTCTTCTTCTATCTTATCATCATCTTCCTGCCTTTGTCCCATGTTACATGGCGTCAGCGCAACACCTTTTCTTCTTCTATCTTATCATCATCTTCCTGCCTTTGTCCCATGTTACATGGCGTCAGCGCAACACGTTTTCTTCTTCTATCTTATCATCATCTTCCTGCCTTTGTCCCATGTTACATGGCGTCAGCGCAACACCTTTTCTTCTTCTATCTTATCATCATCTTCCTGCCTTTGTCCCATGTTACATGGCGTCAGCGCAACACGTTTTCTTCTTCTATCTTATCATCATCTTCCTGCCTTTGTCCCATGTTACATGGCGTCAGCGCAACACGTTTTCTTCTTCTATCTTATCATCATCTTCCTGCCTTTGTCCCATGTTACATGGCGTCAGCGCAACACGTTTTCTTCTTCTATCTTATCATCATCTTCCTGCCTTTGTCCCATGTTACGTGTGGTCGGCGCAACACGTATTCTTCTTCTATCTTATCATCATCTTCCTGCCTTTGTCCCATGTTACATGGCGTCAGCGCAACACGTTTTCTTCTTCTATCTTATCATCATCTTCCTGCCTTTGTCCCATGTTACGTGTGGTCGGCGCAACACGTATTCTTCTTCTATCTTATCATCATCTTCCTGCCTTTGTCCCATGTTACATGGCGTCAGCGCAACACGTTTTCTTCTTCTATCTTATCATCATCTTCCTGCCTTTGTCCCATGTTACATGGCGTCAGCGCAACACGTTTTCTTCTTCTATCTTATCATCATCTTCCTGCCTTTGTCCCATGTTACATGGGGTCGAAGCAACACGTTTTCTTCTTCTATCTTATCATCATCTTCCTGCCTTTGTCCCATGTTACATGGCGTCAGCGCAACACGTTTTCTTCTTCTATCTTATCATCATCTTCCTGCCTTTGTCCCATGTTACATGGGGTCGAAGCAACACGTTTTCTTCTTCTATCTTATCATCATCTTCCTGCCTTTGTCCCATGTTGCGTGGGGTCGGCGCAACAAGTTTTCTTCTTCTATTCTCCCCGTCAAACAAATATGTAAACCAGCAAATAATAATAATACCAGCCTATTATTGTCCCACTGCAAATAATAGATAGAACAATACCCTAATTGCGTAACACACTATCAATCGGATTCGGTTTCATTTTGGTAGTTCAATAACATTCATTACGTACGTTCTTTACGTTGTTGAACCGACAAAATTTTCCAACATATGAAGCAATGGATTAGCAATTTGCTTCAAAATGATTCAGATTCCGATCGATAGTGTGTTACGCCATTAGGGTGCTGGTCTCATACAGAGAAGGCATTTGAAATTACCTATTTTAATAAATTTCCTAACATTCAAACAACAAATACTACAAATTAACACCATTTAATTCCCAACCACACAGCCCCACCCTGTATACCGGGGCCCCCAATAAAGCGGCCGCGCCGAAACCGTTCATCGAACCCAGGACATCTGTTTCCATGCGCACGCGCCACGCACTGACTCGCTCATTCATCGCAGCGTTTTTGTTGTTTTAAATATCCACCTCTTTTGCGTTCAAGCTGTCTTCGTTAGGGTGTGGGCAGAGGAGGAAGTGTAATTGACTTTTTGTTTATTAAATGCAGATGTTTTTTGAAAGGTGTTTAAATTACTTTTAGGCCTACGTTTGCAAATCTTTTTAACTAGCACTTTGTCAGTGACTTCGTCCGCCCTTTTTATTCGCTTACTCGTTCTAAAATCTGGACTTATTCCTTTCTAGCTTTTGCCTGCGGCTTCGCTCGCGTTATTTTAGATCGTTCACACTACTAAACACACAAAACTTTAGTAGTGTTAGTAGCTTAAAATTTTACCTTAATTTATCTAAAAAAATATAAATATATAAATTATAAACGGTTGTTATATCACCATGAATTAATTCTAATTGACATTTTAGAATATAATTCAATCATGATTAGAAGGACACGTGGCGCCATCTATTATCATAAGAACGTTATTGTTGTTTTCCTCGGGAACAGTAGGTACTTTTTTCGGGATGAATGGTACCCTATGTCCGCTTCTGTACACCTGACAATGTATATGCAAAACTTCAGGATGATCGGTTCATTGGTTTAAGCGAGAAAAGGTAACAAACAAACAAACTTTCGCATTTATTAAAGTTAGGATCTACGTCATAAAGGCAACTTCCGTGCAAAATTTCAGCTTTCTAGATCCGAGGATTAGGAACCAGAACTTTTATTTTTATATTTATTGAAGATATATTATTATTGCGTAAACAGATAAACATCAGTTCTTATTTAAAACTTAACATTTTTAGGCTCATGTCAGATATGCACTGTTTGAAGTAGGTAAGTTTGCTTATTCGAAAAGGTCATTCATAGAAAGCCCTCCCTATCTAAAGTGCTTAACTAATAATTTTAATAAAAGGCTTTTTTAACAATTTCAAAAAAAGGTGGATGTTCTGAGTTCGTCGGAATGTTTTTTTTTTATGTATGTTCTCCGATTACTCGAAGACGACTAGACCGATTTAGAAAATACTTTTTTGTTTGAAAGGGTATACTTTCTAGGTGATAACATTGACATCAATTCAGGATCTGATGATGGGATCCTGGAGAAATCGACAAAAATCTTCAAAGATTAGAAGCACACCTATAGCGATTTGTTTATTTTTAATAGTAGCGTGTTCATTTGCTCTCGGAAAGCACAATTTGAGGAAGTGGAACTGATGATGAATGTCACAAATGGCCACGGTTCTACTCAATAATAAGTATTTCATGGGTTGCGATTCGATTAGCTACTTTAATAATGGTTGCTAAGCAATTAATGCTCGTCACAATACATATACGTATATTGAAGTGGAGCTGATGGTGACTTCACGATCAGCTCCAGTTCTCTTGGTACCTACCAGAAGAATTCCTCAACGTCTCTGCATAGGGAAAATCAATATTTTGTAAAAGGTGATGAGCAGTTGACATTACGTTATTGCAACTTAGATAAATTACAAACTAACCCACTAACAAGTGAAAAATAAAAAAGTTTGTTTAAAAAAAAGAACATTTGACGTCCAAAACAAAACACTACGAGAGTGAAAAATAACTTTAAATTCGGAAGTCAGTGGCAAAAACTAAAATACATATCTAAAGACACCGACTTCTAACATTAAAGTAATTTTTTCACTTAGTAGTATTTTTTTTTTTGGAAGTCAGTTGTTTTTTTTTTTTTTTTAAAGTTGTTTTTTTCTTGTAAACATAAACTGTCAGCTGTACCATCCTGAACCTATAAGAATTCAGATTCACACCACGATGTTATCAATAACAGCTTGATGCATTGTCTTCCGTTCAAGATTATCTATTCTATGGAGGTATTCTATTTATAAGTAAATGAGAATGAAATAATGAATGAAACTAACGGAAGTCATCAACTAACAGCTGTTTTTAGTTACATCCCACACACACATACAAACACACATACAGATAATAAAGGTACTAAACTAATGTTTTTAATGATTGCTAGTGATTTTAACAAACAAGATAATTGAATTGCCTAACAATAAAATGGTAAAATACCTACATCCTACATCTCTTTTTATTTCACTTCGTCTTAAAAGTATTGGGATGTAGGATGTAAGTGTAAACCGTGTCAACATTTTAAGGGGTCATTGTACTCATGATTATTAAACAACTTTTACTATGGGGCCAAACCTGAAATCGCGAAAAAAAATCTGCTGTTCCCTACGTTTTGGCGAATTATGCGAACATAAATCTACTGAACAGCTGATTTTTTTCGCAATTTCAGGTTTGGTCCCATAGTAAAAGTTGTTCATAATGATGAGTACAATGACCCCTTAAAGTAAATCCCTCGTTTAACCACGACGTTTAAGTCACTAATTACCACTCACCTTATACCGAATGTTTCGGCAATTGATTTTTATTTATATGTGTATAGATAAGAACACTTTCAGAGATTTCAAATATAATTTTTTATAATTATATCTTTTATCTCCTATACTACTGAGCCTAAAATTTTCAAAAAATGTTGTATACATCATTACAGAAAAACCTCTATGAAGTCTTTAGTCTTTTTATAAGTAAAGCAAGTGAGCCGTTATCACCTTTGGATCTATGATGTATTGTAATTATAATTTAAATTCGTTCTACAATTACACACACAAAGAAAGAACAACGTCAAACATGTATTGTCTTATGTGTATTTATAATCTGCGACTAGTTTATAGATACTGTCATTCTTCCTCCATACCTGTTGCCAGGATAATTTATGTACTGTCAAACCCTCCTCCATTTCCCTCACTCAGAAATATTAATTTTTATCTCTAGACAAACATTTGTCAGCACCACCACTGACAGATCTATAAAGCTATACAGACAGATCACCATAAAATACGAACGATTAATATTTAAAACAGCTGACGAAATGCAAATGGCGTTGAGTTAGGGACCGGCGCCATCTTTGTGACGTCAGAGTGATTGCTGTATTTGAAATCCAGGGTTCTTTCATTATAATTCTTAATTTTATTTTGATTAATTATCTTTTGGATTGAAAAAAAAAAGATGTTTTTATAACTGTCTCTTTCTAAATCATCATAATAATGTACATTATACCACACCCTACTCCTGGGCAAGGGTATCTCCATAATTTACGTGAATTATGTAAAAAAAAAATTCAAAAGGATAGATTAGTAAAACCATTAGCTACTTTATAAGACTGCCACTTCAACTGAAGTAGGACGATGTCAATCCTCGGAAGTAAATAGAATGACCCAACTGCAATAATAAACAGTTTATACCTAAGTCATTTAACTAATTTAAGGTACCACTTTAGTAGCAAGTCATTGACGTGCAAACGGATAAAAACAATCATCAATGTGTCTTCAAACAAACTAAACGAGATGACAACAGACAAATTGAACCTTGCTTGAATGACAAACGACGGAGAGGAAGCAAAGGATGTCCGGAGTAAGATCGTAATAGGAACAGCATTGTTAGAGCAACGTGGAAGCTATTAGCCGACCGGACACAGTTGCATCAGCTATAATCTACCCAGACTGAATGTTGATTGTCTACAGCTAAAGTCAGCATCACTATATTTGTATAGAACATCAATTCAAATCGCTATAATGTAGGTAGAAGGTGTTTTTTAGAGGCAGAGAACTTCAAATTGAAATAAAACACAGAAAAATGTTTTTAATATCCATGAAGCTTTAATTGACAGATAATTTTATGGCATTAATGTTTGAATATGAATTCGGGCATGTGGCCGCCGCGGCTGTTGTTTACATGGCTTAATCTGGCGGTCAAATTTTTACACATTCTTCGCAGTAAATCAGGCTGTATGTCTGCAATAATGCGTCGAATGTTGGCATCCAAGTGCTCAACTGTTTCTGGTCTATCGGCGTGGACATGCGACTTTACGTATACCCAGAGAAAATACTGTCATGGCGTCAAATCATCATTTTAAATGGTAAAATCATCATTGTACCATTCGTGAAATTAGTCGGTCGTCACATGTTTCTTTCAGAAAATCGAGCCTATAAAAAAATTGTCCTTTAATAAATTATACCAGCCGCGGTGGTCACATGTCCGAAATTCTCAGCCTAGTTTGAATAAATGACTTTTGATTTTGATTTTATTTTAGAATAGAAATGCAGATACGTATGCTTAAAAGATTAAATAGTTCAATCTGCCTTTTCCCAACTACATTGGGGTCGGCTTCCAGTCTAACCAGATGTAGCTGAATACCAATTTTACATGGAGCGACTGGCTATCTGACCTCAACAACCCAGTTACTAGGTAACGGTATCCCTTGGTAAGACAAGACTGATTGTCAGACTTTTGGGCTTCTCACTACTCGTAACGACTGTCAAATATCTACTAATGACAGCCGGGACCAACAGTTCTACATACTTTCCGAGGCACAGAAGAGTCTCAATATGTAATGGACGGTCACCCATTCATGGTACGACCGCGGCAAGCGTAGTTTAACTTTCGATCGACCCGTGCGGCTGTTATCATTTAGCCACGAGCCTCAATAGAATAGATGAAATTATTACTATCACTTTATAGCTCACAAAAAAAAAAACAATAAAGTCACGTCAAATTAATTAACTGAACGAACATTCAGACAGTCCTTCTGTGTTCATGATTAGATATGATATGAATAATTCAGTCTCTATTTCCACGTAGTTTCACAGTTAAAGGCGTTTGCAAGCGGACAAAAGTTTCGACGAAACTGGATAAAATTATTTTTCCACGGATTTATTCCAGTAGGTAAGCAAATTATTCGTCCAATTTGGAATTAAGATTTCTGGAATTAAGTTCCCTGGGTGAGGTATTGTTTGAGTTTAGTTGAATTTGCGATATTTTCAATTCAATTTAATTTATTTGTGAACATAGGTTACAATAGGTGTTACGGTCAAGTATATTATGATCTCTATGTCATTATTACAATTAAAATAGCATTAAATGTCAGATAAAAGCTGAGATTCAGATTGTCAGATTCAGAGAACAAGCAGCACATCAGAACCAATTACACATTAAAATATATATATCAACGGTTCACGGGCTATTTGTATTAAGCGACATCCTGGCCGATATTGAGTTATTATCATATCTACCTGCATCAAAAAGTGAAAAACGTAAAAAACGGAGATGTACACCATTGATTATTAACCGTCGATAGGCCACTTTTTTTGCAAAACATATTGATACTTTTTTACAATGTTCTTTTTTCGAATAATGAAACTTTGAAATGCTCTACTGTAAAGTTCCAAACATGTCGCGTGAACACTCGATATATATATATTCGGTCATTAAGGAATTCCTAAATAGAGTAATATGTCTTCTCAATCAGAAATATAAATAACTTCTTTTTGAATTCATTAATATTATCCTCTAATTTAATACACTTTGGTAGTTTATTATAAACCTTTGGAGCCATTGCGAATATACTTTTCCGAAACAATGCAGTTTTGTTTGGAACCAATTTTACTATTTTACGATTACTGTCCACACCTTTCTGATACACCCTGTATAAGAGGGCCCTTCCCGGTCCGTCTATCGTCAACGTGAGCACGATCGAAAAGCTTGTTGTTTCATCCAGCGCAAGTGAGAACTACTTACAAGCAAGTGAGAACGCGATAACATTGAACGCAAAATAGTGTGCGAAATTTCATAAAAAACTTGTTCCAGGAAATACGTGTTTTTGAGAAAGCCTTACAAGTTTTTGAAATACATTTTATTATTTAAAATCTCCATTACATGTGCGAGGTTTCTATGGAGATATTTTCTTTATTTTTACAATTTATGAGTACATCATGAACGGCCAAAAATTTTGGTAAAATTGGTGCAAAAAAGCAGATTTTTGGAGGCTTATACTGAATTTTTTTCTCCAAATTTTAATTTTTTGCTTTCATAGAAACTTAGATATAGTGCACAAGATATCTATTAGATAAAAAAATTCAAAGAAAGATGTGTTACAACGCCACAAACACGTACGAGCGTTTGTATAAAAAGTATGACGGGGTTGGCCCCTCTTAATAAAAATCTTAAAGTCATTCAGTCATTCATTTACTAACAGACAAGCACAGCCTACACCACTGGGTCTAGAAGCATTAAATGTTGCGCAACAGTTCCATAAATAACGAAAGTGAGGAAAGGAAACGACTTTGAAAATGTATCCCCGACTTTGAAAGTATTTACGAGGCACACGGCAAACTTCCATTAGAAACTCTCTTATTACCAGAGATCGGAATAGGTAGAAAATAAATACCTAAACTTCGAGGAAATAAGTAACAAGAGTGAATAATAAGTACCTCCTATAAAATCCCGGAAGATAAATATGACGACTAATTCTCGAGATTTAAAGAAATAGCGAATTATTTTTTATTTTATTATAAATATTTATTTTGTTACAAATATATTCAAAGTACAGACGCCAGCACATCAAGCTACTACAATCTGTCAGATTTCTTTAATAGATTTTCGACTTTATTGCTAAAGCATTAGGTTCAAGGTTGATTGGGAAAATCTGACAGTTTCGGGTAGGTTGACCTGCTGGCGTCTGTACAATAAATAATTCACAATTTCCTCTAGATAAATCCTTATATTTATCTAAAACACCGGTTCCAGAATTTACCTTTTGGTACATAACTTTTCATTGCCTCAACCAAAACTTCATTCAGCGAGAAACACAACATTAATCCTTTGAAATCATAAATCCGCATAACCCAGTACATGAGCGTGAACTCTGCCTACCCTCGTTATTACATAACCGGGCAGTGGGCAGACTGACTAATCGGCCTTCTGCAACAGGTGGCTAGCAGATGCATTGTTGTAATGTACCGATAGCACATTAATTGGAACTCGTATCCTGTTTTTTTTATTTTATTTAATAACTTTTTTAAGTCGAATGAATGATTATTAATTAAAGTCATGATTTATTGATTTTTTTTTTTTCACTTTATTGAGACATATTACAATTTAGGTGTGACAATAATAAATTCAAAACTGGGTAAACGTGTACCCACACCAATGTTCGCGAAATAATAGATTACAGGCGTTGATTTTACAGAAAATTTAAGAATTTAAGAAGTACTAGGACGTACTTTTGGAATAATAGGTATAAGATGGCTATTTTAAAAATTCCGTAGCCATCTACTGAATTTAAAGTGTATATAAGCGCGAAAATATTCAAATCAATGAAGTGGGTGACGTATCTATAATGCGTCGGAGAGGCGCCCGTGCACCAGCGTGAGTTCTGGCCGGGGCACACGCGCCTCTCGACGCATTACAGTTCTAGGTATAATGTAACATAGGTTATTGGTAATATCTGAACAATCGAACCTGTTATTACACAGACCATGTAGCATCATGACCGTTAGTAGGCTGCGTCTTGACTCCAAGCTCCATGTTGTGACAGAAGTTAATTTAAATTAGACTATAAACTTTTAAACAGCAGTTTTATTTAGTTCGACTGTTATTTAAATAAAAAGGCTTCGAAGCTTTTTAACAGTCAAAGCATACTATAGCTTAACAGAATTCTTGAGTGAAACGATTTTTTAAACTTACTGTTTATATTTAAATTAAGAATTATGTTTGGTTATTGTGTTGTTTTTGTTATTACAGTTTATAATTTTGTAACTTTTGCATGCCTACTGGTAAAATATGGGTAAACCTGCTCCCTGTATCACCATGTACTGTACCCATATTTGCAAAATAAAATATCTTTATCTTTATCTGCACTTGTAGATATAAAAGTCTATTGCTAATCTCATACTTTATTTAACATATAACTTAATACTAACTTGCAAATTGCAAAAAACGTAAGAAAATTTGAATTTCGCGGGCTACCCTGACGCTTCCCCCTTAAGTTCACCCAAGAGGCAGCTGAGGCAATAAATAATGACAAAAAAAGTAAACGATCCAAAAAACAACAATTAATTCACACCTTCGTTGCTGACGCTCCACTAATCTGTTCGTTGCATATTCATATAAAATGTCCGAGCTGTACATACACACGTCGCTATGTATAGACACACCATTGTTTTGATAAAGATCTGTCGTTATCGCTATGGGATTATTTTAGTTTGGAGTCACCTCAAAAGGTCTGAATAACCCCGTAAAACAAAATGTGAAGAATCTGACTGTGCTTGTGTCGTCTTTACAGTAACAAAATGCTTCAATAAAATTATAGTATCCGATACCTGGTTCATGTAGTTCGCAGCAGAAAAAATGGGCCACCTCTCCCCAATTTTGTGGATATCGTATAAGGTGACTAAAAGATTAAAAAGTCATAATTAACATTAAATCACAGGGATAAGGGGAGAGGATGATGCTGATGACATCATGCGGAACTGAGATTCCATGTACCAAACATGGTAACTGGCAATTTACAAGTCATGACGATCAAACATGTCCAACAGTGGACTTCTTTCGGTTATGATTGGGATGATGATTGCAGACTGTTATAGTGTGCGCCAGCACTGCCTGAGGTATGTGAGCGGTGAGACGGGGGAGATAGACAAACGTCAAGCTAATTCAGTCTGTAATTCTCCTCCGTCTCACCGCTCACATACCTCAGGCGGTGACTAGCACTTGCGCGCACTCTTTAGTAGAAGCAAAGATTAATACAGATGGGACACTCCGCAGTTTAGGTATGAAGCTACAAGTACGCGAAGGCTTGACTTGACGGGCCAATTCAGTGCGGGCTGCCGCGCACCGGCCGGCTCGCACGGTCAGTTCGCTCACTCACACGCCGCGTCGTAAAAGAAGACAACCCTAACGAGTCAGAAGGTATAAGAGTTACGCGATAGAAAGAGAGGCAACTTGTAGATGAATGTAACGGTAGGTTCAGCGTTGTGCGACCTGAATTGCACTTTATTGAGTGGTAGCAAGTGTCGCTTTTTATTTAAATGATTTTGCGGAGTGTCCAGTCTGTATTAATCTATGGTAGAAGCCAGGAAGACGCTTTTTAAGTCATTGGAATTCTCATCATCCGATTACCTATCCATATATCATTGGGATTCCCTCATGTCGTGAGAATCGATAATTACAGTACATTATCTGTAATTATCCAACAATATGTCTATCCTTATCTGTATCTAGTATTGTTTAACGACGCTTTGCTGTTGTTTATGGTAAGACCTTGTCGACACTGAGCAGTCGAAACGCTGGGCATAGGTGCACTTTGGAATGCTGGGCATAGGTGCAGTTTGGAATGCTCAGCATAGGTGCAGTTTGGAACGCTGGACATGGGTGCAGTTTTGAACGATGCGCTTAGGTGCGGTTTTGAACGCTGCGCATAGGTGCAGTTTGGAACACTGCGCATAGGTGCAATTTGGAACGCTGCGGATAGGTGCAGTTTTGAACGCTGCGCATAGGTGCAGTTTGGAACGCTGCGCATAGGTGCACTTTGGAACGCTGCGCATAAGTGAGTTTGGAACGCTGTGCTTAGTTGCAATTTTGGAACGCTGCGCATAGGTGTAGTTTGGAACGCTGCGATTATGTGCAGTTTGCGTCTCTGCAGCGGCTAATACACATTTAGCCGAACCCATGGCAGGCGTTCCACGAGTCACATTATTAGGTGCACGGCGTGATCTTTGCCGTTTGACTTCAACCCAGTCCGAATCATGACTCATTTAGCTGCGCAAGATTCACCGACGCGGGCGGTGCTGTTGTGTTTACGATGTCAAGCTGTGACGTTTCTGACGGCAGCGGTGGACTCGGAGTAAGGGGTCTGCTAAGGCACGTCACGACAGACGACAGGTTTACACTTCGGCTCGATCCCTTCTAGTCGGCCCGTGAGCGAGGCAGGCGATACGTTGTGCGCTCGCTTCATTTTACGAGCACCCACGGAGAGCGCCGGGAGTGCTGCCAACTTAGCGCGTTCAGCGCCAGATCTAGTGCTTTTTTTGTTTAATTGCGCATACTAGCGCCTAGCGCTAAATTTAGCGCTTTTTGAAATCATAATGTGATATGCACATCTACTATTATTTATTTTAATAATTCGTACCACGTTACGCTCATCACGAGCGTAACGTGGAAAGAATTATTATTTTTAGAACTAGCATCACTTAAATGCTGCTAGGTTTCTTATGTCTTAGTCTTTGAGTTGGGGATTCCTCTCTAACTAAATTTCCGTCAGTTATCCTGAGTCAGTTTTACGAGTTGTGCAGTGAGACGATAACACGTTATTGCTTTATTTTACTATTACTAAACAAGTACTGCAATGTATGTAACTCTTTTTTATGAACTATTTTGATTCAATAAAAAATTTCACTCATTAATTTGAATTATTAATTACTTCAAAAGCAATAATTTGTCTTATATAGGTATCGAATCATTTCCGCGAAATATGTCTAAACATCCCTAGTCTCAAATTATTGGACGCTTTGTTTGAATTTGGCGCAGAATACAGCGCTTTTTGACAGCCACCATTTAGCGCTTTTTTAAAGAGCTAACAGCGCGTTTTTGCTTAGAGGAGTTGGCAGTACACTCAGAACGCGGGCTTCGCGCACTGGCAGTTGCGTCTGCTACACGCCGTTGACAGTGTTCTTACCCACTTTTGCTCCGATTTTTGTGGTTATCGCCATTGGACTCGAATCATCACTAACTAATTGTGTTTGTTCATTTCCCAATGAGTTCATAGTTTTTGTAAGTTCCAACGATATGCCCGACATTTCTAATACTTCAGAATAATTTGTAGATACGAAGCGATTAGTGACCGACCTCCGGCCGGACGGTGGCGAGGGCAAAACGTCAAGCTCGCTTTTGTAGCATTAGTTCTCTTCATTCTGAAAATGTTCTGCTTAAGTCTGTATGAATGGTCCAAAGAAAATCAAACGTATGTGAGGCGGGGTTCTAAAATTTTCGAGCTCACTTCACTCGCTCTAGCATCCAACGATCAAACTTTATCAATTATAGTAAACTAACTGCCAAACCTGTGGTGGCAGATGGCAACCAGTACTAGCGACCAAAAAGGGGTCCACATACGGTCGCATTACGCTGGTTTCATACAAATGTTCCCTATAAATAAAATGTTGTGCTTATAAAAAATAAATCCCGCTGGGGAGATGGGTGACGGGGCCCCAAAATCCTCTTTACACCAGGGCCTCTGATCTGAAGTTACGCCACTGTGCGCCTGGGAGCCTACTCTGAAGCGAAAATCCGAAGTATCGGGTTTCCTAATATACTTCATTCTATTTCGTTCGGTCAGTTCGGATCCGACCGAACTTCATTTTGACGTTTGTTCAACGAACCTCATTCTGACGTTGGTCGGATCCCAACCGACTGAACGAAATAGAAAAAAGAAAAGTCCGAACATTCGGCCGATACGTCCTGGTCTGGCTGCTGGGCTTGTAAAATCAAGAGATCATTATGTTCTATAGAAAAATAATAATGCAGTTTAAACACCTGGGATCATGTCCACTTGGTTCTGGTAAACGCACAAATATCTACGTTTCTAAAACAGCGTTTTAATCGCTCTGTGTGTATTTATCCTTAGCAAACAATAGACTCTATAATAATCCCTAGAGTTCTGATTAAAACGGCCTTGCAGCGTCGCTAATCTGTGCACTATAGTATTCATACATACATACAGTCATACTTGTTAGTTTTATACGTACTATCACAATTAGCTCTTTGTAATGCCGCCGCTTTGCCGTTTGTTTTATTTCATGCTGTATTATTTGTGGAGCATATTGAAACAGTTGATTACTGTTCTTGTACAAGTTTTATCAGGTTAGGTTGGTAGTTTTTGCTTCCGGAGGTTCCTGTTCCGGATAAGGCGGGAGGACACGCCCGGGTGTTACCATTGTGTGAGATTGCCCGGAGGACATACGGTGAAGGTCTGCCCGGCTTGGGCGGAGCACCACCGTGTCCTCACGGAGGTGATCGGCGGCGGCGATCTCACGCGTCCGGCCCTGTTCCAGGCCTTGGTACGGAGTGAGAGTGCATGGGAAGCCGTCACCTCCTTCTGCGAAGCAGTAATGCTCGCGAAGGAGGAGGCGGAACGCGTGAGGGAGAGGCAAATTTTGCGCCTTCACAACCCAAGTCACCGCAGGAGACGCCCTGGGCGTCGGGAATTGAGAGATTCTGATTCTCGGCCACCGTAGGCGTAGCTCACCGTCCTTTAAAGACCAGGCCCGGGTCGACGGCGTGTTGTGTTCCAACCGCGCCTCAAAGAGATGTCAGCAGTAACTGATGGGGTCCGCTAGGACCGATGCCTGTCAGGGTCACGGGTTGTTTGAAAGAGTTACCGTGTCCCTGGCACAGGCAACCAAAGGAACACGGGTGGGTTTTTTGGGTGGGAAATCATCAAATAACTTTCGGAGCGTGGTGTCAGACTTTTACTGAGTAAGTCACTGACTAAGTCAGTAAAAGTCTGACACAACGCTCCGGCCAGAGCGGGAGAAGTTATTTGATGATTTCCCACCCAAAAAATAGGGTGGTAGTTTTAAAGCGTGGTTTCCATTGGTTATTAATAATAATCTTACTCGGAAGTAGTAGCTAGTGGTTGTCGCTGGTAGTAAGGTGGTGAGAGGGCAAACCACATATTCTGAATATAATTTCACCGCCATCCTTTCTTGATTAATTTACTAAAAGTAAACTTTTTATATAACACCAGCAACCCGCAGCCGGTAGCAGAGCATATTTGCCAACATTAGTCGGCATGATTTTTTTCCAGATATCTTCAACAATCATCGTCATATTTCTGCTAATTTACACAAAACCTTTAATGAATTATACACCTAAACCAGTCATGTCAAAGATACGGCCCGCGGGCCGAATCCGGCCCTCGGGCCGTTTCGATACGGCCCGCGATCACAAATATCACAGATAAATGAATCTTGTTTTTAGAGATTTTAGACTGCACTCAATGCCTCTACGCAGGTTTAAAAATACGCGCGCTTTACTTAAAAGTAATTTCAAGAGTAGCGCCTCACTAGACGAGTGAGAGAGTGTTAGTTATGCTTTTCTCTTTCTCGTGCGCGCGCGAAGTCGTCTTCTATTTCGTCTGTGCAGCTAACGCATACTGCGCCCCTCCCCCGCGCACTCAGGTTGAAGTCTTTGTTACGAGCAGTCGCGTCAAGTATTTCGTACGTACCTACAGTTTGGTGTTCATTCGAGTTTCATAATTGTTATGATTGTGGTGGCATAATGTCGCAAAAACGTAAAATTGACAGTGAGTGCCGAGTTTTTCAGTCAAAATGGGAAATTGCATATTTTTTCATAGAATGGAAAGATAAACCACTGTGTTTGATTTGCAATCAAACTATTGCTGTTTGTAAGGAGTTTAACGTGAAGAGACACCATGATACGAATCATAAATCAAAATTTGATTGTTACACTGATAAGATAAGAATGGACAAATTATCATCTTTAAAATCTAAACTTCAAGGTCAACAATCGATGTTTACTAAAGTTAATACTGAGAGCGAAGACGCCCTGAAATCAAGTTTCATTATTGCATTAGAAATCGCGAAGAGATCAAAACCTTTCACTGATGGTGATTTTATTAAAGACTGTATGTTAAAAGTTGCCGATGTTTCATTTCCATCTCAAAAGTCAATAATCCAAAATATTTCACTGTCAAGAAACACTATTGCTTCAAGAATAAGTGATTTATCGCAAAATTTGGTTCTTCAACTGAAGGAGAAAATTAAGGAATTTACAAACTTTTCGCTGGCTGTTGACGAGAGCACTGACACTGTTGATACAGCTCAACTTGCTGTCTTTATACGAGGTATTAATATTAACTTTGAAATAACTGAACAATTATTAAAGTACGTTCGATTGTCAGGTACTACGACAGCAAATGATATTTATTCTGTAATTGAGCATTTGATAGCAGAATATGAACTCGATTGGAACAAATTTAGCAGCACAACTACGGATTGCGCACCCGCCATGGTTGGCAAACATTCGGGCGTTGTGACTAAATTGAAACAGAAAATATCAGGGAATTTTGTGGGAATTCACTGTATCATTCATCAGGAATCATTGGCATCCAAACATTTAAAAATGGACCATGTCATGCAACCTGTAATTAAAATTGTAAATTTTATAAGGAGCAGAGGACACAATCACCGACAGTTCAGGCAGTTTTTACAAGAATTGGACGAAAAATATTCCGATGTGCCTTATTTCACCGAAGTTCGTTGGCTCAGTCAAGGGGCAGTTTTAGAAAGATTTTTTGCGTTACGTGACCCTATTCAAGCTTTCATGTTAGAAAAAGGCAAGCCAATTGATTATGACAATGACTGGTGGGTTGATTGTGCCGTTTTGGTAGATATGAATAAACACTTGACTGATCTGAATGTAAAGTTACAGGGTAAAAATTTGATTATCACTCAAATGTATTCATATATACAAGCCTTTGAAACAAAGTTAAGACTGTGGGAAAATCAGTTAAAAAACCATACTTTGGATCATTTCCCACATTTGAAATCATTTGACACAGTAGACCCGAAAAAATTGGACGACTTTTCGCAACTTCTGCAAAATCTGATTACGGAATTTAACACACGTTTTGAAGACTTCCACAAAATGAATGAAATGGAATTCCCAATTTTCAACAATCCATTCACTTTTGAAGCTCCACAGGCACCATTTCATTTGCAAATGGAGTTGATAGACCTTCAATCTGACAGCATTTTGAAGGAAAATTTTAAAGAAGTTAACGCTATTACATTTTATACAGAGTATTTCAAGAGTTTGAATAACTACCCAGAAATAAAAAAGCATGCAGCACGTATTCTGTGTATGTTTGGTAGTACCTATTTATGTGAGCAGATGTTTTCCGTCATGAAAATAAATAAGAACAAACATCGCACATCTCCAATCAATTCTTAAAATAACTACCACGAATATGATACCTGACATCAATGAGATTGTCAAAAACAAGAGAAATCAGGTACTTATCCGGATCCTCGAGCTCAAAATAATTACCCTCTTTCTTACTTTTGGTTTGATTTGTAACAACTATATGTAACTAAATAAATAAAGATGTTAAAATAATTCAGTATGTTGTAGTTTTTTAATTTCAACCTGGCCCGCCTACACATTCTAAATCTAATATATGGCCCTCTGCAAAATTGAGTTTGACACCCCTGACCTAAACCCTTTTGAATGACTTCGTCGGTTGTGTTTCAGTTTATCGCGTTCAGACAGACGCGGGGGACTTTGTTTTATATTTTCAATTTCGATTTTCGGCTGTTCCTTTGGTTTTTTTTTCTGATTTCCCTTTTTCCTAAACCATCCCCACTAATGAGGCGAACAAAACAAAAAAAAAATCAAATCCGTACAGCCATTTTCGAGTTTTTGCGAAACTAAACGTATACCCTATGTAAATGTAGTGACTAGTAATTGGCTAAGCTCGTGCTGAGATCTAAAGTTCTTCATGGAACTCTATCCACGTAAAGAAGTGGATTTTAGGACTCATATTAGCTTAGCCCATACGATACGATGGTCCTACTAAAAGAAATGCCTACCTACAAACGGTTTACCATTACATTTCTGTACTCATTCCATTTCATCACTCCATTGGCTAGAGTCAATGACTACACAGATGGTAGCTAGACGTCGGACAGGGATGTACCTACATCGAGCGTGTAGATAGGTGTACGTACTTGCACAGGATCACAATCACCGGCTTTGTTTATGTTATCATAAGGGCAGACGGTGGCGGGAGTGGACAACCTTCGTTAAGTAGATGGAAATGAATGCGATCTAGTTGTGTTTAGAAAACCACGCCAAAAAAAATTCAGAAATATTACAAGTATCCGCACTTATTGATGTACCAATACTTGGAACATTCCTGAAATTATTTTCAGTTCAGGGATGATTCGTGTTTTTGCAAAAACACTATCTTTTTCCAGTAAGATTGAGAAATAATTTCACCATTGTGTTTTCGCAATATCCTTAGGATTTTCGCGAAAAGAACTATCAAAACGTCCTAAACACATAAGGTAATTATACCCATGACTTCAATATCCCAGATTATCAGTTAGCACGACGGCTACGATCAGCCGTCAGGTAAATATTTAATAACGAGCATTAAATTTGTGTGTGACCCCTGTGCTACTGTTTACACATCACAGATGCGGCGCACGTGTGCGTATCGCGTGCGCGGCCGCAGCGTGACGTCACACTCAGTCAATAGACACCGAGTAGGGGCCATACAACGAGTTGTATTAGTTCAAAGAGTTTGTATCATTCATTCATATCATAATCATAAATCCTAAATCATTTATTTGCCTGTAATATGGTGGGTACAGAAGATGTTAAATTTTCAATTGGTACTTTAAATTTCAATACAAAAAAATCTATACATTGATCTTGTCTTATGTTGTCAGTAACAGGCAAGATGGCATTTTTAGGGTTCCGTACCTCAATAGGAAGAAGCGGAACCCTTATAGGATCACTCGTGTGTCTGTCTGTCTGTCCGTTTGTCACAGTCAATTTGCTCTGAATCTAATGGACCGATTAAGTTGAAATTTGGTACACGTATCAGTTTCATGGCTCTAATACGGACGTGTAAAGTAAATAAATTAATTTTGAATATGGGGGTCAATTTTGGTGGCAATTAAGAAAATTAAAAAAAGAAGATTTACAAACTGTACCAAATGAAATATATCAAATGAAAGGGCTTACTGTGAGGGTCTCTAATAGATAATAAATTGTTTTAAAGTTATTTAACAAAATAGATGAAAATTTACCATTCCCTCTTATCTCCGAAACTACTGAGCCTAAAACTTTGAAAAATATACACAGAATAGTTCTATACCCGTAGGTTACAGGGAAACTTATAAGAATTCTAGGTAAATCTCTCAATATAGTGCGTACACACTTACATTTGCAGTTGGAATGTATGGGAGAATTTATTTTTCAACTACAATGTTTGTTCTTGGGATAAATTTATCCCAACTACGGAACCCTTCATGGTGCGTGGTCCGACACGCACTCGGCCGGTTTTTTTTTATATATTACTGGTGGTACAGGAATTGAATTATTTGCGATGTATGTACTTTAGTCAGGTCACAGCTACTAATTTAAAAAAATATTGTAATTTTTTCAATTGTTTTCTTTACTTATTTTATGAACTTGATATGATAGGCTACCAGGATGATTACTTCGTATTTAGGGACCTTATAACACTCATTATATTATGAGTCCTTGATAGTTCGGATTATTTTACTAACAAAATTCAACTAATTCAGAACGAATCACTTATTAAATACAATATTTCTAAACGGACATCATACAATTAAACTACTGTTCATAATTTACTGTGGACAAGAGTTCAACACAACTTGTGCTAATGTAATTAGTAGACTACATCATTCTGTTTGCTTATTGAACCAAATTCCACTTACATCATGCTCTAATAATTTTACAGTGCATGTGCTCGAAACGAGCGTTTTCCAAGCAGCCAAACTGTGCGAAAAGTGCCACTTTATTGAACTAGTGCTGTTTACTTTCAGTTTTTTTTTCAATTCCGTCGTCAGCCTGACGCAAAGAGTTTTTATTATTTGAGAAATGTATTACAAATTAGTCAAGTATAGTGATGTATTGTACCTATGGACGCTTTTACCTTTGGACATTGATTGTAATAAGAAAAACTGGCAGTATTAAAAATATAATATTGCAACACTGTGATGGCATTTTTATTTTCTAGCAACACCAGTGAGTGGCGTGACGCTATCGGTGTTGTGTGCAGTGTGAGGCCATTTTGGAGATAGTCTGAAATGTCCATAGGTACAATACATGACCCTACAGACGCCAGCACATCAAACTACCCGAAACTGTCAAATTTTCCCAATCAACCTTAAGAGGATTGTGAAGTGCCGATACGCGGCGCGAGTCTTGGAGGCAATTACCTACATTTCATATAATTATTTACATAAATATTGTTTCGGGCGATAACGTTTTCACCTTTACAAAATGAGACAAAATAGGTCTCATAACATTCAATGCCTCTTAATCTAGGTATGTACGTTTTTCTTTTTTAGTAATTCAATTTAATTTAATTTAAAAAAATAAAAACGCTCGAGGAAGTTTTTATGTCAAAAATATAGATATTTAGATGCTAATAACTTGTATCGTATGCAATATTTCTTTATAATAATAACGTACGGACCTAGTTTTTCATTATACCTACAACATTTCCAAAATTTTTGAAAATTAGACTATGTTTACGGGTTGAAAAACGTTATCGCTTTTTGTATGAAAACTTACAGCTTCACAATCCTCTTAAACCTAATGCTTTAGCGATATTCCTCTCCACTCCGCCCAGCTACGCGTCAGTGGAAACGCGTTCTAAGTGTCGCTATATAGAGTTTACACTGAATTTGTTTGCAATTCTGCGTAAATATAGGGTGGCCAATACAACAATACAACTTTAAATTACGATTATTTTTATTACAGAAATTATCAGATATTTTCCCATAATTATACATATATAAACAGGCTTAGCAAATTTGTATGAAAAATAATATCCGCCAGATCTCCAACTTTTTGCTGGTTTAAAATGCGATATATTTTCATCGTGTTTGACCCCTTTCACATACTTTAGGTATTCCACTGTCATAGTCACAAATACGCTGCTTTTTTATCAATCTGTATTGTCCCACTGTTGGGCAAAAGTCTTCCCCACAGCTTTCCGCTCTTCCCTATGTGTTGCCTTCTCCGGCCAATCCCCCATAAACGCCTGAAGTCAACACGCCAGCGTTCCTCGGCCTCCCTCGGCGACGACGCCCCTCTTCTGGGTCCCGCTGCATGACGACTCTGTCCCATCAGTCCCGATGCATCCTACGTACATGGCCGCCCAATCCCACTTCAGACTAACAGACTTGTTGCCCACATCGGTGATTCCAGTTTTGGAGCGTATCGTATTCGGTCGCATACACTACGCTCCATCGCCCTTTGGGCAAACCTTGAGTTCGGACTTTTGAGACTCAATTATAATAATAATAATATCCTAGGACATTGAACACACGGTCATCTGATCCCAAACTAAGCAGAGCTTGTACTATGAAAACCAGATAACTGATATACTACATACACTACTTTAGTTATGGACCAAGTTTGAGCACCTTATGTTAGGATAGGCAGAGTGCACATGTCAATGAGTTTGGTTCGCTTCAGGGATAAAGGTAGGTTACCCTTCATTAGCGACTTCATGGACCAGTAGCTCTTCCAGGCTTTCTCGACACGGCAGTCGATTTCTTTGGCCTTTAGTCTTACGTAGGTATACCATTATACTTACACATTTTTGAGGCTTACTGTACTATATTTCTACCGCCAAGCAACATTGCTATGATCTATTTGATAGGGTAACAGTGCAATGACCGGCGCGTTTGACATCACCCCACTTGGAAGATGATGTAAGGCGTCAATTTACAGCCTTGATAGAATGACGAAAGAAAATAAACAAATGCCCATCATTTAACACTATGACACTCGAGCACAATACTTGAACTCTACTCAGAAATTAAATGAATTTATAACAATAACTAGCGAGCCGCCCTTGCTTCGAGCGGGTTTTACGAATTGACAAAACAAGAATTCTTTATTATATTTTGGTTAAATGTTAATTTATTATACACATACTATTCCGAAATAACTCTCCCCTCAAACGTCTGGCGCACACAAAGCGTGCGTAAGAATTTTTTTTGAAATCATTACTTAGTATGTATATAAGCGTATAATATATCATATATTATATATATATATCTATTTGTATGCATGAACATGTCTGTTTGACCTGAGTATGGGTGGAATTATCTATCATCATTCTCCTGCCCTTGTCCCAATTTATTTGGGGTCGGCGCAACATGTCTTTTTCTTCCATACTTCTCTATTAGTCGTCATCTCGGTAGTCACTCCCTTTCTGGCCATATCATCTTTCACACAGTCCACCCATCGTATTTTCCTCATTCCTCCGCATCACATGCCCATACCATGACAACCGATTTCCACACAACTTTTCAGTCACCGGTGTCACTTTCAGACTTCCTCTTACATACTCATTTCTTATTCTATCCATTCGCGTAATACCACACATCCCTCTTAGCATTCTCATCTCGGCTGCATGCAATTGCCTTTCATTCATTCTTTTTATGGCCCAACATTCTGATCCATACAAGACAGCAGGTCTAACCATTGTTTTATAAATTTTCCCCTTGAGTTTATGGGGAATGCGGGAGTCGCAGATTGTTCCCGTGACCTGCCGCCATTTCATCCATCCAGTGTTAATTCTGTGCTTAACAGTCCGGTCTACTTCGCCATCGCTTTGCACAAGTGAACCAAGATACCGGAAGTCGGAGCAGACCGGGAGAAGCGCGCCATCAAGCGCTATGGCTCCAGCACTGGAGAGACCGCCGAAATCGCAGAACATATACTCGGTCTTGGTTCTGCTGATTTTCAAGCCGACATTCTCCAGTTTCCGTTGCCATTTCTCCAATCTGCTCTGGATCTCAGGTCCATCTTCACCGACAAGAGCGATGTTGTCGGCAAATAGCATGCACCAGGGTGCCTCTTCCTGTATGTCCGCTGTCAGAGCGTCCATAATTAACAGGAAGATGTAAGGACTTAAAGCTGACCCCTGGTGCAAGCCTACCGCCACACTGAACTCGTCGGTGTTGCCAGCAGCCGACCAGACGTAGGTACAAGATTGACTGTACATAGCACGAATTAACTCTACATACTTCCCGGGCAAACCTTTCTCTTTCAAGGCCCACCACAAGACATCCCGAGGTATCCTATCATACGCTTTTTCCAGATCAATGAACACCATGTGCAAGTTATTGTGTGCACGTCTGTACTTCTCGCACAATTGGCGGAGTGCAAAAGTGGCGTCCACTGTTCCTCGACCTGGCATAAACCCAAACTGGTTTGGGGTAATCTCACTCTCCTCTCGCAATCTTTTCTCTATTATTTTCTCCCATACCTTCATACTATGGGACATAAGCTTTATCCCTCGATAGTTGTTGCAGTCCTGCACGTCACCTTTATTCTTGAAGATGGGCACTAGCGAACTATTGCACCATTCTTGTGGGATCGCTTCTTCATGCAACAACTTATTGAAGAATAAAGTCAGCCACATACATCCATCTTCTTTTAAACACTTCCATACTTCTACTGTTATGTCATCTGGGCCCATGGCCTTTCCATTTTTCATACTTTGAACTGCCTTCCTTACTTCATCCATGCTAATTTCCCTCACCAAACCCATATTTGTTTGTACCTCTTTGAGCACACCATTCCATTTATTCTCTTCGTTCATTAGCTTTTCAAAATAAAACTTCCATCGTTCTTTTATCTCGTATGTATTTACAACAACAAAAAAGTAGTGTATGTAGTAATTCAGTTATCTGGCTTCCATAGTACAAGCTCTGCTTAGTTTGGAATCAGATGACCGTGTGTGAATAATGTCCCAGGATATATTATTATTATCATATATTATTTAAAAGTGAAAAATAAAACATCATCCTTTGGCGACCGCGGGCTTACAGTAGTTGTGAACCTATGGGGTTGAGCTAACATTCGAGCACACATTGACATGACTTTACATAATGTATGGGGTTTTTTGGACAGTTGACTTGTTAAAAGAGGTTGAAAACCGCATCAAAATCCGTTGCGCAGTTTATAAGATTAAAAGCGACGTTAATTTGTAATATCTCTAGAATAGAATAGAAGATCATATTATGGTAGCTAAGAACTCGGACCAACAGCTTGAGAAGTTATCGAGAAACCGAAAAATCCAAATAAGAGGTCGCCCTTGACCCATCGGTCAAGGGCGACCTCTTATTTGGATTTTTCTTATAGAGGATTGTGAAGTTCCGATGCGCGGCGGCGAGTCTTGGAGGCAATTACCTACATTTCATACAATTATTTACATATTTATATTGTTGGTGATTCTCAGAGGTGTTAAGTATAAGTAATTAAAATAGCGGACTGTAATTGTAGGTTCGTATATTGGACATAAGAACGCGCGACTCTCGGCCCGTCCGTTTCTGAAGTGAAGCGCGGTGCCACGGTGCAGGTCAGCGGCTACCGGTACCTCGTCCCTTGTTCCCCGCTCGCTGCTCCCGTAGTCCCAGTGGCAGGCCGTGCTACGATTTGTCTCCAACAATATCGTTTCGGGCGATATCGTTTTCACCCCCCTAAACCTTTACGACATGAGACAATTTTGGTCTACTCGTAATTACATTCAGTATACCTTAATATAGGTCTGTACGTTTTTCTTTTTTAGTAATTCAATTTGATATAAGAACGCTGGAGGAAGTTTTTGTATCAAAATTGTATGCTAAAAACTTATATCGTTTGCAATATTTCTTTATAATAAAAACGTACGGACCTAGTTTTTTATTACTTATACCTACAAAATTTCCAAAAATTATGAAAATTAGACTATGTTTACGGAGAGAAAAACGTTATCGCTTTTTGTATGAAAATTTACAGATTCACAATCCTCTTAAATGGTTTCTGTTTTTTTATTCTTTAGTATTATTATCTTATCGTAGCATAGGGCAAGCAATTTACTGCTTCGCAATCTCTTTTAAAGGTTTCTCGGAGCTCTTTCCGTTTTTGCAAAACATTTATAGGGTATTCCTCTTTCCACATTCCAGTATTTTTAAAGTATTTTCTTAAGAAGTTCAACTCTCCTAGTAAGTGTCACTGCTGATTTTGCTTGCCTTGTTTTCCCTATTATGTTCCCGCTTTAAAATTTACCATTTAGAACAACCCATTAAATTGCTAATAACATTTATACATGCTGTGTCACCCTTTTAAGTGGTCATTTTACTGTATTGTGAAAAAAAAATCTGCTGTTCACTACATTTTGACGAATTATGCGAACATAAATGTACTGAACAGCTGATTTTTATTTTCGCAATTCCAGGTTTGGTCCCACAGTAAAAGTTATTCATAATGATGAGTACAATGACCCCTTAAAACTTTGCCATTGTTTACACTTACACCCTGTATATAATATAGATGATCTCCATTCTACTATTACGGAACATAGTCTTCGTAGTTTTTTCTCGTTTTCTTCGATTGCGAAGAACACCACATTTTTCTTGCTTATTTGTTTGCACAAACAATCAATGATATTTTTGTTGTTGTTCTACTTTACATTCGAGCTCCTTTGTTTTGTTGAATTTTTCATATAAGTAAATTTCTGTATATCGAATCTTTAATATTTTCTTCCATTTCCTTCATATTTTGTTTATGCTAACAGCACATTATTATTCTTTATGTATTCCATTGTTAATGTACTGCACGTGACCTCTAGCGGCAATTAACTAAGATCCAATATCTTAGTTTCGAGCTGAGGTCAGATTTGCAAAGCTCTACTACTAACACTTCGAGTGTTAGTAGTAGAGCGACTCCTCGGCAGATGGCGTTGTTTTGATCAATCATTTTATTGGGATGACTGAAAATTTGCTTTTTTGAGATTATTATTTGTAAACATTAATTTATTACGTCACTTTTACATTCATTGTTTTTAATAACACGTTTTTTTATTGTTTATTAACTAAGCAACAAAACATAAACAGACACATCACAAAAACGGATGTAGGAACACTTTTAAGCAATCTTAATACAATATACTAACAAAATATCATTATTTGTGGAGTAGTTCGTAAATAATAACTAAAAAAGTACAAAAACGACGACGGCACGGGAATTGAATGAAATTTAAAGAGGATTATGCAATTTCAAAGAGAAGAGAATCAATGAATGTTTTGTATTTATATGAAAACCGACTATGTTTGTTACGCGATTACTCCAAGACGGATGGAGCGATTTAGAAAATTCTTTTGTTTGAAAGAGTATATATATAATATCCAAGGTGGTCCCATATAAATTTTATTAACTTTGCTTGGGTAGTTCTTGAGTTAGCTTCAATAATGTGTATTTTTCCCACTTAGTTTATCTGGATGATGTTTTAATAACTTCCAGCACTGTTATTTACCTACATAGCAGGTATTCAAGGTTGTGTGGGGTAGGTACCACAACAAAAAACTAAAAAATAAAAACTTTTTAGCAAATAATAAAACCGACTTCCGAAACAAAACACTACAAAGTGAAAAATAACTTTAATTTCGGAAGTCGGTGGCATAACACGAAAATACAAAACCAAAGACACCGACTTCCGAAATTAAAGTTATTTTTCACTTTGTAGTGTTTTGTTTCGGAAGTCAGTTTTATTTTTTGCTAAAAAGTTTTTTTTTTTATAATTACTATTTGTTATTTCCGATTGAATTTGACTTGGACTTAACTTTCAGCTCTTGTTCAGAAGCAATTCGCATTGTTGGCAACGATAGCTGTGTCTGGTGGAATTCGTTACATAACACTACTCGAAGTTTTAGAGACAATTTCTGGATTTTCCCTCTCA
Source organism: Dicycla oo (assembly GCA_948252095.1). Taxonomy (NCBI): domain Eukaryota; kingdom Metazoa; phylum Arthropoda; class Insecta; order Lepidoptera; family Noctuidae; genus Dicycla; species Dicycla oo. The sequence goes on along the minus strand of OX411736.1, from coordinate 16,184,099 downwards.
ATAACAATTCTTCAGATGTTTCAGATGTTACCACACTAACGCTAGATACTATTTATCGCAGAATTAATCACCTGCCTAGCCTTTTACCAACAATATTGGGGTCGGCTTCCAGTCTAACCGGATCCAGCTGAATATCAGTAGGTACTTTACATGGAGCGACTGCCTATCTGACCTTCATAACCCAGTTACTGGATAACACTATAACCATTGGTAAGACTGGTTATCAGGCTGTCGGGCTTCTGACTACCCGCATCGACTGCCAAAGATCTATGAATGACAGCCGAGACCAAAAGCTTAACATGCTTTCCGAGGCACGGAGGATTTAGCGCAGAATTAATAATAATAATATCCTGGGACACTTTTCACACGCGGTCATCTGATCCCAAACTAAGCAGAGCTTGTACTATGGAAACCAGATAACTGATAAACTACATACACTACTTTTTTTTTTGTAAATACATACTTATATAGATAATGACACCCAGACTCAGGACAAACAGACATGTTCATGCACACAAATGTTTGTCCTGGATGGGAATCGAACCCATTATTCACTTATTATATTTTTCTTTCGAAAGCATGACAGACACGATGTTGACATGAGCACATCAGCGCCCTCTCCCCCAAAGAATATTGCCAATCTAAAAATATTAAACAACTGTCTGTGCCCCGCGACTTCGTTCGCGTGTAAGTCGTAATAAGATACACAATATACTAAAATAACAGCCACAATTTTTAATAGAACTCCCTCGTCCCCCGACCTGCCGCTTTGTATCCTATTTGTTCACAATTTCATGGGTTTTAATTTTTTTGCGCAGTACTCTAATTCTTTTTCTAAATTTAGAGTAGCTCAGCTATCTGCCAGTGAAAGTCCCGTCAAAATCGGTCCAGCCGTTTCGGAAATTAGCCAGAACAAACAGACAGACAAAAATTATAAAAATTGATTGATTTTTTGTTATAATAAGTACCGTATATACTTTCTTATGCATTTAGTAAAAGCTGTTATTTTGACATTTCAAACAGACACTCCAATTTTATTTATTTGTTTAGATGTACGTAAAAATAATGCACAAGGTTACTGTGGTAAGGAGTCCAGAGAGTGAGGAACCTCCTCGCGATAAGTGCCGTGTCCGAGACTACAGCCGATCTATTCTGAAAAAATCTCACCGTGAAAACTTAGGTGAAGTGAGCTTGAGGTGAGCTGTCATCCACCTGATGCTAGGGATTATATACAGAGTTATTTGTAAAACACCAGCAACCTCTTAAGGGGTCATTGTACTCATCATTATAAACAACTTTTACTATGGGACCAAACCTGAAATCGCGAAAAAAAAATCAGCAGTACATTTTGACGAATTATGCGAACATAAATGTACTGAACAGCCGGATTTTTTTTCGCGATTTCAGGTTTGGTCCCATAGTAAAATTTGTTCATAATGATGAGTACAATAACCCCTTAAGAGGTTGCTGGTGTTTAACAAATAACCCTGTATATACAGTATACAGCTCACTCCACGCTCACCTCACCTGAGTTTTCACCGTGAGATTTGTACAGAATAGCACTGCAGTTCTCTATACCGCCACCCAGGTCCGCAAAACGAAACAAACTATGTAAAAAAAGAAAGAATAAAGTTATATCATCATCAAAGACGTCCACAGCTGGACGACGTCCTCCCTCAAGCACCGCCACTTCGACCGGTTCTGTGCATCCCGCATCCAGCGGATTCCTGCGGCCTTCACCAGGTCATCGGTCCACCTTCTGTAAACTTTTATAGAAACAATAAATAAAAATTACATTTAAATCTGAAACAAATAAGAATTATCTTAAAAAGCGATGATATCAAAACCTATTTATTTAATTTTATTAATGTAAAATGTATTCATAATTAGATCAATTTATTAATATTTGCATGTAAAATGTATTCATAATTAGATCAATTTATTAATATCTGCATGTAAAATGTATTCATAATTAGAGCAGTTTATTAATATTTGCATGTAAAATGTATTCATAATTAGATCAATTTATTAATATTTGCATGTAAAATGTATTCATAATTAGATCAATTTATTAATATCTGCATGTAAAATGTATTCATAATTAGATCAATTTATTAATATTTGCATGTAAAATGTATTCATAATTAGATCAATTTATTTTTACTGAATTTCTGGATCACTTGATTTATGGTATGTGTATGATCGATTGTTGAAAAATCACTGGGAAAGCCTGCTTGCTCTCACTGACAAGCCTACGACAAGAAAACAAGTAATCTGCTTGCTCTCTGGGTTGATTTTCATCCAGATGCAGATGTCCTCAAACTTATATGTGTCGTAGACCACTTGCCATGTTTTTCGGTTTAGGGTAGACTATTGGGTGCTAGCTAAGCACCCAATAATACTGAGATGTAATATGCTGGTTCGAAGATACGTTGTATAAATCAAGTAAGGGTATATATATATATATATATATATACAGGGCTATTTTTAAATCATTAACTAAACTTTCACAGGGTGTTCTACCCATGAATATGAACAACTTTTACTATGGGACCAAACCTGAAATCGCAAAAAAAAAAATCTGCTGTTCAGTACATTTATGTTCGCTTATTTGGTCAAAATGTACTGAACAGCTGATTTATTTTTTGCGATTTCAGAGTTGGTCCCATAGTGAAAGTTGTTCATATTCATGGGTAGAACACCCTGTGAAAGTTTAGTTAATGATTTAAAAATAGCCCTGTATATATATATATATATCTGGATGTACACCGATTTCTTCGTCAATTATGAACCGATTTCGAATATTCTCTTTTTGTATGAAAGGGTATGCTTTCGAGGTGGTCCCATTGTCACCAAATCAGAATCTGATATGGGGATCCCATGGAAATCGAGGGCAACCTTCAAATTTTATAGGCCCACCTATAGCAATTTGGATATTTTTTTATACTCGTGCACTCGTGCATTTACTCTGAAGCACCATTTGTTGAAGAGGAACAGATGATGAAGACTATAGATGGCCATCGGAACTACTAAACAATAAGTATTTCACGGGTTGCAATTCGATTAAGTACTTTAATGTGATTGCTAAGCAATTTATGCTCGTCACACTGCATATGGTCAATGGAGCTAATGGTGACTGCATCAGCTCCAGTTCTCATGATTCTTACTAAGTGAACTCCTCAGCAATTAACGTCCCTACATCAGGAAAAGCAATATTTTGTAAAAGGTTGAAGTTGTGGATGAGCAGTTGACCTTACGCTATTGTATCTTAAATTATAAACTGACCCACTAAAAAGTGAAAAATAACTTTAATTTCATAAGTCGGTTGCAAAAACTAAAATACAGATCCAAATACACCGACGTAAGATAAGATTATAGTAATTTTTCACTTTGTAGTGTTTTTTTTTTTTTTTTTATTTGTGATGGGTTTGCTCTTGACTCTAGTCTAGGTCAGAGGTGACAGAGACAAAGTCGACGATGGAGTGAGCTTACCCAGAAGAAGCCTGTTCACTCTCACTTTGAAGAGATTAGGGTTGTATACGTTCGGAAACACAGACGCAGGTAGTGAGTTCCACTCTTTTGCTGTGCGCATTATAAAAGACATTTGGAAGCGCTTAGTGCGAATTGGTGGAATAGCAACCAGGTAGGGATGGTAACTGGCAGTGCGTCTAGATGTCCGGTGGTAGAAGGGGGGCGGTGGAGTTCTCGGGCACACTCTCCGAAGTACAATCTGTAGAAGACCGACAAGCAGGCAACCTTGCGGCGAAACTCGGTTGAAAGTCGGTGGTTTTTTTTATTGTAAATAAGTTGTTTTTAAAGCTTTCTGCCAGTCTTTTCAGATGCAGTCTTTAGACCAGTTTTATGCAGAGAACATATAGATAGAACATATAATAGAGATCTGCGTGTCCAATACAATAACGCATTCAGGATACTGTTGGGACTGTCGTGCGTCCGGTATGTTTGCGCAGGCGCATATAGATGATTTTTACGCCAGAATAAGAAAAAGGACCGCATCCATGGCCGGCCGGCTGCGCACCGCCACTAATAGTCTCCTGAGAGTGTTCCGAGGTCGGTGGGACTCCCCTCTGCTGCGTCACTGATTAAGAATCCACACCAGTTGAGAACCTTTATTTTTTGAATTACTAACACTCGTATTTAAGTTATTTTGTTATACTAACACTATGGACTCATGTCTGAAATAAAGAATTTGAATTTGTATCGCATTTTTTAAATTCATCAACTTCAAATGTGTTTTTGAACCGTTACTAACTAGTGAGGTGTAGAGCGAAAAATCGATAAAAAAACACACTTAAAGTACATTTATTAATCAAAAATAAATAAATAAATAAAAATAGCCTTTATTTCCTGTGACCTTACATAAACAAGTAATAACATAACATTAATAATACTAACTAATAACATTTTGTCTTATGGTTGTTTACGAAGGGTTAACAACTATAATACAAAACGCTTTTGTTAATTATCAGCTACGAGGTCAGGTTGTCTTGCGACATAAGTTTCCCTTCACTTATTCCTGTCCCAAGCTGTTCTTCGTCAAACTTTTGTTTGTTGTGCCAAAAGTTGTTGTTTGTTTAAGACAAACAATGTTTTTTTTCAACCATAGACAATACAAATCGACTGTCAATCAACAAGCCTAGCAGCATTACTGACCTGATGAAAAGACTTATGTTCGGATACATGTCCATAAACGTACATAATTGAGCATTTATACACGTGAAACATTTTAACGTTTCGTTGCACTTTATAATAATAAATACAAAGAAAGACAAGAAACTGAAATGGAGCAACAATTCCAACAACTTTTCGATAGGATGAAACTTGAAATGGATAAACAGACTCAGGTCAAGTAGGAATCAAATCCGATGTAAGAGTGTATGTTATAGGAAACTATGGCAAAGGGTCTTCCCTTTAAGGAAGCAAAAATGGGCACCGATTTTCTAATTTCTGTTTCGAGAATAATGAATATCTTCGTCTCTAAGAAGGCTTGCATAAATTCATGTGGATCTACCCAAATAGCAAAGATAGAAAGGAGATAGACTACATAACTACTAACATGCCAAAGATATTCAACGATGTTGGCGCAGTATACAACCTTAACTTTAATACTATTTCATGTAAAGACATAAAAATACAGAGAAGAATTATCAACAAAACCAGCTGTACAAACCACTCACAAATACCGAGCAAAAATAAGACAAATTAAAGCAAGCACTAGAACAAATACAAATTCAAACCAACATTCAATATAATTACAATTTTCTAGAAGAATGTAAAATAAAATATCAAAAGTAAATAAATGTACAAGGAAAACACAAAAGATAAAGTTGGTGTGGAAGCCAGAAAGTTACTTAACGAGTGAAGAGAAATGATACAAAAAAAAAAAACAGGAAAGTAATCAAAAAACAAATGACAAATAGAGATTAGCAAGGAAATTTCGAAATCAATTAGAAAACATTGGAAGAGAAAAAGGCTAGATACAATAATAAAAAAAATAAAAATAAGTTTATCAACAAAAAATACCTTTGTATACAAAATCAATACATTTCATTTAGGTACATTAGAATTTTGGGAAAAGGCTGCACACATAGTGAAAAACCCTGCCTCCTAAACTAGGGGAACCCAATAAGAGACCAAATAGTTAAAACGGGGTTAAGGAACATGTAACATGGATACCTAAAACGACAAATAAGGGCAAATTTCAGAAAGTCTACACCACAAATAAACGCCAACGGATTTTAAATATTTGACTTCTATAAAAAAAATTGTACACAGATACAAATGATCCCACGGATAAAACAACAGAAAAACGTGACACCAACCAAGATCCAGTCCCATATATAATGCAAAGTGAATTAAGAAGAGCTATTGGAACACAAAAAGCAGGGAAAGCACCTGGGGATGATACATAAAATAACTAAAGAATTACTCAAAAACACCATAAAACTGCTAATAGAACCATTTACGAAAATATGCAATGGAATCTTGGCTCCAGAACAAATTCCAACTCAATGAACAGTGATCACAATAATACTGCTTCACAAAAAGGGAAACAGAAACAGCACGAACAAATACAGACCCATTAGTCTAATGGCAAATATGTACAATAATATTGGAAAGGTTAACTAAAGAACCAGACTATAACCAGCCTAAAGAACTAGCTGGATTTCGCTCAGACTATCACTTTCACGTCGTCAAACAAACAAGTCAAAAATGCAACGAATACGACTACCCGTTCTAGTTGCCGTTTTTGTGGATTATAGCAAGGTGTTTGATTCTTTAAAGCATAGTTATATAATTTGGAAGTCACTAAAAACCAGGCAGTGGAAAATAAGTATATAAGCATAATCCCACAAATAATTGCCAACATCACAGCAAGTACAGCTCGAAAGAATTGGAGATTAATTTAAAATTCAAAGAGGCGTTCGACAAGGACACCCGCTGTCACCAAAAATATTCAATGCTGTTCTGGAAAACGTCTTTAGACCATTAAACTGAGATGAATTTGGCATTATTTTAAAGAGAAAGCTTACCTCAGATTCGCAGCCGATCGTCCTCTTTTTGCAGAGAAGCCTACTGCGCTTCAACATCTATGTGTAGTATCGGAAAGTAAAAAAGCAGGGCTATCAATGAATACGTGCAAGACCAAATTGATTAAAAATAGGACATATACGTAAGTCATGATAGATGTGGAAGAAGAAGAGATCGAATAAGTAAACGAGTATCTATATATGTCTGGGACATATCATACATAGCTGTAAGGGATCTATCGACTTAAGAAGTAAATAGAAGAACTGCAAGACAAATAGAAAGTTACAAAATTTAGGAACATCACTAAAGTGGCAGGCGTTAGAGTAAAAACAAAAATACTAAAATGGAACTGGACAGGCAACATGATGAGAGCGAAGATCGAAAAATGGACAAAAAAATTAAAGAATGGTGGAGGAATGGAAAAAGACGTAGAGGGTGACATTTATTAATTAATGAACTTCAAATTAAAACGAACCTAAATAAAATTTTGAAGATTGACAACCGCGCTGAAACCCCTTTCCACTGGGTATGACGAGGGAAAGAAATTAAAAACTTTCTCGAGATATTCCATAATATGGCATAAATAACAGGTATATCTTTTGAGGCCATAATAGCTGATATCCCTTTCTAATCTGTACCTTAAGTTCTTCATTAGTACTTATTTCGATCAGTTCCTTTTGTAATATGACGTCCATATCTTCATTGTCACCATATGGGTTAATCTTGATTTTCCATTGTGGTATTACCATAGCTATTCAAAACATCCAGAACCTTATTTCAAAATAGTTTAAAACGTTTTACGCGGGCAAACCCACGAGCAATACTAGTATGTGATAGATCTACATGTTCTCAATAATGTCCTACAATAAACATGATGGACAATAAAAGTAAAGAGCTATAGAATAGAGGCGCACCTCGAGTAGTGCTACAAACGAAATTATATCACTAAACGCTTTGTGTACTGCGCAATATAAGTGCTAGAGGTGTGGCAGTGTGGCTTCCTGTATCGAGTAATCGATTAAGTTTAGTTGACTATTCCACTAAACTTAATCGATTACTAACTTTTATTTTTGTAGCTTCGCTATCATCTATCGATTTGAAGTATTGTTGTAAATAGGTAAATGCATTTTTTTATTGTAAACATGATTAAGACATGAAATATGATTTAGAATTTATAATATGACATCATCATAGTATGTATCATCTTGTCTTACTTATAAATAGGGGATGACTACCAAGAATGACGACTATTAAAGAAGTACGGAAGAAAGGGAGAAGTAGCGCCGACCCCAAATCAATTTGGATAATGGCAGGAGAATGATGATAATAATTCCCCTATCTCTATCAAAGATTTCCAACGCATCGGCAAACATAAACATATACTGGATGATTTTCTTTTACCATCTTGAAAAAAATAGGGTACAATAGGTGGACAGTGTAAAAGTCTATGACATACCTAGTTTTTTTTTCTTTTTTAATAGCTTAGACAGAAATTGTCAAATCAATAAACACACATTTAAAGTAAACTAGAACTATAAAAACAGATATTAAAAAAAAAACTTTATAGATCGTTAAATAATATCGAAATTCAATGCGTAGTGCGTATGATTTGAATTTCGATAAACAAAAAACTAGGTATGCCATAGGCTTCTACTCCGTTCACCTATTATCAAAACGGTAATAAAAGTCACCCAGTACAGGAAAAAGAGCTAACGTTTGTCTACCAAAAACAGGCATTGTTATAATCAAACATTTACAAAAAAGAAAACTAATATAATAATTCAACACGAACAAAACTTTCACAACCAACCCTGACTCTAAAACTGTTCCACAATCGACTAAAACCAACTTCGCCCATCCCTACTGTGAGTATAAGATGAGTTTTTGAATCACCCCATTACATACGATGGGTCGCATTCCTAGGGGGGGTGGAAATCAATTACGGGGGGTGTCGGGAGGGGGCGGGGGTCTTGGCAAGACGCATGTAGGTTACGACTTACGTACCAACATAGATTTCCTTCAATATTTTTCAAGAACTGTTGTCAACATGAGTTGGGGTGTTTTTGAAAAATTCCGGCGGTATACGTAGTGCTCTTATTTTACCAACATTGTGTTTGTACTTTGTTATTAGAATATATAATAATATTAACTATGTGAAATAAACACGCCTTTTCCAGTATAAATATTTGTGTATTATATTTTAGCACACATATTATACAAACTTGGTATATACTGGATGACTTTTGTTACCATCTTGAAAAAAATATGGTACTTATAATAGGTACACGGAGTAGAAGCCTATGGCATACCTAGTTTTTTTTTGTTTTTGTTTGTTTGAAAGACGTGAGGATACCTGGAATACCTCCAATAAGTGGAATGAAAATGTGGAATCTCCACACGCAGATTTGAAACGTGGTGATTAGTGCTCGTATTTCTCTGTATGAGAAGAGGTCAATCAATTAATCTTTACTGCAATCCATAATGCTCACATACAGGTGGTAAGTATTAATAAATAGAAACAATTATGGATCTTGTCGGACACAGCAAAACATTTAAATAAGTATGAGAGAGGATAGTTTTAAATACACTGGGCCGCAAAGAAAGCGGGTTGGTAACAAAAACGTCTTTAAGTTCCAACATATTGTAGCTAGCTTTATGAAACAAAGACTGTATTATAGACAATTTCATAGTGCTTAAACAGTGTTATAAAGTTCAATTTAACTGAAACTATAACTTAACTAAACCTAACCTAACTAAAACTATACAAAAAAACTAAAATATGGCGTCGAAAAATTCCTACGCATCGCTGTCGACTGCTAATGTACCCAAGAGACTGGCGGCATTGCCACGTTGTATGGCAACGCTTAGCCTCTGGCCAAGGAAAAAGCCAGCCCTTGGGTCACGGGACGTGTCAACCAGTCGTTTGGAGATTTCGTTGAACAAACCAAAGTATGTATTGTAAAAAATACCATTTTCACTAGTTCGAAAAATATGCGAACAAAATGCTAAAATATGTAAAAATTCCATATTTGATACCATTCAAATATGGAATTTATACACATTTTAGCATTTTGTATTGCCACCACAAGCTGTTAATACAGCTGTTATACGGGTTAGCATGCTGTCCACCAGATTTCTGCGCGGGTGCTGAGGAATATTCTCCTATTCCTCTATAAGTGCTTCTTTCAGTTAACGAAGCGTGATTGGAGGGGGATTTCGCTGGCGTATACGTCGTCCCAGTTCGTCCCAGGCATGTTCAATGGAGCTAAAATCTGGGCTGCGTGCTGGCTACTCCATGCGTGTGATAACGACATCTTTAAGATAGTCAAACACTATCCTAGCTGTATGGGAACGAGCGTTATCTTGCATAAAGATGGCGTTCTGATTGAAGTTTACTAAAAATGGGCCAACATACTCATTTAAGATTTCATTCACGTCTCTTTCTGCGGTTAAAGTGCAATTTTCTATAAAATCAAAATCAAAATCAAAATCAAAAGTCATTTATTCAAACTAGGCTGAGAATCAGCACTTTTTGAACGTCAAAATTACATAAGACAGTCCCCCAAAAACGCCCGCCCTTCACCACTTCCTAGTGCTTTAGCTGGGGAGAAGAAGTGGCGCACCAAACTCCCCAGCAGCACAGCTGTCTGTTCAGTTAAAAAAAATGATTCTATATAATACTGCGCATAATAATTTAGGTACATTACGCAACACAAAACATTAAATTAAATTATTTGCTATAAGTAAGCTAGCACACGCCAATATACCAAAAAAAAAAAAACGAAAACAATACTCAAGCAGAAACAAAATACAAAACTAAAAACGTAAGCAGAACTTTATACCTAAATAAAAGCCTCCAGTAATAAAGGGCGTGCCCACTTACATATAGCCGTACATGTAGTCGTAACTCACAAGTCACAGATAGGGATAAACTAGGACCATCGAAGTAAAATCAACGAGTTAAATTACTAATAACAAAACAAAACCAAGGTCAGCAAGACGACCTGTCACCACAAGCAGCACCCGTTCACGAGTATAACGCAAAGATCAGCCATTATCCCCCTCGCCATATTTGAGGGAAGGAGACAACCCGACCCCCGACGCTACCGCAAGCAGTGACATCTAAGGGAGCATGACGAACTTGCTGCCGGTTGCTCGGGCAAGAAAAACTATGATCAATTGTCGAGGTCACTAGCTAACCACATATTGCAATACCACTCATAAAAAATAAATAAACATTGAAATGAGTAGATTATGTCAATAATAAATAAAAATAAAATTAAAATAAATTGACCTTGAGAGTCAAAGAAAATAAATAATTATATGAACTCATATAACCTGTCAGTAGCTATGCTAATTCTGGAGAAAGAACATAAACATTGTCTTAAGCTAAACACAGCGACCAACTATTCTTATCGTTTAAGTAATCGTTGATAGAATAGTATGCCTTTGAACAAAGGTTAGATTTTACTTTAGCTTTGAACGCATTAAAGGGCAAATCTAGCAAAGAAGAGGGTAGCTTGTTATAAAAAGTTATACCAAGCCCAACAAATGAGTTATGAACCTTATGAAGCCGGTGAAATGGAGCACGTAATTTGTCCTTATTTCTGGTGTTAACATTGTGAATATCACTGTTTTTAGTGTATAAATGTATATTTTGTCTAATATATAAGATGTTGGCGAAGATGAATTGTGATGCCACCGTGAGAATACCAATCTGTTTAAAAAAATCTCTCAAAGAAACTCTGGCACCGAGCTGGTAAATTGCTCGAACAGCTCGTTTCTGAAGAACAAATATATTTTGAATGTCAGCGGCTTTGCCCCAGAGCAGAATACCGTATGACATAACGCTATGAAAATAACTAAAATAGACTAACCGAGCTGTATCAACGTCAGTGTATTGTCTTACTTTCCTGACGGCGTAGGCGGCTGAACTGAGCCTTCCCGCTAGGCTTGATATATGTGGGCCCCACTGAAGTTTGGCATCTACTGTTATACCCAGAAAAACTGCAGAGTCTACAGTTTTAAGCATCTCTTTATCTAAAACGATGTTGGGTCCTAGATTTCTAACATTCGGTAAGGCAAACTTTATACATTTCGTTTTTTTAGCATTGAGAACTAAGTTATTTGTCGTAAACCAATCTGTAACCATTGAGAGTGCACTGTTTACGTCGTCAAAATCTTGTCTATTCCTGTCTACTTTAAAAATAAGAGAGGTGTCATCTGCAAACAGTACAACGTCACAGATACCCTTTAAATAGAATGGTAAGTCATTGATATACACTAAAAACAAGAATGGACCCAGTATTGAACCTTGAGGTACACCTAACTGAACTGGTAGCCCGGAAGATTTCACACCATTTACATCTACACATTGAAACCTATTATGTAAATATGAATTTATTACTTTAAGAGCTTCGTTTTGTACACCGTAATGATGTAGTTTACGCAAAAGCGTGTCATGGTGCACGCAATCAAAGGCTTTGGAAAGGTCACAGAAAATTCCAATAGCATTTTGCGAGTTCTCCCATGCGTTAAATATATGTTTCAGCAGAGCAACACCCGCATCTGTAGTCGAACGACCTTTAGTAGTATATTCCAGCCCACACCTGTATGAAGCTTCCGTCGTATGGCTCTTTCTCTTCAATGCAAGCTTGGTTATAGCTCGCTCCTGATCTTCTAGCATGAACCTTCCGAAATCCGTCCTTAAACATTACTCTTGACCAGAATCCCATTCATGCGTCTCAGCCTTGAATTTCGATGCTGCCTTTCGAATTTTTGACCCTTTATAGCTTTAAAGGCTTCAAGTTTGCTTCAGCAAGACGCCGTCTCACTGTACACTTGCTCGGATTGCTCTCTCCAGCACGTAGAAGTTAATTTTTAATTCAACAGCCGTTTCAAATCGTTTTCAATACTCAATACTCAAATCTTTATTAGCATTCCATATGTTACATAACAGGTGGTACAAATAACATAAAGTATAGACACAATATGGACCCGAAGGGCACAGCTTAAAGAGGTTCGGAGAGAAACTTAAGAACTATGTAGTCATTACAAAAATTTTAATAATTATATTTAACATTTGGCAACATTTTTGTGTGCGTGTGTGTACGTCTCAGTGTGTGTGGGTGAGTGCGCGCGTTTGGGTGTGTGTGTGTGTTTTTATGAGTGTATGTGCGTGCGTGTATGTATGTGTTGTATGTGTGTGCTTGTCATGCAATTTTTATTTCCTTAGCTATATTTGTATATTTTGTTTTATTTCTTAAACGATTTGTCTTCCATGTATTCTCTTACTGTGTAATAACATTTAGTATAGAGTAATTGTTTTAATTTTTTAATAAATATTGTAGTTTTAGGTTCATCTTTTATGTTCAACATTGTTGACACCATTGATCGATCCTCGATTGTCGTGCACCTTGTTCGGCCTGTTCATGGTCTGCGAATATTGGATTCAACCTCTTCAAATCACTGGAGCATTATTTGAAAGGTTGATAGCGACACACCAACAGTTCTCGCTGTATAACGCTGACTGCGCTCGTCTTCAAGCATTGTCAGAAACATGTTTTTAATATAATTTGATCAGAATAATGAATTTCTGCACAAGAAATGCCATATTTATAAAAAGAAATAAAAGTAAAACAAACGTTTTCAAAATTGTTCAAATTTAAAAATCGTCTTTATTTTTATTTATGGTTTCTAATACAGTCACCAAAAAGATTTAAAAAGGGTTTACTTCCTCCTCATTAGTAATGAAATAAACTTTAATAAGGTTTTTTTTTTTAAAGGATCGCTCAAATATTTTACAAGTTATCGCATATTTTATAACCGAACTGCTTTGTCTGCGGCCCAGTGTATTTAAATTATTTCCTATTCATCTGTTTCTTACAACAGTATCTCTTGGTATCTGCAGTAGGACAACCAAAGGCCCGGTATAACACAGCCTATTCATTAATAACTAATCTATGTATTACGATATGCGGGGAAACAGTTCCTAGTGACAGCTGAATGGATCGATGGCCAGACTGCACGCCCGCTCGCCGGTAGGAGACCGGCAGAACAATACATGTCGATAGTTTTGACGTGTTGTTGCGATAAATGTGGCTACTGGCTACGACTGTAAACGTGGTTGCAAATGATTCTTAGATGATGTGAGTGAGATTGGGTTTGGATAGAGGTGTTTTTTTTTTTTAAATTGATTTATAGTTGAAGGATGAGTAAAAAGGACTTTAAAGTCCAGCAATTTGTCATTGTCTTTCACTTCATCCGTTTCTACGGTAGCCATGCTACGTGTAATGGATGTTTTGGTACATGTTTGTTATCCTATTGGAACAAATTGGAAGAATCTCATCTTATGCACTAGCTAAAGCAAAACTACTAAGTTTTCAAGACTTTTGTAGCTGCGTGAGATAAATCAAACACCTAGAACTCAATTTTAATAATCAAGTATGCTTTATCAGATATCCTGTAAATCCGATACACAGATTGGATCCAGTTTAGCCTGTAAACGTGAAACAATATATTATCCTGAATTTCAGTCAGGCGCAGATCTAGGCTTTCACTCAACGGAGGGAGGCAAATGTTTCTCTCTGGGAGGACGGGGGCATTTCTCGTGTAAGCCCGTTTAAAAAAAAAAACCTTCCGCCCCTATTTTCTGTAAACTCAACAATGTGCCCCCTTTTCGAGGATGACTACGACTTATCTATATCATAACCACTGAGTTGTCCCGACTACCATAGTAGCCGAAAACTTTTTCCGGTTGCACGTTTGTAGATAGCAACGCCACCAGCACATCGATTGTGGCCACCACGCTGATTGACCGATGTGTTAACACTAGCCTTGGAATTGGGACAGCGCCCAGTCGTCATCCACCCAGGTCTCCCACAGTGCGAGGTACTTACTCGAGGTAGTCCGCTTGGCGCAGTTATGAGCGGCATTCGTACATGTGTCGCCCGCCTCACAATTGTTAATATCGATGGAACTGGTACATTTGACTATCGTCTTTCTTCAGACCATGATAGAATCGAAGGTCGACTCGCTTTTTCAATAAATAAAGCTCGTCTATAGAGTAATTGACACTAATTTTGAGTTTTTGACTCGGTTTGGTCAAAGTCCAGGGAGGTGAGAGCTTATTTTATTAAAAAGACGTAGACTTTTTCTTACATAAATAATATTTTCAAATTGGCAAGGTACTATTATAATTTTTTTTTTAAATAGATTTGAGAGATTCGCGGCGACGTGGATGGAATGGCTCTGACGGCTTTCTTTTGCAAAATAAAGATGGATTCAATATCAGCAGCCCGACCCCACAGTAAAAGGCCATGTAATGCTCCTCTGGAAGTAGCTAAAATAGACGCGCGGTTTCTACATCGGCCGAGCTTAGCCGCCTCGCAAGAGATGTTACATGAGGTCGCCATTGTAATTTCTCGTCTAGTGTGATTCCTAGGAAAACCATTTGATTAACAAACTCCAGTTTTTCTCCATTCAATATGATGTCACAATCGCTACTTCTAACATTAGGTCATTTAAATTTACATTTGGTTTTTTTTTTTCATTTAGTACCAAATTATTTACCGTACACCAATCGTGGACCTGAAGAATAGAGTTATTCTCGTCGTCAAGATTTTGTAACCATCGGTTTATTTTAAAGATCAATGATGTGTGATCTGCAAATAACACCGTCTTCGGTTAATTTTGAAGTAATTGAGGTAAATCATTAATTTAAACTAAACAGAGGAATGGACCCAATATCGAACCTTGAGGAACGCCCCTTGCCATTTCAGATCCCAATGAGTTTATGCCGTTTACTTGAACTTTAACCTTTCTTTCTTTCAGTTATGATTTTAGTAAATCTAGAGCTGTATTCCTAATCCCATAGTGCTCTAGTATCAGCCGAAGTGTCTCATGGTTTACGCAATCAAACGCAAAAGCTTCCAGTGACATCTTGTGCTTCCTTCCAGGCGTTAAAAATGTTCTTTAATACTTACTACCTGTATGTGACTCTGGCGTCAGTAGTACCACGCCCTTTGGTGAAACCGTACTGTTGTTCATGAAAGATGGAGTTATAATTAAAGTGACGTAACATTTGATGGAGCATCAACTTTTCAAACACCTTATTGATAGCTGGCAGAATTGACACAGGCCTATAATTATTGGCTTCTTTACTATCACCGTATTTGAACAAAGAAACTACTTTACTGTATTTCATGAGATCCGGAAAGACTCCTTAGTCTACACTGGTGTAAGTAATCACAACTACAAAAAATAGTTTTCTATGTAAGTGGCAGAAGAAGCTGTCACTCGGGTTGGTTCAATAAAAAAACATTTGACAAATCAAATGACCTAAAAAGACTTAATAATCTGACAGTATTCGAGTTAATTTCTAATAATATAAAAATCACCACTTAATGATTATTGACTTACTACTAGCACTAAGTTTCTTTGTCACATATTCCATTACAGAATAAAAACAGATAGATAGAATCTGGTAACTTGGAGATCTGTATACGCATAGTATAGTATAACATGCTTATCAAACTCAATACAGGACAATTCAATGGTGTGTTTAACAGACAGTCCGATGATGTCTTTTCGATTTAATAGAACTTTCTAATATTAATGATCCGCCATGTATCATACGTTTTCGGCTGAAATGGCTAACTATCATAGTTAATTGACATTACTTGATGATCTTTTAACCAATGTTCTGCATCAAACTTGGTATTTTCCAAAAAGATGATATTGTCGGGTACGCAGAACTGTTTCAGAGAGATACTTGTCCAGCACAAAAACCAGCGGGGCTGAAGTTCGTTCCTTGAGAGGCCACGGTAGAGCGGACAGATTTGACCTTAAGCCTTGTTTCCCAGTGGAGTAATGATAATCTGATCTCTTTTAACGCTACCAAAACACAGGCATGTCTCTCTACCGCTAAAAGGAGTCGTTTCGCCCTAACTCCTACTTTTCGGGTGCATTTGTTCCTGTAACTGATCGGCTCGAGCTCCTAGGCATGGAGTTGACCTCCATGCCTAGGAGCTCGAGCCGATCAGTTGCATGTCGCAACTTCAGCGCCACCACCGAGTACAAAGCCCAAACTGCGGCCAAGAAACTGGGCATCCTTAATAGGGTAAAGCGATACTTTACGCCTGGACAGCTTTTAACCCTTTACAAAGCGCAAGTCCGATCCTGCATGGAGTATTGCAGCCACCTTTGGGATGGCTCAGCTAAATACCAACTTGCAGCGCTTGACTCGGTGGAACACAGAGCTAAGAGGCTCATTGGTTGTAAAACTGGTGGATGCCAAGCTTCACAGCTTGGCTCATCGCCGCAAGACTGCTTACTTGTCGGTTTTCTACAGATTGTACTTCGGCGAGTGTGCCCAAGAACTCCACGATCTCATTCCACCGGTCCCCTTCTAGTATCGAACATCTAGCCGCTTTGCAAGTTACCATCCCTACCTTGTTGCTGTTCCACCAATTCGCACCAAGCGTTTCCAAATGTCATTTATAATGCGCAGAGCAAAAAAGTGGAACTCTCCACCTGCGGCTGTATTTCCGAACGCATACAACCCTAATCTCTTCAAAGTGAGAGTGAAGAGGCTTCTTCTGGGTAGGCTCACTCCATCGTCGACTTTGTCTCTGTCACCTACGACCTAGACTAGAGTCAAGAGCAAATCCATCTCAAATAAAAAATTAAAAAAAAAATCAATTCTGCTTCAAGTAATTTGGAAGAGCAACCTTGTATGTTTTGTTTAATTAATTTTAAAGTAAGTTTGCACTCCCTTTGGTATTTTTTATTATTATGGTAATGTTGCCAGAAGATACCTTTTTATTATTCTCTAATTGGTTATTGGAAGGGGTAACTTCTGTTGTCTTACTAACTTAAAGAGTGGAACTCACTACCTGCGTCTGTGTTTCCGAGCTAATACAACCCTAATCTCTTCAAAGTGAGAGTGAACAGGCTTCTTCTGGGTAAGCTCACTCCATCGTCGACTTTGTCTCTGTCACCTCTGACCTAGACTAGAGTCAAGAGCAAACCCATCACAAATAAAAATAAAAAAAAAACAGTTATCCGGAGTAGGCAAGTTCTATTTTATCAAGAAAAGCATACACGCCTGATATTTTAGTTGGACCCATTTCAACTGTAACACAACACGTAGGTTTCGCCAGTACAACTTTTTCACAAAGAAAGTTAGTTCTTTTAGTGCTAATATTTTCTTTGTTTAGTTACTAGTTTGACATATTAAAACGTAGGTACGCCTTATAAATCGATTCTATGTTCCTTCTATATAATTATTAATAAGCTCTCTACACAGGGTGGTCCTAATAGTGACGTCAAAAAGAAAAATCTGAATTCCTCATACCCAAAATCTGAATAACCCTGTTATTCGAAAATACCGTATGTGTGTGTTTTTGTAGTTATCGAGTTATTTTTGTTTTCGTAATTATTTAGAGTTTCTGCCGGTGGACCTTCAAAAATTTTTATATATATTTTTTTTTTTTGTAGTTTGTATTTTTAAGATTTTTTCTGACATGATCGTCTTGAATGTTACTCTCATGTCACAAAAAAAAAATACACACTATAGAAAAAATATGAATTTTTAAAGTTCCAATTCGCAAACTACAAAAAATCGCGGGACATACATGTTTATTTTCGAATACCCCTGCGTATGAGGAATTCAGAATTTTTTTGATGTCACTATTTGGACCAGCCTGTATAAATGACTGTAGGTAGATATGTCACTACACGAAAGGCAACTTTGGGAGTCCGTCAGACGAGTCAATTATTCAGAGGCCCTGATCGATTGTTTGTGGTCTTGATTTACAAGGACATAGGCGACGTTTTGTAAGTTCTATCTAGTGTTGTATCTAACTATAACTAGCGGGGTGCATTTCTACATCAGCAATTAATAAAATGGCCAGCCCACTACCACTTCAGTTTGTTTACTCTGCAAGCTACGTCGTTTACTCCGGTTCTTCTGTTCTTTAAATCCGGAACATACATCCAGCCAAACAGAAAAATATGGCCAATAATTCTATAAAACCTATATTAAACCTATACCTGCCTGTCGGTCTTCTACAGATTGTACTTCGGAGAGTGTGCCCGAGAACTTCACGACCTCATTCCACCGGCCTCCTTCTACCATAGGACATCTAGACGCACTGCCAGTTACCATCCCTACCTGTTTGCTATTCCACCAATTCGCACTAAGCGCTTCCAAATGTCTTTTATAATGCGCACAGCAAAGGAGTGGAACTCACTACCTGCGTCTGTGTTTCCGAACGCATACAACCCTAATCTCTTCAAAGTGAGAGTGAACAGGCTTCTTCTGGGTAAGCTCACTCCATCGTTGACTTTGTCTCTGTCACCTCTGACCTAGATTATAGTCAAGAGCAAACCCATCACAAATAAATAAATTTAAAAAATTTGGCTTCAGACTCGTTCCCTCACCTCGTAGCAAATACTTACTTTTTTAATTGTTCAATGTACAGTTTTGCCTTTGTTACTATTTTATTATTGAATACAAATTCAATTGAATGAAATTAAATTCATGGGTATCCTCTTTAGGGGTCATTGGACTCATCATTATGAGCTTTTACTATGGAACCAAACCTAAAATCGCGAAAAAAGAATCTGCTGTTCCCTACATTTTAACAAGTCATGCGAACACAAAACGTTGTTTATAATGATGAGTACAATGACCCCTTAAGAGGATGCCCATGAACTCAAATTCACCTGTAGATTAGTGATGAATATAAATGTTGATAGATGGAGAGGAAGGCCTAAGAATAGATAGATGGATTGTGTGAGGAATGATATGAAAGAAAAGAGAGTGATAGCGTGACGGTTGACGGGGGGGAATGGAAGAAGAAAACGTGTTGCGCCGGCCCCAAGTAACATGGGCTAACGGCAGGAAGATAATGAGATTTATAGATTAGTCAGATTAAGACTGAGATTATATTAAAAATATGGGGATTTCCCCTCTGGATGAAACTATCTATAAAAAAAATAGACCAAATCTTTTTCTGCCCAAGTCTAAATTTAATAACATCACAAAGTTATAAGAATGCCTTCATACCGGGTAGATATAAGCAAGCGGCGTCGAGTGTCATAATAAACAATATGAATGGTGGGGACGTGACTCTTGTAATGAAGATGCCGTAAATCTGCCAGTACCCCGCCAGACAGGGCGTGATGATATCAGAAGTGTATGAAATATAAATATTTAGGAGGATAATGAGTTGTTTTAGAATATTTCGTGAGGTCTGCATAAAGAGATTTGTGACGTGAGTGCCTTTGTTTCTTATGTTTTTCATTTTTTATATGGTGGCAATAGGTGTCGGCACTAGGAAAACCATTCTTATAATTATGTATTTATTTTGCATTTTTTTTTAGTCATCCAATTAAGTAGTAATAAAATAGGATTTTGCATATTTTGTTTAGTCCACCAATTTTAGCTACAACTAGCAACTAGAAAATGTTTTAATTTCGTTAAGTATACAGGGTTATTGGTAGAGGACAGAGTGGGGCAAAAATCAATTGTGAAAACAATTAACAACTAACAATTAAATTGCCAAATTTAGTTGCAACTAACAACTAAAATAATTAATTGTAATTGTAACGTATCGCAATTAACAATTAATTAATTGTGCTTGTAAAAATTTGCAATTACAATTGATTAATTGTTAATTGTTTGGTACACGTTTACAATTACAGTTAACAATTAATAAATGTCAGTAACTGAAAAACATAATGCAAACAATACAAGAGCATTCTCCTTAATATTCTCAAAGGAATGTAAAGCCTGGATTTAAGCAAGAACATTACGTAAAAGTGTAGCACAGGTACCTAACTAGAATAATTCAGGATTGGCTGGTTCAAGGAAACAAGGATAACCGTAGTTTTAAATACAAAGAAAATAACTTTTATAAATCAACCTTTATTTAAATCAGTTTTCATATTAAGCATTGTTCATGATTGTTCAGAGAGAGAACTATTCATTTGTTCTTGTTTTGTTCTTATTTATGTGTTCTTTGAATAGTTAAGATTGCACTTCAACACGACCCTCTTTTCAAACATTTGGTCTGTTAATTTATGACTTCTTGGCAAATTTGTCATCGTAGCAAAAGAGAAAAGTCTCTCCACTGCGGCGGAAGCTGGTAAAGGTGTGTTATATTTTATGAAAACTCTTTTTATTTCAGGATATCTATTCAGCAGATTTAGTTCTTCACTTTCTTCAGCAAAGAAGTGTAACATCAATAATTCAGCCTTTGTTTTTGGGGTGTTCATATTAGTAGATGCTGTAAGTGCTGAATAATTACTATTATCTGAATCTGAATCGAATTCAAAAAAAATATTTTCTTTATTTCTTTTTTTTGGTTTATTTTGTTGGGGTTCTTCATTGAGTTCTTTTGAAATAGCGGTTTTAAAAAGATTCTGTACTTTAGTTCGGTCTTGACTGGTTAAGCAAGATAGCCACTTATTCTTAAAACGAGAATAAGAAAGAGCAGCTACTGCTGCATGCTCTGCCTCAGCAGTGTTAAGATCAAAATACTGTTTAAATCTAGTTTCAATGCTTATTCTGTAAGTCTCAATCAAAGGTGAACAGTAAACTAAATCGCCACCTCTTTCAATTTTTTGGATTTTTCTTCTTAAAGCCAACAGACATGGCAGTACAATACCAAAATAGGTATTGTTTTCACCTTGCATGATATCCAATGCTTCTGCTACTGGTGCAGCACAGATCAAATATTCTTTTAAGTAATCAAATTCGAAATCTTTTATAGGATTTGTAATATTTAAAGATCTATGCAGCTGCAAATTCTTTTCTTGGATTGACAAAATTTGTTGAAGTGCGTCATACAGGCTGTTCCATCTGGTTTCACCCGGTCGACTCAATGTGTGTTTTAATATGTCTTCTATAATTTCAGCTGTTTTTGGGCGGCCGGCAGCATTCCATAGACAGTTGCATTTTTTTATTGTATTAGCATGTATATCACATAATGGAGTCCCTTTGTTAGTCAAAATTTTATTGGCATCAACAGTAGCACATAAGCTTAAAGTATGCGCACAACATCTTAGATGGGCAGGCAAAAAAAAATCTTCTGAGTTTCCTTCGTCCAGACTTGAATCGGATTCTACATCTGTATCTTCAGACACAGGATCTTCCGGCTCATTGGTTTCACTAGTACTGATGTTAGTAAGTTGGATTTGTGCCCGGTTAATGGCAATAGGCTCGCCACCTATTACATGGGACCTAAATATACCGGCGAACTGTGGGTGTACATTGGTACACCTCTGCCTAACCCTTCGGGGAATACAGGCGTGATTGTATGTATGTACATATGTCATCAAATACGTAGTTAAATTAAATATTAATTGTTTAAAACAATTTATTTAATTGCAAATAAAATTTCAATTGCAATTGAATTAATTGTAAACCACAATTGATAGATTTAATGGCAATTGATTTCAATTGCATTTCACAATTAAAAAATAATTGAATTAATTTAATTGCAATTAATTTAGTTGAAATAAAAATTGTAATTGTTTGCCTCTACAATTAAAAAATTAATTCAATTGTGCCCAACACTGGTAGAGGAGCTCGTGGCTAAGTAATAACAGCCGCACGGGTCGATCCATCAGGTTAAGCTACGCTTGCCGGGGTTGGTCTGTGGATGGGTGACCATCTTTACATACCGAGACTCCTCCGTGCCTCGGAAAGCACGTTAAGCCGTTGGTCCCGGCTGTCATTCGAGGATCTTTGACAGTCGTTACGGGTCGTCAGAAGCCCGAAAGTCTGACAACCACTCTTACCAAGGGGTATCGTATTACCCAGTAACTGGGTTGTGGAGGTCAGATAGGCAGTCGCTCCATGTAAAATACTGGTATTCAGCTGCATCCGGTTAGACTGGAAGCCGACCCCAACATAGTTGGGAAAAGGCTAAGCAGAATGAATACAGGGTTATTGGTAAAACACCAGCAACCTCTTAAGGAGTCATTCTACTCATCATTATGAACAACTTTTACTATGGGACCAAACCGGAAATCGCAAAAAAATCAGCTGTTCAGTACATTTTCACGAATTATGCGAACATAAATGTACTGGACAGCTGATTTTTTTTTTCGCGGTTTCAGCTTTGGTCCCATAGTAAAAGTTGTTCATAATGATGAGTACAATGACCCCTTAAGAGGTTGCTGGTGTTTTACCATTAACCCTGTATAGCACGGAGGTAAGATTGCAGTTTCTTTGATATCAAAATACATTTCTACAGTGGCACAGATCACGGAAACGGCGCGCCGGCTGCGTCTAGAGCCCCAGCGCACCACTTCTTTGACGGACCGCCATTCAAAGCCCTCAAGCACTTTTTAAACACTGATTATGTATCTGTATCAATATTAACTATAAATATAAAATCCGACGAAGACATCACGCTTGATAAAAGCTTGATGTCTGCGTCTCTAGTACGTTGAGCGCACCACTTCTTTGACGGACCGCCATTCAAAGCCCTCAAGTACTTTTTAAACACTGATTATGTATCTGTATCAATATTAACTATAAATATAAAATCCGACGAAGACATCACGCTTGATAAAAGCTTGATGTCTGCGTCTCTGGAAGTACTGATCCGATTTCGATAAAACTTTCACCGGCAGAAAGCTACACTATTGCCGAGTGCCATAGGGTATGTTTTATAATACCTATATTTGACTACCACGCGAGCGAAATCGGTGGCAGAAGCTAGTAAAATTGGTGGTAATGTATAGGTACAAAATATTATAAACATTTCAAAAGAGTAATTGTGAAGTTTCTGGTCCATTCTTCTGCATACGAAACTACATTTTGGAAGGGGCTACTAATTACAATTTTATTTTCTTGTAAACTTTGTCGTTCAAAAGTGCCTTGGATGTGCCTATTTGAAATATTTAAGGGCCATTTCACGTTTTCGCGCGAATATTTGAGATTTCAGTCGCCTAATTGACCATCTTAGGTAATACTCTGACATTGTTCAATACACTTAAAAAAAGATCAATCTTTTGTATTGATACTTTATGTAACATATTTACAAAAACTTATTTATTCACTTTGTGGTGATTAATCTCCCACAACTAGTTTACTGAAAAATCATCGCAGAGTCAATTTCTCCTATATCTATCATTTATATTTATAAATTCGACTGAAAAATATACATAAAGCATCAAACTTATAATTTTGTCGACACGTAATGTACTAGAATATCAATTATTATTAACATGAATTAGTAAAAAAATAAAGTCTTAGGGCAATTTTTACGTTTTATACTCGTATCGCTGTTTTATCGTGATTTTTCGGTTTGAAAAAAAGCGTAATTACATAAATAAAACCATGTCAAAATAAACTATTTTCTTTAACAAAACTAATTCCAAAGTTTTATTAAAATACTTTATTTTTTTATGTAACATATATGTGTTTTTTTTTAATAGTCTAGAAAGGTTTATCAGACTGAATAAATAAAATAACTGTTTTCATTCACTATTATATCGGCTCAAGATTGTTTAGTCCGTCTCGACACTCGCGCTATACTGTTTGCATTGTGTATGTGTGGATAGCTACGCACACATACACAATGCAGCCGTCTTTTACCTCTAAACTCGAGCGTTAAAATTTTGTGAAATGGCTCTTAAATATTTTGACTATGACTTTGCTTCTTGGCAACAGAAGTAGGCCCCATACGATGAAAGTATAATATCCTGGGACATTTTTCACACACGGTCGTCTGGTCCCAAACTAAGCAGAGCTTGTACTATGGAAACCAGATAACTGATATACTACATATACTACTTTTTTTTTTGTAAATACATACTTATATAGATAATTACACCCAGACTCAGGACAAACAGACATGTTCATGCACACAAATGTTTGTCCTGGATGGGAATAGAACCCACGACCTGCAGCGTGACAGGTGGTATCTTAACCAACCACGCCAACTGGCCTGTTAAGTAACTAAACTAAACAACTATAGTTTCAATATTTTTATTACCTTTGCTTCATTTCCACCTATACATAACTGTATTAGGGGCCTGTGGCTAAATAACAGCCACACGAGTCGAACGATCAGGTTAAGCTACGCTTGCCGCGGTTGGTCCGTGGATGGTTGACCATCTTTACATACCAAGACCCCTCCGTGCCTCGGAAAGCACATTAATACATTAGGCGCGATAGACGCACATGCGCGTTTTCGGACGTTCACCAGGTGCTTGACGGCGCGTATGCGCGTCCATACAATTTACATAACTTTCTGCGAGTGCGGCGCGCCGCACCTGTGCGTTCGTTGTGCATCTCTATTGTTTCGAAACCATCGTAAAATAAGGGTCGGTAAGGGTGTAGCATAAAGAAGCGTTTGCATAAAGAATTAAGCAGATAATTGATCCCGGCTGTATTCGTGGATCTTAAACTTTGACACTCGTTACGGGTCGTCAGAATCCAGAAAGTCTAACAACCAGTCTTACCAGGGGATATCATATTACCCAGTAACTGCGTGGTGGAGGTCAGATAGGCAGTCGCTCCATGTAAAAAACAGGTATTCAGTTGCATCCGGTTAGACTGGAAGCCGACCCGAACATAGTTGGGTTCTTTCTTTCTATTACACCAAGGACATAGAAACAAAACATAAATATTATAGTTGTACATTAGTCCCGCCACGTCGGTGACGTCATCAGCGTCAGACTGACGTCACTCGGCGTGCTAACTGCGTTTATAGCAACATAATCAAATATTCGGAGGCCGGCAGTTGCACCATCTTAACTACAGTTTAAAAGTCTGACAACCAGTCTTACCTAGTTGTATCATATTACCTAGTAACTGGGTTGTGGAGGTCAGATAGGCAGTCGCTCCATGTAAAGTAGAAGAAGTCGACCCCAACATAGTAGGAAAAAGACTAGGCAGATCGATTGCCGTCTTTAGACGCTGCCAGCGCGGTGATTCGGTGCTGTGTGCCGTAAAGAATAACGTTTTGAATGAGTTTAATTTAGAAAACTTTTAGCCTTTGGCCTTTTGTCTTACTTAAAGATATTGTCCTTTTCTTGAGTCCTTCAGTTATAAATGTGTTACCAAGAAATATATTTTTAAACTTGCTGAACAATTAACTTATTTTTGGGCACTAGTTACTTTGGATATTAATATGCAAGTTATTTACAGAGTTTGTATAAAATAACAAGACGATCATAATTCCAGAAAAGGTCAAGGTAGGTAGTACTTTCACCTTTTATGGTTTTGATATCTTAAACTTTGCTTGAATAAAGAGTCTACACTTGACCAAACAGAACGTATCTTTAAGTTTTAAACAATTTGTAACGTTACACATTATTTCTAAATTAACTTTGTAAATTACTTAATTACACCTTTTAAAAATAATCGGGCAACATTTATCATAAAACAATAACTAAATCAGAACGTGTTGGAATTATTGTGGCAACACTGTAAGCAAAGACAAATACGTCCTGATTGGATGTGCTGCTCCGTCGCCATATTGCGCTAGACCAAGGCTTTATAAGGGCTGGCACATCATTTCACAAGGACAGGCTGTCCCTGAATCCACGTTACACACGTTACAAATTTTGTATATCTAAGCAAACAAAAAGGAAATCTAATGTTGACGCAACTGATTTTAAGAACAGACATTGCACAAATAATATTAATGCATAGGAAACGATTAAATACGAGTATATACAACTAATTTGTTTCATTTGCTCATTAGCAGTTAGCCATAGTGTACCGCTCCCTAGTGGGCGCTGGACCTTTTCGTGGAGGTGGTAGTGGGTCCAAATGCAAAATCACATGACCACGAGTAGCGATTACAGTGAGCGAGAGAATGAATGAAATGCACCGAGCCCAGCGTAGTTTGGCCAGAATCGATTACTCGAATGAACCCAAAGATTCACACTAGCCCCTGTTGCCTTATGATACATGGTGCAACAGAGACCATTGTATATCAAGGATTAGACCGGGGGGCGTGATAATGGTAGGGAAGACAGACCCTTAGGATATAGATAAGGATTAGAGCCTACCTAGTATGCACCGTAAAGTAAGCAATGGAATTGTGGAGTGACGGGTGTTATAATATATGGATGTGTTCTTTTAACGACGTCGCTGCCAGGCTCCTTCAAGTTCAGCTTCACTGATGAATCCACGATTACAGTGAGCGAGAGAGAGAATTAATTTTTAATTTGTGATTATTTACGTAAAGGGGGTGATAGTCCCTAAAAGGTTGGGAACCTATGAGTTACACGATTAAATATAATACTTTGTTAAAGTTAGTTGAATACACAAACCTATTTTCATTATTTCCCAAACCGGCCGCCGGGAATTTAACTTAATTTTCTTGAACAATTTTCTTGCAACGCTGATTCTGTTAATCACAGTTTAATGCAACGGTGCAACCAGTCGCGCCCTAAGGAAATGAATAGCCGTGTGCGTTACCCCTTATCATACATACACACTGTGCGCGTATGTGTGCGTGTGTTGATTGAACGAGTCTGCATGTGTGTGTGAATGTGTATGTGTGGTAAGCAATGCCGCGGGAAATGCTTAAATTGAAACGGGATTAGTTTTAACTAGGTTTTGCTCCAGGCTTTGGGTGTAGGTAATTCCTAGTTGATAGGTACGTCTTTTACCTATAATACTGCCGTCGTAAGAAAAAAGGGCACAACTAACATTTAAAAAAAAAATCTACAAAAAATTGAGCAGATTAGCCTTTTTTTTCTGATTCTAAATATGTATGTAACTCAATTTTTTTTTAAATGTTAGTTGTGCCCTTTTTGCTTACGGCGGCAGAATAGGTTTAAGAGCTTTCTAGGCATGGATATAATTTGTGGTTTGTTTTATTTTGTGTTTTAGTATGGCCCAGTAGTAACGTCCCTGATTTACGAGTTTGTAGGTCGATGGGTTCGAGATCAGCTAGGTGCTTTACTTTGTATGAATAATTTCATCATCACTGTTCTCAAAACGGTGAAAGAAAATATCGTGAGGAAACCGGCTTGTCCTAGAACCAAACATTCAAAGACATGTGACATCTACCCGCACTGGGCTCGCGTGGTAGATTACAGCCCACAACCTCTCGAAGACCGGAGACCTGTGTCCCAGCAGTGGGAATTACCTACCCGTTTTAGTAAGAGGGAAGCGCCAGGGTTTCCCGTGAAGAACAAATTTTCTCATGTTTTTTGCTATTTGCATGTCAGTATTAGGTTGTATGTTGATTAAAGTATGATTCGCGACCGTAATAAATATTTATTAGAATTATAATAATTAGAATCAATAATACAACTCGTAAAGTTAGTATAGTTGTTCGGTCTAAGCAACAGAACACCTGCCAACGCAGCAGTTCACAACAATCATTATACTTTAACATCAGTGCATGACCAGACATCTATTTTTTTTTTTTTTTTTGTGGATAGGAAATCATCAAATAACTTCTCCCGCTCTGGGTGGAGCGGAAGGGCGTGTCAGACTTTTACTGACTAAAACCCACCCGTGTTCCTTCAGTTGCCTATGCCAGGGCCACGGTATCTTTTTCAAACAACCCGCGACCCCAGCGGCATCGGCCCTATTGGACCCCATCTTTTGCTGACATCTCTTTGAGGCGCGCGTGGAACACAACGCGCCGTCGACCCGGGCCTGGTCCTCACCGGACGGCGAGCTACCCACTACTCACCGTCCGCAAGCCCGCGCCTACGGTGGCTGGGAATCGGCTATCGATTCCCGCCGCCCAGGGCGTCTCCTGCGGCGACTGAGGGCGTGAGGCTGCCTCTCCCTCACGCGTTACGCCTCCTCCTTCGCAAGCATTACCGCTTCGCAGAAGGAGGTGATGGCCTCCCATGCACTCTCGCTCCGCACCATGGCCTGGACTAGGCTCGGACGCGAGAGATCGCCGCCGCCGATCGCCTCCGTGAGAACACGGCGGTGCTCTGCCCAAGCCGGGCAGACCTCCACTGTATGCTCCACCGTGTCCTCTGGGCGATCCACACAATGGTGACACCCGGTGACGGTCGGTCTTCTACAGATTGTACTTCGGAGAGTGTGCCCGAGAACTCCACGACCTCATTCCACCGGCCCTCTTCTACCACCGGAAATCTAGACGCACTGCCAGTTACCATCCCTACCTGGTTGCTATTCCACCAATTCGCACTAAGCGCTTCCAAATGTCTTTTATAATGCGCACAGCAAAAGAGTGGAACTCACTACCTGCGTCTGTGTTTCCGAACGTATACAACCCTAATCTCTTCAAAGTGAGAGTGAACAGGCTTCTTCTGGGTAAGCTCACTCCATCGTCGACTTTGTCTCTGTCACCTCTGACCTAGACTAGAGTCAAGAGCAAACCCATCACAAATAAAAAAAAAATAAAAAAAAAAACCCGGGCGTTTCCTCCCGCCTTATGCGAAACAGGAACCTCCCGAAACAACCGTGTCCGGTAAGGACCTGCGTCAGGCGGAAGGTGAGGACGCCGTGGCGCCTCTCTAACCACTCCTCAAAGAGGGGACTTATCGCCGCAATTGTGGCGTGCCCAGCGCTGGGCTGCGACAGTCGCACTCTCCATGACGCCATGAGATCCCGCCGGAGCTCTGTCCGCTGTACCGTGATTTCTCGCGGCAGCGGAGTTACGCCCCGGCGTTTCGCCTCCTCGCGCCACTCCGTGAGGGCACACGTGCGCGAGGACTTTCGCCTCCAGATCCCACGGCGGCAATCCGGCAAGGAGGCTCGCCGCCTCACCGGAGACCGTGCGGTAACCCCGGACTAGCCGAATGGCCATGACCCTCTGGGACGCGTTCAACCAGCGGACTGGCCGCAGCCTCAGGGAACGCGCCCACACCGGTGCCCCGTAAAGGGCCATGGACCGCACGACCCCCGCGTAAAGCCTCCGGCAGGAGGCGTTTGGACCACCTAGATTGGGCAGGAGCCGCTTCAAGGCAGCCCCAGCCCGCTCCAGTCTGGGAGCCAAACGTCGGAAATGCTCCACGAAGTTCCACCGGCTGTCGAGGACGAGTCCCAGGTACTTCATCGTTACTTGGGAACCTGACGGTGGCGCATTCCGAGGACCATGAAAACACATGGCCTCGGACTTGTGCAGGGCCACCTCGAGTCCCAACTGCCGGATCCTCGCAACGACTATCGCAACCCCGCGTGTCGCTAATTCAGCCGCCGCCTGGTGCGACCTCCCCTGCGCCAGGACCAGCGTGTCGTCAGCGTAACATACCACGCTGACGCCGCTAGGGAGATCGGCGCGCAGCACCCAGTCGTACCCGATGTCCCACAAATGCGGCCCCAGGACCAATCCCTGTGGGACACCGCACGACATCTCTCGCCGGTTCCACTCTCCCTGATGACCGGGGTAGATGACGGCCCTATCCGTCAAATAGGCCTCAACCACTCGACAGAGGTAGGTCGGCATCCGGTGATACCGGAGTGCCTCCCTGATGCAACTCCAGGGCAGGGTATTGAAGGCGTTGGCGATGTCTAGCGACACCGCCAAGACGACCCCACCCCGGGCCACAGCATCCCCCGTCGTGAGGGCTCGCACGCGCATGATGGCGTCCACCGTAGAGCGCCCCCTGCGGAAACCAAACTGGCTCTCCGCCAAATACGGCCCCTCCTGCACCAGCCACCCGACGAGGCGGTCTGCAATAACTCTTTCAAAGAGCTTGCCCACCTCGTCGAGCAGCACGATGGGTCGGTAAGCGGACGGAGAGTCCGCAGGGCGCCCCGGCTTCTTAATGAGGACCAGTTTCCCCGTCTTCCAACGAAGTGGGAACTGGCCCCTCTCCAAGCATGCGCTTAGGAGCCCCGCTAGTCGAGGCCCGAGAGCCCCAAAGGCCAGAACCCAGGCTCTTCCAGGTAAGCCGTCGGGTCCTGGGGCGGCATTTTTGGCACTCAGCCTACGTACCGCCGCTCTCAACTCTACCTCGGTCACTTCCGGAGCATCGTCGTCGTCGTCGGTGATGTGGTCCGCAACGGGCACCGCAGGAAGCGGAGCCATGGGCGGGGGAGTATGTTCCCCTCGCGAAGGGAACAGAGCGCTCACCACGTCCTCCACGAGCTGGGGCCGGAGACTCTGCGTCAGCGGGGGCGCCCATGGACGGAGTTTATCCCGCACCATTTTATAAGGGCGTCCCCATGGGTCCCTGTTTAGAGTCTCCAGCGACTCCTCGCGAGCCAGATCCGAATTGGAGCCACCAGCGGCGTCCGACTCATCGCCAGACGCCTCCACGGCGCTCCCCTCGGCCGACCCGGCTGAGCCGTCCTCCGTTGCGGCGTTTACCCGGCTCTTGCTCTTGCGGCCTAGGCCCCGGCGAGCATATTTGGGAGCCGATTTAAGACCGCCGTCCGAGGAAGACTCCTGGGCATCTCCCGGATTTAGGTTCCGCTTCAGGAAAGCATTTTTCCTTCCAGCGGCCCCCACCACTACGCACTCCGGGCTCTTAAAAGTGCCCTTCGCGCCCTTCACTCCCGATGCGGCGTCGGACTCCGACCCCGCATCACTCCTCTCCCTCTCCTCTTCTCGTCTATCGTTTTTCTTTGGTCCCATATTAGTTCCCACGAGTAAAAACTTTATCACTGGCTCAAAACTGTGGTTCGCACTAGCGATTAATTTAGCTACCCATTAATCAAGCTACCAACCTCCCTCACGGTGCGCCGCCGCTTGAAGGTTTGGGGTAAATTTTTATAGAGGTTTTCTTCCTCGCGGTCCGGGCGGTTAAGCCAATACCCTCGACCCCCGTCAAAAGTCAGAGACATGACCTTGAACAATCTTCGGGGCTACGAGACTAACGGTGGCAGAAGGAAATGACTTCCTCCTGCCTGCCCGGCGACAGGGTTAATGCACACCGAGCCCGCTCTTACTCCGCCGCTGTGCGTCTCTGCTTAGAGCAGAGGGACACACGTTGGAGCGTACCTCCGACAGGATATTGGCATACGGGCAACAAAACCCCTTAGGCACACGTGCCTAAGAGGAACCATTGCCCGCACCCCAGGGTGCACCGTCCCGGAGACTGGCCTTCCCCCCGGACGTATCCGTATGGGAACTCCAGCCCACGGGCACTCGGGGAGGTTTCCTGTCCACGCACCCCATGACCAGACATCTAACGGAGCGGGTGTATTCATAACATTTAACATAACATTTTACTTTAACACATTTTACATTCAACATGAAGAACATTTTAATAAACTCTTTATCCAAATCCAACCAGTGCTTTAATATTACCTGCAAACTTGCACCCCGCACAATAGTCCTGATGTTAAAATGTCATGAAATTCAATAGGATTTCCTGGTCTAACAGAGTTATATTGATCACTTTAATTATTATAATCCTGTAAATACATACTTGTTACGGTCACGAATCATAATTTTGATCAACGTAGAACCTAATACTGTCTTGCAAATTGCAAAAAAAACTAAGAAAATTTTAATTTCATGGGCTACTCTGGCGCTTTTGCCTTAAGACTCAATATTCAATATTTATTTACATTCCACAATGTGTACTTACTACTTAGGTGGTAGGGAAAATCTTCCATATATAAGCTTGTCAATTCGATACTCAATACTCAAATCTTTATTAGCATTCCATATGTTACATAACAGGTGGTACAAATTACATAAAGTATAGACACAATATGGACCCGAAGGGCACAGCTTAAAGAGGTTCGGAGAGAAACTTAAGAACTATGTAGTCATTACAAAAATTTTAATAATTTATTTAACATTTGGCAACATTTTTGTGTGCGTGTGTGTACGTCTCAGTGTGAGTGTGGGTGAGTGCGCGCGTTTGGGTGTGTGTGTGTGTTTTTATGAGTGTATGTGCGTGCGTGTATGTATGTGTTGTATGTGTGTGCTTGTCATGCAATTTTTATTTCCTTAGCTATATTTGTATATTTTGTTTTATTTCTTAAACGATTTGTCTTCCATGTATTCTCTTACTGTGTATTCTGTGTATTCTCTTACCATGTATTCTCTTACTGGGTCCTGTAACCACTGGGTATAATAGACTCAAATATCATTGTTATGAGAAGTAAAGGTTTGGCTGTGTAAAGTTGTGATGTGAAACATCTAATGCGGCGGGTCAGACCGGCTGTTGGTGTGGCGACGCGTCGCCACGCCACTCTCGCGCTCTGCGACTCTTTGACGTTACGAGCGTGTGATGCGCGAAGCCATCCTTTCATGCATATTTTCTATACAATATAGTTTCGATGTGTCACATCTGCCAGGCGTCCCACGACGGCTCAATTTTTCGTCTAAATGATTTAGATAGGTACATCTATAATAGCAATAGTTTATATAAATTGATCCTGTACTGTACTGATCAGTACCGATAATCTGTCATAACCTAGTTTTAGGGTTTTTCCTTTATAGTATCACTTCGTTGTCCGTCTGTCAGTCTGTCAAGCGCCCTTATCTCAAGAACGCGTGGATTAAATTGAAATTAATATCAAATACTTAGATCTATGGTCCCCTAGAGCTCTAAAAAAATGAAGATTTTTAGTCAACGCAATAAAAAAATATGACCATTTATGCGACATATTTTGATACTCGCAAGTAAATCAAAACCTATAGGGTAATTACCGTTGACTTAGAATCATGAAAATTGGCAAGAAGCAAGGTCTTACAGCACAAGTAAAGGAAAAAGGCCGAGAATCGCAATTTGTAATTTTATTCCTTTTTTTTATTACAAACATTTGCAGCTGGAGAATTTTACCGTAACGTACTTATATCAAAATATGGGAGAACATGCTTTTCAACTACAATGTTAAGTTTGTTTTGGGGTAATTTCTTTTCAACTACAGAACCCTTCATTGTGTGTGGTCCGACTTGGCCGATTTTTTTATTTCGTGTGCATAACTAACTTCACCACCAAAAAGATTACCTACCATTTCAAGAGCGTAAATACGTTGCAACGCTTCCACATCGATCAATTTCCGCGATATCTCTCAGAAAAACTCCCTAAAGGTTGATTATAAAAATTTAATTAAAAGCCTCCACGTTTCTTATCTGACTGCGTAACCTCCATTTATTCCAGCGTAACGTTCTAAAACGGGCTGAGGCGTGAAACGTTACACTTTCCTTGAGAAAATGTTGTGTAACTCGAGAGTTTTTGTTACGTTAGAGAGATTTTCTGAACGTTTCACACAGTTGCCAGCCGTAAATATTGCACATGGATTGAAAAGCACATGAAAAAAAAAAAACCGCTCAAGTACGTGTCGGACCACGCACTATGAAGGGTTCCGTAGTTGGGATGAATTTATCCCGAGAACAAACTTAACATTGTAGTTGAAAAACATGTTCTCCCATACATCCAACTAGAAATGTCCATAGTTAAACGAAAAGGATCCAACCCACAGTGTAATGTGGGTTGAATCCTTTTCGTTTAACTGTGGACAAATGTAAGTTTGCATGCACAATATTGAGAGATTTACCATGTTGTTATAAGACCATAGACTTCTTATAGGTTTTCCTGCAATTTATAGCTTTAGTATTATTTTCTGTATTTTTTTTTTTTTCAAAATTTTGAACTCAGTAGTTTTGGAGGTAAAGGGAGAATGGTCAATTTTCATCTATTTTCTTAAATAACTTTAAATCTGCCTAGCCTTTTCCTAACTATGTTGGGGTCGGCTTTCAGTCTAACCGGATGCAGCTGAATACCAGTATTTTACATGGAACGACTGCCTATCTGACCTCCAGAACCCAGTTACAATACAATACCTCTTGGTAAGACTGGTTGTCAGAATTCAGTTTATTTTACAATTATAAAAAAATATATATATATTTAAGACCCTCACAGTAAGCCCTTTCATTTGATATAGGTATCACACAGTACAGTTTGCAAATATTTTATTTTTTTAAATTTTCTTATTTGCCGCCCAAAACTGACCCCATATTCAAAATTTATTTATTTACATTACACGTCCGTGTTTGGGTCACAGAAATACATACGTGTACCAAATTTCAACTAAATCGGTCCATTAGATTCGGAGAAAATTGGCTGTGACAGACGGACAGACAGACAGACAGACACGTGAGTGATCCTATAAGGGTTCCGTTCTTTCCTTTTGAGGTATGGAACCCTAAAAAGTACTTAATATGACATGTTAAGCATTAGTAAAAGTCTGTTACACACAATTACCAGTGACGAAGACGACTCTCTACAAAGCCCGACATTTTGCAATATTTACGGCCGGGTACTCAAAGGGGTTGTTAGATGTTAACTGTTTGTAGGCAATTTTTTTAAATTATTTGCCTTTATTTCATATACAATAAATGCTTAATAACAATAATATATAACACAACTATTTACACGAGGTACTTTAAATGACTAACCAACTATACGTAGGGTGACTGGTAATTAGTGACAAATACTTAAACACATGATTGGACCTACCCATGATAACAAACAACTTTTACTATGGGACCAAACCTGAAATCGCGAAAAAAAATGAGCTCCCTACATTTTTACGAGTAACACAGCTGATTTTTTTTTTCGTGAATTCAGGTTTGGTCCCATAGTAAAAGATTTTTTTTTTTTTAAGACGGGTTTGTTCTTGACTCTAGTCTAGGTCGGACGCGACAGAGACAGCTTCGACGAAACACAGACGCAGGTAGTGAGTTCCACTATTTGGCTGTGCGCATTATAAAAGTCATTTGGAAGCGCTTAGTGCGAATCGGTGGAATAGCAACTAGGTAGGGATGGTAACTGGCAGTGCGTCTAGATGTCCGATGGTAGAAGCGGCCGGTGGAATGAGGTCGTGGAGTTCTTGAGCACACTCACCGAAGTACAGTCTGTAGAAGACCGACAAGCAGGCAACCTTGCGGCAATGAACCAAGCTATTAAGCTTTGCATCCAGTTGTTTGTATGAGTACAATCATGTGTTTAAGTATCGATCACAAATTACCAGTCACCCTATTTATACAAATAAATACAAAGTCCAGGAAATTTAGGCATCGACGTACTCGTCCACATCGCTGTCATCCAGAAACGTGCCCAGAAGACCGGCAGGATTGCCACGTTTAATATCAATGCTAATTCTTTGCCCAAAGAACGAATCAGCCAGGTCACGTGAAGTGTCGACCAGTGGGCGAGAAATTTCCTCCTCTCGAATGTCTTATGTTACACAGTTCGACATAAGACAAAATGCTCCAAGTGTCTTAAGTCGGACAGTTACACTAAATTGACAAGTGAAAATATTAAAATGACCTTTATGATAATGTAATCCTAATACAGCTTGACAAGCTTGACAATTTCAGTCAAGTCAATTTAGTCTCCGACATTCGAGAGGTTTGACTTTTGACTTTATTTATTAATAGAGGTGCTTTTAACTTTTAACCTTAGACACTCCTCACATTATTACAAATAACGTCATTAGCCGTCAAGAAAGCAATCTAGATAGCCATCTTTACTTACTACAACCTTCATTCTACCCACACGTCTGAAACTACATACTATATATGTATATATAGCTAGCGCACAAAGGGACGGGGTAGTGGGTCAAGTGCTACTCGCCCGACCCGACCAATTAAACGAACCTGAAGTTCTCTTTGTCACGTTGTCTCAGGTGAATATTTTTGCTGAAGAATATTGTTTGGATGATTTATAATATCTACTTAATGGACACCGACTTGTAAATGATAAAACAGCAAGAGGACACCAGTGGACCCAGCAGGAACGTGCGAAGGAAACGTATCGGAACTTCAAATGTAAGTTGAACCAAAATGGCGGTCGTCCGCGCAGGTGCAATTGTGGATTGATACCGATTGACACCCGAAAATGTGATACAGCTCGCGTAAGTTCAACTAAGACCTTGAACGCGCAGTAACACATTTTTGGGTCTCATCGATCTCAATCCGTAATTGTACTCGGACCTGCGCGGACGACAACCATTTTGGTTCAACTTACATGCCGCGATCTGTACATAACATTTACTCGTGTGATAGAGTGCGAGTGCTCATGGTTTGTTCAACGAAATCTCCAAGCGGCTGGTTGACACTTCCCGTGACTCAAGGACTGGCTTTTACCTTGGCCAGAGGCTAAGCATTGTCATACAACGTGGCAATGCTGCCAGTCTCTTGGGTACATTACCAGTCGATAGCGATGCGGAGGAATTCTTAATTATTGATAACCATGTAATGAAATAAAATATTCACATTGTTATACACATGAGATATGCAATAATCATTTACTTAGTTTAAGTTTTTATTCATATCTATGGGTATAGTATCAGACGGTGGCGACCCCGTCAAGGCCGCGGTAGGTAGGGAGAGCGGCGCATCGAAACGTGGACACTGAAAAAATAACTTAATTAGGTAATAAAATTGACATATTACCCCAGATAATGTATTTCACACCTAGGTTGTTCCGTTTTACGTTCAGACAAGGTGACAGCGGATTTTAAAGGTTTTTAGTCCAAATATCGTAAGATAACTTTTAAGTTATTTTTGAATAGCTGCTACGGCCATGAACTCAATATGAAGCAAATAATGTAATTAATGAAATTAAAAATAATAAAGTTTTATTTGTACAGTCGCGACCAAAAGTCGATAAGCAAACTCACAAAGCTATAGCTTGGCGTTTAGTTTGACTTAAGACCTTCTATTTCCAAGAATATAAACATGCATAATTATTGTCGTCAACAACTGATTGTAGTTCATAATTTCAAACTTATAACATGTGTACAGATGACCTAGCGGTTAAGCGCGTGCAGATAGATGCGAGAATCAGTGAGCCGTGAGTTCAAATCTCACGCAGTACTTGACTTTTTGTAAGTTTTTACTTGATTGGAAGTAATGGGACAGAAATATAATATTCTTTATCTTGTTCGCTTGGTCACTCATTTCGTAAAGTTAATAAGGTAGATCATAGAAAACTAAATAAATAATTTCGATTTCTGTGAGGTAGACATGAGTTTTAGGAATATTTAACTTGATCCGAATGAACGTTGTCGGTTGGTTGTAGTTGTTGGTTAGTGACGTGTGGTTTAATAGATAGCGGTTAGCAGTTATTCTCAAAATGCAGGCAAATATTAATATTGAGACGAGGGCGACTATTATTGCGCTGCATAAAAGTGGTCTTAATAGAACACAAATATCTAATGAAACTGGACTGAATGTGAGTATTGAATTGTATCTTTTATTTGAAATTTATACCTAAGATTACTTGGTGACATATGGATTAATTCTTTTTATTGTTTTTTAAATCCATCATGAGGTCTATAAAATAAATAATTTGTGTTTATTATTGGATTTTTATTACTTTATTTTTGTTTTAGAGGAATACTGTAAGTCTCTGGATCAAAAGATATGAGGAAGAGGGTAGCCTTGCTAGTCGACAGCGAAGTGGAAGGCCGTCGCTTATTAGCGAGGCGCAGCGAATTCATATGGTGGGCGAGTATGAATCAAATGGTTTCAAACCAACGAGACACTTTGCGGAATTATTCGATACCTCATTGCAAACTGTTCGCCGTGCTCTCCACGCTGAAGGCTTGCATCATAGAAGACCAGCTAAAAAGCCCTTCTTGACAGAAAGACATAAACAAGAACGATTACGTTTCGCACGGGATTATTTAGATTTTGACTGGAATACTACCATATTTTCAGATGAAAAGACATTTAAATCTAGTTAAAAGGGTAGGCTTCATTTATGGCGCAAGGATAACACTCGCTGGTGTGATAAAAACGTAATTCCTAATACAGACTCAGGTCGAATTACGATTAATATGTGGGGATGGATGAGTGCAGCAGGGCCAGGAGAACTGGCTTTTATTCCTCCACGCGCCAACAGTTCTACTTATGTAGAAGTATTAGACGATGTCATGTTACCTACTGTGCGCAACATTTACCCAGCTGATGAGTTGACACATATAACATTTGTGCAGGACAATTGTCCTATTCACCGGGCGAGCAGTGTGCGTGAGTGGTTTCAAAATCACCCGGAGATAATTGTTGTTCCATGGCCAGCGCGATCACCCGATCTCAACCCCATAGAAAATCTATGGGGTTTGATGGTCCAAAGGTAGGAGTCACGGGATGAAAGGTGTATAGAACAATTAAAAATCCATTGCATGGAGGTATGGGAAAATTTAAGAGGAACCGAAATATGTGGTAATATTGTAGGGTCCATGCGCAAACGTCTACTTGACTGTATTGAAAATAATGGGGGTTATACAAAATATTAATACCTAGATTTTTTTTTTTAATTAGACGGTGTAGCTGAATATTTAGTAATATTGACATATCCGTAATTATTTAATGATCTTAAATTGAGGTTTAGTTTCAATCTTCTTTTCGTCAAGAAAATGAACACTTAAGCTATAACCTCGATACATTCATAGTGACGTTACATTAAAAAAACATGTTCATAACGTCTAAATCATAGACTAGTTTTGAATAAACTCTGCTGACCCAGATACCCATATCTGGGTATTGACAATTATATATGTGTTATTAGAATATCCTTTCTTTGTTATGTTATTATGAATTGACTAAGTGGGTATACAACAAAAAATCCTATGAACGGTTCCAAAAAAACTTCTTTTATCTAGTAGGAATGTAACGTCACAATTCTCTTAAGTTTGTTAATTTTATAAATAAGTAAATAAAACGAATAAACATTTTTGTTACCATTCAGCACGACTTTTTTATTTCAACCTTCCAACACCGAAAAGATAAATTAAAAATCACATAAATAGTGAAATAATAATACAATAACTAATATTTAACTTCTTATAAAAATAAATAATAAATGAACATTTAAAACATCTAACAAGTTTTTGCTTAAAATAGTACAAATATATTATTATGGTTCCAAAGAAACAAAAAACAGTCCCACATTGTGATTAAGATTCGAACTCAGACTTCATTGATCGTGAAACCATTGCTTAGCCCAAACAGCTACCAGCACATGTTATGTTTATGCGAATTTTAGCAATGCAATGGTAAGAACACGTCGCCACTATGACGCGTATTCTAAATGCAACATAAATATAATGTTATTTCGCGTAGTACGACGACATGCGACAATTCATTAGTGTGTGTTATCTGCGGAATGTTGAGTGAGACATCGCTCACACAGGCACACGCACAGTTCATAGCAATGTAATCCTTAGCACGCTTATGGACTTTTGAGCGTTTACTGTACACTAAAAGATCGTGGGTAACAAAATGTAATCGAATGTGACATGCTAACGTCTGACAGTTCTCACTCATCGTCTATGTGTACAAAAGGCAATGTTAGCACTGTTACTAGGAGAACTTAGGATGCCAGGGCGAGCGAATCAGCTCGGGACTCTGTGCATCCCGACTCGGACAGGTTAGGTCGGAAGGGGATGGCAGGCGAGCAAACAAAGACCCCGCCATCACCTTCGTGGCTATTTTTTTAACCATTCAGAAATAGGAGCCCCGCGAGTGGGTCTCTGTCGACTATGTCAATAGTTTTTGGCTAAGTTTGTTTTGTCTTTTTTAGATATTTTCTTATAATTTTTCTTAATTAAAATTAACATCTGAATAATTTATAATTAATTTATAAATAATTCATATCTGAATTAAAATTAACATATAAGTATATAAGTGATTTATTAATGTAGGTAATGTAGGTATATAAGTAGTTCTTTTTATTTATTTATCTAGTCAGCTATCTAACGAGGTACATAAGTTAAACAAATATTTAGAGGTGCCGATGAAACAGTCGATAATGCTGGAAAAGAAATTGTAAATTGTTGAATTATTTAAAAATCGTGTGATAGTCGATCTAATTAACTGGTTTATGCCATCTCACTAATTTCTAACCTCCCAGCACCCAGCACACGTTAAGCACCCAGGTCGTGTGGAGGTCACACCAGGTGGCGGCTGAACTAGCGACACGCGGGGTTGCGATAGTCGTCGAGAGGATCCGGCGATTGGTACTCGAGTTGGCCCTGCACAAGTCAGAGGTCATGTGTTTTCATGGTCCTCGGAACGCGCCACCGTCGGGTTACCAAATAACGGTAGGAGGAGTTCATATCGGCGTCGAGCCGACGATGAAGTACCTGGGCCTCGTCCTCGACAGCCGGTGGAACTTTGTTGAGCATTTTCGACGTTTGGCTCCCAGACGGGCTGGGGCTGCCTTGAAGCGGCTCCTGCTCAATCTAGGGGGTCCAAACGCCTCCTGCCTCAGGCTCTACGCGGGGGTCATGCGATGGCTCTTTACGGGGCACCAGTGTGGGTGCGTTCCTTGGGGCGGCGAGCAGCCCGCGGGTTGAACGCGTCCCAAAGAGTCATGGCTATCCGGCTAGTCCGGGGATACGGCGAGGTGAGGCAGCGAGCCTCCTTGCCTGATTGCCGCCATGGGATCTGGAGGCAAAAGTCCTCGCATACACATCTCCTATGTGTATGCGAGGACTTTTGATTTTGTGGCGCGAGGGGGCAAAACGCCGGGGAGTATCTCCGCTGCCGCGACCAATCATGGCACAGCGGACAAAGCTCCGGCGGGATCTTATGGCAACAAGGAGAGTGCGACTGTCGCAACCCAGTGCTGGGCACGCCACAATTGCGGCGATAAGTCACCTCTGTGAGGAGTGATTGGAGAGGCGCCACGGCATCCTCACCTTCCGCCTGACGCAGGTCCACACCGGACACGGTTGCTTCGGGAGGTTCATGTTCCGGATAAGGCGGGAGGAAACGCCCGGGTATTACCATTGTGTGGATCGCCCGTAGGACACGGGGAGCATACGGTGGAGGTCTGCCTGGCATGGGCGGAGCACCGCCGTTCCTCGCGAAGGTGATCAGCGGTGGCGATCTCTCGCGTCCGGCGCTGGTCCAGGCCATAGTACGGAGTGAACTCTCGCTCGCATGCACTCGCATGGGAAGCCGTCACCTTCTTCTGTGAAGCAGTAATGCTCGCGAAGGAGGAGGTTGAACGCGTGAGGGAGAGACAATCTTTGCGCCCTCATATCCTAGTCGCCGCAGGAGACGCCCTGGGCGTCGGGAATCGATAGCCGATTCCCGGCCACCGTGGGCGCGGGCTTCCACGCGCACCTCAAAGAGATGTCAGCAATAGCTGAAGGGGTCCGCTAGGGCTGATGCCTGCCAGGGTTGCAGGTTGTTCGAAAGAGTTACCGTGGCCCTGGCACAGGCAACTGAAGGAACACGGGTGGGTTTTAGTCAGTAGAATGCTGACACGCCCTCCCGCTCCACCCAGAGCGGGAGCAGTTATTTGATGATTCCCATCCAAAAAAAGGCACCAGGTCGCCATGACCAGGTCACAAGTCGCGGAGTGGATTTGAGCTTTAACATGACTCACGGTGGTCGACACCGGTGTCTTCAGTAGAAGTACTAAGGCAAATACATGCATGTAGCGGAACACATATGAACAAATTTCACTTCAAAAGTTACTTAGACAGAAGTTAGAAGAAGAGTAAGGGCTTGTATGAGGCACGGAGGTGCCCATTTCGAACAAAACCTTTAACCAACAGCAATAACCAACCACTAGCAATCAATACTCTTTTTCGGCAATACCTATTGACTAAGGCCTCCCTCTAATTTTTTGTTGACGTAGGAAGCTTTGTGAAATAAATTAGCATTGAAAGTGCTTCAATTTCATATTTTATGACGCACTAGATTTTGCCAGTGGCTTCGCCCGCGTGGAGGCCGTCAATTAACCCACGGAAACGTACTACCAGGAAAAAAGGATCCTGGTTACAAACTATAATCATAATAGAAGCATAATACTAATGATTGAAATACTGTCGTGAATTCATGCAAGCCTTTTGATATGGTGGGGGACTTTTTGTTAGGGTTCCTCCTCAGAAATTGTGCACTAATGATTGTAATATTTACAGTCTGTTTGACAAGAGCGTGTACGGCAAAACTTTTTTTTAGGTACCGCTAGAAGCTTGGTTGAGAATTGGGCAAGTAGCTAGCCCCCTCCCCTCAGATGCTTTGTGTATAGAGTCTCAGTTGTCGTTCGATCTTTGTCAGAGAAGGACGTATTTCGTCATGAGCGCTACGTACGCATCACGTTATGAAGCAGTGTTCTTATGTTTGCATCCAAAAGGACCCAAAATGTCATACGCAGCCGCTGCAAAATACATGAAAAAGTCAAAGACATTTGTTAGTAAGTGGGTGAAACGCTATTCTGAAGTAAAAAATGTCGACGATCTGCCTAATCGTGGCTCTACGCAAAAAACAACGAAAAAGGAGGACAAAATGATTTTGCGGGTATTCGAGAAAAATTCTCGCCTATCGTTACGTGGTGGCCAAGCGGTTTTGCTTAAAAAAGGCCTTAATGTGTCATGTGATACTATAAGAAGACGTTTACTGGCTCATGATGTAAAATTTCGTAGCATAATAAAGAAACCGCTACTGTCGGAAAATCATGTTAAAAAGAGACTGACTTGGGCGCAGGAAAATTTGGACCGGGATTGGGACAATGTAATTTTTTCGGACGAAGCTTCTTTTTGGGCACGTTCTTCTGTCACTCATACCTGGTGTACCCACGCCAATAAATTCATCCAG
Organism: Dicycla oo; assembly: GCA_948252095.1. Classification (NCBI taxonomy): domain Eukaryota; kingdom Metazoa; phylum Arthropoda; class Insecta; order Lepidoptera; family Noctuidae; genus Dicycla; species Dicycla oo. The sequence continues at coordinate 16,141,050 of OX411736.1, read as the reverse complement.
CGGACCGTCAAACATCCGGTGAAGGTGCACGTTTGGGGTTGTTTTTCAAAACAGGGATTTGGTACCTTGCACATATTTACAGGTAATTTAAATGCAGCTAAAATGGTCAAAATATATCAAATGGCTTTATTACCATCTGCTCAAAAGTGGTTTAGAAGGAAAAACATATATTGGCTACTGCAAGAAGACAATGACCCGAAACATCGGAGTCATCTTTGTACAGCGTGGAAACAAGAAAATGACGTTCAAGTACTAGATTGGCCATCACAGTCGCCGGATGCAAATCCAATAGAAAATATTTGGGCACTCATGAAGTTGAAGCTTCGAGGAAAGCAGATCTGTACTTTAAAACGATTAGTTCGTGAAATTAGACTTATTTGGAGGTCTTTGCCCCTGGATTATGCAATAAAACTAGTAGAAAGTATGCCTCGAAGACTTCAGTCAATTATTGATAATGGAGGCGACTGGACAAGTTATTAATAATAAAGCATTATTGTCTACATCATGTATAATGAGTGTATTCTTTTTTCCTATTTTTTATCCCAATTCATTCCCGAGCTTTGCCGTACACGCTCTTGTCAAACAGACTGTATGTACTATCTTGAATTCATGTAAGCCTAGTACTTTTTGTTACTGCACTACGTTTCGTGAACAGAATACCGTCTTGTATGCATGGCATGCAACGTACTACCGAGACAAAAAGTATCCTATGTATTACTCCAGATTATAAACTATCTATATGCCAAATTTCATCAAAATCCGTTCAGTAGTTTTTGCGTGAAAGAGTAACAAGCATACAAACACACTCACAAACTTTCGCCTTTATAATATTAGTGTGATTAGGTATGGGGAAATTTCTAAAACTAAGGCAAATGATAAATAAAGGTTTTTTTTAAACCTCAAAAATTGACGTTGATATATGACAAACTATACACAGTGAACCGTGACCAGCAAGTAGACCGTCAGTAATGTTAAAAACTCAAAAGCCGCTCCGTGACTTGTGTATGATCTGCTCATGACGACCTGGGTGCCTGACGTGTGATGGATTGATGGGAAGTTAGATTGTAGTGCAATGGCATAAACCAGTTAATTAGATGTTTCGATTATCACACAATTATTAAGGTTCCGACATCAAAAGGAAAAATTGGAACCTATGAGAGATCACTTTGTTGTCCGTCTGTCTGTCTGTCAGTCTGTCAAGACCATTTTTCTCAGGAACGCCTATCAAATATACGTACAATGGTCTCTTGGAGCTCTAAAAAAATCGAGCTTCTAAGTCAACGCAATGAAAATATATTGTCATTTATGTAAAATATTTCGATACTCGCAAGTAAATCAAAACCTATAGGTTAGGTACTCACCATTGACCTAGAATCATGAAATTTGGCAAGAATCAAGGTCTCACAGCACAAGTAAAGGAAAACGTTCGAAAATCGTTAATTTGTAATTTTATCACATTTTTTTTTTTTTTTGGATTACCTATTTGGAGAATTGACCATGACGTTTATCAAAGTATGGGAGAACATGTTTTTCCACAACATTGGTACGTTTGTTTTTGGCAGAAATTCATCATTTGGAATCACACGCACACACATTCCGACACGCACTTGGCCGGTTTTTATTAAATATTACAACAATTTGCAAATTCGACCATAGCCAGCATTATCGACTATTTCATCGGCACCTCTAAATATTTGTTTAACTTTAGTACCTCGTTAGATAGCTGATTAAATGAAAATGTCTTCTCCGTAAATTTTACGATTAATGTCATAAGTAGTACAATTTTGAGATAAAGTTGCTGGTATCAAAGTTCGTAGATGATTTTTGAAAATGGTTAAGAGGATTGTGAAGTGCCGATACGCGGCGCGATTTTTGGAGGCAATTACCTACATTTCATACAATTATTTACATAAATATTGTTTCGGGCGATAACGTTTTTACTCCCCTAAACATTTACGAAATGAGACAATTTTGGTCTCATTACATTCAGTACACTTTAATCTAAGTTTGTATGTTTTTCGTTTTTAGTTATTCAATTTAATTTAATTTAAAAAAATAAAAATACTCGAAGATGTTTTTATGTCAAAAATATAGATATTTAGATGCTAATAACTTATATAGTATGCAATATTTCTTTATAATAAAAACGTACGGACCCAGTTTTTCATTATACCTACAACATTTCCAAAAATTATCACAATTAGTCTATGTTTACGGGGAGAAAAACGTTATCTCTTTTTGTATGAAAATTTACAGCTTCACAATCCTCTTAAGACGGAGATATACGCCAATGGCCTTGACTGGTTAGCTTGCGTGTTCTGTGCTGAGGTCACGCAACGCGTCGTACATCCACTGACACGCCTATCAAAGACCGCTGTCCTAAATTAGACTCATTATTTATTTATTATACATAAAAGGTATTATTACATTATAACACGTATACTAAAAGATAAATAATTAAATTATCTTTAAAATACGCTTAAGTAGCAAAATAGAGATATTATTTAAAAAATAAGTAGATAGTCAAAATTAATAATCGCCTAATTTGTACTTATAATGTCGATTTCTAATATGTTGTAACTTCATAAATAATTGTAAAAAATTACGAAAATAATTGAGCAGATGTTTTAGCACCCACAGATACCAAAAATTACATAACACTAAAACTAAGATAATGGTAGTTATCATTTTGTTCTCCGGGGACGGCGATATGCTCTGTTAAAATGCCAGAATACAACACCGTAAATGTAGACCTTTAAATAGAAATTGCCTTATTTTTTCCTTCTAAAATGTTCATATTACTATGTACTGCACCCTACACAGTATCGATCGGAATCTGAATCATTTTGAAGCAAATTGCTAATCCATTGCTTCATATGTTCGAAAAATTTGTCTCTCAACACCGTAAATAACTCAATGAATGTTGTTGAACTGTCAAAATGCAACGGATTCCGATCGATAGTGTGTTACGCAAGGTTGTTGACATTCACGGGTTCTGACATGAAAGATGTCATCGTTGGTGTACTTGTTATCGTATGCAATATCTAACAAAAACCCAATCAATGAATGTTCCTTTTATACATGATTGTACTCATGATAACAAACAACTATTACTATGGCACAAAACTAGAAATCGCGAAAAAAAATCAGCTGCTCCATATATGCTCCAGATATGCGAACATGAATGGACTTTACAAATGTTTGAAATTCACCGTTACACTAAATGTGAACTATTTAAGACAACTAAACGCTAACAGACCTCGAAAAATGACTTAAAAAAGAAAACTGTGTAGGTATGTAGGTACAGTTATGACTTCGCTGCGATTTTATTATATACCTACAAATAAGATAAACAATACAGGAAAGCTGTTTGTGAATGTCAATACTATTAAGATAAATGCTCGTAATGGCAGACACTTATGAATTTTATTGTTTTATGAATATCTACTAGGGTTGTGGACTTGTGGCACAGTAAATATTACTGTGGTTGTGTCGTACCCATTTCAAGCGATATTCAAAAACGTCCTAAAAATCAACATCTGAATTGATTAATATAACTCTAAAACCTGCATAATATTAAAAAAGGCGGGAGACCCAGCACGAATTGCTAATCTAATGCTTCATATGTTCGACTTTTGAATTTTGTCTGCTCAACAACGTAAATAATGATGAACCGTCAAAATTAAATTAAATTTATTATTAAATTAATTAATTAATTATTAATTGATTGATAATGTGTTACTCAACCAGGGTAACGGTTAGAACGAGGTTCCATTTGCTGTACTTACCTATGTCACAGATATTACAATACTAAGTACAGATACCCAATCCCATACAAAGAAATGACACCTCCCTAAGTCTGGCTATTGAGCTGGCTATTTTTTTTCCCTTCAATTTATAACAGATGGCTGCATCAGCGACTCACTAATTACCAGATACTGTAGTTTTACAACACCATCTAGGAGTCTGCCTAGACACTAGTCATCGATGCTAGGTGGCATCGATACTACTTAGATGGCTATATCGTATATATACGTCGTAATCGTACCGTGCGCTCAAGGACAAAAAATATCTTGAGCTGGCGTAATTGTTTCGTTTGTGTGATTGATGATTGAGCTAGCATTTTTAGCTTTAGTAGGAGACGACGTGTTTGCGAAGCCAAATAATTATATTTTATTTTTACGCAATGCGGCATATAGGTACGTACATAATAATTCGTGCAGCTGTAAATGGGTTTTTTCCTAAACGCGCTTAATGTTATTATCAGCTTATGTCCGCGGTAACTTACTAAAATCTAAGTGGTCGCTATGCGAATGTTACGATAAGTAGGTATTCATGTTTTTAAATTTTATTATCTACTCAAATCAATGAAAACTATAAAATTGCTTGTAATTTAACCGGTAATAATGTTACTGCAGCAAGGAAATGAAATTAAATAGGTAAATATGTATTATGAGTAGGCAGAAACAATACAAGTAGGTACAAGCTGTGGTATGAAGTACCTACCTACATAATAAAATAAAAACGAACGGCATATTTTTATAAAAATATTTTAATACTTCAATCAAGTAAATAACAATACTGATAGAACGTTGCAAAGTGATCAGTAGATAGGTACATACTTACTTATGCCACATTTTTTTATCATCTACCAGCACAAAAACATGACAAATGAAAACATGTCTCCAGCAAATATCACACAGTAGAAATATCATACAGTATGTGACTCAACCCCTGTTCTTGAAATAACTACCTATAGCCGCGCGGTACGTAAACACGCGATAGAGCTGCCCGCCTACAGTATTTTAATTTCATCCTACATACCACCATCCCTTGCTTGAGTTTATTTTTAGTTTTGTGATTGTAAATATTATATCTTTTATTTTAAAAAGTAATCTGCTGTCGTCGATGGTTACCAAACTACAATTATTACAAACTTCAACACCTACCAACTTAGCCAAAACGCAAGAAACAGCTGACGAGAAATTAAATATCTTTTTTCATCTCAGCTTATTAACGTCCTCATTACCTACAGTACGGAGCAACTCGAAATAATAATTATTTTCGTCACCCTTCCGATGTCGAACCGCTCTGCAATCCTTACTTATTATCAACCATCTCATCCCGTGTGCGCTACCTACAGCAATCAAATCTTCTAACTACCTACTACAAAATCTAACTTATAAAAGTAAATTATAATGTTAATCTTACTACGTAGTTACCTACCATTTATTACTCTCATAATCTTTTCCTAACGATATTTCGTCTAACTCAGTAAGTACCTAAGTACATATTATAAGTAAGTAGATAGCCTAGCTTAGGAAACTACCTACTAGTTTTTTTTTTAACGCGAGCTCAGGTAGGTCACTCGTGTGTCACTTTTTTCACCCTATCTACTTATTTATTTATTAATCTAGTTATTTTACTCGGTGGAAAAAGCAAAATACCTCCTTCCGACCGTTTGTATGAAGATAAAATACTGTATGATATTTCTACTGTGGCTGTAAATAGCAATTTTGCTACTTACAGCCACAGTAGCCATATCATAAAAAATGTAACAAAGAATTACGTTGGGGATTGTGTGCGTCAGAATGGCTGGTTGTCTGTGGCGTTGGTCTATGAGAGTTGATTCGAAAATTGCTACATAATTGCTTATATTTGCTACATATAATAAAAAATTGTTACATACTCGTAGGATATATATTTAGAAACAAAATATTTTTTTGACCAGCAATCCTGACGTTTGTTTGGCCGGTCACCTCCTAGTTTAAAGTCAAGCATGCAGAGTTTCCCGAAATGTATTGCGTCAATAATTGATACATATTTACTTCATTTATCTAATTTAGTTGTAGCTTCAAACATATGTTAAATAAAGGATGTAGTAATGATTTAAATTATCCCAAGGAAAAGTGCCTGATAAAATAATAAAGGCAAATAGTTGCAGTGTGTCTTATTGTCAATAATAGAATATGTATTTACTGTCAATAATAGAATTCGAGCCTCCAGTATGTGAAACACTAATTGGTCACTACAAAGCTCATTGCAGACGAAATTCACAATGGAAATGTTATGATGACGAATCGAAAAAATTACGAAGAATAAAAAGAAGCTAATTCCACATTGTATAATATATGCGAAAAAATAATATGAAAATAAGGTAAATTAATAATTGAATATTTTTTAAGTAAATTGTAATATTATTAAACTGAATCTTATGAAGGACCCACATTTTTTTTTTATTTACGATATCCTTTTAATGTGCTTATTATCCACTTACCTACTCATAACATAACATGCCATTTAACAATTTAAAACGTCTGCCTCCTAAAGTAGCAATACCGTTAAGTGAAGACACACTGCGACTATTTGCCTTTATTATTTTATCAGGCACTTGTCCTTGGGATAATTTAAATAATTGCTACATCCTTTATTTAACAAATGTTTGAAGTTACAACTAAATTAGATAAATTAAGTAAATATGTAGCAATTATTGACGCAATACATTTCGGGAAACTCTGCATGCTTGACTTTAAACTAGGAGGTGACCAGCCAACCAAACGTCAGGATTGCTGGTCAAAAAAAATATTTTGTTTCTAAATATATATCCTATGTAGCAATTATTTATTATATGTAGCAAATAGGTATAAGCAATTATGTAGGAATTTTCGAATCGACTCTCATAGACCAAAGCTACAGAGAACCAGCCATTCTGACGCACACTGGGGATTCCCTTTTAGCACTCCAGTAGAGCACGAGCGGGCTTGTTTCGTCGAGGTTGAATTTGTTGTTCATACAAAATTAAGACTTATTACAACTAACGAAGAGATGTTATTATTGTACATTGTTTTCGCATAATTGTGAGACACAACAGCAACGACGGATAACTGCGTGGGCACATTCACTTGTGTTTAGGGTTCCGTACCTCAAAAGGAAAAAAAACGGAACCCTTATAGGCTCACTCGTGTGTCTATCACAGCAGATTTGCTCCGAATCCAATGGAACGATTAAGTTGTATACACGTATGAATTTCTGTGACCCAAACACGGACGTGTAACATAAATAAATGAATTTTGAACATGGGGGGTCAATTTTGGGGGAAAATAAGAAAATTATTTCAAAAAGTTTTGCAAACTGTACCGTGTGATATATCAAATTAAAGGGCTTACTGTGAGGGTCTCAAATCTATATTTTTTATAATTTTAAAATTGTTTTAAAGTTATTTAAGAAAATAGACGAAAATTGACCATTTCGCCCTATCTCCGATACAACAGAGCATATTTTGAAATAAAAAACCGGCCAAGTGCGTGTCGGACTACGCACAATGAATCCTAAGAACAAACTTAACATTGTAGTTGAAAAATATGTTCTTCCATACATTATACATACTATAGGTATTGAACTATTTTCTGTATTTTTTTTTCAAAATTTTAGGCTCAGTACTTTCGGAGATAGGGGGAACGGTCAATTTTCGTCTATTTTTTAATTAACTTTAAAATGATTTATTTTAAAATTATAAAAAAAGTATATTTGAGACCCTCACAGTAATCCATTTCATTTGATATGTCACATGGTACAGTTTGCAAAACTTTATTTTTATTTTCTTACTTGCCCCCCAAAATTGACCCCATATTCAAAATTAATTTATTTACGTTACACGTCCATGTTTGGGTCACAGAAATACATACGTGTACCAAATTTCATCTTAATCGGTCCAATGGATTCGGAGCAAATTGGCTGTGACAGACGGACAAACAGACAGATAGACACACGAGTGATCCTATAACAATTCAGTTTTTTTCTTTTGAGGTACGGAACCCTAAAAATACTGAAAGTAGTTATATTATTCCTATAGATTACAGGAAAACTTATTAGAATCTATGGTCTTAAAATATCATGATAAATCTCTCAATATTGTGCGTACAAACAACAATGTCTTCCATACATTCCAAAAGTTGGAATGTCTTCCATACATTCTAAAAGTTGGAATGTATGAGGGAACATATTTTTCATCCCTGGGATAAATTCATCCAAACTACGGAACCCTTCGCTGTGCGTGGTCCGACACGCACTTGGCCGGTTTTTTTTCTATTCCGTGGCGGTAAAAGTGATGACAAGTTTAATAAAACGCCATCTATTGCAAAGAGCTCTAAAACAAAATGCATGACAGAAGGCTACTTTGAACTGTTTATAACATACTATTTGGTTCGGATTGAAGTAAAAGGCTTAATGTATCGTTTTTGTTGAAAATACGTGAAATATGAGTGTAAATAGATAAATCAACATTAAACAAGGAAGTTTTGATTTTTACTAATCTTACTTCAGCCAAAATCTGCCGTATAACACTTATTACTGGTTGTTAATTTCATAATTGATACCTATGCTGCCATCTATGATTTTTTTTCGAGACTAATTATAATTTGTTCTAGTTGAGACCCCATGCCTATGTACTAGCTGTGCCAGCGACTTCGTTCGCGTGGCTGTCGAAAAACAGTAATGTGCAGCTTAGGGAAGATTCATAAGGTTGCTGAGTCCATTTAAAAAGAGAAAATCTTACGCACAGGCCTGATGATTTTTCCTAGTAAGAAGCTGCCAAAAAAACTTGTGTTATTTAGGAAAATGCTTCTCTATATACAATATTAGCGGTGGAACCACCAGGAGCGTACACAGAAAGGTTACTCAGGTTGCTCACACACAAAAGAGCTACATATAGTTGGCCGTGGGAAAAGAAACCAATACTAAGATCCACCCCCGCAACGGACAATGTCTGGCCCTGAGCTTTGTCAATGGTAACATAGGCTATAATGCGTAACATAGGCTGACGGAGAATTGCACACGTTTAAAGTTAAACAGGAAGTTATTAGGAATGAGGGGAATTCTGGGAATAAAAACAACATCACCGGCGCCGCAACCTGTTAAGATTTCGGCTTCAATGACTTTGTTTTGGAGATTGGTGACTATGAGCCGAGTGGCGTTGCTAAGTTTAGGAGGACTTAAATTTCTGAGAAGAATAATATTGGCACACCGACTTTTAAACAAATTTTGTGTGCTGGAAGACCGGGTGTGTTACGAGATTCTAAGAAGTCTACTGGATAGTACGTGGCATCTGCTACTTCCGCAACAGTGTTTATCAAAGTATATTGCTTACTTTCCCCAGAAACATGTGCCAATATTTGTGTATTTATTGCTGCCGCTTGGTCGTTGCGGGGGCAAAATAGCTCGTTGGCACAGCCAAGCGGCAGCGTGGTTCCCGATATCTGTGGGATTCCCATACACAGAAGAAATGAGTTCCAGCTGTGAAGCAACAGAACAACATAGGTTCTCCACCAAAATTACTTTACCATCTTGTGTGGGATATGTGCCGTCTTGCGCGTTTGGGTTCCCTCGCAGATGTGCTCGCATATTTAAGTGAGTTGATATGACATTGCGCAATAGAATCAAACTTTAGGCAAGCAACTTTTATCGGCTCTCGTTCCTTCTGGTAGGTCGGGTATTCCAGCCTAACACAAAAAAGTATCGTAACGCCTCGGCCGATCATTCTGCCTTATGTCCCGCAAAGGTCGGTCTACTGCTTCCACATCCTTGCGGTTTGCCATCGTGCACTCGTCCCAAAATATTATCACACAATCGCGTAAAACCATACCATCTTTTCATACCGAGACTCCTCCGTGCCTCGGAAAGCACGTTAAGCCGTTGGTCCCGGCTGTCATTCGAGGATCTTTGACAGTCGTTAGACGTCAGAAGCCCGAAAGTCTGACAACCAATCTTACCAAGGGGTATCGTATTACCCATTAACTGGGTTGTGGAGGTCAGATAGGCAGTCGCTCCATGTGAAATACTGGTATTCAGCTCCATCTGGTTAGACTGGAAGCCGACCCCAACATAGTTGGGAAAAGGCTAGGCAGATTAATCGCGTAAAACCCGAGCTTTATCGCTAACATTGCAAAACGGGCTTTCTGTACGTTCTAAATCGATGGGGATTTTAAACATTGTATGAGCGGTTGTTTCTCCGGGAAACAATGTGGCTGCTATTCCTGCTCCAAAATCTTCAGCAAACTTATTTAGATACTTTTGCCACAGCTGCCCAGTATCCGCTAGTCCACAAAAGGTCAGTAAGATGGCAAACAGATGCGCAACCAACTAAAACAACACACGATCTCACAAACATACGTGAGTTTACATTAGTATCATTTCGGGTCAATAGATTTCGTTGCATGTATCTACGTTACGTAATAAAAAATGAGGAGCTCGTGGCTAAATACTAAGACTGCCGACAAACTGTACAGCAGTTTGGCAGAAAATATGTGATTTTTTTTGTTTAGAATATTTCTTGAATGAATAAATCAATAAAAAAAATATAATAATAATAACAGCCGCAAGGGTCGATCCATCAGGGGACCTATCTACGGACCAACCCCAGCAAGCGTAGCTTACGCTTGCTGGGGTTGGTCCGTAGATGGGTGACCATCTGTACATACCGAGACTCCTCCGTGTCTCGGATAGCACGTTAAGCCGTTGGTCCCGGCTGTCATTCGTGGATCTTTGACAGTCGTTACGGGTCGTCAGAAGCCCGAAAGTCTGACAACCACTCTTACCAAGGCGTATCGTATTACCCAATAACTGGGTTGTGGAGGTCAGATAGGCAGTTGCTCCATGTAAAATACTGGTATTCAGCTGCACCCGGTTAGACTGGAAGCCGACACCAACATAGTTGGGAAAAGGCTAGGCAGATTGATTTTTGACGTTACGTAATGAAAAGTTCTTGTTGAACACCCGAAATTGGTTACTGTCTTTATTGGTTTTGATAGAGAAGCGATTGCGATGAATCAAAAAACTAAACGTTACTCCAAATTATACACAATATTTGAGTATAAAAGTTAATCCTATTGGATTCGTACTTTTTACTTGAATCTGGAACAAAAAATCTCACAGACAAACAGACAAAAATCCTAAAAATGTTAGAAATGTCATCATCATGTTGGTTATTCTTCAACACCCCAACTATTTTTTTTTTTATATTTTCAATGTACAGAAACGCCTTGTCTACAGATTTATCATATGTAGGTATATATTAATTCAGAGCCATCTATTATGGTCTCAAGTTTCAAGTGTGAAAAATGTTGGTTTTTCTTTTTTAATACAGAGCCATCTAGTATACACACACATTTATTTACAGATTACATTATGTAATCAATAAATAAGAATAGTAGAATACATGTTTTATACCTTGATGTAAACGCGGGGTGAAAATTTATGTCAAAAACACTAAGTTCTATTCAACTTACCCGTGATAGCTCTATTATTTATCGAGCTGAGATATTGCCAGCCGCAGACGCAGGTTGGCCGCCCCTAATATCTATCTGGCCGCCATAGACACGGGGCCTCTTCGGCCTTAGGGAAAGTACGCCACTGCCGCCTACAGTGCGTCTGCGTGGTGTAACTTCGTCTCCAAGGCGCGAAGGCGTATTCTGCCGTCGTCGTAAGAAAAAAGGGCACAACTAACATTTAAAAAAAAAATCTACAAAAAAATTGAGCAGATTAGCCTTTTTTTCTGATTCTAAATATGTATGTAACTCTTTTTTTTTTTTAAATGTTAGTTGTGCCCTTTTAGCTTACGACTTCCGTGCAAAGCTACGTTTAAGACAGACCTCTTTATGTAGGTTATATTTAGGTAGGTACATCCCTGATAACATAATTATCAAATGATAACATAACTTTCATAATATCTACTTATTTAATAAGCAAACAGCATATGGCACAATAAGCAAACAGCGTATGGCATGGTTTATTATAATTAAAACCACATCAATTGTTCTGTAGCATTGGCCTCGTTAAGTTTTATGTTAATAGTGAAAAATACGGATATATTTATTACCTATTAATTTATACATACATTTTAGTTATATATTAATAATCATTATAATATTTTTTTTTAGATATTTTTATATTTCTTTTTTAAATGTAGCGTCAGTTGAAGTTTCATCATAGGTCAAGTTGAAAAAAAATTATAAATCGATTTCTATTAAGTATAGAAAATTATCAAAATCGACAATAAGTGCATAAGTGGACCGTTTTGCAATTATCCATTTTCTTCTTAAAGTTAAGCATTAAAACCCTGTATGTCCACTCAGTGAAAAGAGGGAAATTAAAGAAATATGTTCTTGTCTTAGATTATTAAGCTCGTGTAAGAGATTGTGTTTACTAGAATAGAAATTTAAACAAATATATAAGTATAAAATATATTAAAGTATGGACATAGCGTTGTTTGATATAAACTAGTGAAACGTACTAGAGTTTGAAAAAAAATCACTTTGAACTTACCTACTTCATACTTTACGTTGATTGGTCGTCGCGGACGTGCTTGAATTTAATAAATGCATGGCAATGGACTACCGGAATATGAAAGAAATTATTGATTTTAACAGTTATTTTAGTAGTGTTTTTAGTGATTTACCTTGATTTGGAAAACACAAACATATGCACTTTTATTTTTAATTTGACCCCATTCACAGTTCAATTGGACCGTGTTATTAAAGCAGCCATGTCGGGAAAAGTACAAACAGCATTTTTCTGGCGATGGTTGCACTAAGGATGTATGGACAAGGCTGCATTTGACGGCTCATATCTCCGTGATAAATAGAGATATCGACATGGCTGTTTTTGCAAAAAATCGTGTATGTCGAAATTAGTATGACTGTGTTTATAAATCATTTTTGGAAAAAGTGCCATATGGCTGCTTTCTGCATAACTAGGTCCAATTTCGAGTAGGGGTGTGTCTTTACGGGTTTTGATATTTAACTACACTAAATTAATAGGTGCAAAATAACGCACTGATCAAAGTAATATTATCTACAAGTGTAACAAGTGTAAGAATGGCTAACTTATTTTTACGACAGGTGAGACAGATCTATTTGTTTTTTTTTTTGCCTTAGATGAGTCTCTTAGGTCTTTTTGGTGAACAAACTGGTCCTTCTTTTCGCACCTTATGGTTTTGCAGGCATGGATCGTATCCGGAGTTCTTCTAACGATGCTGGAGGTGGGTATGTTTCTGGGGTTCACCACTTGCCTGCTGCCAGCACTCAGGGATCCCAACTCCCCCATCAAAGCCACCTTGGAACAGTCTTCTTGGATAGGTATATGATCGCATTATTTTTTGTGCCGAAGATTAGTTTACTGTAATATAGTTTTAACTAACTCCTAAGGACAGAATATGAAAAACTGTCTACCTCATACTGGTCTAGTAGTTACAAGTGCGCCTGGATTTGAGCTCGGTTGATGGCAATAGGCTCGTCCCCTAACACTAACTCTTGGCAAAATAACAGCTCTAAATACCAACTTGCCGCGCTTGACTCAGTGGAACGCAGAGTTAAGAGGCTCATTGGCGACGTAAAACTGGTGGATGAACTCCACAACCTCATTCCACCGGCCCCCATCTACCATTGGAGATATACACTGCAAGTTACTATCCATACCTCGTTGCTATTCCACCAATTCACACAAAGCGATTCCAAATGTCATTTCATAATGCGCACAGCCATAGAGTGGAACTCACTACCTGCGTCTGTTTCCGTATGCATACAACCCTAATCTCTTCAAAGTGAAAGTGCTTCTTCGGGGTAAGCTCACTCCATCGTCGACTTTGTCTCTGTCACCTCCGACCTAGAGTCAAGAGCGAACCCGTCTTAAATAAATAAACAAAACACGAGTTATGTTATGGTATTAAAAGCTATTACTATTTTTTCCAGCTGCATCCTTCAGCTTGGCCTGGATACCTGGCTTCCTTTCGTCCTCCTACTACATGGATCGTTTCGGACGAAGAGTAGCCTTCATTCTGAACATCATCCCTGGTACTTTGGGGCTGGTCCTTATGTACTTCTCAACAAACGTCACCAGTCTAATAGCGGCAAGGGTCCTAGAGGGTATCACGGCAGGGTCTACATCAATATTAGGAGCTATAGTGATAGGGGAGTACTCGAGTCCGGTCCATCGTGGGATGTTCCTCAACCTGAAGACTGCAGCCCTCTATTTGGGCAGTACCTTAGTCCATCTTTTGGGCCATTACTACCACTGGAGGACAGTTGCTGTTCTCACTTTAATTCCGACCCTTCTTGCTTTTGGAATGGTCTGTACGTGGCCAGAAAGTCCTTCTTGGCTGGCTTCTGAAAAAAGATTTGAAAAGAGCAGAAAAGTGTTCTACAGACTTCGAGGGAAGACAGAACAGTCGACGAAAGAGCTGAAAGAAATGATCAAGGCTCAGCAGGATCGCATCAAAACAGAAGAAATATCTGTTCTCGAGAAAGTGTTGAATTTCTTTCGAAAATTTGGCAAGAGGGACTTTGTAATGCCAGTTTTGAACTATCTGTTTGCCGCCATTTTATTAGAGACAACTGGCAGGCACATTTTCCCTGCATATGCTGTCCAGATAATATCCGAGGTATCTGGAAACCATGGCTCGTCTTACTACACCTTAGGTCTAGATTTAATAGTAACTGTCAGTGCCACTTTATCATCGTATCTTATAAGAATAATGAAAAGACGAAATTTGTTATTTTCTACTGGATTCGCAGCAGCTCTGGTCCTTACGGCCGCATGCTGCCATCTTTTCTTAGCATCTAGGGGTTTTATTGCCAATATCCCATGGATTCCCATGGCACTCTTTTGTGTATATTTCGCGATAGTTAATTTTGCGTGTGCACCAATTCCCTTGGCTTTAGTTGGTGAAATATTCCCTCTAGAACATAGAGCAGCTGGAACTACAATTGCAGGGATATTAATATCTTTAACAAGCATAGTAACATTAAAATCTACGCCATTTATGTTAGCAACTCTCAAAGTACACGGGACCTTTACCATATTAGGTGTAATTATGGTAATTTCGTTAATAATTTTGTATTTCATGTTGCCAGAAACTAAAGATAGAACTTTGCAAGAGATTGAATATTACTTTAACCATGGAAGGTTTAGAGATGAGGTTAAAAATATTGGTCAGGAGCGTATTCAAATGATTGATAGTTTAATAAATGTTTAGAAATACCTACGTAGATATTTAGCGGTTTCATTTAATTCGTAGAAGTTCCACAAAACTGTAATGGTAATTAGTTTATTTAATGATTCAAGTTTGAATGAAAATTTAAGTGGACCATCCTAGGCGTCGGACCATATTTTGATGAAAGTACCGTATCATTGATATTATCTATACAGGGTTATTGGTAAAACACCAACAACCTCTTAAGGGGTCATTATGAACAACTTTTACTCTGGGACCAAACATGAAATCCCGAAAAAAAATCAGCTGAGTACAATGACCCCTTAAAAGGTTATTGGTGTTTTACCAATAACCCTGTATAATTTTTATGGCCCAACATATATGTTGCATATTTTTAATGTTTAACATCTAGGCCATCTACTGGCATACGCCTGGACAGCTTTTGACCTTTTATAAAACGCAAGTCCGATCCTGCGTGGAGTATTTCAGCCACCTTAACGATGGCTCAGCTAAATACCAACTTGCTGCGCTTGACTCAGTGGAATGCCGAGCTAAGAGGCTCATTGGCGACGTAGAACTGGCGGATGCCAAGCTTCACAGCTTGGCTCATCGCCACAAGGTTGCCTGCTTGTCGGACTTCTATAGACTGTACTTCGGTGGGTGTGCTCAGGAACTCCACAACCTCATCCCTCCCGCCCCTTCAACCATCGAACATCTAGACGCACTGCAAGTTACCATCCATACCTAGTTGCCATTCCACCAATTCGCACTAAGCGCTTCCAAACGTCCTTCATAATGCGCACGGCAAAAGAGTGGAACTCACTACCTGCGTCTGTGTTCCCGAACGCTTACAACCCGAATCTCTTCAAAGTTAGAGTGCACAGGCTTCTTCTGGGTAAGCTCACTCCATCGTAGACTTTGTCTCTGTCATGTCTGACCTAGACTATACCTAGTCAAGAGCAAACCCCAAATAAAAATATCTCAAATAAAAATAAAATACTAAAAATGTTTGGAATTTATTCGAATCAGAAGTTGTGCCACCTAGGACACCGAAAGGAAATCTCAACAAAAAGCAGCAAATTAAATTATAAATCTTATTTATTTGTCAAATTCATACTAATAACTAATACACAATGACATTGCAACCCATCCATGTTGGTTACCTACAAAGTACCTAGTGTACAACACTGAGCGAATACCAACAATTATAATAATGAATAATAACTAATAAAATCGCCTAGGAACAAAATAATCGTCTACTGAAATGTCATTTGATTTTTATTTACAAAAAAAAAAAGTATCACAAGCAGTTTGTATGTTGGAATTAGAGGTAATTAATTTAATTATAGTTGATTTAGTCAAAACTACATAAATATCACAATAGATGAAAATATACAAGTGCGAACATACGTCTTTCCACACAATATTATTGAGGAAATGTGTGTGAAAAATGTCGGTTATCTCTGCAACAACAAAACCGCCAACATAAAAAAAAAAATAGAACAATATTCTAAGCAATCATTAAGATTACACAAATAAATAAGTCTACAAAATTAACTAACAAATCACAAATACAAGTTTTATATTAAATTAATTAAAATGATGTAAAAAATATTGACTATCTTTTACATAAAAAATGACGTTATTTGTATGTCATTCTTAAATGATTGATAATAAATCTTAAATGTATGAAATTTGACTAAATATATGGTGACCAGCACCCACGAAGCTCATTTTCCATTAAAGTTAATAAAATATTAAACATCTGACATAAATAAACACTGCATTAAGAATTGTTTGGTTTTACGAAAGTTATAGCAAGACTGGAAACAGTTTCTCTTACACAAAAAAAAAACACCTTGATTTTGACTATCAAAGAAACCATATTCAGTAAAAATTCTAAAGTTAGAAAATAGTCATGAAAACGTAGTCATAAACTATAAAAATTAAACTAACGATTTTATGAATTAAAATAATTCTAAAAGTAACAAACAAAAAAACCTTACATAGGTACCAAAAAAAAAAAATCATCACATGTCTCTACTTGAAGCAAAGTATTTCTATCGTTCTGAAATCGCATTCCCGCGCAAATATAAATGCATAAAAACATGTACATGAACGATTAAACCGTACATTCGACAGGGAAATAAAAATTGTCTACTTACTTACAAACTAAGGCTAGGCTAATATAACTAATAATACTCATTTAATACCTATAGTTATAAAATAAAATATTGACTATCGACTTTGTTCAGGGTAAAAAAGTAGGTAAATATTATCCTGAGTCTCTATTGGAAAAGGTTGGAAAATCTAAAAAGTAGATTTTTAGTGGTTATTGAAATAACAATCTTGTGAATGAATTGTCAGTGTTGTCACATTAACGATAGTTCAACAATGTTACAATAGATGGCGCTAGTTGTTTCATCGTTTGAAATTTCCCTACTAACCTAAATAATTTGTCCTTCCAAAAGGACCATTTTTGGGAAAAAACCTGTTTGACAGACTTAATTATAAGGCAATGATAAAAGAAACATGAATGCCTTAAAGCCATAATGTTATCTAATAATGGTAATGTTGCTCAGTATTATTTGAAAAAGAGACCAGGATATTAAAAAAAAAAAAAATACAGCAGAAATGTGATTTCAGAACGTTGCTAAAGACAAAGTATACTTATATTGCTTTATAGGAGAAAAATTGAGCTTCTAAAGTTAGGATACAAAACGATTTTTCAGTAAGTCGTAGCTACTTAGGTATTTACTGTTTAATTTGCCAACAAACTGCTTTGCAGTTTGGCAGAGGTAATATAAAATATCTTGTAACAAATTATTTCTGTGATTATTCACAAAAAAAAAACAAATGAAATAGGGTTTATACACTATTTTATTTGTTTTTTCACTTCTTTACACTGTCTTTCAACAACTACGCTGGAGCTCCGACTTACTTCAGTGCGTTTTATTTTAAAGAAAGAACGTCATAACAAAATTGTATACTTTACCAACATTTTCACTTCACTATAGTTTAAAAACTAAGCTAATACAAGCACTAATATTTGTAAGCTATTATATACAAGAAGTCCAGGTAGGATTGTGCGACAGTATAGCGCGGCGGCTGCGTGGCATTTGCGTTGCAGATGCGTAAACCATTTTTGTCGCTCTCGTAACGCAATCGCTACGCAACCGCCACGCCCAAAAACCGCACTCCAACCAAATAATATTCACAGCACTGTAGAACTGATATCATACAAACGCCTTTATAGTTAGTTTTTTGTCGAATTATTTATTTTAGTCAACAATATGTTGTTAATCCGACATTTTTGTACATTACCTTACGCCTAAAGAATTTCACTTTGGCGAGTCACGAAAATACTTGGTATTATTTTCTGTAAATAAAATATCTTCACACTCGTTTTCTGAAAACGATTGAGCAGATTACTTACTCAATAAAAACTCAAAATTGTAGGGAATTTGAACTCCAGCAATTCATAGAATGTTACAATTAACTTTTCATTTAGATTTTTTTATAAGCCAATCCAAATACAGCGAATCAAAATCATTGAGTTCGAATACATCCAGCTTTTCGTTCATGCCTTTCACAATAGATGGCGGTATTCTAAATTAGCTTTAGTTGTCAAAACTAAGCTTACTGTACTGTTCTAAACCGTGATTGTAATAACCACGGAGCAAATACAAACTAATAATATTAGGTACAGTTTTTCACTGATAATTTATGAAATAATGTTTATTTTCTCTGAGTGCCATATTCAAAGTTAGTTGACATGTAAAGTCAATTCGAAACAGACCAGTGTTCCCATTCTTGTTGTAGAATTGTGTTTTGTATTGATAAATTTATTTTTTCTGTTATGTATTTTCTGATGTACAATAAAGCTAGTAAAAGTTATTTACTAAGTTAACAGCTACCTATATCAATAATGAGCTTATGAGCATATAAGTGACCAATCGGTCTTTCAGTTTAACTATAGTTTACTCCAGGTGGCCTGCGAAGTTCAAATTTTCTCGTTTTTTTTTTTTTGCAATTTTCAAGTCAGTATTAGGTTGTATGTTGAATAAAGTATGATTCGCGACCGCAACATGTATTTGTTATGGTCGCGAATTTACAGAATTATAATCATTACAATCAGTAAGATTTCATGAAATAGTCATTCATTAGGATTACCTGGTCTTAACGAGTTGTATTGATGATTTTAATGATTATAACTCTATAAATAGGTACAGATGTGTCACGGTCGATACTGACCTGCAAATTGAAGAAAACCTAAAAAAAAAAAAATTCGCGGGCTACCCGGGCGCTTTCACCTTAATAACAATAAGAGTGCTTTATAATAGTAGTAATAAAGTTGATTGTAGATAGCAGAATTAGTATATGAAGTACTAACTATTATTATTTAATGAATTCCTATGTGTTTTGTTGAAAGTATCGTTTTGCAGTAGTTATTCATACATTGACGCGCCACAATCCACAATTCATGATATTATTCACATTGAGCTACGAATTACATCACGCCTGTAATTCCCGATGGGTTAGGCAGAGATGAACCTAATAGTATTGCTGTCATAAGGAAAAAAGACGTATCTGACTTTTTTTTTTGGAAATAGAGTTATTTACATATTCGGAATCAGCAAAAAAAGACGCATCTACAAGTATTTTTATATTGGCGTAAACATTAACGAAAACCTAATAATTCTTACTATTAAAAGACGCATCTGCCTTTGTATTTTGTATTTTAAACAGGACAAAATATATTTTTTTGCTCCATTTCAATATTTCTGATAGATACGTCCTTCTTCCTTATGCGGCAGAGTAGGTACACCCACATTTAGCTAGAATTACCTATCATACAGACAAATTTATCTTTAATATAGAGTTACTGTAAATTGCCAAACTTTTCCTCTGACTTTCTGTCTATGACACATTGGACACAATCAATCAAAACATTTCAATTCCCACAGTGAGGGTTTTCATGATAACAGCACCGCCGGTCTATTCTGTAAAAATTTCACCGTGAGAACCTAGGTGAAGTGAGCGCTTGAAGAGAGCTGTCATTCCAGCTGATGCTAGGGATTGACACTATTGACAGCTCACTCCACGCTAACCTCACCTAAGTTTTCACGGTGAGATATGTACAGAATAGCACTGCTGGTATTCCATTTCGGCAATGAATATAATATGACGTCGTTTATCATTCGTTTCATTCATTCGTTCATCATTTAGTCACGAATATAGAAAATAAAGGAGCTTGGACACTTTCGACAGGTGCCCGGACCTGACGTCTCAGTGCTGCCACCTAATGAACGTCATTTTAGAAAACCTTCATTAAAAACTTTCTAAATCTAATTGCATTTTCATCTCAGAGTAAAAAGCTTTTCAAAACGAGAGAGAGTCAGAGATTAGAATGCTAACATGCTTAAAAATACGAGAAATAGCCCAGGTACGCACGAACGATTTTCTTTCGCGCACTGCATTTTTATTGCTTTACTTATCGACAAGAGTTGAAAATCCAATAGTGTAGTTTTTCGACGCACTGGGATGCACTAACTGCCGAGGAACGTCCATGCGAATGTGGGCTTACCCCTCTGGTATTTTTATTCAGTGATTCGGTTATTTTACGGTCCTCCTAGTACCTAAATTAACTCAGTTTTAAGGAATCTCCAATGAAGTTAGTCATTTGAAATGATGATTTGATTTCCCAACGTGTCATAAAAAATGACAAGTTACAGCACAATTATCATTTAACCAAGTACACACAAATATTCCGGTGAACTAGTAACATCGATCCGAAGTCGGGTAACCGCTCACGTTCGCCAGCGATCGGGTAGTAGGTAAAGGTAGGCAGTTCATCGTTGTCTCGGGTTCGATGCCCCGTTGAGGCTCCTGAGCTCAGTGTAGGGTCTTCGGGAGAGGAGTTTGTAGTCTTCACCGCCGCTGATTCGGATGTATTCTCTGCGTTTTCTGTACACCAAGAGTCTGTAAGAAGTAAATTGAATTTGAGTTGGAATTATTATAAGACAAAGATTTGAAATCATTAGGACCATTTTTTATGTGGTCCTTTATAGTTAAATATAAGTTATTCTTCTTATAGTTAGAGGCAGGGTGCAAGATATGAGTAGGCATCTTTTGTCCTTTTGAGTCTTTGAAGTAGATTGTTTTCCAGAAATCACGGGAACTGAAGGTACAATATACGGTATGGAACCCACATACAGGGTGGCGATTAGGTGGATTATTGATTGAAACCATGTATTCAGTACATGATTCTGGAACCCACTGCGTTGAAATTTTTCGTTGGTTATTATAAAAAAAAACTGTTGTTTCCTACAAAAGTACAATACCTACGTGGTCAAAATGTATGGAATAGCATTTTTTTTTATAATAACCGGCAAAAAATTTCAACGCAGGGGACCACAGTCATGTCCTGAATATGCAATGAATGAAACCACATACTGGTTTTCGTCTTGTTGACGATAAACAAAAGATGAACGAAATCGGTCCACTAATTAGGTAAAAAGTAGAGGTTTAATTTTGAGCAAATTTTAACATTCTGTAGATTTGGATCACTAGGAATCAATCTATGAATCAATGAACTTGAATCCTTGAACATGTGTGGAAACAAAAAAAAAACCATGTTCGGCGAACACTCGGTTGACTTTTACTGAATTAATTTTTTTTGAAAAATTAACTTTTTTAATTTACTGTTTTTAATTTAATATTAAATTTTGCTATATTTCTGTGGACTAGTATTACTTGTGGTTTAATTTATTACTTAAACGTGGGTTCTATATCGTATAGTTGTACAGACGCCAGCAGGTCAACCTACCCGAAACTGTCAGTTTTTCCCAATCAACCTTGAACCTAATGCTTTAGCAATTAAGTCGAAAATCTATTAAAAAAATCTGACAGATTGTAGTAGCTTGATGTGCTGGCGTCTGTACATTACCCCTAATAAACAACTTGGTTACTTTTGATGCTGACTATTCCTATATTACACATACGTAAGACACAAATAAAAACAATCATGAGGCCTGTATATTTAATAATCGTGCTGAAAAACAATGCTTATTGCATATACTTAGTATAGGTGGTTACATGTACTCAGGCAGGTACACTAAGCATCAGACAATGCACTGGTAATACCTGTACATTATCCTCAGTCTTATCGCAGGTAAATATGTACGTAGGAATTATATAGGTAATTATGTATCTAACAGAAGGCCACTAGGTAATATTATGTCATTGTGTCAATTTACACAAAATCTCCTTTTCTTGATGACGTTTTGCTTGTCATGGTTATTTATGGCTCCTTATTGCAATAGGTATTCGTCGCCTTTTTCTCAATATACTTGCGAAGAAAACTATTTGTGAAGGTACAGACGCCAGCACATCAAGCTACTACAATCTGTCAAATTTCTTTAATAGATTTTTAACTTTATCGCTAAAGCATTAGGTTCAAGGTCGGGTTCAAGTTTCGGGTAGCTTGACCTGCTGGCGTCTCTACATTATTATTTCATTATAGTCCGGCCCCGGCCGTCGAGAGAATGCGTCCATGACACCTGTCAGTCTAGTCGTAATAAGGATTAAATTCGCAAAACACATATTACGACTAGACTGACAGGTGTCAAGAACGCATTCTCTCGACGGCCGGACTGTAGAACTACGCATATTTTTCATGAGTTCGTTATTGTAGGGGAGGCCATCGTGCTAATGGAGATTTACTCGAGCGTCGCGACGCTCGAGTAAATCCAATCCCCACGACGCGTCGATTTTGAAGATTAGATGGTAGAAAGAATAAAAGGTTATATGATGTAATAGGTTGGGGAAAAAGTTTCTTCGCATTTTTTAAGAAAATTCAAAACATTTTTTAATATAGTTTATTTACATTTAACTAAAGTATGTAGGTACCATTTTGTTCGATAACTTTTTGCCATCTTGTAGGTAGGGACATGATCCCATTGCTATAGAAATTTTGGGACTTCTGGTCAAAATACCGCGACAAGTGGTTTTGGCAGTCCTCTCGTGATGTTAACCTGACACTGCCTAAAGAATTCTGAAGAGACCGAAACAGGTGAAAATCTGAAGGTGCAAGGTCAAGACTATACGGCGGATGCATTAACACCTCCCAGCCAAACTCTCTTAATTTTTGCTGAGTGGCTAAAGATGTGTGAGGTCTAGCGTTATCATGATGAAAAACCACACTCCTTCTGTTGATTAATTCCGGCCGCTTTCTCTCAACTTCTTGCTTTAATCTCATCAGTTGTTCGCAGTAGAGTTCAGAATCGATGGTCCTGCCTGGTGGTAACAGCTCATAATGAATAATGCCCTTCCAATCCCACCACACACACAGCATCACCTTGTTGCGAGTTAACCCGGGTTTCGCCACAGTCTGTGAAGCCTGACCGGCCTTTGACCACGACCTTTTTCGCACGTTCTTGTCATACGTGATCCACTTTTCATCACCAGTTATCAGCTTCTTCAAAAATGGTTCGGTTTCATTACGTCGTAATAAAGAATCACAAATGAGTACACGGTTCATTAGGTTTCTTTCAGTGAGCTCGCGAGGTACCCAAATGTCGAGCTTTTTTGTGTACCCAGTTTTTTTCAAATGCGCCAAAACTGTTTTGTGGGCAATTTCCAGTTCTTCAGCTACGTCGTAACTACTGACATGCCGATCTTGCTCCACTTTTTCAAAAATGGCATCCATTTTATCCGTAATAGGGCGACCAGAGTGACGTGCATCTTTGACATCAAAATTTCCGGATTGAAAACGCTTAAACCAAATTTGTGCTACTCTCACAGACACTACACCAGGTCCATAAACATCGCAAATTTTTTTCGCGGCTTGCGTTGCATTTTTACCTTTTTTGTAGTAAAATTTTAAAATGTATCGATTTTCTTCATTAGATTCACTCATCTTGACGGTACGAAAAACAAATGAAAATCACACATTTTCCTAATTTGAATTTGGAATTATGTTCTTTAAAATTTAAACTTTCAATGATACCAAAACCAGCCAGATACAAATAGTATAGCCAAAGAGATTTTATTACAAGTTCATACATACTATAATGCGAAAAGACTTTTTCCCCAACCTAATATGTGTACCCTTCACTGGTGGGGGAAGCGGCTACAGGTTTTCAAAAATGCAAAAAAAAGAACTATCTGAACTGTGTGTGGATGTTAAGTAAACCCTAGAGGGAGCTCCTTTAGGGTTTACTTAACATCCCTTCTGAATATCTGACGCGCTCGAATAAATTTCTTTATTTTTCTCATTTTCATCCCCTTAGTACGGCCACCCCCACAAAGCAAACCAATATTCCTCCATTATAAGAAACACGTGGGGGCACACTATCAATATCTGATGCACTCGGGTAAATCCATGTGACAGTTTTATTTTTAACCGACTTCAAAAAGGAGGAGGTTCTCAATTCGTCTGTATGTTTTTTTTTGTATGTTTGTTACGCGATTACTCAAAGACGGATGGACCGATTTGGAAAATTCTTTTTTTATTTGAAAGGGTAAACTTTCGAGGTGGTAACTTTGCTTGGGTAGTTTTTGAGTTAGAAAGACACCGACTACCGAAATTGAAGTTATTTTTCACTTTGTAGTGTTTTGTTTTGGAAGTCGGTTTTATTTTTTGCTAAAAAGTTTTTTTTTGCATTTTTGAAAACCTGTAGCCGCTCGCCCCACCGGTGAAGGGCCATACATCATATAACCTTTTTTCTTTCCACCACCTAATCTTCAAAATCCAATAAGTCCCCACGACGCTCGAGTAAATCCCCATTTAGCACGGTGGCCTCTCCTACTATATTGGTAGCAACGCCAATGTTGTGTAATACCAAGTGGTCGCACCACTTTTGGTCATAACTTGATTAATTAATAAATGCTACCTGTTGACAAATTAAAGTAAGTATAAGGAACAAGTTAGCAGTGTATTGCCTAATAAAGTACTGTGGATATTACTTTGTAATATCGCTCTAGTATCGAACACTCTGACACTACTTTTTAAACCACAGACCTACATGTTAGAGTTGAGATAACAGGGATGATGCCTGGGTAAAAAAAAGAAATTCTATTTAGTCCGTCAGTCAGGTAATAAAAAAATATTAGATACGTATTTTTTGCTTTAACATATTAATAAAAAATGACTTAGATAACTCGCATTAAAGTTCGGAAGTGGGGGCTTGCTACGTCACTTCTACGTATAAAATCTACGAAGACGTGACGTCATGCCACATTTCAACTCAATGTATCGCCGTAATCTTTTGATTACGTAGAAAAAGAAAAAATACGTGTCCAATATATTTTGATAATCTACATGACGGACAAAAAAATATTTTTTAGTCATCATCCCTATTAAAGGGGGATGCGCAAAGGTAGCCCGCGAAATTCAAAATTTCTTACGTTTCTTGCAATTTACCGGTCAACGTCAAGTTGTTTGTTGATCGAAATATGTAAATACATATTTCTTATAGTCGCGAATCATATTTTGATCAAGATACAACCTTACACTGGCCAAATTGCAAAAAACGTAAGAAAATTTGAACTTCGCGTTGTACCCACAGTGCAATCACCCTAAACAAAAACCGACTTCAAATATCTTTCTTAAACAACTTAACAGCTTAGTCGGTGCCATGTTAAGGTGCATTGAAGAATTGAAGACACCGACTTCAGAAGCTATTAAGTTGTTTAAGAAAGTTATTTTATTCATTTTGGGTTTTGAAGTCAGTTTTTACTTTTTTTTAAATTAAATTTATTTTTCCACTTTTAGTTGAATATACAATTACTTAAACCCAAGACGAACGAAACGAAGAATCATCAATATCCGCTTACAAATACTGGAGATACAGTACGCATAATGCATATAAGTAGGTACATAAGAATAATTATATAAGGTATTATATAATAAAACCTTACTAAAAATATGTAGATCACGTTAGTGAAATAATCATCAAAATTGGTTCATTAGTTTTTGAGAAAATCGGGGACATATAAATTTACTTGCATTGTACAGACGCCAGCAGGTCAAGCTACCCGAAACTGTCAAATTTTCCCAATCACCTTGAACCTAATGCTTTAGCGATAAAGTTGAAAATCTATTAAAGAAATTTGACAGATTGTAGTAGCTTGATGTGCTGGCGTCTGTACATACATATGGATCGAATAAAGAATCTCCTTTTTTGAAAACGGTTAAAAATGTCTAAAACTTTACAAGGATCTCTTGGCGCGTGGCAAAGTCGGAACTACGCCGCCATCTTATTTTTTCAGTACAATTTCACACAAATTGTCTTCCAATAACGCCCCCGTCGATGTCATTCAACCGCCAAAAAAAATCCTTGTAGCACTCTAGGTACTAAACTCGTTCAGTTAAAAACAAAGTAACAATCAGCACGATCAACTAATAAAAAACTACATAAACAGTAACAGATCGTGTCGTGCACGTTCTAAAAGACATTCGATCAAGTACACATCTCATTTACGATGCATCCGACTTTGTAAACACCCTCCTATCATTCGTTTACATTGCACCTTTGTTGCAACTCTTTATGGGATACGGTAAGTACGTACTAGGTTTTATGACTAAGCCAGCCAACAGCACTTGCTGCTATAAAGTACTAAACTAACTACGAGTACTGGCGATGGCGACAAGTTCTAGCAGATATATTTAATACATCAATGACTGGTGGCTTATTTTTATTTTATTTTATTTATTTGGAAGAACCAACAATTACACATTATGTATTACAAATAAATAGAAACATAAGGAGTTATACAAATGTGCAACCAACAACGTTCTCCACAGATACACTAAAAGACAAAAGACAATATTGATAAAGAAAATTTAGGTGCAAGACATAAAATACATATAAATTACAGCAGTAAGGGACACTAGAGAGATTTAATATTATAGTATCAAGCAACATGTTTCTAAATTTTCCAACGGATAAAGCAAATAAATCAAAGTTAGAGAAAAAAATATTGAAATTGTCTGTGAGGCGTTATTTTACTATATTCTATTCTATTTTTAATAAATGGCAAGTAAAGCCGATGTCGACTATTCTGCCAATGTTTAAAGTGAGCTAAACTAACAAGTGTGCATGGGAAAAAATAGAAATAAACAAATAAAATTCTTTGGCTGATACAGTTGAACACAATGTAGTGGACGTTGCAAACTTGCACGTCTTTCTACCAAATGAAAAGTTTTGAGCCTAAGTACCTTCAAGTGTCACTATTGTCTCGCGCTGTATATTACTAATTTGCGAATCTTTAGTACAAATACAGAGTTTCGTGTCATTAGCATCATTACGCTTTTAGTAATTAGTCCGTAAATATATGTATCAGTCACCCGAGGCCCATCCCTAGGCTCAAATCTGCCCGTGGGGGGCAAAAAAGACAGCGGATGTGCCACTCTTAAGAGCGATATTGTTGCTCAGAATTGCTATAGGGCTTAAAAACTTAGCATATCAGGGCTGAAAAGTTTTTAGCCTAGGAATAGGGCCATTGACCATTTCAGACACCAGTCTACATGGTCTTCATATGAACTGACCAAGATCATGTCTGGACTTTAAAAGAGACTGAGACCTCTGAGTTTGTTTCGGCCTTTCTTCTCAGAGTTGTCAGATAGGAAACGCCAACCAAACATGATTGACGTGTAAAAGTGTTTGTACAAACCTACTTACAGAAATAAAATAATTTATTATTTAATATTTTGTAACAATATTTTGATTTAAAAAGAGTCCCTGGAGTTTCTTGTCCGTATTTCTCCATAGGAACCTGCTAGACTTCATCTTTCTGACTGACGGACTCCTTAACAATTAATAAACAATAAAAAAAGCCTGTAATTGGTTTAATGAAAATAACTGCTTTAAGTCTGCAACTGTAGTCCGGCCGTCGAGAGAATGCGTGCCTGACACCTGTCAGTTGGACAATTTCTAGTATTAAAAAGGATCAAATTCGCAAAACACACATTCGCTAGTATAAAAGTGACAGGTGTCAAGAAGGCCTTCGCTCGACGGCCGGACTGTAGCTGAGAGGATTGGTGGCAACTAACAAGGATTCGCTTGAATTTTGACTACCTAACCAGGTACTTCGTTTTATTATTTTTATTTATTTATTATGTAATTACCTACTTAATTGTAGTTACTTACACACTTTGTTGTATTTACACCACATTATAAAACATAAAGGACAAACATATTTAAAGTAATAACACGGGTCATTCGATCAGTTTAAGCTACGCTTGCCACGGTTGGTCAGAGTATGGGTGAGGTACCGCCGTGCCTCGGAAAGCACGTTAAGCCGTTGGTCTCGGCTGTCATTCGTGGACCTTTGACAGTCGTTACGGGTCGTCAGAAGCCCGAAAGTTTGACAACCAGTCTTACCAAGGGGTATCGTATTACCCAGTACCTATCTGGTTTGTGGAGATCAGACAGATAGACAGTCGCTCCATGTAAAATACTGGTATTCAGCTGCATCCGGTTAGACTGGAAGCCGACTCCAACATAGTTGGGAAAAGGCTAGGCAGACTGATTGACTTGAAAGGCTAGGCAGACTGATTGACTTTGAGTAATCTATGCGGCCTACCCCAATGTCCTTTCTTTGGTATTGTTCGTCGAATCGTTGAGCTCCTTAAGTTCTGAGTTGAGCTGCGCGATTACTGACAAATGCGTGCACTGACTGGACAGGTCCTCTCAATCTGTGTGGTTCTTTCCTCAAAAGACCATTTCAGACACCAATCTACATGGTCTTCACATGAAGTGACCAAGATTATGTCTGGACTTTATAAGAGACTGTGACCTCTGAGTTTGTTTCGGCCTTTCTTCTCAGAGTAGTCAGATAGGAAACGCCGACCTCATCTAGTTTAAAAAAAAAAAATTGACTTGTAAAAGTGTTTGTACAAACCTACTTACAGAAATAAAAATCATTTATCATTTATCAAAAGTGAAAATATGCAGTAAATTACCCGAACACAGAGAAATTAATGTAGGTGCCTACTAACTAAGTCCGGCCGAGTTGCACGTGCAAACATGCTGCTAGCTAGACGTAATCGAAATTGCTCACTTTATCTAACTGGTGCATTATTTTGCATTGTGTAGAGATTAAGGCTGATGACCATCTGGCTTTGTGTTTACCCAGAGGAACCTGGCAAATTGGACTGGACAAGTCTTTCATGAATAATCGTCAGAAAAAAGAATTTTCCAAATCGGTCCATGCATGCGTCTTCGAGTAACCAAGGAACACAAATTAAAAAAAAAAATCGGCCAAGTGCGTGTTGGACTACGCACAACGAAGGGTTCCGCAGTTGAGATGAATTTATCCTAAGAACAAACTTCATGAAAAAAAATGTTCTCCCATACATTCCAACTGCAAATGTAAGTTTGTACGTACAATATTGAGAGATTTACCATGTTAAGACCAAAGATTTATTCTTAGTTTTCCTGTAATCTATAAATACACATATATAACCATTTTCTGTATATTCTTTTTCTAAATTTTAGGCTCAGTAGTTTCGGATATATAGTCTATTTTAACTTTAAAACTATTAAAGTATTTTAAAATTATTAAAAAAAAAAATCTAATAGAGACCCTCACAGTAAGCCCTTTCATTTAATATGTCACACGGTAGTGTATGTGTCATTTATCTACGTTACATTTCCGTGTTTCGGTCACAGAAATTCAAGTGTAAGGTACCTAATTTCAACTAAATCAGTCCGTTAGATTCAGATCAAATTGGCAATGACAGACTGATGGACACACAAACAAACAAACGAGTGATCCTTTAAGGGTTCCGTTTTTTCCTTTTGAGGTACGGAACCCTAAAAAAAAGATTCTGATGAACTCAGAACCTCCTGCAATTTTTGAAGTCGGTTAAAAATAATAAACAATACTTTCTCACAGGAGTGTGAAGAAAATACAAAAAAAAAAAAACTAATATAAAATACAGTCATAATAAAATTATTAAAGGCAGATCGTGAATGACGTGAGTTGAAAATAAAAATACTTGAGACTTAAAACTATTTCTGTTGTTTGAAAGGAGACTAAAATGTGTCGTAACAAAGTTTTGAAAGTATAAGTACCTAAGTAAACAATGGAACAAGGTAGAAATAAAATTACAATATCCAAAGATGCCACTTGACCAATATACAGGATGATTCTAAGACGACTTGTTCAAATCTTTAGGACATAATTTAAGTGACTTGACACTAGCACTATACAGTAACTACTAGCAGCCAGCACTAGTCGCTAGAAGTGCCAGAACAGCCGATCTATGCTGTAAAAATCTCACCGTGAACTCTTAGGTAACTGAGCTGTCCATAGTGGCAATCACTAGTGGAATCATCAAGCTGAATGACAGCCGACTTGAAGCTCACTTCACCCAAGTGTTCACAGGGAGATTTTTACAGAATAGACCGGTAGGTACTTATAATAATAATAATAATAAAAGCTGAGAAAGAGAAGCAAATGAAGTATCTCGACTTAGCACACGAGGTTGTTGACATGTGGAATGGGAGCTCGGCTGTCATTGTGCCGATTGTAGTAACGGCCAATGGCCTTATGGCCGAAAGTCTCGATCAACATCTTTCGAGGCTCTCGTTAGGCGGTTGGATCAAGGGCCAGATTCAGACGGCAGTACTTCTCGATACGGCTCGCATTGTGAGGAGCCTCCTGTCTCTGCAGCCCTAACCACCGGTAGCTTGGACCTTGCTCCCGCTACTGGCGGATCACTATTTTTTATATTTTTAAATGTTTTTTTTTAATGTTTTTTATAAAAAAATATTTAAAAATGTATTTAATAAGTTTTTAAAATGAATAAAGGACATAATAAAAAAGCTTTATTTAATTCCGTAAAAATACAAAAAAAAAAAAATATACAAACTTTTTAAAATAAAGAATAGAATATATTATGTAGATTGTACGGACCTCCTTCGGGTAAAAGCCTCCTACAAGGAATGCCAGTAATCTTTGTTCCTGGCTGTGTTTAGCCAGCTTTGACCCACCATCTCCACTATCTCATCTACCCATCTGGCGCTAGGCCTGCCTATGTTTCTAGTACCTCGTGGTCCAGTCCATTTCACTACTCTCCCCGTCCATCTATCATGGTGACATCAAGATGATGAATGTTAGATGGACGGCAGGTACTTATCTAGTACTAAAACCCATTAACAAAATCAAGAATAGTTACTCTGAATTAATCTGAAAGGCTAGAAAAAAGTAACAACCATAGTTATTATCACGGGGAGCCTTGACAGTGAACTGCGGAAACTTGTTAACAATAAGCCTATTATATGCAGGAACTGCTAAAGGATCACAATGGATTCTAATGCACTTGGTATTGACTTCTATGCAACGCAACAGGTGCATTGCAATGAACTCGATTAATTTCGACGACGATCGAAACTACGCAGACTTGGAAGACTTGATATATGCTATTGCTGATACTGATTTTGAATAAATACTATTAATACGAATAGGAAGGTGAAAGGGCTTTTAAGATAATACTGTATGTACTAGCTGACCCCTCACGCCCCTAGTCGCAGTAGGAGGCGCTCTGGGCGTCGGGAATCGAGAGCTGATTCCCGGCCACCGTAGGCATGGGTTTGAGGACGGTGAGCAATGGGTGGCCGGCCATCCGGTAAGGACCCAGGCTCAGGTCGACGGCGCATTGTGTTCCCCGCGCTTCAAAGAGATGTCAGCACTAACTGATGGAGTCCGCTAGGGCCAATGTCTGCCAGACTTGCGGGTTGTTTGAGAGTTACCGTGGCCTTGGCACCACAGGCAACTGAAGGAACATGGGTAGGTTTTAGTCAGTAGAAGTCTGATACGCCCTCTCGCTCCGCCCAGAGCGGGAGGAGTTATTTGATAATTTCCCACGCAAAAAAGGTACTAGCTAACCCGACTGACGTTGTCCTGCCTAACAAAAATCCCATAGAAAACGTACTGTCAGTTTCCCGAAACTTAAAATTTTCCCGGGAACTTTACACATTTTTCTTTCCGTAAGAAGACGTTTCGGACTCTTACGTACAGCAATCAATCAATCAATTGATTGCTGTCCGTTGACCGGTTTGGCAAATTTTTGTTTGTCACGGACAGCATTTCATTTTTATTATAAAGGGTTAAATAAAAAAAGCTAGGGAAACTTCGCAGACGTAATGGGTATCGATATCTAAACACGAAAAAGAAGACAAAGATTTGATGTTTTTTTTTTTGGTCAATCTGTTTTTTTTTTTGTTTTATCATGTTTAGATATCACTCACGTCTGCGGAGTTTCGCTAGCTAATTTAATTTTACCCTGTATAGATAGATAATTTTTTGAGTATTTAGAATAAAAATGGTCTTTTCTAATTTTCTTTTTGGTTTCATATCTCGAAAAGTTCCAGGAGCGCACTAAGCTTTTTTTTTTTTTAAATAGAGTATATTTTTTGATGCGACGGAACTGCATTCTGTAATTGGTTGAAGTTAACACACAATTGAGGAATAATAGATTTAGTCTTATCAAATTAACCATCTCATTAAACACGCTTAAAAACAACACGCTGTACAAGCTACGCGACCGGTAAAGAATTAATTGCATCAAAATATGCGCGCACGCAACGAAATCTAGCGAATGTATTCTACGCGGGCTCAGTGTTCGCGTAACCAGCAGCCTGTCGACACGTCTATTATTTAATTTTATTCGAAGTTTTCCGCTGAATGAAACTACGACGTAAATGGTGACTGGAGCTGGTAAAGGAAAAATTAGTACCTACAATGACGGAGGCATTAGAAGGCAGTTTAATTGAAAATGGAGGCTCTTGCAAAGATTTCAACAATGGAAATAAACAAATAGAAATGTAGCAGTGATTTTTTGGCTATTTTAATATTTGATGACTATGGCTCGTAGATTGTAAAAGGCAGAAATTGACTGTTTAGGTAAGTTTAATTATTTTTAATGTAAGTAATTTTTTCTTATTTATAGTGTTTTCCCCGATGATTTTATACTTTCCCCTTACAATGCAAGAAAGTGTATGTTACCTGATGCAATATTTACTAAGATGATGTTCAAGGTTTGTTTTAGTCTGAGATGTCGAACATTGGCGCCGATTCCCTTGTTCACAAAATAAACTAAATTTAAGTTCAGTGCATCTTTTTCTTTCTATTTCATTAAGAAAAGGACAGACGATAAGTATTAGTTTAGTGATAAGTATTAAATACTTAAACTAACTACACTAGTTTCTAAGTTTTCTTTTTTTTTTGTATACTAACCAATCAATGGACTGTCTGAAATACAAGATTTTTATTTTTTAATTTTAGTCCTGTCAAATTAAAATACTCCATAGAATACGACAATTTACGTCGGGCGCTGACTAATTTGACCGGTCTAAATTAATAATTTATCTTCTGTCCTTTTTTTAATGAAGTAGAAAGAAAAAGATGCACTGAACTTAAATTTAGTTTAGTTTGTGAACAAGGGAATCGGCACCATTTTCTAATTTACTTTTGTAATTTTATGTCAATTTACACTCTTCTTTAGTAGGCTAAATCGATTCGCATTTTTCCTGACACAAAATTGCTCGAAACTTCGATAAAAAGAAAAGCAAATTGCATAGTTTTTCAGTTTATGTCTAAACAGAATTCTGGTTCCTGAAGTAGGTATTTGAAGTGTGTTAATTTGATCTTGAAATAAAATAAAATTTCAATAGGTAGCTATTGAAAAAGACAAAAAATAAAACAAAAACCGGCCAAGTGCGTGTCGGCCCATCCACAATGAAGGGTTCCATAGTTAAAAGAATTTATCCCAAAGTGGAAAAACACGGTCAATTCTACTGGATGATTTTATTACAGCTCGGTTAGTCTATTTTAGTTATTTTCATAGCGTTATGTCATACGGTATTCTGCTCTGGGGCAAAGCCGCTGATATTCAAAATATATTTGTTCTTCAGAAACGAGCTGTTCGTGCTATTTACCAGCTCGGTGCCAGAATTTCTCTGAGAGATTTTTTTAAACATATTGGTATTCTCACGGTGGCATCACAATTCATCTTCGCCAACATCTTATATATTAGACAAAATATACATTTATACACTAAAAACAGTGATATTCACAATGTTAACACCAGAAATAAGGACAAATTACGTGCTCCATTTCACCGGCTTCATAAGGTTCATAACTCATTTGTTGGGCTTGGTATATCCTTTTATAACAAGCTACCCTCTTCTTTGCTAGATTTGCCTTACAATGCGTTTAAAGCCAAAGTAAAATCTAACCTTTGTTCAAAGGCATACTATTCTATCAACGATTACTTAAACGATAAGAATAGTTGGTCGCTGTGTTTAACTTAAGACAATGTTTATGTTCTTTCTCCAGAATTAGCTTACCTACTGACAGGTTATATGGGTTCATATAATTATTTATTTTCTTTGACTGTAAAGGTCAATTTATTTTAATTTTATTTTTATTTATCATTGACATAATCTACTCATTACAATGTTTTTTTTATGAGTGGTATTGCAATATGTGGTTAGCTAGTGACCTCGACAATTGATCATAATTATTCTTGTCTGAGCAACCGGCAGCAGGTTCGTCATGCTCCCTTAGATGTCACTGCTTGCGGTAGCGTCGGGGGTCGGGTTGCCTCCTTCCCTCAAATATGGCGAGGGGGGTAATGGCTGATCTTTGCGTTATGCTCGTGAACGGGTGCTGCTTGTGGTGACTGGTCGTCTTGCTGACCTTGGTTTTGTTTTGTTATTAGTAATTTAACTCGTATTTTTTACTTCGATGGTCCTAGTTTATCATCTGTGACTTCGAGTTACGGCTATATGTAAGTGGGCACGCCCTTTATTACTGGAGGCTTTTAATATAGGTATAAAGTTCTACTTACGTTTTTAGTTTTGTATTTTGATTCTGCTTGAGTATAGTTTTCGATTTTTCGATTTTTTTCTTCTTTTTTTAAGTATATTGGCGTGTGCTAGCTGACTTATAGCAAATAATTAAATTTAATTTAATGTTTGTGTTGCGTAATGTACTTGCATGTAATTTGCACAGTGTTGTATAGAATATATATATTTTTTTAAATTTTTTTATTTAACTGAACAGACAGCTGTGCTGCTGAGGAGTTTGTTGCGCCACTTCTTCTCCTCAGCTAAAGCACTAGGAAGTGGTGAAGGGCGGGCGTTTTGGGGGACTGTCTTATGTAATTTTGACGTTCGAAAAGTGCTGATTTTCAGCCTAGTTTGAATAAATGACTTTTGATTTTGATTTTGATTTTGATTTTGATTTTGATTAACCGTCTTGAAAAAAATGGAACACAATAGGTGAACGGAGTAGAAGACTATAGCATACCTAGTTTTATTACCTAGTTTTTATTTATTT
Organism: Dicycla oo; assembly: GCA_948252095.1. Taxonomy (NCBI): domain Eukaryota; kingdom Metazoa; phylum Arthropoda; class Insecta; order Lepidoptera; family Noctuidae; genus Dicycla; species Dicycla oo. The sequence continues at coordinate 16,105,712 of OX411736.1, read as the reverse complement.
ATTTTTTTGTTTTTTTCAATAGCTTAGACAGAAATTGCTCTATCAATATACACTATTAAAAAAAACTAGGTACGCCACTCCGTTCACCTATTATACCCCATTTTTTTTCAAGACGGTAAAAAAAATTCACCCAGTATGTTGTGTATTTTGTAATCGTAATTTTTTTTTTTAATGTGATAAAACTACAAATTATCGATTTTCGGATGTTTCCTTTACTTGTGCTGTGAGACCTTGCTTCTTGACAAATTTCATATTTCTAGGTTACCGGGATTGATTTACTTGCGAGTATCAAAATATAATATTAATAATATCCTAGGACATTTTTCACACACGGTCATCTGATCCCAAACTAAGCAGAGCTTGTACTATGGAAACCAGATAACTGATATAATACATATACTACTTTTTTTTTTTTTGTAAATACATACTTATATAGATAATTACACCCAGACTCAGGACAAACAGACATGTTCATGCACACAAATGTTTGTCCTGGATGGGAATCGAACCCACGACCAGCGGCATGGCAGGTAGTATCTTAACCAACCACGCCAACTGGCCTGTCGCATATAGCCGTATTTTTTTATTGCGTTGACTTAGAATCTTGATTTTTTTAGAACTTCAAGAGACCATAGACATAGGTACGAATTTGATATTAATTTCAATTTGATACCTCCACGCGTACCTGAGAAAAAGGGCCTTGACAAACTGAGAAACGGACAACAAAGTGATCCTATAAGGGTTCCGTTTTTTTTCCTTTTGAGGTAAGGAACCCTAAAAATAAGTTCAACAGTGATTGTAAAATTAAATAACAATACAATCACGCGCAGGTTAATAAAGGCCTTGTAATAAAAAGTGTGTAAACAAAGTATTATAATTATCACAGATGCGGCAATAAAAGCTATAAATGTACATCTGCAGTACGTACACAATAACCTTTGGTATTTCTTAGTAAACACTATTAAAGATAATTTGCATGCTTATTTATATGAAAGAAAGAAAGAAAAATATGTTTATTTGTCACAGAAACACGTGCATACAAAAATATAATTAACTCGAGTTTTACAATAAGAAAAATAAAACACAAATCACGAGCACAAAACAAAAATCGGCAGTTGCTGGCACGCCATGACTGTGACAAGAAGGCTTCCACTCAGCATGATGCTGTGCTATGGGGGGCCCACAGCACAGCGCTGTTTTTCAGTGGTCACCCGAAAAAGACGTAGGTACGGAAACCAAGTCAGGTTAAATGATCTGTACATGAATTAGTAAATAAATAAATAAAATAAAACAAATAGTACCGTAAACCGGGGTTACTTTGATACTACGGGGTTACTTTGATATCGACTTTCGACTTATGAAAAACATATTTTTGTAATATCTACAACGCCTTATTAAAAAAGAAACTATCAGAAGTGACAACTACTGATAGTAAGGCGTTGTAGATATTACAAAAATATGTTTTTCATAAGTCGAAAGTCGATATCAAAGTAACCCCGTAGTATCAAAGTAACCCCGGTTTACAATAACATCATAAAGCAATTATTCTTACAAAGCTTAAACCAAAGTTATATAAATAAAAACAAATTATAGATAACCATAAAAAATGAATCTGCAGGCATCACCGTACGTGCGTATATCTTGAAGCTTAATTAACATTTTGGGATGAGCAGACGTCACAGTTGCAGAACTTAAGAGCCCACGACGAAGCATGCGTACTCGTAGTTCATACAAACGAAATACCAAAATAATTTGTAAATCAAACATATTCTTAAGGTAGTGTGCATTTATTCCGATTGGATTACAGAATATCTACGTTCCCAAACATATATTTTGAAAGGACACGGATTTCGGACGAGATATGAGGAATTTAAAATTTGTATAGATTTAATACTTATATATCTGGGAACCTAGATATTCGGTAATCCAATCGGGATAAATACAGACTACCTTTAGAATATGTTTGATTTACAAATTATTTTGGTATTTCGTTTGTATAAACTACGCATGCTTAAGGGGCGTCTTAAGAAGTTTAGAGTATCATAGTTTCAAAATTGTAGTTTAATTTTCTATAATTACTGATGCCTAATCTCTCTTTTAGCTATACTACTACACTACACTAGGAATGGATTTATACAAGGTATCATTTAAAACACTAACAAACCTCTTAAAGGGTCATTGTACTCATCATTATGAACAACTTTTACTATGGGTCCAAACATGAAATCCCTATTCCCTACATACATTCCCTACATTAATTAGGTTCGCATAATATAACTCGTCAAAATGCAGGGAACAGCTGATTTTTTTCGTAATTTCAGCGTTGGTCCCATAGTAAAACTTGTTCATAATGATAAGTAAAATGACCCCTTAAGAGGTTATTAGTGTTTTACCAATAACCCTGTAGGTACAGTCACGAACCGGGATTATTGAGCCACTTGCTTATCAACTTGGTTGTGTTACACGAATGCCACCCGTGAAATTAGACATGTGACATTTCAATAACGAAAAACTGGCGGCATTCGTGTAACACAACCAAGTTAAGATGATAAGCAAGTGGCTCAACAATCCCGGTTCGTGACTGTACATAGTGCAACGGATGGGTATGGAAACATCGTCTGGGGAAATACTAGCACCACACCTATTTCTACAGGGAAAAGCTTTGCTGTATGTTTGAAGGGCAAAAAAATTACAGGCAGTTAATATTCTGGGCACGCCACAATTGCGGCGAGAAGTCCCCTCTTTGAGGAGTGGTTGGAGAGGCGTCATGGCACCCTCACCTTCCGGCTGACGCAGGTCCTCACCGGACACGGTTGCTTCGGGAGGTTCCTGTTCCGGATAAGGCGGGCGGAAACGCCCGGGTGTTACCATTGTGTGGATCGCCCGGAGGACACGGTGGAGCATACGGTGGAGGTCTGCCCGGCTAGGGAAGAGCACCGCTGCGTCCTCGCGGAGGCGATCGGCGGCGGCGATCTCTCGCGTCCGGCCCTGGTACAGGCCATGGTACGGAGCGAGAGTGCATGGGAAGCCGTCACCTCCTTCTGCGAAGCTGTAATGCTCGCAAAGGAAGAGGCTGAACGCGTGAGGGAGAGGCAATCTTTGCGCTCTCACGCCCCTAGTCGCCGCAGGAGACGCCCTGGGCGTCGGGAATCGATAGCCGATTCCCGGCCATCGTAGGCGCGGGCTTGCGGATGGCGAGCAATGGGTAGCTCGCCGTCCGGTAAGGACCCAGGCCCGGGTCGACGGCGCGTTGTGTTCTACGCGCGCCTCAAAGAGATGTCAGCACTAGCTGAAGGGGTCCGCTTGGGCCGATGCCCGCCATGCCATGCGCATCGGAAAGCCTGCTTTCAGAGCGGCAAAGTTATTTGACGCGAACAATACACGCGCGTATAGGACTCGCCCATGAAGGAGCGCAGTCCCAAATTAGACGCATTATTAATTTATTATGCATAAAACAAAAGGATATTAAAACACGTATGAGGTAAATAGTTAAATGATCTATAAAACGGTGAAGGTTTCATAAAAATACGTTTGATAGTTAATGCGTGATTCTCAGTTTTTTATCCGCGTTCGACATAACTTTACAAATTAATTACACTAGGTATGTAATATAAACATAATCTAAAATACCTATTCACATATATATATGTTCCAATTTAACATATACGTATTTTTCCTAATCATTAACACTGCTCGTTTAGACGTGATCTTCAGTTTAAAATCATTAAAACTCGATTATCGTCGCCTTTATTAATGGCCTACGGGTAGGTACTCTAATCCATTATCACATGACATGCTGACTTGCTGAGCAACAATGAAACAGCTATTTTCTAAATTCCTAGAATGGGGTTGTTTCCCGGAAGCTTCGCCGCAAGGTGGCGCTGTATGTTTGTGTAAAGCTGTCAAAGTTTTTGATAAAGCCGTGGACGATTTTTAAAAATTTGTTTTTTTTTTCATCTAGTTGTGTTGCTTCACAATGTATTCTACCTGGCGTATCGCCCAGTTGAAGGATTTTTTTTTAAATTAGGTATTAAAATTATACAGCGAATAAAATTATTTAAAAAACAATATAACCACAATTCAATTATTCAAATTAAAATATAATAATCACCGTTCACATAAAATAATAATAATACGTCTAAAACAGTAGTCTAAATAAATAGGTCAAAATTATAATAGTCATTCAAAATATTTTTCACATAAAAAATCATTGATGGTGTAATACGCTCTTTCTGTTAAAAAATTTTTAACTTTCAATTCAAACTGCACGTCACTTAAAAGCTTCCAAATTTTTGGCAATTTATTATAAATTATAGGAGCCATGCAAAAGACACTCTTCCGTATAAGAGTAGTTCTGGATTGTTGTAAGCAAATCTGAGTGTTCTTGAAATCAATGGTTGCATTATGGATGTATGGACAAGGCTGCATCTGACGGCTCATATCTCTGTGATACATAGAGATATCGACATGGCTGTTTTTGCAAAAAGTCGTGTATGTCGAAATTAGTATGACTGTGTTTACCTATAACTCATTTTTGGGAAACTAAATGAAATTTAAGTTCAGTGCATCTTTTTCTTTCTATTTCATTAAGAAAAGGATAGAAGATAAATATTAGTTTAGTCCTGTCAAATTAAGATACTCCATAGACAAGTTTAGACGTGATTAAAAAATTGGCTAATAAAAATACGTCAATTTACGTCAAGCGCTGACTAATTTGACAGGACTAAACTAATATTTATCTTCTGTCCTCTTCTTAATGAAATAGAAAGAAAAAGATGCACTGAACTTAAATTTAGCTTAGTTTGTGAACAAGGGAATCGGCGCCAGTGACAATTATCCATAGTTAAACGAAAAGGATCCAACTCCCATTGTGCTGTGGGTTGGATCCTTTTCGTTTAAGTATGGACATTTTATTCGCTATATTTCGGTTTTTCCGAAGATTAACAATGGAACCTTAGATCTTTGCCGTACTATACGGATACCCCAGTACCCACGTACTCTAAGGAAAACTCAATGATTTGACAAACTACAATAAAATTTAGGCCGTGAAACTTTCTTTTAAACTTTTAAATTCCATTGGGCCTTTCAACAATAGCCTCATCCCTACCTATTGTTCGATGGTACTTCAAGGAAAATCTATGATTTGTCATGTGATGATGTGACAATTTAATTTAGGATTTTATTTCATCATAAATTCGTGACCACTGGCCAATGCAAATTGATCATCCTATTTCATTTAAAATTACTCATTGTTTTATTTTTATTATTTTCAGATTTGCCTGTCTGAGAAAAACTTCCCACGTTTTAGCAATTATTGTGGTCGTACATTGATAACAACCAAAGTAAAATATAGTCATCGATATCAACTAAAGTACCTACCTACAAAAGTATGATATTTTAATTACCCTAGGATATCTTCGAAAGGAAACTATTAGTAAGTAAGACATTACATTTAAATATTATTTTTGTTTTTAATAAACTTGCCAAAGGTTTTGTGTTTTATTTAATCACGACTTACTTTTACCTACCTATGTCTTGGTATCACATTGGCCGACTATACTAAAGTCAATGTTGCAGGCAGGGTGTACGTATATCAGAAGCATCATCATTCTCCTGCCCTTGTCCCAATTTATTTGCGGTCGGCGCAACATGCTTTATTCTTCCATACTTCTCTATTAGTCGTTATCTCGGTAGTCACTCCCTTTTTGGCCATATCATCTTTCACACAGCTCATCTATCGTTTCTTTGGTCTTCCCCTACACGTATAGCCATCCACATTCATACTCAAAACTTTCCTGACGACATTTTCCTCATTCCTCCGCATCACATGCCCATACCATGACAACCGATTTCCACACAACTTTTCAGTCATCGGTGTCACTTTCAGAATTCCTCTTACGTAGATACTCATTTCTTATTCTATCCATTCGCGTATCAGAAGGATGTGATCAAATAATAAGTATGTGGTACAGACCATAAAACTGAACAATTCTGCATGGGGCCAATATCATAATCGAAAAAAAGTTATCAGCTGTCCTCTACAAAGCTTCAATACATACTCGACCCATTAGTATGTGATGGCAGATTTTTTTTTTTTAGATTACTACTTTGGTCCCATGATGAAAGTTGTTCAGTCTGATGGCCTGTAACACACTCTTAAATTTTATCACACCTTACTGATATACCCTGTATATGCTAGGCTGTGGTAACCTTTTCTCTTAAGATTGTCTGTCGATCAGTTTACCAACATTGAACATGCAAATATCTAGCCTTGACAAACCATAATTAGAACTTTAGGACAATGTAACTGAAAAACAACATCACCCTAAACTGCTTTATCATTTTCGTCCAAACAATAGTCAATAACATTAGATACAAATACATACGCATGTGTGTGTGTGTGTATCATACAGCTTACACATCAAGCCGTGAGATAAAAACTGACATTCGTAAACAACAAAGCCTCATAACAACTTCACAGCTGAAGGATTTTGGAGATCCGCAGGACAATAGCAAAACTGACACGTATTTTTGCAAATTTTGATGAAATTACTTTACAAACAAATGAGGCTTGGGCCTTATCCCACTTCCGCTGGGAAACCATAGCAGCAAAACCGGAGTAGTTCAATTCAACTGACTCGCATGATGTTCCGCTACTCCCAAAGTGGAACATCATGCGGTTTCGCGGTTGAGGTGTGCTAAGGCCCTTAAAGACAAGGGCAGGCAGAAGAAAAGGTTACAAAGAAGAGACCCACTGCAGTGAGGTCATTTCAGGTCATCTGACTAGCCTTTTCCTACGTTGGGGTCGGCTTCCAGTCTAACCGGATGCAGCTGAATACCAGTATTTTACATGGAGGGACTGGATCCGACTTCCACAACCCAGTAACTGGGTAACATGATACCCCTTGGTAAGACTGGTTGTCAGACTTTCAGGCTTCTGACGACCCGTAACGACTGTCAAAGATCTTTTTTTTTTTTGAGATGGGGTTTTTTTTATTTGAAATGGGTTTGCTCTCGACTCTAGTCTAGGTCGAAGACGACAGAGACAAAGTCAACGATGGAGTGAGCTTACTCAGAAGAAGCCTGTTCACTCTCACTTTGAAGAGATTAGGGTAGGGAAACACTGACGCAGGTAGAAAGTTCCACTCTTTTGCTGTGCGCATTATAAATGACATTTGGAAACGCTTAGTGCAAATTGGTGGAACAGCAACGATGTAGGGATGGTAACTAGATGTCCGATGGTAGAAGGAGGCCGGTGGAATGAGGTCGTGGAGTTCTTAAGCACACTCACCGAAGTACAATCTGTAGAAGACCCACAAGCAGGCAACCTTTTGCAGGTTTTCTCTTTAGTCTAGGTCAGAGGTATCTACGAATAAAAGCCGGGACCAACAGCTTAACGTACATACTGGAACCCATCCGTGCCTCAGATCTTTCCGAGGCACGGATGGGTTCCGGTATGTAAAGATGGCAGCTTAACCTGATCGATCGACCCAGGCGGCTGTTGTTGCATAACGTGCATTTCCGAGACACGAAGGGGATCTCGTATGTAATGGAATGGAAGAAGGTTGGTAGTAGGTTAACATTGCTACGGACGAAGTAAAAAAAAATGTTGGCAATAGGACATTGCTACGGACTAAGTAAAAAAAAACGACAAAGAGATGACAAAAGCAAGGAATCTCTAGGATGGACGCTACGATCTTTTCACTCTGGAGTCTTAGAAAAAAATTAAACACCATACCAGTAACACCACTTATTTATTTCTTTGTTTATATGTAGTTAATTAAAATGGTACAACACCAATTACATTAATTAACATAGAAACAACTATTAAGTTGAGAATAATTATGTTGTATACCTATATAATTTAATTTAAAACGATCATGGAACAGTGGACTCCTTTGCATACTTTCTCTCACAGAACACCAGACATATACAGGATATTTTGTTTAAGCAGTGCGCAAATTTTCACAGGCTGTTCTACTCATGAATATGAACAACTTTCACTATGGGACAAACCCTGAAATCACGAAAACAAAAATCTGTTGTTTCATATAAAAGTTCAATAGGTCCAGTCATCCGCAACCACATCACATTCAGAGTTGGCAGTCAAAAGGGCATTTAGCATCTTTAGACTACGACATACTAGGGATTCGGCTCTGGCTACAGTTTTGGATGACAGTTGTACCTATAAACAGATTGTGTCAGCGGCTCTAACTATGTAGATTTTATTAAAGACAAAATCTAATATGTCTATCTATCATCATCATCATCATTATTATCATTTTCCTGCCCTTGTCCCAATTTATTTGGGGTCGGCGCAACATGTATTTTTCTTCCATATTTCTCTATTAGTCGTCATCTCGGTAGTCATTCCCTTTCTAGCCATATTATCATCTATCACACAGTCCATCTATCGTTTCTTTGGTCTTCCCCTACTCGTATAGCCATCCACATTCAAACTCAAAACTTTCCTGACGAAATGTTCCTCATTCGTCAGCATCATATGCCCATACCATGACAACCGATTTCCATACAACTTTTCAGTCACCGGTGTCACTTTTAGACTTCCTCTTTGTACTCATTTCTTATTCTATCCATTCGTGTAACACCACACATCCCTCTTGTCATTCCCATCTCAGCTGCATGCAATTTCCTTTCAGTCATTCTTTTTGTGGCCCAACATTCTGATCCATACAAGATAGCAGATCTAACCATTCTTTTATAAATCTTCCCCTTAAGTTTAATGGGAATGCGGGTGTCGCATTTTGTTCCCGTGACCTGCCTATCTATCTATCTATGTATATTTTGTCTAATAATATGCGCTGCCTAACGGCCAAAAAGGGATAAGCGACATTTTTTATGCGAAATTGACTTGTATATATGGTTTGAATCGGATTTTTTTTCTGCGTCTATATCGATATACAAGCCGATTTTGCAAAAAATGTCGCTTATCCCTTTTGGCTGTTAGGCATCGTATGTAACTCTAAATACAGATGAAGAAAGTCGTAGTTTATTGCAATAAAAGCTGGCTTTGGCTTGTTCTATCTTTCTAATTGTCACAGGTTAGAAGATACTTTTTCTAAACGAAACTTTATAATGTAAATGACACACTACATACCGCGAGGAAAATGACACTAAGTAGTACGTACTACATAACAGACACAAGTACATCAAGGACAGGAGGTGAGAACGGAAGCTACCTTTGTCGGTACTTCCGGTTATTAACGACACAATGGAAAAGGCCTACAGCCTTCCGGTATGTTAATTAGGATGACTGCAGGGATCTGACGCTAATTAATATGGTTCATGTTGAAAATGGAGATTATTTTATCACTAGAAAATTAAAAACCGGATTTGTTCGAGTCCTATGTCGGCTTCCAGGTTAACTGATGCTGATTAAGACCAGTATTTAACAAGGAGTGACTCAAAATCAAAAGTCATTTATTCAAACTAGGCTGAGAATCAGCACTTTTCGAACGTCAAAATTACATAAGACAGTCCCCCAAAACGCCCGGCCTTCACCACTTCCTAGTGCTTTAGCTGAAGAGAAGAAGAAGAAGAAGAAGAAGACTGCCTATCTGACCTCTACAACCCAGTTACTACTGGGTAACACGATAGGTATCCCTTAACAAGACTGACTGTCAGACTTTCGGGCTTCTGTCTGACTACCCGTCACGACTGTCAAACATACGAATAAAGACGTTTGTGCACTACAAGGAATTTTACTGTCCGGCAGTCCGATTTTTGACGGTCCGATGTGTTGGATACGCGGCCGTACTTGGTGAAGGGGCCCGCTAGGCATAGCGGGCTGATACCAGTCAGGGGTGCGGCGAATGTACAAGTATCTCCCAGGCCCCCGACCTACGGTAGTAGAAAGAACAGTAGGGTTTTAGTTCGTAGGAGTCCGACACAACCCTCCGTTCTCCCCGGACGCAGGGTATGCCTGAGGATTTTCCCACGAAAAAAAAAAGGGCCTGGGTTCAAAACATAACCTACACTAAGTGAAACCACAGTGTAGGTTAAATTGGACTTGGTCTAGCCTAGCATTAGGCAAAATTTGATTTATCTCTCAGGAGCCCGAAACTCCTGTAGTATGAATCCTGTTCCCCCGTTAATCATATATTTTCGAGACTACCATTTTAATTCGACAGCATTGTATTTCTCGGAGGGACCGCGGGTAACAAAATTCCCAGTGGTCCCTTTCAGGGACTAAGGCAGGGACCACAGCCGGGTAAGAAACGGTTCGACCTTAGGGTCACAGGCAGCCGCTCCATGTAAAATATGAGTATACAGCTGGATGCAGCTGAATACCAGTATTTTTACGGTTAGACTGAAAGCTGATCCCAACATAGTTGGAAAAAGGCTTGGATCATTGATTGGTCACACACATACACACACAACTCCTGAATTCACTATTACGAGACAATCAAGAAATTTTAAGGTACACTACTTAATTAACTAGAGTAACAAAGGCAAATATTAATAAAATTACAATTAACTCAAGGTAAGTGAACGTTTATAACTGTTACCAGTTTGTAGAAATCGTTATTTTTAAACCAATCGAGGACAATTAGGTGTCAATTGTAACGGTATCAATTGGAACAGGGATTTAGAGAGGTATATTTTAACTTGTTACTTTCAAGGACATAGAGTCGCTCCATGTAAAATACTGGTATTCAGCTGCATCCGGTTAGACTGGAAGCCGACCCGATAATTGTTGGGAAAAGGCTAGCCTTTTCCCAACAATTATCGGGTCGGCTTCCAGTCTAACCGTCCATTCACCGTCCATTCTGGCAGACGATGAGAATTTTGAAGGACATAGAAACACTGCAGCGTTTAGTCAAGCTGTCTCGGTTTTTTATAAGTCTACAGGCAAGAAATAAGAGAATAGGGATGATGACAAAAAAAAATTTTTTGTTGTTCGTCATGTGGATTATTAAAATATATTGGATACATACTTTTTCTTTTTCTACGTAATCAAAAGATTACAGCTATACATTCGAGTTAAAATGTAGCATGACGTCACGCCTTGCTAGATTTTACACGTAGAAGTGACGTAGCGAGCCCCCACTCCCGACCTTTAATGCGTGCTATCTAAGTAATTTTTTATTAATATGATAAAGCAAAAAATACGTGTCAATATTATTTTATTATCTGAGTGACGGACTAAATAGAATTTCTTTTTTTTACCCAGGCATCATCCCTATTAAGTAGGTATGAAGAAGTGGTAGGTACTTTAAATATAGATACAAATTATATCATGGTGGAATAGCATACAGTTGTGACAAATGGCTAGCAGTTCTTAGTAAGCTAACTTCAACCCATGATTAGTTACAAATTTCTAAGGAAACTGAACAGCTTATAAGCGAAAGTTAGCATTCAGCCACAGACTGAAATGACATGTCATTAAATGCTGCCAATACATAGTTAACTTTATTGATCACTGACATTTCACTGTAGCTACATATCTTTCCTTAATACCGTAGGAAATTAACACACATCTAGTCCTATGCAGGGCAGCAGGGACATCGATGCACATCGTGGGCTGCCTTGACATTTTACGTCGGTTATTATCAACAAAAATCTGCTGTTTCCTACAAAAACCAAATACCTACGTGGTCAAAAATAGAACAGCATTTTTTTTTTAAATAACCGATTAAAATTTCAATGCAATGGGTTCCAGAATAATGCACTGAATCCATGGTAACAGGTTCCGCGTCGATGTCCCTGCTACACTGTGTCATCTTCAAACGATTGGCAGAAACACATTTATTGATTTGTAGTTAAACCGTGGAACGTCCGTGGGGAAACCAACTAAAAAAGATAAAAACTTTCACAAGGGGCACTCACGTAGCCACCCTACAGGCTACAAGAGACAGGGATGACTCCACGCACTACGAATGGCACCTATCTGCAACCGCAGGTAAAGCACACCGGGGTCTTGCAATTTTAATCAGAAAGGATCCCCAAATTGAAATATTAAACAGGAAAAAGGATACCAACGCGACAGCATAGCAGTGACATAGAAAAGAGTCGAGAAAGCAGTTTAACCCAGCCAAAAGATTCACCGGTGAAGCTGGACGCGAACCAACCTGGCGGCGACGTCGTTAAATACTAATAGATGCCCATCCATAGATGAATATCACCCGGCTCTGCACAATTGCATTGCCTACTTTACATATACGGTACGGCTAACAAATCCTTCTATATCCTAAGGGAACGCCTTCCCTACCATTATCGCGTCCCCCGGTCTACGCCTTGATAATGCAATGGTCTCTGTAGCCCCAAGAAACAGGAGGCTCCAGAGGGGTCAAACCACGCTGGGGTCGGTGCATTTCATTCATTCATTAGTGATTTATGGCGCAAACGAGCCATAGCACAGGCTTGATTAGCCTCTTGTTATTATTAATAGCTACCTACGACAAAGAACACTATTACCTAACCATGTCCAGGACCATCGTAGACGATGACTAGACAATTCAAAGGTAAATAATGGCATGTGGATTAAGTTGTCAGAGACAATTAGAGGAAATAACCATAATTATGCCATAGAACACATCACACGATGACCCAAAGAGAATTGAGGCTATATAGTCATTGCGATGACCGGATGCAGTTAATTATCAATTTTATACGGACCGACTACCTTTTAGTTTTAACCTCTGCACTGCAAGTTAAAGGATAAAATTGTTTTCCAAAGTGAGAATGGAGGGCTTACAGGTTTCTTCCATATCGCCTTGCTGGAATCCGATGCCATTTCTATTCGTTTCCTAACATAATTTCTTTTAGCAGAATTGACCACTTTTCTAAGGATTTTTTTTTCCTATAAAAGTGATATTTAATAATCTACGCATGCATGAGCAGAGTTGAAGCTAAAAATTCTCAGAGGCATGAAGGGAATATGGATAGGTACTCTGGTAATGTGCTATCAAGAATGAGCCTCCTATTGCGTAGCCGAAGTTGAAAAGAGCTGGCTTACTGTTCTACACTTAACTCCGTAGATTTATTATTTATTAATGGCTACCGCAGACAGGCGCGACGAGACTCTAATAGAACAATTTTTATGAGAATTTCGTCGTCGCGACGCGCCTTAAGCCTTTGCGTAATATTGTGAACCATTTTCTACCCATTCAAAGGAAAAAACCTGCCCATCTCACGGATTCTTCCCAACTAAAGCACTAGGAAGTGGTGAAGGGCGGGCGTTTTGGGGAGCTGTCTTATGTAATTTTGAGGTTCGAAAAGTGCTGATTCTCAGCCTAGTTTGAATAAATGACTTTCGATTTTGATCCGGATGCACGGCCTTTTGTAAAGTTACTACACTATAGTTCAGTTTCCACCAAACAGAATTCTCGCGGATGCTCGAGCACTTTTTAAATTTCACTGAATAAGTAACAATGACCAAAACAATTAGGCGCATGACAGCTATGAAGTTATTGCAACTAGGGAAGGAACACCGGAGCGGTGATTGATATTGTACGTATTGTCATCACTGCCGAAAGCGAGTTACGACCGCACGTCACTACGGGAAGAAGGTGCGGGGTGCGCCGAAACCGAATTCCTGTCATGCGCCTAATTGTTTTGGTCAAGTAGTATCAATTCGACGCAGACATCACGCTTGATGTCTGCGTCGAATTTTATACTTAAAGTCAATATTGATACAGTTACTTATTCAGTGAAATTTAAAAAATGCTCGAGAATCTGCGAGGATTTTACCGTTTGCTGGACCCTAAAGCTACAAATCAAACCGCGGTCATGTAACGATGACGTACCCAGAAATACGTGCGCGTCTAATAACACACGTCCTGCAGTAAATCTTGTCTGTCCGTCCGTCCGCCGAGCAAGGTCTTGGTCGATGCGGCTATAAATGTCATGAGCAAACATCGTTTATGATTGTGTAGATGCAAGTTAAGTGGCTTCTACAGGGCAAATTAAGTTAGCTAGCGAAACTCCGCAGATGTGATGGGTAACGACAACAATATCTAATGACGATAAAACTAAAATCATATCAATCAATCAATCTGCCTAGCCTTTTCCCAACTATGTTGGGCTCGGCTTCCAGTCTAACCGGATGCAGCTGAATACCAGTATTTTACATGGAGCGACTGCCTATCTGACCTCCACAACCCAGTTATTGGTTAATACGATACCCCTTGGTAAGACTGGTTGTCAGACTTTCGGGCTTCTGACGACCCGTAACGACTGTCAAAGATCCACGAATGACAGCCGGGACCAACGGCTTAATGTGCTTTCCGAGGCAAGGAGGAGTCTCGGTATGTAAAGATGGTCACCCATCTACGGACCAACCCCGGCAAGCGTAGCTTAACCTGATGGATCGAGCCGTGCGGCTGTTATTACTTAGCCACAAGCTCCTCCAAAACTAAAATCATATATTCCAATAAATACAATACCAGCGACCTCTTCGTCAGCTGTGTAGTTCGCGTCACGTAAGATGGCCGCTCTGAAATCAGGATTTCTGATGCGCGTGGCGAGCTGCTGTTTTAGTATAGACTAGCTGTTGCCCGAAGCTTCGACCGCGTGAATGTCAATTTGTTCACAATTTCATGGGAACCCAATTTTTTTTTCTAAAATAAAAGTAGTCTATGTTACTTCTTATAACATCAGCTATCCGCCAGTGAAAGTCCCGTCAAAATCAGTGCAGCCGTTTCAGAGATAAGCCGGAAAACACAGACAGACAAAAATTCAAAAAAATAAAAACTAAATCGTTTTTTGTTATAAGTAGGTACCTACCGTACATAATTTCATATGTTTAGTAAAAAGTTGTTATTTTGACATTACAAATAGTCACTTCAGTTTTATTTATTTGTATAGACATTGACTACTGCGCAGCCATTTGTAGCCTACTTCAGAGCGACAAACTTACATGATGCGAATATATAGTAACTTACTTGAAATTAATATTCTTAGTTTTTTTTTTTCATTACGCATCACGCCTACGAAGTTTCCCGAACGAATTAAATAATTTAATTAATTAATTTAATGTGACCCTGTATAGTCGAGCAATTACTATTGTGTAAATGGACTTATTAGTCACTAAGAAGTTGAAAGGTGAACTTTCAAAACGGCTTTTAACCTTGAAAGGTTTTTGTATAATTGTATAGCATCTACATATAATATTTAGGTAGGTAGAATGCATAATGTGGCATAGATTCAAGACACGATTTCCGAGCAAGGAACAAAAGACCTCGAGATATGTACCATGTGTGTATGTATATTGGTGAGAACGTCGTGTGGGAAATGATGAAGGAAATGGAACGAGCATTCTGTACGAGTGTACGCGAGGATGATCCTTACGAGTAACGCATTTAAGATTAAAACTATCAACTGATTTGATGGATTGTTTAAGGGGGAAGCGTCAGAGTAGCCCGCGAAATTCAAATTTTCTTACGTTTTATTTGCAAGTCGCAATATGTCTCCAGGGTTCAAATTGTCAAAATGTTTTCATCTTAATTTCAAAACTTCGAAAACTTTGCAACCTAGGTGCCTGCCTAGCCTTTTCCCATCTATGTTAGGTTAGGTTAGGTTAAACTAATTTATTGGTTAAAATGCCTAGGACGATAAAACACAATATCTTCTTCTATCTTAGTAAATCACATAGTTGAGCAAGTCACGCGAAGTGAGGAAGTACCGACAACGTGTTACTTGCACATTACGTCCTCTATTAGTGCCTAACGAGGTAAACAGTGCGCTAGTATTATGGCATCCTGCCATACAACCTGGAACTAACTGGATTTGATAACATGACGAGATCGGTGGAAACAAAGGAAGTTCTTGTCTGTGGTAATGTTTAAAAAGATTCTAGTACTTATTCAAAATTATATTTTCTTACCTGTACCCTAACTGCGTTACACACTATCAATCGGAATATGAATCATTTTTAAACAAATTGCTAATCTACTCGTAATACTTTTGAAAAATTCGTCAGCTCAACAACGTAAATCACCGATTTAGATTGATACTGAGTTACGCAATTAGGGTGTTGAGTATAAATGTGGAGGACTATAAGAGTTGAGGAAGATCAAAGAAACGATGGATGGACTGTGTGATAGATGATACGACTAGAAAGGGAATGACTACCGAGATGACGACTAATAGAGAAGTATGGAAGAAAAATACATGTTGCGCCGACCCCAAATAATTTGGGATAAGGACAGGATAATGATGGAGAGGCTAAGTAATAAAAGCCGCACGGGTCGATCGATCAGGTAAAGCTAAGCTTGCCGCGATTGGTCCGTGGATGGGTGACCATCTGTACATACCAAGACCCGTTAAGAAGAAAGTACGTTACGCCGTTGGTCCCGGCTGTTTGTCGTCTTGCTGTCCTTGGTTTTGTTTTGTTATTAGTAATTAACTTTGTTTATATTACTTCGATGGTCCTAGTTTATCATTTGTGACTTCGAGTTTCAGCTTCATATACAATCTTCATATATGTAAGTGGGCACATCCTTTATTTACTGGAGGCCTTTATTTAGGTATAAAGTTTTGCTTACGTTTTTTAGTTTTGTATTTTTATTTCTGCTTGAGTATAGTTTTCGATTTTTTTTTTTTGGTATATTGGCGTGTGCTAGCTTACTTATAGCAAATAATTTAATTTAATGTTTTGTGTTGCGTAATGTACCTAAATTATTATGCGCAGTGATGTATAGATTCAATTATTATTATTATTATTTTTCTAACTGAACAGACAGCTGTGCTGCTGGATAGTTTGTTGCGCCACTTGTTCTCCCCAGCTAAAGCACTAGGAAGTGGTGAAGGGCGGGAATTTTGGGGGACTGTCTTATGTAATTTTGATGTTCAAAAAGTGCTGATTCTCAGCCTAGTTTGAATAAATGACTTTTTAGATTTTTTGATTTTGTCATTTGTAGATCTTCGACAGTTTTTACGGGTCTTCAGAAGCCCGAAAGTCTGACAACCAGTCTTACCAAGGAGTATCGTCAGTATCGTGGTAATCAGATAGGCAGTCGCTCCAAGTAAAATACTGGTAGGCTGACCCCACATTTGGCGTGCGCGATCCTCGGGCGTGCGAGTAGCGCGAGCGCCGCGTGCGCGTTGCGCGCGCGCTGCGCGAGCGTCGGGTGTTACCGCCGTGTGACGTGCATGCAGCGTGCGCGCAACGCGCGCGCGGCGCGCTCGCGACGCTCGAGTCGCGTTCTTACCCCTTCGCCCGCTATCCCCGCCGCCCGCTACTGTTTCGGTTCTTCTTACTGACTCGAGCGTCGCGAGCGCGCCGCGCGCGCGTTGCGCGCACGCTGCATGCACGTCACACGGCGGTAACACCCGACGCTCGCGCAGCGCGCGCGCAACGCGCACGCGGCGCTCGCGCTACTCGCACGCCCGAGGATCGCGCACGCCAAATGTGGGGTCAGCCGTATTCAGCTGCATCTGGTTAGACTGGAAGCCGACTCCAACATAGTTGGAAAAAGGCTAGGCAGATGATGAAGGGCACGAGAAGGATTATGATGATGACTTACTTGCTTTTCACATCCAAAACTAAGTATGTACAGTACCTACCTGGACGTTAACATAGCACGGCACATACGAAGGAGTCTGTTGTAAGGGAATGAGTGACGACGCTCTGTGATTATTTTCTTTTTTTTTTTTTGTAAAACTTGTGGCGACATCTACATCGCCACATGCAAACTACGCATCACACTGACGTCACAAAAACTTCCTGCATCGCGCAAGCAGAGTTTGCCGCGCGACTAGCATATACAACGTCCCGACATCACTCGTCGGGCAGTTGCCCACCAGAATGCAGGATCGCAGGATCCTCCCTTTTCTATAGAGGATGAGTGAATTGTATACCCTGTTCCTCATACCTCTATAAACTCTATGATACAACCACGTAAACAGTTTAATCTGGCTGCGACACTACAAATGATATAGATAGCCTGTCATGTACCCTATAACAACCTAGAAAGCAGGTAGAATTTATAATAGAATAGAATACTCCTTATTATATTCACGTGAGCGCGGTTTAAATATAAAGATTGAGATAAGATATAGGTATTAGATAATTATAATGCTTTGCTGTTCCCGAGTAACATAGGCTGTGATAGAAAAGAAAACGCAGACATTTTAACATCGCTTAAATTACTCGTAGTACAAATATAAATGTAGAAAATTTACATAGGGTGATAATGGGCGGTCTTATAGCTAAAAGCGATATTTTAACGACAACCTTTGTTGGGTTTGGTCTCGTCCTTCCAGGTCTTAAGACTTGAACCTCGCGTGTTTGCATTATGTCTGTAATCCCGAGGTAATAGTCATAAGTGGCTGTAACACCGCTACCCTGAGTATATTGAAGGCTGTTGGTGAGACGGGGGAGGGCGCCATTGACAAGATTGGCAGACTGAGTTAGCTTGGCCTTTGTCTACCTCCCCTGTCTCACCGCTCTCATACCTCAGGCGATGACTAGCTCTGGTGCGCGCACTATAGTAATTACTTTTGGACAGAATCTCTCTCTATTTACTAATACGTACACAATATCCTAAAACCTTCGTTCATCCATTCAAAGGAATGAGTGAATGTGTGTAGCTTTTAAAAATAGAAACTATAAATGTGGATAATATTGTTATATTTTATTCTACCCGTCGCATGTTGTCATCACAGAAACAAAAAGCCATTGTGTCTGAACTTATAATGGTTCATACGACACGCAGACTTAATAAATAAAATATCTTTGTTTGTATAGAAACTTGCGTACTTTGTAACCTACGTCTTTATTATCAATGTCAGTATGCTATATTATCACTATTTATATACTTAGTAGATGTATGAATGAACAAATATTTACAAACATATTTATTAAGAGCGTTGATACCACGCGGGCTGGTAACGTTCCATTTCTACGGATTTTTCGTGATTATTTTAATAAATTTAAATCAAATTACTATTTTTTTTCAGCCATGCACTAAATCGTTGGTATATATTTATTTATTTATTTAATACTTTAAGCACACAAAATGTACAGAGGCGGACTTAATGCCATAGGCATTTTCTACCAGTCGACCTTTGGGTGATGCAGAGACAAACCGTGGTAGGTGCAACAGCGAGAGATGAGGAATAAATATATATTTAAATATAAAGATATAGATACATATAAATATGATATATACACCTAACTATATATAAATATAAATAGACATAAATATACTAAAACAAATAAGACAAACCATTGGGAAACATTACCGTTGTGATGATACTACCAGCTTCTTGCGAATGTGGTCGCTAACTTTAACTTTAAAGGATAATCGGTTGGTTGCCATCCTGATTTCCTGGGGGAGTGCATTCCACAGAGAGATAGACTGAACGAAGAAGGAAGAGTGAATGAAGTCTGTGCGGTGGGTGGGACATTGAAGAATACGATTGTGAGATGAAGGTAAATTTCTATTGTGGTTGGCGCAAATGTATTGAAAATGGGAAGCTAGGTAACTAGGGGAAGAGGGATATATAAATATGTATGCAATTTTTTAAATTTATTTTGGTACTTACTCATAAAAAAATACATTATCGTCTGTAATGTCAATGAAAAATGAGTAAATACCAAAATACATTTAATAAAAATAGCATACAAATTTATAAATATCAACGGTTTAGTGCATGGCTGATAAAAAAAATAGTCATTTGATTTAAATTTATTAAAGTAATCACGAAAAACCTGTAGAAATGCGACGTTGGAGTCCGCGTGGGATGAACGCTCTTAAATTACACGATAGTGCTAATTATAACAAGATATTGTAAACATTAAGTTTATATCTAAAAATACTGGCGAATAATAATAATATAATATCACATTTTTAAGGAATATACTCTGAAAATACCAAAAATGAAGCATAATATTACCTTAAATACGTATAACTAATTTGTTTGAATAAAATCAATAAAAATATTTGTGACCTTGTGAAAAACAACAATACCTCTAACTTACTAACATCTCGTTATAAAATAATTTAAATACAACAATACTTAGAAAATAAAAAAATCACAAAATAACACAAGACATTATTACAGTAACATTTCGTGTTAAGACTTTTCACGAGGCAGCCTTTTTTAAAGTTTAATTTGCTCGTGGCAGAAAGTGAATTGATAAGATAAAAATATAAAAAACTTTTAAGAAAGTCAAGGCATTTTTAATGCTGTCTTTTCTTTTTTGAAAATTACGTTCTATTAAAAAAATAAGAGTGTTGCAATAATGTCTTTTGTCTTATCCAAAAATACAACATTTTACTAAATTGCATAGATCTATCTGTCACTACTTTCTTTGATTTCAGAAGCACGCATCAATAATTGTTATTTAAACCTAATGTCAATGGCAATAAAAGTCACACTACGTGCTCTCATGATTTGCAGCAACTATTTATATTATTTAGTAAAAATAATGGAAAGATCTTACTTTTAGCGGGCCTCATCAAGCACTGGATAACAGGCGTGTGTGTGCCAACAAGAATAACGTTATGTAAGGATTGATATCTGAAACAAAAGAAAATCCTATCAGTAATGCTATAAACATCAGGACTTCCTAGGATTTCGACAAATTTTCTAAGTGCTCGCTTGAAACATGAAAAAGTCCTTTTTCATGTTTCAATCAGATGCAGGTCAGAATTGAGAGTGGAAACCCTGGGACGGGACGCCCTAGTACTCGCAACCGGCGTGCGTGTATGACCAGACCGACCAGAACGTAAACGAGGCGCAAGGAGTTTGCAAGGATCGTAGCAGGTGACGTTCTGTAGTTCCTGCCTACCCTCATGGGAAGAAGGCGCATAAAGATCGAAATTTTTTAACTTCAAGAATAATTCTCAACTAAGTAGTAAGTTAGAGGACAAAGAGAATCTTATTGATTTTTGACAGCTAGAATTTTTTGAGTTTAAATTGAAGTTTTCGTACGCTAAATAATACTTCGGAAGAGGGAAAGTAACAGCTGCTTAAATAAATATCAAATAAAAGTCTTTAAATTACGTGCTAAGCAAGCAGCCTATATTCTACAGAATACCTACACAAATATAAATATAAAAAGGATTGACACTCACCTCACCCAAGAGTCCCAGCAGCCAAAGATGCTAACACAACTAGAATGGCCGTAGCAACCCCGCTGGCTCCAACCTGCGCTCCATACACAGCGCCCGAATCCACGGCGCCCCCGGTGCCAAACGCGTCCGCTGAAGTCATTGAACCTGTCAAATGGCCAACCGGTGAGCTCGTGCGCACCGGTGGGCTCATCTAGCTTATACGCGGGTTTTGCAGCTTTGATTTTGCATGACTTTTCTCTATATATTACAAATTATTTGTTTTATTCGGTTCAATTGAACAAACGAGGATCTTGATTTATTATGCTGTATTTTATAAGTCCTCATATACTTATTTGATTTGTAGTCTTGATTGATTCTCATAAAAGCCAAATAATACAAAACAATAATAACATACAACTACTTTAAAAAGTAACCTAACTAAAGTATAATAGGTACAAGATATAAATTCTACTGAACTAATTATTTTATGTTTATTTTAATACGAAAAATAGCTAATTTAAATACCACCAATATTAATTGCTATAACTACGGTGCGGTACCTACTTCCTACCAAGCAGTGATTAAGGGCGCACCGAGCTTTTGTCTTTATCTGTCTATATCTTTACGTGTAAAGAGTAAAGAAAGTAACCACACTTTTGCACTTTTTCAATGTTTTTCCGTGTTATTTTCATCATAGTGCTCTTAAATAAATAAAAAAAACAGTCGTGTGTAAACGCTCGAGTCATCTATGACCTTTTATTTTATTAAATGAATCATAATAAAAAAATACTTATTTATATAAAAAATAGGAAAATAAAGGAAAAAAAAAAATATTCTAGTGAGACAACTTTATCAAGTCGTATTTCCATCGTGTATACTGTCTAGATATTCCCAATCATACCTAATTTCCCTAGATTTTTTTTTAATTTAATGGTTTACTACTTCAAATAACGGTTATAAAAACGTGTTTGTGTATAAAAAGCTCGGTGCGCTTTTAAAATATACAGATAAATACCTAATACCACTGTTAAAATAGTAATACACCAATAAATACCATTTAATAAATAAACCAGAAGTAACAAAACCCGTGGCATTAGTCTAGACATACCCACCAACGCATGCAGTGTAGAAAAAAAAAACATATTAATAAGTACAGCATCATTATTAATTCATTATTAAGGCGAAAGCACCAGGGCAGCCCGAGGAATTCAAATTTTCTTACGTTTCTTGCAATTTACAGGTCAGTATCAGGTTGTACGTTGATCTGAATATGATTTGCGACCGTAACAAGTATGTATTTATAGAGTTATAATTATTAAAATCATCAATATAACTCTCTAAGTTCATATTACCCTATTGAATGACTATTTCCAGAAATCGTGACATTTGAGGTCAATTCTAACTTAAGGAGTTGTATTTTTTTACGGTCGCAAATCGTACTTTAATCAACATACACCCAGACACTGAGCTTTAAGTTGTAAAAACTGTAAGAAAATTTGATTTTCACGGGCTACCTAAGCTCCAAGTAGCCCGCGAAAGTCAAATTTTCTTACATTTTTTTGCATTTTGCAAGTCAGTATTAGCACCGGCCCTGGTCCAGGCCATGGTACGGAGCGAGAGTGCATGGAAAGCCGTCACCTCCTTCTGCGAAGCAGTAATACTCGCGAAGGAGGAGGCGGAACGCGTGAGGGAAATGCATTATTTGCGCCCTCACGCCCCTAGTCGCCGTAGGAGACGCCCCGGGCGTCGGGAATTGGGAGTCGATTCCCGGCAACCGTAGGCGCGGGCTTGACCCGGGTCGACGGCGCCTTGTGTTCTACGCGCGCCTCAAAGAGATGTCAGCACGCCCAGAGTGGGAGAAGTTATTTTGATAATGTCCCACCCAAAAAAAAAGTATGATTCGCGACCGTAACAATTTGTGTTTACAAAATTATAATCATTAGAATCAGTAATACAACTTCTTAAGTTAGTATAATCCTAAATGTCAAGATTTCATGAAATAGTCATTCATTGGGATTATATAGAGTTGTATTAACGATTTTAATGTTTATAATTGTATAAATACAGATTTGTTACGGTCGCGAATCATATTCAAATCAATATACAACCAGATACTGACCGGCAAATTGCAAAAAACATAAGAGAAAAATATAATTTCGCGGGTTACCTTAGCGCTTCCCCCTTAAATAAGTGCATTAAACTAAGTGAAAAAAAAAACATCTAGTTTAACTAGCCTGTACTGATACTACACGCTTGTATTGTCCCTCAGCAAGGCAAATATCTCCCTCTCCCTTTTCCAAACAATTTTGTCTTTGTTTGTGTCGGCCAGTCCTTTCGAATTTTTTTTTAATACTTTTTTTTTTATATTTGAACATAAATCCTCAAACTCAAAATCAAAGTATTTATTTAAAATAAACCATTTAAAGGCACTTTCGAATTATCAAGGAGTCGATCAGTTAGCAATATGAAGCTAGTTGCCAATTCCAAAGGCGTAGTAATAGGTACTGTAGTTTCATTCTAGCCCCTGTGTAATTATCTACGACATTCGGACGGTCACTTTCTAGAGGAAGACGTTTAGAGTTTGATGAGAGACTTCAGCGAGACGTGCCCCCGCTAGGCGATTGATAGGCGCGTTGCTTCTAATAGATATAAAAGATACCTACTATATGATTAATAAAATACATCCAAGTTTCATACGTGAAGAAAAGTTTTAATTAGTTAGCAGCCTAGTTCCCGAGTAAAGTAAAGATGAAAAAGGGTACTTTTACAGTACCTATGGAGAGGAACGGGCAAGAAACTCTACGGCCACTCTTTTCTTTTTTTATTATTTAAGATGGGTTTGCTCTTGACTCTAGTCTAGGTCGGAGGCGACAGAGACAGAGTCGACGATGGAGTGGATCTTTTAAATCAAATCATTGTTACATCATTGATGTTGAAATTATACATGGCATATGAGAACAATGTAGAACGACGTGCACGTTAAAAGCGGCCGCAATAAAAAACAATGATTAAAAGCAATTGAACCTAAACTAAAGCGTTTAATGCACTTACTTACTTATTAATAATAATTAAGCATAGAACATTATAACAATACAACTTGCTACACCAATATTTAACATAAAAAAAAAATGATAAAATCAAATATCAAGTAAAATAGGTATAGCACATAATATAACAAACTAGCTGACCCCACCAATGTTGCCCTGACAAAATTTCAATAATTCATACAAAATTCCCATAGAAAATGCACTTTCAGTTTTCCCGAATTTTCTAATTTTCCCGGCAACTTTTCAATCATTTTCTTTCATACAAACCTTGTCCTGACAATTACAAACACAACAAAAAAGAATTATCCAATTTGGTGCAGTCGATCGGAAGTTATGCGCGTATACATACATTTCGGCGATTCATTTATATATATAGATAGATTATTATGACAGGCTTATTATGACACCAATCTTTATCATTAACAAAAAAGATACGTAAAGCAAAGAATATAATTATTATTGTAGTAAGATAAATACCGTATAAACAACACGATACACATAAACAAACATCCCATATATACGTATAATTTGAACATTATTATGTCATTTAGAGTGGAAAGACTTTTACAGATAGCAAAAGACAAGCAAACTGAATATTTTCCAAAGTTTCTATGTTTTTTATTAGAGTTCCGTACGTCCGAATTAAAAAACGGAACCCTTGTAAGATCACTCGTGTGACTGTCCGTCGGTCACAATCGATTTGCTCCGAATCTACTGGACAGATTAAGTTGAAATTTGGTTTTAAATATTAATTTCTATGACCCAAACACGAACAAGTAACATAAATAAATGATTTTTGAATATGGGTTCACTTTTCGGAAAAAGCAATTAAAAATTAAAAAAAAAATTGCAATCTGTACCGTGTGACGTATCAAATGAAAGGACTTGTTATGAGGATTTCAGAGCCTAAAATTTTGAAAAAAATACAGAGTAGGTATTGTTCTATATTTATAGATTACAGGAAAAACTATAAGAAGCATATGGTCTTAAAATAATATGGTAAATCACACTATATTGTGCCTACAAACTTACATTTGCAGTTGGAATGTATGGGGGAACATGTTTTTCAACTGCAATGATAAGTTTGTTCTTGGGATACATGCATCCCTTCATTGTGCGTAGTCCGACCACACTGGCCAGTGTTAAGACATACAAATGTTTGCAACCCCAGAAAGAAACACAGATCACACATCTACATACACAATCACAACACATAAAATGAATGACGTACCGATGCCACCAACTTCCACGAAGAATGAAAGAATGGTGAACAAAAATAATAAGATTAATAATTAAAGCAGCAACACATGATGACGTCATGTTAAAGTGATGATGAATGTCTTTTTAGTTTGGGATCGTTCAGTCTTACATTCACACTAGAGTTATAGATTTTATGACTTCCGGAGTCTGGAGAGGCTGGTAATCTGTCATACAGGTCTCCTAGTACAGAAACCAGTCTCTCACATAGATTATAATCCCCTAATGTACACATTGTATTATGTATATGTTTACTATATTCCTTGTAAAATTCTATGTGAGAGAAAACAATAAACTTTTTTGTATTTTTTTTTGTATAGAATTTTATGACACACAAATCTTATAAGCAAACTTCTAGAAAATCACAAGAGTAATTTTGCTTTATAAAGGGAAAATATTTTTTTTAAACTCGGGGATCGAACCCACTTTTAGACACGACTATTGTCATCAATTTATCATATATAAAAATATTTACTTTTGATTGTTGCTACTGTCTGGGTTGAGTCACACCTCAAGAGTATGCCTCTTAGGCTAATTTTCACCATACATCACTAAACGCGTTGAACGCTAAACGAGTTTAAACATCATTCTGTACCTATCATCTTCAAACGATGATAGGTACAGAATGATGTTTAAACTCGTTTAGCGTTCAACGCGTTTAGTTATCTCAGTGACATTCAAAATCATAACTTTCATTATTTACAAAAATAAACACAAACGCATCGGGAATTATCAATCGGACATATTTTTAAATAACTGTTTCTCCAAGCCATAATAAACCATAAGGTTTATAAGGTATACCCAACACATAAAGCATACAATAGCTTACCTCCCCATCTGTTAAGCATGGCCATGATGACTCCATTGGTCCACCCGAAGCCAGTCTGTAAAACGTACTCGCCACCTCCTCCAAAACCGCCGAAGATTGTGGCGTCATACTGGAAAATTGAAGTTATTGTTTAGAAAACAAGGTACCAATTAGGTAATTTGGTGTCATTTAAAAATATCAGGATTTTCAATCTCTGATGTATTTTTTTTTTTTAATTTTATCGTAAATGTCAAAGCATTTTTTTTTTCAATCAGTTATTTATTTTAGAAATGTCAAGGAGGAGTATAGTCGCCGATTGGCCAAAAATTTTGTTCTTCAAATGAGCCACTCAAAGACCGGACCATATTACATTTGTGTTGTGAAAACATCTTGATCACTATTGTGGTATTGTACGTAGGACCTAATGTTTTTAAGATAAGTTGTCAAATTACATCTTAGCCTTTAATCAACTTTTGCGCCCTTGAATAAAGATAAAAATGAATCTATTAACCGTGAACTTACTAATACTTAAAACAGAAATCAAAACAAAATAATTACCTTCTCAAGCATAGCAGTCTTCTGCTTCCAAACTTCAAAATTCGAACGGACCCATTTAGTGGCAATCTCGCTGGCCAGTCGCATGGCTTCAGGTTGGCCAGTGTTGGCCAGGCCCATGACCACTATGTACTGTAGTGGCGGCCACGCGTTGGGGTAGTCCCATTGCTCGCCAGAGTGTTCGAATGTCGTGGGGATGCCGCCGTCGAAGATGTCGACCTGGGAAGATTGGTGGAATTTATAAAAGGTTAACAATGGCGCCGATTCTCTTGTTCACAAAATAAATTAAATTTAAGTTCAGTGCAGCTTTTTCTTTTTATTTCACAGAAGAAAAATATTAGTTTAGTCCTGTCAAATTAAGATACTCAATATACGTCTGGCGCTGACTTATTTGACAGGA
Source organism: Dicycla oo (assembly GCA_948252095.1). Taxonomy (NCBI): domain Eukaryota; kingdom Metazoa; phylum Arthropoda; class Insecta; order Lepidoptera; family Noctuidae; genus Dicycla; species Dicycla oo. The sequence continues at coordinate 16,078,619 of OX411736.1, read as the reverse complement.
CTAAACTAATATTTGTCTTCTGTCCTTTTCTTAATCTGCATGTCAGTTCGTCACATTAAGTGATTATTGATTTATTTAAATGTGATCAAATTAATCTAATTTATTATGTATTTTTTTATATTTAATTTGTTTGGTTTATGATTTTAATGAATTTCTTCATTTCGATTGACATTAATTAATGAATTTAAAGACGATTGTGATTTAACTTTTAATTTATTTTACAGTTTGAATTTATGCACTTCAGTTATTTTTTTTTTTTTGTTTTATTAGTATCATTGTGACTTGTATTTTAATCTTTGGTTACTAGCATAAATATGGATCACTGTGTCTGATTTAAATAAATTAATTAAATTAATGAAATAGAAAGAAATATATGCACTAAACTTAAAATTTGTTTAGTTTGTGAACAAGGGAATTGGCGCCATTATCAGGCTTTATTTATTTATACATAGTTATAATATTTTATCGAGAATTTCTCAGTAGCAGCCTGGTGTCTGAATGTGTGCCTGACTTACACTTAACTGCCGAAATGTGGGTGTCCTATAGATACACCTCTGTCTAACCCTTCGACGATTACAGCCGTGAAGTTATGTTATATTAAAAAAAAACTTTTAACCTTAATATTGTCTATGAAGTGAATATTTGGAAATATTGCACACAAGATTTATGATCGCAATGGTTATGATTAGTACAAGTAGTTATGGTACCCATATTTTTGTGTAAATAGGTTTCAGATCAATTAAAAATTAATTTAAAATAACCTAAATACAAAGTTATACGTAATATAGATATACAGTTATAGCTGTCAATTTATATTTATTGGAGTTTCACAATTTAAGTATAAAATAATTTAATTTCTTAATACTTTTAAAACAATTAATTATTTTCAATAAATAATTTTACCCAAAATATTCAAAAAGAACAAATAAAAATACAAAAAGTTCCATTTGACCCCGACGTGATTTGAACACGCAACCTTCTGATCTGGAGTCAGACGCGCTACCGTTGCGCCACGGAGTCTTATAGACAACGTTGCGAAAATACAGTTCTGTACGAACGAAATGACGCAACATCTATTATTTTTGCTCCTTTTGCTAATTAGTTAGATAATACGAATTAATTAGCAAACACTTATCTACAACAACTGTACCTGATAAACATGAAGGTTGTTTGTTAGTAAATGACGCCGTAATAATATAATGTATTAACATAATGTATTAAAATTCAGTACAAATACTGTATAAACTTTACCAAAAAAAAAAAACATTTGAAACACTGACAGACATTGTAAAAACTCTGTTTCCTACACGCGTTAATTATTTTGGTATTTTTGCCTGTAAAAACAACAAAAAAGACGCAATTTCGCATTTATGAGATTGGTTTGTTTGTATCCACATAATTGTCCCTTTTCAAAGTTATTTAAAAATGTATACTTATTTTTGTAAATATTTTATATTTTCAGATATATATAGATACTAGCTGATCCGAAAAACGTTGTTCTGTTAAAATTTCAATAATTCATACAAAAACCCCATAGAAAATGCACTTTCAGTTTTCCCGAATTTTCCCATTTTCCCGGCAACTTTACAAACATTTTCTTTCATACAAACCTTGTTCTGACAATTACAAACACAAGACATAGAACAGTCAACAGTGTATGGTTGGTATATAGTGGTTTTGTAAACGTGTGTGCACTTAGTGAGTTGTAGTTTGGTTTAAATGTGTGCGTGTGAGCGTGTATGCACAGAGCCAGTCGGTCTATTCTGTAAAAATCTCACCGTAAAAACTTAGGTGAAGTGACCTGATGTTAGGGATTGATAACATTGACAGATCACTCCACGCTCACCTCACGTAAGTGTTCACGGTGAGACTTGTACAGAATAGCACTGCAGCTGTAGTTTTGAGCATGTTTTACTGTATTGTTCGCAGCGATATATCTTGGTTTTTTATTTGGTCTGCGCTTCTCACCTTAACTTTATCCAAATAATTAACGACTCTGTTCACAAAGTAGTCCTTTCTGGCCTGGTCGTAGCAGACCGCCCAGAGAGGCGACACGTTGGATGGGTAGAAGTAGTCGCGCCGTCTGCCTGACTCCAGGCTGTAGTCCAGCCATACTCCCACGTCTTCGTGCCAAAGGACCTGAGAAAGAAAAAAAAAGAAAAAATAACATTATATTTCAAATATACTTTATAACCAGTGATCGAGTAATTGAGCGCTTATATACCTAAACTTCTTCCCAGGAAAGAATAATATAGACATTCCTTTCTGAATGAATAAGTAATCCCGGGTTCCCGGGATTAAACAAATTTGTAAAAACAACTACAATAACAAAGTTCATGAAATTATAGCAGTGGTTATTTTGTATTAATATCTTTATTTTATTCAAAACATATATAAAAAATATCCATAAAAAATTATAATGTGCACAATATCTAACAGATTAGTGATCGAATCGACTATTTTATTGTACTTTATACGAACAGAAGGGATTCTGAAAGGCATGTCCGTATTATTCTTTCGTGGGAATAAAAGTGAAATTTAGGTATATTAGCGCCCGATTATCCGATCACTGGTTATAACTGTAACCGAAGCATAATGTTACGTAAATTTCACTCGCATGCCAGGGCCTGCAGTCTCGGTCAGTCGGATTTGGATAAAATTTAACACACAGATAGACCATAGCTTGGAAAAGGGCATAGGCTTTATTTCAAGTAACGGGCACCAGCTACTATTTATATAATTACCTGTTCAATAGCATCCATGAACCTGGCGTGCACATTTCGATAGTATTCTGCCTTGTCGATGTTGCCCAGCCTGCTGTGGAAGTCTCGCAGCAGCTGCGCGTTCCAGCACATGATGGCATTCAGGTCCACCGGGATGATGGAGCGGGTCTTCAGGTTCGTTAAGTTGCCTGGAGAGGAGAATACGTTACTCTGATGTTTTGAGTTGAATTTTGAGGTGAGTTGGGGTCTTTTGTCCCTGTCTGCCTTCTTCAGCAGTTCTTCTTATTTTCGAATCGATTATTATAATCATTTTTTTTAAGTACCTACTTGGTGGGCAGTTCAAATTAAGGACCGGTTTTTTGATCCGTAGTTAACTTAACCAATGGTTAAAAATAGTAACTAATGGTTAAATTTTCTGGTTAAAGACATTTAATTCTCATAAAGAAATTTACATTTCACTTACATGAGATCAAATTTAAACATACAAGTATAAAAACTAATCATTGTCCTTCGACACTCGAACTTACATTTAACTGACGTATTTGATTAGAAAATAATTAATAGGAATTTTGGCTAAATGTGAAAGGCTAAACATGAATGAGTTATGCCATTAGTTAGGTACTATTTTTTAATATAAATGAGCTAACATGAATACATTCATGTTTAGCCTTTCACATTTAGCCAAAATTCAACTATTAGGTACTGTGTTTATCCATTTCTGTCTCTTAAGATACAGGACTACCTAGTTTAGGAGACAGAATTACATGATCTGTCTAGATTTATGTAGATATTCCATGTTATTTTTACGTTATTTTATTGTACTTCCGCTCTTGTTGACCAGGAATGTTGTGTGTATCATAATCTTGAGTGTATCTTGTGTGTATCGTAATAAATATTATTATTATTATTGGTCGAGTTAACTACGGATCAAAAAACCGGCCCTTAGTATACCTATTTATTATTTCTGTTTTGTCATTGGAACGAAGTTCTTTAACACATTCTCTGCTGAATTCTGTATGCAAACGCTTCTTTATGCTACACCCTTACTGACCCTTTTTTTTACGATGTTTTCGAAACAATAGAGATGCACAACGAACACACATGTGCGCCGCGCCGCACTCGAAGAAAGTTATGTACACGCGCATGTGTGTCTGCCGCACCGAATGTGTTAACGCGGCTTGCGGAAGGAGTAAACTGGTAGAAATCGTCACGTAACGAAAAAGCGTTATGCCCGAAAAAGTCAGTTTTAAGTGTCAAATGTTTTTGTTTTTTTAATACAAGCTAAAAACTTATACGAGATGGCTGTATTAAAGTTTTTAGCAAGCTCAAAACGTATAAGGCTCTGTAGTCTGTATTAAAAAAAAAAAACTTTTGATACTTGAAGCTTGATCATACTACATGGCTTTGTATTATAATCAGTGATCGGAATAGGTAGAGTTTATTTATCTAAACTTCGAGGAAGGAAGTACCAGAGTGGATAATACCTCCTCTAAAATCCCAGAACAATTTTTATGACGTTTAAATCCCGGGAATTAAAAACTACGAAAATGTATGTAGGTATGTATTCGAAGCGTGAGTTTTAATAAATCAGTCAACTTAATTTTATTTTACATACATAAAACAAACCACTAGACAAACAAAGACTTAATTTTGGTAGGTACGTAACTTTAAAAAATGTTATATATGTTTCTTCAAATCAATAATTTGTAACTATAAATAAAGTCCTATAAATAATTCATGATTCTTAAATCCCGGGATTTAGACGACATTAAAATTATCCCGGGATTTTAGAGGTATTATCCACTCTATGTTACTTCCTTCCTAGAAGTTTAGGTAAATAAACTCTACCTATTCCGATCACTGATTATAATATATAGCGAAAGGAGCGCTGTGTGTTTGTCACTTGTCAAAGTCATCTTGAAGACAAAGCGACCAATTGGGGATTTTTAAATTTGTATTTTGTAGAATAATTGTATTTTAATAATTATTTAAATATAAGTAGGATAGTATTATTTTCAATAATTAATTAAGTATGGTTAAATAATATGTATTATATCAGTTGATCGCTTAGTCTGGGGATGGCCTGAAACACAGGTTTTTATTAACCTAGCTCAGGCAGGTCGCCACAAGTTAAAATTGTCTGTACCAACGCACCTTTCATAGGTAATTAAAATCATGTGTAAATTCAACTAGTTCGTGTATAAGTAATTAAGCCAATCTGTTAAGATCTTGGTACTACTACTAAGTATTTATAAGTTAGTAAATGTATTAATTAGTTTGTAAAAGGAACTAAATAAATTATTATTATTATTAAGTAAAAACACTTAGCGCCATCTCGCGACTATATTTTCAGTAAGGAATTCTATTGGCTGATGAATGAACGTTACAAACACTTATCGCCATCTACGCGGAACTAAATAGTTTTCTTCCCTGTTGGCGAATTTTTGGCTTACTTACATTTTATAAAATTGTCATCAACGTCAGTCCAGCACACTGCATTTATTTTGCCATCGAGTTCTAGTCGACGTATGGAGTGTAAACTTTGAGTTCTAAGGCCGCGTCCTATGTAAAAGCGATCGCCACACGAATTTTTATCAACATATCACTTTGTGTTCGGAAATCTGGAAAGCGCCCTCTGTCGGCGCGCCTACGCTTTCAGGTTCACCGAACAAAAAAAAACATAAAAGAGTGACGATCAAGTACTCAACTTTGTCTTATAAGGCCTGAGGCCTAAGCTTCATCGCGCGAATACGCGATCATCGCGATAATATGTCACTTTTTGTTCGGTGGACCTGAAAGCGTCGGCGCGCCGACAGAGGGCACTTACCATCGAAGAAATCAAAGACAGCAAGAAAATATTGAAGAATAAATAAGTGTATGATGGATTAAAAGTTTAATATAATTTCTAACCTTTGTTGGTGCCATTGAGAATGAACCATCTGGATGAGAAGTCCCATCCTGACTCGGCGGCGGCTTTCAGCTCAGCATACAATTCCTCTTTCTTTTCATTTGTGTCGAAATGTCTGAAAATATAATAATGCAGATGTTAGTCGACAGAAATAATAAGAAGAAGAAAAAGAAAAGAAGAAAATCTGACAACCAGTTTTATCCAGGAGTAACGATTACCCAGTAACCGGGTTTTGGAGGTCAGATAGGCAGTTGCTCCATGTAAAATACTGGTATTCAGCTGCATCGGGTTAGACTGGAAGCCGACACCGAGATACGTTGAAAAAAAATGCTAGGGAGTTTGTTGCGCCACTTCTTCTTCCCAGCTAAAGCACTAGGAAATGGTGAAGGGTGGGCGTTTTGGGGGACTGTCTTATGAAATTTTGACGATCGAAAAGTACTGATTTTCAGCCTAGTTTGAATAAATGACTTTTGATTTTGATAGAAATAATTTAAGAAGAAAGGATGAATTAATATCCTCCTGTTTACTATAGCAAGATCCTGTGATCATAAAAATTTTTTAACGCCGCTGTTAGGTAAGCATTGTGATAGCGACATTGGTAACTACGATCATTCTTTGTGCAGCCTTTTAATCAGTGGCCATCTTCTTACAAAACCAGTCTATAATGTTCCCACTGCAAGAAATCTAAATGCGGCACATGTGATAATTATTTATTTATTATCTAAGACACAAATCGCAGACGTCACCCAAAAAGCAGCCAAGCTCGAATTGGATTGGACCGGAATTTTTCGCATGTCGGATGCATTGTGGGCTAAGACCACCACAACATGGATTCCTGATAACGTCCAACGGCAACGCGGAAGACCCAGGAGGAGATGGCGAGACGAACTTGACGCTTGTAGGAGGGACTGGTCGATACTGGCTGAGGATCGAATTGAGTGGAAAAAGGAAAGGGAGGCCTTTGCCCAGCAGAGGGACAATGCAGGCTGAATAATATTATCGTATTATCATTGATTTAGCATCTCCAACAAAATATAAGAACACAATAAATACATGACACATAAATAAATGGCAACAATCAGCTATGAAGTAGATGTACTCCTACACTTATAGGAAACCACAACATACTAATCCTAACTCCTAACTAATATTATAAATGCGAAAGTAAGTTTGTTTGTTTGTTACCTTTTCACGCCTAAACCACAGAACCGATCATCCTGAAATTTTGCATATACGTTGTTAGGTGTACAGAAACGGACATAGGGTACCTTTAATTTCGGAAAAAAGTACTGTTCGCGAGGAAAACAACAATAACGTTCTTATGATAATAGATGGCGCCACGTGTCTTTCGAAGCATGATTGAATTATATTATTATAGAAACTTTAATAGTGTGTTAAGTTTTTTATTTAAGTAGGTACCTCATATTTTGTGAGTCTAGAGTGTCGATAGACTGGTTTTTCATCCTACTAATCCTAACTAATATTAAAATGCGACTGTGTTTATATTCATCTTGGATTCGTCCTAGTGATATTATAAATGCGAAAGTGAGACAGAGACTCGCAGATGTCTACATTCGTAGTTTTAGCTAAGAAAGACTTACTTGGCAACATCCACGTCTTCTTTGTAACTCTCCGGCCTGGGTCCTTGTGATTGATCATAATACCTCGCTAGCGTGTATCTGAAATTACATAAGATTCAATTTACTTCTCTTGAAATCTACTTATAGCGATGCCTACATTACAGTTACAAAAAAGTCTGCAAAAGAAGTTTCTGCCTAAATAATAAATCGGGTTTCCCGATTTCCTGTAAGAAATCACTTTCACATGAGAAATATTTTACAAATTTAAAAACATTAACGATTTAACGTACAGTTTTGGCACAAAAAAAAATTACAACACAAAAATATTCTAAAAGTGTAAGGAAATCGCTAATAATTTAACAGAGCTAAAATGTAAACATACGCGGAACGCGCGCGACTAGATGTGGTATGTAATGTACAGAGATCAGAATAGGTAGACTATAAATTCCTAAACTTCGAGGAAAGAAGTAACAAGAGTGGATAATACCTCCTATAAAATCCCGGAAGATAAACATTACGATTAAATCTCAGGATTGAAAAATAGCGAATTATTTATTATTGACTATTCATATTTAATTTGTAACATTCAAAGTGAAATAAATAATTCGCAATTTCATATTTCCCGGGAAATTCCCGGCATTTAGAAATTTCCCATTTTTAACTATTTTATTATAAATATTTAATTTGTTACGAATGTATTGAAAGTACAATAAATAATTCACAATTTCTTAAATCCCGAAATGTAATCGTCATGTTTATCATTCCGGGATTTTATAGGAGGTATTATCCGCTCTTGTTACTTATTTTCTCGAAGTTTAGGTGTTTATATTCTACCTATCCCGATATCTGGTAATGTACTAAGGTGCGCTCGCTTCATTAAATATATTTTTTTGTGTTTCTAAAAAATTGACATAGATTATGCATTTTTTATGTTATTTGGTCGTTTATTATACAATGCAGCACCTTTGTACATCACATTTCTTTTGCCATAGCCGATGCGTGGTGAGTATAATTCTATGTCATTTGCATTTTTGAGCCTAATTTTATGTAAGTATTTGTATTTTTTTTTTTTTTTTGTAAAAATGTTTTTGTGATTAAGATGCAGGTATTAAAGGTATTAAATAATACATTATATGTACCTATGGCAATTTGTTGTTTAAATTCAAGACTAAAGAATTTCCCTCGTTCTATTTTACCATTTATATTAGTTAGGCTTTATGAGTGGATGCCAAAATCAATATGACTGATTGCGCGCGTAGCTGAGATTCAGTCAGATTTAAGCTCCATTAACACGGTGCAAAATTATTGCCTGTGGCATACCATATAATTGAAGGGCAATTAACTGGCACCGTCTAAACAAAACGGACAATATTATTGCACGCGGCAAGTTAGTTGCTATTCAAAACTGGTATAGAAGTAAACAACAAGTACAATAAAAAACAAGACGTCCAATAAAATTTAATGAAATATTTGGCAGCGCAAATATAGCTAATACTTCTACAAGGTAATGAATCGTACAAGGACGTGCAACTCTGTGTTTAGACGAGGCAAAACCTGCATGCAATAATCGCCTTGCAATTTTATTGGCTTGGTGTAAGTCGCATGCAATTTTATTGAATCGCGAAACTTGAAATCAATTATTGTATGCCATTTTATGGATATCGCACGCGTGTAAGCACTTTCATGCAACTCTTGAATGGTAATACAATTGAACGTGCTTTTAACATGCGATTATTGAATGTTCCAGAAAATTACACCGTATGGCGTGTAAATAGAGCTTTAACAAAACCCTATTTAGAGCTTTTACACGAAACTCTGTGATATTTATAGTTTCATGGAGTTTTGTGGACTATCGTACGCCTAAATTAATGATATTCCCCCATTCATATGTAAACGGATGCACACATAGCATTACCATTTGTATGCTTCGATTAAGAATACCCTTGGTCGAAGGTCATAATGAAGGTCATAGGTCAGTGATCGTAATACTACGCGTGCTGAAGGATATGTCCAAAAAAAATAAGTGAATATGCGCAGACTTATCCCCTCCATGCCGAAAATTTGACAAGTTGTTTGTACAAGATATTATAGTCTCACCTATGTCCATTGTGGTTGACTTCAGTGGTGTGGTTGGTCATCCAGTAGTCGTACTCCCTGTCCAGCGTGTGGATGTGTTGTCTCAAGAAGTCCACGTCATCCATGTCATCCAGAATTATCTTTACCATTGGGATCAGGAGGGGAGGCTGTGACCTGGAAAATGCAGAAGTAAGTAAATAATTAATTGTGAAGATTATTAGTTTGGAATGTTTCGAGAAGCTCGTGGCTAAATGTTAACTATGTGTGTAAGAATTTATAATAAGATACCTAGAGAACTTAAAAACTTAAATGATAGACTGCTTAAGAATTAATTGTTGGAATGGCTGAAAGCCCACAACTATGATTTCATTGACTTATATATTACTTAATCCTTTTGAAATCATTGTATGACTCGATTTTGCATGCTATAGTTACAATAGCTAAACATGTTTGTACTCCTGTTTAATTGTAAGACCTATAAACACCATAAATAATTTAATTAATAATTTAATTTTATTGCAAATAAATAGATTTTTGTAAATGTTTCCTCAGGTTAATTTTAAAATAGTCTAGAAAATAAATTATATTAGGCCCGATCGTTTTGTGTTGATAATAAATTTGAAAAATCACTTAAGACGCCTCCGGAGCATGCGTAGTTCATACAAACGAAATACCAAAATAATTTGTAAATCAAACATATTCTAAAGGTAGTATGTATTTATCCTGATTGGATTACAGAATATCTAGATTCCCAAATAAATATTAAATAAGAACATTGATTTAAATAGGAAATATTAGAAAAATAAGTTTTCTATAGTAAATTCCTCATATCTTGTATTCAAATCAGTGTTCTTTCAAAATATGTTTGGGAACCTATATATTCTGTAATACTATCGGAATAAATACACACTACCTTACCCCTTTCGTTTGTATGAACTACGCATGCTTCGTTTGCCTCTTAAGAGGATTGTGAAGTGCCGATACGCGGCGCGATTTTTGGATGCAATTACCTACATTTCATACAATTATTTACATAAATATTGTTTCGGGCGATAACGTTTTTACTCCCTTAAACCTTTACGAAATGAGACAATTTTGATCTCATTACATTCAATACACTTTAATCTAGGTCTGTACGTTTTTCGTTTTTAGTAATTCAATTCAGTTTAATTAAAAAAAAATAAAAGTGCTCGAGGATGTTTTTATGTCAAAAATATAGATATTTAGATGCTAATAACTTATATCGTATGGAATATTTCTTTATAATAAAAACTTACGGACCTAGTTTTTCATTATACCTAAACAATTATCCTAGGACATTAATATCCTAGGACATTGTTCACACACGGTCATCTGATCCCAAACTAAGCAGAGCTTGTACTATGGAAACCAGATAACTGATATACTACATACACTACTTTTTTTTTGTAAATACATACTTATATAGATAATTACACCCAGACTCAGGACAAACAGAAATGTTCATGCACACAAATGTTTGTCCTGGATGGGAATCGAACCCACGACCAGCGGCATGACAGGTGGTATCTTAACCAACCACGCCATCTGGCCTGCCATTATGAAAATTAGACTATGTTTACGGGGAGAAAAACGTTATCTCTTTTTGTATGAAAATTTACAGCTTCACAATCCTCTTAAATGAAAAGAACAAAAAAACTTGTTTATAACAATGTTGACCTGTTTGTTTCATAAAATTAAAAAAATTGTTTTTTTTCGAACCCGGGGTCGAAATGACTAATTACCTTATTAAAACAGTCTACAAACCTCATGGCATAATAAATCCTTCCTCCGTTGGGAATGAAGCCGATCCTCTCGACGATATCCAAGAAGTTGGAAACCATCCCCTTGGCGGTAGACCTCATCTCGGACAGGAGCAAACCCTTGATAATCCAATACGAGTCCCAGTAGTAGAACTCACGGAAACGACCACCTGGAATGTAGATTTGTTTATTATTACCAAGAATAAGCTACGCTTGCCGCGGTTGGCCCGTGGATGGGTGGGATCTTTACATACCAAGACTCCTCCGTGCCTCGGAAAGCACGTTTAACCGTTGTTCCCGGCTGTCATTCGTGGATCTACATTATAGACAGTTGTTACGGGTCTTCACAGAAGCCCGAAAGTCAGACAACCGACAACCAGTCTTATCAAAAGGTATCGTATTACCCAGTAACTGGTTTGTGGAGGTTAGATAAGTAGTCGCACCATGTAAAATACTGGCATTCATCTGCATCCAGTTAGACTGGAAGCCGATGATATTATTATACCAAGAATTTACAGCAGCATATGGGCACTTAAGATCAGACGAATTTTCAAAGATAAACGTAGTGGCATCTAGAGAACTTGGTGGCGAAAGTAAAACTGGACTTGAATCGAGGTTTTAATGTAACTACTCTACGAGTATCTGCAGACAGGCATAAGGGCTGAAATTCTGGACCTGTACGACGTGACGTTAACACATTGTCACTTGTCACTGCCAAACAAATATCAAAATTGCATGCCTAATAACCAGAGACGCGCGCCTCTTTCAGCTTAGACGCGGTCTCGAGCTAACGGAAGTTTATTTATTTTCAACTTTATTTCAACTTGGCTAAGGTCGCTATTTGCTTGGCAGTGACTATTACGCTGCGCTACGCCTCGCCTGACGTGCGCCGACCCTAAGACAGTCGTTTTGTTTTATTTACATAAATAGATAGAGTGCTGCGTACAAAGAATATAAGTTTACATTGAATAGTAACTGAAAAAAAACGATTTAAAAAAATCCTGAGAAATTTTCCAGTGGAATATGATTCAAAATAAGGAGCTGAATGCACCCTGTTAGTTTACGGAGGGCTGTCCCTTACAGCTGTAGATATTTGAAGAATAAATAAAATAATATAATCTAAATAGACTAGGTTGATAACTCACCAGGCACAATAACAGGGTTATCCACATATATGATGGAATACAGATCTTGGTTCTGCTTCACGTCTGGCTTCATCTTCCTGCCCAGCTGCAGCCACAGTCGGTTCAGTTCAGCTGCCCATTGATGCAGCAAAGGATCCTTGATGTTTTGGAGAAATGCTGGAAACAAGGGTATTTTATTATAACAGGTTTCAAGGATTAGGGAAGAAAGTGTCATCAAACTGAAGGTATAGGCATCATAACCCACCACCATCTCCTCACTCATCTACACGGTCAAATTAAATTAGCTAGCGAAGTTCCGCAGACGTGATGGTATCGAGATATAAATATAATCAAACAAAAGAAATTAATTTGATGTGGGTGTCTTTTGGGAAAAATTATGAAATATTTTTATTTTGTCATGTTAGATATCGATACCCATCACGTCCAGACCTCCAAACCCATACTTCTGCAGCGAGGTGTGAGACAGGGAGCCATTATCTCTCCGAAATTGTTCACCGCTGCACTGGAGCATGTCATCAAGGTACTGGACTGGAAACGGCTAGGCATCAACATCACTGGCGAGTACGTCACTCACCTTCGGTTTGCCTACGATATAGTAATCATGGCTGAGACTATGGAGGATCACAGTACAATGCTTGACGACCTCAGTAGAGCTTCGAAAAAGTGGGTCTTAAAACTAACATGGACAAGGCAAATGTCATGTCAAATGCCCATGTAACACCCACTCTCATGAAGATCGGAGACGCTACACTAAAAGTAGTGAATGAGTATGTTTACTTAGGACAAACTGTCCAGTTAGTTAGGTCCTTCGAGAAAGAGGTCAGCCGTCGAATCCGACTCGGTTGGGCTGTGTTCGGGAAGCTAGCACATTCCGCAGTGTTTTAAGACTTAAAGTCTTTGACCAGTGAGTGTTACCACTGATGACCTAAGGCACTGAAACGTGGTCGCTCACAATGGGCCTTATTAGAAGGCTAAAAGTCACCCAAACGGCAATGGAGAGGGCTATGCTTGCAGTTTCCCTATGTGCTCGAATCAGAAATGAAGAGATCCGCAGGAGAACCAAGGTAACCGACATAGCCCGAAGAATTGCCAAACTTAAGTGGCAGTGGGCAGTGCACATTGCTCGCAGAACAGATGGCCGATGAGGCCGGAAGGTTCTGGAGTGGCGACCGCGTACCGGAAGACGTAACGTTGGAAGGCCTCCCACAAGGTGGACCGATGACCATGTGAAGGCCGCAGGAATACAATGGATGCGAGAAGCACAGAACCGGTCGAAATGTCCAGCAGTGGACGTCTTTCGGCTGAAATGATGATTATGAATGATGACCAAACACGTATGTGGGGTTTCGCTAGCTAATTTTATTGGTCCTGTGTGTTTGTACCTGTATTTAATAAAAGTCTAAAATTCGTCCGGTGACAGAAAACGCACAGCCTAAACCGCTTGGTCAAGCACAAGTTTTGCACAAGCGTTCCTTAAAAACGAAGGAGAGCACTAAGAAAGGACTTTGGAAAATTCATCCCCTAAAGGGGTTAAATAGAAATCCCATCGGTCTCATGGCTGTCATATTAGCCCAGGTAGCACGGGCGATTTTTTTCGCGCACTAGATTTTCATCTCTCGGCATTGAGCCGAGCATTGAGAATCCAACAGAGCGCATCCCAGCGCGTCACGAAAATGCTGTTGGATTTTCAACTCTCGGCGATAAGCAGAGCGTTGAAACCACAGAACGCGAAAAAAAACGCCTTGGGAACCTACGGGGCAATTGCGTATCATACTATCAAACGGAATCAGTTTCATTTTAATGAGTACAATGAGATTGAGATGATTAAGAGGTTGTTGGTGTTTTACCAATAACCCTGTTTATGAGACCACCGCGCAAGCTTCCTCGACCAAACGAAAAAATAATTTTCAAAATCGATCCATAATAGACGAAAATATCGATGAACATACAGGGCTATTTTTAAATCATTAACTAAACTTTCACAGGGTGTTCTACCCATGAATATGAACAACTTTCACTATGGGACCAACTCTGAAATCGCAAAAAAAAATCAGCTGTTCAGTACATTTTGACCAAATAAGCGAACATAAATGTACTGAACAGCTGATTTTTTTTTGCGATTTCAGGTTTGGTCCCATAGTAAAAGTTGTTCATATTCATGGGTAGAACACCCTGTGAAAGTTTAGTTAATGATTTAAAAATAGCCCTGTATAAACAGAAAACAATGCAGTTTTTTTTGCTGTAAGTAATGCCAATAAACGCATTTAATTTCTTTCTTTCAAAAATAAAATAATAAAAATACTTATTTATACAGACGAATTGAGATCGTCCTGCATTTTTAAAAAGTCGATTAAAATTTTTAATAAAGGCGGAAGCATTTTGCGCTCACGGTCTTCCAGCTGTACAAATATTTGACATCACTATCAGGTTCAGTCAGTCAGAAACTAAAAACCTTCAGTAAAACGTGTAGGAACTAGCAAGAAACATAATATTATCAATGTAATATTTGATGAAGTAATGTTAGGAAAATTAATTGTTAAGCAAATTGACTACAACTCGTGCGCGATAAGCCGAGACCAGCACCCTAATTGCGTAACACATTATCGATCGGAATCTGAATCATTTTCAAGCAAATTGTTAATCTATTGCTTCATATGTTCGAAAAATTTGTCTGCTCAACAACGTAAATAACGCAATGAATGTTGTTGAACTGTCAAAATGAAACCGAGTCGACTCGCTAGCCTGGAGCTAAACCACCACGGTTTAGCTCCAGGCTAGCGGCGACCTTTGCACTTTTTTTTGTGTGGACCATAGGAGCCGAGATTCGAAATAAATGGCTAACCTAACTGAACTCACCAGGGTTGTCCTTCCAGTCGGTGGGCCTCCAATCCTCAAACTCGGATCCTTCAGGGTCGAAGTTCTGATTGACAAACTCCTGGATGTCAGCCTTGGTCGGATGTGAACCTGTCCTGAAGAAATATTCGGATTATACAGGATCAAATTAAATTAGCTAGCGAAACTCCACAGACGTGATGGGGTATCGATATCTAAACGTGATAAAACAAAAAAGAAATTATTTTGATGATATTTTTTCTTTGGGGTCATCGACCGCCGGTCGTGTAAAATATCAGTTTAAAAATCAGTTTTTTTTTTATTGTGTAAACTTCACAGACGTGATGGGTAGGTATATATATCTCAACAAGATAAAACATATTTTATATTTTTAGATTTTATAAACTCACACTTTTTTTTTTATTTGTGATGGGTTTGCTCTTGACTCTAGTCTAGGTCAGAGGTGACAGAGACAAAGTCGACGATGGAGTGAGCTTACCCAGAAGAAGCCTGTTCACTCTCACTTTGAAGAGATTAAGGTTGTATACGTTCGGAAACACAGACGCAGGTAGTGAGTTCCACTCTTTTGCTGTGCGCATTATAAAAGACATTTGGAAGCGCTTAGTGCGAATTGGTGGAATAGCAACCAGGTAGGGATGGTAATTGGCAGTGCGTCTAGATGTCCGATGGTAGAAGGGGGCCGGTGGAATGAGGTCGTGGAGTTCTCGGGCACACTCTCCGAAGTACAATCTGTAGAAGACCGACAAGCAGGCAACCTTGCGGCGATGAGCCAAGCTATGAAGCTTGGCATCCACCAGTTTTACGTCGCCAAGAGCGTCTTAGCTCTGCGTTCCACCGAGTCAAGCAAGAAAACCAACACTTCAAGTAACAAAGCCACCAGAGCGGTCATTGACCCAAAACAAACAAAAAAAGCATCATATCCTTTTTATTTTTATTACCGATACCCATCACGTCTGCGGAGTTACGCTAGTTAGTTTAATTTGACCCTGTATAATAAACGCATGTAGGGTTATATTTAGGGCGCGAACAGACCGGCCACGCGTTTGCTGAACGTATGCAAATGCTGATGACAAACAAGAACTGTCGCTGCCAGGGGCTGCAGTCTCGACATAGATAGCGATTGTTTTACGACCGAATTCGGTCGCAGACGTAATGGGGTTCCTAGACGTTCAAAATTGCTTGACAAGCATGTGACTTTTTCATGCTTTTCAAGCAATTTTGACCGTCTAGAGACCTCATTACGACTTTGCGACCGAATTCGGCCGTAAAGCGATCGCTATCTATGTCGAGACTGCAGTCCCTGGTAAACAAACGCTCGGCACTGCACCAATGATGAAATGTACAGACACCAGCACTCAAGGTACTACAATCTGTCAAACTTTAATAGATTTTCAACTTTATCGCTGAAGCATTAGGTTCAAGGTTGGTTGCGAAAATTTGACAGTTTCGGGTAGCTTGATGTGCTGGCGTACCTTTGAGTTTTAAGACAATTCATTAGTAGCATATAGAAGTAGTATAGCTATTGTTTATTATCTCCATACTAACTTCAGAAATACTCGGATCCTCGGTCTCTATTATTGACTTTTTCGGGGGTTATTCCACAAATCCCCATTGACAATCCCCATCAATGGGGATTGGTGAACGTTTTATCCACAAACCCCCATTATGACCGAGACGTCAATGGGGGTTTTAAAATCAGCCCTGTGCTGTGGGTTATCCATATAACAGTTTCATACTGAGTCCTTCTCGTCACAGTCGTGTCGTGCAGCTACCGACTATTTATGTTTGGTGCTAGTGTTTATACATATTAGATCTATTTTGTTTTATTTTTACCCGACTGCCAAGGAACGGTTCGCGACGGAAAGGAGCTCGTGGCTAAGTAATAACAGCCGCACGGGTCGATCCATCAGGTTAAGCTACGGTTGCCGCGGTTGGTCTGTGGATGGGTGACCATCTTTTCATACCGAGACTCCTCCGTGCCTCGGAAAGCACGTTAAGCCTTTGGTCCCGGCTGTCATTCGTGGATCTTTGACAGTCGTTACGGGTCGTCAGAAGCCCGAAAGTCTGACAACCAGTCTTACCAAGGGGTATCGTATTACCCAGTAAATGGGTTGTGGAGGTCAGATAGGCAGTCGCTCCATGTAAAATACTGGTATTCAGCTGCTTCCGGTTGGACTAGAAGCCGACCCCAATATAGTTGGGAAAACGCTAGGCAGATTGATTGCCAAGGAACGGTTCTTTTTTTTTATTTAAGTAATCAGAAACACTAAAACTTTTATTTATTTTTTTCTGATTACTTACTCTTATCTTTTTGTTTTCACGTGATTCTGTGACAAATAAACCCATTTTCTTTCTTTTTTTCTTAGTCGTCGTATTTCAGAAGTTGGTATGGAGGCAGTTCTGCTGGGAAGTATCACCACCATTTTTTGTCAAGCGCCAAGTAATATTGCTGTGGTTCGGTTTCGGTTTGCACAGTACGGCACTCTAATCTCGTAACACACAAAATCAGTCGGAATCGGTTTAATGTTGACAGTTTAACAATTTTCATTGCGTTATTTATGTTGATGAGCAGACAAATTATTCGAACATATGAAGCAATGGATTAGCAATGCGTTTCAAAATGACTCAGATTCCGATCGATCGTGTGTTACGCAATAGTGATGATGCCTGTGTAAAAAAACAAGAAATTCTATTTAGTCCGTCAGTCAGATAATAAAAGAATATTAGATACGTATTTTTTGCTTTATCATTTTAATAAAATAAAATAAAAAATACTTAGACAACGCGCATTAAAGTTCGGGAGTGGGGGCTCGCTACGTCACTTCTACGTATAAAATCTACCAAGGTGTGACGTCATGCTACATTTTAACTCGATGTATCGCCGTAATCTTTTGAATACGTACAAAAAGAAAAAATACGTGTCCAATATATTTTAATAATCTACATGACGGACAAAAAACCAATTATTAGTCATCATCCCTATTAGGGTGCGGGTAAAAATACAAATCATGCGTCTTGTATTTCTGTCTGCAATGTCTGCAATACACTTTTGTGCAATCGTGCTGCTAATAGGTGGCGACAGCCACTTTGTATCAGACTAACAGGTGGACTATTGCGAACCTTATTTTTTTTTTAAGTCAAAGGGGCTCGCTCTTGACTTCGATCTCGCCTGGTCGAAAGCGATGGATGAGGGCTACCATCGAAGAAGCGTGCCCAGAAGATGCTTCGAACATCGGTCTCTCGTAAAAATATCTAGGCTAAGTGCAAGCAAGTGTATACCTGGTCATCATCTCATGGAAGTGGTCCATGGTGATGTTGGCTGAGAGCTTTAGCTTCATGTCCACGAAGGTTTTGGAGTCGTTGTACAGACCTGCCATCTGCACCGTGTCCAGCAGGGGGCCGTGGCAGTAGATCGTACTGGAATCAGAGGAAGGAGGTTCAGTAATTTGTATTTGGAATCTTGGATAGAATGCAGGAAGGAGACGAAAATTAGGGCGAAGTAAGTAAGTAATAGTAGTATACAGGGTTATTGGTAAAACAACCTCTTAAGGGGTCATTGTACTCATCATTATGAACAACTTTTACTATGGGACCAAACCTGATTTTTTTAATTACGCGTGCGTGGCGTGTAATTTCAAAGAGAGCTACCCTGAAGTGCGCCGCACCGATCCGAGTAAAGACGGACAAGTGCACAAGCCAACCATCCGTTTTTTTTCATGCCACATCGGACCGTACCAAGTCGGACTGCCGGACAGTAAAATTCCTTGTAGTGCACAAACGCCCATACTCTCGACACCCGGACTGTATTACGGTGACTGGTACTTAAACACATGACTGTACTCATGATAACAAACAACTTGTACTATGGGACCAAACCAGAAATCGCGAAACAAAATCAGCTGCTCCCTACATTTTGACGAGTTATGCGAACATGAATGTAGGTATGGGACAGCCTCCGCAGGAGACGCCCTGGGCGGCGGGAATCGATAGCCGATTCCCGGCCACCGTAGGCGCGGGCTTGCGGACGGTGAGTAGTGGGTAGCTCGCCGTCCGGTGAGGACCAGGCCCGGGTCGACGGCGCGTTGTGTTCCACGCGCGCCTCAAAGAGATGTCAGCAAAAGATGGGGTCCAATAGGGCCGATGCCGCTGGGGTCGCGGGTTGTTTGAAAAAGATACCGTGGCCCTGGCATAGGCAACTGAAGGAACACGGGTGGGTTTTAGTCAGTAAAAGTCTGACACGCCCTTCCGCTCCACCCAGAGCGGGAGAAGTTATTTGATGATTTCCCATTCACAAAAAAAAAAGGTATGGGACAGCCCATTACTTTTTTCGCGATTTCAGGTTTGGTCCCATAGTAAAAGCTGTTTGTTATCATGACTAGGTACAATCATGTGTTTAAGTATCTAAGTTTAACCCAATGCAATGTTATTTGTTTTTTTTTTTTTTTTTGAGATGGGTTTGCTCTTGATTCTGATAAAAATAATTGCCAGCCAGCAAGGTGGTAACAGGGCTGCCTATTACTTATTTATGATTATTTCTATCCTTAGGACCATACGTACCTTTTAAGGTTCTATACCATAAAAGGAATAAGACTGAACAGAATAGGATTACTTCGTTTTCCGTTTGTCTGTCTGACCGTCCGTCCGTTCGTCAATACTCTTTTTCTCAGGAACGCGTGCATGTATCAAGTTGAAATTAATATCAAATACTTAGGTTTATGGTCCCTTGGAGCTCTAAAAAATTCAAGCTTCTAAGTCAACGCAATAAAAAAATACAGCAAATAAATCAAAACCTACAGGATACTTCCCATTGACCTAGAATCATGTAATTTCGCAAGAAGCAAGGTCTTAAAGCACAAGTAGGTAAAGGAAAAGTTCGAAAATTGTTAATTTTTAGTTTTATGACATAAAACAATTTGTGTTTGCGATTACAAACTTACATTTGCAGTTGGACCATTGTCCGCGACCGTAACGTAGGTATGTCGATGTATGGGAGAAATTTTTTCAACTACAAAGTTAACTTTGTTCTTTGGATAAATTTATCCTAACCTAACTACGGAACCCTTTTTGTGGGTGGTGCGACACGCGCTTGGCCGGATTTATCTTTTGAGGTATAATATAATAATCTATTAATATATCCTGGGACATTATTCACACACGAGGAGCTCGTGGCTAAGTAATAACAGCCGCAGGTCGATCCATCAGGTTAAGCTACGCTTGCCGGGGTTGGTCTGTGGATGGGTGACCATCTTTTCATACCGAGACTCCTCCGTGCCTCGGAAAGCACGTTAAGCCGTTGGTCCCGGCTGTCTTTCGTGGATCTTTGACAGTCGTTACGGGTCGTCAGAAGCCCGAAAGTCTGACAACCAGTCTTACCAAGGGGTATCGTATTACCCAGTAACTGGGTTGTGGAGGTCAGATAGGCAGTCGCTCCATGTAAAATACTGGTATTCAGCTGCATCCGGTTAGACTGGAAGCCGACCCCAACATAGTTGGGAAAAGGCTAGGCAGATTGATTGATTGATCATCTGATCCCAAACTAAGCACCTTTTTTTTTTTGTGGATGGGAAATCATCAAATAACTTCTCCCGCTCTGGGTGGAGCGGAAGGGCGTGTCAGACTTTTACTGACTAAAACCCACCCGTGTTCCTTCAGTTGCCTATGCCAGGGCCACGGTATCTTTTCAAACAACCCGCGACCCCAGCGGCATCGGCCCTATTGGACCCCATCTATGGCTGACATCTCTTTGAGGCGCGCGTGGAACACAACGCGCCGTTGACCCGGGCCTGGTCCTCACCGGACGGCGAGCTACCCACTACTCACCGTCCGCAAGCCCGCGCCTACGGTGGCCGGGAATCGGCTATCGATTCCCGCCGCCCAGGGCGTCTCCTGCGGCGACTGAGGGCGTGAGGTTGCCTCTCCCTAACGCGTTCCGCCTCCTCCTTTGCGAGCATTACCGCTTCGCAGAAGGAGGTGACGGCCTCCCATGCACTCTCGCTCCGCACCATGGCCTGGACCAGGCTCGGACGCGAGAGATCGCCGCCGCCGATCGCCTCCGTGAGAACACGGCGGTGCTCTGCCCAAGCCGGGCAGACCTCCACTGTATGCTCCACCGTGTCCTCTGGGCGATCCACACAATGGTGACACCCGGGCGTTTCCTCCCGCCTTATGCGAAACAGGAACCTCCCGAAACAACCGTGTCCGGTGAGGACCTGCGTCAGGCGGAAGGTGAGGACGCCGTGGCGCCTCTCTAACCACTCCTCAAAGAGGGGACTTATCGCCGCACCGCGTGGCGTGCGCAGCGCTGGGCTGCGACAGTCGCACTCTCCATGTCGCCATGAGATCCCGCCGGAGAAACTAAGCACCTATGGTATGGTTTATTACAACATTTTGATTTAAACCGGGTTCATGGAGTTTCTTGTCCGTTCTTCTCCATACTACGCTTCGGGATGGGCAACTGGCTTCATCTTTCTGACTTTTAAATTGTCAAGGAGTCGGGTCTCGGTCGGTCGGAATTGAAATAAATTATCATATTTGAGTTTGAATACTTTGAACAGTTGCAAGGAGAAAAGGGGCCTTCATCCTGCAGTGAGATAACAGTACTTAAATAAAAATAAAATCGGTCAAGAGCGAGTCGGACTCGCGCACCGAGGGTTCCGTACCATCCTACTTCCTACTTCCTATCCTATTATCCTACTAATATTATAAATGCGAAAGCTTGTGAGGATGGATGGATGTTTGTTACTCTTTCACGCAAAAACTACTACTGAACGTTTCATGAAATTTGGCACACAGATAGTTTATAACCTGGATTAACACATAAGATACTTTTTATCCCGATATTTCTACGGGTTCGAGACTTACGCGGGTGAAACCGCGGGGCGCTGCTAGTCATATATAAAAAAGTGTGCTATTTACAGACATCGTTTTGTTTTTCCTGTAATTTTTACATAAACTTCTATCACACAGAATAATTTCAGATTTTTCTCTATGCAAAAATCAAAAGTCGGAAACTATGCGGCCTAAAAAAAAAGAAAAAATGTTTGAGAATGTGCAAACAGTGCTCTTTCATATGATACCCCACATGCCCTAGTAGCCCCACTTCGAATTTTTAAGATCCCCTTTCAGTCCTTGTTGCAAAAAAATATATAGGTACATTTTTATTTCTTTCTTATTTGCAAAATAGTTGGGCAAACGTCATCTAAAACTATTCCAAAATTCAAGTTAGTAGTTCTTCAGATATCTAGCTGTGACAGACAGACTGAGTCGTACCAGAGCATAAGGGTTCCTTTTTACCATTTTGGTACGGAACCCTAATATGTTATAGGTAGAAACAGCTTTTACCCGCGTAAGTCTCGAACCCGTAAGAATATGGGGATAAAAAGTATCCTATGTGTTAATCCAGGTTATATACTATCTGTTTGCCAAATTTCATCAAAATCCGTTCAATAGTTTTTGCGTGAAAGAGTAACAAACATCCATCCATCCTCACAAACTTTCGTATTTATAATATTAGCAGGGCATCTCCATGCAACCCAAAAAACAACAAACAAGCATTGCCTCCGTGAGGGTTACTCTGTGGCGCGCCGTTCGTGCTAATTCAAAAACACGAAGATTACAGAAGCGCAAACTTTTCCTGTAGGTGTTTACGAGTATGAGTGTGAAAAAAGCTACCTAGTGCTAACATAGCAACTAAAGCGTTGCTAAACCAAGTCAGCCACGAACCCGACCTATCTCACATTATAGGAACTCGATACCACATCAATCAGCTGATAATGTTCGCCATTTGTTAGCTTCTTTATTCTTATGAGATGAGGGATGTCAGTTAAAGAATATCGATAAAGTCATAAGCTGTTTCTGTAAAGAAATCGACGAGAGATAACTTGATAATTCAAACCCCAACTATATATATTTCTTTTTTACTGAAAAGCATTATTTAGTATTTATTATCTGTTATTTAGTTGGGGTTAACAGTGAATACTTACTATATCACTAGTACAGCAACTTATTTTGCTAACTATTAATTTATTTTTCGTCTGTTTGTTCTGAGTCTGGGTGTAATTATCTATATAAGTATGTAATTACAAAAAAAAAGTAGTATATCAGTTATCTGGTTTCCACAGTACAAGCTCTGCTTAGTTTGGGATCAGATGAGCGTGTGTGAATAATGTCCTAGGTTATTATTTTTAATCAGTTTTACAATTATTAAGTAGGTAGTTATTTTAGCATAAGTTATTATTTGTACGTTAAATAAACCAAAATGAGGAGCTCGTGGCTAAGTAATGAAAGTCGCACGGGTCGATGCATCAGGTAAAAAGTTAACTGAGCGGTAATAAGAAAGTGACAGAGTCAATTCACTTGCAAAAAAAAAGAGAGCGCAACAATGCGCTGGAACCAAAATAAAAGCGCCAAACCAAATAAAAATTGTTTAAAAATAAATTAAGCTATCTATCAAAAATATGTTCAGCCAGAGTTTTCAATTACCTAATACGCACATTTTGAATGCAATTTTGCAATGAAATTACTTATGATTTTAGAATTACAGAAAAAAATATAAAAAATAGAGGTCTTTTAGGAATTAAATACTATCGAGGAAATTTAACCCAATTAAGCTTTCCTTCAGTCACAGTATTAATAAAAAAAAAACTGGCTGAAAATATTTCTGACAAATTGATTAATTTATTTTGAAACAATTTTTATTTAGTTTGGCGCTTTTATTTTGGTTCCAGCGCATTGTTGCGCTCTCTTTTATTCGCATGTGGAAGTAATTGACTCTGTCACTTTCTTATTCCTACCCAGTTCGCGTTTTACATATCACCTTAACCTGATCGATCGACCCGTGCAGCTATTATTATTTACCCCTCCAGATTGACTTTACAAATAAAGAACACATAGTGTCTGCACAACTGGTTAAACTGGAAGCCGACTATTACATACCAAAAATGTATTATTATTGAATAACATCGAGCAATATTTCAAAACAAAAACAAAAACAACAACAACGTGAGTCCTGATTTACATAACTGTAGTCTAGAATCAGTGTCAACACGTTCATAGTCACGGCAAGGCCGATGTAAGTAAGTACTTCCGTCAAGCGTCCCGCACGCATTCCCTTGATCTATAGGTAGGTAACGTTACTAAAAAAATCTTATCGATACTTTTTGAAGGATCTTCCAAAACGTTTTTGTCTTAAATCTTTTTTCAAAAGGAGCTTGTAGCTAAGTACCTAATAACAGTCGCACGAGTCGATCCATTAGGTTAAGCTTCGCTTGCCGGCATTGTTCCGTGGATGGGTGACCATCTTTACATACCGAGACTACTCCGTGGCACATTAAACCGTTGGTCCCGGCTGTCATTCGTAGATCTTTGACAGTCGTTATGGGTCGTCAGAAGCCCGAGTCTGACAACCAGTCTTACCAAGTGGTATCGTATTACCCAGTAACTGGGTTGTGGAGGTCAGATAGGCAGTCGCTCCATGTAAAATATTGGTATTCAGCTGTATACGGTTAGACTGGAAGCCAACCCCAACATAGTTGGGAAGAGGACCAACTTTAGCATTTTTTTATTTTTAATATTATCTTTGTCACTCCATAGTTTTGCGTTTGGAAAACTATGGAGTGATAGAGTAGTAGTAGAATCATTCAGTAGAAATGATTAAATGTTACAATCCGGTCGTCGATGCGTTCCTGACAACTGTTAGTTGGCAAATTACTACTTGCAATAAAGAACAAATTCGCAAAACACATTTCGTTAATATGAAACTGAATGTTGTCAAAACGCATTCTCTCGACTGTAGTTACCTATATTATTGTATTCTGTGCTTGTTTTGCAGTGTGTGATGTGTCATAGTCATAGTAAAGCGATGAGCACTTCCGGCAACGCATCTAAGTACTGCAGCCCTGATCTACTTGATCTGTGTCCAAGAGACCTAGGCGTTGATAGATAGATTGTATTCTGTAATTCTAGCTAGACATGTACTATCACTATACAAGGTGTAATTGCAATAACTGAAAACCTCTTAAGGGGTCATTGTACTCATCATTATGAACCACTTTTACTATGGGACCAAACCTGAAATCGCGAAAAAAAAAATTCTGTTGTCCCATACATTCATGTTCGCATAACTCGTCAAAATGTAGGGAGCAACAGATTTTTTTTTTTTCGCGATGTCAGGTTTGGTAACACAGTAAAAGTTATTCATAATGATGAGTATAGTGACCCCGTTAAGAGAATAACGTTGATTAAAATTACAATTACACTCAGTACAAGGTGTAATTGCAGTAACTGAAAACCTCTTAAGGGGTCATTGTGCTCATCGTTGTGAACAACTTTTACTGTAGGACCAAACCTGAAATCGCGAAAAAAAAAAAACAGTTGCTACCTTTGTTTATTTATAGTACCTACAGCTGATTTTTCTTGTGACTTCATTTTTGGTCCCGTAGTAAAAGTTGTTCATAATAACGAGTAGAATGAACCCTTAAGAGGTTTTTAGTTATTACAAATACACCTTGTATTTAAGAGACCGTCGCGTGTAGGTACTATCATCGCCAATATTTACGTGGCTTTTCTTAAGGGGGAAGCTCCAGGTAGCCCGCGAAATTCAATTTTTCTTACGTTTTTGCAATTTGCAAGTCAATATTAGGTTAGGTATTAAGTCAATATAAGGGCCTTCGCATTTTATGGCGTTATTGAGAGTTGTCGATAAATTTACTAATAAAGTGTAAAACTCGCCATGTTCACAGTTTGTTTGTGAGCAACTAAGAATATGATGGATGACGTATATACAATGAAAGAAAGAATGAATAACGTTTATTTGTACATATTTCGTGAAATACAAAATACAAATAATAAAATAAAAAACTGGTCAATTGCGTGTCGGACCACGCACAATGAAGGGTTCCGTAGTTGGGATGAATTAATCCCAAGAACAAACTTAGCATTGTAGTTGAAAAACATGTTCTCCCATACATTCCCAACTAGAAATATCCATAGTTAAACGAAAAGGATCCTTTTCGCCTAACTATGGACAAATGTAAGTTTGTACGCACAATATTGAGAGATTGACCATGTTATTTTAAGACCATAGACTTCTTATAGGTTTTCCTGTAATCTATAGCTATAGATCTATTAACTGTATTTTTTTCAAAATTTTAGGGTCAGTAGTTTCGGAGATAAAGGGGGTCAATTTTTGTCTATTTTCTTAAATAACTTTAAAATAGTTTATTTTAATATTATAAAAAAAAAAAAAAATATTTGAGACCCTCACAGTAAGCCCTTTCATTTCACATATCGCACGGTACAGTTTGCAAATTCTTTTTAAATTTTTTTATTTGCCCCCAAAATTGACCCCCATATTCATAATTCATTAATTTACATTACACGTCCGTGTTTGGGTCACAGAAATACATACGTGTACCAAATTTCAACATAATCGGTCCATTAGATTTGGAGCAAATTGGCTGTGACAGACGAACAAAAAAAGTGTGTTAGAAGTATCTGTGGTCTTAAACAGACTGATTCATGTAGAACAGAGTTTACAAGATTACACATTTTGACATTACCTTCGCTATATATTTACGAAGCAGCAGTAATGATAAAACGCGATTTAAATAATTATGACACATTGAGAAGTGCACGGTATAAAAATGTATTAAGCGGAATTAAGTGTAGGACAGTTAAGTTTAAATCTAGCATATTTGGGATAGGAGTAAAAATATATAACAAACTTCCAAATTATATAAAAAGCAGTGTAACCTCACATAGTTTTTAAAAAAAACTAAGGCAATTCTTGATAAGTAAAGCCTACTATTCAATCAATGACTATTTTAATGACAAAAATACAGGTGACTACACCTTTAGATAAGCTGCCTAATGATTAATTTAATTTGTATGACATAAGTGAGAAATTTAATGAAATCAATGAATAATTTAATTTGTATGACATCAACCAATAATTTAAATTTAATGACACTAATGAACAATTTAAATTGTACGGTATAATTGAGTAATTTAATTTTAATGAAATTAATGAATAATTTAATTAGTATGAAATCAATGTACCTATTGCTTATTTATCTGACTGTGAATAAACACTTATATTAATGCATGACGAATGATGGACGTTTACTTAGGACGAATAATGATTGTAATGTTAAATAAGTATGGAACAAACATTAAATATTGTACACCTTATAGGTATGTTACAGCGACCCTTTATAATAATCATAAGAACTGATATTTCACCTGTGACAAACAATAAATGAATTTGAATTTGAATTTGAATTTGAACAGACATACAAATGAGTGATCCTATAAGGGTTCCGTTTTTTTCCTTTTGATGTACGGAACCTTAAAAAGTGAAAATAATGTTTTAAACAACAATAGTGTGTGCCTCACGGCTGCGCCACCTAATACGAGTATTGAATAATACTTATTCCAAATGTTCTGAGTACCTATGATGTATAAATTTACTCAAATTCAGATAGATTCACGTACGTTGGGATGTATCGTCTCGTATGCTTTGTTTCGTACCTCTATCGCGTAGTCCTTTGCACCGCGTTTCGATTGCGAGACATGAAGTCTCTCTCATGCATCTAACTATTTTGTGTTAAATTAAACTATAGGTACCTACCTATCTTCTTATGAATATATTTTAATTTTTGTACTACACACAACTGATTTTAAATGAAAAAATCAAGAAGCATTTTTCCATTTAAAATTAAATTTTACGTGCATTTAATTATACTCCATCTGAAATAAGATTAGACATTTAAATAAACCTTTTTACAGTCCATTCAACCGATTTTGCCTTCTGTTGCGTTGGTGGCATGGCAGCTGCAGTAAACAGTTGATATTGTAACCATGTTTTTGCTTATGTCATCCTAATGCCTACGGAATAGAAGTCAAAATCGATTGAGCGGACTGTAAACAGATTTATTTAAATTTCTAATTTTATTTTAAATGGAGTAAGTATAATAAAGGTTTATTTTTTACATGATATGAATAGACTGGAATAAGTAGATACTCGATAGCCGTACGCTATGAGCTTATTCCGCTAAATACTTCAATAACGGACTCAATACGTCCCATTAGCCGTACGCAACCCGTTTAAAATTATTATATTCGGTAAAATATTATATCAGGATAGTTTTTTTACAAAGCCGGGTATTTTAATCACGATTATTGTGTGATGTTTGAGGGTTGACATTGTAAAACGCTAATAACATCATTAATGGTGCAAATGATAGTCACTATTCATAAAATTCTCATTTTGATAGAATACTCGATATACCTACTTCCTACTTAACGCGTCGTACTAGGTGCGGCCTAGTCCTGAAAAAACCTAGTACGCATACCTATTCTAGTAAATACGTCTCATGTCTAATACAAGTTAGGAATAAGTTAATAAAAATAATGATATAACAAACGTTAACAACTCACCTAGAACAGGTAGGTGGAAATTGGCTCCTATCCAAAGCCGTAGCCACCCCAAGGATCGCACCAAATAAACACCACATTATGTTATACATCTTCACTTGTTCACTTTACCGACAAAAAACTATCGATAATGGCACAACACTACACTAACACTAATATCACTCGGTAAATAAATTAACAGGAACAAAATTGCACTACTTAAAAATTAAATAAAGTTTTTGATTATCCGTAATTTATTCTTTTTACGTGTTGAGGTATGTGCTAAGGACTTTAAATGACTTCCTTCTTAGTGGTTGGATTGTCATTTTGGTCGGTATGCTGGCGAAGTAACTTCAAAACTTAGAAGTCGACATGGCAAACCTGAAACAAGGAAAAACAATATTAGATATACGTATTATCGATAAAGTAGCTTGATTTCTGAACGTGATAGTAGACACTCATAGTTATTGTTTTAATTGATTCTAAGTAACAATGTTATCATGATACAGCATTTTTACGTAGGTAAAAAACACACAATGCCATAGGTGAACAAAATCTGCAGATCATTTAAAAGATGATGATGCACTGAAAACCAAAATTGAACTAACCAAAATCATTCGTAAAATCTATTACAAAAAAACACATCTTACCATGACGTAAACTTCTAAATTGATCCCACAATTAATTCAGAAACAATGTAAAAAAAAAGAGATAAAAATCAATAAAAACTATCTAGAATCTAAAATCAACGGTCCGGCCAGTCCGTTCCGACCGGCGGATGCCGATTGTCTGACTACAATTGTGCATTGTATGGTCAGTTATCACAATGTGAGTGACAAGCGTCATGCGTAAGCACAGAATAAATAAACGTTGGCGTGAGTCGACTGCGGCTCGGAGGACCAGCCACGTGAGTTGTGACGTTAGGTTAAGTAGACATGGCACAATAGGCAAGAGGATTGAATGCTGTTTGTGTACCCACGTGTTGCAAACACGAGATTTGATGTATTGTATATTATTGATGGAAACTGCGGAATGTATAAGAAAAAGCATGGCCGGTGCAAGATATTGAAAATACTGATAAGGATTCGATAGCCAATATAAATAAGTGTTTATTTAAGCAGAAAAAACTTTTTAGCAAAAAATAAAACCGACTTCCAAAACAAAACACTACAAAGTGAAAAATAACTTTAATTTCGGTCGTCGGTGTCTTTGGTTTTGTATTTTCGTGTTATGCCACCGACTTCCGAAATTAAAGTTATTTTTCACTTTGTAGTGTTATGTTTTGGAAGTCGGTTTTATTTTTTGCTAAAAAGTTTTTTTTTTTCACTTTTTAGTTGTGGTACCTACCCCACACAAATTCGAATATCACTACCTGCTATGTAAATAACAGTGACAGGAAGTTATTAAAACATCATCCAGATAAACTAAGTGGGAAAAATACGCATTATTGAAGCTAACCTTGGAAGTACAGCCTTTCAAGCAAAAAAAAAAAAATCTAAAGCTGTCCATCCGTCTTTGAGTAATCGCGTAACAAACATACAGACGAATTGAGAACCTCCTCCGTTTTGAAATCGGTTAAAAATTAATATTAAACGAAACGGAAAATAACGGTCATTGACATCATTACCTACGTTGCACGGCAACAATAGGAGCGGCATGCTAATAAGTTATTCTAAAATAAAGGCAAAAGTGTATTAAATTGTAGACATTAAAATATGTACGTCACAGTAATGAGTTGAATTAAGAGGATTGTGAAGTGTCGATACGCGGCGCGATTTTTGGAGGCAATTACCTACATTTCATACAATTATTTACATAAATATTGTTTCGGGCGATAACGTTTTCACCCCCCTAAACCTTTACGAAATGAGACAATTTTGGTCTCATTACATTCAGTACACTTTAATCTAGGTCTGTGCGTTTTTTGTTTTTAGTAATTCAATTAAATTTAATTTACAAAAAATAAAAATGCTCGAGGATGTTTTTATGTCAAAAATATAGATATTTAGATGCTAATAACTTATGCCATATGCAATATTTCTTTATAATAAAAACGTACGGACCTAGTTTTTCATTATACCTATAACATTTCCAAAAATTATGAAAATTAGACTATGTTTACGGGAAGAAAAACGTTATCTCTTTTTGTATGAAAATTTACAGCTTCACAATCCTCTTAAGTTTATAGGTCTAACTAAACTCTATCTACTGACTGGGTGACCTTTATACCTTCTTGAAAAAATAGGGTATAATAGGTGAACGGAGTAGAAGCCTATGGCTATGGCATACCCAGTTTTTATTTTATTTTTTAAAGAAAATAAGTACCTATAAAGTTTTTTCAAAATTTCTGTTTTATTGTTCTAGTTTACTTCAAATGTGTCGTGTTGAAAAAACAAAAAAAAAATCTAGGTATTCCATAGGCTTCTACTCTGGTCACCTATTGTACCCTATTTTTTTCAAGACGGAAAAAAATCGTCCAGTATAGCAACAAGTTTACAAAAGTATCTTTTAATTTCCACCTTGTTTTGAATATCGGGGTAGCAACAACTTTCACATCTGTTTCTCAAAACAGAATTGCTGTTACTACATATTCAACAATGACCAACTACATATCACAAGCTACATCAGCACTATATTCCTTTAACGACGCTCTTATACGATCGTGCGTTCAACTTTACAAAAATATTTTCGCGCCGATATCGCACTATCGTGACATGGCGTTTTCTCAGGGGGGGGGGGGGGGGGGATTTTTTTTATTATTTTTCTAGGATGACTTTGGACATGGGTACTTAGAATATAAGATCGAAAACAAGCTACGCAAGACTTTTTTTTCCCGGTCTTAAAGGGATATTACATAACCTTTGGACAGACGCGTGGTCAAATCGTTATTTTAGCAGTAAGTGCAAGCATAATGGCCTCAACAATAGGCTGGATTAGCAAAACAATAGCAGCGTGGACCGTATCATGTTTAACACTCATCAATCATCATTCTATAAATATACTGCTGAGCTTTTCATTGTGACGTCATCAGTATCCTCTTAGACCCAAGTTAGGTTAAGATTAAATTATAGGTAAATTCAAAGAGCAGTGGGGTAATTTTGGAGGTCTCCCGGCTTGGGCAGAGCACCGCCGCCGCGCCGCGTCCGCGGAGGCGATCGGCGGCGGCGATCGCTCGCGTCCGACCCTGGTACAGGCCATGGTACGGAGCGAGAGTGCATGGGAAGCCGTCACCTCCTTCTGCGAAGCAGTAATGTTCGCGAAGGAGGAGGCTGAACGCGTGAGGGAGAGGCAATCTTTGCGCCCTCACGTACCTAGACGCCGCAGGAGACGCCCTGGGCGTCGAGAATCGATAGCCGATTCCCGGCCATCGTAGGCTAGGGCTTGCAGATGGCGAGCAATGGGTAGCTCGCCGTCCGGTAAGGACCAGGCCCGGGTCGACGGCGCGTTGCGTTCCACGCGCGCCTCTAAGAGATGTCTGCACTAGCTGAAGGGGTCCGCTAGGGCCGATGCCCGCCAGGGTTGCGGGTTGTTCGAAAGAGTTACCGTGGCCCTGGCACAGGCTACTAAAGGAACACGGGTGGGTTTTAGCCAGTAGAAGTATGACACGCCCTCCCGCTCCACCCAGAGCGGGAGAAGTTATTTGATGATTTCCCATCGACACAAAAAAAAAGCGGGGTAATTTCGTAACACACAGTAGCAATTTGTCTTTGGCTTTAATTTTGACAGTTCAACAACATTCATTGCGATGTATGTTATTAGCAGACAAAATTTTCAAATATAATGAAGCAGTGGATTAGCAATTTGTTTCAAAATGATTCAACTTCCGATTGATTGTGTGTTACGCAATTACGGTGTTGGTCTATGAGGGAACGAGCGTGTCCAGAAGATGCCTGTTCACTCTTGCTTTGAAGGCTGACGGGTTATATCTTTATGTGAAAGGGAACACAGACGCTGGTAGAGAGTTCCACACTTTGGCTGTGCGCATAATAAATGTGGAGGAAAATCGCTGAGTACGACTGCACTATAATTGCGTAACACATTATCAATCGGAATCTGAATCATTTTCAAACAAATTGCTAATCCATTGCTTCATATGTTCGATAAATTTGTCTGCTCATCAACGTAAATAACACAATGAATCTTACGAGATTAGGGTGCAGAAACACATTACATAAAATTCTGTCTCAACCAAATCATGATGATGCGAAGAGTCTGTTCAGCTTCGTGGTCCAAATATATACAGGGTTATTGGTAAAAGACCAACAACCTCTTAAGGGGTCATTGTACTCATCATTATGAACAACTTTTACTATGGGACCAAATCTGAAATCGCGGAAAAAAAAAACAGCTGTTCAGTACATTTTGACGAATTATGCGAACATAAATGTACTGAACAACTGATTTTTTTTAACGATTTCAGGTTTGGTCCCGTAGTAAAAGTTTTTCATAATAATGAGTACCTACAATGAGCCCTCAAAAGGTTGCCACTGTTTACACTTACACCCTGTAGAGATCTTGATATTTTCTATAATAACTTATCTTTTTGTAAAAATAACATGTCCTATCTAAAAGAGCTGGGTGATCTGTACTTTAGGACCCTCCAAACTTGGACACATTTCCCGGTTGAAGACTGTGCATTACAATAACCAGTGCCTGTAGGTAATAAGATGTCAAGATAACTCCTCATCATCACTCATCGCTTGAAAGAAAATAAAATTGAAGTTTTGGTCAGGTTTGCTCTCATAGTAAAAGTTATTCATAATGATGAGTACAATGACCCCTTAAGAGGTTGCTGGTGTTTTACCAATAACCCTGTATAATCCGTAGCAGTGTGTATTTAGTGTGTGATGGGATTGTCATACGTATTGCGATCATAAAAGTTCCAAATTAAATAAAGGAAAAATTTCTGCCTAACCTTATGAGAAAAAGATGCGAGTTAATGTATGTAAATAAAGGAAAAAAGACCAGAACTGAAACATCGCTTGAAAAAAGACCGAAGAGTGTCATACGTATTGCGATCATAAAAGTTCCAAATTAAATAAAGGAAAAATTTCTGCCTAACCTTATGAGAAAAAGATGCGAGTTAATGTATGTAAATAAAGGAAAAAAGACCAGAACTGAAACATCGCTTGAAAAAAGACCGAAGATAGTTACGAGACGCCCAAAAATAAATCAAGCCATTTAAATCAGTTGGAAGACCTTATAACACAATAACAGAGGCCAAATAATTGGGGACAGAACACCTGTCAAGGCTAGTACCTGACCCCAACGAAGGGACCCTATAGATCCGTAGTGAGCCCGTCATGCGAAACAATTGTCCAATAAAACAAATTGCAGGTGACGCGATACAGGATAAAAAGTGGGATGCAAATAATATCCTGCAAAAATGGTACGCTATTTGATTGGATAGGCTGATGGGATCGTTCCCGTGAGACCCAATCGAGACGTAGAGGAATTACTAATAAAGGCAGCAGTATTCTAGGCCTTTAAAGAAATCGTGGCAAAATGATAAGCCTGACCTGATGATCCAAATGCATTGAATGACTAAACGAAATCTAATCTAATCTAATCGAACTAGCCTGGACTGTCGTACTGCAGGGCAAACTCCCCCCTATTCCAAATATTATAGCTCAACTATTCTGTCTCTTGCTAGCCCTTTTACCCATATACGACAGAAGCGTCTAGTTTTAAGATTGAGTGTTTTGTTTTTAATTTAGGGATGTTTTCCGCCAATCTTTCTGATAAAACATAAATCAGCGGTGCGCATCTTTAGTTCGCAGGATGTGGACCAGCTCCAAAGGAGCTCGTGGCTAAGTAATAATAAATACGCTTGCCGGGGTTGGTCCATGCCTCGAAAAGCACGTTAAGCAGTTGGTCATTCGTGGATCTTTGACAGTCGTTACGGGTTGTCACAAGCCCGAGTCTGACAACCAGTCTTACCAAGGGGTATCGTGTTACCCAGTAACTGGTTTGTGGAGGTCAGATAGGCAGTCGCTCCATGTGAAATACTGGTATTCAGCTGCATCCGGTTAGACTGGAGGCCGACCCCAACATAGTTGGGAAAAGGCTAGGCAGATTGATTGGTGTGGACCAGCTCCAGTACTGTCCCGGTGATAATCGCTGAGCAATTTAACAGACATTTATAGCCAGAACACTTAATTTTTATTGACCTTGACCTTGACAGATATTTATAACGACTAATTATTTGTATTCTATTGTTTTTATGTGAAAATTTGAATTTTGAATTCTGTGACAATTTGTATCTTTTCATCTTCGTTTATTTTAATTGTATTGACATTTTATTTTATTTTGTATTCTGTGACCTTTTTAATTTGTACCTATTCATTCATTTATTTTAATTGTATTGACATTTTATTGTGATCTATTTATGTGGCATTAGAAAATTTTATTTTACTTTATTTTTAAATCACAGCTAGACAATATTAATAGGTACTACTGCCGGCACGAATCTTGAGCGCTCGGTAGAGTGGTGGGGGTTGTTTTCGCATACGTATTGTCTCAGGATTAAGATTCAAAATCGCTTAAAGTAATTCAAGGTCAGTATTCAAGTTTCGTGCCGCCAACTATATTGGCGCTATACATAATTTCTTCAACGTTGCATTTGCAAGTCAAGGCTACACTTTACGACCACAAACGGCTCATATTTCAATAAATTATTCTGTATCAATCTAGTGTCTAGTTATGGTCCTGTTTGCGACAGTTCCTGGTTCTACCTCTGGTACCTTCTAGAGGTATTTGTCTGTTTCTGCCTAAAGACTAAGAAACGCCTAGAAAATACTTACACTATTTACTCTGTTCCTAGTTAAAATCACACATTTTATTTTCGTTTATCTCTAAAGTACACCAAGATCGGCTTGAATGTTTAGCTGTTAGGTACTATCGAAGAAACTTACATTTGACTAATTTGAAAACAAAATCCCGTGCACACGATGACATCTGTTAACAAGGGTTACTATAACGGCCGAGCGCTGCAAGCAAGAACAGTGCTTACGGTGTTATAGGTGTTAGTTTCTTCGATAGTACTTACATGTTATTTTTTTTATTCCTTAAAGTTTTAGTATGACATAGTACACGGAATATTATAGGAAAAATACCATCCACTTATTATTCTTGAAGTGTTTTTATCGGTAATTAAAAATACTTAAATCAATTTTACGCGTCACTTGACTTTTATTGTTCATATATTTTCCATAGCACATTGTATGTTGCCATCAATATGGCGAATCCAGAAAGTTGGCGAATTATGGTAAGAAATATTGAAAAAGAAAGGAGTCAAGCAATCCATTAAAAACGCTGAAGATATAATAGAACCAATATCATTTTTTTTTAAATCTAGAAAGTATTTATTTTACTATGGAAAATAACCATCTTCTGGTTTGCATATCACAATAACAGGGTAAATATAATACGAGGAGCATGGGACATGAGTTGACATGCCAGAGAGCAGAATTAACAACAATTTTTTCCTTCCTGCTTTGTGGATATATTGCGGTCATATATATTAATAAATATACTTAATTAGCTTTATTAAAATCCACAATGCAAAAATGCAAGCCAACGAAACTATTTCGAAGAGTA
Organism: Dicycla oo; assembly: GCA_948252095.1. NCBI lineage: Eukaryota > Metazoa > Arthropoda > Insecta > Lepidoptera > Noctuidae > Dicycla > Dicycla oo. The sequence goes on along the minus strand of OX411736.1, from coordinate 16,042,541 downwards.
AACAAATAAAAAAATCTCCTGATGTATGCGGAACATCGGAATGACGCGAATCACCGAACAATTGACTCTTGCCGTACCAATTGGAAAATTGGCCTACCTTTGGCCAATCTTGGCCAAGGAGACGTGTTAGAATATTCTGGTCCCTTTGAAATATGTTTAGGCCAATATTCGGTGAAAACATTGGCTGGAATGCTTTTTGGATAACAGTATAGAACAAAATGATAGTTCAGAAGGTATTAGTAGAACCAAGAATAGCGCTGGTTAATCGATCTATAAAAATAAATAAGTTTAAAAGAACAATCATTGTACGGACGCCAGCACATCAAGCTACCCGAAACTGTCAAATTTTCCCAGTCAACCTTGAACCTAATGCTTTAGCGATAAAGTTGAAAATCTATTAAAGACATTTGACAGATTGTAGTAGCTTGATGTGCTGGCGTCTGTACACAATGAACTGATGTAAGTCAGTCGGTCAGTAGGTTCAATAGAGTTTAAATATAAAATTGATCCTGGTGAACTATCCAATCATTATTTATCAATACACTGTCACCATGTACGACTACATACATATTAGCTACATATTATGACTTATGTAAGTGGGCTCGCCCTATATGCCTGGATGCTTTTATTTAGGTATAAAGTTCTGCTTACGTTTTTAGTTTAGTATCTTTGTTTCTGCTTGAGTATAGTTTTCGATATTTTTTTTATATATTGGCGTGTGCTAGCTTACTTATGGCAAATAATGTAATTTAATTTAATGATTTGTGTTGCGTAATATACCTAAATTATTTTGCGTAATCTTGTAAAGAATCATCTGAACAGACAGCTGTGTGGGAGTTTGTTGCGCCACTTCTTTTTCCCAGATAAAGCACTAGGAAGTGGTGAAGGGCGGGCGTTTTGGGGGATTGTCTTATGTAATTTTGACGTTCGAAAAGTGCTGATTCTCAGCCTAGTTTGAATAAATTACTTTTTTTTAAATTTTGTATTGACATCAGTTGTTTGGTACGCAATGTTAGAAATTGCAATCACGTCTATTAAAATAGAAGGAATGCTTTCAGAACGATGATAAATAAAAATTCGCCCTTTCATCCAAATATGCTAGCCAAACTAAAGACCAAAAGCTTTTAAGATACTTACCAATTTTAGTATTCTAACTTTAAAAAGTGAGTTTGTTTGTTTGTTACGCTTTCACGCTAAAATGGCTGAACGGATTTGTATGAAATATGAATATGACACATGGCTAGACCATGATCTGGAGAAGGTCATAGGCTACTTTTCAATTTTCATTCTGGATCACAGACGAAGTCATGGGCTAAAAGCTAGTAAGGTATATTTATCATAATAACGTTTATTATATCTATTATATTCTTGGGGGCTTGTTTTAGTGTCCGAGTGGCTTCTACAAACGGGAAGCTACTGGGAGACGGTGAGACAAGTGCTTGGCAGATATTAATATAGTTTCTACATAGGTATACCTAATATAACATATACATATTTATATATATTTTTATTTTCTATGCACAAGTACAGACGCCAGCACAGCCAGCTAATCTGTCAAATTTCTTTAATAGATTTTCAACTTTATGGCTAAAGCATTAGGTTCAAGGTCGATTGGGAAAATTTGACAGTTTCGAGTAGCTTGACCTGCTGGCGTCTGTACATAGTTAATTATATTATTTATGAAATATTGTATGCACAATAATAACACACACACACACACACTCACATACACCTACTCACACCATCAACATCAATCACACGCAATTGACAAATTGCGTTACTTTTACTATGTGATATAATCCCCATTATTTTTTAAAATATACTGCTTAGAGTTCTAAAATATACGCCTCGACTTGAGAACCGCCTCCTGTTTTTTCGTCGGGTAAAAGACTCCAGATCTCCCGATCTAAACAAAAATTTTGTATCTGTGGGTTGTTCCCACAGATACAAAATTTTTGTCATCACAAATCAATCACAAAATATTGTCAAAACTCCTGTCAACAACATAATCATGATGGCAACGATGATCCCAAGCTTGCTTGAGCTCCACCTTCTTATAGGTATCTCTTTGAATTGATGTCTCGATGAAGGAATCTACGAGTATGCACGTGTACCTGCTACACGTGCATCTAATAGATGGATCATTTTTCCATGACGATATGCATTTAGCTAATTACCAATTGAGTCCAAATTCACGTGGCTTTTGTCAAAGTGTCAGTACAGTAGACTTAGGCGCCGTCTTATTGCCATCGCTCGTACGATGATGCGTGCGTCCGACGAAAATGATCGTGCGACCGTGCGTTCATACATACTGATATCTAGGTACTAAATGTCCTGTTGAAGATCGCGCGATCATGAAAAAACTGTGCATCTCTGATAAGAGCTATTTAGAGTGTGATCGCATCGCTCCAAAACAGGACACACAATTTCTTATCGCGCGAGCGGTTTCATCGCACGATGAAATCGCATCGCATCATCGCACGAGCGATGACAATAGGACGACGCCTTAGGACCACTACATATCGGATCAGTGCTTCTACGAGAGTTCCAAATGTTAAAATACTTGATAAGGTGAAAGACCTCAAATCGTTTAGATATAAGAATATCATCAGCTATTGTTCTAGCTCAAGACAGATCAAAGGACCAATAAAATTAATATCTTATGATAGTGGTAGACGTATGGAATTATGAAAACATTAAATGACGATGGAATGTTCCAGCTGCATCAATTAACTGATTGTCATTCTACAATAAGCCCAGGTACGCACAGACGATTTTTCCCGGTGCGATTTTATTTCGCGCACTGGATTTTCAAAGCAATCTGAACAATTTTGAAGGTAATACGAGTACATTGCTTCATATGTTCGAATAATTTATATTGCTCGACAGCGTAAATACCGCAATGAATATTGTTGAACTGTCAAAATGAAAACCATTGCTACTGTCTTACGCAATGAGGAGCCACACTCAAAGCTGTGTGTAGATGTCGCTGTAGTCGACTGTACCTTGTTTACCTTTCTTGACAGTAGTGTGACTGCTATTTATGAGATTTTAAAGTGTAATTCGACTATAATATGTACGCGTTTATGACTGTGCCTCAAGTAAAAGTTGAGTTCCATAAAAGGAACGCTGTAACTGCCGACAAAAAGGCCGATTTGATTGAAAGGAAAACACTTAAAATATTTAAGGTTATGATTGTTTGTGAGCCTTTTTCTATAAGCCACGGACTAACATTCCTATTTTCTTTTTTATAGATTACATTCGTAGGATCGAATCCAAAACTTTGGTGCTGACTGCGACATCTAAGACGATACCGCATACCTATGACCACCTTCTGATACATTCAGAGACATAAATGCAGATACTCCTTTACTAATGATTAACAGACAGGCAATACAGGAATATTTTGAAAACTAAGTACCTATATTGATTGATTAAACCTTTAGGAGAATTATTTACTACATAGATTAGTTAATATAGTTTATTTTACGACACTTTTATTTTGATGACAATAATTTTATTTTATTATATAATAATCTTGATTCTTTTGTTTTATAGATATAGTACCCAGCCTAAAGGACGGCTTCTTTACTAATCTAATCCTCTTCTGTGAAATGCGCAGCAGATAATCGTGTGGTACTACTTGCCTTAAAGTTTTTGATACGTTACGCCAATTCCCATTGTTGTCTGCCTTTACTTTCTTTAGGAAATAAATATACTCCTCTATCTTTACAAGTTAACGCACTACATTGAGGCATTTTGGACAAAATTACGGAAAATAGGAAAACTAAACTTTGTAGATTGCAAAAATCCATACGATTTGACAGCTAATATATCAAAACATGGTACAGTCGATTGTGCGCCATCTATCGTGATAAAAAGTTAGTTTTCCTCCCCATTATGTATCCCGCTGTTTAGCGCTGAGAGTTAAAAATCCAGCTGTGTGATTTTTGACCCGCTGCGCTGGGATGCACTCTGTTAGATTCTCAACGCTCGGCTCAACACCGAGAGTTGAAAATCCAGTGCGTGATAAAATCCGCGATATATTTACGTCCGTCCGTGCGAACGTGGACTAACGCTGCGCATGAGAAGCTTGTTTACTACGTTTACCGCCCCCTTAGCCATACTTGTCCACAAGTACAGTTGCACTTGTTTGACGTATTCAATTGTTTCACGTGACAGCCCAACCCACGGGAAGACGTAAGGGAACCTGGGTATCACGTGCCATCACACCATCCATCTGGCTGAATTCCAACAAATCACACGGTCACACCCCCCAGGGATGACGTCAGAGCTAATTATAGAGTGTTGATTGATTAGCGGAGGACAAACTGTGATGAAGGATTGGCAACAGAGGGCTGTTTCGTTTTGTCACCTCTCTCGCTCACACGAGACTACATTTTTAAGATTGTTAAATGAAAGGCTGGCTTTTTGAAAAATGTAATCAATAACGAACTAGTAAATAATATTAGTTTAAGTAATTATTAAAAACACAAATTTCTATTGTGTTAAGTATCTAATGAAATCAGCTCAAAAAGTATTATGATCTGTTTTTGGTGTTTTTGAAATAAATGACACAATAAAAATGTGTTTTTAATAATTACCTATTGAATTAATATTATTTACTAGTTCGCTAATTGATTACATTTTTCAAAACAAGCATCTTTTCATTTAACATTCTTAAAAAATTGGTCCAGTATGAGGGAAAGAGGTGACAAAACGAAACAGGCCTCGCCTCTTAAGTAAGTTTTGCTACAAAGAGAGTGTACAGCGGGGTAATAGGGATGATGACTAAAAAATTATTTTTTGTCCGTCATGTAGATTATTAAAATATATTGGACACGTATTTTTTCTTTTTCTACGTAATCCAAAGATTACGACGATACATTGAGTTAAAATGTGGCATGACGTCACGTCTTCGTAGATTTTATACGTAGAAGTGACGTAGCAAGCCCCCACTCCCGAACTTTAATGCGAGTTATCTAAGTCATTTTTTATTAATATGATAAAGCAAAAAATACGTATCTAATATTTTTTTATTATCTGACTGACGGACTAAATAGAATTTCTTTTTTCTTACCCAGGCATCATCCCTATTGCGTAACATACAGTAGCAATGCCTTTCATTTTGACAGTTCAACAACATTCATTGCGTTATTTACGTTGTCGAGCAGACAAATTTTTAGAAAATATGAAACTTAAAAAAATTTAAATTACGCCCACCTTAGCGCATCCTCCTTAACAATTGTGTTTTTTATCTTACTTTTGCCTAGCCCTTTCCCAACTATGTTGGGGTCCGCTTCCAGTCTAACCGGATGCTGCTGAATACCAGTATTTTACATGGAGAGATTGCCTATCTGACCTCCACAACCCAGTTACTGGGTAATACGATACCCCTCGGGAAGACTGGTTGTCAGACTTTCGGGCTTCTGACGACCCGTAACGACTGTCAAAGATCCACGAATGACAGCCGGGACCAACAGCTTAACGTGCTTTCCGAGGCACGGAGGATTCTCGGTATGAAAAGATGGTCACCCATCCACAGACCAACTTCGGCAAGCGTAGCTTAACCTGATGGATCGACCCGTGCGGCTGTTATTACTTAGCCACGAGCTCCTCTCTCTGTTTTTTATCTTACTAAGGATACTTAAATTGGAGACTAAGCTGCCTTCCGTCCGCTTCACTTGATCATACTTAACCATAGTACAGACGCCAGCACATCAAGCTACTACAATCTGTCAGATTTCTTTAATAGATTTTCGACTTTATTGCTAAGGCATTAGGTTCAAGATTGATTGGGAAAATCTAACAGTTTCGGGTAGGTTGACCTGCTGGCGTCTGTACATCATCTGTATAACTTCACGTTATACGGGTTATTGGTAAAACACCAACAACCTCTTAAGGGGACCAAACCTGTAACCGCAAAAAAGTCAGCTGTTCAGTACATTTTGACGAATTATGCAAACATAAATGTACTGAACAGCAGATTTTTTTGCGATTTCAGGTTTGGTCCCATAGTAAAAGTTGTTCATAATGATGAGTACAATGACCCCTTAAGAGGTTGTTGGTGTTTTACCAATAACCCTGTATATCTACTCCTTATGTTTTTCATAAGCAGTTCTTGGTGAACAATGCCCTATCAGTCAATTTGCCACTTGAATCATACTTAATTTTAGTTTTCTATGAAATGTGATAATAGGTATGTATACACAGCAAAATTACAAATAATATGGGGAACTCCCCGCTATATTTTCATGGCGTTGCGCGCTGGGTAGTTACAGTATTTTTATTATACAGGGTTATTTGTAAAACACCAGCAACCTCCTAAGGGGTCATTGCACTCATCATTATGAACAACTTTTACTGTGGGAAAAAAAAATCAGCTGTTCAGTACATTTATGTTCGCATAATTCGTCAAAATGTACTGAACAGCTGATTTTTTTTTTCGCGATTTCAGGTTTGGTCCCATAGTAAAAGTTGTTCATAATGATGAGTAGAATGACCCCTTAAGAGGTTGCTGGTGTTTTACCAATAACCCTGTAGTTGAGATAAGAGCCGCACGATCGAAGGTTAAGCTACGCTGGCCGCGGTCGACCATCCATTACATATCGAGACCCCTTCGTGCCTCGGAAAGCACGTTAAACCGTTGGTCTCAGCTATCATTCGTAGATCTTTGACAGTCGTTACGGTTAGTTAGAAGCCCAAAAGTCTGACAAGCCCTCTCTTATCAAGGGGTATCATGTTACCCAGTAACTGGGTTGTGGCGGTCAGTCGCTCCATATAAAATATCCGGTTAGACTGGAAGTCGAGCCCAACAGGTTGGGAAAAGGCAGATAGATTGAGTTGCGATTATGACAATCAAATTAACTTCCAACTCAATAAAACATATCTACTTAGTTAAATCGTAAATACATGTTATTATTATTATGTTAAGGCTGTTAGCTTTTTTAAATAAAGTAAATATTATTTTTTTAAATTGAAATAAAAACATAAATTATAAATAAAAACAGCTAAGTATTCACTTGCCACAAAGTGAGTCTCCTAGCAAAGCGACACTGTTTTTATAAACAAACCGTAATCCTAAACAATTATAATCAAATAAAAAACACCAATACGCAATCTGTTTACGATTGAATGAATAAATCGAACCGAAGGACCACGTTAACATTCCTTCGATCCAATATTTATACTTTTGGCACTCTTTTCTGGCAACAGTCGGGAATCTTCCATAAGCGTGTGAGATGTGTAAGATGTGCTTTTTAGTACATACGGGAGACTTAAAGACTTCAGGCATATGTAGAGTGGGTCGATGACTTTGTGAAGGTCGAGGGTACCGGGTTTAGACTATATTGAAACGGGGAAATGACAGATTGGCAGGTCTAGGTAGGGTGCCAATTTGGGTAGTTTACGCGTTTTCTGTATTTTATATGACATCGACAAGTTAAAAGCAAATAAAAATTAAACTTCCTTATTGGCCTTTTCCTCGAATCATTCTCGATTAAATAGAAAATTTATTTTGTTTCCTTACTTGATAGTATATAAACGGAAGCGAATTAATACCTAGTTTTTAAACTGAACATATGGCTGTACAAGGATCTGTTGGCGCGTGGCTAATATCGAAACTAAAGCTGCGCCGCCATCTTGATTTTTCATCGAAACATACAATACGAGTTTTGCGTGCAATAGTACCTTAGAGTATACAGAGTTATTGGTAAAACACCAATAACCTCTTAAGGAGTCATTGTACTCATCATTGTGAACAACTTTTACTATGGGACCAAACCTGAAATCGCGAAAAAAAATCAGCTGTTCAGTACATTTATGTTCGCATAATTCGTCAAAATGCAGACACATCAGGCAGTCAGATGCAAACATCTTAGTTTTTTTCGCGATTTCAGGTTTGGTTCCATAGTAAAAGTTGTTCATAATGATGAGTACAATGACCCCTTAAGAGGTTGTTGGTGTTTTACCAATAACCCTGTATAATTACACGCGCGCAACGAAGTGGGAACAGTAGGCACGGGTGAGAACAACACGACGTTCACGCCGCGAGCGCTTGTAGTCATGGTTGAGTGCTAGTAGTGTGCGTTCCTCAGAGATTTTTTTTCATATTTACGTAACAAAATGGTCAAATGTGCAGTTATCTTGCAAAAACGATACTAGGAAACACAGAAAACTGAAATCCAATATCACATTTCATCGGTAAGACGATTTTTATACTTATTTTTGTGAAAACCAATCACGCATCGCGGGGGTGAAGGAAACGCGGCGGGCACGCACAGTCCCGCCCGCGCACCGCGCTTCCCACGCGAGAGTTGTAGTGTGATGTGATCATGTGACGCGACCAACGCTGTAGTCGATATTTAAAATATTCTTTAAAATGTTTGCTAGGAGAACTACATATTACGTATATTTATGTAACTTTAAGAAAATCTTATAATCATTTCTGTAGGTGAAAGCTAAAGGACCTTAAGCCCATTTTTATTTTTACAGCCTTAAGGAACAATATTTGTCAAAAAAATATCACAATATAATAGCTTAATAAACCTTCATAATCATAATTTTTTTCCTCAACGATACACTATTTACTTTTAATTTCGGGTACCTATAGACATCTTTAATGAGCTCTACTGAATAATTTATAAAATGTGACTTAAGATCCTTTAGCTTTCACCTACAGATTTATTAAAAATAATTTTGAGGTGTGTTTTGTACGATATATGTACTTTCTAATATTTTAAATGTGAAAGCGTATACGTAAAGTATGGAACGTTACGATATCACGTCTAAACTGCTTAATTGATTTTGAATAATTGTGGCTATAGAATGGAGTAAACTTAAATTAAAATTTAAAAATTAACGAGAAATAATTTCACACCTTTTATGGCCTTAGCACATCTCCGTCGCGGAGCCGCGAAACAGCAAGACCGCATGATGAATCTCTGGTGTTCTGCTACTCGAGCATCGGAGGGGGCATCATCTGAGTCAGTTGAGATAAGCTACTGCGGTATCGCTGCTATGGTTTCGCGGTGGTGTGCTAAGGGCCTTAGTATCATCAATATTCTGTAGTTTCTACCTACCCCCAAGGGAGGAGGGCGTGAATTAGTGTTTGTGTAATAATAGTAATGTGTGTTCTAATAGCAACACTACTACCGATCATACCGCAAACGAAAATCATCAAATCTTTTTATTTTTATCTTGTCGCGTTTAGATATCGAAACCCATCACGCCTGTGGAGTTTCGCTAGCTAATTTAATTTGACCCTATACATATAATACATAGAGTCACAGTGACTCAAAACCACTGCGGAAAACTAGGTAAACAAAGTTAGAGTGAACAGGCTTCTTCTGGGTAAGCTCACTCCATCGTCGACTTTGTCTCTGTCACCTCTGACCTAGACTAGAGTCAAGAGCAAACCCATCTCAAATAAAAAAAAAACAAAGTCAGATGATGATGATAGACAGATAATTACTGAGCAAATAGATTGATTTCCGCTTCTGAACTGTGTTAATTTCTTATATAACTACGTACTTATATAATATATAAACATCATCCTTCATATCATAATCGAAATAAAAGATGATTTGCTGAGAATTTAAGTCGTAAAAGGAGGGGCTGGGGGAAGGGGGTCAGCGTTAAAGACGTAATAAAGTCTAGACAGTACAAACATATTTGGACTATTTATAAAACGTAATACTATTTGTTCGACCGATAACGCCCCAAGAGAAAACAGTTTTGGGAGACGATTCCGTTTGGTCTGTTTAAATATAAACAATGAAATCTAGTCATACACTACATGCATTTGTTTTGGCTACTGTCATAATCTTTCAACCTCGCTAACTACAAATTTTTTTATCACCTATTTCGACATTATTCCGGAAAAATTCCAATATTATTCCACCTCTCCTGCTAATTACTAAAAGCTACTACAATTTTTTACTATTTACATAATATATGTGGATATTCTTGGGAACCTTGACACCTACGATTTGTTTGTGGACACTAATTACAAAATCAATTTGGGAATATTTCTAAAGAACAACAGCTATATAATTACAGCTGTCTCATACAGTTTAGAACTGTAGGTATTAAACTTTAGTATATAATAGAACAGCCGATTTATTTTTCAAGGTTTCAAATTTGGTCCCATAGTAAAAGTTATTCAGTTCGATTATCTAAAGCACTCCTTAAAGTTTGTAAAGTAATTTTTTTAACACCTTTTATAGGCTGATAAACACATTACCCTTCTTTGCGTCACACAGTCGGGTAAATAGGTTTATAAGTCTCCACAAAAATCTTACTCTGATATTAGGCCTGGTTATCTATGGGAGTAAGGCCCATCGTCTACAAAAAACGCCTACTACCTTGATTTCAGCGTCTACTCCCAATGTGTGTAAGTTCTTTCGTCTGCAAAACACTATCGCTAGACGAATTTCCCTTCTCTCCTTTTGACTCCTGCTCACCTTTAGGGTGCAACACGGAGTAACGTCTCCGGTTACATACTTGACAAGAAGCTGTACAGTTTCAAAACCTGGCAGTGGTTGTGCCCCCAACAAAACATAAGTTGTGATCATGCACAAACTTACGCCGAGTACCCACATCCTGGCTAACAAATTGCTTGCAATTTCTTGTTTTATGCTCGTTATTAAAAAAACTTTTTAGCATAAAATAAAACCGACTTCCAAAACAAAACACTACAAAGTGAAAAATAACTTTAATTTCGGAAGTCGGTGTCTTGGGTTTTGTATTTTCGTTTTTTGCCACCGACTTCCGAAATTAAAGTTATTTTTCACTTTGTAGTGTTTTGTTTTGGAAGTCGGCTTTATTTTTTGCTAAAAAGTTTTTATTTTTCACTTTTTAGTTGTGGAACCTACCCCACTAATTCGAATACATAATTGAGCACAATAATTGTAGGTACATATAGCCATGTAAATAACAGTGATAGGAAGTTATTAAAACACCATCACATCATCCACATAAAATAAGTGGGAAATATACACATTATTGAAGCTAACTCAAAAACTCCCCAAGCAAAGTTAATAAAATTTATATGGGACCACCTCGAAAGTATACCCTATCAAACAAAAAAAGAATTTTCTAAATCGGTCCATCCGTCTTTGAATAATCGCGTAACAAACATACAAAAAAAAAAACATACAGACGAATTGAGAACCTCCTCCTTTTGAAAGTCGGTTAAAAAGCGGACAATCCTTTATAAGTGTATGGAAAGACCAAAGAAACGATGGATGGACTGTGTGGAAGATGATATGGCTAGAAAGTGGGTGACTACCGAGATGACAACTATTAGAGAAGTGTTGAAAAAGGGACATGTTGCGCCGACCCCAAATAGCTTGGAATAAGGGCAGGAGAATGATGAATGATGATATTACAAAGCGGACAAACCATGGCCGCATTGGTTGCCATGTGAAAAGCCTTTGCCTTATGCTAGGCTTAGTTTCTAGGACTTAAAATGCCTTATACTGGCTTGTTAAAAGTTCCGTGAACTGTTGAAACGCAGGCAGCTTATCTGAATTTTACTGGTTACCTTAAGTTCCCAATCTTTTGTACTCTCTGAATATACGATATTTTCAAAGTAATGATATGAATATATGAATGATCAAGATATCCCATGAATTTGTATCAATAACTTTGATTGCATTGAACGACAGGCCAGTTGGCGTGGTTGGTTAAGATACCATCTATCATGCCGCAGGTCGTGGGTTCGATTCCCATCCAGGACAAACATTTGTGTGCAGGAACATGTCTGTTTTCCTGAGTCTGGGTGTAATTATCTATATAAGTATGTATTTACAAAAAAAAAGTAGTGTATGTAGTTTATCGGTTATCTGGTTTCCATAGTACAAGCTCTGCTTAGTTTGGGATAAGATGACCGTGTGTGAAATGTCCCAGGATATTATTATTATTGCTCTACTGGCACTCAAGTAGAGCGGACGCGCGGACGTGTGTATAAGCAATATTACTTATCATATTATGTCGTTGAAATATTTCCGGGTGATCTGTGACCTAGAAAACGAATCGCGCATTTTTCTGCTAAGTTAGTGATTTACTATAGTGAATAACAAATAATTATGAGAAACATTTAAGAATTAAGTATGTCAAATAGTGAAAACAGCCTTGGGACTATCCCACCACCAAGCTGCCCTGCCAGCAAACCTCAAATACATGCGGCTGAAGGAAAAATTCAGGCGGTGGGCACCAGTGACTGGTTGATTTCAATTGCATCATGCCTGAATGTCTGTATCATTGCTCAGGAAGGAAAGCTGAACTCCGATCAAAAGCTTCAATTCCTCATCGCGCAAGTTTGGACATGGCGTTTCACAAATGGCAGTTTATACCAGGTAAAACTAGGACTTGAAGATAAAGGCCTAAGAAATACAAAACTCTAAACTATCGTTAAAAGAAAAAGCTAACGTCACAGATTGCCTCGAAAATTTCTAGAACACCATTCAAGCCAGCATTCAAGAAAACTGTGCTAAACCAAGGATGGCAGAAAAAGATTCGTTCGCTGACATGGTAAAAATCAATAAAAATAATTACTTGCGTAGTTCCGCCACAGTAAAGTCGGCTCTATTGCAATTTATCCAACGGATAAATTGCAATCAAGTGACGACACTAAATCTCTTATTCAATCAATTATATGGCCTGCACAAATTAAATTGCACGTTAGAGAATTGCGCAAAAAAGAAAACAGTAGCGCTATAATCAGCACGGAGACCAAAGACGACATTGGAAAACTTAGGAAATCATTTCAGCTAAGTAGTTCCGGCCTGAAAGTGGAAGAGTCCCATAAGAGAAGACCAAGAATTTTAGTTGAGGGAGTACCGGCCATTTTAAGTGACAAAGAAGTTTATGATTGAATGTATGAGGAGAATGTAGCTGCCTAGTTGGGTCCGTGACTCTTTTTTGACATCTATAAATTTAAATCACAAGTCACTACACTTTTCTTTTTTTGGCAGTCGTGTAAAAAGAGGGACCTATGTGCAAATCCATTCTTGTTGTACGCTTCAAATCAATCTGCCTAGACTTTTCCCAACTACGTTGGGGTCAGCTTCCAGTCTAACCGGATGCAGCTAAATACCAGCATTTTACATGGAGCGACTGCCTATCTGACCTCCACAACCGAGTTACTGGGTAATACGATACCCCTTGGTAAGACTGGTTGTCAAGACTTTCGGGCTTCTGACGACCCGTAACGACTGTAAAAGATCCTCCAATGACAGCCGGGACCAACGGCTAAACGTGCTTTTCGAGGCACGGAGGAGTCTCGGTATGTAAAGATGGTCACCCATCCACAGACCAACCCCGGCAAGCGTAGCTTAACCTGATGGATCGATCCGTGCGGCTGTTATTACTTAGTCACGAGCTCCTCAAGGGAAGAAAGGCGCTTATAAACCAAAATCGAGTGGTCATTAATTGGATATCCTGCCCAGTGAAGGATTTCATACTTGTCTTCACGTGTGGCTAGGTGCTTTAAATGTCAATAGTATAGACACACTGCAAAGACTTGTCGGGAGGCTAAAAATACGTGAGGACATTGTGGAGAACAAGGTCATTAGGCGAATGAGTGCAATAAACATGCTGAGCCGTCACATTGTGCAATATGCTTGCGATCCAGAAACAGTCGATCAAGATTGTCCAGCAAAGAAAATTGCTGAGAACACTCATGCTTATTAGAAAGTTTGTTACTTTGTATACTTAATTATATAATAATCAGCCAATAATGATCCCACTGCTGACACAGGCCTTCTCTCGGTGAGAGGGAGTGGGCTGTAATCATAGATATTATATATATAAGAAAGCTATAATCCACCACGCGGGCCCAGTATGGGTTGGTAGATGTCTTTGAATGTTTGGTTCTAGGACTCACGATGTTTTCCTTCAACGTTTTGAGAACAGCGGTGATGAAATAATTTCCACAAAGTAAAGCGCTGTCGGGGTTCGAACCTACGACCTGCAACTCGTAAGTAGCGGCCGTTACCACTGGGCCACCACTGCTCTATACAAAATCAAAAGTCTTTTATACTATGCTGAGAATCAGCACTTTTCGAACGTCAAAATTACATAAGACGGTCCGCCAAAACGCCCACCCTTCACCACTTCCTAGTGTTTTAGCTGGGGAGAAGAAGTGGCGCAACAAACCCCCCAGCAGCACACACATATTATACTAGGTGATTTTTTACAGTCTTGAAAAAAATTGGGTATAATAGGTGAACGGAGTACTCGTAGAAGCCATACTTAGTTTTTTTTTAATCTCTTTTTTATTTGTAATCATACATAAACAAAATACAAAATTTCTGGTTTTGTTGTTCTAGTTTACTTCAAATGTAGTGTTTATTGATAGAGCAATTTGGGTCTAAGCTATTAAAAAAAAAAAAAAAAAAACTAGGTATGACAGAGGCTCCATTCTCCTATTGTAACCATATTTTTCAAGACGGTAAAAAAACATCCAGTATATCATATATATATCAATGAATGGTATATACATATAGCTATTCGTATTATTTTTGCACTCGACACGCTGAGAAGAATCTGAAGACATTATTGTGTGATTGATTTGAGTTTTGGTGATTTGAGTAATTTGTTACTTTTGAGTAGTGACGACGGGCCTGAGGGTTTTCTGTAATAAAAAAACCGGCTAAGTGCGAGTCGAACTACGCACAATGGAGGGTTCCGTAGTTGGGATGAATCCCAAGAACTTTAACATTATAGTTGAAAAACATGTTACCCATACATTCCAACTGCAAATGTAAGTCTGTACGCACAATATTGAGATTTACCATGTTGTTTTAGGACCATAGATTTATTATACGTTTTCCTGTAATCTATAGGTATTAAACTATTTTCCATATTTTTATCAAAATTTTAGACTCAGCACTTTCGGAGATAAGGGGTTATGGTCAATTTTCGTCAATTTTCTTAAATAACTTTAAAATGATTTATTTTAAAATTAATAAAACAAATATTTTTGTACCCTCATAGTAAACCCCATAGTGTACCCTTTCATTTGATATGTCACACGGTACAGTTTGCAAAACTTTTTTTTAAAATTTTCTTATTTGTTCCCATATTCAAAATTCATTTATTTACGTTATACGTCCGTGTTTGGGTCCAAATTTCAACTTAATCGGTCGTTTAGATTCGGAGCAATTCTGTGACAGACAGACAGACACAGGAGTGATCCTATAAGAGTTCCGTTTTTTCCTTTTGAAGTACGGAACCTTAAAAATGACTAAAATGAGCTCAGAACCATCCTCAAGAAATAACTTCTTGATGCAACAATATGTGTTTATTTACTGCGCTAACAACACATAATGACATCAAAAAAACCTTAAATAAACATAATTATTTGATTATCATTATGTGCATGTTAAACCAAGTAATTAGCTTGGCAATCATTACCCCCTGTACTGATTATCAAGCAATTACTTGGTTACTATCAGCAATAATCTTTAACCAGATAAGCATAATTAATGAAATCTAAGAAGGCGTGTCTGTTTAATGTAGGTAAACATATGATTCGTTAATTAGTAATAAGCATTCACTACGAGCATACTTATTTGTGACGTCATGTCTCACGAGATTCAGTCATTCTGCTGACCTATGCAACCTTTATTGCCTTTATAAAATTAAAATATAAAATTAATTAAATTCAATCAATCTGCCTAGCCTTTTCCCAACTATGTTGGGGTCGGCTTCCAGTCTAACCGGATGCAGCTGAATATCAGTATTTTACATGGAGCGACTGCCTATCTGACCTCCACAACCCAGTTACTGGGTAATACGATACCCCTTGGTAAGACTTCCGGGCTCCTGACGACCCGTAACGACTGTCAAAGATCCTCGAATGACAGCCGGAACCAACGGCTTAACGTGCTTTCCGAGGCACGGAGGAGTCTCGGTATGTAAAGATGGTCACCCATCCACGGACCAACCCCGGCAAGCGTAGCTTAACCTGATGGATCGACCCGTGCGGCTGTTATTACTTAGCCACGAGCTCCTATATTATAATAAAGGTAAAGGTTTATTAGTTTAGGTTTACATCAATTATGTTATTATATACTTTACTACGGAAAATTTTCTGTTTTCACGTAGATACGAACTTTGTACCGAAGAACCATCCCGCACTGTGGTACTATCACTAAAGACTATACCACACACCAGATAAACGTGCAATAAAAGTCATTAACCCCACTTGTACTAAGAAGTCTCGATACTTAAATGCAAATAAAAAAACATGCCACGTGCACGCGTCAAGGACGCCTCTTACCGCGATACGTTTGTTTTGATTGTGGTAGCGACACTGCCTTAACATTTATTCGTATCGTTTTGAAATATTGGAATACATTGGTAGATGACGTCGACTTTTATTGCTCGTTTATCTGGCCGAAGGTATAGCTTCTGCCCGCCGCGCCTTCGTCCGCGTAAAATTTCTTGTTTTAATTTTAAAGGGCTCTACAAAAAGGCGTGGCACGCGACGCAGATCTCACGCGACACAAAGGCACCACGTGTCGCCCGACGAGTGGTGCCTTTGTGTTGATTCGCGTCGCGTGTTGCGCCTGTTTCAAGGACACTTAAAACAAAAAAGTCCTACGAAACTCGGCAATAAGATAGGATAGGACAGGCCTTCTAGGTATCAGTATTTACTTTCATAGATACCTTTACAAACATACCTCTTTATATTAGGGAATTAGGTACAGACGCCAGCAGGTCAACCTACCCGAAACTGTCAGATTTTCCCAATCAATCCTTGAACCTGATGCCTTAGCAATAAAGTCGAAAAACTATTAAAGAAATCTGACAGATTGTAGTAGCTTGATGTGCTGCGTCTATACATAAAGAATAGGAGTGGGTTTACAAGTTTAGTTTTGGATTTAGAAATTGTTAGTTTTCCTTGTTTCAAACGCGATAAGATCGACTGCTGCTGCGAGCATGTCAAGTCATGGTTTTTGGACAGACATGTTATTATTTATGAAGAAATAAATACATTCTGAGTTATTAAATTATTTATATCAAGTGATTTGCTGTACTTAATAACAACTAAGTAGGTAATTGCAATATTAAATGGCTACCCATTCGTCGGCGCAGAGAGGTGAGGGCTCTGTCTACGTTGTTTTCTATTCTCGACCAACCCACTTCTCCTTCATACCTGACTTCCCATATTCATTACTTATGCTCTGCGTCTTCGTTCCAACAACAATCGTCTAATACGATGTCCTCACCGCCTTGGTTTCATTTACTATTCTTTCTTTGTCCAGGCGGTCTTTCTTTGGAATGCGCTCCCTCTTAATATCAGGACGGTATATGGTTCACTGTCCATTTGCATAAAATGGCATACTTTTGTTTATCCTAATTATTATTTACGCATAACAGCTTACGCATAATTATTTAAATAAAAAGGAACCTAACCAAACCGAATTTCGGTGTGCCCCTGACGTCAACCGTCTAGGGTTAGGCTTTTCGGGTCAGGTAAATTAGCCTACAAGATAACGATGGCTCCTAAGTATACTGAGTCAACTGTACTTCTAATAACTTTAAAGGAAGGCGATAAAAGGAGAGAATGGTTATATTTCAAATGTTAATACAATCAAGAATCATAGTGAATTGAATATAATAAGGCCTATTAGCAGTGCAAAATAAATTTCATATTATTTTATTAATAACCATTCGCTCTTTTATCGCCTTCCTTTAAAGTTATTAGAAGTACAGTTGACTCAGTATACTTAGGAGCCATCGATAATTATGTCAACATAAATAAACTATATGCTAAAAACAATTATGGCGTAGTATTATTATGACAAAAAAATACATCTACCAAAATAGTTATGCCAAAGAATATTAGGAAAAACAAAAAACATTATGCGAAAAGATAAATGCCCTATTTCTCCTCTACCGAACCTAAAGTTTATTCTGTTTATATGTATGTATATATTCATGTATTTATTCTTGTATTTTATAGTTATTTTCATGTTATCTATCCTTTATATTGCACCTGCCATGTTTTCTCTGCATCACCCTAAGGTTGACTGGTAGAAAATGGTACGGTATTTGTTTTTTAACTTGTGCACAAAGTTTTAATAAATAAATAAATATAATATTAATCAACATAATACATAATGCTCTGACTCTTTACTAATACAACTTGTATCACGGCTCGAGAATAAATCCATGGCACACTCTATTATAATGTCGTTATGGCCCAGTCGTCTAGGCCTCGTCCCTCATGCACGAGGATGTGGGTTCAAATCCGGGCAAGTACCAATGTGACTTTTTTCAATTCATATGTACTCGTACTTTCCGAATTTGTCTTGGACATTACCAGTTTATTATCAGCGTAACCTGGCGTAACCTGGACTTATAGTTAATATAAGTCTGAAATCGCCAACCCTTCCTGAGCAATCGTGGTGATTGTTCGTGCCTTCTCTAAATGAGAAGAGGAAGCCTTTGCGCTGCAGTGGAACAGTTATAGGCTGCTATTATTTACACTTGACTCGGTGGAACGCTGAGCTAAGAGGCTCATTGGCGACGAAAAACTGGTGGATGCCAAGCTTTACAGCTTGGCTCATCGCCGCAAGGTTGCCTGCTTGTCGGTCTTCTACAGATTGTACTTCGATGAGTGTGCCCAAGAACTCCACGACCTCACTCCACTGGCCCCCTTCTATCATTGGACATCTAGACGCACTGCACGTTACCATCCCTACCTTGTTGCTATTCCACCAATTCGCACTAAGCGTTTCCAAATGTCATTTATAATGCGCACAGCAAAAGAGCGGAACTCTCCACCTGCGTCTGTGTTACCGAACGCATACAACCCTAATCTCTTCAAAGTGAGAACGAACAGGCTTCTTATGGGTAAGCACACTCCATCGTCGACTTAGTCCCTGTCACATCCGATCTAGACTAGAGTCAAGAGCAAACGCATCTCAAATTAAAAAAAAAACACTCTTGAACAAATTAAAACACAAATGTAGCGGAGAATCCATAGAAGTCCAACTATATGAAGATTGACGAATGGTATCAAAGCCAAGGTCTCAGATGAATGCCTTTTGATTTACTTTCGCTGCTCGAGGCTAACTATTTGCAATACATACTGTTCGCATTTCTGTTGCTGTAGTGGGTTTTAATTACTGATAGATTGAACGTAGCTGTAGTTTTTTAACTATTTGTTAGTGTAGTAACTAGTTTTGCTGTTGTTTAGAGATATTATGATTTTATACTCTTCTAATACATCTACAGGATTTGGGAAAATAAGTATTTGGAGTTTTGTTTTATTTTTTTATTTAGTATTGGCCCAGTTACCAACTTTGCTGACTAATTCTTTTATCAGTGTTTGGTTTATATTGTCATGTGCAAGCTAACATAATAATGGCAAAGTAAATAATTTAGTTTAATGTTTTGTGTTTCGTAATGTTAATATTTACTTTGTATACTGTCTATTGTATACTGGATGATTTTTTTTACCGTCTTGAAAAAAAATGGGTATAATAGGAGAATGGAGGAGAAGCCTATGGCATACCTAGTTTTGTTTTTTTTTTTTTGTTTTTTCAATAGCTTAGATCAATAAGCTATCAATAAGCAATACAGTTGAAGTAAACTAGAACAATAAAACCAGAAATTTTGAAAAAACTTTATAGATCGTTATAAAATATCGATATTCAAATCATACGCACTACGCAGGATGCTTAGTGCGTATGATTACAAATAAAAAAAACTAAGTATGCCATAGGCTTCTACTCCGTTCACCGTAAAAAAAATCACCCAGTAGAATCAAGTTCTTCTAACTGAACAGACAGCTGTGCTGCTGGGGAGTTTGTTGCGCCATTTCTTCCCAGCTAAAGCACGGGCGGGCGTTTTGGGGGACTGTCTTATGTAATTCCGACATACAAAAAGTGCTGATTCTCGCGTACTTTGAATAAATGACTTTTGATTTTTGATATTGCAGCATTCACGTATTTATGACATTTACCGATAAGACACAAGCACTGTCTACCTATATGCCAAGTTATTTACACAAACCGGATGTAAGGACCAAAATTGTACTATACTTATTTCTCATAAAGGCTCTCTGCCGCAGACAGTCCTGACGCTACGGCGCGACGCTACTCCCCGGTAGAATAATTTTAATGAAGTTTTCATAGAAATTGTTCCACCAGTAGCGTCGCACCTGTCTGCGGGAGCCTTTACGCGTAACTGTGTAGGTATACACTTTTAAAACTGGTTAAACAAAACATATACAATGATAGAAAAAATCTTGATGAAAAAGTGCGGTTCGTAGACAAAAAAAGACCACGCAGGTAACGCGTGCTAGTCCCCGCTACCAAAACTATGGGTCATTGACTTTTTCGTCTACCGTATATAAATGCCGTTTTAAAACCCATTGTGATCGCATGATTGGTTAGTGGTTTCTATCAGCTAGGCCGGGTTTTTGATGGGTGGGTGACCTATATGTCAGATGCTTCTCATCATTAATGACTGGGCTGTATTAAGATTAACGATGTAGGTCGGTCCTAAAGGATTTCATTTAGAATAGAGTATGCGAGAGATCGCGCAAGAACAAGGTGGGTTTGTGAAGTGAAAGGGAACACGTGAACAGATTCTCATTGTTCGTCAGATAATCAAGAAGGCACGAGAATTCAACAAGCCGACCTAGGCTTTGTTGATTTCTCAAAAGCATTTGACTCCATGAAATGGCCAACCTTGTGGAAGACGCTATTGGAATTGGGCACACCTAAACACCTTGTGCACCTTCTTAGAGAACTCTATGAAGGAGGCAAAGCATCAGTACGAACAGACGACCACATTTCGGATAGCTTCCATTCCAGTGCAGGTGTCCGCCAGGGATGTATTATATCGCCACCCCTATTCAACAGCTACATGGAGCTCATTTTGCATCACCCTTGACGACTGGTTTGATGGTTTTGCGATTGATGGCTACAAAATTGCGATTTTACGCTACGCTGATGACACAACCCTGTTTGCAGCTATTGCTCACATGGAAGAACTACTCCTTAAGATGGTGACCTTTGGATTGAGGATTAATCGCAGTAAGAACAAGATACTGATGGTAGACCGTAGCAACAATTCACCAGACATGACACAGATTGCGAACTGCGATATACCTAGTTCAATCCTCCGTACATGGCCTGAATTCCGCACAAACGTCTCCATACTCGAAGAACTCTGCATCTAACAGCGTCTATCAGCACTAGTGCAGTCTCGAATGCTGCAGTTCTTCAGTCATGTCTCCAGGCGGAATAAAGACTCCATAGAGCGGCTAATGGTGCAGGGCAGAGTGGAAGGTCACAGATGAGGTGGACCGATCAAATAAAAGTCGCGGTTGGAGGCCCTGTTAATGAATGCGACAGACTATCATCTAACAGAACCAGATGGAGAGAGCTCATGAGGCGGGAAACGACTGCAACTGCAATTGGATACCAGTTTATAGTGACCACGACCGCTCTGATAAGAGCGAAGCGAAGAAGAAGAAGAGAATCGTATGTAATTTTTTGGGCGAAAATTAACAAAAAGTTAATAACGATGAAAGATGAGATGGAATATGGTTGACGAGCTATTTTAGGGGCTTAAAATACAGATAGTATCAGCATGTATCACTACACTACAGCTAAGCGTGATTTTCAGATATAAATAGTGTGTAATGAAACTAGTAATAAGTTTGCGTAATATATACATTTATTTCAGTAGGTACATACCTATTCCGATATTTGCAACATGGGAATTAGCGTGATGGCGACGTGGTAATGACGTGCTACGAACTCGGTTCACCTCTGTGGTAATTAATACAAAATGACATAATATATAGGTTTGTGTGACGTTATGGCTCTTGACGGCTAGGTACTTATCAGAAAGGTGGCTATTGTTTTCATGAAATTATGTTTTAGCAATTTTATTCAGTATGTAGTGATGGTTAAGGCCTCGCCTATCGTGCACGAGGTTGTGGGTTCGAATCCAGTAGATACCAATGTGACTTTTTCAATTCATATGTACTTTCTGAATTTATCCTGGGCATTAGTTACATTGGTGATGGCAAACAATCTTTAGGATTCCTTCACACTAATTGCATAACACACTATCATTCGGTATCAGTTTCATTTTGACAGTTCAACAAAATTCATTGCGTTATTTACGTTGTTGAGCAGACCAATTTTTCAAACATATGAAGCAATGGATTTAGCTTTTGCTTCAAAATGATCATTCAGATTCTGATTGATAGTGCGTTATGCGATTAGGGTGCTGGTCTTATAGTCAATATATGTCTGAAACTGCCAACCCGTGTTGAGCTGGCGTGGTGCTCGTGCCTGCCCTGTAGGGTAAGAGGCCTTGCCCTGCTAATAATCTGGTATTATTAATTTTGTATTTGAACTAGTTTTGTGTTTAGATAAGTGTTTCTTGTACAATGGAAGTTAATAAAAAATATTATTTTTATTTTCTTACATTTCTCGGGACCGGGGTCGGACCTTTGGAAGGCGTACAAGGAGCCGAAGCCAACTCGCAGAGGCCCCTTAAATAATTTTAAATGATAAGGAGGCACCAACCGACGATTATCCCCGTATGCACTTTGCAAGTAGTGACTGGCCTGTTGGTCTAGTGGTTAGTGGCCCTGACTGCTATGCCGGAGGTCGTGGGTTCGATTCCCACCCAGGACAAATGTTTGTGTGATGAGCATGATCATTTGTTCTGTGTCTGGGTGTAATTTATCTATATATGTATGTATTTAGAAATATATAAGTATGTTTATCAGTTGTCTAGTACTCATAACACAAGCTCTGCTTAGCTTGAGGCTAGACGGCGTTGTGTGATAGTTGTGGAATATTATTATTATCTCCTTTATTTATTTTTTAAACTTATTTTATTACATTTTTAAATATTTTTATAAAAACATTAAAAAAAAACATTTAAAAATATAAAAAATAGTGATCCGCCGGTAGCGGGTGCAGGGTCCAAGCTACCGGTGGTTAGGGCCCCAGAGATAGGAACCTCCTCATAATACGCGCCGTATCAAGGAGGACTGCCTTCTGAATCAGGCCCTTCACCCAGCCACCCAACGAGAGCCTCTTGAGATGTTGGTCGAGGCTCTTAGCGATAAGGCCATTGACCGTAACGACTATCGGCACAATGATTGCCGAGTCCACATTCCACATAGCGACAACCTCGTGGGCTAAGTCGAGATACTTCAATTGTTTCTCCTTCTCAGCCTTCACGAGGTTCTCGTCATGTGGGATAGTGACATCGATTATCATTGTGCGGCGCACTGATCGATCTATTACCACTATATCAGGCTTATTGGCTACAATAGTCCTGTCAGTGATAATAGATCGATCCCAGTATAACGTGACATGGTCATTCTCGAGAACTGGGTCGGGCACATACCTGTAATACGGTACCTCAGAGTCCACAAGGCCGTATTTCAGAGCAAGTTGCTGATGGATAATCCTGGCCACTTGGTTATGCCTGTGCAAATACTCGCCGTTAGCTAAACGAGAACACCCAGAAGTAATATGTCTGATAAACTCACCGGGACAATGGCATGCCCGACATATGTCGATCGTCCCGTCTTTCATTATATACTTCCGGTAGTTATTCGTTAGCATAACTTCATCCATAATCGCACAGACTGAACCTTCGGTTTCCCCAAAGAGGTCACCGAAGCGTAGCCAGGCCACGGACGCTAAGAAATCTACGTCGGGCCCATGAAGGGCCCGGAAAAAGCGTCCGTGAAGCTCCTTGCTTTGCTTTTACATACTTGCCTTTATTATTATTATTATTAATAAGTGCACCCAAGGACAACCCCCGGTTGGTACAGGACTATTGTTGTGCGTGGAAACAAAACATATTGGGCTATGGGTCTGGGTAGCTAAAGTGGATTGGGTAACTTGAACTATGGAAGAACTATGTCCCTTGCCTGACCAGTGTTATATATTATACACGGATAAAATGGCAGGGGGTAACTTGCACACTCAATAATGGGCCCTCGGAAACGGCCGCTAGCACATAGTGACGTAGCGACAAGGGGGCAACACTTCCTAAGATGCTTGAGGAGTGGAGAGGTATTCCACGGCTATCAGGACAATCCCGGAAGTACGGTCAAGATTCCTACCAGCACCTTACTGGAATACTTCCTTCCTCCGAGCACGTTTGCTCTTGCGAATCTCCACTCAAGCCGGCCAATAAAGGCAGGAAAGAGGTGGGAGCTCTGTTCCTCGTCAGTGTTCACTCCAGCCAGCCAATAAAGGCAAGCCAGAGATGAGAACAAGATTTCCCTCGGAAGATAGGGTCCGTGGGGTCGCTACTGCCCAACAGCTCGCCACATGCTGCCCTGCGGGTTATTATTATTATTATTAACTTAATGCAGTGTCTGCTGGCTCCAAAAATATATTGTGCCTACTGTATACATTCATGTAACCTTGATAAAATTGTTTTCTAGTCTTAAAATGTACCCTTTATCATTTTGGGCATGGACTTGGTCTAACTTCCTGATACCTACGCCCCTGTCATTTCGCACTATCGACCTTCATTTTGATAGTAAACGACAGAAACTTGCAGATTCCTGAGCTATGTAGATAACCTTGCTTTATAATTTCCTATTTCCGGTTTTAAAATTATATTCGCCATTTATTACTTTAGGTTCAAGATACTTAACATTTCATACGCTGGTTTGGTACTATTTATTTATTCTCAAGTCTAGATTCGTGCTTCAGTACCTGTATGTAGTTCTAGCTAGTCCTCATATTAACCTTTTCGCCGCCAACGTACACAAAACGCAATGCCTCGCCGAGCGCCAAGCTATAAATGTATAACTAAATATACAGTAAACAGTAGTGATGGGGATATCGTCATATCGATGAATAAGATTTGTACGCGTAAAGTTAAGATTTAAAGTTGATTTTACGAATATAAATAAAAACTGATTAAATATTTCCAGATTTGTTTTATTTCACAGTATCCTTAATAAGAAAAAACAGTATAATTTATGAGTATCAAAGAAACTAATACATAACTCAATTAGAACTATAAGGAATGGGGTACATCTCTATTTGTTTCATGATCTCATTCTTTAACTTCATATCAAGTTATTGGCACTGAGGGCACGTTGAATTCGATTCTGATCAGGGATGGGGTCTATGGTCTTTCTTTCTTCTAATTTTGTTTATTCCTGTGTTTTTTTATTAGGTATATGGTTTACCCAGTGTCTCCAGATTGGGAAAGTAAAATTATAATGTCCTAAACTACAGTATATTTTACAGTAACTAGGAACTTTATCAAATTTTAAGTATTTTTAACTATTAAATTGAATGCTTATTGTCTTTTCTTCATTATTTTTGATGTCGATAGACCACCGCCTTCATCACTTTCCGAAATAGTTTTCGGTTTATCCCTACGAGCACAGTGAACCTGTGAGCGCAACAAAACTAAACAAACATGATGAAGTCATAAGCATAATAACCTAACTAAAAGTAAACGCCTCAAATTGAAACCCATACACGAAACTAAAATCTAACTACATAATTTCACTAAGAAATAGCGACACAGTTTGCTAGGTAATTCCCCTTTCCGCATAATAATATGACCAAGTAATATCTACAATATAACGTTACGTTTCATCCATTTAGATGATTTTTATACGAATTGCAATTAGGTTTCCTTTTTTTTCTTTGAAAAGAATTTCTAAAAAAGTTAAAATTACAGTGCTTTCATACACTGTATTTACCATAATAGTGTATAGAGTACAAAAACAGTACCTAAATCTACTGTAATTACAGTGCATCTGGAAATACTGGGTTCACCGAACATTTTACATACTTATTGAATTCCTCCTCTTTGATGAATAAACATTATTATTATCATCCAGTTAGACATACCTCAGAATTATCTTCTGGTTCAATATTCTCCACAAAATACGAGTTCGTCCGAATCAAGTTCTTCACTCATTTTTCTATTTGCAAGTGAAAGAAAGAAAGATGCGTGCGCGCGAATCCGATTTTGTGCTGCACTATGCCAAAGTGACCTTGACAGCCGCACGCCTATGACGTCACTGACCAACTTCTATAGTAGTTCGTGGCACTCGGTGGCGCACAGGGGCATAGACGACCAATTGTTTTGT
Source organism: Dicycla oo (assembly GCA_948252095.1). Classification (NCBI taxonomy): domain Eukaryota; kingdom Metazoa; phylum Arthropoda; class Insecta; order Lepidoptera; family Noctuidae; genus Dicycla; species Dicycla oo. The sequence continues at coordinate 16,016,404 of OX411736.1, read as the reverse complement.
AGAGATGGGAAAATAACTATAGACAAGAATTAGTAACAACTTTATAATTACTTATCGGCATCTACCTGAAGGTCGAAATTCATCTACTATCCTTTGTAATGAAGTAGATAACTAAGTTCATATTTTATTGACCTCAAAATGTTTTCGATATTCGTAACTTTCTGTATTTATAAATATTTCAATGGTGAAATCAACCTTTCACGGCACATCACTGGCCAACTTGATATGAAGTGATTGGCGTTCTGAGGAAAGTAACAAAATTCGGAGTTTCTGTTTTTGCCGATTTTAGGACAAACTAGGGCTTATTTTGTGTAGAAAAATAAAAAACAGGGTAGTAGACAGTGCTATCTTAAATAATAAAATGAAACAAAGCTTTTAATCACAGTAAATTTATTTTAATAAGATAATTAAAATGAACAACTTCTATAGAAGTTGTGGCGCTGGTGGCACGAAAATCCCGAACTTCTATAGAAGTGCTTGGCGGTGAAAAGGTTAATGCAATTATTTATTTATTCTAAATAAGTAGAACGTAATGAGTATACAAGAGGAAGTCTCAAAGTGACAACGGTGACTGGAAAGATGTGTGGAAATCGTTCATCGTGGCATGTGATGCGGAGGAATGAGGAAAATGTCGTCAGGAAAGTTTTGAGAACGAATGTGGATGGCGAATAACAGAGAAGACCAAAGAAACGATGGATGGACTGTGTGAAAAATGATATGGCTAGAAAGGGAGTGACTACCGAGATGACGACTAATAGAGAAGTATGGAAGAAAAAGACATGTTGCGCCGACCGCAAATAAATTAGGACAAGGGCAGGAGAATGATGATGATGATGATGAAGTAGAAGAATGAAGCATGAGTTGTAATCAAATAATAAAATAATAACACTCCTGTTTCGAAGTGTGTGTGTCGAAGGGTTGGGCATAGGTGCACGCACATTTTGCCCGTTGTGTTTAAGGGGGAAGCGTCAGGGTAGCCCGCGAAATTCAAATTTTCATACGTTTTTTGCAATTTGCAAGTCAGTATTAAGTTTTTACAGAATATGTATTTACAGAATTATAATCATTAGAATCAGTAATACAACTCCTTAAGTTAGTATAATCCTGAAATGCCAAGATTTCATGAAATAGTCATTCATTAGGATTACCTAGTCTTAAAGAGTTGTATTGATCACTTTAATGATTCTAATTATGTAAATAGATACTTGTTACGGCCGCAAATTATATTTTGATCAACGTACAATCTAATACCGACTTGTAAATTGCAAAAAATGTAAGAAAATTTGAATTTCGCGGGCTTCCTTGACGCTTTCGCCCTTAAGTCCCCATGTAACAAAGGGCGAGCTTATTAAAACACACCGCCTATAAAAACTAATATTATTGGAAAGAAGTTTGGAGAAGTTAGAAGTAAACTGACAGAAATTGTGACGTAACGAAAAAGCGTTATGCCGTCAGTTTCAAGTGTCAAAGTTTTTTTTTTTTTTAAACAGTGTCATAATTATGTTTTTGAGACCATACTACATAGATAAATGATAAATGATTTTATTTCTGTAAGTAGGTTTGTTCAAACACTTTTGCACGTCAATCATGTTTTTTTTTAAACTAGATGAGGTCGGCGTTTCCTATCTGACTACTCTGAGAAGAAAGGCCGAAACAAACTCAGAGGTCACAGACTCTTTATAAAGTTCAGACATAATCTTGGTCAGTTCATGTGAAGACCATGTAGATTGGTGTCTGAAATGGTCTAATCTAGATAATAAGTGAACCACGATACCTCCCGATTTAAAAAAAGAAAAAGTAATATAAGGCCTGGTAAACAGTGCCAAGTCTGTTTATTTTCTTTCATAACTGTCATGCTGATGTGCGATTACCTTTAAGTGACATAACAAAGTCTATATATAGAAACATATGTCCGTCCGAATGATTGGTCATGCCGAGAATCGACGTGGGTGTAATAACAAGCAAATTAGATCAAATTAGCTCAATTTGCGAGACCGGTGTGCTATATGGAGCATGTATGCCTTTATGTTTGTTACTTATACAAAGTGAGGCACCATTTGTGGTAACAGAAGATGTAAAGAGTTATTATTATAGATACTGAATGAATATTCAAAGTTTCTCTAGAGTGCACTTCAACTTCTGCATTTTTTTGAGGTTTACAAGAATTGAAGGCAACTTCTTTGTTGATAGGTCACTTCATTACAAAAATCACGTGATTTAAAATTCTAGCTCCCATGTTTCTACACAAATATACCGCTAAAATCTTCAGCAGAATACATTTACACCTTGATAGACGGAACTATTATTTATTTCTACAAATTCTGCTTGTCTCGATACAATAAATTATTTTGAGAACTCACAAGAGAGCATGAACAGTTCCAAAAATAAATAGTCGCAATTCAGAGAGAAGGTCGAGCTCATGATTGAAACGAAGATTATCCGACTTCGACATTATGTATAAATAACCAGAAAATAATATGGAAAGTGTGAAATATAATTGAAAAGATATGGGAAGAAGGCATGAGTTTGTTATGTTATGTTGTGATATGATGAAAGTGTTAGGAAAGGCAATAAATGAATGAATGAATGAAATGCCGCCGCAAGCTTGCTTGCTTGTCGGTCTTCTATAGACTGTATTTCGGTGAGTGTGCTCAGGAACTCCACAACCTAATTCCACCGGCCCCCTTCTACCATCGGACATCTAGACGCACTGCCAGTTACCATCCCTACCTAGTTGCCATTCCGCCAATTCGCACTAAGCGCTTCCAAACATCCTTCATAAAGCGCACGACAAAAGAGTGGAACTCACTACCTGCGTCTGTGTTCCCGAACGCATACAACTCGAATTTCTTCAAAATTAGAGTGAACAGGCTGCTTCTGGGTAAGCTCACTCCATCGTAAACTTTGTCTCTGTCACCTCTGACCTAGACTAAAGTCAAGAGCAAACCCATCACAAATAAAAATAAAAAAAATTCACCTAGCGTGGTTTGACCAGAATCAATTACTCGAATGAACCCTAAGATTCACACACGTGCCTGTAGCCTCTTGCTCCATGGAGCAACCGAGACCCTTGCATATCAAGGAGTAGACCGGGCGGCGCGATAATGGCAGGGTGCACGCATACGTGCCCTTAGGATATGGATATAGACCCATACCGGATATGCATCCTAAAGTAAGCAATGGAATTGTGGAGAGACGGTTAGAACAATATTAAGATCAGATTGATGCAAGTAGCTTGTCACAAAGGAAAGAGGCTTATGACGAGAAGATACGGTTTGGCAACTATGATGGATGATGGAAGACTACTTATTAAATAATAATTATGTAACAGCATCACTAAGCTACTAATTAAGGACCACTATTTGTTCAAATAAAGGCTCCCCCATACAGGCGCGACGCGACAGCGCGACGGCGCGACTCTATACCTAGTCTTTTAATTAGCTGTAGTAAAATGACACTTCTTATTGTCATTTCGTTAAAAAAACCGGTCAAGTGCGTGTCGGACTACGCACAATGAAGGGTTCCGTAGTTGGGATTTAACCCAAGAACAAACATAACATTGTAGTTGAAAAACATGTTCTCCCACACATTCCAACTGCAAATGTAAGTTTGTACGCACAATATTGAGAAATTTACCATGTTATTTTAATACCATAGACTTTTTATAGGTTTTCCTGTAATCTATAGGTATAGAAGTATATTCTCTAATTTTTTTTTCAAAATTTTTGGCTCAGTAGTTTCAGAGATAAGGGGGGAATGGTCAATTTTTGTTTATTTTCTTAAATAACTTTAACTCAGTTTATTTTAAAATTATATAAAAGTATATTTGAGACCCTCACAGTAAGCCCTTTCATTAGATATATCGCACGGTACAGTTTGCAAAACTTTTTATTTTATTTTCTTATTTTTTTTTTTTTTTTTTTTTATTTGTGATGGGTTTGCTCTTGACTCTAGTCTAGGTCAGAGGTGACAGAGACAAAGTCGACGATGGAGTGAGCTTACCCAGAAGAAGCCTGTTCACTCTCACTTTGAAGAGATTAGGGTTGTATACGTTCGGAAACACAGACGCAGGTAGTGAGTTCCACTCTTTTGCTGTGCGCATTATAAAAGACATTTGGAAGCGCTTAGTGCGAATTGGTGGAATAGCAACCAGGTAGGGATGGTAACTGGCAGTGCGTCTAGATGTCCGGTGGTAGAAGGGGGCCGGTGGAATGAGGTCGTGCAGTTCTCGGGCACACTCTCCGAAGTACAATCTGTAGAAGACCGACAAGCAGGCAACCTTGCGGCGATGAGCCAAGCAATGAAGCTTGGCATCCACCAGTTTTACGTCGCCAATGAGCCTCTTAGCTCTGCGTTCCACCGAGTCAAGCGCGGCTAGTTGGTACTTAGCCGATCCATCCCAAAGGTGACTGCAATACTCCATGCAGGATCGGACTTGCGCTTTGTAAAGGGTTAAAAGCTGTCCAGGCGTAAAGTATCGCTTCACCCTATTTAGGATGCCCAGTTTCTTGGCCGCAGTTTGGGCCTTGTACTCGATGGTGGCGCCGAAGTTGAGACCAGATGTCAACTCCATGCCTAGGAGCTCAAGTCGATCAGTTACAGGAACAGATGTACCTCGAAAAGTAGGAGTTAGGGCGAAACGACTCTTTTTAGCGGTAAAAAGACACGCCTGCGTTTTGGTGGCGTTAAAAGAGACCAGATTATCATCACCCCACTGGGAGACAAAGCTTAAGGTCAAATCTGTCCGCTCTACCATGGCCTCTCTCAAGGAACGAACTTCAGCCCCGCTGGTTTTTGCGCTGGACAAGTATCTCTCTGAAACTGTACTGTCATCTGCGTACCCAACAATACCAGGCCGAAGCAGGTCATTGATGTGCAGCAGGAAAAGAGTTGCAGAGAGAACAGACCCCTGAGGAACTCCGGCATCAATAGCCATAAGGTCAGAAGAGCAGCCATCAACAACTACTCTAATCGACCGTTCACTAAGGAAATCTGATATCCAGCTACAAAAATCAGCTGGGATGCCATAAGCAGGAAGCTTGCTGAGCAGAGCAGCGTGCCAGACCCTGTCAAAGGCCTTCGAGATGTCAAGCGATACAGCCAGTGCTTCGCCGTGTTTCTCGATGGCTTCGCCAAAGCAGTGCGTGACATACACAAGAAGATCGCCAGTTGACCGTCCCCGGCGAAAGCCATATTGACGGTCACTGAGGAGATCATTGTCTTCAAGGGTATTTGCCCCCAGAAATTGACCCCCATATTCAAAATTCATTCATTTACATTACACGTCCGTGTTTGGGTCACAGAAATACATACGTGTACCAAATTTCAACTTAATCAGTCCTCTAGATTCTGAACAAATTGGCTGTGACAGACGAACGGATAGACAGACAGACAGACACATGAGTGATCCTATTTTACCCTAAAAAGGCAACCATTTTTTAATGAAATGACAGTAATATTAAGTGTCATTTTACTACAACTAATTAAATGTCTAGGCCTATGCCCAGCGCGACGCGACAGCGCGACTCTATAGTCGCACCGTCGCTCTGTCGCGTCGCGCATGTCTACGGAAGCCTTTATGGTCCAACGATTGCACACATTTTTCCACATGCCGTTAAGATAACACAATTGTTACCGGTCACATCTAGAAATAACTAGTTCCGTCGCCGTGTGAAGATCATGGTATTATTTGTATGTACTTTAGCTACTTCTGAAGTACGAGTTACATCCTTCGTGCGTGACTGACGGTTTTACTATTGACTTATATTTAGCAGCAGACTTACGGAACACACTTTATAATCTGCTTCTTAGATTTTGCTATGTTTTAAGTTTTCCTTCTCGAAAGTTGAAAATGTGTAAAAAATTAAAGCATTGTAAACCTCTCTAGTCTATCTTTAAAAACGTTTAATGCTGGGTGTTCCTATAAACGAAAACGAATCGTTTCGCTTACCAATTGGTAGCTTTTTTATTGTCAAACTGGGCATAGAATAGATTCGTAAGCTAATTGATAACTAACCTGTGATATCTACTTCCGTATGGGTCTCCTATGAGGTACCTATTTGCTTCATTATATTGGTAAAGATAAAAGAGTCTTCATTTTAACCAGTAACGGTCCATAAATTATAGGAATCAGCCATAAGAGGCGTCCAATGTCCAGTCGTCTATTTAGTAGTGTCTTCCAATATTTCCTTAATCACTAATTAAGTAGTTGGAAAAGTAAATAAGTAGGTATGTGTTTAAACTATTATCTTAGACCAGAAGTTAAGTGGTGACCACAAGGTCAGTTCAAAGCGATGACCCTACTATGTTATGATGATTTACATCACTTAACCTTTTGATTGCGTTTAATTGATTTCAAATTAAATTAGTCGTGTCAATATTGTCTGATAATGGTATCACTACATGCGAAAATGTAAATCCCTGGTCCAGCTATTTGGTAGGAACGATTTTAAAGAAATTTGTTGAATAATTAAAATTTAAAATAAAATTATATTATATACCTAATTCAAATTAAAATTAAATATATAATTAAAATAAAATAAAAAATATATAATTATAATTAAAATTATTTTTCCAGCAGTGGAATATTATAGGCCTAAATAAGGATTAAAGCAACCCGTTGCTAGGTCGCGTTCCATCTAGATGAAAGAGAAATTCTTCTTACTTAAGGCCCTTCCCTGACCAAACGACCTTGAGCGTTCGGTCCTTCTCTGTCCCGCCGCTCAGTCTCGCTCTGTCCCGCTCCCTGCGCGTGCCCCTTTATCATAAAATTCACAAAATTTTCGGAATTATTTTATTAAAAAAGAATAGCGATCTTTTCGAAAATGTGAATTATTAAGACTTTTAAATTATCTATATGTTATGGACCAAATGATAAATTGGGCATTATACATAATGCCCGGTCATTATGAAAAATGCCCAATATGAGAGTGCAATTTGATAAGAATTATTCAAATAAATTGACCGGGCATTATACATATTGTCCATCACCTTTTGGCCAGAGTAATACATAACCTAACCTAACCTGACACACTCGCGTTAACACTGAGTTACGAAAGTAAAACCCATCCGCGTCCGTCCGTATTCGCTTACAATGCAAAACTAAACAAAAACGATAGCGCTTGAAGTCCGCCGCACAAGCCAAATTTAGCTTTATTATCAAATTGCCCAATTATCATGTAGCAATATAATAATGACCGTGCAATGTGATAAATAATGAAGTTAAGATACCTAGTATTCATCACTTAGCCCAATAGAGCTAAACATTATTCATAATGACCGGGCATTATTTATAATGCCCGCATTAATCACCTGGTCCATAACATATACATTAGTGTAATCCTCAAATGTTTAGAACGTCAATTTACCGAAAGATGCATGTAATCAATAATTTTAGTCACTTTTTTACAAGGAGATTTTAAATGTTTTTATAACACATACAAACAAATAAGAAAGTGCAGTGATGATAGGATATCGAACATTAATAATGTGCTTTTAGATGTAGTTTATTACTCTTAATTAATGAGTTAATAGCCTCTGAATATCACAATATCGCAAGGTTTTGGTCGGGGTAGCGCCTTAACAGACAGATGTGCTGCTGGGGAGTTTGTTGCGCTACGTCTTCTTCCGAGCTAAATCACTAGGAAGTGGTGAAGGGCGGGCGTTTTGGGGGACTGTCTTTGACGTTCTAAAAGTGCTGAATCTCAGCCTTTTGAAATAAATGACTTTGATATTCATTGGAACTATTTTTCATTCCGTATCCAAAACCAGGAAGACAAATATAGAATACACAATTCTACTGCAATTCCCAAGCCAATAAGCTAAGCCTATAATAAATACAATTTGACATTGAGAATAGCTAGTGCGAACTGGTAACCGAATTGATTATAATATTAATAGCAAATACATTGACGTGGGTTTCACTTGATATAAAAGAATGTTGTTTTCAACATGAGTGTTTTTTTTTAGTTTGGAGTTTGAATACTAAAAGGTAAACTAGAATAGTCCTTTGTCTAAAATTACTATAAACAGCACTTCACTTTATTTTAGTATAGTCTTTTTATGTCACTCGTTCAATCAAGATAAGTCGATTTTATAATTTTTTTTTATCATGTCCATAGGAAACTTTTTGGTCTTTTCGCCCAAAACAAGTTTGTCTTGAAGGACTTAAAACAATATTCATGTCGAGTTGCAGATCTGCCTAATTGCATAAACGGTCATCCATAATTATCTACTCACAAGGACTTGGTTGATTGACCAAGAAATCACGTTCTGGAATGCTGATTCTGAAAATCAAAGTAATACGCACCTAGAGCAGTTTACGTAACTCGCAGCGGAACATCACGTGAATATCAGCTGCCAGAACTAAGTGCTGCCTGACACATGTACGGCCAGAGTGCACGCTCGACTCGAGCATCCGGCGGGCGCTCGGTGAACGCTCTTCGCCGCTTGCACGCAACGCTGACCGCCCCGCTGGACGCTTTTTCACTGGGATCGTACACTAATGAATGAAATTCCCTACATTTTTTTGAAACATTTTTTTTTCAAAGGCTAAAACGGTACCCTATTACTAAGACTCCGCTGTCCGTCTGTCACCAAGCTGTATCTCATGAACCGTCATAGTTAGACAGTTGACATTTTCACAGATGATGTAATTCTGTTGCCGTTATAACAACAAATACTAAAAAACAGAATAAAATAATTATTTAAGGGGGCTCCCATATAACAAACGTGATTTTTTGCCGTTTTTATAGATAACGGTACGTATCCCTTCGTGCGCGAATCCGACTCGCACTTTGAGCAGCAAGTGTACAACAAACATCACATAATACTATTTTGATTCTCAACATTTGGCACTTGAACGATGCGTACACCTCCTAAAGCTATTATTAGAACTTAAAACGGTATATTTACCTTGTAGGTATATTAATCATGATATCATCATTTCATGTTTATCTTTAATCATGGCACTTGCAACAGTGCCGAAATATCGGAAACTCAAAACAATTAATATGCATTTTCTAAGCGCTTTCAAATGTCTTTTATAATGCGAACAGCAAAGGAGTGGAACTCACTACCTGCGTCTGTGTTTCCGAACGCATTAACCCTAATCTCTTCAAACTTAGAGTGAACAGGCTTCTTCTGGGTAAGACTTTGTCTTTGTCACCTCTGACCTAGACTAGAGTCAAGAGCAAACCCATCACAAATAAAAAAAAATGCATGGTAAATATCCCGTTTTAAGTTCTAATAATAGTGTTATTGACCATGTCGATGTCGGTTTAAAAACTTATACCTCCTAAAGCATTTGCTGTATGCTTGCTGCTCAGGTGTGCGGCCTGGCTTAGTATTATTTTATTTTTGTTCTTCAGTTGTTTTATTTAGACTTGGATTTTATATACTTTGCTACTTTCTGATTAGACTGGAAGTCTGTATCAATATATAGCTGAGAATAGGATTACGGGATGATCGTGTATTCATTTTTTTTTAAATTGCTGAATGAGCCTGCTCTTGGCCTAGATCACGCCTGATAAAAAGTGATGGATGAGGTCTATGATGAAACGAGCGTACCCAGAAGACGATTGTTCACTCGTGCTTTGAAGGCTGACTATGTGTGTGGCTGTTGGGAACACAGACGCTCGAAAATTCCATACTTTATCCGTGTGCATAATAATAAAAAAAAAATAATAATAATTGACTTCAAAAAGAACAAACTCAAAATTATGAAATAACTTTAATTTCGGAAGCCGGTTTCTTGGGATCTGAATTTTAGTTTTGTGCCACCGTCTTCCGGAATTAAACTTATTTCATAATTTTAAATTAATTTCTTTTTGCAGTCGATTCAATTTTTTTTATTATTTTCTGTTTCGTAATTTTTAGTTTTTAGTAAAAACTGGAATAGGTTTTTGTTTGTAATAAGTAGTATTAACTACTATTAAAAAAAACTATTAAGTATATAAACTATTATGTTTTGTTATAAATACTGCACTAGAATTTGACCAAGGTTTTGAGATGTTTTCCCTTTGACACCACACCCGTAACTCGTATCAATAAGCCAGGCCGTCACACTTACACGTATTAGTCCATTATCATTTATCATGAAAACTACTGAACCGATTTTGATGAAACTTGCACTGTTCCCTAAGTTGAAGTAAATGTAAGCCAACAAAAAAAAAATGGCTACGAAAAAATGCGTGGTCAAACATGTATGTACATACAAACAAACATACATCTATAAAATTTTCTATATTTGTTTGGAAGCCTTAGTAGATTATCATATTGCAGTTCCAATAATATTAAATACATACGTGTCGAATTGGTAATCTCCTTTTTTTTAAGTCGATTAAAAAATGTGGAGGAGAAGCGCTGAGGTAAAGCAATTTGGACAGTAAACTCCAAGTATGAAGAGATATGGAAAGTAGCTTTTGGCACAAATTTGCAAACAAATTATTATAGTTATCTACGTATATATGAAAATACGTAAATCGTGCTAGAAGAATTCAGTATATTATTAAGAATTTAGTTATAATAATAGATGAAGGCATCTATGCATATCACATGTAGGACATGTGATGCCAACGTAGAACGCTGAATCACGCATCATGAGTAGCTGTAAGTATATAATACAACCAAGTAGTGAACCGTCGACAAAGTCAGTCAGTTTTGTATGGACAATATGACATGGCATTGATGTTGTTATAAATAAATATGTCAGGATTGAAATTAATAAGGTTACAGAGGCACGATTTGGTACAAGGAGAGACACACAAGAGGAGAACACAGGCAAGAGACTGGGTAGCTCCGACATTTGAAGAAACTTGTCATGCTAGATCCAGTCTTTAAAGTTAACAACTACATTGTAAGGGTACAGTGAAATTAATATGATCTTTTTTAGCATAATACTGAAATCAGGATCAGGATCCCTGATAAACCACAAACAACTCTGTATGAGAGAAAATTTATAGGTCTTCACATATCGCTGCCCTAGTAAGATATAGTATGAGTTGAGCTAATTCAATTCACTTGTTATTTTTTTTTTTTATTTGGATGATTTATTAAAATGATAATTTAGTTTAATGTTTCTGGGAGTTATTTATATTTATATTCGGACAAAACACACTCACACACCCATCACACATATCACCACACACATGCTACCCCCATTGTAATCGAAAAAAATAATTTATTTATTATGTATTTGCCATTCTTTATTTTTTGTTCATTTTTATTCCAATTTTGTGTTAAAAGTACAGTAACAATGAAGAAGTATAAATTGTATCTAGACTAAGCCCATATATACGTATACTGATCCATGTAACTGCAGAAAACTCGACCCCCGTCATACAGGATGCCCTAGTTCAGGGGTCGAGACCTCATTGATGTAACGAACGCTGAAGTTTTTGAAATAAAAATTAGTTACTTACTTACTTATATTAATTTCGATATGAATAGGTAAAATATACTGGATGATTTTTTTTACCGTCTTGAAAAAAACTGGGTATAATAGGAGAATGGAGGAGAAATTTGCCTATGGCATACCTAGTTTTTTTGTTTGTTTTTTCAATAGCTTAGACCCAAATTGCTCTATCAATAAACACTACATTTGAAGTAAACTGGAACAATAAAACCAGAAATTTTGAAAAAACTTTACAGATCGTTATAAAATATCGAAATTCTACCACTACGCAGGGTGCGTACTGCGTATGATTACAAATAAATGAAAAAAGGATTTAACCCGGCGAGGATGTGGAGGGGTCTATATGACCCTGTCAATTTTTAATCGAGTGTAGTTTTTTTTCCGCGGCTGTAGTAGCTTGAACATGTCAGTAGCTGTTACTAAGGGACCCGCTCGCACGCCGCACACCGCTACTCAGTCGGCCGCCACCTGCGACGGGAACTACACGTGCGCGAAGTCAAAAAGGGTAAATATGACCCTGCTACAACCGCGACGTAGCACTTTTGTGTAATATTTCATAAGTATTTTTTATTTATTGTTACTGTGTTTTCAGGTATTTTTGGACGCAATGAATAACCGGGTGCATCAGGATGAGCTCATACGTCATGCTTTGTTACAACCAGACAGTGAAGACGACTTGTTGTCCGACGGTAGCGAATGTGAAGATCATATGAGTGCACCAAAAGATAATAATATAGTGTAGTTTATAAGACTGACTTATTTTTGACACTGATTGATCTCTAAATATATATTTATACCAAATTATCGTAATTCTTAAGATAAGTTTTAATTATTTTTAGTTTTTTTCAAGTTTGAAACGAAAGCCTTTGCCAAAGTTGATTGTTTTTAGGCCTTAGCTAAAATTAAAAAAAATAAAACATTTTGTACTGTAACTTGTTCTTTTTTAAATCAAAATCCATAAAATAATATCCAACTAATGTAATGTTATTCAATAGTTTGATAAATAATATAAATCTAGCCTTTAAAAATGCAATACAATTCCAGGGTCAAATATACCCTCCACAACCTCCACGTAACTATTTTCACCACATCCGCGCCGGGTTAAAAAAAAAAATAAACTAAGTATGCCATAGGCTTCTATTCCGTTCACCTATTATGCCCTATTTTTTTCAAGACGGTAAAAAAAATCACCCAGTATACAGGGTTATTTGTAAAACACCAGCAACCTCTTAAGCGGTCATTGTACTCATCATTATGAACAACTTTAACTATGGGACCAAACCTGAAATCGCGAAAAAAAAATCAGCTGTTCAGTACATTTTGACGAATTATGCGAACACAAATGTACTGAACAGCTGATTTTTTTTTCACCCCTTAAGAGGTTGCTGGTGTTTTACAAATAACCCTGTTTTTTTTTTTAAATATAAGAGTTTTAAGGCTTTTAATAGTAAGATAACCTCATGTAGAACTCAGATTTTTTAAAAGATATCTTGCTATTGAACTAGGGCAGCGATATACGCATTACGCACGATAGTCTCAACAACGCATAATATGGTAGCGAAACTCATATGGGTACGTCTAAGTCCACAGTAATCAGTTGTAGCAATCAATCACTCGACGAGTCCTTCCATCCATAACAGAGATAACAGCTGATAATACCAACTATTCCATGCCAAGATCAAAGGAAATTACTTGAAAGACACGTTCAATCATCATCAGCCTAGCCTTTCCCAACTTTGTTGGGGTCGGCTTCCAGTCTAACCTCCACAACCCAGTTACTGGGTAACATGATACTCCTTGGTCAGACTGAAAAGTCACGTTCGTTATGGAATAAAAATTCATAATTGAAATTCGCGTCATTTAGTTGCTGGTTTCCTAGTGATAAGGTGGGCGTTGAACGAACGGACATATACAATCAGTGAGCACGTGACTTGCACGTGGCACTATTATGGCTGAGTTATAACCTTTTACATTATTATTGTAGGGATATTAAATAATTCCCGTTTTTAATGACTTGACTTGATAAGAAGTAGTACCAACGACATGTTTAGTAAATTACACTCCTAAAAAACCTTACCCTCTTTCTGGGGCAGTCGGGCCAAAAAGAAGCTGCCCAAAACAAACGTACTCTCAACTTACAGCCGTCTTTTCAAATTCGTGATATATCAATATCTGAGGATAGCGGGTAGATCAAGATGAGAATGATCATTGATCATTTATTTATTTACAGCTAGCAAATCGGTGATGAGGATAGTAAGCACTAGTTTCCGCTTCCCAGAGATAGGAGAAGAGTGTATTGATTAGATTTCGCTCAAATCCATTTACGCTTCATCATCATCTGCTTAGACTTTTCATCGGCTTCCAGTCTAACCGGATGCAGTTGTAACTGAATACCAGTATTTTACATAGAGCGAGTGTCTATCCGACCTCCACGCCCAGTTGCTGAGTAATACAATACCTCTTTGGTAAGACTGGTTGTCACTTTCGGGCTTCTAACGACCCGTAACGATTGCCAAAGATCCACGAATGATAGCCTGGACCAACGGCTTAATTCTATTTACGTATATGACCGTGGCTAAATAATAACAGCCGCACGGGTCGATCCATCTGGTTAAGCTACGCTTGCCGGGGTTAGTCTGTGGACGGGTGATCATCTTTTCATACCGAGACTCCTCCGTGCCACGGAATTGGTCCCAGCTGTCATTCGTGGATCTTTGACAGTCGTTACGGGTCGTCAGAAGCCCGAAAGTCTGACAACCAGTCTTACCGGTATCGTATTACCCAGTAACTGGGTTGTGGAGGTCAGATAGGTAGTCGCTCCATGTAAAATACTGGTATTCTGCTGCATCCGGTTAGACTGGAAGCCGACCCCAACATAGTTGGGAAAAGGCTAGGCAGATTGATTTTTTTGCATATGACTGCAAAATTCTAAGGAACTCCGCTGATTCTACAACAATACAGAAGTCACTTGTATTGGAGCACTCAAAAGTACGTTAAACAGTTCGTAGTATTATATTTTTTATATCTGGACATTTTCCTTCCTTTAATTAAAGTAATCAAGACCTCTTAAAAACACTTAACACGAATACTCGATTCCGCGACTGTTGACATTTAGAACTCAAGGTGATCAGCAATGGCAAAAAAAAAATAATCAGAGATGACTGAAATACCTTTGGTGTTAATTGATAGACCATGTTCGATGATGTCACTCTGGGCCGGGTGAAACTCAGCTTTGTCTAAGAAAACTGATTATTTTGCTTATTCTCTCTTGGGAAGCTTCAAGATGAACAAATGATCCTTCACTTAAGATTTCTTATAAATTTGAACTACTGTTTAGAAAGTAATATTTGTCTTCTTACGAAAATAATGTATACAAGGACGAAGCTGGACATAAGTCATCAGAGAATTTAAGAATTTCACAAGTATAATTAATAGAAAATATCCCAGTAATCATAATAGCTACGATCTCTACATAGTTCTCAAGCTTGTAAAATGTACAGCATGCCAATAACGAATTTATTACATCATGTGTCATGTTGCGTATCCCAAGTATCACTCAAACCCCACGTGTATACGAAAGACCAGTTTTATACCTCTTACAACTGAAAAAATTGTAGCAAAAAAGACTGGTCTGACAACTAAAAGAGCCGGAATATATACGTAATATTATTATAAGTTTAGCGACGCGCCAGCGGATTCACATGCATGTAAGAAACTCATCGAAAATATTATTTGTGTGCAAAATTTTTCGTCAAATCTCGCTTGTAATTTCATTCAGGTGAAACCATATATAAACATTCAAACTACAAACATAATATCAAGTCTGTTTCTCTGCATTTTAGAATGGAATATTAATATAATTAACATGAACCGTTTCGAAGATGTAATAAGAATCAACATCAGAAAAGAGCATTACTGCATTTAGTAACATTCAGTACAAATATTTTCCAATAAATAAAATTATCTTATGACATTGGATGATTGTATGAGCAGTAATCGGCTCACGTACGATGATCATCTTAGCGACGAGTGGTTAGCTAGTGAACACATATGACTGGAGCTAATGTGATTATGTCACCTTAGCTCCAGTCATATGTGCGAGGGAGTCTTTTTCTAAACAGGAACCAGACTGGAAGGACGTAGTTGATAAACTTCATCAAGGCAGCATTGAAGATCATCCATAAATTGAGTAATCTACTGCTGACACAGATGTTTCTGCTATTGTAGAATGTGGTTCTGTCCCGATCATCATGTCATCAATTGAATTCTTCATACTATTGTCAGGTAAGACTTATCATGTTATTAATCATGTAAGAACGTCGTGAAGACAAATAACACTACTGAAGTGGCTGACGAGACAGCTGATCTTGACCTTGCCTATTTAACTCAGTTAACTTGCCAAGGTTATCTGGTAGACTACCTGGTCAAAACAGATGGCAAAATGTGTGGAGACAATACATTTAATAAGAGTAATTATAATGGTTAAAATTAGACGTGGGAAATTAAATTGAATACAATGATACTATGCGATTCAACTAAGAATAGGATCCCTCTTGCTGCCAACTTCGCATGATAGCTGTCAAATTAGTACTGCCAGCAAAAAAAAAAAACTGTTAACAAAAAAAAAATCATAGATTTCATTGATTCATTGCTTTTTAGATATATGGAAACAGTATTCATTAAAACAAAAAAACCGGCCAAGTGCGTGTCGGACTACGCACAATTAAGGGTTCCGTAGTTGGGATGAATCCCAGGAACAAACTTAACATTGTAGTTGACAAACATGTTCTCCCATACATTCCAACTGCAAATGTATGTTTGTATGCACAATATTGAGAGATTTACCATGTTGTTCTAAGAACTTAGACTTGTTATAAGTTTTCCGTTTTCCTGTAATCTATTGAACTATTTTCTGTATTTTTTCAAAATTTTAGGCTCAGTACTTTCGGAGATAAGGTGGGAATGGTCAATTTTCGTCTATTTTCTTAAATAACTTTAAAATGATGTATTTTTTAATTATATATATATATATATATATATTTGAGACCCTTACAGCAATTACAGCAAGCCCTTTCATTTGATATGTCACACGATACAGTTTGCAAAACTTTTTATAAATTTTCTTATTGGCTATCCAAAATTGACCCCTATATTCAAAATTCATTTATTTATGTTACACGTCCGCGTTTGGGTCACAGAAATACATACATGTACCAAATTTCAACTTAATCGGTCCATTAGGTACATTCGGAGCAAATTGGCGGTGACAGACGGACAGACACACGAGTTATCCTATAAGGGTTCCGTTTTTTTTCCTTTTGAGATACGGAACCCTAAAACCAGTATATACCTACTTTTTACGAATTTTTTTTGTTATCATTGTTGACTTTGTTTCTTCATATTTGTTAAGTTTGTGCGTTAGAGTGAACTTTCAATTCATTATGAGTTCGAAGAGAGGGGCGGTGCTCCATCGTAGAGCACGAGAAATGGTTTTTAATGTGCACAAATACTTTGAAAATTAAAAAATCGTGCTAATGAACTTCTTCGCAATTTTACATTGAACAGAGTATAATTTTTCTTTATTTATATTTTTTTGCACACCTTACGCTTTGGTAATGAAGTTCGCGAGTATTGCGAAACAAAATGGCGTCTTGACAGTACTTTTCTTATTTGGCACGCATCATAGTAATCAAGTTACGTGTTGGCTGTAGATATTATGATTACAGTTTTTGAATTACATGAAAAATTTTAATAAGGACTAATGGAAAATAATAAAGAGTATCCACAGTCAATCAATCAATCAATCTGTCTAGCCTTTTTCCAACTAAGTTGGGGTCAGCTTCCAGTCTAACCGGATACAGCTGAATACCAGTATTTTACATGGAGCCACTGCTTATCTGACCTCTATAACCCAGGAACTGGGACTTGTTGTCAGACTTTCGGGCTTCTGACGACCCATATCATCTGTCAAAGATCCACGAATGACAGCCGGGACCAACGGCTTAACGGCATAACGTGGTCACAATCGGACCCAATGTAAAAATAAAGAGTCGAAGGAACTTAGCGATAGCTGATAAAACATACAGTAGATCGTACGTGTAAACAATAATAATTTATAATTAGTATAATAATCTGTTATGGCAGACACAGTAACGTTCAGTTCATTTGCACAGTGACACATGACTGTGTAATTGAACAACCGTAGCACTACCATGAACTTGTTTCTTTAAGTAACTACGAATAGGTACAGACGCCAGCACATCAAGCTACTACAATCTGTCAAATATCTTTAATAGATTTTCAACTTTATCACTAAAGCATTAGGTTCAAGGTTGATTGGGAAAATTTGACAGTTTCGGGTAGCTTGACCTGCTGGCGTCTGTACATACCTATTTACTCGAAAATGAAAACTTAATTTCATAAAAAAGAGCGCCCCAGGCTCAAGAATCATTTCTACTTCTAAATCCTAGCCTTCATTCCTTGGAAACTCAAAAGGACTAGAAATATGTCGTGTAAAAGGACAATGCGGTAGAGACCCCTGACTGACAAGCAAAACAATGACATCCACTGACATACAACATGAGCAACGAAGCGACGACCGACTGAAACAATCTTACTGTTTGTAGTGATTGATGTGTTTCAGACAATGTGGCTGTAATTTGCAAATAAGCGCGAAGAACGGACACTTATGCTTCAAATTAAGAAACCATGTATTGGCAAAATACTCGAGACATACTTTGCCATCCTTGAATCCATTGACTTGACAAACCTTGGAAGCCAAGAAAAATTGCCAAGACTCAGTTCTTGCAATGCAGAAAATACTACAAACAAGTAGGTAACGTAAGAGGCACCATTAAATATATGTTGCAGTGCAATGTTATTAATACATAATTATATCGACACAGACCGTCGACAAATATTTAAATAATATCGGCGGAAATCAACAAGTGATACATCGACATTTCAAAGAAAATACTTCAGCAGTATGTATGGAATTCTAGGAAAGAAAGGTTGTTAATGAAACGTAGGTAATTGTTTAGTTAAAATATAAGCTACATATTTACATTTCACAAAAAGGAGAAAAAAAACTGCAAATTCGTTCAGTATCACGTCAAGGGTAAACAACGGCGTGGTGTGCCAAAACGTTTATTTCTGGACTACGGAGTACGAACCACCAAGATCACGGTTATACAACCAATACAAATGAAACGTTCAACTTACCGAAGAAACTTGATCGAATATTCACAACACAACACAGTCCACCGTATTATAATCAAGACGACAACTTCGCGAGAATTAAATTCCTGGAAATCTAGGCGTCCGCACCGTGTGACGGTCAGATATGAACTGAATGACTCTTTCGCATTGTGTAGTGTAGCGGCCATACTTGCACACATATATAGAAGTTGGATGAAAGTGAGGTGTGTATATATGCCTTTTTTGTGTGTGCAAATCAGACGGCACGATACACCTTGAATGACGCATTGGTGATTGCGTTTGCATTAGTGTTTATACAGTTTTTGAAGACTGGCATTTTGTAGCATAAAAAGGGGGAAATTATGATATTGGAGCCAATCGTTATGTAATGGAGCGTAGCAACAAGAATATGAGTGATGGAAATATAAAAACGGACAGTGTCGCGCCAAGAAATGTTCGATTTCTTCTCAACCGAAGAACTGAGTGATTTTAGAGTTATTTCAGAATTTGGTATCTTTACTTGGTAAAGAGTTAAGGACGTAGAGACCCCAATAGCTAAAATTTATGATTGAAATCACTGTCTCGAAAGACGTCCAAGTCAGAGCAATTTAGAGCAACTGCTCAAACGAAGTATCCCATTTTTCCAAGTGGTGTTTTCCGTAATTGATGAACTCTGTAAAGGAATGGTTTTTACGCCGTGAATGCTGTGACCATGAAACCACGTGTAGGATGAACGTGTACTGTTCGCTAGCTATTGTACACATAGTGAGCCAGTAGTTGACTGCAATTCATTGCCAATTGGATCGTGCTATGCAGAAGGCAGTCATGTCGAGAAAAGTACAGAGTTATAAGCATTTTTCTGTCGATGGTTGCATTATGGATGTTTGGACGAGCCTGCATTTGACGGCTCATATCTCCGTGATAAATAGAGATATCGACATGGTTGTTTTTGCAGAAAAAATTATATGTCGAAATTAGTATGACTGTGTTTATAACTCATTTTTGGAAAAAGTGCCATATCTTATTATACTATTCATATTCTTATCTGTTTATCCCAGTTTTATTGGGTCAACAAAAAGATACTTACCTGCCATGTTATCTCTCCACCACTCTTAGTTGACTGGTAGAGAACTACATAGAGTTTAATAAATAAATTAATACATAAGGGCCCAATGACTTCAGGGTTCAAGTTTTTAACACGTTATGAATGACATATTGTAGGCATAACATTGTCTTACAGAAGTGATATATATGTATGTACATGCTAGACAAATTAAATTTAAAAAAATCTAGTGAGCCTTACTCTTGTCTCATATGATGTGTAATATATAACATCTGACGGCCACCTCTAGCACCGCGCGTGCTCATTGGTCAAATCATAAATAGCGCGCGCTTCCCCGGCTTCCTGTTACACACTTCCGTCCCTTTTCACGAAATCACTCCCACAGATTGCAGGAAAGTAAGAGCGAAGATGTTACACACTAATAAAGCGAAAGGTAAACAATAGCCAGACTTACCCCTATGGGCCGGTTTTTTGATCCGTAAACTCAACCAATGGTTAAACATAGTAATTAAATGTGACAGGCCAAATATAAATGTATTCATGTTAACTCATACATAATAAAAATAGTAACTAATGGCATAAGTCATTCATGTTTAGCTTTTCACATTTAGCCAAAATTAGTAGTAACTAACGGATGAATTTTGGCTAAATGTGACAGGCCAAATATGAATGTATTCATGTTAGCTCATACATAATAAAAAATAGTAACTAATGGCATAACTCCTTCATGTTTAGCCTTTCACATATAGCCAAAATTAGTAGTAACTAATGGATGAATCTTGGCTAAATGTGACAGGCCAAATATGAATGTATTCATGTTAGCTCATACATAATAAAAAATAGTAACGAATGGCATAACTCCTTCATGTTTAGCCTTTCACATTTAGCCAAAATTAGTAGTAACTAATGGATGAATTTTGGCTAAATGTGATAGGCCAAATATGAATGTATTCATGTTAGCTCATACATAATTAAAAATAGTAACTAATGGCATAACTCATTCATAACTAAATTCATCCATTAGTTACTACTAATTTTGGCTAAATGTGAAAGGCTACTTAAACATAAATTAGTTATGCCATTAGTTACTATTTTTAATTATGTATTTTTTTTTTTTTTTATTTGTGATGGGTTTGCTCTGTAGTTTTATAAAAGTTTATTTAAAGAAGGTGTCCTTACATGGAGAATATGTACAAGCTAAAAATAAATATATATATTATGTACAAGTGTATAAAAAATCATAAAAATAAAAAGGGGAAGAGCTCATAGGGCATCAAAAAATTCGTCCCCATCGCTGTCAATGGAAAAAGTGCCCAAAAGGCTGGCAGCATTGCCACGTTGGATGGCAATGCTGATTCTTTGGGCTAAA
Organism: Dicycla oo; assembly: GCA_948252095.1. NCBI lineage: Eukaryota > Metazoa > Arthropoda > Insecta > Lepidoptera > Noctuidae > Dicycla > Dicycla oo. The sequence continues at coordinate 15,995,362 of OX411736.1, read as the reverse complement.
AATAGGCCAGCCCTTTGGTCCCGTGAAGAGTCGACCAACCGCTTGGCGATGTCCCGAAATACTCGATGAGCACTCGGACCCCAAGGCCCTAGAGTTTCAACCCCAAACGGCTCAAACATATAGCTCCCAATAAGGTTACTATATTTGCGCCGTTTGAGGTTTTCTGCTCCTGCAGCAGCCGCCCCAGCACAGCCCGCCGTGCTAAGAAGATGGGATGGCGCGAGGGTGTCGACACAGGTTGCATCCCACACCAAAGGCCTACCCAACTTCCAAGGCATTATGGTCATTCCGTCTGGCCTCTTCCCATCGTCACGCGCCAAGCCATTGGGTTCTAAAACAGCTGGCACCCCGGCGGTGACAAGAGCCCGACGGATGATGTCGTTAATGCTGGCGTGCCGTGCCATCCGACCAGCGCTCTTGCTGCAGGATAGTCCATAGTTTGCTCTTGACTCTAGTCTAGGTCAGAGGTGACAGAGACAAAGTCGACGATGGAGTGAGCTTACCCAGAAGAAGCCTGTTCACTCTCACTTTGAAGAGATTAGGGTTGTATACGTTCGGAAACACAGACGCAGGTAGTGAGTTCCACTCTTTTGCTGTGCGCATTATAAAAGACATTTGGAAGCGCTTAGTGCGAATTGGTGGAATAGCAACCAGGTAGGGATGGTAACTGGCAGTGCGTCTAGATGTCCGGTGGTAGAAGGGGGCCGGTGGAATGAGGTCGTGGAGTTCTCGGGCACACTCTCCGAAGTACAATCTGTAGAAGACCGACAAGCAGGCAACCTTGCGGCGATGAGCCAAGCAATGAAGCTTGGCATCCACCAGTTTTACGTCGCCAATGAGCCTCTTAGCTCTGCGTTCCACCGAGTCAAGCGCGGCTAGTTGGTACTTAGCTGATCCATCCCAAAGGTGACTGCAATACTCCATGCAGGATCGGACTTGCGCTTTGTAAAGGGTTAAAAGCTGTCCAGGCGTAAAGTATCGCTTCACCCTATTTAGGATGCCCAGTTTCTTGGCCGCAGTTTGGGCCTTGTACTCGATGGTGGCGCCGAAGTTGAGACCAGATGTCAACTCCATGCCTAGGAGCTCAAGTCGATCAGTTACAGGAACAGATGTACCCCGAAAAGTAGGAGTTTGGGCGAAACGACTCTTTTTAGCGGTAAAAAGACACGCCTGCGTTTTGGTGGCGTTAAAAGAGACCAGATTATCATCACCCCACTGGGAGACAAAGCTTAAGGTCAAATCTGTCCGCTCTACCATGGCCTCTCTCAAGGAACGAACTTCAGCCCCGCTGGTTTTTGCGCTGGACAAGTATCTCTCTGAAACTGTACTGTCATCTGCGTACCCAACAATACCAGGCCGAAGCAGGTCATTGATGTGCAGCAGGAAAAGAGTTGCAGAGAGAACAGACCCCTGAGGAACTCCGGCATCAATAGCCATAAGGTCAGAAGAGCAGCCATCAACAACTACTCTAATCGACCGTTCACTAAGGAAATCTGATATCCAGCTACAAAAATCAGCTGGGATGCCATAAGCAGGAAGCTTGCTGAGCAGAGCAGCGTGCCAGACCCTGTCAAAGGCCTTCGAGATGTCAAGCGATACAGCCAGTGCTTCGCCGTGTTTCTCGATGGCTTCGCCAAAGCAGTGCGTGACATACACAAGAAGATCGCCAGTTGACCGTCCCCGGCGAAAGCCATATTGACGGTCACTGAGGAGATCATTGTCTTCAAGGTAGTTCAGCAATGTATGAGCTAACATGAATACATTCATATTTGGCCTATCACATTTAGCCAAAATTTATCCATTAGTTACTACGTTTAACCATTGGTTGAGTTTACGGATCGAAATACCGGCCCTTAGTAGACCTGAATACAATAACCAACAGAAAGCCAAACATGCTAGCATCACTAATTTGTATCTTATCCAAATCCATATCACAGATTGATACCAGATCCTAATATCTATGATGAAGTTTATCAACACGGCGGAAGCCCCGCCCATAATTTTTAGTATCATTTGCAAATTGATAAGTAAGTAATAAAAATATCATGCTATTGGCCAAGGCTACATATTGTAACTCGAGTAGTAGGTACCTACATACATTTATCTTGAATATTGACTTTTTATTTTTTATTTATTTAAATTGATACTTAAGTACTTATTTAAATTCAGGACCAATAAAAGCTACGTGCAATAAATGCGTCAATTTCGTCAAATGTATTTTTGTAAAGAAAACTTTTATTTAATCGTTGTATTAAGCACAGATTTTGATATCAACGTACTTACTGAATTTTTTTTTTTCAAATTTACCGTTTTTTTTAAATAAAATTCTGGAGAAACGCTACCTCAGCTGCAAGATGACGTAAGAATCGTTGGCTGGTGTGTCGCCCGTTCCGCTCTCCGATTGGTCAGCCATGTCTTACGATCGTTCGACGCGTGTCCGTGCGCAAGATTTTAACATAATGTTCGATTATAGACTTATGTTACTGTTCTGTTTCTTATGGTATATATAAACTAATAGAATTGGTTTATACTTTTAAGATAGGCTCTGCAAGTAATTTGTATTATGTCTCAAAAATCCATTAGATAATCAGCCCTTTTTGAACGTCAGTTACATAAGACAGTCCCTCAAAACGCCCGCCCTTCATCGTTTTCTAGTTAGCTTGGAAGAAGTACTTAACAAACTCTACAAAAAAACAACTAGACCAAATCAGCATCATATTTAACCATTTTCACAAAACAACACATTCACACAAGAATGTCACAACATTTTATTTATATTGTATGAGCTATTTTTTATTGTCAATTTTTAATTTATTCTGTTATATTTTTCAAAACGGACACATGCACTTAAAGTATGTGTTTATAGCGTATGGCACTCGTGGACTGCAGCTGAAAATCAGCGTCAAGTCGTCACCTTGTGTTACCATTTGACATCATGCAGAGCTGAGGCCCTTTTGGCATTTTAAGCATTGCTGTCATTTTTTTATGGTTTCAAAGTATTTTTTGTTTTTGCTGTAATGCCAATTAACCTATTTTCTTTCTTTCTTTTATTTTCCAAAAAGTATTAATCTCGCTATGCATTTACACAAGAGATGCTATAGACTCTATAGCATCTATCCTTGTGTGAATCTATAGTAGTTATATAGTCAATCAATCGGCCTAACCTTTTCCCAACTAAGTTGGGGTCGGCTTCCAGTCTAACCGGATGCAGCTGAATACCAGTACTTTACATGGAGCGACTGCCTATCTGACCTCCACAACCCAGTTATTGGGTAATACGATACCCCTTGGTAGGACTGGTGGTCAGACTTTCGGGCTTCTGACGACCCGTAACGACTGCCAAAGATCCACGAATGACAGCCGGGACTAACGGCTTAACGTGCTTTCCGAGGCACCGAAGAGTCTCAATATGTACAGATGGTCACCCATCTACGGACCAACCCCGGCAAGCGTAGCCTAACCTGATGGATCGACCCCTGCGGCTGTTATTATTTGGCCACGAGCTATAGTAGTTATACAGTATGTGTACATAATTGTACGAGGGGCCGAAGCCAACTCGCAGAGAGCCCTTAGACAATTTTAAATGATGAGGAGACTCCAACCGACGACGATTATCACTTTATGCCCTATGTAAGTGCACCTAAGGACAACCCCGGTTGGTGCAGGAGTATTGCGGAACGTGGAAACAAAACATATTGGGATATAGGTTTGGTGCAATTATTGTTATTACAATTTGGATGAAACTTTCGTCATTATACTTAAATCTTAATGTCCTCCAATGGACTCACGAATTGCGTGGGAGGACAGAATACGGACTTGCAAAACTGATCTCAGATATCTATCAAAACAGAATTGTGGGATCACTTTGCTGCAGAACATAGCATAATATCACGCCTGCATTACCCGAATGGTTAGGCAGAGATGCACCTATAGTACACCCTCATTTCGCCAGATATGTTCAAGTCCCGTGTAATAGGGGGCGAGCCTATTGTCATCGACTGGGCACAAATCCAGATTCTGGACTGCTACTGAGAAATTCCAGATAGGAAAACCCTGCAGAATTAAATTATTATACCGAATATTATGCTGTTGACTTCGATGCTTTTGGACGCAAAGTAGTAAATACTCTCAAGTTTATCCCAGTATTCCTCCAATGCTTTCAAATATCGTCCGTGAACTTCTGAGATCTTCTATCTACCTACAACAAATTTTACAGGAGGGACATAAAACTAATTTATTAATTTTTCGTGGAGAATTTTGGTAAACCAAAAAGTAGTTGGTTAGTTTTTATGTCTTTTATGAAATCATAATTAAATGCAGTTAGTATTGTGTTGTTTTTATTTTAATCGTAAATAGGAGTTGGCATTATAAAAAAGTTTTGCGCAAAAATACTAGTAAGGAGGTATCAGAAGTTCACGGTCGATATGCCGATTATTAAAACTAATCTGGATAGTATTTTAGTATCGACTGCCAAGTATTGCAAAATAATACGCGGCTCGGATTCAGACAGAGCATTAGTTACGCCAAAAAACGAAAGCATGTACACCTGTCTTTTACTTTTGTTTAGTCAAAAGCACATAATTTCGGTAGTCGATGTGTTTTATATTCTCGTTTTTTGCCACCGACTTCCGATATTAAAGTTATTTTTCCCTTTGTAGTGTTTTGTTTTTAAATCGGTTTTATATTTCGCTAAAATGTTTTTATTTTTCACTTTTTACTTGTGGTACCTACCCCACACAAATGCGAATACCACTACCTGCTATGTAAATAACAGTGATAGGAAGTTATTAAAGCATTATTGAAGCTAACTCAAAAACTACCCAAGCAAAGTTCGCTCGTAGAGGCCTCTCTCATGCACCTCCTAAAATATTGAATATTGGGTAACACACTACATTTAAAAAGATTTGGCAATAACAAAATCATGAAGTAAAATGATCTAAATATCAACCTAACTTCAAAGTCACGAGTTTTCCAAACGACTCTACCCCACAAACAAATCTAAACTGTACTTCGCATGTTCTAAGGTTTTAATTCGGAATACTGTTAGGCAGTAGGTAAAAAATGCAAGTATATTGTTCACATCCTCTGCTTAAAGAGAAATAATTTGCATTATCATCGTCATCACGACCGTTTCCATTGGTTCTCACAATATGAAGATAATGCTGTTTCTCTTAAAAGTCTTGAAGAACGATTAAAAAATTATGAGACATCAGTGTAGAATAGAAAACAAAATAATTACTTACTGAATATGAAACATTCAATATAACATAATTGTCTACAAGTTAACTGACTGTCGTCATTTGGAAATGATTTAGGTTGGGCTCTTGAAAAGACGTTCAAAAAACCATCTGCTTTTTGATGTACAGACGCCAGCAAGTCAACCTACCCGAAACTGTCAGATTTTCCCAATCAATCTTGAACCTAATGCCTTAGCAATAAAGTCGAAAATCTATTAAAGAAATCTGACAGATTGTAGTAGCTTGATGTGCTGGCGTCTGTACAATCAATTCGAATTGAATGAGATGAAAATAAAAGAAGCTTGGGCAAAGAAACGTCATTTGGGTTAAAATCTACATGCAATTAAAGAAGTTTTAGACATGTAGGTAGATGAAGAACGTTCAAACCTTGGACCAATTGCAGCCTTATTTTTCTTAGACCACAACCCAGGAAGTCTCGTCTCGCCCCCGGGGTCGGGGTTCCTGCATTGTCGAGGCGGGGGGGCTCAGCAGCCGTGGCTTGGTCACCCACGGTGAAGCGAAGAGGAACTCGAGGAGGAGCCGCTCGTCAGGCCTTTTGCCGGTAAGCCGACGACGACGTAGCGGCCAACAAGAAGGTTGCTGTGCAGCTTTGGCGTCATCGCAACTGAGGCGGGTCGCGATGTCTTCCGCGGCTTTGACCGCATGGGATCGTGGGGCCGCAGGGGAGAAGTGTCGGTATGGCATTGGCCGCTCTCCCTATCCTCTGCTGCCGAAAAGTGGTAGGCGGTCGGGCTACTGACCTGACCGGTCGCAGGAGGACCAAGGGTGCGTAGACACGGGGTCGTCTGACGCCCATGTGCTGACATAGTCCCTGTGGTGGTCATGGCGTGCAATGTGTTCTGGTGTGGAGTATCGGTGAGTGCCGATGAGTGCTAACGCGTGCCCGTGTTCCCGCCACAAGCGGCAGAGGAGGACTCCATGGAGTTTTAGTGGGTTGGAGTCCCACATAACTGCACTATCTCCCCGTGGTAGTGCAGTACGCATGAGCATTTCTCCATGCAAAAGAAAAAAAAAAATAGAAAAGGAAGTCATCGTCTAATTACTAGCTAGTTTGTACACGTGTTTCTAGAATATGTACCGACTCCTATTATAGACTGAAACGAGTGCAACCCACGTAAGAAACAAACAAGCAATGTACGTCAGAACATACAGGCTGTTCTGGTAGAAACCAGCAGTGTATTAAAAAAGCAAGTGTAGACACAGGTGCTGCAGCAGTAAATAATATACAAATGAGCCATACTTTAGATGCCAATGACTTGGGAGTGAGGAATTGCATAGAAATATTCGTTTTTGTCTGAAATAATGATATCACTATTTAGTGCATTTGTTTAACACGTGACTAATTAGTCGAAGGATAGTATATAAGTTACTGTTGAATACAGACTTTATAATATTAAACATATAGCTATCGACACTGAGCTATAAATATAGCTATAAAACAACAGATTAGATATGGCTTTTATTATTTAAATTATATAGGTAACAAAACATAACAGCCAGTAAACGTGGCGTGATTTTAAAGAAGCAATTTGAAACCAAGCTCAACACAGAAGTAACAATGCTAAAATTAAAATAATATTTACTATGACACACATTATCACTCTCTTGTCCTTATCTCAATTTATTTCACGTCTTTTTCTTCCATACTCTCTTCTCTATTAGTCGTTATCTCAGTAGTCACCCCCTTTCCAGCAATATCATCTTTTACACAGTCCATCCACATATGTATGTCCAAAGTTAAACGAAAAAGATCCAAGCCACATTACATCTAATGGGGTTGGATCTTTTTCGTTTATCTCATATACACACTCGTGGCTAAGTAATAACAGCCACACGGGTCGATCCATCAGGTTAAGCTACGCTTGCCGGGGTTGGTCTGTGGATGGGTGACCATCTTTACATACCAAGTCTCCTCCGTGCCTCGGAAAGCACGTTAAGCCGTTGGTCCCAGCTGTCATTCGTGGATCTTTGACAGTCGTTACGGGTCGTCAGAAGCCCGAAAGTCTGACAACCAGTCTTACCAAGGGGTATCGTATTACCTAGTAACTGGGTTGTGGAGGTCAGATAGGCAGTCGCTCCATGTAAAATACTGGTATTCAGTTGCATCCGGTTAGACTGGAAGCCGACCCCAACATAGTTCGGAAAAGGCTAGGCAGATTGATTGATACACAGTCCATCCACATGATACAATCAAGTTAAAAGTAAACTCAATATAATAAGTAACATCGACACTTTTAATTAATGAATTAACAATGTAGTCATCTAGGCCAGTTCCGTCTTGCATTTTGCAAAACTAATATTATTTTTTTCTAATCAAATTTTAATCAATATTGCATGTTTTTATCGCTTGAAACCGATACTGAACTTATGAGAAAATAAATGATTTTATTCGAATTAAAAAATTATTTTAACTTGATTCGAATTTAACAAAGGTGATGATGTTACAAAACTTGCGATTTACTGATAATGTTGAACCCGGAATTAAATTATGAAGACGCAAAAAAACAATTTCGAAGCGCTTGAAGTCTTCCCCAATACACAGATGCTTGTGACTTTGAAGTCTAATTAAAAAATATTATTATTATTAATAATAAGGAGTAAGTACCTAGATAACGAGAAGAAAAAAGAATAGATTCGTATATGATGACCAGAGATCGGATTAGGTATAGCATAAATACCTAAACTTTGAGGAAAGAAGTAACAAGAGCGGATTACATCCTATAAAATCCCGGAATGATCAACATGACGATTAAATCTCGGGATTTAAGACATTGTGAATTATTATTAATTGTACTTTGTAATTTTGAATACATTCATAACAAATTAAATATTTATTATAACATAATATACAGGGTTATTGGTAAAACACCAACAACCTCTTAAGCGGTCATTGTATTCATCATTATGAACAACTTTTACTATGGGACCAAACCTGAAATCGCGAAAAAAAAAACAGCTGTTCATTACATTTATGTTCGCATAATTCGTCAAAATGTACTGAACAGCAGATTTTTTTTTCGCGATTTCAGGTTTGGTACCATAGTAAAAGTTGTTCATAATGATGAGTACAATGACCCCTTAAGGGGTTGTTGGTGTTTTACCAATAACCCTGTATAATTCGCAATTTCTAAATCCCGAAAATTTCCCGGGAAATAAGAAATTGCGAATTATTTATTTCACTTTGAATGCATTCGTAACAAATTAAATATTTATATTATATTATATTAAATAATAAATAATTCACAATTTCTTAAATCCCGAGATTTAATCGTCACGGTTATCATTCCGGGATTTTGTAGAACGTATTATCCACTCTTGTTACTTCTATCCTAGAAGTAACAAGGTAACTTAGGTATTTATGCTTTACCTATTCCGATCTCTGATGATGATGGTATAGCTAATCGTATGTAGCTAATGAATCAATTTTCCATAAGACAGATTGCAAAGGTTTCCACTCGTTATACGGTAATTAAGCAAAAACACACTGTATGTATCTCCGTTAAAAGATTGATTGAAGGAAATGAGTTGAGTAGTCTGCATGCACTGACAACCTGTAGCCACTTACACAAGCCCTCTGACCTAAACGTTTTCCGACACGTGGTTTCGATGCAGTAAACTGCAGGATGTGTATTCAGGGTCGATTATGATTATAACTGCCGGCACGAATCTTGAGCGCTCGGTAGAGTGGTGGGGGTTGTTTTCGCATACGTATTGTCTCAGGAGTAAGATTCAAAATCGCTTAAAGTAATTCAAGGTCAGTATTCAAGTTACGTGCCGCCAACTATACAATATTGAAAAAAAAAACCAGCCAAGTGCGAGTCGAACTCGCGCACGAAGGGTTCCGAACCATTATCTATAAAAACGCCAAAAAAATCATGTCTTTTGTATGGGAGCCCCTTTAAATATTTATTTTTAGTATTTGTTGTTAAGCGGCAACAGAAATACATCATTTGTGAAAATTTCAACTGTCTAACTATCAGCTTCATGAGATACAGCCTGGTGACAGACGGACAGCGGAGTCTTTTTTTACCCTTTGGGTACGGAACCCTAAAAACATTTGTAAAAGACATCGTGGTTCTTGAATATGTTGGATTGGTTTAAAATAGAAATGAGAATTAGTAGGTAGTTTTCTTGCGAAATGAAGAGAAATCATTTATTTGATAGCAATGTAAAAATATCCTGTGTCAAAGAATCAATGCTATTAAGGGGGAAGCGTCAAGGTAGCCCGCGAAATTCAAATTTTCTTACGTTTTTTGCAATTGTATTGTACAATATAATACCGACTTGTAAAGTCGGTATTATATTGTACGTTGATCAAATTGTAATTTGCGGTCGTAACAAGTATCTGTTTACATAATTAGAATCATTCAAGTGATCAATACAACTCTTTAAGACCAGGTAATCCTAAAAAATGACTATTTCATGAAATCTTGAAATTTCAGGATTATACTAACTTAAGGAGTTGTATTACTGATTCTAATGATTATAATTCTGTAAATACATAATATTTGTTACGGCCGCGAATCATACTTTATTTAACATACAACTTAATATTGACTTGCAAATTGCAAAAAAACTTAAGAAAATTTGAATTTCGCGGCTACCCTGACGCTTCCTCCTTAAATAGCCGTTATAGTTCGCGTTACGTAAATTTGCAACTCTGAAAGCAGGCTTTCCGATGGCGTGCTGCTGTTTTAGTACAGATATGGACTACTGCGCAGTCATTTGTAGCCCACTTCAGAGCGGCAAACTTAAATGCCGCGAACTATAAAGTTTTGTCTACCCATAATACAAACGCACACAGTACTGCCGTCATAAGGAAAAAAGACGTATCTGGTTTTTTTTCGGAATAGAGTTATTTACATATTCGGAATCGGCAAAAAAGATGCATTTACCAGTATTTATTTTAATATTGGCGTAAACTTAACGAAAAACTAATAATTCTTAGTTTTCTTACTATTAAAAGACGCATCTGCCTTTGTATTTTGTATTTTAAACAGGACAAAATAGTAACGCTGCCTACCTGCAAGAAGACGGTCTCTCTTATACATAATCGTTCTAGCTAGGATATCACACGAAGTATTTATGGTACCTACCTATCACATGCTCACATGGACCAGGCTCCATACAATCACGTGGAAAGAGGTTAATCACCTTCTCCATAAGCAACCTTCACCCTGAACTCGTACAAAGACAAATGATAAGATTACGAACAAATTTCACAACAGAGAGCAACTCATAAATTCAACTCATTATCGACACAGCAGGTCCCTAGCTGTGCATTGGTGTGCATTCACAAGCACACACACAAACAAATAGCGGCCATGACAGTTCGGCAAGCCTCCGAAACAGCGGCCGCTGATTGGCTGGCCGGATCGCGCCTCCATGACGTCACCGGCCCCGGCGCACGCATTTTATCGAAAAACTATAGTCACTGTGAAGGCGATAGCGATTTATGAATAGTTTATTGAGTGTTATCTTGGGAAGTTGACATCATAACAGTTTTATTTGAACTTGAAAGGCAAACAGAATAGTTGCAATGCGATCTCTCTATGATGTTTGATGCAGACCACATTAGCACAGCAGTTGGAAAATTTTAGTATCTAATAGGGATGATGCCTGGGTAAAAAAAAGAAATTCTATTTAGTCCGTCAGTCAGATAATAAAAAAATATTACATACGTATTTTTTGCTTTATCATATTAATAAAAAAATGACTTGGATAACTCGCATTAAAGTTCGGGAGTGGGGGCTTGCTACGTCACTTCTACGTATAAAATCTACGAAGACGTGACGTCATGCCTCATTTTAACTCAATGTATCGCCGTAATCTTTTGATTACGTAGAAAAAGAAAAAATACGTGTCTAATATATTTTAGTAATCTACATGACGGACAAAAAATCATTTTTTAGTCATCATCCCTATTGCCCGATTGGTTACAATCTGTCATTAGGTAAGATTAAAAATCTATGGCAGCTCAATTATTGGCCAATGAAAAAGCCTAATATATTCGAATAATAAATAAGTAAATAATATAAATAAATGAATAATAATATCCTAGGACATTGTTCACAGACGGTCATCTGATCCCAAACTAAGCAGAGCTTGTACTATGGAAACCAGATAACTTGTAAACTACATACACTATTTTTTTTTTTTTTTTGTAAATACATACTGTAATGAATAGTAATGAACATGTGACTCTAAATCATCATCATCATCATGAGTATTGAGTACTAGGGTGCGTTTGTCTACTAAAGCTACGCACATTTTTAACCGACTTCTCATAGGTACTCTGTCTGAAAATAAAAGTATTATAAGATAAGGGCAGGAAGATGACGATTCTTACTTCTTTATACTATAGACATTAGCTGTTGCTAGCGGCTTCGCCCGCGTGGATGTCAAAACTTCTCTATTTGAATCGGATTTTGTTCACATTTTCTTGTTTTTTTTGCGCGTAACCCTAATTCTTTTTCTAAAATCGTTAGTCCTTATAAAATAGCTATCTGCTAGTGAAAGACCCGTCAAACTAAGTCCAGCTGTTTTGAATTTGATGGGTTTTAATTTTTTTGCGCAGAACCCTAATTCGTTTTCGTTTTCTAAAATAAAATGCCCTAAGTTACTCCTTATAACATCAGCTATCTGTTAGTGAAAGTCCCGTCAAAATTGGTCCAGCCGTTTCGGAGATTAGCCGGAACAAACAGACAGACAAAAATTTCAAAAATTGTTTTTTCGTTATAAGTACCGTAAGCATTTAGTAAAAAGCTGTTATTTTGTCATTACAAACGGACACATCAATTTTATTTATCTGTTTATTATCATCGATTTGATGTCTTTGAAGTAAATCGTTCTATTCCACAGATACATTCAGCGGCCTCTCCAAGTTGCCAATAGATCTCGGTCATTCATCTTCCTGGTCATCAGTCCCAACTTCCTCCTTCTGGTTGTTTGTACACTTGGCTGCATCTATGTAATCACATTCCACGACCGGTTCTTTTAAAGTTACTCCAGGCCCATGCCTCATACAGTAAACGGGATTACAAGTACTAGGGTTCAACAACATTTTCATGGCGGCAGGTCGTTTTAAACGGTTAAGTTTAAATACGTCATCTTCCATCTTCTCTTTAAGATTATCAGTACATCTCATCACTTGTTAGGGTTCCGTACCTCAAAAGGAAAAAAACGGAACCCTTATAGGATCACTCGTGTGTCTGTCTGTCCGTCTGTCACAGCCAATTTGCTCCGAATCTAATGGACCGATTAAGTTGAAATTTGGTACACGTATGTATTTCTGTGACCCAAACACGTATGTGTAACGTAAATAAATTAATTTTGTCTATTGGGTCTATTTTGGGGGCAAATAAGCAAATTAAAAAAAAAAGTTTTGCAAACGTTATCGTGTGACATATCAATTAATGAAAGGACTTATTGTGAGGGTTTCAATTTTTTTTTTTTTTATAGTAATACAATAAATTGTATTACTATAAAAAAATAAATAAAAAAAGACGAAATTGACCATTCCCCCTTATCTCCGAAACTACCGAGCCTAAAATTTTGATAAAAATAAAGAAAATAGTTCTATACCTATAGATTACAGGAACACTTATAAGGAAGTCTACGGTCTTAAAATAACATGGTAAATCTCAATATTGTGCGTACAAAATTACGTTTGCAGTTGGAATGTATAGGAGAACAGGTTTTTCAACTACAGTGTTAAGTTTGTTCTTGGGATAATTTCATCCTAACTACGGAACCCTTCATTGTGCGTAGTCCGACACGCACTACATTTAGAGAGACGGGAGAAACTATCCAAATCGTCATGTTTATGATAGTTGCTAATGCAGGCTGCTAACAAATTGTGTTTATTTTCCTTATAGAACTCATCATCACAATTTCAGCCGAAAGACGTTCGCTGCTGGACATGAGCCTCCCCCAAGCACCGCCACGTCGACCGGTTCTGGGCTACCCGCATCCAGCGCAATCTAGCGATAGCACTCACTAACTGGCCTAGGTTCCGAAGTACAGATGGTAAATGCTCTACGTGAATTTTAAACTTGCTGTTTCATGCTTGATAGTATGACGAAGCGGTTCTGTGTTTGCGAAAAACCATTAGTAACAGGCTATGAATAGGATTAAATATTTAAATCCTTTTTAGCAACGTAGTACATTATTAATACGAAGTCGAAAATATCCTACTAATGATGATGAGGATGGATGGATGTTTCTTACTCTTTGACGCAAAAACTACTAAACGGATTTTGATGAAATTTGTCACACAGATATGTAGATTATAATCTGGAGTAACACATAGGATACTTTTTATCTCCATATTCCTACGGGTTCGAGACATACGCGGGTGAAATCGCGGGGCGCTGCTAGTTAGTAATAAGAATATTGTTCAGCTTCTTAGATGACATCACCCAGCAACCGACCAAAATGGCACGCTCAAGGTCTATCGAACACGTGTTTCTTTCACATTTTATCGCAAACAGGATATTGATAGCGAAATTATATGAACATCATCGTTTTTTTTTTTGGAAATGAAAAGAATCCTAAGGCATTAAATCAGAATCATTTATCAGCTCGGGTAAACAAGTTAGTTATTAGATTGATGGACAACCCAGGCATCGTGGAGTATAAGTACTAAAAGCAGTAACTAATTGATTTCCAGAACAACACAGATCATGGAAAAGAAGGAATCCTAAAATAATTAAAATAGAGGAAAAAACGCAGTGCAGAATCACATCTACCTCCAAGTCGCACCACAAATCAAAATCCATTTACTTTAACTAGGCCGAGAATCAGCACTTTTCGAACATCAAAATTACATAAGACAGTCCGCCAAAACGCCCGCCCTTCAGCACTTAGCTGGGGAGAAGTGGCGCAACAAACTCCCCAGCAGCACAGCTGTCTGTTCAGTTAAATTTGACTCTATACAACAATGCGCATAATAATTTCGGTACATGACGCAACACCAAACATTAAATTAAATTGTTTGCTATAAGTAAGCTACCACACGCCAATATACCAAAAAAAATATAATAATAATAAATCGAAAACTATACTCAAGCAGAAATAAAAACACAAAACTAAAAACATAAGCAGAACTTTATACCTAAATAAAAGCCTCCAGTAATAAAGGATGTGCCCACTTACATACGAGTATATCCGTATATGAAGCCGTAACTCGAAGTCACAAATGATAAACTAGGACCATCGAAGTAAAATAAACAAAGAGTTAATTACTAATAATAAAACCAAGGTGAACAAGACGACCAGTCACCACAAGCACAGTAAATAAACTCTCCCCAAACAAGTCATCAATGTAGTATATTTTGTTCCAACATCATCTGCATAGCCTTTTCCTAACTATGTTGGGACCCCATCCTTCTGGTCTAACCGGATGCAGCTGAATACCAGTATTTCCTATAGAGCAACTGCCTATCTGACCTCCATAACCCAGTTGGGTAATACGATACCCCTTGGTAAGACTGATTGTCAGACTTTCGGGCTGCTGACGACCCGTAACGACTGTCAAAAATCCACGAATAACAGCCTGGACAAACGGCCTTGGTATCTAAAGATAGTCACCCATCCACGGACCAACCTCGGCAAACGTAGTTTAACCTGATCGATCGACCCGAGCGGCTGTTATGACTTAGACACTAGCCCTTCTTCCAATTTACGTAGCTATAGTGTTAATACCCGCTCCTACATCCACCATGGTCTATATCCTTTAGAAAGTGAGTGACCTCGTGCGCTAGACTGCAAACTAGTTGCAATAGACTGTTACGGACAAATAGGGCGTACTTTGTAGTTTACTTTTCTTTAAATAGTGGAACAGCTATGAAGTTATTTCTCCACTTCTTCAACCTCTGCAAAGCCTACTGGACCCTTGCCTTTTGAGCCTATTTAGCGTCGGGGCTCGCATAGGGTCGCAGCATTATGCTGAGCGATTGCCGTTTTGCGTGGATGTGACGCATATTTTCTCCCAACTTGTTCTTTTTTGTGTTTATTCTTGGCGTCAGGTTTATTGCAAATAAATGTATTTTTCTTTTCTTTTTCTTTTAGATTTCTACTGGATATAGGCCTATCGGTTGTGTAAAAGATGATATGGCTAAAAGAGGGCTGCTACTACTAAGATGACGGCTAGTAGAGATATTTGGAAAAAGAAGACATGCTGCGCCGATCCCAAATAAATTGGGATAAGAGCAGGAGAATGATGATGATAAGCCCCTCGGTCGCATGTTTTTCTAGTATGAATCTTCAAATATCTGAATGTTGACGGCATTATCATCTGCCTAGGCTTTCCCAATTATTTTGTATATTATAATACAATTTATGTATTCTTAATTGCTCTTATATTCTTCCACACGGTGTCTACATCTCTTTTTGTAGACACCGTGTGGAAGAATCTCTTCCAGCATACCTGCAATAGGACAGAGGATCTCTTTTTATCCTCTGTCCTATTGCAGGTATGCTGGAAGAGATTTCTTTAGAAATAAGCATCACCTTTATACGTATTTTTAACCAACTTAAAAAAAAGAAGGTTATCAATTCGACACATAGGTTCGCGGGCTATTTGTATTAAGCGAAATCCTGGCCGATATTGAGTTATTATCATATCTACCTGCATTAAAAAGTGAAAAACGTAAAAATGGAGATAGACACTATTGATTATTAACCCTTGATAGGCGACTTTTTAGTAAAAAAAAGTTGATACTTTTTTACAATGTTCTGGTTTCCGAATAATGAAACTGAAATGCTCTCCTGTAAAGTTCCAAACATGTCGCTTAATACAAATAGCCAGTAAACCCTCGATATGATAATCTATTTGGGCTTCCAAACAAAAATACAAAATTGTATAGATGTATATAATATATGTTTGTCCAACCATTTCTCCGAAACTGTTAATCAGATCGTGACCATTTAACTTTTATTGGCTTACATTTTCTTCAACTTAGGGACCAGTGCAAGTTTCATCAAAATCAGTTCAGTAGTTTTCAAGATAATGGACATACATGTAAGTGTGACTGTGTGACGGCCTGGCTTATTGATACGAGCTACGGGTGTGATGTCAAAGAGAAAACATCTCAAAGCCTTGGTCAAATTCTAGTAACAAAACTATTAACTACTTACTTACTTAATTACTTATTATAAACAAATATTCCAGATTTTACTAAAAATTAAAAAATACGAAATTAAAATAATTAAAAAAAAAATCGACTTCAAAAAAAGAAATTAACTCAAAATTATGAAATAACATTAATTTCGGAAGTAGGTGACAAAAAACTAAAATACAGATCCCAAGCACCGACTTCCGAAATCAAAATTATTTCATAATTTTGAGTTAATTTCTTTTTTTCTTTTTATGAAGTCCATTTAATTTTTTTTAATTATTTTAATTCTGTTCCTTTATTCTTGTTTTGAACAAACACTTGTGTACTTACATAAATGGTTAAATAAATAAATACCAGTATTTTATATGGAGCTGTCTATATGACCCCCACGACCCAGTTATTAGGTAACATGTTTGATTTTTGATGTTATCAAATCGCACGATTTCTCATCTTCATTGTGTAAGTAAATATCTTCTTTCAAATCTTACATGTGCATGTACACGTGACTTCGTCCAATGTCCATTCTTATCAAAAGACCTACGCAGCAAAATATAGTTTCATCACATTAAGACCTATCTTTATAATTAACTAGATCTTAATGATATTAGAAATTTCAACCATCATGTGCTTAGATCACAGCAGCCTCGGTTATATTCCGCGTCGCACGCGCAATCGATAAATTGAACGTGAAATGTTTTAAAACAAACTGATTGTTCTGATAAACCTATTATTTAGCAATGCCTTACGCGAAACTAATTAGCGATTACTGGACAGTGATTTTTTAATACGAAGTATCATGGGGTTGAATTATAATTCTTGAAAAGTGGAAACTGAGAAATACGCGCCCAAATATTAAATTTTCGTAATATAACGTACTTACGTCCTAATATTTATTTTCTTTCCCCTTTGATCTAGAATTCCTGGCGGAGCATTCGATATTTAAGGGACCGAGATTTAAGGGATCGAGATGTTGATGTCGGTCTTAGTCCAAATCCAATAAAGATCATTATTTTATAGATAGATGGATAGACAAACCATTTATTTAGTGCATACAAAACCAATAAAAATAACTGGCGGAATGTTGGTACACTATATTATTATGTGCATCTCTACCAAACCATTAGTAGGGGAATACGTGATATTATTATAAGCATGTTACAAAAGAATTAGCACAACCCAATACAAGGTTTTACCTCTGAAATTGCCGTTTACTATGCAGAAAGTTAAATTAATTTTTATATAAATATTTTTTATTTCTCTCTATCAAAATATGCACGATACCATATCGATGCATCTCTGCTAGCGCAGTGGTAATTTTTCAATGCCCTTCTTGAAGAAGTCAGGTGTACGGGAGCCAACAAACTCTTCAAAGGCATTTTGTACTGCCTCTCGGGTATTGAATTTGTTCGCTGCCAAGAGTTGTCCAAATTTTGAAAAAAGTAGAAGTCTGTCGGCGCAAGGTCTGGTGAGTACGGTGGATGACGCAAAACTTCCAACCCTAGCTCTTGTAGCTTAGAGACCGTCTGTTGTGTCATATGAGGTCGAGCGTTGTCGTGTAGGAGCTGCGGGGACGAGCGATTAACAAAGCCTGGCCGGAGATTTGCGAGCTTCTCCATCATTGTGTCCAGTTCCTCACATTGCACATCCACAGTAATGCTGGTATCATTTGGTAAGAAACTGTGATGAATTATACCAGCACTAGACCAACAAACAGTGACCATGACTGTTTTAGGGACAAGTTTTCGTTTGGGGCATTGCCTAGGTGCTGAACCAGGGTCTACCAACATGATGACAGCTTACGATTATAAAAAAGAATCCATTTTTCACCGCAAGTGACAATCCGGTTCAAAATCCCTTCATTTCTGTGTCTGTTAAGCAACGCAAGGCATACCTCAACGCATTCGCCGCGTTGGCGTTCGTTCAGTTCGTGCGGCACCCACTTATATCAAGTTTTTTTTACCTTGCCAATTTGACGCAAATGGACTAATATTAACGTTGAAAGCTGCTGCTAACTCAGCCGTAGATTGAGTATCGTCAGCTTCCACTACCGCCTTTAATTCATCGTTGCTGACTTTAGTTTTCGAGTGACCACGGGGTTCAAAATCAAAATCAAAATCAAAAGTCATTTATTCAAACTAGGCTGAGAATCAGCACTTTTCGAACGTCAAAATTACATAAGACAGTCCCCCAAAACGCCCGCCCTTCACCACTTCCTAGTGCTTTAGCTGAGGAGAAGAAGTGGCGCAACAAACTCCTCAGCAGCACAGCTGTCTGTTCAGTTAAATAAAAAAATTTAAAAAATATATATATTCTATACAACACTGTGCAAATTACATGCAAGTACATTACGCAACACAAACATTAAATTAAATTTAATTATTTGCTATAAGTCAGCTAGCACACGCCAATATACTTAAAAAAAGAAGAAAAAAATCGAAAAATCGAAAACTATACTCAAGCAGAATCAAAATACAAAACTAAAAAGGTAAGTAGAACTTTATACCTATATTAAAAGCCTCCAGTAATAAAGGGCGTGCCCACTTACATATAGCCGTAACTCGAAGTCACAGATGATAAACTAGGACCATCGAAGTAAAAAAAACGAGTTAAATTACTAATAACAAAACAAAACCAAGGTCAGCAAGACGACCAGTCACCACAAGCAGCACCCGTTCACGAGCATAACGCAAAGATCAGCCATTACCCCCCTCGCCATATTTGAGGGAAGGAGGCAACCCGACCCCCGACGCTACCGCAAGCAGTGACATCTAAGGGAGCATGACGAACCTGCTGCCGGTTGCTCAGACAAGAATAATTATGATCAATTGTCGAGGTCACTAGCTAACCACATATTGCAATACCACTCATAAAAAAACATTGTAATGAGTAGATTATGTCAATGATAAATAAAAATAAAATTAAAATAAATTGACCTTTACAGTCAAAGAAAATAAATAATTATATGAACCCATATAACCTGGTTAATTTTTAGATCAAAATTTCCATGTTGTAAGCGTTCAAACCAATAACGAGTCGTGCGTTTGTTTGTAGTATTCACTTCGTACACGTAACTAATGTTTGTGCGGCATTGCTACCGCGACGGAACTCGTATTCCATAATTACTCGTATTTTTATCGTGTGTATTCATGAAAAAGATACAAATTTTGTGAAAACAAAACACTAATCAATAACAAAATGACTGAATTTGAAAATAGAATTCCATATTTTAAAATAAAATTCATTTGAATTTAGAATTTATTGCCAGCTATACATAAATTACGTTTCAAATGACCAGTATTGTAAAACGGCAATTTCATGGCTCAAAAAGACCTATTATTTCCAAAAGTAACAGGTGTGATGCTAACTAACGCGAATTGAATAATTTCACTGCATAATTAGTAAGTATTCTTCACAAACGAAAAATAATGACGCAAGTCGTGTAGTGTTTGAGACAGGTAATTATTTTGCTGACGGTGTCTACCACACCGTCAGCAAAATAATTAGAACGTAATGACGTAATATTATGTTAATGTGGACCAAAATGTCTTTCCATGAACACCAGCGCTGCGACACTTACTTTTAAATGTTGCAGCATCATGCTGAGATAGGAGCCTTTTGACCTCGTACGGGACGTTTATATTATTTTTATTTCACTTTTGTTTTTATTTTCTATTTTTATGTTTTAGTATGTTTAGCTTAGTTTGTGATTTTCCTGTGCGAGCCTCAATAAATACTTTTTCTTTCTTTATTTTTTTCCAAGTTGCAAAAACGATTTTCGAAAACTCGCAACTCTTCGTTGGGTATTGCACAAGTGTATTAGGAAACACTTACCTACAAACCATTGTATGTTTTTATGGATCTTATATCTACTACAGTCGAATAGACAAAAGTTCAAGCTACTTTTGTCTATTCGATTAAAGAACCATCGATACAAATGTTAAGAGGATTGTGAAGTGCCGATACGCGGCGCGATTCTTGGAGGCAATTACCTACATTTCATACAATTATTTACATAAATATTGTTTCGGGCGATAACGTTTTCACTCCCCTAAACCTTTACGAAATGAGACAATTTTGTTTCATTACATTCAGTACACTTTAATCTAGGTCTGTACGTTTTTCGTTTTTAATAATTCAATTTAATATAATTTAAAAAAATAAAAATGACCGAGGATATTTTTATGTCAAAAATATAGATATTTAGTTGCTAATAACTTATATCGTATGCAATATTCCTTTATAATAAAAACGTACGGACCTAGTTTTTCATTATACCTACAACATTACTGTAATTCTAACACCTGTATCTATTTCTGTACCTATGATCCACAATAAACATGATTGATTGATTGATTGATTGATTGATTGAACATTTCCAAAAAATATGAAAATTAGACTATGTTTACGGGAAGAAAAACGTTATCTCTTTTTGTATGAAAATTTACAGCTTCACAATCCTCTTAAGATCCGAGGTTAAAGGTATACAAGAGTAACCAGAGTTTCTTGCCGACTCTCTTCTCCATACGAAACGACCAATTGGAACCGTGCACCTAGCTTCTGACGTTTCATAAGTGCCCTTGTAGGTTTAGATTTAGATTTAGATTTTTGTCCCTGTTGGCGAAAATATGATCCAAGCCACATATTTCCACGATGCAAGGAATGTTGAATGAAAAGGAATGAGGAATGTTAATGGTGCAATATGGTTGGGAAAAGGCTTGGCAGATGCCATATGGTTCAATAAATTGTGCCTTGCTGAAAAACAAAAAATTTGGTATTGTTTTATCTGCACATCAGCAATTCTATTCCGTGAAGACATTCATAATGTTATCAGACTGTAACAAAACTAATCTTAAAACAAACGCAGATCCCAATACCTTGAGATTGCAAGAGTATATGATACGCAATTCTAGAAACCATTACATCAGGAGCATTTTATCTTCATAGCACTTGCAAATAACTATATTTACTGCTGTTATTTCGGGCCAGTTTTGAGTATTAAAGCACAAAACTTATCTTCATAATAATTTCGGATAACATGACAGGAAATTCTGAAAAGTAATTAAATATTCTCGTAGCTATGTAATCGCACATAGATAACTTATCAGCATAAGATATAGGTATCAGAATACCAGCCGGCTTAGCACGAGAACCTTAGAGAAGTGCCTTGTCGACGGTAGAGTAGACAAAAATGACGGTACCGTGTAGACAGTACGACGGCCACAAAGTAGAAAGAGTCAACTGCACTTTTACGAAATTCACTTTTTTACATAATTCGACTCAGAATTCTTTGTTTTTTCATAGGATTTTTTTCTGTTTAATTCTCAATTTTTACAAAGATTAAGTCACGCATATAAATACAACTGCGGAGGCGATGCGATTCTCAACGTGTTTTATATGGAATTTTTCACTTTTTGTATGGAAAATATGAAAAATTATTACCTACATGTAGAGCTTTATGGGTTTACAGTGTAAAGGGGGCAAAATTTTCATTATTTTTGCGATAGGACACACCGTTTTCGAGATTCATTCGAAGAGAAAAAGGAAATGATTTTGTAGATAACCATATATACTTTGCGGCCGTCCAGTAAAAAGTTTTCTTCAGTCTTTAGCATGGCGATTACAAAATCAAATTGTCTTCACTACCCTAGACAAACTTCCGAAATAGTCTACACAAAAAGGACCTGGACAAAGACCTACGAGATTTCTACGGTGCGATGTCAAAAACGGAGAAACGAAACATCACTTTGTATAGAAAATGTTGTCTACTCTTCGTAGAGATAGACAAGTTGTCATGCTAAGCCCACTATCCCCAATTTTTTGTACTAAGATTGAACGCCGTTGTCTATTCTTCGTAGAAATAGACAAGCGGTCATGCTAATCCCACTGGTATCAATTAGGCATCATCTACGGAGACGCGGGGCGTCGCGCGGCGCGGCCCGTACTAAATTTAAATATATGGCGTTGTAAGAGAGCGTTTACGGAGAAGCGATTTTACACGCGTTTGCTTGAAATGCAGGCGGAGCCCGCGGGTGGCAACGCCGCGTCGCACGCGACGTTCATCGCGGCGGCGCACGTAGCGTTGGGGCTAGCTATTCCTGCAATTCTCCATTCTCGGTAAAACGTATAGCGACACCCGCGGCTAGTACGCCCCTCATATTCGTAAACAACATCGTACATTGCCATAGGCTTGTGTTTGCGCGTGCTTCTCAGTAAACGGAAAAATCGTTCAACGCGCCGCGAGACGTCATGCAACACGCGTCACTAGACGCGCCGCATCGCCATAAGTGAGCCCTTACACGGCGCAAGGATCTCCACGAATCTAATCCTAGCACATTTGGACCAGAGACTACCTCCTTTAGCGCAAACAATCAAGGCAAGCTGTTTACATGGACATATGAAGCCCTTATCACGTTGCTGTTAACATCGTAAACTGCACATGTCAGAGATCGATGGCTGCAGTGTACACACCGGCACTTTCCGCTAAGGAAGGCGTCTTGTCATAAACAATTTGATGTATGAGCTGAGAGCTCACATAAGGGCGACAAGTGCGGAAAATTCTGAAAAAGTTTATTTAGCGGAATGTTATTTGAAGGTTTATTTAGCGGAATGTTGTTGATACTGGTCTAGGAGACATGTGAAAGCAAGAGTTCTCCTACTCCTGTATTCAACTCAGAAATAGCTTTTCACAGTATGCTTTTCTATATCTGTCTATACCTACTCATATTATAAATTAAGGTCGCTTTTCGTCCTACGCAAAATATTGAAGCAGCTTTCAATATCATTTAAAGAATTTATCGGAATAAGTATGTGTAGGAATAAGTGTATTAATATTAAACTTACATAATCCTTACTTTATTTATAAATAATAATAAATGCGAAAGTGAGTTTGTTTGTTACGCATTCACGCTAAATCGGCTGAACGGATCTGGATGAAATTTGGCACATGGTTAGACCATGACCTGGATTGGGACATAGGATACTTTATCCCAGTAGTACGTCACCGTGGGATAATTTCTGACAGCCAAACAGGCGAAGTCGCGCGCAAAAGTTAGTAATGGATAAATATTGATTTTTAATCAAGTCGTACAACCGTGCGAATCAGCGCGTCGCTAGTATACGTGTCATACAACCTCAAATATAAGTCATGTCCTAGAAACCAATGGAACTAATACTATATAATAGAACAAACCTTTACAATCGATCACTGCCTTCACTTTAAATTACATCAATCACAATTAAGCCAAAATAGGTTTGTATCATTCTAAGGCTGTGATTGAAGACCTTGGAGCAATCAAAGACAACGGCGTCAAAAATACTGAATCAGTAGTAAACAAACATGAAAGTAATTGACTCCCATGTGAACTCGGGAAACATGGGCGTGGAACAGTAATTGATGATGTATTTGAAATACGTCAGGAAGTAACTGCGTGCTATGAGGAGAGCAATGTCAATATTACAAATCAATTCTGGACACCAGGGTTTGCGAGCGTCATTCATGTTACGCGCAAATTATCATAAGTGGTTATGAAAGGAGCACTATTGTCGTATCGTATAAGTACTATTAGATACTCGTACCTAGCAAGTAATTTCATCAAAGACAGTATGTGAACACTTGATTTTTGAAATGTAGAAATGCCTTCTCGACTCTTCAGAATCACCTACTCGAGTGAAACAACAAAAGTCTATTAAGGAGGAAGCGTCAGGGTAGCCAGCGAAATTCAAATTATCTTACGTTTTTTGCAATTTGCAAGTCAGTATTAAGTTGTATGTTAAATAAAGTATGATTGCGGCCGTAACAAATATGTATTTATAGAGTTATATACAATAGAATCAGAACAAAAGCACAACTCCTTAAGTTAGTACAATCCTAAAATGTCAAGATTTCATCAAATAGTCATTTTTTAGGATTACCTGGTCTTAAAGAGTTATATTGATCACTTTAATGATTCTAATTATGTAAATATATACTTATTACGACCGCAAATTATAATTTGATCAACGTACAATATAATATCGACTTGTAAATTGCAAAAAACGTAAGAATATTTGAATTTCGCGGGCTACCCTGACGCTTCCCCCTTAATTAAAAACTAATAATTTTCTTTTTTTTTTAAATTTGTGATGGGTTTGCTCTTGACTCTAGTCTAGGTCAGAGGTGACAGAGACAAAGTCGACGATGGAGTGAGCGAAATAAATAATTAATAATAATTATAATATAATAATTATTATAATAATTCGGCAAAGATGGCGATGGTGACGAAATGTCTTGGAGAAAAGTTAATTTATTGATTATGAAACGTTTAAAAATAATTGAAATGATATTTGCTAGCCCTAACTTACAATCATAGTAGCTTTTTTATACCCAAATTATCACCACAAACAACCAATAAAAATAGTTCTATGTACTAGTTTAAATACTCACGATACGTAATAATTGATTATTATTCAGAAATTGAAATTAATGTTCAACCTGTCTAGCCTGAAACAAGATAGATGATGATAAACAAATTGATTCAGACCAGGATGCTAGCTAGCCTTGGTACAATAAAACGATTTCTGATGGGAACACCAATAATACCCATGGAAACGAATTGGAATTTTACAGTACCGCAATAAAGGCGAAAATCGCAGACGAAGTAAGTGATTTTAGTAGAAACGAAGACGTAAACGATAACTACCCAGAATTTGCGTCACGTGTGACGCGAAAAGAATCGATTATCTCATGAGCTATTTGCATACACAACGTTGTTATTTATCTATATACAGGATGTAAGTGTCAACAGTGGCAACTTTTAAGGGATCATTGTAATCATCATTATTGACAACATTTACTATATATAGGACCAAACCTAAAATCGCGAAAAAAAATCAGCTGTTCCCTACATTTTGATGAATTATGCGAACATAAATGTACTGAACAGCTGATTTTTTTTTCGCGATTTCAGCTTTTGTCCCATAGTAAAAGTTGTTCATGATGAATGGAATGACCCCTTAAAAGGTTAACTTACACCCTGTATATAATAAAAAAATAACTTTAAAAAATTAAATGGACTTCAAAAGAAATTAACTCAAAATTATGAAAAGTCGGTGTCTTGGGATCTGTAGTTTAGGTTTTTGCCACCGAGATCCGAAATTAAAGTTATTTCATAATTTTGAGTTAATTTCTTTTTGAAGTCGATTTAATATTTTTATTATTTTTTTTTTATTTCGTAATTTTTAGTTTTTAGTAAAAACTGGAATATTTGTTTGTAATAAGAAGTTAATTGTTTTGTTATTAATAAAAACTAAAACTAAAAATTTTTGTTTTTAATAAAAACTGGAAGTTTTTATTAAAAACAAAAATTAAGAAATAAAAAATAATTTAAAAAAATTTAATCGACTTCAAAAAGAAATAAACTCAAAACTATGAAATAACTTTATTTTAGGAAATCGGTGGCAAAAAATTAAAATATCGATCCCCAGACACCAACTTCCGATATTAAAGTTATTTCACAATATTGAGTTTTTTTTTTTGAAGTCGATTTTTTTTTATGAACTATTGAAATTTTGACATGACAACGTCTGTCAGGTTAGCTAGTTTAAAATATTTAATATACATTTCAGACTACAATAAAAGTTATTTTGTTCTACTACAACCAAAACAAAACAAAGAAAAAATATCAAGATAGGCCTTTCGCGTAATTCAAAGAAAAACAAAAAACATCTCAATTACCGTCACACTTAGGATATAGGGTATTTGGGTGAAACATAGCAAATTAGCCTCCCAATCCCCAAAAAATTGTGTCGGTCCATGCGCCGAACACCCTGTATATGCCTTGACTTGAGAACCTCCTCTTTTTTTGTGCCGGTTATAATTGTTATAAATCAAATAAAGTCATGTAACGTCGTGTAATTATTTCACTTAAGCACAGGTGTAACTGAGACTACACATTCTGAGTATTGCTGAGCAGCCATATCTACACATATACAGGGTCAAATAAAATTAGCTAGCGAAACTCCGTAGGCGTGATGGGTAACGATATCTGAACATGATAAAGCAAAAATAAATCAATTTGATGATTTTTTTGGGGTCATCAACCGCAGTGTAGTTGAAATATCAGTTTAATAAATCAGTTTTTTTTTTTGTGTGAACTTCATAGAGTGATGAGTATCGATATCTAAACACGATAAAACAAAAAAACAAAAAAACCGGCCAAGAGCGAGTCGGACCCGCGCCGCGCACCGAGAGTTCCGTACCAACAAAAAAGAAATGTGCTATTTAGAGACATCGTTTTATTTTTCCTGTAATCTTTACATAGGTACACTTCTATCACATATAATAATTTCAGATTTTTCTCTATGCAAACTTCGGAGATAAGGGGGAACGGTTTTTTTTACAGGAGTTTTAATAACCAGGAGGGAGGGAGGAATAAAATCAGTAAACAAGCTGACTCACTTTAACGTTCAAAGACTGGAATGTGAACTGTAAACTCACTCGATATCTTATTATAAACAATCGATAGGTGTATACAGGGTGTTTGGTAGATGGGTGCAAAGCCTGAAGGGGGTGATATCTTAGACCATTTTGAGCTAAACTTGTCTTAGACGAAGTCTGTTCCTTGTATTTTTTTTTTTTAAACTCTGATGTTTTTTCTGACAGACTGTAGTAACTTGATGTGCTGGCGTCTGTACATCCTAATTCCAAGAGCTAATGAGATATCTGCGTAAATAGTACCTCAAAAGAAAGGGCAATAACCAAGCATGTTTTTAAAATGGTTTGAACGACTGAGGCTATTTTTTTAATTTTTTTATTGTCCCGTAAACAAAACATGTTCTTGATTTTTAAAAGTTTCTTAAACTTGAATATGGCGTAGAATGTTTCTCTGATAACACAGATGCTTGGGGATTATTTTGTTTGAGTAGGTAATCATACATTACATAAATAAAAAATAATAACATAACAGCTTTTACTGGACACTATTAACAATTAATTGAAAAAAATGGGTATTATTGTTAAAAACCTCAGAGTTTAAAAAAAAAAAATACAAGGAACAGACTTCGTCTAAGACAAGTTTAGCTTAATAAGTTCTAAATGGTCTAAGATGTCACCCCCTTAAGGCTTTGCACCCATCTACCAAACACCCTATATAAACAAACGATCGGTGCATGCTAAACGCTTCAAATTATAGAGAGTAGGGAAGCCCAGACTTCAAATTATTGCATGTGGACGGGCAAGAAACTATTCCGTCAACTTCAAATTACCGAGGGGACCAATTAACATTGATTCCATCAAATTATTGAGTATTTTTCAAGGGACCAGAAAAAAATTTCAAATTATCGAGTGTCAAATTATCGAGAGTCGACTGTACTTCAATGCGATTCTCAAACATACAATCGCGTACCAAGCAATGATCATAATATGAGGAGCAACGTTTACAATAGATTGTAGGCGTAAATGCGGGCAAATTAAAATGTTTTACAATGCTGGAATATGAATCACTTAGCTTCTCATTCAAAGTAAAAAATAATGTTATAGCTGAACAAAGTCCAGAATATTATGAGGGAAATGTTTTAAACGTGTTTTGTTTTGTTTACAGGTGAAAAAGCACTATAGGGATGTGTCTCATGAATCTGCAACATGTGTCGCGAGTATTTTGTGTGGGATGACTGAGATGTAGGTGGGATTTAGCTAAAACAAAGCAAGGATACATAAAAAAACACACATGGAACCGACTATCGAAATATAGTCGACTCTACTAAGTACTAGTGTTTCAGTTACTAATGCCAGGCCCGCATTGTCGAGGCGGGAGGGGGGGGGGGGGGGCTCAGTAGCCGTGGCTTGGTCACCCACGGTGAAGCTAAGAGGAGGAAGGGCCGCTCGCAGGGCTTTTGCCGGTATAAGCCAACGACGTAGCGGCAGAAGAGGAGTGCCGGCCAGTATTGCGATGCGCTGCTCTCTCTACCTTCCGCGGCCTTGACGGGGTCGCCACCGTCTGATGGCGGATGCGTAAGGGCTGCAGGGGAAGAGGAGTGTCGGTATGACGTTGGCCGCTCTCCCTATCCTCTGCTGCCGAAAAGTGGTAGGCAGCCGGGTCACTGACCTGACCCATCGCAGGAGGACCAAGGGTGCGTATACACGGGGTCCCAGGTTCCCGCCACAAGCGGCAGAGGAGGAAACCGTGGAGTTTTAGTGGGTTGGAGTCCCACATAACTGCACTATCTTCCCGTGGTAGTGCAGTATGTGTGAGTATTTCTCCGCGCAAAAAAAATGAAAAGGCCTATTACCTATGTAGGTGCATGAAGACTATTAAGTCTTCATGTCATATCTATTGATAAATAATATTTATTTGGAGCCTCACAAAATAAATTATTAAAATTTATCTATTGAGTCTAAGTATTAAGTAATTAGCTAGCGAAACTCCGCATACCTACGTGACGGGTATCGATTGATATCTAAACACGATAAAAGAAAAAGAATAATTTTCATTTCATTTCTCAACTCATTTTTCAAGACCCAAAAAAAAAATCATCAATTCTTTTTTATTTTTATTTAGTCATGTTTACATATCGTTACCCATCACGTCTGCAGAGTTTCGCTAGCTAATTTAATTTGACCCTGTATAGCGTTAAAAAAATCGCTACGCTTACAAAATTAAAATTGGAGCAACAGCAACGTGTACAGTTATCACTTCCGAATGTTTTTTATATAACTTCAGACGACGTGACCGTCGTCTGGTAGCAATATTACAAACTGAGCATATTGTAGGAGTGGTCAACACAAGCGCATCTGACGAAGAATCATTACTCCGAATTAAATGTAAAGCGTTTCAAAGAAGTCCCGTTATAGAGTCATTCATTTATATTATAGCTGTCAGTAAATGCAGTGCGTATGTACCAAAAGTCACGTAGGCATTACCGTCCACTTGGACTAAACAAATAATGCTAAACACGTAGCTTAATTAACTCAATAACAAAACATCAGGTTAAGATGGAATTCCAAATTGGGATCGAAGAAAAAAGCAGATGATCCAAAACTCTAAAATCTATATAAGTTTTTAAACTGACATGGTCACTGACATTATCATTAGAACTTAAAACGGGATATTTACCATGTATATTAATTGATTTGAGTTTCCGATATTTCGGCACTGTTGCAAGTGCCATGATCACGGATAAACTGAAGTTATTGCGGGTGGATGTTTACGAGCAGACAAAACGGTCTACCCTCTTTCTTGTTCGTTTAGTGCGATTGCCACCGCTACCATTGTCACTTGTTACACTCAAATATCGGAAACTCAAATCAATTAATATACATGGTAAATATCCCGTTTTAAGTTCTAAAATCTATAACCAAATACCTAAACAGAACAGAGAGCTACCATTAAATTATTTCAGAGCAAAACTTAAAAAATGGCTCTCTGCTCTCTCTCTCACTATAAGTGAATTCCTAAATTATAAGCTAAGTTGAAAATAATTAAGGTACATACCTAAGGTATTTAAATTAACACCAATACATAGATCTCACTATTCTCACTAGCAATTTATATAATTTATTTTTTTAAATATTTTTTGACCACATGATTCTCAGTTTTTTGTTTATAGTTTTATTTTAAGGTGTTTTTTCCATGCTGAAAAAAAGTAAGCAAAATATGTGGAACTATTTATATTTAAGACCTCTTTGTTACCATATTTTATGCAAATAAAGATATTCTATTCTATAAAGAAACCTTACCAAATTAGACTAATTACTTACTTAAGAATTTAATTTTTTTTTGTTTGTTTGTTTGAACGCGCTAATCTCCGGAACTGCTCGTCAGATTTGAAAAATTGTTTTTGTATTTGATAGCCCAATTCTTGAGAAGGGCTATAGGCTAAAAAAAAGAACGCTAAGCAAAAATGAAGTAGGTAATAGCGTGGCCAGGCGATGCAATGCGACGGGGTGTGTCGGGGGAACAAGATATTTCACGCGGACTTAAGGTGGTTTTACACCGGCGAAGCGTAGATGGTATGGGCAAAACTTGGAATTTGTATGGCAAAATTTCTATCCACGCCATGCGCATTTTTGGTGTAACAGGTCTAGATGCGCGAAGAAATGCGAGGCGAGAATTGAAATAATATTTGTTAGTACAATACTGAACTTTATTGCTCTAAGGATACAAAATTCTTTTACTTTGTAAAACGGATATATACAAATCTCGCACGGGCCATCGAGGGGTCCTCATGCCAGCGCGAGACATCGCGAGTCAGCCCTTGACGGAGAGAGACCGATTAAAAAATATTAAATCGACTTCAAAGACAAATTAACTCAAAATTATGAAATAAATTTAATTTCGGAAGTCGAATCTTGGGATCTGTATTTTAGAGTTTTGCCACCGACTTCCGAAATTAAAGTTATTTCATAATTTTGAGTTAATTTCTTTTTGAAGTCGAATTAATTTTATAAATATTTTTTTTCAGTAATTTTTAGTTTTTAGTAAAATTGGAATATTTGTTTGTACAATAACTAGTTAATAGTTTTGTTATAAATATTGCACTAGAGTTTGACTAAGGTTTTGAGATGTTTCCCTTTTGAAACCACACCCGTAGCTCGTATCAATAAGTCAGGCCGCCACACTTACACGTGTTAGTCCATTATCTAGAAAACTATTGAACCGATTTTGATGAAACTTTCACTGTACCCTAAGTTGAAGTAAATGTAAACCAACAAAAAAAAGAATGGTCACGATCCGATTAATAGTTTCGGAGAAATGCGTGGACAAACATACATACAACTATAACATTTTGTATATTTGTTTGGAAGCCCTAATAGATTATCATGTGTGAATATATTGCAGTTCCAATAATATTACATACATACGTGTAGAATTGATAATCTCCTTTTTTGAAGTCGATTAAACAAAAACCATGAAAATATCCTATTGTAGTTTGATAGTACCTAATATCGTTGGAGCCGATAAACTAAAATTTAGAGAATCGCTATCTTCTAACAGGCAGCGCGAGAAAAGTATGGCTATAGCTATGAACGAAGTTATACAGGGTTATTGGTAAAACACCAGCAAACTCTTAAGGGGTCATTGTACTCATCATTATGAACAACTTTTACTATGGGACCAAATCTGAAATCGCAAAAAAAAATCAGCTGTTCAGTACATTTTGACGAATTATGCGAACATAAAATTTCTAAACAGCCGATTTTTTTTCGCGATTTCAGGTTTGGTCCATAGTAAAAATTGATCATAATGGTGAGTACAATGACCCCTTAAGAGGTTGTTGGTATTTACCAACAACCCTGTAGATTTCAAACTAGGAGGAGCTCGTGGCTAAGTAATAATAGCCGCAAGGGTCGATCCATCAGGTTGCCGAGGTTGGTCTGTGGATGGGTGACCATCTTTTCATACCGAGACTCCTCCGTGCCTCGGAAAGCACGTTAAGCCGTTTTTCCCGGCTGTCATTCGTGGATCTTTGACAGTCGTTACGGATCGTCAGAAGCCCGAAAGTCTGACAACCAGTCTTACCAAGGGGTATCGTATTACCCAGTAACTGGGTTGTGGAGGTCAGATAGGCAGTCGCTCCATGTAAAGTACTGGTATTCAGCTGCATCCGGTTAGACTGGAAGCCGACCCCAACTTAGTTGGGAAAAGGCTAGGTGGATTGATTTACACCTAGCGCGTCACCATGTTTTCAGTCGACATGTTTTTACGTGTCGTCTTAATTTGTATGGAAATATGTATTAGTTGAACTAAATTTGACTTAAATTAAAATTAGTTTGTGCACAACAGAATCAGCACCAATATAGGCACGTCCAGATTTTACTTCATAAAGTATTTTACTACAATAGGTATATACTTAAGTATATACCTTTTGTAGTACAATAAATACAATTCTTAATTACTTGGAGCAGCAAGCGCGAGCCAACAATCTTGAGATACAGTGTTTTCCGGAAAATAAACAGGAAAACCTATACACCGTGGTTAAGCAACTGGGGTCTGTAGTCAGGTGTGAGTTGAGAGACAGCGACATTCTACACTGCACCCGTACTGCTAAGCTCCAGACCAACAGTACTCGTTCTCGTTCTATTGTGGTTCAGCTCGCCTCGCCGAGAATTCGGGATCAGCTTCTAGCCGCCGTTATAGATTATAACAAAAATAATAAAAACGATAAGCTCAATAGCGCCGATTTTGTACTACGATTTAAATTTTAGATTTTGTACATATTTAAATATTCACGTATATAATATTGATGTGTACGCGTTCTAGTTTAACATATTATTATTATATTTTTTGCATAACTTGTATTATTTGAAGGCGAAATAACAGAAGTCTCGATCTGCGCCTTAAGGAGGAAGCGTCAGGGTAGCCCGCGAAATTCAAATTTTCTTACGTTTTTTGCAATTTACAAGTCGGTATTAGATTGTATGTTGATCAAAATATAATTTGCGGCCGTAACAAGTATCTATTTACATAATTAGAATCATTAAAGTGATCAATACAACTCTTTAAGACAAGGTAATCCTAACGACTGACTATTTCATGAAAACTTGACATTTCAGGATTATACTAACTTAAGGAGTTTTATTACCAATTCTAATGATTATAATTCTGTAAATACATATTTTTTACGGCCGCAAATGATACTTTATTTAACATACAACTTAATACTGACTTGCAAATTGCAAAAAACGTAAGAAAATTTGAATTTCGCGGGCTACCCTGACGCTTCCCCCTTAATGTCAAATGGCACGATTAATTAATTTAATCACTTATTTATGGTAAGATGAATAACAACAAAAAAGACATGACATTTTAATAGATCAGGGTTAGCAAAATTAGCATTGTTGTCTGCGAAATATGTATTTAAATTGCTAAAGTTCAATCGTTAATTTTTTACGTTTTGTTTTCGAGTGCTGGACTGTAGCTAGTCAAGAAGCTAGCAAGGTAGGTAAAATGCAGGGTAGGTGGAGCGACGCAGTCTTCGCAGGGTGGCTGGTTGTATCTGGATATCCGTTACTGAGGATCGAGTTGCATGGCGTACAACTGGAGAGGCTTATGTCCATCAATGGATATGCCCAAGATGCCTGAATGGTTTTTAATTCCCTCCCGCAGAAAGGCGCGAAACGACGGTGCGACGCGATTCTGGTAGACCAATTTCCATTTTGAAGTTTTCATAGAAATTCTTCTACTAGAGACGCGTCGTGCTGTCGTGACATGCCTGTCTGCGGGAGCCTTAAGTCTTTTGCGGCTGTGGCACCTTTCACCATCAATTTTGTCCTCGGTTGATGGCAATAGGTTCGCCCCCTATTGCATGGGACTTAAACATAACTGGCGAAATGTGGGTGTTTGGGTGTTCTATAGTTCGACCGTCCCTATTAACAATGTCGGTTCTGCAGGGAGACTACTGTTTAGTCCCTACTGAACAGTGGTCTTTTTCGCAGAACTGACATGGTTAATATCATAAAGATTCTTTTTTATCGTTAGGGCAAACTTTGAACTGCCCTCAGTTCAAAGTTTGTTTTGACAATGAAGAATTTTTTTTTAATTGTAATTCGATTTATGTAAAAAAAGTGAATATTGGTAAAAATGTATATCCGACATTGTTAATAGAGACGGTCGAGTTAGGTACATCTCTGCCTAACCCGTCGGGGATTATAGGTGTGACGTTGTGTAAGAACCTACACGATAAAGTAGGTACGATATAGGAAACCATTATCTTTGTTTATACTTTGATGTCACGATCACGATGAGCACGTGAGTCTCTCATATCTATGCGTATCGATTAAAAGAAAACGTTGATAATTTTAGTTTTTTAAGGGGGAACCGCTAAGGTAACCCGCAAAATTCAAATTTTCTTACCATTTCTGCAATTTGCAGCTCAGTGTCTGGATGTATGTTGATTAATGTATGATTATACCGTTGACTTGCAAATTGCAAAACACGTAAGAAAATTTGAATTTCGCGGGCTACCTTAGCGCTTTCGCCTTGAATCTTGATTGCGAAATTGCTGATCAATCGTGCATTAACGTGATACAGCAAGTTTCCGTAAGGAGCTCGTGGCTAAGTAATAACAGCCGCACGGGTTGTTCCATCAGGTTAAGCTACACTTGCCGGGGTTGGTCCATGGATGGGTGACCATCTTTACATACCGAGACTCCTCAGTGCCTCGGAAAGCACGTTAAGCCGTTAGTCCCGGCTGTCATTCGTGGATCTTTGACCGACTGTCACACTGTTACAGGTCGTCAGAAGTCGAAAATCTGACAACCAGTCTCACCAAGGGGTATTATTACCCAGTAATAACGTATTACCCAGTAACTGGGTTGTTGTCAGATAGGTAGTCGCTCCATGTAAGATACTGGTATTCAGCTGCATCCGGTTAGACTGGAAGTCGACCCCAACATAGTTGGGAAAAAGGCTAGGCAGATTGATTGATAATTAATTTAATGTCAAGCAACTTAGAACGCTTGTAATCAAAATTTTACTTGCATTAAGAAGAAGAATACGAAAGTTTTCTATCCTAACTAATATTATAAATGCGAAAGTAAGTTTGTTTATTTGTTTGTTACCTTTTCACGCCTAAACCACAGAACCGATCACCCTGAAATTTTCATACGTTGGTGTTCAGACACGAACATAGGGTACCTTTCATCCCGAAAAAAGTACTGTTCCCGAAGAAAACAACAATAACGTTCTTATGATAATAGATGGCGCCACGTGTCTTTCGAATAATGATTGAATTATATTATTATAGTAACTTTAGTAGTGTGTTAAGTTTTTTTTTTTTTTTATATACAGTATGTTAACCAACAGAGGGCGTTCCCGTTAACCCGCAATAGTATAGCATCCATACATGCTAAAAAAAATATTACCATTCGAAAACAAAATGGTTTTTATTTTTTTTAATATTAAAATATTCACTAAAAATGCTAAAAATATTCACTAAAATATTCAAAAAAATATAAAAATATTCACTAAAAATAAAAACTAAATTGCGATGTTTCCGTCCTTCAAGTACGCGTGTACAGAGTGTTTCTTTTACGTATCAATTTAACATTTTTAGTGAAAAAAAAAAATAAAAACCATTTTGTTTTCGAATGGTAATATTTTTTTTAGCATGTATGGATGCTATACTATTGCGGGTTAACGGGAACGCCCTCTGTTGGTTAACATACTGTATATACCTAATACATTTTGTGAGTCTAGAGTGTCGATAGACCGGTTTTTCATCTTCCTAACTATCCTAACTAATATTATAAATGCGAAACTGTTTCGTATGTTGATTACGCTTTCACGCTAAACGGCTGACGGGATTTGGATGAAATTTGGCACTTGAGTAGACCATGACCTGGAGAAGGACATAGGCTACTATTCATCCTGGATCGCAGACGAAGTCGCAGGCAACAGCTAATATACATATACAATCAATCCGTAGCTAAATTCAACTTGTTCTATAAACATTGCGCACCTCAATTCAAAACTAGTTAACATTTTGAAAGCTACAAGTTCCATAAACCTTAAAAGTTTATAGCAACCATCGAAAGGCCTGTCGGCTTCAAGCCCGCTTTCTACTATGGGATATAATGTAACTTATATTACATCTCGAGTTATAGATTAATATCGCTCACCGTACTTTTAAATGGAACCATTTACACTGAGATGTAATATGTAATAAACTATAAATATTTTTTCAACCGACCGAGCGATAGGTACTTTCATATCGTAGGTTCACGGGCTCGACATCCTAGCCGATACTGACTTATAATCATATTGAGTTATAATTATGGTTATAATCTACCTATAAACTGAGAGAATATTGATTGACCGTCGATAGGCCACTTTTTCATAAAAAATATTGATACATTTTTTTCAATGTTCTTTTTTCAAAGGCCAATCGCGGTATACTCGTATAATATATATTATATCCCATAGTGGAAAGTGGGCTTCACGTTTCATTTCGTTTACTTGCATTCCGGTTGCGCGGGCGCATACGTGACGGAGGTCATGTGCGCCGACCAATGGGATCTCGCCGCGAAGGGGCACGGCAATGACGCCACGAGCCCGACCCATGCCTTACGCAATACCGCAGGTTTGGTCCATAGTAAAAATTGATCATAATGGTGAGTACAATGACCCCTTAAGAGGTTGTTGGTATTTACCAACAACCCTGTAGATTTCAAACTAGGAGGAGCTCGTGGCTAAGTAATAATAGCCGCAAGGGTCGATCCATCAGGTTGCCGAGGTTGGTCTGTGGATGGGTGACCATCTTTTCATACCGAGACTCCTCCGTGCCTCGGAAAGCACGTTAAGCCGTTTTTCCCGGCTGTCATTCGTGGATCTTTGACAGTCGTTACGGATCGTCAGAAGCCCGAAAGTCTGACAACCAGTCTTACCAAGGGGTATCGTATTACCCAGTAACTGGGTTGTGGAGGTCAGATAGGCAGTCGCTCCATGTAAAGTACTGGTATTCAGCTGCATCCGGTTAGACTGGAAGCCGACCCCAACTTAGTTGGGAAAAGGCTAGGTGGATTGATTTACACCTAGCGCGTCACCATGTTTTCAGTCGACATGTTTTTACGTGTCGTCTTAATTTGTATGGAAATATGTATTAGTTGAACTAAATTTGACTTAAATTAAAATTAGTTTGTGCACAACAGAATCAGCACCAATATAGGCACGTCCAGATTTTACTTCATAAAGTATTTTACTACAATAGGTATATACTTAAGTATATACCTTTTGTAGTACAATAAATACAATTCTTAATTACTTGGAGCAGCAAGCGCGAGCCAACAATCTTGAGATACAGTGTTTTCCGGAAAATAAACAGGAAAACCTATACACCGTGGTTAAGCAACTGGGGTCTGTAGTCAGGTGTGAGTTGAGAGACAGCGACATTCTACACTGCACCCGTACTGCTAAGCTCCAGACCAACAGTACTCGTTCTCGTTCTATTGTGGTTCAGCTCGCCTCGCCGAGAATTCGGGATCAGCTTCTAGCCGCCGTTATAGATTATAACAAAAATAATAAAAACGATAAGCTCAATAGCGCCGATTTTGTACTACGATTTAAATTTTAGATTTTGTACATATTTAAATATTCACGTATATAATATTGATGTGTACGCGTTCTAGTTTAACATATTATTATTATATTTTTTGCATAACTTGTATTATTTGAAGGCGAAATAACAGAAGTCTCGATCTGCGCCTTAAGGAGGAAGCGTCAGGGTAGCCCGCGAAATTCAAATTTTCTTACGTTTTTTGCAATTTACAAGTCGGTATTAGATTGTATGTTGATCAAAATATAATTTGCGGCCGTAACAAGTATCTATTTACATAATTAGAATCATTAAAGTGATCAATACAACTCTTTAAGACAAGGTAATCCTAACGACTGACTATTTCATGAAAACTTGACATTTCAGGATTATACTAACTTATGGAGTTTTATTACTGATTCTAATGGTTATAATTCTGTAAATACATATTTGTTACGGCCGCAAATCATACTTTATTTAACATACAACTTAATACCGACTTGCAAATTGCAAAAAACGTAAGAAAATTTGAATTTCGCGGGCTACCCTGACGCTTCCCCCTTAATGTCAAATGGCACGATTAATTAATGTAATCACTTATTTATGGTAAGATGAATAAAACAAAAAAAGACATGACATTTTAATAGATCAGGGTTAGCAAAATTAGCATTGTTTGTCTGCGAAATATGTATTTAAATTGCTAAAGTTCAATCGTTAATTTTTTACGTTTTGTTTTCGTGTGCTGGACTGTAGCTAGTCAAGAAGCTAGCAAGGTAGGTAAAATGCAGGGTAGCTGGAGCGACGCAGTCTTCGCAGGGTGGCTGGTTGTAGCTGGATATCCGTTACTGAGGATCGAGTTGCATGGCGTACAACTGGAGAGGCTTATGTCCATCAATGGATATGGCCAAGATGCCTGAATGGTTTTTAATTCCCTCCCGCAGAAAGGCGCGAAACGACGGTGCGACGCGATTCTGGTAGACCAATTTCCATTTTGAAGTTTTC
The DNA here is from genome assembly GCA_948252095.1 of Dicycla oo. Taxonomy (NCBI): domain Eukaryota; kingdom Metazoa; phylum Arthropoda; class Insecta; order Lepidoptera; family Noctuidae; genus Dicycla; species Dicycla oo. Next base: position 15,956,976 of record OX411736.1, on the reverse strand, counting down.
ATAGAAATTCTTCTACTAGAGACGCGTGCGTCGTGCTGTCCTGACACGTCTGTCTGCGGGAGCCTTAAGTCTTTTGCGGCTGTGGCACCTTTCACCATCAATTTTGTCCTCGGTTGATGGCAATAGGCTCGCCCCCTATTGCATGGGACTTAAACATAACTGGCGAAGTGTGGGTGTTTGGGTGTTCTATAGTTCGACCGTCCCTATTAACAATGTCGGTTCTGCAGGGAGACTACTGTTTAGTCCCTACAGAACAGTGGTCTTTTTCGCAGAACTGACATGGTTAATATCATAAAGATTATTTTTTATCGTTAGGGCAAACTTTGAACTGCCCTCAGTTCAAAGTTTGTTTTGACAGTGAAGAATTTTTTTTTAATTGTAATTCGATTTATGTAAAAAAAAGTGAATATTGGTAAAAATGTATATCCGACATTGTTAATAGAGACGGTCGAGTTAGTACATCTCTGCCTAACCCTTCGGGGATTATAGGTGTGACGTTGTGTAAGAACCTACACGATAAAGTAGGTACGATATTATATAGGAAACCATTATCTTTGTTTATACTTTGATGTCACGATCACGATGAGCACGTGAGTCTCTCATATCTATGCGAATCAATTAAAAGAAAACGTTGATAATTTTAGTTTTAAGGGGGAAGCGCTAAGGTAACCCGCGAAATTCAAATTTTCTTACGATTTGTGCAATTTGCAGCTCAGTGTCTGGATGTATGTTGATTAATGTATGATTATACCTTTGACTTGCAAATTGCAAAACACGTAAGAAAATTTGAATTTCGCGGGCTACGAGTACCCTAGCGCTTTCGCCTTGAATCTTGATTGCGAAATTGCTGATCAATCGTGCATTAACGTGATACAGCAAGTTTCCGTAAGGAGCTCGTGGCTAAGTAATAACAGCCGCACGAGTTGTTCCATCAGGTTAAGCTACGCTTGCCGGGGTTGGTCCGTGGATGGGTGACCATCTTTACATACCGAGACTCCTCCGTGCCTCGGAAAGCACGTTAAGCCGTTGGTCCCGGCTGTCATTCGTGGATCTTTGACAGTCGTTACAGGTCGTCAGAAGTCGAAAATCTGAAAACCAGTCTCACCAAGGGGTATCGTATTACCCAGTAACTGGGTTGTGGAGGTCAGATAGGTAGTCGCTCCATGTAAGATACTGGTATTCAGCTGCATCCGGTTAGACTGGAAGCCGACCCCAACATAGTTGGGAAAAAGGCTAGGCAGATTGATTGATAATTAATTTAATGTCAAGCAACTTAGAACGCTTGTAATCAAAATTTTACTTGCATTAAGAGGATTGTGAAGCTGTAAATTTTCATACAAAAAGAGATAACGTTTTTCTTCCCGTAAACATAGTCTAATTTTCATATTTTTTGGAAATGTTGTAGGTATAATGAAAAACTAGGTCCGTACGTTTTTATTATAAAGGAATATTGCATACGATATAAGTTATTAGCAACTAAATATCTATATTTTTGACATAAAAACATCCTCGGTCATTTTTATTTTTTTTAATTATATTAAATTGAATTATTAAAAACGAAAAACATACAGACCTAGATTAAAGTGTACTGAATGTAATGAAACAAAATTGTCTCATTTCGTAAAGGTTTAGGGGAGTGAAAACGTTATCGCCCGAAACAATATTTATATAAATAATTGTATGAAATGTAGGTAATTGCCTCCAAGAATCGCGCCGCGTATCGGCACTTCACAATCCTCTTAAGAAGAAAAATACGAAAGTTTTCTATCCTAACTAATATTATAAATGCGAAAGTAAGTTTGTTTATTTGTTTGTTACCTTTTCACGCCTAAACCACTGAGCCGATCACCCTGAAAGTTTGAATACGTTGGTGTACAGACACGGACATAGGGTACCTTTCATCCCGAAAAAAGTACTGTTTCCGAGGAAAACAACAATAACGTTCTTTATGATAATAGATGGCGCCACGTGTCTTTCGAATCATGATTGAATTATATTGATATAGTAACTTTAGTAGTATGTTGTTTTTTAATTTTTTTTTATATATATACCTAATACATTTTGTGAGTCTAGAGTGTCGATAGACCGGTTTTTCATCTTCATAACTATCCTAACTAATATTATAAATGCGAAACTGTTTCGTTTGTTGATTACGCTTTCACGCTAAACGGCTGACGGGATTTGGATGAAATTTGGCACTTGAGTAGACCATGACCTGGAGAAGGACATAGGCTACTTTTCATCCTGAATCGCAGACGAAGTCGCGGACAACAGCTAATATACATATACAATCAATCCGTAGCTAAATTCAACTTGTTCTATAAACATTGCGCACCTCAATTCAAAACTAGTTAACATTTTGAAAGCTACAAGTTCCATAAACCTTAAAAGTTTATAGCAACCATCGAAAGGCCTGTCGGCTTCAAGCCCGCTTCCACTATGGGATATAATGTAACTTATATTAGGTACATCTCGAGATCGCTCACCGCACCGCACCGCATATCGCTCACCGTACTTTTAAATGGAACCATTTACACTGAGATGTAATATGTAATCTCAAACTATAAATATTTTTTCAACCGACCGAGCGATAGGTACTTTCATATCGTGGGTTCACGGGCTCGACATCCTAGCCGATACTGACTTATAATCATATTGAGTTATAATATGGTTATAATCTACCTATAAACTGAGAGACAATATTGATTGACCGTCGATAGGCCACTTTTTCATAAAAAATATTGATACATTTTTTTCAATGTTCTTTTTTCAAAGGCCAATCGCGGTATACTCGTATAATATATATTATATCCCATAGTGGAAAGTGGGCTTCACGTTTCATTTCGTTTACTTGCATTCCGGTTGCGCGGGCGCATACGTGACGGAGGTCATGTGCGCCGACCAATGGGATCTCGCCGCGAAGGGGCACGGCAATGACGCCACGAGCCCGACCCATGCCTTACGCAATACCACACAATGTTTACATCAGTTAGTACTAATATTGTATGAGGAAAACGCAAAATTTATAGCATTGCTGGAAATTCCAATGATTTCCACCCATGCAAATAATGTAGATTAGATACCTAGTGTAAAGAATATTCACGAGTATAAAGGCGCCCGCATACAGTGCGACGCGACTCTCGTGGAACAATTTCTATGAAAACTTAATGGAAATGTTCTACCGGAGTCGCTACGCACCTCGTCGCGTCGTGCCTGTCTGCGGGAGCCTTAAGCCTAAACCTGACTGACAGATAACGCAGAATATAACCAATAACAAGTAATATGCTATTAGGATCTATTCTTTTAAAACTTATCTCCTGAAGATATTTTTAAAGAAACTACAGTAGGATCTTCAATGTCTCACCAAATCAACCAAGTGTAATAATTGCATTGCACGCCTGCAATGTACCTAATTACTGCCGTCATAAAGAAAAAAGAAGTATATTACTTGTTTTTCGAAATGAGAGTTGTTTACATAGGTATTCGAAATCAGCAAAAAAGACGCATCTACCAGTATTTATTGGCGTAAACTTAAAGAAAACCTAATAATTCTTACTAGACGCAGACGCATCTGGGTGAATATTTGACCTTTAAACCGCCGTCATTACCTTCCGCCAAAAGTTGATGAAGGAGAATATCGTTAATGAAATATTTCATCAATTCCCAGAATCTGCTTAAGGACCAGAATCAGGAATTGCTGAAATATTTCATTAAATATATTCTCTTTCATCAACTTTTGGCGGAAGGTAATGACGGCGGTTTAAAGGTCAAATATTCACCCATCTGCTTTTGTTCTGCCGCCGTAAAGAAAAGGACGTATCTACAGCAATATTGAACAGGAGAAAAAAAAATTGTCCTGTTTAAAACACAAGATACAAAGGCAGATGCGTTGGCGACGTAGAACTGGTGGATACCAAGCTTCACAGCTTGGCTCATCGCCGCAAGGTTGCTTGCTTGTCGGTCTTTTACAGATAGCAATTCGGTGAGTGGGTGAATATTTGACCTTTAAACCGCCGTCATTACCTTCCGCCAAAAGTTGATGAAGGAGAATATCGTTAATGAAATATTTCATCAATTCCCAGAATCTGCTTAAGGACCAGAATCAGGAATTGCTGAAATATTTCATTAAATATATTCTCTTTCATCAACTTTTGGCGGAAGGTAATGACGGCGGTTTAAAGGTCAAATATTCACCCGAGTGTGCCCAAGAACTCCACGACCTGATTCCACCGGCCCCCTTCTACCATCAGACATCTAGACACTGTGCCAGTTACCATCCCTACCTGGTTGATATTCCACCAATTCGCACTAAGCGCTTCCAAATGTCTTTTATAATGCGCACAGCAAAACAGTGGAACTGGAACTCAATACCTGCGTCTGTGTTTCCGAGCGCTTACAACCCTAACTTCTTTAAAGTGAGAGAGAACAGGCTTCTTCTTTGTAAGCTCACTCCATCGTGGACTTTGTCACGTCTGACCTAGACTAAAGTCAAGAGCATTTTTTTTTTTTCATTCTGCCTAGCCTTTTCCCAACTATGTTGGGGTCGGCTTCCAGTTTAACCGGATGCAGCTGAATACTAGTATTTTACATGGAGCGACTGCCTATCTGACCTCCACAACCCAGTTACTGGGTAATACGATACCCCTTGGTAAGACTGGTTGTCAGACTTTCGGGCTTCTGACGACCCGTAACGACTGTCAAAGATCCACGAAAGACAGCCGGGACCAACGGCTTAACGTGCTTTCCGAGACGCGGAGGAGTCTCGGTATGAAAAGATGGTCATCCATCCACAGACCAACCCCGGCAAGCGTAGCTTAACCTGATGGATCGACCCGCGCCGCTGTTATTACTTAGCCACGAGCTCCTCATGCAAACCCATCTCAAACAAAAATAAATAAAAAAAGTATTATTGTACCTATGTATACATTACATACAAATGAATAAATGACTTGAGTTACCTAGACTTAAACTTTTAGCCCGGCTTTTCAGCATGACTTTTAAATTTCAAAATTGTAACCGTAGATATTTAATAAAAACAATTTTTATTTTTTTATCACTCGCCAATGTTACTTGTTAGTTACTTGGACCTATACCTACCATACCTAACCAAAAGGTACTTTAGCTGTAGCTATCATTTAAGAAACCCCATGTTCATGTCAACGTGTGCTCGAATGTCAACCAAACCCCATAGACTAACAACTACCTACCTACTGTAAACCCGCGGTCGCCATTGGATGATGGTATTTTATGTTTAATATAAATATGTATACATGATATGCGTTTATATATTGACATATCGCACCTTCGGTAAGACTAGGCCATAAATGTCAAAATTTCATACAGTCGGTTAAATATGCCAAACTGCTTTAAAAATACCCTTTTATCTGAAATCACAAAAGTATAGGGCTTATTTCATGCAAAGATCAATCATTTCAAGGTGGAAAGATGGTATGAGCAGAATAATACGGTATTTAATGTAAAAAAAAATCTTAAAGTAGCTCTCCTGTAAAATCATAAAAGTGCAGTTGTGCCCTTGTCTTACCGAAGGTGCGATATATTATTTTGTACTTAAAGGTTTTTTCTTAAGAACCAATGGTGTATCATCGACATTTGAGAAAAGAGGTCAGAGGACTTCCAGTCACACACAGATTATGATAATTATCAGCCAGATTTTAGGAATAGTCATATGACTACATGATGACTTCTACTAGTCTAAATTAGTTATAAATACACATACATACACTCACGCCTTCTTCCCATGGGGGTAGGCAGAAACTACAGAACGCCACCTGCTACGATCCTTGCATACTTCTTTTGCCTCGTTTACGTTCATACATCGCACTTCCTAGGGCGTCCCCTCCCGGCGATTCCACTAACATCTGCCTTGTAAATACCTTTCGTTACTTTTGTTAGTCGCCTTTCATTCATCTTTTCAACATGATCATACCATCTAAGCCTACTTACTCTTTTCAATTTTTGTCAAAAAATTAGTTTTGTTTTTTTAATATTTTGTTATTTTTGTATTTGTGTAAATTAGTTATTTATTATTAATTTATCAACTTTTATCTTTCAAGCTTTTATTTAAATAATTTCAGAACAAGTACCTAACTATTCAATCCAGAGAAAGAAACGAATGTGAGGACAGCTGGGAGAACATGGACTAGATGGGATCGGGAAGAAAATGGGAGATGGAGCAGGCCTTTGACAAAGGGCACACAGAGAATTAAAACTGAAAAGTGATTTTTATTTTTTGGAGTTGTTACTACTGTTACTTTGAAAGAGGGCTATTAAAAAATAATTATTCAATCCATCAAATTTGTTTCTATTGACAGCGGTCAGCCATAGAATACATTCAACATTCTTGGATGTCAAACTCTTTGACATTCTGTGTACAGAATAATCAATTAAAATACCTATTATAATTTTTCTAACTTATTACTACCAAATAGGCTCAGTAGCCTATAAGCCAAGAATTCTGTACTGCTTTCAAAGATTTGATGTACTGCCAAAGATTAATACAGATGGGACACTCTGCAAATTCATTTAAATAAAAAGCGACTCTTGCTATGGCACAATAAAGTGCAATTCAGGTTGCACAACACTTATTACCTACAGTTATACTCACCTACAAGTTGCCTCTCATTCTAACACATTCAGACCGCGGCAGTCCTACTGAATTGGCCCAGTGAGATAGGCCCACCGCGTACTAATAGCTTCATACCTAAACTGCGGAGCGTCCTATCTGTATTAATCCATGGTAGGTACTGCTTTCAAACTGATTAAGTATGTTTCAGTAGGTTTTACCTATGTTTGTTTTTAAATAACATAACATCACCCCTGTCTCCCGTCCCGTGCCTAACCCTTCGGGGTAGCCAGGGTGTAGGTTACCTATAGTGATACCCACACTTCGCTATGTAACCGCTAGAAAACCCATCAATCGAGCATAAATCCAGGCTGTTAAAGAGGTTCGCAGTGAGTGCTAACGCGTGCCCGTGTTCCCACAACAAGCGGCAGAGGAGGACACCGTGGAGTTTGAGTGGGTTGGAGTCCCACATAACTGCACTATCTCCCCGTGGTAGTGCAGAATGCATGAGCATTTCTCCATGGAAAAAATGGCTGTTAAAGAGAAATTTGTGATGGAAAACCTCAATAACACTTTGCCCAACCTGGGAATCAAACCCAGGACCTCAGCAGTAGTGCTAGCGACCTCTATGAGGCAACGAGACAAGGTTTAATTTTAATCATATATATTATTTTAAATGTTTATAAACCTTCTTGCAATTTTATATTTAGATATACAGGTTGTAAGTGTAAACAGGGTCAACCTTTTAAGGGCTCATTGTCCTCATCATTATTAACAACTTTTACTATGGGACCAAACCTAAAATTGCGAAAAAAATAAGTCAGATGTTCCCTACATTTTGATGAATTATGCGAACATAAATGTACTAAAGAGCTGATTCTTTTTAGCGATTTCAAGTTTGGTTCCATAGTAATAGTTGTTCATAATTATGAGTACCTACAATGAGCCCTTAAAAGGTTGCCACTGTTTACACTTACAGCCTGTATAGATCTTGATATTTTCTATAATAACTTGACTTATCTTTTTGTAAAAATAACATGTCCTATCTAAAAGAGCTGGGTGATCTGTACTTTAGGACCCTGCAAACTTGGACACCTTTCCCGGTTGAAGACTGTGCATTACAATAACCAGTGCCTGTAGGTAATAACATGTCAAGATAACTACAGGTATAAGATTATGATATTATGATAAAAAAGAAAATAAATTGTGAAGTTTTACCTACTGATTGACTCGAAGAGTTAAGGCCTAACGGCCTGAGTCATAGTCATTTTGTAATTATAATGGCTGATTATCAGAAATGATTAATAAGTATTATACGGCCTGGTTAATTTTTGGAGAGATTCACAGCTGATGCCACTGATTTTAGGATGTAAAAAGGTTTATGTTTCTGCAAGTGGCTTATGTTCACAAACAAATAGGTTTTACATTATGTCCTTGTCCTAAGATAAGTCTGTAACCGAAAATCATAAACCACAACAATGTTGGATAGGGTGACAGTATATAAAAAAAAACTCACCCTGCCTATTGAAACGGCTACATGTACCTATGTTCAAAAATTATTTTCAAATAAAATTATTTTAACATAAAATGGTCAGTGGGTCGTCTTAGAGGTGGTATTAAGAAATAATTTTATTTGTGGGGAACCTGGAATAGCTATGAGTAAAGTATAAATAAGGCTATTAAACCGAGTTCCAAATGTCGAGATCCGAAGACGTACGAAGGTTTTCGATATCGGAAAACTAAGAAATTCAAATGGAGTTGGGCATGAGTCATGACACCTGGCAAGGCGCAGTGATGACAGGTGGAATAAGGCAGTGACCGAGTGGTATCCAAGGACTGGAAGACGAAGTGTCATTCGTCCGGCGGCAAGATGAGGCTGGCACAAGAAAAGAGAGGCCTATGCCCAGCAGTAGGTGAAATCGTGCTTTGGATGATGATGAAGTATAAATTACAATGATTAATAAAACAATAAATTAAATTAAAAACACTGGCTACTTACAATTTTCAAGCGGCAGGCAGCAGTTGCAAAAAAACAATTAAAATTAAAACAAAACACGATCAGGCTTGAGTCACAAACTTTTGTAGATTGTTTCTTGTTAACTTCACTAATTGAAATGGAAAATAATACTGAAACACGTTAATACCTACTGCAAAATATTGGAACGAAAATCATAACCACGAAATTATCCGTGACATTGACAAACAGCTGAAGGCTGAAACAGCTGTGAGCTGTGAATATCTGAATTTATCGGACAGACGTGATGGCGCTGTTTGTTTACTTGTCTTCTTTTTGTTAATCGTCGAAGTCCCAGGACTCCCAGGTATTTTTTTATGATTTATTTCATTAACACTGTATTCTACAAATTCAATGCCGTCCTCTTATATCTGTAGTTTAAAAACATTAAAATATTTGGATGTTTTGAATTCGGTAGGTATTTTATGTTTATCAAAACATCTATGTAAGTATATTTAGTAGGTATGTAAAATTACGAGATTAAAATCCTAGATTTTGACAATAAAATAGTGTTTACGAATTAAATAATCACACTAATTTCGTTTTGTTATATTCGATTCGTTTTGGTTAAACTTTTTTGAGTAGTGGGCATACAGCGCTTTCTGCCATCTGTTAGAATAATTATGAATTATGTGGAAACCAATGTGTGTCGTTCAATCAAAAGATGGCGCGAGTGGTTAATAAAAGTAAAGGAATCTTGATTTGTGTTTTTATTCAGTTATGTTACAAATACATAGTACTTATTTTACCATTTTTTTTTTGAGTTTTTTTCATTTGCTCGATACAATCTATTCTACTGCAATAATAATACAAAATAGAGTAATTACATAAATACAGTTATGTAGGTACATAAGTACACAAAAATGAATATTTTATATACATATTAATAAATAGATAGTTCTACAACAACATTTTTTGTATACCATAACTATAGTACAAGTTGTTCAAAATGATGGTCTCAAGTAGAGTTATAGTACTTATATCAAAAAAAGTTGTATAAATAAATATAATAAACTGTAGGTACTTAAATAGTTTATACTGCCAAAAATGATATAAGAACGCATACATAGTTATATAACAATATCACATAAATTATTATTCTTATTCCATGTTCATGCCGGGATTTTCTAATAGTAGTTACCTAAATTGATTATTGATTCCTGTTAGAGTTCTTACGGCTTGCATGATGTGGGTACTCTAAACTGTTCTATTTTAGGAACACCAGAAACCTGAGGGTTTTGTCCTTGTTGGATCTGGTTTCTGTAAGTTCTGAACTGCTGGTCGGCCTTTGACTGGCAGATAACCGGAGCAGCTTGGACCTTGTAGCCCTCACCGTGACAGTGGGACTGACAGGAGGCTAAGGGATTGGTGGTTATGCAGATCTCCCCATGGTTCTCATAGTACTGCACTTGCTGCTGCAACTGGCACTGCCCACGCTTTTTCAGGTAACTTCTAGTCCTGTATACATTCTGAGAGTCCCATTCCTGGTCTCTCTGCTGGATGGCTTTGTTCCATTCTTCATCTGAGCGGAGGATCGCGGTGTATTTGAGAGTTGACTGGTACGCCTTTTGCTGAGCTTCCATCTTCAGTTTTTGGGTTTTAGGGTCGCTGTTTTCGACATCAAGGGCGTAGGAGGCACCATAAAGCTCAGGCTGGTCAACCAAACCATGAGGAGTCTGGTAATCATCGCGTGGTTTACCGCTGTTCCGGCCGCAAATACCTCTGGTGGTCGTACGGTAGTCTTGGGTGGTAAGCACCAGGCGCTGTCCATCGTACATGGCACGGAGACGTCCATCGCGGATGTTGAACATCAGAACACCCTCGGCTTGGGTGAAGTACTGCAGAAGCGGAGATTCATCAACATCATCCCAGTAGATGGTCAGATCACCTTCAGAGATCTTCTTGCTGTTGGTCTTCACCTGCATGTTAGCCTTGTTGGACTGCGAAGGCAGAATCTCAATTTCCAGGTCCTTGCCAGTTTCGGTTCTGGAAAGAAATAGAAACATTAGGTATTGCATTGCGGTATCTTAACCTACATCGAAATATCTATACAAATGTTCTATGTAGCTTACAGGTAATATTTGGTTTCAAAACGGTAGGTTTATATATTTTCTTCAAATTAAAAAAAAAACACTCACTTGTAAGAGATGTAGATCTCCTGCTGCTGCTGGCTGGGTTTCCTGGCGAGGATGACCAGCTCGTCCCATTTGCCGCGGGCCTTGTTGTACTCCTCCTGCATCACCACGTGCCAAGACCGAGACAGTTCGTAGTTGTAAGAGCGGTTACTGAAGGTCCTCACTTTGCTACCGTCGATGGTACAGAAAGCTGTAAGGAAAAGGGGGGGGGGGACTTGTATTAAAACATTCGGAATTAGAATTACTTAAGATGAAAAATGTTTATCACCGATGATATTTACATTTCAATGAGAGCACGATTCATTTACATTACACGTCCGTGTTTGGGTCACAGAAATACATACGTGTACCAAATTTCAACTTAATCGGTCCATTAGATTCGGAGCAAATTGGCTGTGACAGACGGACTGACAGACACACGAGTGATCCTATAAGGATTTCATTTTTCGTCTTGAGGTACGGAACCCTCAAAATTAACAATATGCAAACTCAGATGTCAATTTATTATATAGATAGGTCTAGGTAGTACTTACGCTGGTACTGGTAGCTTGATCCATAGTTGACGATACGCTCAATCGGGCTGAAAGGCCAGTAGACAGACACCATGTAGGGGGTGAACTTAGGGATCTGCACGTTGTCGATGCGAAACAGGCCGGACGGCGAGACCATCTCGAAACGAAGGGTGCTGTCGACGTAGGAAGTCTCAACCTCCAACTGCAGTTTGCCGTCAGCAGCCCTCTTCATTGGGTTTATCTCAGTGTTCCAGCTCAGTTGCTCCAGGAACTTGTAAGCTTGAGAAGTCCAGTTCATGTACTTGGGGCTCACGTTCTTGTAGGTCACTGACGCCTTGAAGCTATCAGGGGCGTGGGCCTTGATCAGCATCTTGTAGGAAGCGGCTTGGTATTGGTTGCCGTTCTCGATCTCCTGCTGCACCAGCTTAGCTAGAGGATGGTTCTTCAGCTGTTCGGTGTATCTCTTTGTACGTTCAGTATTTCCCCAGATGTGAATGTTTCCATTCTGGCCGTACTTGATATCGGCTTCGTAAGTCATCTTCATGTCCTTCTTCAGAGCTTCCAAGAAGTTCATAGGCGAAATTTCTGGCTTGGTTACCTTAAAAACAGCGTTGATTTGTTCGTTACCCTGCTTGGCTGAGTTTCTTCCAGCGAACAGAGCAACTTGAATTTTCTGGTCGACTGGGCTGTTTGCGATAGCGGCCGTTATCACGTACTCCTGTTTCAGGGGACCCTCGAATGTGGCACTGACGTCTACCACCTGTGCTCTAGCGCTGTTGATTCCGGATGAAACACGCTTGACCATTTCTTCGCGACGGACTCCGCTGTTGGGCGTAACGTCGTTCCTGTTGTCAGCCTGTCCCAGTTCACCACTTTGCTTCTGGTTGAAGAATTGGTCTGTAAAGATATTTTAAATTGAGTAATAAGAACATATACCTATAAATAACGGACTATTTTACACATGTAAATTAATACGTACCATAAGCAAGAGTTAAGGTGACCAGCTTGTTCTGTGACTGTTTTCCAAGGTATCTCAAGTTGTAATGGGTCAAAGCGATATCTCTGGTAGCCAATAAGTCACCCATGTTGTACATGGCCTGAAGCCAATTGCCGGCGTTCCTGAAGTCCGCAGAGTAGGAGTATCCTTGCAGTTGGAAAATGGTGCCAGTTTCCTGGCCGAATTTCACATCAGTAGATTGTACTTTCCTTGGGCGCTCCACTATTTTGGTTGTAGGATCCTGAGAGTAGGGTACTAAAGTATCCTTCTTCTGGTAAGCAGTGTATGGCCAAACGCTGTAATGAGCTATAGTGTAGTCTTGGTCAGGGCGCAGTGGTTCTACCTTCATTTTAGCCACACCAGATTTCATCTGGATACTCAGCTTGACGGGTACGTTAACTTGGTATTTCTTGACGACTCCAGCACTAGCAAGCTGGTTACTAAGCGTGTCCATGAAACCAACGTTTCCATCAATGTTTCTAGCAGCCGTAAGTTGGAGTTCCTTATCCATGAATGAAGAAAAAACTTTGCGGTCCTTGGGGTCACGATCGATTTTGCCCTTAGCCTTGCTTTGAATGTGAATAACGACGGGCTCTTTGTATTTGTAGATGAACGGCATACCTGAGGCGATGGGGAACATAACAGACACCTGGTTTGAGTTGAATACTTTAGTGTAATGCTTCTCAACACCTTTCTCTAAGTCCTTCATGTACTCCATGATGTCTTGTACCAGTCTTGTAAGGTCACCTTCGTCGAAACTGAAGAATCTCTCCTGGTTCGAAATGTCGTAGAAGAAGGAACCCTGAAGTGGGCTTTGAGGCTCACGCTTAATGTTCAGCATTTCCGAAATCCTTTGGGAGTTGTATTTGTGGTTAGCGTCAGACTTGAGGGGCTCGAACATCACTGTTTTGATGAAATCAACGACCTCCTGAGCATCGGAGAATGAAGCACCAATCTAGAAACGATATTTTTTTCTATTAATGCTAGTTGATTACAAAGTCAGACTCATATCAGAAGTCAGATGACAAAAATAGTAAAAGCATTGTTTAAATTTCTTCAATGAGTGTAGTAGTCATCAACTTACCGTGTTTTCAAGGGCCCATCCGTTGATTTTGTTCCTCCAAGAATGTCTCTGGTACTTAGGCATAGCACTGCTTTCGCCACCGATGTAAGATGATACTTGGAAGTATTCCTGTTCATAGTCATTTGCATAGCGCTCTTCGTAGTTTTTGTTAGAGTAGCGCATACCAAGATTTTCAGGTGTTACTATATCCTTAACAGCTTGGGCTGTCCTTGACCTGAAAAAATTAAAAAAAAAACATCAATATTTCTGTGTAGTCTTTAGCTAAAATAAATTTATATAATATTTGTATTACTTACAGGTACCAAAAACGAGGATCCTTCAAGCTGGCAGCCGTTTCGATGCCACTTTTGAGAGCAGCACGAACCTGGATACTGGGGTCATCATTGGTCATCTGAGCCATCACTTGCATCATCTCGGCGGTCGGGTGAGCCGTGAATATGTTAAGGATAGCAGCCACTCTCACTTCATAGGGCTCAGCAGTGTTTCTCAAGATGCTGTAGAGTACAGCACGTACATATTTATCCTTCTGGTCCACGAGAGAGCGAAGCTGTACAACCATTTGAACTCGGAGGTATGTAGACACTTGAGTGCGACCTTCCAGGTACGGAGAAAATACTTTTAAGATCTCACGGTGTCCTAAATTACCGATGGCCTTAATGTAAACCTGGGCTCTGCTCCATTCTTTAGCCTCAATAGCTTGGTTCAGCAGTTCAGAGAGACGAGGGAGGATGTTTTCCAGCACAAATCGATCGTGTTTGCGGGTGAGACGGCCATACATGTGAGTCGGGTAGTAGGAGTGAGCAGTTTCGTTGCTAACTTGACCCATGCGAATGAATTGCGTTGCAGCGATTAAAGCACTAGTGTTAAGACGTTCCTGTTGTTGAACCTCTGGGCTCATAGCGAGCTCGAAGAACTGTTCCATAAGTTCCTTGGTAGGGTAACGAAGTGTTCTAGCTATAGTAGAGATCACCTGAGCTGCTTCCTCGCCTTGGAGTTTGTTGCTCTTAATCCAATTCTTAATTTGTAAGAAGGCTGGTGGTGTGCCAGCTTGTACGACAGCATCACGGAAGATCATCCACATATTAGCTTTAACATTGTTGTTTGATGACCTGCTGACTTCAATACCACGGCTAGTTTGGGCGAGCTGATCGCTGCTCATGGAAGCAATAATGTGGACAAGAATGTTAAACTTGGAGAGGAAGTCAGCTTTAGGCATGTTGTTGGGATTCTGCAATTGCTGAGCGATGTCCTGGAGCAGTTTCTGGACGTTCATCGTGTTCTGTTTCTTATCCCCGCGTGATTGGGCACTCATGTATAGAGCAGCATACGCTGGTTCATTCATCCTGGGAACGTCATCGTTGATGTAAGCCGATAAAGAGTCACTGGAACTTGAGGACCTCCAATCCTTGTTGAACTGTGACTCTTGGCGATTATCCGTATGCCGCATTCTGCTTTTCAGTTCTTCCAACTGCACATTTATATGCTCATGTGATTCAGAGGACTCTTTTGACTCGGAAGACTGGTCATGATGAGCTATTTGTCTGGTGCTCATTGCGTACAGAAGGGTTTTGATTTGGCGGCTGCCCTCAGGTTTTTGCCATTCCGCACCACTGTCTTGTTCAACAGACGCTAAGTTCAAACTTACGTAGCTGTGAACCTGTGCTTTCTGCTTACCATATAAATGAGGGTGCACGTTAACCGAGCTGGTTGTTTCAGCCTTGTAGATGGGGCCCTGCTTGCCAGCAAGGATGCGGGAGACAGCAGAGTGCGAGATGAACTGTTTCTCTTCATTCCTGTGAGCGGTTCCTGTCCATTCGGCACCTTCAGGTACTCCGAAGTGATAAGCGACACGGTGGTGGCAGTGACCATAGTTCTTGCTCTTGGTGATCTCCATGGGGTCCTCTTCTGAAGCAAACTGCGGCAGCTCTCGTCGCCATTCAGCGGCCACAGGGGAGACAGTGTACAAAGTTTCGCAGTCACCAGTGACGTCAACCTCCATCTTCTTGAAGAGACCCTGCTGTTG
Source organism: Dicycla oo (assembly GCA_948252095.1). Classification (NCBI taxonomy): domain Eukaryota; kingdom Metazoa; phylum Arthropoda; class Insecta; order Lepidoptera; family Noctuidae; genus Dicycla; species Dicycla oo. Next base: position 15,941,628 of record OX411736.1, on the reverse strand, counting down.
TTCCCTGTCGTAGCTGTCCTGGCTGTTGTACACATGTTGATGAGCAGATAAGTCCACCTGGAGCGTGCTGATCAGACCTTTCAACAAGTTCTCGTAAGAAAGCAAGAACTCAGAGGGCAGATTAAGGCCAAGCACGCGGCCACCTTCAACGGAGATTTCGAAAGGTTGCTCCAGGTTCTGTACGGTTTCATACTTAAGGTCCGAAGGTATGGCCATGTTGTTGGGCAGCTGCTGGTGGAACTGAGCATGTTGGGGGTTTTCTAGCTTAGCCTGGAGGAAGCCTGGGGACTTGACACGGATGATAAACTGGGCTTTGAATGCGTTGCCGGAGCTGGCTCCCTCCTGAAGACGAGCCAGGGTGTGCGTGTTGACGGCGTAACGGTATAATTTCCCAGTTTGCCACGGCCATTGGTTATCTCTTGTGTTGTCGGTCATTGGCTCGCTCAGTCTCCCTGAGGAGACGACGGCTGCAGAGAAATAAATATGGAGTTAGGACATGGCACTTATTTTGTTTATTGCGAACGCTATAAAACATTCGAAGAGAGCTTAGAAGATATTATAAAAATATACCAGTAATATTGCATACCGAATAAAGGGAAAAAAATAAGGATTATTAAGGGTAATACTTGGGTGGTCTTTAGTCCAATAAATAGATTATTTAGTAGAAAAAATAAGAGTTAGGTAGTTCGAAGGCGAAAAGTGAACTAGTAATTTTGAAATAATAATAAAATAGTATTTAGTAGATAGTTTAAAAAATGCACGCTACACTTAATTAACTTTAAAACAAATAAACACTTTAAGAACTCACCGATAAACGCCGCCAATACCAACAACTTCATATCTAAGTCTTGAGGAGTGCCGTTACTAGTGATGGTTGTGTAGGTACTTCTGATGCTTCGACCGGATTCCAGACCTTATATACTAGGCCTATACACGTGGAGGAGGTTCAGGACCGATCCCTGAACTTATCGATAGTTACAATGTTGATCTATTTGTTGAAAATTGATTGAGTTGATATTCTTGTGCTTATCTGTTATATTCTAGACTAGGCCTGGCATTAGGTCGCGGTTGTGAAAAGACGTCAAATTAAAAGTAATCTTCTTAGCAGATCAATGGCAAAAAGTTCAATGTTTGGCCCAAAATTCAGCTACGGAAACTCTGCTCACTGACGAATTTTAAGGAGTTGCCTACTTAAAATCGACCTGTAATCTATCGTTTAGAATAAAATTGAAAAAAAGAAAAAGTTGAAAGGTTTTCTTACTGAGGCAAGTTCGTTGTGAAAATGGTAATCCTCAAGTATAATCTGGAGGCACGAAATGCTCCCGCAAAGTCATGCAAAACAAAGGCACGGCCGTACCATACCATCCTTTTCTCGAAACTATTCGGGCCATTTTCGACCTTCCTGTAAATTCGTTGTGGAAAAAACTAGAAGCCTAAATTTTCAGTGACCAAGAGGGCATTACATATACATATAGATATATTTTGAACCAGCAGTTTAAGAATTATTGCAAGTCAAAGTTCCTTAATTTTGTCACTGACTCACCGATCATCAAATTTCTAAAGTACTTCTAGCAGACCCACAAGCTCCAAATTTTGAACACAGTTATTGTTTAGGCTATAAAGTAAGGAAAAAACTCTGACATTCCGAATTTTTAGTCCCGTTTACTATATATACAATCTGAATAAGTAACTTTGTAATCCTATATAAATCCCATTAAATTATATGTACCTAATTATTACAAAGTTAAAACTTTTACAGTTCTCAATTAGACTTCATTGAAATTGAATGAAATAGGTAAAAAGCACTTTTAAAAACTACCACGATACCGCAGATAGAGATATAAATCCATAACTACCTATGTTTTATTACACTTTTAATAGACTTAGATGCATTTACCGTCCAGATTTGTCAAAAATCGATACATCAATGCCTCTGAGAAAAGCCCACAGAGACATTACCCGACTTGGTTTACATTCGATGTCACAACGTTTTAAGGCAGAAAAACTATGGTGCGAGACTTGTGCAATTTTGTACATGTTAGTGTACGACTCGAGCGAAAAAGCGTCCAGCGGGGCGTTCAGCGTTGCGTGCAAGCGGCGAAGAGCGATCACCGAGCGCCGCTCGGCCGTCACTCAGGACACTCGCGAGTGTGTGCATGTGTTTAACACGAACGTCGCATGCCCCGCCCCGTTGTACTCTGTTGTCGAGCAGCGTAAATTAATTACGTTGCTCTACAACATAGGAAAATGTCTTTACACTTACTTCATTAAATAAAAACAATGCATTTTATTTCCACTACAATAATGACAAGGTAGTTATATACACTTGTCTTGGTGTAGAAATATTTATTAGCAATTACAAACAAGAAAAGAAAACAACTTATAAGTCACACTTGCGTGTCAATCTGCTGTGACTACAAGTCTGCACTGTATTTAAAAATCACACACAAAAAAAAACAACCGACTTCCAAAAAAAAAACACTACAAAGTGATAACTTTAATTTCTTTCTTTCGGTGTCTTTGGATCAGTATTTTAGTTTTTTGCTACCGACTCCCGAAATTAAAGTTGTTTTTCACTTTGTAGTGCTGTTTTTTTTTTTTGGAAGTCTGTTATTATTTTTTTTATTTTTGTAAAACAAAATTGTTTTTCGCTTTTTAGTGCTTAGGTCAGTTTGGAATTTATCTAAGTTACAATAGCCCGTCAATACTGCTGTACCTACTGTATGTCAATACTGCTCATCACCTTTTACACAATATTGCTTTTCCCGATGCAGGGACGTTAATTGTTGAGGAGATCTCCTAGTAAGAACCAGGAGAACTGGAGCTGATGGTGAAGTTACCATCACCATATGCATTGTGACGAGCATATATTGCTTACCAACCATATTAAAGTAATCGAATGGCAACCCGTGAAATAGGTATAATTGCGTAGTTCCGATGGATTTATCATCAATTCCACTTCACCAATTGGTGCTTTCCGAGAGCAAATGCACGAGTTACTAAAGTAGTAAACAAATATCCAAAACGCTATAGGTGTGTCTATAAAATTTGAGGGTTTCCCTCGATTTCTATGGGATCCCCTCATCACATTCTGACTTAGTTGCAATAGGTGGTCCCCTCGAGAGGTATATGACGGAGTTAAGCCCGAACATACATAAAAAAAATATAAACACCCGAATTGAGAACCTCCTCCTTTTGGAAGTCAGTTAAAAATCACATTAAAATATAGAAAATATTAAAAAAAATACTTCAACTCTTCACAAGAATCTACTATTTACTTCATTTCTTGTATCTTTTCTTATACTTTCTGTTCCTGTACAAATTTTTCAAATTCTCTTTTAGATACAGGAAAACAACTGGAACGATAACCTGAACACAAATGATTGCAACATGTTCCGCAAAGAATAACAACGTCGTCAACACGTTCACAAATTGAAGTAGTTTCTACTATGATCTCTATTTATTACCTACCTACCACTTATGTTATTTTAAATGCTTTAATTAAACTCTACTTACCACGCATGATTGTGAATAATTTATTTTGGCCCATGAAGCGGGTTTTGGCCGCCATGACATCTTCGGAAGTATTTAATAAGCTAGACAAAATAAACAACAGTGTTACAAAAACGCGATTGATTGCTTTTTAAATTACAAAGGCGTTTAGAACTTTTCGATGTAATGCAGCAATTTGAAAGATAGAAAGTAATAAAAAGAGTTTATCGGCCACCGGTGAAGCTGGACCTGAACCAACCTGGCGGCGACGTCGTTAAAAGTTGCCCATCCATAGATGAATATCACCCGCCAATTCCATTCTACCTACTTTAGGATGCATATCCGGTACGACTCTAGTAATCCTTCCATACCCTATATGCAATGGTCTCTGTAGCCCATGAAACATAAGGCTCCAGGGGCTAGTGTGAATCTTTGTGTTCATTCGAGTAATCGAGCCAAAGACAAATGATAATTTTTTCGCGAATTGGGTATGAACTCTAGCACTCATTGTTACTTTGTAATGTAACTTGTTTATATTATTTCCTGTACAAAACTCTTTACAGTTGTCTTAGGTATAACAAACATACATAAGGTAACTAAATTTTCCATATATAAATGACTAGCATCCTATCGGCTATCGCACACCACTATTGCTTCGTTTACTGACTTTTTTTTTATTTTTGCTCGGCTCCTACCTAAAGGGTCTAAATAGCCTATAACCTTTCTCTAGAATTGGGCTATCAAATGTTAAAAGAATTTTACAAATCCGACTGGCAGTTCCAGAGATTATCGCGTTCAATCAAACAAAAAAACAAACGAATTCTTCAGCTTTATTATTATATATAACAGATAACAGATATAAGGTTAAATATAAGGTTAGGATACTTTATTAATAAAGTCAAGTAAGTAGTTTGTGAAACAATGTTGCTAATTAGATCAACGGGGTAATGGACAGAAACACGGGTAGTACTGAATGAAGTCATCTGCTTATCTTAACATACACGGAAATATATTTGTCTAGTTGTGATGAATATGTTATTTTTCTCAGATCACCAATTTTATTGACAATTTCTAATTTGACTTACCTCCCGGAAGTTTTGTGGGTACTCGTACCTCATCGGATCTATGCACTGAACCATTTCTAATAAATCTACTTACTAGGTCTAGAATCATGGCGTTTTGTACAAGAGTACCTTTATTTTTTTTTAATTTGTGATGGGTTTGCTCTTGACTATAGTCTAGGTGAGAGGTGACAGAGACAAAGTCTGCGATGGAGTCAGCTTACCCTGAAGAAGCCTGTTCACTCTAACTTTGAAGAGATTCGGGTTGTAAGCGTTCGGGAACACAGACGCAGGTAGTGAGATACACTCTTTTGCTGTGCGTATTATGAAGGATGCTTGAAAGCGATTAGTGCGTTTTTGAAAAGTGTCTCGATTAGATTCTATAGTGCTAATAAACTACTGAAAGCACTCAATCTGCCTAGCCTTTTCCCAACTATGTTGGGGTCGGCTTCCAGTCTAACCGGATGCAGCTGAATACCAGTATTTTACATGGAGCGACTGCCTATCTGACCTCCACAACCCAGTTATTGGGTAATACGATACCCCTTGGTAAGACTGGTTGTCAGACTTTCGGGCTTCTGTCGACCCGTAACGACTGCCAAAGATCCACGAATGACAGCCTGGACCAACGGCTTAACGTGGTTTCCGAGGCACGGAGGAGTCTCGGTATGTAATTAATAATAATATTAATGTTTATTCACATAAATTTGTACATTTTTCACAAGTAGAGTGCTTAATTTAAACTTAAAGTACACTGTCAATTAGTATGACTGTGTTTATAACTCATTTTTGGAAAAAGTGCCATATGACTGCATTCTGCATAACTATGTCCAATTCATCCCCTAAAGAGGTTAAACAGAGGATGGAAAATAGTTTGGAAGTTCGTAATTTTAGTCGAAGGGAAATCCCATCGGGCGCACGGATTGTATCATAATAATCACCATCATTATTCATCATAACGACGTCCACTGCTGGACATGAGCACTCTACTCTCCCAAGCATCTCTAGCCATGCAACCTAATCTTTCTTTTTATTTGTGATGGGTTTGCTCTTGACTGTAGTCTAGGTCAGAGGTGACAGAGACAAAGTCGACGATGGTGTGAGCTTACCCAGAAGAAGCCTGTTCACTCTCACTTTGAAGAGATTAGGGTTGTATGCGTTCGGAAACACAGACGCAGGTAGTGAGTTCCACTCCTTTGCTGTGCGCATTATAAAAGACATTTGGAAGCGCTTAGTGCGAATTGGTGGAATAGCAACCAGGTAGGGATGGTAACTGGCAGTACGTCTAGATGTCCGATGGTAGAAGGGGGCCGGTGGAATGAGGTCGTGGAGTTCTCGGGCACACTCTCCGAAGTACAATCTGTAGAAGACCGACAAGCAGGCAACCTTGCGGCGATGAGCCAAGCTATGAAGCTTGGCATCCATCAGTTTTACGTCGCCAATGAGCCTCTTAGCTCTGCGTACCACTGAGTCAAGCGCGGCTAGTTGGTACTTGGCTGATCCATCCCAAAGGTGACTGCAATAATACTCGTACTCCATGCAGGATCGGACTTATTTTATTTTATTTTATTTATTAGGGACAACTTGCGCTTTGTAAAGGGTTAAAAGCTGTCCAGGCGTAAAGTATCGCTTCACCCTATTTAGGATGCCCAGTTTCTTGGCCGCAGTTTGGGCCTTGTATTCGATTGTGGCGCCGAAGTTGAGATTCTTGCTCGTTGATATAATTCTTGTGGTGTAAATGATAAAAATGAATTATCGTTTACACCAAAAAAAAGCAACAAATAACGACGCTCTATGCTCTTCTTCTAGCTCTTGCTCTATATTCGGTTGGTCGAGGTGTAGAGTTTTAGACCAAACAAATATAGGACCAGAAAAAGTATAAAAGAGATCTTGATATTCTTGATAGTACCTATGGACTTTCGTTGCTTTATCCATACTAAAATATGTTTACACAAAAAGAATTTGGTAAGTAGACCGCAAGCTATTTTAGAACAATAACTCAACCATGATGCATTTTTTGGCGTTAATCATTTTAGTCTTGTAATTTTTTCTTGATAAAATAACTTCTACGGAAGAAAATGGCAGGCAGAAACATAGAATTACACATTGCAATTTAGTTTCCACGTGTCCGCATAGATAGACTTAATCGATATCATTTATATCATCATCACTTCGCCACGTGTTAATAATGTGGAGCCTTACTTCATCTTTGACATTTTATTGATTACTATTCGTTGCATATCTTGTGATAAAGTCCAGGACCTATATCAGCATTTTAGTATAAGTAGATCTTAATATGCTACTACTTGGTGTCTGCTAAGTTGAAAGTACTAGAAGTAGAACCCTCAGTTAGTGTAGATTTTGCGTGGAATTATTGTTGTTCATTCGTAGTGTATCACCATAGGAATATTGTGTACATGTTTAACGTGTCTCTATTTGAAAATACATGATTGCAATTCCATACAAAGTCACTGGATTTACTAGAGAGTGTACATAGAATTATTAGGGAGTCAAAGCATCCTTGCAGTGACCCTGTGGGGCATTTGCAATCCACCTTCCAATGGAATTGCCTTTTATTCTGAACAACCGGCTAAGTGCGTGTCGGACCACGTACCAAAAAAAAAGAATTATGAGATAAAACTATTTCCTTTTTTGTGCTGTGAAACCTTGCTTCTACCAGATACGTTTTGATTTATTTGCGAGTATCAAAATATGTCGCACAAATGGATTGCGTTAACTTAGTTAAAGCTTAATTTTTTTTGGAGATCCAAGGGACCGTAGAGCCTTATGTATTTGATAATAATTTCAACTTGATACCTCTACGCGTTCCTGAGAAAAAGGGTCTTGACAGACTAACAGACGGCCAACGAAGTGACCTCTAAGGCCCTTCGTACATTACGATACTCGCAAGAAACGATACTTCAGACGAATACCAATAAAATACTTGTTTGCTACCCGACCCCGAGGTTCGTCACTATTGAAAACAAAGAAAATTAACTTCGACTCAGCCACCAACCATCGCAACCCTCTGTCGATGCGGCTAGTTATGTCCGCTCCCGTATCAGTAAGGTTCGCCGCCCCAGGCTTGTCCTCTTAGATCCCGATGACCCCATAACTCTTCTCCAGGAGAGCAGTAGGGACCGTAGGAACAAAAAGAAATCGACATTCCGACCTCGCCGCCGAGGTCCCTCGCGACGACCCCGAAGTAATTGTCCTCCCCCCCGTCCCTTGCTCGGGAATGAAGTGCCAGCTGGTGGTGTAGCTGAGCCAGTAGCTTTAACTCCCCTGATAATAATAATTACTCTAATTTGATCCAGCCTGTCCCATATTGCTGTCTTCCCCCCAGCGACGCCCTAAGCCGAGGTTCGTTCCCCACAGGGGGAGCCCTTAGCGTGTAGTCGCTTAGTCTTGTATGTTTTATGCTCTGGTCGCTTAAGGCAGCCACAGGATTCACTATAATTTTAATTCAATGTACTTTGCAACCGATTACTTGCGAACCATAATTTATATTTTAGGAATTGTATTTTAACATAATATATATTATAATATACACTAGGTGGTTTTACGAATTCTTTCAGCCAGACTTAGTTTTGGTTGAGCCCTCAGTTCAGTCAAGTACTGAACTGAGGGCTCTAGTTAAGCTGCTATAAATCTGTAAATTCTTAGTTTATGGAGCTGATACTTTTGTAAAAGATTTGAGAAATTGTTTAAATTTTGAGATAAAATCAGTTGCCACAAAGGTTATATGTTTTGAGATTTAAAATATCATGTTTTGTTCTAGCGTCTGAATTGAGAGCACACTTCATGGGCTGATAACCCATTTATTTTAAGTTTTAGAAATTTTCAAACCTTTGGTTTAGGTTTTTATTATTATTTACAAATTTTCCTAAATGTTTCACTTTGTTACAAAGACATTGAGAAATTGAGCCCTCAATCCAGATGCACATCTCATCTTCGAGAATCACGTAGAATACTAGTCGTCCGTAAGTATCATAAAATGAGAATGAACTTAGGGTTCCGTTTTTTTTCTTATTGAGGTACGAAACTCTAAAAACAACATTCATTGCGTCATTTACATACGCTGTCGGCATTTTTCAAACATTAAGAAATTTCTTCCAAAATGCTTCGGATTGTGATTGAAAATGTGTTACGAAATTGCGGTGATTGGTAAAGGTTGGGTGGCGGACATGAATACAGAGCGGTGCTTAATTAAGAGGGAAATAAAAATATGTTTTTCCGTAACTTCCCATTGTGTAACAGCAGTTTTATAACACAGGCCCAAGGTCCGTATAACAACAGTTTGTAGGGCAGTTCAAGCCCCGGGCAAATCGCTTGTCACACGCCACTTTTTAGGGTTCCGTAGTCAACTAGGAACCCTTATAGTTTCGCCATGTCTGTATGTCCGTCCGTCTGTCCGTCCTCGCTTAATCTCTGTGACCGTTAGCACTAGAAAGCTGAAATTTGGTACCAATATGTATATCAATCACGCCGATAAAGTGGTAAAATAAAAATTGGAAAAAAAGTTTTATTAGGGTAGTCCCCCTATATGTAAAGTGGGAAGTGATTTTTTTTTTAAATTTCAACCCTAACGTGTGATATATTGTTGGAAAGGTATTAAAAATGAATAAGGGTTTACTAACATCATTTTTTGATAATGTCAATAATTTCGGAAATAATCGCTCCAAAAGTAAAAAACAAACTCCCCTCTAACTTTTGAACCATAAGTTTAGAAAATATGAAAAAAATCTGAAAAGTAGAACTTTATAAGGACTTTCTAGGAAAATCATTTTGAACTTGATGGAAACAACAGTTTTTGTACAAAAAAGACAAAAAGTTGTACAAAATAATTTCTGGACTATGTTTGCAGTATAATCGTATATGCAAGCATTTTTTTTAACTTCGTTTACATATTTTATTATATTTTTACGGACGGGAAACTACGGAACCCTACACTGAGCGTGGCCCGACACGCTCTTGGCCGGTTTTTGATTAAATTATAGCCAGCTAAAATAGTAAACCACTGGTGTTTTCCATCTACCATTGGAGAGCACCGCATGTATGTACTCGTAGTTTAGGTATTTGTACTCTACCTATTCCTATTGCTGCTCTGCTTATATACAGGATTATTGGTAAGACACCAACAACCTCTTAAGGGGTCATTGTACTCATCATTATGAAAAACTTTCACAATGGGACTAAACCTAAAATCTCGAAAAAAAAAATCAGCTGTTCAGTATATTTATGTTCGCATAATTCGTCAAAATGTACTGAACAGCAGATTTTTTTTTCGCGATTTCAGGTTTGGTCCCATAGTAAAAGTTGTTCATAATGACGAGTACAATGACCCCTTAAGAGGTTGTTGGTGTTTCACCAATAACCCTGTATAATTTTCTTAGAAGTATTAAATGGCCTCAAGCCCCAAATTGTTTACTTTCGTGTTGACATGATATCTACAATTACATAGAAAGTCGCTTATTTAATAGTCTTAAAAATAAAATAGATGTATGTACAGACGACAACACATCAAGTTACTACAATCTGTCAAATTTATATAATAGATTTTATCGCTTAAACATTAGGTTCAAGGTTGGTTGGGAAAATTTGACAGTTTCGGGTAGCTTGACCTGCTGGCGTCTGTACCTAAGAACTTATCATACAAAAGAACGGAAAACGTTCGGGTACACGCAAAAAAGTACTTCCGAAACAAACAAACGCTTTTAACTTTAACATATAATAGGTTGGGGAAAAAGTTTCTTCGCATTTTTTAAGAAAATTCAAAACATTTTTTAATATAGTTTATTTACATTTAACTAAAGTATGTAGGTACCATTTTGTTCGATAACTTTTTGCCATCTTGTAGGTAGGGACATGATCCCATTGCTATAGAAATTTTGGGACTTCTGGTCAAAATACCGCGACAAGTGGTTTTGGCAGTCCTCTCGTGATGTTAACCTGACACTGCCTAAAGAATTCTGAAGAGACCGAAACAGGTGGAAATCTGAAGGTGCAAGGTCAGGACTATACGGCGGATGCATTAACACCTCCCAGCCAAACTCTCTTAATTTTTGCTGAGTGGCTAAAGATGTGTGAGGTCTAGCGTTATCATGATGAAAAACCACACCCCTTCTGTTGATTAATTCCGGCCGCATTCTCTCAACTTCTTGCTTTAATCTCATCAGTTGTTCGCAGTAGAGTTCAGAATCGATGGTCCTGCCTGGTGGTAACAGCTCATAATGAATAATGCCCTTCCAATCCCACCACACACACAGCATCACCTTGTTGCGAGTTAACCCGAGTTTCGCCACAGTCTGTGAAGCCTGACCGGCCTTTGACCACGACCTTTTTCGCATGTTCTTGTCATTCGTGATCCACTTTTCATCACCAGTTATCAGTTTCTTCAAAAATGGTGCGGTTTCATTACGTCGTAATAAAGAATCACAAATGAGTACACGGTTCATTAGGTTTCTTTCAGTGAGTTCGTGAGCTACCCAAATGTCGAGCTTTTTTGTGTACCCAGTTTTTTTCAAATGCGCCAAAACTTTTTTGTGGTCTATTTCCAGTTCTTCAGCTACGTCGTAACTACTGATATGCCGATCTTGCTCCACTTTTTCAAAAATGGCATCCATTTTATCCGTAATAGGGCGACCAGAGCGACGTTCATCTTTGACATCAAAATTTCCGGATTGAAAACGCTTAAATCAAATTTGTGCTACTCTCACAGACACTACACTAGGTCCATAAACATCGCATATTTTTTTCGCGGCTTGCGTTGCATTTTTACCTTTTTTGTAGTAAAATTTTAAAATGTATCGAATTTCTTCATTAGATTCACTCATCTTGACGGTACGAAAAACAAATGAAAATCACACATTTTCCTAATTTGAATTTGGAATTATGTTCTTTAAAATTTAAACTTTCAATGATACCAAAACCAGCCAGATACAAATAGAACAGCCAAAGAGATTTTATTACAAGTTCATACATACTATAATGCGAAAATACTTTTTCCCCAACCTAATATTTAAAAGACAAGAGGAGGTCAAATCAAAAGATGGGAGGACGATTGACCAAAAGGATGGAGAAGATCTGCTAAGGATAGAGAGACGTGGAAACGATTGGGGGAGGCCTATGTCGACAGACAACCTGACCAAAGTGGTTGCTAATGAAATTATTTTTGCTATGTAAATTAGATTTAAGAATACCTACTACTGTTTTATAAGAATAGCATGTGTAGTTTAAAAGGTCAGCGAATAAAGACTTTTATTATTATTATTATAATCTATTTTAAGGCGGCCCCGAAGCATGTGTAGTTCATACAAACGAAATACCAAAATAATTTGTAAATCAAACATTTTTTCAAAATTTAGGCTCAGTAGTTTCGGAGATATGGGGGAATGGTCAATTTTTGTCTATATTCTTAAATAACTTTAAAACAATTTATTTTAAAATTATAAAAAAATATATATTTGAGACCGTCACAGTAAGCCCTTTCATTTGATATAAAACACGGTAGTTTTTTATTCAATTTAAGATGGGTTTGCTCTTGACTCTAGTCTAGGTCTGAGGCGACAGAGACAGAGTCGACGATGGAGTGAGCTTACCCAGAAGAAGCCTGTTTACTTTGAAGAGATTAGGATTGTATGCGTTCGGAAACAGACGCAGGTAGTGAGTTCCACTCTTTTGTTGTGCGCATTATAAAATACATTTGGAAACGCTTAGTGCGAATTGTTGGAATAGCAACTAGGTAGGGATGGTAACTGGCAGTGCGTCTAGAAGTGAGAGAGAGAGAGTCCGATGGTAGAAGGGGCCGGCGGAATGAGGTCGTGGAGTTCTTGAGCACACTCACCGAAGTACAATCTGTAGAAACCGACAAGCAGGCAACCTTGCGGCGATGAGCCAAGCTATGAAGCTTGGCATCCACCAGTTTTACGTCGCCAATGAGCCTCTTAGCTCTGCGTTCCACCGAGTCAAGCGCGGCTAGTTGGTATTTAGCTGATCCATCCCAAAGGTGGCTGCAATACTCCATGCAGTTGCAGTTTGCAAATATTTTTTTTTCATTTTTCTATTTGCCTCCCAAAATTTACTCCATATTCAAAATTACAGTATAATAAACTTACACGTCCGTGTTTGGGTCACAGAAATTCATACGTGTACCAAATTTAAACTTAATCGGTCTATTAGATTCGGAGGAAATTGGCTGTGACAGACGGACGGACATACAGACAGACAGACACACGAGTGATTCTATAAGGGTTCCGTTTTTCCTTTTGAGGTACGGAACCCTAAAAATCAGCTGTACATTTCGCACCTTCGGTGCAACAAAGGCACAAATAGCCAAAACTGCAAAATCTAAAAGGATTTCTTTTAATAATTCAAAATAAGTTTTTTACGTGAAACTATAGCAAAAGCAATTAACAATTTTTTTTAATATATATTTCAAACCTACTACAAATAGTAATCCAGTAATAAGGCAATATAATAAATGCGTAAAAAATTTTAAAAGTCCTCTCCTGTAAAATTAAAAAATGAGCTGTTGTGCCTTTGTTGCACCGAAGGTGCGATTTGTTTTCCCGCGCTTCGATTTTTCTTTGATATCGATGTTTCTGTAACCATAGGAAAATCGAAATTGCGCGCTATTTTCGAATACGAGTTCCGTCGTGGCACCAACGCAGCACAGACAGCACGAAATACTAACGACGTGTATGGACAAGGTACCGCAAATGAACGTTTTTGGTTTGATCGCTTTTGTTCTGGAAATTTTTATGTCAACAATGAGCTCTGGGGAAAAACTTCAAATCCGACGAGGCAGTGAAAAACGCCTTTAAAGAATTTATCGATTCCCGTTACCAGGATAGCAAAGGCATCAACGAACTTACATTAAAATGGCAAAACTGCATCGACAATGTTTCTTTTTAAAAAAGATTTTTGACTTTTTTCTACATAGATCAGCAATTTCATAGGTAAAGACCTAATATTATATAAGAGCGATAACGGCTAATTAAAAATACGAGAAATAATACCTATCGTACTCGTACTATCGCAATTACACTATGTAGACGAATGTGGCTACCTACTAGTTTATGGGTCACTATTTATCAAAAGGTCAGCTGAGGTATCGTTTTCTAATTATTAGCTGGAAAAAAAGTTTAATCGCGTCGACTTCAGTACCTAGGTTCAGCAATGAAATTCGCATAAACGTAAATGTTTCTACTATTTAGTTCCAAAAGCATTAGATAGTTTTGTACTCAGATACCCATACGGACCTATCCTATTCCACTGAATGAACCTTAATTCTGTTCGACGTTTTTGATGATCTGGGTTAGTATAAAGCTCCATTTACACGGTACAAATTTAGTGTCTGTGACGTACCATAAACTTGAAGCAATAATTGACTGGCACTGTCAAAACAACACGTACAATTGTTGAACGATACAGGCAAGTTAGTTGCCATTCAAAACTATTATATGTAAACAGCACGTACAATAAAATTGCACGTGCAATAATGTCGCATTCTATACGAACACATGCAACATGTTAAAAGTAATCTTGAGAAGACGTTCAATAAAATTTTAATGAAATATTTGGCAGCGCAAATTGCCCGTATTTGTGCTGCCAAATATTTCATAAAATAATTATTGAACGTCTTGAATATATACAAGGACACATACAAGGATTGTATACATACATGGACGTGCAACTCTTTGTTACGACGAGGTAAAACTTGCATGCAAAAATTGCCTTGCAATAAAATTGCCGTGATGTAAGTCACGTGCAATTTTATTGAACGTCAAAACTTGCATTCAATGGGGAAGAAAACTATCAATTAGTTCCGCGTAGATGGCGCTGAGTGCTTATTACAAATGAACTGTCAAACTCCATAGAAATTAAACAATATTTTGTGTTTTTGTGACTTTTATCAATATAATGGGTCGTCATGTAGCATTTGGATGCAAAGAAATAGGCGTTGGCAAATTTCCAAGTAATTTTCGCATGAAGAAAAAGTGGGAAAAGGAACTGAAATTTAAAAAAAAAACTTTAAATCTAGTGATTTTTCGAGGTTATATGGGAAACATTTCAAGGAAACAGACTACAAGACCTCTTCTAAGACGACACTTTGATACCATACCTATTATTATTAATAATGTCTTTTTATTAATAATAGTAAAAAAGCTTACAACCTGTGAAAAAAAAATGGTTTCCTTTCAAATAACCATACCTTTTGTAACAAACAAGTAACTTTACATCTTGTTCATCATTAAAAAGAAAAAAGTAATGAGTTAAGTTTATTTTAACCATAATATTGTCCAGAATACGGCTAAAAGTCGATAACATGTTAAATATAATGTACAGACGCCAGCACATCAAGCTACTACAATCTGTCAGATTTCTTTAATAACTCTGATTCTTTAAAATTCTTTAACTTTATTGCTAAGACATTAGGTTCAAGGTTGATTGGGAAAATCTGACAGTTTCGGGTAGGTTGACCTGCTGGCGTCTGTACCTTATGACAAGTTTGGATATCCTTCCTTATTGCGATACTCCCATCGATCACTAATAAACAACTAGATGCACAATGCCATACAAAAATTCTCTTAAAACGGTCGCCAATTGTCTTTACCTACTTCTAGTTGAAATAAATATACGTTAATGTAAATTCAACCATAAGTGCAATGTCTAAAGTTGTATTCACAAAGCCGTTACGACCGGTGCTTGCTAGTCAACATACATAAAAACAAATTCAACCTTACTTACAATGTTTTAAAATCAGATTTACAGTGCGAAAAAAAAAACAATAGATTTTACGACCGAGGCTCACCGCTAGGACAAAGGAATGAGTAGAGTCGAATTGTCCAATATTTTTTTGTTTATATGTATATTATTATAAAGGTATTTTTTAAAGCTTTAAGCTTAATGTATTAAAAAAAGTGTACGTAATAAAACACATTTTATTCTCTTCTTTGGTGTATATTATGTGTAATCATTATATTATAATTTACCTGAATGGATCGATCACTAATAAAGAACTAGATACACAATCAGCGCAAAAAAGGTCCTTACCGAATGAATGCCCACTTGGACGGGTACGTTTGAATTACATTAACGTATATTTATTTCAACTACAATTACGTAAACACAATTGGCGACGAGAACTTTTGCATGGGATTGTGTTACTATAATATTTATAGAAACAGTAAACAAGTCTAATTAAACAAAAAAAAAAAAAAACAAAAAAATCATAAGTAACTTTAATAATAATAAAAAAATAAACAATAGCGTCTCCACAAATGGAACAGAATCAACGCACATAACCCGAACAATTTAAGCGGGCATGCGATAGTATGATTACTACGTTTACTGAGAGTCTTTACAATTGAGATGCTTTATAACTCCTCCTGTTTATTACGACTTAATTAAAAAAATGTTTTTACGACGATTTCCTGAGAAAATATCAGTATTTCCAATACAGTGATAACAATTATATATTGATAATATTAATAGTTACCGAAAATATGAAACTCCATCTTTTTTTTGCGTCCTGGAAGTGTGATTTTCGCACTTTTTAAACGAGCATTGAGTCATACTTACTGTCGGAGCGTTCAAATGCTACTAGAGTAAAAGTACACCAAATGTTAAATTTGGTGGACTTTCGATGAGGACATTTTTTGCCGCTGATTGTGTATCTGGTTGTTTATTAGAGATCGATGGATACTCCGCTTTTTTCAACTTCTCTTTCAACTGGGCGATACGCCAGGTAGAATACATTGTGAAGCAACACAAATAGATGAAAAAAACACGCAAATACTTAAAAATCGTCTACACCATGCACACGTCTTTATCAAAAACTATGACAGCTGTGTTTGTTACACAAACATACAGCGCCACCTTGCGGCGAAGCTTCCAGGAAACAACTACATTACTGTACTTATGCCATTTTATGGTAATGCACGCGTGTAAACCCCCGCATGCAATTCTTGAATGGCAAAAATTTAACGTGCTTTATGGTATGCGATTGTTGCTCTGGAACGTTCCAGTTGTAGCGTGTCTTATCTAAGTTAAATAAAATTCAGAAAGTAAAATTATAAAGTTGCATGTTTATTGCTGATGCAGTTTTTACAATCAATAAGTTACATATACTATAAACAAAATGATCCTTCATTTATATGTATAGAATAATTACAATATTTATATACAATAATTCTATATGGCACATCAAATAATATATACATCATAAATAAATGGTATTGATCGCAGTCCGGATTCCTTGCTAAAGTTGTCTCAGTTCATATTACTTAGTTAAATCAGTCAGATAAATGGTACTATGACTGACTAAATAACTTACAGTCCTTTAACGGACTCATTCTCGGCCTTACTCCACTCGGCATCAGAGCGGAGGATGTTGGTGTACTTTGTGACAGGCAGGTACGCCTTCAGTTTAGCTTCCTTCTTCAGTTCTACGGTCTTAGGGTCGCTGAATTCACCGTCCAATGAGAAGGACGCTCCGTAATGCTCTGGAAGGTCGACCATACCATAAGGAGTCATGTAGTCGTCGCTAGTCTGGGTTGAGCTCTGTCCACAGATACCTCTGGTGGTGCTGCGGTGGTCGGCAGTGAAGATGACCAGCCTCTGGCTGTCGTACACTACACGAATGGCTTCGTTGTTTATAAGGAACACTTGAACGCCGTCGGCGAGGGTGTAGTACTCCAAAAGAGCATTGCTCGTAATTGCGTCCCAGTAAATGGTGTGTTCACCCTCAGACATTTTTTCGGTGTTACTATTGACCTCGACTGTTGTTGGCTTGATGTCAATTTCCACGTATTTACCA
This sequence comes from Dicycla oo, assembly GCA_948252095.1. Taxonomy (NCBI): domain Eukaryota; kingdom Metazoa; phylum Arthropoda; class Insecta; order Lepidoptera; family Noctuidae; genus Dicycla; species Dicycla oo. The sequence continues at coordinate 15,924,252 of OX411736.1, read as the reverse complement.
GCACCAGTTCTAAAATAACACAGAATAAGTTAATTATAGGTGCGGTTACTCATTTGCTTATATCAGTTATTAGTTTTGATATCTCAACGTATTTGCTAAGATTGTAAGAATAATGTTTTAATCATAGACAGACTTTTTTGGACGCACTATTTTCTGTAGATGTAGATATTCGAGTTTTAATAAAGCTTGACAATGTTCTGTATCCACCTAAATTATATCGTTAATGTTTTACTCTCAGTGAAATATAACATGGTAAGAATTATATACACTCACTTGTAGGAAATGTAGACCTCCTCTTGATTGTCACTGGGCCTCCTCACGAGGATGGCCAGGTCGGTCCACTTGCCGAAGTCGTTGGACTCGTCCACCATCACGGTGTGCCAGGAGCTGGTGAGGCTGTAGTTGTAGCTGCGGCCGCTGAACGTCCAGATCTTGCTGCTGTCTACGGCGCAGTAAGCTGTTGGAGGCCAAAAATAAGGAATAATGTAAAATGTGATGATACTTACATAACTCAAGATTAACTAATGACATAACTAAATAATACTCACGCATGTATTGGTAGGTCGTGAACCAGTTGTAGGAACGCTCCCATTTATTAATAGGCGCGTAGAATGCCATGGCATAGGGGTAGTAAGACTGTCCCTTAGCGTTGTTCATTCGGAACACTCCGTATTTTGTGCTGAACTTGTAGTTGATAAGATTGTCGTAGTAGAACGCTTGAGCCTCAATTTCTACTGTTCCGTCTTTGACTGTCTTTGAAAGGTCCCAGGAGAGAGAGGAGGTTTGTCCTTCCCAAGCGGTGAAGTGATTGTATAGCTCATAAATGAGAGAAGCGTTCAAGTAAGTAGGGCTGAGGTCTTTGTATGTAACCGTTGCCTTGAAGAAGTCAGGGGCGTGCGCCTTGATGATCATCTTGTAGCAGTCCTTCTGGTAGAAATTGTTCTGACTGATATCTTGCAAGCATTTCTTTGCCAAGCGGTCATTTTTCAACTGTTCGGTATATTTCTCACTGCGCTCGCCGAAGCCTTTGAAGATAATGTTTTCAGAGTTTCCAAACTTGAAATCGGCTTCGTATGATGCCTTGATTTCGTTCTTAAGAGCGTCCTCGAAGTTCAATGGAGCAATTTTAGGCTTGGTCATCTTGAATACGGCGTTGATTTGATCACTTCCTTTTACAAACACGGCAGCTTGAACCTTGTTGTCTACTACACTGTTGGCAAAAGCGGCGGTGAGCACAAACTCTTTCTTTTGCTGTCCATCGAATACGGTGCTAATGTCAACCACTCGAACTTTAGCAGAGTCGATGCCTGATGCAACGCGTTTGACCATGTCTTTACGGCGAACCTCACTGTTAGCTGTGACGTCACTGGTAATGGTAGCTGGCCCCAATTCACCGCTTTCATTCTGGTTGTATAGTGTGTCTGTAATAAGAAAAATTATAATAATATGAATGAAAGATGATAATGCTTTGGATGATGTAAAAAAAATTGTGACACGAAGGAAACGCTTTTTTCGAGTAAAAATTATCAAGATAACACGGAGAGTGAAATATATAAAAAAAAACAGTACTAAAACTTAAAAACTTACCAATGAAGGTTGAGATAGTAACATCCTTGTTTTTGGTATCCTTGGCAACATATTTCAAATCAAATTGGGTGCAAGCAACGTCTTTCTGGTACAACATGTTGCGAATGTTTGTCAAAAGATCAGCACCAAAAACATTTGTCTTGAAGTCAGAAGAGTATGAGTGTCCCTTCAGATAAAGGCCAACACCGGCAAGTTCACCTAAATTAATGTCTGTTGACAAAACTGGGACAGAGCGTTTGACGAGTTTAGTAGCTGGGTCTTCAGCAACGGTACGCAGGGTATGCATCTTCCTTACAGTACTGTAGGGCCACACGCTCAAGTGAATAAGATTAGCGTCTTCTTCAGGAAGCACAAAACTGAATTTGAGGTCTCCGCCCATCACTTTCGTGTTAAGCTTGGCGGGGACGTGGATTTGAAGTTTGTTAACAATACCACTGCTAGCGTAGTTGCCACTAAGAGTATCCAAGAAACCCACACTGCCATCGAGATTTCTCGCATAAGTGAAACTGATCTCAGTATTCACTGATCTAGCCATGTCCATACTAAGTTTTGAGTTAGCTTTTCCTTGTACCATGAAAAGAATAGGTTCTGTGTATGCAAACACAAAAGGCATACCCGCAGCCAGGGGGAATGTAACTATCACTTGTTTATCAATCACCACCTTGGTGAACTGATTATCAAGACCAGAGAACAACTGTTCAACTTTCTCAATTGCTTCCGAAATAAAAGTTCCAAGTTCCGTTTCGCTAAAAGTGAACAGTTTCTGTTGGTTTAAATTGTCAATGAATAAGGCGCCTTCAAGAGGGTTGCGAGGTTCACGTTTGATGTTTAGTTCTTCAACGATTTTCTTAGCTGAAAATTTGAAGTCGGCATCCGATTTTAAAGAGCGTTTGTAGAAGATTTGCCTGATGTAGTCGAATAGATGCTGTACGTCGGAGACGGACAGTGTGTACTGGAAATGAAAGAAGTCATGTTACGGATTGGTTAAACATGTATGTTGTAAGTGCCTAGTTTATTAAAAAAGATTGTAGTAATATATTCGTCTTTTATTTAAAAACTTAAAACAGTTTTTGTGTCTACTGAAACTTATTTTTTTGGCACTTAATACGTTATGGTTTGGCATCCCTCAATCATATTTTTTTCCGCTTTGACAGAAATAGTGCATAATTATGTGTTTGTCTGAGCATTTTGGAAAAGTGTCATAAAAGTAATTACCCAGTCTTCCTCGGTAATTCCAGTGTCTCTTAATCTCAAAGCTTGTCTCTGGTACTTGGGAAAGATAGTGTTTCCGCTGCCGATATACGACGATTCGCTGAAGTAGGCAAGGTCATCGCTGCTTTTGTACTCGTCAATTATGCTGTCGGCTGAGTTGGGGTATCCGTAGTTTTCTTTGGTGACGAAGTTTGAAACAGACTGGGCAGTCTTAGCGCTAAAACAAAGAAAATGTTAACAGTTTAATTGCAGTTTAAATGCTATCATAAAATTAATATATATATTAAAAGAATGTCTTTTTTAAGCTTCATTTGATAAGCGTAATGTAAAAAGTTCTTACAGCTCTGCGAAACGTGGGTCCTTCATGTTGGCGGCGAAAAGAATGCTGGTTGCCAGTACTCCACGTACTTGAGTGCTGGGATCATCATTCGTCATGTGTGCCATTACTTGCATCATCTCAGCAGTAGGGAAAGCCAAGAAAATGTTAAGGGCAGCAGCTACCCTTACTTCGTAAGGCTCAGCGGTGTTCCTCAAGATGCTGAAGAGTACAACACGGACATCTTCGTTCTTAAGGTTAGCCAACGTTTTCAGACTTATAACAATTTGGGTCCGGAGGTACTTAGTAACTGCGATGTGACCTTCTAAATAAGGAGCAAAGACCTTGAGGATTTCGGGACGAGCTAAGTTGCCAAGGGTTCTTACATAAACCTGGGCCTTGTTGCTGTCGCCTTCTTCGATGGCTTTCTTCAGTTCCTGGGAGAGACGAGGAATTACTGTTTCAACCACAAATAGTTCCTGTTTGCCGGAGCGGATGAATTTGGTGGCAGCCAATAAGGCGGATGTGTTCAGGAACTTCTGTTCCACAACTACAGGGCTAAAAGCTAGTTCAAAAAATGCATTCGTAACTTTCTCAGTATGGAAGCTAAGACTACCGGCCACAGAAGCGATAACTTCAGCGGCTTCTTCGCCTTGAACTTTCTTTGTCAAAATCCACGCCTTGATTTCTTCAAAAGCTGCAATGCTGCCTGCTTGGGCAACTGCATCACGGTAGATTATCCACATCTTATTCTTAGAGACATTCTTCGAAGCCTTAGCGACCTCAATGCTGCTAGTCATTTGAGTAAGTTGGTCTGCGTCCATAAACATGATGAAACGAACAAGAAGTTTGAACTTCGAAAGAAAGTCGCTCTTCGGCAGATTGCTGGGGTTCTGCAGTAAAGGAGTGATTTCTTGGAGCAGTTTTTGAGCATTGACAACGTTTTCTGCATCAACCCTGAAGAATGATGCCTCGCTATTTGTGAGCAAAAGCGAATCACTCTCACGAAGTAAACCAGATTCTGATTTCTTCCATTCAGTGTTACCTTCCGGTTTGACTTCTGTCAGGGTGAACCTGACATAACTGTAGACCTCAGCTTTTTGTTTTCCGAACAGAAGAGGATTAACAAAGACAGAGCTCAAGGACTCCGATTTGTAGATTGTTCCTTCCTTACCAGCAAGAATGCGTGACTCAGAAGTGTGCTTGATGAACTGTTTTTCTTCGTTTTCGTATGCAATTCCCTTCCACACAGCGCCCTCTGGCACCCCAAAGGAGAAACCAACGCGTTTCTTGCAAGAGCCGTAATTCTTGCTCTTAGTGATTTCAATGGTGTCTTCAGCAAACGCAGGTAACTCGCGTTGCACTTCCGCGGAAACTGGAGAAACGGAATATAAAGTTTCACAGTCACCGGTGACATCAGCTTCCGTCTTCTTGAAGAGACCTTGGAAGGTTTCCTTATCGAAGCTGTTTCGGAAATTGTGGACGTGGCCATAAGCAGAAAGATCTACTTGGAGAGCACTGATCAAACCCTTTAGTAAGTTCTCGTTAGCGACAGAAAAGGAAACAGGTACTTTCACGGAGAGAACACGGCCTCCATCGACGATTATCTCAAAAGCATCGTCGAGTTTCTGAACAGGTTGGTATTTCAAGTCAGAACGAACATTTTTAAGGTCCATCTGACCTTGGATTTGAGCGTACAAAGGGTTTTCAAGTTTAGCTATAAGTTGGCCTGGTTTCTGGACGCGGATGAGGAACTGGGTCTTAAAGGCATTGCCATTGCTGTTGCTGTTTTCGAATTTGGTCCATGTATAGGAGTCCACGTCATAGACGTATTCTTTTCCTACTTGCCAGGGCCATTTCGGATTTTCGGTGAGCGGACTCGACGCGACGGCGGCTGAAAGAAAAGGTAACACACAATTAATTTTAAAGGCAGAACGCATGGGTTACCTATGTATTTTTTAATTGGAACTAAGATAATTGCAATTAAACAAAAATACTGTTTTATGAATAAAGTTGAGATACTAAGAACAGTTTCTATAAGAAAGACCTATTCCAAAAAGTTCATGAATAATCTTGTTCCTACCAAATCACCTAAAATATTAATGTAATGGGGACATTAGTAATTTCAAGATTATAATATTTAACTACTGTACTGTTAACCTCGGTACCTTTTGTATTGGTATTAATTTACACATGATACCTTCAGCGGTTAACAAACACTTTGACAGACAAACCGACACCAGAAAAATAAATAACACAAATACACATCGCTATCTGAACATGATATAAAAAAAAATGATGATTTTTATTTGTGGAGTCATCGACCGCAGTTATTGTAGGCACACAAAAAAATCTGTGTTTTTAAACTGATATTTCTATCATTTTAAAAATACTGTTTTTTTTTATGTAAACTTTACAGACACTAACAGCGGTCGTTGACCTCCCAAAAAAAAAATCAAATCTTATTATTTTTTATTATATCGTGTTTATAACTAATTTAAAATATCCCTAGGTTGACTAGTAATTAGTGACCGATACTTAAACACATGATTGTACTAATGATAATAAACAACTTTTATTATGGGACCGAATCTGAAATCACGAAAAATTAATAATATTGAGGTGTCTGTATGTAACATAGACAATTAGACATATAAAACGATGGTTTGTAATGTCATAATAACAGCTTTTTACTAAATGCCTAAGAAAGTTTATATGATATACTTATAACAAAAAAAAAAAAAACAATTTTTTAAATTTTTTGTCTGTCTGTCTGCTTGATCCGGCTAATCTTCGAAACGGCTACACCTATTTTGTTTTGACGGGACTTTCACTGGCAGATAGCTGATGTTATATGGAGTAACGTAGGCTACGTTTATTTTAGAAAAATACTTAGGGTTCCGCGCAAAAAAAACCCTAAATTGTGAACACACAGCGCGGGCGGGCGATGCCGCGCGGCGGGTCAGGGGACGAGGTAGTTTTATTGAAATGTAGTTATTATTATAGTATACTAGCTAACCCAACAAACGTCCTGTCAATATTTCAATAATTCATACAAAATTCCCATAGAAAATGCACTTTCAGTTTTCCCGAATTTTCCAATTTTCCCGGCAACTTTTTAAACATTTTCTGACATACAAGCCTTGTCCTGACAATTACAAACACAACAAAAAAAGAATTATCCAATTTGGTGCAGTCGTTCGGAAGTTATGCGCGTATACATATACATTTCGGCGATTCATTTTTATATACAGGGTTATTTGTAAAACACCAGCAACCTCTTAAGGGCTCATTGTACTCATCATTATGAACAACTTTTTATATGGGACCAAACCTGAAATTGCGAAAACAAAATCAGCTGTTCAGTACATTTATGTTCGCATTATTCGTCAAATGGTCCCATAGTAAAAGTTCTTCATAATGATGAGTACAATGACCCCTTAAGAGGTTGCTGGCGTTTTACAAATAACCCTGTATAGATTGTGTATATTACGACTTCCACGCAAACGAAGTCGCGGTGCACAGATAGTTAAAAATGTGATGTGACTTACCGATTATCGCCGTCAATACAAGTAATTTCATAATCCCAAGTTCTATTAGTGGTTGTGTTCAGTGTGGCACGGTTCGCCCACTTCTGATGCCTGACACAGCTGTTTGACAGTTTTTATACTCATCCCCGGTCCTCTGTATAAGGTATTTAGGCTGACCCCTAACCTCAAAAATTGTGATAACGTACGATTGAATTTGAAAAGATTGTGAAGCCGGGCTGGTCTTTTGTTTGTTTTTTATTACTTTTATATTAACAGCTGGGAAAGTTCCACCAACATCAGTCGGTTTAGTAAACAGAAATTGGTAGGTCCTATTTATTGGATAATAGGGTAGATTCTGAAAGTTGACAACGTCGCCGTCGAATGTTCAGCTGTCAAATGTTTCGCTTAATATTACTAAATTCATACATCCTACTTCCTTCCTTATAAATGCGAAAGTTTGTGAAGATAGATATATGTTTGTTACTCTTTCACGCAAAAACTGCTAAACAGATTTTGATGAAATTTGGCATACAGATAGTTTATAACCTGGATTAACACATAGAATACTTTTATCCCCATATTCCTACGGGTTCCAACCTTACTCGGGTGAAACCGCGGGCCGCTGCTAGTACATTCATAAACTCGCGCTTGTTCCCATGGGGACAGGCAGAAATTGCAAAAAACCACCAGCTTCTACAATCCTTACGTACTCCTAAATTACTATATTAATAATAATAATATCCCCACCGCTGTATCTCTACGTTGACGTCGTGGTGGGGCTTGCGTGCTCCGAACTTTAGGTCTGTGCCGGTAGAGTTAGACCAAGAGAGATACAGAAACCCGAAGGGCAGCATGTGGCGAGCTGTTGGGCAGTAGCGACCCCACGGAACCCTATTTCCCTGGAGAAATCTTGTCCTCATCTCTGGCTTGCCTTTATTGGCCGGCTGGATTGTACACTGACGAGGAACAGAGCTCCCACCTCTTTTATGCCTTTATTGGCCGGCTTGAGTGGAGATTCGCAAGAGCAAACGTGGTCGGAGGAAGGAAGTATTCCAGCAAGGAGCTGGTAGGGATCTTGACCATACTTCCGGGATTGTCCGTGGGATACCTCTCCACTCCTCAAGCACCTCAGGAAGTGTTGCCTACTTGTCGCTACGTCACTATGTGCTAGCGGCCGTTTCCGGGGGCCCATTATTGAGTGTGCAAGTCACCCTCTGCCATTTTATCCGTGTATAATATGGTATATAGTTTATTTATTTATTTTACCATTTATGTACACACAGAAAAATACATAATTATAATTAGGAGTACAAAGGTACTGCTTATTTCTTAAGAAATTTCTTCCAGCAGACCTGCGAAAGGAGAAATGAAATAGAAATGTAGACAATAGTGTGTGATAACAAGAAGAGAAAAATATGAATATGCGAAGACTTAAACTAAAATATTAACTATACCTACACGTATAACATAAACTTAAATAAATACATAAAGCTAAAATATATAAACATACATATACTATACTTATATAAATACTCACAGTTCAATAGTCACATAGTTCTTCCATAGTTCAAGTTACCCAATCCACTTTAGCCACCCAGACCTATAGCCCAATGTTTTGTTTCCACGTACAACAATAATAGTCCTGCACCAACCGGGGTTGTCCTTGGGTGCACTTGCATAGTGCATTCAGGGATAATCGTCGGTTAGAGCCTCCTCATCATTTAAAATTATCTAAGGGGCCACTGCGAGTTGGCTACGGCTCCTCGTACGCCTTCTAAAGGTCCAGGACCCCAGGGTCCCGAGAAATGTCACAAATAATAATATAGGTGGCTGGGTGAAGGGCCTGATTCAGAAGGCAGTCCTCCTTGATACGGCGCGTATTGTGAGGAGGTTCCTGTCTCTGGGGCCCTAACCACCGGTAGCTTGGACCCTGCTCCCGCTACCGGCGGATCACTATTTTTTTTATTTTTTAAATGCTTTTTTAATGTTTTTTATAAAAATATTTAACAATGTAATATATAAGTTTAGAAAATAAATAAAGGAGATAATAATAATATCCGAGTACATTAATCACACACAGTCATCTGATCCCAAACTAAGCGGAGCTTGTACTATGGAAACCAGCACCCTAATGGCGTAACACACTATCGATCGGAATCTGAATGATTTTGAAGCAAATTGCTAATCCATTGCTTCATATGTTCGAAAATTTTGTCTGCTCAACACCGTAAATAACGCAATGGATGTTGTTGAACTGTCAAAATGAAACCGATTCAGATTGATAGTGTGTTACGCAATTAGGGTACTACATACACTACTTTTTTTTTGTAAATACATACTTATATAGATAATTACACGCAGACTCAGGACAAACAGACATGTTCATGGATGGGAATCGAACCCACGACCTGCGGTATGATAGGTGGGTATTCTAACCAACCACGCCAACTGGCCGGTCAATATTACTAAATTCAATTTTGAAATATCGCTCTGCGATCCACTAAAATATTTAGATTATTTATAAATGTTTGATGACCACTGACATTCCTCCACTCCCCCTTTTATAAGTGTACAAAGGCTTCGAGCTTGGCACTTTCAGTAGCGTCCATCTTCAGCTCCTGTAGCGTGCAGACAGCGGAACACGCTGGACACGACATTAAGTACTCCAGTTTGTAGGACTACACCACAGGTGCCAAGCTCGTAGCCAAATTCTGGGCCAATTCTACAGGGTTCTATATCTATGGGTAAAACATTAACAACTTCTTAAGAGGTCATTGTACTCATAATTATGAAGAACTTTTACAATGGGACCAAACCTGATGATGATGACCCTATTTAGTATATGTCGTAATAAAGTCGACTGTATTGATCTAGTGAACAGTTTGTGCTACCTGATCCCTCGTAGCGTACATGGTCGAGAAGTTCGCTCGAGACACTTGTTTGCTACTACTTTTTGTAGAACCAACTCAGGCGTACGCTCACCGCTGCGTCGATTGGTTGACACCTATAATAGGCAGTTTGGCTCATCTGATATTATGTTTCTCAGCAAGACTATATTTAGAAAAGAAATTATTACTATATTAAGTGATCAGAACCCTACTAATTAAGTAATGTTTACTTTTATTCTGTTTATTTTGATATCGTTCATTCTAACAGCTAGTACCTAGATCTGTTTAGTAGTATGTGGATAACGTTGTGAGTAGTGTATTTGTTACCTCTATTATTAAGCTTTAACCTATGTTTACTTAGTATTACACTGCTGTTTGTTGTCCCTAAATAAATAAATAAATAAATAAACCTGAAATCGCGAAAAAAAAATCTGCTGTTTCCTATATTTTGATGAATTATGCGAACATAAATATAGGGAACAGCTGATTTTTTAACGTAACCATAGTAAAAGTTGCTCATAATGATGAGTACCTCTTAAGAGGTTGTGTTTTAAATTACACTTTGTATAAAGGGTGACAGGGAAATTCGGCCTATTCGTTGAAAGGAGTTATACTAGAGGTCATTAGCAACAATTTAAGTTCAGTTAATTGGAGGTCAACATTGGATGGTTATTACCGAGCTGTGACCGTTCTTCAATTTTTTGACATTTTATGACTTCTTACCAAAAACAATTATGAAAAAACTACTTAACTCTAAACATTTAATTGATACTTTTCTTAAAGCTGAAAAATAAGTGATCATTAAAAAACAATGCTTGCCCAAATCTTACATAATCACAGAAATAAAAAGTCTGTAGTTGCCATCATTTTTATTATTACAAATTAGTAAAATGGCAGTAACAAAAACACTATAGTTTTTTATTAGTAGCAACCCTACGTTGATAAATTATATTTTTTTACATATCGTGGCGATGAGATGTTTATATACGTTCTTATCTTTTTTATTATTCATTGTTTTTAATAAGGTCGTCGTACTTATAATTAGGTACATTTTAGGATTCCGTAATCAAAAAGGGACCCTTATAGTTTCGCAATATCCGTCTATCTGTCTGTCGGCGGCTTCGCTGAGAGACTCTTAGTACAAGAAGGCTGTAATTCGGCATGGGTGTAACTATGCATATTAATCACGGCGATAAATTGGTAAAATAAAATCTTAAAAAAATAATATGCCTTCTTGCACGTAAAGTGGGGATGACATTTTTACTGTCGTCTATACCATAATGTATCGTTGGGTAGGCCGTTCAAAAATATTGCAGGTCTGTGAAAACCGTTTTTCGATTCAGGGGATCTGTTTGCGTAATACTAAGCTTTAAAGTGCTATTTTTTGTGAGTCAAGATGGCGGGGGGGCCCTGCCATCTAAATAGTTGTTTTTGGATATCTAAAAAAATGCACGGCAGTAGTATGAATAAAGAAGTAAAAGTAAAACTATCGCGGCTAAGTAGGCTTTACAAGGTAACCAACCAACCTATATTACTAACTTACATTTGCAGTGGGAATGTATGGGATAACATGTTTTTCAACTACAATGTTACAAACTACAAGAACAAACTTTCTTGGGATAAATGCATCCCAACCACGGAACCCTTCATTGTGCATGGTCCAACACGCATTTGGCCAGTTATTCGAAATTACAATAAGAGACATCACGGATCTGCATTCTAACCATTTTAGTTTATCAAAAAAATATATTTCTTGGCTAAATAATGTTCATCTACTATTGAATATCAGATGGAGATAATATTATAACAACAGCACATTTCACCATCAGTCTTAAGGGGGAAGCGTCAGGGTAGCCACGAAATTCAAAGTTTTTTTGCAATTTGCAAGTCAGTATTAAGTTGTATGTTAAATAAAGTATGATTCCCGGTCGTAACAAATATGTATATACAGAGTTATAATCATTAGAATCTGTAATACAACTCCTTAAGTTAGTATAATCCTCAAATGTCAAGATTTCATGAAATAGTTATTGAGTAGTTTTGATCATTTTAATGATTATAATTATGTAAATACATACTTGTTGCGATCGCGAATTACATTTTAATCAACGTACAACCTAATACTGACTTGTAAATTGCAAAAAAGGTAAGAAAATTTGAATTTCGCGGGCTACCCTGACGCTTTCGCTATCGTTGTTTAATCCATGGATCAGCATTTTCAATGTTAACAAAAGACTGCCTTCAAAATGCCCTTTTCTACCCTTTACTGTTTCGCTAGTCTTCAGGGCTAGATTGACTAACCCGGACTAGTCTGTGCGCTCTGGACTAGTAGACTGTTTCTTTGGTACTATGAGAAAGCGAAAACAGTGCACATCATGGGATGTGCACTGTTTTCGCTTTCCCGTTAGGGCTAGATCGACGAATAGAATGTTTAATTGTATGTTGTACTGTATGTTTTTAATGTTTGTATTTACTATAATTCCTTGTTTGTCGAAATAAACATTATTTACTCATCATCAATTTTTTTAAGTACCGACACAATAAGTCTACCTACATATATTGTAGTTTTTTTTTATGATTCATTTCTTACCTTGTTTCGCTATTATTGTTTTATAACAATAGTGAACCTATACTCGTTCATTTCATTTGCTGCAATTGAGTGCATCTATACTTAAGAGGGCTGTTTCGTTTTGTCACCTCTCTCGCTCACACGTTACCAAATTTTTAACAATGTAAATGAAAATATGTTTTTTTGAAAAATGTAATGATTTAGTGAACTAGTAAATAATATTAATTTAATTGGTAATTCTTAGAAACACATTTTTATTGTGTCATTTTATTTCAAAAACATCAAAATCATAATACTTTTTGAGCTGATTTCATTAGATAACACAATAGAAATGTGTTTTTAATAATTACCTATTAAATTAAAATTATTTACTAGTTCGCTAATTGAACACATTTTTCAAAAAAATATCTTTTCATTTAACATTCTTAAAAAGAGTAAGAGAGGAGCTCGTGGCTAAGTAATAACAGCCGCACGGGTCGATCCAACCGGTTAAGCTACGCTTGCCGGGGTTGGTCTGTAAATGGGTGACCATCTTTTCATACCGAGACTCCTCCGTGCCTCGGAAAGCACGTTAAGCCGTTGGTCCCGGCTGTCTTTCATGGATCTTGGACAGTCGTTACGGGTCGTCAGAAGCCCGAAAGTCTGACAACCAGTCTTACCAAGAGGTATCGTATTACCCAGTAACTGGGTTGTGGAGGTCAGATAGGCAGTCGCTCCATGTAAAATACTGGTATTCAGCTGTATCCGGTTAGACTGGAAGCCGACCCCAACATAGTTGGGAAAAGTCTAGGCAGATTGATTCTTCAAAAATTGGTACTATGTGACAAAACGCGTCAGCCCTCTTAATAAAGATCTTCAATTCACTTACTGACGGACAACTCATAACCTAAGGTCTAGAAGCATTAAATGCACAATAGTTCCCTACACAATAATTGTATTTGTGTTCTATTATAATGAGTCGGTATCTCTTTTAAACTTTCAGTATGACACGTAACTTTTTTAAACTAGTTTTGTCTTTTGCTTTTAAGGAACTCTTGTGCAAAACATAACGATGGTGAGCACTAAGAAAGGACTTTTTGTGTGAAAAGTTTGTAATTTTTTGAAAATTCCGTGGGCACATTCATCAATACTTCCATAACAATATATTGTAAATTCGAAAGTAATTCTGTCTTTCTGTCTGTATGTAACCTGTTCACGCTTAAACCACCGAACGAATTTCGATAAAAATTGGCAAGGAGATAGAAGGTGTCCTGGGGAAGGACATAATATGCTGGCTTTTGTCTTAAAAAGAATCCTAATGGGGTTGATGTAAGGAATGAAAGCTTGTATGGGAAACGCTTCTTAAGTTAGGGATATGAAAATTCAAAGGAGATGGATAAAGGTGGGCCCAAATGTGTGTGTTGTGTGTGTAGTTGAGATATGATCTAAAAATTTGTGATATTTTTGTTTATCTTAGAATACCAAAAATCAGCTCCATTCTCTCTCTGGAAGCGGAGAAATATGAGAAAGATAGTTTTCGTGAGATTATCAAGTAATCGATTACAAAATTATTACAAATAGATAACGAAAACATTCGCACTATGTAGCAATTAAATAAATGCAATTTATATACTTATATACAATATAGTGCATTTAAATATTTAAAATAAATAAAATATCAATTAATTTTTATTTAAACAATAATTTATTTCAAACAGTAACTAGACTATATGTACAAGCTAACACCAAAATATAATATACGAATGGGTAGTGTAGCTTGCAGCCACGCGCGATCGTCTAATGCCACATTTAAAATTGATGTTAGGGTACTTCGAATAATACGATCAATTTTGTCTAAAAGTTGTGGCTGGTTCCATTAAGAGGAAGAGCGGAAAATACATAAAATTTTGGACCAAAACAGCAATATCTGATAAGGGTGAATAATAATAATAATAATAATTTTATTTCAAGTAACAAGACTCATAGTGTTAGTAACAATATACTTACAAACTATGTTAGTAATACACTCACAAAAACAAAACAGAAAACAGATTGTGACATCATTGCTGCACGGTGACAGGCCCAGCCGAAACCCTGCAGCAGTGGTTCACAAACGCACAATCAAGCCTGCTCGCTATCATAGACAGGATGCTGTTGGCGCTGCCCCGCACCCTACGGACCAAGGATGCGCACCGCTTCCGCATCACGGTGTAAAAACAGTCGAATGACAGAATGCCGAATATAAATTAATTTTTGAGTCTATCTGAAATATCGTTAGAATGTTTAATTTTATCGTCGACGAATGATAAAAACTGTCTTCTAAAACTGGGGAACCTAGAAGGTGCAGTGAACTTTTTCCAAAACTTTGATATCTGGGGCTATTGAATTGAATTTCAATTAATTAATGAAAAACTAATATTTACGATTTCTTATCGATTAAAAGCAGCCTTATATTTTTAGTTATGTCACTGGCATTCTACTCGTAACTGACTGACATCTTGATACTAGACACTTGCCGACTGCTTTTGCTGCTTTTGTTTTCCCGATTAATTTTCATTTTCAACGACCACTGCCTTATTTTTTTAGGGATTGTAACACTGCCTACCTTGTACGACTTCTGTTTTTACACTGGACATCGAAGATCGCTTACACGTTTGACTTGGAATTGTTATTTTGGATTTTACCGCCCGCCGCCTTGTGGATTGGATTTTGTCGAGACTATGGATCGCTGTGTAAGTTGTGGGATGGCAACTGGTCACTACAATACTCTAGGCTGGCGACCCTTACACGTTATTCTGTCAGTGATTCGGCAATGGCTCGCACCTCAGTCTGTACGTAAATATAACATCATCTAACCAGCTACCTCTGACTTTTCCAAACATTCTTAATTAAATTTGTATGTTCTGTATTTAAAGAGCATCTTTTGCACTTCAGGAATCGGTAACCTAACTTTTACTAAACCACTAAGAACTCAACTCCAGATTGTCAAAACTTAAACAGAATTTTCAGCGCGGAACTGATAAGTTGGAATCTATTAGTTCACATCATTTTCATCTCGTTAAATTCAGGCCCAAGATTGTATGTAATCGTTTCCATCTCCTTTATGCTTTTGGTAATAAAATGTACTACTGATTTTTTTGCGTATTTCTTTTAAAGTAGTCATAGTCCGTAAGTTGAGATAATATTCAGTTAACATTTCTTTATTTCATTAAAATCGGCCTACTCGGTCAAAAGTTATCACAGTTTAAAGTCATAAAATAACCTCTAACATGTAGGTATTAGGGGGTCAATGGCTGCACTAGAGTAGATATTATAAATTAGTGGTGATTATTTATTATTAAAATAATAATTAGGTATCATTTTAAGTAAGACATTTAGAATCATAAAAACCTGTTTAATTAATGTATTTAATCGGGCAGGTGTGAGTAGGACTTGCACCCTGAAGGTTCCGTCTCAAAGCTGTGCTGGCTCGGCTATCAGAAGTTTCAGTTCCGGATTGAAGGACAAACTAAACTTTTCAGTTGAAAAATAACTTTAAATAAAATGGAGAAGACCGATTTCAATGAAATACAGACTAAATGTTACTTCAAGAAACGGCTTATGAATTTCCAAACCCAGATTGCAAACAAACTTAACTTTGCAGTTGATATATTATATATACAACGTGTTCCTTTAGATATGCCATAACTCTAGGGTATTAATGAGACCACCAAAAAAATTAACTCCGTCTTTAGTGATGAAGAGTTTATCAGCTACGGTATACGGTTCAAGGAAGTATCTTGGGACCCACACTATTCCTAATCTACATAAATGACCTCTGTCAATTATCCCTCATTTAGTGTGACATTTTTACCTACGCAGACGACACAGCACTTTTGATATATGGCGAGACCTGGGACAAAGTTAAACATAGAACTGAACTCACCTTGCGAACTGTTATGGACTGACTTTCCGTTAACCTCCTGACGTTCAATCTTTCCAAGACTAAAGTAATTCAGTTTCAACCACCAAAACCAACGGATTCAACTAAAATAACAGAGCATACTTGTCATGATGCCTCACCTTGCAATTGCCTTGCTATGGTCTTAAATATTAAATATCTAGGTGTACATATCGATGAGAGACTAGATTGGCGTGTTCATACGGATACTTTTTATGCTCTCGGCTTCGTAAACTAATTTATTTATTTAAAGAGCTCAGACATTCAGCTGACATTGAAACGGCTTCCCTTGTTTATCGTTCCCTGTGTGAGTCGATTATTACTTACTGAATCCCAGTGTGGAGGGGGACTTTCAAAACCATGATGCTTAGGGTGGAACGAGCTCAGCGGGCTATCCTCAAAGTTATGTATTTTCGTAAAAGGGACTACCCCACTGCCCAGTTGTACGAAGCCCATGTACTCACGGTGAGAAAACGCTATGTCCTCCACACTGTCTTGCGTCGACATTCCACGTTGTCGCTAGATAGGAATTTATCAAGTCGGCGGGTTGGCTTTCCTATCTGTGAATCTGTTCAGTCCCGTTCTGCGCTTGCCCGGCGACACTATCGTGTCCAAAGCTCCCAAATATCTAACAAAATCCACAAGAAACTATCAATTTATAAACTTACCTTGCATAAGGTCAAGCTGAGTCTTAAGCCTTGGTTACAGTCCCTCAATTACGACGAAACAGAGCAAGTTCTAAAATTTCTTTCGTAACAATAATCCTACCCTATTAGAGGCACTCTACGTCACCCCTTACTCGCCATCACAATCAACCTTTCCTGATCATTTAATTCAATTTACACACACACACACACACACACACATACACACACACACACATGCACGCATACACTACACAATCACCACCACAGTCTTTTTCTAGCCACTTTTTATTGTTTTGTATTATTTTGTGGCGTAGCGGATTCGTGGGTAGAGCAAATGAGACCAGTAGTCACTTATACAGAGTTTATTAATAGTGGGAGTGGGTTTACAAGTACAAGCAGTATTTCTGTCTTTTTCTTTACATTTCATAAAAAGGGACTTAATTTATATTGAAATTAATAAAAGTTCCACAAGCCATTTGATGAAACCAATCAACAGTAAAACAGTACGAATTAATTTGATTTTAATTCAGACGTGAACACGTCTGAATTAAATTATAAATTAAATAAAATTCTGGTTGATTGTTGGTCTGGTTGGTGTCGGGTCGAGTGGGCCTGTCGACTCGTCAATAAGCGGCTGCGTCGATATTTCGATTCGCGGATTTGGGCGGATTTTCGTCTCCGCACCGGAGCGCCGACAAATTGGCCCATTTCTACCTTACTCCGAGCACTCGTCTCGACTTAAAGTTCTTTCTGGAGAGTTTTTAATAGGTTACGTGTTACTGTTGGGTGGACCGTCTGGCTGGCGCTGCGGTGGTTCGGCGTGGTCAGCCTATTTCGGCTGTCAGCCGTAGTTGCCGGGGTAGGCCAGAGCGCCTGAAGTGTAGGCTGCCGGAGTCGTCGGGCCTGTAGGGTCGCCGTCAGCCATAGCCGCCGATGTAGTGCTCAGCGGCCGCCGGTGCAGTCAAGCGAGTGCAGATTTATTCCCGGGGTAGGCCGGAGTGTTTGAGGTGTAGTGCGATAGGACTAGTTGAGCTCAAGCTATGATCCCCAAGCTATGATCTCCAAGCTATGATCTCCAAGCTATGATCCCTGGAAACAACGCAAGGTCGTGTCCTTGAGCGACGAGGAAGATTCGGTAAGCCTCTGTGATGTGCGTAGTTTCCATACCAGACGAGATCCGTAGCCCCAAGACAAGGGAAGGGTCAGAGGAGAGGAAACCAGCATCACAGTAGTTTACAAGATAAGAATAATCATGTAGAATGAACACAAGATAAAACACAGTTATAGTAATATAGATTCTCTTAAGGACACTATGAGTACTCACCCAATTTCGGGGAACTATATATGCTTCTGCGGCTATTGTAGGAAAAGGGCGGACTTCTCTAGTGCGTTCCTATTTGTAGACAATTGTTTCTAGAAAGTTCTATAGAGAGGTGAAAGTGGTAATGTCATAGACTATTTGACAACTCCCACAGATAATTACTTTTTAGCAAATTGACTAATTATCATATGCTACAATTTTAGTATTTTTTATTTCTAAATTGTTAATCTTATTGCATAAGTTTTCAATAGTATTTCCTCCCGGGAGAGGGCACTGGCTCTTGTAACACAGGTTAACCATCTAGCACAAGTGTCAGGGACTTCACACAATTTGTAATCACGCTTATGTAATAAAGATTATTATTAATATTATTTATATTTATTATTACTATTATTATCATTGTAAACAACTTTTAGTCTTTTACTATGGGACCAAAACTGAAATCGCAAAAAAAATTTCAGCAGTTCAATACATTTTGACGAGTTATGCGAACATGTAGGAATAGCACGTTAAGCCGTTGGTCTTGGCTGTCATTCATGGATCTTTGATAGTCGCTACGGGTTGTCAGAAGCCCGAAAGTCTGATAACCAGTCTTACAAAGGGGTATCGTATTCCCAGTAACAGGGTTGTGGAGGTCAGATAGGCAGCTCCATGTAAAATACTGGTAAACAGCTGCATCCGGTTAGACTGGAAGTCGACCCCAACATAGTTGGGAAAAGGCTAGGCAGGCAGATTGAAATGTAGGGAATAGCTGATTTTTTTCACGATTTCAGGTTTGAGCCCATAGTAAAAGTTGTTCAAAATGATGGACGTAGTGCGTATGATTTGAATTTCGATATTTTGTAACGATCTATAAAGCTTTTTCAAAATTTCTGTTTTTATTGTTCTAGTTTACTTCAAATGTGTAGTGTTTATTGATAGAGCAATTTCTGTCTAAGCTATTGAAAAACCAAAAAAATGTAGGTATGCCAAAGGTTTCCACTGCGTTCACCTATTGTACCCTATTTTTTTCAAGACGGTAAAAAATATCATACAGTATAACTATATATACCAATTTTTGGATTTTTCTCCTCGCCAAACTTCATGCTGCTAGGTCAACGGGAAGTACCATATAGGCTTTACTTTATTTGCGAGTCTCAAATGTGTGCCATAAATAGCCGTATTTTTTTATTGCTTTTATTGCGTCAAGTTTGATTTTCTTTACAGCTCCAAGGGACCGTAGATTTATGTTTATGATATGTATTTCAACTTGATACCTCCACGCGGTTCTAAGAAAAAGGGTCTTGACATGCAACGAAGTCATCCTAGAAGAGTTCCAATTTTTCATGTTGAGGTAGGTACGGAACCCTATAAAAGATTATTTGAATTTATTATCTGCATGCCTGTCTGTCACCTTTTAAGCCGTAAGGGCTGAACAGATTTAGATGAAAGGCATACGGTAGGCCATGACCTGGGTCAGGATATTACGATTCTTTGGATCCCGGTAGTTCGGTCCTGTGGGATAATTTCCGACATTTCCGCGGGCGAAGACGCGGGCGTGACCCAAAAGTTAGTAACGTTATGCTTGCATTATTTGTTTATTTGTGTTTCGTGTCCAGTTCAACGACGCGTTCAGGATGATTTTGCCGCTCCCCCACTATTGCAGCGCATCGACTATGTTTGCGGAAGCGCGTGTGGATTGCTTCCACGCCACTATGCGCAAGAGAGGCACGTCGCTGGTGCGACGAGTGCGGGGGAGCGCTGACAGCATGCTGGCCGCGCTCGTGGATAGGCTTGATTGTTCCATCATCTCCCACTGCTGTAAGCGACATGTGGCAGGCTGATGCGACTAACAAACCTCCAGTTCTTAATTAATTATGAATGTTTTATATTGTGTTAATTTTATTAATGAATTGAATTGTATTTGATTGAAGTTAATTTGTAATGTTGTGTATGAGTGTATTAGTATTATGATTTAGTGATACTCGAAATAAAATTATGTTATCTTATTTATTTATTTTAACCCACACTGGATCATTCATTGACAATATGTGATACCACCGTGCCGCAGTCTTGTGCCAGTTTGCCATTGTCAATTGCTAACTGCTTGCCTAAACAGAGTGTAAATAAAGAAATAGTGTTATTTTGTGATGAAATTGGAAAAGATCTAGGCCACTTGTTAACAAATAAATATCCAGGACACTCAATAATGAACTACTGTATGCCTGGTTGTTCTTTATTTGACATAATGAAAAAAGTTTTAAAATGCAATTTTAACCAGGATACTATATTATTAATATTTGTTGGTAATAGGGGTAATGTGAACAAAGGAGAATTACTCCAATATTATAGATCATTGTGCAACATTAGTTTAATAAAAATTGTATTGTTTACATTCCCATACAGTCAAAGTATCCAAAACCAAAACAAAAAAGTGTCTAAAAAGGATATCATTGTTAACCCCAAAACTACAAGTCGCTTGGAAGCTTTTAAAGTTAAACTCATTAATAAATTAACAGTTTTGGCTAATCATACTGATCCTAATGATCTGTATGATGATTTTTTAAATATGTACTGTCAACAATTTAATCTCATCTTTATTCCCAAGACTATCTCGGTTAATAGTAACGCGTCTTTCAGTGATTGGGCTACCATTGGTATTCATAAAAGTAGAACACGGCTTTATGAACTATACAATGAAAGGTCTTTTGTAAACACTGCTGAATTTAATTTATATGTTAGAAACTATTCAAAATTATTTTAAAAAGTTTGTTGTGTGGCCAAGTCGCGTTATTTGAGTTCGAAGATTAAAAACAGTAGTAATGTAATTAAAACGACTTGGAATATTATTAATAGTGAAACGGGAAGGTCTAATAACCGAAGTGCTGACTACAGCCTGTCTATTAATGACAACATAATAATTTCAGACTCACAAGTCGCCGCGGCCTTTGAAAATTTCTTTTCAGATATTCCCGTTTCAACTACTAAATCCCTAAACTCATCAACTTCTGTTGCCGAGTCTTTGCTTAAGGAAAATGTTAATGCTTGCGATTCGGAATTTAATTTTGAACATATTACCTGTAGAGACATAATTAAAACCTTTCACACTTTAAATGTAAAAAAGACAGCAGATATGTGGGGTAATTCTGTAGAAGTTGCTAAGTCTATTATTGACATTGTAGCACCTACTTTAGCTCTTATCTTTAATAACTGTATCGACTGTGGGGAGTTTCCTGACCTCATGAAATATAGTAAAATAATACCTTTGTTTAAATCAGGTAGTACATCAGACCCCACAAATTATAGACCTATTTCAGTACTACCTACGTTTAGTAAAATTTTTGAGAAATTAATTTTAGACCAATTGCAAAGATTTTTTAATAAACATAAATTATTACATAACAAGCAGTTCGGTTTTACAAAGGGTCGTTCAACTACTGATGCCGGTGTTGAACTTTTAGGACATATTTATAATGCATGGGAAGACAAATGCGATGCCTTGGGCATCTTTTGTGATTTGTCCAAGGCATTCGATTGCGTTCTTCATGAAACGTTAATCAGGAAACTCCGCCATTACGGGATCCGGAACACCGTTCTGGATCTTCTTACTTCATACTTGAGTAATAGGATTCAGAGCGTTGACGTTAATGTAAAAAGAGCGCCCAGATCTATAGTAACAATGGGGGTCCCACAGGGCTCGATTCTTGGTCCTTTCTTGTTTCTTATTTATATTAACGATTTGCCCTAAGTATATCATGATTATCCTTAATGAGGATAATCATGATATAGTTTTGTTTGCGGATGATACTTCACTTTTGTTTAAACTTAAACGTCAGCAGCTGGTTACTGACGATGTAAACAGAGCGATCTCAAAAGTAGTTCACTGGTTCAGTGTTAATAATTTACTACTTAATGAAAAAAAAACCAAATGCATTAAGTTTACACTACCTCACGTTAGGCAGGTGAAAACTAACGTGTTGATAAAGGGCGAAGAGTTGAATCCTGAAGATAGCACAGTATTATTGGGCTTAACTTTGGATGCTAAGCTTCAGTGGGGCCCACATATAGATAAATTGTCAAAAAAGCTAAGCTCCGCAGCATACGCTGTTAGGAAAATTCGTAATTTAACCAACATAGAGACAGCCCGTTTAGTGTACTTTAGCTATTTTCATAGTATAATGTCGTACGGTATTCTGTTGTGGGGAAATGCAGCCGACATTCAGACTATCTTTGTTTTGCAGAAAAGAGCTGTTCGATGCATTTATAAATTAAGTCCGAGACAATCTCTCAGAGAGAAATTTAAGGAGATTAATATAATGACTTTGCCTTCTCAGTACATTTTTGAAAATCTTTTATATGCCCATAAAAACATTAAATTGTTTAAAAAATACAGGGATATCCACAATATAAATACTAGGAACAAACACAAATTTGTTGTACCTCCAACAAGGCTCAAGAAAATAGGTGGGTCATTTAGGTGTCAATGTATACGCTTTTATAATAAACTTCCAAGCCACGTTCAAGATCTGAGCCTTAACAAATTCAAATTATTCATTAAACGCAAGTTGTGTCAGAAAGCTTTTTATACCGTTAAAGATTATATTGAGGACAAAAAGGCTTGGGATTGAACTGCTCCAATTTTATTTTATATTATTTTTATTTTTGCATACTGACATGAATGTTGACATGAATATTTACTTTGTAAGTATTATATTATTTTACTTTTTTGTGAATGTGAAGACTATGTAGGTCATTGCTTTTTTTTGTTTGTTTTATTTTTTCTCTCAGTTATTTTTAATCATGGTCTGGCAGTTTGAGTAATCTATGCGGCCTACCCCAATGTCCTTTCTTTGGTATTGTTCGTCGAATCGTTGAGCTCCTTAAGTTCTGAGTTGCGCTGCGCGATTACTGACAAATGCGTGCACTGACTGGACAGGTCCTCTCAATCTGTGTGGTTCTTTCCTCAAAAGACCATTTCAGACACCAATCTACATGGTCTTCACATGAAGTGACCAAGATTATGTCTGGACTTTATAAAAGACTGTGACCTCTGAGTTTGTTTCGGCCTTTCTTCTCAGAGTAGTCAGATAGGAAACGCCGACCTCATCTAGTTTAAAAAAAAAATGACTTGTAAAAGTGTTTGTACAAACCTACTTACAGAAATAAAAATCATTTATCATTTATCATTTATTATAAATTATGAAAATTGTATTGTCCTATACAGGGTTATTGGTAAAACACCAACAACCTCTTAAGGGGTCATTGTACTCATCATTATGAAGAACTTTTACTATGGGACCAGACCTGAAATCGCGAAAAAAAAATCAGCTGTTCAGTACATTTTGACGAATAATGCGAACATATAATAATGTACTGAACAGCTGATTTTTTTTTCGCGATTTCAGGTTTGGTCCCATAGTAAAAGTTGTTCATAATGATGAGTACAATGACCCCTTAAGAAGTTGTTGGTGTTTTACCAATAACCCTGTATAACTCATTAATCTAACTGGGGTATTTGCAGACAAGTAGACAGTGACCGATGATGACAAATAGCTTTTCGTTTGTAAGACAGTGTTTCATAATTGTCAGTCGATGTTTGTTCTTTTAATAAAATAACGTTATTTAATAGTTCAAATTTAATTGTCTATTCAAGATACATGCAGAATATCATAGTTAGTTTTTTTATGGTCATCGTTGTTTCTCACATAGTCTTCGTACTTAATACTTACCTAAATATTCGCTTAGGATAACAGTAGATTGGACAACTAGTGCAGCATAAAAGAAGCCATTTTACCTCGAGACGTTTATATCAACTCGAGGGATAAAATGGCTCGTTTTTACACTCTGTTTTTCACTTCGGTTGCGAAAATGAAACAGGCGTAACATTTATTTATGCTACAAGTGCAGAAAGTAAATGATAAATGATTATTATAGATTATGATAGTTGGAATCGCGTTCACTTAGATAGTGGAAGACGTGGGTTCGAGTTTTACCGAAGGCGTTCGATTTTTTTCAACGTTTAACTTATTTAAGTAAATGATAAATGATGATAAATGATTTTTATTTCTGTAAGTAGGTTTGTACAAACACTTTTACAAGTCAATCATGTTTTTTTTTTAAACTAGATGAGGTCGGCGTTTCCTATCTGACTACTCTGAGAAGAAAGGCAAAAACAAACTCAGAGGTCACAGTCTCTTATAAAGTCCAGACATAATCTTGGTCACTTCATGTGAAGACCATGTAATAGGTTGGGGAAAAAGTTTCTTCGCATTTTTTAAGAAAATTCAAAACATTTTTTAATATAGTTTATTTACATTTAACTAAAGTATGTAGGTACCATTTTGTTCGATAACTTTTTGCCATCTTGTAGGTAGGGACATGATCCCATTGCTATAGAAATTTTGGGACTTCTGGTCAAAATATCGCGACAAGTGGTTTTGGCAGTCCTCTCGTGATGTTAACCTGACACCTATCTATTAGGTTGGGGAAAAAGTCTTTTCGCATTATAGTATGTATGAACTTGTAATAAAATCTCTTTGGCTATACTATTTGTATCTGGCTGGTTTTGGTATCATTGAAAGTTTAAATTTTAGATGTTGATGATGATAGTTTTTGAGAAGAAATCCTAGCTTCCGAAAATTCAGCTTGTATACATAATAAAGTTGACATTTTAGCTCCACAGAAACACTATTACTCCCAGAGTTTGCCATAGATAATGTACGAATTTCTCTCCTAGGTTGTTCCGTTTAATGGTCAGACAAAATTACAATGGATTTTAATGGTTTTTATTATTAATATTGTAAGTTTTTAACTTTATTTCATTTTTAAATATCTGCTACCGTAACGAACACAATTATGAAGCAAATAATTAATTATTTTTAATTCATAGAATTAAAAATAATAAAGTTTTATTTGTACTCAAGGTAACGAAACGTAATCGAACGAAAGTGGCCAACCAACGTTTGATAGTTGTCAGTCAACCATTCCAATCAACCATTTAGGAACTACTAAAATGTATTTTGTACGTGTCAATCAACCTGCCTAGCCTTTTCCTTTCTTCCTTCCTTCCTTTAGAAGACCGACAAGCAGGCAACCTCGCGGCGATGAGCCAAGCTATGAAGCTTGGCATCCACCAGTTTTACGTCGCCAATGAGCCTCTTAGCTCTGCGTTCCACCGAGTCAAGCGTGGCTAGTTGGTACTTAGCTGATCTATCCCAAAGGTGGCTGCAATACTCCATGCAGGACTACTATGTTGGGATTGGCTTCCAGTCTAACCGGATACAGCTGAATACCAGTATTTTACATGGAGCGACTGCCTATCTGACTTCCACAACCCAGTTATTGGGTAATACGATACTCCTTGGTAAGACTGATTGTCGGACTTTCGGGCTGCTGACGACCCGTAACGACTGCCAAAGATCTGCGAATGACAGCCAGGACCAACGGCTTAACGTGCTTTCCGAGGCACGGAGGAGTCTCGGTATGTAAAGATGGTCACCCATCTACGGACCAACCCCGGCAAGCATAGCTTAACCTGATGGATCGACCCGTGCGGCTGTTATTACTTAGCCACGAGCTCTTCGTATTTTATATATTGTACGTGTATAAAATAGAATAGGTAAGTCTTTTTATTATTTATAATAATAATAATAATATTATTTATTAATCAGACAACATGATCCATTACACACACATACACAATTTTAGATGTTAGTAAACCATTAAACTTATAAACTATGTTAGTACTTATATTCTACTACAGACAGGGTGGTTTTTATAAGATGCCTCACTATGGGGCTTTCATCATACCTATCAGCAATAATTCTCAAGAGGCTGTTGCTACTGCTTCGCAGTCTGGACAGCAGCGACGCACTCTTTTTGCGCACTACAGCTGAGAAGCTGTCAATTCCTGCTTGTGCAAACATTGCAGATGCACTGCAGTAACGTGGCAGCCGCAACAGCGCCCTGAAAGCGTTGTTGTATTGAACACGCAACGCATCGGCGGCACGTTTAGTACAGCTGATCCATAGGGCGCTCGAGTACAGAGATGTGCAATATGCTTTAAAAAGCGTGATTTTGACCGCATCTGTACATCGAGCAAACCTACGGGCCAACATATTCGCCCGCACCGCCAATGCCCTGCGTTCCCGTTCAACATCGCCGTCATCTTTAAGATCGCTAGCAACGAAATGTCCAAGGTATTTGAAGCGGTGTACCCGAAGAATCGGGACTTCATTAATTTTAATAGGTGGGACATTTTCTGGACATTTCTTGCCAACAGCCTTGAAGACCATAAGTTCTGACTTTTTCACATTGTATAGTAACCCATGGTTAGCCGCATAGTTCTCACAAATCTTAACCAATTTCCTGAGTGCACTGACCGAGGGAGCCAGCAACACCATATCATCGGCGTAGCTGACGTTGTTAAAACATAACCCGTCTATATAGCAGCCCACATGCGTATTGCTGAGTTCCTCGATCAATGCATTCATATAAAGATTAAAAAGACTTGGGGAGGTTAAGTCTCCTTGCCTTACGCCACATTCCAACCTGTATGGCACAGATGACTCATTCCCCCACCTTACAACGTTTGTTTGGTTATCGTACCAGTACCTAAAAACGTTCAACAACTCGTTTGGGATACCTGTGGCCTTTAACTTATTCCAAAGAATGTCGTAAGAGACCAGGTCAAAGGCCTTTGAGAGATCTAGAAACGCCGCGTAAACTGGTGTACTCCTGTCACTATAGTACCTGACAGTGTGCTTAAGACAAGCGATTGCACTTTCAGTGGATAAACCCGGTCGAAAACCGAACTGTGCATCGTGCAGCCGCAAATGTTTCTCTAGCTGCACGTAGAGCACACTGTCAAGCACCTTAGCCACAACAGTTGCCAGAGAAATGGGTCTATAATTCGACCTATCTGAGACATCACCAGTTTTATTTTTAACTACTGGTACGACCACCGTTTTCATCATGCTGGCAGGTAGGTAAGAATGCGCGATACACACGCTAAAAAGTAAAGCTAGCACCCTAGGTAAGTGGCAACCAGCATGCTGCAAATGTTCGATACTGAGACCATCATGACCCGGGGATTTCCCTCTTTTCATATTTTTAAGAGCTTCTCTGATATCTTTGGCTGTGATAAGGGTTGAGACTGGACCTATTTGGGCCTCAGTATCGATCACTGACTGCGCTGGTCCCAATCGCGACCGAACCATGAAATGGTCTTTAAACAGTTCGGCTACCAAATGTGGTTCCATAACCCCCTCGACGCTCACAGGAAAGCCTTGGGCCCCGTTCATTCTACTGGTACATTTCCAGAAACTACGAAAATCAGAATTAGCATGATGTGAGGCTAGTATGTCCATTTTAATTTCCTCTTGGTTATTTTGACACCATTTTAGCCTACCTTTAAAAACTTTCCGCGCTTTTACCATATCATCATGAAGGTGCCCTGATGATGGTCTGCCGTGCAAGTCCCAGATATTGAACTTAGCCTGGGCCTTCCTGTGCGCACTTCCGACGTGTTTGTTCCAACCTGCCACACATTTACGATACCTAGGCTTCTTTTGGTATGTGGAAGTAGCTGCCAGCCTCAAGGAGTTTACTATGTCACTGTACAACTCATCAATCACTGCTTTATGGTTAGATTCGGTACAGAAGTTCCCACTACAGGATTCGAATTGCACCGGGAAATCTATTTTGCGTAAGTGATTACCACAGATATGTGAGAACTGTTCTATTTGTGCGGACGATCTTTCCCCCCACCTAACACCGTCAGATACATGAGCACGCGAATGTAAGTGTTTATGTTTAATTAAATTAAAGTTACATTTGATGAGAAGCGGAAAATGGTCGGACCAATATATGTCGTACTTAACATATGCACTTGTTATCAACGGTAAGGCAGCTTCAGTGACCACACAATGGTCCAGCCATCTTCTACTTCCGTTGGCCTCACTAATGAATGTATATGTGTCAGAACTCATTTTATTTATATCCACACATAACCAAACCTGTTCACAACAAAAACTATTGAGTTCATTAAAAAACAATTGATTGGGGTGCGCATTAAAATCACCCAAAATAATAACTGATTCCACATTACTTTCCTCTATAATTGCACTTATTTATATTAATGCCAATTTTATTATTTTTGTGTTCGTTTTTCTATGGGCTAATTATTTTTCAGGCGACTAAAAACTTAATGGGCGACTAACTATTTGCTACTAAAAAAATAACTTGGCAGCAATCAGTAAGTCAGGACTTTTCTTTTTATTTATATAGATTATCAGTCGATTTTCTATTCTGTTTTTCAATAAAATAACGTTATTTTTAATAGTTCACGATTTAATTGTCTATTCAAGATACATACATAACATAATAGTTTTTTTTTTCTATTTGTCGTTGTTTCTCACATAGTCTTACTAATACTTAAATATTCGCTTAGGATAAATACATATTTTATACATTGTATAATAAATAGAACTGTTTGTATATTTATACAAACAATAAAATAATAGAACGAATATCAGTTATTATACAAATGTCCTCATCAATTGTTTCAAAAGAACCCTATGTCCTTATATAAATGATAACTTAATGTCCTTTAACGGACTCATTCTCGGCCTTGCTCCACTCAGCGTCAGAGCGGAGGATGTTGGTGTACTTGGTGACAGGCTGGTACGCCTTCAGTTTAGCTTCTTTCTTCAGGTCTACGGTCTTAGGGTCGCTGTATTCATTGTTCTGTGACTCCAATGAAAAGGATGCTCCGTAAAGCTCGGGGAGGTCGACCAGACCATAAGGAGTCAAGTAGTCATCGCTGTTCTGAGTAGTACTCTGTCCACAGATACCTCTAGTGGTACTGCGGTGGTCATCGGTAAAGATAACAAGCCTCTGAGTGTCAAAGATTAAACGAATAGCACCGTTGTTGATGCTGTAGAGTTCCGTGTCAGGAGCAATGGTGTAGTACTGCAAGAGAGGAACATTCACAACTTCAGCGTCATCGAAATATGTGGTGAGGCCGCCATTGGAAGTTTTCGTGATGTTAGTCTTGACTTCTATTGTTTTGGCCGTGAGCTCCATCTCAAAGGCCTTGCCCGTTTGAGACCTAAAAAGAAATAAAATAAACAATGGTTATTTGTACACATGACATCTCACGCCCGTATTCCACGAAAGTGTGGCCTCATTTTGCCAGTAATTTTCAAGTCCCATGGCTCTTGCTATTTGAAACAAGAAGGTTAATTCTAATATCAAAAGATAATAATGGATTTCCGATAATTGTTATTGCCACTACCCCTGCGTTATACCAGGAAAAAATGTGTACTCATTTTACCAGTAATTTCTCCCATGACTTGCTATTTGAAACAAGAAGGTTAAATCTAATATCAGAAGATAATAATGTGTTTCCGATAATTGCTATTGCCACTACCCCTGCGTTGTTGTACCAGGAAAAAATGTGTACTCATTTTGCCAGTATTTTTTAAGTCCCATGACTCTCTTGCTATTTGAAACAAGAAGGTTAAATCTAATAATCTAAAGATAATAATGGATTTCCGATAATTGCTATTGCGACTATCCCTGCGATATACTAGGACAAAAAATTAAACGTATTTTAAAGCTAAGTAATACTCATCGAGATACTGACTTGTAGGAAACGTAGACTTCAGCCTGATGATCGCTGGGCCTCCTCATGAGGATAACCAAGTCGTTGCCGTAGTATTTGGCCTCATCAACCATAATCACGTGCCAGGAGCTGGTGAGGCTGTAGTCATAACTGCGGCCGCTGAACGTCCAAATCTTATTATCATCCACAGTGCAGAAAGCTATAAGAAAAACGTGTTAAATTAGTTTATGTTAATGTGCAGTCGTAGATTATTATTAATCAATCGTTTAAAATGTCTTAATGATACTTACGCAGGTATTGGTAGTCAGTGAACCAGTTACGGGCACGCTCCCAGTTCGAAAGGGGTGCGTAGATAGCCATAGCGTAGGGGTAGTATGACATACCCTCGACATTGTTCAAGCGCAATATTCCGTTTTTGGTTGTGATTTCAAAGTCAATATAGTTGTCGTAGTAGAAAGCTTGTGCTTCGATATACAGAGTACCATCTTTGCTAGTCTTGAACACGTCCTCTTGCTCCTCCAAAGTGTACAAATGTTTGTACGCCTGATAAATTTTGTGTGCCGTTTTTAAGTTAGCAGCACTAAGATCCTTGTAAGTCACCATACTCGTGAAATAGTCAGGGGTATGGGCCTTGATAATCATCTTATGGCAATCCTTTTGGTAGAAGTTCTGTTTACTGGTTTCTTGCATGCATTGCTTTCCCAAGGGGTCGTTTAACAAAATTTCAGTGTATTTCTTGCTACGTTCGGCAAAGCCTTGGAAATGAACGCTTTCAGTGTTTCCAAATTTAATATCAACTTCGTGTGATACCTTAATTTTATTCTTAAGAGCTTCCGCGAAGTTTATAGGCACTGTCGAAGGTTTGTTAACCTTGAATACTGCATTGATTTGTTCATAGCCATTGAAGAACAAAGCAGCTTGGGACTTGGGATCGACGAAACTGTTGGCAAAAGCACTGGTAAATACGTATTCTAATTTCTTTTTTCCATCAAAGATAACGCTGATGTCAACGAGTTGAACTTTGGGGGATCGGATGCCTGTCTGAACACGTTTGACAATCTCCTCGCGGCGAGCTTTGCTATTTGGAGTGACATCATTCATGGCTGCTGCTGGTCCCATTTCTTCAACTGTTTCTTCTGATTCTTCTTCCAGCTTGTAGATTGTGTCTGAAATCAACACATGTAGTGTTTGTTAAATTAAATATTCAATAACTGAAGCTCCATTAAGACCCACTTACGCGTTCATAGGTTAACCTAAATAACGCGGAGTTAACAGGTAATTCAGGGTTAATCAAATAATTCATCTTGGGGCAAGAGTAAGAGGTAAATCTAGAGTTAAACTTCTAAATATTTAACCCACCGATGCATGCCGTGGGAAAGTTAAGTCGCTAAACTCTGGGTTTGTTTTTTGACGTTACGAGATACCGCTGAAAACTTATTTTGTATTTTATATTGGTCGACGTTATAGTAAGTGAAAATTCGGCTTACTATATCAGAGATATAAAATAAATACAAATTATGAAAACTTAATAGGTAATAAGTAAAACGGGCTGATATCCGCAACTTCACGTCAATGCGCGTGTTTTGCGTATGGGTGGTAAATTCGATTATTCAATTCACTCCAGCTCCTCAAAGAAGGGCATCAGCGCCTTGGTGTTACTGACAACCTCACGGAGGTTACCGAAGTACTTTGCCCTATATGCGGCGACCACCGACCGGGCAGTCTAGAAGCACATGAAAACTTAAAATATACCTACTTTTCATTATTCTAGGTCAACGGGAAGTGATTTATTTGCGAATATCAAAACATTAGGTTGGGGAAAAAGTCTTTTCGCATTATAGTATGTATGAACTTGTAATAAAATCTCTTTGGCTATACTATTTGTATCTGCCTGGTTTTGGTATCATTGAAAGTTTAAATTTTAAAGAACATAATTCCAATTTCAAATTAGGAAAATGTGTGATTTTCATTTGTTTTTCGTACCGTCAAGATGAGTGAATCTAATGAAGAAATTCGATACATTTTAAAATTTTACTACAAAAAAGGTAAAAATGCAACGCAAGCCGCGAAAAAAATTTGCGATGTTTATGGACCTAGTGTAGTGTCTGTGAGAGTAGCACAAATTTGGTTTAAGCGTTTTCAATCCGGAAATTTTGATGTCAAAGATGCACGTCGCTCTGGTCGCCCTATTACGGATAAAATGGATGCCATTTTTGAAAAAGTGGAGCAAGATCGGCATATCAGTAGTTACAACGTAGCTGAAGAACTGGAAATTGACTACAAAACAGTTTTGGCGCATCTGAAAAAAACTGGGTACACAAAAAAGCTCGACATTTGGGTACCTCGCGAGCTCACTGAAAGAAACCTAATGAACCGTGTACTCATTTGTGATTCTTTATTACGACGTAATGAAACCGAACCATTTTTGAAGAAGTTGATAACTGGTGATGAAAAGTGGATCACGTATGACAAGAACGTGCGAAAAAGGTCGTGGTCAAGGGCCGGTCAGGCTTCACAGACTGTGGCGAAACCCGGGTTAACTCGCAACAAGGTGATGCTGTGTGTGTGGTGGGATTGGAATTGCATTATTCATTATGAGCTGTTACCACCAGGCAGGACCATCGATTCTGAACTCTACTGCGAACAACTGATGAGATTAAAGCAAGAAGCTGAGAGAAAGCGGCCGGAATTAACCAACAGAAGGGGTGTGGTTTTTCATGATGATAACGCTAGACCTCACTCATCTTTAGCCACTCAGCAAAAATTAAGAGAGTTTGGCTGGGAGGTGTTAATGCATCCGCCGTATAGTCCTGACCTTGCACGTTCAGATTTCCACCTGTTTCGGTCTCTTCAGAATTCTTTAGGCAGTGTCAGGTTAACATCACGAGAGGACTGCCAAAACCACTTGTCGCGGTATTTTGACCAGAAGTCCCTAAATTTCTATAGCAATGGGATCATGTCCCTACCTACAAGATGGCAAAAAGTTATCGAACAAAATGGTACCTACATACTTTAGTTAAATGTAAATAAACTATATTAAAAAATGTTTTGAATTTTCTTAAAAAATGCGAAGAAACTTTTTCCCCAACCTATTATGTGGCATAAATGGCCGTATTTTTTATTGCGTTGACTTAGAAGCTTGATAGTTTTAGCGTAATACCTCCACGCCTTCCTGAAAAAAATGTTTTTGACAGACTGACAGACGGACAACGAAGTGATCCTATAAGAGTTCCAGTTTTCTTATTGAGGTACGGAACCCTAAAAATGGTAGGTAAGCTTAACGTATCAATTGATTATATAATAATTAATTGCTTACCGTAAAATAAAGTGTAGGTGGCCTCCTTGTTTTGTGACTCTTTTGCAAGATACTTCAAGTTGAACTCGGTAAGCGCAACGTCCTTCTGGTACAGCAAGTTACGAACATTCGTCAAAAGATCAGCATCAAATAACTTGCTTAGGCTCTTGTAGTCGGAGGAGTAAGAGTATCCTTGGAATTCGAACACGGTTCCAGTTAGCTCACCAAACTTGAACTCAGTAGACACAACTTTAGCTGGGCGCTCGACAAACTTGGTCAATGGGTTTTCGAAAACTGTCAACAGTGAATCTGTCTGTCGCAGAGTAGTGTAAGGCCACACGCTCATGTGGATTAAGTTAGCATTTTGCTCAGGAAATATAACGTGCAATGTATGGTCACCAGTTCTCGATGCCGCGTTGTGTTTGAAAGGAAT
The DNA here is from genome assembly GCA_948252095.1 of Dicycla oo. Classification (NCBI taxonomy): domain Eukaryota; kingdom Metazoa; phylum Arthropoda; class Insecta; order Lepidoptera; family Noctuidae; genus Dicycla; species Dicycla oo. The sequence goes on along the minus strand of OX411736.1, from coordinate 15,890,930 downwards.
ATAAAATTGGAGTTTGTTGATGATACCAGCGCTGGCATACACGTCACCAAGTGTATCCATGAACCCGACACTACCGTCCAAGTTTCTCGCATATGTAAATTTCAGGTCATTATTGGTTGTCGCAAACATATCTTGACTGATTTTGGCTTGAGTTTGGCTTTCCAAGATAATGGCGGTTGGTTCACTGTAATCGAACATAAAAGGCATGCCCGTGACAAGAGGGAAAGTGATAAAGACCTGTTTTTGGGTCAAAACCTTGATGTACTTGTAATTGTTACCACGTAGCAAATTTTTCATCTCTTTTGCGTAGTCCATTATTAATGACTTAAGGTCGTCTTCGGTGAAAGTTATGAGTGTCTGCTGGTTCCAGCTATTTAAAAAGAAGGAGCCTTCGAGCTCACAGCGATGTTCCGGCTTAATGTTTAGTATTTCAGCAATCTTTTTGGCTGAGAATTTAAAATCATCATCGATTTTGCTGGAATGTTGAGGGTACACCTCCGTGAGGTAGTGGTTAACAAGGTGCTGCATATCGGATACGGATAGCGTGAACTGAAATAAGAAATATTCTGTTTTATTTATATGGGCAACTAATTACTAAACTTATTGTGAGTGAATTTGGTAAACAGAAAATCTTCGTAGCCTGGATGAAAACGTCACTGTAGAAAGTTAAAATATAGTATTGTAGGGCTCGCTCCCCCGCGCTCACCTAGCTGTAGTCAGTCACGTCAGTGCCTCGACGCGGATCAACGGTCGCTACCTCGCTGCGGGTTCCCGCCAAAAACGTTATTACAAGGACAACAAAAAAATGTGTCGGTGGCTGTTTTAAGTATTTTACCTTGTTTCTTACTTTTAATTTTGTGTGTCGTATATGCGCCTTATGTATATATTTACTTGAGGAGTGCTCAAACAGTGGATTCGGTGGCCTAAAACCGCCACCGATATGAAAAAATTCTCTAAAATGGCAACAAATCCCATTTCATACATGGGCCTTCGGTGGTTATTGAGCTCACTTCGGCGGATGGCTTTGTCATGTCGGTGCCGATTAAATTAAAATCTCATAAATCTGAGATAATATTTAATATGGTGTCATTGTCAAAACTTGTCATTCATCGACTATAGTCGATACCATACAAGCTCACATAACGAGCTATGAAAAGGGTTATAGCTATAAATACAGATTCCTTATCGACTGAGTTGCCCCAAAATACAATACCATAATTATTTTAGGACAGGTGCAACAAGTCCGTGATAAGCAGCTAATACGGCTTCTTTAGTAACTATTTTTGAGAGTTTGTACAGAGCAAATGAAGATTTATTAATTCTTTTGCAGACATATTCTAAATGTGCTTTCCATGTCAGTTTATTGTCAATATTAAATCCTAGAAACTTTGTATCTGTCACAGGATGTACTATTTCGCCTTGGTAACTAACGTTTATATTTGTCAATTGAGTTCTCTGGTGAAAGTGTATAATTTTCGTCTTGTGCACATTTATTTTTAGATTATTTTCGTTTTTGATTAATACTGTGCTGTCGTCTGCAAATAGTGTTTAGGAAGTTCATTGATATATATCAAGAACAGTAAAGGGCCTAGGACACTACCTTGTGGAACTCCAAATTTTATAGTTTTCGAGTTTGACTTATGTTTAATCCCATTTCGTGTTTTTTGACATATTTGTGTTATTTCTACTATTTGTTTCCTATTATGCAGGTATGCAAAGATGAGATCTAGCGCTTTACCTCTTATGCCATACCTGCTTAATTTTTGCAATAGTATCCTATGGTCAACTCGGTCAAAGGCTTTACTCATATCCATAAAGATAGCGCATGTTGGTATTTTTTTGTCCATGGCGACCAAAATAGTTTTCAGTAGGTCATAAATGGCCCTATTTATTGATTTCCCCTTGCGAAAACCTTTCTGTTCGTCTGCCAAAATATTATATTTTTCTAAATAACTGTATAGTCGGCTATAAATAATTTTTTCAAATATTTTTGAGAAAATGGGGATCAGCGCCATAGGTTTATAGTTCTCCATTTTTTCTTATCTTCTTTCTTATGTAGTGGAATGACAATGGACGTTTTAAGTTTTTCTGGGTATATTCTGTTAGAAATGCATAAGTTAATTATGTAACATAGATGAGCTGAAATGTCCGGAGATATTTTATGACTTTGGTGCAGACACCATCGTTGCCCACGCTATGGGTATTTTTCAGCTGCTTTATTTCTCTGTCTACTTCTGTAGGTGTTGTAGGAGTAAGAAAAATTGAATTAATTTTTGTGTTGATTTTATCATTTGAGGGTTGGGTTTTGTTTTGACTGACATTCCTTAAATTATTTGTTTGGTTTGATTCTGAAGCTTGGTCAATAAAGAATTCGTTAAAATTATTAGCAATAGATTTAGGATCTGTAATTTTGATATCATCTTTAATTATTTCTATAAAAGGCTCTTTTGGGAAGTTAAATTTAGACTTGTTTATAATTGACCATGTCGCTTTTGATTTGTTTTGCGATGTATTTATGTAATAGTCTTATTCGCAGTCGATCCCATTCGCAAATGATCGACGTTTTGCGAACAGGACATTTTTGCGAAGGGACTTTATGCGTAAGAGTCATTCCAAAAGGACCTTCTGCCTTGTGACATTGCGCCACGAAGCTGTTTCACTTTGTTTTATCTTTACATTTTCATTTCAGTAACCCAAATCTAATTTCGGTGGCAAGATAAATATAATTTCGGTGGATCGCGTTATTTTTTCGATGGCATTTATTCTCATATATTAATCTCAAATATCTCGTATCTTTAATTCGATATTTTGATCCCATCTATCATACATTCAATGAAATAGGAGGAACAGAAAAAATTAAAGTCAAAAACAAAAAATATTGTAAAATTTAAAAAAAAAAACTTATATACACATTACATCACGCCGGTTATTCCCGAAGGGTTAGGTAGAGGTGTACCGAACGTCCATATTTCGCACTTACGCATACCTATTACTTAAATAGTTTTATAATGATTATATCGTACTATCGTATTAGGTATATACAATAAACCTGTAATTATGAGTGAGATTTTAATAAATAAATTACCCAATCTTCCTCGGTCCACCCAGTGTTTCTGAATCTGAGAGCTCCTCGTTGGTACACTGGTAGAATATTGTTCTCGCTACCGATGAATGAAACTTCTCTAAAGTGCGCGAGCTCATCATCGCTTGTGTACTCATCAATCAAACTGTCCGTCGAGTAGCGGTATCCGAACTTTTCTTTGGAAACCAAGTATAAGACAGACTTGGCGATCTTGGAGCTGAAAATTGATTTTTTTTTATTTGAGATGGGTTTGCTCTTGACTCTAGTCTAGGTCAGAGGTGACAGAGACAAAGTCGATTGATTAATTATTTTTAAACGAAACTAGACTTTTTCTTCTTTCTAGACTGTTTAGAATTTATTATAGGTTCTATTCTGGAAAAATAGATGTAGATGTAATCTAAAAGTAATCTCTCATCAAGTTTCTGTCAAGATAGTATTTGCTTATAGAAGCTGTAAAGTGTACTACATATTAGTAATTTAAACGATCGAAAACATTCAATTCACTAAAACTGTGACTGAGATTAGGTAGTGTTAAATTATATAAGGATGATGTCGTACGAGTCTTTTTTTGGCTAAATTGTGTCACAAATTGTTTTTATTAATTAATAAAAGAATGATATTAAGATACTCACAGTAATGCGAAACGTGGATCTTTCAGTCCAGCGGCGAACGTAATACTATTTGCCAGTACAGCGCGAACTTGCGTGCTGGGATCTACGTTTGTCATATGTGCCATTATTTGCATCATTTCATGAGTTGGATAAGCCAAGAAAATGTTCAGGGCAGCAGCTACCCTGACTTCGTATGGCTCAGCAGTGTTCCTTAAAAGGCTGAATAGCACAGCACGAACATATTCATCCTTCGTGTTAGCTACCTGTTTAAGGCTAATTACCATTTGGATGCGGAGGTACTTGGAGACTGGAATCTGACCCTCTAGATAAGGAGCGAAGACTTTCAAGATATTTGGGTCAGCTAAGTTCCCAAGAACTCTTACATAAACCTGAGCCTTATTTTTATCACCTGTTTCGATGGCTTGTTTTAGTTCTTGAGATAGGCGTGGAATGACTTTGTCCTCTACGAAAAAGACTTCGTCACCAAGCGAGATGAATTTGGTAACTGCCAAAAGAGCTGTCGTGTTTAGGTACTTTTGCTCCTGAACTTCGGGGCGCATTACAAAGTCGAAAAATTCCTTGATGATTTCCTTGTTAGGGAAACGAAGAATGCTGGCCATGGAACTGATAACTTCAGCTGCTTCATCACCTACAATCTTCTTGGTCAAGATCCAGGTCTTGATTTCTTTGAAGGCTGCGATTGTGCCTGCTTGGGCAACAGCGTCACGGTAGATTATCCACATGTTATTCTTTGCAATGTTCTTTGAAGACTTAGCCACTTCCATGCTGCTAGTCATTTGAGTCAGTTGCTCAGAGTTCATAAACATGATGGAGCGAACGAGAACGTTGAATTTCGAAAGAAAGTCAGCCTTTGGTAAGTTGCTTGGGTCTTGCAGTAAAGGTGTCATTTCCTGCAGTAATTTCTGGGAATCGGCAATGTTTTTATCACCCTTGATGAAAGCTGTTTCGTTGAATGTAAACAATAGCGATTCAATTGTACGATATTCAATAGTTTTTTTCCAGACGTTGTTGCTGCTTTCTGGTTGGACAGATGAGAGATAGAAGCTGACATAACTGTAAACCTCGGCCTTCTGTTTACCGACGAGGAGAGGATTGACAAAAACAGAACTAAGGGTGTCCGATTTGTAGATAGTGCCTTGCTTGCCAACAAGCATGCGGGATTCAGAAGTGTGCTTTATGAACTGTTTTTCGTCGTTATCGTAAGCAATTCCCTTCCACATGGCGCCTTCTGGTACACCGAAGGCGTAGCCAACATTCTTAACACAAGCACCGTAGTTCTTGCTTTTAATGATCTCAATGGGATCTTCAGCAAACACGGGTGACTCACGGCGCCACTCAGCAGATAACGGTGAAACAGAGTAGAGAGTCTCGCAGTCACCAGTGACGTCAGTCTCCATCTTCTTAAATAAACCTTGGAAAGTTTCCTTATCATAGCTGTTCGGGAAACTATTGACATGGTTAAAAGAAGATAAGTCTACTTGTAAAGCGCTGATAAGACCTTTTAGTAAGTTCTCGTGAGACACGGAAAGTGATGTTGGAACCTTCAAGGAGACAACACGACCTCCATCGACCAGAATTTCGAACGGATGGTCAATACCCTGAACTTGGTTGTAGCTCAGACCAGAAGGCAAGGCGTCTTTAGACAGTGATTGTTGACTCTGAACTTGCGCATACAAAGGATTCTCTATCTTAGCCACCAGACGGCCTGGTTCCAAAACACGGACAATGAATTGGGCTTTGAAGGCATTGCCGTTGCTGTTGCTTTCTTCGAACTTGGTCCAAGTATAAGAGTCCACATTATAGAGGTATTCCTTGCCAACTTGCCAAGGCCATTTTTTGCTCTCGGTGAGCGGGCTAGATGCGACGGCGGCTGAAAGAGCATTCAGGATATTATGTATGTTTGAATGGTTGAATATAATAACTAATTAAACACGATTCTTATACAAAATAAAATACAAAGTTATACGAAAAGGTTTCTAAAATATCGCTCTTGGTTTGAAATACGTTAACCTTTAAAACTAGACTTATTCATGCATAAGATATAAAAAAAAACAACCGACTTCCAAAAAACACTACAAAGTGAAAAATAACTTTAATTTCGTAAGTCGGTGACTTTGGATCTGTATTTTAGTTTTTCGCCCCAGACTTCCGAAATTAAAGTTATTTTTCACTTTGTAAGTAGATTTTTATTTTTTTGGAAATTGGGGCGATGGTAATCTGGTTTCTTCTAACGCCACCAAAACACAGGTGTGTCTTTTTACCGCTAAAAGGAGTCGTTTCGACCAAACTCCTACTTTTCGGGGTACATCTGTTCCTGTAACTGATGGCATGGAGGCATGGAGTTGACATCTGGTCTTAACTTCGGCGCCACCATCGAGTACAAAGTCAAAAAAGCGGCCAAGAATCTGAGCATCCTAAATAGGGTGAAGCGATACTTTACGCCTGGACAGCTTTTAACCCTTTATAAAGCGCAAGTCCGATCCTGCATGGAGTATTGCAGTCACCTTTGGGATGGATCAGATAAGTACCAACTAGCCGCGTTTGAATTGGTGGAACGCAGAGCTAAGAGGCTCATTGGCGACGTAAAACTGGTGGATGCCAAGCTTCATAGCTTGACTCATCGCCGCAAGGTTGCCTGCTTGTCGGTCTTCTACAGATTGTACTTCGGTGAGTGTGCCCAATTACTCCACGACCTGATTCTACCATCGGACATCTAGATGCACTGCCAGTTACCATCCCTACCTAATTGTTATTCCACAAATTCGTACTAAGCGTTTCGGCACAACAAAATAGTGGAAGTCACTACCTGCACCTGTGTGTGTACCGAGCGCATACAACCCTATTCAAAGTGAGAGTGAACAGGCTTCTTCTGGGTAAGCTCACTCCATCGTCGACTTTGTCTCTGTCACCTCTGAGCTAGACTAGAGTCAAGAGCAAACCCATCTCAAATAAAAAATACAAGGTTTTTTTTTTTGTAAAAAAGTATTTATTTTATACTTTTAAACTGGCCCAAGTTTGTAATTTATTTAAGTTACAATAGCCTCATGTCAACTGCTCATCACCTTTTACAAAATATTGCGTTTCTCGATGATGGGACGTTAATTGTTGAAGAGTACCTACTCCTAGTAGTCTTACTAGGAGAACTCCTTAACAAGCATGGCGAAGTCATCATCAGCTCCACTTCACTATATTGCATTGGTACGAGCATAAATTGCTTAGCAGCCATATCAAAGTTATCGAATCGCAACCCGTAAAATACTTATTATTGAGTAGTTCCGATGGCCATCTGTGGTATTCATCATCAATTCCACTTCACCAATTGGTGCTTTCCAAAAGCAAATGCACGAGTTACTATAAAAAAAAATACTCAAAACGCGCGGTGTGCCTATGAAATTTGAGGGTTCCCTCGATTTCCATGGGATTCCCTCATCATATTCTGACATGGTGATAATGGGACCACCTCAAGAAAACAAAAAAAGAATTCAAAAATCAAAAATCCGGTAACATTATACAACAAAATCCGGTAACATTATATTTCACATTATATTCCTCCTTTTTGGAAGTCGGTTAAAAAACTTACAAAGGCGGAGTTTTCTTTATTACAGGTACTTTATTGTCCTTTGGATTTAGTTAACCATATTTGACTCAAAAACGACTACACCGTCTATTAACTTTTTTTATTGTTTTGAACTTTTGAAAAGTTAACACCCCTAGACTTAAATATTTTTGAAAAAACCGATCGCGATTCGCTTAGTTTAGATTGTATGGACATTAGCAAGCAGTGGAATTTCTATTATGGCCACCCCGTTCACACTTAGTTATTCTACACTGTCACACTTCGTGTGTACAGTTTTCGCTAACCACGACAATAAAGGTAACTCACCGATTATCGCCGTCAATACTAACAGCTTCATAATTCCAGATTATCGCAGGGGTCCTGTTGTTCAGTATTGCAAGGGGGCACACACTGATCACTCCATCAGTGCATAAGTTTATATACTAGTGATTAATCTTTATTTTGGCTCGACCTTTAAACCCAACGATAGCTGGAATGACCGAAAGGCTGAAAGTCTGGGCTATCACCAAATGTTAATAAAATTATAATAAGATAAGAAAATGGAATGAAATTGGTCAAATACAAGTCTAACTGACGCAGCATTACGAAACGAAATAAGGAAAGTAACGTTTCATACATTTTTGAACTACTTACAAAATTACCTTCCAACCCCGTGTTTATACCAAGGTATGAAACATGTATTGTGTCTACTGCTTCCGTTTATGCTTTACCCCTAAAACTAATTGTAAATATTATTATTAGAACTTAAAACGGGATATTTACCATGTATATTAAGTTTTTCGATATTTCGCCACAGTTGCAAGTGCCATGATCACGGATAAACTGAAGTTATTGCAGGTGGATGTTTACGAGCAGACTAAACGGTTTACCCTCTTTCTTGTTCGTTTAGTGCGATTGACACCGCTACCACTGTCACTTGTTACAGTCACAACTCGATTCTGTTCTCGACACACAAAAATCACTGTGTCCGCTCGCGATCATTTTTCGGCACTCTTGCGGTCTTTACACAATTGGACCACTGGATTCCAAGCTCTCGACTGTTGAAACCCATCCTCATGGTTGAAGTTCTTATATTTGGTCATTTCAATCGCTTCTCTTACCAGTCTAGGTATGTCGTTATTTAATTGTAAATATTACTTTTATAAGTACAAAAATGTCAAATCTCGTGAAAAAATAGTCACCAACCAAGACATGTCTGGAACTTATGTTGAGCTCCTTAAATTCTGAGTTGATCTACACGATTACTGACAAATGCTTGCACAGATTGGACTAGGCCACTCAAATCCGTGTGATTTCTTTCCTCAGAAGACCATTTCAGACACTAATCTTCACATGATCTGACGAAGATTATGTCTGGACTTTAAAAGGGACTTTGACCCCTGAGTGGTTTTCGCCATTTCTTCGCAAGGGTTAGTCAGATCTTCTGCCTGTCGCAGGTCCTCACCGGACACGGTTGTTTCGGGAGGTTCCGGTTCCGGATAAGGCGGAGGGAAACGCCTGGAATTTATCATTGCGTGGATTGCCCGGCGGACACGGTGGAGCATACGGTGGAGGTCTGCTCGGCTTGGGCAGAGCACCACCACGTCCTCGCGGAGGCGATCGGCGGCGCGATCTCTCGCGTTCTGCCCTGGTCCAGGCCATGGTACGGAGCGAGAGTGCATGGGAAGCTGTCACCTCCTTTTGCGAAGCAGTAATGCTCGCAAAGGAGGAGGCGGAAAGCGTGAGGGAGAGGCAATCTTTGCGCCCTCACGCCCTTAGTCGCCGCAGGAGACGCCCTGGGCGTCGGGAATTGAGAGCCGATTCCAGGTCACCGTAGGCGAGGGCTTGCGGTCAGCGAGCAATAGGTAGCTTGCGGTCCGGTAAGGACCAGGCCCGCCGATATACGCGCGCCTCAAAGAGATGTCAGCACTAACTGATGGAGACCGCTAGAGCTGATGCCTGCCAGGGTCACGGGTTGTTTGAAAGAGCTACCGTGGTCCTGGCACAGGCAATTGAAGGAACACGGGTGGGTTCTAGTCAGTAAAATTCTGACACGCTCTGCCCAGAGCGGGAGAAGTTATTTGATGATTTTCCACCCAAGAGGGGTAGTCAAATAGGAAATGTCGACTCCATCTAGCTCATCATTATTTTTTAGGGTTCCGTACCTCAAAAGGAAAAATCGGATTACTCGTGTGTCTGTCAGTCTGTCTGTCCGGCTGTCACAGCCAATTTTCTCCGAATCTAATAGACCGATTAAGTTTAAATTTGGTACACATGGTTTTCAACTACAATGTTGTTGTGGTTGTTGTTTGTTCTTGGGATAAATTCATCCCAACTACGGAACCCTTCATTGTGGCTGGTCCACGCACTTGGCCAGTTTTTCTAATTACTATTTATATATTTCTTAAAAAAAAATATTTTTATCTATACTTAAACCTATTTTTATTCTCAAAGTTTATTTATTTTTATTTTTTCCATTTTATGTATATTGTTTTAGTGAGGAGCTTGTGGCTGAGTAATAACAGCCGCACGGGTCGATCCATCAGGTTAAGCTACGCTTGCCGTGGTTGGTCTGTGGATGGACCATCTTTTCATACCGAGACTCCTCCGTGCCTCAGAAAGTTCCGGCGGTCATTCGTAGATCTTTGACAGTCGTTACGGGTGGTCAGAAGCCCGAAAGTCTGACAACCAGTCTTACCAAGGGGTATCGTATTACCCAGTAACTGGGTTGTGGAGGTCAGATAGGCAGTCGCTCCATGTAAAATACTGGTATTCAGCTGCATCCGGTTAGACTGGAAGCCGACCCCAACAAAGTTGGGAAAAGGCTAGGCAGATTGATGTATATTGTTTTTTAGTTTTATGTATGTATGTACTTAAGTATTTTATTTTTAAGCGGTTTAAGTTTTTGTTACTTGTTAATCTATAGGTATTGAAACGGTCTTGAATATGAAATGATATGGTTAACATGCTCTGATTTTGGTCGGCATTTCTATCAACTTTTAAAATGTAAAAAAGAAGTTACAGTTACATAACTATAATACTTAGACATATGGTATCTCGCAGTTTTTTGTAGATATTGATTTATTCTTTAATATTGTATAACATTTTTTTATTCTGTCATCAATAGTTTCCGCAGCACATGCGGTGAAAGATATTTTATGGCTATTTTTTTACACTTTGGCTTATACAGGGTGATTTTTAAAACATGCGACAAAATTTAAGGGGGTGTTCTACCCATCAATATGAACAACTTTTACTATGCGACCAACTCGGAATTCGCAAAAAAATTTCGACCTTTTTATACAAAATGGTCCAATCGGGTATGTGCTTTTACATGGGAACATAATTTTTTTTTTTGCGAATTCTTAGTTGGTCCCATAGTAAAAGTTGTTCATATTGATGGGTAGAACACCCCCTTAAATTTTGTCGCATGTTTTAAAAATCAGCCTGTATTATTGAAGTTTTTGTAGGGATCCCTAATTTTTTCTAGTAATAAATATAGCCTATGTTACTCAAGCATAATGTAGCAGTTTTGAAATCGTACACAAAGTTTTTGAGTTTATTCGTTACAAACATAGAAAAATAAAAATCTTTCCTCTTTATAATATTGTGTAGATGGATGCAGAAGAATCTCCTTTGGACAGGACAGCGTCCGTCGGGTCAGCTGGTCGTAAATAAAGATGAATGAAGTACCTATCCAAGAAAGCTTATAATTTAATCCAGTGTTGAAGCAAAAATAATGACTAGGCAACAGCCGTAAGACTGATAACAGCTGTTATTTAATTGCATGATATAAATTAAGATAGTGATTTGTTTGATTTGTTTAATGTTTACGTCTCCCAAAATTTTGCCTCTTTAAAAACAGCGCTAATCAAGCATTTTGATAATAAAAAACCGGCCAAGTGTGTGTTGGGTCTCAATGAAGGGTTCCGTAGTTAGGAAGACTTTATCCCAAGAACAAACTTAACATTGTTGTTTAAAAACACGTTCTCCCATACATTCCAACTGCAAATGTAAGTTTGTACGCACAATATTTAGTTTACCATGTTATTTTAAGACCATAGACTTCTTATATGTTTTTCTGTAATCTATAGGTATATAACTATTTTCTGTATTTTTTTTTTCAAAGTTTTAGGCTCAGTAGTTTCAGAGATAAGGGGGTAAGTCAATTTTCGTCTATTTCATTAAATAACTTTAAAACAATTTAAATTATAAAAATATGTATTTGAGACCCTCACAGTAAGCCCTTTCATTTGATATGTCACACGTTACAATTTGCAAAACTTTTTTAATTTTTTTTATTTGTCCCCAAAATTGAACCTCCTATTCAAAATTTATTTATTTACGTTACACGTCCGTGTTTGGGTCAAAGAAATTCATACGTGTACCAAATTTTAGCTTAAACGGTCTATTAGATTCGGAGCAAATTGGCTGTGACAGCCGGACAGACAGACAGACACACGAGTGATCCTATAAGGGTTCCGCTTTTTCCTTTTGAGGTACGGAACCCTAAAAATAAGTTTATCTGTGAGATATTTGTGTTCAAGTGTATTTTACGGAAACGAAAAACAAGTCTTTGCAGACAGTTGTTAAATGTCTGTGGTGTAATCGTGTTTGTAATACTTTATTCATACGGATGCGGCTGCGTTACTGTTACTGTCAGTGCTGCATCCGCCTTTGTATTGACGCGCCCGGGGCGGCATATCTTCCTGAAAGGATACAAAATATGATGTCACTACTTAACCTCTCGAATGTCTTATGTTACACAGTTCGACATAAGAAAAAATGCTCCAAGTGTCTTAAGTCGGACAGTTACACTAAATTGACAAGTGAAAATATTAAAATGACCTTTATGATAATGTAATCCTAATACAGCTTGACAGCTTGACAATTTCAGTCAAGTCAATTTAGTCTCCGACATTCGAGAGGCCGCATTTGAAGTTTAAAGTTGATACAATTTAAATAGTGTTCGGGGACTTCTAGTGGATGTAGTTGTTAGCTTAATGATGGGTTAGCTACAACAGTTCTTAAAACAAATCTCTAAAATCTAAAACTTCGTAAGGCTATAATTACCGCTGACAATTTGCTTTATCGAAGCACCTCCAAAATGAAATGACGCAAACTTATAATATAAACAATCTAACACTAAAATAAAGTTACAAAAATAATATCCTAACCAACTAAAACTATTAAAATATGGCGTCGAAAAATTCATCCGCATCGCTGTCATCTGGTAATGTACCCAAGAGACAGGCGGCATTGCTGCGTTGTATGGCAATGCTTAGCCTCTGGCCAAGGTAAAAGCCTGCCCTTGGGTCACGGGAAGTGTCAACCAGCCGTTGGGAGATTTCCTTGAACAAATCATGAGCACACGGACCCCACGGCCCGAGGGTTTCAACCCCAAACGGCTCGAAAATATAGTTACCGATAAGGTTATTATACTTCCGCCGCTTGAGGTTTTCCGCAGCCTCAGTTTAAAGTTGATGTAAGTATACAATTATACATATTCTGCCGTCATACGGCAAAAAGACGTATCTGAATTTTTTTCGAAATATAGTTATTTACATATTCGGAATCAGAAAAAAAGACGCAACTACCAGTATTTTTAAATTGGCGAAAACTTAACGAAAATTCTTACTATTAAAAGACGCATATGCCTTTATATCTTATAGTTTTAACAGGACAAAATATTTTTTTCTCCATTTCAATATTTCTGTAGATTCGTCCTTTTTCTTTACGGCGGCAGTATTGTACTGGGCACGCTAAAAAGGTATATAATTAATAATACACTTCGTCGTTGCCTCCTTGAGAACAAACATGATTCACTTGCATACTTGGTACCTAGTCATTCTGCCTAGCCTTTTCCCAACTCTGTTGGAGTCGGCTTCCAGTCTAACCGGATGCAGCTGAATACCAGTATTTTACATGGAGCGACTGCCTATCTGACCTCCACAACCCAGTTACTGGGTAATACGATACCCCTTGGTAAGACTGGTTGTCAGACTTTTGGGCTTCTGACGACCCGTAACGACTGTCAAAGATCCTCGAATGACAGCCGGGACTAACGGCTTAACGTGCTTTCCGAGACACGGAGGAGTTTCGGTATGTAAAGATGGTCACCCATCCACAGACCAACCCCGGCAAGCGTAGCTTAACCTGATGGATCGACCAGTGCGGCTGTTATTACTTAGCCACAATGGTACCTAGTATAGTTCTCAATGTACTAGGCATCGCAGAAATTTTAGATAAAAATCTAAAAAAAAAAAAAAAAATTAGATATTAAAAGTCCGGTCATATACGACCGTTCACTTGTCATTCGCTTTTCTTGTGACGGCATCACAGCGTCTATTTTTGTTAAGTAGTGGTTTTAATCGTTATTTAGAAATGTTGATTAGATTTCAACTAAGACAAAACTGTTTAGACAATAATATGGGGAAAAGAAAACATCGTAATGACTCCGAAGAATATAATATTCGGATAAAAATTCGCCTGTTGGAGAAACGTCAGAGTAGACGTTATTCCAGTGATCAAATCCCGACGGTCTGTCGCTTTTTGTTCTCATTATTTTTATTATTAACGCGATTATAGCCGAAACTTTTACAGGCACTTGTTAGAAAGTGGATGGTAACAACGTTTATATGTTTTGCTATCCGCTGAATTAGCAAGCTTTGTGTGTCCGGATGGTTACTAGCTATTTGCTGTGTATGAAAGTACTATGAATACGGTGTGTAGGGAAAGGGTTTCTTGAAGAAAAGCACAGAAAGAAAAGACTAGGTATTTAGTATTTCAATTAGGTTTGTCAATAACTATTTATCATGCATGAGAAAGCTAGTAGTCCGTTCCTAAACTAGGTCTATCATGGAGAAGGTTATATGAGTACATATAATTTTTATTTTCTTTGACTGTCAAGGTCAATTTATTTTAATTTTATTTTTCTTTCATTTCATTTCTATGTTTATTTTTTTTTATGAGTGGTATTGCAATATGTGGTTAGCTAGTGACCTCGACAATTGATCATAGTTTTTCTTGCCTGAGCAACCGGCAGCAAGTTCGTCATGCTCCCTTAGATGTCACGGCTTGCGGTAGCGTCGGGGGTCGGGTTGTCTCCTTCCCTCAAATATGGCGAGGGGGGTATATGTTTTGTGTTGCGTAATGTACCTAAATTATTATGCGCAGTTTTATATAGATTATTTTTTTTTACTGAACAGACAGCTGTGCTGCTGGGGAGTTTGTTGTGCCACTTCTTCTCCCCAGCTAAAGCACTAGGAAGTGGTGAAGGGCGGGCGTTTTGGGGGACTGTCTTATGTAATTTTGACGTTCAAAAAGTGCTGATTTCAGCCTAGTTTGAATAAATGACTTTTGATTTTGATTTGATTTTGAGAAGGAATGACAGGCAACTCCATAGCGACTTGTTTTTAAAGTATTTATCAACACATTTTACATTAGGATAAATTATTTTTAGGTACCACATTGTTCCTTTGAATTATTTCTCAAAGTTATCAACTATATCAATGGAAAGAAACAGAATCCAAGCATAGATTTGTTCGAAATAAATCAACACTCACAAACCTGTTCGACTACAAAAACTGTATGTGTATCTACTGCTTTCGCGAAGGAAGATCAAGTAGCAAGGCTCAGTCTATACAGACTTTCGTAAAGCTTTCGATAAAGTTTTTCGATAAAATCGATAAAGAGATTTTATTACACGTTCATACATACTCGTACTATAATGCGAAAAGACTTTTTAAGATTTAAAAATGGCAGACAATAGAATCTGGAGAACATAGTACATCCCTAGACCTCCATAGCGTAGGTGTTCAATTGTCAGGCCAGCTAACCCTAGCGATTTACCGCCGGCTGTTTGTCTTACAGCATCCGCTGTCTCCTGTACAGATATTGTTGTACAGATTTCGTCATGAGTATCTTTTGTTGTAAAATTATGTTGCTTCGCAGATGCAGGTTGGCAGAATAAATTATTAAAACTATTGGCTATTTTCTTATCGTCTGTTATGCCGTCGATGTGTGATGGATACTGCGTCGATAGCTTGATAATTTTGTTAATACTTTGCCAGAATTTGGCAAAGTTTTGTGTTTCATATCTAACGCGGTCTTGTCCACAATTATTTGCTCGTGATTTCGTCTACTATTAATTACTCAATACTTATATTGCATTCCACATAGGTCCACATGACCTAATTACAATAATCCTATATTGTAAATAGATCATGTGGACCCTGTCGGGCACAGCAAAACAAGTGAGTTAATTAAGAGCGCGTTTGAATGCAGTATGACACTGTTTTCATTCCGCGGCTACAGGGCTGCTAGAGGGATAACCGGTTAAACCGGGTACAGATCGGTGAAACGTAACATGAAATGTAACACAAATGAGCCGTCCACATTAATGCAATGCAACATGAAATAACACAACAAATAGGCAAATTTCTTTCAACGTGTGTTACATCTCAACAATGTTTACCCAGCATTAGTTGCCACAGAGCAAGTGACGTTCGGAAGTTATGCGCGTACACACATTTCGGCGATTCATATTTATATGTATATAGATAGATTGCGACGCCGCCATCGTAAGGTCAGCCAATTAATATTCCTTTTGAGATATCAACAGCTGACGTTCCAATACTATCAAATTCATTTGGGATGGTAAAAATAATAAATAAAAAAATAAAAAAAGTTTATTGCATATTATGAATGTACAAGAAAAGGAACTCTATCTCGATATCTCGTATTGATATTGAAGGTTTAAGGTGGTTTAAAGAGTTTCTCAATTTCTTCATAATTTAAGCTCATCAGCCATTTAGTCATACAAGACTTGACTTTAGTTTTTGTGAGTTGAAAGATTTGAAGCATTTTATGAGTGACATTGTATAAATGGATGGATGTGATATTATAATGTCTACGCGCAAATGCGGTGTTGTGCTTGTTAGAACGAAGAATGTTAGTTACTTGACATCTATTATAGATGAATTCATCGTAATTAGATGAGTGCTTACGCAACTCTGCATGCAGGACATAGAGTTTTCTAACTGTCAGTAGCTCACAGTCGGCGTATAACTGTTTAGTAGGATATCGGATAGGCGTAGCTGTCATAACCTTTAATACGGCTCTCTGCGCTCTCTCCAGCACAATCATAAGAGATTTACAACAGCCTCTCCACACACATATACAATAGGTTATTAAAGACTGGCACAGTGCAAAGTATACTAATTTGAGCGTTTTTAAATCGGCAGATTTTCTAAGTTTTTTGAAAATGTAGATGAGTTTTCTGACTCGAGCTTTGAGGGAGGTTACGTGAGGAGTACAGCTAAGGATGTCATCTATCAAAATGCAGAGATACCTAACACAGCCAGTTCTACATAGCGTCATACACGGGCAGTTAGGTTTTAGGTTGTTGCAGTAATGAGCTTTCAATATTATAGATTGGGATTGTGGCAGTTGGTTATTCCTAAGGGCAAATGGAAGATATACAGACTTTGACACATTTAATGTAAGTTGATTTTCTGAAAGCAACGACATAAGAGTTTTTAAAGCATTTTCAGCATTACTCTGTGTTTCTACCCAGTCCTCTCCATTAACTACTAGAGCTGTGTCATCTGCGTATGTAAAAATTTTACATTTGAATAATGAAAGTCTACACAGCTCATTGATAAGGAACAGGTGGGTCCTAAAATAGATCCTTGAGGGATTCCGAAGGTGAGATTTTCTTCATCACTCACTACTGAACCAATTTTTACGCACTGGGTGCGGTCTGTGAGGTAATCCTTAAAGATTTTCAGAGGTTCGCCGCGGATACCAATACGTTCCAGTTTATTTATAAGGATGGGGACAGAGACAGTGTCAAACGCCTTAGAGAGATCCAAAAAAATACCAAGGCATTTACGTTTGCTTTCTAGGTGAGATACAACTTCATTTGCCAGATTCAGGACAGCGTCCTCAGTAGACACTCCCCTTCTTAAACCGTATTGATTTTCCCCCAAGATTTGGTATTTGTCCAGGAAGGAAATCAGGCGGTTATTTAAATTTTTTTCCAGGATTTTAGATAGGGAGAGTAGAACAGAAATGGGGCGATAGTTATTGACACTGTCTCTGTCCCCATTCTTATAGATAGGATGAACAATGGCCTTCTTGAAAACTCCCGGAAAGATGCCCTGGGACAGAGATAAATTACAGAGATATATTATCAAAGAAACAAGTTTAGTTCGACAGCTTTTAACAATTTTAGAGGGGATGTTATCCCAACCAGTAGTACTATTTTCTTTCAAACCATTGATGACCAAGTTAACTTCATCTTCGTCAATACTAGCCAATACCATGGAATTGCTGTTGCTGATCGCAGTATTTGAAAAACAAGTATTGTTGTTGGGATTATTTATAAATGTTTCGGCAAAATTTTTACCGACGTTTGAAAATAAATGATTAACTGCGTTAACGGATAGTTTTTCGTCTGGGAAAACATGTAAGAGATTAGTAGAATGGCTCTGGGTATGAGAAATATCAGTGATTTTTGAAATAGTTTTCCTCTATCATGTCATGATTAATTTTTATTCTCTTTAATAAATCATTACAGAAATTTCTGTAACGTGAGTAGGTAAGCTGAAGTGGGACATTCTCTGAGTCAGTTTTAAGTCTCATATGCATCTTATCGCAAGTGTGAATGCAGTAATCCAAGGTTTCAGTGTAATTTTATTGTGTGGTATTTTTATTACATGAGTATTTTTTGCAATATTATCTGATATGGTGCCAACAAGGAAAGTAGCAGATTCATGAGTACTATCATCATCTTCCTGCCCTTATCCCATGTTACTTGGGGTCGGCGCAACATGTTTTCTTCTTCCATTCTCCCCTGTCAACCGTCACACTATCATTCACTCCCTTCTCTTTCATATCATTCTTTACACATTCCATCCATCTTTTCTTCGGCCTTTCTCTCCCTCTCCATCCATCAACATGTATATTCATCACTCTTTGAGTCACATGCGTTTCGTCCATTCTCATCACATGCCCATACCAAGCCAAACGATTTCCTTTCAACTTTTCTGTCACTGGCGCCACTTTCAAACTTCCTCTTATATACTCGTTTCTTACTTTATCAATTCTCGTTACTCCACACATCCATCTCAACATTCTCATCTCCGCTGCATGCAATCTTTTTTCATCCGTCTTCTTTACGGCCCAGCATTCAGACCCATAAAGTACGACAGGCCTTACCACGGACTTATAAATTTTCCCTTAACTTTAGGGGCATCCGTGGGTCGCAAGTTGTTCCTGTGACCTGTCGCCATTTCATCCATCCTGAGTTGGTCCGGTGCGTTACGTCTCGGTCTACTTCGCCATCTCCTTGGACAAGCGACCCGAGGTACCGAAAGTCGGAACAGATCGATAAGGGCGTTCCGGCGAGAGATATGGGCACAGGACTGGAGAGGCCGCCAAAATCACAAAACAGATACTCGGTTTTGGTCCGACTTACTCTCAGGCCAACGGTCTCGAGTCTTTCCCACCACACCTCCAATCTGCTCTGGACCTCTAAGCCGTTCTCGGCAATCAGCACAATGTCATCAGCGAACAGCATACACCAGGGAGCCGCTACCTGGATATCAGATATAAGAGCATCCATTATCAGCACGAAGAGGTAAGGGCTGAGTGCTGATCCCTGGTGCAAGCCGACAGCCACATTGAAGCTACCAGTAGTGCCCACTGTAGACCGGACTTGGGTACTGCATCGGCTGTACATCGCTCTAATCAACTGCACATACTTCCCTGGCACACCTTTCTCCTTCAGCGCCCACCACAAAACTTCACGAGGCACTCGGTCGTATGCCTTTTCGAGGTCAACAAATACCATGTGCAAGTTTTTATGCGCACCTCTGTATTTCTCGCACAGCTGGCGGATAGCAAAGATGGCATCTGTTGTTCCTCGACCAGGCATAAAACCGAATTGGTTTTGCGAAATTTCACTCTCTTCTCTCAGTCGCCTTTCAATAACTTTCTCCCAAGCCTTCATACTATGTGACATAAGCTTTATTCCTCTATAGTGGTTGCACTCCAGCACTCACCTTTGTTTTTAAAGATGGGCACCAGCGAACTGTTACACCATTCGTCAGGTATGGCTTCTTCCAGCAACAACTTATTGAAGAATAAAGCTAACCACGTCCATCCATCTACTCGTAATAACTTCCATACTTCAACTGGTATTTCATCCGGGCCTATTGCTTTACCATTCTTCATCCCATTTATTACTATTCTCACTTCATCCATACTAATCATTCTCACTAAACCCTCATTTACTGGTTTATTCCCAAGCACACTACTCCAGCCATTCTCCTCATTCATTAGTCTTTCAAAATAGCTCTTCCACCTATCCTTAATTTTCTCATCATCCGAAAGAACTATTCCAGTTTCATCCTTTATACACTTTATCTTACAAATATCTCTCGTCTTTCTCTCTCTAGCTCTAGCAAGCCGGTAAATATGTTTTTGGCCTGCTGGATTATCCAGTGTGTTATAAAGCTTGTCCTGGGCTTTTGCTCTTGCTATGGCCACAGCTTTCTTGGCTTTTTTTTAGAGCATCATACTCACTCTTTTTGTCTGCTTTCAAACTAACATTCTCATCTGCAACACTCTGCCATTCCTTGAACTTTCTCTTCTTATCCTACAACACATTCTGTATTTCTGTCGACCACCACCATGTATCCCTATCTATCGTACCTTTTCCTTTCGTCTCTCCCAAAATATCTTTCGCTGCACTCCTAATACACCCTGCCATTTCATTCCAACATTCATTTACACTTCGACCATTCATGTCCCCCATACCTATCATTTTATCCACTACTCGCTCATTAAATTTCTTCGCATAGTCATTCTTCTCCAGCATATGCCATTTTATTTTGGGAGGCGGTCGCTCTTTGTTTTTCTTGGGCTTTCTTTCTACAAGCATTTCCATAATTAGGGGTCTGTGCTGTGAGACTAGATCTTCTCCCGGTATTACTTTGCAATCTTTGATATGCTTTAAGTATTTGCGTCGTACTAGAAAGTAATCAATTTGCGTCTTGTGATTGCCACTTTTGTACGTAATTAGGTGTCCATCGTTCTTTTGGAACCAAGTGTTGGCTACTGCCAGGTCAAATGCGGTAGCGGATTGCAGCAATGTCTCTCCCTCGTTATTGACGTTACCAAATCCCCATCCTCCATGCACTCTTTCATAAACTCCTCGCATTCTTCCCACATGTCCATTAAAATCACCTCCAACTATCAATTCTTCATGCACCGGAATGTTCATCAAAACTATGTCAAAGTCCTCCCAAAACTTCTCTTTCACCCTTTCATCGCATCCTACCTGCGGTGCATACACACTAATTACATTCAGCACTACATTTTCTATCATAACTTTTACAACGATTAATCTATCATTAATCCTTTTTACCTCCATCACGCCTTCTTTCAAATTACTGTCTAACACTATTCCCACGCCATTTCTTTTCCCGTCACTCCCACAGTAGAAAAACTTATATCCTTCGCCGATTTCTCTCGCTTTCGTTCCTTTCCTTTTTGTTTCTTGCAAACACGCCACATTTATTCGCCTTATTTTTAATACATCCGCTAACTCTCTGGCTCTCCCAGTCATCGTCCCAACATTCCAACTTGCATACCTCAATCTCACTTCCCGAGCTCGCTTCTTACGTTGCCCCCGCCCGGGGTGGTGCAACAACCCTAGTCCTCTTCCCACAGGAGCCGGGTGCTGCCCCTGCGCGTCGCCTGTGGGGTACGCCCTAGCCCTATCGTGCATCATATATCTATTCATCATATTGCTAATAGTTTTGGCAAAGTTTTACAGTCGGCCGCCTGCCTGACACCAACCCTCCTTGCGAATGCGATTGTTGATGGTTTACCCGCCATCACTCGGGTGACCCAAAGTGCTATATGGTATGCACTGGGTCTGGAGCTCCCTTAGTCAAATAGTCGCCTCTTACGACACCCACGGGATGAGATGGGGTGGTCCTATTCTTTCTCCGGGACCGACACGGATAATTCATTGAGCACTATGATAGCACTATGATTCATGAGCACTGTGATACGTGAAAATTTGGGAGAAGTCAGCTTCATTTATGTCGTTTATACCCGCATCATAATTTGTTTTAAGGAAAGTTGTTCGTGTTGGGGTTATAGGTTTAATTTTATTTAGGTATAAGAGGGTAAGCTTATGGTCTGTAATAAAAGTATCGATAATTACAGTCGTAGAGGGCAAGTTGGTTTTGAGTACAATATGGTCTAAGTAAGTAAGTCTGAACGAGTAGGCAACTGATGGGCTGGTAGCATACCATGATAAGCTAGGAACTCTAAATAACGGGAAGTGTTATTACTTATGTTATTTATATATATATCAATATTTATGTCACCCATTAAGCAAACAGTATTAAAAGAAGTAAGGGATAGCAGAACTTGGTCGAGACTGTTTTCAAAGTTGTCAACATTTTTGAAGGAGGGCGAGCGGTATATTCCCACTACCGCTAGACTCAGGCTTATCTTAATAACCAAACAGTTTCCACCACAGAAAGCCGGTTCAACAACAGAGCAATTTATATATATACCCCGTCATTTTGGTTATTTACATTTTTTGTATAGTACGACTCGTAGCCATCAAGTTGTGGGATAGTATTTACCTTGGAAAGCCAGCATTCTGATAAAAATATCAAATCACAGTCAAAGCCAATGTTTTTTAATAATAATTGAAGTTCCTCAAAGTTACAATTAATGCTGTGAATGTTTAAGTGTAACAATTTTAAACAATCGTTTATGTTTTTAACAGAATCAAGGCATTTACTAGGGGCACAATTGTAGACACGCGATATTTTAATAGACTCGATTTCACTTGAGATATTACAACAGTCTAAGCTAGGCACTGAGACTAGAAATGGCTAAGACGAATATTGTAAACATATGATTGTCCATTTCGTATGGTTAAATGATGTGCTTTGAGTAGGCGACAGCTATACAATGTAATGTGAGTATCAATTTTATATTTTTGAAAAGTATGTAAGATTATAAAGTGAAAAACTATCAAATATTTAGCGATTAATATGGAGTGCATGCGCTTTGGTTTTGTGTGATCTGTATGTGAGATTTTATATAGTGCAAGTGTGTGAATGTTAGGTATGTACATGAAATAAATTATGTCGCAAGTATCTCAAAGCAAACACAACGCCAGTCTTTATTCTCCCAATTTCTGTGTTCGCGAGCACATTGTAAACGGGCCCCACGATTGCGGGGTGCTATAAGTGGAACTCTTAGCGAACTTCGAGAATGCAGACCTACTTCAGGTAAATGATTTCGGATAGTTTGGTCGCTTATCAGTAAGCCTGAAGAGCTGTGGAGCCTCGTAGCCAACTTCATGGCGGTCATGGTACGAGTATTTTAGATGTACCGGTACTGTCTGCGAGTGGTGATGCGAGAACGTCCTCTATGTCTCTCGGCCACGCTGCCCGTGATACGATAGCGTGTCCAGAGGTGGCTTATGACGCTCTATGTAGTGCCAAGAGCAACAGCCACAGTACGTTGCCTGGAACCGGCTTGCAACATTCCGACGGCTCTCATTATCTCGTCTCGTGTCAAATGATGTCGTCGCTCCTTAACGATGCAATTTGTTTCAATTCCGATGCAGAAATTGTAATGGTTTTGTAAAAACGCTATTACACACTTTTATAAGAATCCTGATTGACAGTTTTCTATTTGTAATCAAACCTTAAAGAAAATTCTTTATTCAAATAGTGAAATTCACTAAAAAGAATCAATAACGATCCAAAAAAGTTAAAATAATAATCCTCAATTGCGGCGATACTCTAAAACGTACTTAAACCCTAGCCACTTTTGATTTGTGTACATATTTTTGCGTACTGACCAAAAATATCGTATGCGCGAATACGCGATCGTTGTATTGATATGTCATAATTATTATGTCACTCATTTGTTCGGAAAATCTTCGCCTCGCTCATTCATTCGCTTCGCCGAATAAACTGGACGCGACGCGACGATCGCATACTCCCGTCACGATCGCGTTGGTTGGAACGCGGCCTAATAAGAAATAATATGTATATTTATATAATAAATATTGTTTTTATATGAAAACCACAATGAATTAAATCAATATAAATAAAGCAATAGAGTAATTGTTTGCGTCTAAATGATTTTTAGATTGTACTAGCTTTTGGCTGCGGCTTCGCCCGCGTGGATGTCGGAAAACTATAGTGTAAACGTTTCTCTTGAGTCACTCTATCTATTGATGAAAACCGCATTAAAATCCATTCAGTAGTTTTTGAGATCTCGTGTAGTCTCGTAGTTTTCTCTTCATCACGAACATACAGACAGACGCGGCGCCCTTTGCTTTATAATATGTAGTGATAGTGATTACTCGATCGTGTACTATTTATTTCCTAATTTATGTTAAAGGTATTTAATACCCGACCTTTTTGCGTTTTTATTATTTGTGTTTATCAGTGAAAACTTGTAAATGGCCTTCAATTTCATATTGTTTCAAAAATCAAAAAAATCAAAAGTCATTTATTCAAACTAGGCTAAGAATCAGCACTTTTTGAACGTCAAAATTATATAAGACAGTCCCCCAAAACGCCCGCCCTTCACCACTTCCTAGTGCTTTAGCTGAGGAGAAGAAGTGGCGCAACAAACTCCCCAGCAGCACAGCTGTCTGTTCAGTAAAAAAAAATAATCTATATAACACTGCGCATAATAATTTAGGTACATTACGCAACGCAAAACATTAAATTAAATTATTTGCTATAAGTAAGCTAGCACACGCCAATATACCAAAAAAAAAAAAAAAAATATCGAAAGCTATACTCAAGCAGAAACAAAATACAAAACTAAAAACGTAAGCAGAACTTTATACGTAAATAAAAGCCTCCAGTAATAAAGGGCGTGCCCACTTACATATAGCCGTCAACTCAAAGTCACAGATGATAAACTAGGATCATCGAAGTAAAATAAACAACGAGTTAAGTTACTAATAACAAAACAAAACCAAGGTCAGCAAGACGACCTGTCACCACAAGCAGCACCCGTTAAACGTTAACCCATAACGCAAAGATCAGCCATTACCCCCCTCGCCATATTTGAGGGAAGGAGACAACCCGACCCCCGACGCTACCGCAAGCCGTGACATCTAAGGGAGCATGACGAACTTGCCACCGGTTGCTCAGGCAAGAATAATATGATCAATTGTCGAGGTCACTAGCTAACCAAATATGGCAATACCACTCATAAAAAAACATTGTAATGAGTAGATTATGTCAATGATAAATAAAAATAAAATTAAAATAAATTGACTTTTACAGTCAAAGAAAATAAATAATTATATGAACTCATATAACCTGACGGAAGATAAGCTAATTCTGGAGAAAGAACATAAACATTGTCTTGAGTTAATCACAGCGACCAACTATCGTTTAAGTAGTCGTTGATAGAATAGTATGCCTTCGAACAAAGGTTAGATTTTACTTTAGCTTTAAACGCATTGAAGGGCAAATCTAGCAAGGAAGAGGGTAACTTGTTATAAAAGGATATACCGAGCCCAACAAATGAGTTATGAACCTTATGAAGCTTGTGAAACGGAGCACGTAATTTGTCCTTATTTCTGGTGTTAACATTGTGGATATCACTGTTTTTAGTGTATAAATGTATATTTTGTCTAATATATAAGATGTGGCGAAGATGAATTGTGATGCCACTGTGAGAATACCAATATGTTTAAAAATATCTTTCAGAGAAACTCTAGCACCTAGCTGGTAAATTGCTCGATAAGCACTCGTTACCCGTTTTTCCCGTTGGGTTGACCTATTACCGGGTCCATGGGTATTTTTTTACCCGTGGTCCCTCCGAGAAATACAATGCTGCCGAATTAAAATGAAAGTCTCGAAAATATGATTCGCGACAAAAACAGAGTCCTGAGCGCCTTCGCCCAGCGATTCGACTGCCAGTACATGGTGCATGTACGGGCTAATGTGGAAATATTGTTTTAATTGTTTTGACTTGTATTGTTGTGTATTTTTGTATTGAATTTGTATTTAATTGTATTTGTATTAGTGTATTTTATAATTGGTCCGTGTTGACTTTTAATTCAATAAATGATTCAAATATAATTCAAATTGTAATTGAATAAATGAGTGTATTATTATAATTCAAAAACAAATCATCATTAAAATATATATGTAGTTACGACTTATTACTCGTACTGAAATTATCAATAACAGAACACTGTATAAGTTAGCTGTAAGTTTCCTTAATATAATAAAATGAATAAAACAAAATAAAACTGCATTTGATATTATTATTTAAATGTAACTTTAATTAAATAATTGACTTTTAACACTTTTTTTCTATTTAGGTACAATGTGTTTGTAATTGAACTGTGTGTAGTTTATACATATTCTACGTACACTATAATCTATTATTACAATAACAAATACTTTGACATATTTCAATAAATATTGAAACATTTTATACATACTATTCACATTTTTATCACACTCAAGTTTTCAATTAAGTCCAGCGTTTAGAAATGAATAACAAACTCGTAACATAGTTTTTTCAGAAACCTTGCACAAGGGATTGAAATCGATACCTAGAAAACATTTGCACTGAAATTAAACATCATGCAGAGAAGTCTCATACGGCTGACCTCTTCAAAAAGGTTAAACAAATAAAGGAAAAGTCTAAACCATCCTGTTGGGTAATAGACGATGGCAACTCAATTGAAGTCGAAAAGGTCGCGGAGATATGGAGAGAATATTGTAATAAGCTCTATCAAGATCATTTAACCCATTCCAACCAGCTGAGCCCTTGATAGATGCCAAACCAAATATACTCCGCTCGGAAGTTGAACACTCAATCAGGAAACTGAAAACGAACACAGCTCCAGGACCAGATCGAATCACAGCGGAAGCAATAAAAGGCTGGTTTTGTTAAAGGACGAGGAACCAGAGAGCAGATCCTAAACCTCCGCCTCATCATAGAAAAATGCTACGAGTACAACACTCCAACGATTGTGAGCTTTGTGGACTACGAGAAGGCATTCGACTGCGTTAAATGGGAGAAGCAGGTGCTTGCTGAAACAGGGGTTCCAGAAAATGTTGATTCTCTACCTTTATGAGTCAGGATGAGGCACTGTAGCTGTAGGTGACGTTACTGCATCAAGTCATTTCAGTTTTCACAAGGGAGTCAGACAGGGATGCGTGATCTCACACATTTTATTTAACATGTATGGCGAGTACATCATGTCAAACGGTCGATGTTTGGGAAGGAGGCGTCATGGTGGGTGGGGTTAATATCAAACCTCCGTTTCGCAGATGACACAACTCTCTTTGCATCATCAGTAGCTGAAATGGCGGAGTTACTGTATAAGTTGGAAGTTATCTTGTGTTAATCAAAAGTAAGACCAAGCTCCTTGTCATTGATCACTTCGAAACCATCCAGCGTACCGACATATTGGCAGAATATGAAACCGTCTACCAGTTTCAGTATCTGGACTCTGTGCTTACCAAAAAGGGTTAGCTGGGAACTTGAAATTCGTAGACGAATTGGCAAGGCTAAAACAGCGATGACTCAACTTAACAAAATATAGGGAGGCAAAAAGATCACTAATCGGGCAAATAAACACCTGGTCTGCACACTTGTTTTATCCATCTTTCTCTATGGGGCTGAGACTTGGACGATCAAAGTAACCGACAGACAAAGAATTGATGCTTTCAAAATGTGGTGCTGGCGCCGCCTATTTAGGATACTATGGACAGATGTCTCGATCCACCGCACAAATGTCTCGATTCTCAAGCAACTTAAACTATAGAAAGCAAAAAAACTGTCTTCACCCTGCCCGCAACATGTCATGAGATACTTCGGCCACATTGCCCGCAGAAGTAACAACATGGAACGTGTAATGGTGACAAGAAAGGCAAGGACAGCCCAAAATGGTCGTCGAATCAAATATCTGAGCAAGTGGAGGTACCTATCAGCGCCGCACTCCACCAGGCCGCCAATCGTAACAGATGGAGAGCTCAGCAGTGAGAGAGCGAAGGAGAAGAATAAACTAATAATATGGTTTAGTCGGAATAGTTCTTGGACTTGCTCTTTCAGTCGGGTAAAGGGTACTATGACTGACTGAATAACTTACAGTCCTTTAACGGACTCGTTCTCGGCCTTGCTCCACTCGGCATCAGAGCGGAGTATGTTTGTGAACTTGGTGACAGGCTGGTACGCCTTCAGTTTAGCTTCCTTCTTCAGCTCTACGGTCTTAGGGTCGCTAAATTCACCGTCCAATGAGAAGGATGCTCCGTAAAGCTCGGGGAAGTCGACCAGACCATAAGGAGTCTTGTAGTCATCGCGGGTCTGGGTAGAGCTCTGCCCACAGATACCTCTGGTGGTGCTGCGGTGGTCAGCGGTGAATATGACCAGCCTTTGGCTGTCGTACACTAGGCGAAGTGCTCCATTGTTTATGTTAAACACGAGAACTCCATCGGCAAGGCTGTAGTATTGCAATAAAGGAACATCCTCAATGTCATTCCAGTATGTGGTTAGCGCACCTTCGGAAACCTTGTTAGTGTTGCTCTTAACTTCAACTACTGTGGGCTTGATGTCCAACTCAACATATTTTCCAGCTTTGGTCCTATTAGGGAAAAAAATGTAATTAGTAAGAATTCAATATTAAGTTTTAAGATGGTGGTTTCATGGTTTACTGTTGTGCATTTGAGTGCTAAGTTGAGAAAACAATAATTGGAAGAGTTTTCACTTTTGTTCTCCAATGATTTTATGGGCTGGTAGTTTTTGTTGTGGATAGTTTAAAACTTACTTGTAGGAGACGTAGATCTCCTCCTGTTTGTCGCTGGGCCTCCTCGCCAGAATGACCAGGTCAGTCCACTTGCCAAAGTCGTTGGACTCGTCCACCATCACGGCGTGCCAGGAACTAGTGAGGCTGTAGTCGTAGCTGCGGCCGCTAAACGTCTGAACCTTGCTGCTGTCCACAGCACAGTATGCTATTCGAGTAAAACATAGAAAATCATTATGAAATGTAAAATAACAAAACTAGCAAAATTCTAGTTAGACATATTTAATTAAAAAACACTCACGCATGTGTTGGTAGCCGTAGTAATAGTTATGGGCACGCTCCCATTTAGTGATGGGCGCATAAACAGCCATAGCGTAAGGGTAGTAGCCCCAGCCTTTTACATTGTTCAACCGGAGCACACCGTATTTAGATGTTAATTCGTAGTTCTCATAATTGTCGTAGTAGAATGACTGAACCACAATTTCCATTTTACCATCATCGATTGTCTTCGTCACGTCCGCTTCCTGTTCCCAGGAGAAAAGCTTCTTGAATATTTCATAAGTGTTGCTGGTTTCATTAATGTAGGAAGCGCTGAGGTCTTTGTATGCTACTGTGAACTTGAAGTAGTCAGGAGCGTGAGCCTTCACGATCATCTTGAAGCAATCCTTCTGGTAGGAGTTGCCCTTACTAGTTTCTTGCAGACATTGCTTCGCCAAGGGGTCGTTCGACAGCTGTTCGGTGTACTTTTCGCTGCGCTCACTGAATCCTTGAAGGTGAATATTTTCGGAGTTTCCGAATTTTAGGTCAGCCTCGTAGGTGACCTTGATCTTATTCTTCAAAGCTTCCTCGAAGTTGAGAGGAGCAATTTTAGGTTTAATCACCTTGAAAACTGCGTTGATCTGCTCCCAGCCATTGAAGAAAAATACTCCCTGTGTTTTGTTGTCTACAAAACTGTCAGCGATAGCCGCGGTAAGCACGTATTCAACTTTCTGTTTTCCGTTAAAGGCAGCACTGAAGTCATACAACTGGACTTCAGCAGACTCGATGCCAGCCGCGGCGCGCTTGACAATCTCCAATCGCCGAGCCTCGCTGTTACCAGAGACATCCTGTACGACGGAAGCTGATCCAAATTCACCGCTCTGCTTCTGGTTGAATAGTGTGTCTGTGTGTCAAAAATATCAACATTAATTGCAATTTTCAAAACAACTTTAAAATACGTTTAAAGAAATTACAAATGGGAAAATAACATTTAAATATATCTATACCACATTTTTTAAATAAATAACGTGAAAATATTAAGTAATAAACTTACCGTAAAAAAAGTTGAACGCGATTTCCTTATTGTTGGTCTCCTTGGCAAGATATTTTAAGTTGAACTGAGTTAAAGCGATATCCTTTTGATACATCAAAGCGCCAATGTTCATCAAAATATCAGTGTTGAATAGATCGCTGGAGTCTTTGAAGTCAGAAGAGTAGGAGAATCCTTGCAGCAGGAAGGAAACACCAGCAAGGCTACCAAACTTCATATCGGTAGAGATAACTTTAGCAGAGCGCTGGATGTACTTAGTCGTTGGGTTCTCAGAAACGGTATATAGAGAATCAGTCTTTTGCAGAGTAATGTAGGGCGAAACGCTGAAGTGAATGAAACTGGCATCTTGTTCAGGAAGCACAATGGCCAATTTGACTTGTCCTGACAGAATTTCTGTGTTCAGGTTGGTGGGGAGGTAGAACTGGATTTTGTTGATGACACCAACGGTGGCATATACATCACCGAGTGTATCCAGGAAGCCGACGCTGCCGTCTAGGTTTCTGGCATAAGTGATGTCGAGGTTTTTATTCAAAGATCCACCTAATTCGTTGCCGCTTTTTTCAAGTCTGATTTTGACTTGGCCATTAACTGAATACATAAGTGGCTCACTGTATTCAAAAAAGAATGGTACACCAGCAACCAGAGGGAACACAACGTATGCTTGTTTTTGATACAACACCTTAGTGTATCTGACATCAACGCCTTTAAATAATTGCTCCATGTTTTGAATAGTGCTAGTAATGAAGGCTTTAAGATCCGCCTCGTTGAAGGTGATAAGCTTCTGTTGGTTCAAGTTTTCAAGGAAGAGAGAGCCTTCAAGGGGACCGCGAGGTTCACGTTTTATATTTAGAGACTCCGCTACTTTCTTAGCGGAGAACTTCAAGTCAACCTTAGATTTGTTAGGCTCATAGATCATCTGTGCGATGTAGTCCAAGAGTTGTTGCACGCCCGTTACAGACATGGTTATCTGAAATTATAAATAGTAATTTTATAAATAGGCCGGGGAAAATAAGTTTGCATGTTGAACTTTTTTTTTTTTGATTAGGGTATTTGCCCCTTCTAACTTTCAGTTTTTTATTTTTTTATTTAACTTGTAGGCTCTAGTGTATAGACTCGAGAGTACCTTGTCTATACCCTACACGTTAAATGAAAACAGTCAATGTGGTAAAATTATTGCAATATTAGTGTAAAATTCGGCGTAAATAGCCCGGGCTAAAGTTACTGGTGACATTGGGATGCCAATACTCGCCATGAAGGCTCTTCAAACGGGCCACAAGCACACCACGTCGCAGCAACAAAGTGTGGGCAAGCAGTGGTTACGTGTGAATAGTATCGCTGCAACTTCTTGAAGTTGCGTCCTGTGTTGTCGCTAGTAGTTGTGATGTGGTGACGTTTTGGCTAGTGTTTGCAGACAGACCGACTCCAGCTCAGACAGTGTCGTCACGTCAATGCAACGTTCAGCAGTGCTATTCTGTACAAATCTCACCGTGAAAACTTAGGTGAGATGAGCTGTCAATAGTGTCAATCCATAACATCAGGTTGAATGACAGCACACTTCAAGCTCACTTCACCTAAGTTTTCACGGTGAGATTTTTACAGAATAGACCGACTGGTTGCGTGTGACTGCGACATCACCTTGATGTGGCCGATCGCCCACACGGTTAATTTTGACGGCAACATGTGATCCGTGCGAATAGACTATTCATTTTGATACAAATTAGCGCCCCTCCACGTGGTCTCGTTGTGGTACGTGTGATTGGGCGCAAAGAAGTTTATATAAAAAAAAAAAAAAAAAAAACTAGTTGGCATTTAAAAATAATCCGTCATGAATCTGCAATAGTAATCTGTTTTTCTTTTCGGTTTTTTTTAAAACCATGTTATGTAATATAGTTATCATCTGTATCACATAATTTGTGTTGTATGCTAATCTATGGCTTATACGTAGATATGACAGTACGAGCAGACCATATGTTATTATAAGACCTTTATTGTATGTACCATATATAGATGCAAATTAACTTTATTTCGCCCCACAAATATTGATCCAGACACGTTACGTACCTGGTTTTCTTCATTCCAACCGGTACCTCTTGCCCTCAAAGCTGCCCGGTGGTATACAGGCAGGAAATGGTCCTCACTGCCAACATATGACAGTTCTCTGAAGAATGCGATATCATCTTCGCTTGTGTACTTGTCAATTATGCTGTCGGTTGAGATGCGGTATCCGAACTTCTCTTTGGAAACGATACCTTTGACAGACTGAGCAGTCGTAGCCCTGTAAATTAAGAATAACATGCATTATTAATGTTGTCAAGCAACTCATAAAACAACGAGTGCAACATCAGTCGGGAAAGTTATAAAACATATTGTTTTGGTCACAGCAACTAAAATTGGGGTCAACTTAACCGTAGATGATATCGACTGGGCCGCTCGTGCAGGCCTGAAGAAAGGCCCTTCGTCTACGTCTGACCCAGACTCCAATTTCCCTCGACCGGTTATAGTCAGACTTCTGCGTAGAGCAAAAAAGGATGAGCTAATAAAAGCATTTAAAACTAGACGTAATCTGTTGTCCCAGGACATTGAAATCCAAGGTCCAAATAGGAAAATATTCATCAACGAACACCTCTCTAAAGACAATCGTATATTATATCGTGAAGCCAGAACCCGAGCTAAGAACGCTGGATTTAAGTTTTTCTGGACAAGCAGAGGCCAAATACTCATACGTCAGGTCGAAGGGAAGACCGCTATTCATATTAAAAACACTAGCGACCTAGACCATTTTCTTGGCCAGTCCTCCGCAGCGTCATCTCCCTTTCCGGATGTATCGAAGTAAACTCTATTTCTGTAAAAATTCCCAATGCATACAAGTCGATTTCTTTCGAGATTTTTATATTCCTGTATCCTTAAAACATGTCTCTTGTATTTTTAAATTAGTAACTCGCTTAATGGATAGGGATCGTTGCTATGGATCGAGATCTGCTGTGGTGAATATTAAGAATAACACGCACGATCACCTAAATACTTTAGTCTTCCAACTCTCTACACTCACAGAGCTATTCAGTATGTTCACCACCGGAAATCTATATTTATACAACAATTTGTTACACTACCTGCTACGAATAAACCAGTATACTTACAAATCACAAACCCAGTTACACTCTCATTCACATCAGTCATACAGTCGACCACTCCTTAAACTCACTGGTCAACCCAGTCGATACCTTCTCACAGGCACAATGGCAGCAACAAGTCCTCTTGTTTCATATATCTGTATTCTTCAATGCTAATAGATATTGGATAAAGTCGAACTAACAGATGAAATCGACGAAACTCTTACCTTACCTTGCCGCATTATTGATAGACCAGAGTTATGCCGGGATTTTTTGGTTGACCTTGACTTTAAAGTACTGACATGTAATATTAGGAGCTTACAGAAGAACTTTCCTGAGCTTGTCACGGTACTACACCGTTTCGACTGCCAATTCGATGGTATAGTGCTAACTGAGTGTTGGCTCAACGATAAATCATTAGTCAGTCAGTTGCCAGGGTACAATTGCTATCGCACTCGCAAAGTAATAAATAAAAGTGGTGGAGTGACTGTATACATTAGAGATACTTGGCCTGTTTCAGTTTACGAGCCGGAGTTTGATGATGCCAACTGTCTTGCTATCAAAATTAACTCAGACGTCTCTTTTCTGGGGATCTATCGGTCTCCCTCATTTAATACCACTGATAGGTTTCTCAATTCATTAGAAAACACACTAACCGGTCTAAATAGAAGTACATGCGTGATTGTAACAGGCGACAGGAACATCAACCTGCTTGATAAGAACCCTAATGCCACTTTTATCGCCTATCAGTGTCTACTGTCGGAACACAGGCTTCTTCCTTCAATCACTAAACCAACTAGAGGCGAAGCTTGTTTAGATTTATTCGAACTAAAGGTTTGACCAAGGACTAGTTTGCAAATCATTAATAACAGACCATGATCTTATTATCTTAGGTACTATCCTGGCAAAAGTTAGCAATCCGCCACGCAACAGGTTCAAAGTAAAAATAGATTACTCTAAGATCACAAGTGAAGTTAGTGAACTGGACTGGAGTGAAGTCATGTCTAGAACAGATGTAAATGATGCGGTGTTATTGTTCAACAAAGCTTTAACGGATATCATAAAAAAACACACGGAAAAAATTAAAGTTAGCCATTCAAAGTTTAACTTGAAGCCATGGGTCACAGCTGGCTTGATTCGGTGCATGCATCATCGTGATTCGCTTCATGCCCAAGTAAAATCGCAGCCATTAAACCTCGAGCTAAAACGCGTATATTCACGTTATAGAAATGTTTGTACCGACATCCTTCATAAACGCAAACCAGATTATGAGAGCAAAGAGCTGGAAAACCACGGCAACCAACCGAAAAAGCTTTGGCAAGTTATTAAGGACATTTGTGCAATTCCTAAAAAGTCCAACGACAATCAGGAATTGCTTAAGCCCGAAGAAAACAGCTCTTCATCCATTAATAGCTGCAACAACCATTTCGCCTCAGTAGGTAAACGTTTGGCACTGAATATTTCAAACACACTCCAGACTACGGAGAGCAAACTCTACAATGATGCTACCCTCGTAAATCGATCCAAAGACTCTTTGTTCTTTCACCCAACTGACAACTGTGAAATTGACAGTATCATTACTGACATGAAAGACGATAGTGCACCAGGTTCTGACGGGATCCGTCCACGTCTCCTCAAGCACATTAAACCATTTATACTGACTATCGCATATCTGTAACTTGAGCATGTCAACGCATACTTTTCCTAACTGCTGGAAGGTGGCCGCTATTACGCCGATTCTTAAAAAGGGTTCCAAAGACTGTGTTAACAACTACAGGCCTATCTCTCTACTTTGTGTTATGTCTAAGATCTTGGAGAAGCTTGTGAATAACCGCCTCATTAGTTTTCTTGATAATCACAGCCTATTATCTGAACGTCAATACGGCTTCAGACGTGGTAGGTCCACAGAACAAGCCATAGATCTCTTGACTGACATTTTCTCGTCAAAGATCGATGGGGGGCATCGGTCAATTGGTATCTTTCTTGACCTGGCCAAGGCATTCGAAACAGTTTCTATTCAAATACTACTAAAAAAAACTCGATTGCCCAGGCGTAAGAGGTATTGCTCGGGACTGGTTTAGAAGTTACTTCACGGATAGACGGCAGTATGTTATGATAGGGGATAGTGTAAGCGAAAGCCTTCAAGTGACGTTTGGCGTGCCACAGGGCAGTGTTCTCGGGCCAACATTATTCACCATGTACATGGATGGCATTTTGGGGTTAACCATCCCACATTCGGATATGATCTGTTATGCAGATGATACAGCAATAATATTGCACGGTGATATGGGCGGGCGCCACCGATGCCGCAGAATACGGCATGCGCATTATGTCTGACTGGCTCGATAGAAATCTTCTAACCCTAAATGTTGAAAAAACCAATTTCATAACATTTCACATCAGTCGTTCCTGCTATCCGGACATTAATCATATTAAAATTCATAACATATACTGTCATGACATGAATTGCTGTTGTAAGGATATAGTCAGAGTCGAATCAGTAAAATACCTAGGCATCATAATTGACCAAAACTTGTCTTTTAAAGAACATATCTCGACACTGTCCAAAAAAGTCCGTAAGTTCATATATATAATGAAAGCCCTTCGTGCCAGTGCACCGAGAGATATTTGCAGGAAAGTCTACCTAGCCCTTTGTCAGTCGCTCCTTCAATACGGTATAGGCGTCTCGGGTAGCGCAGCCAAGTCCTTTATGCTAGAAATCGAACGTGCTCAATGGGCTGTTCTTAAAGTCTCCCTTGGAAAACCGAGACGGTATCCTACAGACGAACTGTACAAGAAAGCAGGGGTCTTGCGCGTTCGACAGCTCTACATCCTGAAATCTGTACTTAAACTAGTTGCGGCGTCAGGGAGGCAATTCACTTACACCCAAAGAGGGAGGGTAGGAGCTGACAGACTGCCAATCCCAAGAGTGAGAACGATATTTGCTACCCGGTTTTCACTTTCTCCCTGTTCGTGTCTTTAATACAGTCAACAAATCCATACTAAGGATCCCTGGAAACATATTTGAAGCCAAGGTTACTTTAAAGGCATGGCTTCGGAACCTGACCTATGACGAAACAGAAAACATCTTGTGCCCATTGACATAACTAGCTCCTTTCCTACCACTCCTCTAATTCGCGCACACGTACGCACATTCACCCACACACCTGCACATACATCCACACTTATGCACACACACTCATACTCACGCAATTACACAATTACACAAACACTACACTCTTTCACCACTCTACAAAGTTGTTCGGTTATGCTACTGATGTGGTCATTCGATCCATATTCTCAGTCGTGTATTTAAATATTTTATGTTAGATTCTGGTTTTTTTATTGTGTTTATGTCCACTTTTATCTTTTTATTTTTTTGAAGTTTATAATTTTACATTCGTTAATTCCGTTATTAATTATTGTTTTTGTCCGGCTGTGCTATGTCACAATGAACTTTCGGCAATTCAAACTGTTATTTCTGTTAATTTTGGGCCACCAAGATACAGGCTGAGCCTAGTTTGGGGGCTATTTCTACTTTGCTTGTTTATTATTTTAATTGTATTCTCTGTGTCTGTATGTTACCTAACTAGTGTGTGTGTATATAAAAATAAAACACAAAAAGGTAAACTCACAGTTCTTTAAAACGTGGATCTTTCAGTTCAGCTGCGAAGTTAATGCCATTCGCCAAAACAGCACGTACTTGCGTGCTGGGGTCGTTGCCGTCGTTGGTCATGTGTGCCATTACTTGCATCATTTCAGAGGTAGGGAAAGCCATGAAGATGTTCAGGGCAGCAAGTACCCTCACCTCGTAAGGTTCAGCGGTATTTCTCAAGATGCTGAAAAGGACAGCACGAACAGATTCGTTCTTCAGGTTAGCCAAAGTCTTGAGACTTGCAACCATCTGTATACGAAGGTACTTGGTCACTGCAATATGACCTTCCAAGTACGGAGCGAATACCTTGAGGATGTCTTCGTGAACCAAATTGCCGAGAGCTCTTACGTAGACCTGAGCCTTATTGGAATCTCCATTATCAACAGCTTGTTTTAGCTCTTTAGCAAGACGTGGTATGACGAATCTAGTTACACATGAGACGTCCTTATCAAATCGGTATAATTTAGTGGCCGCTAATAGGGCTGAATTATTAAGAAACTGTTGCTCCATTACTACATTGCTCGCCGCGAACTGTTCAAATTCAACCAAGACCTTAGAAGTTGGGTAACGGAGGGTAACACCTACACTTGTGATGAGCTCAGCCGCTTCCTCACCTTGAACTTTTTTACTGAGGATCCACGACTTGATTTCCCTAAATGCGGCAACAGTGCCTGCTTGCGCGACAGCATCACGGTAGATTATCCACATACCGGTCTTAGCAACGTTTTTCGAGGACTTCGCAATATCCACACTGCTAGTCAACTGGGCCAGCTGGTCTGAACTCAAAGAAGCTATGATGCGTACAAGAACGTTGAACTTTGACAGAAAGTCCGCCTTTGGCAATTTGTTGGGTGTGTTCAGCAAAGGAGTCATATCCTGGAGCAGTTTTTGAGCGTTGGCAATGCTCTGATCACTAACCTTGGGGACGAACATAGACTCGCTTATTGAGAATATAAGCGAATCGATCTTGCGGCCCGCTTCAGGCTTTATCCATTCATCACCACTTGTCTCTTGGACTGACGAGAGCAAGACTTTAACGTAACTGTACACTTCAGCTTTCTGTTTACCATACAGAAGAGGACTGACGAAGACAGAGCTCATGACTTCTGATTTGAAGATGGTGCCCTGCTTGCCAGCAACCATGCGGGATTCAAAAATGTGCTTGATGAACTGTTTCTCTTCATTTTCGTAAGCAATTCCATTCCAAACGGCGCCCTCTGGCAGACCAAAGTATAACGCAGCACGATTCTTGCATGTACCGTAGTTCTTGCTTTTGATAATCTCGACGGGATCCTCCTCTGAAGCGAATTTAGGCAATTCACGACGCCATTCTGCGGAAACCGGCGATACAGTGTATAGGGTCTCACATTCACCAGTGACGTCAGTTTCGATCTTCTTGAAGAGACCTTGAAAGGTATCCTTGTCGAAGCTGTTAGGGAAGCTTTCGACATGT
Source organism: Dicycla oo (assembly GCA_948252095.1). Classification (NCBI taxonomy): domain Eukaryota; kingdom Metazoa; phylum Arthropoda; class Insecta; order Lepidoptera; family Noctuidae; genus Dicycla; species Dicycla oo. The sequence continues at coordinate 15,853,294 of OX411736.1, read as the reverse complement.
CCAAAAGGTGATACGTCAACTTGCAGAGCGCTGATAAGTCCTTTAAACAAGTTCTCGTGAGCAACGGAAAGTGTGAGAGGAACATTGACAGATTTAACACGGCCTCCCTCGACGAATATCTCGAAAGGTTGGTCGGTGATCTGAATAGGTTGGAACTTGAGGTCGGAAGGTAAAACTCTGTACGTTATTTTCTCCGCTTGGACCTGCGCGTACAAAGGCTGGCTCAGCTTAGCGAGGAGCTGACCTGGCGCCAACACGCGGATGATGAATTGAGCCTTGAAAGCGTTGCCATTGCTGATGCTTTTGTCGAATGAGGTCCAGGTGTAAGTGTCCACATCATACAGGTACTCTTTGCCAACCTGCCAAGGCCAGCTTTCGTTCTGGGTGAGCGGGCTCGACGCTACTGCGGCTGCAAGATAAAAAGGTGAAGCTTAATGCATGTGTGTGCTTAATTACGTTAAAGGTACAGTAAAATAATTTGTTTGAGAAGGCAAACTGTTTTTGACGTTAAACACTGTAATAATAATAAACATTTATTTTATTGGTAACAATATACTTAAAAAACTAATGTTAGTATTGACAACACGATTACACAGAAATATGAAGCCGCACCCATCTTTGCAGCATGGGGTCTCCCACCGATCTGCAAAAACTCCCAGTATAGTTTTTGTGCTACCACGAACGCGAGTGAGTAGGGAGGCGCATCTTTTCCTGATGATAGCGGCAAAGTCATCAACCCGCGACTTAGCAAACATCCCTGACGCACTGCATCGCCTCGGCAGCCCCAAGAGTACCATGAGTGCATTGTTATATTGGACACGCAGGTCACTGTATGCCCGCTGCGAATAACTGATCCACAGGCTGCAGGTGTAGAAAAACTGACAGAAAGCTTTAAAAAGCGTGATTTTAACTAAATTCGTACACCGTGCAAACCTGCGTGCCAGCATGTTACAACGGACGGCCAGAGACCTGCGTACCCTCTCAATGTCTATATTATCACTCAAATCATCAGTGACCCAATGATCCTAATATTTAAATTTTTAGACCCTACGCAGTGGAGTGTCATAAAGTGACACATCCGGAAATGCTGGGTAAGCTGGTGCAATGTTATACATTCACTGGTTTCAACCATCGTTTGGCTGTTGATTGGCTCCAGTGTATTCAGGCAATGAGAACAAAGGATAGTAATGTATTGAAAAATATAAGATAGAAAGGCCTGCAAAAGGACCATCCGTGAGTCCATCAATGCCTGGTTGAGGCCAACGCTTGCATAGTTCTTTTTCAAATAATGCGAGGTATCGGGTTGGCTAATAAGTAATGAGCGTTTTAGTTTATAATTTCTAGAATTTTCGGAAAAGTTCGAGAACGTTCTGTAGCAGAGGGTATATAAAGAGCGAGGCGCGCTCATGCGCGTTATTGATAGTTTGGCTGTTAGTGCGTTAAAGTTCACAAAGAAATGAGTGATATTAAAACCCACGTACGACATTGTTTATTATATGAGTTTCAATCTGGGCATTCTGCTGCAGAAGCTACAAAAGCTAATATATGTCAAAGGATAGCTCACGATGCAGTCTCCGAAGCAACAGCAAAGCGCTGGTTCCAACGGTTCCGCAAAAACGATTTTTCCTTAACCGATCAACCAAGGTCTGGGCGCACCGTGGAAATTGATATCGATAAATTAAAACTATTAATAGAAGAAGAAGATCGACGAAAAACTACACGCGATTTGGCTGTTCAGCTCGAGTGCTCTCATGGCACCATATAAAATCATTTACATGGTTTGGGAAGGCCTTCATATATAGTGTTTGGGTACCCCATCAATTAAGTAAAGATCAGCTGACCAACCGAGCTGAGATTTGTGTACAACTTTTATCTTTCCGCCGCACCTTTAATTGGTTAGATCATCTTGTCACTGGAGATGAAAGGTGGGTTCTCTATGGTAATCACACACGCAAGCTGGCTGGGATGTAAAGAACAGGGAAAACCAACGTCAAAAGGTCATCTTCAAGGTGATTCTTGCGAGGATTCGCAAGGTAATGCTTTCGGTCTGGTGGGATATACATGGAGTGATAAGCTGGGATTTCCTTTCTACTAATACTTCGATTACAGCAACAGTATATTGTGATCAATTCGAAAAACTGAAGCTTGACATCCATCGCAAACGTCCACAACACGACAATATATTTTTCCTGCACGACAATGCCCGGCCGCATATTGCTAAGAGTACCAGGCTAAAACTATTGGAGCTTAATTGGGAAATAATACCCCACCCTCCATAATCGCCGGACTTACGAGTAGCACCAAACTGATTTCAGCTTGTTCCGATCACTTAGTAATAATTTACGGGAAAAAATCTTTGACGAAGAACCACACTTGAAACAATACATAGATGACTTCTTGAATTCAAAACCAACGAAGTTCTATGACGAATGGTAGTAGAAAACGACGGTGAATATATTATTAATGATTAACAATTATTCATTTAATAAATAAATACAAATAAAATAGTTGTATGTCGCTCATTACTTATTAGCCAACCCAATAATTCAAACAAAGTAAATAAACAAATTCAAGAATCAATGACGAACAACGATAACTTTTCACGAGTCTATATGTTCATAGCTCTATTTGCAAACCAACTCGAAAATCTTTGCAAAAATGTTTGATTTGTTGAGTTTGTTGATAACCTTTCTCTCATCTAAACGGATACAATGGAGGCCAAATATTGTAAACTAGCTTTTTCCCGTGGCTTCGTCCGCGTGGAATTTGGAAAATATTCCACAGGACAGTACATGTGGAGAACATATGGGCCGTCCGATATAACTGTGCAAACTCAAATCGCTACGATATATCGTTGCTCTGTTTTGTGGGCTTAAATCTCCCTGTCCTCATCATTTTTTACGACATCTTCAATAAGCATCGTCATATTTCAACCAATTTACACAAAACCTTAGTTAATTATACACTGAAACCTTCCTCCATTGGTGTAAACCGTATGAGAAATTTTTCGTTATTTTGAGTTTATCGCGTTCAAAGAGACAGACAAACAGACAGACAGACGCGGCGGGGAGACTTTGTTTAGTTAAAGTTTATTATGCCGATTACGCTCTAATAACAAATAACTTATGACCGAGTGTCCACTCGTTCAAGAGTGATTTGATGAAATAATAATTTCGTCTAATAATAATTTCTATATTTCCTACCAAAAGCATACATTTGTATTTTCGTATGTAATATTCTGGGACATTTATTCACACACGGTCATCCGATCCCAAACTAAGCAGAGCTTGTACTATGGAAACCAGACCACTGATATACTACATACCCTACTTTTTTTTTGTAAATACATACATACATACATAATTACATAGGGTGACTGATAATTTGTGACCGATACATAAACACAAAATTGTACTAATGATAACAAACAACTTTTACTATGGGACGAAACCTGAAATTGCGACAAAAAAATAAGCTGCTCCCTACATTTTGACGAGTTATGCGAACGTGAATGTATGGGACAGCTGATTGCTTTTTCACGACTTCAGGTTTGGTCCCATAGTAAAAGTTGTTTGTTATCATGAGTGCAATCATGTGTTTAAGTATCGGACACTAATTATTACCAGTCACTCTATATAGATAACTACACCCAGACTCAGGATAAACAGACATGGTTATGCATACAAATGTTTGTCCTGGATGGGGATCGAACCCACGACCTGCGGCATGATAGGTGATATCTTAACCTACCACGCCATATCCTGAATTTAAGAATAGCTGGGTTTCCCATACAAACTTTCATCCCCTATATCACGCTGTATGATTATTTTTTAACACAAAAAGTAACCTACGTCCTTCCCAATCTTTAGCATTGCCAAATTTTATCGAAACGCGTGTAGTTTTGTGAATTATAAATCAACCCCTATTTTAGCCCTTGATTTTTTATGAACGTTGAACCACATATTTCTTTATTTCCTACCTAAAGCAAAAACTTGAATTTTCCAAATTATCACTAACTTAAGAAATGCTGGGATTCCCATACAAACATTCTTCCCCTGAATTATCCCCTGTATGCTATCTACAGCCTTGCCAAATTTTATCGAATTCCATGCAGTTTTGTGAATTTTAAAATCAATCCCTATTTTGTCCCCTTAGGAGATGATTTTTCAAAAACGCTGAGCCACATATTTCTTTACTTTTTACAAAAAGTATACAAACTTTCATCCCCTATATCACGCCCTGTAGTTATTTTTGAGACAAAAAGTAGCCTATTTCCTTCCCCATGATATCATCGGCCCATGATATCGTGCTAAATATTATCGAAATCCGTTTAGTGGTTTAAGCGTGAAACGGTAACACACAGACAGACAGAGTTACTTTCGATTTTATAATATTAGTATAAATGCAAGTAGGTACTCACCGATAATCGCCGTCAGTATCAAAAGCTTCATTGTTCGAAATGCTTAGCAGTGGTCGTGTTCAGAATAGCTGGGGTAGCACACTTCTGATGGACAAACGTGAGTTGCATAAGCTTATATAGACTTGTGTTTTTCATCCACTTTACGTAGTAACTTCTAACCTCATAAGATAATACTGTGATAAAAAAACTTTTATCTCTAAAGAGGCTATCAAAAGGAGAATGCCCTTAAAGATATGGGGCCATGTAGGTACCAAACGAAAATTCCGCTGTCACAACCAAACCCAGTGTAATTAGAGAAGAATTAGATGCTCTTCCTATATTCTTAACTATTTTTAATAATATTAATAATAATATTTATTCAAGTTATAAAGTAAATAAATACAAATTATTTCAAGTTTAAATCTATGTCAAGTTCACCAGTGTTATTTGCCTGAACTAGGACATCCTGTGTTTCAGGCGAGAGGAGGTAAAAAAATATTAAATAATCACTGCAATTATATAAAATAAAAATAGTCATCTAATAGTGTGTAAGTAAAAAAAAAAAAAATCTTGGTATACTAACTTAGCGAACTAATTAAAAATAAATAGTAAACCAAAACAATCTTTATTTCAATACAACCAATAACTTCTCTGTCTCTTCTCTTCATAGGAAAAATTTTGAAGAGCTACCTCGAGAGTTTTCTTGCAATTTCCATAATTTAGGGAATATATGTTTGCTTTTGAATTTAGTCTATTATAGAGTAATTTTCCAAGGAAAATATAAAATTTGGCAGTGAAAGCATGTTTTGTACTGTTTGTGGGGCAAACAATGTCTTTTCGTCTCTTTTTAGTAAATTCAGTGCTGTAGGGATAGGCCTGCGTGTTGTTTTAACCGACTTCAAAAGGGAGGAGGTTCTCCATTCGTCTGTATGTTTTATTTTTTTGTATGTTTTTTACGCAATTACTAAAAGACTGGTTTGGAAAATTCTTTTTTTGTTTGAAGGGGGAACTTCCTAGGTGGTCCCATATAAACTTTATTAACTTTGCTTGGGTAGTTTTTGAGTTAGCTTCAATAATGCGTATTTTTCCCACTTAGTTTATGTGGATGATGTTTTAATAACTTCCTATCACTGTTATTTACATAGCAGGTAGTGGTATTCGAATTTGTGTGGGGTAGGTACCACAACTAAAAAGTGAAAAATAAAACTGACTTCCAAAACAAACAAAGTGAAAAATAACTTTAATTTCAGAAGTCGGTGGCTTCTTCTTCCTGCCCTTATTTCATGTTACTTGGGGTCGGCGCAACACGTTTTCTTCTTCCATTCTCCCCTGTCAACCGTCACACTATCATTCACTCCCTTCTCTTTCATATCATTCTTCACACAATCCATCCATCTTTTCTTCGGCCTTCCTCTCCCTCTCCATCCATCAACATGTATATTCATCACTCTTTGAGTCACATGCGTTTCGTCCCTTCTCATCACATGCCCATACCAAGCCAAACGATTTCCTTTCAACTTTTCTGTCACTGGCGCCACTTTCAAACTTCCTCTTATATACTCATTTCTTATTTTATCCATTCTCGTCACTCCACACATCCATCTCAACATTCTCATCTCCGCTGCATGCAATCTTTTTTCATCCATCTTCTTCACGGCCCAGCATTCAGACCCATAAAGTACGACAGGCCTTATCACGGACTTATAAATTTTCCCCTTTAACTTGAGGGGCATCCGTGGGTCGCAAGTTGTTCCTGTGACCTGTCGCCATTTCATCCATCCTGAGTTGATCCGGTGCGTTACGTCTCGGTCTACTTCGCCATCTCCTTGGACAAGCGACCCGAGGTACCGAAAGTCGGAACAGATCGATAAGGGCGTTCCGGTGAGAGATATGGGCACAGGACTGGAGAGACCGCCAAAATCACAAAACAGATACTCAGTTTTGGTCCGACTTACTCTCAGGCCAACGGTCTCGAGTCTTTCCCACCACACCTCCAATCTGCTCTGGACCTCTAAGCCGTTCTCGGCAATCAGCACAATGTCATCGGCGAACAGCATACACCAGGGAGCCGCTTCCTGGATATCAGATGTAAGAGCATCCATTATCAGCACGAAGAGGTAAGGGCTGGGTGCTGATCCCTGGTGTAAGCCGACAGCCACATTGAAGCTGCCAGTAGTGCCCAGTGTAGACCGGACTTGGGTACTGCATCGGCTGTACATCGCTCTAATCAACTGCACATACTTCCCTGGCACACCTTTCTCCTTCAGCGCCCACCCCAAAACTTCACGAGGCACTCGGTCGTATGCCTTTTCGAGGTCAACAAATACCATGTGCAAGTTTTTATGCGCACCTCTGTATTTCTCGCACCTCTGTATTTCTCGCACAGCTGGCGGATAGCAAAGATGGCATCTGTTGTTCCTCGACCAGGCATAAAACCGAATTGGTTTTGCGAAATTTCACTCTCTTCTCTCAGTCGCCTTTCAATAACTTTCTCCCAAGCCTTCATACTATGTGACATTAGCTTTATTCCTCTATAGTTGTTGCACTCCAGCACATCACCTTTGTTTTTAAAGATGGGCACCAGCGAACTGTTACACCATTCGTCAGGTATGGCTTCTTCCAGCAACAACTTATTGAAGAATAAAGCTAACCACGTCCATCCATCTACTCGTAATAACTTCCATACTTCAACTGGTATTTCATCCGGACCTATTGCTTTACCATTCTTCATCCCATTTATTGCTATTCTCACTTCATCCATACTAATCATTCTCACTAACCCCTCATTTACTGGTTTATTCCCAAGCACACCACTCCAGTCATTCTCCTCATTCATTAGTCTTTCAAAATAGCTCTTCCACCTATCCTTAATTTTCTCATCATCCGAAAGAACCATTCCAGTTTCATTCTTTATACACTTTATCTTACAAATATCCCTTGTCTTTCTCTCTCTAGCTCTAGCAAGCCGGTAAAGATGTTTTTGGCCTGCTGGATTATCCAGTGTGTTATAAAGCTTTTCCTGGGCTTTTGCTCTTGCTATGGCCACAGCTTTCTTGGCTTTTTTCTTTAGAGCATCATACTCACTCTTTATTTCTGCTGTCAAACTAACATTCTCATCTTCAAAACTCTGCCATTCCTTGAACTTTCTCTTCTTATCCTGCAACACATTCTGTATTTCTGTCGACCACCACCATGTATCCCTATCTATCGTATCCTTTCCTTTCGTCTCTCCTAAAATATCTTTCGCTGCACTCCTAATATACCCTGCCATTTCATTCCAACATTCATTTACACTTCGACCATTCATGTCCCCCATATCTATCATTTTATCCACTACTCGCTCTTTAAATTTCTTCGCATAGTCATTCTTCTCCAGCATATGCCATTTTATTTTGGGAGGGGGTCGCTCTTTGATTTTCTTGGGCTTTCTTTCTACAACCATTTCCATAATTAGGGGTCTGTGCTGTGAGACAAGATCTTCTCCCGGTATCACTTTGCAATCTTTGATATGCTTTAAATATTTGCGTCGTACTAGAAAGTAATCAATTTGCGTCTTGTGATTGCCACTTTTGTACGTAATTAGGTGTCCATCGTTCTTTTGGAACCAAGTGTTGGCTACTGCCAGGTCAAATGCAGTAGCGGATTGCAGCAATGTCTCTCCCTCGTTATTGACGTTACCAAATCCCCATCCTCCATGCACTCTTTCATAAACTCCTCGCATTCTTCCCACATGTCCATTAAAATCACCTCCAACTATCAATTCTTCATGCACCGGAATGTTCATCAAAACTGTGTCAAAGTCCTCCCAAAACTTCTCTTTCACCCTTTCATCGCATCCCACCTGCGGTGCATACACACTAATTACATTCAGCACTATATGTTCTATCATAACTTTTACAACGATTAATCTATCATCTTTCAGAAGTCGGTGGCAAAAAACGAATATACAAAACCCAAGACACCGACTACCTACCGTAGTCGGTGTAGTGTTTCACGCTTTTATAAGATAGATTTATTTGTCAAAAACTCGCGTAGGTTTACAATCAGTTGGAGCGATTACAAAAAAAAATAACAATAATAAGTTTCAGCATGTTTTGCCTAGGAAGGCGTACAAATACAATAATAGTAGTATTAAAAGTACAAAAATCATTTAATTACGTTAAATTAATAAAAATAGCAATAAAAAATGTCGAAAAGAAATAACAATAACAATATAATTCAAAGTCAAAAAATCGTTACGTTACGTTAAAATAAAGTCAAATAAAGTTACGTTAAAATTAATAAAAATAACAATAAAATGTCTAAAGTACATCATTAAAATAGTCGGCAACATTATAGTAACATTTATTTATTAATAGTTTCTTCATGCTTTTATTAAAACTATTAGTATAGTTTGAGTTAAAAGTTGTTCTTCTGTAGTCAAGTTGGGTGGAAAATCCCTCAATGCTCTTCGCTGTAACACATCCCAGGCGTATTCAATTACCTAAACCAATCTAATATCTGAACATGTTGTTCTCGAAGGGCGGCCGTCATCAGCCGCACCGTGTGAGAAGGTGAATTGTTATGCATGAGCTGAAACTCTTGCCCTGTTAGGGCTCTGAGCGAGACAATGACACATTCCACTACCTCCTCACGGTATCTGTGGGCAGTCATGCTGCCCTGAATGCAAATGAGTTGGGTTAGTTCGCCGATTCGTATTCCTGCCCACACCATAATAGTCCCGCCTTGGTAAGAGTGGACCTCCTGTGGATGTCGGAGACGGCTGACTCTACCTGGAGTTGCTGAAGCGCTGGGACTGCGAGCATGAAGACCAACTTCACGCCGCCTTCTTCGCACGGTTTGGTTGCTCACCAGCAGCTGCTGGTCCTCCTGGAGCCTTTGCACTAGTTGCGTCGCTGTGATATTGGATAGTCTTCTGGCGGTCATTTGGAGAAATCGATCCTGTCTCTGAGTGGTAAGCCGACATCTAGCTGTGTGCCGTTCTGCCACATCCCCAGTAGCGCGATAACGTGACCACAACATAGATATCAAATTTTGGCTTGTGCCCAGAGACTCAGAAACGACGCGTTGGATAGCATTGTTTTCTAACATGCCAACTGCCCGTAACATTTCATCTCGTAGCATAAAGCTAAAAAGCTAAAAAGCTTACACAAGCAATTGATAAAAGAAAAAAAAATGCTTTTTTCTTCAATTAACACGAGAACAAAAACTTAATGCAACTCCTTGCAACTAGGTGCTAACAAGATAGCGCTGTGCTCTGTGTGTTTTCATTTCTTTCTCATTTTAATTGTTAAATTTCGAATAAAGAATAGATAAGGTTTAAATCTGTATATAAGCTTTTTAAGGAAACTAAATAGATTTTAAACAATAAAGCCATGTTTGATTTCGAAATAACGTATCCCTAGACTTTGTTGATGTGTGTATAATTAAAAATCTGTCTACAGAGGGGATAACAATGACGTAAATTAACTTTTCTAAAATAAGTTAGATGTTGAAAAAAAAAGTACCAAAAGCGTTGAAAAATTTCGCAGGTTCAACCAGTGCAGCTTCTCAGTGGCGTAGTTGGAATCGCGTTCACTTACATAGTGGAAGACGTGAGTTCGAGTTTTACCGAAGACGTTCGATTTTTTCAACGTTTAACTTATTTAAGTAAACATATTTAACGTTATAAAAGCAAAATATATTAAAAAAAACAATTAAAATTAACTTTTCTACGTAAAAAATTAAGTTTGTAATTCTACTTAATTAACTTAAAAATTGCAAGTTGTTTATCCCTGAATTACGAGTATTATTTAATTTATCATTTCTAGAAAATGACAGACCGACCGATATTTGCCCATTCAGCAATTTCAGTTGTGACTTGAATACATTGATCTTTGAGTACATCTTCTTGTCTTCGTTGTTTAGCCATTGGGCGGCGCTCTTTTTTAACGCATTCAAAACATGTACCAGCGTTGGTTTAAAGCCAATTTTTTTAATCAGATGGGAATGCCAGTTTTCCGCAACATTTCTGTGACGTTCGCCGAAAACTGACAAATATTTCATTTTGTAACATATACTTTTGCAGTTTTTTTTAGATTTAGAACTATCTAGTAATTCCATCCTTTCTTGTAGTATCTATGTATGACCAACCTTCTTGTAAAGGGTCTTTCAAATAGGGCGGGTCGATGTTGACAGTTTGTGGCGGCCATGTTGTTTTGGCGGCATCTGTCATATGCGTTGTTATTTCTTCAGTTACTGATGCCAAATCACCATGGCAAGTTACACCATTGAGCAGCACGACCAAATGATACAACTTTATTATCAAAATGAGTGTTCGTTAGTGCAAACGTTGCGCGCCATCCATTTTACGGCAGACGCTGTGGCCCTTCAAAGTCGACTCTCCAGCGTTTGGTGACCAAATTCGAGACGACTGGTTCGGTAAACAATCAACCAACGCCCTTACGTCAAAGGAACGCCAGATCGGCTGAGAACATCGCTGCTGTCCGTGAGAGTGTGCAGGAGACTCCGAGGCAGTCGATTTCTCGCCTTGCACAAGAACTCGGCCTTTCGCAGACTTCAACTTGGTGAATTTTGCGTTGGTATTTGGGCCTACGCCCATACAAGATCCAACTGACCCAGGAGCTCAAAGTGAATGACCATAGACAACGCCGTTTGTTCGCTAACAGGGCTACAGAACGTTTGGAAGAGGATTTTGGCCGAAAAATCATCATTAGCGACAAGGCGCATTTTTGGATGAATGGTTTTGTTAATAAGCAAAATTGCTGTATAGGGGATGACCACAACCCACATGAGGTTCACCAGGTGGTAATGCATCCACAAAAATTACTTTTTGGTGCGGATTTTGGTCCGGCGGCGTCATTGGTCCGTACTTCTTCGAAAACGATGATGGCGAGGCAATTACTGTCAACGGCGAGCGCTACAGATCAATGAATAACAATTCATTTTGGCCTGAATTGAACGATATGGACGTGGACAACATGTGGTTCCAACAAGATGGCGTTACGTGCCACACAGCGAGCGACACAATGAACATTCTGCTTGAACGGTTCGAGGGTAGGGTTATCTCTCGCAGAGGTGACGTGAATTGGCCACCAAGATCATGCGATTTGACCCCGCTAGACATTTTCTTGTGGGGTTTTCTCAAGTCGCAGGTCTATGCCAATAATCCGCAATCAACCGATGCCCTGAAAGTCAACATAACGCAGGCCATCGCTCAGATTCAGCCGGATCTATGCAGTAGAGTAATTGAAAATTGGACCTCTCGGATCCGTGCCACCGTCCGTTTTTTCATGGTTGCAATGATTGCATCTCGTTTTACCGATTGAGGAATAGTAGTGAGGGATTTTACAGGATCTAGGTACATGGGTAGCCTTGTTACTTTGTTCGTTCGATATAGCAGACATTGTTTTGTGGCTCACTTCGGTAGTGTTGAGAAATCATCTAGCCCAATATGGAGTGCGTTTCGGGGAAGGCAGGGGGGCCTCTGTTCTCCGTGAAACGCACTCCGTCGATGAAATTAGTCAGCACTGAGACTGTCCTGCTGGACTGCATCGAGTTGATCTTTTGTTATTGAGTTGTGACGGAGGTTCGCTACGTCACGTAATTTTTACAAAATATAGGGTTAAGTTATCAACTTATCCCTATATTTTGTAAAAATTAAGAAAAAATGCTATTTTTGCAAATTGTGGGAAATTAACCTAAATTAATGTCGTCAATTAAATTGCAAAAAAGGCAAAAATCAGGATTTTCAATTATTCTATTGTAAAGATAAAAAAATTAATCAATGGTAGAAACCATTGACACGAATCACAAAATCACAGGGATTTGGCATGCTTAAAATCACTTTGAGGAATGGCCGCCAATGTTATTTCTCACGAGTCAAAAAGTTGTTGCACGGCATTCATACTCTGCAGAGCTCTTCTTTGGAGCATATCCCATGCGTGCTCAATTGGGCTGAGGTCTGGCGATTGAGCAGGCCACGGCAGAACGTTGATGCGAGCATCGGCTAGAAAGGCAAGTCACCGAATCACCCAATCGGCTTCGCAAAGGGATGATCACGTCTGAAACAATCTTCTCCGCATAAATCAGAGCATTAAGGTTGTCACTGATCCAAATGAGATCGGTTCTTCCACCGATCCAAATACCGGCCCAAACCATTATTGTTCACCTTCCATATGAATGAACTTCCTGACAAAATTTTAAACGTTCTTAACGTCCAGAGGTCCTCCAAACTCGAGTACTTGCCCTCAGCGCCCTCATACCGAAACGAGATTCATCGGAAAAGCAAACACAACGCCAGTCCGTGCAGTTGTAATGGTTTTGTAAAAACGCTATTACACACTTTTATAGGAATCCTGATTGACAGTTTTCTAGTTTTAAAAAATTTTAAAGAAAATTCTTTATTCAAATAGTGAAATTCACTAAAAAGAATCAATAACGATACAAAAAAGTTAAAATAATATTCCTCAATTGCGGCGATACTCTAAAACGTACTTGAACCCTAGCCACTTTTAATGTGTACCACCAAAAATATCGTTTGCGTGAATACGCGATCGTCGCGTTGATATGCCATAATTATTATGTGACTAATTTGTTCGGAAAACCAGAAGGCTTCGCCGAATAAACTGGAAGGGAAGATCGCATACTCCCGTCACGATCGCGTTGGTTGGAACGCGACCGTATAAGAAATACTAAGTATATTTACCTACGCCGACATATTTGAATAAATATTTTTTTATATGTCGGTACTTATAAACCACAATAATATAAATCAATATAAATAAAGCAATAAGTAGAGTAATTGTTTGCGTCTAAATGAATTTTAGATTGTACAGACGCCAGCAGGTCAACCTACCCGAAACTGTCAGTTTTCCCAATCAACCTTGAACCTAATGCTTTAGCAATAAAGTCGAAAATCTATTAAAGAAATCTGACAGATTGTAGTAGCTTGATGTGCTGGCGTCTGTACTAACTTTTGGCTGCGGCTTCGCCCGCGTGGATGTCGGAAAGCTACACGTCCGTTTAGCAGTTTTTAAGATCATGGCGAACATACAGACAGACGCGGCGCACTTTGTTTTATAATATGTAGAATAGAATAGAATGCATTTATTTGTCAGAATATTGTACAAAGTTGTTATATGGATTATGTATTGCGATCATAATATTCTGCCGTTTCCGGCGTACAAAAATATAGGATCATTACATTAAAATTAAGAATTAGAATTACAAATTTTGAATAAATTGAACAATAGTTGTAAAAGAGATTAATTATATAAGTCAAAATGCAATGAAGTCAAGGAGATAAAATATGATTTATAGGCAATAATGTCAAATAATTAGGTAAATTTGTCATTCATACAATCTTCAGTCGAGTTTGTTTAAAAGAAAGTTAAATAATTTACATTTAAATGTTCTGAGGCTGAGGGTTTTGAAGCAATCAGGTAATTTGTTATAAACAGTAATGGACATACAGTATACATTATTAGAGAACAATTTAAGTCTACGCCTAGGAACATTAAGCATATGCACTTTGCGGCTGGGTCTGGATACAACATCGTTATACAGGTCAAATTCACGTCTGTTATGGTGTACAAAGATACAAATTTCAAAAATGTATAGTCCTGGAAGTGGCAGTATTTTAAGTTTTTTTAAATAGTGGAACACAACTCTCCAGTGGGTGCGCTCCACAAATTGAGCGTATGCATTTTTTCTGAGCTCGAAACACTCTTTTAAGGTCAACCGAATTACCCCATTATTATTATTATTATTATTATTATATTATTATTTAAATGTAACTTGTTATTGTCTTTTAACACAACCTGTTTAAGTACAATGTGTTTATAATTGTACTGTGTGTTGTTTATACACATTCTATACACATTCTATAATCTATTATTACAATAACGAATACTTATAATATTTACACTGACATATTTAAATAAATATTGAAACATTTTATGCATAAGTACTATTTCTCAAATTTTTATCACACTCAAGTTTTCAATTAAGTCCAGCGTTTAGAAATTAATAACAAACTTATAATACAGCTTTTTCAGAAACATTGCAGAAGGGATAGAAATCGATACCTAGAAAACATTTGTAGTGAAATTGAACATCATGCATCAAACGGCTGACCACTTCAAACAGGTTAAGCAAATAAAGCAAAAGTCTACACTATCCTGTTGTGTAATAAACGATAAAGATAGCAACTCAATACATGAAGTCAAAAGGTCGCGGAGATATGGAGAGAATATTGTGATGAGCTCTTTCAAGATCATTTGACCCAGTCATTCCAACCAGCTGAGCTCTTGATAGATGCCAAACCAAATATATTCCGCTCGGAAGACGAAGACTCGATCAGGAAAATGAAAACAAACAAAGTTCCAGGACCAGATCGAATCACAGCGGAAGCAATAAAAGGTCTAGGAGTCCGGTTTTGTTAAAATACGACGGACTAGAGAGCAGATCCTAAACATCCGTCTCATCGTAGAAAAATGCTACGAGTACAACACTCCAACAATTGCGTGCTTTGTGGAGTACTAGAAGGCTTTTGACTGCGTTAAATGGGATAAGCTATGGGAGGTACTAGCTGAAACAGGGGTTCCGGCCCATCTGATGTTGATTGTTGATTCGCAACCTTTATGAGTCAGGATGAAGCACTGTAGCTGTAGGTGACATTACATCAAGTCATTTCAGTTTTCACAAGGGAGTCAGACAGGAATGCGTGTTCTCACATATCTTATTTAACATATATGGCGAGTATATCATGCGCCAAACGCTCGAAGATTGGGAAGGAGACTGCCGCCTCCTTCCCAATCTTGGTGGGATTAAAATATCAAAACTCCGTTTCGCAGATGTCACAACACTCTTTGCATCATCAGAAGCTGAAATGGCGGAGTTACTGAATAAGTTGGAAGTTATCAGCCTAAAAATGCGTCTCGTTGTAAACAAAAGTAAGCCCAAGCTCCTAGTCATTGATCACTTTGAAACCATCCAACGTACTGACATCTTGACAGAATATGAAACCGTCTACCAGTTTCAGTATCTGGACTCTGTGATTACCAAAAAGGGTTAGCTGGGAACTTGAAATTCGTAGACGAATTGGTATGGCTAAAACAGCGATGACTCAACTTAACAAAATATGGGGAGGCAAAAAGATCACCAATCGGGCAAAGAATTACCTGGTGCGCACACTTGTTTTCTCCATCTTTATTATTATTATTTTTTTTTCGATCAAAGTTACCGACATACAAAAAATTGATGCTTTCGAAATGTGGTGCTGGCGCCGCCTATTTAGGATACTATGGACATGTGTCTCGACCCATTGCACAAATGTCTCGATTCTCAAACAACTTGAACTAGAGAAAGCAAAAAAAAAAACTGTCTTCACCCTGCCCGCAACGTGTCATGAGACACTTCGGCCACATTGCCCACAGAGGTACCAACAACATGGAACGTGTGATGGTGACAGAAAAGATAGAGGGCAAGGACAGCCCAAAATGGTGGTCGAATCAAATATCTGAGCAAGTGGAG
Source organism: Dicycla oo (assembly GCA_948252095.1). Lineage (NCBI taxonomy): Eukaryota > Metazoa > Arthropoda > Insecta > Lepidoptera > Noctuidae > Dicycla > Dicycla oo. The sequence goes on along the minus strand of OX411736.1, from coordinate 15,837,360 downwards.
GTACCTATCACCGTCACACTCCACCAGGCCGCCAATCGTAACAGCTGGAGAAAGACAATTTGAATCGGAGTCACAATTCTCAGCAGTGAGAGAGCGATGGAGAAGAATAAACTAATAATAATGTTTAGTTGGAATAGTTCTTGAAATTGCTCTTGCAGTCTAAATGGTATTATAACTGACCGAATAACTTACAGTCCTTTAACGGACTCATTCTCGGCCTTGCTCCACTCGGCATCAGAGCGGAGGATGTTGGTGAACTTGGTGACAGGCTGGTACGCCTTCAGTTTAGCTTCCTTCTTCAGCTCTACGGTCTTAGGGTCGCTAAATTCACCGTCCAATGAGAAGGATGCTCCGTAAAGTTCGGGGAGGTCGACCAGACCATAAGGAGTCTTGTAGTCATCGCGGGTTTGGGTAGAGCTCTGCCCACAGATACCTCTGGTGGTGCTGCGGTGGTCAGCGGTGAATATGACCAGCCTGTGGCTGTCGTACACTAGGCGAAGTGCTCCATTGTTTATGTTAAATACGAGAACTCCATCGGCAAGGCTGTAGTATTGCAATAAAGGAACATCCTCAATGTCATTCCAGTATGTGGTGAGCGCACCTTCGGAAACCTTGTTAGTGTTGCTCTTAACTGCAACTACTGCAGGCTTGAGGTCCAACTCAACATATTTGCCAGCTTCGGTCCTATTAAGGGAAAAATGTCATTAGTAGGAATTCAATATTAAGTTTTAAGATGGTGGTTTCATGGTCTACTGTTGCGCATTTGAGTGCTTAGTTGAGAAAACCATAATTGGAAGAGTTTTCACTTTTGTTCTCCAAAGATTTTATGTGCTGGTAGTAGCTTATAAAGTACGTCATCTTAATAATTCTAACATTTGCTGTGGAAAGTGTAAAACTTACTTGTAGGAGACGTAAACTTCCTCCTGTTTGCCGCTGGGCCTCCTCGCCAGGATGACCAGGTCAGTCCACTTGCCAAAGTCGTTGGACTCGTCCACCATCACGGCGTACCAGGAGCTGGTGAGGCTGTAGTCGTAGCTGCGGCCGCTAAACGTCTGAACCTTGCTGCTGTCCACAGCACAGTATGCTATTGGAGTAACATATAGGAAATCATTGTGAAATGTTAAATAAAAAAACTTGCAAAATTCTAGTAAGAAATATTTAATAACAAAATACTCACACATGTGTTGGTAGCCGTAGTAATAGTTACGGGCACGCTCCCATTTAGTGATGGGCGCATAAACAGCCATAGCGTAAGGGTAGTAGCCCAAGCCATTTACGTTGTTCAACCGGAGCACACCGTATTTAGATGTTAATTCGTAGTTCTCATAGGTCCTAATTGTCGTAGTAGAATGACTGGACCACAATTTCCATTTTACCATCATCGATTGCCTTCATCACGTCCACTTCCTGGTCCCAGGAGAAAAGCTTCTTGAATATTTCATAAGTGTTGCTGATCTTATTAAGGTAGGAAGCGCTGAGGTCTTTGTATGCTACTGTAAAGTTGAAGTAGTCAGGAGCGTGAGCCTTCACGATCATCTTGAAGCAATCCTTCTGGTAGGAGTTGCTCTTAATAGTTTCTTGCAGACATTGCTTCGCCAAGGGGTCGTTCGACAGCTGTTCGGTGTACTTTTTGCTGCGCTCACTGAATCCTTGAAGGTGAATGTTTTCGGAGTTTCCGTATTTCAGGTCAGCCTCGTAGGTGACTTTGATCTTATTCTTCAAAGCTTCCTCGAAGTTGAGAGGAGCAATTTTAGGTTTAATCACCTTGAAGACTGCGTTGATCTGCTCTCAACCATTAAAGAAAATTAATCCCTGTGCTTTGTTGTCTATAAAACTGTCAGCGATAGCCGCTGGAAGTACGTATTCAACTTTCTGTTTTCCGTTAAAGGCAGCACTGAAGTCATACAACTGGACTTCAGCAGACTCGATGCCAGCCGCGGCGCGCTTGACAATATCCAATCGCCGAGCCTCGCTGTTACCAGAGACATCCTGTACGACGGAAGCTGATCCAAATTCACCGCTCTGCTTCTGGTTGAATAGTGTGTCTGTGTGTCAAAAATGTCAACATTAATTGCAATTTTCAAAATAACTTTTAAATATGTTTAAATAAATTCCAAATGGGAAAATAACATTTAGTATACCTTTTCCAAATTTTTAAAATAAACAACGTGAAAATATTAAGTAATAAACTTACAGTAAAAAAAGTTGAACGCGATGTCCTTATTGTTGGTCTCCTTGGCAAGATATTTTAAGTTGAACTGAGTTAAAGCGATATCCTTTTGGTACATCAAAGTGCCAATGTTCATCAAAATATCAGTGTTGTATAGATCGCTGGAGTCTTTGAAGTCAGAAGAGTAGGAGTATCCTTGCAGCAGGAAGGAGACACCGGCAAGGCTACCCAACTTCAAATCTGTAGAGATAACTTTAGCAGAGCGCTGGATATACTTAGTCGTTGGGTTCTCAGAAACGGTATATAGGGAATCAGTCTTTTGCAGAGTAGTGTAGGGCGAAACGCTGAAGTGAATAAAAGTGGCGTCTTGTTCAGGAAGCACAAAGGCCAATTTGACTTGGCCTGGCAGAATTTCTGTGTTCAGGTTGGTGGGGAGGTAGAACTGGATTTTGTTGATGACACCAACAGTGGCATATACATCACCGAGTGTATCCAGGAAGCCGACGCTGCCGTCTAGGTTCTGGCATAACTGATGTCGAGGTTTTTATTCAAAGACCCACCTAATTCGTTGTCGCTTTTTTTAAGTCTGATTTTGACTTGACCATTAACTGAATACATAAGTGGCTCACTGTATTCAAAGAAGAATGGTACACCAGCAGCCAGAGGGAACACAACGTATGCTTGTTTTTGATACAACACCTTAGTGTATCTGACATCAACGCCTTTAAATAATTGCTCCATGTTTTGAATAGTGCTAGTAATGAAGGCTTTAAGATCCGCTTCGTTGAATCTTCTGCTGGTTCAAGTTTTCAATGAAGAGAGAGCCTTCAAGGGGACCGCGAGGTTCACGTTTGATATTTAGAGACTCCGCTACTTTCTTAGCGGAGAACTTCAAGTCAACCTTAGATTTGTTAGGCTCATAGATCATCTGTGCGATGTAGTCCAAGAGTTGTTGCACGGCCGTTACAGACATGGTTATCTGAAATTATAAATAGTAATTTTATAAATAGGCCGGGGAAATTAAGTTTGAACGCTGAACGATTTTTTTTTCTTGAATGGGTTCTTTGTCCCTTCAAACTTTCAGTTCTTTTTATTTAACGTGTAGGCTCTAGGGTATAGATTCGGGAGTACTTCCTGGGACATTTTCACACAGGGTCATCTGGTCCCAAACTAAGCAGAGCTTGTACTATGGAAGCCAGATAACTGATATACTACATATACTACTTTTTTTTTGTAAATAATAATAATAATAATAAATAATCACCTTACCTTTCAATGTAAGTGTAAAATTCGGCGTAAATTGCCCGGGCTAAAGTTACTGGTGACGTTGGGATGCAAATACTCGCCATGAAGAGCCTGTTCAAACCTACTACAAGCACACCACGTCGCAGCAACAAAGTGTGGGCAAGCAGTGGTTACGTGTGAATAGTATCGCTGCAACTTCTTGCAGTTGCGTCGTGTGTTGTCGCTAGTAGTTGTGATGTGGTGACGTTTTGGCTAGTGTTTGCAGACAGATCGACTCCAGCTCAGACAATGTCGTCACGTCGATGCAACGCTGTGGTTGCGTGTGGCTGCGACGTCACTTTGATGTGGCCGACCGACCGCCCACACGGCTAATTTTGACGGTAACGTACTAACGTGTGATACGTGTGAATAGACTATTCAGTTTGATACAAATTAGCGCCCCTCCACGTGGTCTCGTTGTGGTACGTGTGATTGAGCACTAAGATGTTTTTATTAAAAAAAAAAACTAGTTGGTGTTTAAAAATAAATTGTTGTGTATAGTTAGTGGTCGTTGTTGTTGTTATGTGTAGTTATCTGTATCACATCATTTATATCAAAAAAAAAAAAAAAAAAACTAGTTACTATTTAAAAATAAATTGTCATGAATCTGCCATAGTAATCTGTAACAGATTCACACCATTTGTCTTGTTGCTAATCTATGGCTTATAGATATGACAGTACGAGCAGACCATATTTTATTATAAGACCTTCATTGTATGTACCATATATAGATGCAAATTAACGTTAAATCACCCCACAAATATTGATCCAGACACGTTACGTACCTGGTTTTCTTCATTCCAACCGGTACCTCTTGCCCTCAAAGCTGCCCGGTGGTATACAGGCAGGAAATGGTCCTCACTGCCAACATATGACAGTTCTCTGAAGAATGCGATATCATCTTCGCTTGTGTACTTGTCAATTATGCTGTCGGTTGAGATGCGGTATCCGAACTTCTCTTTGGAAACGATACCTTTGACAGACTGAGCAGTCGTAGCCCTGTAAATTAAGAATAACATGCATTATTAATGTTGTCAAGCAACTCATAAAACAACGAGTGCAACATCTGTCAGGAAAGTAATAAATATAGGTAAAATATTCTGTATTATCACTATAAAATAATTGAAAAGAGAAAAACAAGCGTTAAAATCTATAAAGTTTTGGTATCGCAGGCAACAAAAGTTACACCATACGAGTATTTCAGGTTATTGGTTTGTGCCTGCAATATCAAAATTCTATGGATTCTAATGGTTGTTTTTCTCATTTCAGTTATGTGTTTTTGCAGGCGGGTATTTTGTCTTTTTTTTTTTTTAATAATTTGTTTTATTTCAAGCTTTTTAGTTTTATTAATATACCTATACAATATTTAGGCCAACGGCCTACAGACGTAGCAAAGAAGTAGACATACATATATACTCACGAAAGACATTACCCTCCTTCTGGGGCAGTCGGGTAACGATACTGACCGAAAACAATGGATATAAACCGTATAATTTTTTTTCAGCCCGCCCCTGGTATAACATAAAATCCGCCATTTTGATTTATTAAGAATTTTTTGTACCCAGTGACACTCGCGCCATCAAGACAAATCTAATGACATTAATTTATCAAAATCGGTTGAGCCGTTGAGTAGTTACGAGCGGACATAGGAACGGACATACATACATACATACAGGTCAAACACATAATGTAATAATAATATCCTGGGACATTTCACACACGGTCATCTAATCCCAAACTAATCAGAGCTTGTTTTATGGAAACCAGATAACTGATATACTACATATACTATTTTTTTTTGTCCTGGGTGGGAATCGAACCCACGACCTGCGACATGATAGGCGGTATCTTAACCAACCACGCCAGCAGGCCTGTCACACATAACCCTCCTTTCGGGCTTACCGCAGTCGGGAAAAAGATAACAGAGACAGATAACTCACAGTTCTTTGAAACGTGGATCTTTAAGTTCAGCTGCGAAGTTAATACCATTCGCCAAAACAGCGCGTACTTGCGTGCTGGGGTCGTTGCCGTCGTTAGTCATGTGTGCTATTATTAGCATCATCTCAGAGGTAGGGAAAGCCATGAAGATGTTCAGAGCAGCAAGTACTCTCACCTCGTAAGGTTCAGCGGTGTTTCTTAAGATGCTGAAAAGGACAGCACGAGCAGATTCGTTCTTCAGGTTAGCCAAAGTCTTGAGACTTGCAACCATCTGTATACGAAGGTACTTGGTCACTGCAATGTGACCTTCCAAGTACGGAGCGAATACCTTGAGGATCTCTTCGTGAACCAAATTGCCGAGAGCTCTTACGTAGACCTGAGCCTTATTGGAATCTCCATTATCAACAGCTTGTTTTAGCTCTTTAGCGAGACGTGGTATGACGAATCTTGAGACGTCCTTATCAAATCGGTATAATTTAGTGGCTGCTAACAAAGCTGAATTATTGAGAAACTGTTGCTCCATTACTACAGGGCTCATCGCAAACTTTTCAAATTCAACGAAGATCTTAGAAGTTGGGTAACGGAGGGCAACACCCACACTTGTGATGAGCTCAGCCGCTTCCTCACCTTGAACTTGTTTACTAAGGATCCAGGACTTGATTTCCCTAAATGCGGCAACAGTGCCTGCTTGCGCGACAGCATCACGGTAGATTATCCACATACTGGTCTTAGCGACGTTTTTCGAGGACTTCGCAATATCCACACTGCTAGTCAACTGGGCCAGCTGCTCTGAACTCAAAGAAGCTATGATGCGTACAAGAACGTTGAACTTTGAAAGAAAGTCCGCCTTTGGCAATTTGTTGAGTGTGTTCAGCAAAGGAGTCATATCCTGGAGCAGTTTTTGAGCATTGGCAATGCTCTGATCACTAACCTTGGGGACGAACATAGACTCGCTTATTGAGAATATAAGCGAATCGATCTTGCGGCCCGCTTCAGGCTTTATCCATTCATCACCACTTGTCTCTTGGACGGACGAGAGCAAGACTAACGTAACTGTACACTTCAGCTTTCTGTTTACCATACAGAAGAGGACTGACGAAGACAGAGCTCATGACTTCTGATTTGAAGATGGTGCCCTGTTTGCCAGCAACCATGCGGGATTCAAAAATGTGCTTGATGAACTGTTTCTCTTCATTTTCGTAAGCAATTCCATTCCAAACGGCGCCCTCTGGCAGTCCAAAGTATAACGCAGCACGATTCTTGCATGTACCGTAGTTCTTGCTTTTGATAATCTCGACGGGATCCTCCTCTGAAGCGAATTTAGGCAATTCACGACGCCATTCTGCGGAAACCGGCGATACAGTGTATAGGGTCTCACATTCACCAGTGATGTCAGTTTCGATCTTCTTGAAGAGACCTTGGAAAGTTTCTTTGTCGAAGCTGTTAGGGAAGCTGTCGACATGTCCAAAAGTTGATATGTCAACTTGGAGAGCGCTGATAAGTCCCTTGAACAAGTTCTCGTGAGCAACGGAAAGTGTGAGAGGAACATTGAAAGATTTAACACGGCCTCCCTCGACGAATATCTCGAAAGGTTGGTCGGTGATCTGAATAGGTTGGAACTTGAGGTCGGAAGGTAAAACTCTGTACGTTATTTTCTCCGCTTGGACCTGCGCGTACAAAGGCTGGCTCAGCTTAGCGAGGAGCTGACCTGGCGCCAACACCCGGATGATGAATTGAGCCTTGAAAGCGTTGCCATTGCTGATGCTTTTGTCGAATGAGGTCCAGGTGTAAGTGTCCACATCATACAGGTACTCTTTGCCGACCTGCCAAGGCCAGCTTTCGATCTGGGTGAGCGGGCTCGATGCTACTGCGGCTGCAAGATAAAAAGGTTAAGCTTAATACATGTGTGTGCTTAATTACGATAAATATACGATAAAACAATTATTTGTTTAAGAAGGTAAACTGTTTTTGACGTTAAACAACGTTGCAATGTTGTATAAACTTTCGTTTTAACCACCGTTTAGCTATTTGTTAGCTAAACGATGAGAAACATGAGAAAGAACCTAATAGAAATGTATGGAAGAAATATGTAGTACATTAGTGGCGCGGCCTGCAAAAGAGGCATTGATGGAGGAACGTGAAAATTTGGACCGAGGCACACATCACACACAGAGATCTAAAAGACCTCTTGCAGCGGGGCAATTGCGTAACACATTATCAATCGGAATCTGTTTCATTTTGACATTCAGTGCGTTATTTATGTTGTCGAGCAGACCAATTTTTCGAACATATAAAGCAATGGATTAACAATTTGCTTCAAAATGATTCAGATTCCGGTTGATAGTGTGTTACGCAATTAGGGTGCAGGACTTTCGTTTTGTGCGACGACCAAAATCGTGTTGTTTCACTCTGTGCGAGATGCCATACGTCTAAATTTCCCGCTTAAAGTTTGATTCAATGGTGTAATAATAGTTATTTATGCAACTGTTGAATAACAAGTAATTATGTACAGTTGCATACAAGACTTTATCTACGTCCATGATATGAATCCTCTATTGAAAGGTTCTGAAACCATAGGGTGTTGTACAGTGTTGTAAGAACTCAATGTAAATTCATGGAAAGTTTAATTGCTGAGTATCTAATACAAACTGTGTATAAGTTAGTTTATTCTTAAATTACGGCGCTGTGGTAGTGAAACGCGCGTGACAATGTTCTTTTTTTGAAATTAATAAAGATACCTTGATACCTACAGTGGCTGTTTGATGAGTAAGGAAGGGATCGAAAAAGCAAAGGATTGCCTATATAGGGTGACTGGTAATTAGTGACCGATACTTAAACACGTGATAGTACTCATGATAATAAACAACTTTTACTATGGGACCAAACCTCCCAAAATCAGATGTTCCCACGAATTATGCGAACATAAATGTAGGGAACAGCTGATTCTTTTTTCGTGAGTTCAGGTTTGGTCCTGCAGTAAAAGTTGTTTGTTATCACGAGTTATGCGGAACATAAATGAAGGGAACAGCTGATTTTTTTTTGCGATTTCAGGTTTGGTGCCATAATAAAAGTTCTTTGTTATCATGAGTATAATCATGTGTTTAAGTATCGGTCACCAATTACGAGTCACCCTATACATAAAAGAGTCCTCTGCGGGCGTTGCATAACTAAATTTAGTACAACATTATAACATTCGTTTGGATGATATTATGGTTACTATGCACTGGTTGTTTTAATGTTGGTAATAAGCTGTTCCAGAAACTTTTATAGAGGATTTATAACATGGGTGTAGATAAAAAAAAATAGAGGTCGATTAGGTCTCTAACGCACTGTAGTAAAAAAATATTGACTCCTTGCGTTAGGAGACTTGTTGGTGGTCCTGAATCGTAGGCCTCGCAGCCGCAAGTAAGGGAGGGTGGGAGGAGCGGGCGCCGCACGTTTGGTTTTAGTGCTGTTCAAGTATCGACCATGAATACGTACTTGTATTATTAACTTTATATTTTGGAAACAAAGAGTGATTCGACGTAAATAATGAGGTCTTTTAAAAGCAAAAAGTAAATTTATTTTGAAGAAGTTGCTACGAATTATTTTGATTCAAAAATAAACTGTGAAAAAGTGAACACAAAATCAACCCCGGATTATACTGCTCCATCAGAGGGTAAAATATTTTTTTTGGAAAATGTGCAAATATAGTGATTCTGATTATGAAATTTTTAACCTGCCTAAAAATAAAAGTAACTTTATCATGCGTAGTAGCCAAGTAATGATAATATATTTATCAGTCCATGTACTGGAAAAAAGTTTAGTGTGCTCCAGAATACAATATTAAGCCCAAAGAATCTTAATAAAACTTGTTCTATCGACAACTGACATTTTATTTTATTCCCATCACTGGCCGCTTTACATAGTGAACTATCTTCGGTTGCGGTACGAGGTACAATCGATACCTATTTTTTTTAATAATAGCAGTTTACCTTGACATAACTGCGTGCGAACCTAGCAAAACATACAAGCATAGGCTAGGTTTAACCCACAAAAAATCATAACTATATCACTGGTTTTGAGGAAGATAAAAATTATTTTCAAAACTGTTATTTTAGGAGACTGATCAGAACTCACATGCACCACAGGAAAGGTTAGTTAACTCTGTCTTTTAGAGAGAAGAGAGAGGCCAAATATACTGTAGGTACTCACCGATAATCGCCGTCAGTATCAAAAGCTTCATTGTTCAAAATGCTTAGCAGTGGTCGTGTTCAGAATAGCTGGGGTGGCACACTTCTGATGGACAAACGTGAGTTGCATAAGCTTATATAGACTTGTGTTTTTATGCAATTTACGTAGGTAACCTCTAAACTAAGATAATACTGTGATAAAAAAAAACTTATCTCTAAGGAGGTTAATTTTTTCTGTACAAGTTAGTAATGTTTTGTTACCAAAACAAAATTAATTATTAACTCTTTGGTTAGAAGGGATTAACGATTATTTACACTTTTACTGTTTTTAGGGTTCCGTACCTCAAAAGCAAAAACGGAACCCTTTGTATTAGAGTGATGTAGGTAAAATAAAAGAGAACTGTTCAGTTCAGCGATTCGTGTAATAGTGCCCATTTGGTGTGTGCAGTTACAATATGAGCTGCACCCTACACCTCCCCTTTTTTTTTTAAAAAATGTTATTACATATTACTTAATTACATAATGCATTTTTTTTTCTTAAACTAACCTAACACACCATACTTATATAAAAAAAAAAAATATTTTTAAACATTACATTATATTAAAAAAAAAAACATCTTATCATTTTACCAAGTACTCGTATTTTAAGTTACAAACAGTTTTATATTATTTTTATGAATAACAATTTCTTTGTTATCTTTTAATATTTTTACATTTGGTGTAACATCTTCAACTACTTTGTATGGTCCTAAATAAATTTTATCTAACTTATTTCCTACTTGATTTTTAATTAGGACTAAATCTCCGCTTTTATATTTTAAACTATTTACATTTTTGTCAAAATTAATTTTTCTTAATTCCTTACTGAATAATAAATTATTTCTAGCTTCAGCTTGTGCTTTTTGAAGTCTGTATTTTAGCTCCAAATGGTAAGAATCAGGACTATACAAACGATCAACATATGAATTTTGTGCTATATTAGATGGTAAATTACAATTTTTTTCCAAATACCAACTCAAATGGAGTGTATTTTATCTCAGAGTGAACTGTAAGTGTTAAAAGAAAAGCACCAGAATGGAAGCCAACTGCTCCAATCTGTTTTGTTATTGTCACACTGAATTCTAAAATAAGCTCCTAGATTCTTATGAGTATTTTCCAATCCTCCCAGAGTTTCATGATGATAAGCTGTTGAATGCAGTTTATTAATATGCAACAAATTGCATATCTCAGTAAAAACTGATGACATAAACTCTGTTCCCTGGTCTGTTATTATCTCTCTCGGGATACCATATCTCAGAATAAAATTGTTTACAAATAACCTAGCTACAGAAACAGTATCTTTCTTCTCTAAGGGATAAGCCTCGACATATTTTGTCAAGTCGCATTGTAATGTCAGAATGTACTTATAGTTAAAAATTATCTACATCTAAAGGTCCCATTAAATCTAAAGTAACTCTTTCAAAAGCAGTTGATGCCGTGGATGTGATGACCATCGGTTCCTTCGTATGCCTATTGGAATGCTTTTGAATTTGACAGCTTCTACACTTCTGTACGAATTCTGTTACGTCATTAGTCATTCCTGGCCAGTAATAGTACTTCCTAATATTATTTACCATTCTGTTTACCCCGCGTGCCAACTCGTGGGTAACAGGTGGAAGTCATTTAAGATCACAGTTTTCTCATTGAGTGGACGCAAAACCTCATAGGCATCACGCTTATCGTTAGCCTGATCAATCGTCAGATTCACAAACAACTCCTCGATCTCTGTACCGAATTTTTCTATACTCCTACGGCCTTGAGCAGCCTTAAACAACTGCGTTTGTAAAGCTACGGACGATTTTTTCGGTAACAAATAAATGCAAATATCTTCTACCAAACTGTCTACATCCGCGTAATTTGGTTTAAGCCGTAATTTTGCACTAGGTGAGAGACGCGTTTTCAACACAAACTGTATTAGTAGTTTTTTACTAGCATCATTGATAAGGGAACTATATAGCAAGATACCATCAATAAGCTGATTCGTCACCTGCTCCTGGCCATTCAATACCGGCAACAGGGAAATTGCAGTTTTAATATCGAATGCGTCAGCCATTTTTGTGACACAATCACAACATTCTATAAAATCCTTAGAACTAGTTTGACTACTACTACGAGGATAATAACCCCTTTATTTTCTGAAAATTTGATTTTATCTCATGAATTAATGTTTGGAAAATCTCATAAGTTTCTTTGTCTAACTTGCGATCTTTAACTTCTTCGTTCAGCTGAGTCAAAATACAATCCAGTTTACTTATATTCTTTTTCTGCTTCTACTAGTTTCTTAAAAGCTAAATCTTGTCTGCGCCTATCTGGACCTAGTTTTACTAAATATTCTCTTAAATATTTCAGTTTAGCGTGTAAATCTTGCAATTGTTGGGACATTCCTAATCCCCAAAACAAAATATAAAATACTACAGCATGGTCTAATTACAACATGAAATATTACACAATAAAAAAAAAAAAAAATGTTAGCAGTGCAAACTTACATTGCAGTAGGTACGTATTTTACTGACAACGTATATGTAGGTCACGACGTCTCACGTGGCGTGGCGTGGATGAATGACTTCTCAGCATTGGACTCGAACTGACTCCCAGCTGCTCCACATCGGACCCGTACATTTTATCTCCCAGTGCCCTGCATGTCCTCTCGTCATAAGGCTTGAGCATTCTCCCGGCACCCGGCAGCAACTTTCCTTTTCTGTCATCTTATTTAATGTTTTCACCTCTTCAATAAGGATTCAGATTCTGATTCTTCTGTAATTTTTTAAATCTTCTTCGCTTTCTTTCTTCTAATTTTCCGTCTTCACAAACTTCTATCAGTTAATATCTTCATGGTTTCTTCAACTACAGACACTTTTCACGTAAGTTGAAAAATTTTAATTGCTGGCTAAGGGTCGCCATGTATTAGAGTGATGTAGGTAAAATAAAAGAGAACTGTTCAGTTCAGCGATTCGTGTAATAGTGCCCATTTGGTGTGTGCAGTTACAATATATAAGGTTAGGCGAGCTGCACACTACACCTTATAGGATCACTCGTGTGTCTGTCTGTCTGTCCGTCTGTCACAGCCAATTTGCTCCGAATCTAATGGACAGATTAAGTTAAAATTTAGTCTAAATAAAATAATTTTGATTATGGGGTCAATTTTGGAGGGCAAATAAGAAATTTAAAAAAGTTTTGCAAACGTGTGACATATCAAATGAAAGAGCTTACTGTGAAGGTCTCAAATATATAGCTATATTTTTTATTTATAAATATATAATATAATAAGAAAATAGACGAAAGTTGACCAACCTCCCCCCCTAATCTCCGAAACTACTGAGCCTAAATTTTTTTTAAAAATACAGAAAATAGTTCTATACCTATAGATTACAGGAAAACTTATAAAAAGTCTATGGTCTTAAAACAACATGGTATATCTCTCAATATTATGCTTACAAACTTACATTTGCACTTGGAATGTATGGCAGAACATAGTAGATACGAAGATAGTAGTCCGACACGCACTTGGCTGGGTTTTTTTTTTGGATGGCAAACCAGCGGACGGCGTGTCAGTAATGGTTGCGTACACAATTATGATGTAACTCACAGTTGTTCATCATCTGCCTAGCCTATTCCCAACTATGTTGGTTTCCAGTCTTACCGTCTAACTCCACAACCCACTTACCGGGTAGTACTGGGTTATACAAGACCCCTTGGTAAGACTGGTTGTCAGACTCTTTGGGCTTCTGACGACCCGAAACGACTGTCAAAGATCCACGAATGACAGCCGGCACGGCGTGCTTTCCGAGGCACCGAGAGGTCTCGGTATGTACAGATGACCTCCACGGACGAACCGCGGCAAGCGTAGCTTAACCTGATCGATCGACCCTTGTGGCTGTTATTACTTAGCCACGAGCCCCTTTATAAAAAATGTATGTAAACTTCTATCATAGTAGAAGTACAGATATGTTCAGAAGTTATATACATATATTCAGTTGTTATATTGTTCCACTGCGAATTCACATAAAGTATTTGTACTGGCAGGGGCCAAATTTTACGCACTATTAATACACATAGAATTTATAAAAACAAAAGTTTGCTTTCTATAAGAACTAATTTGCGTACGCTGCCATAACGCCAGTCGGAATGTTATTCAAGTCTTGTTCACTATCTCCGTGCCTTTCTGAGCAATCATTATGAAAGTCTCATGTAGTAGCACCCGTGCTCAATAAATGTTGAAAGCTGGGTCATCCTAACTATTTCCGTTACTGAGAACCTTGTTTTGAGATGTTTTGCCTTTGACACCACACCCGTAGCTCGTATCAATAAGCCAGGCCGTCACACTTACACGTATTAGTCTATTATCTTGAAAAGTACTGAACCGATTTCGAGGAAACTTTCACTGTGCCCTAAGTTGAAGTAAATGTAAGCCAACAAAAAAGGAATGGTCCCGATCCGATTAATAGTTTCAGAGAAATGCGTGGACAAACACACATACATACAAACATACATCTATAAAATTTTGTATATTTGTTTGGAAGCCCTAACAGATCATCATATGTGAATATCTCGCAGTTCCAATAATGTTAGTACATACATACATATCGAATTGATTACTCCTTTTTTTGAAGTCGTTAAAAACATTATCATACCAACTCCAAAGCGTGAGAAACAATAGTAGGTAATAGCGCCTCAGGGTTCCCCAGTACTTACACATCCCCGCCCCGCGTCGCCTCCGCCGGCTCTCTCAGTTGTCCTTGTCCCATGACCGTTGTATGCACAATGCGTTATCGTGTATTGCAAAAATGAATAGACATTATAGTTACTCCAATTTGGAGTACGTCGCTATGGTGCAACTGTACGCTAGGGCTAATTATAACTCTCACGCTGCCCGGCGACTTTTCGCGGTGCCGCGACACTTGGAGTCGCTCGGTCTTCGCGGGATTCTGAACCCCCAAGTCCCACAGGCCCGGACGATGGTAGCGGCAACACAGCTGCTACTCGATCATGGGCAGTTCGAGACACCAGCGCATGCACAGGCCACAGGTCGATCGGCCGTTCATTCACCAGAGCTCGACGAGGAGATCGTCGATTACTTTGAACGGGATCCTCGTCGAAGCACGCGTATGGCTGCAGCTAGGTTTGACGTAAGCCAATATTATGTCTAGAAAGTACTCAACTGTGAAGGACTGCATCCCTGACATTTTCGTAGAATTCATGCCCTCCACGAACACGATGCGCTGGCCAGATATGCGTTATGTCAATGGTTGATTCAAAACCAGAATATGCACATTTTGTGGACGGACAAAGCAACTTTTATGCGAGTAGGATTATTCAACCAACGCAACGAACATTTTTGGGCTTTATTCGCGAGTGTACGCATCAAGTGTGTTTTAGTGTTAACGTGTGGGCTGGCATAATTAATAGCCAATTCATTGGACCGCATTTCGTCACAGGACACTTGACAGGTGCAACTTACCTAGAAATGCTAGGTAATGCTACATTGCGAGAATGTAAAAGAAAAGTTTTTGGCTGGCTTCAAACGCAGAATTACGAGGACACTGAAAATCTCCTACAAATATAATTCAACTCTGCACTTCTCTTCGGTATACACGCGCACATACACACACACACACACACACACACACACACACACACACACACACACACACACACACACACACACACACATAGACAGACACAGGCACGGGCGACTACTTCTAAATTGTAACATTAGTGTCACAATTTCGTATTTAATTAGAGAATGCTGGTACCCATAACACAAGTAAAATCTTTTACTTGGGTACCAGAGTTCATACAAACACTTGTGTTAAATTGACATTAATAGTCTTATGTTTAAGTTCTAATGTGTATTTTTTTCATGATCCACGCTTTTCTTTTTTATAAATATTTGTCTGTATATGCCCATTAAGTTCAATAAAATTTATTATTATTATTATTATTTCCTTTATTTTTTATTATATACATATGATTTACATTTTTAAATATTTTTATAAAAACTTAAAATGAATAAAAACATTTAAAAATATAAAAAATAGTAGCCCACCGGTATCGGGAACAGGGTCCAAGCTACCGGTGGTCAGGGCTCCTGAGAGAGGAACCTCCTAACAATACGTGCCGTTTCCAGAAGTACCGCTTTCTGGATCAAGCCCTTGATCCAGCTGCCTAACGAGAGCCTCCTCAGGTGTTGGTCGAGACTCTTCGATATTATGCCATTGGCTGTCACAACTATCGGCACAATGATTGCTGTATCCACATCCCACATGTCGACAACCTCGCGAGCCAAATCAAGATACTTAATCTGTTTATCTTTTTCAGCTTTCACGAGGTTCTCGTCATGCGGAACTGCTATATCAACAATCATTGTGCGACGCTCTTTTCGATCTATCACCACTATATCTGGCTTATTGGCGATTATTTATTATTATTATTATTAATGTTATCCCGGACGAGAGCACCTGAACTCAGTGTTTCCTCAGCACTGGATCGGACGTGGCGGGCCAGTGCCATGGCCAGATAGAAGCCCTGACCCAACGCCGTTAGACTTTTACTTGTGCTCTGAGCTCAAGCAACTGGTATATCCTAAAGAACACGAGACTCGCAACGCGTTAATAACTGCGATAGTGGACGCTTTTTAACTGACTTAAAAAAAAAAGGAGGTTATCAATTCGATACGTATGTATGTAATGTTATTGGAACTGCAATATATTCACATATGATAATCTGTTAGGACTTCCTAACAAATATACAAAATTTTATAGATGTAGGTATGAATGTTTGTATGTATTATGTCTATGTTTATCCACGCATTTCTACGAAACTATTAACCGGATCGTGACCATTTTATTTTTATTGGCTTACATTTACTTCAACTTAGGGAAGAGTGCAAGCTTGATGTAAATCGTTTCAGTAGTTTTCAAGGTGATGGACGTGTAAGTGTGACAGCCTGGCTTATTAATACGAGCTATGGGTGTGGTGTCAAAGGGAAAACATCTCAAAACCTTGGTCAAATTCTAGTGCAATATTTATCTACTATTCCACACACACAAATTTTTACAAGCAAATATTCCAGTTTTTACTAAAAACTAAAACGTACGAAATAAAAAATTAATTAAAAAAAATAAATCGACCTAAAAAGAAATTAACTCAAAATTATGAAATAATTTTAATTTCGGAATTCGGTGTCTGTATTTTAGTTTTTTTCTACCGATTTCCGAAATTACTCCGTTACCGGGTTTTGTAGTAAAAAATACGTAACCCAAAGTTCCCCAACATCTGGCAACTTTCTATAATGGGTAAACCTAAAAATACACGTGCCCCTGCTGTACAATTAGCAAACATTTAAAAGTAGGTTAGTTAATTAACCTAGGACATTATTCACACACGGTCATCTGATCCCAAACTAAGCAGAGCTTGTACTATGGAAACCAGATAACTGATATACTACTTTTTTTTTTTTTTGTAAATACTTATATAGATAATTACACCCAGACTCAGAACAAACAGACATGTTCATGCACACAAATGTTTGTCCTGGATGGGAATCGAACCCACGACCTGCGGCATGATAGGTGGTATCTTAACCAACCACGCCAACTGGCCTGTCGATTAAAATCATTGTAAATATTGCATTTCTATATCCATAATCAGTTCATCAATCATTCCTACAATATATTGTTTCACTATTATTATGCTTTTTGACTAAGTTATTTGCCATTTTGTTGTGTTATGTTATATGACATATCAGTTTGGGTTCAGATGAACGTGTGTGAAATTGTCCCAGGATATTATTATTATTATTATTATTTTGTAAGACAATTCAGGGATTGCGATTTTTTTTAGTTAGTTCAGTCTATTATTAAGCACGCAATGTGTTGATTCCAATTTTTTAAATACGCCGTAAATACTTAGGCTTAAAGAAGTTCATTGTCTAATTAAGAAAAGTTCTTTTTGTAACTTATGAAACTTGTTTTTCACTTTAGTGTTCAGTAAGTTGTAGGTAAAAAAGTGTTTATGAAGGGAAAATTGGAATAACTTAGAAGAGGAAGAGAGTGAACGACCGCGCGACGCTCGCTCCCGCCGCGCGCTGTCGGCCGTTCACGCTGTATACTATTGATTCGAGCTCGCTTTCCAGTTTTGTTTTTCACAATTGTAAATCTGCCATTTTTTATATTTTATTATTATTATTTTATAAATCGATTGCACTACCAAGACAAAATCATTTTACTGCGGAAAACAACCATTCAAATTTCTGCGTGTATAATAAATAGCCTTTTGAAGAAACATGTTTTGATCGGATAGGCAGAATAGGTAAGTGTAATAACTGCTGCCATAAGCAATAATACTAAATATACAGCACCATAAATGTTTTCGGGTAATAAATATGTGTATAGACTAACTGCAATAATTTAAAACGTGAAATAATCTACAAAATACATATATATTTTTAATAGTAACCAAAATATTCAAAATAAAAAATATTCTGCAAGGATACTCTGCCAAAATATTCTGTGTTAATAATTTCACAAGCCTTTTGTGATGTCGTTATCAATCTTGCTCCACTCAGCTTCAGAGCGGAGGATGTTGGTGTACTTGGTGACAGGCTGGTATGCCTTCAGTTTAGCTTCCTTCTTTAGCTCTACGGTCTTAGGGTCGCTGTATTCGCCTTCCAATGAGAAGGACGCTCCGTAATGCTCTGGGAGGTCGACCAGACCATATGGAGTCTTGTAGTCGTCCCGGGTCTCGGTGGAGCTCTGCCCGCAGATACCTCTGGTGGTGCTGCGGTGGTCAGCGGTGAAGATGACAAGCCTCTGGCTGTCGTACACTACACGAAGAGCTCCATTGTTGATGTTGAATACGAGAACACCCTCAGCTAAGTTGTAGTATTGCAAAAGAGGAGCTTTCTCAACATCATTCCAGTAGGTGTTCAGTGCACTTGTGGACCTCTTCCTAGCGTTGCTCTTTACTTCAACTGCTGTGGGCTTGATCTCTAGTTCAACGTATTTGCCAGCTTGGGTCCTGTAAAGTATAATGATGTTCGAATGAAATTCGAGTTTTATAACGATAAAATGCTTGCTTTCATATAGCGAACAAAAGAGTAAACGCGTATATCCTCTGATGTTCGTATCAGCTATTCAGATGACAATAAATTATAATTGACACGTACGTTGCGAAAGTGTAATTAATTCTTACTTGTAGGAGATGTAGACTTCCTCCTGTTTGTCGCTGGGCCTCCTTGCCAGGATGACTAAGTCGGTCAACTTGCCGAAGTCGTTGGACTCGTCCACCATCACGGTGTGCCAGGAGCTGGTGAGGCTGTAGTTGTAGCTGCGGCCACTGAACGTCCAGATCTTGCTGCTATCGACGGCACAGTAAGCTGTTGGAAAATGGACACTTACTGTAAAGTGTGACAATACATTCGGGACTCAAAGTATAAACATTGAAAAAATAATATATACTCACGCATGTGTTGATACCCATAGTAATAGTTATGGGAACGCTCCCATTCAGTGATGGGCGCATAAACAGCTGCCGCATAGGGGTAGTAGGGTAAGCCTTGTACATTGTTGAAGCGGAACACTCCGTATTTGGTTGTGAATTCGTAGTTCTCATAATTGTCGTAGTAGAATGACTGAACCTCTATTTCCATTTTGCCATCATCAATTGTCCTCGTCACGTCCTCTTCATGTTCCCCGGAAATAATGTCTTTTATGATTTCATAAGTGTTCTGTGTCATGTTCAGGTACTCCTTGCCAAAGTCTTTGTATGTAACAGAGAACTTGTGGTAGTCAGGCGCATGCGCTTTGATGATCATCTTGTAGCAATCTTTCTGGTAGAAGTTGTACTTGCTGGTTTCATGCAGGCACTGTTTTGCCAAAGGGTCGTTGGACAACATTTCAGTATATTTTTTACTGCGCACCCCAAAACCTTGAAGATGAATGTTTTCGGAATTTCCGTATTTCAGGTTGGCTTCGTAGGTGACCTTGATCTTATTCTTTAAGGCTTCTTCGAAGTTGAGCGGAACTATCTTAGGATTAACCACCTTGATGACTGCATTGATCTGCTCCCAGCCATTAAAGAAAAATACTCCCTGGGCTTTGTTGTCAATAAAACTGTCAGCGATAGCCGCGGTGAACACGTACTCATGCTTCTGGGTTCCGTTAAAGATGGCACTGAAGTCATATAAATGGACTTCAGCAGATTCGATGCCAGAAGCAGCGCGCTTGACAATCTCTTCACGCCGAGTCTCGCTGTCAACGGATACATCCTTTATGATAGAAGCTGGTCCGAATTCACCACTCTGCTTCTTGTCGTAAATAGTTTCTGTAATGAAAATATATCAATGTTAATTACAATTTCCTTGAATACCTTAACAAAGTTTTTCAGCTTACAAAGGTTGATAGGAAGTTCCTGTAAAAAAATGGTTAGCTTACCGTAGTATAAGCTGAATGTGATATCCTTGTTGTTGGTCGCCTTAGCAAGATATTTCAAGTTGAATTGAGTCAGAGCGACATCTTTTTGGTACATTAAAGTGCCAATGCTGGTAAGAAGGTCAGTGTTGTAAAGATCACTAGCTACTTTGAAGTCAGAAGAGTAAGAGTATCCTTGCAGTAGGAAAGAAACACCAGTTAGGAAACCTGTCTTAAAATCAGTAGATACAACTTTAGCGGCGCGCTTGATGTATTTAGTTGAAGGGTTCTCAGAAACAGTCAGCAGAGAATCAGTCTTTTGTAGAGTAGTGTAGGGCCAAACGCTAAAATGCATGAAGGTGGCATCTTGTTCAGGAAGCACGAAATTCAATATGATTTTCCTATGACGAGCCACTGTTTTCAGATTGATTGGGAAGTAAAACTGGATTTTGTTGATGACACCAACAGAGGCATATACATCGCCGAGAGTATCCAGAAAACCGACACTGCCGTCTATGTTTCTCGCATAAGTAATTTCGAGGTTTTTATGCAATAATCCGGCAAAGTCTAAGCTACTCTTATCAAGTTTGAAATTGACTTGGCCATTCACTGATAACATGAGCGGTTCACTGTATTCAAAGAAGAATGGTACACCAGCAGCCAGAGGGAATACAACGTATGCTTGTTTTTGATGCAACACCTTAGTGTATTGAACATCAACACCTTCAAGTACTTTTTCCATGTTTTGAATAGTGCTAGCAATAAAGGCTTTAAGATCCGCCTCGTGGAACGTGATTAGTTTCTGCTGGTTCAAGTTTTCAAGGAAGAGAGAGCCTTCAAGGGGACCGTGAGGTTCACGTTTGATATTTAGAGACTCAGCTACTTTCTTGGCGGAGAATTTTAAATCGATCTTAGATTCGTTTATAGGTCCGTAGATCATCTGTGCTATGTATTCCAAGAGCTGTTGCACACCTGATATCGACAAGGTAACCTACAAATATAACAATAAAGTAAATTAGTACCTACTTTACATTACCAAAGATTATGTTCATAAGTATGGGTACATTTGGTTGGTAAGTGTAGGTAACTAGGTACCCAAGAGACTGGCGGTACTGGCAGTGCTTAGCCTCTGGCCAAGGTCAAGGTCAAGGTCAGCCATATCACGGGAAGTGTCAACCAGCCGTTTGGAGGTTTCATAACGTTTCATAAGTATTGATTTGTACCTGGCTTTCATCAGTCCAACCAGTGCCTCTAGCCCTCAAAGCTGACCTATGATATAGAGGCAGAAAATTATCCTCGCTACCAACGTATGATAATTCCCTGAAATATGCGATGTCATCGTCGCTCGTGTATAGGTCGATTATGCTGTCAGTCGAGATTCGGTACCCGAATTTCTCTTTCGAAACGAAAGATTTGACTGACTGGGCAGTCTTAGCTCTGTAAATGAAGAATAACATGCATTATTATGTTGTAAAACAGCTCATAAAAACACGAGTGCAGCATTTATCGGAAAATTAATCCCACCAAAAACATTTTCATGTAAAATGTTGCCAAGACGAGATCATATGGCTCGCACTGTCAAAAAGTTATCAGATCTCATGTAGAGCCATTCTTCTATCTCTACACGGCCTAACTCTACAAGCCCTAACTTCACAAACTCTAGACCTTGGTCAAAAATATGAGGCTTGGCCTTTTCGTTACTACAAGAACGTATAACAGAAAAATAATGAATAGTGAATTAAGTTTTCACCTTACGCTCATGTGACGGTAGCGAAACGGCTAAGCCACATATTTTGACTAAGGTGTAGAGTTTGTGAAATTAGGGCTTGTAGAGTTAGGGCGTGTAGAGTTAGAAGCTTGGCTCTACATGAGATCTGATAACTTTTTGACAGTGCGAGCCATATGGTCTCGTCTTGGCAACATTTTACATGAAAATGTTTTTAGTGGGATTTCACTTGTTTTATAAGTTACCTATGACAATATTTTTTTATTTTGTTAATTTTTGTGATTTCCCATCCCCTAGAAGTTGTCCATTGTCTTGTCTTGTCACCACATTTTAATTTTTAACGGATGTACAGAAGCCAGCACATCCAGCTACTCGAAACTTTCAAATTTTCCCAAAAATCCTTTAACCTAATGCTTTAGCCATAACGTTGAAAATCAATTAAAGAAATTTGACAGATTGTAGTAGCTTGATGGGCTGGCGTCTGTAAATAAGTATAGTAATATTATTCGTATAATATAAGTATATGACAGGCCAGTTGGCGTGGTGGGTTAAGATACCACCTATCATGCCGCAGGTCGTGGGTTCGATTCCTATCCAGGACAAACATTTGTGTGCATGAACATGTCTGTTTGTCCTGAGTCTGGGTGTAATTATCTATATAAGTATGTATTTACAAAAAAGAAGTAGGTAGAAGAAGGTTTCCATAGTACAAGCTCTGCTTAGTTTGGAATCAGATGACCGTGTGTGAAATGTTTCAGGATATTATTATTATTATTATTATTTTACATTTCTCGGGACCCTGGGGTCCCGGACCTTTGGAAGGCGTACAAGGAGCCGAAGCCAACTCGCAGAGGCTCCTTAAATAATTTTAAATGATAAGGAGGCACCAACCGACCATTATCCCTGTATGCACTATGCAAGTGCACCCAAGGACAACCCCCGGTTGGTGCAGGACTATTGGTGTGTGTGGAAACAAAACATATTGGGCTATGGGTCTGGGTGGCTACAGTGGATTGGGTTACTTGAACTATGGAAGAACTATGTCCCCTGCCTGACCAATGTTATATATTATACACGGATAAAATGGCAGGGGGTGACTTGCACACTCAATAATGGGCCCCCGGAGACAGCCGCTAGCACATAGTGACGTAGCGACAAGGGGGTAATACTTCCTGAGACGCTTGAGGAGTGGAGAGGTATTCCACGACTATCAGGACAATCCCGGAAGTACGGTCAAGATCCCTACCAGCACCTTACTGGAATACTTCCTTCCTCCGAGCACGTTTGCTCTTGCGAATCTCCACTCAATCTGGCCAATAAAGGCAAGAAAGAGGTGGGAGCTCTGTTCCTCGTCAGTATTCACTCCAGCCGGCCAATAAAGGCAAGCCAGAGATGAGCACAAGATTTCTCTCGGGAGATAGGGGGTCCGTGGGGTCGCTACTGCCCAACAGCTCGCCACATGCTGCCCTGCGGGTTTCTGTATCTCTCTTGGTCTGGCTCCTCATCCTAGACCCGTTCCGGCAAAGTAAACTCTACCGGCACAGACCTAAAGTTTGAAGCGCGCAAGCCCCACCACGTCGTCAACGTAGAGATACAGCGGTGGGGTTATTATTATTTGATATTTCTCGGGACACTGGGGTCCCGGACCTTTGGAAGGCGTACGAGGAGCCGAAGCCAACTCGCAGAGGCCCCTTAGATAATTTTAAATGATGAGGAGGCACCAACCGAGGATTATCCCTGTATGCACTATGCAAGTGCACCCAAGGACAACCCCCGGTTGGTGCAGGACTATTGTTGTGTGTGGAAACAAAACATATTGGGCTATGGGTTTGGGTGGCTAAAGTGGATTGGGTAACTTGAACTATTGAAGAACTATGTCCCCTGCCTGACCAATGTTATATATTATACACGGATAAAATGGCAGGGGGTGACTTGCACACTCAATAATGGGCCCCCGGAGACGGCCGCTAGCACATAGTGACGTCGCGACAAGGGGGCAACACTTCCTGAGGTGCTTGAGGAGTGGAGAGGTATTCCACGGCTATCAGGACAATCCCGGAAGTACGGTCAAGATCCCTACCAGCACCTTACTGGAATACTTCCTTCCACCGAGCACGTTTGCTCTTGCGAATCTCCACTCAAGCCGGCCAATAAAGGCAAGAAAGAGGTGGGAGCTCTGTTCCTCGTCAGTGTTCACTCCAGCCGGCCAATAAAGGCAAGCCAGAGATGAGGACAAGATTTCTCCCGGGAGATAGGGTCCATGGGGTCGCTACTGCCCATCAGCTCGCCACATGCTGCCCAGCGGGTTTTTGTATCTCTCTTGGTCTGGCTCCTCATCCTAGACCCGTTCCGGCAAACTCTACCGGCACAGACCTAAAGTTTGGAGCACGCAAGCCCCACCACGACGTCAACGTAGAGATACAGCGGTGGGGTTATTATTATTATTATTATTATTATGTAGTAATATTCTGAAACCTGACGAAAGTCCTATATACACTTTTATCCTCTAATGAAACAGGTATTTTTTCATTTGTAATAAGAAGTCTCTGTACTTATATAATTTTCAGATCTCCAGCATGAAACTAACTTTGTATGGGAAAACCCATCCAACTTCCATCCCCTAATTTAAAGGGTCATTTCCTAAAAATTCTGAAATATTTATTTATTATTTATAACAAGAGTCCCTATATCAATTTTCAGACCTCTAGCATTAAAATTTGCGGAAGTATCATACAAATTTCCATCTCCTAATTTAAGGGGTTGGGGGACAAAAGTTCCAAATTTTAGATTTTTTTTTTTTGCTGGTCGTGTACTAGTACTAGCTTACATACCAATTTTCAGGATTCCAGAGCTTCAGGAAGTACCCTAAGAGTTTTGATGATCATCAGTCGGTGACCAAATCGGGGTTTTTTAAATATCAATAAAAACTAAAGTATAAGAGCTATGCAATTGAAACCTTGTATGTTTAATAAGTCCACTAGTGACATAATTTCTTGTGATTTTTTTTTTATATGGTATTATCTGAACCCAAGTTAAGAGGGTTCAAAAAACCTACGAAGCCCTTCGAGAAAAGGTAGATAATGCCTTTGCGCTTTGCTTGGCTCGTCTTGGCGGGGGCACTACCGTGCCCCCAGATAAATAAAATATTCTGTTTTGTCACTATAAAATACAAAAAAATAAACTCACAGTTCTTTGAAACGTGGATCTTTCAGTTCACCTGCGAAGTTAATGCCATTCGCCACAACAGCACGTACTTGCGTGCTGGGGTCGTTGCCGTCGTTGGTCATGTGTGCCATTACTTGCATCATTTCAAAGGTAGGGAAAGCCATGAAGATGTTCAGAGCAGCAAGTACTCTCACCTCGTAAGGTTCAGCGGTGTTTCTTAAGATGCTGAAAAGGACAGCACGAACAGATTCGTTCTTCAGGTTAGCCAAAGGTTTGAGGCTGGCAACCATCTGTATACGAAGGTACTTGGTCACTGCAATGCGACCTTCTAAGTACGGAGCGAATACCTTGAGGATGTCTTCGTGAATCAAATTGCCGAGAGCTCTTACGTAGACCTGAGCCTTATTGGAATCTCCATTATCAACAGCTTGTTTTAGCTCTTTAGCGAGACGTGGTATGACGGATTTAGATACATATGAGCTTTGCTTATCAAATCTGTATAATTTAGTGGCTGCTAACAGGGCTGAATTATTAAGAAACTGTTGCTCCATTACTACAGGGCTCATCGTCAGCTCATCGAATTCAACCAATACCTTAGAAGTTGGGTAACGGAGGGCAACACCCACACTTGTGATGAGCTCAGCCGCTTCCTCACCTTGAACTTTTTTACTAAGGATCCAGGACTTGATTTCCCTAAATGCGGCAACAGTGCCTGCTTGCGCGACAGCATCACGGTAGATTATCCACATACCGGTCTTAGCGACGTTTTTCGAGGACTTCGCAATATCCACACTGCTAGTCAACTGGGCCAGCTTCTCTGAACTCAAAGAAGCTATGATGCGTACAAGGACGTTGAACTTTGAAAGAAAGTCCGCCTTTGGCAATTTGTTGGGTGTGTTCAGCAAAGGAGTCATGTCCTGGAGAAGTTTTTGGGCGTTGGCAATGCTCTGATCACTAACCTTGGGGACGAACATAGACTCGCTTATAGAGAATATAAGCGAATCGATCTTACGGCCCGCTTCAGGCTTTATCCATTCATCACCACTTATCTCTTGGACGGACGAGAGCAAGACTTTAACGTTACTGTACACTTCAGCTTTCTGTTTACCATACAGAAGAGGACTGACGAAGACCGACGTTCCGACTTCTGATTTGAAGATGGTGCCCTGCTTGCCAGCGACTAAGCGAGATTCAAAAATATGCTTGATGAACTGTTTCTCTTCATTTTCGTAAGCAATTCCATTCCAAACGGCGCCCTCTGGCAGGCCAAAGTAGAACGCAGCACGGTTTTTGCAAGCACCGTAGTTCTTGCCCTTGGTAATCTCGATAGGATCCTCCTCTGAAGCGAATTTGGGTAATTCACGACGCCATTCGGCGGAAACCGGCGATACAGTGTATAGGGTCTCACATTCACCAGTGACGTCAGTTTCAATCTTCTTGAAGAGACCTTGAAAGGTTTCCTTGTTGAAACTGTTAGGGAAGCTCTCGACATGTCCAAAAGTGGATATGTCAACTTGGAGAGCGCTGATAAGTCCTTTAAACAAGTTCTCGTGAGCAACGGAAAGTGTGAGAGGAACATTTAATGATTTAACACGGCCTCCCTCGACAAATATCTCGAAAGGTTGGTCGGTGATCTGAATAGGTTGGAACTTGAGGTCGGAAGGTAAAACACTGTACGTAATTTTCTCCGCTTGGACCTGCGCGTAGAAGGGCTGGCTTAGCTTAGCGAGGAGCTGACCTGGTGCCAACACGCGGATGATTAACTGAGCCTTGAAAGCGTTACCATTGCTAATGCTGTTGTCGAATGAGGTCCAGGTGTAAGTGTTCGCATCATACAGGTACTCTTTGCCGACCTGCCAAGGCCAGCTTTCACTCTGGATGAGCGGGCTCGACGCTACTGCGGCTGCAAGATAAAAAGGTTTAGCATAATGCATGTGTGTGCTTAATTATGTTAAAGATACGATAAAACAATTTGTTTAAGAGAGTAAACTGTTTTTGACGTTATACATTGTTATATTTATACAATACGTAACGGTATACAAAGCTATAAGTACTGGTTTCAACCATCGTTCTGCCATTTATTGGCTCCAGCATATTCGAAATGCTGCAAGCAGCATGCCGGTTGATCGTAGGTTTGTTCTTTGCTTACAGGTTGACACAAGGCCACACTTAGCTATACAGCATCATTAGCTTGGTTAGAGAAGTCAATCTTTAGTCAGTCAATCAGTCAAAATCTGGCGGTGGAACCACTCAGATTCCTTTGAGTGGTTCCACTGTGCGGTTTTAATAGGTAAAATACCGATTTACAAGCATAACCCTTAGTCTTTCCTGGACAAAGATTAAACATAAGATAAATAGCGAGTCTACCGTAGTATTCAATAAAAATAAATAAACATATTATTATTATTATTATTCAACAGTACCAACCAACTAATGCCACGCACAGTTCGTTGGCTACCGTAACCAACTGTTTAGAGACTTAAAACAACCGTAACAAATGTGAACACACAGCGGCAGATGTATATGAATTGTAGTAATGTGGTAACGTGGTAGATTATGAGGTCGGTAAATGATACGGCAGAAGTAGTATGTCTTCAAAACTCTACGTTATTGAGTACCATTTAACAGTAATAACATGGAATATATTTGGACTCAATTCCGTGCGTCAGCTTATAAACTGCGACTATGCAATATAATTTTGCAGTTAGATATCATATGTTAGGCTAAGAACTCACGGAGCGATTTTCACCCGCGCTCGCCGCGGTGGCGGAACAGCGGTTTTGTTTCTAAACTCACGAGACCGCTTGTTTGTGCAGTTATGCAGCCGTCGCGGTTGCGATCATCGCCCGCAAACTTGGCGGGCGATGATCGCAAGACGGGCGGTTAATGATTTCTCACAGATTTCTTCCCATGCTTTGAGCGTTAAGTTCTTGTACTTATATTTTTCAAAGTTCTTATCACATAGAACTGGCATTTCTTGCACCAAAGTAATTAGTAGATCCATTTAAATATCCATTTTGTAATGTTTGTTGACAAACGTGCACAGACAGTTCACGATGCCACGTGTAATAACAAGTCCCTGGTGCAAGACGGCCGCCGACCGATCGCAGAGCGCGTGGGCGCAAACCGCCGGGACCGCGGGTGACCGCGGCCCGCGCGGGAGCCGCATACAACGCGCACACCGCGAGCGTAAACCGTGTCGTGAAATGTGCTTTTAAGCTTTTACATATAATATATTTGCATTCTACAGGAGCTGCGGGCCCACAACCGCGGCGGGTGCGAGTGAAAATCACTCCGTGACTTGTTAACCTTACAGTGAAATAATATAATAAGGCAATATGCCACAGAATACTGCCTGAATTTTTATTAATAAAGAGTATTGTTAACTTCTCTATCATCTAACAGATACAACGGAGGCCAAATATTGCAAATGCAAGTAGGTACTCACCGATAATCGCCGCCAGCATCAACAGCTTCATTGTTCTGGTGAGGCGGTGGTCGTGTTCAGAATAGCTGGGGTAGCGCACTAATTCTGATGTACAAACCTGAATTGCATAAGCTTATATTGACTTGCGTTTTTTATCCACTTTACGTAGATAACCTCTAACCTGATAATACTGTGATAAAAAACTTTTATCCCTACAGTAGGCTACCTAAAATGTTTCATTGTTCAGTGGAAGTAAGAAATATGTTGATACCAAAACGTAGTTAACAACTCCTAGGTTAGAAAGGATTAATTAACGGCCAGATTTTTCGGACCTGTGAGCCTTTGAAACGCTACCTCCGCCTCGCCCAAATTCAGAGCGACGTATTTATTTACGATGCACCGCCAACCATTTCACGGAAAATCCACGCCACAGTGTAAAATATTTACAGTTAATCAATAATTAATTATTAGTTCAATTTAAATTTTTTGCTACGTATCTACGATGTATTAGGTACATTATACGGTGAACTAAAATTATTACTTAAAATGTCCTGTGTACCTACCGGGCGTTTTCATATTATCAGATAACGAAACCAACCCGATACCGATATGTCGACAGCTATACCGACATCGATTCGATATCGATATAATTATTATATTATCAGCCCGATGATGTTGGTGAATATTGATGGCCATCACGATGCAAACAACTACAGTACTGACATCGACATCTCGAAGTCGACAGTGCGAAAAAGTGTGTTCAAGTGAAAGAATGTCCGCTACCTTCACCACGCACTGTCTTCGCCGGTAGATATCGTACCGATATCGGTGTAACAACACAATGTAAAAGCGTTTAGTAGGTAGGTAGTAAACGTACGCGATTATCTGACTGCCGATATCGTGTCGATGTCAACAATCAACAATTACTATAAGGATCTAAGTTATTGAAGTAATGCATTGTAAGCCCATTTTCTCTCCTTATTTATTAGGCTTATGAAATATTTTTTATTTTTTTGTGACATTTTTGGGAGCCTGGGGTCCCGGACCTTTGGAAGGCGTACGAGGAGCCGAAGCCAACTTGCAGAGGCCCCTTAAATAATTTTAAATGATGAGGAGGCACCAACCGACGATTATCCTGTATGCACTAAATAAGTACACCCAAGGACAACCCCCGGTTGGTGCAGGACTATTGTTGTACGTGGAAACAAAACATATTGGGCTATGGGTCTGGGTGGCTAAAGTGGATTGGGTAACTTGAACTATGGAAGAACTATGTCCCCTGCCTGACCAATGTCATATATTATACACGGAAAAATGGCAGGGGGGACTTGCACCGCTAGCACATTGTGACGTAGCAACAAGGGGGCAACACTTCCTGAGGTGCTTGAGGAGTGGAGAGGTATCCTACGGCTATCAGAACAATCCCGGAAGTACGGTCAAGATCCCTACCAGCACCTTACTGGAATACTTCCTTCCTCCGAGCACGTTTGCTCTTGCGAATCTTCACTCAAGCCAGCCAATAAAGGCAAGAAAGAGGTGGGAGTTTGTTCCTCGTCAGTGTTCACTCCAGCCGGCCAATAAAGGCAAGCCAGAGATGAGGACAAGATTTCTCCCGGGAGATAGGGTCCGTGGGGTCGGTACTGCCCAGCTCGCCACATGCTGCCCTGCGGGTTTCTGTATCTCTCTTGGTCTGGCTCTTCATCCTAGACCCGTTCTGGCAAAGTAAACTCTATCGGCACAAACCTAAAGTTTGGAGCGCACAAGCCCCACTATGACGTCAACGTAGAGATACAGCGGTGGGGGTATTATTATGAACTAATTTTATTAATGAAAGAAACAAAAATTGGATCACATTGTCAATTTATCCTTAGAACAAGGCCGCTTTCCTGATAGGCTAAAACTGTCTTTGATAAAGCCGCTATACAAAAAAGGGTCAAAATCAGACGTTGACAATTACTGACCTATTGCTCTTACTTCCATTATATCAAAAAATTTTGAAAAACTTATGTACATACATGCGAGTGATGAAATTTCTTATTAAACATCACATTCTTGTTGACCAGCAATACGGGTCAAGCTAAATAAATAGACGTCTTTGCCAATATTTACGCTAGTGAAAGCAATTATGACGAATATTAATGATAAAATACCTACTTGTGCATTAATTTTAGACTTAAGTAAGGTGTTCGAACGCGTTGATCATACGCGGCTTCTAGAAAAACTTGAAAGATACGGTATTAGAGGTCCAGCAAAAGCATGGTTTCAAACTTATCTAACTGACAGAAAACAGGTAACGAGGATAACAAAATTAAACAAATTCAGTAACACTACAAGATTTTGATTCTGAAACACGGACTAATTGTTGTGATGTACCACAAGGTAGTATCTTGGGGCCATTATTGTTCCTTCGTTACATAAATGATTTACCTCAGTCAATAAAACATCAGTGTGTATTGTTCGCCGATGACACCACTATTATTATTAAATGTAAAAATTAACAAAAATTTAACATTGAAATTAAGCAAACAATGACATTATAAAATGGTTAGATATTAATAAATTAAATATAAATATTTTCAAAACTAACGTGCTTCATTGCAAAACATTTAAAAGTAAACAGGTACGCCTTAATGTTGCACTTAACAATAATAATATAGAACAGGTACGTAATGCAAAGTTCCTGGATGTAACACTTGATGAGCATTTTACTTGGAAGAATCACATTGAAATAATTTAAAAAAAAATCTATCAATTCGTATTTGCTTTAAAAGAATCAAAAATATTACAGCTTGGCGTACCGCCATAATGGTGTATCACGCATACGTCTGTTCAGTAATACGATACGGTATAGTTTTATGGGGAAACTCTTCCGAAATAGCGAAGATTTTCATGGCCTAAAAAAATATTCAATATTCAAAATACAGTGGTCTGACACATGCAGGCCTATATTCAAATCGCACAATCTATTGACTGTCCCATTAATTTATATTTACGAAATTGCCAAGTTTGTGAAGTCCAATCTTGAATTATTTGAACGGGAATTTGACGGAAGGTAAATTACACATTTAGATTTTGAAATGCTCGTTCCAAAGCTAGAACTTATTTACATGGCTCCCCTAATTTACAATGCTTTGCCTAGGTCAATTACTCAACTACCCTTCAATAAGTTTTGTGTTGCGTTGCGGAAATGGTTGTTACAAGAATGTTTTTATTTGATAGATGGGTTCTTTCAAAAGTGCCCCTGTAAATTTTATACATTGAAGCACAGATATATTTAATTGTTAATTATGTAAAAACCTGTACTATTGCATGCTAAATATTGGCCAAATGTGTGTTACTAAATATTTTTTATAAGAACTTCATGCACCTACCATATTTGATGCAATAAATGAATTGAATTGAAAACTTGTAATTAAAAACACTAATTATGTCAACAGAAAACCTAGCGTCAACTGTACTCGTCACATGAAACAAAGATGAAACATACAAACAAGCATACTCCCTGCATGCAGCAAACAAGCAGCAAGCATGCAGCAAGCAAGCAGCAAGCATGCAGCAAGCAGTAAGCATGCAGCAAGCATGCAGCAAGCAAGCAACCTCATCTAGTATAAAAAAAAAACATGATTGACTTGTAAAAGTGTTTGTACAAACCTACTTACAGAAATAAAAATCATTTATCATTAAGCATGCAGCAAGCATGCAGTGTGCAAGCATGCAACATGCAGCAGGCATAGTTTCTGTCACAGCTCCGGCGCTGCGGGGCTCCGGCGGTCCCACGCGAGTTTATAGTCACAAAGGGTTTTAACGCTCACCACCGCAGCTTCAGCCTGCTGCCCAGTAGCCGTGGCGGCGGGCGTTAAAGCCACCTGCTCCTCAGCTCGCGGGCCGCCTTGCCGCTCCACGCCTACGCGGGCTTAAATTATACTCTAGGGGTAGGGCATAAAAGACTACGTGGAGTCGGTTTTGCAGCGATTTTTTTCTGTCAAAAATTTTGTAAAAAAATATCTTAAACAATAGACCTAATGATTTTCGATTAAATAAAAGTTATATCCAATAACGTTATACGAAATAAGTTTTAGAGCATATAAATATTATATGTAAAGAAATTATATCAACAGCTTGTATATCTCACCTTTATTACATCTTTTTAACGTTACTGGGATGAAAATATACCAAATAACTTTATGTGATATGAGACGCACCCGTGACTGGTAACTAGTGACCGATAAAACACATAATTTACTTTTGATAACAAACAACTTTTACTATGGGACCAAATTCGAATTCGCGAAAAAAAATCTGCTGTCCCATACATTCATGTTCGCATAACTCGTCAAAATGTAAAGAACAACTTTTTTTTTTGGTTCTATTTGGTTCAGGTTTGGTGCCATAGTAAAAGTTGTTTGATAACATGAGAACAATCATGTGTTTAAGTGTCGGTCACTAATTACAAGTCACCCAATATATTCTTGCGCATCGGAGACTAATATCTGCTACTGAACCACAGTGATCAGTGATCGGTGATTTAACAGTGTCTTCCTTTCGGTAATCTACCGTATTTGAATTACATTTAATACTCTTTTTTTAAGTTCACCATCGACATTAACATACCATTCCATCGATCTACGATCGGAGCATTGTACAATTGAATGAGCCTCCACTAGGTACTTAGTTCGTATGGCAACATCCTTGCTGATTGCTATTTTCTTACCAAGCTGTAAATTATTTTCGTAAAAATGAGAGTAAAGCCCTATTTACACGTTGCAAGTTTATTGCCTGTAGCATACAACAAAAATTGAAGCATCAATTGATTAGCACCGTCTAAATAACACGTACGATATGGGCAAGGTTTATGCCGTTCAAAACTGGTATAGGCACGTACAATAAAATCGCATTCAATAGAATGGTCTGCGCCTGGTGACGGGGACCATCACAGGACACTGCTCACTAAACAAACACTTCCACACAATAGGCATAGCGGTCGGCCCTCTGTGCAGAGCTTGCATAGAGGATGAGGAAATCGTTGCGCATGTGCAATTTGAATGCACAGGCGTTACCCAGATTAGAACAGAAACTCTTGGGACACCCAGATCTTTCACAGGTGTCATGGCTCACGTACAATGGTACACTTGAAGTACTAAGTGCGGAAACTAAGCCCAACATCATAGAACATCATACTAACAATAAGATCGCATTTAATTCTTGCATGAAAATTTTCTATCATTCAAATATGAGTGCATATGGGCAATAGGTACTTGAATCAATTGTATAAGGACGTGCAACTCTGTGTTTAGACAGGGCAAAACTTGCACGCAATAATCGCCTTGCAATAATTGCCTTGGTATAAACAGAAGTCGCATGCAATTATTGAATGGCAAAACTTGCAGTCAATTATTGAATGCCATTTTATGGAAATTGCACGCTTGTAAACATTTCATGCAATTCTTAGATGGGAATAATAATTGATCGTGCTTAATGGCCTGCGATTATTGCTCTCGACAGTTCCAGAAACATACACCGTGTAAATGGGGCTTAAATCTTAAACGCGATTATGAAAATTAACGTTATAATTGCCTTCAAGCATTTCAATACACGTGACCTTAGTGACAACACTTTTGACCGTAAGTTATCTCTCACTCACCTCTTTATCAAAAATTAGAGCATCGTTATTTTTAACTGTTCCAATTACAAATATAATATTCAAATTCAAATTCTTTATGGCGAACTAAGTGTACAGAGTTTTGAAGATGTTAACAATAGGTAGGTTCTGGGATCTTAGTTGCCAGTTAAGGCATTGCAATTTAATACATACTCAGTATTACAGTTATACAGCTTATATTATATTAATCATACATTTTTTTATATCATATTATTTATATTTATATATTAAATAATTATTTTTCTTCAAGAAATTCTTTTACAGAGTAATATGCCTTTTTAACTTTTTAGCTTCCTTTTAAAATACTAATTGAATGTAGGTTCCTATCTGTGGGTAACTTATTATATATGTTGATGTCCATACAAAAAATACTGTTGCTATATACTGCAGTGTGGGATGTTTTATTGCGTAGTGTATTTTTAAGTCTACTGCTCGTTAATGTGTCATAGCTACGGATGTTTGATTTAACTAAAATTGAGGCCGCGTAGATATATAGAGCAGGGAGGGTTAATATCTTGAGGTTTTTGAAATGAGGTTTACATGAATCTATTTGGTGTATCCCACATATTAATCTAATACACTTTTTTGTGCCTTGAACGCAATTTCTTTATCAGTTCAATATCCTCAATATAGTATTCCATAAGATAGAGTGGATACTAAGTGGAGTGGGCACTAAGTAGTGTGGTTTTCTTTTTTGAGCATGTAGAGGGCATAAGAGAATTGATTTAATTTGCTGCATATACTATAATATTTACATGTTTTTTCAGATATATTAGAATCTATATAGATACCTAGAAATTTTGTACTTGTGACCTCAGATACAGTTGCATTATTGTATTCAATAAATAATGAATTTTGCGTTTTTATTCTTAAAATTCATGTAGTGGGTTTTTGTAAGATTTTTTTTAGATTATTTATTGTAAGCCAATTTATTAATTTAGATAGGGAATCATTAATTTATTTCTAGTTCATGATTTTTATTTTTGTTTATTTGTGAAAAGAGCCGTACTGTCATCTGCAAATAGTACCATAGGGTGCTGAATAGCGTTAGGTAAATCATTTATATAAATGATAAATATATTCCTTTTGTATTACTTGGTACCAGTAAACAAAATAACTTTGACCTTTGTGCACTCACGAGAATTATCTTCTAATATACTTGTCACATTTATTTAGACGTGGGATCTATAAATTTAAACAGTGCGTGGATATTCAGGGGCTAATTAGGAAATTATTATCAAATGTATGATAAGTTGATAGGTATGTTATAGAGCTAGTGTCACTGACCTTAGTAGTGAACCGAAAACATATGGCTTCAAGTTGTTCATTCAGTTAACGAGTTGTATGTGTGCTGTAATTTTTTTTTGCAATGGTTTGTGAAGTAGCAACATACTGTGGACTTCCTTTTATTAAGAAAAGATTGTTTGACTGAACATGGTTTTAATAAAACTTACATGTTTAAATCAATTCTGTCGACAGTCAAAAGCTACAGAACTTGGTACTTGTTATTTAGATCGCAAACATTGGGTACTCGTAGTATTTAAATGCAAATAAAAAAAAAAACTTTTTGTATCCAAAAATAATCCGATTTCCAATCAAAATATTACTGATTGCACAGCAAATTACTCAACTCAAAATATAACTAAATATGCAACAATTTATATTCGTGGCGCACCGCTATTTGTCTTAAAGTAAAGCTTTTTTTATTAATGCATAGCTAATAATGACTAGTGCCATTCTTGAGAAAAACAAATTATTGTAACTGTGCCTTCGTGCCCTTCGCTGGCTCTAGTATCCTATGTCGACGGAGCCCCGCTTCACGGGGCTCCTATTTCTGTATATAGGGTTTAAACTAACCTAACCAAACCTAACCACGGAGTTAATATTAGTCGCCATGTCATTTTGCTATGAGTGTGAGTATTATGTATGAACGTTCTGGTTAATTAGCAGTGCAGTCAGTATTTTTGATGCAAAAAGAGTATATAAATGATGGAAATAAATTAATAGGTGATTATTATTTGGACCGATTTAAGCAAAAATGATTCAGTCCACACTAACCTCATTTCGAGATAATAGAGTTTAAAGTTTATTTCGGTATTTCTCTGGCTTTGTAGTTCTAAATGTTATGTTTTTAATTTTATGTTATTCTAAGTGTTCTAAACTAATTTACATGCATGTATTTAGTAAATAAATTTTAATAGTTTCGTAGATATTCAAGAAAACTTGCGCGTGGATCATTATTACATAATACATTTTGTATGGAATTAGCTGTGTAGGCTGCGGAAAGAAAAATGCAAAAATGTTCCAAACTATGACAAAAATAAAAGCTTAAAAATGTTTATTATTTTTATTTTATTTAAAAAAACACAAATGTTACCCTACTCCTCATCCAAATCAAAGTCGGGTTCATCACAATAACCATCTATATCGTCTATTATTGCATCGTCTCCCTTCAGTTTCTTATAATAACCAATGCAATCATTTGGTATGAGATGGAATAACGATTTCAAATCGTTTAACTTCTTTTTGTTAATCAGTTTTCCTGAAGGCCATAATTCTTGCAAATCTTCTTCTATGACACCCAAATCAACACCTTTTAATTTCTTTTTAATATTCAGTTCTTTGTAGTCCTCATTAAAGGAAGTTCTCATGAACAAAGAATGTTGAGTCTTTTTTGTGATTAAAATTTCTTTTGTTTTGAGCCAGTTTACTTTGCTCTTATCATTAAATATTTTTCTATTAACTATTTTCTTTTCTAGAATTTGAGATCCAACAAAATCACAACTTTCCATTTTATGGACCTGTAAAGGATTTTTGTTTTTGCATTGTTTCATAATGGCAATATAATCATCCACGGAGTATATCCTTTCATATTGCTTGAGTCGAGTCTCAATTTTAGCGAAGTCGTTGTCATTTGGTAGGAAAGTGTGTCCTGATTCTAGGTAACGGAAGCTGATTGTCTCGAGAGTGGGGTGTCTATTTAATAAAGCCTTTAAAATCAAAACGATTTTGATATTCCTGTTTTGCCCTCCGCAACAGTCACTCCACAAAATCAATTTTTTTACTGTAGGAGGTAGCACGCACTTAATATATTTCCTCAAACATGAACCCACTTCTTGGGCCCCTCTGCCTGCCTCGCCTTCAGCCCAAACAAAACAATTCCCAACACCGTTGGAAGCCGAGTGTATACCGCAGTTGTATACCCATAACTGCCTTTTGTAGAAAACTATATTGGTCGGTATTCTAGGTAAAGGCAAGGTTTTCTCCAAATCGTAAGTCAGACATTCAGTTTCTTCACAAGTTTTAGCCTGTTCAAAATCTTCCTTCAGCTTCTTCCTTAAATCTTCGGCAATTTTTTGGTGTTCTTCTTTTTCTCTTTGGGCATTTGCTCTTTCAGCTGAGGTAGTAGAATTTTTCAATGTCATTTCATAAAGATCACATTTGTTACACGTGTCTTTCTTAAGGCTCTTGCACCTCAAATTGAATTTTTGTACAAAAATATGTCTAACAACATTGAAGGATGGACATTTTTCATCTTTTCCAAATTCTT
Source organism: Dicycla oo (assembly GCA_948252095.1). Taxonomy (NCBI): domain Eukaryota; kingdom Metazoa; phylum Arthropoda; class Insecta; order Lepidoptera; family Noctuidae; genus Dicycla; species Dicycla oo. The sequence goes on along the minus strand of OX411736.1, from coordinate 15,799,821 downwards.
TTTCGAATTCTATTTTGAACAATTCGTAGATTTTTGGTACCGTCATTCCTGGCTGCAGATATAAAGCATCGCTGTTCTTTTCTCTACGATAATGTGACTCGTATTTTGGCAACCTTTTGATAACATCGATAATAAGCTCAATATGTCTTTGTGGCGTTTTATTCCATCCGCCTGCTGTTTCTCCTCTTTTATCTTTTATTTCTCTGTCATTGCGTTTTTTTCGAAGACTGACAGTAACTTTTTGAGGTGTTATTTGCAGAGTTCTACAAAACATGTCTCGACAAACAGGTATATTGCCAAGTGTATACGTGCGAATAAATTCGCGAGGTTTCCTCTTCGACGGGGAGCATAATGTAACGTAACTTCGTTTCTTTTTGCTTTCTGTAATGTTAGATGTTATGTACAAAACTTGAGCTGCGTACGATTCAAGATGTACGAATCTATGAAATTCTCGTTCCCTATCTTCTTTTGAAACTAAATTAGCACAATCTTTTTTGCATGAACATTTAAAATCTATGAATTTTTTAGATGATACTTCCTTCTTTTTAGTTTGGTAAGGTAAATTTTTGTATTTCCTTTCTTTAATTTCCTGACGACTGTATTTTTGTTTGATTTTCCTTCCTCTTTTTTTACGACCTTCATTTTCGTTTTCTGGTGCATTCTCTAAACTGCATACGATATCGTTAGCAATTTCTTGTCGGTAATTAATTTGTTTTTCCGCTTCTTCACTTCCTTCGGTGTTATTTTCTGTTTCACGTTCTATTTCTTCCATAACATCTTCAACATTAAGTCTCTCCGTTGATTTTCTTTTTTCAGTTGCCGTACTCGGAGAATGGATTAATGCCTGTGTGGTTTTGATTCTTACTTCATCACAATCAGTGTCACTTTCTGAATCTGTGGTATCTTGTGCTATAAAATCTGGATCTCTTACGCTATCGTCACTGTTATATGTTAGGTTATCATTATCTTCTAATCTTAGTGATGTTGGTTCTTCAACTATTTGGTCTAATGCAATGTGCGTATCATTAGGAACACTCTTCATTATATAAGGAGTCAGAGGTGAATATGACGGCGGAGGAATTGACAAATTGGATAGTAGCGTTGGACTACTGACATCATCATTATCTGAAAGATTAATTGCAATAAAATTAAGATGTTGATTATTGTATTTTGAACTTTAGTCTAACGAACATTTTACTGTCCTGGTATTAAATAGTACCTTACCTTCAGATATTCGTTTTTGGAAAACTTCACCAGAAGCCATTTGGCTAACATTGATTGGCGATTTGTTAACTTCGGTTTCTTCAATAGCATTCTCTAAAATAAAAGATCTTTCCCGATCTTTCAAGTTACGTACTTCATTCGTGCAATCTCGCTGTAAACAAGAGGCTAATTCCTCGTCATCACTTGCCTCGATATATGTTTCTTGTCGACTTTGAGTATTGTCAATGCGCTGAACTACTGTGCATTCTGACCCCGACATAGAGTTTATGACATCTTTTGGCTTAAAAGGGCATACCGTTTCCTCATCATTACTGTCGCTTGCTTCTACATATGTTTGCCTTTCATTAAAATGTGAACTATCTTTAATACTAACAATCCCCTGAAGTGGATTTTCAGAGCACCGTTCAACAAAAGAGTCTTCACAAGGTTCTTCAAGCATCTCATTTGTCAAAATGTTGAAAATTTTTTCCGTTTCTGGAGACATTTCTCTGATTGGCGATGACGTACAAGATTGTTGATTTTCGTCATCTGAAACAATATGGAGCCGTCGTGTATATTTTTGTATCCCTGATAAGTACTTTAACTCTTTACGTTCCACCTATTTAAAATTACGTCGGGCCACGTTCAATATAGGGTCTCAAACAAAGCGCGAAAAAGTAAATCAGCTGTTTCACACATTTTGGTTAAGTAGGTATAAACATTTTGTATAAAACAGCTGTTTTTTTTTCTAAAAAACACTTTAAAAACAATGTGGAAATAAGTAGATACCTAGTATTATGTGTTCTTACCTAGCTTACTTTGAGCGGTTTGACGAGAGTTTTTATTGCAATAGTCTTTCTGAACCATCCTTATAATGTTATCACTCCTCTTACATTTCTTTGAGAGATGTGAATAATTAAGAAGCGAACCGCCACCTTCTACGGCAAAACAAAAAAAATGCAAATAGGTAAATAATAAGTAAGTAGGTACGTACGGTCGGCTGTAGTTAGATAGTAGGTAGGTTAGTTCCAAATAATTTGGAGCTCACCTATAGCTGTGTTTCTAGGTACCTATCAACTTATTCTGAGTAAAATGTATAGGTAGCAAGCCGGGCATAAAGGTTATTTAGCGGCTAAATATACCTAAAAGTTCATCCGTAGATTAAGTAGATAATGTCACCTGCACGTAATACTAATTATTGTAACAAAATATGATTATAAAATACATAAACCACAGAAGTTACTGCAATGAAAACAATTTAAAAGAATATGAGTAGGTACATAAACACAACGCGATCGTAAAATATCTACGAGACATATTAATAATTATTACCAGTAGCTATCTACAATAATAAAATTACTTACCATCATCTTTTTGCCCTGCATCTGTTCTTTTACGTACACTTTTTAATATTGAATCTTTTCTATTCATTTCTAGGTTTAAGACTAAACTTTTGATAAAAACTCGAATCACCAACTTTACAAAACACAATTTAACAAATTCAATTACAATGAGATGTTACTCATGCACTTTTCTTTATTTTTACTACGCAGCAATAAATTTCACACAACGTTTCAATAGACGAGATCAGTACGAAATGACGACGCCCGCTCCCCACTCCGCCCGCTGCAGCCGCACATATTACGCGTTTGCAGCGGCGCGAGTAGGTAAGTTTATTTAAAGTACCTACCCACAACCTAATAAAGTAATAATGTTTGCAATGAGTGCAGTTTTTTGTTTTGAAAAATATTTAATGACACAATAGTATTTACTCAACAATTACTTAATAAACAAATTTGCCATAAATTGCGAAGTGGATCCTTTTTGTTTATTCAATTAAAGTATAATATAGTTTTCATTTCAAAATTGCAAAAACGTTTCAAGCTCTGAAGTTCATTTTGTGTTAAAATTTAAATGAAGAAAACACGCAGCAGCATTATTTGCAAAAAAGATTCAAGTGAGGTGGATCGTTTTTGTAAAACTTTAACAGTAATTTTTCACTGCGCTTAAAGTTTTACAAAAACGATCCACCTCACTTGAATCTTTTTTGCAAAACTTTAGCGCATTTGAAATGGTTGGTTTAGAAATATGCAAAAATGATCTTCAATAAGTTTGTCTACATGACCACATTATTCTAAAAAAATAGAATAAATTTCATGCAAAACATACAATTTTATTGCAGGTACAAAAAAATGCAATAAAAGATAGAAGGTTTAAATAGTTATATACGTATTTCATTAAAGTTTTCGGTATAAAAATAATATTTTGTTTACTTTTTAGCCGAGATATTAATGATAATTTTATATTTAACCGTGAATCGTTTTTTAAGAATTGAATTTTTCGTTTTTCTTTAATTAAATAGAATAGTCATGTGGTCTGAATCAGTATACTTCTGTAGTCGAATGTTATTTGGAATTGAGTTAAAATGATTCAAGGTTATTGGAACATTTAAGCAGAATGATTTTTATAATATTTTCCATATTGTATAAAAAGCATTATTGTTCCAAGTAGTTTGAATCATTATAGCAAAAAACAAAAAACCTATATCAGGGCAACCAAGAAAATGCAAAAATGATTCTAATAGCTTGAAACATTTATGCATTATGAAAAAATGATGTTCGCTATGACAGTTGTGGTTTGGACCATACGGATTTTCGTCAATTATTAACATAGAGTTCCGAGTCTTTGATATGTTAAAATATACCTTATTTAGAGTACATAAGTCACAAAAACTCGAAATTGTCGAGATTGTGGGTTGGATCATTTTTGCATAAATCGGTCCATTTGATATGCAATTTATTAATAATATCCCGAAAACATTGGCGTATGTGCTAGCCGTAGCCGTGAATCTTCGTATGTTCTGAGGGATTTCATTTTGTTCTCTAGTCTACCTATAATCTACATATAAGTATATAAGTATATCTATCATCATCATCACCATTCCAGTTGAAAGAGGTTGACTGCTGGACATAAGCTTCCTCCAAGCACCGCCACGTCGACCGGTTCTGTGCTTCCCGCATCCAGAAGAATATCGGAATAGCGGAATCCGCTGTACTATACATATTATATGTATAAATTAAAGTCGCTTATCGTGTCTGACGACGACTTTGATGAGGTTTTCACCGTCATTTAGAGAATTAATTTCAGAAGCTTTATATGCATAAAACTTTAATAATAAACTTACATGTTCTAAAGAAATCTCAATGTTTTGTCAAGTCATACAATCGCACGAGCAAGGGCGCTAGTTAGTTTATAAATGAAAATAAAACATTATTGTCAGATCGAATCTTATATTTAATTGAGCATTAACATTAACGACAGCAACTGTCCATAAAGTATACAAACAAGATGTTCAAACACCTTTAAAAATACTTATCTAATGAGCAAATTAAGAGATCTCAAAACGGGAAATACTTATGTAATCCTAATACGAGATTCTTTGGAAAGCATGCATTTGTACATTTTAGGAATAACTTAGAACTAGATGTGACAGTGTTGTCTGTAAACTTTATTATTCGATCTAAAGACAAACTTTCTAAGGAAGGCATAAAGAAGCATCAGTCGTGATAGCCCTATAGTTAAGGCCTCGCTTCTCATACACGAGGGGTTTGGATTCAAATCCGGATGAGTACCAATGTGACTTTTTCAATTCATATGTACTTTCTGAGTTTATCTTGGACATTACTGACGTCGGTGAAGGAAAACGTTTAAGGAAACCTGGACTTATAATCAATGTCTGAAATCGGCAACCAGTCTTGAGCAAGCGTGTGATCAAAGCTCGTGCCTTCTCTGTATGAGAAGATGCGTTTGCCCTACAGTGGGACCATAATAGGCCGGTATTTACATAAGTAGGTCCAAGCAAAACCATGGTACTAAAATCTTATGAGTCGCTTGCGTTGGCGTGGTTGGTTAAGACGCTACCGAGCGCGCAGTGGCGCCCTCATCGTTTGTTTGGTTATTTCTTTTATTTTAGAATGAAAATGCAGAAAATGAGCACGTTAAGTTGTGCTCCACAAGACAATACGTTATTCTTATTATAAACAGTAGTTTTATATTGTTAAGTTTTATTGTAATCCTTAAAACGGGAAATGGTGGCCACTTTTTTCCGTTTTAATAATTACAATAATACTTAACAAAAAAAATACTGTTTGTAATAATAATAACGTATAGTCTTGTGGAGCACAACTTAACGTGCTTATTTTCTGCATTTTCTTTTTAAATTAAAAGAAATAACAAAACAAACGATGAGGGGCGCCACTGTGCGCTCGGTAGCCTCTTAAGATCCCACCTATCATGCCGCAGGTCGTGGGTTCGATTCCCATCCAGGACAAAGATTTGTGTGCATGAACATGTCTATTTGTTCTGAGTCTTCGTGTAATTATCTATATAAGTATGTATTTACAAAAAAAGTAGCATATGTAGTATATCAGTTATCTGGTTTCCATAGTACAAGCTCTGCTTAGTTTGGGATCAGATGACCGTGTGTGAATAATGACCCAGGTCCCAGGTTATTATATTATAAAATTTATAGACAACACTGTTTTTTTTATAATAATACTTGCTTAAACTACTGTAATGTACAATATCTTACATTTAATTGAGCAAATATAGGTGCAAATGGAACAATTTCTTAATATCTACAAGATTTTCATATAAAAATAATACGTTAAGTATTTTATTTTGGTCGTTTAAGGAGATCTAGTTTGTAAGTACCTATTATTTTAAATAAGTTTGTGTAATACTTAAAAATAATAGACATTAAGTATACAGGGTTATTGGTAAATCACCAACAACCTCTTAAGGGGTCATTGTACTCATCATTATGAACAACTTTTACTATTCGCTGTGCTAAACCGCTGTGCTAACCCGCGCGCGGGGAAAACCGTTGAGCGCCCCACCCGCGGTAATCTTGTAAACAAAACCGATTTGCATCGTAGCTACTTGGAATTTTGTGACCGTTGAATGTTTCTTAGAATGCTAGTGAGTAGGACTTTATAGTAATGTACGTTTCGTTTGAAAGTATGACTTGGTTTCATTTTCAATTCAAACCAAAAGCAGATTTGCGTGGGATGACTTTACTCCCACGAACCACTACTTAAATTAAAAAAATGGGATGAAATTCATCCCATGTGTAATTAGCGGCTATGGGACCAAACCTGAAATCGCGAAAAAAAATCAGCTGTTCAGTACATTTATGTTCGCATAATTCGTCAAAATGTACTGAACAGCTGATTTTTATTTTCGCGATTTCAGGTTTGGGCCCATAGTAAAAGTTGTTCATAATGATGAGTACAATGACCCCTTAAGAGGTTTTTGGTGTTTTACCATTAACCCTGTAGGATTATAGGACCCAGATACAGTGTTTAGGCCTATCTCAGTTTACTGCTGGACTCGGCCTCAATGCATGAATACTCTGGGGGTTATTCTCCAGAGGAGGGTTCAGTGACGGACAGCCGCGGCGGGTTCGCGGTGAGTGCTAACGCGTGCCCGTGTTCCCGCCACAAGTAGCAGAGGAGGACACCGTGGAGTTTTAGTGGGTTGGAGTCCCACATAACTGCACTATCTCCCCGTGGTAGTGCAGTATGCATGAGCATTTCTCCACGCAAAAAAGGGGGTTCATAATCATGTTCTGAATCCGTGGTAACAGGTTTGCCACCCTGTATAATTATCTGTATCACTCAGTGATATGAGTTGTTACCTATAATAACTTCGGTAATTAGTAATAATACCGATAAAAATATGATTTTTATTTTTTTTGTAACAATCATAAACAAATTATTATCTATACTTTCTGCTTCCAAACATAAACATGGGATCGTTATTTACAAACACGTTTTTTGTGTTATTTATTTCTTATCAGATAATTATGTAACTAAAGAATATATAGCTATGTATTTGGAATCAGTGTTACTATATCTAACTGGAGCTCGTGGCTAAATACATAATAACAGCCGCACGGGTCGATCCATCAGGTTAAGCTACGCTTGCCGAGGCTGGCCCATGGATGGGTGACCATCTGTACATGCCGAGACTTCTCCGTGCCTCGGAAAGCACGTTAAGCCGTTGGTCCCGGCTGTCATTCATTGATCTTTGACAGTCGTTACAGGTCGTCAGAAGCCCGACAGTCTGACAACCAGTCTTACCAAGGGGTATTGCTTTACCCAGGGCTGTAAAGGTCAGACAGGCAGTCACTCCATGTAAAATACTGGTATTCTGCTGCATCCGGTTAGACTGGAAGCCGACCCCAACATAGTTGGGAAAAGGCTAGGTAGATTGTTACTTTATCTAACTACAAAGGTTTTATTTAGAAACTGTAAACCTTAACCGAGTTTTTGTGTTTATAACACAAGTCACATTAATTATATACAACTATAATACACATAAAAAGTAATTAATTGAGCCAATCATGTTCCTTCAGTCTTGTTTTGAGCTTCAATTAGTCATTATTATATATTTTTACAGAAATTTAATATATTTTTGGTTTATTTTCACCAACCAAACCCTAATAATAACAACAAAGAATAAAACGTAATAAAACTGAAGTCTGCATTTGAGCATTTTCTTTAAAGATCTAAAACTAAAAATATCTACGTGATAACTTTCCGTAAAGAAATGAATACAAAGCTATTGCTAGAATATGCAATACCCTACCATTTCGGAGACGGAAGTACGAAGAAACAAAAACGGTGGCTGGATTTTGTTTTTTTTTTTTTAGAATAGTCCACCTATAACCAACAAAAAAAACCAGCTAGCCTTTGCATTAGTAGTAATGATGCATCTGACATTTGTTTGAGCTGGTATCAACTGACGATCAACTCTAGCACCGCGCGCACTCATTGGTCAAATCAAATAACGCGCGTTTCCCCGGTTTCCTGTTACACACTTCCGTCCCTTTTCACGAAATCACTCCCACAGATTGCAGGAGAGTGAGAGTAAAGATGTTACACATCAAAAACATCCAAATAGGTAGTTACTACAGATGCTGTTACACTAAAAGACCAAAAGAAGCCAACAGCTCCACAGACTTTCAATCTTACAATTTCTGCAACCTTGGCACAGTCAGCTTATCCCTAATGCACCTGAGCGTGGTCAGCTTAGCTGGTGAACTTGGCACCGTCTGCTCCTGATCTGGCTTCCTCATCGGCCTGGACGCTGGTATGCAAGTCCGAGGCACGTTCGTGATGTGAGGATGCGTCTTCACATGCTTCCGAAGAGAAGATGGGTCTGTGTATCTCTTGCCGCAACCAATAGCGCCACATGCGTATGGTCTCTGAAAAAACGTAAGCAAGATTATTAATAAAGAAATGTAAGTGGTCTAAGTTAAAGATTTCTTTCGGAGAAGTTATAATGCTGTACCGTTTATGACGGTTTCGAGTTTACGTAAGCAATTTTCATGATAACAACATAATATCTGTCGGTGATTTTTCTATGTCCACTTTTGATTGGATTACAGATGCCATAAGAACACAGGTAGATCAAGGAGATGATGGATGGTATGCCGTGAATTTTGAGATGACAGCTATTAGAGATATGGAACGAAAATATGTTGGCTGATCCCAAGTAAATTGGGATTACGATAGGAATGCAATGCCACGCCACGAAGGGCACGACCTTGGTGAAAAAGATCTATAATGTAGTATCTAGTTATTAAACACAAAGGTTATCACCACCACACACACACACACAGGGTGAAATTGAATTCATGGGCATCCTTTTAAGAGGTCATTGTACTCATCATTATGAACAACTTTTACTATAGAGCCAAACCTAAAATCACGAAAAAAGTCAGCGGTTCCATACATTTATTTTGACGAGCTAAGCGAACATAAATGTAGGAAAAAGCTGATTATTTTTTCGCGATTTCAGGTTCCATAGTAAAAGTTGTTAATAATGATGAGTACAATGACCCCTTAAAACAATGCCCATGAATTCAATTTCACCTTGTAGATAAGCCAAACGGCCGGACTCCTCATGATAAACAAGTCTCTCGTCTGATAACAACTTTATTATTCCTAATTATTGTGTTTGCATTTTAGTTCAAGTTCAGTATTCTTCTGTTGTGAAGCAAATATTACTATATATTTGACGGCCGGTGGATATTATTATATACCTAAGTATAGTTGCAGGTACGAAAAAAAAAACTTTTTTTTTTATTTTTTTTATTGATGTTCAAAATGTATATCGCAGAGTTAAATTATTGTATGTTAAAAAACCACAGAAGCCTTTGATGGCTTATATATGGCTAGTGAGTTCGGAAAATATATATCTAATATGCTACTAGAAACAATGTGTTGTTGTAGTCTTACTTATTATACTACTTATATATTACTTTTTATATAATAAATGATAAATGATAAATGATTTTTATTTCTGTAAGTAGGTTTGTACAAACACTTTTACAAGTCAATATTTTTTTTTAAACTAGATGAGGTCGGCGTTTCCTATCTGACTACTCTGAGAAGAAAGGCCGAAACAAACTCAGAGGTCACAGTCTCTTATAAAGTCCAGACATAATCTTGGTCACTTCATGTGAAGACCATGTAGATTGGTGTCTGAAATGGTCTTTTGAGGAAAGAACCACACAGATTGAGAGGACCTGTCCAGTCAGTGCACGCATTTGTCAGTAATCGCGCAGCTCAACTCAGAACTTAAGGAGCTCAACGATTCGACGAACAATACCAAAGAAAGGACATTGGGGTAGGCCGCATAGATTACTCAAACTGCCAGACAATGATTAAAAATAACTGAGAGAAAAAATAAAACAAACAAAAAAAAAAAAAAAGCAATGACCTACATAGTCTTCACATTCACAATAAAGTAAAATAATATAATACTTACAAAGTAAATATTAATGTCAACATTCAGTATGCAAAAATAAAAATAATATAAAATAAAATTGGAGCAGTTCAATCCCAAGCCTTTTTGTCCTCAATATAATCTTTAACGGTATAAAAAGCTTTCTGACACAACTTGCGTTTAATGAATGATTTGAATTTATTAAGACTCAGATCTTGAACGTGGCTTGGAAGTTTATTATAAAAGCGTATACATTGACACCTGAATGACCCACCTATTTTCTTGAGCCTTGTTGGAGGTACAACAAATTTGTGTTTGTTCCTAGTATTTATATTGTGGATATCACTGTATTTTTTAAACAATTTAATGTTTTTATGGGCATATAAAAGATTTTCAAAAATGTACTGAGAAGGCAAAGTCAGTATATTAATCTCCTTAAATTTCTCTCTGAGAGATTGTCTCGGACTTAATTTATAAATGCATCGAACAGCTCTTTTCTGCAAAACAAAGATAGTCTGAATGTCGGCTGCATTTCCCCACAACAGAATACCGTACGACATTATACTATGAAAATAGCTAAAGTACACTAAACGGGCTGTCTCTATGTTGGTTAAATTACGAATTTTCCTAACAGCGTATGCTGCGGAGCTTAGCTTTTTTGACAATTTATCTATATGTGGGCCCCACTGAAGCTTAGCATCCAAAGTTAAGCCCAAGAATACTGTGCTATCTTCAGGATTCAACTCTTCGCCCTTTATCAACACGTTAGTTTTCACCTGCCTAACGTGAGGTAGTGTAAACTTAATGAATTTGGTTTTTTTTTTTCATTAAGGAGTAAATTATTAACACTGAACCAGTGAACTACTTTTGAGATCGCTCTGTTTACATCGTCAGTAACCAGCTGCTGACGTTTAAGTTTAAACAAAAGTGAAGTATCATCCGCAAACAAAACTATATCATGATTATCCTTAATGAGGTAGGGCAAATCGTTAATATAAATAAGAAATAAGAAAGGACCAAGAATCGAGCCCTGTGGGACCCCCATTGTTACTATAGATCCGGGCGATCTTTTTCCATTAACGTCAACGCTCTGAATCCTATTACTCAAGTATGAAGTAAGAAGATCCAGAGCGGTGTTCCGGATCCCGTATCCCGAATATAATAATAGCACAATTAAAAATGGTAGTAAGTATATCAAACTAAAGTATATACTCATAGTTTGTAATTTGCAGAAAATGTTTTTTTAATAAGCTTTTTGCTTTCTTAGGGTAACAGAGGTATTCACTTTGTATGTCCGCAGGAAGTCCATTTATTATTTTTGGTAGTATGTAGGTGTATGTTCTCATACCATGTGTATTGTTACATCTGGGCAAGGTAAAAGTTTTTATGTTAGCTAAAGTTCTTAATTTAGGATGACGTGTTCTTCTATTTAAATTATTTATATTGACATATTCATCTTTTAGTATTGAAAGTCTTGTCATGTTTTGTATTGGCAATATGTTGCAATAATGAAATAGTTCAGAGTAATCATTTTGGTATTTAGTTTTAATTTTAGGTGGTACAATATTTTTAAGGATTCGTTGTTGTAGTTTGTAAATTTTATCTAAATTACTTTTGTATGTTCTCCCATAGCTACTGAGACCATAACTAATTATGGAGTCAGCTAGGGCTAGATATAGTAGTCTTAAAGTTTTATATGGCATTTTATGTTCAAGTATGATTATTCTACCCAGGATAGATCTTAGTCTATCACATAGATAGTTAATGTGTGGTACCCAATTAAATTTGTAGTCGATTATGAGACCAATGTATTTATGTTCCTTGACGAATTCTATTGTTTCACAGCTACAACTATCGGTACATACTGCGTGTAGACAGGCGTGGCTTTGATGGATGGTGTGTAAGTGGCTTTATTATGTGAAGAATGTATGTGCATGGCTTTGGTTTTGTCAGCATTTATGACGAGACCAACATCATGCGACCACTTACATAGTAAGTCAAATTTAGTTTGAAGAAGACGCTCGGCCACTTCAGTGTCTTTATAAGCTACCACGATGCAGGTATCATCGGCAAACTGGTATACAGAGCCTACCTCTATAGTATTGCACATATCGTTAACATAGAGTAGGTATTCAGTAGGCCCGATTATTGACCCCTGTGCCGTGCCTTTTGTTGTTAATTTTTTTAAACCTTACAAATCTTATTTCCTATTACGGCAATTCGTACACGGGCAGGGGCAATGAGGTTAATATAAGATGAAGCTTATTTATGTACAGGTAGAACACAGAATACAAGAGCCCGTTGACGATGGCAACAACATTTCATTTTGAATTTGTGCTCACGACTCGTGCTGGCAACTATACTTACTAACATTGCGCAATGTACACATGCAGGCACGTGTAACATTATTTTGCAAAATTTTATCTGCAAGCGCAACCTTTGCTTGTCAGTGTTTTGATTACTGCAAAATTTTCATCTATGAAACATACCTAACAGTTTAATGATATACTCGTATATACTTACAGCATTGAAATGAGTCCTCTGATGTTTGGCCCTGTCTGAAGAGTTGGAGAAAGCTTTCCTGCAGTGTGGGGCAGGACATGCGTAAGGACGTTCACCAGTGTGAGATCTCACGTGGATCTTCAGGTTCTCTAGTCGGGAGAATGCCTTGCCGCAACCCGGGTGCTAGAAAATAATACAATTAAATAATAAACTAAAAGTTGAATCTTATTTTAGCCCGACGATCTTCGCAGGGTGGCTGGTAGCAGCTGGATGAGAGTTGCCAAGAACCGAGTTGGCGTGTAATTTAGAGAGGCCTATATCCAGCAGAGGATTGCCGTAGGTTGATAAAGTGTATTTAAATCACAGTCCATTCCGAGGTAACGCTGGAAGATATCGCAGAAAGCGAGAAGGCCGCCTATTGTATATTTTGTAGTGAATCATTTATTTTTGTTATGTATTTTTCTGGTGTACAGACGCCAGCAGGTCAACCTACTGTCAGATTTTCCCAATCAACCTTGAACCTAATGCTTTAGCAATAAAGTCGAAAATCTATTAAAGAAATCTGCCAGATTGTAATAGCTTGATGTGCTGGCGTCTGTACAATAAAGTTTATAATGGTAAATAAATACGAATAAATAAATATTTCCATACGCACTTAGACTTATTGCGGATACCCCGTTGTACAATACAATAATAGTAGTTTATGAAACTGTTGCATAATGAGGGATATTAAAACACGAGTGTTTGTTTAAAAACCGAGCTGTAGACGAGGATTTTAATAGTATCACACGAGTGTTTTATACCTAGATATGTGCAGTTTCATACACTACTTTATCTACACTCATGCAATAGGTAGTTACCTATTTAAATAAAAAACCAAAGTTAGCAAAAAGTAAACAAACACAATAATGGCTCCTAAACCATAGTAACGTGGATTACGTTACTATGGTTACGGAGCTGTCATTGGTCAAGCGTGCATACACCCTACCGCGTGATAAAAATCGAATTGAACACTACTTGGTCGATCCAAAGTGTACTTGAATAGAAATAAAAAAGTTTAGACCATTATCATGTTGTTAAGAAATCTGTATCCTAATATTTTTTTTTAATTTTGTTTGAGTTGTACATGCATAAAGCCTTTTATTATGGTACTATTATTTTTGAATTCATAATCAGAACCTTACGATATGAGTGTAGATGATGAACGCCACTTATACGTTTTTTTAATGTGTTTGGGAGTGTTAAGTATCCATATAAACCATTCTATGATTACAAGAACTTATAATCAAAGAATGGTTTATATGGATAAGTTATGGTTATGGATAAGTTAAACAACTAATATAGGAAACCGCCCCGATCGGCAACATCATACGAAATTAGCGTAACACACATAAAATGACAATTGATCGCAATGGGTTTCATTTTGACAGTTCACCCATGGTCATTGCGTTACGTTGTTGAGCAGACCAATTTTCCAGAGCTATCAAACCTCTTGGATTGTGATTGAATGTTTGTTACGCTAATTGCGTATAATGTTGCCGATCGCGGCGGTTTCCTAGTTTCCTTTGATTGGGCTGCCAAAAATTGTAGAAAGTAACCAGTTTCTACAATTTTTGGCCTGTTTAATCTAACTAGCCTGTAATGACCCACAGGGCAAAGACCTACCTCTCCCTTTTCCATTCCCCCTGTAGTAAAATGACAATAGTTTAAATAGTTTTTAATTTGCCAAATGTTCATCATAATATTCATAGACCTTATACTTACATGACACCTGTTGGGCTTATGTCCGGAATGTACGCGCATGTGTATGAGAAGTTTATAACGAGCGTTGAAAGGACGACGTCCTCGAGCACATTCGCGCCACAAGCAGCAGAACTCGTCACCTATACAATACATAGGACACATTCAGCATTTTTCATATAGGAATGAGATTAGACTAGTCTAGTTCAAGTAATCAAAGCTTTTTCATGTCGTTCATTTGGATTACCTAATGCTTATCTTCTGGTAGTGTACCGGATTTTAGCATATTTCCTTAAAACAGTTCAGTATCTAAAAAAGCGATTACTTCACCAATCGTTATCTTGTTACAGAACTGTAATCTACGACGCCTTATATTTATCACCTGGTTATTATTACATTTTTGCGTGATACTCCCTGGCCGCGCTACAGTGGAAAATTAAAAATAACCTGTTTGTAGATAAATTGTACTATTTATGCACAAAGCCGCCAGGGATACATACACCAATTTTTGTAAGGTAACGTGCAATTACAAATTTGGTAAGTCTACCTTACCTTTATATGTGTTGACATGGGCTCTCTCAATGTGTTCCACCAACGTGGTTTGGTTTGGATATCTTTCGTAACATTGCTCCCATAAACACACTCTTTCACCTATAAAAATAAAAGTTAGATTTAATAACAGCTTTCAACCCAATTCCTGATTCCAGCTTGACACCACTATCTGTAGGCTACCATCTCATAAGCACGTGGTTGCGCAAGCATCCTTGTAGTTCTTCTTACTTGTAAGTACACGAAGATTTTATGTTTGGGTATAATTTAATAGTTTTAATAGTTACCTTGAGCCTTATCTTTATCAGCCTTCCTCTGACTTTGAGCTTTACTCTCAACAACATTGACATTATTATCCGTCTCAAAAGTTAACCCAAAGTCATCTAAATTAATAAACAAGTCATCTTCATCCAAATTTTCAGAATTTTCATCGTAATAGCTTGAACTGTGAACATCACTCTCAATTGATTCCGATACTGATATTTTCCTTTCATTTCTATCAAAACTGAATTCATTACAACTTGTCGGTGTATCGGGTAGTACGTATTTCCTTTCTTCTAAGTTATAAAGTAAATTATTCGGATAACTGTAATGTTCTAAACTATTTACAGGACCAACATTTTGTTGGATTGGAGTCACATTATTGTATTCGGGCATTTGAGCATCTTCAACATTATAATTACAATATCGTTTTGAAAACACTGTATCTATTGACGGTAGAAGATTTTTCTCTGGTGTTGTAGAATTTAAATACTCTTCATTGAAATCTGGTGTTAATCTACAAGATTCACCATCTTCTCTGCAAAGCTCATCAATGAGTGATTCGTCGTCAATGTAGTCGTTATTTGCTTCATACATTTTGTTTTCTTGTCCCTTGTTAATATCCATTTTGCAGTTCTTATCTTCGAAGTCGATGCCATCCAAATCTAAGAGAACTTCCTTAATATTTTGCTCATTGATATTGCTGTCAATAACTTCGTCTATAATCTCAAAATCAGCTTCGTTATTTGCTGGTGTGTTCCAGTTATCTAATACTTCAAAATCAAAACTTTCTTCTACTCCATACTTAAAATTATCTACTTTCTTATTTTTATTGCTATTTTCTAGTTCTAAGTTGAATTGTGACATGTAATAAGCATGTAGGTCTGTTACGTTGTTGCTTCTATCGTTAAACATGCCCTCTTCCTCGTAACAAGGTATGATATCATATTGCGCCATCTTCATAGGTTCATTTACCTACAAAAGTTCAGTAATCTCTATGTAGAGGTGTTGACATGTGGTGTTTACTCGTATCTTTGCGCATATGGTTTTGCTATTATTATAAAAATAAACTTTCTCTGTGTATGATCACGCGTGGCTCCAGCATCTGCGAATTATAAATTTAATCGTCTCTTTAGAATTATTATTTATTCGTCACACGTGTTAGTAAGCTGACTTATGGCCTATTATTATTAGAGTTAGGAAGCTCATTGGATGATGCAAAAGGGCTTTATTTTTAAATGTTGAATGGACATCTTTTGGTTTGAATCACGCTGGAAATATTTTTAATTCATGACAGAATCTTTTGATCTATCACTATTTTATTGCCAAATGTTTTATTAACCTAAAAAAAACTTGGGATTTTTGGATAGCCGTTATAGAAATTGTGAAGACACATGGATTGTATGGTAAGACAGCCAGATTAGGGATTTAGTTTCTTTATTTTATACTTAATATTATCAAATCTTTTTTTGACCGGTATGATAGCGTGGATTAAACACGTAGATGAAAAAGTAAAATGAAACGATTCACTCACTTGAACTATAAGCATTTTGTACATATTTTCGAAAAGATAATAATTGTGTGACAAATAAGATTATGAAAATATCACGTGATGTATGAAAATCAGTGCAAGCATCGCATATTTATTCGGCAACATTGCGTAATTTATATTTTTACCAGACCACTGCAAAGCAAAATAGGAAGAAAAATTCTACTCCTAGCATTTATTTTCAGACATGGCCTCGAACGAAACGCAGTCGAAACTACTGAAGTATAGCAAATTGGTAACGTGTGTTGTTGTAATAAAAATAGAGGCACGTCATTGACTATATTTTATTTTAAAGGAAGGCAAACAAGCCTACAGGCAAACCACCTGAACGAAGTGGATAATGTCGCTGCTGCCGGTGTCCGCCGCGCGCCGCTCTTTGGCGGCGGGCGGCGGCCATTCGTTGTAATGTAACATAAATTAATAGAATATTGATATAGGTCGTTTATAAGAATTATTGTACAGTCACGAGCGTGAATACCTTGCACTTATGCAAAAGTCAAAAGCGATTTTCTAGTAAAATAATTAAAACTTTGAGAAAAAATCTACTTCATAGTAGACAGTATGGTTTTTAAAATAGTATGTTCGTAACAATATCAATACCTCAGGAGAAAATCACTATTTAATCTTGCGTTAGTGTAAGTCACTGTACGTAATGACGAAAGCGCCAGGGTAGCCCGCGAAATTCAAATTTTCTTACGTTATTTGCAAGTTACTACTGATTACTGTTATTACTGATTCTAATAATTATACTTCTGTAAATACATATACCTTACGGTCGCGAATCGTAGGTACTTTAATCAACATTCAACCTAATACTGACTTGAAAATTGCAAAAAACGTCCCGCGCTTCCCCGTAATAACTTACAGGAAAAATTATAAGAACTCTATGGTCTTACATGGTAAATCTCTCAATATTGTGCGTACAAAATTAAGTTGCAGTTGGAATGTATTGGAGAAAATGTTTTACAACTACAATGTTAAGTTTGTACTTGGCTAAATGCATCCCAACTACGGAACCCTTCATTGTGCTTGGTCCGACACGCTTTAACATAATAAGCACCATTTTAATAATATATTGTTTATGGATTTTGGACCTAAAAATTATTTTAAAATTATTAAAAGTTAAAAATGCTATGAAATTAATTTAGAAGATAAACTGAAAATACATAGGTACATATAATAAGTAATGAAGTTTAACGATTTCGGTACCTACTCAATTTTATTATGATTAATGATTAATATCTAGCAATATCCAAGATGGGCATGCAAACTAAAAGCATGACAGGTATACTTTAGAATCATTTTACAACATCGATAAATCTCCACGTTAGGTACCCAATTGAAGTGTCAATACAAAATAAATATTATTCTATATTATTTCTCACATTTTAACACCATTGGAAATCATGTCAATTTTCACGTGTTAAGATATATTTTAAAATACAAGGCTGTGTAATAAAGGATTTATTTATTAAAAGAAAATAAAAAAGGACTAACTTTAAAGATTTTTGTAAAGTTTATTGTTTTATTTAAGCGTAGCCACCTTTTTTTTGTGTCTCTACCTAAATCACAGTCTTACTTATTTTTAGAATAGTAACAAAATTTACTTAATTAACTTCATACTAGTTCATTCTGGTTGTTAGTTTTAAATAGCTGCTACTTTTAGCGGGAATATACGAACCTCTTACTAAGTTCTAATAAGAACATAAATATAAATATAAAATAAATCAGAAAGAAACGCACATAGAAATACTCACTTATCAAAAGCAGCGAAATTCAAAATCACAAACTTCACAATTTTGGCGCGAACTGTCAAACTGACACATAACCTAACTTTTTAAGTGCGCAGAGCACACGAGTGAACGACACCAGGACATTGACGGGAATAGTAC
This sequence comes from Dicycla oo, assembly GCA_948252095.1. NCBI lineage: Eukaryota > Metazoa > Arthropoda > Insecta > Lepidoptera > Noctuidae > Dicycla > Dicycla oo. Next base: position 15,781,329 of record OX411736.1, on the reverse strand, counting down.
AGGAGCTAACGGGATCGTGAAAAACTCCTTACTGAAACCATAAGAGGCCACGGAGATGGTAAAACATGGAAGGAGTAGGGACACATGTGACGCGGATATGGAAAAAAACTAGCTCGCGAGTGTTATGACCTTTTTTTGGCTTTTGCACGTTATAAATAATATTTATGATTACCTATTAGGAAGTCACTGAGACAGTATTTTGATTTCTGTAATTTGCCAAGTTTATTACATAGGTATTTATTAAAATAGCAGTCAACTATTATGCATTCAATATTTTTCCAAGATTTAGCGCTTGGCTTTTTTTTTGTTTTCTCAGTACAAACCTCAGTAATATCAATCTGTTCTAAGTACCTACAATCAAAGAAAACAATCATTAGAAATTATGTCAACATTATTATTTTCTTGTAAACAAGGGACTCATATTTTAGAATTTTTTGGAAAACCATTTTTTTTTTATTTTCACAGAAAAAATGTACTTACCTACTATGAATTACGCCATAAACAAAATTTTAAAATCTGCACCATCTAGTTCTTTATTTCGTTTAGTTCAAAGTAACAACATGTGTTTTCATAATCCCAACTTGATTTTCGGTCGAACCCTGCTGAAAAGGTTAGCTGAACGTTCTTATTTGTAAGACGATACGGTTTAAAATCTTTCAACAAACTGTGTACGTCCATGCAAAAGTATGTAAATATGTATGTTTTACTGTCTTTTGGCGCCAAGAATATTTTATTGATTCAGTTGTCAATATAATATTTTTATTGGAAATTATTTTATGCATGGAATTTTTTCTGTCTTCTGAAAAGATTTTAATTATTTTAGGTAGTTGCTATTTTGTACATTAATTGAATTCAGAAGTTAACATACAAGTATGTAAACTTCTTTAACCTCTTCTGGAATTGAATTAATGAGCGAACTGACTTTGCTCATCTTACTGCGACATTGGCGCCGATTCCCTTGTTCACAAACTAAACTAAATTTAAGTTCAAAGCATCTTTTTATTTCTCTTTCAAGAAAAGGGCAGAAGATAATTATTAGTTTAGTCCTGTCAAATTAGTCAGCGCCTGACATAAATTGACGTACTTTAGTAGCCAATTTTTTAATGACGTCTTAACTTGTCTATGGGGTATCTTAATTTGACAGGACTAAACTTTCTTAATAAAATAGAAAGAAAAGAAAAATATGCACTGAACTTTAGTTTAGTTTGTTAACAAGGGAATCGGCGACAATGTCTTTTTAAGGGTTATTCACCCTTTCCAAATGTCAACTTTCAGTCTTTTGAATATCAATCAATCTGCCTAGCCTTTACCCAACTACGTTGGGGTCGGCTTCCAGTCTAACCGGATGCAGCGTAATACCAATATTTTATATGGAGCGACTGCCTATCTGACCTCCACAACCCAGTTACTGGGTAATACGATACCCCTTGGTAAGACTGGATGTCAGACTTTCGGGTTTCTGACGACCCGTAACGATTGTAAAAGATCCTCGAATGACAGCCGGGACCAACGGCTTAACGTGCTTTCCGAGGCACGGAGGAGTCTCGGTATTAAAAGATGGTCACCCATCCACAGACCAACCCCGGCAAGCGTAGCTTAACCTGATGGATCGACCCGTGCGGCTGTTATTACTTAGCCACGAGCTCCTCTAGTCATTTGAATATAATTAGCAAAAAAGGTACCTAATGTCATATTTGCAAATGGTTGTTGCTTTATTGATAACCTCAATGCCCCTCTGACAAAGTCTAGCTAGATAACGGTTACTACAGAAAAAATAAACAATTCTGACGGTAGTATAACTCATCATCTGCCTATCCTTTCCCTAACGATGTTGGGGTCGCCTTCTAGTCTAACCGGATGCAGCTGAATACCAGTATTTTACATGGAGCGACTGCCTATCTGACCTCCACAATCCAGTTACTGGTATACATTATTTGGTAAAACTGGTTGTCAGACTTTCGGGCTTCTGATGACCCGTAACGTCTGTCAAAGATATACGAATGACAGCCGAGACCAACGGTTTCGGAAACTTTCCGAGGCACGAAAGAGGTCTTGGTATGTAAAATTGGTCACCGGAGGAACCGCGGCAAGCGTAGCTTAACCTGATCGAACGACCCGTGCGGCTGTTTTTACCTACTTAGGCACAGGCCCCTCATCACATAAGTGACCGTAATATAACTAAAGTTAGCCTAGATCAGCCAAAACAATGGATGCTCTCGTTTCCGTACTACAAAATAAAAACCGGCCAAGTGCGTGCCAGACCAATGAAGGGTTCCGTAGTTGAGACGAATTTATCCCAAGAACAAACTTAACATTGTAGTTGAAAAACCATGTTCTCCCATATATTCCAACTGCAATTGTAAGTTTGTACGCACAATATTGAGAGATTTACCATGTTATTTTAAGACCATAGACTTCTTATAGGTTTCCCTGTAATCTATAGGTATAGAACTATTTTCTGTACTTTTTTTTTCAAAATTTAAGGCTCAGTACTTTCGGCGATAAGGGGGAAATGGTCAATTTCCGTCTATTTTATTAAATAACTTATTTTATATCAATCTGCCTAGCCTTTTCCCTACTATGTTGGGGTTGGCTTCCAGTCTAACCGGATGCAGCTGAATACCAGTATTTTACATTGAGCAAATGCCTATCTGACCTCCACAACCCAGTTATTGGGTAATACGATACCCCTTGGTAAGACTGGTTGTCAGACTTTCGGGCTTCTGACGACCCGTAACGACTGTCAAAGATCCACGAATGACAGCCGGGACTAACAGCTTAACGTGCTTTCCGAGGCACGGAGGAGTCTATATATTATATATAAATAACTTATTTTATATATTAAAAAAAAAAATTTAAGATCCTCACATTTAAGTCCTTTCATTTTGATATGCCACACGGTAGTTTGCATTTTTTTTTTTTTCTTATTTGCCTCCAAACTTGACCCAAATATTCAAAATTCATTTATTTACGTTACACGCTCGTGTTTGTGTCACAGAAATTCATACATGTACCAAATTCGACTTAATCGGTCCATTAGATTCGGAGCAAATTGGCTGTGACAGGCGGACAGACAGACAGATACACACGAGTGATCCTATAAGGGTTCCGTTTTTTCCTTTTGAGGTACGGAACCCTAAAAACAAAATCCCTGGTACTAAATATGGCTATGGCTAAGCGACATCTACTGATTAGGTACGAAGTACGAATCTGGCTTGCGGTGGCCACATGCATGAAATATGAACAAGTTAAAAGAGCGGAAAATTACGGGTTGTAACAAGTTACTTGCTTGTGGTAGGTAAGTACAATACTTTTATACCATGAGCATGTCAATGGCCATTTCTGCTAACATAAAATAAAATGTGAAACTGCATGAACGTGGAAGCAAAAGGAGTAACTATGTAAGGATAGTAGCAGGTGGCGTTCTGTAGTTTCTGCCTAACCCATTGGGAAAAAGGCGTGAGTTGATGTAGGGATACAATGTGAATGTTTTTGAAAATATGATTAGAATGTAGATCATCTAGTTTCTGCAGATTTTACAATATCCTAAATAATCTTTACAATGCATGTGCTCGAAAACAGATGTTCCAAGCAGCCAAACTGTGCGGAAAGTGCCACTTTTTGGCACTAGTGCTTTTTACTTTTCAGTTTTTTTTTTTTTAATTCCGTCGTCAGCCCGACGCAGATTTATTATTTGAGAAATGTTTTACAAATTAGTCAAGTACAGATTATTATTCAACGCGTTATTAATTTCTTTAGATTTGGATTTTAACCAATAAATTAATTTTAAATGTTTATTAAATATGTTTGGCTTAACGCATATTTTGCTCGTGCCTTTTTGCGATACGACGTGGCAGCTATTTGCACATGCGCAGTAGTAGAAATGCTGAGCGCGCATGTATTTAAAATAAGCCCGCCATTTTACTAATTTCTTGCTTAGTTTGGAGTCGATCTGTGTAAGTCTGCTAGAAATGTCGACTTTAAGTGACGTATCAATTAATTTAACCCCGGAAAATGTTATTCAAGAAACACAAAATGTCAACAACAATACCTCATACCGGCTAAATGAAAAGAAACATACTTTTTCAATAAATATTTAATTATTTCCTCGTAAAACGTTGTATGATATACGTGCGTAAGATGATTTCTTGAAATCACTTACTTTCCGCACTTGTAGCATAAATTACTATTATTATACACGGCATTGTTAGGTAGCCGCAATATTTTACAGCCTGGATGATTTGAAACCATGTCCTATAAAAATATGTAGGGAGCAACATAATACCTACATAATAATAATAATATTTGATTTATTTCGCAGAAATCTCCATATAAGTTAAAATTAGATAAATTCATAAAATGTTAGTGTGTTAGTAACAAAGGAGGAGCTCATGGCTAAGTAATAGCAGCCGCACGGGTCGATCCATCAGGTTAAGCTACGCTTGCCGGGGTTGGTCTGTGGATGGGCGACCATCTTGTCATACCGAGACTCCTCCGTGCCTCGGAAAGCAGTTTAAGCCGTTGGTCCCGGCTGTCATTCGAGGATTTTTGACAGTCGTTACGGGTCGTCGGAAGTCCAAAAAGTCTGACAACCAGTCATACCAAAGGGTATCGTATTACCCAGTAACTGGGTTGTGGAGGTCAGATAGGCAGTCGCTCCATGTAAAATATTGGTATTCAGCTGCATCCGGTTAGACTGGAAGCCGACCCCAACATAGTTGGGAAAAGGCTAGGCAGATTGATTTAACAAAATTGTACGTAAATTGTGTTATTACCTATACGTGACTAACGCCTATGGCTGTTCTCATCCAATGATCTTGGAAAGGACAGTCAAAGCTGGCTGCAATATCATTAAGGATGCCATTGCTGTTGCTTCGTAGACGGTGCAGCAAGGAGTTTGCTTTCTTGCGCATGATGGCTTCAATCTTGAAAGCCATCAGGTACGCGCTTCAGCGCCGCCGCCACGGCAGCCCCAACAGCTACACTAGCGCTTTTACGGTACGGAACCCTAAAAGCGTTATTATACTGTTAATTATGTTTACAAAGTGATTATTTAAATTGGAAATAGGATGACAATTTGTTGGCAATTTCCATAATAGAAATCAAAATGTCTGAGCTCTAAGGCTATCATTAAAGTTTATCAAGCTAGTAGAATGTTGGGGGCAATAGATAAAAATACTATCAAGAGCGTACTCTACTGTCATTTGTTTATTTTCAGAAACGATGATTGTCAACTGTGTAGGTACCAACACTGTTGCTCTCTACCAAGTCTCTTTCCAAGTTTCCAATCTCCCGTGGCGACTGGCGGTACAAGTTTGTAGCAAAAAGTTCTGTCAGGCAGCAACGTTGATGACATGCCAGAGTATCTATCACTATTGGAGTGGCTCTTGTCATGTAGGTACAGTCAGTCCCAAAAGCATGTACGTGTATACAATGGCAAAAAAAAATACTGTCTATAATCTTGGTTACATATGTAGTATTTAAAAATGTGTAGCAAAAATACATATTACATATTCTGTACTTAATTGTAATCATTCTGAACATGTTGTGTCTATCTTTATGTTAAGCCTAAAAATTAGCTACTAAATATAGACCCGTTAGCATATTAATTCGATCGATACCAACATACTTTATTGTAGAACAGCTAAGCAGAAGCAGATTAATAGATCTAAAACCACGACATAAGAGATTGCATGAGACAAAAACTGGATGAGAAACAAAGGAGGCTTAGCTGCAGTAGTGGCTGTGGATAATGAGGACATTGCCAGCCCTTTCTTAGACCTTGTTTTAGCGTATGAATGTAGGTGTTTCCGTGTCAGTCAAATTATGGGCAGCAGTTAGAGGTACCTACCTACTAACTTATCAATTGTCATAACAGTATACTTCACATTACGACGTGACCAAAACAATTAGGCGCATGACAGCTATGAAATTATTGCAACTAATCCCAGAAATCGAATTCGAGATCTAAAATGTAAACAAAGAAATGTCATTGTCAAAGTGACAGTTCAGGGGTAGTCAACATTTCCCTAGTAATTCAAATAAAGTTTTCTTTTCTATATCGGTTTTATGCCTGGTCGAGAAACAACAGATGCCATCTTTGCTGTCCGCCAGCTGTGCGAGAAATACAGAGGTGCGCATAAAAACTTGCACATGGTATTTGTTGACCTCGAAAAGGCATACGACCGAGTGCCTCGTGAAGCTTTGTGGTGGGCGCTGAAGGAGAAAGGTGTGCCAGGGAAGTATGTGCAGTTGATTAGAGCGATGTACAGCCGATGCAGTACCCAAGTCCGGTCTACAGTGGGCACTACTGGCAGTTTCGATGTGGTTGTCGGCTTGCACCAGGGGTCAGCACTCAGCCCTTACCTCTTCGTGCTGATAATGGATGCTCATACATCGGATATCCAGGAAGTGGCTCCTTGTTGTATGCTGTTCGCTGATGACATTGTGTTGCCGAGAACGGCTTAGAGGTCCAGAGCAGATTGGAGGTATGGTGGGAAAGACTCGAGACCCTTGGCCTGAGAGTAAGTCGGCCCAAACCTGAGTATCTGTTTTGTGATTTTGGCGGTATCTCCAGTCCTGTACCCATATCTCTCGCCGGAACGCCCTTATCGATCTGCTCCGACTTTCTGTACCTCGGGTCGCTTGTCCAAGGAGATGGCGAAGTAGACCGAGACGTAACGCACCGGATCAACTCAGGATGGATGAAATGGCGACAGGTCACAGGAACAACTTGCGACCCACGGATGCCCCTCAAGTTAAAGGGGAAAATTTATATTTCCGTGATAAGGCCTGTTGTACTTTATGGGTCCGAATGCAGGGTCGTGAAGAAGACGAATGAAAAAAGATTGCATGCAGCGGAGATGAGAATGTTGAGATGGATGTGTGGAGTGACAAGAATGGATAAAGTTAGAAATGAGTATATAAGAGGAAGTTTGAAAGTGGCGCCAGTGACAGAAAAGTTGAAAGGAAATCGTTTGGCTTGGTATTGGTATGTGATGAGAAGGGACTAAACGCATTTGACTAAAAGTGTGATGAATATACATGTTGATGGATGGAGAGGGAGAGGAAGGCCGAAGAAAAAATAGATGGATTGTGTGAGGAATGATATGAAACTGAAGGGAGTGAATGATAGCATGACGGTTGACAGGGGAGATTAGAAGAAGAAAACGTGTTACGCCGACCCCAAGTAACATGGGATAAGGGCAGGATGAAGGAAGATGATGATATAAAATATTAGATAGATTTATATATATTTTTTATATAAAAATCTGTTGCCGCATGTAATATTAGGGTGTTGCAAGCGTCGTCGTATAATCATCACTTGAGAACAGTTCAACCGATTTGGCCGACTTCTTTTTTGTTCTGTTCATAATTGTCAGGACAAGGTTTGTGTAAGAAAATTCTTATTTATTTCATTAGTAAAAAGCACCCATGCGAAGCCGAGGCGTTTCGATAGTTGAAACACTAAATGAAGTCCAAATGTTTAAGACCACTGCCTTATTTCCAGTAGCCTAAAAATAATTTGCACGATTTTATTTCAAACAATTTTTTATTTTTTTTTTAATCGTGTTCTACGTCACTTTAAAGTTGGAAACTGTGTGGAATATATTATATTTTAACTGTTTAAGATATGCCTTCAATTTTAGCACTATGTTATAGTACTTTTTGGCACAATTGACGCTATTATTTAAAATTGGCAACACCTTTGTTTATATTTTGATCTCGAATTCGATTTTTTTATATAGGGCGGGAACACCGGAACGGTGATTGATATTGTACGTATTATCATCACTGCCGAAAGCGAGTATACGACGGGAACCGATCACTTTTCCGAAAATGTTTTATTCGAATTTCATTTTATGGAAAACTATTGACCGACATGTTTTTTGCTATATGCATTATTTGACATATTTTTAGATCATCGAAGTATCACGTGTCATATGTATTATTTTACCGAACGTTCGCAAATTATCAAAAATATTTTTTTGCAATTGGCCAAAGCCTCCTTTGAGCTTTTTTCATTTGCCAAATGATTTATTTGCCATATTTTCACCACACCGAAATAACATTTTACGGAATATTATTTGGTGGCAAATATATAGCCGGTTACTTGGTAGAGCTCGTGGCTAAGTAATACCAGCCACACGGGTCGATCCATCAGGTTAAGCTACGCTTGCCGGGGTTGGTCTGTGGATGGGTGACCATCTTTTCATACCGAGAACCTCCGTCCCTCGGAAAGCACGTTAAGCCGTTGGTCCTGGCTGTCATTCGTGGATCTTTGACAGTCGTTACGGGTCGTCAGGAACCCGAAAGTCTGACAACCAGTCTTACCAAGGGGTATCGTATTACCAATTTACTGGGTTGTGGAGGTCAGATAGGCAGTCGCTCCGTGTAAAATACTGGTATTCAGCTGCATCCGGTTAGACTGGAAGCCGACCCCAACATAGTTGGGAAAAGGCTAGGCAGATTGATTACTTGGTAGTATTTCACAATATTAAATTAAAATAGTGTCATAAAAAGTCAATATATTGTGCTACAAAATTTAGTGACAGAAACGAATCGCTGCAAAACCGACTCCACGCAGTCTTGTCTGCCCTATCCCTAGAGTGTAATTTAAATCCGCGTAGGCGCAGAGGGGTGCGGCGGTACGCGAGCTGAGGAGCAGGTGTAGTCCAGTGACCAGAACCCCACAAAGTGAAACATAAATAAAAAAATAAATTATTTAATTTCGGAAGGCGGTGGCAAATAAATAAAATACAGATCCAAAGACACCGACTTCCGAAATTAAAGTTATTTTTCACTTTGTGTTGTATTTTGGAAGTCGGTTGATAATTTTGGAAAAAAGTTTTTACTGTTGGTATATTGGAGTGTGCTAGCTGACTTTTCGCGAATAATTTAATTTAATTTAATGTTTTCTGTGCGCAATGTAAATTATTTTGCTTACTATTTTATAGAATATTTTGTTTAACCGAACAGACAACTGTGCTGCTAGGGAAAAAGCACTAGGAAGTGGTGAAGGGCAGATGTTTTGGTCGACTGCCTAAGGGGCCGTCTCCAAGAGCGAGAGAATCGCTGCGATATTATCGTCGATCGAGCTACTATTCCGCCAACGTATAATCGCGAGTCGTAGCGGAACCAGGAGTGTATAGAAATAGGTGCGTGGTTCGACGATAATATCGCCGCGATTCTCTCCATCGTGAAGACGGCCCCTTATGTAATTTTAACGTTCGAAAAGTGCTGATTGTAAGCCTAGTTTGAATAAAAGACTTTTGGTTTTGATAATGGATATGATTACCAACCTAACGATAACTCACGTTGCAAATAAAGCCGTTTCTGATACTAACCAAGTTGGGGTCAGGACTTCTCTCTTATATCTATGGGTCAGGAGTTTGGTACTCAAAAAAAAAAAAAACATTAACAAAATATTAGGTTGGGGAAAAATCTTTTCGCATTATACTGCCGTCGCGTCGTAAGAAAAAAGGGCACAACTAACATTTAAAAAAAAATTGAGTTACATCAATTTTTTGTAGATTTTTTTTTAAATGTTAGTTGTGCCCTTTTTTCTTACGACGAGACGGCAGTATAGTATGTATGAACTTGTAATAAAATCTCTTTGGCTATACTATTTGTATCTGGCTGGTTTTGGTATCATTGAAAGTTTAAATTTTAAAGAACATAATTCCAAATTCAAATTAGGAAAATGTGTGATTTTCATTTGTTTTTCGTACCGTCAAGATGAGTGAATCTAATGAAGAAATTCGATACATTTTAAAATTTTATTACAAAAGAGGTAAAAATGCAACGCAAGCCGCGAAAAAAATTTGCGATGTTTATGGACCTAGTGTAGTGTCTGTGAGAGTAGCACAAATTTGGTTTAAGCGTTTTCAATCCGGAAATTTTGATGTCAAAGATGCACGTCGCTCTGGTCGCCCTATTACGGATAAAATGGATGCCATTTTTGAAAAAGTGGAGCAAGATCGGCATGTCAGTAGTTACGACGTAGCTGAAGAACTGGAAATTGACCACAAAACAGTTTTGGCGCATTTGAAAAAAACTGGGTACACAAAAAAGCTCGACATTTGGGTACCTCACGAGCTCACTGAAAGAAACCTAATGAACCGACGTAATGAAACCGAACCATTTTTGAAGAACTGTTTAAATAACTGGTGATGTTAAGTGGATCACGTATGACAAGAACGTGCGAAAAAGGTCGTGGTCAAAGGCCGCTCAGGCTTCACAGACTGTGGCGAAACCCGGGTTAACTCGCAACAAGGTGATGCTGTGTATGTGGTGGGATTGGAAGGGCATTATTCATTATGAGCTGTTACCACCAGGCAGGACCATCGATTCTGAACTCTACTGCGAACAACTGATGAGACTAAAGTAAGAAGTTGAGAGAAAGCGGCCGGAATTAATCAACAGAAGGGGTGTGGTTTTTCATCATGATAACGCTAGACCTCTCACATCTTTAGCCACTCAGCAAAAATTAAGAGAGTTTGGCTGGGAGGTGTTAATGCATCCGCCGTATAGTCCTGACCTTGCACCTTCAGATTTCCACCTGTTTCGGTCTCTTCAGAATTCTTTAGGCAGTGTCAGGTTAACATCACGAGAGGACTGCCAAAACCACTTATCGCGGTATTTTGACCAGAAGTCCCAAAATTTCTATAGCAATGGGATCATGTCCCTACCTACAAGATGGCAAAAAGTTATCGAACAAAATGGTACCTACATACTTTAGTTAAATGTAAATAAACTATATTAAAAAATGTTTTGAATTTTCTTAAAAAATGCGAAGAAACTTTTTCCCCAACCTATTATGTTGTAGATATTTTGGCGCAATGATTTAAGACTTACACATTAGGTATTCTAGATACAAATTTGTTCTTACTACACACTAAATACACACACACACACACACACACACACACACTACACATAGATAGGAACTAATTTTATTTTGTTATATTTATGATTTTTTTGACATCTGTCTCATCTAGGGAATGCGATACCGGGATACCGAGATGCCGCGCGAATTATGCGGGACTAATCCCAATCGAAAATTGAGCGGGATCCCGTGGGACTGGCGGGATTACGGAGTAACGAAATTTATCGTGTTAATCAGCGCGCGACCGCTCACGAACTGAACAATCTGGTGGCAGATGCAGCAGCAACGTCAGCAGCACCATTGTTACTTCAAGATGAATCCGAATTGACCAATATGAAAAGTTGTGGATCTGGATTTAATTTTCTTGTGTTTTCTTGAGATGTTTACCTATGTCTGTCTAAAAGGATTAATAAAGTGTTTATTTTTAATTAAAACTCTTAAAATGGGGTCTTTATTATGATTACTTTGAGAAGTCTACGTCCACCCTGCGGGATCCCGCGAATAGCTGGATTTTGGATTCGGGATTGGACGTTATTTGGCGGGATTGCATTCCCTAGTCTCATCTGTTGGTGACGACTCGTATCTTCCTATTTATTTTGGAAAACTTGGATATGCCTGCTAATGTTTTCAACTTCTTTGGAGTTAGTTCCTAACTATGATCCTTAATGTGGAAGAGAAAAAAGCCTTCATGCGCTATTGCTTGATCGTTTCTCCTTTTCTCTCAAGTCCATCTAAAGGCTGTCTTTAGAAAGACCATCCACTTTGATGCCTACGCTATAAATAACTAGGGAATCCAATTCCGCATACGCGGGATCCCGCACCATTTTTGTAAAGTTTTAAAATCTTTTATTTTATATAAAACTTCATAAATTCATGAACATAGCATTCATGATCCCGCGGATTCGCGCGATTTATGACCTCAAACCCGCAGCCTGGCGGGATTGGCATTTTGATGCGGGATTGGATTCACTATACATAATGTAACTCTCAAAAGTTCTATTGTGTTATGGTTCTATTGTAATTTGTTAAGGTGTACAATAAAGAGTGTTATATATGTAACATCTTTTTTGTATCTGGGCAAAGAAATTGCGAGCCGATGGTTAACAAATAAGTACAAGTCAAGACAATAATACAATTTTCATACAGCAGTAGCAATTATCATCAATACATATGAACAGAATGGGCCTTGTGGCTAAGTAATAACAGCCGCATGGGTTGATCGATCAGGTTAAGCTACGCTTGACGCGGTCGGTCCGTGGATGGGTGACCATCTTTACACACTAAGGCCTCTCCGTGCCTCGGAAAGCACGTTATACGCCCACAAACTTATCTGGTGCAATGAGAGAGTCGCCAGTAAAAATAAATTTTGGATTAAAGTTGATAAGCAAGTCATTGTTACAAAAACATTTTGGTTCAAATCTTGAACCGATATTTCAATCCGATTAATAGTTTCGGAGAAATGCGTGGACAAACACAACAGATATACCTATAAAAGTTTATATATTTGTTTTGAAGCCCTAATAGACTATTATATGTAAATATATTGCAGTTCCAATAAAATACATAGGTACATACGTGTCAAATTGATAACCTCCTTTTTTGAAGTTGGTTAAAAATATGGAATTATGCACACACTACCTATGTAACACCTGCAGATTTTGAAGAACGTAGGTAATATGTTAATTAGGTACCTCAAAAACAAAAACCATCATATACCTCCCTCGAAAATATTTATATTTTAACACAATAATATTATGATCATCTACATAAAATGTATGACGAGGTTTCTCTAACGGGAATACTCCAGGTATTCCTAAGCCACCGGAGTTATTTAATTCATCAGCCACTTCATCATCAGAGTCACTACTTTCGCTTTCACTGTCACTGTCCAAATTAATGATCAAAGGCTCAAATCCCTACTTCTATACACGTTTTATTTTTTTTTACGTGATTGCAGTGCGTTTGCCATTCATTCACTGTTATCTTATTGAAGGCTTCTGCAATCAAAGTAGGCATTTCAGAATTTGATTTATCAATGTTCTGATGGATACGTTTCATTTCATCGAGCTTCAAATAATTTCGATTGCATTTAAGTTGCAATAGTATGGCGGTAATCTTAACAGGTTATTTCCATTGTTTTGCAACAGGTCGTTTATTTGTTTTGGTTTATGTCTTTTAAGAGGATTACAGGACCTAAACGCAAATAACGCAAGTTTTATAATGCCTAAAAGTATATGATCTACTGCAGTAAGCAAAATCAGAAAAATATATGATATTTTTCAGGATATATGCTAGTTAGATAGTTTGTTGTTGAAAAGATAATACAATTAATTTGATACGATAGAAAAAAATCACGAAGATACCTCTAAAACTTTATTTTAACGATTAAAAACCATACACCACCATACCTACACAACCATACATACTATCGTCCTGATTTTTTGTCAGATTATTCTACAAGCAACATATTAACGTGATAGTGTTTTATTTTTTTAGTATAATCAATAGATTTTTTGTAAATCGATAATTGCTTCATATTTTGCAATAAATTACCAGCGTTGTGTCATCGCGCTTCTCTTTCTTTTCTATGCAGTCCGATAGTGACCGCGCTTTAGGTCATGAACAGTTGCGGTTTTGTAAGCTGTTCGTTAAATTCTACATTATTTTCCGTCAGGCTCTTCTGTATCTCAGCCTATTTATGATTTCCATTAGGAGTTATGTTTATGCCATTATGTTTATGCTATGAAATGGGGCGTTATCCAATATAATCAGTGCTGGCTAATGAAAATTAGACAGAAGTTTATATTTTTTGATATTTTACTGTTCATTTAGTCGTGATAATCACCACATTTTGTATTCGATTGGAACACTAATAAAGCACACATGAACAATTATCGATCTGTTTCCTTTGGAGACTCAGTTTAGCACACCGTCAACTTCATCACTCTGCCAACAGCGACCAGCTGTATGAGATGCGTGAATATAGGTCTCGTCCAAAAATATGACTGGTTTTGTTCACCTCGTTCATTCACTTTAATTGTTTGAAGATAATTTGCGCTCTATACTGAATCTATGATATGATATCGTTTAGTTTTATTAGAATTTTTCTGTTCGATTTTGTTCCCTTGTAACGAAATCCAATTTTATGGAGTATTATCCGAAGAGTTTCTCGACTGCCTTTAAAATCAATATCTTCTTGGAGCATATTTAATACCCTTGGTATTGTGGGAATTTCTACACGCATAGTGTAAAATTCATGAATTTTTCCTCTTATGACACCGAGATCGAAATCATCCTTCAATTTTACCTTTTGTTCTTTTCCATTTTTTTTCCTGGCATGGAAACTTTTGTTCCAGTTTCATCTGCCTGATTTTTTTCTTCACGTTTGTAACAAATCGCTTCCCAACACCTACGAGTACAACAAGTAACGAAAACTTAAAAATCATATAATAATAATAATAATAATAACCCCACCGCTGTATCTCTACGTTGACGTCGTGGTGGGGCTTGCGTGCTCCAAACTTTAGGTCTGTGCAGGTAGAGTTTGCCGGAACGGGTCTAGGATGAGGAGCCAGACCAAGAGAGATATTGAAACCCGCAGGGCAGCATGTGGCGAGCTGTTGGGCAGTAGCGACCCCATGGACCCTATCTCCCGGGAGAAATCTTGTCCTCATCTCTGGCTTGCCTTTATTGGCCGGCTGGAGTGAACACTGACGAGGAACAGAGCTCCCACCTCTTTCTTGCCTTTATTGGCCGGCTTGAGTGGAGATTCGCAAGAGCAAACGTGCTCGGAGGAAGGAAGTATTCCAGTAAGGTGCTGGTAGGGATCTTGACCGTATTTCCGGGATTGTCCTGATAGCCGTGGAATACCTCTCCACTCCTCAAGCACCTCAGGAAGTGTTGCCCCCTTGTCGCTACGTCACTATGTGCTAGCGGCCGTCTCCGGGGGCCCATTATTGAGTGTGCAAGTCACCCCCTGCCATTTTATCCGTGTATAATATACAACATTGGTCAGGCAGGGGACATAGTTCTTCCATAGTTCAAGTTACCCAATCCACTTTAGCCACCCAAACCCATAGCCCAATATGTTTTGTTTTCACCTACAACAATAGTCCTGTACCAACCGGGGGTTGTCCTTGGGTGCACTTGCATAGTGCATACAGGGATAATCGTCGGTTGGTGCCTCCTCATCATTTAAAATTATCTAAGGGGCCTCTGTGAGTTGGCTTCGGCTCCTCGTACGCCTTCCAAAGGTCCGGGACCCCAGGGTCCCGAGAAATATCAAATAATAATAATAATCTTTATTTGGAACTAAATAAAACATTTAACAATTTTTATGTAACGATGATGGCAGCAATAGTTTAAAACTGTGGCGCAGCCATCAACGCCCACCTCCAGAATCAAGAACAACACAAGTAATTCCAGAATAACAAAAAGTGTCTGTAAGAACTCAACGAAAAACTAGGATTATTTTTGAACTAAAGTAGATTAATTAAAGTTGTGCGTGCGTGATGTATGTGGGTAGGGGTGTGTAAGGCTGTGTGTAAGAGGATGTGTAAGGGTGTGTGAGTGTTAGTATGAGTTTTTTATGTTATATTTCCATAAGTTTTTCGGTTTCATCATACGTCTTTGATTTTAGCCATTCCGTTAATTTCTTCCTAAGGATATTCCTCGTTAGAGGGTATATTCTTACTTCTTTGTTGATCTTGTTGTAGAGCCTAGAACTAATGTGTCTAAAACTACAACTTACAGCTACATTTCTACAGAGTTCCGTAGCACAAACTCTATCCGCGCGGCGCCTTACAGTATCACATTTAGGTTCATATTGCAACTGCCCATGCTTTCTGACGATTGTTTGCAATATATATAACGTGCGTGCCCGCCTGTTGGCTGTGGGTGAATGGGAGTCGGGTCTCTGGCTTCAGGCTCTACCGTCACCCAACATAGGCACTATGCTGAGTGACACCACATTCC
This sequence comes from Dicycla oo, assembly GCA_948252095.1. Lineage (NCBI taxonomy): Eukaryota > Metazoa > Arthropoda > Insecta > Lepidoptera > Noctuidae > Dicycla > Dicycla oo. The sequence continues at coordinate 15,765,467 of OX411736.1, read as the reverse complement.
GGCTCGCTACATGTTTGCGTGTGGGTGCTCCTTGTGGGGCTCCACATCGCTGTCAATGCGGTGAAGGAGTCGACTGCCTCTGACACCATGGACTATCCTGCAGCAAGAGCGCTGGTCGGATGGCACGGCACGCTAGCATTAACGACATCATCCGTCGGGCTCTTGTCACCGCCGGGGTGCCAGCAGTTTTAGAACCCAATGGCTTGGCACGCGACGATGGGAAGAGGCCAGACGGAATGACCATAATGCCTTGGAAGTTGGGTAGGCCTTTGGTGTGGGATGCAACCTGTGTCGACACCCTCGCGCCATCCCATCTTCTTAGCACGGCGAGTTGTGCTGGGGCGGCTGCTGCAGGAGCAGAAAACCTCAAACGGCGCAAATATAGCAACCTTATTGGGAGCTATATGTTTGAGCCGTTTGGGGTTGAAACTCTAGGGCCTTGGGGTCCGAGTGCTCATCGAGTATTTCGGGACATCGCCAAGCGGTTGGTCGACTCTTCACGGGACCAGAGGGCTGGCCTATTTTTAGCCCAAAGAATCAGCATTGCTATCCAACGTGGCAATGCTGTCAGCCTTTTGGGCACTTTTACCATTGACAGCGATGCGGACGAATTTTTTGATGCCCTATGAGCTTGTCACCTTTTTATTTTTATGATTTTTATATACTTGTACATAATATACATATATATCTTTTAGTTTTAGCTTGTACATATAATCTAGTTTCTGTTTGAAATAGTGAATAAACTGGTTATATATATAACTGTCTAACAGTTAGGACTTTGCAGAATAGAAAGAGGTCTTTGGTTGGGAATCTTATAGGTTTGTGTGCGATTACCTTTAACACTGCACGCTGCGCTCTTTCGACTCTTAACATGGTTGTTTTAAGAGCACTTCCCCACGAGGTGATACAATATCCTAGGACTGATTGAGCCAATGCAAAGTATATAGTCATTAGGCAATCGAAATCCGTGGCCGATCTTAGCTTTTTGAAAATGTAGATTAACCTTCTCACACGCAACACAATTGAGTCTACCTGCCTTTTCCATTTTAAAAGGTTGTCAATATACACCCCGAGGTATTTAATATCGTCCACGCGCTCAATGGGAAAGCATTTACAAGGAGTTGTATTGCTGTTGAGACACGTGTGTGCTTTCAGTTTGAAAGATGTTGGTGGTTGGCTACCTAAACCAGGGGTAAAAGGTATAAATTTGCTTTTACTAACGTTAAGGAGGTTCATAGTCAGCCATTTCATTACCACGCCTAGGGCTCTCTCTGCAGCCTTTCGAGTGTGTACGTGATCGCAAGACGGTGGTCTAGTCGAGCTTGGAGAAAATGAAACACTGTTTCGCGCTCCCGAATAACTGTATTGACTAACCACACAAGATATACAAGTTATCGTGCAAACAATATTATTCTCAAAAAAAAATAAAATTCTAACAATACCTATACTTTCCGAGGTAACGTAACCATAGCGCGATCTATTTCGATCCCAACGCCATCTAGGGAAGTAAAACTTCAACTTTTGGTCATCGACTTATTAAATCGCACTACGGTTCCGCTCAGCATCGTAAACAGAGTGTCTGACCAGTCCTTGCCATTAGTTAAAAGAACCGTGTCGTCGGCATATGCGATGATTTTGGTGCTTGGAAGGGATAACCGGCACAGTTCATTCACGTAAATGAGAAAGAGGGTAGGCCCGAGTACGCTACCCTGAGGCACGCCAAAGGATAATTCCTCCTCTACGCTTAGGTGATTATCAATTTTTACTACCTGTCTTCGTTTTGTTAAGTAACTGTGAAAAATATCATGAGCAGTACCACGCAGTATATGTAAGTATATCTATTCTACTAGCACGTGCGAAATAGTGTTTTCGTGGAATTTATTTTGAAAAGCTGACAACACTAACCAGTGGTGGAAGCTACGCGTTCAATATTTCGAACGGTATTATCGGTTTCTGAAGGCGCTTTACTTCCTTCATATAATCTAATACTTGTAATATTTAACGTTCCTCATAACCACTAAACGAAAAATAAACACATTGAGCAAACAACCCAAAGAGTATAATACTCGTAATTAAATAGGGAGAAACAATCAATGGCGGATATGTCAGCGAATGGCGGGCAGATTGACATTTCAAAATGGCGTCGTTAGTTCCTCTTTTGGCCACCGGGCCAGATAAGAATTTGATTCGTTTTAAAGCGAATTGCTAATCCATTGCTTCATATGTTCAAAAAATTCGTCTGCTCGACAACGTAAATAACGCAATGAGGAGCCACACTCAAAGCTGTGTGTAGATGTCACTGTAGTCGACTGTACCTTGTTTACCTTTCTTGACAGTAGTGTGACTGCTATTTATGAGATTTTAAAGTGTAATTCGACTATAATATGTACGCGTTTATGACTGTGCCTCAAGTAAAAGTTGAGTTCCGTAAAAGGAATGCTGCAACTGCCGACAAAAAGGCCGATTTGATTGAAAGGAAACCACTTAAAATATTTAAGGTTATGATTGTTTGTGAGCCTTTTTCTATAAGCCACGGGCTAACATTCCTATTTTTTTTTTATAGATTACATTCGTGGGATCGAATCCAAAACTTTGGTGCTGACTGCGACATCTAAGACGACACCGCATACCTATGACCACCTTCTGATACATTCAGAGACATAAAAGCAGATACTCCTTTACCAATGATTAACAGACAGGCAAAACAAGAATATTTTGAAAACTAAGTACTAACTAACTACTACCTATATTGATTGATTAAACCTTTAGGAGAATTATTTACTACATAGATTAGTTAATATAGATTATTTTACGACACTTTTATTTTGATGACAATAATTTTATTTTATTAGATAATAATCTTGATTCTTTTGTTTTATAGATATAGTACCCAGCCTAAAGGACGGCTTCTTTACTAATCTAACCCTCTTCTGTGAAATGCGCAGCAGGTAATCGTGCGGTACTACTTGCCTTAAAGTTTTTGATACGTAACGCCAATTCCCATTGCTGTGTGCCTTTACTTTCTTTAGGAAATAAATATACTCCTCTGTTTTTACAAGTTAACGCACTACATTGTGGCATTTTGGACATAATTACGGAAAATAGGAAAGCTAAACTTAGTAGATTGCAAAAATCCATACGATTTGACAGCTAATATATCAAAACAAGGTACAGTCGATTGTGCGCCATGTATCGTGATAAAAAGTTAGTTTTCCTCCCTATTAATGTTGTTGAACTATCAAAATGAAACCGATTCCAATTGCCCCGCAGTCTTACCAAGGTGTATCGTATTACCCAGTAACTGGGCTGTGGAGGTCAGATAGGCAGTCGCTCCATGTACAATACTGGTATTCCACCCCGTCTCCGGTAAAACTGGAAGCCAACCTCAAAATAGTTGGGAAAAGGCTAGGGAACTAACATATGAAAAGAAAAGAACTGACTTTAGGACTTTAGGAGCATGATGCGATTTATCTGTCTGATAACATAACTAATAACAATAATTTTATGATATTCTGAATGATAAATTGTTTTTATTTTTTAAATGAACTCTTTTCCGCTTATGTTTTGACTACCTAGAGAAGGACTTCACTAGAACCTATCCACCTTAGTACTAAAATTGATATTTGGAACACACAAAATCCATTAATTTGTTTTTAAAGTCTCTCCGAAATCTTTTCGAAATGGCTCATAAGCCCCAAGTAGATGCCTCTTATTAATTTTAATCCTCTAACTCGTAAAATGCTGTGCCAAAAAAAATTAAACTCCTGTAAAATTAACACAAATGGGCCGTACTCGTGATGCTTTAAAAAGCCGTCGAAGAGACATAATGACGGCTCTCGTCAGTTCTTTTTTTGACTTGTCTTTAAACAAGTGTATTTTTACAAGTTTTTGTGTTAGTTTCAATATTTTGGAAATATTTAGCTAAACAGATAATTTTAATAAGTTGGTGCGAACTTTAAAGTTTGAAATGTTTTTATCATTATACATGCTGCTTTTTTATTGGCTAGGGAGATGCCATGATAGTGTTGTACTCATCATTATGAACAACTTTTACTGTATAGCCAAACCAGACTTCGTAAAACAAAATCAGCTATTCCCTACATTTATGTTCGCATAACTCGTTAAAATGTAGGGAACAGCAGATTTTTTTTTCGCATTTCAGGTTTGGTCCCATATAACACTATCTTAGTTACCTAGCCAATAAAAAAGCAGTGTGTATAGATGTTGTCCTATTAAAATTTCAATTTCGATATGTCGGCTGTTCCTTTGAGTGTTGTTATTTTTTTTTTCTAAAAAAAAAAATCGAATCGGTCGTGTATTTTTCGAGTTTTTACGACACAAGGCAATTGATTTTTAAATTTACAGGATGCTCGGAAATTTGACTTCGTTCATTTGCAACAATAAATAAACATTTTAATTTTTTTTTTTCAAAATTTTTTCAAATAAAACCCGTCTAAATTTCAAAAATTATAAAATAAAGAAGGTTTTCTTTCCACTCAAGACCTTTTATTTCTGAAATTATCGGAATTTAGGACATGTATTTTTTTATAAATTAATACCCATTTATCATCAGTAAGAAAAATAACAAATACGTGCCGAGAGAGAAGTAGTTATTTTTAAATTATTTATTTTTGTGACCAGTCAGAAAATTTGAACAATAATCTAAAAACCTTCTTAACTCGGAAAACAATAATTTTCTACCCCTAGTTAGTGGGCTTAATTTGTTGGAAATGACTTCTAGTTTATAATATAATGACCACTTTCAAGGAATAGGTCGAATTTCCGAGCATTATGTATAGATAGATAATCTTATTTTGTTTCATAACATGTATGTTACCGCTAACTAGGTAGACTTACATTTTAGTGATGCAGTGCGTTTAAATTATGCAGTTCTTTAATGAAACAATATCGGTATCCATACTACGATAATTCTTAGAACTGCCAAGTACTCCCGCCCTATGTGGATGTCGGTCTAAGTCGACATAGTTCACGTCAACACCGACTCGACCATGTCATCATGCAAAGTCACTCACCCCAAAATTAAAAAAAAAAAACAAAAAGAAAACATAACTCTTCATTTCATATGAAAAAAGCAACGGTTTTATCATCAATTCAAATACTACCGTTTAAAAAAAGAAGTGTTGCGTGTAAGTGCGTGCGCGCAGCGTCGCTCGTTTTATTGTCGCTGCAGTTGCTGTACACGTGTGCGAGATGAACCATTTGTTACAATAATCACTAGCTTTTTGTATAATTATTTGTTGGAGAAAGACTTTTGCTGTGTCTTTTATTTTTGTGAAGATGTAGGCTCTTTTTGTATCATGTTGACCCGGTAGGTAAGGCACCTGTGAAACGACCTGACGTATAATAAAAAGTAAATGGCAATTGTAATCTAAACACGTCATCATAGAGCCCTTTCTCAACTATATTTTTTTAAAATTTAAGATGGGTTTGCTCTTGACTCTAGTCTAGGTCGGAGGCGACAAAGAGTCTACGATAGAGTGAGCTTACCCAGAAGAAACCTGTTCACACTCACTTTGAAGAGATTAGGGTTGTATGCGCTCGGAAACACAGACGCAGGTAGTGAGATCAACTCTTTTTCTGTGCGCATTATAAAAGACATTTGGAAACGCTTAGTGCGAATTGGTAGAATAGCAACTAGGTAGGGATGGTAACTGGCAGTGGGTCTAGATGTCCGATGGTAGAAAAAGAGACCGGCGGAATGACGTCGTGGAGTTCTTGAGCACACTCACTGAAGTACAATCTGTAGAAGACCGTCAAGCAGGCAACCTTGCAGCGATGAGCCTAGCTATGAAGCTTGGCATCCACCAGTTTTACGTCGCCAATGAGCCTCTGCGTTCCACCGAGTCAAGCGTGGCTAGTTGATACTTAGCTGATCCATCCCAAAGGTGGCTGCAATACTCCATGCAGGACTACTATGTTGTGGTCGGCTTCCAGTCTAACCGGATGCAGCTGAATACCAGTATTTTACATGGAGCGACTGCCTATCTGAGCTTCACAAACCAGTTACTGGGTAATACAATACCCCTTGGTAAGACTGATTGTCAGACTTTCGGGCTTCTAACGACCCGTAACGACTGTCAAAGATCCACGAATGACAACCGGGAACAACGGCTTAACGTGCTTTCCGAGGCACGGAGGGGTGTCGGTATGTACAGATGGTCACACATCCACGGCCAACCGTGGCAAGCGTAGCTTAACCTGATCGATCGACCCGTGCGACTGTTATTACTTAGCCACGAGCCCCTCTGTAATCTAAACACGTGCAACTGATTAAATTGTTTTTTTTATTTTTTATTGCAGCGACTACTCGTATCACCCGACTTCTTCAACTGAATTACTGGGCAATGCCTTTAGAATGTCGCAAACTTCTGACTGCCCTTATCATTGATGACGCTCTGGACCGCCAGTTTCTTGATTTCTGAGGGACGAAGAAACTGCAATTAATAATATTTCCATCCATTTATTTTAATTTTAATAGCTCGAGTAGGTGGAATTAATGAATTCGTGATTATGTGTTACCGATTCGATTCCTAAATAACGGTTGACTTTATTTAGGAAGAAGTTTTAATCGATTTAACACATTAGTATTTTATTCTCAAGAAAAATTTAAAGAAAAAGCAGCGTTCTTGAAGTAGGTATTGCGTTTATTCGTCTACGGTTGCCTGTCAAGAAATAAGGAACTTCATAGGCGTGCTTATGTCAAAAGTAAAATAAATGTTTGGAAAGATTATAAGTATGTAGTCTTTTAACGTCCAAAAATAGCAGCTCTAATGGAAAATTTTCGGAAATGTTTTTCTATAAATAATTATCACTAATTACTCAACTTACCTTTTAGTCAATAGGGAAACCATTTAAAGTCCGTGACCCATATACTAATGGCAACACTAATTAACGTGAAATAATAACTGTATTAAGAAGCTAACCTAACCAAATGTATGATTAATTATATGTTTATATCGTATCGCTGTATCTAGGACACATCTACGAGAAATGCTTACACTTGTTGCGCAGGAGCACGGATCTCAAAGTTTTCGTAGGGTAGCCATTGTTGTTTCATTTCTTATAGCTTTTGTTTTATTGTACCTAGTAAATTAGCTGTTATTTATACAGAACATTACAGTATTAATAGTGAAAAAATGGAGACGACTGTAAACGATGATTTCAACTATAACCGTCTATATTTATGAAATTCTTTCATAACGTCAGTAAAAGGGGATTGTGGCTAAATGATAAGTCGCACGAGTCGATCGAAAGTCAAGCTACGCTTGTCGCGGTACGGTTCGTGGATGGGTGACAGTCCATTACATATCGAGACCCCTCCGCGCCTCGGAAAGCAAGTTGGTACCAGCTGTTATTCGCTTGATCTTTGACAGTCATTACGGGTAGATAAAAGCCCAAAAGTCTGACAATCAGTCTTACCAAACAACAATTACAACACACAATCACAATTAGTCTTAATTAGTCTTAGGGTATCGTGTAGTAACTGGGTTGTTTAGGTCAGATTATAAGGCAGTCGCTCCACGTAAAATACGGGTGTTCAGCTGCATCCGGTTAGTATTGATGGCGATCCCAACATAGTTGGGGAAAAGGCTAGGTAGATTGAACGCCAGTAAAAAAAAAATGCAAAATATAAATGGTATGTACCTACTTGAATGTTGTTCAAATATATCGAAATTCAAATTACCTACCCAGTTTTGCACTCTAACTGATATTGAAGGTACAACACCTAAAATCAGAATTTTTATTTATTTACTTACTTCAGACAACAATATGGTCCAATTTGTTAGTAAAGTACCTTATCAATCAATCTGCCTAGCCTTTTCCCAACTATGGTGAGGTCGGCTTCCAGCCTAACCGGATGCAGCTGAATACCAGTATTTTACATGGAGCGACTGCCTATCTGACCTCCACAACCCAGTTATTGGGTAATACGATACCCCTTGGTAAGACTGATTGTCAGAATTTCGGGCTTCTGACGACCCGTAACGACTGTCAAAGATCCACGAATGACAGCCGGGACCAACGGCTTAACGTGCTTTCCGAGGCACGGAGGAGTCACGGTATGTAATGATGGTCACCCATCTACGGACCGACCCCGGCAAGCTTAGCTTAACCTGATGGATCAACCCGTGCAGCTGTTATTACTTAGCCACAAGCTCCTCATCAATAGTGTTAGTAATACACAGACAGAATAACAAGGAGAAGAATAGTAGGTCACTGAGGCAGGATGTGCAGAGAACGATAAAGCAAGGAATAAGCTACCTGACCATTCTCCACACATAGTGCCTCAGAAAAGGAGAGTAGGGACTCTCCACCACAGTTTTCAGGATGCTATTGTCACTGACCTACGTTCTACGCATCAGTACAGAAAACCCCCGCGTACAGACCCTCACAAAACGCCTTGAACAGGGTGATCTTGACTTGGTCCGCACAACGAGAGAACCTACGGGCCAACATGTTCCCTCGGACCACTAGTGTCCTACGCTCCCTTTCGATGTCTACATTATCTTTAAGGTCGTCGGTAAGTATGTGCCCCAAGTACTTAAATTTCCTTTATTTATGTTCATACCATTCAGAGAAAAACTAGGATCATGATTAGGGCACTTACCGCCGGCCTTAAAGAACATGTATTCACATTTACGGACATTGTACACAAGGCCGTGCAAAGCAGCATACTCCTCGCAGACCTTCAACATTTCTCTGATAGATCCCTCAGTCGGGCCCAGCAGCACCATGTCGTCCGCGTAGCTGATGCTGTTAATACTAACACCACCAACCGCCGCCGACACGCATACTTACTACTGAGCTCACGTTGTGCTCCGTGACTGAGCTCGACTATGAGATCATTAATATAAAAGTTGAAGAGCCGTGGAGACGGCAGCCCTCCCTGTCTCACACCGCACTCCGACCCATAGGACTCAGAGAACGTTCCGGCCCACTTTACATACCCAAACACATTTAACTCTACATTTGACGGTTACTTTAATTTCACTCACTTAAGAGTTTTATAATTCTGCAACAATGAGTTGACTGTTTGTTAATTATTTGATAATTAGTTATTTTTAGAGAAAGTAGAACCAATAATGTTGAGATCCATTGATCATCGCGGTGGTACACCAAATCACCAAATTAACACACTCGTGCGCATCTGTGGAGATCAACTGCGGCCCGCGCTGTATTAGTAATAGAAGAAATTGAACTGGGTCTTAGATACTTAGGTAATTAGTACTCCCACCTAGAAGATATGGAATCTGCTGCTAAAACCCAATTTAAAATCCCCTGATTGGACTAAAGGGAGGCTCCCTTTGGGATTGGGAGTCAGCTTACCTCTAGATACGTGATTATTATTACGATCCATTCAACTCCGTCAGAATTGTCAACTTGGACGGAGTATCATATAAAAAAGTGGCTACTGGATCCAACTAAGCGATGGTAAGAGGCTGAAACCTCAACTTTTGGTGTCTCAATCATTAATAAAACTACTGACTTTTTCCTAAATTTATTTTCTCTCTTCGCAGCCCTCGGTTGGTATCCCGGGTGATAGGTAAAGTAAGCACGCGCACATGTGGCCTCACAGAAATAAACACAATACTTACACTTAGAAGTAATTGTGCCACACGCCCGTTTCGGCGCGCGGACAAAAAGACAACACCATTTTTTTATATAAATAAGCTCTCTTTGAAAACTCCGTAGATAAGTCGGGCATTTTGTTTATGTAAGTTTGGTTAGATAAATTATAATTATTCGTAAAAGGGTATGGTTAATAACACGTTTTATCGACGCTTATTGGTTGGTTTTCGTCAAAAATGATTTGTTGATATCTCACGTCGTATTTTATCTCATCGTACGTTGTGTGGTCTATAGGTACTGTAAAATGAGGACAGATTAGGTTCTTGTGTCTGTCTGGATATTCAATACACTTCATATTCGGGGTAAAAAAAACCAGGCAAGTGCGTGTCGGACCACGCACAATAAAGGGTTCCGTAGTTGGGATGATTATATCCCAAGAACAAACTTAACGTTGTAGTTGAAAAACATATTCTCCCATACCTACATTCCAACTGCAAACGTAAGTTTGTATTCGCACAATATTGAGAGATTTATCATGTTATTTTAAGAGCACAGACTTCTTCTAAGTTTTCTTGTAATCTATAGGTATAGAACTATTTTCAGTATTTTTGTCAATATTTTAGGCTTACTAGTTTCGGAGATAAGGGAGACAATGGTCAATTTTCGTCTATTTTCTTAATAACTTTAAAACAGTTTATTTTAAAATTATAAAAAATATATATTTGAGACCCTCACAGTAAACTCTTTCATTTGATGGGTAACACGGTACAGTTTAAAAACTTTTTTTTAATTTCTCATTTGCCTCCAAAGTGACCCCCATATTCAAAATTCATTTATTCACGTTACACGTCCGTGTTTAGGTCACAGAAATACATACGTGTACCAAATTACAACTTAATCGGTCCATTAGATTCGGAGCAAATTGGATGTGACGGAGAGACAGACAGACAGACAAACGAGTGATTCTATAAGGGTTCCGCTTCTTCCTTTTGAGGTACCATGAAAAATCACGGCATGTCTGCCTGACTTGAAATGTCTGACTGACTTTTCAGCCACGCTGAAATATTACATAGCATTGTGTAGAGCGCATGCTGGACGCTCTGGATAACGTTTAGCACCCAACATAATTCGTCTTTTGTTGAGATGTATCTACTCGTAGAAGCTTAAACAACTTTACTAGTTTGTTCTTTGTGATTGACAATTTGTGACTGACAATTTTAAATTGCCTGTAAATATAATAGTTTAATTGATATAAACTGTTTTGAATTTAAGTTTGAGTTTACCTACTCGATGTTTTATTTTATTTTATTTTTTGTTAGGTGTTAGATGTTCTTAATAGTTTATGGCAACCGCGCAGAAAACGACAGTCCACACTGTCTACATGATGCAAAGGGGTTACCACCGCCTGTATGGCAATCAAGACTGCATTGCCAATCTGAGAGACTTTGAAAAAAATGCGCATGTAATTTCACCTCAACCCAATCTACCTAGCCTGTACCCAACTATGTTGGAGTTGGCATCCAGTCTAACCGGATGCAGCAGAATACCAGTATTTTACATGGAGCGACTGCCTATGTGACCTCCACAACTCAGTTACTGGTTGTCAGATTTTCGGGCTTCTGACGTCCCGTAACGACTGTCAAAGTTTGACGAATGACAGCCGGGACCAACGGTTTAACGTGCTATTGGAGGCACGGAGGAGTGTCGGTATGTAAAGATGGTCACCCATCTACGGACCAACCTCGGCAAGCGTAGCTTAACGTGACGGATCGACCCGTGCGGCTGTTATTACTTAGCCACGAGCTCCTCGACCCGACGATGATAAATTATACTTATTACAAGTAGGTAGGTAGGTTGGTTTTAAGAACACACTTTTAGACGTAACCCAAAAATAGGTTTTAAAACTAGATGAGATCAGTGTTTTCTACACGACTAAGTACTCTGATAAAACACCGAAACAATCTCGGTGGTCTCAGTCTCTAAAGTCCAGACATAGTCTTGGTCAGGCCATATGAGGACCATGCTTGGTCTATTGAGAATACCTACCAAACTTCAGTAGCTGCCGCATTGCGGTAAATATAGGAAGATATGTACACTCAGGTTTAAGGCTTATTTTAGGAATTAAAAGTCAATGGGTATCTAATACAGAGCACTGGTGGTACAGTAACGAGTTGTAGGTCGTAGGTTCGAATCCTGACAGGCGATTTACTTTGTGTAAATTATTTCATCACCGCTGCTTTCAAGACGGTGAAGGAATGCATCGTGAGGAAACCGGCATGTCCTAGAACCAAAAATTCGAAGATATGTGACGTTATGGTTGGTAGACTACCCACATTGGACCCGCGTGGTGGATTATGTCCTAGAACCAAAAATTCGAAGATATGTGACGTTATAGTTGGTAGACAACCCACACTGGACCCGCGTGGTGAATTATGTCCTAGAACCAAAAATTCGAAGATATGTGACGTTATGGTTGGTAGACCACCCACACTGGACCAGCGTGGTGGATTATGTCCTAGAACCAAAAATTCGAAGATATGTGACGTTATGGTTAGTAGACAACCCACACTGGACCCGCGTGGTGGATTATGTCCTAGAACCAAAAATTCGAAGATATGTGACGTTATGGTTAGTAGACAACCCACACTGGACCCGCGTGGTGGATTACGGCCCACTCCCTCTCACAGAGAGGAGGCTTATGTGTGCCCCATCAGTGGGAACATTGTAGGTTGATTATAGGTATCTAATACACTACAGTTTCTCAGAAAACTAACAAAAAAAGCAATGCTGTGCGGCATTAAAATAGTATAAACTCATGCCCAAAACATTTTCCAGTCTAGGAAATCTATAAACAAAAGTGAAAAAAAATACGTTTCTCACGTGTTTCGAATGACAACACCAAATCATAGCCACATGCACCATCATTACTCATCCCTTTAACAAAAAAAAAAAAAACTCCAAATAACACTAAAACCCGAAAAATACTAAATTAACCCCTAACTTTCTATTTCGAATTGAAATGACATTTTTTTTGTAAAAAAGAAAAAACGCGCTCATCTTAATTTTAACCCATTCGTAGACATGTGCACAAAAAATGTTTTTTTTTTTTTTTTTCTTAAAGTTCAGTAACCAGATAGGGATTAAAAACTACAGTTATTTTAGATTTTTTGTCGGTTCACTAGTTTTTAGACGCGTACAACTCCAGTTATAATTAAGAGCCACATGTCACATTAGTGTTGTATAGACGTCGATTAGAATTTAGATGTTATCGATATAACTTTTTAATACAAACCGTGCAGGTCTAAAGTCAACCTGTGTCATTGTGCATGGTTGACTGTAAAGTCATAAACTGCCTTTCCCGGCTTAGACAATTAATTAAACGTTAGTAGTGGCGCACCAAACATGGACGTGGGCCACATCAGCTTTGCGAGGCTTCTTTCATTTCCCAGATTAAAGAAAAACGTTAAATTTAATGAGCAGAATTATACAGTAAATGTATGAGTATATGAGTTTTATTGCTCAGTAAATAATGACAAAGATCACATAAACAAACACTAATTAAAATAGACGAACTTTGCTGGTCACTGAATTTTTCATGATTATGTCATAGCTAACACAAGCCGCTAGTGGCGCACTAGTGGCTAGACATACAAAAAAACATATGTAAGATTTAACTAATCTGCATCTTCTACCTTTGCGGTCGGCTATGAAGATGGGTCCGGCATAGTCTGTGCCAGTCTCTAAGAAAGGAAACTCTAACTGAACTCGTTCCTTAGGCAAGTTACCCATGATTGGTTGAACTGTTCTACCGCTGAATCGCTGACACTTATGGACAGTCGATTTGGCAAGGTTTCTCCCACCTAAAGGCCAATACTCATGTCTAATTGTAGCTAAGAGTAGCTGTGGACCAGCGTGAAATAGGCGTAAGTGATAAGTATTAAAAATAAGTTTAGCAAAGTTATGTTTGCTACAGATAATGATAGGGTGCCTGACATTATAATCATAGCAAGAGTTATCCAATCTGCCTTCGACTCGTATAATACCAGAATCGATAAAGGGTGACAATTTCTTCAGGCGATTTTTATTGGGTAATGGCTACTTTCATCAGGTAAACCTGATGAAAGTAGCTCGTACTCTTCAGGAAACATTTCCCTCTGAACTGCTTTAATTATGAAATCAGCGCTGTAGGACAACTCTGAATTTGTAAGATCAGTACTATGGTTATGTACCCTTTTAGAGCGATTAATTAATCTAAATATTTGTATGCTAGTAAACATTGTAAATATAAATAATTTGATGAATTATTAATTAAGGATTGAAATAAATTATTATGTATAAGTATATTAGGGTCAGTAATAGGTAATGATCGATGATTAATAGAATGTGATTTCAATAGTTCAGGTAGTATTGTGTTTGCATCTGTGTTAGGCATTGAAGGCCAAAGGGCTGCGTCTGTAAGTAAGAATGAAGGCCCTGACCACCACATGGAAGATTGACCTATGAGGTCAGCGCTCAGACCACGGGAGACAAGATCTGCAGGGTTGTCCTTGGAAGGCACATAGCGCCAGGTATAAGCACCAAACCCTTCCCGTATCTCCGAAACTCGATTCCTAACAAACGGCTTCAGCGAGCCAGGTGAAGCAGGCAGCTAACCTAAGACAATCATTGAATCACACCAAAATATGCATTTGTCAGGTTTAAGTGTATGATTCTAGCACTTTTGCACACAACCTGGTCCCTAATAAGGCACCACAAAGCTCTAGTCTTGGGATTGTGGTCGACTTGATCGGTGCAACCTTACTTTTTGAGGTGAGCAGATGAGTATGAACGGTGCCGGAACTAGCTACAGAACAAATGTATATACAAGCTCCGTATGCCTTTTCCGACGCATCCGTAAAAATATGTAGGTACTTTCACGGACAAAGAGCTATCACATACCACCCAGCATGGTATGCTGAGATGATTAAGCTGTGATAGAGTCTGTATGAACTTCATCCATAACTTTTTAATGTCCCCATTAACCTCGTCGTCCCATGCACACTTGTCTATCCATAATCTCTGCAATATTATCTTGACCTCGACAATACACGGACAGACAAGACCCAGAGGATCGAATACCTGCGCTATTGTGGAAAATATGTGTCGTTTTGTGATGGTAGTATCTGTATCTTTAGGTATATGAATGGAGAATGTAAGACAGTCAGTATGACAATGCCAATTAAGTCCGAGGGTTTTACTAGGTTCGTCAATACTCAAGCTGACTGTATCAAGTGTGTCTGTCTGTATGTGTTGTTGTGGATGGGGTATGAGTGGATGAATCGAGTGTGTCTGTTGTGAGTGCCTGTAGTATTTGAGAATTGTTAGACTGCCACTTGCGAAGGTTGAGTTGTGCAGTCTTAAGTATGCTGGTGACATCTCTACACAGCGCCATAGTGCTCTCTATAGAGTCACTTCCCGAGAGGTAATCGTCGACGTAAAAATCGTGTTGTATTGATTGTTGTGTACGTGTGTGCGTCGCCTCCTTTGCCAACTGAGATAAACACCGTGTACTAATGAACGGAGCGGATGCTGTTCCGTAACTAACGGTGTTTAGTGTGTATGTTTTAAGAGGTAATTATGGATCAGAGCGCCACAATATTTGCTGTAGAGATCGCTGCGATTCGTCAACTAAGATTTGTCGAAATAACTTTTCGATATCTGACGATATAACGTATTTGTGCTGCCGAAACCTCAACAATATGGATATTAAGTCATCCTGAACTACAGGCCCTATGCCTTGAATGTCGTTAAACGACTTACCAGAAGTTGTGACGGCTGATGAGTGGAAGACAACTCGAAGCTTGGTCATTGTACTGGTCTCTCTGAAAACACCATGATGTGGAAGAAAATATGTCTGAGATGAAGGCTGAGATACTTCGGTCATATGACCTAATGCTTCATACTCCTGCAAGAACTCTACGTAGCGATGCTTAAGTATTGGGTCTCTATCAAGCCTACGCTCTAACGACAGAAAGCGACGTTTAGCCATCTCAAAGGAGTTACCCAATGCTTCATGGGATTCCTTTAAGGGAATGGTGACTATGAAACGGCCTTCAGCGTTACGCGAAGTTGTGTTTTTGTAGTTCTGTTCACATGCTCGCTCTTCGGATGTGAAATTAAACTTAGGTGAGATAGAGTCAAGTTCCCAGAATCTGGAAAGATCCATGGGTGGTTGTACGTGTATGGTGTGCTTGTCATGCGCGAACATACACACCGATGAGTTGGCTATGTTAGGTTGAGGAATGGCACCTGATATGAGCCATCCGAGCTTAGTCTCGAAGAGCGTCGGCATCTGCCTACCTAACTGTATACGACTGCAACCAATCACGCTCCAAAAAATGTCGGCTCCAACAAGTATGTCGATGGAGGAAGGGACATTGAAAGATGGATCAGCCAGACTTATGCCTACTGGTAGCTGCATGCCAGTTAAGTCTATGTATGTATGAGGTACATGAGCGGTTATATTGGGCAAGACAAAACAATCAATGTCAATATTATAGGACCCATCGCATGATTGTATATGTAAAGCACAAGATTGCGTAATGGTAGACACTTGACTGTTTATGCCTGCGACGTGTGAGCTTACACTACTAATAGGTAAATGTAGCTTACCACAAAGGTCCTTAGTCACAAAATTTGCCGTGCTTCCATTGTCAAGTAAGACTCTGGCGCTGTGCGGCATCCCGGAATTGTCCGTGACTCTTACTAATGCTGTGGATAGCAATACATGACGAGATGAATGATTAGTGCCAACTAAAGTTATATGCTCCTTACTAGAGCTAGGATCATCATCATGAGAATGCAACATTGTATTATGCCTTTTTTTGCAATACTTGCAGTGACCAAGTGGACAACTAGCCTCTAAATGACCTGGGCGTAAACAATTCAAACAAAGTTTAAATTCTTTCGCTTTAGATAAGCGTGCTGCGATTGTAAGCGCCTTAAATTGATCACAACTAGTGAGCTTGTTGACATAGGGAACACGAAATGTTAAATTTTCTCTTACTTGTTGATGCAGAGAAGCTTTTCGGTTTACTGTGCGATGACTCTGGCTTACATTTTATATTGTTAGACTCCTCAAGCGTTTCTAAAAGATTGCAGCGGTTAGAAATAAATTTTGTGAACATGTCTAAGGATGGATACTCAGTCAGAGTGTTTATATTCCTCCCACTGTCTGCTAGTAACTGGGTCCAACTTTGATGCCATTAATTAACGAAATATAAATATCCTTAAACTCCAACCAATCCTTATAGCCGCCGCTAAAGTGCGGTAAATTTATTTTAGGAAGTCTAACATTATTATGTCTAGTAACCACTGAAAGTTGCTCATTGGAGCCTACCTTAGACGCCAGTTGAGCGCGATGCTGTGACAGAAGCGCGCGAGCAGATGCTAGCTGCCTGTAGTAGTTGCTCTCGAATTCGGAACGCTCACGTTCGGAAAATTTTTTGACCTTATGGCTATTGATGCCGGAGTTCCTCAGGGGTCTCTTCTGTCTGCAACTCTTTTCCTGCTGCACATCAATGACCTGCTTCGGCCTGGTATTGTTGGGTACGCAGATGACAGTACAGTTTCAGAGAGATACTTGTCCAGCGCAAAAACCAGTGGGGCTGAAGTTCGTTCCTTGAGAGAGGCCATGGTAGAGCGGACAGATTTGACCTTAAGCTTTGTCTCCCAGTGGGGTGATGATAATCTGGTCTCTTTTAACGCCACCAAAACGCAGGCGTGTCTTTTTACCGCTAAAAAGAGTCGTTTCGCCCAAACTCCTACTTTTCGGGGTACATCTGTTCCTGTAACTGATCGACTTGAGCTCCTAGGCATGGAGTTGACATCTGGTCTCAACTTCGGCGCCACCATCGAGTACAAGGCCCAAACTGCGGCCAAGAAACTGGGCATCCTAAATAGGGTGAAGCGATACTTTACGCCTGGACAGCTTTTAACCCTTTACAAAGCGCAAGTCCGATCCTGCATGGAGTATTGCAGTCACCTTTGGGATGGATCAGCTAAGTACCAACTAGCCGCGCTTGACTCGGTGGAACGCAGAGCTAAGAGGCTCATTGGCGACGTAAAACTGGTGGATGCCAAGCTTCATAGCTTGGCTCATCGCCGCAAGGTTGCCTGCTTGTCGGTCTTCTACAGATTGTACTTCGGAGAGTGTGCCCGAGAACTCCACGACCTCATTCCACCGGCCCCCTTCTACCACCGGACATCTAGACGCACTGCCAGTTACCATCCCTACCTGGTTGCTATTCCACCAATTCGCACTAAGCGCTTCCAAATGTCTTTTATAATGCGCACAGCAAAAGAGTGGAACTCACTACCTGCGTCTGTGTTTCCGAACGTATACAACCCTAATCTCTTCAAAGTGAGAGTGAACAGGCTTCTTCTGGGTAAGCTCACTCCATCGTCGACTTTGTCTCTGTCACCTCTGACCTAGACTAGAGTCAAGAGCAAACCCATCACAAATAAAAAAAAAAAAAAATTGCTCGTCGGGCTTGGTAACCAGGTACTCCAATTGACTCTGAAATTGATCATAAGTGGCATATAAGGTAACCATTTTCTCAATTCTTATCTCTAACTCGATAAGTTGTTCTTCACTAAGCTGTTCGCAAGATTTAGTGGTAGTTATGAAAGTTGTGAACTGAGTAAGCTGTGATTTTACTGAGGCACGCTTTTTTGTAAGCTCTTTAATCTTCATTTCTACAGCCATGGTTAAATAGGAAAGTAGCAGTAAGCGCCAAAGGAAAAGCAATTAGACAAGAATAAAGAAAAATTAAAGAATAGATGCTAAAAGACTGAGATATATTATTTGTAATGTGCGTATAGAACAACAAAGAGCAAACAGCTGACTGATGAAGCGTTGCTATTCAAAAACGGTAGGCGGTTAGGAAAAATATTTGAATTCAAAATGCGAACTGTCAAGAGAAAAAAAAACGTGTACTTAAAGCACTATAATACCATTAATGTTATAGCTAGATTAATAAGCACTTATTAATAATTATTAGTGGATGGAATTTTACTTAAATGGGAGAAAATCTACTTGAATCGGTTGAAATTGATACTGTACAAAAAATTATAATGACAACACAGAATTAAATTGTATTACGTTTTCTACTGGACAAACAAGCTAATAGTTAATGTTATGCTATATGTAATAATTACTATGACGAATGTATGATTCACAGGTCAAATGCAATATTTACTACTCTTGTGGAATGAAAGTTAGTAAATGAATTACGTACAAATGTTAGTATGATTATGGAAAGATCTCACGGATTCTGCGACTGCGAGTCCAAACTGAACGCCTTCCTGCTTCAAGTGGTTTGCAATGTTCTTGGGCACTGCTTAGGCTGCTACGCTGCGATGACCCAGCTACGATGTGACCACTGAAGAACTGCTTGCACGAACATATGCTTCTCTTCACAATTGAGCCGAAGATGATGACCGAAGACTGGAACCAGGTTCGCACGAAGGGCGAAAAGTCGTCTTGATCTCGAAGTCTTCTAACGGCCGTTTTCAAATTTCGAAAAACCGCTTGTCACTCCCAGTAACTGATCACTTTCTTGTCGAAGGACCATAAAGAAGAATGGGAATATCCTCCAGGTGGTACGAGGACTAAAACACCATGACGCAGTGCAGTGCCGGCCAGTGCGCGCCCGCATGTGGAGCGCCCCCTCCGTCACCGCAGCTCCCGCCCGCGGTCGCCCAGTGCGGCGGATATTCTCGACATACGTTTATATTTTGCCTCCAAATACAGACTGCCTCTTTGATACTGAACATATTTTGGCCTTGTTTGGAGTTAAATTAAAAAGTACTTCTCGAGATTTGGGGGCCCCCAGCATCGGGGACCGGGGGATATAAATACGAATAACTAAACATTTAATAACTAGTAAAAAAATTGCGAGGCCCGGGTTCAGGCGCGAGGCCGTCGGTGGCCGCCGACGTCACCAATATCAAAATCAAAATTGAGCACCAACACCTAACGCCGCCATTAAAGATAAAGAGATATTTTTATCAGTTCTTATTTTAGACGTAAAATTTGTAGACTCAATAGTCAACCAATAAATTACAAATAAATTACATACAAACATTTTATATTTTTCTCAAAAAACACAGGCAGATTATAAAATACATTACGTATCAATATTTTTTTTTAAACATAGTTCTATTACCGTTTGTATACACGAATAGTAGTTACATAGGTACTTTTATAATAAACCCTTGAACGTTTCCATCTGTGTAGTGTCCAATTTTTTAATTGTATTGGATGATTAATCCGTAACATTCCATTTGTTATAATATATATAAAAAAAATATCTACACATACACCAAGAACCACACAGCTACACCAACGTATCTACATACCTAAACGTACAAAATTAATTTTCATCTCTTCTATCGATATCGATAACTTCGGCCGAGTCACATCCCTAGTGCACTTGTTTCGTATCATAAATCAAGCGAGCTCGCGCTTGCGACGTATCGATTATATTACACACCACATTTCAGTAATAGTTTTATTCTGTTTATCTGTTCAACCTGTGCTGTGTCGCCCTTTGATGTTAATGAATATTATTTTTATGTTTTACGTACCTACTGAAATTTGGGAGATTATATCCGCTATCTATACTGAAATAATGGAACGCTCAAACGACCGGTGAATTCGTTTTAAATGTTTAGCCAAATCGATTGTCTAATAACATAAGGTTTTTATCAAGCTTTTCTATGGTACGGTTTCCTAGGAATGCGGCCGTAAAGGCCGTCATGAAAATCTGTCATTTTCAAACGAATGGGGTTTGAAAATGACAGATTCACAAAGATTGAAGTCGCTAGGTTTGCCCTCACCGTACCTACTTAGTCACGCGAAGTATCCATACTCAGAAAAGTGATCTCACACACGTTAAATAGCGTTTTCCATGACAATCAAGTCAAGCAGAAACAGAAACGCGACTATCTTTTGGTCCTTAATACCTTTATTTTGTATAATTTCTAATTTTTATGAACTATTCTTGCTAATTAACAGACATTAATCACGCTCATGAACTTGTAACCAGGAACTCGACATCCGCCATTATCTTGAATGAATGTTTTACAGGCTAATGAACCTGGTAGGCAATTAGCACAGTTTTTTTTACAGAGCTTTTCCTAACAGACTGAAAAAATAGATTAGACAAGATGACTTGGTTTTGGTTTCGGACACTAAAGTTTTAATTATTTTAGGAGCTTTTATAAGACCTTAAAGACATTAGTCTCGTTTTGAATAAAACAAGTTCTCTGCTTGTTATCTGGCAGCTACTTCTCAAAACAATATTTTTAAAGATATATAGATCCATCTAACCAGCTATCAAACATCAATTTATGATTATCGTTAAAACTTCAGCGGATACGTCGCTCGACGGATACAAGAACTTCTTTATTTTTACATAATATTAATTATAGCGGTCCTCTTACACGCATGCGCAACAAATGTGGTCGTTACTGAGTCATGACACGGCTAGGTACCACGTTATGACATACCTAAGGATGCAGCTCTGTAGGAATTATGATGATACATGACCAGAAACAGGAAACAACGATACATTGTTTAATTATTTTAAGATTTCAATCTCATAAAACGGTTCTTAATAAAATTGTTATCCAATTAAGTGTTCTTTTTTCGAAAAAAAAGCTAAATACTTTTTTTGGGGTTTACCTACTCCATAAGAATCGATTTTCATAAATGTTTTCCATAATTATATTTTTGTGTTTCGTTTATTTTCGGCCAGTCTTCATTGTAGCGGTCAATCTATCCATTATATTCAAAGACAATCGTACATAAGGAGTAAACTCCAGTCGTGCGTCGTAGCTGGCACACACTTTTTTTTTTTGCCTGCGCTGTCTTTCTCCTAGGCAAAGGCCTCCCTCCACTCTTTCCAACGTTCGCGAGCCGGCGTGTGGAGAACATAGTCCCGTTTTGGCGGAATACCTACCTACATAATTATATGCCTAATGAAAAGAACTCAGTGTTACAATGGAAATTAGACAAATATAATCTAGACTACAACCTGCTTTCCAACTCTACTCTAAAAATCCGTACGATTAATATTCATTCGGAGACAGTGAATCTAAATTATGTGCCTTAATGCCTGTAATGGCAAGCTGACGTGGCAATGGGCCGGCCATATTAGCCGTTGCCCGGACTCCACCAAAGAAGAGACGAGACGAGAGGAGAGGAGATGTGTTGGAAACAACCAATAAGATTTCGTTATTTACATATCTCGTCTCCGCTTAGCTTCAGTGGATACGATTGAGAAGAGAAGAGAGGAGATGTCTCATTTTATTTGCTTAGGCTGTGCCTCGAAAGCTGGCGACAGCGCGCAGCCGAGACGAGAGGAGATGCGAGCGGCGTGCGGCGAGCTGCACTGTTCCTCCGCGTACACATCTCTGCTCCGGTCTAGCCAGTACGTATCTCCGCACAGCTTCGGTGGATACACCTTAGCTGTTAAGCATCTCCTCTCCTCTCCACTTCGTACATCTCCGCTTTGGTATAATACGGGCCGAACTGTTAACCATTGTGGTAGACGTGTTCTTGAGTGGAGACCGCGAATCGGCAAACGGAAGGTAGGATACCCTCAGTCTAGGTGGAGCGACGATCTTCGCAGGGTGTCTGGTAGCAGCTGAATTAGAGTTGCAAAGAACCGAGTTGAAGTGCGTGCAATTGGAGAGGCCTAAGTCCAGCAGAGGATTGCCGTAGGCTGATAATGATTATAAATGAGATTTATTTGTGTAAATTGCTCAACACAAACACGTTACATCAAAAGAAAAAAAAAAACTAGACGTTGTTTTCTATCCGACTACTCTGAGAAGAAACACAAAACAACCTCAGATGATTATGAGGTCAATGAGATTAATGCCGGAGATGGTCAGATGGTATTTTAAGGGAAGAACCATACCTACAGCTTTGAGTAGTCCTGTCCAGTCACTGAACGCATTTCATCATCTGCCTAGCCCTTTCGTCTAACCGGATGCAGCTGAATACCGTATTTTACATGGAGCGACTTCCTATCTGACCTCCACAACCCAGTTACTGGGTAATACGATACCTCGTGATAAGACTGGTTGTCAGACTTTCGGGCTTCTGACGACCCGTAACGACTGTCAAAGATCTACGAAAGACAGCAGCGGCCAACGGCTTATTGAGTCGGTAAAAAAGTGGGTATTGAGTGAAAAACAATAAAATGCTGGGGTTACCTGCAACCATATCTACAATAAAACACATTATAATTGTAATGATTTCATTTAATACAACACTAAGTAAGTATAATTTACAATGATCAATAAAAGTGTTGGCTCGAGCACAGGCTCCACTGAACATAAGCACTCCTGCTGCTGACCAGCTATGTAAAACGGAACGCACTCATGAGACAATTCGCACTACACCGCCCGAATCCGCAACGATTGCATCCATATCTATACGAATATTTACGAACGCAAACTTAATAACTCTACAATAGCAAAATAATAATTAAAAAAACAATTCGTATACGGTGTAGTGAGAAACTTCAAACGGTTTCATTTAAATGACCGCGCACCGAACGTGAAACAATAAAAATAAAAAATAATGTCATAATATAATTTTTCTCAATTCCAAAATCAGGTTCAATGTTTTCGTGCATAGCAATGGTTTTACAACGAGATACGTAACTATTGTACTTAACTGTTAGGGTCAGTTCACACGTATTCGTATAAAGACATACGATGTGTAAGATGGACAAAAAACCGCGAGAAATTCACCATTGTTTAAAATACAGAAAAATCAGTCAGCAAATACTTATCTTCAATTTACGAGAGATATAATTAAGTAGACGTACGAAGAAATTGAATATCTACTGGCTACGGGTTTGTGACGAATGCGTGTGAAAGTATCCACGTAGGTATAAGCCACGGTAAAGACAAAATTTGGAATAGAGTTCAGGCGGCGGGAGGAAGGTCTATGTATTCATACACGAAATCTCTTAAGGTGTCATTGTACCTACTCATTATTATGAACAACTTTTACTATGGGATCAAAGCTGAAATCGCGAAAAAAAGTCAGCTGTTCCGTACATTTTGACGAGTTATGCCAACGTAAATGTAGGGAACAGCTGATTTTTTTTCATGATTTCAGGTTTGGTCCCATATTAATTTGTTCATAATCATGAGTACAATGACCCCTGAAGAGATTTCGTGTAGAATAGATAGGCTTTATATAGGCAGATGTAAAATGCTAACAATACACATAGATACATCTTTTATTTGTGTCTACTTTTAAATTGAAAAGCTGTTTACCATAGCCCAACCTTGACAGGATTTCTCTATTTATTTTTTTCAAAGTATATGTAAAAATGTGACACACCTACATCTCTAAATGTATACATTTTTTTAATCCCAAAGTTATTGCGTAATCGAATATACATTTAACATACTCATTTTACAGTTCTACGTTATAAGTATACATACAATGTGTGATATGGTTATTTTTACCCTTTCCGATAATTATCGAAAAAGTAACAAAATCCCAACGTAATACTCACCTAACATTATAGTAAATGCAAAATCGAAAAATGCACGAAAAAACAAGTTTTTTTTTAACAAAATTAAAACGATTATCAGAATACAGTGATTTTTTTACTACTATACTTAGTTATTTCTTCTATTTTTTTTTTCTCTACAACATGAACGATTTAATATGCAATATACTTAAGTGAACGTTTACACTCGTCTAAATTTTTACCTTTTTTTTTCAAAAAGATTTATTTTTTACAATCCATGATAAATATTTACATCCTAAACTTACGCTAGAAACAATTCCTTGGAATCAATAAAGTAATAGAAAAAATGGTACCATTAATAATGATGGCACGCCATTGATAATAAAAATTACATGTTATCTTTACATCAGATCAATAATCACAAAAAAAATATGTAAAAAATAAAATGGGCTCTGTATTTTTGAAAAATAAATGTAAATGTTCTGAGATCTTTCTTGTATTTCTGTAGCACAAAAGTCGACACAACTGAAACGCTTGGCGTATATTTAAGCTTAGTTTAACATACCAATATTTACTACTTATTGTTCTTATTACTTGTATATTACAAATAATGATTAAATATTTTAATTTAAATATTGATATGGACCTTTTAAGGTTATTTATCGTTGAATTCAATGATTATCTGCGCAATCCGTTCCATCTAAAATCTTCCTAACACTTATACGCTATAAATATTTCTAACAATTATAACTACCTCAGCTACCAAACCTAAAGGAAAAAAAAAAAAAACGTAAAACCTATAATACTTCAAAACCCCGTTAAAACCGGGTCAATTAAAATATAAAAGAAAAAATATTTGGTTAACTCTAACTTACAATTCCTCATTTCGAGATCGTCCATCTTTTTTTTAATTATAAAACTTCCAACAGTGAACACATTACACTTTCTAGAACACCATTTCTAATAACTTGAAATAGATCTACACCCGTAATTAATATAGTATTATATACTGTGATAATAAACGCCAAACACTGGAGTGTTGTGTAAACGATTTACACTTAGTTCACATGTACACTTACACTCACACTGTGTACACTTAGCTTTGAATACAGGATGGTACACTCGATCGTGTATTTACAACCACTCTTCACACTTCATCAAGTAGGGTAGAAGCACCTGTGTAGTGGTTGCTTTATTTGTCAGATCTCTGTTCGTTGAGGGAGAGGTTTTCAGCCTCGTCCTTGATGTGCGACATGGAAGGCCGGTATCGGTCCTCGGCGCGAGGGTAGTCGTCATAGGGACTAGTCTCGCCGGAGCGGATGCTGGATGACTCTTTGTTTGAGTTTGAATAGTCTAGAGGAAAGAAGACAAGTTTTATCATGAGAAATGTCTAAAAAGTATAAATAAAACGAAAGAGAAAGAAAAATATATATCATGAGATGAATGTGTGGAAGTAAAGAATACAGGTTTTTTAACCTTTGATGTAGGTTCCTAAAAACGATGGAAATTCAAAAATGATAATTTATCTGTAAGACTAGTCACTGCTAGACTAAAGGTGACGTTTCTGGCCTGGAACCTGGCCTAGGCAATGATGCCATCACCAATAGCAAAAGTATATTACACACTGTTATCTACTTGCAGAGTAGTGTCGTTATTTAAACGATAATAATCTTAAAAATGCATCTGAACATCAGTCATTACTTCAGCAAGATAAAGATAGTGAGCAACTGAACATGCAACCGTACCTTTGTTAGAATAATCAGATGCCTGCATCTCATTCTTGAGCGCGTAGATGTTGGGTTTGACGTCCTGAGCGTCACTGGTCAAGTCCTCGGCCTTAACGTCGTGCGACGAGCTGCTGCCGTACCCATTTAGCATGGGAGGCCGGCTGATTAAAAAAATAATAAAGATCGAAAAATCGTATCATATACTCTAGTTTCAATATCGAGAACGTTTAAAGAAGCCCTTAAAACAATAAGAGGTGGGGCCACGACTGTCACCGAAAAGAATATCATATTCGATCGTTTCTCTACAAGTGATTTTAATCTTATTATTTCAGCCATTTCATTCAAACCGACAACATCTCTTCCCATTACAAAAATATAAATATTTTTTGAAGAGGAATTCTATTGTTATTTTTACTTTGACGGCGGATCATTGCTTTATTAAACATAATGACTCGCCCCTTTTAATTTTATTTAACTAAAGTTCATTAACAAATTAATGTACAGCCTTGGCCAAAAGTATTAGGCGCCCTCAAAAAACACGTGCACCCAATAAAGTATATAAAAACAAAGCTATCTGTTAAACAATAGCCCATGAACTGTATTCAAACGTTAATTAAAACAACAGATAAAGTATTTTGACGTGCCATAAAACACCTGATCCATAATTTTTAATTGGCCAAGGCTGTATGTGTAGAAATCTAAATTAGGTACCTGTAATCATCATGCGAGGATGGGTAGTCCTCGGACTGCATCATGTGGTCCTCACCGGACATGTATGACAGGTTGCAATCTTCCATCATGCCCTAAAAATAGCAAACACAGTTAATAACAGTTATCCTGTGAAAACAAAACTTATAAACTCTCGCTACACTTTATGCACTTTACAAACCATATTATGTATAATATTATATACTACATTTTACTAACATAGTATTAGGAAATATTGTTATTTACCGTACATTTGAGTGTTTTTAACTAGGTCACATACATTGTACCATACCTGGAGGTTTCTTTTCAGCGCCTCGCTGTAACCGTGGGGACTGGTCATCATTGGAGGACTTTGAGCTCCCATGAATCTGTGAGAACATTACACAAGTTGTAGAATTTGCAAAACATAAAAAATAATATTCGGCTTTCAAAATAAATTACTGCATTTTTTTTATTTTAAAAACTTTGATTCTAGTGAATTCATAATATTAAATGAAACTGATCATTATATAAAAACAAAATTAATAAAAAATCATACCCCGGCCATTTCAGACCTCTTCCAAATCAACTTATAACCATTTACACTATTATAGTGAATTCTGTATTGTGTATATCTTGTGGAGTGTATAATTTTGAATTAAAGTCCAATTTATATGAAAAGTGTCTCAGTGAGTGTGTGAATGTGTATGAAAGAGAAAGATAAATAGAATATAAAATAGAAAAATGGAATAAAGGCAAGCTTATTGAAAATATGTTAGAATAAACTTATCTATCATGCGACAAAAATGCACAGGCAAAGCATAAGAAGCGGTACACTTACCTGAGGGATTACATGCACAAATGTTAAAGATTGGGAATAGTAAAAGATTAAAATATAATATTTAATCTTACTTGGGTATCCAACGACGATCCTTTACAATAATTCGTATTAGATGCAATACATGCAAGTCTTTGTAAAAATAAACATTGTTCATAATCATTGATATAGCTCCGGAGTTTCATCAAATGTCAGTTAAAATATTCCATGTAATTACATTAGCAAAATATGATATAAGCTAATTTATTAAACAAGTTATTGGTTTTAATGTGATGTTTAAAAACTATTGCAAAACAATTGGCTATAGCTTCGCACTCTAGGAGTCTATAATACTTGTGTGTGCTTATATTTCGTATCTGGATGATGTCATTATTTTTGCTCATATATTATATTACGAGCATCTATTTATCATTGTTTTCCTATATTCATGAAATGTCTAGCGTTAAAGACAAAATATATTTTCAACATGTGAAAATACCCTATTGAAAGAAATTAAAGCACACACAGTGTTCATAATCCGCTATTATAAACACGTGTCTAGTTACAGACTAACATGACATGTTGAATTAATCTAAGCTTACACGGTGAACACTTTACAATAATGGTCAGAAACATCAAATCTAGTGTGTCTACCGAGGATTATCTCTTTAACTCTAATATCCTGATAATTCTCGGTTTCTGTATTCTCACATACATTAACGCTATGTGGACGCGATCGTCCAACGACTCACATTTTTATATAAAAAGACCTCATTTTATCACATTTTCAGTTTAGGGAATCAAATGTATAAGTCGACATATAGTCAGAAATTTGCGTAACTATAGGAATTTAGGAATAATCTTATGACATCTAAATATATATTTTATCCTTAGTCAGCTCTTTGTGTTGATATCCATAATTTTAGTAGCACTTCTTTAGAATGGATTCTACAACTACATCTTTAGTCCAAAATATTATTGACATTGAAATTATTATGATCGG
The DNA here is from genome assembly GCA_948252095.1 of Dicycla oo. NCBI lineage: Eukaryota > Metazoa > Arthropoda > Insecta > Lepidoptera > Noctuidae > Dicycla > Dicycla oo. Next base: position 15,737,096 of record OX411736.1, on the reverse strand, counting down.
CTACTTTTTAATAGTGTGTAATATTATGAACATCATAAAAAGCTATACTAAGTAGATTCGTTGGACGGTCGCTTGTGTGTCGCGGCGCCCTTACTGTGGCGGGTTGTGTGCGGGCCCGGCGGCCGGCTCATACTTCCGTGGCCTGCCCCGACTCAGGTGGCGTCTCTTCACGAATTCCGCGTCGTCCACCATCCAGAATGAGCCGAAGTCGTCCTCGTAGCGCACGAAACATTTGTGCAGTGACAGGTTGGTCCGGATAGCGTTCTATAATTGCATCGCCGTTTAATAACTATCACAGTTATTCAAAAATCTCCAATCATCTTAATATTAATGCTTGTGCTTTCATTGCTAAGAATATGACTAAGAAATTTCGAAAACAGACAATGAAAGCACAATCAGATCGTCGTGGAATGGAACACCGTACCATGCAGGATATGATAGCCCCGGAAACCCAGAAGGAAGGACAGGAAAGGAGGTTAATAGGCAAGCGAGAAAACTTTAGTCACCGTTGTGCCGAAACCCACGTACACACACATAAAACCTAAATACAGAATAAATTACATGACCGCACAAGTTGGTGACGTTATAACTAGCAAACTGCCAGTTATAATGCCACTCACAATGATCAAGAGCCCACTACACAAATAATTACAGATTGAAATCTGAAACGAGATGAAAACTTTTATTTACACAATAAGAGTTAGATACATCGCTAGGTTAGATAGAAAATATTTAAGAGAAGATCAAAATGTACCGAAAACTGTGTAGTGTATATTATGTGCAGTGTTTGGTTTTGTGTAAGATTTTTGTGGGCGTTTGGAGCTACGTCTTTCCCGAATATTTGGCTTTTTTTTGTCAAAACATTAGATTCAATGGACCACTTTGGTTATTATTTATTATAATTTTCGGAAAAAATAGCCGTTGTGAATTTCGTCTTTCTGAAAGAGAAATTTGGTATTCTATCTTGAATGTCTGACAAATCTCAACCTGTGGATACCATGTTAGTTCCTATAATACAGGTGTTTTATAGAGCTAATAGAAGCTTATCTTCGTCTTAACCAGTCACTTCAATGTTTTAATTGAATCTGAGTATAATTTTTGTTGAGAGTATTTTAAGATATTACTGAAGAGTAATCTTGCTGTATGACCATTATGAGTTACAACAGTAATTTTCAGTACTTATTACCCTAGGGTGTATTGTCTTGTTAATTGCTCGTTATTTTATGAACAGTACTTTATACTTATATATATAAGATCATCTGTACTGTGTTCATGTGTGATTAGGATGGGGCGTAAGTACTGCTATACTCCTGTTGGTGTAAATGTAATTTTATTTTTCTTTTTTCTTTCGTGTTCTGTTGTATTAAAATATATAGTTTTGTGAAGTTTTAGAAGGTGTAGGTGTGGGTATGTATTTGAATTATGATTTTTTGTAAGTGAAGTGTTATTATGTTATTTGTGTACAGAGGCATTTAAGAGTAAGCTGTTTTTTTGTTGATTTGTTTAGTTTGGAAAATATTATAGCATTCAGTAAAAGAAAGAACAGTGTTATAATGTTGTATGTATAAACGGCAGTGTAAAAATGTGTATTACTGGATAGTGTTATCTGTGAAGTATACAATGTATAGTCTGAGTGATTATCATTCAGTAAGAGTATCTTGTCAGTGTAAAGAAACAAGTAAGTTGTGTAAAGATATTTTGTTGTTTGTATAAATTGTTTAGTAAATTATAGGTGAAAAGTGTAATGTATTTTCATTTTCTCCAAGTCTGAAAGAATATGTCTGCATAGCATGAGTAGATTGTAAAGTATAGTAAGAGAGTAAATTGTAAAGTATCCTTGTGAGTCAACTTCGTCGAGTGTAATGTTATGTGCTGCGAAGTTATTGGAAGAATCCCATGCTTAAAGGGTGTGTTAAATGTTATGTAGAACATGAAATTGGGCATGAATGTGCAAACTCCTATGTTCCAGATGTCTCAGCAGAGATATTTGGAGGTAAACAGTCAGTTGTGTTAGTGGTACACTGTATAGTGAAGTGATAGATCTTGGGATGCATTAAACAGTGAGCAGAAATTTTATGTTTCCAAAGCATCCTAAAAGTTGTAAAGTATTGTATCAATGTCCAAAGTATAGTGTAAACTGTATAGTTTAATGTAATGTAATGCAAATAGCAGTAGAACAGGTCTGCATGGCTGGAGGTGTAGTACCCGGCGTGCATGGGCGGCGGGTGCGCGTGCGCGGCGCGCTGCGGGCGGCGCTTGTAGAACTCCACCTCGTCCACCGTCCACACGGCGCCCTTCACGTTCTCCACCCGCATGAAGCATTTGTGCAGCGACAGGTTGTGACGCACCGCGTTCTGTGTCGCCACTCAACGCGTCTTTATTTGCTTCAGTATTGTTGGACGATACGCTATGTCTTGTAGAGGACTAGACAAAACGCCATCAACAAATCGAATGGAGAAAAGTATCTTTTAATGTTGATTTTTTGTAACAATAACAAAATCAATGACGTTAAGGAACAAATTGGGAAGATATAGAATATAAATCAGGCGATGATAATGTCGAAATGTCTGTCATTATTTGTAATTTTCATAGCGCATCGTCGTCGTCACACATATTGATTTGTTATACAAATTAGAACATCTTATAGGATAGAATATACATCTCTAAGCTTCTTATTATAATTTATTAAACTTCAATCTCCAACTCGCATGTTCATTGTTGGCCTAATATTGATATAGTCAAATTTTGCAGACGGTCGAACTACCTCAGTTGAAGATTGCAGTCATAATATGTAAATACGAATAAACATAATAACAAACTACATTTACCTTGTCTCTTTGGATTTCAAACAGTCTTTCTTTCAAAAAGAAAATATTAGTTTTATGTCTAGAATCTACACAGTTTTTAGGATATTTTTCACTATTTTGAACAACAATATTTTCTGTAGTATTAAATTCTTTATTCACTTTAGTATCTTTATTTTTGGTTGCCAATCATGTTGTTTCAATATTGTAAAAAAACTTATATGCCTATGACATACCTTCCAAGTAGCTGCGTTGCGCCTGAAGTAGCAGAAAGTAGACTGGAACCAGTTGTAAATCTCGTTCAGAGTCAGCTGCTTGTCTGGAGATTCTATTATAGCCTGGAAAATACAAAGATTCAATTAATATTGCTCAGTCTAGTGTTACTTAGATAGATTAGATTAGATAAATGAAGTTAAATCTAAAAAAACTTTTTAGATTTAACTTTATTTATCTAATCTAATCTGTCTAAGTTAAGTTTAATCATCCTTATAAAATTTAGAAAAATGCCTTTGGTACATCAGGTCCCAGTATACACCCTTAAGGAACCCATAAACTTTTTTATATCAGACTATTTCATTCCATAGAAGTTTTTTTTTACGTTACTTACAGAATAATTTTGCCGTGTCATACATAAATACTCTGATAGCAATTAAAAACGGTAATTTATTATTCTGTTGAACAAAAATTTATATTACAGAAAGTCAAAAGCTTTAGAGAGTACAGACCTGTCGAATAAGTGAAGCATATGTGAACGGTGGCCGCACATCAGCGGATTTGTAAAACTCGCGGTTGCGTTGTATCTCTGAAAATATTTAGATATAGTTTTAAGACAAATATAAAATAATACTGCACTACAACGACCTGCAAAACAACAAAGAAGAAATAAAAATTAATACTGGAAATATTGAACTAAAAAAAACTGTAACAGTCAACTTTTTATTTAGTACCTATTTCTTTACCTTGTTGTACATCTAATCCAGCTCTTTCGAGCATATATGGAAGACCTTTAGGACAGAAACAATATTTTAAAAATGTACTCTATTTCAAGACTACCCTACTTCTTATAATATTAAATCTCAGTCAACATAACGCGCTTATGATTGCCAATGAAACCTACAGGTACGCTTTTTACCCGATGTTAGTAGTATATGGTGGTTGCATAATAATTACCTCCAGCAATGGCGACGCCTGATTTATCAGAGACGCGACGCCGAACTGGACCAGGAGATGCACCTTCAGAAGCACCACCTGAAATTATTATAAAGTGAATAGTTACTCCTTATTTTAAGTTTTATCTGACTAATTTAAATGAGAAATCATGTCAAGAAACATGTTCTCTGTAGTTCCGAGAAAACACATTGCGATGACTAGTCCACTTTACAAGCGCTGATAGCAATATTTTTTGTCAAAAATGCAGTTACGGGATCTAAAAGAAAACTCATGTCATCATCTTAATCTTCATCTTCTTCTGTAATACGTCGTCAGTCGTACAGTCATCATCTCAACATCGTACAGTTGTTATCTCAGCAGTCGCCCTCTTTGTAGCTATATATAGCTCTATTTGTAGCCCTATTTGTAGCTCTTTGTAGCTTTCACACAATTCTTCCATGTTTCCTATGTTTATGACGTGCCAAGGCCAGTCAGTCCTATCTTTAGATTAATCCAACATAGCATAGCATAGGCATAGAAGCATAGGAGGTATCATAAAATGACAAGCGGGCTAGCGTGCGTACTAGAATGTTATGTTAGTATCATAAACTGGCGAAAGATCCCCTACGTTACGCCGTCAAAATTACACCGATATTGCGTGAAGTTATCACACCATGCGGATGCTTGGCCTGGTTGGTGCATAGTGTCCCTGGCAGCGTGCAGATGGCGCATCATAGCGGCGAGGCGGTGCAGTTATAGAGACGTGATGTTATGATGTGTAGTCTTACCATGCGGATGCTTGGCCTGGTGATGCGTAGTGTCCCTGGCAGCGTGCAGATGGCGCATCATGGCGGCGAGGCGGTCACGCTCGCGCCGCAGCTGCAGCTCCAGCTGCGCCACCACCTGCATCTGCACGCGCGCCTGCGCCGCTGACCGGTCGTCCAGAGTGTGCGCGGCTTCCAGGTGCCTGGAGGTAAAAGGAAAGTTAGAAGAGAACTATGGTGGTTGAATTTATTTGGCGAGGACAAATCCTGGGATAGAATCGATCGAAGGACAGGGCGACTTATTTCAATTTGTAGGCCAACCTTCGATAATGGAGAGACATTAGAAAAAGTAGAAGAACATTTTGATAATACTGATATACAGAACTTACTAATAACAGTTTATCAAAAAAAGATTGCGACTGATTTGTAGCAATTTTTGTAAAGATAACATGAATTACAGTTCAGGATGGGCTTAAGATTGAACAGTGGACTCACTTTAAAAAAGCCTGGTAATCTTCAGCGAGCGCATCGCAGCCGGGCCACTTGCAGACACCGCGCCCGAACAGAGGGTGCTCCTCCATTTCACTACCCCACAGCATTAAGCCTGATGGACAAACACAAACATTAAATCTTAAAATTAGTTATCATATTTTCATAATCGGACCTAGTTATGCAGAAAGCAGCCATTTGGAACTTTTTTTCCAAAAATGAGTTATAAACACAGTCATACTAATTTTGACAAGATTTATTGCAAAAACAGCCTTGTCGATATCTCTATTTATCACGGAGATATGAGCCGTCAAATGCAGCCTTGTCCATACATCCATAATGCAACCATCGATAGAAAAATGCTTATAACTCTGTTTGTACTTTTCGCCACATGGCTGCTTTCTGCATAACACGGTCAAATTATGCAATACCAACTTGATTCAATGACCTCTCCTGATGTAAAGTGATTCCGCTAACTAAAGACATGTGCTGCACTAAAACGATTTCTGAAGAGTTACCGACAACGTAGACAAAGTTGTTAATAATTTCACGAGCTCTGGATATTAGCATTGTTGTTTGGTAGCGGAAGATACGATGTTACTAATTCTTGAACTGTTTTATAAGAATTTTTTAAAAAAAAAATTAAGATCTTATAAGGACCATAATGATGACTTTGTTTAATGAAAAATGCTGATCCTTACTGCATATTAGATGGAAAATTAAGGATTGATTTCAAACCTGGTGGAGCATTCGGTGGCACGGAGAGTGGTCCGTGCATCAGGTACTGACGCTGTACCGCCTGCAGCTGTTGCACCAGCTGCTGCTGCTGCGCGCCTAGTTGTTGCTGAAGAGAACCTGGAGGGAACAGATAATTTAAGAACTCCATCGCTAAATGTTGATGGCCATTGCACGAAGTGGAAATTAGAAATAGGATTATTTTTGAGGAAGACTAAAAGTACGCGTGGTCTAAAGAAATTGCAATGATTAGTTACGTGGCATGCAAAACAGTTTGCTGCCACCAGAGCCACGGGCATTATTATGATTTCCGATGTAATGAAAAGACATTCCCTTCAGAAGTAGGCACGATAATAAATCAATGAAAATTTTCTCGTAGGAATTTTTGGTATCAAAAGAGAATTTCTTAGTCTAAGTACTGACCTGGTGATGTGTCAGGCGGCGGCAGATGAGATTGTGATAGCAAGTTGAGATTTATCTGTTCTTGAAGCCGTGACTGCTCCAGCTGACGTTTAGCAGCCTCCGAAGTCATGTGCTGACAAAAAAATATATAATGTTATATCCCTGACATACAATTTTTTTATTGAATTTTCCTTTGGATAAGGGAAAGCTTCTCTTATAATTCAAAAAACCGGTTTTACATTCAGATTCTGTGATTTTCCTTTCTCACGTCAGCATTGCAAAAGTTGTATAAGATCTTTGTGGAAAACCAGAGGTTTTACATAATATTTTCCCTATTCCTCAACTCTCATACCTGTTTCTGCATATGATGCTGATGGAACAGGCGCTGCTTCATGAGCGCCTGCAGCTGCGTGTGCTGGTCGAGCAGCTGCATGGCTAGCAGGTCGGGCGCCACCAGTGGCAGCGGTGAACGTGCACCGCCCACTGCGCTCGCGCTTCCAGTCGGTGACACCGGTGCAGGGCTCGAGTGTGCTGAGCCTTGTGGAGATGTTGGGGCAGAGGCCTGGGAAGACCGAATTGTTGTTGAAGATGGGTTAGTGGAAGAAGATACTTCGGAGATTATCGTCATTGAGAATTTAAATAATTAGGCATGAAAATATCTGTATTATGTCATTAGGGACAAAAAGATATCACATTGATCAGTCATTTATAAGGTTACATAATTATAAACGAATTGTTATTTTAATTTTATTTAAATTTAATTTTTCGATATTTGAATGTTAATGTTTAATTGTAAGTAATACTACCTATATTGCTGTGCCCTAACAGGGCCCATAATGTACTTTAGCTTGAAGCCTTAAGTAACATCGTATAAACACTATGGTATGCAAATAAATGAATATGAATATGAAAGTACCTACCTATGTGAGGTAAGGAATATGCACCTAAGGTTTACAAACTTAAATGTCGTCAGTGATGAGCGAGGTGCAGTTGATCAATAATGAAAGCACTTCTTATGAAGCGTTTCTTAGAAAAGAACTGGTTATCTAGGTACTTTTAGAGGAACCTCAAACGTCCTTTTGAAGTAGCAATAAAAAAATTCTACTTGGACTTACCCGTGCGAGAGCGAGAGGCTCATGGTCGCGAGGGGGCGAGGCGCGGCGCGGGGGCGAGCTGCGCCGGCGTCGCCGCGCCGCCTCGCCGCCCCACCTGCCGGACTCCTCCCTGGGGAGAAAGCATTAATTCAAGTAAACTAGCTACTTTGACCAGAAAGGAAGGCTCTTGAAAAGGCGCCTCTTATTTGTCAGTGACTGATTCATCTTTTTCCTTGCGAACAAAAAAGGAATAATAAACAAAAACTTAAAGAGAAAGGTCATGTCAAATACCCATGTAACACCAGCGGGTGTGTGTGGTGATGCTCATGAGGATCAGAGACGCTACACTCGAAGTTATGGACGTTTCCCTACGACAAACTGTCCCGATAGGTAGATACAACTTCGAGAAAGAGGTCAATCATGGAACTCAGATGGATAGAGTTCGGGAAGCTACGCAATATCTTCTCGTCCAATGTCACAAAACCGCAGTCCCACCAGTGTGGCCTTATTAGAATGCTAAAAGTCGCCCAAAAGGGCAATGGAGGGGGCTATGCTTGGAGTTTCCCTACGTGCTCGAATCAGAAATGAAGAGATCCGCAGGAGAACCAAGGTAACCGACATAGCCCGAAGAACTGCCAAACTTAAGTGGCAGTAGGCAGGGCACATTGCCCGCAGAACAGATGGCCGATGGAACCGAAAGGTTCTGGAGTGGCGACCGCGAGGTGAAACGATGACCTTGTGAAGGCCGCAGGAATCCGCTGGATACGGGAAGCACAGAACCGGTCGAAGTGGCGGTGCTTGGGGGAGGCCCATGAACAGCTGTGGATGTCTTTCGGCTGAAATGATGATGATGTCATCATCATTTCAGCCAGAGAAGCCAGGTGAAGAAACAAAACAGATGTATGAACAGTCACGTGCACAAATATGTATACACTAAACAAAATTCAAAATCGTTTTTAGGGTTCCGTAGTCAACTAGGAACCCTTATAGTTTCGCCATGTCTGTCTGTCCGTCCGTCTGTCCGTCCTCGCTTAATCTCTGTGACCGTTAGCACTAGAAAGCTGAAATTTGTTACCAATATGTATATCAATCACGCCGACAAAGTGGTAAAATAAAAATTGGAAAAAAATGTTTTATTAGGGTAGCCCCCCTATATGTAAAGTGGGAAGTGATTTTTTTAAAAATTTCAACCCTAACGTGTGATATTATATACAATACATGTGTACACAGCATATGTATACATATGACTGAACATCTGTCTCCAGGAGAATACTGGGCTAGCTCATTCCTTGTGTTTACCCTACATTGGTTCAAAATGATACTTTCTACAGATCTTAAAATCTAGCTTAACTCATATTTTATAATAGTCTAGCTACTTACCGGTCCAAACACCGGTCCAGCTCGAATGAGTTGATGAGCGGCGGCTTCGCGGCGCCACCCGAGTTTGAGTTCAGTGCCGACTCCGGACCCTGAGGACAAAACAAAAATGATTAAAAAGTTACTCATGATCTTGTGGAAGATCTAAGACTTGATGCAGACAATTAAATAGTTGTAGCGACATGCAAGGTTCTTGATCCGGATTTTGAGAATAGCTGACACTGTAGCTTTCGTCATAAAGAAGACAAATTCTAAAAACTAATTTCTCTAAACTGGTAGCAGCTTTGTGAGAATAAGACTGTTTGTCAACTGCACCGGGAATGCGACGTCAACGAGAAACGAGATTATTCAGCTATAGTCAATGTACTGTCAGGAGCTCGTGGCTAAGTAATAACAGCCGCACGGATCGTTCCATCAGGTTAAGCTACGCTTGCCGGGGTTCATACCGAGACTCCTCCGTGCCTCGGAAAGCACGTTAAGCCGTTGGTCTCGGCTGTCATTCGTAAGTCTTTGACAGTCGTTACGGGTCGTCAGAAGCCCGAAAGTCTGACAACTAGTCTTACCAAGGGGTATGGTATTACCCAGTAACTGGGTTGTGGAGCTCAGATAGGCAGTCGCTCCATGTAAAATACTGGTATTCAGCTGCATCCGGTTAGACTGGAAGCTGACCCCAACATAGTTGGGAAAAATCTAGTCAGATGATCTTGATGAAGATGTATAGGTATTTATCTTTCTATTTTAATATCCAAAATAACGTCAAAGATAAAAAAGCAGTAAATCCAGCTGTATCTATAGAGAATACAAACAAAGGTACAATACCTTTTTACTTCCCCGTACTAAAAAAAAGCAAAGGTGATCTTTTTCGTGCCTAAAGCCCATATATTTAATGTTCTCCATCAAAATATTGCTAGTGTCTTACCAAAACGGGAACTATTGGAAATAACAATTCAGGAGTTACAAGTAGCACATAAAGAGCCTGACGTAATATGCTTGTCGGAAACTTTCGTAAAAAAAGGCCATGAGAGCTATATTAAAATATATAACTATCAATTAGCGTCAAGTTTTTGTAGAGAAAAGCATAGAGGAGGAACCTGCATCTTAGTAAAAAAAGGCATTCCTTTCAATGATTTACCATATTTAAATAATTATGCTACCCAAAACACATTTGAAGCTTGTGGCATAGAAATCGAGTGTTATAAATTGTTAGTTATTTGCGTCTACAGAACGCCAAACTCTGATCCCACTCAGTTCTTGTGTAAATTAAATAATCTTTTGAACAACTTAACTAATAAATGTAAATCCAAATTGCGTATTGTAATAACGGGTGATTTTAATATAAACACCTTAAAAAAAGGCAATGTTACGAATCACTTACAAGACATATCCTACAACTATAACATGAAAATCCACATTGATGTGCCTACGCGCAAGTCTTCTTGCATAGACCATATTCTAAGCAATATTCCAAATGCTACCACGTCAGTTATGCCTCTTTATCTCTCTGACCATGACACAGCTCAAATGTTGAGTTTTCCTGTAAATGAACAGATGCAAAAACGTACATCTTACTATATATATAAAAGAGATTATAATTCGGATAACATTCGGAAGTTCAAGGAATGTTTAAATAATATGTCTTGGTCACACATATACATTAAAAATGATGCAAATGTTTTCAGTGAGTTTCATGACATTCTATGCTTATTCTACAATCTTTGCTTCCCTAAAGTTAAAGTAAAAATCAATAACAATAATAAAAATAAACAAAATTGGATAAGCAAAGGCTTAAAAAAAAGTTGTCAAAAAAAACGTGCACTAAGATATAAATACTATAAAAATAAAAATACAAGTAATAAAATTAAATATACGACATAATCTAATATTCTAAAAAAATGTATAATAAATTCAAAAAAATTTGCAAACATTAAATATATTAATAAAAACGGAAACAAATGTAGGGCTACGTGGGCAGTCATTAAAAGTGAAATGCACGATACAAATTGCGTAGGAAACATGGAAAAAATCATAGTTAACAACACAACTATAACAGCTTTATCAACTCTAACAGATCCTACTGAAATTGCCACTGCCTTTAATAATAATTATATTTACTCAACAGACACGAGTTCTCAGAAATACATAAAAAAATACCGTACTAGTGCACCCGTTAACTCGATGTTTCTAAAACCTATGGAGGAAAGCGAGGTTAGAAGAGAAATAATGTTATTAGCTAATTCCAATTCTGTAGGCTACGACGAAATCAACACCAAAATCATCAAAGAGTGTACCAATCAGTTAACTGCTATTCTGACACATTTAATTAATATATCATTTGCATCGGGAACCTTTCCTGATGCCCTGAAATACTCAATAGTTAAGCCCTTGTATAAAAAAGGAGAAAAATCTGACATTAATAACTATCGTCCTATAACAATAATACCTATATTGTCCAAAATATACGAAAAATGTATGTATAGAAGACTAATTGACTATTGCGATAAATTTCATATTATTAGCAAAGAGCAGTATGGCTTTCAGAAAAACAAGTCCACTACGTTGGCAGTGTTTTCTCTTGTAAAGGCTGTAGTTTCTAATATTAATAATAATAATTTGACCACGGGGCTATTTTTTGATATTTCAAAAGCCTTCGATTTAGTTTCCCACAGTCTATTACTCGAGAAACTTGAATCAGTCGGTATCAGAGGTCCTACACTTCAGTGGATAGCATCATATCTCAGTAACAGACAACAACGAGTCATTGTTGATAAAATAGACGGCAATCAGGATATGGTGCCTTTTTCTTCAGAATACAAGCACAATAAATGTGGTGTTCCACAAGGGAGTGTACTGGGCCCTATCCTATTCTTACTGTACATTAATGACATTATTAATATAACCAACCACCAATGTATATTATTTGCTGATGACATTACGATTATTATAGCGACAGAAAAAGGTAATAATTGTATAAATATTCATGAGACTGAAATTAATAACACTATAGATAAATTAATACAATGGCTTGACATAAATAACCTAAAAATAAATCTTAATAAATCCGTATATATAAATTTCAATAAATGTAATAATCCTAAATATAATATTAAACTAAACATAACACAAATTAAAGAAGTAGCACAAACAAAGTTTCTAGGCGTAACTATTGACGAGAACCTAAACTGGAAAGAGCATGTAGATAATGTGTCAAAGCGAATAAATAAATTTGTATATGCTCTTAAACAAATCAAAAATGTAACGAGCCTTAAAACAGCTATCATGACCTATCACGCATATGTAGAATCCCTACTACGTTACGGGCTTATAATATGGGGAAATAGCACAGATATAAACCGAGCATTTGTTGCGCAAAAAAAGTGCATTAGGGCATTGTACGGGATGCCTCCGGAGGAATCCTGTCAACCAATATTTAAAAAACTAGGGTTGTTACCGTTGCCGTGCCTTTATATTTATGAAATATGCATGTTCGTTAATAAACATAAGGCTTTGTTTAAATCAGCCAATGATGTTATTTCTCGGAGCCGGCGTGATCCACAGAGACTCGTTCTACATGATCTGCCCAAGCTTGCTAAATATAATAAAAGCTGCTTATATAATTGTGTTCATATATATAATAAGATACCGAGTAACATAAAAAACTTAAATTCTAGATTATTTAAAATCAAATTGTTTAATTGGTTGACTACGAATAATTTCTATAGTTTAAAGGAATTTCTGGAAAAGAAATTTGCATTTTAGTGTTAAGTGAAAGATTTGCATGCTAAGTATAATTCTGGCAAAACATGTAAGCACTTTATTATTCCAATTGTAACATCATGTATACCATGTTTTATGCAAATAAAGATATTATTATTATTATTATCTCAAGCAGAGGCAACAATCATCATTCTCCTGCCCTTGTCCCAATTTATTTGCGGTCGGTGCAACACGTCTTTTCTTCCATACTTCTCTATTAGTCGTCATCTCGGTAGTCACTCCCTTTCTAGCCATATCAACATTGACTCAATCAATCTGTCTAGCCGACAGATTGATTGAGTCAGTGTACTGACAATGTAATATACTTCAGCGCCGTCACCTGTTTTCTCATTGACGTCCCGTTCCCTGTGCACACAGTGTACTCTAGTGCCGCAAGCGCATACTGATGGCAGCTATGCCACGGTATACTTAGGCATTCCCTTAGGCATCATTATTGAAATTTCAATTTTATTGCCTTACTTTTAAGTTATGTTCCTATTATTCGTCGCATAAAAATCCCTTGCTTTGCATTGCACCAATGGGCGCAGACCCTTTTTTTTGTGTATGGGAAATCATCAAATAACTTCTCCCGCTCTGGGCGGAGCGGGAGGGCGTGTCAGACTTCTACTGACTAAAACCCACCCGTGTTCCTTCAGTTGCCTGTGCCAGGGCCACGGTAACTCTTTCGAACAACCCGCAACCCTGGCGGGATGGACGCAGACCCTAACCGAGGATTAAGCCTAATGCCTTTGTCGAGCAATGGACTCCTGTAGGAAGATGTTTAATTATGATGATGAAACTCGCAACTCTGTGTACCAAATGTAAAAAAAAAATAGCCAGCATACAAACGAGTTATCTTCACCAAAAAGTAAGGAATCATTTCAAGCAGTACTTTGGCGGTACCTACCAGTTTTTTCTAAACGCAATCAATTACTGTAAGTCTATAAAACCTAATGTAGAATCCATTCTACATTAGGTCCTATCGTTCTAGCTCCTGCCTCATACCAATTGTAGGTCATAATATAAACAAATAGTGTTAAAGGAGCTTAAAGTATGCATTGTTGACGTCATGCAATCAATATGTACTCGTAAGTGCACGTGTTTCTTTAGTGGTTTCATTTAACAATATAACTTTTGAAGAATAGGTTTTATCTTAGAAGGCCTCTGTCACAAAATTGCGTTTTGACAGATTATGTAGTAATTTGGCAGTTGTAATTACGCTTATTTTGAGTCTTATAAACCACTGTTTCAGAGATATTTAAAAAAAAATCATTTTCTCATGTAAGTAGTTCAATCCAGGAGCTCAGAAAAAAAATACTGTTGCGCATTTTATGAAAAACTTGCTGCGGAATTTTGGCTTTATATAAATAGACTAGCTGCCACGGTGTAACTTCGTACCGCCTTAGCAGCGCCACCTACCGGGTCTAATTGTGTTTTCAAAGCATCTAAGAACCCATTGAAATACACACACAAAATTTCATTCAAATCGGTCTAGCCGTTTAGGAGGAGTTAGGTGACAAACACACGTACAGAAGAATTATATACAGGACAATGTTGAAAGTAGTGCGCAAATTTTCACAGGGTGTTCTACTCATGAATATGAACAACTTTCACTATGGGACAAACCCTGAAAACACGAAAAAAAGTCAGCTGTTTCATATAAAAGTTCAATACCTATTCGACTAGAATGTGTGAAACAGCAGATTTATTTTTTTCGTGATTTCCGAGTTGGTCCCATAGCGAAAGTTGTTCATATTCATGGGTAGAATAACCCGCGATGAAAATTTGCGCACTGCTTAAAAAATTGTCCTGTATACAGGGTTATTGGTAAAACACCAACAACGTCTTAAGGGGTCATTGTACTCATCATTATGAACAACTTTTACTATGAGACCAAACCTGAAATCTCGAAAAAAAATCAGCTGTTCAGTACATTTATGTTAGCATAATTCGTCAAAATGTACTGAACAGCTAATATATTTTTTTTGCGATTTCAGGTTTGGTCCCATAGTAAAAGTTGTTCATAATGATGAGTACAATGACCCCTTAAGAGGTTGTTGTTGTTTTACCAATAACCCTGTATATGGATAAGAAAAAATTGCGAAAAGTGAGGCCGCTATAAGCTATAGGTAAGTACCTACTAATAACTATTCTCCATCACTCGATAAGCCAAAGTTTTCGAAGTCTTTCAGTTTCTCAGAATATGCCAAAGTTGGCCATTTAACGCAAAAATAATAATAATAATAATAATAATATCCTGGGACATTTTCACACACGGTCATCTGATCCCAAACTAAGCAGAGCTTGTACTATGGAAACCAGATAACTGATATACTCTACATATACTACTTTTTTTTTTTGTAAATACATACTTATATAGATAATTACACCCAGACTCAGGACAAACAGACATGTTCATGCACACAAATGTTTGTCCTGGATGGGAATCGAACCCACGACCTGCGGCATGATAGGTGGTGTCTTAACCAACCACGCCAACTGGCCTGTCAAAATCACGGTCGAATAGGGGCCTTAACTTAAATAGAGAAAAATCCAATGAAACATAGAAAGAGTTCGACACCCGATCAAATTAATTGTAACCAGGTATTATAATAAAAACCTCTTTTCTCACTTTAGAGTTTAGAGAGAAGGGTTTGGGGAAACGTGCTCGCTCACTTATTATTTCAAACCTAAAATCGAAGTTTCCTCAAGATACGATATTTTCCTTCTCTGTTAATCTGGTAAAACCATTTGTATATCTTCTGATATTTTAGAGTGTATTTTCAATCGCAACAAGTTAGAACTCAGGCCACCCAGAACCAATTACGGAAGGAAAAACATTTTATATGAAGGAACAGTGCTATATAATAAACTGCCAGATGATATGATTAATGTAAAAAGTACAAATATCTTTAAAAAAATGCTAAAAACTTATGTATCTAAAATTTTATAATTAACTATGTGTATTTAATTTCTCTAGAACCCAATATATATATATCTTGTTATCGCTCTCAGTCGACTCACGGAGTCGTGATGTAATAGTATACCTAAGTGCATGATCTATTTATAATCTCATATTTTAAGTGAACTATTTGTGTTCTTTATGAGAATAAATATCTTTAAACCGAAATATTCTTCTTCTTACCCCAAATAAATATTGTAGCTCCATGAAAATTCTCTGTCATCAAACGAGATGAAACGCAAAATTGTTGTTAAAATGACTACTATTTTACTACACACTATTGCAACATATACTAAAGCCAACAATGACAAAATAGAAAGGCAATAGTTTAATAGTTCAGTGACAGTTTTTGCCAAACGCTCGGTCTCCTCGTGATACTTAGCAAAATGTTATTGTAACTAGTGTAGTGTTAGCTGCTATCGTCCAAGAACAAACATATAATATGAGGTCACCGCTGCCCGTGGTGAGATTTGTTTTCATAAATAACTAACCATATTATAAACATGAAACCTCACATATTGTAAACTAAGATACATTTTTTCATAAACATCCTCTACATAGAAAAGAAAATAACGTCTAGGATGGGTGGCTAATATTGTATTGTAAATTATCGGTAGAACAATGAGGGGTGAAGAGAAAGTATCTAAATAATTATATCAACGGTTCACGGGATATTTGTATTAAGCGACATCCTGGCCGATATTGAGTTTTTATCATTTTGCGTTATAATCTACCTTCATTAAAAAGTGAAAAACGTAAAAAAACTGAGATAGACACTATTGATAGGCCACTTTTACTTAAAAAATATTGATACTTTTTTTACAATAATCTTTTTTCCGAATAATGAAACTTTGAAATGCTCTCTTATAAAGTTCAAAAAATGTATATAAAATGTGTATATATAGAGGTCATCATCTACCTAACCTTTTACCAACTACGTTGGCGTCGACTTCCAGTCTAACCAGATGTAGCTGAAAACCTGTATTTTACATGAGTGACTGCCTATCTGACCTCCACAACCTAGTTACTGGTTAAACGATACCTTTTGGTAAGACTGGTATCAGACTTTCGGACTTCTGACGACCCGTAACGACTGTCAAAGATCCACGAATGACAGCCGTGACTAACGGCTTAACGTGATTTTCGAGCCACGGAGGGGTCTTGGTATGTAAAGATGGTCAACCATCCACGGACCAACCGCGGCTAGCGCAGCTTAACCATACTTAGCCATAGGAATAACACAATAAGAACCAATGATTGGATAATTAACTAATCTGGAAAAACATGATCACGGACTTAGGAATATGGGTTCTCACCCTACAATCTTATAGTAGGTCAATTTAAGACAAAAACTGAAGTATCAATGATGAGCAACGCAACTAGTAACAATTGACTATCAACTTGACAAGCCCTGAACATCAACTACCCTGCTGATGATTATGATAGATCCACAAGTCTGTTAACAGCAAAATAGTGTTAGCATTAGCATAATCAGCCATTATCATTCCTACCGCTGGCGCTGCGACACAGGCCTCCTTTTGTGAGTGAGTGGGTCATAATCCACCACGCGGGCCCATTGCTGACTAGAGGACGTCGCATGTCTTCAAGTTTTTAGTTCTAGGACATGCAGGCTTCCTCACGATGTTTTCGTTTGAAATAAATTACAAAAAATACTTTTTAGCAAAAAATAAAATCGACTTCCATAACAAAACACTACAAAGTGAAAAATAACTTTAATTTCGGTAGGCGGTGTCTTGGGTTTTGTATTATCGTTTTTTGCCACCGACTTCCGAAATTAATTAAAGTTATTTTTCACTTTGTAGTGTTTTGTTTTGGAAGTCGGTTTTATTTTTTGCTAAAAAGTTTTTTTAGTTGTGGAACCTACCCCACAAATTCGAATACATAATTTAGCACAATAATAGTAGATATAGGTATGTAAATAACAGTGATAGGAAGTTATTAAAACACCATCACATCATCCACATAAAATAAGTGGGAAATATACGCATTATTGAAGCTAACTCAAAAACTCCCCAAGCAAAGTTAATAAAATTTATATGGGACCACCTCGGAAGTATACACTATCAAGCAAAAAAAGAATTTTCCAAATCGGTCAATCCGTCTTTGAGTAATCGCGTAACAAACATACAAAAAAAAAAAAAAAAACATACAGGCGAATTGAGAACCTCCTCCTTTTGGAAGTCGGTTAAAAGTAAATTGCCTGCCGGGGTTCGAACCAAAAACTACACATACAGTTACCAAATAGTGATGGAATCACAGGAAACCTTAACCCATGTAAAACTTAATTGGAAGTTCCCATTAAGTCATTAAAACATAGGTCATTATAACCCAGGTAGGTACAAAATATTATATGCTAGTATTTAGGAAAGGTATTACTGCTAATGTCAAACAAATGATTATAGCTGTACATAACATTTTAAAGAAAAACTTTTTTACAAAAGAAACAACCAGCTTCCAATAAAAACACTATAAAGTGAAAAATAACTTTAATTTCAGATGTCGGTGGCAAAAAAACGAAAATACAAAATCAAAGACACCGACTTTACCGAAATTAAAGTTATTTTTGTTTTTTGTTTGGAAGTTGGTAGTTTTTTTTTTTTTTGTTAAAAACGGTTAATAATAATTAGGTAAAGGTAATATCTCTTTATGCGGAAATCGGTTGGTATGGGCTTGTAATGCGGAGGAATGAGGAAAATATCGTGAGGAAAGTTTTGAGTTTGAATGTCGATGGCCATAAGAGTAGGGGAAGACCAAAGAAACGATGGATGGACTGTGTGAAAGATGACATGGCTAGAAAGGGGGTGACTAGTTGACTACTGAGATAGTGACTAATGAAGTATGGAAAAAAGGGACATGTTTCGCCGACCCCAAATAAATTGGGATAAGGTCAGGAGAATGATGACAGGTCTTTATTTCAAAACTAGGACACGTTGTTTGACGCATTTGAGTTACTCTAAACCTGTATTAGGCCAGCACAGAATGTGACCATCACAACTTATAAGTATATGAGAGGCTATCTATCGCAACATGATATCACTCATACGCAGGTGGCACAACCGCACTATTAGGGTACGGCTTGAGTGCACGCCGCTCGACTCGAGCGTCCGGCGGGGTGGGGCGTGCGACGTTCGTGTTAAACACATGCAAACACTCGCGAGTGTGCTGAGTGACGGCCGAGCCGCGCTCGGTGAACGCTCTTCGCCGCTTGCACGCAACGCTGAACGCCCCGCTGGACGCTTTTCACTCGGGCCGTACACTAACTTGCATAAGGTGACATTCAATTTGTTCTTTCACATCAAAAGGCCAATTGTCGCACCTAAAAACGTTCAAATTCAACTAGCAATGTCATGTCAGCGACAATCAAATGTCAAAAATGTAGGTATACGCTAATACAATTTTTGACAGATTGACGCACAGAAGCTAGTAGAGCTAGAAACTAGAAACGAGTTGGCCAGCAACGAGCAGTGAGTGAACGACGGCGAAAAACTATTACTCGCTGGTATGCGTATGTACCAAACGTGAGTCTCTCAGCGAGTGCTCTCTTTAATAGCTCTTGTCACTGCGACAAACGAGTGCTAGTACGCGGTATGAACAGTCAGCGATCAACTATTAATATATGCATTTCTTTTGTTTACACGGAATGTAAATCTATTGTATGTTTCTTGAGCGAGAAAATAGCTAATAGTTAGTCGCTTCCTCGCCAGCGGTGGGACAACTGCCTGAGACTGAGATGAGATTGCGAACGTTGTTAAAAATACAAGAATTGCCCGTCAGATCATAATGATAAACGTGTTGATATCATTATAAAATACGTGTAACAAACAATAACATCAACTAAGAGATGTAACAACAAAATGTGCTGCGTCATTACACAGGTACATGTAATAAATCACGTTCTTAGCAATTACAGCGCTTATCTACGTGCAGATGAACACAAACAGACAAACAAAACTTCGAGGAATTTTATTAAATTGTAATATACCGATAAGTTATTAGAATGTAAGCTGAGGTGTTTGATAAATAAACGTAGTTTTACACGTGGTTGGAGAAATATTCTATTCAATTTGAATGTACCTAAATAAGACCCAATATGGTGGGACGAATCCAGAAAATAATAACACTCACAATTTAAAAAAAAACAAATCGGTCATAAAGACCCCGAGCCCAGTATAGACTCCAGCTCTCACAAAGGTTTGAATCTGCCTGTAAATTACATACTATGTACAAAATTGTACCTTTTTGAGCATTTTTTTTTTAATCTCGGGACCCTAGGATCTCGGACCTTTGAAAGGCGTACGAGGGGCCGAAGCCAACACGCAGAGGCCTCTTAGACAATTTTAAATGATGAGGAGGTACCCGACGATTATCCCTATATGCACTATGCAAGTGCACCCAAGGACAACCCTCGGTTGGTGCAGGACTATTGCAGAACGTGGAAACAAAACATGGGTTTGGGTGGCTAAAGTGGATTGGGTAACTTGAACTATGAAAGAACTATGTCCCCTGCCTGACCAATATTATATAATTATTATTGTTGACATTTCTCGGGACCCTGGGGTCCCGGACCTTTAGATGGCATACGAGGGGCCGAAGCCAACTCGCAGAGGCCTCTTAGACAATTTTAAATAATGGGAGGCACCAACCGACGATTTTCCCTGTATGCACTATGCAAGTACACCCAAGGACAAACCCGGTTGGTGCAGGACTATTGCAGGACATAGATAGAGCAATATTATTATATTATATATTATATTGGGCAATAGGTTTGGGTGACTATAGTGGGTTGGTTACCCAGAACTATGAAAGGACTATGTCCCCTGCCTAATCAATAGGGGGCACACTCAATAATGGCCCCCCGGAAACGGTCCCTAGCATTTAGTGACGTAGCGACAAGGGGGCAACACTTCCTGAGGTGTTTGAGGAGTGGAGAGGTATTCCACGGCTATCAGGACAATCCCGGAAGTTTGGTCAAGATCCCTACCAGTACCTTACTGGAATACTTCCTTCCGCCGAGCACGTTTGCTCTTGCGAATCTCCACTCAAGCCGGCCAATAAAGGCAAGAAAGAGGTTGGAGCTCAGCTCCTCGTCAGTGTTCACTCCAGCCGGCCAATAAAGGCAAGAAAGAGGTTGGAGCTCAGCTCCTCGTCAGTGTTCACTCCAGCCGGCCAATAAAGGCAAGAAAGAGGTTGGAGCTCAGCTCCTCGTCAGTGTTCACTCAAGCCGGCCAATAAAGGCAAGAAAGAGGTTGGAGCTCAGCTCCTCGTCAGTGTTCACTCCAGCCGGCCAATAAAGGCAAGAAAGAGGTTGGAGCTCAGCTCCTCGTCAGTGTTCACTCAAGCCGGCCAATAAAGGCAAGAAAGAGGTTGGAGCTCAGCTCCTCGTCAGTGTTCACTCCAGCCGGCCAATAAAGGCAAGCCAGGGGTGAAGAACAAGACTTCTCCCGGGAGACAGGGGTCCGTAAGGTCGCTACTGCCCAACAGGTCGCCACATGCTGCCCTGCGGGTTTCTGTATAATTATTCTTACTATTACTAATTTTCCCTTCACCATTTTCTGATAAATACATTAAGAATCCCTAGATCTAATCTAAGAGCGACTACCGAGATGACGACTAATAGAGAAGTATGGATGATGAAGACATGTTGCGTCGACCGCAAATAAATTGGGACAAGGGCAGGAGAATGATGATGAATCCCTAGATCTAATAAACTATTGGACACAGGGCTCTATTCCTATGCTAGAGCAATTTAAAACTATAGAAGTTTTGTCCAAGATCACCACGCATTTCTTCTGCTTTAAAAACAATAATGATAGGTATTATTAGGTTAGAGATTTTTCACACTGAGAATAGGTTTTGTGAAAGATATTTTCAATATTGACAATCCAACCGTATATTGCTGTGATAACTACGGATTATGTAGTTTGATTTCCTACTAGCATTTTGCTGAAAAGCTTTTCATTACCAAGCTGTAAATTCATTGCATCATCCAAGTAATTTTATCTCAAGTTAAGCATTATTCTCCGTGCGTTAAGATTGGTACTTTCCCCACAACACACTCACACATACAGATGCACATACATGTTTGTTTAAAATGAACGCTACGTTTGACTCAGCTCCAATTGTTTACTTATCGAGTTACTTTGTTTTGTTTTTTTAGGGAAAACACTGAGCGACGCGGTTGAATGCGAGCCCGTAGGAAAACAATAACATGGGCGCTGTACGTTGATAAACTAAGCAAATAATGTACACCTACACATCGAGTGCCTAGAAGAAATTGCGCGACCACCGGATGTTTTAATTTTTTACTTATTTTCGCAAACACTAAGGCTCTAGACAGACGAACTGTATTTCAACTGCACTCCGACTGCAAATTTGCAGTTGGAATGCAGTTAGTATGACTACAATAAAAGTGCAAACCATCCGTGCAGCCCGAATGCAGTTGGTGTGCAGTTGGCGTGCAGTTCCAACGACTGCACGCTGATGCAAGCTAGCTGAATGGTCAACGTGCAGTTCAAATGCAGTTGGACCAACTGCATGAGGACTGCTACAGAACTTCATTTGGAGCGGGACAGCTGATTTTTTTCCGCGATTTCAGGTTTGGTCCCAGAGTAAAAGTTGTTCAAAATGATGGTCTCATTAATACCCTGGAGTTTATGGTATATAAAAAAACACGTTGTATATGTAGTTGGTCCAACTGCTACAGCTAGCTTGCAGTCAGCGTATAGTCATTGGGACTGCACGCCAACTGCCCACCGACTGCAATCGGGCTGCATGGTTGGTTTGCAGTATTATTGCAGTTGTACTATCTGCATTCAAACAGCAAATTTGCAGTCGGAGTGCAGTTGAAAAGCAGTCCGTCTGCCTACAGCCTAACATCTCTTGTTCAAACTCTTTGAGTTAGTTATAATAGTGTCTGTACTGACGATAGCCTTTCCCATGCTGCACCATCACTGCCTATTTCAATTGTTAGTTCTCTGCAACTCCCATTTGCATTCCATTCCTATGAGATTTGCACTTAATGTGTACGTATCTAGTTCTATGTCTGTTTCTTGAAAAATATTTGATTACATTTAAAACTACAACCGCCTTTACCGTCGTAGTTCAGTTGAGTCTTGAAGAATAGCTGAGACTTATTTATAACACTCAGTGACCCAGCAACCTGACTCAGTGTCACCTTAAACGGATGCCAGGAAATATATGGATAATGGATTACTCCAAACAGACAATACAATAATCACCACATACAATACTCCACATACAATACTTTAGTACTACAAAGTACGCAAAAAACAAGTACCTATCATGTTCGAACTCCAATTTCTCCAAATAATGTCCGGAAAAGTAGTCACTATTTGTATTGTTTTCGAAAGCTGAGAGTCCTTGGCACCCTTCTTTTTTTTCTTTTTTTAAAGACTGAAATTCTCCCTTTGAACTGAATTAAAGTCACTATGGGTGATGTTTAGACACATAGTATTTCTTATCGATCATAGACCATAATTTAAGGTCTTATAATAAAAAAAAAAAATGCGACACAAAAAGAAAAAAAGTCAGAAATCAAGTGAGTATTTCCCTAAAAATATTAAAAACCGTCTAGCTCCTAAACTATAAATAATCACTGGATATTTTTATTATTTTTATTTTTTTTTATTTATAAAATATTTTTGTATGCCATTAATGGCTGGTTGTAGCGAACTGTACCTACCATTTTACATCTATTGTACCTATAACTTACAAATAAATATTTCTGATTCTGATTCTGATTCTGATTTATGGGTATGCTTCGGGAAGCCATTGGAGAGAAGCTTCTAAAATTTTGCTTTGGACCTCGTTTTACCGGCCACCATACAGGGGGCTCGGAAATTCAACCTATTCCATGAAAGGGATGTTCTAGTTGTCATTTCTAACAAATAAAGCGCTGCCATTTTCATGTTCTTTTTTCTACATTTGTTTTAAGTAAAACACGTTTAAATTTCAAAAATTATAAAATAAAGAAGGTTTTCTATCTACTCAAGGCATTTTATTTCTGAAGTTATGGGAATTTAGGGCATGTTTTTTTTTTTATAAATTATCACTCATTTACCATCAGTCGGAAAAATAACAATTACGTGCCGAAAGAGAAGTAGTTATTATTTAATAATTTAATACTTATAGATAATCTAAAAGCCTCAGTAACTCGGAAACCATTGATTTTCGACCTAGTTGGCGGGACTTAATTTGCTGGAAATTACCCCTAGTATAACCCCTTTCAAGAAATAGGTTGAATTTCTGAGCATCCTATATAAGTAGCCTGACAGAAACCGAAGGGCTGGTAGGTACTAAAAAAACCGGCCAAGTGCGAGTCGGACTCGCGCAAGAAGGGTTCCGTACCTCTTATAAAAACGGCAAAAAAATCACGTTTCTTATATGGGAGCCGTCTTAGATATTTATTTTATTCTATTTTTTAGTATCTGTTGTTAATAGCGGCAAGAGAAATACATCACCTGTGAAAATTTCAACTGTCTAACTATCACGATTTATGAGATACAGCCTGGTAACAGACGGTCAGTGGGGTCTTAGTAATAGGGTCCCGTTTCACCCTTTGGGTACGGAACCCTAAAAATTACAAACACTTTATATATAATATATATACACAAAGATCGGTGCAAAAATTCTAAAGAACCCATAGTCAAGTTCTCAAAATACAAGTACTCAGTTAATGGTTATGTTAAGTTTAAATAAAATATACCTAAAAATTGCACCCCAGACGACCCCAGTACATCTACTTGCGCTATCTAAGCAGAACACATTCTTAGCGTAACCAGTCTATAACGTTCCCACTCCTCCTCTTCCTTTGTGAGACGGAGTGGGCTGTAATCCAGCACGCGGGCCCAGTGCTGGTTGGTAGATGTCACATGTCTTCGAGTTTTTGATTCTAGGACATGCCAATTACCTGACGATGTTTTTGTTGAAAGTAAAGCGCCTGTCTAGGTTCGAACCTACAACTCGTAAGTCGCGGCAGTTACCACTGGACCACCAGTTCTCTAACCTAACCCAAAGAAGACTTAGCTTAAAAACTAACCTCGTGACAGAAGACAATGGTGAATCAAAATCTATCCCAACAACAACACACTACGCATTTTCCTTGTACAACTAATTAGTCAACAGACAAGTGTCCATACATGAGAGTAAACAATAAAGTTCCTTATCAATTCTTCTCCATAGATAACACCTACTTCTGGCAGCGGATGGTTACAAAAGAAGTGGCAGTGATACAGTGAGTAACACTAGGACTCGCCTATTAAGACACCGTGATAACTTAGATTCCTGAACTCCTGATAGTTGAAAGAAATTGAAAAATATGTGGCACGTTAAACAGTTCTTAGCACGACTTCAGATGAATATGTCAAAGACAAAGTTGATGACGAACAGCGTGCATCCAGGATTACTGTGATGGGTGGGGAGTTTGAATACGTTGATGAATATAGTCTTGGTCAAATAGTCTCCGTCCAGGCAAGACAAATCAAAGAAGCTGCAAGACGCTCTGAAAATACCTAGAAGAGCTATTAGGCCATGAAAGATTTAATAAAGGGTGATCGTCCTTTGTCCCTTAAGAGAAGATTCATTGACGTGTGCTTACTTCCCATCCTCACATATTGGTTCTCAAACATGGTCTATGACAAATCAGCAGAGGTCCACGCTCGAGGTATGCCTGAGGGCTATGGAACGGAGTATTCTGGGTATCAAAATAACACACCGTGTTAGGAATACGACCATCCGTTCCATCACAAAGATGACAAACTGATGTTACTGCCACGCTAAAATAGAATTAGGCTGGACACATCTGCCGCATGTCAGACGACCAATGGGCCAAACTTACGAGCCAGTGGGTCCCTCTTAATGGCAAGCGACATCGCGTCACGCCCAGACGGAAATGGCGGGATGAGCCTTCAACAAGATCTGGTCCTTAGTAGCGTTAGACAGAGAGAAGTGGAAAGAGAGTAGGGATGCCTTTGCCCTGCAGTGGGAAATCCTCAAATATGGCGATGGAGGAAATGGCTGATCTTTGTGTTACGCTCGTGAACGGGTGCTGCTTGTGGTGACTGACCAGTCACCACAAGCAGCACCCGTCTTGCTGACCTTGGCTAACTGTTTATTATTTTTACTTCGATGGTCCTAGTTTATCATTTGTGACTTCGAGATAGAGCTATATATAGCTATGTGTTACACATAGCTATAAATAGCTAGGGCACGCCCTTTATCCCTGGATGCTTTTATTTAGGTATAAAGTTCGGTTTAGGTTTTTATTTTTATTTCTGCTTGAGTATAGTTTACGACATTTCTTGTTGGTATATTGGCGTGTGCTAGCTGACTTATGGCAAATAATTTAATTTAATTATATATTTGGTGTTGCATAATGTAAATTATTTTGCGTACTATTGTATAGAATCTATTTTTTTAACTGAACTTTAGCTGTGCTGCTGGGGAGTTTGTTGCGCCACTTCTTCTTCGCAGCTAAAGCAATAGGACGGGCGTTTTGGGGGACTGACTTATGTAATTTTAACGTTCAGAAATTGCTGTTTCTCAGCCTAGTTTAAATAAATGACTTTTGATATTGATTTTGAGGTACCTGATCTTTGGTAAAGAAAAAATATTTCAATCACAGGCCAAACAGAAAACCTTATTTCTCTGTTTAAAAGGGACAAGATGTCAGTGTGATTATCGGGCTTTACATTGACATGGAGGACCTATTAGTTAATGCAAAATGCGTGTTACTAAAGAGGCCAAGACCTCAGACAGACAGATAATTTAACATTGAACTGAATGGTCAAATCCTACCAGTGTTTAAAACTAAAGCAATGGCTACGACCTACGACTCTCTCACGCTACGGCTACGAGTCATCTACGCTACGATACTGCGCGTTGTGTGTGCTACGCCACTTTCATGCCACTAGCTGCGCGTACGCTACATCTACGCCTGTAATAAAATCACATAACACCACGCTTGTATTCCCCAAAGGGTTGGGAAGAGGTTTATAGTTCACCCACATTTCGCCAGTGATTTTTAAGTCCCAGGGTGAATATTTGACCTTTTAACCGCCCGTCATTACCTTCCGCCAAAAGTTGATGAAAGAGAATATATTTAATGAAATATTTCAGCAATTCCTGATTCTGGTCCTTAAGCAGATTCTGGGAATTGATGAAATATTTCATTAACGATATTCTCCTTCATCAACTTTTGGCGGAAGGTAATGACGGCGGTTAAAAGGTCAAATATTCACCCCCCATCACTACCTATCTCTTGAAACATGCATATTTATAATGCGCACAGCAAAAGAGTGCAACTCTCTACCTGCGTCTGCGTGCGAGCGCATACATCCCTAATCTCTTCAAAGTGAGTGTGAACAGACTTCTTCTTGGTAAGCTCACTCCATCGTCGACTTTGTCTCTGTCGCCTCCGACCTAGACTAGAGTCAAGAGCAAGCCCATCTCAGCAAAAAAATGCACACATAACATCAGGCAGGCTTCCCCGAAGGGTTTGGCAAAGGAGTACTTATAGTAGGTATCTACACCCACATTTCTCATAGTTATATTTGTAACAGAGGGCCAGCCCATTGCTATCAACCGGGCAAAAATCCAGACTCCAGGCTAGACTGAGAAATTCAAGATGGTACCCCATAACACTGAAACACTTGAAACAGCCAATCAATCTGCTTCCAGTCTAACCGCATGCAACTGAATACCAATATTTTACATGGAGCGACTGCCTATCTGACCTCCACAACCCAGTTACTGGGTAATACGCTACCCCTTGGTAAGACTGGTTGTCAGACTTTCGGGCTTCTGACGACCCAAAACGTATGTCAAAGATCCATGAATGACAGCCGGGACCAACGGCTTAACGTGCTTTCCGAGGCACGGAAGAGTCTCGGTATGAAAAGATGGTCAACCATCCACGGACCAACCCCGGCAAGCATAGCTTAACCTGATGTATCGACCCGTGCGGCTAATATTTTATATTGCTAATATTTTGTCAAATTATTTTCTCTTTGATAAGGTAAACAACGATGACAAAACACGGCGGTTTAATCTAGATGTATTTGGAAGCACAGTTGCGTCGGGAAAAATTGGGTTACAATTTATTAAAATGTTAACATTTTAATAAATTGTAACCCAATTTTTCTTACTACATAAAATCAATGACTCCTAAGTATACTGAGTCAACTGTACTTCTAATAACTTTAAAGGAAGGTATAAAAAGACCGAATGGTTCTATTTCAAATGTTAATACAATCAAGAAAAATAGCTAATCATAGTGAATTAAATATAAGTAATAAGACCTATTAGCAGTGCAAAATAAATTTCATATTATTTTATTAATATTCGCTCGCAAAATAAAAGAAATAACCAAACAATTGATGAGGGCGCCACTGCGCGCTCGGTACACTCCTAATGTAATGATGACTTGATACTTGATGACTTCACTTCGAAATGGGAAGGACACGCCCAAAAGAAGTCAATATGTATTTTTATAAGCAACCAAAAAGATCTAAGATACAACTTGATTCAGAGTAAAAGCAAGTAGCAAAACAAAAAAAGAAATGCATCCAAAAAAGCATAAAAATATTTCCTTTTGCTTTTTGCATGGCCATTATGTACCATAACTAAAAAAAAATCTCATTTTTGAGGCAAAATAAATTAAAATCCTTTTTAGAATAAGAAGCGTTCCACCATAAACAATAGTCTAAAAAACTCACCTGTCGAACTGCATACAACATTATAACTTCTTTATTCTCTTTGGTTTTCACAATTACTTTCAATAGCTTTTATACACTAAAACATCTATTTTTTATTATTTACGAACACTTTTTATTTTACTAACTATCAGTCATATTATTTACCTTTGTATTAGTATATAATTCACTACGTAATATTTTTTCTCTCATGTTATAATACGAAACAACTCATAAGCAAAATCATCTGAAAAAAATGGTTTTATTTGCTGTCACATATCAATAAAATAAAATTCGTAAAAAATATACAAAAAACCGTGAGTGAAAGTTGTCATTGATTTTCTTTTCTATATATCTATAGACCTGATTGGTTAAAAAACACAAGTGATGACCTAGTGTATGAATGAATGGATAACTGAACATTAAAAATGTTAGCATTTTAATAACCTATTTAAAAAAAACCAATCTGGTTTTAAATGCAAACAAGGTTGACATTTTTGTGTCATTGGATCTTTTAAAATAACTATAGCTATTTTGCATTTATGCTACGTAACTCAAAAGTAAACGAGATATACGATTTACTGATACGAAGGAGATTTAAAAAAGTAATATTCTGTTAAGAATTTTAGGTAAGTAGGTACTGTATTCTTTAGGCACAAGCGCTTTTGCATACAACCTTCGTGGGTTAAAGATTATGAGACAAACATTGGATGACAAATGATTTAGTTGTCAGTTCGACGGCCGCGAGCCGAAAAGCTAGTTATTGAGGCCCATAGCACACCTCCGCGGCGAAACCATAGCAGCGAAACCGCAGTAGCTCAACTTAACTGCCTCGGATGATGTTTCGCTACTCGAGGAGCGGACACCACCGGAACATCAGCGAAACATCATGCGATTTCGCGGCAAAGATGTGCTAAGGCCCTAAAAGATGTAATATAAAATAATATATTAGAGTTCTACTTATATAGTCTCATTAAACAGTCCCAAGGAAGTGAAGGACCCTCAGGTCATTTTTCATTTAATTTCATTTATTTAAAAATTCACACTGTATTAAAATTAAATATTAAAAGAATTACAAAGAAAATTATAAAATTAAAAGAATTGCAATCAATAAAACAGTAAACAAATTAATTAATTACGATTCCACCATTTCAAATGTCAAAAGTATTATAATGTAAGGTCTTTCACAGTACATACCATCCTCATTAATTTTTTCTTCTATTCTCATATATGTAGATTACTACTTTAAACAGATAGGTAGGTTCAATTTGCCTAGCTTTTTCCCAACTATGTTCGGGTCGGCTTCCAGTCTATCTGGATACAGCTGCTTGATTGAGTCAATGTTGATATGGCTAGAAAGGGAGTGACTACCGAGATGACGACTAATAGAGAAGTATGGAAGAAAAGACGTGTTGCACCGACCGCAAATAAATTGGGACAAGGGCAGGAGAATGATGATTGTTGCCTCTGCTTGAGATTATAAATACCTATACATCTTCATCAAGATCATCTGACTAGCTTTTTCCCAACTATGTTGGGGTCAGCTTCCAGTCTAACCGGATGCAGCTGAATACCAGTATTTTTCACGGAGCGACTGCCTATCTGTCCTCTACCACCCAGTTACTGGGTAATACTATAACCTTTGGTAAATACTGGTTGTCAGACTTACGGGCTTCTGATGACTCGTAACGACTGTCAAAGATCCACGAATGACAGCCGGGACCAATGGCTTAACGTGATTTCCGAGGCACGGAGGAGTCTCGTATGTAAAGATGATCAGCCATACACGGGCCAACCCCAGCAAGCGTAGCTTAACCTGATGGATCGACCCATGCAGCTGTTATTACTTAGCCATGAGCTCCACCATAATCACATGTTCTAGCATACAAGCAAAAGAGTGGAACTCACTACCTGCGTCTGTGTTTCCGAACGTATACAACCCTAATCTCTTCAAAGTGAGAGTGAACAGGCTTCTTCTGGGTAAGCTCACTCCATCGTCGACTTTGTCTCTGTCACCTCTGACCTAGACTAGAGTCAAGAGCAAACCCATCACAAATAAAAAAAAAAAAAAAAATACAAATTGTTGATGGAGTTTCGATTCAATAAATCAATGGATTGTCTAGATATTAGAAAATGTGTGATTGATAGAAGATATAATACTGTTTATTATATCCACCATAAAAGTTTCAAATAATAATATAAATTATATAATATGTATGTACAGACGCCAGCAGGTCAAGCTACCCGAAACTGTCAAATTTTCCCAATCAACTTTGAACCTAATGCTTTAGTGATAAAGTTGAAAATCTATTAAATAAATCTGACAGATTGTAGTAGCTTGATGTGCTGGCATCTGTACTTTCAAAAAGAAAAAGTAAGGTGCCCATCGAGCTGCCTACAGTTAAACTAAATATTCCTATTAGCGCGATAATCAACAAAATACTTAATGGAAACAAAATGTCTAACAATCTAGACCACGTTTATTTCGTAAACCTCTTCCTTATTCTTCAAAAATATATCAAACAAATATTCGTTTCAGTAAACATTACTAAAACCTCATTCAACAAAACAATCCCAACAAATTTCTTGAATTACATTTGAATAAATAACAAAAAGCCTTTATTGACTGAAATATAAGTTTTACCTCTGAAAAGCGTCCGCCCGCCCCACTGTTCAGTGACGGCGGCGACATCAAAGAGCGACCGACCAATGGGATCGCTCCGCTGAAAAGAGACACGCCCACCCGCTATAAAGAGACCGCGCCGCCTTTGATGTACACCGAATTTTATATAACGCAGGCTTATATTAACAGTTACGAGATAATACTGAAGGTACCTAATGTTTTGAGCTGTCTTAGTTTCGTTTATATTTGCTGAAAATGGTCTCTGAAATTGAGAAAAAGGGCATTCCTTGCGATCTTTGCTGATGCCATAGATAGTAATCGGACTCTAGAAATACTCCTATTATGGATTTTTTTTTATAATAAATAAAGAGATATATTTATTTATGGTCCTTTAAATTAACAATAGTAAAAATAACAAAATTATATCCTATCTTAACTAAAACTATTCACAAACTAAAATATGGCGTCGAAAAATTCACCCGAAACGCTGTCGACTGGTAATGTGCCCAAGAGACTGGCGGCATTGCCATGTTGTATGGAAATGCTTAGCCTCTGGCCAAGGTTTTTACCTTGACCAGAGGCCAGCCCTCGGGTCACGGGAAGAGTCTACCAGCCGTTTCGAGATTTTCTTAAAGGGGTCATGAGCACTCGGACCCCACGGCCCGAGGGTTTCAACCCCAAACGCTCGAAAATATAATTAATTAAATAAATAATGTCAGACAGAGATCAAAAACAAGATGATCTTAGAATCGTTACTAAGCTAGATTTTAATTCAAATGTTATCTTCACATTCTAAAGCTTCATTCCCGATTAATAAAACATACTTCAACAATACAAGAATATCAAGTTGCATTCATTAAATATTCACAATTGTTTACAGACGGCATTCATTATCCGTAATTATAATCAGATGATCTTTCAAGAAAACTTGTATCCTTCATATTTTGACCCTCACATTGTCTCTAACTTCAATGACACGTGATTGACAAATAAAATACGAAAGTGAGTTTGTTTGTTTGCCTAACTAATAATCTGCCTAGCGTTTTCCCAACCATGTTAGGGTCGGCTTCCAGTCTAACCGGATGCAGTTGAATACCAGTATTTTACATGGAGCAACTGCCTATCTGACCTCCAGAACCCAGTTCCTGGCTAATACGATACCCCTTGGTAAAGACTGAATGTCAGACTCGACAGCCGAGGCCAACGGCTTAACGTGCTTACCGAGATACTGAAGGGTCTTGGTATATAAAGACGGTCAACCCATCCACGTACCAACCACAGCAAGCGTAGCTTAACCTGATCGATCGACCCGTGCGGCTGTTATTACTTAGCCCCAAGACCCTAAGACGACAGCTAACGTCGAGATAAAAAGATTAGCTATTCAGCAAAGTTGGTATTAAATCTGTCCCTGGAGTGTCAGTGTTATCAGGTCCCAGGAACTGGTGAGAGGTTTTTAATAGACCTCCACAACCCAGTTACTGGGTAATACGATACCCCTTGGTAAGACTGGTTGTCAGACTTTCGGGCTTCTGACCACCCGGTCAGAAGCCCGAAAGTAAAGATTGTCAAAGATTACGAATGACAGCCGGGACCAACGGCTTAACGTGCTTTCCGAGGCACGGAGAAGTCTCGGTATGAAAAGATGGTCACCCATCCACAGACCAACCGCAGCAAGCGTAGCTTAACCTGATGGATCGACCCGTGCGGCTGTTATTACTTAGCCACGAGCTCCTCACTAAAACAATATACATAAAATGGAAAAAAATAGGCTAGGCTGATTGATTCATGGGTAGAACAAACAATCAATCTGCCTAGCCTTTCCTCAACTATGTTGGGGTCGGCTTCCAGTCTAACCGGATGCAGCTGAATACCAGTATTTTACATGGAGCGACTGCCTATCTGACCTGCACAACCCAGTTATTGGGTAATACGATACCCCTTGGTAAGACTGGTTGTCACAACTTCGGGCTTCTGACGACCCGTAACGACTGCCAAAGATCCACGAATGATAGCCGGGACCAACGGCTTAACGTGCTTGCCGAGGCACGGAGGAGTCTCGGTATGTAAAGTAGGTCACCCATCTACGGACCAACCCCGGAAAGCGTAACTTAACCTGATGGATCGACTCGTGCGGCTGTTATTACTTAGACACGAGCTCCTCGATTATTTGTATGTGGGATATATTTTATATTAATAGATAGGACCTATATCTTTGAATTAAATATTCTTTAAGATCCATATACTTACAAGATGCAAGTTTATTGATACTTAAATTGAAGCGACAATAAAAATAGGGATGATGATTGATGACTATAATTTATTTTTGTCCGTCATGTAGATTATTAGAATATATTGGACACGTATTTTTTCTTTTTCTACGTAATCAAAAGATAACGGCAATACATTGAGTTAAAATGTGGCATGACGTCACGCCTTCGTAGATTTTATACGTAGAAGTGACGTAGCAAGCCCCCACTCCCGACCTTTAATGCGTGTTATCTAAGTCATTTTTTATTAATATGATAAAGCAAAAAATACGTGTCTAATATTTTTTTAATATCTGACTGACGGACTAAATAGAATTTCTTTTTTTTACCCAGGCATCATCCCTATTGCACCATCTAAGCAGAGTTTAGACGATGTTAGTCATTTCATCCTTCAATAAGATCACACCGCGTAAATCAGGCTTTTTAAACGACAGTACCTATTATATTTAAAAGAGTCACTCTAGACAGTCCACAGTCATCTTAATATAATTAACGAATTCAGACTACTTCTGTAAAGGTTTTCTATGACGCAAACAAACAGGAAGACGGAAATAGTATTAGCCTTAATGCAATAGTCGTAAACATAATAAAATGTGATTCACCTCCTACTTAATTATTTACTTTACTAGACGAGCAAATAAATTAATAAAACAATCCTTCACTCTAATAGGTAGGCATAGACAATAATAACTCTGTATTCATAAATACTAACTTATAATGTGAACCTAGTTTTGAGTCTACGAGGCTATTACCGAGGTAACAGTTGCCCCTTAGTAAGCCTGGTTGTCAGACTTTGGGGCTTCTGACTACCCGTAACGATTGACCGAATGTCAAAAATCTACTAGGCTATCACCTCAGAACTGGTTACAATCACAAGACAAAACTTAGTTATATACTGTGATTGTAACCAGTTCTGAGGGCACCGTTACGGGTAGTCAAAAGCCTGAAGTCTGACAATCGGGCTTACCGAGGGGGCATCGTGTTACCCAGTGACTGGGTTGTGAAAGTCAAATAGGCATCCGCTCCTTGTGAATAAATAAATAAATACTAACAATAAAAAAAAATATTTTGATGGTTACAAAAAAAGTCGGGAGGTGTCGTGGTCCCGGTTGGAACGAAGTTCCTTTCGCTGATATTATGTATTAATACAGAGATATTTAGTATGGTCTCAAGATTCACACTTGACACTTGAATCTGACGGCATAACACTTTTTCGTTACGTCACTATTCTGTCAGTTCACTCCTACTACAAGCCGCGTTAAGGGGACTAGTGGACTACAAGAAATAAAGCGCGGTCACTGTCGGACTGCATAGAAAAGAAAGAGAAGCGCGATGACACAACGCTGGTAATTTATTGCAAAATATAAAGCAATTATCGATTTACAAAAACCTATTAATTGGAATAAAAAAATTAAAACAAAAAAAAAACTTACTAGACGTTACATGTTGCTTGTACAGACGCCAGCAGGTCAAGCTACCCGAAACTGTCAAATTTTCCCAATCAATTCAAATTCAATCCCAATCGATGTGCTGGCGTCTGTACAATAATCTTACAAAAAATCAGAATAACTGCATGTACTTACGAGTATATTAGTATAGTTTTTAATCGTTAAAAGAAATTTCTAGAGGTATCTTCGTGATTTTTTTCTATCGTATTAACTTGGTTGTATTATGTTTTCAACACACTATCTAACTAGCATATATCCTGAAGAATATCATATATTTTTCTGATTTTGTTAACTGCAGTGGATCTTATACTTTTAAGCATTATAAAACTTGCATTTAGGTCCTGTAGTCCCCTTAAATAACTTCGTTCCATAAACCTCGACGAGTGACAACAGCCTGGTAATTCAGACCATACTCATAGCAGTTAGCTTCGCAAACAACTGTGCTGACTGACAAATATATATTTTTTACCACCACATTACAGCTCTTCTTGTAATAATATAGATTGTTTCGATACGAGAGAAGATAATTTTTTTAGAAGAAGACTAGCTTCATAGGATTCTTTTAACTCAATAGGAAAGGGGTAATACGCGTCTATCGGTAAAAACTATTTCATTACAAACAAATAAAGCAATAAAATACATATAACTATTTTGGAAATAATAATCTAAAATGTAAAAAATCAGAGATCGTCACGTTAAATAAATTAAAAACTTTTTATTTCAACCATTATATTGCAGCATTCATAACATGAAATTAAAACTTTTTTTTTATAAATAAAACATGTTTTTTTTTAAATATAGGTATAGTATTTGCATGTCTTATTAAACGTACGTAATAAATCGAATTGATTGAGTTAATGATGCTCCAATAGACATGATAAATAATTCAATAAAATCAGAATTAAAAAACAATTTAATTCAGATTTCAAATAAAAAACAAGCTTCGTATTAGGTATAACTAGCTGTTGCCTGTGTGTTGCGGCTTCGCCCGCGCTATTTAAATCGGATGTTAAATTTTTTGCGCGGAACCCTAATTATTTTTCCAAAATAAAAGTAGGTACTAAGTTACTCCTTATAACATCAGCTATCGTCCAGTGAAAGTCCCGTCAAAATCGGTCTAACAGTTTCGGAGATTAGGCGGAACAAACAGACAGACAGACAGACAAAAATTCTAAAAATTGTTCTTTTGTTATAAGTACCGTATATATTTTCATATGCATTTAGTAAAAAGCAGTTATTTTGATAATAGAAACAGACACTTCAATTGTATTTATTTGTATATGTAGATATTTGCCAAATAAATAAATATGAATGCCATCATCTGCCTAGACTTTTACCCAAATGTTGGGGTCGGCTTCCAGTCTAACTGGATGCAACCGAATATATTTTATATGGAGCAACTCCCTATCTGAACTCCACCACCCAGTTACTAGATAATATGATATTCCTTTGTAAGATTGTTTGTCATAATTTTGGCTTCAGAATACCCGTAACGACTGTCAAAGATTCACGATTGACAGCCGGAACCAACGGCTTTACGTGCTTTCCGAGGCATGGAGGGGTCTTAGCCAGTTTCAGTACAATAATTGTTTCATACACATAATGATTTATTACCTACTCAGCTAGTTTAAAAAAAAAATATAACCGAAAATTGGTTGTAAATAAAAATTCCAACACATCAGTTGTTGTACAGACTCCAGCACATCAAGCTACTACAATCTATCAAATTTCTTTAATAGATTTTCAACTTTATCGCTAAAGCATTAGGTTCAAGGTTGATTGGGAAAATATGACAGTTTCGGGTAGCTTGATGTGCTGGCGTCTGTACCTACGTGTTTACGAATTGGTTACCGATTTGCTGAATAAACATCATTTATCATCATATTATTTTATATTTATTTACTGTTATTTAGATCAGCAAAGACGTGCCAAGGACTACGACAACAGGTGATTCCGTAAGGCTATCCAACTAAAATTAACAAATGAAAACTTCTAAGGAAACCTGGACTGATAATTCAATGTCTGAAATCGGCAACCAGTCTTGAGCAAGCGTGTGATCAATGCTCGTGCCTTCTCTGTATGAGGCCTTTGCCCTACAGTGAGACAATAATAGGCCGGTATTATAATATACTAACTGTTGCCCTTGTCTTCGTGTGATTATATAAAGTAGCCTATGTCCTTCTCCAGGTTCCAGGCTACCTATCTGTCAAATTTCATCCAAATCCATTCAGCCGTTTTAGCGTGAAAGCGTAACAAACAAACAAACTCACTTTCGCATTTATGTTATATAGTTAGTAGGAAGGTGTTAAAACAATGACAAGACGATTCGTCGCTTTTGTTTTCTCCCCTCTTTCCTGCAATCTAGCATCAACTTAAAATAATTTACCCACATTTTATCCTATACTATTAAATGAGCGATATTTGTTTAAATTATATACCTATACGGCTCTAACGATTTCGATGAAAGTTGCATTATATTACGAGTATAGGGGTTTACGAGGGCAAAAAATCGATATAGCCAGGTCTCATAAATGGTAAAATTCGTTTTCGTTTTTTTTACCCGAGCAGAAGTCGATCGACCAGGTACAAAAAATACATGAATAATTAATGTTGTCAAAATATTGTGACTCGTTCTTGACTGATTGGCCGGAAAAGGCAGCAGACAAAGATGAATGGAAATGTATGGGGGAGACCTGTTCCAGAAGTGGAACAGCATAAAGAAATCATTGTGATGTTTCGTTACAACAGGAGCATGATATAAAATATGCTTGTAATATTTTCCCTCGACTCTTCGCAGATAAAAATTAATTATCAAATTCCAAAATCAGTGATTATTTCTAGATCAAAAGCTAGTTTTTAGCAATGTTTTTATTATATGTTGCTCCATTTTTGCGAATAAAAAATTGTTTTTTAAACATTAGGTAAGTTCATAGGTCACGCAGATTAAATTAATTTTGATCAAATATAGAAATCGGAAACTTTATAGACGTCATACGGATGTTTAAAAGGTTACGAATTTAATCAACAACGTAATATTGACTTAATTAATTATTAGGTACCTGCACATAATCATTAGGTGATGTAATAATTAACAAAAACACCAATAAGTTACCTTCTAATTTTATAGACAAGTATCATCGTTTCATTTTACTCCAATCAATATTCCTAAGATAAAAAAAGTAATTCATTTGCAAAAGTTTTTTTTTAATCATCCATAGATCCGATATTAATTGAAATTCACACTAATAAAAAGCAAGCAAAAAGTTTCGTAAATCGAACGATACTTTCGCAATCTTCCGCGCGTCTCTTATCAGCTGTCAAAAGAGGCGCTGAAAAGCGGGCGGTCGTGATTGGTCGAGCCGCTGATGAGCGACGCTGTGATTGGTTGCCAGTCGGCGCACATGAGCGACACACCACGTGCTCATAAGTTCCGTCGAGGAAATTCAAACTTTTCACGATACGCGAAGTATTACGTTCGGATATTTTGAAAATGTTTTGAGTTTTATTTTACTTTTTGACTTAATTTTAGTTTTGCAAAAAAATTGAAATTAATAAAATATGTTTTGCAATGGTTATGGTGATTATTTTATATTAGAAATAAGATATTTATTTTACGAATTAATGATTTCATTTTAATAATTTAAATTGTTTTGTTTTCTTAAATCACTGTTTACAGAGAACTGATTTAAATTGAAAAAAAAATAAACTATATCTCTAAAAATATTTTCCCAAAATTAAAAAAAGCAAAACTTGTGCTTATATGATTCGAAAAGATAACGAAATATCTTTAAATCCGCAATCCTTCACCTTAATCACTATTTAAAAAACTTACGCGCTCGCCAGATGTCCTCAAAAACTCATTTCACTCACGACAACAACAAAATGTTTAACATAAATTAAAAACAATTAACAAACAATAAAAACTAACACTTTACAGCGACTCGGTATACCACTCATAAGTACCGGTGCACTGCAGTTTCAGATGCAAATTATTTACGCCGCTGCAGCGCGATGCATCGTACATAAAATTTACTAAAACCAACCACTCAACACCATAAAATAACTATTCCAGCCCTACACACCGCTACTGTTTATATTTAAAAAATATTTGCTTGGAAAAGCGCGTCTAAACAATACACAACAGCCTGCGACGCCGCAGCATCAACAATGCAAGGGCGAAATAAGCAAGAAATATTTAACTACCGAAGAGGGGTGGGGCGGGCACTGGCCCACAGTATTGGAGCTACGCCTGTGGTAGTTATAGTTTACGTGATACACAGCTCAAATACAAATAATATAAACATTACAGCGGAGCATGCGCCGTAGCAGCAGACAGGGACGAAGCGACAATCGCCGTCAAAACTAAACGCTTACTAATAACATTTTTCAGCGATTCGAGAACGTCACAAGTAAATTTATTACTTTGAAACTAACATTCGTATCATAATAGTGGTGTTGGATCACATTTTTATAGATTAATTTGCATATTTTTGACAGGAACGCGTAGTTGTGAGACGGCGTCCCACGCATGCGCGACGCCGAGGCGCAAGAATGTTATTGACGATGCAAAATGTTTATTTTTTGACGCAACACCATGCTGGCTGTTTCTGTGTGGAACGGAACGGCTGCAGCCATCTTGGAAAATGGCTTCCCAACCATTTTACGAAACAAGACAAAAGCAAAAATAAATTTTAAGGAAATATAGGTTACATTTTGGTGATGAAAGCTGAGGTAATCCTAGTAAAGTAAAAGATAAGAATGTAATCAGTTTTCAGCGAGGCAGTCGGGAGTTTGAGCTGGATTTATTTCAATTATAATCCGATATGAAAGTTCAGCGCATGCGTGTGGCATTATTTACACCGAAGCGAGTTTTCCACTTTTTAGGAAAATTTTCTGAATACAACTGCTTTGTAGTCAGAAAATTTATTATACTTACTACTTATTTTTATATCATTTTTTTTTAATCTATTCTTATCATACTCAGCTGGATAATTCTGCATGTGCACAAGATGTGTTGTTTTATGAATAAATAAATGAAATGGTATTTTAGGGCTCTAAACACCGGATGACAATAAAATTTACTGTATTCATCGTCAGTGTTTTAAGGCCTTTCTTATTGATGGATGAAATGCTTTAAGGCCTTTCTTATTGATGAATGAATTACTAAGGAGTTCTACTTTATTTATATTAGGTATCTATAACTAACAGCTTAGATGAGATGGACCCATTATCAAAATAAAAATTTATTGAATTTAAATTATATTGGCTAAAGATATGCAAAATTTTAAATATTCACCAATTGGTTGTTTTTTTTTTTTATTTGAGTTGGGTTTGCTCTTGATGCTAGTCTAGGTCAGAGGTGACAGAGACAAAGTTGACGATGGAGTGAGGTTGTCCGTTGTATGCGCTCGGAAACACAGACGCAGGTAGTCAGTTCCACTCTTTTGCTATGCGCATTATAAAAGACATTTGGAAACGCTTAGTGCGAATTGGTGGAATATCAACCAGGTAGGGATGGTAACTGGCAGTGCGTCTAGATGCCCGATGGTAGAAGGGAGCCACTGGAATCAGGTCGTGGAGTTCTAGGGCACACTCTCCGAAGTACAATCTGTAGAAGACCGACAAGCAGGATTTTTACCTACATTCTATAAAATAAGTAATAAAATTTTCTTAAAAAATGACCGTTTTAACCAAGTTTTACCAATGACCTTACTTTAGCGCGGTTTACTGCTAAACATAAATCTTTACTTTTCCTGTTTGTCTATTGTTGTCAGCCTTATGATCAGATAAACCGAGAATCAGATCCCAAGTACCTTCAATACAACCCAACGCTCTCCACGCTAGCTAAAACTTTTTTTTAAAACCTAGACCTTGGAATAACGCAAAACCATCGGTATTTTATTGCAAAAATATGTCTGTCGTGACTATCAAAATTAGCTCAACTACTCGTTCGGACAAGGCCGGTCGGTTCCGCATAATTTGCATATATGGTTTCTATTAAACAAACAAAAGCGTCTTTTAAATGTCATACGCATTCAAATACCGAAACCTGTTTTTTTTTTTCAACTCCTTTTTTAGGGTTCCGTACCTAAAGGGTAAAACGGGACCCTATTACTAAGACTCCGCTGTCTGTCTGTCCGTCTGTCACCGTGATAGTTAGAGAGTTGCAATTTTTACAGATTATGTATTTCTGTTGCCGCTATAACAATAAATACTAAAAAAAAACAGAATAAAATAAATATTTAAGGGGGCTCCCATACAACAAACGTGATTTTTTTGCCGTTTTTATAGATAATGTTACGGAACCCTTCGTGCGCGATTCCGACTCGCACTTGGCTGGTTTTTAATTTTTTTTAATTTCTGGTTTTTTGCGTAGGTCGCGTGTGATCTTACGTTGTAATTATTATACCTAGTATGAATAGTAAACTTATCACAATATACACAATATTATTTTGTTGATAAGTCTGAACAGTTATTTGG
The DNA here is from genome assembly GCA_948252095.1 of Dicycla oo. Classification (NCBI taxonomy): domain Eukaryota; kingdom Metazoa; phylum Arthropoda; class Insecta; order Lepidoptera; family Noctuidae; genus Dicycla; species Dicycla oo. The sequence continues at coordinate 15,696,018 of OX411736.1, read as the reverse complement.
AAATTAAATCATGGGTGATTACAATTTTAGATGAATAAACTCGCAATCGATTAAGTATAAGTAATGTCAAAGATAGACAAACTAGTAGAAGTTCTATGAAAGTCCAAACCTAAATCACACTGACGACAAAAAAGAAACGAAATAGTTGTTTTCTAGGCGATTGCAAGAACCATCTAAATTAATAATGATTTACATACATTATTAGTTTCATCAGCATCGTCCATTTCCTGATTTACATTGACAGAATGTATTTATATTATTATAGCAGTCATATCAATAATAATAATATATCAATGCTGACGTATTTATTTATTACGATGTGCTGACGCATGTAACTTTATTTTTAAACTTCGGGAACTGTCATAAAATTATTGTCGTCAACGTCATTTTCTTGAGGCTACTCGATGCAGATTATCTCATTAAGAAATTCAAGCAATGCAGGTTTTGGAAACAACAATTTCGCATAGGTATAAAGTTTTACATACATTTAATAAAAAATAAATACTTCATTTACATAATCTTTTTAAAGCTTTAAGTTCGATAAGATTTCTTGATCTGTTGAAAGAGATCTGTTGAAAATAATTCAGGCCTTCAAAATTTTCGCGAACTAACCACGGTGTAAATGCAGCCAGTATACCAATGGGCCAGTGACATTTTTATTGGCCGATGATTTAATGGCTATCGATTGTGGCTCCACTATTCATTCGAAGGGAAAAAATATTATTCGAGGTCCCTTATTTATAGAGACCTGCCAGAGCCTGCTAATGACTGGAGGGAAAACTTCAGGATTTAGCTGACGTTAATTGTTCCGAAAAATTGGTTAATTAATTATTGAAATTATTATACAGATTTTCGAAATTACTAGAAAGTAGCGTAGATTTACTGTCTGCTATATCAATCAAATATGTTACTAACAGAAAAATATGATTTACGCATTGAGAAACAAGAAAACGATTCCGCCGATTCTTAATTCAAAATTATTGAGAACCTCGATAGTCTTTCAATCTATTCATTTATTCAAGTAAAGAGTATCGTAGCATTTGTAGAATCAACCATAGACAAATTTTAATGAGCTAAACAAAACAAAAACCAGATTCAAAAATTGAACACGTCGTCAGCTCAAATAAAATAAATTTAAAAAATCAATTACACAGAATACTATCGCCGATATTCTCGACACGCAGAACTAAAAAAGGTTTCTCAGCGTAAAAAAACAAAATTAATTAAAAGTTTTCAGCGTTGGGTTTTCAGAAGCGGACTGATGAGCGGGTGGGCGGTCGCCCCGCCTACTGAACAGCGACGCCCAGCCGCGCTGTACAGCGACCTCCTACCGCACCATCTCTAGGAGAAGGGTACCACTTTAAAATTACGATGTATTTTCAAATTTAAATAACGTTTTTACTTGCATTCGTTCTATTGACGAGAGCATTGAGAAACCGAATACAATTTTGTAGTATTGCAGCTTTTCAATTTGAAATATAGAAAGAAAAAATATATTTATTTATTTTTGACCTGTGTTATCTCACTGCAGGACAAAGGCCTTCCTTTTTCCTTTCCACTCCTATCTGTCTTGAGCTAGTGTGGACCAATAGGCGTCAAGCTCGTCTCTCCATCTTCTCCTGGTTCTGCCTCGATGTCGATAAAAGATATATACTTACTTACTTATTTTAATGTTACAGCCGTGAATTATTCATAATATAGAAATACCTGACCATTGTAAGTTAAACGATATGTCAAAGAGAGAGACTAGAATTTTAGACCAATTTAATTGCTTAAATATTTATTGTTTTTCAATGGGTTGCAATAATTGGACCTAGTTATGAAAAGAAAGCCATATGGCACTTTTTCCAAAAATGAGTTAAACACAGAAATACTAATTTCGACATACAAGATTTTTTGCCAAAACAGCCATGTCGATATCTCTATTTATCACGGAGATATGAGCCGTCAAATACAGACATGTCCATACATCCATGATGCAACTATCAACAGAAAAATGCTTCTAACTCTTTGTACTTTTCCCGACATGGCTGCCTTCTGCATAACACGGTCCAAATATAGTATGGTCGCAACCACCAACTGGTTTAAAATATTGTAATAATTCCATGTTTAGAGTCAGTCTCCACCAAGCGGGAAAATCCTCGCGGACGCTCGAGCACTTATTAAACACTGAATAAGTAACTGTATCAATATTGACTTTAAGTATAAAATTCGACACAGACATCAAGTGTTTGTCAAGCGTGATGTCTACGTCGAATTTTGTACTTAAAGTCAATAATTATTGATACAGTTTAGCGAAATTTAAATAAATGCTCGAGCATCCGCAAGCATTTTTGCGTTTGGTGAAATCTGACCCTAAATAGTTACAAACGCGCGACGCGTCACAATATTTTTTTTTATTTCGTCTTGATTATTGGCAGCTTTCATTGGACAGCACATGCTCTACAATGTAATTTTACCATCTGATACAGACACACTACACAAAAACCACAAAGTGATAGTATTAAACTTCGCTACACTAGCTCCTATCCTAGCCTTTAATGGCGCAGAAATCGTAATATAACCGTGCTCCTCTGGTCCGGACAATAAACTCTATACTTACGTATTATATGAGTTAAAACTAGAGCGGTATTACTGCCTCCCCAGTGGGGGTAGCCAGGGTAGTGCGAGTTTTTGTACCTTTCAGCGTCATAATACTGGGTATACTTTATAGCGGAGTTTCAGTTTTGTGGCGAGAATTGCTCGTCAGTAAATTATAGTGGAGTAGTAGTTCAGTATAGCTTTTCGTTTATAAATGGGGATTTTTTATCTACTTAATCTGTACGTATATTCTCCTAGGTATTTAGAAAGTTTGTTTCGCGTCTGTGTAAATCTTGGTAGGTTTGAGACTCTTGTCAGCATGTTATAGGTACCTACTGTCACCAATGCGTAGCATATTTTAATGGTTTATATTTATAAGGAGCTTGTGGCTAATAATAACAGAAGCACGGGCCGATCAGGTTAAGCTACGCATGCCGCGGTTGGTCCTTGGATGCTTTACCATCTTTACATACCAAGACCACTCCGTGCCTCGGAAAATCACGTTAAGCCATTGGTCCCGGCTGTCATGGATCTTTGATAGTCATCACGGGTCGTCAGAAGCCCGAAAGTCTGACAACCAGTCTTACCAAGGGGTCTGTATTACCCAGTAACTGGGCTGTGGAGGTCAGATAGGTAGTCGCTCCATGTAAAATACTGGTATTGAGCTGCATCCGGTTAGACTGGAAGCCGACCCCAACTTAGTTGGGAAAAAGCTAGTCAGATGATCTTGATGAAGATGTATAGGTATTTATAATCTCAAGCAGAGGCGACAATCATCATTCTCCTGCCCTTGTCCCAATTTATTTGGGGTCGGTGCATCATGTCTTTTTCTTCCATACTTCTCTATTAGTCGTCATCTTGGTAGTCACTCTCTTTCTAGTCATATCATCTTTCACACAGTCCATCCATCGTTTCATTGTAATTCCCCTACTCGTATAGCCATCCACATTCATATTCAAAAGTTTCCTGACTATTTATCACAAGTTTAAAGCTATACGGGAGGATGTAAGTGTAAACAGTGGCAATCTTTTAAGGGGTCACTGTACTCATCATTATGAACAACTTTTAGTATGGATACAAACCTGAAATCGCGAAAATATATCTGCTGTTCAGTTGATGTAGAGCAGAGGCAATGTACAGGGTGACTGAGAAAGGGAGCCGCCGACTTAAGGGTGTGGTACAGACCATCAAACTGAACAACTTTTTCCAGAGGACCAACATCGTAATCGTGAATAAAAAAATCAGTCGTGCCATACAAAACTTCAATCCCTACTTGACCAAATGTATGGGCCGACTGTTTTTTTTTTTTCACGATTACGATGTTGGTCCCCGGGAAAAAGTTGTTCAGTTTAATGGTCTGTACCACACCTGTAAGTTGGCGACACTCTTTCTCAGACACCCTGTATGTAAAGATATTTGCCTGACGAGTTCAAAAGAATCCTTAACCGTAACGAGTGTTATTTACTAATTCAGCTATAGTACTTATGTTGTATCATAGTTCTGTGATTATTACTAATTCAGCTATAGTACTTATGTTGTATCATAGTTCTGTGATTATTACTAATTCAGCTATAGTACTTTGTCGCTTAGGGACTACATCGCCCAGTGCAGTAAAATTCAAAATTGTTAATTACTTTCTACCTCATTACTAACTTGATAAATGATAAATGATTTTTATTTCTGTAAGTAGGTTTGTACAAACACTTTTACAAGTCAATATTTTTTTTTTTTTAAACTAGATGAGGTCGGCGTTTCCTATCTGACTACTCTGAGAAGAAAGGCCGAAACAAACTCAGAGGTCACAGTCTCTTATAAAGTCCAGACATAATCTTGGTCACTTCATGTGAAGACCATGTAGATTGGTGTCTGAAATGGTCTTTTGAGGATAGAACCACATAGATTGAGAGGACCTGTCCAGTCAGTGCACGCATTTGTCAGTAATCGCGCAGCTCAACTCGGAACTTAAGGAGCTCAACGTTTCGACGAACAATACCAAAGAAAGGACATTGGGGTAGGCCGCATTGATTACTCAAACTGCCAGACCATGATTAAAAATAACTGAGAGAAAAAATAAAACAAACAAAAAAAAAAGCAATGACCTACATAGTCTTCACATTCACAATAAAGTAAAATAATATAATACTTACAAGGTAAATATTCATGTCAACATTCAGTATGCAAAAATAAAAATAATATAAAATAAAATTTGGAGCAGTTCAATCCCAAGCCTTTTTGTCCTCAATATAATCTTTAACGGTATAAAAAGCTTTCTGACACAACTTGCGTTTAATGAATGATTTGAACTTATTAAGGCTCAGATCTTGAACGTGGCTTGGAATTTTATTATAAAAGCGTATACATTGACACCTGAATGACCCACCTATTTTCTTGAGCCTTGTTGGAGGTACAACAAATTTGTGTTTGTTCCTAGTATTTATATTGTGGATATCACTGTACCTTTGTTTAGCCTTATCGGACACTGGTAATGCAAGGATTGTATTACAAACACCAATGTTACACCTTTTATATCGTCCGAAAGCATTCATTATAGTATTTTCATTACGGACACACTCCATCAGAATATGAAAGACATTATCAACCACTTCACAGTCATCACAATTTGGAGACAAAGCTTTCCTCATTAAGAGCCCCACGAAGTATGCGTAGTTCATACAAACGAAATACCAAAATAATTTGTAAATCAAACATATTCTTAAGGTGGTGTGTATTTATTCCGATTGGATTACAGAATATCTAGGTTCCCAAACATATATTTTGAAAGGACACTGATTTGAAGACAAGATATGAGGAATTTAAATTTCTATAGAAAACTAATTTTTCTCATGTGTCCTGTTTAAATCAATGTTCTTATTTAATATGTATTTGGGGACCTAGATATTCTGTAATCCAATCGCAATAAATACACACTACCTTTAGAATATGTTTGATTTACAAATTATTTTGGTATTTCATTTGTATGAATTACATATGCTCCGGGGGCGTCTTAATAAAACTTATTTGATGGAATATGTCTGGAACGAAGTTTTAAGGCTATATATAGTAAATATAGTTATCGTTTCAAATATTTAACCCCAGATAGGGTTGCTACGGGTAGAAATAACCGCAACTAATGACAAACGACATTTCGGCATTAAAAACGCTTTTATTGCAACTGTTAACGGTGATGGGAACTCGGGACGTCAAAATCTCGCGATGAAGCAGTTTTTTACGAGTTTATTATCTGTAAGAAAAACACGTTCATTGGACAATTAATTTTAATTGAAATGATGGGTTAAGCTATTGGTTTACCGAGCGTGCAGTGGCGCCCTCATCGTTTGTTTGGTTATTTCTTTTATTTTAGAATGAAAATGCAGAAAATAAGCACGTTAAGTTGTGCTCCACAAGACTATACGATATTATTATTGCAATCACTTTATATTGTTGTAAGTTTTATTGTAATCCTTAAAACGGAAAAAAGTGGCCATTATTTTCCGTTTTAAGGATTACAATAAAACTTTTCCCAACTATGTTCGGATCGGCACCCAGTCTACCTGGATTTAACTGAATAAGTACTGGAGTTTCTGACCTCCACAACCCAACTAATAATAGGTAAAACGATACCCCTTGGTCAGACTAGTTGTCAGACTTTCGGGCTTCTGACGACCCGTAACGACTGTCAAAGTTCCACGAAAGACAGCTGGGACCAAGGGCTTTACGTGCTTGCCGAGGCACGGAGGGGTCTTGGTATGTCAAGATGGTGACCAATCCACGGATCAACCGCGGTTAGCGTAAGTTAACCTGATCGATCAACCAAAAAAGAAATAAAGAAGAACAAAAAAAAAAGAAATAAGCAAATAAGTAAATGCGTAGCGTACTTGTAAAATTTATGAGGGGCTTGTGGCTAAGTATACTTAGCCACAAGCCGCTCATTATACAAGTACGCTACGCATTTACTTATTTCTTTTTATCAAGCCGACTTATGTCATTAACCTTATAAGTACATATAAATCTAAAAAGAGGTTTGATATACCAAGTGATCTGACAAACAAATAAGGGCTGCTCACCCCTCTACCCTCGGTCTTAGCGTGAAGGTTCAATGTCAACATGTCAAGAGGATTGTCTCGATTTAAACATTTACCCTCAGAGGACGAATCATATGACTTCTTTATTACCCGACTGCCAAGGAAGCGTTATGTTTTGAATAGGTGTGTTTATGTAAATAATATGTAGGTAAGTGGGTAGGATACCTATGAAATTGCCGATATTTGATACCGGCTAGTGTGAAGATCAATATTTTATATTCTATTTAGAATTCCAAATTCAAATTAATTTTATAATATAGCATGACATTAAAAAAAATCAGTTGTTCATTTGTTTTCCCGCCGCTCGATTTTTCTTTGATATCAATGTTTCTGTGTCCATTGAAAAATCGAAATTGCGCGCTATTTTCGAATACGAGTTCCCTCGTGGCACCAACGCAACACAGACAGCACGCAATATTAACGACGTGTATGGACAGGGTGCAAGCAAGTGAACGCACGGTGCGTTTTTGGTTTGATCACTTCCGTTCTGACAATTTTGATTTCAACAATGAGCCCCGGGGAACAATTTGAAATCCAATGAGGCGGTACAAAACACCTTTAAAGCATTTCTCGATTCACGTTCTTATATAAATAGCAGAGGCATCAACGAACTTTCATTAAAAATATTGTTTGATTTTTTCTATGTAAATTGGCAATTTCGTAGGTAAACACCTAATATTAATATAACCTTCTTTGCAGTCGGCTAAAAAGTAGATAACAGATTTTTTTGAACGTAGGTCACACTACATTATTTTAAAACTTCTGGATTGTTACCTTTCACACCAACTGCAACGCTGCAACGGCTTAATGTGGCCAAGTTTTTGGCGGGGTTAAGAACATACGTAAGTTTTAAAAAGAAAATATGGGGTTTACTTACCACAAGAGGTAGTTGCACCATTGGTGTCTGAAACAAAATAAAATAATTTATTGTAAAAGTCAAAGAACAAGAAGAATTGTTTCCAAATCTAAGCGAGTAGCGCGTACTCGTAGCAAGCTACGAACACGCTACGATTATTATCGTAGCGTGTTCGTAGCGAGGATTATGATCACTGATCATCATCTGCCTAGCCTTTTCTCAACTATGTTGGAGTCGGCTTCCAGTCTAACCGGATGCAGCTGAATACCAGTATTTTACATGGAGCGACTGCCTATCTTATCTCCAAAACCCAGTTATTAGTAAATACGATACCCCTTGGTAAGACTTGTTTTCAGACTTTCGGGTTTCTGACGACCCGTAAAGACTGTCAAAGATTCACGAATGACAGCCGGGGCCAACGGCTTAACGTGTTTTCCGAGGCACGGAGGAGTCTCGGTCACCCATCCACGGACCAACCTGGCAAGCGTAGCTTAGCGTATAAGTATTGTGATCACTGATCATCCCACTAAAACACCAGCAACCTCTTAAGGGGTCATTGTACTCATCATTATGAACAACTTTTACTATGGGACCAAATCTGAAATCGCAAAAAAAATATCAGCTGTTCAGTACATTTTGACGAATTAAGCGAACATAAATGTACTGTACAGCTGATTTTTTTTCGCGATTTCAGGTTTGGTCCCATAGTAAAAGTTGTTCATAATGATGAGTACAACGACCCCTTAAGAGGTTGTTGGTGTTTTACAAATAACCCTGTATATCATAGGACATTGTTCACACACGATCATCTGATCCCAAACTAAGCAGAGCTTGTACTATGGAAACCAGATAACTGATAAACTACATTCACTACTTTTTTTTGTAAATACATACTTATATAGATAATTACACCCAGACTCAGGACAAACAGACATGTTCATGCAGTATCGGTCACCAATGAGCAGTCACCCTATATACACTCATTCAACTCAGACATGAATATTCTATTACCAAGGTAATAAAAATACTTAACATCAAGGACATTAAACTGTGTCACCAATGTAACTGAAAAGTGGAACTAATATATTACCTACATTTCAATAACCTACGAATTCAAGATAAGATTATACCTAAAATTTATCAGTAGGCACATTTAAAAAAAGCCGGCCAAGAGCGAGTTGGACTCGCGCACCGAAAATTCCGTACAATAAAAAAAAAAAAATGTGACAAAAAAATGAGCATCGTTTTATTTTTCTGTAATCTTTACATAAACTTCTATTACATAGAATAATTTAAGATTTTTCTCTATGCAAACTTCGGAGATAATGGGGAACGGTATTTTTTTTACATTTTTCATCAAAAGTCAAAAACTGTTCGGCCAAAAAAAAAAATTCTTGAAAATGTGCAAACAGCGCTCTTTCATATGAAACCCCACACGCCCTAGTAGCCCTACTTCGAATTTTTAAGACCCTCTTTCAGTCGCTGTTGCAAAAAAAAAATCTTATTTGCAAAATAGTTGGCCAAACGTCATCTAGAACTATTCCAAAATTCAAGTTGATTGCATTAGTAGTTCTTAAGATATCCAGCTGTGACAGACAGACAGACTGAGTCGCACCATAAGGGTTCCTTTTTAACATTTTGGTACGGAACCCTAATAAATAAATATACTGACTTCCTCGTCGGTGTAGTGGTTGAGAACGCTTCCGTTGAGCATGACGTCCTGGGGTCCATTCCCAGGTCAGGCAGTGTTGTTGCGTTTTTCTACCAGGAATTTCATTAGCAGCCTTTTTATTTAGTTTTTTTTTGTTTTTTAGGGTTCTGTACCACAAAAGTAAAAAACGGAACCCTTATAGGATCACTCGTGTGTCTGTCACAGCCAATTTGCTCCGAATCTAATGGACCGATTAAGTTGGAATTTGGTACACGTAGCCTGTATGTATTTCTGTGACCCAAACACGGACGTGTAACGTAAATAAATGAATTTTGAATATGGGTGTCACTTTTGGGTCTGTGTGACATATCAAATGAAAGGTCTTACTGTGCGGGTCTCAAATAATCATTTTAAAGTTATTTAAGAAAATACACGATAATTGACCATCCCCACCTTATCTCCGACAGTACTCAACATAAAAATGTTGAAAAAAAATACAAAAAAATAGTTCAATACCTATAGATTACAGGAAAACAACATGGTAAATCTCTCTCAATATTGTGCATACAAACTTACATTTCCAGTTGGAATATGGGAGAACATGTTTTTCAACTACAATGTTAAGTTTTTTCTTGAGATTCATCCCAACTACGGAACCCTTCATTGTGCGTGGTCCGACACGCTCTTGACCGGTTTTACCCTCTTCTTTTGCTTATATCTCGAAAACGGTGTGTCCTATAGCAAAAATAATGAACATTTCGAACCCCTTTACAAAGCCCATAAACCACTAAAACTCTACATGTAGGTAATAATTTTGCATATTTTCCATACAAAAAGTGAAAAATTCCATAACTATATTCCATATAAAACACGTTGAGAATCGCATCTTCTTCCTGTATTTATATGCGTGAGACTTTGTAAAAATTGACAATTAAACAGAAAAAAGAAATCGTATGAAAAAACAAAGACTTTTTAGTCTGAAATTACCTCTGTCTCACCCTTCGGGGATTAAAGGCGTGATGTTATGTTTATGTAAATATACTACAAAAAAGAAAAAAAAAACTGGGTCGATATCGCGAATCGCCGAAGCTAAAAGCAAGTCCAATTTGAACCTAAGAATCCTTGACACTACATAAGATAATATTCTACCTACAACCTATACTTTTTTATGAACAGACAAAGAGCTCTGTTACGCTACATTAATAAATAAACACGTCATTGGTATACATTAAATAAGATAGCGAAATACTTCGGGTTTCCTTGAACTTAATATTTAGATAATTATGAAATGTGTGCGTCATTGAATTGATAGGTTAAGGATTTTTTTTTTTTTTTTTTGTTTATCCCGCACTAGAGAAGAAGGGCACTGTAAAGCACTTGTAAAGCTTGTCTACTCTGAAATGACGCGCTTCACTACTTGCATTTGTATACACTACGTTAAATGCAGTAGTGAGGCGCGTCATTTCAGAGTAGACAAGGAACTCTATTCTGTAAAAATCTCACCGTGAAAACGAAAGTGAAGTGAGCTTGAACACAGTTGTCGTTCCACCTAGTGCTAGGGATTGACAGTATTGACAGCTCACTCCACGCTCACCTCACCTAAGTTTACACGGTGAGATTTGTACAGAATAGCACTGTTGGTCTACATTGCGCTTTACAGTGCCCTTCTTCTCTAGTATGGGACAAACAAAAATCGTATAACCTCCTCCTCTTTTGAACTCAGTTAAAAATAGCTCAGACCGCGTTCGTTGTAAAAAATTAAGTCATTCTGCAAAGTTCGTAGGGGTGACGTTGGAAGGCCTCCCACAAAGTGGACGGAGGACCTTGTGAAGGCCGCAGGAATCCGCTGGATGCGGGAAGCACAGAATCGGTATGGGGGCTCTCATACAACAAACGTGATTTTTTTTGCCCTTAAATATTTATTTTATTCCGTTTTTTAGTATTTGTGGTTATAGCGCCAACAGAAATACATCATCTGTGAAAATTTCAATTTCTCTTTGTGTACGGAACCCTAAAAAATACTTTAGTATATAAAAGCAAAGGGCGATGGAGCAAAGTGTATTACATAATACGTAATACCAAGATACGCTCCAAAACTAGAATTACCGATTTGGGCAACAAGTCTGCTAGGCTGAAGTGGGATTGGGCAGCCATGTATATAGGAATGTAGGATACATCGGGACAGATGGGCCAGTCGTCACGCAGTGGGACCCAGAAGACGGGCGTCGTCGTCGAGGGAGGCTGAGGAAACGCTGGCGTGATGATTTACAGGCGTTTATGGGAGATTGGCCGGAGAAGGCAACACACGGAGAAGGCACATGGAGTATTGCAGTCACCTTTGGGATGGATCAGCTAAGTACCAACTAGCCGCGCTTGACTCGGTGGAACGCAGAGCTAAGAGGCTCATTGGCGACGTAAAACTTCATAGCTTGGCTCATCGCTGCAAGGTTGCCTGCTTGTCGGTCTTCTACAGATTGTACTTCGGAGAGTGTGCCCGAGAACTTCACGACCTCATTCCACCGGCCCCGTTCTACCACCGGACATCTAGACGCACTGCCAGTTACCATCCCTACCTAGTTGCTATTCCACCAATTCGCACTAAGCGCTTCCAAATGTCTTTTATAATGCGCACAGCAAAAGAGTGGAACTCACTACCTGCGTCTGTGTTTCCGAACGTATACAACCCTAATCTCTTCAAAGTGAGAGTGAACAGGCTTCTTCTGGGTAAGCTCACTCCATCGTCGACTTTGTCTCTGTCACCTCTGACCTAGACTAGAGTCAAGAGCAAACCCATCACAGATAAAAAAAAAATAAAAAAAAAGAACACTGGGAAGAGTGGAAAGTTGTGGGAGAGACCTTTGCCCAGCAGTGGGATAATACAATTTGACAAAAAAGACACGTTTCTCGTATAGTATATAAAATAAATAAAAGTTAAAAATTAAAGGGGCTCACCTTTAATTTTTAACTTTATTTTATTTTTATTGTTATAGCGGCAATGGAAATAGACAATCTGTGAAAATTTCAGCTGTCTACCTATTACGGTTCATGAGACAGACAGCCTGCTGACACACAGACGGACGGACGGACAAAGGCTGTGTAATAAGGGTTCCGTTTCACACCCTTCCGATACAGAACCCTAATTACTCACTGTAGTGCAAAAACTCGCAACACACGCAGACAAACTCAACGTTAGCGACAGCTGATAAATATGTAGTTTATAGATAGTTCAGTTGTTTTTGTTTGCCTGCGTTATCTGTGCCAGTGATAGACTCTTCTGTAAATAAAGATAACAACTACTCATTGAGATAATGACTCAAATCGGATGGACTACTTTGTAATGCAGGTTCTCTTGTAAAATTGTTGCAAAAATCTTTAATATCCATTTTTTTACAGGAATTTGACTGTTATCTTCGTTAATTACAACCAATGTAGAGCTGAACATGTTTCTCCCAATACACTAGGTTATTTACAGTCAGATTTTTAATTATCTGCAGTAAAATGACACTTCTTATCTGTCATTTCGTACAAAATGACAGTAGGATGGCTGCCCCATTTCAAAACCTAGTAAGGGACACTTTTTACAAAAATATTTTATTTGCATAATCTTGCTAACCTAGTAAGTCCCTACCAAATACAAAAACACAGCGTTAAAAGCTCACAAATAAGCAGATATATTTAAGCATCGAAACCTAGTAAGCCCCATTCACTGCTCCTTGACCACTTTACGTTTTTGTGCTCTTCTGTAAAATTTCGTTTTAAGTCCTTACTAGGTTTTGAAATGGGCCAGTCGAGAAGTGTCATTTTACTGCAGCTAATTAAAAGTCCGACCTTACGTCTGTCTTTTTAGTTGGATCGGTATTCAAAGTCTGTCACAGGCTAGGCTATTCATCCTTTTTGACGTTATCTAGGAGAGTGAATGCGGGAAATAAAGTGAATGGTGCTTGTCACCGACCAATTGATATCCAAAGAGTGCTGGTGGCTACGCTTATGTATGGAAGTGAATGTTGGGGCTGTCAAGAGGCATGACAGTAGAACAAATGCTGTAGAAATTTGTTCATCGCAAAGCATGTGGGGCGTGGACTACGAATGTTAGGCTGAGGAATAAAGGTAAAGTTACGGTTTAAAAGAAAACGTAGCGAAAAAATTGAAAAGAGTAAGCTTGGTTTGGTCATGTTGAGTGGTTGAATCGAAAGGCGACTAACAAAAGGCAGATGTGCGTGGCAACGCCGGGAGAGGACGGCCTAGGAAGACATATAGTGACCTATTGGTGATGTTCTTCAGATTGGTCAGGTGCGTAGTACTCGCAACCGGCGTTCGTGTATGAGTAGACGTATGAAAAATGAGGTGTTGGCGTTCTGTAGTTAATACCTACCCCAATCAAAATCAAAAGTCATTTATTCAAACTAGGCTGAGAATCAGCACTTTTTGAACGTCAAAATTACATAAGTCAATCCCCCAGCACGCCCGCCCTTCACCACTTCCTAGTGCTTTAGCTGGGGAGAACAAGTGGAAGAATGGAAAGATGCTTTGATTTTATGTATGTGTACGAGTATGTACCTAGTAAAAAGGAATAGTCGTCATAGGAAAAGGGAGATATTTATAATTAAAGAAGGCATCCAGTAAAATGAAATGTATACCTAAGTATACCTAGACAATACTTTTTCAACTCTATTTAACTTGAGATGACAGCTGTGAAGTAAAATATCCACACCAAATCTCGGCAAAATCAGAAACAAGTTAAATATGAACCCGTTGTCATACTTTATTTAAGTAAGTACCTACGTTCTATTAGGTATTGTTATATGACTAAGCGAATACTCCATGGAGTAGTTTATCGTGTTAAAGTACTCAAGACGGATTCCTAGACGCTCTTTCAGTAAAGTCATATTATTATTATTTTTGACATTTCTTGGGACTCTGGGGTTCCGTACTTTTGGAAGGCGTACAAAGGGCCGAAGCCAACTCGCAGAAGCCCCTTAGACCATTTTAAATGATAAAGAGGCACCAATCGACGATTATCCCTGTATGCACTATGCAAGTGCACCCAAGGACAACCCCCGGTTTGTGCTGGACTATTGCAGAACAAGGAAACAAAACATATTGGACTATGGATTTATATGAATACCTAGAAATATGGAAGGACTATGTCCCCTGCCTGATCAATGTTATGGAATACATGAATAAAATAGCAGGGGGTGACTTGCATACTCAATAATGGGCTCCCGGAAACGGTCGCTAGCTCATAGTGACGTAGCGAAAAGGGGGCAACACTTCTTGAGATGCTTGAGGAGTGGAGAGGTATTCCACGGCTATCAGGACAATCCTGGAACTACGGTCAAGATCCCTACCAGCACCTTACAGGAATACTTTCTTCCTCCGACCACATTTGCTCTTGCGAATCTCCACTCAAGCCGGCCAATAAAGGCAAAAAAGAGGTGGGAGTTCTGTTCCTTGTCAATGTTCACTCCAGCCCCCAATAAAGGTAAACCACAAGTGGAGAACAAGACTGCTCCTGGGAGATAGGGTCCGTAGGGTCGCTACTGCCCAACAGCTCCCCACATGCTGTCCTTATATGTACATAATATCAATTATTATCTAGACGAATAAAAAAGCTGAAGGTTTGTATGTTTGAACGCGCTAATCTCTGAAACTATCAATCGGATTTTAGGAAGGCTATAGGCTATTTAACTTCACGCTAGGACCCTTAAGAGCCGAGCAGAAAGAAAAATAAAGTCAGAACCAATTCGTTCTCATTCGTTTCCAAATGTCTTTTTTAATGCGCACAGCAAAAGAGTGGAACTCACTACCTGCGTCTGTGTTTCCGAGCGCTGACAACCCTAATCTCTTCAAAGTGAGAGTGAACAGGCTTCTTCTGGGTAAGCTCCATCGACTCTGTCGCCTTCGACCTAGACTAAAGAGCAAACCCATCTTAAATAATAATAAAAAAGAAGAACGCTATCCGATAACGAAGTAACAGCACGGACAGGTGTGCAATGCGACGCGGTGGCTCGGGGGAGCAAGAAATTTCACGAGGACGAAGTCGCGGGCAGAAGTTAGTTATTTATAGGCCTGAAATCGCCAACCCGTCTTGAGCAAGCATGGTATGAGAGGGTCTTTTATCCTGCCTTGTGACAATAATAAGCCGGTGTTATTACTATTTCCTTTATTCATTTTCAAAACTTATTAAATACATTTTAAAATCATTTTTATAAAAAACATTTAAAAATATAAAAAAACAGTGATCCGCCAGTAGCGGGAGCAAGATCCAAGCTACCGGTGGTTAGGGCTGCAGAGACAGGAAGCTCCTCACAATGCGAGCCGTATCGAGAAGTATTGCCTTCTGAATCTGGTCCTTGATCCAACCGCCTAACAAGAGCCTCGAAAGATGTTGATCGAGACTTTCGGCCATCAGGCCATTAGCCGTTACTACAATCGGCACAATGACAGTCGAGCTCACATTCCACATGTCAACAACCTCGTGTGCTAAGTCGAGATACTTCATTTGCTTCTCTTTCTCAGCTTTCACGAGGTTCTCGTCATGTGGAATGGTAACATCGACAATCATTGCGCACTAATCGATCTATCACCACTATATCAGGCTTATTGGCGACAATAGTCCTGTCAGTAATGATAGACCGATCCCAGTACAACGTGACATGGTCATTTTCGAGAACTGGGTCGGGCACATACTTGTAATACGGTATACCTACCTCAGAATCCACAAGTTTATATTTCAAAGCAAAGTTTTTATTTTATTATTAAAGTTATATTATGTTAGGTTATGATTTCTTACCATGGCGATAAAGAGTATTTCCATCAAAACATTGATGTGTAAATAATTCAAACAGTTTTTTTTTTAAAGTAATACATGTCCCAAATACGAGTAGATAATGAAAAGATTAACATTACAAAAACTGACCAACATTATGGCAAAAATTATACCTACTCATAATATTCCTTTATCGCTTGTTTATACTCGTACATAAAATTATCACAATAAATAGTTATTTCGATAACCCACCGTTTTTATCTAAAGCAGTCGACATAAAATATAACAGTCTTTTGAAGATTGAAATTAAGACCTTTGACAGCAATGACTTGTTTATTTTAAACTTGGAACACAACTCGGTTACAAGTAGCCAGTTTTCAATGCTTTTTCCATAAAAAAAAAATGTGTACTTATATTAAGTGTGTGCCAGGTCTCGTTTTACATATAAATGATTGCCCTAGTATTTTGCAGGCCTCTCTTGGTACTGAAAAGACACAAAATTTCTTCAAGTTTGACTTTTTTTTATTTTTTATTTATGATGGGTTTGCTTTTGACTCTAGTCTAGGTCAGAGGTGACAGAGACAAAGTCGACGATGGAGTGAGCTTACCCAGAAGAAGCCTATTCACTCTCACTTTGAAGAGATTAGGGTTGTATACGTTCAGAAACACAGACGCAGGTAGTGAGTTCCACTCTTTTGCCGTGCGCATTATAAAAGACATTTGGAAGCGCTTAGTGCGAATTGGTGGAAAAGCAACCAGGTAGGGATGGTAACTGGCAGTGCGTCTAGCTGTCCGATGGTAGAAGGGGGCCGGTGGAATAAGGTCGTAGAGTTCTCGGGCACACTCTCCGAAGTACAATCTGTAGAAGACCGACAAGCAGGCAACCTTGCGGCGATGAGGCAAGCTATGAAGCTTGGCATCCACCAGTTTTACGTCGCCAATGAGCCTCTTAGCTCTGCGTTCTACCGAGTCAAGCGCGACTTGCGCTTTGTAAAGGATTAAAGCTGTCCAGGCGTAAAGTATCGCTTCACCCTATTTAGGATTTTAACTATTTTATTATTAAAGAAAGAAAGAAAGAAAAACAATTTATTCACGTGAAAATGACGCACACAAACTACACAAGAAAAGCGAAACACAAAATATAGGCTACAATATAATTTCAGAATGGCAGTCTTATGCCCCATCAAATAAATATCAGATAAAAACATGAGGTGTGATGATGATTGAAAACCTTGTCATTTAGAAGGAGTAGTTAGGTACAAGATTACAGGCGGAGTTTGTCAACTACGCTCAGTTTATCAACCATATACAGGAAAACTTTTTAAGCAGTGCGCAAATTTTTACAGGGTGTTCTACCCATGAATTTAAACAACTTTCACTATAGACCCAACACTGAAATCACGAAAAAAATCAGCTGGTTCATACATTTGACTGGCCTGTTGGTCTAGTGGTTAGTGGCCCTGACTGCTATGCCGGAGGTCGTGGGTTCGATTCCCACCCAGGACAAATGTTTGTGTGATGAGCATGATCATTTGTTCTGTGTCTGGGTGTAATTTATCAATATATGTATGTATTTAGAAATATATAAGTATGTTTATCAGTTGTCTAGTACTCATAACACAAGCTCTGCTTAGCTTGAGGCTAGACGGCGTTGTGTGATAGTTGTGGAATATTATTATTATTATTATTATTATTATTTTGCTTGAGTAGGTATGAAACAGCAGATTTTTTTTTTTTCGTGATTTCAGAGTTAGTGCCATAGTGAACCTTGTCATATTCATGGGTTTTTAAGCAGAAGAATTTTGTCACTGCTTAAAAATTTTTCCTGTATATACATACCTACATAATACATTTCAGGTGGTTTGAAAACCGCTTCTGATTGGATTGAATTCTGACTTCCCTAACTTACTTTTACTACTAACTTAGAATTATATGTGATCGTTATGGACTCTGTCCGGCACAGCAAAATAGTAGGAGAGAGGAAGCCATGAAAACTTAGCTTAGCGAAACCTTAACAAAATTGGAGAAAGCTAGTCGCAAGCAAAAAACAATTCTGAATTTCAGTCATTTCTGATATTTAGAAAGATTTTTGGATAAAAAATAAGCTCACTCAAGCTGCTAATCACAGTATAGCTTTTTTAACATTCAAACTATAAAATAAATACCTACCTATTTCAAAAAAACTTGACTATACTCTCCTTTGTAAAACAAAAACGAATCATTTATTCTCAATAAAGGTAATGTCGTTATGTCGCGTATATTTATAAAATAACATTGGGTTGTATCGCTGTGTGTATGTTACCAATCGATTTTCTTGTTTATAATAATCGTTGAAAGCGATCGATAATCGACACGGATTCGTATTGTTTAGATTTTCGCTCTTCTCGCTTTATCGAGGTTTACTTTCGGTTAAAATTGTTTTTTTTAAACATCGCGGGTGGCAAGCGGATTTTTTTTTAATTGTTATTGTTAATCGATAAAGGTGCTTTAGGTGCGGTCGCTGGTTTTATAGAAATTAAAAATAAATTGTTTTGATTTGGAGATGTTGAGACGGTGTTGTTTTGAATTTTTTTTTTTTTTAATGTGTTTGCTCTTGACTTTAGGTCAGAGGTGACAGAGACAAAGTCTACGATGGAGTGGGCTTACCCAGAAGGAGCCTGTTTTCACTAACTTAGAAGAGCTTCGGGTTGTAAGCGTTAGGGAACACAGACGCAGGTAGTGAGTTCCACTCTTTTTGCCGTGCGCTTTATGAAGGATGTTTGGAAGCGCTTAGTGCGAATTGGTGGAATGGCTACTAGGTATGGATGGTAACTTGCAGTGCGTCTAGATGTTCAATGGTAGAAGGGGGCCGTTGGAATGAGTTTGTGGAGTTCCTGAGCACACTGAATTTTGTAATGCTGATATATCTAGGTAAAAAATTCATGAAAGCTGGTCAATCAGTAGTTACCTGGTTATAGTATTTTGTATAGGAATGAATTAGTGATTTTTTTTATAAGTGTTTACTGTTTTGTATTGTTTATTAGAATACAAGTAGTGTGAGTATTTTTCCTGTAAGATTTAGATAATGTTTATTTCTGTAAGTTTATAAATAATTGAGTTTAAAATATAATATCGCTAACCTAAGTAAAATTTTAATAAAAAACTAAAATATGACGACGTAAAATTCCTTCGCATCGCTGTCGACTGGTAATGTAGGTACCCAAGAGACTGGCGGCATTGCCACGTTGTATGGCAATGCTTAGCCTCTGGCCAAGGTAATAGCCTGTCCTTGGGTCACGGGAAGTGTCAACCAGCCGTTTGTAGATCTCGTTGACTAAACCATGAGCACTCCGACCCCACGGCCCGAGGGTTTCAACCCCAAACGGCTCGAAAATATAGCTACCGATAAGATTATTAGTAAGTAGTTTAAGTTAGTTTTTATACCTATGTGTGATATTTGTTGTAAATTGTTACAAGAGCGGACAAACCGTTATACTTTCATACAAACGCTCGTACTTGGTTTTAGCGTTGTAACACATTTTCCTTTAAATTTTTGAACTAATAGGTACCTTGTGTAACATATTTCAAGTTTCTATGAAAGGAAAAAACAAAACTTTGGAGAAACAAATTCAGTATAAGCCTTCAAACATCTGCTTTTTTGCACAAATTTTACCTGAACTTTGGCCGTTCATAATGTAGGTACTCATAAATTGTAAAAGAAAGGAAATCATCTTCATAAAAACTTTACACATGTAATGGAAATTCTAAATGACAAATATTTATTTCACAAACTTGTAAGGCTTACTAAAAAACACGTATTTTCTGGAACAAGTCTTTTTGAAATTTCCGCACACTATTTTTCGTTCAATGTTATCGCGTTCTCACTTGCTTGTTAGTAGTTCTCACTTGCGCTGGATGAAACAACAAGCTTTTCGACCATGCTCGCGTTGACGAGGACCCTCTGCGGCGGATCTGTACTGAAGATAACTCTACTTATGTACCTTGTACCATTTGCTAGGAATAATAAGTTTTGTATTAAAGTAAACACCGAAAATATTGCTGTACCCAAAACTTTGTTAACCAAAAAAGGGTCTTCAATTAATGATCAAGCTTATAAACCGGTTGATGATTCACATCACACCTTGTAGAATGAAAACCTAGGTACAAAATGAAGCTTTAGACTCTGACCTACGCAAAATTTACGTAACAGTAGTTAACCCAAAACTAAATAACCCGATAAAAAGTATATTAAGGGCCCGCTCACACTTGGGAGGCGCAGCGCAGCGCGGTTTTTACTGCCAAACAAATATCGACCTTGCATTGGTTGAAATAAAATTGAGAATAAATAAACTTTCATTAACTCGAGAGCGCATCAAAGCGGAAAGAAGCGAGCGTCTCATGTTATTTATTCTCGACTTTATTTTAAGGCGCGCAATGTTGATATTTGTTTGGCAGTGACAACCGCGCTGCGCTGCGCCTCGCCAAGTGTGCGCCGGCCCTAAAAGTATTAAAAAACTACGGCAGACGTTACTTCCCTGGCGATCGTAAGTTCTGGGAATCCCAGACAAGCTCATTACTAACAGAACCAATATTTAACAACTAAACATATCGCCGCGCTTATTATAACGGGTTGATAGGTAGAGCTCATAAGATAATATAGGCGTTACTCTAACTGGTAAAACTAATGAGGAAACTAAATAAGAAAGGAGATGTTTCAAAATGTATGGACCTTGGGCCAGGTACGTGTACACTATACATAACAATACGGAAGTATATTTAAAATAGTTATCAACTGTCCAATAACTTCAAAACGTCTTTGTTTGCTGGTAAACCACAAATAACCACCCGTCATAGAGGTAAGCTGTCATTTTGATTGATTAATGACGTTTGACATCTTTAATACTCAAGAAGAGGACTGCAGTGACACTGTCGTGACAGCTGACAGTCCTCTTTCTATGATCAGTGGTCGATCTATAGTTTACTGTCATTGTTTTTATGTACAGAGTAACTAAATCTGTGAGACGCCATGTTGAAAGTAGATAAAAATAATTGATAAATATTAATTCCCCACCACAAAAGTGTAAATTTAAATGAATTATCTGTATTTTTCCCGAATTCTACGGATTTTTTTCGTTTTTGGGGTGGTGTACACAGACCTGGCCCATTTTGAAACATCTCCTTTGTTTATTTCTTTTTTATTGATTTATTTTTACATAAAACGGGCAAGGACAAATGCATTAGTTAAAGACACAAATACATTATTTGAGTAGAATAGCAAAAATATACATATACTCGACAGTCATACGCTCATCTCACAATACTCGAGACATATTGAAAAGATCTTCTTCCATTCATCCGCGAACACATCACAGTCAGGCTTAGCGTCCAAGAGAGCGTTGAGCGCAGAGTGTGCGAGGGACAGGAAACTGGGCTCAAATGAAGGTTCGACGGTACGACTCCGAGGCACGGCTAACAATCTGTGCCTCCTGTTACAGCTATATATCGGAGCCAAAACATGGGACAGTTCGTCGTGCAGTTCAGGAGCATCTGTTTTTCCGTGAAAGATCTTACACATATTAATAATTTAGTAATTTTTAGGGTTCCATACCTCAAAAGGAAAAACGGAACCCTTATAGGATCACTCGTGTGTCTGTCTGGCCGTCTGTCACAGCCAATTTGCACCGAATTTAATGAACCGATTAAGTTGAAATTTGGTACACATATGTATTTCTGTGACACATCAGGACTGTTAATGTTTTCACTCCCTAAGCACCCTAAATAAGTTTCTGAAGGAATCGCTTAGGTTCCTGCTCACGCACTCTACACTCACATTTAGGCCAACAGTTGAATGAACTATAATTATATAGAAAATAAAGTTTTCTCAAATTATGTCTTTAAAGGATTAGATTCATAAGCTTAGTAGTGACCTCCTGTCCCTTAACAGAACCACTGCAATCAATAAGCACTCGTACCCATGGCCGATTTTTTAACGCGGCGACTTTCTTCGTGCACTGGATTTTCAACGAACTGCTTAGCGCCGAGAGTTAAAAATCCAGTGTACCATTAAAAATCACCGCGTTGTCAGTATGACTAGTGAATTGGTGATGATACTATACCTACTACCTACCTACCTAATACCATTACCAGTTATCATCATCTGTCAAGCCTTTTCCGAAATACATTGGGGTCGGCTTCCAGTCTAACCGTATGCAGCGGAATGCCAGTATTTTACATAGAGCGACTGCTTATCTGACCTCCACAACCCAGTCACTGGCTAACACAATACCCCTTGGTAAGACTGCTTACCATCACCAGTCATATACCCAAACTGCCTTCACCAATTTCAATTTAATGACTTCTCATTGAATTTACCATGCTCGTTATTCAAAGGATGCTGATGAATGATGAATCTTTCACTATACGAATCTAAATACTGTAGTGGCATATTCAAGGTGGATACGACCATATGATAATATTAGTCAACGTTCCCAGTCTGCATAAAAAAATTCAATCAAAGATATACAATAGTTTAGTCACTACAGCTAGTTAAAGACTGGCAAAACTTATAGTGCGCTCATAGCAACTATTACCTAAGTGTTTTTGTTTTTTTTTTAATTTCGATGCTAGGTTTTATTTCACAGTTTGAAAATACGTATTGCCAGCGTTTTTATTAAGATTGCGAACCCAAAGGGTAAAACGGGACTCTATTACTAAGACTCCGCTGCCCGTCTGTCACCAGGCTGTATCTCATGAACCGTGATAGTTAGACAGTTGAAATTTTCACAGATATAACAACAAATACTAAAAAACAGAATAAATAAAATATTTCAAGGGTCACCCATACAAAAGACATGATTTTTTACCGTTTTTATAATGGTACGGAACCCTTCGTGTACGAGTCCGACTTGCACTTGGCCGGTATTTTTTTGTCGTATTGTTACCTCCACTTTGTATAGGTTCCAGGTTCCAGGTACCAGATTCTTTTAAATGTCTCTATCGTATCAATAAGAAATTAGACGAATCCCAAACAGGCAAGCCATACTTATTTATCAAATATAGAAAATATATTTTAAACCCTAAGGAGGGGAGGAACGTCAAAATATGTTTTGGTTCCAAAAATGCGTCGTCATCTGATGAGATGGGCAGATCTCGAGGAAGCAATGAAAGGAGGCTGCTATTATGAAAAGCTGAATATCGAGATTTAAATTACGGTTTTGAAAAAGCAGTGGCTGTTAAAATTTACGCTTTTGTCGAAGTAATTGATTGGGATTAATTACGGTTGAAAAATAACTTTTAAAATACTGATGTTACTATAATAAAGAGTAGATATTTAATTTACTATTTATAATCATAGTAATTTCATTTCTTAATTAACTTATTAATTTACAGTAGACAGTACCTAAATGAGAAAAAAATAACCACACATTGTAATCTTATGCTACATACAAAAAACCGTCACTTTCTAGTTCAAATTAAAAGTAGGGATGGCTATCAGCCGGACTATTCTGTAAAAATCTCACCTAGTCCGGTCATTTGGTAGTTTTACGTGGATAATGTTCCGGGAGTTTTGAAAATTGGTGATTTTATTAATTTCGACGTGATGTTTTCGAATTTTCACTTTGCCGCCTCGTATCTTTCTCACACCACGCCGCCATGTTGGAAACATGGCGCCCAAAAACAGTTTTTAGACAATATCTGCTTTCCAACTCATTTTACAATGAAAATAGATAAGAATAAATTAAACAACAGCAAATTTCCTATAATTTATGCAGAAATTGTTTTTTGTAAAATGTTTTATCGTACGAGCGCCGCAAAGTTTCGTCAATAACTTATACCCTGTGTTTCGGAAGTTTTTATGTGTCAATCATCTTCAATTTTGGCCATCAGTTCGTCCAGAGAATACTGCCACTTTTCAGTATTCTGCTCGAGATAAGAGTAAATATACTGCTTTGCATTATCAATCTCGTTCCTCCAAGAGTTAGCCCTTGCAGTCCTTTTTGAACACTTGACTTACGAAAAGTCTCCAATCCTTTTTCCTTCACTTCAGTCACATCATTTCCTTGCAATGGATGTTCATAAATAAAACAGTTCGCTTCCTTGGAAGCCATGTCTCTAAAAATATGGACGACACTGTAGAACGAGAGACTTAACTTGTACTGATGATACAGGCAGAATGATTAGTTTTGTAATAGTAATATAAGAAACTTTCTTTAGTTTAATTTTATTACACAACTATTTTCATTGTTAAATGAGTCAAAAATAAAAGTTTTTGTCAAAAAGCTGTTTTTGGGCGCCATTTTTCCATTGAGGCGGCGCCAGAGGCAAAGATACGAGGTGGCAATGTCAAAATTCGAATACAGCACGTCGAAATGAATTTAATCACCAATTTGATAAATGATAAATGATTTTTATTTCTGTAAGTAGGTTTGTACAAACATTTTTACAAGTCAATCATGTTTTTTTTTTTTAAACTAGATGAGTTCGGCGTTTCCTATCTGACTACTCTGAGAAGAAAGGCCGAAACAAACTCAGAGGTCACAGTCTCTTATAAAGTCCAGACATAATCTTGGTCACTTCATGTGAAGACCATGTAGATTGGTGTCTGAAATGGTCTTTTGAAATTGGAAATTTTCAAAACTTCTAGAAAACTGTTCATGTAACCCTCCTTTTTAAGCACCAAAATGACTGTACTAACCGTGAAAACTTAAGTGAAGTAAGCTGTCATTCCATTAGGGATTGACACTATTGACAGTTGACTTGACCTAAGCTTTCACGGTGATATTTTTACAGAATAGATGGCAAACCTTCTTAGCCTAGTAAATTAATTACCATTATATGTATTAAGTCAGAGAGATATAATGTTAGTTTAGTTTTTATCATTACAACAGGTAGGTAATAGGTAATATAAAATGACTCTTTTAAAATTCGTGCAACTTTTAAGGTACGTTGTGAAATGGAGTCTCCTTATTAAAGACAAACACGGTTCAAATTTAACCACTTATTTAGATAAAATTCCGTTATATTTAAGTCACAGGCTCTCGCTAACTATCACGCTAGGCAAAACAAAGGTGTCAAAATAACGAAAAGTACACACACTGATACAGTTTTACATTTTAAGTCGCTGTTGTCACGGCAAATTGCACCAAGAAGTAATATAATTTAATATCTATTTCATATTTAATTTTCTAATACTCTGGGTGTTTGTGTAAAAACTTTGTGTAAATGAATTTTATTTTTTTTATATTACTCGGGTATTTTTCATTTATGTGCCAATATGATTGATATTAGCATTATTTTATAGCTACACTCATTTATGCATATTTTTTATATATATGAGAGAAATAAAACTAAGACTTTATGAAGATTACTGTACAGTATATAACAAATGATATTAATAGATATAAAAACAAAAAACAGCGCATATAATTAAGAATAAATGTTTAAAATCCAATTAAATCAACTAATTAAAATATTACAAAAAAATATATCCCAAAACAAAAAAACAATAATTTCGCGCCATTATAGAAAAATTAAAAACATTAAAATTGCAATTTAACAGAACTCTGAAATCGTTTCACCTTAAAATAGTTGTCAACCGAATCAAGCCCTTAAACCTATAACAATACAGTCTACTTACCGCTTCATCTAAGTTGTCACCATAGTCTTCATCCCTTTGGAGACACATCCAGAAAACACTAATCCCAGGTCACTTCACTTCATAAAACAATAAAAGTGTACTGGACCTAACACGATGCCCTGCGGCACTCCACGACAATACTCTCGACCAAACTGACGCAGGCCAACTTCGATGTTTTGAATACAATCTGTAACAGAAAAAAAAACAATAATAAACTATACTTGCACGTAGTTCTGTGTTTGTATATTATGGTGAGAGTGTATGTACTGTTGGGGCCGTCAAAGGCTTGGGATAGCTATCTTTGTTTATAACTAGACAAGCTTCAGGATTTTTTTGGCCAAGCTGCCCAAATTACCAATCGTTAAGGTTAAAATGGATCACTAACTAGGGTGTTGAATTAATATCACCATCCACACACACTATTTATGTCAGGTTTCGGAAAGCAGTTAGAAAAATGAAAACGCAATTAAAAGTGGAAAGGTACACATAGTTACTAAAACTCTTTTCTATATAATTCCGACAACCTACACAGAACAATGCGTGAACATACGACCCACTACGTTCTACTATAATGATCACTACAATAGTACTCCACGCCTGTCACATATTGATAATTTGATATTACAGAATTCCAGAATCCAATACTAAAATTAATAGGCAGATTGTAGTTTCGTTTCAAATGATATTTAAAAAAGGTGTGCTAAAATTTATCTATTAAGGTTTGGAAGTTAGTATTTCAGAGACCTCAATTTACAGAATAATTATGTAGATAAACCGATAACTAAAAATGAAATAGTTTTAGTAGTAGTTATAATAATAATAATAAGTTGTAACATTACGAGCTAAAAAATACCAACAGCAACGCAGCTGTACTCCAAGACTTCTAACATTCACCTACAATAGTCTTGCACCAACAATAAGTAGTATTTTTAAATATTGCCTGGCAATCTTTGCCTATGACTAATTTCTAGACAGGCCATAACATAACACATACAAGCCCAAACAATCAACCGGAAATCAGACTCTATTTCAATGACGATAAAGTTGAAAATAATAATGAAAGTGATGGGTTATGTGACGTTATATGTTTAAAAAGAACAAATGGTTGTAAAATGACACCTGAAGGCGACACTATTCTGAAACAAAATATTTTGTTTCGATGGCCAGTCTAGCTAAGCAAAACATTTTTGTTAATATCCTATTTCATAAACATTAGGGAGCAGCAATAGAAAAATGTAGACCTACATCTACCAATTATTAAACACAAGTATTTTCTTAACTACAAAATGTAAATAAATGTGTGATACTACAACTTAAATCTGAGTAAAGTCTTCATGAAAATCACAGTGATTCTTTGAAAGGTGTATCAGTTGAATGCGAAACTGATGCCTTGGCTTAAGAGGATTGTGAAGCTGTAAATTTTCATACAAAAAGAGATAACGTTTTTCTCCCCGTAAACATAATCTAATTTTCATAATTTTTGGGAATATTGTAGGTATAATGAAAAACTAGGTCCGTACGTTTTTATTATAAAGAAATATTGTATACAATATAAGTTATTAGCATCTAAATATCTATATTTTTGACTTAAAAACATCCTCGAGCATTTTTATTTTTTTAAATTAAATTAAATTGAATTACTAAAAACGAAAAACGTACAGACCTATATTTAAGTATACTAAATGTAATGAGATCAAAATTGTCTCATTTTGTAAAGGTTTAGTAGAGTAAAAACGTTATCGCCCGAAACAATATTTATGTAAATAATTGTATGAAATGTAGGTAATTGCCTCCTAAAATCGCGCCGCGTATCGGCACTTCACAATCCTCTTAAAAGTTTAGTTTTACGTGCATATTTTGATACCAAGCGTGTCTCAACTGCGTTCACATGGTTTTTTTCTAAACAGAAACACTATAAATTGGTTAGAATCACATCTCCACACAATTTACTCAATCCGAAATCAAGTTTTAAACAATAAAATGTGATTCTCGCCAGCGAATATAGTCCGATCATTTGCTGTCCAAAACACAGTTATAAGACAAACAAAAACTGTTGAAAACGATCAACAGTAGTTGTATGACATACAATAGCTCCAAACAGGACCTGTCTCGTTACTGTATCATAACAAGGTATGTTTAACTTATGAAATGGAAACAAACACCAATAAATTCTGATAACAAATCATAGTTCTATTTGATATTGATGGGAGATTGGGAATTGTAGGAACAATATGATGAAGTAGGTATCGAAAAAGACCTTAAGGTTACTATAGTCGGTCGACTAGAGTAATAATTTTTAGTTTTGAACATACACCGTCAAACAAACGAGTAATCCCCATAACTGCTATGGCCTATGGTAAAATTTATTTCATTTTGTCTGGTCATTATCTAGCCCTGTATCTAGGCTTGTGGCTAAGTAGTAACAGCCGCAGGGGTCAATTGATCAGGTTAAGCTACGCTTGCCGCGTTTGATTCGTGGATGGGTGAACATCTTTACAAACCGAGATCCCTCCGGACTTCGGAAAGCACGTTAAGCCGTTGGTCCCGGCTGTCATTTACGGGTCGCCAGAAGCCCGAAAGTCTGACAACCAGTCTTACCAAAGGGTATCGTACTACCCAGTCGCTTCATATAAATACTGGTATACAGCTGCATCCGATTCGACTGGAAGCCTATCCTAACATCGTTGGGAAAAGGCTGGACAGATGATGATTGGTAATTGTTGGCGTGGTTGGTTAAGATACCTACCACCTTACAAGAACAAACATTTGTGTGCCTGAACATATCTGTTTGTCCTGAGTCTTGGTGTAATTATCGACATAAGTATGTATTTACAAAAAAAAGTAGTATAATTATGTAGTATATCAGTTATCTGGTTTCCATAGTACAAGCTGTGCTTAGTTTGGGATCAGATGACCGTGTGTGAAAATATCCCAGGATATTATATTTATTATTATAATCATCATCATACAGAGGTAAGTACCGAGTCATACAGAGCACCACGTCGGTACCGTATCATACAGAGGTATGGAAGCAGAATCAGAAAAAAAAAATATTGATATGATATGAGCGTCGAAACTTCCATATTTCAACTCTAATTTTAACGCATCTTTGGGCGTAAGTAAACAACTCCCGTAGTATGAAAATGGCAAAATTTTACATACAGAGATAGATAGATAATTTATTTAATACTTAATTCAAATAACATTATTTTGAATAAATACATCCAATAGTATTTTCATAATATCTATAGGCCCAAAGGTCTGTTCATGGAATTGTATGCGGTCGTTTTCGTTATAAATCATCATCTCTTTCATTAAATAAATAAAAACTAAATAAATTAACTAAATAGCATGAATATTAGCCACGCCATCAACGAGTTCCAGCCGCCGACTAGTGCAACCTTAATTCAGTTAAAAAAATCTTGAACTTCAAAATAATGGAGATCTGTCTATAAATATTTAAAATAGATGCTTGATTTGTGGCAGTACTACCTATTACCTAACTTTGCAGAAAACTCGTCCCGGACGACCACATCCTGAAATATTTGTCTGGCTACTACAAAAGACTTAAATGAAGATTAAAATGTTGATCTGACCCTTCTGGTTCTTTAAAATGGCCCAGTAAACCACTTTCCGATTGTCTTCGACCCTACCATAATATATACAAATATATACAAAAGCTTTTGAATTCGGATACAGAGCCCCTTGAATGGAAGAATAGATCCGGAATTCTACAGCATCTGGGATCCTTAATTTGATACCCAGATTTGGCAAATTATAGGGCTGGTTTGGCCTTGCTTTTTTAGGATACGGTGCAATGTGCTATGAAAATAGGTACTACCTACCTAGTTACAGGGGATGACACTGAGGCTAGATTTAAGATAGATAAAGGAAATAAAGTAAAAGATTCGGTGTATTGAATACCTCCATATTAGGAAATACTAAGCGAGGTAAATAAGCAATGTCATGAAAGATAGATCTTAACTATGATAAAGATGATGGAAAGAAATGAATTGATGTTATTTGACTAGCAAAGGAATATAGCTTAAACTTTCAGAAAAAAAAATATGGGAGTGTAGCAGGATTTCAACGAAACTGATATCAAAAGAGTGTCAGTGGTTGAATATAAAAAAGATATAGGCAATATAATTGAAAATAATACTATATCTAGTTGCCTACTTATTACTCATATATTGATAACAAGTAACCACACTCAAGTTGTAAATATACCTAACATCTTATTTACATTTCATCTTTATAAACATCTTTCATTTATCATCAAGTTTTGATTCGTTTTATGTGCAGTTATGTAAACATGCACCAATAAAACTTTATCTACATCTATAAATAAAAACTCATATTAACGCCATCTCGTTATGCATTACAGAACTTAACAGTCTGCTAGTTGACTAGAATAACGTTGTAACAACGCCATCTAGGGTAGATAACCTGTAGCGTTTTTTTCGAGGCGACGTCACGCCTGTTGCATACGATCAACCAATTGTTTACACAATACAAAAGACCCCTTGTTTGTTTTTCGCTAGACGTTTCCTGGTTTGTTTTGTGTGTGAATATGTGTTTGTGTGTGTGTGTGTGTTCATGTTTTCACAGCCGGCTCTGTGTGTTCGAGGACGGTACACAAAATGTTGTTGTTTGCACGGCCCGAGTAGGTAATAAATTCTCGGTCTGACTTACGTACAGATATTTTTATGCTTTAAATATTACGATAGATGTGCTCACTGCTGTAAGATCAAGCGATAGATAACAGTTAGAATTAAGATTGTTAGACATTGTGAAAGGAAACATTACTTACTATTGTAACAGCGACATGTCGCATAACCTAACGCATTACTTATTGCTAACATTTTGAAAAGTGTCTGCCGCTGTTGAATGCTAGTTAAGTAGTTACTAATGGCAATTAAGGTTTCATTAAGGATAACGGAAGTAATTATGTTAGATTTTATATATCCCGGCATGAAATGGTAGTTTTTGTACTTGAAATATTTAAAATTCAGTATGGGTAGGTACTCATTCCAGCTAAGAAAAATATGCAAATATGTCTTCTACTAATCTACAGTAAGTATTGTCAAGGATTACACCAAGTAGAAAGGCAGACCTACGTGATTTAAAATCAAATTCCGCTTCACTCCGCGTAAATCTAGGGATTCATTATATCGTTAGTCTTAATAATTACCTATATCATTGGCAAGGGATTAGGTTTCCATTACATCATAACAATTAGTTTCCCAAATCAAACTGAAATTAATAAGTAGGAATGATGAAAAAGAAATAAGTAGGTAAGTATTTCATTCTCTTCATTTTATCATTTTCCTTAGCACACAATACGTACACCTAAGTGAATTAATTACCTAGACCTAGGATAGACGAATTGGATTATCATGTAATGGTAGATGTAAGATGATAAATAATTTATTGATGAATGATGATGCAGTGATGATCCTAGTTTATTGGGTGGAGCATCACAAAATACTCTGTAAGGAAAAGGCAAACTACTGCTGATCAAATTAGGTAGGTACCGAACTCTATCACATCAAAAATTATAACTCTTAAATCCAACCATAGCATATCATATATAGCATAATTATGAGCATATCATAGATAATAATAAAAGTGTAACATGGAAGATATGTTTTGAGAACAACTATTTTTAGGGGTCTTTATTAATGCAATAGAACCCAAAACAATGATTTTTAGAATTTTTGTCTGTTTGTCCAATTTCGGTGCGGTTTTCACTAATGTATTGTGTTAAGCTTTATATAACATTTAATATTGCTGTCAATGCGGTGAAGGAGTCGACTGCCTCGGACACCATGGACTATCCTGCAGCAAGAGCGCTGGTCGGATGGCACGGCACGCTAGCATTAACGACATCATCCGTCGGGCTCTTGTCACCGCCGGGGTGCCAGCAGTTTTAGAACCCAATGGCTTGGCACGCGACGATGGGAAGAGGCCAGACGGAATGACCATAATGCCTTGGAAGTTGGGTAGGCCTTTGGTGTGGGATGCAACCTGTGTCGACACCCTCGTGCCATCCCATCTTCTTAGCACGGCGGGTTGTGCTGGGGCGGCTGCTGCAGGAGCAGAAAACCTCAAACGGCGCAAATATAGCAACCTTATTGGGAGCTATATGTTTGAGCCGTTTGGGGTTGAAACTCTAGGGCCTTGGGGTCCGAGTGCTCATCGAGTATTTCGGGACATCGCCAAGCGGTTGGTCGACTCTTCACGTGACCAGAGGGCTGGCCTATTTTTAGCCCAAAGAATCAGCATTGCTATCCAACGTGGCAATGCTGCCAGCCTTTTGAGCACTTTTACCATTGACAGCGATGCGGACGAATTTTTTGATGCCCTATGAGCTTGTCACCTTTTTATTTTTATGACATTTAATATTTGTTTTATTTAAATCAGTTCAAGAAAGGTATGTATGTCAGTTTGCTCTAATTTACGTCAGTTTCTTTCTTGTTTATTAGAGAAAAAAATTAGCAATAGCCTAAATTAAGTTTACTTTGTGTACTACAGAATGATGATAAAAAGCTTTGAATTTGAGTCTTTTTAAGGATTAAGTATCTCAACATTGGACCCAATATTTTCACAGATTACACACATCCTTAGCCAAAGTATTTCTTACCAGATCACGATATAAAAGCTTTAATATGTAACCAAGATTATGCAACGTCAGTTACAAACAGTACGTCGAGGGAAACTGCTAACAATACCCTGGGAATATGGCCGCCTTTCCTACATTGTTCTTGTATTTATTATGTGCATGTACTAACAAACAAACCAATTAAATTGTTTATAGCTTGTTTAGTTCGTGGGTAAGCTAGGTTTGAGCTAGAATTGTTGGATTAGATGTTTCTTTGTTTATATATTTTTACCAATGAAATGATTGGTTGCTAATCTTACCTCGGTTACAATAACCAGCAGTGTAACTTCTAAAATATCGTAATCATTAGACCCTTTAGAAGTGTTTACCTCATTTGTTCCGCCTCTGAATCTTTTCTGAACCGGATGTTTCCAAATATATTGATAAGCTTCTGCTTATAAATATATTTCTACCTAACTGTTTTTGTCAAGATTGAGTGAGAGACTGAAGTTTAGTGTCATAGAATTTACCGCGAAACTGCGGCAATATAATACCTTCCAAAATTTTAGGTAGGTGTTTATTTATTATGTTTTACCAGCATATTGTGGACCTAAATTACGTTGCGTTTTGCCAAATAGCCAAACGTCCCGTCGGTTGGCCGTTGGTCCAACGGAAGTTCGCCAACAACAATACATTCTATGCATTTTTAATATGATGTGACCAAAAGTTCGGCGACCGATTAGCTGCCATTTGACAGTAAAAGTTAAGTGGGAAGCGTCAGGGTAGCCCTCGAAATTCAAATTTTCTTATATTTTTTGCAATTTACAAGTCGGTATTATATTTTACGTTGATCAAATTATAATTTGCGGTCGTAACAAGTATCTATTTACATAATAAGAATCATTAAAGTGATCAATACAACTCTTTACGACCAGGTAATCCCAAAAAATGACTATTTCATGAAATCTTGACTTTTTGGATTATACTAACTTAAGGAGTTGTATTACTGATTCTATTGTATAGAATTCTGTAAAAACATATTTGTTACGGCCGCAAATCATACTTTATTTAACATACAACTTAATACTGACTTGCAAATTGCAAAAAATGTAAGAAAATTTGAATTTCGCGCGCTACCCTGACGCTTCCTCCTTTGCATTCTTAACCTCTAATGTTGGAGTGATCAATATTCCTACTTACTGGTAATATTGAGAGGGGTCCCCTGAACCTTGAGGGACACCATACTGTGTTATAAACAGCGTGTTCTTTGACAAGCACTTTAACTTATAAAATCCGGCCCACCGAATGCAGCATTGTCTTGTCTCCATTAGTAGGTATAATTAAACAAGAATAATTGGTTGCTTCATGAGAATCGTGATTTTCTTGGTTTAAGGCAGCAGTTTTTTGGATCAGAATTAGAAAGAAATCATCACCATTTATCTGAAAATTGCGCCTGCTTCCATTAAAATAATTGATGTTCGCGGAAAATAAAACCCGAGAAAATAAAGAACTGATGATAAAAACATTATCCTACTAATATTATAAATGTGATGTTTGGATGGATGGATGTTTGTTACTCAATCACGCCAGAACGGCTGAACGGATCTGGATGAAATTTGGCACAGAGATAGATTATAGTCTAGAATAGCACATAGGATACTTTTTATTCCGGAAAAATGTACGGTTCCCGTGGGATAGTTTTCAACATCCAAGCGGGCGAAGCCGCTGGCAAAAGCGAGTTTTATAATAGATTCCAAAATTGACGAAACTGACAAAACATTTCCAACAGATAAGATATTTCAATTTGCCCCGAAATTGCACACAAACTCAATTCCTTTATTTTTAGTCGATCCTAAATATATATAAAACAAAAATCGTCCATGTATGTAGTACAAACAAGTTGTAAAATCTATATTGAATGTATCTAGCTCAAAGATAAGATATATATTTTTGCTTATCCATATGGTAATAGGCATAATAATATAAA
Organism: Dicycla oo; assembly: GCA_948252095.1. Lineage (NCBI taxonomy): Eukaryota > Metazoa > Arthropoda > Insecta > Lepidoptera > Noctuidae > Dicycla > Dicycla oo. The sequence goes on along the minus strand of OX411736.1, from coordinate 15,661,873 downwards.
ACTGTATTCTCATTAAAACGTACGTTGATGGTAAAAAGACGATGCAAAAAGTTATGGTTATAAGTGGTAGGCACAACCTACAATAACTGAAGCTTATACCAATAATTGTTTTGATTTCAATAGTTGTTGTTACAGCTGTAGTCGTAGAATATGGAATTTGGAAAAGGTGTGCTCTCTGGAAAAGTAATACCTACTTACATACTTGGTTACTCTAAAAGTCTAAATCATTTCATATTTCCGCCGCCTAGTAAGGAGTTGGACGTTTGGACCAAAAAAAAACGGCTTAGGCAATTTTTTTACAGAAAAGGTGAAGAAACTCTTGATCAATCTGTTAGACATAAAAAAAAATAATGAAAAGAAGTTTGTGAAAAAAAAAGGTTAAGTATGTAGTTACAAAACTAACCAACATTAAAGCGAACTTAGTACAAACGGAACTAATTTTTAATGATAATGATGCTTAAATATAATATAATTTAGGTATTTTTAATCCTATCTATATATACGAAGGTATATAATGAATCGCCGAAATGTATGTACGCGCTTAACTTCCGAACGACTGCACCAAGTTGGATAATTCTTTTTTTGTTGTGTTTGTAATTGTCAAGACAAATTCGGAAAAACTTAAAGTGCATTTTCTATGGGAATTTTGTATAAATTATTGAAATTTTGTCAGGACAACGTTTGTCGAGTCAGCTAATAATATTATTAATGCGAAAGTGAGTTTGTTTGTTACGCTTTCAAGCTAAAACGGCTGAACGGATTTGAATTAAATTTAACAAATGAGTAGACCATGCCCTGGGTTAGGACAAAATGTACTTTTTATCCCAATATTCCCATGGAATTGATACTTATGCAGGTAAAACCACGGGGCGTAGCTAGTGATAATATAGTAAAGAAGCGTTGATATGTATTAATGTAGGTATCTATTAGATATTACTAGTTGAATGACATATTCCTAATAAGCAGAAAGGGAAAATTTATTTCATAAAACCAACGAGGAAACCTACAGGCTTGCGATTACATGGCCTATTAGTAATTACAATCTTACTTCAACAGTCGTTAGAGAAACAATTTTTCCAAACATGTACTAAATAGATAACAAAAATACAACAAACAAATCTACTGACACACAATCGATATGTACAGAATATTAGCAAAAACAAATATTATTTACCTACGCAACCACTCACTGATACTGATAAGGTTTATTATGTGAAATAAACATTTTTATTTATCACTTTGTGTGCAGATAACATTTTACTAGCGTCATCAAAGGGTGCCAAGTTATAGTTAGCCAAATGAAATAATTAAAGATAGTAAATGCAGAAGTTGATGACAAAAATACCTTCCTATAAGTTTGGAAGTAATAACAACTAAACTGTGAAATCGAACGTTTAATACAAATACAGGGCTATTTTTAAATCACTAGCTCAACTGTCACAGGGTGTTCTACCCATGAATATGAACAACTTTCATTATGGGACCAACTCTGAAATCACGACAAAAAAATCTGCTGTTTCATACATTTTGGTCGAGTAGATATTGAACTTTTATATGAAACAGCAGATTTTTTTTTTCGTGATTTCAGAGTTGGTCCCATAGCGAAAGTTGTTCATATTCATGGGTAGAACACCCTGTGAAAATTTAGCCAGTGATTTAAAAATAGTCCTGTATAATGTGACAAATTGGAACATAAAAGTTTAATAGATATTGCACAAGAAGAAAAGGAAATACTCAATGATAGGTATAGTCATGTACTGTACCTATGGACGCTTTTACCTGTGGACATTGATTATAATAATAAAAAACTGGCAGTACTAAAAATATAATATTGCAACACTCACTGTGGTGGCATTTTTATTCTCTAGCAACACCAGTGAGTGGCGTGACGCTATCGGTGTTGTGTGCAGTGTGAGGCCATTTTGGAGATAGTCTGAAATGTCCATAGGTACAATACATGACCCTACTTACAAATGCGAGGGAAACTGAATTGCTTTAAATACAATAACTTGCTTTTTTAAATTAATAATAGATAAGCAACCACTTTCCTAAAAAAAGATGGGCATGGAGAAAAACCTAGGAACAAAGACAGTTACATAATGACAGACGAATAATGAGCCAAAGTACGACAATATGCATGTGCATGGCAAATAACATCGCAGCAGGCCCAGTCAATTTTGTTTTTAAATGGATAGTTGAAATGAACTGGACTAATTCAATAAGTCTGGTCCTTAATGGACTGGTATGGTATAGACAGAGAGTATTATAACAGGACAAACCCTGGAGTGGAAAAAACAGGAGATTACATACGAAAGAATTTGATGCAAAAGAACTTTCATTTTAGACCACGCCCGAAAATCTGACAACCAGTCTTACCAAGGGGTATCGTATTACCCAGTAACTGAGTTGTGGAGGTCATATAGGCAGTCGCTCCATGTAAAATACTGGTATTCAGCTGCATCCGGTTAGACTGGAAGCCGACCCCAACATAGTTGGGAAAAGGCTGGGCAGATGATATTGAACTTTAATGTTAGAATATCAACTACAGTTTTTAATCAGACCATAATTAGGTGTGACAACTTTACAACAAACGTTGCAAAGGTAGCTAGTTTTAACATGATTTTAAATAAATAATAATAATAAATAATCTTTATTCCCAAAAATGCACGAACATTACATTGAACAAGAAACAAAAAAAATGGCTTAATCTAAGTGAATCACAGTAAAAAAGACCCTAACCTCTAAACTAGAAAACTTGTATCTTAGAAGTTAGGAATTTTAAAGATCTCAGGACATATTAAACCCAGAATAAAAGTTGCCGATGCCGATGTTCAAAAATAGTAACTACCTATGCAAATGACAAATCAACACACAATCTTGTAATTTAGCACGAATAAAATATTTAGATTATAGTTTAATTAGCATCAATTAAAATACATTTTGAATGTTAATTAAAAACTATAAAACTAAATAGTAGCATAGCGGACCGAGCCTCTTATCTATCTTATAAACAAACATGGCGTCAGAGAACCATAGACAATGAGTAGTGTTGTGATATAAGTGATCGATTGGTTCCACAGGATCAATTTTATGAAATAAATGTATTTAACTCGGTGGAGTCGTTCTGTTGCCATACATTTTCATTTGTTCATTTTGTGAACACATCCATCAGTATAGCTGCATAATGTTCCCCCTGCTGGGACACAGGCCTCCTCTCTGTGAGATGGAGGGAGCCATAATCCACCATGAGGGCCCAGTGCTGGTTGGTGAACGTCACTATGTCTTCGATTTTTTGGTTCTAGGACATGCATGTTTTCTCACTGATGTGCTGAATGGTGAAGAAATAATTTACACAAAGTAAAATGCCTGCTTGGGTTCGAACCCATGACTTACAGCTTGTCGCGACCGTTACCACTGAGCCACCACTACTAATTAATATCTCTCTAACTCTGTCCCTCTGTTACCTTTTCGGATGTTGATTAAAATTGACACTCAGGTAGATCATGATCTGTGTTAGGACACAGGTTATTTTCTATCCCGGTAGTACGTCACCGTGAGATAATTTCCGACCTCCACGCAGGCGAAGCGACGGTCAAAAAAAAAAAACCAGTATCGAGAACAGGGTCCAAGCTACAGGGTCACGGGTCTAAACAGAGACCTCTAACAATAAGAGCCTGGTCCAATACCTAGTACCGCTTTCTGGATCAAGCCCCTGACCCAACTGTTTACGACAGCCATAAATATTGTCAAAACAAAGAACTTTTCGCTACATTTTAGGTTTTAAATTTTTGTTTACAAGGCTGATAATTAAATTTAGTTTCACATCAGCTATCTTGGTAACAAGACTCAAGAATCTAATGAATAAATCATAAATGTAGGTAGATGCCTATCTATTTTCAATGCGTGCTATAAAAACTTATGTAAGTAAAAAATTTATTTTTATAGAGTCTATTTTAGAATATTTTAAGAAGATAGTGGTGACGATTCTCTTGTTCAAAAACTAAACTAAATTAGAGGATCACTATGTTTTACTAACAGGCAGCACGAAAAGGACGGCTAATAGCTATGAACTAAGAGATGTCAAACTAGTTACCCCTTACGCTTTACTGTGTTTTTAGTCGACATGTTTTTACGTGACATCTAAAGGAGATGTTTCAAAATGGGCCAGGTCTGTGTACGCTACCTCAAAAAGAAAAGAAAAATCCATAGAATTCGGGAAAAATAGAGATAATTCATTTAAATGTAAACTGCTGTGGTAAAGAATTGATATTTATCAATTATTTTTCTCCACTTTCAACATGGCGTCTCACCGATTTAGTTACTCTGTGCATAAAAACAATGACAGTAAACCATAGATTGACTATTTACCATAGAAAGAGGACTGTTGGCGGTCACAACAGTGTCACTTCAGTCCACTTCTTGAGTATTAACCATGTCAAACTTCATTAATCAATCAAACTGACAGCTTACCGCCATGTCGGATTTTTGTTGTGTGTTGCAATTTCAAGCATAATTAATTGTGGTTTACCAGCAAACAAAGCCATTTTAAAGTGCTTGGACAGTTGAGAACTGTTTTAAATGTATTTCGCTATTTTTATGCATGGTGTACACGTGTACCTGGCCCGAGGTCCATACATTTTGGAACATGTCCTTTGTACGGAAATATTAGTTCCACTAAAATCGATAACTCTGATTTACGTCCGTTTCTTTCTTGTTTTATTAGAGAGAAAAAGTTAGCAATAGCCTAAATTAAGTTTAGTTTGTGTACAACAGAATCGGCACCAATATTGTAATTATTATAGAAAACACGCACTGTTCGTATTTTGTTACAGTTTTATTATTAGGTAAGTAAGTACTTATCCAATTATATACCTACCTGTTTCATTTGTTCTATTTTCTTCAACAAAATTATTAATGTCGTTAGAACTAAGTATAAATATAATTAAAAAAAAAAAACAGCTAACCGTTAGCAAAAAATATCCGACAAACTACCAAAATGTATTTCGCTCGCACGAATTTTCGCAACAATAAGGCTGTATAAAATTAAAAATCTCTATTCAATAAATCGTGCTGTGTGAGGGCACGCGCCAATTTCAGAATGTTAAGGAAGCAAAAGGAGGTCGGAAGCGTTGCTGATAGTAATTTATTTAGATTTCGAGGCCGCTACATTATTTACGTAGTTTGTTTTTGTTTTATCAGTAGGAAGGCACAAGTTTGCGCTAAAATTCGCGTACATGTAAACTTTTTAGATTAAACACGTGGAACGCTATTTTTGTCTGCCGTACGTGGTTTAGGATGCTTGAATGATGGACACGATGGTGCACGGTGTGTAATCATTTGAATTTGTTTTATTATAAGAATATGTATATTAGTTTAATTAATATTATGTAACCTACCTAAAAGCCCTACAAGTGTCTAGCTAAGAGCTAAATTATTTACAAATAGTAAGTAGTAGAAAACAAACTCCACACACAGAAAACAAATTATATATTAATTCAGTAAACAAGTATTCAGCGCGAAAATTTTGCTGGAAAAACTACAGACCATTATTTGAAACGCAAATAATAATAGGTAAATAAAACAATGTCTTATAGGCAAGACATTTAAATATCTGAATTATAATTTGCGTTTTGTTTTAAACAGGCTCAAAATAGGCTCAAACTTATTTCACCATTGTATTATAATTAAAAATGTAAAAAAAAACATGGCCGACCACCTTACGAAGCCTCAATACGGAACCTGAGAAGTTATTATTTATTTTCGGCTACATAATTATCAAGAAACAAACCACACCTGTGCTATATACACATACATTACATATATAGAGTGTTTGTTGTATATTTTTGCAAGGCTTGGTCCGATAACACTATCGGGCCGTCACGCCTACACGCACACGCACACGCACACACACACAAACAATACGTCTATGTGTGTGTTAAAAAAAACAGTTTATATGATCATCGTTTGTTGCCAAGTTACCTAAAAAGCTTTATTTGTTTAACATACGACGGTGACTACATGCAAAACCATTTGTTTTAGCATTTCGCATAATTTTAATTCAATTATCGTGTACTGAGGTATGTCTGACGATTGAACGCAATTTGTAGTGATAATTGGAAGTCTACAAGTTTTTTTTATTTTTTATTTATCTATTGGCTAGATTCGTTTTCTGAATTACCGACAGCATTTTTATCACCTGTACCTGTATTTAAATACAAATTTGCAAAACATTCAGACACAATACCAGGCAAATTGACTTATTTAGCACTTTTTAACGGTCCTTTTTTCAGTTAAAGACCAAGAATGATATACACCACTTGACCCCAATATGATATTCCGAAAGCCTCTGCAAACTTAACCTCTTCAAAAATAATGAATGAATGAAATGCACCGACCCCAACGTGGTTTAACCAGACGATTACTCGAATGAACCCAAAGGTTCATACTAGCTCCTGTTGCCTCATGTTACATGGTGCAACAGAGACCATTGCATAGCAAGGAGTAGACCGGGGGGCGTGATAATGGTAGAGAAGACGTGCCCTTAGGATATAGAGGGGATAAAGAGCCTACCGAGTATGCACCCTATAGCAAGCAATGGAATTGTGGAGAGACGGGTGATATAATGATGTATATGGATGGGCTCTTTTAAAGACATCGCCGCCAGGTTGTTTCAAGTCCAGCTTCATCGGTGGATCTTTTGGTGGGGTAAAACATTATTCTCGACTTTTTTTTATATCACTGCTGATTTACACGCTGCTGACTGGCTGTTTCCCAAATCTTCGTCTGAGGTATCGCTGCTATCCGTTACAGGTTTCTTATAAATCTCGCTAGCATCAGCCTTCTTAATCTTATCTCCTTCTTCAGCCGTGTCCACCCAAAAGTTGATTTCCTTATCGAAGTAAGTCATATCCTGCTTTTTGGGTTGTCATTCCATGTGTAAATGGAGCGACTTTTTTGAATTTGGCCGTGTACTGCATTGCTGCATGTAGGTGCGGTTCGCGGTGCCTGTGGACATGTGCGAGATAGCCATAACCTAACCTCTTCAAAAATAAGTAACCAAAATGAAGAAACTGCTGGAGGAGGAACCCAGACGGAGATGGCGGATGAGCTTGAACTCCTTCAACAAGAACTAGTCCTGAGCAACTTTGAATAGATAGAATTAGAAAGGGAGTAGGGAGGCATTTGCCGTGCACTGGGACATCACAGATTTTAATAATAGTTATAAATTGAGGAGAACACTACAAGAAAACTGATAACTTGGGTAAAATTGGGGAAAATGAACAGAAGATAAGCAGCAATCATCGTTGATCTTTAACCTGTCATTCGTCAATAAAAATGAGGGATTTCCTTGAATTATTGGAAAAGGCAAAAGTCAGTAACAACGATATGCCCGTTGATTTTATATATATATATATATATATATATATATATATATATATATATACATATAATATACCAGGAGAATCTTTTGCATTTTTGAAAGTACTTAAACACACAGGTACTTTCAACATCCATATAACATAGCATAGGCAGATTCCTTATTTACCTAAATCTAGTTATCTATATATGTATATATAAAAATCAACTGCAATGCATTAGTCTCGCAAGAACTCGAAAATTTGGATATATTTTTTTTTTGTTTTGTTCGCTTGTTTACTGAGGTGGTTAAGGAAAAAAGAAAATTAGGAAAAACCCAAAGGAACAGCCGAAAAATCTGACAGTATTTAACGTCTGAACGGTCAGCTAGTAATAAATAAATTATAGTAGCCGACCAGCAGTCGCGAAACCTCCAAACAACAACCCGAATCAGAACAGCGCTTTCTACAAGGACCCCTGACCCAACTGAAAAGAGCACCTCTTCCATGTGTTGGTTGGTGCCTTGGACCTAAACCCCTTGGTCATAAGACCATTGGCCGTTACTACGATCGGATCGATGATAGTTGACCCTACAGCCCACAATGTCGCCAACCTTGTGTGTTAGGTAAGTCAAACTACGTATATGAATAGATCTACCAACTGTTGCGACTTTGTTTGCGTGTATTTTGTATTATATAATTTTTTAAATAAAAATCCTGGGTGAAAAGTAGCATATGTCCTTCTCCAGGTTCCAGGCTACCTTTCTTTCCAGGTTTATGTGGTTTTTAGGCGTGAAAACGTAACAGACAGGCTGCATGACAGATAGAGTTACTTTCGGATTTATATTATTCCTCAGTCCTCAATCAATCTGCCTAGCCTTTTCCCAACTATGTTAGGGACGGCTTCCAATCTAACCGGATGCAGCTGAATACAAGTCTTTTACATAGAGCGACTGCCTATCTACCTCTTACCTCTTGGTAAGACTGGTTGCCAATATTTCCGGCTTCTGACGACCCGTAACGACTGTCAAAGATACAAGAATGACAGCCGGGGCCAACGGCTGGTTCTCGGTAGATATGTACTGTAGATCATTATCTATCTATATACACAGTTATTGGTAAAACACCAACAATCTCTTGAGGCGTCATTGTACTGCTCATTATGAACAACTTTTACTATGGGACCAAACCAGAAATCGCGAAAAAAAAATCATCTGTTCAGTACATTTATGTTCGCATAATTCGTCCAAATGTACTGAACAGCTGATTTTTTTTGCGATTTCAGGCTTGGTCCCATAGTAAAAGTTATTCATAATGATGAGTACAATGACCCCTTAAGTGGTTGTTGGTGTTTTACCAATAACCCCGTATATAAAAATGAATCGCCGAAATGTATGTACGCGTATAACTTCCGAACGACTGCACCAAATCGGATAATTCTTTTTTTGGGAAAACTGAAAGTGTATTTTCTATGGGAATTTCGTACGAATTATTGAAATTTTGACAGGACAACGTTTATCGGATCAGCTAGTTCTGAATAAAAACCCATAAGATCTTTCATAGGCTTCCGAAAAAATTGCAAAATGATTCGTAATGATTAAGGAACTATTGCATATTTATTATTTAACTTTATTTTTATGAACTAAACTTATCACAAACATCTATGACGCTATTAAGGGGGAAGCGTCAGGGTAGCCCGCGAAATTCAAATTTTCATACGTTTTTTTGCAATTTGCAAGCCAGTATTAAGTTGTATGTTAAATAAAGAATGATTCGTGGCCGTAACAAATATGTATTTACAGAATTATAATCATTAGAATCAGTATACAACTCCTTAAGTTAGTATAGCCCTCAAATGTCAAGATTTCATGAAATAGTCATTCATTGGGATTACCTGATCTTACAGAGTTGTATTGATCACTAATTATGTAAATAGACACTTGTTACGGCCGCAAATTATATTTTGATCAACGTACAATCTAATACCCGAGAAAAGTATTCATATAAGGGAAAATGGCCATATATGAACAGATTCAAGATTGAGGAGCTCGTGGCTAAGTAATAACAGCCGCACGGGTTGATCCATCAGGTTAAGCTACGCTTGCCGGGGTTGGTCCGTAAATGGGTGACCACCTTTACATACCGAGACTCCTCCGTGCCTCGGAAAGCACGTTAAGCCGTTGGTCCCGGCTGTCATTCGTGGATCTTTTGACAGTCGTTACGGGTCGTCAGAAGCCCGAAAGTCTGACAACCAGTCTTACCACGGGGTATCGTACTACCCAGCAGTAACTGGGTTGTGGTCAGTTAAGCAGTTGCTTCATGTAAAATACTGGTATTCAGCTGCATCCGGTTAGACTGGAAGCCAACCCCAACATAGTTGGGAAAAGGCTAGGCAGATAATGAGTCCATGTCGCCTTTTTGTTGGTAGATGACCATGAAGAATAGTTCGACTTTTTATCCAGACTCCTGTCGCAAAATGGGAAGTGAACTCATTATTAAAATTATCAATTAACTATAATATTATTACAGGTAGGTAGGTACGACAACGTACAGCCTTTTTCATGCGTAAGTAGGTATTTGCGGGAGCTGCAAGTTACAGCCACACTGTAATATTTGATGATTTTCCTTAAATCATTATTAGGATAATGGTAATTTTAATTATAGTTATTTAATGAGGTTTGGTTTTGGCGGTTAAGTTTAGTAATTTTACATCAATTTAAAACTTTTCGTAGCAAGACGACCTAGACGCGTACCGCAAGGGTTAGATAGAGGTGGCCCTGGAAAAGGATGCTTGGAAGGATTTGGGGGGGGGGGCTTTGCTCAGCAGTAGGACAATGTAGGCTAACATAAAAAAAAAGCTTTTTTACAATTTCTTGCTTTTTTTATTTTATTTAAGATGGGTTTGATCTTGACTCAAGTCTAGGTCGGAGGCGACAAAGACAAAGTCGACGATGGAGTGAGCTTACCCAGAAGAAGCCTGTTCTCTCTCACTTTGAAGAGGTTAGGTTTGTAAGCGCTCGGAAACACAGACGCAGGTAGTTAGTTCTACTCTTTTGCTGTGCGCATTATAAAAGACATTTGGAAACGCTTAGTGCGAATTGGTGGAATAGCAACTAGGTAGGGATGATAACTGGCAGTGCGTCTAGATGTCCGATGGTAGAAGCGGCCGGTGGAATGAGGTCGTGGAGTTCTTGAGCACACTCACCGAAGTACAATCTGTGGAAGACCGACAAGCAGGCAACCTTGCGGCAATGAGCCAAGCTATGAAGCTTGGCATCCACCAGTTTTACGTCACCAATGAGCCTCTTAGCTCTGCGTTCCACCGAGTCAAGCGCGGCTAGTTGGTACTTAGCTGATCCATTCCAAAGGTGGCTGCAATACTCCATGCAGGATCGGACTGGCGCTTTGTAAAGAGTTAAAAGCTGTCCAGGCGTAAAGTATCGCTTCACCCTATTTAGGATGCCCAGTTTCTTGGCCGCAGTTTGGGCTTTGTACTCGATGGTGGCGCCGAAGTTGAGATCAAAGTTTTAAGGTCAAATCTGTCCGCTCTACCATGGCCTCTCTCAAGGAACGAACTTCGGCCCCGCTGGCTTTTGCGCTGGACAAGTGTCTCTCGCTTTATACAGCCTTATGAGCTAATTTTTCAATAGTCAGATATCTTTTATTTATGGAATAAATATGGCGTTTTGACATGTTTTGTATGGAAAATAGTTATGTAAATCAGTAGATCAAATAATTCCGAAGTAAAGTGACAGTAATTTAAAATCTGTCATATCGATCTATCTATAACAGGTATCCTGAAATAACAGCATCTAATTACTCTTACGGGCTTGGTAGGTAGGTAGGTTGGTACTAGTCAATAGAGAGGTACTAATATCAACCTGCCTAGCCTTTTCCCAACTATATTGGGGTCGGCTTCCAGTCTAACCGGATGCAGCTGAATACCAGTATTTTACATGGAGCGACTGCCTATCTGACCTCCACAACCCAGTTACTGGGTAATACGATACCCCTTGGTAAGACTGGTTGTCAGACTTTCGGGCTTCTGACGACCCGTAACGACTGTCAAAGATCCTCGAATGACAGCCGGGACCAACGGCTTAACGTGCTTTCCGAGGCACGGAGCAGTCTCGGTATGAAAAGATGGTCACGCATCCACAGACCAACCGCGGCAAACGTAGCTTAACCTGATGGATCGACCCGTGCGGCTGTTATTACATAGCCACGAGCTCCTCCTTTTGAGGAGGAGGTAAGAGAGAGAGAGGTACTAATATAGAGGTAAAATTTGTGAGTGTGTATGTAGGAGGTAATCTTTGGAACTACTTGATCCAATTCTGAAAATTATTTCATTAAAGGGAAACTACAGTATTGCCGAATGTCATAGTCATGATAAAGACGTTTAAGGGACTACTCACACTTATTCAGCTCCATTCGCGTTTCGCTGAACGATTTTGGTCACACTTATACAATTCTGCTTCTATCAGCCGCGTAAGAATGAGAAAAGCTGTCATAGCGGTTTAACTCCGCTGAAACGCTTCTATCGCTTTTACAATAATTATAATTACTTTAAGAGACGTCCAAACTCTCTCAATCCTTGCGTACATAATGATTACGTAATAATAAATCAAATCTATGCAGGAACTATGCAGGTCGCTACTTGTCGATAAGGAGTCGAGAACCATCTGTGTACAGCTCTGTTACGCCGCGTTCAACGCTGAACGCGGCGGAATAGCGCTGAACGCGACAGAACAGCGCTGAACGCGGCAGAACAGCGCTGAACGCGGCAGAACAGCGCTGAACGCGGCAGAACAGCGCTGAACGCGGCAGAACAGCGCTGAACGCGGCAGAACAGCGCTGAACGCGGCAGAACAGCGCTGAACGCGGCAGAACAGCGCTGAACGCGGCAGAACAGCGCTGAACGCGGCAGAATAGCGCTGAACTGTATCTATAGTTTCTCTCATGATAATGTCCTCATTTTATACTTTAAGTTACCTAACCCTTATGAAACTACCAAGGTACTGCAGTGCCTCGAGCATGTTTGCCGAAGCGCCGAGTCCCGGATTTTTACGCCATCATGAGGTCGAGGGTTGCGTCTTTTTGGCAAAGTTCGAGACGCTCCAGAAACAACATATTGAGGGTTATCTCATGCAACCTTGCAAGCCCCATATTTGTGCACTGGATTTCTGTTCACCAAAGCGAGTGAAGACTATGGGTACCTATACATACCTCCAAGTTTAATTTTATTGTTTACCTTTATTATATTTTTTGTATATGGGTATTTTGCCTGAAATAAAACACTATCGTTATTATTATTATTATGTTTTGATATTCTCAGGACCCTGGGGTCCCGGACCTTTGGAAGGCGTACGAGGAGCCGAAGGCAACTCGCAGAGGCCCCTTAGATAATCTTAAATGATGAGGAGGCACCATTATTATTATTGTTATTATACTTGTTTGCCGCGAAAGCTGAATAGACGCGGAAAGCTGAACGGATGCGTACGCGTCTCCGTACAAAATCGTTGTTTTCTATGGGCATAAGCTGAATAGAGAGTAGGTAGTCCCTTATGGAAGAAATTATTTATTATTTTAAATAAAATAAATTATTTATTTTTTTATTATTTTAGGCGTAGTAACAACAACTACGGCATAATATTATCATTTATAACAGATTTTTAAGCCGATAAGCAAAATAGTGACTTCCTGGTTTTTTTTACTACAAAACAGAAATAGGAAGGTAGGAAGTAGAAGTAGGAAGGTACAGAATCTATTGATGTTTTGCAATTGCATGCAGCTGAGATGAGGGATGCTAAGAGGGGTGTGTGGTGTTACGCGAAAAGATAGAATAAAAAATGAGTACCTATGTAAAGAAGTCTGAAAGTGACACCGGTTACTGAAAAGTTGTGTGGAAATTGGTTGTCATGGTATGGGCATGTGATGCGGAGGAATGAGGAAAATGTCGTCAGGAAAGTTTTGATATTAAGAGGATTGTGAAGCTGTAAATTTTCATACAAAAAGAGATAACGTTTTTCTCCCCGTAAACATAGTCTAATTTTCATAATTTTTGGAAATGTTGTAGGTATAATAAAAAACTAAGTCCGTACGTTTTTATTATAAAGAAATATTGCATACGATATAAGTTATTAGCATCTAAATATCTATATTTTTGACATAAAAACATCCTCGAGCATTTTTATTTTTTTTAATTAAATGAAATTGAATTACTAAAAACGAAAAACGTACAGACCTAGATTAAAGTATACTAAATGTAATGAAACTAAAATTGTCTCATTTCGTAAAGGTTTAGGGGGGTGAAAACGTTATCGCCCGAAACAATATTTATGTAAATAATTGTATGAAATGTAGGAAATTGCCTCCAAAACTCGCGCCGCGTATCGGCACTTCACAATCCTCTTAAAGGCGCGGGCCCACCGCGGTACACGGAGAGGCTACGCACGTGTATTAAGCTTCGCTTTGTAAGAAAATGTATGTGGTTGTGTCCACTGCAACCCACGGAGAGGCTACGCATGAATTGACGTCATTGATACACGCGTGGCTTGCTCGAATAGGCGGTTACATAGCTCAACGCTGTCAACGTGGGTCTACGTTTCCACTGGAGTACACGAATAAGACCCACGACTATGTACAGCTCGGTTATCGCAGAGCAGTTTTCAGTCATACACGTTGTGGAACGGACGCGTTTCGTGTTTCTCGTATATATCGTATCGAGGTACTCATAGAATGGCATTGGTACTGACTTTGCTAGACAGTTCTTCTGACGATGAATCCGAAAGTGAGATTGATGATCTAATCTTGGGTGAATTGCAAAAGAAAAGAAAACACCGGTTCTGGATTGAAAATCATATTAAATTCAGAAATAAACATGGAGAATACAAAACATTATTTATGACATTAAGTGATGAAAAATTTGAAAATTACTATCGACTATCACATTCCCTCGCAATCTTTTCCCAAGCCAAATCCTTTTTACCGATGTCTCTGTACGATATATCGCTCATTTTCCATAAACAGGGGTGTAGCTTGACTTTTTCAATAAATAACTCCATAATTAAACCAAATATTATTGACTAAATAAAAATAAAGCCGCCTGTCGTGGTCATCAAATGCACGCGTGCGCCACGAAACCTAGCAATTGACAAAATGGCGCAGGCGTCGCTCGCTTGCTTCCCCGCCCGTCCCACCTCCCGCAGTGCCCCACGGCGGTGCACGGAGAGGCTACGCATGTGTACTAAACTTCGCTTTGTAAGAAAATGTATGTAGTTGTTTCCACTGCAACCCACGAAGAGGCTACGCATGAATTGACGTCATTGACACACGCATAGCTTGCTCGAATAAGCGGTTACGTAGCTCAACGCTGTCAGCGTGGGTCTACCCGTGCGCCGTGCCACGCTACACATAGTCGTGGGTCATATTCGTGTACTTCAGTGGAAACGTAGACCCACGTTGTCAAACAAATGAATACACGCAGCTAAAATGCGCCGCGTGTCCGTGCACAGCGTGCACTGCGGTGGAGCCGCGCCTTAATGTGTATGCCGTAGATGACTGTGCGAGTAGCGGCAGACCAAGGAAACGATGGATGGACTGTGTGAAAGATGATATGGCCAGAAAGGGAGTGACTACCGAGATGACGACTAATAGAGAAGTATGGAAGAAAAATACATGTTGCAACCCCAAATAAATTAGGACAAGGGCAGGAGAATGATGATGAATCTATTGATTTTTGTCTTTTGCAATTATCTGCAATATTATTATGAGAAACATAAAAGATAATTTATTTGTAAAAACATGAGTATACTTACAATACAAATTGGAGTTTGTAAGGTAAGGTGTTACGGCCAGTTTTAAAATAATGGCCTACATGTTTTGCCATAGACAATGGCGCCGATTCCCTTGTTGCCAAACTAAACGAACTTTAAGTGCATTTTTTCTTTCTATTTCATTCAGAAAAGGACAGACAATAAATTTTAGTTTAGTCCTGTCAAATTAAGATACTCCATAGACAAGTTTAGACATGATTAAAAACTTGGCTACTAAAAAACATCAATTTACGGCAGGCGCTGACTAATTTGACAGGACTAAACTAGTAAGTATTTATCTTCTGTCCTTTTCTTAATCAAATGGAAAGAAAAAGATGCAATGAACTTTAGTTTAGTTTGTGAACAATGGAATCGGCGCCAATGTATCCCAGGTACAAACTAAGAGTTGCATAGGTCCTGGGTATTATACACGTTAGGTAACTGAAAGAGAAGGACTGGAATTGGTGGGAAACCGTAGGTACCTATGCAAGAAATGAGATCCGATAAATAACAAGGGATTTACCTACCTATCCACAAATAATCAATAAAGACCGATTGATTTTAACATTTTAGCTTAGGTATCAATACTGATATTATAAAGAGATAAAATTTGTTTGTATATAGGGGGTAATCTCTGGAACTGCCCGTCGGATTTGAAAAAATATTTTTGTATTTGATAGCCCAATTCTTGAGGAAGGTTATATGCTATTTAACATCACGCTATGACTCTTAGGAGCCGAGTAAAAAGAAAAAAAGCGGTAAGCTAAGTAATAGCACGGGCGAGCGATGCGATGCGATGCGACGCGATGCGATGCGACGCGGTGGGTTGGGGGAATAAGAAATCGCCCGTTACGCTAAGTTTTTAAAGCCCTATAGCAAATCTGAGCAACAAGAGCGCTTTTAAGAGTGTTACATCCAGTGTACTGGGGAGCTGAAAAGGTTTTGAAGATTTTTTCGCATTAATTACTAAAATCGTAATGCATTAATGATATGAAACTCTGTATTTATACTAAAGAGGGTATTCCCAAACTCGTAATATGCAGCGCGAGACAAAACTTTTCAGCCCCCCTGGTATTAACTGTTGCAGTATTTAAAAGAAGAGTGAAAGAACATTATCTTTCCATTTCGTCATAGTTATTAGTTATTTTAGTGATATTTATTATAGAAGTATTTAAGTATTTATTATATATTATGTTTTATTTGCTAAGTTATTTTTTCTTTTTTTTTACATCTCATGTATTTTATTTTCTCTTCTATTTTTACACACGGTGTCTACATCTCTTTTTACCCTCTGTCCTATCGCAGATATGCTGGAAGAGATTTCTTTAGAAATAAGCATCACCTTTGTACGTATTTTTCTGTTCCTTTATTCTTATCTGTTTATTTGTGTGTACATAAATGGTTAAATAAATAAATACCTAATAATATATAAATATTATAGGTAATTAATTAAATACTCAATGCTATACATAATAAAATAACTTACATAAAAACTGTCACCATTTTCACCAATCTTTCTAAGAACTATTTACTTAAACACGGCTCAAAAATACGGTTCCAAAAATCTCCAAACGCAACGGGTTTCGTTCGGAGCCCTTGTTTTTATAATTCGAACCCCCTTATTTGCCTTTCCCAGTCTCGTCGCGACATTTCTGTTGACAAGCTCATTAAAAAAAAAAAAAACTTTTGTAATGTCTCAGTCTGTGATAATGATTTTGTGAGTTTTTGCCCTTCCAGACCAAAGACCAAAGAAATATATTATGTCTATGTTCCAGACAACGAAATCTATTTGTTTTAAATACATGTTCTATGGCCGGTTTTTTGATCCGTAATTAACTCAACCAATGGGTTGAATTTTGGCTAAATGTGTTTGCCAATATGCCATTAATAACTACTTATTTTTTTAAATTAATGAGTTAATATGAATTCGTTAATATTAACTTATTCATCTTCAGCCTTTCATATTTAGCCAAAATTCAACCTTTAGTTACTATGATTGTGTAGGTTTGAGTTAATTACGGATCAAAAAACCGGCCCTTAGAGTTTAAAGTGAAAATTATGTCCTGATTATTTTATTTTCTTGCTGGGTGGAGTAGGGTAATTTGGAACTTGATTATTTAATTGGTACATAATTAAATGAAAAATAGTAGATACTTATCGCATCAAAAAATAAAGAAAATTAATCTAAAATGCTCCAATCTATATTAGTAATTCGATTCCTACTAATCAACGTTATGTGGTGATATGGTGATGAATTTATAAAATAATGCAATAAAACTTGACTTCCTGCCAACCTACCGAAATGATTAATAATAGTTATATATTAGATATGTACCTAAGATTAATAGGTGTTACCTACCTAACTTGGAACTTTTTTCCTCAATGTTGTTTGTTGTATTTTAATGCTTATCAAACCAATGCTTGTATAAGTAATTAATTTTTTTAAATGTCAAATCTGTATGTACGGTATTTTGTATCTGTGTTATTATACATAATTATGTGTTTTTTTAAATCGTTGAATGTTTCAAAATCTTAAATTAATAAAACTTATACTACATATTGTTAAACGACATTTCTGTGTAAATACATAAATCATAATATAACTTTTAATGTGAAAGATCGGCTAGTTTTTTTAGATACCTATATACTACGACATTATGTTAGTTAGGTACCTAAGTAGGTATATTTTATTATATCCGATATTTTCCTCAGAGCAACTTAGACGGTAATTAAGTATTTCATTAATTCGCCATTGAATTATAATTTAAATATAGGTATTATACTTAGGTACTTATTTATTATAAAAGTACCTACCTATTTTATAGTGATAACATTGGTTGGTTTTGTTTTCACATGTAGTCAAGTACCTTTTCAAAAACAAATATTGGAGGTTTTTTTCAATTTAATTTGGAACTAGGTGGGTTTATTTTTACTAAACTAGATATTGATATTAGAAAAGAAGGAAAAGCTCTGATTAATTTCTATTTTGTCAGGTTTCTTAACATTTATGAGTAGGTATTTGATTTGTCAATCATAAGGAGGCCTCAATATTTTCTATGAGGACAACGCACTTCAAAAATAAGGTTTAATTACATTTCGCGTTTACATAAAACTTTTGGTAGTGTGATGCCAAAAATCAATATACCTAAATAAATGTGGAGACGTTCGATACGTGAGCAAATATAATATAATGACGTCTCTTGTCTCAACATTTTTTTCCTATTGCCATACAAGGTGCACATAAATTAAAAAGTCAACTCATCAAAGTTCGTCTTCACCTAAATACATGACAAGTAACCTCTCCCTCCCTGTCTCCCCTCATACACAAAGTGACAATAAGTCGCGCACGCACACACGCATTTTGTTTGTACACTCACACACGTTCAGAACCGGCTAGGTATTTGGTTTCCCGCCACCGGCGCGAACACGCACACAAAACACGAAGAGCAAACAATACAAACACCAACACACAAGTAAATTTAAACTCACCTCAAAATAAATCCATTAGAAAACACACTTGTTCAAACAACTAGCGCTTAGCCTCGAAAACGCGTTGAAAAAACACTCGCCAGCATCCGATGTGTACTCAACACTTTTCCAAACTTTCTGTGCAGCCTACTTCTTCGTTAACACTTCGAATTCCCGCCAAAAGTTAATTCTTAATTCAAATTAACAAAACTTCCAAAAGCGCGCCGAACACATTTAAATTTTAAACTGTCAAAACAGGACACCTACATCGATCATTGCTTATCGACGTTGTTAATCCAAACTATATCTTGTTATCTTTATAATTGGGTCTTCATGTCGATTGTCTTCATATCACGGTACGAATTTGCGAACATTATTTTCACGGCCGAAATCACTTCCGCAATTCAATAGCGAGTTTTAATCAAACACTATGGCGAAATAAAAGAATTGACGACAAGTGGCCCCACTTATTAACACACGTTGCGCGGTAAAAATAAACTATGATTAACTACCATTAAGATTCGCGGAGACAACCGAGGCACCGGCGAGCGTGCGAATAGGTTATGAAAAATAAATAAAATGTAAATAATGCAGAAAAAAACACCTCGTTACAATGAGGACCTGCCAATAAAATCGCGAATTTGTTTACAGCGTCGCTATTTCGGTCGCTAGAGACGGTTCCGATATGAATAATTATTATCGCCGGCGAGCGAACATCGACGCATAGTTGTCGTTTCATAAAACGTGCGCGTTAAAACTGAGTCGAAAGGCTCGCGGCCCGTGTCGGAGCATAGCGCCGAATAAAATAAACAACAATATACCTAAATAAGCGGGCGACGGGTGCGGCCGAGTGTGCGTGCGCGCCGCTGTGTGCGTGTGTAAACAAGGGGCAGCGCGGCTTCAATGACATCCTCGCCTGACAGCCACCGACTGTGCTCATTAATAATATTTTGCGACGTCTTGTCTAAATTATTGCTTCGCTAAAAGACTCGTGGGATAGCTGTGAAAGTTTCTTACTTTCTAGAGCTAAGAACGGTAAGTGCTTCTTCTTTGAAGGTTTTATACAGTAACTCTTATCTTTTGGTAAAGGAAACTTTCCATGTCATCGATTGCTGTACGGCATTTAGTTCCAAGTTCCATACAATTTTAGGATACATGCACAAGATTCAGCTGTTTAGGTTATATCAAGTTGTCGATCCAAAAGCATGAAAAAGCCATTACTCTTATAGCAAGCTTAATAGACTGCATTTAAAAGGCTGACATGGGAACCTTAAGGCTAGCAAGCAACAGAATCCTCACCATAAAATAGGCCCTGAAAACAGAGTACGGTTCACCAGGGTCGGGTGGGGTCTGTCTTTGCCGGCAGCTGTAAAACTCAAACCCAAAGCATTCATTTCAGTTAAACTAATTAAGGGTACTTTTGATATGTTAAGGAGTCGGTCAGTCAGATAGATGAAGTTAGCAGTGGAGGTTACAGGTGGCGGAGACAAGCAAATGGCCACCATCTGTGAGACAATGACATCCAGAAGGAGGCCGCCGAGCGGAAAGGTGAAAAAACAGTACTATTGGGTAAACTTTGATAACCTAACTACAAATATGGGGGTGCCATATTTCCCGAAGGGTTAGGCATAGGTGTAGGTACCTATAGCACACCCATCCAAAAGTCTAGTAAAGTTTTATAGTCGCAGTATAAACTTTGGAAGAAGTAGAGAATTTACTGAATAAGATCTTTGTTCTGCATTAGTTTCTTTTATGATGAGGGACTCAGATAAAAAACTAAATAAGCTAGAAGGTGGTTGCTAACTAGTCAAGAAATGCCATATTAGCAATGCACAGATTGAATCTTCTTCAACATATTCTTTAGTAGCTGCTGGTAAAAAGGTATTTAAAAACAATGTATTTTTGATTTCTTTTGATTTACTGGTAGTTTTTGAGAAAACAACGAAACCAAGATTCAAATAACAAGTGAAACATACCACTTACCTTTTGTATTTTATAACACTTTTATAAGAAAACGGACAGCAGTGTAACTTTAATTCTCAAACATTTTTCAATAATATGTGGTTGTGTAGATAACTTCACTCATGAATTTACAAAAAATCAATAAAAAAAAAATAAAAAACTACTTGCACCTTCTCACAGCCCCAACCTCCCCGCGAGAATAAACATATGACGTCACCGGCGGGTAAACAAACAAACAAACACATGCGCGCCGCTCATGTTTCCTTAATACAATTATTATTTCGAATGTGGAACGCGAACGAGGCGGACGCCGTTCGCGATTTATTTTTAAAACTAGCTGACCGCTTACAATTTAAACCTTTTTAATAGTTATAATTCTTTGTTTTTACATTACAAACCTCTTTTGATTTGTAAGAACACTTGTTTCTGCTTTTTTCTTTGCTTTTCTTTCTGGTTTGTAAGCGGCCATGTCGTGTAGTTATTATATAGCGTTGTACATTTGTTTTGGTTTACTGAGTAAAAAATGAAGTCATGTCGACGCTAGTGCAGTCGAAGTCAAATGCAAAGTATCGTATTTTAACTCACATTACTCTGATATCTCTTTATTATTGTAGTCTCTCTGATCCGTTGATAATTAACTTACAATAAATTTTAAACGGATTACAATACCTACCCGATCAGTGATTATTTCTTTTTTATAAATTCTCAGGCTCATTAAGTAAATACCTATATAATCCGTGTTACTGAAGACAACATAATAATCTAGCAATAATTCAGATTTAATCTTTGATTTATATTAATTGTCGATTATTGCATGATTAGTAGTTAATGCTACAGACGAGAGATGGCGTTTGCAGTGGTCATACTGTAGTTATGGACCATGTACGAATCAAGCAATATTTTATCATTCATAGATTAGTTTCTTACACCTTGAATGGATATAATTGTATTTTTATAGGCGATCGGAGTTAAAATGCCATAGAATACCAGCCTATTATTCTCCCAGTGCAGAGCAAAGGCCTCTTCTCATACAGGGAAGGAAACTGCTGCTTACTGAACTTAAATTAGCAACATTACGTAAAACTGGTGGATGCCAAGCTTCATAGCTTGGCTCATCGCCGCAAGGTTGCCTGCTTGTCGGTCTTCTACAGATTGTACTTCGGAGAGTGTGCCCGAGAACTCCACGACCTCATTCCACCGGCCCCCTTCTACCACCGGACATCTAGACGCACTGCCAGTTACCATCCCTACCTGGTTGCTATTCCACCAATTCGCACTAAGCGCTTCCAAATGTCTTTTATAATGCGCACAGCAAAAGAGTGGAACTCACTACCTGCGTCTGTGTTTCCGAACGTATACAACCCTAATCTCTTCAAAGTGAGAGTGAACAGGCTTTTTCTGGGTAAGCTCACTCCATCGTCGACTTTGTCTCTGTCACCTCTGACCTAGACTAGAGTCAAGAGCAAACCCATCACAAATAAAAAAAAAAATAAAAAAAAATAGAATTAAATGAATAACTAAGTCATTAGAATTAACTAAGTTTAAGGAGTTGTAATCCTTGCTTTATATGATATTAAAATCTATAAGTCCACCTATTCTCTGAAGTCTTGAAACTGTACTGTACAGCAGGCGTCCACAGAAGGCGTCCCAATTAGGACTTGGACAATCAATAAAAAATATGGTTTTAGATATTGCCATGACTACCATGTTTGCAAGCAGATTGGTGATAGGAGGGTTTCGATATAAGCAAAAAAAAAAGTGTGTGTCAGCTCCGACGCACCTGGAGATTACTCTTTATGTACGATAGTATTTGAATATAATGATAAAATATATTTGAATAAATTAAGACTGGCCAAATATAAACAAAACACAATAACGTGAAAACGCTTCGCTTGTATTTCACTCATCATATTTTTTTTCCATACCGGCGGGGGCCGTATATGAAAATCGATTCTTAAGGAGTAAACTCCAATAAAAGGCCTGTGGGTAACAGCAACTTGAAATACTTACCCATTATTTTCAGGAACACTGTTTTTGATCTCCATGCTTGCTCTCTTCCCTTTGCGATTTATGTCCAAAATTCACAACTATTATTTTACTATCGTAATCATATCTCACTGCTGGGCTACCTCCAGCAAATACTTCTGAAAAAAATCCACCCCTCTATTGTTTTGTTCCTCGCTGTACGCGACTATAGAAATCTACTAGAAATTTTGTCATAAGGATAATTTATTCCCTCGTAAGTATTTACTTTTGTATATTTACGTAGGCTAGTTTTAGGTATTAATATGTACCAATATGCGTCTTCTCATAGTTGTTAAAAGATTATTTTTATTTTTTAAATATCACTTTTACTTCAAATTTTAATGTCCCAATGTAATTGAAATGGAAAGCGATGGCCTGAAACACAGGTTTGAATAAACCTAGATCGGGTGGGTCGCTACCTAACATTCTAATCCCAAACTATCATTACTTGCACCTGTAACTAAACATATACTTAAGCATTAGTTTATTATTAGGCTCCATATTTTATTGTATTGGAAATTTACTAATAACTGACTAAATGTACACTTTTTGAAATATTTTTATTAAATAAATTATTATTATTATTATTTGATATTTCTCGGGACCCCAGGGTCCCGAGAAATATAGTTATAGTTTAATAAGGTTTTTAATATGTATTAGTTTATTTTTGTTGTTAATATTATTTTGTGTATTTTTTCTATGGGTATCAGTAGCCTGATAATAAAATGATTATTCTTATTTGATATTTCTCGGGACCCTGGGGTCCCGGACCTTTGGAAGGCGTACGAGGAGCCGAAGCCAACTCGCAGAGGCCCCTTAGATAATTTTAAATGATGAGGAGGCACCAACCGACGATTATCCCTGTATGCACTATGCAAGTGCACCCAAGGACAACCCCCGGTTGGTACAGGACTATTGTTGTACGTGGAAACAAAACATATTGGGCTATGGGTCTGGGTGGCTAAAGTGGATTGGGTAACTTGAACTATGGAAGAACTATGTCCCCTGCCTGACCAATGTTATATATTATACACGGATAAAATGGCAGGGGGTGACTTGCACACTCAATAATGGGCCTCCTTTTTGCTTTCCGCTTCCGGCTGTCAAATAAGCTACACCTACAAAAAGTGCTCCAACTTTAATTATTCTAAATATCTGTCAAATCCATACAAAGCTTCTTAAAATGTTATTTAACCTGAAGTTCAGTGTTATGGACTTGCTTTAGTGATATTTGTTTTATTGAAAAGTGCTAGTGAACTTTAGAAAATACTAGTGACATTGCAGTGCGGTACCGGTTATAACCTAAAAACTTATCGGCCATCAAAACCAAACTCAGTAGTGCCAACATTAAAAAGTTAACGCTGCGTTCCAGCTCCACTTTGCGCGATACAAACATTTCGAGCATCAAGGCTGACAATATTTACAACCTGTCAGCAATACCTATTTCGTCACGATGATACTCCAGTGAAACAAAATGGCACAAAAGGAGAAACCAATGGTCCAACAAGCCCTTCACAAAGGGCTTTTCATCACCCGTCCGCGTACTCTTTCTGAAGGACAACTGAATGTTGGAAGCAACTCAAACTCAAACACAAATAACAGTTTGAACCAGCAATGGACCACAGTACACAACAAAAAACGTCCCCTTGCCAGCCCTGAAAACAAGGAAAATCAAAATAAACAGTCTAAACTAGATTCATACTGGCTCAGCCAACCTATCGATCTAACAAACAGCTTCGCAGGACTAGAGGAAGAGAAAGTTGAGAGTCCTATTGAAAATCCACTTAATTATCAAAAAGAGTCCAGACCACCTCCAATATTCATTGATAAAGTAGAAAACATTACACCATTAATCAAGTTACTTGACGAACATGTTCAAGACAACTATACTGTCAAAATTCTACGAAACGATCGCGTCAAAATCCAACCAAAAATATCAGAAGCATATACCAACATTGTTAAACAACTAGAAATGAAAGAAACTGAATTTTATACTTACAAACCTAAGCAAGAAAGAAGTTACAAAGTCATTCTTAAGAAAATCCACCCGTCAACTTGCACGGATGACATTAAAGAAGCACTAGCCGAGCGAGGACACATTACTACAAATATCTGGAACATCAAGGACAGAATGACCAAACGGCCCTTGCCAATATTTGTCATTGAATTACAGCCGAACAACAACAATAAGGATGTCTATAACATAAAAGACCTGCTCCACTGTTGTGTTGTTTTTGAGGAACCACGGCCTAAACGTGAAATTCCACAATGTGCAAACTGCCAAGGATACGGGCATACTAAAAGTTACTGTCGCCGACAACCGAAGTGTATTAAATGTGCGCAAACCCACCCCTCGGCAGAATGTCCCGTAAAAGGGAGGCATGAAAATGTGAAATGTGTTTTATGTGAAGGCAATCATCCTGCCAATTACAAGGGCTGCCAAGTATACAAAGACTTGCAAAAAACTAAATTCCCACCGCTGAGAAACAAAACCTTACCTGAAAAAGTAACTCAACCCACAACCAATAAAACGCCTACTGCCACACATTCAAAAACGAAGACTGCACCCACCTATGCCAACGCCGTAACTGGGCTTGCGGAGGCAATACCCATACAAAATGAACCAAGCCTGTCACACAATATTCCCCATCCAGTTGAACTGAAAGAAATGCTTGTAATGATGCAACAAATCATGCAACAACTAAGTGCTATGACAAACCTACTATTTCAGATGATGTCCAATCAACAACATTCAAACAATTAACAATTGTTTTATGGAATGCCAATGGGCTGTCACAACACACCCTAGAGGTGAAAGCTTTTCTTGAATTAAATAATGTTGACATACTACTCATTACTGAAACTCATTTCACTACAAAAAACTATTTTAGTATAGCCAACTACAAGTTTTACCAAACTATGCATCCGGATGGAACCGCACATGGTGGCAATGCTGTGTTGATAAGGGCAAACATCAAGCATCACGAAATGCAGCCTATCTGCTCAGCTAAGTTTCAAGCAACAAATCTTGTGATTGAAGATCACCAAAGCCCTCTTGTAGTTTCTGCCATCTACAGCCCTCCCAAACACAAACCCAATAAAGAGGACTATGTGAAACTATTTTCTACATTTGGAGCTAAGTTTATCGCATGCGGAGACTATAATGCCAAGCACACCTTCTGGGGTTCCCGTACTACAACTAGTAAAGGACGCCAAATGTACCTGGCAGTGGACTCTCTCAACCTCAAACCAATATCTTCTGGTGAACCAACTTACTGGCCTACTGACAAAAATAAGATCCCTGACCTGATAGACTTCTTCATCACAAAAAGCATAAATATTCTAAACATTGAATGTAAAACTAGCTTGGAACTATCGTCTGACCATTCTCCAGTCTTTTTGCACCTAAATTCAAATATTACACAGACCTCACCACCATGCCAACTCTGCAACCACAAAACAGATTGGAATAAGTTCAAACGCCTTGTGGCTGAAAAAATAAATTTAAACTTACCGTTTTCGAGTGACCAAAACATTGAGGAAGGTGTGGAACATTTTAACAGCATTATACAGCAAAGTGCCTGGGAAGCTACTCCAATCAACAGAAGTGGAGAAAGTGGCACTGATTGCCCTGCTTCAGTCCAAGAACTGCTTGCTGAGAAACGCGATCTAAGAAGAAACTGGCAAGTAAATAGGTATCCCAGTGTCAAGAAAAAACTGAATGCACACATAAAAAAGCTAAAGCAGGCTCTGGAAGTAATTAGAAATGCTGGAGTACAGAGACACCTGGGTAATCTGAATGGGACTGCAACTTCTAACTACTCTCTATGGAAAGCTACACAAAAGCTCAAACGACCTCAACTGCATCAACCTCCAATCAAAAAGCTTGACAGTACATGGGCCAGCACTGATGCTGAAAAGGCCGAAGTTTTTGCCAACCATCTTGAAACTGTCTTCACTCCCCACCCCGACGAAGGCTCAAGTAAACTGGACCACGTCAACGACACACTAGCTTCGGTTTACCAACTAGACCCACCACTAAGAAAATGTTCTCCGAGCGAAGTCAAATATGCCATCAATAAATTGCGAAACCACAAGGCTCCAGGCTACGATCTAATAACTGCGTCCATTCTAAAACAGCTACCGGAAGTCGCTATAACATTTCTTACTTACCTTTTTAATGCTATACTGCAGCGCACCTATGTACCCAAACAGTGGAAGGTAGCACAGATCATCATGATTTTAAAACCTGGCAAATCTGAAAATGACGTCAAATCATATCGACCTATAAGTTTATTGCCCATTGCTTCGAAGTTGTTGGAAACACTATTTCTAAAGCGACTCTTGCCGCTCCTAGTGGAAAGAAAACTCATTCCCGAGCACCAATTTGGATTCAGAAAGGGCCACGGTACTATAGAGCAAGTACATAGACTGGTGGAAAATATTTACACCTCATTTGAAAATAAGGAGTACTGCTCTGCAGTCTTCCTAGACATTTCTCAGGCTTTTGATCGCGTATGGCACCAGGGTCTACTGACCAAAATAAAAATGTCTCTCCCAACAAACTTCTACCTGTTCCTACGCTCCTATCTTAGCAAGAGATTCTTTCTGGTGAAGCAGGGAGATGAGGTCACAAATTTACGTGCGATTCAGGCGGGAGCACCTCAGGGCAGTGTCCTGGGCCCAACCCTGTACCTGTTATTTACTGCCGACTTGCCGTTAAATAAAAATGTCCTAACAGGCACTTTTGCCGATGATACTGCCATACTGGCTACTGATGCCTGCCCGAGAGAGGCCTCTGCAAAACTGCAAAACAGCCTTAACCTGATCTCCGAATGGCTTAAAGATTGGAAGATAAAAGCCAATGAAACAAAGTCAGTCCAGGTGACTTTCACCACACGCAAACAAACATGTCCACCTGTTACATTAAACGACATAGAAGTACCCCAAGCAGAGGTCACACGATATCTTGGAATTCACTTTGACAGACGCCTTACATGGAGACACCACATATTTACCAAACGCAAAGCCCTTGGTCAAAAACTCCGTAGCTTACACTGGATGATCAATAAAAAGTCCCAAATGTCTCTGGAAAGCAAACTACTTTTATACAAATGCATTCTCAAGCCTATCTGGTGCTATGGTATCGAGCTTTGGGGAACTGCAGCGAACTCCAACATCGAAATCCTTCAAAGGTTTCAATCTAAAACACTACGACAGTTAGTAAATGCTCCCTGGTACGTCACAAATGACAGAATTCACAAGGATTTAAAGATTAAAACTGTCAAAGAGGAAATAAAAGCGAATATTACCACATACTCCACCAGATTAAAAGTTCACCCAAATCAATTGGCAATGAAGCTGATGTCAAACCCAGTCACCTTCACTAGACTGAAAAGAAGGGCACCTCAGGACTTACTCACAAGTACTCACAACCAGCAAGAATGAGCTGTAGTATCGATCGGATGGAGCAGTGGCTTCATACCGAGCAAGTTCAGAATCTCTATCTACCTATTGCTGAATGTCCCAGGACAGATTGCATTAAACAGAAGGAGTTTAAAAAAAAAAAAAAAAAAAAAATTACGTAAAACTGGTGGATGCCAAGCTTCATAGCTTGGCTCATCGCCGCAAGGTTGCCTGCTTGTCGGTCTTCTACAGATTGTACTTCGGAGAGTGTGCCCGAGAACTCCACGACCTCATTCCACCGGCCCCCTTCTACCACCGGACATCTAGACGCACTGCCAGTTACCATCCCTACCTGGTTGCTATTCCACCAATTCGCACTAAGCGCTTCCAAATGTCTTTTATAATGCGCACAGCAAAAGAGTGGAACTCACTACCTGCGTCTGTGTTTCCGAACGTATACAACCCTAATCTCTTCAAAGTGAGAGTGAACAGGCTTTTTCTGGGTAAGCTCACTCCATCGTCGACTTTGTCTCTGTCACCTCTGACCTAGACTAGAGTCAAGAGCAAACCCATCACAAATAAAAAAAAAAATAAAAAAAAATAGAATTAAATGAATAACTAAGTCATTAGAATTAACTAAGTTTAAGGAGTTGTAATCCTTGCTTTATATGATATTAAAATCTATAAGTCCACCTATTCTCTGAAGTCTTGAAACTGTACTGTACAGCAGGCGTCCACAGAAGGCGTCCCAATTAGGACTTGGACAATCAATAAAAAATATGGTTTTAGATATTGCCATGACTACCATGTTTGCAAGCAGATTGGTGATAGGAGGGTTTCGATATAAGCAAAAAAAAAAGTGTGTGTCAGCTCCGACGCACCTGGAGATTACTCTTTATGTACGATAGTATTTGAATATAATGATAAAATATATTTGAATAAATTAAGACTGGCCAAATATAAACAAAACACAATAACGTGAAAACGCTTCGCTTGTATTTCACTCATCATATTTTTTTTCCATACCGGCGGGGGCCGTATATGAAAATCGATTCTTAAGGAGTAAACTCCAATAAAAGGCCTGTGGGTAACAGCAACTTGAAATACTTACCCATTATTTTCAGGAACACTGTTTTTGATCTCCATGCTTGCTCTCTTCCCTTTGCGATTTATGTCCAAAATTCACAACTATTATTTTACTATCGTAATCATATCTCACTGCTGGGCTACCTCCAGCAAATACTTCTGAAAAAAATCCACCCCTCTATTGTTTTGTTCCTCGCTGTACGCGACTATAGAAATCTACTAGAAATTTTGTCATAAGGATAATTTATTCCCTCGTAAGTATTTACTTTTGTATATTTACGTAGGCTAGTTTTAGGTATTAATATGTACCAATATGCGTCTTCTCATAGTTGTTAAAAGATTATTTTTATTTTTTAAATATCACTTTTACTTCAAATTTTAATGTCCCAATGTAATTGAAATGGAAAGCGATGGCCTGAAACACAGGTTTGAATAAACCTAGATCGGGTGGGTCGCTACCTAACATTCTAATCCCAAACTATCATTACTTGCACCTGTAACTAAACATATACTTAAGCATTAGTTTATTATTAGGCTCCATATTTTATTGTATTGGAAATTTACTAATAACTGACTAAATGTACACTTTTTGAAATATTTTTATTAAATAAATTATTATTATTATTATTTGATATTTCTCGGGACCCCAGGGTCCCGAGAAATATAGTTATAGTTTAATAAGGTTTTTAATATGTATTAGTTTATTTTTGTTGTTAATATTATTTTGTGTATTTTTTCTATGGGTATCAGTAGCCTGATAATAAAATGATTATTCTTATTTGATATTTCTCGGGACCCTGGGGTCCCGGACCTTTGGAAGGCGTACGAGGAGCCGAAGCCAACTCGCAGAGGCCCCTTAGATAATTTTAAATGATGAGGAGGCACCAACCGACGATTATCCCTGTATGCACTATGCAAGTGCACCCAAGGACAACCCCCGGTTGGTACAGGACTATTGTTGTACGTGGAAACAAAACATATTGGGCTATGGGTCTGGGTGGCTAAAGTGGATTGGGTAACTTGAACTATGGAAGAACTATGTCCCCTGCCTGACCAATGTTATATATTATACACGGATAAAATGGCAGGGGGTGACTTGCACACTCAATAATGGGCCTCCGGAGACGTCTGCTAGCACATAGTGACGTAGCGACAAGGGGGAAACACTTCCTGAGGTGCTTGAGGAGTGGAGAGGTATTCCACGGCTATCAGGACAATCCCGGAAGTACGGTCAAGATCCCTACCAGCACCTTACTGGAATACTTCCTTCCTCCGAGCACGTTTGCTCTTGCGAATCTCCACTCAAGCCGGCCAATAAAGGCAAGAAAGAGGTGAAAGCTCTGTTCCTCGTCAGTGTTCACTCCAGCCGGCCAATAAAGGCAAGCCAGAGATGAGGACAAGATTTCTCCCGGGAGATAGGGTCCATGGGGTCGCTACTGCCCATCAGCTCGCCACATGCTGCCCTGCGGGTTTTTGTATCTCTCTTGGTCTGGCTTCTCATCCTAGACCCGTTCCGGTAAACTCTACCGGCACAGACCTAAAGTTTGGAGCACGCAAGCCCCACCACGACGTCAACGTAGAGATACAGCGGTGGGGTTATTATTATTATATTATATATAGGTCTCACCTAACACGCTAGTCATTCAGCACAATAAATATATGGATAGTAGGGAAACTACGTACCTACTTAGAAAGAAAGGCCCCAAGCGGTAGTCGCGGTGCTCTCAGTATATTTATTGTGGCTTAGGGATCTTGTCAATGCGCGCGACTATGTGTGCCGTTTCTTACGTTTGTTCGGAGTCTCCCTGCTGTCCATATTTATATCGTGTCTTCAGCGAATATTTTGGAGGAAGACTCTGGGGTGTCCACAGAGCTCCCTTTATCACAGCATCGAGAAAAGGAAGTAGGTAATTTCTAATTTTCCGCAGTATGACAACTACTTAAATTTAGTTACAAAATTTGTACAATGAACCAAATAAACCGGCTGCCAATGTCCTGCGCGTGATGCTGATGCGGTTGCCTCCCTATTGCAGTGCGTCGCTAATGTTTGCAGAAGCTCGAACGGATGGCTATCAAGCTATTATTCGAAAAAAGGTTGCATCTTTAGTAAGACGAGTGAGAGACAGTAGCAATGGCATCCTCAAGATGATAGCTTCCCGCACAGACTTGACTGTCCAATCCAACATAAGTGGATGTGTATCGGACAATGTTGACATAATTTTTATTTTGTTTTAGTGTAATTTTTGTATGTACGGTTTGATTTAATTAATTGATTGACTTATTAATATGTAATATTGACATTGAATATTTAATTTAATCATTATAATTGCTATATATCTTCATTTCTATTGTTTTTGCTATTAATTGAATTATTTTGTTTTGTTTTGTTAATTTTTATATGTGTAGCTGACTATTTCATTACTATTATGCTTTATGGATTGATTCTGAATTAAACGTTTTAAAAAAGAAATAGTTTTCAAAAAACCTTCAAGGTTGCTACGTGCTACAGTGTGTCGTAACGTTAATGATTATAATCTTACACATATCGTCAGTCGTAATATTAATTAATGTTACCGCCAAAAGGCGACTTTCACAGGAGAGGTAAAAGAACTAAATTAGAATTCTTTTTCTTTTTTATTTGTGATGGGTTTGCTCTTGACTCTAGTCTAGGTGACAGACAAAGTCGACGATGGAGTGAGCTTACCCAGAAGAAGCCTGTTCACTCTCACTTTGAAGAGATTAGGGTTGTACTTATCCCAATGCTGTTTAGAATTTTTTTCTGAAAATGTTGACATATTATGTTATCTGAAAGAAACTATATGAAGCCTTCTATTATTGTTTCAAAGATGACATTATAATTGTTTTTTTTTTTATAATATCATGTTACATTAAGATTTTTTAAAACTAATAACAGCTATAACGTTACTCACAGAATATACAACCAAGTTTAACGTATATCGCGAAAAAATAATACTTTTCAACATAGAAATATCATAATATCACAGAGTTTTCCAGACTTGGACACGTTGTGATAGGTTGATTGTAGGAGTTTCATACTTATTCACTTATACTTAGGTCCCAGTTTGAATAAACTCTACCTTTTTAATTAATTCAAGAAAAAGTTCTTCGTTATGAATAAAACAATTGCAATGATAGAAACACAGTTAAACTGTTCAGGGTGACAATTAAAAAATACTTTGTTGTATGTTTTACTATTTATATGTTTAATATAATGTACACCACATAGGTACTTACACATTTATACATATTTATATGATTTATATAAATAACATTCAGGGATTTTTTTTTTATTTGTGATGAGTTTGCTCTTGACTCTAGTCTAGGTCAGAAGTGACAGAGACAAAGTCGACGATGGAGTGAGCTTACCCAGAAGAAGCCTGTTCACTCTCACTTTGAAGAGATTAGGGTTGTATACGTTCGGAAACACAGACGCAGGTAGTGAGTTCCACTCTTTTGCTGTGCGCATTATAAAAGACATTTGGAAGCGCTTAGTGCAAATTGGTGGAATAGCAGTGCGTCTAGATGTCCGATGGTAGAAGGGGGCCGGTGGAATGAGGTCGTGGAGTTCTCGGGCACACTCTCCGAAGTACAATCTGTAGAAGACCGACAAGCAGGCAACCTTGCGGCGATGAGCCAAGCTATGAAGCTTGGCATCCACCAGTTTAACGTCGCCAATGAGCCTCTTAGCTCTGCGTTCCACCGAGTCAAGCGCGGCTAGTTGGTACTTAGGTGATCCATCCCAAAGGTGACTGCAATACTCCATGCAGGATCGGACTTGCGCTTTGTAAAGGGTTAAAAGCTGTCCAGGCGTAAAGTATCGCTTCACCCTATTTAGGATGCCCAGTTTCTTGGCCGCAATTTGGGCCTTATACTCGATGGTGGCGCCGAAGTTGAGACCAGATGTCAACTCCATGCCTAGGATCTCAAGTCGATCAGTTACAGGAACAGATGTACCCCGAAAAGTAGGAGTTTGGGCGAAACGACTCTTTTTAGCGGTAAAGAGACACGCCTGTGTTTTGGTGGCGTTAAAAGAGAACAGATTATCACCACCCCACTGGGAGACAAGGCTTAAGGTCAAATCTGTCCGCTCTACCATGGCCTCTCTCGAGGAACGAACTTCGGCCCCGCTGGTTTTTCCGCTGGGCAAGTATCTCTCTGAAACTGTACTGTCATCTGCGTACCCAACAATACCAGGCCGAAGCAGGTCATTGATGTGCAGCAGGAAAAGAGTTACAGAGAGAACAGACCCCTGAGGAACCCTCCGGCATCAATAGACATAAGGTCAGAAGAGCAGCCATCAACAACTACTCCAATCGACCGTTCACTAAGGAAATCTGATATCCAGCTACAAAAATCAGCTGAGATGCCATAAGCAGGAAGCTTGCTGAGCACAGCAGCGTGCCAGACCCTGTCAAAGGCCGTCGAGATGTCAAGCGATACAGCCAGTGCTTCGCCGTGTTTCTCGATGGCTTCGCCACAGCAGTGCGTGACATACACAAGAAGATCGCCAGTTGACCGTCCCCGGCGAAAGCCATATTGACGGTCACTGAGGAGATCATTGTCTTCAAGGTAGTTCAGATACTTATTGTTCAGTACCCTTTCCAAAACTTTGCACAGAATGGAGGTAATGGCGATCGGACGGTAATGGGCAGGGTCTGCACGGTCGCCTTTTTTGGGCACTGGTTGTACATTTGCAAGCTTCCAGGGTTTCGGCACCTTCTTTTCTCAAGAGAGAGGCGGAACAAACGTGTCAATACAGGAGATAGTTCAGGCACACACTGCCTCAACACTCTCGCTGGAATGCCGTCAGGCCCGTTGGCCTTGTTCACGTCTAGACTGCACAATACTCTTCGGACCTCTTTAATGTGTACTGCGATCTCCGGCATCGAGGAGTCACAATGAGGTACAGTAGGTGGTTGCTTTGAGCCAGCGTCCAGACGTGAATTGCTTGCGAAGAGAGATGCAAATAAATTTGCCTTCTCAGTTGCAGAGTGAGCCAGCTACCCATCAGGTTTCATCATAGGAGGTAAAGTGGGACGACAGAAATTCGTTTCAACCGCTTTAGAAAGGGACCAGAACTGTTTACTACCCGGAGGGTGCGAAGCCAGCCTGGCCCCGATATGTCCGACATGGTCAAAACGTGCCCTACGCAAAACCCGCTTGCAGAACTTGGCGGCAGAATTAAAGGCACTTTTCTTCGCGCGAACCCTACGCGCTCTAACTTTGCGGTCGCGGGCCTTGACCCAGGCTTGGTAGGCAGGCTCTTTTCAGGCCTCAGTGTGGGCGCATTCTGCATTATACCAAGGCCGGGATTTGTGACCGAGCGGGATGTTGGAGAATGGAATAAAATAGTCCATCCCCTGCCGAATCACGTCCGCAACCACGTCAGCACAGCGCGAGGGGTCACCCGAGGAAAAGCACACTTGCCGCCATGGATAAGACGCAAAAAAGTGCCGCATCTCATCCCAGTCTGCTGACCCGTATCGCCATACTCGCCTCGTGTCTCTAGGGCTCTCATCTGGAGGAGAGCAGGTCGATATGGATTTCACCAGACAGTGGTCAGACGTTCCCAGCGGGGCTGAGACCGATACTGAATGACTGTCCGGATCAACCAGCAGAAGGTCCAAGCAATTGGGTGTATGGCCGTCAACATCCGGTACCCGCGTTGCCACATTCACCATCTGGGTTAGATCTAGCGTTAAAGCAAAATTGCGCACCTCCAACCCAGCATGGTCAGTTTTCTGGTATGGGAACAACCATTCTTTATGATGGGCGTTGAAGTCCCCCAGAAAAATGAGCTTCGCCGTTGGGGGTACCGTTGCTGGCCTACGTCAGTCGATTCCACGAGGAAATTAAAGAGCGCTGTTGTCTCCTGGTCACCGCTATGCGATCGGTAGATGCCGATGTAGAGAGATTTCGCCACGCCAGTATCCACAAGTAGCCATATGGCAGAGAAACCCGATTTCTCAAAGCAACGGAGACGACGACAACAAATGTCATCGCGAACGTACACACAGACCCCAACTTGCTTCTTGAACTTGTGTTCAAGAGAGTAACCCGGGTAGTTGAGGTACGCCACGTCCGACGGGGTTGTTATCTTCGTCTCCGTTAGGTTACAGGTGCGGCATCTCGGTCCCAAGGTGGTGATGGACCGAATCGAGATTGGAGTGCAACCCCCTGATATTAGTGAGGTGCACTTTTAGTGGGAGGAAGTGCAGCCGTTGTTTTACCTTATTTTTCTTCGCTTTGTGTGTCATATTGAGTGGAGTTGTTGGGGAAAAAGTCGACTTGTCGAGGCGCCAAACCTACGGGGAACTCATCTGGAGACTGCGGGGACGCCCGAACCCCTCCGGATATGGCCACCGGGTCCTCCCATCCAGTCGCCGGCTGGCACGGTGGAGCATACCGGGATTTTTCGCGAGTTGGCGGGGCAGCCTTTGGCACGTGGCTGGCTACTTGGGCCCCCTACTGACTGCGGTCGGCCAACGGCTGGCACCGTGCTTCGGATCCCACTACCCTCCAAAATGAGTTACCCGGCTAGCTGACTCAGAGACCACAACCGGTTCCAAACAGCGCAACTGACAATCTCCTTCTCCCCCAAAGGATTAATTACCATTCTATGCTACATATTTATTATACAATTTTACAATTTAGTTACTAATTTTGTAATTGAAATCTATCAGTCTTCAAAAGGAATAATTATTATTATGAAAGAAGTTATTTCTCAGTATGTTTTTTCATTATACTTGTTGCAAATGGGTGGATAGTCAATCAATCAATCTGCTTAACTTTTTCCCAACGGTTTCCAGTCTAGCCGGATGCAGCTGAATACCAGTATTTTACATGGAGCGACTGCCTATCTGAACTCCACAACGCAGTTACTGGGTAATACAATACCCCTTGGTAAGACTGGTTGTCAGACTTTCGGGCTTCTGACGTCCCGTAACGACTGTCAAAGTTCCACGAATGACAGCCGGGACCAACGGCTTAACGTGCTTTCCGAGGCACGGAGAAGTCTCGGTATGAAAAGATGGTCACCCATCCACAGAACAACCCCGGCAAGCGTAGCTTAACCTGATGGATTAGGGTTAGATAGATTAGATGGGTGGATAGTATTAACACTATACAAAAAATAATATTTATTATCTTTAAGTACCGACATACCTACTCGTAAAAGAAAAATAAACCAAAAACATAAAACCAAAGTTGTTGGATGATTAGTTAACAATAAAAATAAAATAATCTTCATAAAAATAACGATTAACAAAAACAGCTTTTACCTTTCGTAAAAAAATACTGTTTCCAGCATACCATATCCTTATACAGGGCTATTTTTAAATCACTAGCTAAATTTTCACAGGGTGTTCTACCGATGAATATGAACAACTTTCACTATGGGACCAACTCTGAAATCACGAAAAAAAAATCTGCTGTTTCATACGGCTTATTTTTTTTCGTGATTACAGAGTTGGTCCCATAATAATAGCCTTGTATATATAATTCTTCTGTACGTGTGTTTGTCACCTAACTCCTCCTAAACGGCTGGACCGATTTGGATGCAATTTTGTGTGTATATTTTAATAGGTTCCTGGATGGTTTGAAAACACAATTGGACCCGGTAGGTGGCACTGCTAAGGTGGTACGAAATTCACGATATTACTTATTAGAATATCTATTAAATTAATATTAGCAAAATAGAAATAAGAATGAAATTAAAGTTTTTATTTGTAAAATGCCGGATCAATATTTGAAAACCAAATCAAATACTTACTAAACAAAATGACAGAGTGAAATCTTTCACATAATTTGTAACTTATTATGAACTGACAGTTCGATAACGAACTTTCACGGAAACATGGCTTAAATATTTTGTACTCCAAGCTTTCGCTTCCCGATTCTTATTTTTTCTGCACTGGTTTTCCTTGCTTTGTTTTTGTTTGTCTTTTCCCACCTTTTCCTGTTTCTTTCACTGCTTTTAGGGTTCCGTAGCAAAATGGTAAAAAGGAACCCTTATGGTGCGACTCAGTCTGTCTGTCTGTCTGTCACAGCTGGATACCTCAAGAACTACTAATGCTATCAACTTGAAATTTGGAATAATTTTAGGTGACGTTTGCCCAACTATTTTGCAAATAAGAAAGAAATAAAAAATATATTTTTATATATTTTGCAACAGGGACTGAAAGGGGGTCTTAAAAATTCGAAGTGGGCTTACTAGGGCATGTGGGCTATCATGTGAAAGAACGCTGTTTGCACATTCTCAAAAATCTCTTTCTTTTTTTTTAGGCCGCATAGTTTTCGACTTTTGATGAAAAATGTAAAAAAATACCGTTCTCCCCCTTATCTCCGAAGTTTGCATAGAGAATGATAGAGAGAATGATAATAGAAGTTTACGTAAAGTTTACAGGAAAAATAAAACGATGTGTCTAAATAGCACAGTTTTTTTTTAAATTATGATGGTACGGACGGAACCCTCGGTGCGCGAGTCCGACTCGCTCTTGACCGGTTTTATTTCTGTATTCTCTTCCTTATTTGCCTTAGATTGTACGTTTGATTTGCCATTATATTTCATCGCTTCATTCTTCAGATACAAATAACCATGTAGTGCCTTTATTCTACAAGGCTCTATTCGCACGTTAAAAGAATCGACCTTTAGTCGATTGTCATTTTTTTTATCTGCCAACAGTGCCAACCTCACTAGCGTGGCGTGATCTCCGTGCTGTGAACTTCATTCTTGTTTAGAGATCAGTTTTCTACGATGGGTTTGGGTGGGTGAGGACTTGTATCTTCTAATAAAGCGGCTCATATAATAATGATCGAACTTAAATTCAATAAGTTCGATTGATCAGATCGAGGGTTCACGAGCTATTTGTATTAAGCGACATCCTGGCCGATATTGAGTTATAATATAATATGGTTATAATCTATATATAAACTGAGATAGACACTATTGATTCTTAACCCTCGATAAGCCACTTTTTCTTAAAAATATTGATAATTTTTTTTCAATGTATTTTTTCCGAATAATGAAACTTTGAAATGCTCTCCTGTAAAGTTCCAAAAATGTCGCTTAATACAAATAGCCCGTGTACTTAGTTTGGCTTTTTGAATGAGAAACACTTCTATTATCAAACTTCTTTCTTTTTGACCCATCAGCTTCCTCACTTTGTTCTTTGGTTTCGTCGTCACTTGTAACTTCATCGCCTTGTAGAATAATAATTATCATCTAAAAACTATTTTTTTTCTCACCTCGTCGTCGCTGAGTGTTTTAAGGTCCATATATTTTTTTGTAGAAATTCGCAATCGTTGCATATAAAGTTTTTGCAAAACAGTTTGGGTTTGATCATCGGCTATATTTCTATCATTTGACTTTCCTTTTCCTGTTCTTTTGTATGTGGTGTACAGACGCCAGCAGGTCAAGCTACCCGAAACTGTCAAATTTTCCCAATCAACCTTGAACCTAATGCTTTAGCTTTAAAGTTAAAAATCTATTAAATAAATTTGACAGATTGTAGTAATGTTAATTAAAAAGGGAAAGTTTATTTTATTAAAAGGCAAACTTTGCCTTTGCCTTTAAGTATAAGTGAATAAGTACGTAACAATCAATCAACTTATCAACAAATCAACATATCACAAAACTATGTCCACGCCTTCAAACTGTATGATATATTGTTATATTCGTATATTAAAAGTAATTTTTATTTTTATTTTGTGATGGATTGATTGTGTAACGTAACAGTTAAGAAGTTATAATCTAAACCAAAATAAGTAATTTATGAGTAATTTTCAGAACATACCATCAATTTGTCTAGAAATTTTATTCATTTAATTTATAACTATTTACACCATGTACAAAATTATATTACTACCTAACTAACTATACAGGGTGTCCAGTAAATAGCACGACATACTGCAGGGGGTGATAGCTTGGGTCACTACCTATCAATACAACACAATATATGTTCAGCAAAATCTTACGGATTTACAGTTTTACAAAATTTTCCGAAATATCGAAAAATCTCTACCTTGAAACAGATTTTTAAGCATCTCGTAATGAAAAAATACTTTTCTAGAACTTTTTACATCAAATTATTCGTGAATGAAAATGAATATACAAGAAAATGCCAACTTGAATATACCGCTCAAGACAGAGGAAGATATAGAAAACGCCGCTTGGTACACAACCAACCTGATTCAATCAGCTGCTTGGATGTCCACGCCGTACGTTGAGTATAACCCACAAAATCAGGACTATACGTTAGTGATACTTAAGAAAATAGCTGAAAAAAGAAAGCTGAGACGACAATGGCAAACAGGCAGGAATGCACAAGATAAAAGAGCCCTAAATAGAGCACAAAAAGAATTAAAACAAATGCTCGAAGAATATGAAAATACCACCCTACAAGATAAGCTACAGACTCTATCACCATATAAAACCGATGACTACTCTCTATGGAAAATGACCAAATCAATAAAAAGATCAAAGGAACATATGCCCCCATTGAAAAATCGAAACGGATGCTGGTCAAGAAAACCAGAGGACAAAGCAGAACTATTTGCCCAATTCTTAAAGGAAGTATTCAAACCGAATGAACCTGATGTCATGCATTCAGAAGAGGATATAGATAATTTCCTTAATAATGCCCAGCATATATCCATTCCACTACGACTGTGTACTCCAACAGAAGTCCATATAACCATCAAACATCTTAAAAACAAGAAAGCACCAGGGTTTGACCTGATAACATCTGAAGTTCTTAAACACCTACCAAAAAAAGGAATCGTCTTGTTAACTATTCTCTTTAATGCAGTGCTGCGACTAAATCATATCCCGCGCATATGGAAAGTCTCAATTATAAATATGGTTGTAAAACCAGGAAAACCTCCAACTGAAGTCACATCTTATAGACCAATAAGTCTACTGCCGCTGATATCAAAACTATTTGAAAAACTTTTACTTCGGCGCCTACTACCTATATTAGAAGAACAAAAAACAATACCAGACCATCAATTCGGATTCCGAGCACACCATGGAACGACAGAACAAATACACAGAGTAGTGCACACAATCCGACAATCATTGGAAAGAAAAGAATACTGCTCAGCTGTGTTTCTTGATATCCAGCAGGCATTCGACCGAGTTTCGCACAAGGGCCTTCTATATAAAATCAAATCTTACCACATAATGCATATATGCTCCTCAAATCCTACCTAGAGGACCGGATATTCCAAGTTAAGTGTGGAGACAGCTTATCTTCCTTCAACCAAATTGAAGCTGGTGTGCCGCAGGGCTCCGTCTTGGGCCCTATACTCTACACGATCTATACTGCTGACCTCCCAACATCTGAGCAAGTGGTCACTGCAACCTATGCTGATGACACGGCCGTCTTATCGTGCGACAAGGATCCTATTGCATCGACTTTGAAGCTCCAACAACAACTGGACAAAATAGAATCTTGGCTGAAGAAGTGGAGGATCAGAGCTAGTGCTGCAAAGTCGGTCCATATCACATTTTCTCTGAAGAGAGATGATTGCCCTCCAGTAAAACTAGATAAAAGTATCCTGCCCCAGAAAAATACTGTCAAATACCTAGGTATGCATCTAGATAGAAGGCTTACCTGGCGTGAACATATAAAAAACAAGAGAGATCAGGCAAACAGAAAACTAGCAGACATATATTGGCTTGTAGGTAGACAGTCCTCACTCAGTCTTGAAAACAAACTCCTCATATACAAATGCATACTAAGACCGCTATGGACATACGGCATAGAGCTTTGGGGTTCGGCCAGTCACTCAAATATAGAAATTCTGCAACGCTTCCAAAACAAAGCACTAAAGACGATAAGCGGTGCACCATGGTTCACAAAGAACAGTGAAGTTCATGAATATTTACAAATCCCACTAATTAAGGAAGATGTGGAAAGATCATGCATGACCTACAAGAATAGACTTGAACGACACAAAAATCAACTCGCTGTTACCCTATTGGACAGTAAAGACTCCATATACCGCCTAAAAAGGAAACGAATCGCCTCAATTTAATAGATGCTTAAATTGAAAATCTGATGAGGAGACACGTCACAGGATGCGTCAAACTCTAACTGCCACAACATCGTACTTCAACAACAGATCTGATTATAGCTCAATGGCTGATTGCAGATGGAAAGGAGAGAGAGAAAAAAAAAAATATTCGTGAATAGGTTACTCTACTCATTATAAGTTTTTTTTTTATCAAAAACAAGAAAGTTTTGAAGAAATAGTTTTTTTTTTGTTAAAATTTTCACAGAACGATTTTCTTTTCGCATAACTTTAACCTACAGTGGTGAAAAAAAATCCGTAAGATTTTGCTGAACATATATTGTGTTGTATTGATAGGTAGTGACCCTAGCTATCACCCCCTGCAGTATGTCGTGCTATTTACTGGACACCCTGTAACAAATAAATACAAAAACTAGGAATTTTAGGCGTCGAAGTACTCGTCCGCATCGCTGTCGTCCGAAAACGTGCCCAGAAGACTGGCAGCATTGCCACGTTGAATGGCAATGCTAATTCTTTGACCAACGAACGAGCCAGCCCTCTGGTAATGTGAAGTGTCGACCAGTCGGCGAGAAATTTCCTTAAAAAGAAGACGCGCACTCGGGCCCTATGACCCGAGCGTTTCGATCCCGAACGGCTCAAAACTGTAGTTATCCATAAGGTTACAATATTTGCGCCGCTTGAGGGTGTCAGCAGCCGCAGCAGCGTCGCCAGTAGCCGCAACAGCGTCGCCAGTAGCCGTAGCAGCGGCGCCAGCAGCCGCAGCAGCGGCGCCAGCGCAGCACGCCGAGCTTGGAACATGAGATGGCACAAGGGTGTCGACACAGGTTGCGTCCCACACCAGAGGCCTACCCACCTACCAAGGCAACAACGTCACGCCGTCTGGTCTCTTGCCATCGTCACGTACCAAGCCGTTTGGTTCTAACACCGCTGGTACGCCGGCGGTGACAAAAGCGCGACGAATAATATCGTTGATGCTGGCGTGCCGTGCTATGCGACCTGCACTCCAATCCGTCTAGCTTTTCCCAATTATGTTGGAGTCGGCTTCCAGTCTAGCCGGATGCAGCTGAATACCAGTATTTTACATGGAGCGACTGCCTATCTGAGCTCCACAACCCAGTTACTGGGTAATACGATACCCTTGGTAACACTGGTTGTAAGACTTTCGGGCTTCTGACGACCCGTAACGACTGTCAAAGATCCACGAATGACAGCTGTGACCAACGGCTTAACGTGATTTCCGAGACACGGAGAAAACACGGCACGGAAAAGATGGTCACCCATCCACGGACCAACCGCGTAGCTTAATCTGATGGATCGACCCGTGCGGCTGTTATTACTTAGCCACGAACTCCTTCAGAAAATACAATACATGATTGATTTTGTTTCACGTTGGGTCTACACATTAACCCATACATTGCTAGTACCACACATCAGAAAAATGATTTGAAATGAAAAATAAAATAGTATGATTTTGTTAACGTAATCGCCTTTTTATCAAGGTATCGAGATTTTAAAGACACCAATTATTGATAGAGCGAAAAATTTGCAGTCGAAAAAATAAATAAATAATAAATAAAAAATATATTTAAAATGTTATCATTTTGGTGGTTACTTTAATTTGATATTACAACTAAAGACTAAACTTTTTAACGACTTCAAAAAAAGGAGTTATCAATTCGATACGTATGTATGTAATATTATTGGAACTGCGAGATATTCACATAAGATGATCTATTAGGGCTTCAAAAAAAAAAACAAAAAATTTTATAGATGTGTTTGTATGTATGTTTGTCCACGCATTTCTCCGAAACTATTTTGAGTTTTTTTTTCTTTTTGAAGTCGATTTAATTATTTTTAAATATTTTTTTTTGTTATCCCGGTAGTACTTCCCGTGGAATGACTTCCGATATCCACGCGGGCGAAGCCGCTAGCAGGAGCTAGTAAATTATAAATAAATATGCCATTAAGCCAGGGGCTGATTTCCCAGGGTGTAAGTACTTTAAAATATTGCCACTTGTGAAAGTTATACCACATCCCCAACCCAATTGTGATCTATCATTCTTCTTCTTCAAAAAAAAAAATAGTCAACGATACAGGAATACCAGCTTGGGGCTAAGTAAGAACAGCCAAACGGGTCGATCGAAGAGGTTAAACGGCGCTTGCCGCAGTTGAAGAGTGGATGGGTGACCATCTTTACATACCAAGACCCGTCCCTGCCTCGGAAAGTCCGTCCAGCCATTGGTCTTGACTGTCATTCGTGTCGTCATAAGCCCGAAAGTCTGACAACCAGTCTTACCAGGGGGTATCGTTTTACCTAGCAACTGGGTTGTAGAGGTTAGATAGGCAGACGCGCAATGTCAAAATACTGGTATTCAGCTGCATCCGGTAAGTCCAGTCTTACCAGGACAGACTTGAGTACAAACCGGAAAGATCTCGACAAACTGCAGCGATTCGCCTGTGTATTAATCACTAGCTGTATGAGAACTACACCCACCGCCGCTCTACAGGCAATGCTGACTGGACTGCCTCCACTACACCTCATCGTGAGAGAGTAGGCAGCCTTGACCGGATTTAGGCTCAATATAACCACAACTCTGAGCAAAGACTCCAGAGTCAAGCGTATACGCGTATAGGAGGATGCGATGAAACTACAACCAATGTTGGCATCAACTTGCTACAGAGCCCCGAAACAACACTACTTTCAAAAGCATTACAACATAATACTCACGGAAGAACAGTGTGACTACTCGGGCCCGAAAGATCTGAGAGTTTAAAACCGACTCCGGAACCGGAGTCGGAGTTTTCTCGCACGACCTCAACATAAACATATTCAGCCCGCTGCGAATGTTCAACACTGACTACCAGGCAGAATGTGTGGGCATTATTCAAGCGACGTATGGCGTAGAGGCCAGGAGAGTTACGGATACCCATAAACGTATACTCTGCGACAGTGCCTCAGTACTCCAAACCGTA
This sequence comes from Dicycla oo, assembly GCA_948252095.1. NCBI lineage: Eukaryota > Metazoa > Arthropoda > Insecta > Lepidoptera > Noctuidae > Dicycla > Dicycla oo. Next base: position 15,617,727 of record OX411736.1, on the reverse strand, counting down.
GGGAAAAAATATATTACTTCAAGACTAATAATAGAATGTCACAATGCATTAGAACGAGTAACGGTATCTAACCGCAATACAGTGACACTGCGATGGATAAAAGGACACAGTGGGTTATTGGGTAATGAAGCAGCTGAAGAACTTGCTGGATGCCCCAGCGCGTGAGTCTGTGGACCCGAACCAATCGTACCCATCCCCTTCAAACAATTACGCAGGTGGCGGCAAGAGTTCAGCCACACACAAGCAGTGAGTTGGGGGTCCTCGACACCAGGTTGCAGGCAGTTCAGGGAGGCTATGCCAAGTATAGAGGGCAAACTACCCAGGTGACTTTTACGCCTGTACAGGAATGGCCTGAGCCTGGTGGCGGGGACCATCACTGGGCACTGCACGCTAAACAAACACTTTCACACAATGGGCATAACGGACAGCCCTCTATGCAGAGCTTATCAGGTTGGCGGAAAAATCTTGCACCAAGATATAAGAAGACTTAATTAATTTATTGATAACTGTAACAGTAATGTAATCCCCAAATAACTCTATTACCCTGGCCCATCTAGTTGGTAGATTGTTGATGCCCTGCGCCCAGAATTCCGGAGGCTGTGCAGAAAAGAAATTGTCCACTGCCATTTTGAGGTCTTCGTAGTTCTGAAAATTTTTCTCACGCAAATAAAGCTTTAGTGGTCGGAACAAGTGATAGTCGGATGGCGTGAGATCCGGTGAGTACGGTGGGTGGGCAACCGGGTGCCATCCAAACTCTACGATTTTTTGTCGAGTCTCCGAAGCGACATGAGGTCGCGCATTACCATGGAGTAAGGGAACATTTACACGTCTCGGTCGTTTTTCTCTTATTGCGTCAGCCAGTTTCTGAAGCTGTTCAGTATAAATGGAAGTCGTAATCGTCCTTCTCGCAGGGAGAAGCTCGTAATAAAGTGGGCCCTTCGCATCCCACCACACGGAGAGAAGATGCTTGCGTGAGTGACGGTTCGGCTTTGGCTGCGTTGTTGACTTTGCGTCGTAAGGAAGCCAGACGGCGTGCCGTGTGTTGTTATCATAGAGAAACCAGCTCTCATCGCCGGTTACCAGATCTTCAAGAAACTCTTTCCGATGTGGCTGAAAAAAAAGTGATTCACAAATACCAACGCTGACTTGACGATGACTGTCAGTTAGTTGATGTGGAATTCATCATGCCATTACTTAACGATAGCCGAGTTTGTGTAAATGAGCCTCGACGGTCGAATGATGACAGCCAAGAGTCTCTGCCAAATCACGCCTATTTATTTCTGGATTAGCCTTTAAACAGCGGAGTAATTCCTCATCATCAAAGGTGGATGGTCGCCCAGATCGCTCGTGAACTTCAAGAGTTATATCTCCCGATGCAAAGCGAGCAAACCAGCAGCTTATATTCCATCGCGATACAACACCTTCACCGAACGCTTTGCTGATGTTAGCGGTAGCCACACTCACGTTGGGTCCCTGACGGCACTCGTAAAAGATGATCGTTCGAAGTTAATGTTCACTAATCATTTTCATAAACTAACCAAATCCTCACTAGCGCACCTTTATATACACTTGATGTGATAGCTTCGGGAACCTTCTACAATATTCTTACGTATTCCAGATCAATACTAAATATTCTGGAAAATTCTAGTAATTTACAATTTCTTCAAGGCGGAGGAAACCGTTGCGCATGTGCTCTTCGAATGCACAAGCGTTACCCAGATTAGAATGGAAACCCTCGGGGTACCCAGATCTTTGACAGTTCTGAACAGACCAGAAGCCATGACTACCTTCTGGAGGGAGGTGGGCTGGTTGGAATAACCACCGACCGGCTCACGTACAATGGTCCACTTGAAGGACTAAGTGCGGAAACTAAACCCAATAACAAAGAACATCAATTTTCGAACTTTAAAATTTCATAAGATAGTCCCAAAACGCCTGCCCTTCACCACTTCCTAGTGCTTTAGCTGGGAAGAACAAGTTGCGCAACAAACTCCCCAGCAGCACAGCAGTTCTGTTAAAAGATTAAATACTATACAATATTACGCAAAATTAATTACATTAAGCAACACAAAACATTAAATTAAATTATTTGCCAGAAGTCAGCTAGTACATTCTGTATAGCTGTAACTCGAATGATGAACTACGGTCGGACTTTCAATCATCTGCAGCAAAATGACACCTATGTCATTTTTTTGTCAAAATGGGAACATTTTTTAACGAAATGACAGATAAGAACTGTCAGTTTTAACACCACATTTCTCCAACGAGCTGGTGATCATAGTATATTGTTATTACTGTTATTATAACAAAAAATAAAGCTGCTACACAAAGTAGGGCGGTTTTTCCTTAACAGGGAAACAAATGAACATAATGGTCGCCCTTTTGAAAATAGACCTATCCAAATCATCACCACAAACACATAAATAATAAATTCCTAATTGATAACATATACAGAAATAATAATTAAAAATAGCTTAAATGTATTTCGGTCAGCCAATCGCATAATGACTTTTAGGGTACCTACACACATGATTGTAACAACAGGTAAATTAAATACATAAATAATATTTATTTAGTAAACGATAAACATTTTAATTAGAAACATGCAAATCAACGTGATTATTTCTGATCATGAAAATGTATTCAGGAAATAATATAACAATATGTAATAATGCGTAGGTAAGTACCTACGTTTAATATAATATCAGTCATATTGAATATAGGTAGATACTGTAGAGGTACAATTCAGGCCCCGATCTAAAAAGATCTGGCTGACGGTATTTTGACATTAGTACGGTCACTTTTTAAGGTTCCATATCAAAATGGTTAAAAGGAACCCATATGATGCGACAGTCTGTCTGTCACAGCTGGATATCTCAAGAACTACTAATGCTATCAACATCAATTTTGGAATAGTTTTAGATGGCGTTTGCCCAACTAGTTTGTAAATAAGAAAGAAATAAAAATTTCAAGTATAAGTTTACCGGCTTTTCTCTCCTCGGTCCACAATACTGATAAATTAACTAGGTAAATTTTATCTTCCGCACTGGACGATTTTGAGGTACCGTGTTTGACCGATGCGTTGAACGCTTATAAATTGGCTTGTCCCAATACGGATTTGCCCGACAACCCGTCCTCCCAGAAACGGTGGAATACCTTAGTAAACACGTAATTTAATACTGTTGAGCATACCCGTTTGCTGGCTGTGGGAGAATGACAGTCAGGCTTGTGGCTTCAGGCGCTTCCGTCATCCACCATAGGCACTATGATGGATGACACATCGTTTCGGCTCGCTACGTGTCTCCGCTTAGGCGCGCCACCTTGTGTTGCTCCGCATCGGTGTCACTGCGGTGAAGCTGTCGACAGTCGCGGGCACCATGGCCTGTCCTGCTGTACGAGCGCAGGTAGCATAGCACGGCACGCCAGCATCAACGATATTATTCGTCGAGCTCTTGTCACCGCCGGCGTACCAGCGGTGTTAGAACCAAACGGCTTGGTACATGAAGATGGCAAGAGACCAGACGGCGTGACGTTGTTGCCGTGGAAGGTGGGTAGGCCTCTGGTGTGGGACGCAACCTGTGTCGACAGCCTTGCGCCATCTCATGTTCCAAGCTCGGCGTGCTGTGCTGGCGCCGCTGCTGCGGCTGCTAACACCCTCAAGTGGCACAAATATTGCACTGGGCCCCCGTGGTGGATTAGGTCCCTCTCACCGAGAGGAGGTCTGTGTCCCAGCAGGGGAAACTTTATAGGCTAATTATGCTGTATAAGTACGTAAGAGAAACCCTGGGTAGTCAGACTTGCTGGCAACCTTACTGATTGGCTAATCTGTTCAAGCTTTCACCACATCACCTTTCTCTCCATCATCCTCCGCCGCTGCCCATGCATGTCCTTATCCCAGGTTATTTGTGGTGTCAGCGCAGTACTTACCGTAAAATGCTGTAACTTTGCCTTGATTTTGACGTTTTTTGTTCGTATCTCTGAACCTATTTATTATTATTATTATTGCTTTTAATGAGTTTCACATGGTAAACAGACCTTATGCCTTGCTAGGTAGAACTCAAATCGTTTTAAATCTTGCTTTTTTCCGAATGACAAGCACCCAAAGTCGTAGGCAAAATTGTAGGTAAAAGACACAACATTGCCTAGAAGGATATCTCAATAAATATCATGTTGATCTTTTCAGTATTTTTTTATCCCCAGCAGTTACATTATTACCATAAAGGTTGTTTTTTTTTCACACCTAATGAGCAAAGTTGTAGCAGGAATTACAAAATTTCCATACAAATATATCGTTGACTCTAGGGTTGTCTAAAAAAATACAACTTATTTTTTAATACGTTTACTTATTTTTTCAAAATTTATACAGAAACAATCTCAAATGGCACAAAATAAGAAAAATCTATGCAAACGCGAAATATCGTAATTTAAACGAAATAGTCAAACTTGGGCTTAGTTGGTAAAATTGCAGCATTTTACGGTACTTATGTCTTCTTCTTCCACACATCTCTATTAGCTGCCATTTCAGTATTCACTTCATTTCTCCTCTCTCCTTTCTATTTTTTTTTTCGCTTTTCATATCATTCCTCCTTCGTTTACCTTGGTCTTCTTTACTTTTACTGACTCTTATGTTCACCACAACCTATTTCCTCAGTTCTTGCTGGCACCCTACAAAATGGTTGAGCTGGATGGTGCTGATCCACGCGTCATATTCCTGAACGGGCGCCATCAGTTGAGACTGGTCATTTATTTTTAATTTTATATTTTGAATTGTTTCTAAATATTTTTCTTCCATTGTTCTCACATATATAAGCAGCAAGAATACACCCAGGGTTTTGTAATAATTATCTTGATTTGAAAGAGTGTCTTGATTTGTGAGAGTTGATTTGAGTGAGTTTCTTGCCTGTTCTTCTCCATATAGATCTACGTTTTGGAATGGGCAACTGGCTTCAACTTTCTGACTAACTGTCTTACTCTTTGACAATTCAAATGTGCCTGTTTAAATAAATGCTTTGGGTTGAGTTTGAAACGAGAAAGAATTAAAAAAAAAACTCAAGAATCTAAGTTATCAAAATGGTAGTTGATATCATAATTTAACTCTATTTGCGTCTATTATTAGTACTGACTGGATTGCAAGCAGGTTACGATCTTCTTTCTTCGTCCGGCCTACCCCAATCCCAACAATATAGGGTGACTGGTAATAGTGACACATGATTGCACTCATGATAATAAACAACTTTTACTATGGGACCAAAACTGAAATCGCGATAAAGAAATCAGATGTTCTCTACTTTTATGTTCGCATAACTCGTCAAAATGTAGGCAGCAGCTGATTTTTTTCGTGATTTCGGGTTTTTGGTCCCATACTAAAAGTTGTTTGTTTTCATGAGAACAATCATGTGATTAAGAATCGGTCACTAATTACCAGTCATCCTATATATTGGAGAATGCGTAATTAACTTCTAATTAGTTTATAATAATATTTTTATATCTGTAATTTAAATGGTGGTCCTATTTAATATATGTATATAATATATGTATAATACAAATACAACCTATAAAAAAGTCGGCCAACTGCGTGTTGGACCACGCACAATAAAGGGTTCCGTAGTTGGGATGAATTTATCCCAAGAACAAACTTAACATTGTATATATACATTCCTCCTGCAAATTAATGTATGTTTATATGTACAATATTGAGAGATTTAACTACCATGTTATTTTAAGACCATCGACTTCTTATAGGTTTTCCTGTAATCTATAGGTAAGTATAGAACTATTTGCTGTATTTTTTTTGTAATGGTCAATTTTCGTCTATTTTCTTAAATAACTTTAAAAGAATTTATTAGAATTAAACAGAAAAAGAAATCCTATGAAAAAACAAAGATTTCTGAGTCGAATTATGTAAAAAAAGTGAATATCGTAAAGTGCAGTTGACTCTTCTCACTTTGTTGCCGTCGTACTGTCTTCACGGTAACGTCATTTTTGTCTACTCTCCGTCGACAAGACGCTTCTCTACGGTTCTCGTGTTAAGCCGGCTGTTCTCAGACACCCGGTATATTCAAAACTAAACATGAAATTAGGAATCTAAAGCAGAAGGCAGATCAATTCGTTAGAAAATTAATAATCCAAATATCTTATCGAAATGAAACCTTAACGAGGTTAAGAACTCACGGAGCAATTTTCACCCGCGTCCGCAGCTTCTGTAGAATGCAAATATATTATATATATACATATATGTGACACTCCGCAAGAAAAAGTACCTTATGGTCATCGGCGCTTAAGCCGTTCAGAAATACAAATCGTACAGTTTACTTAGCTTGTAATAAGCACAATGTCGTAAGTGCCAACGACCATAAGGTACCTTTTCTTGTGGACAGTCACGGGAAAAAAGTTAAATTTACTCCAATAAATAAATATAAATATATGTATAATAAATATTGAGAGCCTCACAGTGAGCCTTTTCATTTGATATGTCACACGGAACAGTTTGCAAAACTTTTTATTTTATTTTGTTATTTTCCCCCCAAAATTGACCCCATATTCAAAATTCATTTATATATGTTACACGTCCATGTTTCGGTCACAGAAATTCATACGTGTAGCAAATTTCAACTTAATTTGATTATTTTATTTTTTAATAATCGCTCCATTAGATTCGGAGCAAATTGGCTGTGACAGATGGACAGACAGACTCACGAGTGAATAGTGATCCTCCTCTAAGGGTTCCGTTTTTTCCTTTTGAGGCGCGGAACCATAAAAAGTATTCTAACTATCTGTTAACGTTACTGCAGATAGTATACAGGTACCCTAGTTTTCAGAGTTTCGGACTTTTGAGTGCCTGTAAAGACTACAACCTGGTAGAGGCATTTCTGTGGGCTTTTCTTCATCGTAGCCGTTCTTGAAGCTAATAAACTCCAACCTATGACCGCCATTTCCTGAACACATTACCTATGTTAATGGCATATCAGTTTGGTTTCCAAGTCCCACAGACCCTCAAGGTCAAAAGCCTAGTTACCAAACATGCCATAAACAGATAAACAACATTGTGTACTGGCAAACAATTAAAATTTTAAGATTAATCAAGGAAACTACCGTTCCATTTCCTTATATGAAAATTTTGTTTTGTTAATTTTGCTAATCATGCAATAAATATCGTTGTTATAAATTTTAATTAATAGACACACTATGAATGTAGATAGGTACCAACTTACTTCTAATTTCAATTCAATTCATTTATTTGCGTTATAAAATGGTATTACAGGTGTTACATTAAAATTAGTGCGTACATGTTTTGCTAAAGATACATAGCATGCAAACTTATAGGTACTTATACTTATACTAGCGTTACATCACATGATATTGAATTATTGTTGGACCATATTTATTCTCTATAAATTCTTTAATAGAATACAATTTTTGTGTATTTAGCCATTTATATAATTTGCGCTTAAATGCTCTAGAAGTCAATGTTTTTAAATTGCTTGGTATATTATTTATTATAAAAACGTACACACATTGCTAAGTAGTTCTTATTATATTATATATAATAGGTTGGGGAAAAAGTTTCTTCGCATTTTTTAAGAAAATTCAAAACATTTTTTAATATAGTTTATTTACATTTAACTAAAGTATGTAGGTACCATTTTGTTCGATAACTTTTTGCCATCTTGTAGGTAGGGACATCATCCCATTGCTATAGAAATTTTGGGACTTCTGGTCAAAATACCGCGACAAGTGGTTTTGGCAGTCCTCTCGTGATGTTAACCTGACACTGCCTAAAGAATTCTGAAGAGACCGAAACAGGTGGAAATCTGAAGGTGCAAGGTCAGGACTATACGGCGGATGCATTAACACCTCCCAGCCAAACTCTCTTAATTTTTGCTGAGTGGCTAAAGATGTGTGAGGTCTAGCGTTATCATGATGAAAAACCACACCCCTTCTGTTGATTAATTCCGGCCGCTTTCTCTCAACTTCTTGCTTTAATCTCATCAGTTGTTCGCAGTAGATTCAGAATCGATGGTCCTGCCTGGTGGTAACAGCTCATAATGAATAATGCCCTTCCAATCCCACCACACACACAGCATCACCTTGTTGTGAGTTAACCCGGATTTCGCCACAGTCTGTGAAGCCTGACCGGCCTTTGACCACGACCTTTTTCGCACGTTCTTGTCATACGTGATCCACTTTTCATCACCAGTTATCAGCTTCTTCAAAAATGGTTCGGTTTCATTACGTCGTACTAAAGAATCACAAATGAGTACACGGTTCATTAGGTTTCTTTCAGTGAGCTCGTGAGGTACCCAAATGTAGAGCTTTTTTGTGTACCCAGTTTTTTTCAAATGCGCCAAAACTGTTTTGTGGTCAATTTCCAGTTCTTCAGCTACGTCGTAACTACTGATATGCCGATCTTGCTCCACTTTTTCAAAAATGGCATCCATTTTATCCGTAATAGGGCGACCAGAGTGACGTGCATCTTTGACATCAAAATTTCCGGATTGAAAACGCTTAAACTAAATTTGTGCTACTCTCACAGACACTACACTAGGTCCATAAACATCGCAAATTTTTTTCGCGGCTTGCGTTTCATTTTTACCTTTTTTGTAGTAAAATTTTAAAATGTATCGATTTTCTTCATTAGATTCACTCATCTTGACGGTACGAAAAACAAATGAAAATCACACATTTTCCTAATTTGAATTTGGAATTATGTTCCTTAAAATTTAACCTTTCAATGGTAGCAAAACCAGCCAGATACAAATAGTATAGCCAAAGAGATTTTATTACAAGTTCATACATACTATAATGCGAAAAGACTTTTTCCCCAACCTAATATATTTGCATTCTACAGGAGCTGCGGGCGCGGGTGAAAATCGCTCCGTGAGTTCTTAACCTCGTTAAGGTTTCATTTCGATAAGATATTTGGATTATTAATTTTCTAACGGATAGATCTGCCTTCGGCTTTAGATTCCTAATTTCATGTTTAGTTTTGAATATACCGGGTGTCTGAGAACAGCCGGCTTAACACGAGAACCGTAGAGAAGCGTCTTGTCGACGGAGAGTAGACAAAAATGACGTTACCGTGTAGACAGTACGACGGCAACAAAGTGAGAAGAGTCAACTGGACTTTACGATATTCACTTTTTTACATAATTCGACTCAGAATTCTTTGTTTTTTCATACGATTTTTTTGTTTTACAAATATTAAGTCACGCATATAAATACAGGAAGAAGATGCGATTCTCAACGTGCTTTATATGGAATTTTTCACTTTCTGTATGGAAAATATGAAAAAATATTATTTTAGGGGTTCATGGGCCTTTGTAAAGGGGGTCGAAATTTTCGTTATTTTTACAATATGACACACCGTTTTCGAGATATAAGCAAAAGAAGAGGGAAAATCCGGTCAAGAGCGTGTCGGGCCACGCACTATGAAGGGTTCCGTAGTTGGGATGAATTTATCCCAAGAACAAACTTAAAATTGTAGTTGAAAAACATGTTCTCCCATACATTCCAACTAGAAATGTCCATAGTTAAACAAAAAAGAATCCAACCAAGTTTGTACGCACAATATTGAGAGATTTACCATGTTGTTTTAAGACCATCGACTTCTTATAGGTTTTCTTGTAATCTATAGGTATTGTACTATTTTTTATATTTTTTTCGAAATTTTAGGCTCAGTACTTTTGGAGATAAAGGGGGCGGGTGGTCAATTTTCTTAAATAACTTTAAAATGGTTTATTTTAAAATTATAAAAAAATACATTTGAGATTCTTTCAGGAAGCTCTTTTATTTCACAAGGTACAGTTTGCAAAACTTTTTTTTTTAATTTTCTTATTTGCCCGCCAAAGTTGATATTCAAAATTTACGTTACACGTCCGTGTTTGGGTCACAGAAATACATATACGAGTATGTACCAAATTTCAACTTAATCGGTCCATTAGATTCGGAGCAAAATGGCTGTGACAGACGGACAGACAGACACACAAGTGATCCTATAAGGGTTCCGTTTTTCCTATTGAGGTACGGAAGCCTAAAAAGTAAATGATTTTGTAGATAACCGTATATACTTTGCGGCCGTCGAGTAGAAAGTTATCTACTGACTCGACTGACATGGCGATTACAAAATCAAATTGTTTTCACTTCCCTAGCCAACTTTCTTCTGAAATAGTCTACATAAATAAAAACTTTTTAGTAAAAAATAAAACCGACTTCCAAAACAAAACACTACAAAGTGAAAAATAACTTTAATTTCGTTCGTCGGTGTCTTGGGTTTTGTATTTTCGTTTTTTGCCACCGACTTCCGAAATTAAAGTTATTTTTCACTTTGTAGTGTTTTGTTTTGGAAGTCGGTTTTATTTTTTTACCCCACACAAATTCGAATACATAATTGAGCACAATAATTGTAGATATAGCCATATAAATAACAGTGATAGGAAGTTATTAAAACACCATCACATCCTCCACATAAAATAAGTGGGAAATATACGCATTATTGAAGTTAACTCAAAAACTCCCCAAGCAAATTTAACAAAATTTATATGGGACCACCTCGGAAGTATACCCTATCAAACAAAAAAAGAATTTTCTAAATCGGTCCATCCGTCTTTGGATAATCGCGTAACAAACATACAAAAAAAAAACACAGACGAATTGAGAACCTCCTCCTTTTGGAAGTCGGTTAAAAAGGACCTAGACAAAGATTGCTAGAAACGAATGACAAATTGAAGAAGGATTTCTACTTCACTTTGTTTAAAAAAGGTTGTCTACTCTTCGTAGAGATTGACAAGTGGTCATGCTAAGCCCACTAGTGTCGCCAACTCAAGGGTGTGGTACACACCATCAAACTGAACAACTTTTTCCCGGGGACCAACATCGTAATCGTGAAAAAAAAATCAGTCATCCCATACAAAACTTCACCTACTTGACCAAATGTATGGGACGACTGATTAGATTTCTTTGGAGTTGGTGTGGTAGATGTCACATGTCTTCGAAGTTTTGGTTCTAGGACACGCCGGTTTCCTCACGATGTTTTCTTTACTGTTATTTATTTATTTATTTATTTAGGGACAACAAACAGCAGTGTAATACTAAGTAAACATAGGTTAGAGCTTAATAATAGAGGTAACAAATACACTACTCACAACGTTATCCACATACTACTAAACAGATCTAGGTACTTGTTGTTAGAATGAACGATATCAAAATAAACAGAATAAAAGTAAACATTACTTAATTAGTAGGGTTCTGATCACTTAATATAGTAATAATTTCTTTTCTAAATATAGCCTTGCTGAGAAACAGAATATCAGATGAGCCAAACTGCCTATTATAGGTGTCAACCAATCGACGCAGCGGTGAGCGTACGCGTACGTTATGAGAGCAGTGGTGATGCAATAATTTACACAAAGCGCCTGTCGGGGTTCGAACTAACGACAACTCGTAAGTCGCGGTCATTACCACTGGGCCACCGCTCTGCTCAGTAAAGAAAATATGTAAGTATATGCAAAATAAATAAGAAATTGCGATATATTTATTGAGTGATGATGCCGACTGTACACTTTTTTTTTTAAGTTTAGTCAAATAACCTCAAACGGTATTGAACTTGGGACTTCACTTATAGGTAGGTATAATATATTTATACAGCCAATGCAATGTTTTGGTATTACATACACATTTAAGTATTTAATCTGTGCTAATAATATTTTATGGAGGTAAACAAGATAAACTAAATGACTCTGTTGATTTAATGTTTTCTAGATTTAATAGGAACATTTCAGATACACCACCGGCTCTATATTAGAAGTTGTTCCTGGTGGAATTCAGTAAATCTAGTATAAAAGTGTTCGTTTCTGAAAGTAAGCACTAGGCCACCATACTTATTTATAACCGACGAAAAAAAAGAAGGAGGTTCTCAAGCCAACGCGTATTTTTTTTTATGTAATTACAGGCTCATTTGGAGGAGAGGAGAGGAGGAGGAGGAGCTTGTGGCTAAGTAATAACAGCCGCACGGGTCGATCCATCAGGTTAAGCTACGCTTGCCGGGGTTGGTCCGTAGATGGGTGACCATCTTTACATACCGAGACTCTTCCGTGCCTCGGAAAGCACGTTAAGCCGTTGGTCCCGGCTGTCATTCGTGGATCTTTGACAGTCGTTACGGGTCGTCAGAAGCCCGAAGGTCTTACCAAGGGGTAGCGTATTACCCAATAACTGGGTTGTGGAGGTCAGATAGGCAGTCGCTCCACGTAAAATACTGGTATTCAGCTACATCCGGTTAGACTGGAAGCCAACCCCAACAAAGTTGGGAAAAGGCTAGGTAGATTGATTTTTTTACAGGCTCATTTGGATTGTCAAAGAGTAAGACAGTTGAAGCCAGTTAGTTGCCCATTCCAAAACGTAGATCTCTATGGTGAAGAACAGCCAAGAAACTCCAAGGACACTCTTTCAAATCAAGATAATTATTACAAAATCCTGGGTGCATTATTCTTGCTGCTTCTATATGTGAGAACATTGGAAGAAAAATATTTAGAAACAATTCAAAATATAAAATTAAAAATAAATGACCAGTCTCAACCGATGGCGCCCGTTCAGGAATATGACGCGTGTATCAGCACGATCCAGCGCAACCATTTTGTAGGGTGCCAGCAAGAACTGAGGAAATAGGTTGTGGTGAACATAAGAGTCGATAAAAGTAAAGAAGACCAAGGAAAACGAAGGCGGAATGATATGAAAAATGAAAAAAAAAAATTAATACCTTCCCGAATAATCTGAGAATCGTCCAAAACGGACTATTCTGTAAAAAGTTATGCGTGTTCATGATGTACTTATACGTATAGGTATAAAAGTTGATTGATGATAGACATGTCGCAGCCAGCTAGCTTAATTATCCTTTCAGTTTTTTTTTTTGCATGGGATATCATCTTATAACTTCTCCCGCTCTGGGCGGAGCGGGAGGGCGTGTCAGACTTTTGACTAAAACCTACCCGTGTTTCTTCAGTTACCTGTACCAGGGCACGGTAACTCTTTCAAATAACCCGCGACCTTGACAGGCATCGGCCCTAGCGAACCCCAGCAGTTAGTGTTGACATCTCTTTGAGGCGCGCGTGGAACACAACACGCCGTCGACCCGGGCCTAGTCCATACCCAATTACAATACGAGTATAGCCATAAAAATGTAGAATTAATGGATGTCGATTTTATCGATATTGATGTTATTGTTGCAAAACTGACTTGTGCATCACTATGTGCATCACATTGTTGCATCGGCCAATCACAACCGCTGTATTTTCTTCGTCCCCCGGCCCGCAGTGGTGAGTCGTGTGCATAGATATCCGTCGTGTGCCTAGACGAAATCGCTCTATCAGCTCTCAAGTGGTTTAATTCTCTTTGTCCTTACCGGACGGCACCCATTACTCGCCGTCCGCAAGCCCGATGCAATCGGAGGCTATACCTAGGTCATTATTATGAAATTTAAGAAGATGTTTTTTTTTTTGTACCTGGCTATTTCCGCACTTAAAATAAGTGTCAACCTGTATTTGTCTACATTTTAAGTCAAATAAAGATGCAGATTGGGACAAGTATTCTCTAGCCCTTGACTCCAAATTATCTGGTCTCCCTGCCGTAGATACTTCAAATTTTTTAGTGGCCTATGAAGATTTCGTTTCCTGTATGCTTGCCGCTGCTGATTAATCTATTCCGCTCAAGAACTCATCTCGTGGTCATATCCCTTCTCCCCCTTGGTGGGATTCAGAGTGTACTAACATGGTACGTCTACAAAATGAGTCGGAAAAGTCGTATGCAACGGACTTGACTATGACAAATTATATTAGTTTTAAGAAAACTGGGGCTCAAGCCACGAGACTTTTAGCCAAGAAGAAGGCTTTAGGCTGGCAAAAATACTGTGAATCCTTGTCTCCTCGTACCCCGTTAACAGTCGTATGGCGTAAAATAAATAGCTTTCGAAGAGTATTCAAGGACCACAATATTTCCTCAAATGACCCCTCCATCTGGCTTGATGATTTTGTTAATAGGTTGGCCCCCCCCTCTGTACCTAATATAGATTGCTTCCCTTCTATTCCGATTCCCTCTCTTACTTCTGACAGAATGAATGATCAATTCTCGCTTGCAGAACTCACTTGTGCTTTAGATCACCTTAAAGATTCCTCTCCAGGCATAGACGGTATCACGTACTCCTTTATCTGCAAGGCTAGTCAATCCTCAAAATTATATCTTTTAAGTATCATTAATGCGATTTTCCTAATTTCAAATATACCTGAGTTATGGAAGACCCAAATTATAATTCCCATCTTAAAGCCAGGGAAAGATCCAAATCTCTCGTCATCATATAGACCTATTGCCTTGTCGTCGGTTTTGGCAAAGATCGTAGAACATCTTATTAAAAATAGACTAGAATGGATCCTTGAAAGTCGTGGTTTACTCTCCAACACTCAATTTGGATTCAGACGTAGTATGAGTACGATCGACAGTCTAAGCATTCTTATCTCTCAAATAAGGCTTGCATTCTCCCGCAATGAACATGTTATTGGGGTCTTCCTTGACATCTCTTCAGCATATGATAATGTCCAGCTTCCGCTACTCAGGCAGAAAATGCTTGAGCTGAGTATTCCCGTGAGACTGGTAAATTTTATCTTTAATCTTTTTATGGGGCGTTCTATTCGTGTTCGGTCCCAGGGCGATCTTCTGTCTCCCCGTGTTGTCTGGAAGGGTCTACCGCAAGGTTCTGTCTTGAGCCCTATCTTATATAACTTATACACTGCTAACCTTGACTTGACCGTTGATTCCTTTTGCGATATACTGCAGTATGCTGATGATATCGCCTTATATATAAGATGTTCTTCCCTGCCCAATGGTGCTCTTAGATTAAACTCTGCTCTTGGTTACTTGAATGATTGGCTCTCAGATCATGGACTGGACCTTTCTATTCCTAAATGTCAAGCCGTAGTATTTTCCCGTAGAAGAATTATTCCTCCAGTTGACATCTCTGTGGCTGGAGAATCGATTTTGATTCAAGATAGAGTTAAATTCTTGGGCGTTGTTCTTGATGCCAAAATGTCAGGTTTATTCCACTTACAATACATATATAATAAAAGTGAGAAGGCCATCAATGTTTTGAGATCTTTATCTGGAGTTCGTTGGGGTTCTCACCCGGCCTCTCAAAAAATACTATATAACGCCATCATTCGAGCCACTTTGACTATGGATGTTTCATACTAGAACCTTGCAGTAAACTGGCATTGAGCAAACTGGAAAGGCTCCAATCTAAATGCTTACGCATTATTACAGGTGCAATGAAATCATCGCCAATTAATGCTCTTCAAGTGGAATGTGTAGAGCCTCCTCTTCATCTTCGAAGACAATTCCTAGCAGATAGGTATTTTGCGGTAGCGTCCCAATTTCCATCACACCCTCTTCTTAGTATTCTTCGTCCTCTTTCTCGTTCTATCGAATCTTCAACTTATTGGAGGAATAAATCCCCCCCTCTATTAGTGAACAGTTACAATAATAATAAGACTCTTTCATCTCCAGTTATGCCTCTGGATAATCATCCCCTTTTTTTTAGTTCCTTATGACTCAGTGATCTACCAACCCAGAGTGATTCTAGATTTTGGTATACATAAACAGAGTCCCGATCCCAACAATCTTTTTAATAAAATTCTAAAGAAGAAATGGACAAATTGGATTTTATTGTTTACAGACGCGTCAAAAATAGATGGATCTCATGTAGGTTCAGCCGTGTTCATACCTAAGTTTAATGTTGTCTTAAGTTTTAAAAGCCCTCCTGAGTGTTCCATCTTTACAGGAGAATCCCTAGCAATATTAGAGGCAGTAAAATATATTGATGCCAATCAACAACATTTTCACAAATCCTTAATTCTCACAGACTCTCTTAGCACTATCCAAGATTTATTGAAAGTTCCATTTCGCAGCAAAGACAACTCGGTAATTATTCTTAGAATTAAGGAAATTCTCTTTAGGTTAAATCAATCTGGCTTGGAAACTGTCTTGGCATGGATTCCGGGTCATACTGGCATATTGGGTAATGAAGCTGCTGATTTCTATGCTAAGCAGTCTATCCAAACAGGTTGTACATCTTTCTTTAATATACCAGCTCGGGACGTCCGTTGCCTGGCTAAACCACGTCTCATGAAGTCTTGGGATGATCTGTGGCAAAGATCAAGGGCAGTTAAGGGCAAATATTATGGCAATATCCAACCCGACATCCCACTGAAACCCTGGTTCGTCAAAAATAAGAAATTGAACAAATTAACCACATCTTTCATTATACGTCTCAGACTAGGTCATGTTTGCTCACCAGCGTTCTTGGCTAAGCTACGCATTCGGAATCATTCCCTTTGCGAGTGTGGTGTGGAAGAGGGTACTCTTGAACACATATTTTTCTCCTGCCGAAATCTTTTAGTTCCTCTATATGATATTCTCCCCCCTAATTTCCCCAGACCTATTCCATACCTTCTGACACTCGTTAATTCCCCATTAATTAAAACACTAAAAAAATGTATAGTATTAAATAACATCAAGCTATAACTGCAAAGAACCAGATTAATTAATCTTAATAATTTACTAATAATAATGCATGAAAGTTTAATAAAAGTATTTTAATAATAGTTCACTGTTTATGTCTCATAATTAAATTAATTTGTGATGCTAACAATAAATTAATACTAACATATATATTGTGTTGTCCTTGCAGGGTACTCAAACAGATCCAGTTTTAACTTAAGGCTGTATAACTGATCAACCTCAGCGAATACATTTTGTTTCCTTCAACCTTGACATTGGCAAAATCATCGATAAAACGATGGAGCCATCACTCTAAAATTGGGATTGGAATTGGAAGTCAAATAAATATATTATTATTAATATTATTATTGTTTGCAGACAAAATATGATAGATCATCTTGTTTCCATCTTCTTTAAAGTTCAATTTTTACGCAGTTTTGTAGTTTTTGATTTTTTAAATTTACTTTATTATATTATTTTACGAGGGGCTTGTGGCTTAGGTAATAATAACAGCCGTACGGGTCGAACGATCAGGTTAAGCTACGCTTGCCGCGGTTGGTCTGCGGATGAGTCGTCCATCTATCTTTACATACCGAGAAGGGGGCTCGATCCATGGCTCTCATTCGTAGATCTTTTACAATCGTTAAGGGTCGTCAGAAGCCCGAAAGTCTGACAACCAGTCTTACCAAGAGGTATTACCCAGTAACTGGGTTGTGGAGGTCAGGTAGGCAGTCGCTACATGTAATATACTGGTATTCAGTGCATCCGATTAGACTGGAAGCCGACCCCAACATAGTTAGACTTTTTTTTTATTTTACACTTTTTAATTAGGATTATTTTTCTCTCACTGTATTATGTAGGTAATGCTTTAGATCTTTCAAAGCGGTAAAATTCTGGGTTTGTCGAATAATATTAAATTATATTACAATAATTAACTCTCGTGCGTACAATAGCCACTTAAAATCGGGTGATAGGGGCCTTACTCACTAACGCCAAAAGCTCGGGATTATTTTATTTTTTATTATTTCTTATTCCAAATTACATTTACCTACATATATAATTTGTATATATTTTTGTAATAATATTTTAAAACCTTTCGTTTTGATACCCTAAGCGATAGATTTGGGTTTTTTTTTTTTTAAACACTTTTTGACGCCAAAAATCCGCCATTTTGTTTTTTATAATTTTCATTCATACGATAAAGACGAATTTAACGACATATCTATAATTCATCAAAATCAGTTGAGCCGTTTAATAGTTACGAGAGAACATAGGGACGGACATACATATCTACATACATTCAGGTCGAGCACATAACCCTCCTTTTTTGGCGCAGTCAGGTAATAAAGGGGTACCTAAGTATACATGTAGGTACGTAGTTCACATAATTAAGCGAATCATCATCTGCCTTCCGTCCTTCCCAACTATGTTGAGGTTGGCTTCCAGTCTAACCGGATGCAGCTTGTGGAGGGTTCTCGGTACGTAAACATGGTCCAATCTACAGACCAACCGCGGTAAGCGTAGCTTAACCTGATCGATTGACCTGCACCCGCATTACGAATCCTGCAGAAGCCTAGCGATAGCAAAATTTGCGCAATAATTGCTTTTCAATCGCAAATCGGTATTATGTATCAGAGATACGTCATACTTAATGATTTGCGATTGACAAGCGGTTGAAAAGCAATTATTGCGCAAATTTTGCTATCGCTAGGCTTCTGCAAGATACGTAATAAGCCTGCCGTGCGGCTGTTACAAACTACTACTATCACTTAGCCACGAGCCCCTCATTAACCCCTTATTGAGCCCATAATTAAGCGAATAAATAATACCGAAATAATATTAAAATAGCATAAAATATATCGCAAACAATTTATAAACATTATCGAACATAATGAAGACACAAAAACATGTAATAATACCTCTTTGTGTTATGTAAACACGAAAATAACTCGGTAACTCCGATAATCGCCTAGTAACCTATTATTTCCTTCAGTCGATTAAATTGTTACTACGGCTTCAGTAATATAAAAATAACACAAATAAAATATAATAAATATTATCAGCTCGCAAAATTAATGAGGAAGGATTGGACCACCTGTTCAGTGCGCTTTCCAATACATTCGCATCCGGCGGAAATCTTGATACTTATTAGTGTTTATGAAACTATGGTATAATGCGGGGTATGAGGTGCGAGGTTTTTAATAGTAGGTATCACACGAGTGTTTTTATACCTAGTTAGGTATGTGCAGTTTCATACACTACTTTATCTACTCTCATACATTGAGATTAAACCATAAAACTCACTGAACCTACATAAAAAAATCCCACGAAATTCAGTAGGTACAACAAAACGTATGAATGGCGCCAAAACCTAGCACAACCGCGCATGCGCTAAAGCAGGCTGCCACAGATAGTAAAAATGGAATCAAAACTTTTTGTAATGCTATAAAAATGGCGCGCCCCGCATATTTTTTTTATTTGAGATGGGTTTGTCTTGACTCTAGTCTAGGTCAGAGGTGACAGAGACAAAGTCGACGATGGAGTGAGCTTACCCAGAAGAAGCCTGTTCACTCTCACTTTGAAGAGATTAGGGTTCTATGCGCTCGAAATCACAGACGCAGTGAGTTCCACTCTTTTGCTGTGCATTATAAATGACATTTGGAAACGCTTAGTGCGAATTGGTGGAATAGCAACTAGGTAGGGATAGTAACTGGCAGTGCGTCCAGATGTCCGATGCTAGAAGGAGGGCGGTGGAATGAGATCGTGGAGTTCTTGAGCACACTCACCGAAGTACAATCTGTAGAAGACCGACAAGCAGGCAACAAAAAAAGGCAGGAAAAAAATAATTGATGGTAACTCCTTGGTGCCCTGTATCGTAATGGTAAAGAAATTGTTTTAGGTAATTATAGCATTATTTTGTTAGAGACAAAGTGTTATAATATTATTCTATTTTTAATTTTTGGTACTTATTGTGTTTATAAAGTATGTCAATATAAACTCGTTTTGAAGTTTATAAGTCGAATTTTACGATATGAGAGTAGATAAACGCTTTTTTTAGAATTAAAGAAACAAAAAAAAATTGGATGTTCGATGTTGGGGCTGAAAGTTTACAGCCTAGGGATGGGCCGGGGGTGACTGAGACATGATTATGTTCACGGATTAATTAGTAAAATCGTAATGATGCTTATGACATAAAACTGTATTTATACCAAAGAGGGTATTCTCAAATTAGCAATATGCGGCGCTTTTACAATGTTTAAATATGACAGAATCATCTTTACATACCGAGACCCCTCCGTGCCACGGAAAGCCCATGAAGGCGTTGGTTCTAGCTATCATTCGTGGATCTTTGACAGTCCTTACGGGTCGTCAGAAACCCGAAATCTGACAACCAGACTTACTATGGGGTATCGTATTACCTAGTAACTGGGTTGTGGAGATCAAATAGGCAGTCACTCCATGTAAAATACTGCTATTCACCTGCATCCGATAACACTGGAAGTGGATCACAAAATAGTAGGAAAAAGGCTAAGCAGATGTTGATAGAAATGTGGTGATAAAACTGATTCTGGCATTCCTGATGTCAAAATCAAAACAAAATGTCATTTATTCAAACTAGGCTGAGATTCAGCACTTTTCGAACGTCAAAATTATTTAAGACAGTTCCCCAAGTGTTACCGTGGCCAAAGAGTTATCGTGGCACAGGCAACTGAAGGAACACGTCTGGCTTTTAGTCAGTAGAAGTCTGACACGCCCTCCCGCTCCACCCAGAGCGGGAGAAGTTATTTGATGACATCCCATTCAAAAAAAAAAAAAGTTTCGCAAAACGCCCGCCCTTCACCACTTTTAGTGCTTTAGCTGGGAAGAAAAGGCGCGACAAACTCCCCAGCAGCACAGCTGTCAGTCTTACCAAGGGGTATCGAGTTACCTAGTAACTGGGTTGTTGAGGTCAGATAAGCCGTCGTTCCATGTAAAATGCTGGTATTCAACTGCATCTGGTTAGACTGGAAGCCGACCCCAACATAGTTGGGAAAAGGCTAGGCAGATTGAGGGAAGCATCCCTCACAGCTCCAAAAAGATAATACAATATATTGCATAATTCTAAGCGCGAGGCTAAAACCCTACGTCTGTCTAGTAATCAATGCCCTCTGCATGTTACAAAATCACAAATTCATTCAACAAAATCAGTTACATACATCGTTACGACGAAAAAAATGAGATTCGCAAATTTTACAATTCATGGTCACATTGTTGGGTTTACAGCATACAAATTTTAACAGGCGGGAATCGAATCTCGGCCCATCTGCTGACTGCTAATGAACTCCAATTTTACGAGCTATGTCGCTTACATAATATGACGTAATTTGCGCGTGTGTGTGTTTGTGTAGATGTGTGGTACTGTGGTCTAGCATCCATTGGGAATGGATTGATTACCTACTCGGTGTAATTGTCTGGTCATTCTGAGACGATAAAAATCATACAGCACTCAGGCAAACATTGAAATGCTGAATTTTATAATTGAATTGCTGTTTTCGTTTCCTAGATATACTGATACCGGTCTAATTATACAGAGTGTAATTTTAATCACTTTATCCTCTAAAGGGAGTTATTGTAATCATAATTATGAGCATCTTTTACTATAGAACCAAACCTGAAATCGCGAAAAAAAATCAGCTGTTCAGTACATTTATGTTCGCATAATTCGTCAAAATGTAGGGAACAGCAGATTCTTTATTCGCGATTTCAGGTTTGGTCCCATACCTAGTAAAAGTTGTTCATAATGATGAGTACAATGACCCCTTTAACAGGATAACGCTGATTAAAATTACACCCAGCATTAGGTACAGTATTTCAGTATTACGACAGTCGCACCGCACTGTATCAATCACCCGACACTCATTCTCAGTCACACGACACTCATTATCTATCACCCAATAGACATCTCAAATTATCCTACAGTCGCTTTGAATCTGCCGACAATAGCTTTCAGTCACCCGAATGTGTCTTTCAGTCACCCGAATGTGGCTTTCAGTCACCCGATAGTGGCCAAACGACAGTGGCTTTCAATCACACATCAGTGGCTTTCAGTCACCCGATAGTGGCCAAACGACAGTGGCTTTCAATCACACAACAGTGGCTTTCAGTCACACGACAGTGGCTTTCAGTCACACGACAGTGGCTTTCAGTCACACTACAGTGGCTTTCAGTCACACGACAGTGGCTTTCAGTCACACGACAGTGGCTTTCAGTCACACGACAGTGGCTTTCAGTCACACGACAGTGGCTTTCAGTCACACGACAGTGGCTTTCAGTCACACGACAGTGGCTTTCAATCACACGACAGTAGCTATCAGTCACCCGACATTCGCTTTCAGTCACCCGACATTCGCTCTCAGTCAATTTCATTCTCTTAAAGGTCACTTTCTGTCACACGGGGCTCTGGATCAACTCATTGAAGTATAACTTAATAATGCGAACGTGACTCTGACTGTCTATCTATCTGTTACGGCTGAACGGATTTTGAATAAAGGAGACTGGGCAAATTTGTATTGGAAGTGGTCTATGGACCAATAGCGATACTGTTTTGGGTTTTCTATAGGGACACATTACATAATATATACCCTTGTCTGTGTACCCTCATCTATACGCGGGTGAAGCCGCGGTCAAAAGCTAGTATTATTATAAAAAGTAGTCCATAAATCCCAATATTTCATTCATATCCACTAACCAATGCGATGCAAAAACTCTTTGACGACTGATTGAATAAACCACTTAATTATTCCATGCCAGTAGCTGGGCGCCTACCACATAATAAAGCAAGTCGCCCAAAGTCCTAAGCTTACATAAAACGCCACTACGTGTAGTTATGTACATATATCATTAGAGAATTGCAAACATAGCCTCACTCTGCTACGTCGGTTAAATTATTGTTTCTTATATGTATTATTTGGCACTATGGCACGTTTACGCGTGCCTGATCAGCCATCTTTGATTATGTTGTTACTTTTCGCTAATAATATGTTAATTTAAACAAGGTTTTTTGTTTCTATGCTGAAGAGTTTTAACGAAAAAGGCAGTTTAATCAAGAGGTTGGTGACTTCCAATAATATTTTATTAACAGACCTCAAAAAAAGGAGGAGGTTCTCAGTTCGTCGGAATCCTTATTTTTTTATGTAAGACGGCTGAACTGATTTGGAAATTCTTTTTTGTTTGAAAGGGTATACTTTCTAGTTGGTCCCATTGTCATCAGATCAGGATCTGATGATGGGATCCCGGAGAAATCGACGGAACTCTTCAAATATTATAGGTGGTGTGCCTATAATATTTGAAGAGTTCCGACGATTTCTCTATAGCGATTTGGACATTTTTATATACTCGTACTAATTCGTGCATTTGTTCTTGGAAAGCTCCATTTGGTCAAGTGGAACTGATGATGAAGATCACAGATGGCTACCGGAACTACTCAATAATAAGTATTTCACGGGTTACGATTCGATTAGGTACTTTACATATTTTGTAAAAGGTGATGAGCAGTTCACATTAGAATATTGTAACTTAGATAAATTACAAACTGACCCACTAAAAAGTGAAAAATTAAAATCTTTTTCCAAAAAAATCACAACCGACTTCCAAAATAACACTTCAAAGTAAATAATAACTTTAATTTCGGAAGTCGGTGTCTTTGAATCTGTATTTTAGGTTTTTGCTTTATATTGAAATCACGGAAAAAAATCTGCCGTTTCATACATTTTGGTTGAGTAGGTATTGAACTTTTAATATGATACAGCTGATTACTTTTTCATGATTTCAGAGTTGGTTCCATAGCAAAAGTTTTTTTTTAAATGTTCATGGGTAGAAGAGGAGCTTGTGGCTAAGTAAGTAATAACAGCCGCACGGGTCGATCCATCAGGTTAAGCTACGCTTGCCGCGGTTGGTCTGATTGGTGTTGATGGGTGACCATCTTTTCGTACCGAGACTCCTCCGTGCCTCGGAAAGCGCGTTAAGCCGTTGGTCCCGGCTGTCATTCGAGGATCTTTGACAGTCGTTACGGGTCGTCAGAAGTCCGAAAGCCTGACATCTAGTCTTACCAAGGGGTATCGTATTACCCAGTAACTGGGTTGTGGAGGTCAGATAGGCAGGCGTTCCATGTAAAATACTGGTATCCAGCTGCATCCGGTTAGACTGAAAGCCGACCCCATCATAGTTGGGAAAAGGCTAGGCTGATTGATTCATGCTTAGAACAAACAATCTTTAAAACTGTAAATTCTGTAAATCAAGCGCCATAAACTGTAAATTATAGGTTCAGGAAAAAGGATTTAAGCGACACTCGGTGTTGTTTTAGTGTACGGCTTAAAGTATTAGGTTTACAAATAATTTTTGAGGGATTTTCACAAGATGGCCTTTTTATCCATCCTTTTTTTACATATCTCGGGACCCTGGACCTTTGGAAGGCATACGAGGGGCCAAAGCCAACTCACAGAGACCCCTGGACAATTTTAAATGATGATGAGGCACCAACCGACGATTATCCCTATATGCACTTTGAAAGTGCACCCAAGAACAACCCCCGGTTGGTGCAGGACTATTGCAGAACATGGAAACAAAACATATTGGGCCATAGCCCAAACCCCTAGGGTTTGGGTGGCTAAAATAGATGGGGAAACTTTAACTATGGAAGAACTATGTCCCCTGCCTGACCAATGTTAGGATACCAATATACACGGATTAAACGCAGTTGGCACCCACCTGCAAATGGCAGGGGGTGACTTGCACACTCAATATTGGACCCCGGAATCGGTCGCTAGCACATAGTGACGTAGCGACAAGGGGGCAACACTTCCTGAGGTGCTTGAGGAGTCGAGAGGTATTCCACGCGTTATCAGGAGAATCCCGGAAGTACGGTTAAGATCCCTACCAGCACCTTACTGGAATACTTCCTTCCTCCGAGTACGTTTGCTCCTGCGTTTATTTTTAATGCACGTGTTTTTTATAGTAACATTGTTATACTGCAACTCAAAAATTTAATTTACAATAAACTAATACAAATGTAGACTTAGTGTGATATTTTACTCCTGCTAAAATAAATCATAATAATTATATTTTTCATTATATTCTTCATATCATATTATTCAGATCTGAGATTATTCATTAAAATTTTCTTAATTTAAAACACCCTATTTTAAACACCCGACCATGGGCCGTGACCGACCGAGGGTTTAGGGTTTCTTCGTTCTCGACGCATTTAAACGTTAATACTTTTTTCTTTTAGTAGAAAAGTCAACCAAAAGCCTATAACCATAAAATAGATTTATCAACCGGTCTAAAACAGCATCACAAGCTATCCTTTTCTTGCAAACTGATAGAGCCAGAGAGAGCGCTCCAAAGTTAGAAAATCCGTAAGGGGGCCGACATTTAGCGTATTTAGGTACCCTACCAAAGTACTAAAAAACTAAAATACAGATCCAAAAACACCGACTTCCGTAATTAAAGTTATTTTTCAATTTGTAAGTAGGTAATACCTAGTCTTTTTTTTTTTGAAGTCATTTGTTTTTTTTGTAACAATTAAGTAGACATAGGAAGATCCATTTTAAAAAGACTATGGTATCAACCTATGTTAATAGGTAGAGAACATACATAGTTTGCCTGTGTATAATGTTTAACAAATAAACAGATAAAGTAGGTATTTGTTTTCATTCAGTTGTCCTTGATAATGTAGGTAAGTAAAAGGTACCTACATACCTAGTGAATACGTAGGTAGACCTAGTTTAGTAGCCAAGCAAACACTATCTCTGCAGATTTGCAATTGTATCCATGTGAAATATCTCACGTTATTTATGTAGGTAGGTAAGAATTAGAATATTATTCATAAAATCATAACCTACTGTCTACTGATAATATCGGTTCGATATTCTTTATTAGGAAGGAACTATTACCTAAAGAACTTTATATTCTAGAGAGGTGGTTGAGTGCTAAAACGGCGTTGCTTTTTCTAAAACTTATTTTAATTATTAATCTACTCTTGAGGTAAAAGTAATTACTCAATGTGGACAATGTGGTTAGAACTCGAACAATGAATAAAATGAATCATAGTTTCCTGAACCTGAACCATTTTTTACTCGTCCATGACTCATTTTTACGCTTGGTTTGCCATCTCGTGGTGTATTGAGTAAACTTTAGTCGTGAAAGTATCATGAGTCATGGTTTAGTCATGGTGTTACAAAGCTTACAAAAAACGACAATAGATGGCACACGTAGCGATGAGATTAAAATGAAATATTTTAAATTAGCCGCTATATATTTATTTTCTTTTATCTTATAATGATAAAAAAATATTACCGTACTTGAATTTGAATTAATATCATTATACATAATTTACAATTTACCCATGCAAACTAGGCTGTTTGCAACGTTGGCCTTTGCATGACACTAGGTCCGAATTTCTATTGCACAAAAAATTAAAAAAAAGTGCGAGGTAGCGAGAAATGGCGTCGCAAGTTGTTTTTTATTCGTAATCAATGTGTTTCTAATCATTCTATACGATTGTAAAAGCTATACGTGGTGTTAAGATAATACTGATCAGTTCCATCGATGTTTAATTGAAGAACAGTGGTTATTTTAACGTGATTACATCTTTAGCCGTCAGACAATGGCGTCGTCGAACGAAGCGAGAGTTGGCCATGTAAAAGTTAGTGAAAATCGCGTGGTAGTTGACGATTACTGTGGCTCCAGCAGCTTAGAAGATGCCGGCGAAGGTGCTAAACGTCGTCGTACCGGATACGACTGTAAAAAACTGTCACAACAGGGATGCGGGACAAGTGTGTCAACGGATCCCAAACATACACCATCCTTAGAATCCAAAGGTATTAATTCATTCTATACGTACTTACTAATCTTGTACACGTTGCTTTGGAGCATTCATTAAAGTCGCTGTAGTAGTTTTCTGTATTTATACTTGCAATATTTTGGTGGGAAAGATGTTAACCTCTCATAGAGTGAATTACATCATTACCTCAGAGGTCGTAGGTGTTTATAAACACAACACACGCTTTTCATACGGTATTACTATCTTTTCACCTGCCCTTCATTGTTCATTTCCTCGTTTCCACCATATTTGAGGGGAACAGACATGGTTCTGTACATTTAGGAGTCGCTTGCATCACATTGTGACCTTGTGTTTGCTAGACCTGTACTTTCTATTGTTATAATAACTGTACTTTGCAAGTACTCTATTGGTTACTATATAAAATCCTAAGGTTATTGATATTGATGGTTTTAGATGTAAAAAGTCTGTCTTTTATCTCTGAATTTGATTTCTTATCATGAAGCCAGACATGATTTACTTCTTCTCAGTTATATTCTTAATATTTCTAAGGAAAATATGTTTTATAGTTTGTATTTCAGTTTTATTCAATGTTATTCAGCAAATCTTGCATTAATGTCAAACAACTTTTTACACCTGTAGAATCAAACATCAACACAACCAATCCACGAGACACTTTTCTTAAATTTTGATAAACCACAAAATCTTGTTTTAATCATCTTTAATTGAAATTGGTGCCGTTTCTCTTGTTCAATGACTTATTATAATTAGGGAATTATGGGCCAGAAGCCCAAAAGTCTGACAGACTCATCAAGGGGTATTGTACAGTAACTGGGTTGTGGAGGTCAGATAGGCAGTCACTCCATGTAAAATGCTGGTATTCAGCTGTATCTGGTTAGACTGGAAACCAACCCCAATATAGTTGGGAGAAAGCTAGGCAGATTGATTGACCCTTTCTGGTGTGTGTACCCTGTATTTAGGTATACCTGGTGTTTAGCTGAAAAGTTGAACATTATATATATATATATATATATCGTCGCCTTAGAGGGTAATGGAGCTATTCCACAGAACTACGCTTCTGAGTTATGGATGTTTAAAAAATAAAGGATGCGGGTAAAAACAATTATTTTGACATAAACCAGTGTCCTATTGTAGTAGAGGATTCAAATTTTTTACCCTAGACTATTAAAACGTGTAACTATTGAATGCTATAATTAAAAATTACCAAAATATCATGGTTTTTAAGTTATGTAGCTTAGATCCATTGGCCTCCAAGGCGATGATATATAATGTTAAGGAAAACCAATAAAACCAACCAACCTATCATAAATTAAAAAATTTAAAAAAAAAACCCTTTAAATGGTATTATCCACCACTCTAATTAATTTCACTACAATTACTACTTAACACTCTTCCATTGTAATTAACATATGAAGGTTTATGTGTAACTTTTCAGTAGGCGATATAAATATAGACATACTAGCTTTTGCACACGTCTTCGCCCGCCTTCATGTCAGAAATTATCTCACGGGAACATACTACCAGGATAAAAGTATCATATCATGCCAATACCAGGATCAGGTAAAAGATTGAGTGCTTATTTATACTCTATTCTTACCATGTAAAATACTCCAACCCCAGGTCCTCAATGAAACTCACATAAAGTGCTATAACACAGTATATTAGAGTTTCACCTCAATACAGAATATATTAAATGAACAAATGTTGATGTTCATAGCTCCATGTCAACTGTGTCTTCATCATTCATTATCATTGCCCTTATCCCAATCTATTTGGTACGAATCTTTATTTAATAATAAAAAAAAGATATAACTCAACATATTTCGAGTTTTTACCATAAAGTGAATTAACTTCGCACGGAGAATACGTTCAGTCCTACAACCGACACAATAAGATGGAAATGACAGTTAGATGACTGTCATTCTCTTTTTGTTTTATGCGCACAAACAAACAGTCAAACTTTTAATGCGTTTTCCCACAAAATTAATAAAGGTGCGAAATATTTAACATTATAAAAATTGTAGGGCAGCGATTCCTAAAGTGGGTTCCATAGAAAAGTCACAACTTCACAAGTGTTCTGCGAATCGGCTACATTTTTTATCAGTTTATTTTGAATGGCTGTTAAATAGGTATTTCCACAATATCAAATATTAGGTATTTTGTAATATCACAAAAAAAAATATAAAGAATATCTCACTACTGTATTTCCGGTGTCACGAACTGAGTTTTGGGTTGGTGCTAGAAGACTGGCTTTTGCTTTTTTGGCTCCTTTAGAAAAGCAATTTCACCTTTGCTTCCTTTTGTTACAACATATAACTGTGAAGTAGGCTTTTCAACTTATTTTAAACCAAAACAAATTTAGGTCAAGATTGGATGCTGCACCAAATTTGCAAATACAGATGTTTGACAAAAACAAACTAAAAAAACATTATTAATAAAACAGTGAAACAGATTCATGCTTCACATTTACTTTGTTTGGAGTAGTCATAATAATGGTTTTGTTACTGATATTTTTAACCGACTTCAAAAAGGAGGAGGTTCTCAATTCGTCTGTGTTTTTTGTATAATACGCAATTACTCAAAGACGGATGGACCGATTTCAATAATGCGTATTTTTCCCACTTAGTTTATCTGGATGATGTTTTAATAACTTCCTATCACTGTTATTTACATAGCAGGTAGTGGTATTCGAATTTGTGTGGGGTAGGTACCACAACTAAAAAGCGGAAAATAAAAACTTTTTAGCAAAAAATAAAACGGATTTCCAAAACAAAACACTACAAAGTGAAAAATAACTTTAATTTCGGAAGTCGGTGGCATAACACGAAAATACAAAACCAAAGACACCGACTTCCGAAATTAAAGTTATTTTTCACTTTGTAGTGTTTTGTTTTGGAAGTCGGTTTTTTTTTTTTTTTTTGATAAAAGTTTTTATAAATTGCAGTTATGTGTTATAATAGGCAATGATGTTATATTAAAATGAGGCAGATATGTTACTACCGCGCGTTTTCTGAAGACTCGAAAGTGTCCCAATTGGGGCACGTTAGGCTGTCTTTAGTGCGCGTCAAGCAAGGCGTAATAATAATAAAAAAAACACGACCATCTTGTTTTTGGGACATTGAGCACGACCAGATTTTAAACTTTAGTTTCTATGAATGTAACACATCTTTTGTATATTATCATTGGTTATAGGGGTTTGGTTTCCGCGCTTAGTCCATGAGTTTGATCATTGTGAATTTATTCCAACAAGCCCACCATCCAGAAGTTGATTATGTCTCCTGGTCTGTTTCGAATATCTGTAAAAGATCTGGGTGACCCGAGGGTTTCTGTTCTGATCTGGGTGACGCCTGTGCATTCAAAGAGCACATGCGCAACGGTTTACCCAGCCTCCATGCATGCCCTTGCACAGAGATTTATAAATTGTAGTATGGAGGCAATATGTTCCATTTGTTTTCGTTGATTGTAGGTGTAACTGTCGGTCACGTACTCTTTAATATTACATTTATTTTAAAACCGGCACATGGTTTGGGCCACTTCGTAAATTCTCTATTTAATGGGAATCAAACTACCTACTAGGGACAATGCCTGCAGGTCGAAAGCAATATTTTACGTCACCACATCACCCATTCATGGACGCTGAACGAGACAATAGAAGTTTTATTGTAAATAACGCCTATGGGCGTTTAGTGTCCTGCAAAGGTGCAATATTTCCACAAGAACCAATGGAATAACCCAAGCTCAATGCACATTATTGCAGCCACATTTGGTTACCAAAAGTTAACCCCAGGTAAAACCCAAACCGACCGCCAAATTGCATAAAACACCGGCTAAGTGCGTG
The DNA here is from genome assembly GCA_948252095.1 of Dicycla oo. Lineage (NCBI taxonomy): Eukaryota > Metazoa > Arthropoda > Insecta > Lepidoptera > Noctuidae > Dicycla > Dicycla oo. The sequence goes on along the minus strand of OX411736.1, from coordinate 15,587,512 downwards.
TCGGACCACGCACAATTAAGGGTTCCGTAGTTGGGATGAATTTATCCTAAGAATAAACTTACGGACCAACAGCTGAATTGGGCAAAACATACCAACTCATCCCAAAAGCCAGCATATCCCTGTGGCAGTGTAAACGGCTACTCGGCAGGAATTGGGGGATTACCCCCAAGATCATCCACTGGCTATACACCACAGTCATCCGACCAATTATTACATATGGCTCGCTGGTCTGGTGGCCCAGGACAGGCCTGATCACGGCTAGGGTTACCATATCTCAGGAGTTTTAGGCTCTTGTCAGGATTGCGGCAGGATTTTTGGAGTTTTCAAGAGTTGATTTTTCAGATCATTTTTATTACAAAAACAAATGATATCTTCTTTAAATAAAAACTAATTTAAAAATCATCATTTAAAATTTATGAAACCTATTCTAATCATCGGTTTTATCATATTTAATTTGCGATGATACCTTTTTTTTAAATCTTTTGTCTTTTAACATTATTCTATAAAATGCTCCGTACATTATACTGTGTTAAAAGTAAAGCTCGGACTGAAGGCACCGTTAGTCGATTTCTTTCACTCGACCATTGAGCCCCCATGATAGAAAAACTCTTTCTACGTTTACATTCTGTTGTGGTGGGAGGAGCGCCGCGGGCTACTAAGCTGTAAATTACGTTTGCGCGAGAATTCGCAAAATTCGAGAAAATCTCAGGATTTTCAATGGAAATCAGGCTTTTTCTCCGGACCGGACTTTTAAATTTTCTATCTGGTAACCCTAATCACGACCCAAAGAGATATAGAAAAACTGCAACGATTCGTTTGTGTAGCAATCACTAGCGGTATGAGAACTACGCCCACTGCCGCCCTATAGGTAATGCTAGGACTGCCACCTCTACACCTCATCGTGAGAGAGGAGGCGCAATTTATCAGGACCATTGAACAAAGACTCAGTCAAGCACACACGCATAAGGGAAGATGCAATCAAACGACAACCAATGATGGCATCACCCTGCGACAAACCGCGAAATTACACTTCTTTCAAAAGCACTACGTCCACTACGTTCAAAAACACTAAGTTTGACTACTCAGGCCCGAAGGAGATGAGAGTGTACAATGACGGTTCAAAAACCAACTCCGGAACCGGAGTCGGAGTCTTCTCACACGACCTTAACATAAACATATCCAGTCCGCTGGGAATGTTCAACACCGTCTACCAGGCGGAATGTGTGGATTTACTAGCGGTTGACGTCATAGAAGCCAGGAAAGTAATGGACACTCAGATACGCATACTCTCTGACAGCGCCTGGGTTCTCCAATCCTTGGGGAAAGAATATTTTACCTCGAGGCTAACACTAGAATGTCACAATGCACTGGAACGTGTTGCGGTATCTAATCGCAACACAATCACATTGCAATGGATAAAAGGACACAGCGGATCACTAGGTAACGACGCAGCTGATGAACTAGCAAGGAGAGCGTCCGGCACGTCAGCCTGTGGTCCCGAACTTATCGTGCCCATTTCCTTCAATCAACGACGTAGATGGCTACAGGAGTTAAGTGGATAGTGGGTGGACCTCGACACCGGGCTGCAGACAGTCCAAGAAAGCCATGCCATCCTTGGATGTACAGCTAACTAGACGCTTACTACGCCTGGACAGGAACGGTCTGCGCCTGATGACGAAAACCATCACGGGACACTGCTCACTAAATAAAAATTTCCACACAATAGGAATAACGGACAGTCCTCTGTGTAGAGCGTGCATGGAGGCCGAGGAAACCGTTGCGCATGTGCTGTTTGAATGCACAGGCAGAACAGAAACCCTCGGATCTTTCTCAGATATTCTCAACAGTACGTCTCCTGGACGTAATCAACTTCTGAAGGGAGACGGGCTGGTTGGAATAACTCACTGACGGCTGCTATAGCTCACGCACAATGGTCCACTTAAAGGACTAAGTGCGGGAACCAAATATAAAGAAAAAGAACAAACTTATCATTGTAGTTGAAAAACGTGTCCCCCATACATTCCAATATTGTGCGTACAAACTTACCAATGGTAAGTTTGGACGCACAATATTGAGTGATATACCATGTTATTTTAAAGAACATAGACTTCTTCTAAATTTTCCTGTAATCTATTAGGTTGGGGAAAAAGTCTTTTCGCATTATAGTATGTATGAACTTGTAATAAAATCCCTTGGCTATACTATTTGTATCTGGCTGGTTTTGGTATCATTGAAAGTTTAAATTTTAAAGAACATAATTCCAAATTCAAATTAGGAAAATGTGTGATTTTCATTTGTTTTTCGTACCGTCAAGATGAGTGAATCTAATGAAGAAATTCGATACATTTTAAAATTTTACTACAAAAAAGGTAAAAATGCAACGCAAGCCGCGAAAAAAATTTGCGATGTTTATGGACCTAGTGTAGTGTCTGTGAGAGTAGCACAAATTTGGTTTAAGCGTTTTCAATCCGGAAATGTTGATGTTAAAGATGCACGTCGCTCTGGTCGCCCTATTACGGATAAAATGGATGCCATTTTTGAAAAAGTGGAGCAAGATCGGCATATCAGTAGTTACGACGTAGCTGAAGAACTGGAAATTGACCACAAAACAGTTTTGGCGCATTTGAAAAAACTGGGTACACAAAAAAGCTCGACATTTGGGTACCTCACGAGCTCTCTGAAAGAAACCTAATGAACCGTGTACTCATTTGTGATTCTTTATTACGACGTAATGAAACCGAACCATTTTTGAAGAAGCTGATAACTGGTGATGAAAAGTGGATCACGTATGACAAGAACGTGCGAAAAAGGTCGTGGTCAAAGGCCGGTCAGGCTTCACAGTCTGTGGCGAAATCCGGGTTAACTCGCAACAAGGTGATGCTGTGTGTGTGGTGGGATTGGAAGGGCATTATTCATTATGAGCTGTTACCACCAGGCAGGACCATCGATTCTGAACTCTACTGCGAACAACTGATGAGATTAAAGCAAGAAGTTGAAAGAAAGCGGCCGGAATTAATCAACAGAAGGGGTGTGGTTTTTCGTCATGATAACGCTAGACCTCACACATCTTTAGCCACTCAGCAAAAATTAAAAGAGTTTGGCTGGGAGATGTTAATGCATCCGCCGTATAGTCCTAACCTTGCATCTTCAGATTTCCACCTGTTTCGGTCTCTTCAGAATTCTTTAGGCAGTGTCAGGTTAACATCACGAGAGGACTGCCAAAACCACTTGTCGCGGTATTTTGACTAGAAGTCCCAAAATTTCTATAGCAATGGGATCATGTCCCTACCTACAAGATGGCAAAAAGTTATCGAACAAAATGGTACCTACATACTTTAGTTAAATGTAAATAAACTATATTAAAAAATGTTTTGAATTTTCTTAAAAAATGCGAAGAAACTTTTTCCCCAACCTATTATTTGTATAAAACTATTCTCTGTATTTTTTTTAATTATTTTATGCTCGGCAGTTTCGAACATAAGGGGAAATGGTAAATTTTCATCAATTTTCTTTAATAACTTTAAGACTATGTATTTATTTTAAAATTATAAAAAAATATATATTTATTTGAAATCCCACAACAAGCCAGGGCTTTCATTTGTTATGCCACACGTGTACCGTGTGCAGCCAATAACATTAACTATTCAAATTTTCTATTTTTTTTTCCATATTCAAAATTCATTCATTTACGTTACACGCGAGTTTGGGTCACAGGAATTCGTAAGTATGTGTTGCGGGCCAGTAGATTCGGAGCAAACAGGCTGTGACAGATGTATAAACAGACAGGCAGACACGAGTGATATACCTAAGATAAGGCTTGCGATTTTTCATACGGGCGTACGGAACCCTAAAAACGACAAAAAACTAGGGAAAGGGGCTGAGACGAGATGTGAGAATTATAACGAAAACGTGAGGGCACTGCACTGGGCACTTGTGGGGCAGTCGGTTTGGGTTGGAGACCGCTATTCTATACAGGGCTATTTTTAAATCATTAACTAAACTTTAACAGGGTGTTCTACCCATGAATATGAACAACTTTCACTATGGGACCAACTCTGAAATCACAAAAAAAAAATCAGCTGTTTCATTCAAAAGTTCAATACCTACTCTACCAAAAAGTATGAAACAGCAGATTTTTTTTTTGTGATTTCAGAGTTGGTCCCATAGTGAAAGTTGTTCATATTCATGGGTAGAACACCCTGTGAAAGTTTAGTTAATGATTTAAAAATAGCCCTGTATATAGGTCATAGAACATTAACTATTAAAATTTTCTATTTTTTTTCCATATTCAAAATTCATTCATTTACGTTACACGCGAGTTTGGGTCACAGGAATTCGTAAGTATGTGTTGCGGGCCAGTATATTCGGAGCAAACAGGCTGTGACAGATGTATAAACAGACAGGCAGACACGAGTGATATACCTAAGATAAGGCTTGCGATTTTTCATACGGGCGTACGGAACCCTAAAAACGACAAAAAACTAGGTAAAGGGGCTGAGATGAGATGTGAGAATTATAACGAAAACGTGAGGGCACTGCACTGGGCACTTCTGGGGCAGTCGGTTTGGGTTGGAGACCGCTATTCTATATATAGGTCATAGAACATTAACTATTAAAATTTTCTATGTTTTTTTTCCATATTCAAAATTCATTAATTTACGTTACACGCCAGTTTGCGTCACATGAATTCGTAAGTATGTGTTGCGGGCCAGTAGATTCGGAGCAAACAGGCTGTGACAGATGTATAAACAGACAGGCAGACACGAGTGATATACCTAAGATAAGGCTTGCGATTTTTCATACGGGCGTACGGAACCCTAAAAACGACAAAAAACTAGGTAAAGGGGCTGAGATGAGATGTGAGAATTATAACGAAAACGTGAGGGCACTGCACTGGGCACTTCTGGGGCAGTCGGTTTGGGTTGGAGACCGCTATTCTATATACAAGGTGTAACGTAAAATGCTCAAAACCTGAAAATAGTTTGATCAGAATAACGAGCAGAATCAAGTGAACCACTTTTTAATATAGGTCACATTTTTCAAATAATCTTCATTAAAAACGTTGCCGTGTCTATTTATTAATAGGTCAAGCCATCACATGCGCAAACCCGCCAAAACAGGTAAACAAACACAAATTGTTGTCGACCAATTTAAATTTTCGCATACGCGGGATAATAATAGCTTTTATTTCAATGCAAGTACGAATCATCCATACAATACCATGAAAAAGACAATTTGAAGTAAACAATAATGCTACCTATCTTTTTTAACTTAAACGTAACCTAAGGGTGAGAAAGAGAAATGGCGATCTGCACGGAGAGGCGGGACGTGCAAAATACGTGACAGTGGCCATGTTTACTTCAGTCTCAGCGCCGCCGGCACATGCGTCACAGATGTATTGTTTTATCCCGTTACCCGGCGGCGCGTGCGCGCAAATTTCGTGACTACTTATGGCGTTTTTGTACACAAACATTCAATATTGTGAAATGGTGAGAATGTTGGCGCGTTGTAATGACAACGTTAACTTGGCAGTGCGACGGTTTCGAGAAGAGTTTGGAGTATCTGTATACACTGTTGGATTTTTTTGTGGGGTCGAGTAAAAGCGCTAGTGTATGACGATGGAAATAGACCAACTTATGTGTTAGCGTTTCAACAAGTGAAAAGTGACACTCAAGTGCTCGAATCGCTGAAAAATAACTTGAGAAGGCGGGCTGTGTTGTGTATTAAACAAAGTGTTAGACATTTTTAATCTTTGCTATCGCAACGAGGGGACCTGTAAGTAGAGATACCTAATTATCTACTTAATTAACTGCAAATAAGTTGATTACGTGCCAATTATTTGTAAATACAGTGATTTAAACACGCCAACATTACTTACGTAGCACCTACTTAGGTACCTACTTAATCAGCACGTCATAGTTACTGTAGGTAAAAAGCTAATTAGCTATTACTACAGTAGTCTTTGCTATTTAGTCTGAAAATGTGGGTTACCTAATGTTGCCAGTGCAAAGCTTGGAAAAGTGTGATGGAAACATTTAAATCACTGTTCAAAGATAACCTAAGTTCTTTATGACCGTAGATAGTAAATAATAATGCTAGCGCGGGCGCGGCGTAGCGGGCCGGTGTCGACTCCTCCTCCGATTGAGCGTCGTCGCAGACGCAAGAAACGATCAGAATTGCCAGCAAAACTAAAACAGCACATAAAACCTTTACAATTTCTTTAATGATTTTTTTTCTCTCTGAAATAGGTCAATTGAATTAAAAATCAGTTGGGGTGTCTGAGGTTTTGCGCATTTTACGTTACACGTTGTATAGGTCATAGACTCTGATAGTCCAGACCAGCTAAGTTAGAAGACTTGGTGAATACCAAAAGGCCATATCCGAGTGGTATGTCGTAACGCGGTCTATTCATTAATAATAAAAATTTAAGAATTAATCTTTTAGAAACCCAAATAATGCACTTAGGCCATAAAAACCCAGTTCGAAAATGGAGGTTCACAATGTTGGAGTACAGCAAAAACAAACGACTGCTTATAATTTTTTTTTTTTCACCCTAGCCCCCTCTTACCACTTGACTGAAATGTTTACTTTGTCATAGCGACTGTACTCCAAAGAGTGTAGTAACTATCTGTACTCTTCTGTTAGCCTGGCGTGGAACCACACTTCTCACGTAATATTAGTAAATCAAACTTCCCAACACATATTCCGCATAGCCCCGCAAGTTTATAACAAAATTCCGATATCCAAAGAGTTTACTTTTTATTTTATTTGTGACAAAAAACAGTTACATGCCAAGCTTAACTAGAGATTCTGAAATTAGTTTAGTTTACCTTTATTTAATAGTGTCTTGTTTATCCAACTCATAAAAATGCAACTCGCATCCATGAGGAGGCTAGGTACCTACCTATAGCTTAATATTTTTGGTTAACAATCTAGCATTTGGAAGTAGATATTGCAAAATCGAAGTTTTATTTGTTATAAATTGTTGTTTTCAGATCCTCAAATTGTATGATTTGGTCTAAGTAGACAGCGTATATGAAAACTCAAAAACTTATTTCTCCATTTTTATTTCCACAGGCAAGAAGCGCAAAATCAGCGAAAGCTCTAAGGACCTCTGTGTATGGGGTGAAAACGCTCGCCCATCAAAACAGAGCAAGATATGGCCGGTCTTCGACTCCGGAGGGTACGGCAATGCCACGATGCTCAAACTGAACATTCTGAAGAAAGCACCACCAGGCAAAAACCCTCTACTGTTCAACACAAATTCTGACGACGGCATCGACCTTGCCGAAATAAACCGAGAACCCTTCAAATCGGACTGGTATGGAGGAATCCACGCATGGTGGAAGCAAGCACAGATGTCGAACAAGTTGGCCGACGATGACGTCACAAAGAGGATATTCTCGTCGGTCTCCCGCCAACTGAGAATCATCAATACGCACTTTCAGAGGTCTATGTGTAAATACAAGTACCCAAGAGTAACTAGGCAGAATGTCCTACTGGAAAGCTCTTCTGGAATGAGGAGACCAGCTACCCATGTCAACATGTCAATGAAAGCTATAAGATTCCAACCTAACCCAAGGAGAGAGTTGCCATGCTATGGTAACTTGATACTGCCTCTGAAGCAGATCAAGCAAGAGGTGAACTCACAAGTGTTTCCTGATATCAGGAGTGTGAAAAGTGAGAGTGATGTGAAGGTTAAAGTTGAGAATGATAGAGTTAAGGTGGAGAAGGAAAGAGATAGGGAGAAGGAAAAGGAGAGGGATAGGTGAGTTATTTTCTTTATTAATGCTACATAAATTATAAAGGTCTACTTATTTGAAATTGCAAGCATTACTTGCATGAGTATCAGATATTTTTAACGCAAAAAGGCGTTATTTAAATGACAAATTCTATGCCTCATGACAAGAGTAGTGAGCTCTGAGCAGCACCCTAATTACGTAACACACTATTATTTACAATCTGAATGATTTAGAAGCATATTGCTAATCCATTGCTTCAATAGGTTCGAAAAATTTGTCTGCTGCACAACGTAAGTAACGCAATGAATGTTGTTAACTGTCAAAAACCCATTGTTCCCGCTGTAGTTGCCGAATCATTACCATTTGCGTAAAAAACCCAATTTCTTTTTCAAGTCAGAAATGGTCTACTCTATTCATCGATCTCTAATAAACAACTAGATACACAATCAGCGGCAAAAATGTCCTCACCGAAAGTCCACCAAATTTAACATTTGGTGTACTTTTACTCTAGTAGCATTTGAACGCTCCGACAGTAAGCATGACTCAGTGCTCGTTTAAATAGTGCGAAAATCACACTTCCAGGACGCAAAAAAAATATGGAGTTTCATATTCTCGGTAACTATTAATATTATCAATATATAATTGTTATCACTGTATTGTAAATACTGATATTTTCTCAGGAAATCGTCGTAAAAACATTTTTTTTTAATTAAGTCGTAATAAACAGGAGGAGTTATAAAGCGTCTCAATTGTAAATACTCTCAGTAAACGTAGTAATCATACTATCGCATGCCCGCTTAAATTGTTCGGGTTATGTGCGTTGATTCTGTTCCATTTGTGGAGACGCTATTGTTTCTTTTTTAATTATTATTAAAGTTACTCATGATTTTTTTACTGTTTACTGTTTCTATAAATATTATAGTAACACAATCCCATGCAAAAGTTCTCGTCGCCAATTGTGTTTACGTAATTGTAGTTGAAATAAATATACGTTAATGTAATTCAAACGTACCCGTCCAAGTGGGCATTCATTCGGTAAGGACCTTTTTTGCGCTGATTGTGTATCTAGTTCTTTATTAGTGATCGATCCATTCAGGTAAATTATAATATAATGATTACACATATACACCAAAGAAGAGAATAAAATGTGTTTTATTACGTACACTTTTTTAATACATTAAGCTTAACAAGCTTTAAAAAAATACCTTTATAATAATATATAAACAAAAAAATATTGGACAATTCGACTCTACTCATTCCTTTGTCCTAGCGGTGAGCCTCGGTCGTAAAATCTATTGTTTTTTTTTTTTTGCACTGTAAATCTGATTTTAAAACATTGTAAGTAAGGTTGAATTTGTTTTGATGTATGTTGACTAGCAAGCACCGGTCGTAACGGCTTTGTGAATACAACTTTAAACATTGCACTTATGGTTGAATTTACATTAACGTATATTTATTTCAACTAGAAGTAGGTAAAGACAATTGGCGACCGTTTTAAGAGAATTTTTGTATGGCATTGTGCATCTAGTTGTTTATTAGTGATCGATGATTCTATTCTATTTTTAACAAATGGCAAGTAAATCCGATGTCGACTATTCTGCCAGTGTCTAAAGTGAACTAAAAAATACAAGTGTGCATGGAAGAAAAAGTAATAATAATAATAAGTGTATGTTATAGACAAATTAAAATTCTTTGACTGATACAGTTGAACACAATGTAGATATTGCTGGGTTAGTATGGGACTGAAACAAACAAAAAATAAATAAATATTATAACTGGTAACACATAAAACATACAGGTTTATTTGTAAAACACCAGCAACCTCTTAAGGGGTCATTGTACTCGTCAGTATGAAAAACTTTTACTATGGGACCAAACCTGAAATCGCGAAAAAAAATCAGCTGTTCAGTACATTTTGACAAATTATGCGAACATAAATGTACTGAACAGCTTTTTTTTCGCGATTTCAGGTTTGGTCCCATAGTAAAAGTTGTTCATAATGATGAGCACAATGACCCCTTAAGAGGTTGCTGGTGTTTTACAAATAACCCTGTATATGCATGCATACCACACCCCACCAGACAGAATAATTTATCATTTGTGACTCAAGAAATTGGGTTTTTTTTTCACAGTTTATGCCAACCCAGCCTAACCTAACTATGTATTGATAATAACTGCAGGCTTAGCACGAGAAGCGTTTTGTTGACGGAAAAGTAGACAAAAATGACGTTTCTGTGTAGACAGTAGAAAGTGTTCTACTGCCTTTAGCCTTTTAGCATGGCGATTACAAAATCAAAATGTAAAAAGTGTCTTCATTATCATATACAGGGCTATTTTTAAATCACTAGCTGGGGTCATTGTACTCGTCATTATGAAAAACTTTTACTATGGGACCAAACCTGAAATCGCGAAAAAAAATCAGCTGTTCAGTACATTTTGACAAATTATGCGAACATAAATGTACTGAACAGCTTTTTTTTCGCGATTTCAGGTTTGGTCCCATAGTAAAAGTTGTTCATAATGATGAGCACAATGACCCCTTAAGAGGTTGCTGGTGTTTTACAAATAACCCTGTATATGCATGCATACCACACCCCACCAGACAGAATAATTTATCATTTGTGACTCAAGAAATTGGGTTTTTTTTTCACAGTTTATGCCAACCCAGCCTAACCTAACTATGTATTGATAATAACTGCAGGCTTAGCACGAGAAGCGTTTTGTTGACGGAAAAGTAGACAAAAATGACGTTTCCGTGTAGACAGTAGAAAGTGTTCTACTGCCTTTAGCCTTTTAGCATGGCGATTACAAAATCAAAATGTAAAAAGTGTCTTCACTATCATATACAGGGCTATTTTTAAATCACTAGCTAAATTTTCACAGGGTGTTCTACCCATGAATATGAACAACTTTCACTATGGGGCCAACTCTGAAATCACGAAAAAAAAAAACAGCTGTTTCATACATTTTGGTCGGTCGAGTAGGTATAACTTTCGTATGAAACAGCAGATTTTTTTTTCGTGATTTCAGAGTTGGTCCCATAGTGAAAATTGTTCATATTCATGGGTAGAACACTCTGTGAAAAATTAGCTAGTGATTTAAAAATAGCCCTGTAAAATACGCATCGTCAAGAATGACTATAAACTTTTCTCCGATTTTGACAGTTTGGGATAGAAGTCTTTCTTCGTAAATAGTCTAAATGATAACCCTTCCTTAGCAGTTGTGTAGAAATAGGAGCTAGACAAAGATTTTGTAGTTGTTTTTTTAAGTTAGGGCGAGTAATTTTAGGCGGTGCTTTGTTGTTATTGTCATAATTACAATACGCTTAAATTAACATGTTGGGTGCAATAAATCTATTCAGTTTAGTATGTCAGTGGAGATCTGAATCTTCAGACGTAATACAATTAGACCATTTGCTTTTTAGGGTTCCGTACCTCAGAAGCAAAAAACGGAAGCCTTATCGGATCATTCGTGTGTCTGTCTGTCCATCTGTCACAGCCGATTTGCTCGGAATCTAATGGACCGATTAAGTTGAAATTTGGTATACATATCGTCCCTTAGCTTACAACACCGCTCAAGTCGAAAATTGGCGGTTTTCACATTTTAATGCCTTGGATGGAGAGATGGAGCTGTTCATTGTGCGTCTAACCATTGGTCACATGATATAGATTTCAGCCAATCAGAAGCCGTAATTTCATATTAAAATTAACTAATTAATTTAAATTCCACCAATTTTTTTAAAATAGACAGCTTTTTTCGTCTCCTGTAAAGTTGGTAAAAATGACTTATGCGGTGTTGTTGGCTAAGGGACGATATGTATTTCTGTGATGCAAACAAATAAATTTTGAACATGGGGTCAACTTTGGGGGCAAATAAGAAAATTTAAAGAAAAAGAAAGTTATGGATACTTTTTCATCCCGGTAGCATGTTCCCGTGGGATAATTTCCGACCTCCACGCGACCGAAGCCGCGAGGAAAAGCTAGTTCTCTATAATAATGAGTCTGTATGCACCCCCAGGTCGTCCCACCGCCACTCGTCGTCCTCGTCCTCGTCGTCCTGCCACCACTGCCGGCGCCGCGCGCGCGTGAAGCGCTGCTCCATCGGCGTGCAGTGTAGACGCGACCGCGCCGCGGGCCCTGCGCCTAACGACAGCTGGGGCCCGCTGGCCGACACCCCTACAGTCAAGGAGCTCAAGTATCATAGGTGAGAAATGTTTCTTTTATCTCCGCTGGGAAACCTTTGTCTGGAGAGGTCGTATTGGTCCTATGTGTGTGTACTTACATGTTAGCGGCCAAACCAGATTTAAGGCCAAACCGGTTTATCCTACGCGTGATATGTCGTAGCCAAATAGCTTAATTAACCGTATAGGTAACGGCTGTGGCATCGGAGTTTTTATGGGTAGAGAATGAGACTCAAGTGTCACTTAGAACAGAGTTTAATTATAGGTTAAGCCACAAGTTACAGAAGAGGGTCGTAGATTCTAGTTGTAAGGTTGTTTGCTGTGGTGTTATAAAAAGTGGAAGGGTACTGCCCTGGGTGGACCGTCTGGCTGGCGCTGCGGTGGCTCGGCGTGTTCGGCCTTAGTCGCCGGTTAGAGGGCCGTGACTGGTGCGTAGTTGCCGGGTATAGAGCCGCGTCTGGCGCGTAGGGTGCCGTAGAGGTTATGGCCGGTAGTCTAGCCAAAGGTGGTCTAGCCGGAGCGGTGATATAGGTAATAACCGTAGCGGTGATTGTATTCGTAGTAGCGAAGTATCCGAAGCTGTGAACCCTGGAAACACACAATGGTGCGTCCGTGAGCTCAGAGGAAGATCCGGTAAGCCTCTGTGATGTGCGTAGTTTCCTAATCAGACGAGTCCGTAGCCCCAAGACAAGGAAATGGGTCATTGGAGAGGAAAATCATCATCACAGTGGTTTACAAAATCATTATTTAGAATGAACACAAGATAAAACACCGTTACAGTAATATACAGATTCTCCTAAGGACACTATGAGTACTTACCCAATTTCGGGGAGCTATACAGGCTTCAGTGTTTATGGCGGAAAAAGGAGTGAGTCCCCCCGTCCAGTCTTATTATAGCCTCTGAGTTTCTAGCAAGTACTATAGGGAGGTGAAAGTAGTAATCTTACCTACAGACTAAATATCAAAATCCTACAGATAATTAATATCTAGCTTTAGTTGAAGAATTTAGTGAACATTGATATGCTACACGGCCTAGTCTTGAGAAGTAGTGCTCGCCGGCATCTGCCGTGGCACCGCTCGCTTCGCTCGCTCGGCTCGCGCGGTTGGTTACAGTTCTAACCTAACCTAACCCATTTGGTCGGGGTGCCCCGGCTTAATAAACCGGTTTGGCCGGTAACATAAATAAACTGTTCAATAAATAAAATCCTACAATATTGTCTATTTCCTAGATAGTATTAACAGTCTGTGTAAATGTTCCCATTGTGGGGACACAGACCTCTTCGAGAGGGAGTGGAACGTAGTCCGCCACGCAGTATGGAAGAGGTTACGCTGGCGTAATTGCAATTACAGTTCTTTCAACCCTATGGATGAAAGACCATTATTTCAGGCATTTTATTAAACAAGTTATTGTTGTATAAGTAAAGTGAAGAGATGTTAATTTATTATAACGCAAACATGGTATTGGGTTACACTACTCGCTATTCTGGTGAATCCAGCTCTTATGAACTTGTATTTGATTAAAAATGAAATGAAAAGGCTGCTAACCTGCTAATGGTCTTTCCGAAATAATAATAAGTCCGCCACACTGAAATTCGCCTACGGCGACCAATCGCAGCGGAGACCTGCCTTCAGCGCGGGAGATATAATGATGCAGGCGTCGTGTATGCGCAGACACAGGTGCACTCTCTCTTCCCACGCTCTCATAGTCCGATGAGATGGCAACCCGGAGAGAGACCAACGGCGACACGTGCGCGCGTGGCACGGGGGTATCACATCGCCAACTTCCAACCTCTGTTACTAAGAAATTACTAATGGAAAAACCCAATAACACGTGCCTGACCCGGGAACCGAACCCAGGACCCTACGCTCAGCAGTGGCGCTTGCGACCACGAGACCAGAAGAGAAAGAAGCAGTTTTTTTTTTTTCGAAATTCTGTGCTTGTCAAGCTGTATTCTAATTTAACTGTTGTCTTTGCCAACAGACTGATGCGAGTAGAGACTCACCCGAACGGCGGCGCCAGTGTGGTGTATCTACAGCAGCGTGACGTCGACATGCTCAGTGCACCACAACAGGAGTTGCTGGCCAAGGAGTTCTTGAAGGTAAGCGGCTCTAACCACACCAACAGTGTTGGATGGTTTTCCTCTTTACATAACATCACGCCTGTGATCTTCGAAGGGTTGGGCAGAAGTGTACCTATAGTATAACCCATGTTTCACCTGTTATGTTCAAGTCTCATGTAAAAGGAGGCGAGCCTATGCCATCAACTGGCCACTAATCTAGACTCCAGGCTACTGCTGAGTAATAATAATAATAATAAACATTTTATTTCTCTTCCACAAAGGTATCTTAAAAAAAAACAAAATATGCAGAATATAAGATCCGCTTAATACTTTGTGGGAAACTGGTATCTGCACTAGGAAACCCTGTCACACAGATTACCAGCATTTCCTTTTTTTTTTTGCGATTTCAGGTTTGGTCCCATAGTAAAAGTTGTTCATATTGATGGGTAGAAAACCCCCTTAATTATGTCGCATGTTTTAACACGTTCTGTGCGGCCGACACGTATGTGCGATTTTCGAACCTTCACCAAGTGCTACCGTCGCATATGCATGTCCATACAATTTATGTACTTCCTTCGAATGCGGCGCGCCGCACCTGTGGGTTTTTTGTGGGTTTTTTGTAGCAGTGAATGTGTTAAAAAACTCCCTGTATAAGTATGTATTTACAAAAAAAAAGTAGTATAAGTAGTATATCAGTTATCTGGTTTCCATAGTACAAGTTCTGCTTAGTTTGGGATCAGATGACCGTGTGTGAAATGTATCATTGGATATTATTATTATTATAACCCTGCTCATCCTGGGAATCGAACCCTGTACCTCATGCTCAGCAGTAGCACTTGCGACCACTAGACCAACGATGCTGACAACAGTAGTATCAGTTCTTCTTTAATACTTAGGCTCATTTTCACCACTCATCACTAAACCCGTTTAACACGTTCTGTGCGGCCAACGCGCATGCGCGATTTTCGAACGTTCACCATGTGCTGGCGGCGCTTATGCGCGTCCATACAATTTATATAACTTCTTTGCGGCGCGCCGCACCCGTGGGTTTTTTGTGCATCTCTATTGTTATTGGCGTAATTGTTTTATGACTCATAAAACTGGAAAATTTTCAAACACACATAAGCGTCTCGCCGCACTTGGGACAAGTTTGTAACGCCGCACATATGCGTCCAGCCGCACTGGGTAGAGTTTCTTCAACCGCACATGCGCGCTCATAGCACCACACGAAGTATTTTTTGGGCGCGCATGAGCGTTTGCCGCACAGGGTTTAGTGTATCATAAAGCAGCACTTGGAGCAAATTCGCCAAATAATTCAGCAGTTAATGTGTTAACGCTAAATGAGTTTAAAACATTGCTCCGTTTCTTTCAATTGTTTGAAGATGACAGAGACGGAATGATGTTTTAAACTCGTTTAGCGTTAAACACGTTTAGTGATGTGTGGTGAAATTGAGCCTTAGTAAAAAGATAAACTGGGCATTTTAAACACCCCGAAACTAAAGTAATGCATGTTGTGTGTGAAGATTCCATGTTTTCTGGCTTATTGAAATAGATTGCATTTATGACAATCCCGTGATCAGAACCTAAAGTACTGAAATCGAATAAGAATTGGAATTACCTAAAATATGTTTATCCTTATCGCAAAAAAAAAAAAAAATTGTCAATGAGTCAGTCAGTTAGAAAGTTGAAGCCGATTCCAAAACGTATCTCTGTAGAGAAGAACGGACATTCTCTCCAATGACTCTCTTTTAAATCAAGATAGTACAAAATCCTCGGTTAACGTTATTCTTGTTACTTCTATATGTGAAAACTTGTTAACGTTTATATAAGATTAAAAATAAGCCCTGGCAGTTAGAGATGACCAGCCTTAACTGACGGCGCCCGTTCACTAACATGACGCGTGGATCAGCACCAGCTCAACCATTTTGTAGGGATCCGAATGATCAAACAGACACACGCGCCACCATCAGCGAGACAATTAACACATTGTCTGCTTAATTCTTTATGCTACACCCTTACCGACCCTTATTTTACGATGTTTTCGAAACAATAGAGATGCACAACGAAC
This sequence comes from Dicycla oo, assembly GCA_948252095.1. Classification (NCBI taxonomy): domain Eukaryota; kingdom Metazoa; phylum Arthropoda; class Insecta; order Lepidoptera; family Noctuidae; genus Dicycla; species Dicycla oo. The sequence continues at coordinate 15,571,462 of OX411736.1, read as the reverse complement.
GCACAGGTGCGGCGCGCCGCACTCAAAGAAAGTTATGTAAATTGTATGGACGCGCATACGCGCCGTCAAGCACCTGGTGAACGTCCGAAAACGCGCATGTGCGTCTGCCGCGCCTAATGTATTAAGTGTATTCTTGATCGAAGTGGAGAGTGAACCTTTGAAGTAATTCTTACATATTTCTCCCTTAGCTGGTATTCTCAGAAGACAGCGACGGCTGGGCGCACTTCGTGTGCGGCGTGGTGCGCGGTGCCGCGGCGCAGTTCCCTTGCCTGCTGCAGTACCTGTCAGATACACATGCCAACCTGACCGTGAAGGCAGGAGTACTAGCCAGGGCCTCGGACATTGAGACTACCACCGTTAACCGGTATTACCAGCAGGTACTGTATTACTACATTAAAATAGAATAATAATAATAATAATAAAGCCTTTTTATTTCCTTAATAAAATTACATTTACAATGAAAGATTAAAGAGCATGCAATTTATGTATAAATAGAATAAAAATAACAAAATTATTTTTAATAACTTATAAAATTCTTGACTATATTCAATTTAATTTGATAACAATATTTCTTTTTTCTTTATTTATTTATTAAGGACCTCTCCATAGAGTAAAGGCCTCCTCCATTTTTTCCACTTAGTTCTGTCACTCGCTTTATCAGTCCAATCTATTCCCGCTGCTTTCAAAATTTCATCGAGCCATCTCTCCGCCGGTCTGCCTCTGGTTCTTTTGCCTACAGGTCCCTTCCATGATGTTATCCTTAAAGATAAGAAAGATTAAAATAGAATACTTACACCTTTTATGAAAACAAAAAAAAACTATTTTCTTTTATTGGCAGCTGTAACGGTGAATACCAAGACATTAACAAAGTATTCTACAAAAAAATCTTAATTTATTTTATCTATTTATACTAATAATAAAGCTGAAGAGTTTGTTGTTTGTATATTTGAACGCGCTAATCTCTGGAATTACCACTCGGATTTGAAAAAAATCTTTTTGCATTTTATAGCGCAATCCTTGAGGAAGGCTATAGGCTATTTTTGCATTTTATAGCGCAATCCTTGAGGAAGGCTATAGGCTATTTTTGCATTTTATAGCGAAATCCTTGAGGAAGGCTATAGGCTATTTTTGCATTTTATAGCGCAATCCTTGAGGAAGGCTATAGGCTATTTTTGCATTTTATAGCGCAATCCTTGAGGAAGGCTATAGGCTATTTTTGCATTTTATAGCGCAATCCTTGAGGAAGGCTATAGGCTATTTTTGCATTTTATAGCGCAATCCTTGAGGAAGGCTATAGGCTATTTTTGCATTTTATAGCGCAATCCTTGAGGAAGGCTATAGGCTATTTTTGCATTTTATAGCGCAATCCTTGAGGAAGGCTATAGGCTATTTTTGCATTTTATAGCGCAATCCTTGAGGAAGGCTATAGGCTATTTTTGCATTTTATAGCGCAATCCTTGAGGAAGGCTATAGGCTATTTTCGCATTTTATAGCGCAATCCTTGAGGAAGGCTATAGGCTATTTTTGCATTTTATAGCGCAATCCTTGAGGAAGGCTATAGGCTATTTTCGCATTTTATAGCGCAATCCTTGAGGAAGGCTATAGGCTATTTTTGCATTTTATAGCGCAATCCTTGAGGAAGGCTATAGGCTATTTAGTATCACGCTAGGACCCTTAGGAGTGGAGCAAAAAGAAAAAAAAAAGTTAGGAAGAATGCTAAGCGGAAACGAAGTAATAGCGCGGATTGGCGACAGGGTAACAAGAAATTTCACGCGGACGAAATCGCGGGTAGAAGCTAGTTTGTAATATTTTTTGCCGACTTTCTTCAAAACTTTAACACGTATGGGATAGGTGTTCATATAACCCTTTGCACCCGACGTTATACGATAGTGCGGGTAGCTTAAAAAAATCTAAAGACTGCGCGGATTCATTTTTCGAACGCAACCGACGACGATCAATCGAAAATTCAGGATTATTTTTGCCTTTTTCTCAGTTTCCGTAGACTCCTAGAAATCTTGTCAATTAGCTTTTTTTTAAATATTTGCAACTTTTCTTTTCGGGTGTAAAGGGATAATAGTAGTCAATTTCTGTCAGGGTTTATACTCAGTATGAAACTCGGGGTGGTAGTAGATGGGTGATCATAATCAGTCTGACAACCAGTCACACACACAGACAAGGGGTATCGTATTACCCAGTAACTGGGTTGTGGAGGTCTGATAGGCAGTCGCTCCATGTAAAATACTGGTGTTCAGTTGCATCCGGTTAGACTGGGAGCCGACCCCAACATAGTTGGGAAAAGGCTAGGCAGATGATGATGAGGAAGTATGAAACTCGTACGTACACGCATGTTTACTCGCATCGTTAAGTTAAGCACCAATGTTAAAACAGTCAGCGCTGACTATTCAGGCAGTGTCGGACGAACCTACGCTTCACCACACGTTGAAGCTTTATTAATACACCTGTGGCGGCATCTACGTAGCCATATGCGAACTACGCATCACACTGACGTCACGTAAAATCCTGCATCGCGCAAGCAGAATTTACCGCTCGACTAGCATATATAGGATGACTGGTAATTAATTAGTGACCGATACTTACACATGATTGTATTCGTGTTAACAAACAACTTTCACTATGGGACCAAAGCCAAACCTGAAATCGAGAAAAAAATCGGCTGTTCCCAACATTTTGACGAGTTATGCGAACATAAATGTAGGGAACATCATTTTTTTTTTTGCGATTTCAGGTTTGGTCCCTTAGTAAAAGTTACTTTTTATCACGAGTACAATAATGCGTTTAGGTATTGGTCACTAATTACCTGTCACCCTATCGCGCTGTGAAGTTTTCACTTCTGTCGCCAGTCCCATGACTGACTATGGTTTTTTTATGTATTCCCCGCAGGTGCAACAGTCGTACTCGGCCGGCACGTTCCGCTGTGGGCCGCTGCACCAGATCTCGCTGGTGGGCACGGTGCACGAGGAGGTGGGCGGCTACTTCCCCGACATGCTAGATATGCTGGGCTCCTGTCCCTTCCTCAACATGGTGAGTACTGAACATGTCGTCTATTGAAAGAATGGAAATATAAAAAAAAAAAACAATTTTTGGGACGAAGTTCCTTAACGTGGCTTGCGGTAGGAGTTGACTGGTAGAAATCGTCACGTAAGGAAAAAGCGTTAAGCCCCCTCCATGCGACTTTTTCTCTCTGTCTCTATTAAATACGTGTGTGCGACGTGTGCGTGCGAGTATCGCCTAAGGAATTTCGCTCCTGACGGGGTCTCCCGACCGCACACTTTTTTTTTTTAACGATAGATCAGATGCGCATACGCATCCTTTTACTATAAGCTGTGCATACGCTATTATAATTTTTTATTGTATAAATAAAACGCAAAACAGAGTTGTTACAATGTATTATTAATTTCTTAGCTGGTATACAAATAACGTAATAATATGGTTGCAAGCACTCTGATGCAGATGCTATAAAATACCCCACATTTATTGGTATAGGAATAGACCAGGGGCCGTATTATGAACTATTAACGCCATCATTTTTCCAGTGCTAAAGAGAGACGGAGCTATACATGACCTATAGCGTCATCCCTTTTTCGCAACGGAATCATGATGGCGTTAATAGTTCATAATACGGCCCCTGTTTTAGCTCGTGGCTAAGTAATAACAGCCGCACGGGTCGATCCATCAGGTTAAGCTACGCTTGCCGGGATTGGTCCGTAGATGGGTGACCATCTTTACATACCGAGACTCCTCCGTGCCTCGGAAAGCACGTTAAGACGTTGGTCCCGGCTGTCATTCGTGGATCTTTGGCAGTCGTTACGGTGCGTCAGAAGCCCGATAGTCTGACAACCAATCTTACCAAGGGGTATCGTATTACCCAATAACTGGGTTGTGGAGGTCAGATAGGCAGTCGCTTCATGTAAAATACTGGTATTCAGCTGCATCCGGTTAGACTGGAAGCCGACCCCAACATACACACATCAACACGGTCTAGGGATATTTCATACTCAATTAAATAACTCGAAAAGTACTGGCCGCATTGGAATCTTTTATACACCGATTTGTTTGTAATTTATCTCAGACTAATTCCAAATTCAAATTTTTGATAATTCTTTTGTTTCGGTGGCATAAAATGTCTTGATGTGTAGGAGAGGGAATTTTCATTTGTGCGAAATTTAGAAAACAATACGAATTACGTTTAGTTACAGTTTTTTTTCATTTTTAAACGAAAGATAAAGTTAAAATTGAGGTATTGTAGCCCTGCAACGCCAACATTTGACGAGGGCGGAGATGTTACGAGCTGTGGGAATGCTGGAAGCTGGGTCTGTTCAGCGTAATGTTGCTGAGGCCATAGGGACCCACCAAAATGTAATTTCAAGATTGTGGACACGCTATCGTGCCACAGGTGAAGTAGCGGAGAGGCACCGGGGGCCAAGTCGCATCACTACCCCCAGACAAGACCGATTTTTGCAAATTACTGCGCGAGCTCAACCAAATGCAACGGCGACTCAATTGGTCCAAAGGCTGCGAGTGGAACACCAAGTGCTTGTGAGTGACCAAACTGTAAGAAGGCGACTGCATGAAAGCAATCTACGCTCTCGTAGACCACTCCGGGTCCCACCTTTACGGAGAGGCAATCGTGGACGACGATTAGAATGGGTTCGGAACCACGTGGACTGGGGCCGTGAGCAATGGTCCAATGTGCTGTTCACGGATGAATCCAGGTTCGGCTTCCATCCAGATTCACGAAGGACGCGTGTTTGGCGAGTTTCTGGACGATGGAGCCGTATTCAGAACCCTCAGGAAGTTCACCCATACCAAGGAGGAACAATTATGGTTTGGGCAGGAATTCGTCTTGGAAGACGGACGGATCTCGTTTGGGTGCGGGGCAATATGACGGCAGAACGATACGTCCAACAGGTGCTGGGGCCCGTAATCTTGCCCCACAGAACACAAATGGGGCAAGATTTCCTGCTCATGCACGACAATGCCCGGGCACACACGGCGAGAACGGTAGCAGCTTGGTTACATACACACAATGTTAGGGCCTTAGACTGGCCTGCTCAATCGCCAGATCTAAATCCCATTGAGCATGCGTGGGATATGCTGCAAAGAAGAGCTCTGAAGGAAGTTCCTGAAAATCTGGCTACAGAAGATCAACTTTTTGCGCACCTCAGAAGGACATGGGACAATATTCCGCAGCAAGACATTGACAACCTTGTTCTGAGCATGCCGAATCGTTGCCGATCTGTTATGAACATCATGGGCGCTTTCTCAGACTACTAACTTCAAGTTTATAAACACAAATTAAATGATTTTTCTATTTTTTTCAGTTTTTACTCACAAATTATAAGTTAATTCATATACGGTTTCCGTCTATGCTTCATTTTTTTCCATAAAATCCTGAAATTTTAATTTAAGTACCTTAACCATTACTAAAAAATGGTAGAATATTAAATAACGTATCTTTTAAATATATACATGTCATATAAATAATTAACACATTGATAGTAATACGCTTTCTTAAAAATATCCCTAGACCGTGTTGATGTGTGTAGTTGGGAAAAGGCTAGGCAGATTGAATACGGCCCCTGTTTTTATATAATCAGCCTCTAAAGTTCCCTCTGCGGGAACACAGGCATCCTCTCTGTGAGAGGGAGTGAGCCGTAATCCACCACGCGGGCCCAGTGCTGGTTGGTAGATGTCACATGTCTTCGAATTTTTGGTTCTAGGACATGCTGGCTTCCTCACGATGTTTTCCTTCACCGTTTTGAGAGCAGCGGTGATGAAATTAAATACAAACTATACCCTGAGTCAATTCAGATCATTTTTGTAAACAAAGAAACGTCAAGAAATGTCACTGTCAAAATGACAGGACAGTGGTACAAAACATTTTATCATAAAATTTAACACAACAAAAACAGGGAAACAACAAGACGAACAAGTAACACGATGATAATAACACAACAAAATTAGCAAACACGCAGCGAAAATCTTGTTCGGGGAAAAGAAAGCGAATGAATTGAAAATACCACGGGAAAAGACGCAACTTAGACGTACTGTCAAACGAAATTTGAAAATGTTAGGAACTCCTGCAGTGTTACCAGTATCATAAAATATTTCATACCAGAAAATTTCCACTTATTAATAACTTTGTTTAAAACCGAAAATTTCTAAAAATAATTACGGTGTGATAATTTTTAAATTATTATTTCTAAAATCAGTATGTGTACTTAAAAGAAAATCTAAACCTTTTTTTCCGCCATTTTTTGGGAATTACCATAAGAAGATATTTTTTTGGTCTGTTTACAAAAATTATCTGAATTAGAGACTCAGGGTATATCCTACCAACTCGGATAGATTCAACTGTTGTTCCTTTTAGATTATTTTAGATTAAGAGCGTTTATCTCGCGCGGGCTGGCAACGTCGCATTTCTACGGATTTTTCGTGATTATTTTAATACATTTAAATCAAATTACTATTTTTTTTTAATACACTCTTTAAGTCGTTGGTATAAGTATGTGTGCTATTTTTTACAGTTATTTTGGTATTTACTCATAAAAATTGACAATATTGTCAATGTCAATTCCATAATACCTTTCCTAAATACTCATCTAAACCAATGTTGAATGTATATGCTGTTGAAGTTCTTTAATACATTAGGCGCGGCAGACGCACATGCGCGTTTTCATAACTTTCTTCAGTGCGGCGCGCCGCACTTGTGCGTTCGTTGTGCATCTCTATTGTTTCGAAAACATCGTAAAAAAAGGGTCGGTAAGGGTGTAGCATAAAGAAGCGTTTGCATAAAGGATTAAGCAGAGAATGTGTTAATAAATAAATAAATATTCTAGTAAATAATGAAACAAATTGTTTTTTTTTATTACACAGACAATGCCGTGGGGCCCGATGTCTGCAGTAGAAATGGAGCCTCAAGAGTCGAACGACGGTCCCATCCTGTGGATCAGGCCGGGAGAACAGCTAGTGCCCACTGCCGAACTTGGGAAGAGCCCCATCAAGAAGAGGAGGTATGTGTTCAAACGTTAATTATAGCAGTAAACTCTAGAAAAACATATCGACATCATTCGACAGGCCGGTTCACGTGGTTGGTTAAGATACCACCTATCATGCCGCAGGTCGTGGGTTCGATTTCCATCCAGGACAAACATTTGTGTGCATGAACATGTCTGTTTGTTCTGAGTCTGGGTGTAATTATCTATATAAGTATGTATTTACAAAAACAAAGTAGTATGTATATGTAGTAAATCAGTTATCTGGTTTCCATAGTACAAGCTCTGCTTAGTTTGGGATCAGATTACTGTGTGTGAATAATGTCCTAGGTTATTATTATTATATAATTGTTAGGGTTAAAGCGGAAAGCTAAAGGAAAGACCGTTCTAAGGATTTCAATAGTATGTTTATTATCCTTTACTTTATACAGGATAATTTTTTAAGTAGTGCGCAAATTTTCACAGGTTATTCTACCCATGAATATGAACAACTTTCACTATGGGACCAAACCTGAAATCGCGAAAAACAAAATCAGCTGTTCAATACATTTATGTTGGCATAATTCGTCAAAATGTACTGAACAGCTGATTTTTTTTTTTGGCTATTTCAGGTTTGGTCCCATAATGAAAGTTGTTCATATTCATGGGTAGAATAACCTGTGAAAATTTGCGCACTGCTTACAAAATTGTCCTGTATATTGGAAGGTGTGATTTACTAATATTAGTGAGACGTGAGCTCCCACGCAAGGCTAATAGAAGAGAAGTGACGCTATGAGAAAGTATGGATTTTAGTCAAGTGCTGAGGAGGGCTTGGATAGTCGTAAATTATATTTATGAGTTAGAAACAGAAAGACTAATAGTGTTGAAGTGGGGTCGTTTGTTTTTGCTATACTCCAACAATAATTGTATTTTCCGTTTATATTGGTGCCGATTCTCTTGTTCAATAACTAAACTAAAATTAGAGGATCGCTATCTTTTACTAACAGGCAGCGCGAGAAAATGACGGCTATAGCTATGAACTAAGTTTGAGATGTAAAACTAGTTTACCCGTGAGTTTACGCCTTGCGCTTCACCGTGTTTTTAATCGACATGTTTTTACGTGTCGATTAAAATATGTATGGAAATATTAGTTCCAGTTAAATTTGACAGCTGTAATTGGACCTAGTTTTTTTTTCCCAAAAATGAGTTATAAACACAGTCATACTAATTTCGACATACCAGATTTTTGCAAAAACAGCCTTGTCAATATCTCTATTTATGACAGACATATGAGCCGTCAAATGCAGCCATGTCCATACATCCATAATGCAACCATCAACAGAAAAATGCTTATAAATCTGTTTGTACCTTTCCCGACTTGGCTGCTTTCTGCATAACACGGTCCTATTTAAGTTCGTCTCTTTCTTGTTTTATTAGAAAGCAAAAGTTAGCAATAGCCTAAATTAAGTTTAGTATGTTTACAACAGAATCGGCACCAATGACCAACCGCTTTATGAAGTAATTGCATTGCGAAGTTTGGTTTTGATATAAAATTCTATAGAGAACAAAGTCCGGTTATAATGACTTCGCTTATGTCGACAATTTCTTAAAAATAGGTCTTTTAAGAAATTATGTCGGGTTATAGTGACCAACTTGATTCCTAACACCATCACTAGTTTTTGTGACCATCCCCACACCATCAAGTCTTGCGTGTAAAAAATGAAAAAATATGTAATGCATGTATTAGAATTTTTATTCTATGTTTTTAATACGTTTGTTTTGTGCCAGCACATGTTTCTATTCCTTTTTTAGGGTTCCGTATCTCACAAGGAAAAAGGAACCCTTATAGGATTACTTTGTTGGCCGTCTGCCTGTCTGTCAAGACCCTTTTTCTCAGGAACGCGTAGAGGTATCAAGTTGAAATTTATATCAAATACTCGGGTCTATGATCTGTTTCAGTTGTGAAAAAATCTAACTTGTTAGCCAGCGTGATCAAAAGATATGACCGTTTATGTCGCATATTTTGTGATTTCACAAGGGAATCAAAACCTATAGGGTACTTTCCGTTGACCTAGAATCATGAAATTTGGTAAGAAGCACAGTCTCACAGCACATGTAAAGGAAAAAGTCCGAAAATTGTTAATTTGTAGTTTTATCACTTTTTTTTTTGTTTTGTTATTACAAACTCAATTTTGCAGTTGGAGAATTGACCGTTACGTATATCGATGTATGGGCGAACATGTTTTTCAACTACAACGTCAAGTTTGTTCTTGGGACGGTTTTTTATCAATACAATACAATTTGTAGTGTTCCTCTCTATTATACTAAATACCCAACGAAAATAGGAAGTTGTATTTTTTTTTTCTAAGACGACGAGTAACGTCACTAGTACGACGAGTAACGAGTAGCGTCAGCACTCAGCAGTGCACACACACAAACACTTCCGACTTCGCCATTGTCTCGGACGGTACTTATACATATTTACAGCGTGTTTGTACAGTTGGTAAACATAAGTAAAGCGCGTGTCTCTTCGTGAGATAAAAATACTGTATGACGTGTTTGTCACTTCTCTTCGATGTCATTATAAGCGGATTCTACCGTAGTTGCAAAATTCCACATGGATGAGTTAATTTGAAGAAATGCTACCAATTTAATGTGTGTTTAATGAAACTTCATCCGATATTTAACCTATTTATGGAATTAATTTTAAAAATTCAAATCCATCCATAGTGCTCACCTTCATTATGAAAGGTACTCTTTCGCAAAATTCCATGCTTCTAGAGACCCAGCAGTTCAGGCTGTGTTTTGTCTGTCAGAGAATGAACTGAAGAAGTTTATTACAGTCCGGCCGACGAGAGAGTGCGTTCTTGACAAATATCAGTTTCATACTAACGAGTATGTGTTATGTGAATTTGATCCTTACTAATACTAGAAATTGTCCAACTGACAGGCGTCAGGTACGCATTCTCTCGACGACCGGACTGTCATCATCTGCCTAGCCTTTTCCCAACTATGTTGGGGTCGGCTTCCAGTGTAACCGGATGCAGTTGAATACCAGTATTTTATATACGATACCCGAATACGATACCCCTTGGATATATCAGTTGGACTACTTACATGCGCATGAATGTTTCTGTGTAATTCATTTAATTGTTTTCCCTCAGGGCTGGTATAAACGAGCTGCGGAACCTCCAGTACCTACCGCGCTGGAGCGAAGCGCGGGAGTTTCTGTTCGAGGACAGGACGCGCGCGCACGCAGACCATGTCGGCCACGGACTTGACAGGATCACTACAGCTGCAGTCGGTAAGACAACACCATTCCAAGCTCCTTTCCGAGTTAAAAATTACCTTATATGTCACTCTTAATTTATTTAAAACGCTTTTTTTTTTTTAAATTTTGCTAAGTGAGGAGCTCGTGGCTAAGTAATAACAGCCGCACGGGTCGATCCATCAGGTTATGCTACGCTTGCCGAGGTTGGTCTGTGGATGGGTGACCATCTTTTCATACCGAGACTCCGCCGTGCCTCGGAAAGCACGTTAAGCCGTTGGTCCCGGCTGTCATTCGTGGATCTATGTTGTTATGTTATTGGGTTTGGTTTCCGCACTTAATCCTTCAAGTGGACCATTGTGCGTGAGCCATAGCGGCCGTCGGGGTTTATTCCAACCAGCCCACCTCCCTCCAGAAGTTGGTCACGGCTTCTGGTCTGTTCAGAACATCTGTTAAAGATTTGGGTGTCCCGAGGGTTTCTGTTCTAATCTGGGCAACGCCTGTGCACTCGAAGAGCACATGCGGAACGGTTTCCTCAGCCTCCATGCAAGCTCTGCACAGAGGGCTGTCCGTTATGCCCATTGTGTAAAAGTGTTTGTTCAGCGAGCAGTGTCCTGTGATGGTCCCCGTCATCAGGCGCAGGCCGTTCCTATCCAGGCGTAAGAGTCGCCTGGTCAGTTTGCCATCCAGGCTTGGCATAGCCTCCCTGGACTGCCTGCACCCTGGTGCCGAGGACCACCACTCCTCTGCTTTTGTTTGGGTGATCTCTTGCAGCCATCTGCGTAATTGGTTGAAGGGGATGGGTATGATTGGTTCGGGCCCATAGACTGACGCACTGGATGCCCTCCTAGCAAGTTCGTCCGCTGCGTCGTTACCCAAAGACCCACTGTGTCCTTTTATCCATTGCAGTGTCACTGTGTTGCGGTTAGGTACCGTTGCTCGTTCTAACGCATTGTGACATTCTAGTATTAATCTTGAAGTAATATATTTTTTTTCTAAGGTTTGGAGTACTGAGGCACTGTCGGAGAGTATACGTATATGGGTGTCCGTAACTCTCCTGGCCTCTATGGCATACGCCGCTTGAATAATGCCCACACATTCTGCCTGGTAGACAGTGTTGAACATTCCCAGCGGGCTGGATATGTTTATGTTGAGGTCGTGCGAGAAAACTCCGGCACCGGTTCCGGAGTCGGTCTTTGACCCGTCAGTGTAAACCCTCAGCTCGTTCGGGCCCGAGTGGTCACGCTGTTCTTCCGTGAGTATTATGTTGTAATGTTTTTTAAAATAATGCTGTTTCGGGGCTCTGTCGCAGGCTGATGCCATCATTGGCCGTTTTTTGATCGCATCCTCCCTAATGCGTATGTGTTTAACCCTGGAGTCTTTGCTCAGGGTTCCGGTTATATTGAGCCTAAAGGCGGCCAAGGCTGCCTCCTCCCTCACAATGAGATGTAGTGGAGGCAGTCCAAGCATTGCTTGTAGTGCGGCCGTAGGTGCGGTTCTCATGCAGCCAGTGATTGCCACACAGGCTAATCGCTGTAGTTTTTCGAGATCTTTCCGGGTTGTGCTCAGGTCTGTCCTGGGCCACCAGACTAGTGAGCCATAAGTAATGATCGGTCTGATAACTGCGGTGTATAGCCAGTAAGTGACCTTGGGGTTAATCCCCCAGTTCCTGCCAAGCAGTCTCTTACACTGCCACAGGGCTATGCTGGCTTTTGTGGTGATGTAATTAGTATGTCTAGCCCAGTTCAACTGTTTGTCCAAAAAGATGCCCAGGTATTTGGTTTCAGTCGATAGGCTTAGGGTAGTTCCAAAGAATCGTGGTAGTTGTAGTGTTGTCAGCTTCCTCTTTTTTGTAAAAAGAATCAGCTCGGTTTTGGTAGGGTTCACTGATAGTGTATGTTTATTGCACCAGTCCTCTACTATCTTCAAGGCCTGACGCATGAGATTACATAGAGTGTTTTCGTGGGTGCCGTTTATTATTATGGCTATGTCATCAGCGTAGCCAACAGTGAAATATCCTTTATCATTGAGTGTCTTAATAAGGCTGTCTACGACCAGGTTCCATAGCATCGGAGAAAGGACGCCCCCTTGCGGGCAGCCCTTTGCTACAATGGCCCTTGTAGTGTCGTTCACTGTCACTTGTACAGCTCTCAGTTTGAGCATGTTTGTGATCCAGCCACTCAGGGTTGAGTCTATGCCGTGTCTATCTAGTGCCATGCCAATACTGTTGAACATGGTCTTGTCGAAGGCACCCTCAATGTCAATGAAGGCGGCCAGTGCTGAGCATTTGTGGTCCACTCAATCCACTCAATCTTGGAAACCACAGTGTGAAGTGCAGATTCCGTTGATCTGCCAGTGGAGTACGCATGCTGTTGTTTATGTAGTGGTTTTATCCTAAGAGGTCCATCTCGGATGTATCTATCACATAGTCTCTCGAGGGTCTTCAGTAGGAAGGATGTGAGGCTTATAGGTCTGTAAGACTTGGGTTGTGTATAGTCAGTCTTTCCAGGTTTGGGTATGAAAATGACCTTCACTTCGCGCCATGCGAGGGGTATATATCTAAATGCTAAGCAGGCGCGGTAGATTTCCACCAGCCATGGCATCAGATGATCTACCCCCCACTGCAGTAAGGCTGGGAAGATGCCATCCAGTCCTGCGGACTTGTATGGCTGGAAGGTATTTATGGCCCACTTTATTCGGTCTTTTGTTACTATATTGTGGGCTCTAGTCCAATCGTGATCCGTTGGGGTCCATTCTGGTTCCGCCCCCCACGTCCTGTCCTCCAAGAGCTTACAGTTTGGGAAGTGAGTCTCCAGAAGGACCTTACTGGTTTCTTGGTCGGTTAGAGTATATGAATTATCGGGTTTTTTCAGCGCGCCGAGGGTTCGGTCCTGATCGGTTGATAGGATCTTCCTTACCCTCGCAGCTTCGTTGTTCGTCTCAATGGATTCGCAGAATTTACGCCACGCAGTTCTTCTGGCGGTTCTGATCTGCTTTTTGTATGTGTATTGGGTTTCTTTGTATATTTCCCAGTCATCCGGGAGTCTAGTGTTTTTAGCTCTGTTGAATTGCTTACGTAGTGCATTTCTGAGTTTGCTAAGTTCAGCGTTCCACCAAGGGTTTCTCTCGCCCTTGAGTTGTGGCGCTCTTAGCTTGCAGCATGCATAGTAAGCTTCGGTTAGATATTCTGATAATTTTGTCACGGTATATTCTAATTGTGCTTGGTCTTTTATGGTTATTTGTGATAGGTGCCTAGCTAGTAGTGAGGCTAGTAGGCGTTTATACCCTGGGACATTGGTGCGCCGTGGGTTGCGTCTCGGTTCTGGTTTCCTTGTGTTGGCTGTTAGTGTAAATCGGATCCTTCTATGGTCTGAGCAAGAGGGCTCGTCTGATACGTGCCAATTTGTGATAAGGTTAGTCGCGTTTTCTGTAGCAAGTGTCAGGTCTATGATTGTTTGACCTCGAACTGTGACCCAAGTGGGTTCTGAGCCGCGGTTAACAATGTTAAGGTTAGTAGAGAATAAATATGTGGATAATACCTCTCCTCTGGGATTCGGTGCGTCGCTGCCCCAGAGCGGGTGATGGGCGTTCGAGTCAGTGCAGATGATTAGGTCAAGTTTGGCGTGCTCGCAGTGCTGCACCAGGTCGGCCATCTCCTTCGGAGGGCAGTCTGCGTCCTCCCCCGGCATGTATACCGAGGCCAGTACTATGTCTGGGATGTCACCTGCAGTCTGGAGCCTGACAGCCGTCAAGTCTCTGGAACAGAATTGGGTGAGTGGTGTGCTGGGAATATGTTTGGGTATGTATGCGCATGTTCTTGGTTTGTCTGAGCCGTGTGTGTTGAGGATTAGCTTACCTCCGATGTTACCGAGGCCACATATTCTGTTGTTCCTGATCCATGGCTCCTGGATCAGTGCAATGGTTTGGGGCTTTACCTCCAGTGCCCTGCGTAAGCTAGCTGTGGCAGTTTGGCTGTGCTGGAGGTTGGTTTGAATGAAGTTGAGGGGTGATGACGGCGGTGGGGTAGAGTTAGTCGGAGCTGGATCCATCGGACGATTTTCCCTCTAACTCTACCCTGTTCTGGTCTTCATGTGGGTCACCCGGCGACGAGGCTAAGAGCTGCTCGCTCCAGTCGGGTGATGCAGTCGGTGTGGGGTCTATGTCGGCCATTGCCGCTCTGGCCATGTCCTCCTCAAGTTGGGCAATGGCCGCGTCATTCGTCTGTGTCGTCGGTTGTGGCGTCTGTGTGTCCGTGCTGTCAGTCTGGGTGTCAGAGGGTTGGGCCGTGGGCCAGAAGCGAACGTATATCGACCCGAGTAGGTACGATATTCGTCGCTCCCGGGCCAAAACCCTTTCAACCTCCTCCGGTGGCACACCCAGGGTCAAAAATGTCCCATAGTTGTCACCACCGACGGCTGTTGCCCTGTAGAGTGACCATCTGGCGATGTCGTACCAGGTATTCTGGCGAACCAGAATATTCTGGAGTCGAGCTACGTCACCTCGGTATCGAGGGACGAAAAGCGAGGCTCGGGCACGAGTGGGTACGTCAGACTGTTTCAGTACTGTCAATGTAAGGTCAGTGTCAGGTAGTCTAATCTTGGGTACATTCTGGGTCAGCCATGCTAGGGCATTGTCGTCCTCACACCACATCTGCACCGTGCCCTCCGCTACCCGTGGGTATCCGCAAAAGGCCGGGAGTGGTGTGGTCGCGTCAGTGTCCATCAGCATGTTCTCGAGGTTAGTCTTAATGTACTCGGCTTCCTCTTTTGTCAGGTCTTTGGAGGGGGGAGGAAAGCAGATTGCTACGGCTAGCCTCGCAGGGATATCCTTCGTGGCCCGCGCGTAGGTTCTCCGCTCTCCCTGAGCAGAGTGGACCCTCGCACGTTTTGCGTCCCCTTGGATCGTGCTCGGAGAAGCCGTGTCGTCGGGGCGCTCCCTCTTTACCGGCCCCGGACCACTTGGTCCTGGCTGCGGCTTTGAGGTGCTTGGCAAGGTGTTGGCTGCCAAAAAGCTCCTATGCGAGGCTCCAGCCCGCCTTTTCCTCCTGTGTCTGGGTCGAGTTCGGTCTTGGGTTCTGTCAGGGTCCTGAGGTCGGCTGGCTACCCCGGCATGCTCTGTCATCGGGGACTTTTCGCGCCGGGTATTCCCTACACGGACTTGTCCCCGCCCACATGTTTCCGCGTCCAGCCGCTTTTCGCGCTGGGTGTCCCCTTCGCGTACTTGCGGCTGGTCGCGTACTTCCCCTTCGGCGTCCGATCGCGCTCCGCGCCGGCTAGTGCCTACGCAGATTTTGCGCTTTCGGTCGCCTAATTCTCTCTCCCGGGCCCTGATTTTTTCGCGCTTTTGTCGCAGCAGGCGTACTTCATCAGTCGGGAGCGTGGTAGAGCTGCCAGGCTCGTCCTCCTTCCCCGACCCTTTCTGTGCGTGTGTTAGGTCGTCTAGCCTGACCTCGATCCTCTCACGTTGGGATGCCAACGTGCGAAGCTCGCTGTCCAGGCTCGTAATGGGTGCTTGGTCTTGGTCATTGTCAGGGTTATAAGTAACACTCTTCCTCACGATACTCTGTTGCCAGAGGCTCGTGGACGGCGCGTGAGTCGCAGCCGGAGTAGGGTCTTTTGGCGCGGTAGTCGCAGCCGTGGTCTGGGTTATTGGCGCTTGTTCAGCAGCCTGGGTTGTTGGCGCTTGTTCAGCAGCCGGCCGCGCTGAAGAGCGCGGCACCAATTTGCAGTGGGGTGCCCCCCCCAGATTACGTTGGGGGCTGACCGCCGAAGCGATGTGGGATTCCCCGGCTTGGCCGGGACCCACCTGGGTAAAAACTTTGTCCTGCTGCTTCATGGTGATAAGGTGGTGGGCTTTTTTGGAGTAGAGGTTGCCCCTCCTCTGGGAACGACGGGATATAGGGATGGGAGGGAAGATGTCTTATGGATAAGGTCCAGGGTTTTGAAAGGTTACCCAGGTCTGGGAATTGGCCTGGGATTTAGGAACTACGGGATAATAAGGATAGGAAGGGAACGGCTTATTTGGATCATGGATACATGGGAAAAGGTTCATGGGTTACCCTAAGCCTGGGTTTTGGCCTTCGGGAACTTCTCTTGTCCGGGATCTCTAACGAGATGCTCCGGGCGCGGGGTCGATGTTATCCGCCGATCCCGCCCCCGGAGTTGGGCTATCCGCAACCTGCCCACCCGCTCGGTTGCAAGAGAAGAAGTGCCTGGCAGTCCGGGTCGTCTCACCGCTGATGTACCTTTACATAAGCGTTGAGACGACCCAGGCTCCCCCGAGCATTCGTGGATCTTTGACAGTCGTTACGGGTCGTCAGAAGCCCGAAAGTCTGACAACCAGTCTTACCAAGGGGTATCGTATTACCCAGTAACTGGGTTATGGGGTCAAGATAGGCAGTCGCTCCATGTAAAATACTGGTATTCAGCTGCATCCGGTTAGACTGGAAGCCGACCCCAACATAGTTGGGAAAAGGCTAGGCAGATTGATTGCTTTTTTTTTTTTTAATTTTGTATTAGCGATTGCCCGTGGCTTAACCCACGTGGATTTCAATACTTCCGTATTTGAATCAGATGTTGTTCACGATTTCATGGGTTTTAATTTTTTTTTTCTAATTTTAGTTTTTAGGGTTCCCCCACCCAAATTCTTTTTCAAAAATAAAAGTAAAGCCTAAATTACTCCTTATAACTTCAGCTATCTGCCAGGCCAGTGAAAGTCCCGTCAAAATTAGCCCAGCTGTTTTCCTAAACAGCTGGGCTAATTTTGACGGGACTTTCACTGGCCTGATTAGCGGGAACAAACAGACAGACATAAATTTAAAAAAAAAAAAAAATAATTTTATTACAAGTACCGATACATTTGTATGCATTTAGTAAAAAGCTGATAATTTGACATGACAAACAGACACGTCAATGTTATTTATTTATTTAGATGTATAGATAAAAGGCCATAATCCATCGTAAGCACGACTAGAACTAAAATAGCACAAAAAAATGCTGAATGTCAATAGATAAGATTTAAAAAAAAACAGCCTCTGGGCCATAAACTATGTGTATGCAAAAAGTCCTAGATTTGCTACTTTTTGAGTGTCGCATGATACCGCATAGGTTCATGTCAACTATTACGAAACTATGCGGTAGCATGTGACACTCAAGGGGTTAAATACAGCTACGCGATCATATTACAGAGAAATACCGATTTCTTAAAAACAATTTGAGGGCAACTAAAACGTCTGGTTGGACAAAACGAGAGGGCTAGTTTTAATTATTTTGTTGACTTTACTAACTATTGTATTGAACTTGATGTTGGTGGGCTCCTTTATTTAATTTCTTTCGAGCATCATCATCATCTGTCTAGCCTTTTCCAACTATGTTAGGGTCGGCTTCCAGTCTAACCGGATATAGCTGAATACCAGTATTGTACATGGAGCGATCTGACCTCCACATCCCAGTAACTGGGTAATACGATACCCCTTGGTAAGACTACTTGGTGTGGTAAGACTGGTTGTCAGACTTTCGGGTTCTGACGACCCGTAACGACTGTCAAAGATCCACTAATAACAGCCGGGACCAACGGATTAACGTGCTTTCCGAGGCACGGAGGAGTCTTTGTATGTAAAGATGGTCACCACGGACCAACCGCGGCAAGCGTAGCTTAACCTGCTCGAACGAACCGTGCGGTTATAACAATATTACTTAGCCGCAAGCCCCTTCTTTCGAGCATAAATTTATTATTTTATCTGTTCACAGGTGTGTTGAAAGCCATTCACTGTGGCGACGAGTCAGATCGCGGGCGCATCACTAAGGACGTGGTGGCGTTCCACGCGGCTGACTTCAACAAGCTGGTGCAGCTGTTAGGCCTGGACCTGTATGAGCCGCCCATCTCGCAGTGTGTCACTTGGTGAGTAATACTGAACGACGGCGAAAGATATAAGTTTACAGGACGCATTTAGCTAGGAAATATGCTGCCTATTGTCAGCAGACCAAACATTTTTAAACCGCGTTCTATCAATCAATCGGCCTAGCCTTGTTGGGGTCGGCTTCCAGTCTAGCCGGATGTAGCTGAATGCCAGTATTTTACATGGTCTGACCTCCACAACCCAGTAACTGGGTAATACGATACCCCTTGGTAAGACTGGTTGTCAAATTTTTGGGTTCCTTCCTCCTCCTCGGGAAGGCAGATTGATACATATTTGTGCTCGTGACTGTAAATGGTTTCAATGAAAAATATTTTTGGGCGAGTTTTTTCAGCCTTGGGAAATGTATATCGTCTCGCCAAAAGGGTGATGGATCAGCAGACGGCGGTAAATTGAGAAGCTGTTCAATATATATATATATTTTTTTCAATATTCGTGATTCGCCGAATACTTACGAATATTCGGTAAGTGATATTCGGCGAATACGAGTATTCGTATACGTTGCATCACTAAATGTACATTTCTGTCTTTCTATTGCGGGTTTGAATAAAATTGTGTGAAAAATCTACTATCCACAGGTTAGAAGAAGCGAAGTTGAACCAGCTCCGTCGCGAGGGCGTGCGCTACTCGCGCCTGCCGCTGTGCTCCGATGACATCTACTTCCTGCCCAGGAACATCATACACCAGTTCAGGACTGTGTCTGCTGTTACGTCTGTTGGTGAGTTGTTATTTATTTACAGAGCAGTGGTGGCCCGGTGGCAACGGCCTCGAAGTAGCTCGTCGGTTCGAAACTAGAACCAAATATTAGAAGACTTGAGACATCTACCAACTCCAAAGAGTATTACACCACTTGAGAGCTGATAGATCGATTTCGTCTAGGCACACGACTCACCATTGCGGCCCGGGGGACGAAGAAAATACAGCGGTTGTGATTGGCCGATGCAACAATGTCAGGACGAATGTTCCAAACATAGTGATGCGCAAGTCAGTTTTACAACAATAATATCGATATCGATAAAATCGACGTCTATTAATTCTACATTTTAGGACTGATAGGCCCGCCGCGTACTTGTAGCTTCATACCTAAACTGTGGAGTGCCCCATCTGTATTAATCTGTGTTGATGGTTCATTTTGGAACGGGTATTTTCTTAGGTCATTTTAATTGCGGGAACTCATTTTCTGCATTTTTTAGGGGCCTGTGGCTAAGTAATAACAGCTGCACGGGTCGATCGATCAGGTTAAGCTACGCTTGCCGCGGTTGGTCCGTGGTCACCTTCTTTACATATAGAGACCCCTCCGTGCTCCGGAAAGCACGTTAAGCCGTTAGTCCCGGCAGACATTCGTGGATCTTTGACAGTCGTTACGGGTCGTCATAAGCCCGAAAGTCTGACAACCAGTCTTACCAAGGGGTATTGTTTTACCCAGTAACTGGGTTGTGGAGGTCAGATAGGCAGTCACTCCATGTTAAATACTGGTATACAGTTGCATCCGGTTAGACTGGAAGCCGACACCAACTTAGTTGGGAAAAGGCTAGGCAGATGACGATGAAAATTATTTTCTGTTATTATTTTTTTGATCGGGGCCACACTACCCAAGCTATAAATGTATTTCGGTGGGTGTGTGTGCTCAGGAACTCCACAACTTCATTCCACCGGCCACCTTCTACCATCGAACATCCATACCTAGTTGCCATTCCACCAATTCGCACAAAGCTCTTCCAAACATCCTTCATAATGCGCACGGCAAATAGAGTGGAACTCACTACCTGCGTCTGTGTTCCCGAACGCATACAACCCGAATCTTCAAAGTTAGAGTGAACAGACTTCTTCTGGATAAGCTCACTACATCGTAGACTTTGTCTCTCTCACGTCTGACCTAGACTTTAGTCAAGAGCAAACCCATCTCAAAAAATAAATAAATAAATGAAGCAGTAGTCGGAAGTATTTCTTCTTCATAATTCTCTTGGACATAAATATTAACTCGTATATATTTCCTCTACAGCATGGCACTTACGTCTGAAGCAGTACTACCCGACATCCGAGGCATCGTCGCCGGCTGAAGAGCGTGTGGCAGACCCTATACCTGTCACCATCAATCATACGACCGGTAAGTCATTATGAAGAAAATATATTGCACTAACTTCTGCCCGCGAATTTGCTCGCGTGAAATTTCTTCTCCCACCGGGCCTCGACCCACCCCGTCGCAACCCATCGCCTGCCCGCGGAATTACTTCGTTTTCGCTTAGAGTTGTTTCTGACTTTTACATATTTTTGCTCGGCTCCTAATGGTCCTAGCGTGATGTTAAATAGAATTATTGAGCTATCAAATTCAAATCCGACTGGTAACAATCAATGAAATCAAATCAAAAGTCATTTATTCAAACTAGGCTGAGAATCAAGCACTTTTCGAACATCACAATTACATAAGACAGTCCCCCAAAACTTAGCTCCACCACTTCCTAGAGCTTTAGCTAGGATGAAGTGGCGCAACAAACTCCCCAGCAGCACAGCTGTCTGTTCAAATGAAAAACTTGATTGTATACAACAGTGCGCAAAATAATTTAGGTAATTCCAGAGAGTTCCAGCGCGTTCAAAAACAACCTTTTCAGCTTTATTATTACTATACCCTGAGTCTCTAATTCAGATATTTTTGTAAACAATGAAACGTCAAGAAATGTCACTGTCAAAATGACAGGACAGTGGTACAAAACATTTTATCATACAATTTTACACAACAAAAACAAGGATACAACAAGATGAACAAGTAACACGATGATAATAACACAACACAATTAACAAACACGTAGCGAAAAACTTATCGAAGAAAAGAAAACGAATGAATTCAAAATACCACGGGAAATGACGCAACTTAGACGTACTGTCAAACGAAATTTGAAAATGTTAGGAACTCCTGCAGTGTTACCAGTATCATAAAATATTTCATACCAGAAAATCTCCACTTATTAATAAAAAATTCAAAAAAATAATGATGGTGTGATAATTTTTAAATTATTATTTTTTCTAAAATCAGTACTTAAAAAAAATCTAAAGCTTTTTTCCGCCATTTTTTGGGAATTACCATTAAGAAGATATTTTTTTGGTCTGTTATCACCTTTGTTTACAAAAAATATCTGAATTAGAGACTCAGGGTATATAGGTAAAGTATAGTAAATAGAGACCATTAGAACCGAGTATAAAAACTGTTAGGGCCGTTTTGCGCCTAAGAGGATATCTGTTGTAAAATAATCTATTGGTTGTTTAAAATATATCTCATGTCGCGCCTTGATAACAAAAGTGGCATTATCAAAACTATGTTTTCTAAATAACTCCATAATTTACTGCCATGTTTTCAGTACTTACCTACATAACTTAAAAGTAAGATAGTCAAACTGATAAGTGAAACTAATTGCAGTCTTTTATTTCAATTATTTGCTAAGATATTGACCCAAATGCTACATCAAAAACGTTAAATGGACATACTGAAAAATTAAAATTTTTTTATAACGCCACTTTTGTTTTCAAGGTGCGATGTCTTCTCCATTTTTATTATTAATGAATTTTAAATATGTGTCTCGCGTTTGTAACTACATATTGGGATAAAGCATTTACTATTTAGATGTAAGTTGGACAAATAAATAAATAAATAAAATAAAAACTTATTATTAACGAAAAGCAAAATAACTATAGGTCACCTATTCAAAACACGACTACTGGTGAATGAAGCTTGCACATCTATTCATCGCTGTTTGCGGACCTGTACATTACTTTTCTAAAAAATTTCTTATATTATTATTTTTACAGAATCTAAAAAATCTGCGGCAAAACACAAAGCCGGTGTCATTGAGATGCGAGCGCTCAGTGCAAAGTTCCACCAAAAGTTGAACCAGAAGACGCCCCTCAAAGTGGGTCATAACAGGAAGAGCGTAGAAACGCAGGTCAAACACACAGACAAGAAGACAGACACCAAGGCAGACAAGTCTGACAAGGCAGAAAAACCGGAGACAAGCAAGTCTGACAAGGCTGATATTAAGTCTGACAAAGTTGATTCAAAGTCTGAAAAACTTGAGGCCAAGTCTGACAAGGTAGAATCAAAGCCTGACAGATCGGAATCCAAAATTGATAAATCAGAATCAAAGGTTGACAGAACAGAATCAAAGGTCGATAAATCAGAATCGAAGTTCGACAAATCGGAATCGAAGTCCGACAAATTAGAAGCTAGGTCTGACAAAACTGAAGTGAAACCAGAAAAGACTGATTCGAAACCACCAGAGAAAATTGATCTCAAATTGGATAAAACAGAAGACAAGGAAAAAGAATCTAAACCTGACAAACTAGACCAGAAGTCTACCAGAACAGATACTAAGTGTGACAAACTGGATACCAAGCCTGACAAATCAGAAAACAAAAGTGATAAAGAAGAACAAAGGTATGAAAAAACGGAGCTAAAGTTCGACAACCCTGATATGAGGCACGATAGAGACAGAAATAAATTTGAACAAAAATCAGACAAAACAGAAATAAAAACTGAAAAATCGGACTCAAAATCCGAAAGAGTAGACCAAAAATCCGACAAGGTAGACACAAAGTCGGAAAGGTCGGACAGACCTGACAAAAACCACAGGCACAAGGACTCTGACAAACATCGTTCAGACCGATCAGAGAGGTCAGACAAGACAGACATAAGGCACGAGAGGTCTGAAAAGGACAGGTCAGACCATCATCGTCGACATTCATCATCATCGCGTCACAAATCGTCTCACCATAAGTCAGACCGACCGAGAGAACATAAGAAAGATCATAGAAGTTCAGACGATAGGAGGAATGACAAGCATAGGGACAAGTCTGACAGTAATAGGGATAAGTCAGACAAAGTGACAGTTGACAGCGGAATGTTACCAGTGGATGTGGTTCAGCGACCACCTGATTAGTGACAGTAGTGAGGAAGTGAAGTGATAGTGTTTCGTGAAGGATTTTGACCAGTAAGTATGTCATTATAAGTTTTTCTATAAGATCTTGATCACTTTTGAATAATATTGGTTTCGGAGAGGATCTCATATTGTATGTCTGATTTGCCTGACTGATCAAGATGAAAACTATAAACTAATTTATTATTGTACTATGTTTTAGTATAATTGTTGTTTTATCG
This sequence comes from Dicycla oo, assembly GCA_948252095.1. Classification (NCBI taxonomy): domain Eukaryota; kingdom Metazoa; phylum Arthropoda; class Insecta; order Lepidoptera; family Noctuidae; genus Dicycla; species Dicycla oo. The sequence goes on along the minus strand of OX411736.1, from coordinate 15,548,138 downwards.
CGTGAAACCATTGCTGTATATTTAAATTAATTAGTGTGCTGTGTGGTTAGTATTATAAAATGCCTGGACGCTTTGTATAATGCAGTCTTTTTGACTGGCTGAGTGACTGTAGTCAATGCTGGAATTTGGATTTGGACGTGATTTTCAAGTACAAACCCTTTACTCCCGGCGTTTTATATAGCTAATAAAATTTGTCCTAAAACCTTATCACATAAATCATATATTTGAAGGGGCCAAAACAATACGATTTTGCAAAAATTAAATCATTGACACTTGCACTTCAATATATTAGAAAATTCTAGAAGAAATCTTTATCAAAAAATAATGTGAAATAGTTAGAGTCCTTCATGAAATAACACCAACTTCTTAGCACTAGGATACACTGTAAATATAATGTTTTAAGCAGCCTCTTAGAGGCTAAGCAGAGACGGTTAATGGATGAATGCGCAGTTTTAGATTTCCTATAAAATGTTTGTGTATACGTGGTTTTATTTCGGATTTGTTATATCTTTAAAAAATGCTGCTGTCAGTCTAAAGCGCGGTGTCAAACTGTAGAGAACTTAGCTCGTAACTGTCGGCTCGCGCGAGCTGACTGTTTCGATATTCATACAATTTTATACTTTACGCTATGGTAATACGGTCCTATTTTCAATGGAGCCGGTAAATTGTGCGAGAATTGTTCCGTTCTGTCTGAACTGACGCTAAGAGAAGGAATATTCTGAAATTGCAACTATACACACACTCAAAAACATTCTTTTCCACAAAACTGTAACCTATTCATGGAACATTTGTGTCAATTTTCGCCAAAATAGTTCATTCTGGCAGTTTATCTCGGATTTTTTGTTCATATATAAATTTCGCCGGATTTTGCTTATAGTATGAATGTTACAGATAAGTTTTAAATTGATTCCCAGTGAATATCAATATTATTTGATAAATAATTTTAGCAGAGCAGCTATCCCATAATACATAAAAGTTATATTCACAGGCAGAAGTAAATTTTCATTGATTTCCAAGCCTTTTTAATTTTTTTGATGTGCAACTACCATTGCAATGACCATTATTCACAAAATCTATGGAAACTGAAAAAATGCTTTCATTTGCCCAAAGAGAATCTTGTAAATCTAAAACTGCGTCGCGTATGTGATTTGAGAGAGTTTTAAACGAAAACGTAATTGAAAGAATAATACCTATTAATAATTTAAATTCTAAGTAAATATAAATTTATTCACACATATTTCTAAAAATTGCACTAGAAGAGTAAATTATATATTATTATTCTGATAGACTAAACTGTCTGCTGCCGAAATCTGATTTTAACTAGCTCTGCGAGATGCAGTATTGGTAGCACACTGCCAGTCCAACCATCAGCGGTATGTGTCAGACGTCAAGCTACGGCCACCACTCTTCTAGGAATCCGTGATCGATTGTTCGTTTTGTGGCTACATTTATGCCCGTACATACGAACTGCATGGCTGCCCCATTTCAAAACCTAGTAAGGACTTAAAACGAAATTTTACAGAAGAGCGCAAAAAACGTAAAGTGGTCAAGGAGCAGTGAATGGGGCTTACTAGGTTTCGATGTTTAAATAATCTGCTTATTTGTGAGTTTTTAACTATCTGTTTTTGTATTTGGTAGGGACTTAACTAGGTTAGCAGGTTAGTTTTTGTAAAAAGTGTCCCTTACTAAGTTTTGGAATGGGGCAGCCATGCACTGACGGACATTGCCAGATCCTCCCTTTTCTATGGAGCATGAGGAACTTTCCATCGTGTTCCTCATACATATATCTAAAGCTTCATAACATATTCGATATTCCTTATCGATTGATGGTTGGTTAATGTGGACGGTTGTATTAGTGAGTGAGTAGACAGTAATCCTGCTGCCACGCACCATACTGCCTCAGCCTGAACGGTGAATCGCTCGCTCTAGGTCGATCGGCCGCTGCGTGGTTGGACCTTTATAAAATAAGTATCGATGCCGCATTGTGCGCAGTTGTTAGTGATAGTCGATTTGGCGGTAGACATATTTGAGGTTATTTCTCATGATTTTTGAATTCATATATTTTGATATAATTATGTTAGAGTTTGTGACTACTGTTTGTATTATTTGGAGTTTTAAATAAAATTGATTTAGTAAGTTATTTAGATAGGCCTATGCCCAGAGTTGGCAAAGTGATGATAATGACATAAATAAAGCATTTATTTAACTGCCTACAATCCCAGCGATTTAATGTAAACCGATAATTTATTATTATTATTAAGGCGAAAGCGTCAGGGTCGCCCGCGAAATTTTAATTTTCTTACGTTTTTTGCAATTTACAAGTCCGTAGTTGGTTGTACGTTGATCGAAATGTAATTCGCGGCCGTAACAAGTATGTATTTACATAATTATAATCATTAAAGTGATCAATACAACTCTTTAAAAACAGGTAATCCTAATGAATGACTATTTCATGAAATCTTGGCATTTGAGGATTATACTAACTTAAGGGAGTTGTATAACTGATTCTAATGATTATAATTCTGTAAATACACATTTGCTACGGCCGCGAATCATACTTTATTTAACATACAACTTAATACTGACTTGCAAATTGCAAAAAACGTAAGAAAAATTGAATTACGCGGGCTACCCTGACGCTTCCCCCTTAAATCGCTGAATTATTATTAAATTCCCAAACCAAATAATTCAAATAGAATATTTCCATCATAAAATAAAATTAAAACAATCCTTTTTTTGTTGTGTTTAAACCAATTTCTTTTTACTACAAACAAAATGGCAGTGGTCACAAAAGTTCATTAAAAACCTTTAAAGTGAGTAGTGTTTTTGTTATCAAATGTTGTAGCCGCTCCATAGCTTCTTATTTTGTAATACGATTGTTACGATTAACGATAAAAAATATTTATCCTTTAAAACGTGGTGCGAACTAAGACATACAAATAGTCGTCATAATTCCTCAAATATTTTTGTTACAGTGCCGAAAAATCTATTTTACAAAAAATATTCTTCTGGGTGATGTATAGACAGGAACATTAATTGGATTAATAGAATACATCAAGCATTCAAATAACTTAGAAAGATGGCCAACAACTAAGTTAAAAAGAAAATTCACTTTACACCTTCCCTGCTAATGTGTTAAACTGTGGAATATTTTAATAGATTAATGCCCGTTTTCACCAACCCCAAATTACGCTTTAATTAATCCCTAAATAAAAGTGGTCTGTTGTATTTTCAACGCTAGGCTTAAGAGGGCTCTTCCCGACCCGTCTAACGTCAACGCGAGCATGGTCGAAAAGCTTGTTGTTTCATCCAGCGCAACGCCCGTTGACTAACAAGCAAGTGAGAACGCGATACCACTGAACGAAAAATAGTGTGCAGAAATTTAATGAAACTTGTTCCAGGAAATACGTTTTTAGCAAGCCTTACAAGTTTGTGAAATGTAATGTTTGTCATTTAGAATCTTCATTATATGTGCGAGGTTTCTATCGTTATGTTTTCTTTACTTTTACAATTTATGAGTACATTATGAATGGCCAAAGTTCAAGTTAAAATTGTGCAAAAAAGCAGATTTTTGGAGGCTTATACTGAATGTTTCTTCAAATTTTTATTTTCCGCTTTGATAGAAACCTAGATATAGTGCACAAAATACATAGTTCAAAAAATTCTTAGAAAAATATCTTAAAACACTATAATCACGTATGAGCGTTTGTATGAAAAGTATGACGGGTTGGCCCCTCTTAACAGTGCCGCGAGAGCGCAGCGCAGCGAGAGTTGAAAATCCAACCTTAATACCTTAATAATATTTAGGGATTCATTTAAGTGTTACTTAGGGTTGGTGAAAACGGGCATAAGAGCTAGTTTTTCAATATTCAGATAACTCTTTTCTGGAGAATAAAAAATTAAATTTGGCAGCTTTGGTATAGAAAATATGTCAAACTGTCACATTTATTCTTCGGTTAAGAGTTATCTGACTATTAAAAAATCAGCCCTAAATATTATTTAGTTCTTCCTGAATCCATATCTTAGCTCGCACCACTTTCAAGCAAAACAAAAATCCAGCAATAAGATAGTGATTTGTCTGTTAAATACCCCTAATGCCTGTTACTTAGATAAAGACAGTATTATTAATGTTTATAGCGAATTCTAGTGACGAACTTAGCACTATGCTTCTCATAAGGAAAGCAACCAAAACTTATGTGACTTATGACCAGATTTTACATATTTTATTAAAGCGACATCTATCGGTGTCCTTTGAAAATGTAAGTGCAACAAACTAACAATAGATGGCGCTCGAGAAAACTCGCGCAGTTTATTATGTTTTTCTGGACTGCTGATACGGTTTACAAGTTAACTGTGAATTTAAGTTCTTCAGGTCAGAATGTCTGGTTTTGGTGAGGAATGCGTTTATGACCCCTTATATTATGTACTATAAAAAATAACTGCGTGATATTGGATAAGTAATCATTACACATTTCATAGACTGAAGCTAAAAAAAACTGATATCGCGTTCTTCGCCATGACTAGTCTTAAAATACCACTAAACATGTCAATCAACAGACCACAGTTTTCAAAGAAATAATTTATATTTTGCGCAAAACATTTCTTTTTTCGTATAATTAGTTTCTATCGTTGATTTTTTAATGTTAAAAAGTAAGAATATTTTGTGAATTTTTAAGTTAGCCCAGCTTTTTGCGATCGAATGTACATTTTGTATATTTTGTATTGTATAGGATAAGTGTTAAGGACTAAATTCTTGTCTAGATTTACTTATGGAAAGTTAAAATTGTATTATTATAAAGATTTTTTTTATTATATTTTGACCTATGCATAATAACAATAAGTGATGTTTTCGGACGTGACTATTTTAGCCGAAATCTCAATTAAAATAAAGAATAATTGGATTTTTTAATAAATACTTCCATAAGTAAACCTAATCAAGTAATCATAGACAAATTGGTATGGAAACTCGAAAGGGCTGCTAATCCAAAAGACATTTCAAATGTTGTAATTATATTGTAATTTTAATTTTACAAGTGGCAACATATAACTACAAATACAAATGAAACGCCTTTGAGTGGTCAGAGTTGTCTCTGAAATTGTTTATTACTTCTTAAGAGTTTAATTTAATACATAATGTTGTGGTAATTTCGATCATAATGTGAAAGAGTGAATAATTGTGAGTCAATGTTCGTCAGATGCGAGTCGAAGCCGAAATCAAGCTGTAACAGAGAATGACACTGATTTCTTGCCTTATAGATTAAACTGTCAAATTATACATCAATATTGATGTCAATTGCAATAATTTTACTAATTGCCACTAGATGGCGTTGGCGTTGTAAACATGGCTGGTGTATCTAGCCGATTTATAAATCTTTCGAGTTTGTTTCTGGCACATTTGACTAATCTGGACGAGGTCTCAAGTCTGAGCTTCAGATACTAATGTGATTGATAAATATTTGACATATTTATGTTTAGGTGGTTAATTTATTGTTTCACGTTCCCTATATTTTTTTTTGAAAATAATAATTAGATTATAAATAGATTTTGTCGTTTTATTTTGATTCCTTGATCCATACTTTGAAATCTCCTGCAGCATCGCGGGCCGCCGGCGCGTGATAATATTATGATAAGTAAATTCTGTTATAGATTCTGTTACTTACAAGGAGTGGCGTGTTTAAACAAAACATGAGTTTAAACGCATGACATTCAAGAATTATAATTGTCCATAGTTAAACGAAAAGTATCCAACCCCCATTAGGTGTAATGTGGGTTAGATCCTTTTCGTTTTAACTATGGACAATTATCACAGTCACGTTTTGCCCTAACGGCGTACAAGTATAATAATAATAATTTGGATTCGCTGCTTGTTCCTTATTTTGAAAGCAGCGAAGATCTCGTAGATACGCACTTGATCTTGTATTGCGCGACTATTGCGGCGTGTCGTGTACCCAATGTCACATTTCCAAATTGTGACATAGCTACACGACCAAAACCCGCCGTTCCAGCCTGGCAGTGCAGGATCGAGGGGACCAGGGTGCTCATCGGCAAACTATACTGCTTCAAGGAGGGCAACACTCAGCCTAGAGTGATGTGCTTTGTGAGGCGGGCGTTCTCGGGGACTGGAATCAGTCAGATATGTGGAATATATGTCCCGTGTCACAGAGCGCATTGACTTCCTGAAGCTAAAGGTAGGCAAGCCGTATCCATAGGTATTATAAGCGACGGGTTGAACGATATACCCAGAATCGCATATTTCAGCGTGATCAAAGGTGGGTGGTGTATAGAGCACGGGAGCGATCTGAGCAAAATGTGGCAGACGTATGCCGCCCGGATGATGATGACACTAGCATATTCTGGCGCAACATCTGGTCGGTGACTGTCTGCCATACTGAGGCTGAATGGATGCGCGATGTTGAACGCGTGTGTGACGCCATAACGGAAATGGAGGTAGTAATAATTACTTCCTCCGATGTGGCTAGTGCAGCCCGTCCGATACCGAACTGGAAATCGCCAGGACCGGACGGACTGCACAATTTTTGGCTTAAATGGCTGCAAAGTTCACACGCGTGCTTGGCATCGCAATTCCAGTCGGCCTTAGAGTCTGGCTCGCTGCCAAAGTCTTTACCATCTGCTCCATAAGTCAGGTGATGCCGCGGAACCCAAAAATTATTGGGCGATCACTTGTTTGCCGACGGTCTATAAACTTCTTACATCCATTTTGAGAGTGAATATAATTCTCATTTAGAAAACAATTCTAATAAGTCTGCCTCTCAAAATGGATTTAGGAATGGGCCCCGCGGCACCAAGGACCTACTCCTCATTGACATGGTCATAAGCTAACAGGTCCGTCGATCCTGAAAGGATTTGTCGACATGTTGAATAGACTATAAGAAGGCCTATGATTCGGTGCCCCATACATGACTCTTGAGGGTGTTAGAGTTGTACAAAATTGATACAACTCTGAGCACCTTCCTGACGACGTGTATGGGGCAGTGGAGGATGGTCCTTCGTTATCCAGGATGTCCACAAAGTCGGGGGAGCGACGAACCTATTAGGATTAAGCGTAGAATATTCCAGGGCGACTGAGTCCACTGTGGTTTTGTTTAGCCTTGAACCCTCTTAGCACTCTGCCGGAGGGTACAGGGCTGGGCTATCCTTTGCGGAGAGGGGGTCAGGTAATGTCCCTGCTTTATATGGATGATTCGAAACTTTTTGCCACCAACAAATTGCAACTGCTGGAGTCACTAAAAGTAACAAACTTTTAGTGATTCAATCAGGATGGAATTTGGTGTAGATAAATGTGCAGTCATGCATGTAAGGCGGGGCAGGATTGTGGAATCTGAGGGACTACAACTCTCAGATTCTGTAAACCTGAGATCACTCTCCGCAACTAATACCTACAAATACCTGGGTATGTCAGACGGGTTAGGTTAGGGTTGGCCTGACATGAAACAATCGTTGCAGGAGCGTGTCTTCGGTCGCTTGAAAAGGTATTTAATAGTTCTTTGTCAGGCGGCAACAAGGTGCGCGCCTTTAACGGTTGGGTCATACCGGTCCTGATGTACTCCTTTGGCATACTCAAGACACAAAACTCACTGTGTCCGCTCGCGAAAATTTTTCGGTACTCTTGCAGTCTTTACACAATTGGACCACTGGATTCCAGGCTCTCGACAGTTGAAACCCATCCTCACGGTTGAAGTTCTTCTATTTGGTAATCTCGATCGCTTCTCTCACCAGTCTAGGTATGTAGTGACTTTCTGTCGAGACGACCTGAGGGTTATGTAACTCAATCCAGTGGTTCGATCCATGGTAAATATCCCGTTTTAAGTTCTAATAATAACTGATTAAAAGTTGCAAAATCTGTACAAACTGTATATAAACCTATCTCTTAGACTAGGATAGCCTGTATTCTAAGAGACAGTGTTCGGCCAAATAATTATTTAAACATGATTTAATACAACAAGTGAACGGTGTTGATGTTATAAGCTTCTGTAATTTTGTTATGTGTAGTGTAATTTAAATTCAATATCGTGTTACATACACGTTTGAGTTTATGATTGGGGAATACCCTAATTGTGTGCATTTTTTTTTATGTAAAAGCTGCAAGACTACTACTCTGCCGTGACATGGAAGAAGGCGGCTGTACGTCATGTTTTAAAATGACGTAGGTACAGCGGCCTTCTTCCATATCACGGCAATACTACCTTCTGTGTTGGACTACTAGGTGATGCATGTGAGCAAAGACTCCGTGTAGGCATAGTCCTTTTGCCACTCTGTTACTACGTATTTTAATTTGTATGTAAAACTTAAACAAGTTTAAAATGTGTAATAGCGAATTTATTTTTTGGTATATGTGTGTACCTAATATGTAGAATTGACGTTTAGCGAAGGTGGTTTTGTGTTGGGTTGTTGGAAGGAGAAATACTCGCTTATTTGGGTTTGGCGAAGGCAGACCGATATGTCGCACCTTTAAACAAAAACAGAAATAACTCAAAATTTCTAATTTCTGGGAAAACGCATTAAAAGTTTGACATTGTCTACTTTAATGGCTTCAATTTGTCACAAAAGAATAAGGAAATCTCTGTCTTTTCATCGTATCGAGTCGGCTGAACGTCTTCTCCGTGCGAAGTTAATTCACTTTATGGTAAAAACTCAAAATATGTAAATTTTGAATTATTTCTTTTTTGATTAAAGGTGCGATGTGTTCTAAGAATAAATCGGAGCACAAAGAGCTGCCGAACTGTAAGAACCTTACAGTCAGAGTATAGTTCCGTGGTAGGATACCTGTAGGCTTTTAGATAGTACTTTGAGTACAGCTCTTGGCGCTCTTTCCACTCTCAAAAAACTGGTTTCAGTTGCACCGCCACATACAGTTATGCAATACCCAATAACTGACTGGCACAGAGCAAGATACACCATCCTCAGTGTGTCAGGACTAGACGAATCTCTAAGGAACTTAAAGATATGTATAAGTCGCAATGTTCTTGTGGTGGCGACTTCGATCTGCTTGTCCTATCTTAGTCCGCTATCAATCTGCACACCAAGATACTTTACGCTGTCCACCCTGGTGAGTGCTGGACAGCCACAGGATCCGAGTAAATTTGAGCACGAGTGAGCAATTACAGAGAAAGTATGAGAAGGTGCAGTGTTATGTCGGATTGCGAATGGTATGTAAGATGTTTTGCTCAAATTAAGTGTAAGGAGTTTTAAATTGAGCCATTTCATTATTTTGCGCAAGGCTTCTTCTGCATTAGCTTTGACCACATCCCAAGTAGGCCTGTAAACAAGGATAGCGGTATCATGAGCATACGCGTAAATTTTACAGTTAGTGAGGCACATCCTGCACAGGTCATTCACGTAAATTTGGAAGAGTGAAGGCCCAAGTATGCTTCCTTGAGAGACGTCATAAATTACTGGTTCCTCGTCACTGTAGTACGAGCCAATTTTGGCCAGTTGCGTTCGGTTTTTGTGGTAATCCCTAAACATCTCAAGTGGTAAGCCAATATATTATATAAAAATCGATAGAGAAGTATTAAGAAAAATATATGTTGCGCCGACGGTTCCAGTGGCAGTAATATTTATACTTCGTATAGCGGGATTCAGCGGGAATACTGAGAAATACGATTATAACCTAAAAATTCACCAAGATCTATTGTTTAGCAAGTTGGTCTCATCGGTATAGATCGGTTAATAAAATAGTGCCTTGCTTAGTAAAACTGTGTATATCATTTTCAAAAGTCAGACAACTTATAAGTAGCATTTCTTTTCGAAAAGATGCAGGTCCCTTCACCTCTCATTTTGTCACCGGGCCCAAGATAAACACCAGACGACAGACATTAGGTACGTGTGCACAGCTGGCGACACTATGGCTGCCCACCAAACTGTAATTGCAATGCAACAGTATCTAGTAAGGCAGCCCTAGTGTTAGAAATTGATGTTCTAGGTAAAAGAAGCGACGAGTATGACCAGTGCTGTCCGCTCAGTAAAACATCAGGGAGCTAGGGTAGCAGGATCCTTGATAGCATGCCTACTTTATTTACTTTTTGGAACGAACTTTCGCTCGCCACAAGGCGCCGCACGCAGCGGCTCCATACATTTTTAGTATATTTGTTCGAAACGAAGTTCGCAGGTTCGTTTCTGACGGGTGGTGTGTGTCGTCCCAGACCGCACCGCACTTTTCTTTTAGTGCACTATTACAACCTCATAAAAATACTGTTTCATAACGCTGCACTACATTTGTTTGGACTTTCAATAATTTTTCATTAATTTAATCGAAATTTTACGACGAAATTGACAAAAACAGCTCACTGCTTAGTAACTAACAAGTTCATGAGGATTCAGGGCACTGACTAATAAACCTATGGACTTGCCATACCCACAAAATTAGCGTGCATGCCTACAAAAATTGGGCACTCAACATGGCCGCCATTCATAGGTTTGTTACTGTGAGTGCAAGAGAGAGATCAAGCAACCGTTTGACGTTTGACAGCATATCTACCACAAAACTTGGTACTCAACATGGCGACCGGTCACGCATACACATGATTTTGACGTCACACACACACGTGTTGTCAAATTTAGCCCTTGACAAACATTTAGATGTCTCTCTTTTCATATGCAGCTCTTGGTTATTTGAAACGTAACAAAGCGCTTTTTTGACATGTTTGTGTCGACATGACATATATTTGTGTAACTATTATATATGAATTCTATTCTATATGCCATTAGTTACTATTTTTTAACATGAATACATTCATGTTTATCCTTTCACATTTAGCCAAAATTCAACCAGTCAGCTCACACCGAGACGCGACGCAACGCGACGTTACTGGAAGAGGCCAGTGATTTCACGCTGCGCCGCGCGCCGCCGCGAGACGCATCGCAACGTCGCGAGGCGCATAGTAAAATCGTTGGCAACACGACGCCTCGCTGCGCAGCGAGACGCCGCGCGGCGCAGCGGAACGTGTCTACATTCGCCACGTGCTCCCGCCCCGCTCCGCGTCCACCCGCAGTCTACCATTTGCAAGCGCATGAGAACCACGTAATTTGGCACTTTTCACTTTTGGCAATTTCACTCGAGCACTCGACCGAACTCTATCAATTCTACGCGAAGTCTGCACGGAAATAGTAGAGACAAGTCGCCACGGCAGCATCGGCTGCGCCTCCCGGCGTCACGCGGCTTCGTGAAGCGCAGCGCCGCTCTTGCACGCTGCGCGTACCGGCGATGCACCGCTGCGTCGCGATGCACCGCGCTACGCCGCGAGGCATCACGAGGCGCAGCGCTGCATGGTTCAACGTATTCTAAATTCTTACAATGAAATGTGTATCTTTTCGAGTAGAAAACAAAGTTCTATTTTGAGTCGCCCTTTTAAAGTGTGCGCGCAGCGTCGCGTCTCGGTGTGAGCTGACCCTTAGTTACTATGTTTAACCATTGGTTGAGTTAACTACGGATCAAAAAACCGGCCCTTAGACTAGGTTTATAAAACCACCACCACTTCATCATCTTCTTTTCCTGCCCTTATCCCATGTTACTTGGGGTCGACGCAACACGTTTTCTTCTTCCATACTCCCCTGTCAACATTTCTAGCAACGTGATAGGAAACCCACCGAAAACCTCACGAAAATAAAACAAAAATAAAATTTTATTATTTATTAATTTCCTTACTCTCGAATAATATAAAAATCAGCAAAACTTTTTAAGTACAAACAAATAAATATAGAGAATCCAATATTCAGTCACATAGTAAAATTTACCTAAAATACATTTCAAAATGTATATCTATTAATAATAAACATGCGATATTATAAACAATAGTAATTAATTATTATATAATACGAGATTATTAGAACACTGAGATGGCACAGAGAGATAAAGTTATAACTATATTGTGGCAAGACAGTATGTAAGATTGCCAGTTTAAAAAATCACAAAGCGTGATTGGCAATTTCGTTTTTTTTTTTTAAATTATAAATTTGAAGTTTAATATTAGAAATAATATGTAAACTTGTGTAAATAAGATAAATAAAGAATTCCTCATACATAAGATATATAAATATATATCTTATTGAGTATTCCGATCATTTTCTCTATAATAAAGTGTGACTAAGCTTAAAACATAACATATTTTCACATTAAATTATAAATATTAAATTAAATGATGTTTTTCAATGAGTTACATTATGATAATGCAATGACTCTATAAATTCTTTGTAAATTGATGATCTATTTAAAAACATGAGATTTTCTGTAGATTTTTCTAAAACAATTCTTTAATGAATTGCACGTTCTAAGGCACATTTTGTTATAAAATGCATTCTCTATCAGTCGTTACTGAATGTAAATAAATATATTTCTAGAGAATATTTGTCGATAGGTACTACGATAATAGTTGGCAAGTAGTATATATATTATTATAGGAGACTTTACAACGATAAAAGGTTAATATTGCTTTGGTTGTTGTGGTAGTGGACTCGCACGACGGTCACTGTGGACAAACAAAATTGTTTTGATTAATGTTCAGGCGTCGAGCATGAGAAGTAGTATTTATAGTACATTAGGGCTTCGGGTACTCCGCCCGCGGCTTTGCCCGTCTGCAAACAGCCATTTTAAATACAGAGTGTAAGGGACAGACCTCCACAAACTAACTGGAAAATTTCTCAGCAAAATTTAAATTTTTAATTTTTGTTTTTCAGTTACTATTCCGTTATTTCAATGTAAAATTACATTCTCTGTACGCAGTACGACATTTAAGTAAATAAAACAGCTACAATAAAAAAAAAAACAGCAATGGATGTTAAACTACTCAAACGAACGACGCGTGAAATCAGCTGCGCACTTTCTGCGTAGCTACAGAGTTCACCGAACTCACCGCATACCTATTACCTACCCCTCCCAACCAGTAACTGATGCTCCGATTTGTGCAAACACAAACAAATCAGGTTTATTGGATTCCCATAACGTTCCTGAAATAATTTCATGTACCAGTCATCTTAGTATGATATACTGAATTCACCCTATCAGTCTGCGGAGGGCTGTCCCTTACACCATGTATAGTCTAAGACACTTAGGGCGCCTTATCACGGCACCCCACCGCCCAACCGCGCCCTACCCTGACGCCGGTACTGGGTGTACTTCTCTGCCTTATACTTCAGGGGTCACAGCTGCGATGTAAAGTTTTAACTTATTGACCTTAGAGACTGCTTCCCCTTCACCATATCTCTCGATGATAGCCGAGCAAGATGTACTCCTGAGGTGATAAACTTTACACTTACTTTTAAATGTTGCAGCATCATGCTGAGATAGGAGCCTTTTGACCTCGTGCGGGACTGTTTTTTATTATTTTTATTTCAATTCTGTTTTTTTTTTAATTTTAAGTGTGTTTAAGCTTTATTTGTAATCTTCCTATGTGAGTCTCAATAAATACTTTTTCTTTCTTTCTTTCTATAAAGATTGTACACTCCGGCCGATTTATCTTGGCAGGTCCGAACATAGGCACTAAGAAGTTCCGCGCATGTATCTCTCACTCACACTCGCTTCATGTCATCATTTGGTTTGTAAAAAAAACTTACTGCGCGAAGTTCGGACCTGCCAAAATAAATCGGCCGTACTGTAGTTAGCTGGATACTCACCACAAATCTGTTGACTTTGGTCGCGAAGGTTTTTGATACGTTCGACTGTGTCACGTTCATGCTCTCGAACTTCTGGCGCAAGCTGTGAAAAGAAACAAACCATTGTCATCATTTTTTTTACTCATGTACTACCGAGGGAACTTACGTCTATGCATCATAAGGACTATTCTTGCTTGCAGCGCTCGGTCCGATAATAACGCTAGCTAACAGATGTGGTCATCGTGTGGGATTTTGTTGTCAAATTGGTCAGATGTAAGTTTCCTCGATAGCCAGACATCTCACCAAGATGTATCGTGTTACCCAATTGTGGAGGTCAGTAAGGCAGTCGCTTCATGTAAAATACAAGTATTTAGCTGCATCCGATTAGTCTGGAATCTGACCCCAACATAGGAAAAGGCTAGGCATATGATGGGTTCAGTATCAAGAGATCCTCCATTGCTACCCACTTTTGACATATTCCCAGTGGTGGCCCATTGGGCATTATCGCGACTTACGAGTAGGTCGTAGGTTCGAACCCAGATAGGCATTTTACTTTGTGTTCATTACTTGATCACCATCATCTGCTCTAGCCCCAACTAAGTTGGGGTCGGCTCCCAGTCTAAGCGGATGTAACTGAATACCAGTATTTTACATGGAGCGTCTGCCTATCTGACCTCCACAATCCGGTTACTGGATACTACGACACCCCTTGGTAAGACTGGTTGTCAGACTTTCGGGCTTCTGACGACCCGTAACGACTGCCAAAGATCCACGAAAGACAGCCGGGATGAACGACTTGACGTGCTTTCCGAGGCACGGAGGGGTCTTTGTATGTAGAGATCACCGCTGCTCTCACAACGGTGAAGCGAAACATCGTGAACCCTACCAACAATTCGAAGACATGTGACATCCACTAACCCGCACTCTCATTCACAGAGAGGAACCAGCAGTGGGAACATTATAGGCTGATCATGCGCATCGTTTACATTAGTAGATCAAGTGCTAGGTTACCTCTTGGCAGTCTCGAGCTGAGACTCTCCCTCGTCGTCCTGCTCCGGCTGGCGCTCGATGACGACGGCGGAGGGCGAGCGTTGCGGCTCCGACTCCGACCAGTGCTCGAAGCGGTCGCGGAAGCTCTTCGTGCGGGCGAGCGTTTGGGCCTGAAAGGATGGGTAATCAAATAACATATAAAAAAAAAAATTGAGCCGTCGCTGGACGGCTGGCAGATGTGAATCATCGAAACTAATTTATATAGAAAATAAGCATGAAAGGATGGTTTATTAATGGAAATAAATATTGCATTATCGAAAACAAAATATTCAGACATTTTTAAAATAATTCAAATATTCTTTATTTAAAAAAAAAAATACATGTCATGTTAATTGAATCCTAAAATAGAGCGTATCGACGCTGTTAGCGTGGCGACGTGTCGCCAGCAATTTATGATTTCCTTACAATTTTAAATTTATTCGGCATCCGTTTTGGCAATAAAGAGTTATGCATAACGTGGCTGACAATTTGACACTACGCAAAAATAATATTTAACTGACCTGTTTAAGAGCCTCATCCCTCTGCCGGGCCTCAAGATACGTCCGGCGACGTTCATCCTCGCTGTCCTCTTCCTCATACTCCTCTGAGGAGTACTCTTCCTCCGAGGAGTCGCCCTGGTGGTTGTTCTCGCCGGGAGGGGGCGGGGTGAACCTCTTTAAGGGCTTGGGTCCTGCGGAAAACAATGTTGGATTACTTTACATTAAACTCAAGCCTTTTTCGTTCTTTGTTGCAGTTTGCTTACTTCTTATTTAATTAAGACCACCTGTTAAACTCACCACAAAATAATAGGTCCGTTTTGACAGCCCACATCGTTTCATATGCCAAAGAGAGACAAACATAGCGGGACAAAGAGGGACACCCTCGTGTCAAAACGGACCTATTTTGTGGCGAGTTTAGTAGTACAATTATTAGTCTGCTTTTTTTACCTATAGGAAATTGGAAAAAGAATCCCCTCCTTTAGGAACATTTTTACTAACTAAGCAGGTTTTTGCATCTCAGTTTCCTGCCGATCACATTAGCGACTATAGGTACTGCGTTCAGTTTACTATGATCGCACTGATACATTTGTTTTCTCCTACCTTGCTGATCGTCAGGCTTATTCTGCTGATGTTCGAGCTGTCGGAACACGTTGATCATGCGCTGTGCTGTGTGTCGCGAGGCGGCCACGCTGGTGTCGACGGCTGCGTCTTCGCTGCGAACAACGCTGGGCTCGTGGTAGATCTCGGGAGATGGGGATTTTGGGCGCTGGAAAAGACACAAAAAAAAAAATATTATCAAAATAATACCAGAAAATCACCTAACAATAAAAAAAAAACTGGCCAAGTGCGAGTCGGACTTGCGCACGAAGGGTTCCGTACCATTATCTACAAAAACGGCAAAAAATCACGTTTGTTGAATGGGAGCCCCCTTAAATATTTATTTTATTGTTTTTTAGTATTTTTTGTTATAAATTTCAAGTAACTATCACGGTTCATGAGATACAGCCTGGCGACGGACGGACAGACAGACCAACAGCGGAGTCTTAGAATAGGTTCCCGTTTTACCCTTTGGGTGCGGAACTCTAAAAACGCATATTGTTGACCAAATTTGAAAAAAACTAATGTGAAGCCGACCCTTCAGATTTTCAGTTATTTCAATTACATATTATACAGTATATATAGGTATAGTATTTTTTTAGAAAAAAATAAGTACTGCAATTTCTAGTCACACTATTTACTGCCTCTGTCAGCATAGTTAACGTACTTATAACATTATTGTTCCCAATTGATCCATTATTGTTTCAATTGATTGTCCATAGTTAAACGAAAAGTTTCCAACCCACATTAGGTGTAATGTGGGTTTATGGCCGTGGTGAAGAATGTATTTTTTTTAAATGTTATGTATTTTTTTTTTTTGAACGGCCCTAAGGTCTATTATGTGCCATTTCAAGGTTATCCATTCTTTATCGGTCACACTGTAGCAATAGGCTTTTTCCTTAAAAAAAAAAAAACAATAAAATAAGTTGTTCACCTGTGTCTGCCTGGGCGGCGTCATGCGGAACTCCTTGCGCTCACTCTTGGGCTTGTAGGTCTCGAAGAACTTGAACCGGTCCGATATGTCGGACGTCTCGATCTTCACGTCCTCCAACTTGTCGGCCGCGCGGACCACGTCCTTAGGGATGAATGGCTGGGGACGGAAGACGAACTTTAGGATTTATTTACCATGCTTATATATACCCCATCCAACCATTTATTGTACTTTTGACATAAGCGAAACTACCAAGTTCCTTATTTATTGACAGACAACCATAGACCAAAAAGAATCCGGTCAAGAGCGAGTTGGACTCGCGCACAAATATATAAATAAAAGTGTGCTATTTAGAGACATCGTTTTATTTTCACTGTAGTCTTTACATAGAACTTCTCTATCACACAGAATAATTTCAGATTTTTCTCTATGCAAACTTCGGAGATAAGGGGAGGGGGAAAGTATATTTTTTACATTTTTCATCAAAGTCGAAAACTATGCGGCCTAAATAAAAATGTTTAAGAATGTGCACATAGCGCTCCTTCATATAATACCCCACATGCCCTAGTAGCCCCACTTCGAATTTTTAAGACCCCCCTTTCAGTCACTGTTGCATTTTTTTTTAAATATATTTTTATTTCTTTCTTATTTGCAAAATAGTTGGGGAAACGTCATCTAAAACTATTCCAAAATTCAAGTTGATAGCATTAGGAGTTCTTGAGATATCCAGCTGTGACAGACGGACAGACAGACAGACTGAGTCGCACCATAAGGGTTCCTTTTTACCATTTTGGTACGGAGCCCTAAAATGCAATACTTCAAGGACGCTAAAATAAAATAAATGGACGGAGTATAATAGCTTGTGTGCTTGTCCTTCAATAAGCTGTTTTAGTAACTACTTTTTATACAGCATTTCTTTTCTTTTTCGGTGGGTAAATAAATATTATTAACTCAAAATACCATTTCATTCAGACACCAATCTACATGTTCCTCACATGATCTGACCAAGATTATGTCTGGACTTTAAAAAGAGACTGTGACCTCTAAGTTTGTTCCGGCCTTTTCTTTTCGGACCTCGTCTAGTTTTAAAAAATATGATTGACGTGTCAAAGTTAAGTGTTTGTACAAATCTTACAGAAATACAATCATTTATCATTATCATTTATTCGTATTTACGACTGAATTCTAACTTCCACAATAACTAGATTCTGCAGTTAGTTACACAATTATTTGAGTCTAATTTTCGGGCTGACATAGATAATATTACAACCAGACCTCGTTATCGCTGGGACAAAACAAAGAATACTTGACACATACAGCTATTTTCAAGTTTAGTGCCTATCAAATTATACACTCCCAGAGACGTTCTTTATGAACATAAGAAATAAAAACTTTACATTTTTGACATAGAAACATGTGACAGTTGCCTGTTTTGAATTGGAACACTACGAAATGTCATATGTACACTATCATATAGTCAGAAGACCACAAAAGGATTCCTCCGGGGGAGACAGCTCATTGGAAGATAAGTACACTTATGTACTTATTAATAAAACAACATGGGAGTTGGTTCATTATTTTCATTATGTAGGTAATGATCATGTAGGTAAAAACTAGTACATATCGGAAAGTCTGTTTTTGTTTGATTGACACTTCGGTTTAATTAGTCTATGAGTTCTTTATGCCCCGAAGATAACGAGGTCTGATTATGACAATCAGAACCAATTATTTGACGTGATCACCAAAGTACTCGGAAGTCATGACATCCAGATACCAGGTTATTCATGGACGGACCACGGCAAGCACAGCTTAACCTCTCAGATCAATAGATCTTCGTGGTATTTAATCAATGTAACAGGTACTCACGATCTCCTTCCTCTTGGGCACGTCTCCAGGCGGCGGGGAGGTGGGCGGCATGCTCTTAGCGTTCGCGTCAAGCTCTAAGAAGATCGAGCGGGACTTCTTGCCAATACCTGTAAAAAAAAAATCATGTAGGTATACTAACTAGCGTAAATTTCGGACCCCGACCCACCTCATCGTACTTTCTGACTTTTCCTTTTTTGCTCCGCTCCTAAGGTTCGTAGCGTGATGTTAAATAGCCTTCCTCAAACATTGGGCTATCAAATGCAAAACGAATTTTTGAAATCCGACTGGTATGGTAAGTTCCAGAGATTAGCACGTTCAAACAAAAAACAAACTCTTCAGCTTTATTATACTGGGTGTAATTTTAATCGTCGTCATCCTCTAAGGGGTCATTGTACTCATCATTATGAACAACTTTTACTATAGGCTCAAACCTGAAATTGCGAAAACAAAATCAGCTCTTCCCTACATTTTGACGAGTTATACGAACATAAATGTAGGGAACAGCTGATTTTATTTCGCAATTTCAGGTTTGGTCCCATAGTAAAAGTTGTTCATAATGGCGAATACAATGACCCCTTAAGAGGTTATGCGTTATTTAAGTTGTTACACCTTGTTTGCAGGTGAATTTTTCAAGTGCAGGGTGTGGATGGCCAAATTCTAAACTAAAAATGAAATTAATGAGGAATAGCGAAAAGTACTCAAAGGAGCCTCGGGCTCGATTTTGATGAAAACTAAAACAGCATCATTAGATTTTTAAATAATCAATATTTCTAGGCAGGAATCGTAACAGTCGATTTGAAAAAAAAAACCACACTGTATTATTACACCATTCGACAGTGTCGCTAATAAGGATCGAATTCTGGGAAGTAATGCCATACGGCAAACTAAAGGAAAGAGCTCATTTTTAACAAAATTATATTTTATTTTTCTTATGTTACCTACATACCTTGCTATTGATTTTTTCAAAAATCCAATGATGCAGTTTTATTTTTCATCAAAATCGAGCCCGATACTCCTGTGAGTACTTTTCGCTATTCCTCATAGTTTCGGATTTGGAAAAAACTTGATAAATTCACCCTGTATACGTAAAGTAGAAATAAGAACAGATCGATGACTCATCTGGTGGAAATTGGTTACTATTACATAATTAAAAGTATAAATACGTATAGTACGCGGCCGTTAGGTGGGTACATGGACTTTAAAGGCGCTCCCTCGCCGGGAGAATTCGCTTGTATAGTTTGACCAAGACCACTGTACCGCGCCTTAGGAATGCGCGGCGAGGCGGGGTGCAGCGCTGGCGAATGAGCGGTGGGACGCCGTGAGTGTTGACGAATGAGCGGCCTGCACTGCCCCCCGTCTCGCCGCGCACATACCTACGGCGCGGTACAGCGGTTATGGTCAAACTATAAAGTAATAATCCAAAATTCCACTGTAATGGCTAGTTGCGAGTAGATTGCGTAGGCCGTCAGCTGCTGGGAAGTGTAGAGAGATAATGAAACCAGCAGGATAGGTTATTGTAATTAAATAGGTAGAAGGAACACGACTAGGTCACAACATTACAGGCGAATGCTCTTGGTGAGGGAGCGCCTTTAGACAGAAAAGACATAATGTATCTATGTACGAGTGACCTCAGTCCAAAAACATAGCGCTGTCAACAGCGACGTGAGGCCAGTTTCGTAAACATGTGTGCACTTAGTGAGGTGTAGTTTGGTGTAAAGCAGCGTGTGAGCGCGTATGCACAGAGCGAGATGTAGTTATTTGCATGCTTCGCTGTATTGTACGCAGCGCTATGTCTTGGTTTTTTATTTAGTCTGAGCGAGTGACATAGACAACGCTCTAGAAAGCCGTAATTTTTCTAAAGCTTCTTTTGCCTTCTAAACGACTTGTGAATGTTTTGTTATGAAATTAATTTGAGAGTTCAGAATCAATCAATCTGCCTAGGCTATTACCAACTATGTAGTGGTCGGCTTCCAGTCTAACCGGATGCAGTTGGATACCAGCATTTTATCTGTCCTCCACAAGCCAGTCACTTGGTAATACCCCTTGGTAAGACTGGTTGTCCGACTTTCACACTTAACAAATCTGTTATTATGCTTTCACTTGAACTTTTAACAAATCGAGGTACGTAATGTTTCAGTCTATTAATTTTCTGGGTCGATATTTAGTTTTTTACAATATGCATTCGTGGATCTTTGACAGTCGTTACGAGTCGTCAGAAGCCCGAAAGTCTAACAACAAAGGGGTATCGTATTACCCAGTGACTGGGTTGTGGAGGTCAGATAGGCAGTCGCTCCATGTAAAATACTGGTATTCAGCTGCATCCGGTTAGACTAGAAGCCGACCCCAACATAGTTGGGAAAAGGCTAGGCAGATTGATTGCAAGGTAAAGTTGCCATTACAGACATTTTCTTACCGCAAGTGAGTGTTTAACATTAAATTTTATTGGTATTTCATTACACATGCTGAGCTGAACGTGTCCTAGTAGGTCTAAATAGAGAGTAGAGGTGTGGAAAGGCAAAGGCCTCTCTTATCCAGACGCCTTTGCTCTACAATGGGAGACAACAGGCTTTTAATCAGAAAAGAATAACCGTGGAGTTTCTTGCCGGCTCTTATCCACAGGAAACGACCATTAATTAAATTACGACGAATCATTAATTAAAAAATTAATGATTCGCCGCACGAAGAGATGGACCCGGAGAGATGGGCAAAGTTCGTCACTCACTGGACATCGCCGTCGAGGAAGACCGCGGCGAAGGTGGGATGACGATCTGATAAGGTTTCCAGGGCTAACTTGGCCTGAGATCGCACAAGGCAGGGAGGTTTGGAAGGAAAAAGGGGAGGACTTTGCTCAGCAAAGAGACACAATATAGGCTAAAAAAAAATAAGGATTTACCTTCGTTGAACATTGCCATGTCATTGATCTCCCTGTTCCTGGGCGGCTGGTTCTCGTCGTTGAACACCTCTCCGTTCTCGAAGCGTTCCTTGATGGCGCGCGCCTTCTCTGCGTTCACGTCCATTTCGCGGGAGATCTTATCTGATGATGTTACACCTGGAAAAGGGATGAAGGGTTTTTTAATTGGGCTTTTTGCTCAAATAGGGATGAAGACAAAAAAATGTTTTTATGTCCGTCATGTAGATTATTAAAATATATTGGACAAGTATTTTTTCTTTTTCTACGTAATCAAAAGATTACGGCGATACATTGAGTTAAAATGTGGCATGACGTCACGTCTTCGTAGATTTTATACGTAGAAGTGACGTAGCGAGCCCCCACTCCCGAACTTTAATGCGAGTTATCTAAGTCATTTTTTATTAATATGATAAAGCAAAAAATACGTGTCTAATATTTTTTTATTATCTGACTGACGGACTAAATACAATTTCTTTTTTTTTACCCAGGCATCATCTCTATTATTTAATACTAGCGTTGTCCGCGACTACGTCTGCGATCCAGGATGAATAGTTCTATAGCCTATGTCCTTCTCCGAGTCATGGACTACCCAAGTGTCAAATTTTAGCGTGAAAGCGTAATCAACAAACAAACACTTTCGCATTTTTAATATTAGTTAGAATAGTTAGGAAGATGAAAAACCTATCGACACTCACAAAATGTATCAGGTACTAAAATTAAGAAAAGAAAACTTAACACGCTACTAAAGTTTATGTAATAATCAAAATCAAGTAATTTATTCAAACTAGGCTGAGAATCAGCACTTTTCGGACGTCAAAATTACATAAGACAGTCCCCCAAAACGCCCCCCTTCATCACCTCCTAGTGCTTTAGCTGGGGAGAAGAAGTGGCGCAACAAACACCCCAACAGCACAGCTGTCTGTTCAGTTAAAAAATTGTATATATACAAACCATAGATATACACTTACATCCTAACTAATATTATAAATGCGAAAGTAAGTTTGTTTGTTACCTTTTCACGCCTAAACCGCTGAACCGATCATCCTGAAATTTTGCATATAAGTACGTTGTCACGTGTACAGAAACACAGGGTACCTTTCATCCCGAAACAAAGTACTGTTCCCGAGGAAAATAACAATAACGTTCTTATGATAATAGATGGCGCCACGTGTCATTCGAATCATGACTGAATTATTACGCTTTCACGCTAAAACTGCAGAACAGATTTGGATGAAATTTGGCACATGGGTAGACTATGAGCTGGATTAGGACATAGGATACTTTTGATCTCCGACAGCCACGCGGGCGAAGCCGCGGGAAAAAGCTAGTACAATATGTAACAACAACTCTGTTGTTCATTTTAACACATAATTGTACTCATGATAACAAACAACTTTTACTATGGGACCAAACATGAAATCTCGAAAAAAAAAAATCTGCTGCTCCCTACATTTTGACGAGTTATGCGAACATGAATGTATGGGACAGCAGATTTTTTTTCGCGAATTCCGGATTGGTCCCGTAGTAAAAGTTGTTTGTTATCATGCGTACAATCAAGTGTTAAAAGGAACAACAGGGTTTTTGTTACATATTGTATATACCAAAGTGTATATCTATGGTTTGTATGTCGGTCAAGCTACGGTTTCCTAAAAGAGCGGTGGCCGCACTGAACGGCCGCAGTGACGTCTGTCATGGAAATGATGACAGCGGCAAAGATTTAAATCGTTAGATTCGCCCTAACGCGTCAAAAGATAGTCGCATTTCTGGTTCGTTTTGACATCTCTGACAAAATCAAAGTCAAAAGTCATTTATTCAAACTAGGCTGAGAATCAGCACTTTTCGAATAAAATTGAAATAGCATATGCCATGTAGCCTTTTCCCAACTGTGTTGGGGTCGACTTCCAGTCTCAACAGATGCAGCTGAATACCCAGTATTTTACATGAAGCGATTGCCTATCTGACCTCCATAACCCAGTTACTGGGTAATACGATACCCCTTAAGACTTGTTGTGTCTTTCGGGCTTCTGACGACCCGTAACGACTGTCACAGATCCACGAATGACAGCCGGGACCAACGGCTTAACGTGCGTTCCGACTCACGGAGGGGTTTTGGTATGTAAAGATGGTCACTCATCCACGGACCAACTCCGGTAAACATAGCTTAACCTGATGGATCGACCCGCAGGCTTATTACGTATCTTGCCTAGCGATAACAAAATTTGCGTAATAATTGCTTTTCAATCGCTTGTCAATCGCAAAACAATATGACGTATCGCTGATACATAATACCGATTTGCGATTGAAAAGCAGTTATTGCGCAAATTTTGCTATCGCTAGGCTTCTGCAAGATACGTAATACGAGTACCGTGCGGCTATTATTACGTAGCCACGAGCTCCTCACTCTTGAGCCCCACTTTTGGAACAGACTATACGTAGCCTGGTCATAAGTTTTGTCACATATTGAAAGTTAAATAACTGACACAATGAGTTATGCACTACAACCATTTATACATCAAATGAAAGGGTATAAAATACAGATTTACACCACATTAAAATTATTCGAAATGTCCTCCTCTTGCTTCGATACAAGCCTTCAATGTGCAAGGCCAGTCATCAATCGAAGCACGCACGACGTTCATGTCAATATCGGCGACTGCTTTAATCAGGGATGATTTAAGTGACTCCAAGTTGTGATGGGGTTTAGCGCAGACGTTCTGCTCTAAGTGCTGCCATAATTTGTAATCCAAGGGATCCAAGTCTGGACTGGATGAGGGCCAATCCTCATGCCTGATAAAGTCGATTCCACGGGTCGTGAGCCAGTTTTGGGTACTTTTCGCTTTATGAGCCGGCGCAGAATCCTGCTGGAATACCCAGTGCTTGTTTTCGAACATTGTTTGTGAAAGAGGTTCCACAATGTTTATTAGGACTGTGTTTTGATATACAAGGGCACTGGTTTTCACTCCTTTTTCACAAATAAAAAAAAATACCTCAGTTGGACCTAAATAGGACACCCCAAGCCAAACCATGAATGCCGAAGGGTGAAGACCACGCTGAACACGTGGCACACGTCTGCTCGCTTCTTCACTAGAGTGTGCATACACTTTATCATTTTGTTTGTTGAAACTCTCCTCAACATTAAAAATATTTTCGTCTGAAAAAAAAATTTCGCGGTATTTTTTTCCCGCGTATCACCTTAACAAAACCCGGCTTCTTTCGAGTCTGATTTTCTTCAGCCGTGCGTTAGGATGTGCTGTGTTTTTTTTTCTATAAGCACGCAGTCCTAAGTCTTCATTTAACACCCTTTTAACAGTAGTTCTGCTTAGTCTCTTCTGCAGAGCTAACATTTTTTGCTTGCGGACAAGATTTCGTTGGCTTCGCGCCTTCACTGCTTTAATGACCGCTGGAGTTCGAACAGTACGAGGTCGACCGCTCCTTTCTTCCTAATCTTGAATATTCCCTGAATCGTTTGATAGTACGATAAATAAATCTCAGTGGAATTTTCAAATTTTTCAGCAATTTGATAATCTCAGTTGGCGCGGGACTGCAACGATGCAATGCAATTACTGCGACTGTGTTTTCTTTGCGCGTCCACTACATTTTAGAAAATGAACAAAACTCCAGAAACCCTTTGCTTTTATTTTCTTTAAATATTCAAATTTCGAATGCCCATAATATTTTCCTCGGCTTGCATTCTAAATTCGAAATTTTACCTATGTGACAGAACTTATGGCCCGACTACGTGGTTCTATAATTCCTGCTTACCCGGTTACCTCAATGGGGAAAACGACGTGCTTTTATGTATGTATGTATGTAGTGTGTAATGAGATGGCTTCCCCAAATGCAAATGACAAAATAAACATTATGGTTTTACATGACTTCTTTAACTACTGATGGTAAGTAAATCGACATATTTGAAATTTATATATTTATGTAAATGATTACTGTATTTTAAAATGATCACTGACCAAGAATTGAGGCATTACCTTCCATTTCGGGAGCCATGTCGGTGTTATTAGCAGTGTCTAAAATAAATATACAGACGTATTACTAAACATATTACGTAAATCGTCTTCAAAGTAATTTGGCACGAATCTTTGTCCAAACATTGACATCTATCACCACTCGACGTTTTTGCCGTGAAATTAACCAGACGACCGTGAAACCTCTACAATTACATACAGACTTGTTACACCACCATCTCCGGATAAATTCAGGTTACATAACCAGGAGACAAATGGATTGTCTATTTTAAATAATTCTATGTCTAAATAATAATAATAATAATAATCTAGGACATTATTCACACACGGTCATCTGATCCCAAACTAAGCAGAGCTTGTACTATGGAAACCAGATAACTGATATACTACATACACTACTTTTTTTTTGTAAATACATACTTATATAGATAATTACACCCAGACTCAGAACAAACAGACATGTTCATGCACACAAATGTTTGTCCTGGATGGGAATCGAACCCACGACCTGCGGCATGATAGGTCGTATCTTAACCAACCACGCCAACTGGCCTGTCAAATAATTCAACTTAAATTCTTTAAATAATTCGGCTTTGTCTCTGTCACCTCTGACCTAGACTAGAGTCAAGAGATGGGTTTGCCATCTAAAAAAAAAAATTCTGTTGCCGATTGATCTCTTTCAGTGTCAATTGATGTCTCTTCCTTCTTATTCTATTAGTAGCTGCGTTTTTTTTTTTACGTGGAACCCTAATTATTTTTCTAAAATAAAATTAACCTAAGTTACTCCTTATAACATCAGCTATCTGCCAGTTAAAATCCCGTCAAAATCGGTCCAGCCGTTTCGGAAATTAGCCGGAACAAATAGACAGACAGACAGACAAAAATGTTTTTAATTGTTTTATTTTTGTTTTTTATTATATGTACCGTATATACTTTCACAATTATGCATAATATAGTAAATAGCCATTATTTTGACAATACAAACAGACACTTTAAATTTAATTATTGGTATATATTCGTATGTTCATGTTATTCATCAAGTAAGTTTGATAAGTTATTACAGTTTTAATTAGAAAATTAAACTTACCTTGTTCGCTCTGAAGTACTGATTGCTCGTACATCTCCTTGATTTTAGCTTGCTTGCCCTGTAACAATAACATTTCATCAATTTACGGGACATGGAAACCAGCATGTCCTAGAACCAACAATTCGAAGACATGTGACATCTACCAACCCGCACTGGGGTCGCGTGGTGGAGCACAGCCCACTCCCACTCGAAGAGAGAAAACCTGTGTCCCAGCAGTTCCCAACATTACGAGTATAAGCTGAATCAATCTGCCTAGCCTTTTCCCAACTATGTTGGGGTCGGCTTCCAGTCTAACCGGATGCAGCTGAGTACCAGTATTTTACATGGAGCGACTGCCTATCTGACCTCCACAACCCAGTTACTGGGTAATACGATACCCATTGGTAAGATTGGTTGTCAGACTTTCGGGCTTCTGACAACCCGTAACGACTGTCAAAGATCCACGAATAACAGCCGGGACCAACGGCTTAACGTGCTTTCCGAGGCACGGAGGAGTCTCGGTATGAAAAGATGGTCACCCATCCACAAACCAACCCCGGCAAGCGTAGCTTAATTCGACCCGTGCGGCTGTTATTACTTAGCCACGAGTATAAGCTGAATATGTTATGCTTATGGAACATCCATCAAACTATACTAACTTGTAATAGTTTGTTGATTTTGTTTTTAGTTGAGATTCTTCAAGTGCTTCTACACGATAAAACAGATTTTATCGACGGTCATTTTCGCTAAAAAAAAAATCATAAAATCTTTTTTATTTTTCGTATTTTGATATCGATACTCATCACGTCTGCGGAGTTTCACTAGCTAATTTAATTTGACCCTGTATAAGTAGTATACAGGGTGAATTTTTCAAGTGGGGGTGGATGGCCAAATCCGAAACTATGAGGAATAGCGAAAAGTACTCAAAACAGTCTCGGGCTCGATTTTGATGACAACTGAAATATATCATTGGAATTTTGACAAATCCATTTCAAGGTTTAATAGGTAGGTAACATAAGAAAAATAAAACAAGTATTTTGTTAAAAATGAGCTCTTTCCTTTAGTTTGCCGTATGTCATTACTTCCCAAAGTTCATCCTTATTAGCGTCACTATCGAATGGTGCAGTAATAGTTTTTTTTTTTTCAAAATCATCGGGTTCGATTCCTGGCTAGAAATATTGAATTTTCAAAAATCCAATGATGCTGTTTCAGTTTTCATCAAAATTAAGCCCGAGACTCCTTTGAGTACTTTTCGCTATTTCTCATAGTTTCGAATTTGGCCACCCACCCCCACTTGAAAAATTCACCTGTATACTACTTATACAGGGTCAAATTAAATTAGCTAGTGAAACTCCGCAGACGTGATGATTATCGATATCAAAATACGAAAAATAAAAATAAAAAAGATTTTATGATTTTTTTTTAGCGAAAATGACCGTCGATAAAATCTGTTTTATCGTGTTGAGATACCTATCACGTCTGTGAAGTCTACACAAAAAATAAAAGAAAATAAACTGATATTTGAAATGACTACCTCGCGCTTACGCAAAAATAAAACTTCATCAAATTAATTTATTTTTTGTTTTATCATGTTTAGATATCGATATCCATCACATCTGCGGAGTATCGCTAGCTAATTTAATTTGACCCTATATAAATAAACTTACGATACACGGGACAAAGCGAACAAAATCGAATCTGCCTATTTGTTTTAACAAACTTGTGAAATATGTCTCAGTCCAGTTCCATGTCCAACAAAGACATTAAAAGTTGAAACTCTCGGGCCGTGGGGTCCGAGGGCTCATGGTTTGTTCAACGAGACCCAGAGGCTAAGCATGGCCATACAACGTGGCAGTGCCGCCTGTCTCTTGTACATTACCAGTCGACAACGATGCGGAGGAATTTTTGCCTGGCAGTCTTCTTACCTACGTCCATTATACCAGTCGACAACGATGCGGAGGAATTTTTGCCTGGCAGTCTTCTTACCTACGTCCATTATACCAGTTTTGGAACGCAGCATGGTGTTCCGAAATCTGTCCTGTCTTTTTAAGCCTAGGATGCTGCATGCCATCGCTCTGTGGCAGACTCCAAGGCAGAACTATTGCGACTCGGTGAGCAACCAGGTCTGAGCACCATAGGTTAGGACGGGCAGGATACACATATCGATAAGTTTGCGTTTCAGGGAGATCGGCCGATCACCCAACAGTTTTAGTTACGTTAGGATATTATACAAGGTGTAACATAAATAACGTATAACCTCTTAAGGGGTCATTGCACTCATCATTATGAACAACTTTTACTATGGGACCAAACTTGAAATCGCGAAAAAAAATCAACTGTTCAGTACATTTATGTTCGCATAATTCGTCAAAATGTACTGGACAGCTGATTTTTTTTTTATTTTAATAAACTGTTTTAAGCCATAACTTAAAAAATTGGTTAAGAATCTTCTGGTTATTCTTTAACTCCTTACCATGAACAGTCTGCTGCGTATGTTCTGTATCTCCTGTTTCCTCTCGCGATGCCTCTCGGAGGAAGAATGCTGTCCTGTCTCGAACTTGCCCACAATCTCGCTCATGTTGCAGAAGGAGACTGGTTGCTCGCGGGTCGCTGTGTGCTTGTAGGACTTCTTAAGGACTGAGTCTTCGTCTGTGGGAGAAAGGGTTTAGGACAATAAGTACAGATGGCAGAGAATTACGACCTTAATTTACTTAGGCGAATATCACACCTCCGCCGCAAAACAGCATGATGACAACAACAACATGCGAGCAACAATAAATCAAAATCAAAAGTCATTTATTCAAACTAGGCTGAGAATCAGCACTTTTTGAACGTCAAAATTACATAAGACAGTCCCCAAAACGTCCGCCCTGCACCACTTCCTAGTGCTTTAGCTGGGGAGAAGAAGTGGCGCAACAAACTCCCCAGCAGCACAGCTGTCTGCGATGGCAACATCATGCGAGTCAGTTTAATTGAACTACTTTGGTTTCGCTGCTATGGTTTCGCGGCGGAGGTGTGATACCCGCCTCAAAATGTGAACATAAAAGTACTTTAGATTAAAATAAGTTTTTGGCACGATTTCAATATTTAGACATATTTTTATGTCCTGCAGTTTTTATGTCCTGCAGTTTTTATGTCCTGCAGTTTTTATGTCCTGCAGTTTTTATGTCCTGCAGTTTTTATGTCCTGCAGTTTTTATGTCCTGCAGTTTTTATGTCCTGCAGTTTTTATGTCCTGCAGTTTTTATGTCCTGCAGTTTTTATGTCCTGCAGTTTTTATCACCGTACCAGAGCCCCGTATACAGCTTTTTTTTTTTTTAATAAGGACCTATCGCAGCTTGCTCCGGGAGCATTGACTGCTTAACCGAGCATTGGCGGGGCCAGAATGGCCTCTCGCCGGGTTAGAAATTAAAACTAAGTAGCACAGCTAAGGGCGTCCCATGGGATTCGAACCTAGGTTTAGGGCGCTACTGACTACTGAGCAAACGGAGACTTCAATCGGTATGGCCCCGTGTACACCGCATTGATGCCGAGTTAAATAATAGTAATAATAATAATAATAATAATATTCCACAACTATCACACAACGCCGTCTAGCCTCAAGCTAAGCAGAGCTTGTGTTATGAGTACTAGACAACTGATAAACATACTTATATATTTCTAAATACATACATATATAGATAAATTACACCCAGACACAGAACAAATGATCATGCTCATCACACAAACATTTGTCCTGGGTGGGAATCGAACCCACGACCTCCGGCATAGCAGTCAGGGCCACTAACCACTAGACCAACAGGCCAGTCAAATAGTAAAGCAACGATCACAGTTCAGTAAAGCATTGCCAATAAAACTGTAAACACGTCTGCCTTTTATTTAAATATTGCTATATGCTAGAAATGCTCTATGCTAGAAATTTATGATGTCAACTTAAACAAAAAAAAAAAAAAAAAGTGTTATTTGTTTGTTACGCTTTTACGCTAACACGTCTGAACAGATTTGAATGAAATTTGGCACACGGGTAGACCATGGCCTGGATTAGGACGTATGATACTTGCTATCCCGGTAGTACGTCCCCTTGAGATAATTTCCGACCTCCACAGGGGCGAAGCCGCGGGCAAAAGTTAGTAATATAAAAACGCAGACATAAAATAGACGTAAGAGACAATGTTGGGACAGTTTAGCCTGCAGAGAAGACAAAGGTGAATTTCACGTGCTTTTAAAGAAATAAGAAATTATGAAGAACATTTTTCATTATATCTCAGATCGATCTGCCTAGCCTTTTCCCAACTATGTTGGGGTCGGCTCCATTTATATGGAGCGATTGCCTATCTGACCTCGATAACCCAGTTACTGGGTAATACGATACCCCTTGGTAAGACTGGTTGTCAGGCTTTCGGGATTCTGACGACCCGTAACGACTGTCAAAGATCCACGAATGACAGCCGGGACCAACGGCTTAACGTGCTTTCCGAGGCACGGAGGAGTCTCAGTATGAAAAGATGGTCGGACCAACCCCGGCAAGCGTAGCTTAACCGGATGGATCGACCAGTGTGGCTGTTATTACTTAGCCACGAGCTCCTCAGAATATCTCAGAATGAGTGTAAAATCTACGCGGCGTCGTCGGTGCGGCGCATCGGCAATATTCATTCGTATACACAGACATGCGGTCCGGCGGCGCCGGTACGGCTCCGACGTCATGTACAGCAAGCCTTAGGGATTGGGTCCTCCTTTTGCAGTTTTTACATGTGCAAAAACATTCAATAAATAAAAGTACCAATTTCATCATTCAACCTTCAAATTAGCGCAAATAATTAATTAACGAGTCATGCGTATATTTAATTCAGAGTTCATATTCTAAGTGGCTGAAGTAGGTATTCCAAGGACCCACTGGCTTAGCTAAAGAACAATTGGACCTAGTTATGCAGAAAGCAGCCATATGGCACTTTTTCCCAAAAATGAGTTATAAACACAGTCATACAAGATATATATTTCGACATACAAGATTTTTTGCAAAAACAACCATGTGGATATCTCTATTTATCACGGAGATATGAGCCGTCAAATGCAGCCTTGTCCTTACATCCATAATGCAACCATCGACAGAAAAATGCTTATAACTCCGTTTGTACTTTTCCCGACATGGCTGCTTTCTACATAACACTATCCAATTTATCTGTTGACTCACCATCCTCATCGTCCTCAGGTTCGCTGGAGCTCTGTTCGACCGGCACGCCATTCAGGTAGTCATCCGACACACCCACATCCATGCCCTTCGCTTTGAACCTGAATGGATGGTACAGTAAGCGGTTAGATTTAATCTATAGTAAAACAAACAAAAAACGAATATTTCTGGGGAGCAAAGAGTTAGTTTAAGGGGAAGCGTCAGGGTAGCCCGCGAAATTCAAATTTTCTTACGTTTTTTGCAATTTACAAGTCGGTATTATATTGTACGTTGATCAAATTATAATTTGCGGTCGTAATAAGTATCTATTTACATAATTAGAATCATTAAAATGATCAATACAACTCTTTAAGACCAGGTAATCCCAAAAAATGACTATTTCATGAAATCTTGACATTTTAGGATTATACTAACTTAAGGAGTTGTATTACTGATTCTATTTTATATAATTCTGTAAAAACATATTTGTTACGGCCGCAAATCATACTTTATTTAACATACAACTCAATACCGACTTGCAAATTGCAAAAAACGTAAGAAAATTTGAATTTCGCGGGCTACCCTGAGGCTTCTTCCTTAAAATGACCATGTTGTTTCAGTCGGAAGACGCAGAGGACTGACCAATATGGTGTTTTGTTTTGTTTTCTTGTAGGCTTTAGGAGGCTTCCTCTCCTCTGAGAGGGAGTGGACCATGACACGCGGGCCTAAAGCGGTCAGTTACATCTCCGTAATATGTGATATATTTATATCTTTTATTTAAAATAGATAACCCTTCAATCGACGAGCAGTCTAACGTCAAAATAGGCTAGTCTGCCGACGGCCTTGACCTTGACCCGTCCCTTTTCGGACCACTTACGTTTAAACACAGATTTCGTGCTATTTTACTGTAAAACCCATATAAAAGTGTACCTAATTGTTTCGTAATCTGTACAATATTTCCTATTTGTTGCATGACTTTCATACAATTTTTTTTAATATTTTTACCAAAACAAAAATTAAGATTTCAACAAAATGTTGCACGATTTTAACGATATTTTTGTTTAATCCATTTTGAATCACAATAATAAACAGTTATTTTATTGAAACATAAAAATATACCTGTACATGACGCTCTAATTTGCAAAACACAAAAAATCTTCGCCACACAAAATTCACTATCACTTTCAGAATATCTTAGAAATTATTATTAAACCATATTTTCGTTCGTCTTTCACGGGACACCACGCACAATGTGATACACATCAGTTTCTATATCATTACCAAACCAACTTTACATTTAAACAGGCGATTTTCATCCTTATTTTGAAAGCATAAGGTGTAGATAAGATGCAGAATAGTTTGCCGTTATAAAAAAGCTTAAGGAACATGCTGGTAACTGAAAAAATCTTTGGTGAATTATGTTGAGTATCGATTGGTTTAAAATACATTGCTTGTGGATTATCGTTGGATGCCTTATTAAAAAAAGATTACGAGTATTCGATGTTTTTATGTGACTTTCTTATTTAAGTCCTAGTTTTTGAGGAAATCTTCTCGGTTACAATACCAGTCATAGTTTTTTCGAGAAATACTATGAAATACAAAATTATTGTTGCGGTCGATAAAATGTATACTTACTGTGCATGTGTAAATATTCATGGCAACTAAGGAACCCTTCACTGTGCATGGTCCGACACGCACTTGACTAGTTTTTCCATTTTAAGTGATTATTATAAAATTTACATGTTACGCAATGTCTGAGTAGGTACATTTTCAATGTTCTAATAAATTGGGTTTCGAATAAGATATAAAGTAGCAATTTATGTAAAATTTACTTTAAAAAAGTAAAAACCGACTTCAAAAACCTAAAACGAATAAAATAACTTTCATGAAACAACTTAACAGCGTCAGAAGTCGGTGCCAAGCTAAGGTGCATTGACATTGAAGAATTGAAGACACCGACTTCAGAAGCTGTTAAGTTTTTTTATGAAAGTTATTTTATTCGTTTTAGGTTTTGAAAGTCAGTTTTTACTTTTTAAAGTAAATTTATTTTTTCATTTTTAGTTGAATATACAATAACATAAGCCCAAGACGAACGAAAAGAAAAATCATCAAAATCCGCATAGAAATGTAAGTAATTAAGTAAGTAATTACTTTTTGAGAAAATCGCGGACATACAAACTTACATAAAAACATACCTACATACATACGGGTAGAGAACCTCCTTTTTGAAGCCGGTTAAAAAGTAATAGGTATTAAGCTTTTGTTTTCATTTCGACTACTTCGCTTTAAGAGGATTGTGAAGCTGTAAATTTTCATACAAAAAGAGATAACGTTTTTCTCTCCGTAAACATAGTCTAATTTTCATAATTTTTGGAAATGTTGTAGGTATAATGAAAAACTAGGTCCGTACGTTTTTATTATAAAGAAATATTGCATACGATATAAGTTATTAGCATCTAAATATCTATATTTTTGACATAAAAACATCCCCGAGCATTTTTATATTTTTTAATTAAATTAAATTGAATTACTAAAAAAAAAAAAAAACGTACAGACCTAGATTAAAGTGTATTGAATGTAATGAGACCCAGATTGTCTCATTTCGTAAAGGTTTAAGGGAGTGAAAACGTTATCGCCCGAAACAATATTTATGTAAATAATTGTATGAATAAAATAATTTATGTAAATAACTAGTAGTACAAAACTGTAGAACTAGCCTCTGCCCGCGACTTCGTCCACGTGATATTTCTTGTTTCCCCTACCCACCGCGTCGCATGGCATTGCTTACCCGCGCTAATACTTCGTGAGTTGGAGCTCGTGGCTAAGTAATAACAGCCGCACGGGTCGATCCATCAGGCTAACCTACGCTTGCCGGGGTTGGTCTGTGGATGTGTGGCCATCTTTTCATACCGAGACTCCTCCGTGCCTCGGAAAGCACGTTAAGCCGTTGGTTCCGGCTGTCATTCGAGAATCTTTGACAGTCGTTACGGGTCGTCAGAAGCTCGAAAGTCTGACAACCAGTCTTACCAAGGAGTATCGTATTACCCAGTAACTGGGTTGTGGAGGTCAGATAGGCAGTCGCTTCATGTAAAATACTGGTATTCAGCTGCATCCGGTTAGACTTTACGGTTACGGTTAGTTTTTGCTTAGCGTTCTTTCTGATTTTTTTTTATTTTTGCTCGTCTCCTACGGGTCCTAGCGTGATGTTAAATAGCCTTTCTCAATAATTGCGCTAACAAATGCAAAAATATTTTTTCAAATCCGACTGATAGTTCCAGAGATTAGCACACAAACAGAAAAAGAAACTCTATAGCTTTATTATTAGTCAATCAACCTGCCTAGCCTTTTCCCAACTATGTTGGGCTCGGCTTCCAGTCTAACCGGATGCAGCTGAATACCAGTCTTTTACATGGAGCGACTGCCTATCAGACCTCCGCAACCCAGATATTGGGTAATACGATACCCCTTGGTAAGACTGATTGTCGGACTTTCAGGCTTCGGACGACCCGTAACGACTGCCAAAGATCCACGAATGACAGCCGGGACCAACGGCTTAACGTGCTTTCCGAGGCACGGAGGAGTCTCGGTGTGTAAAGATGGTCACCCATTTACGGACCAACCCCGGCAAGCGTAGCTTAACCTGATGGATCGATCCGTGCGGCTGTTATTACTTATCCACAAACTTGTAAAGCTTTATTATTAGTATAAATTACAAAATATCTATGATTTTTGCAAAAATTTTCGTACGTAAAAATAAAAATAAATTTTAAAAATAAAAATTATAAAAATACTCCTCCCCCTATGAAATAAGCCCAAATATTTTCGTGTGCAACCGTCAATGTACAACTAACACATCGACAAACTCGCTCTTTCCCCTGAAGCACTTTCCGACCGCCGCCGGTTCTCATGGCGAACAGAAATAGAACATCTGAAACTAACCGCTGACGCAAGCGAGACACGCGGAATGAATCATTTTGATACTTTCTTATTTAAATTATGTAGATTTGGAGGAGAAGATTGTGAGTTTGATGTTGTTTTTTTAGATTACATATATTTTGTCCTGTTTATTACTACAAGATACAAAGGCAGATGCGTCTATTAATAGTAAGAATTATTAGGTTTTCGTTAAGTTTAAGCCAATTTAAAAATACTGATAGAAGCGTCTTTTTTTGCTAATTCCGAATATGTAAATACCTCTATTTCTAAAAAATGTCAGATACGTCTTTTTACCCTATGACGGCAGTATAAGTGGGATATTATGTTATTTTACGTAGTCACATTTTTTTTACCGACTTCAAAAAAGGAAGAGGTTATGCATTCAACGAGTTTTTTAATTCTATTGTTATATTTTACTAGCTGTCCGCCCCGGCTTCTCACGGCTGTACCGATGAAGAAAATGTAGCGCAATCTTCCCTTTACAGTACGACCATGTAATGAAATAAAACGACAATTAAATAATTTCACAACTATAACACACTGACTTCTATAAACTACTCCGATGTTTGCATAGAGAAAAATCTGAAATTATTCTGTGTGGTAGAAGTTTATGTAAAGATTACAGTAAAAATAAAAGTTTGTCTCTAAATAGCACACTTTTTTTATATATGATGGTACGGAACTCTCGGTGCACAAGTCCAACTCGCTCTTGACCGATTTTTTATTACTTTTTTTCACAAAACAACCAAAACAAGACATTTTTTCGGATGTAACAGATAAAACATTGTATGAAATTGTACAATTAATCGTCAATCTGTCAATATTTTGAAGATCTCTCCCTACTGTCTCTTTTACCTACTATGTCTTTTTTATATGGAAGTTTTATAGCCAAAATTTTTCAGTTGTCCGAACAGTTTTTCAAACATTTTCTTTCATACAAACCTTGTCCTGACAAATACACAAACAACAAAAAAAGAATTAGCCAAATAGGTGCAACCGCTCTGAAGTGACGCGCTTACATATATTCGGCAACTGATTTCATGTTCATGCACACAAATGTTGGTCCTGGGTGGGAATCGAACCCACGACCTGCGACATGATAACCGGTATCTTAACCAACCTCGCCAGCTCTATAGATCTTTTTGCCAGCTATATAGATCTTATTATTTGGTTAGTTTTTATGTTCTGTTTATAGTTAATTTTTTGATATGGTATTGCATGTAAAGGAGATGTTCCAAAATGTATGGACCTTTGGCCAGGTACGTGTACACTATACATACAAATAAGGAAACATATTTAAAACAGTTCTCAACAGTCCAATTACTTTAAAATGGCTTTGTTTGCTGGTAAACCGCAATATTACTTACACTTGAAATTGCAACACATAACAAAAACCCGTCATGGGGATAAGCTGACATTTTGATTTATTAATGACGTTTGACGTGTTTAATACTCAAGAAGTTTACTGAAGTGACACTGTTGTGACAGCTGACAGTCCTCTTTCTATGAGCAATGGTCGATCTATGGTTTACTATAATTGTTTTTATGCACAGAGTAACTAAATCGGTGAGACGCCATGTTGAAAGTCAATAAAAATAATTGATAAATATCAATTCCCTACCATAACAGTATAAATTTAAATAAATTATCTATATTTTTCACAAATGCTACGGATTTTTCTCTTTTTTTTTAATGTAGTGTACACAGACCTGGCCCATTTTGAAACATCTCCTTTACGAAAAAGCAACATTTTCCTTAACCTTGATGGTAATAACTGCCCGCATAAAATTCGGCGCTTGCGACACTATTCTGTTGTATTTTTATTTAACGACTGGTAAAAATATAAAATGAGCGACTTTTATGATTTTACATGAAAACGCTGTTACGCGTATGATTTAGTAGACAGGAATAACAACAAATGACGTAATACTATACTGGAGTGTTTTCACATTTTAATTTAAATGAAAACAGTACTTACTACATCCTAAATATAATATTATAACAGCGAAAGTGAGTTTGTTTGTTGCGCTTTCACGCTAAAACGGCTAAACGGATTTGGATGTAACTTGGCACATGGGTAGACTATGGCCTGGATTAGGACACAGGATACTTTTTATCCCGATTTTCCCACGGGATCGAGTTTTTTGCGGGTGAAACCGCGGGGCGTAGCTAGTGCAGAATAAATGTTTTATACCTTGGTGAAAAACCCAATGACATGCACTTGGGTCGATCGTTCAACGTTGAAAGTTCTATCGGCGAAACTTTCAAACGAGAATTGTTCTGTCAGCGCACCGTTCATCGGAGAAACGGATGTCTTATGGCCGTTTTCACCAACTCTAAGTGACACTTAAATGAATCCCTAAATAATACCCTCCCTCTTAGCACTCTGCTGGAGGGTACAGGGCTGGGCTGTTCTTTGCGGAGAGGGGGTCAGGTAATATCCCACCTGCTTTATATGGATGATTTGAAACTGTTTGCCACCAACAAATTGCAACTGCTGGAGTCACTAAAAGTAACTAAAACTTTTAGTGATTCCATCAGGATGGAATTTGGTGTTGATAAATGTGCAGTCATGCATGTAAGGCGGGGCGGGATTGTGGAATCTGAGGAACTACAACTCTCAGATTCTATAAACCTGAGATCACTCTCCGCAACTGATACCTACAAATACCTGGGTATGTCAGAGGGGTTAGGCATTAACGGGGCTGACATGAAACAATCGTTGCAGGAGCGCTTCTTCGGTCGCCTGAAAAAGGTACTTAATAGTTCTTTGTCAGGCGGCAACAAGGTGCGCGCCTTTAACGGTTGGGTCATGCCGGTCCTGATGTACTCCTTTGGCATACTAAAGTGGACCCAGACGGAACTAGATGCCCTGGATAGGAGAGTCCGGTCACTGCTGACTGCAAACCGGATGCATCACCCACGTTCGTCTGTCATGAGGCTGTACATCCCGCGGAAGTGTGGGGGTCGAGGCTTTTTAAATGCTAAGACCCTCCACAACCGCGAGGTGTGCAGTCTCAGAGAATATTTTCTCAAGGCTAACGTGGGTATGCACCGAGATGTGGTTGTAGTGGACAAGGGACTCACCCCGTTATCCTTGGCTAAAGAGAACTGGCGCAAACCTGTGGTGCTTAGTACCAACGACCGCAAGGAAGTATGGCAAAGCAAGGAGCTTCACGGACGCTTTTTCCGGGCCCTTCATGGGCCCGACGTAGATTTCTTAGCGTCCGTGGCCTGGCTACGCTTCGGTGACCTCTTTGGGGAAACCGAAGGTTCAGTCTGTGCGATTATGGATGAAGTTATGCTAACGAATAACTACCGGAAGTATATAATGAAAGACGGGACGATCGACATATGTCGGGCATGCCATTGTCCCGGTGAGTCTATCAGACATATTACTTCTGGGTGTTCTCGTTTAGCTAACGGCGAGTATTTGCACAGGCATAACCAAGTGGCCAGGATTATCCATCAGCAACTTGCTCTGAAATACGGCCTTGTGGACTCTGAGGTACCGTATTACAGGTATGTGCCCGACCCAGTTCTCGAGAATGACCATGTCACGTTATACTGGGATCGATCTATTATCACTGACAGGACTATTGTAGCCAATAAGCCTGATATAGTGGTAATAGATCGATCAGTGCGCCGCACAATGATAATCGATGTCACTATCCCACATGACGAGAACCTCGTGAAGGCTGAGAAGGAGAAACAATTGAAGTATCTCGACTTAGCCCACGAGGTTGTCGCTATGTGGAATGTGGACTCGGCAATCATTGTGCCGATAGTCGTTACGGTCAATGGCCTTATCGCTAAGAGCCTCGACCAACATCTCAAGAGGCTCTCGTTGGGTGGCTGGGTGAAGGGCCTGATTCAGAAGGCAGTCCTCCTTGATACGGCGCGTATTGTGAGGAGGTTCCTGTCTCTGGGGCCCTAACCACCGGTAGCTTGGACCCTGCACCCGCTACCGGCGGATCACTATTTTTTATATTTTTAAATGTTTTTTTTAATGTTTTTATAAAAATATTTAAAAATGTAATAAAATAAGTTTAAAAAATAAATAAAGGAGATAATAATAATATCCTGGGACATTTCACACACGGTCATCTGATCCCAAACTAAGCAGAGCTTGTACTATGGAAACCAGATAACTGATATAACTACATATACTACTTTTTTTTTGTAAATACATACTTATATAGATAATTACACCCAGACTCAGAACAAACAGACATGTTCATGCACACAAATGTTTGTCCTGGATGGGAATCGAACCCACGACCTGCGGCGTGACAGGCGGTATCTTAACCAACCACGCCAGCTGGCCTGTCGATAAATAAAAGTGCACTGTTGGATTTTCAACGCTCGGCTTAACAACGCCCGGTATTTCGTTGGCCGCTCTCCCTATCCTCTGCGGCCGGGCCACTGACCTGACCGGTCGCAGGGAGACCAAGGGTGCCTAGACACGGGGTCGTCTAGCGCCCATGTGCTGGTTTGGTCCATGGGTTGGTCACAGCGCGCAATGTGTTCTTGTGCGCCGGTGATGGGCGGTGCTCCACAGAGGAGCTTCCGGTGACGGACGGCTGCGGCGGGTTCGCGGTGAGTGCTAACGCGTGCCCGTGTTCCCGCCACAAACGGCAGAGGCGGACACCGTGGAGTTTTAGTGGATTGGAGTCACACATAACTGCACTATCTCCCCGTGGTAGTGCAGTATGCATGAGCATTTCTCCACGCAAAAAAAAAAGGCTTAACAACGCCGAGAGTTGAAAATCCAACAGTGTTTTGAGATTCATTTAAGTGTCACTTAGAGTTGATAAAAACGGCCATTAGCACTGTTTCAGAATCTTCATACGGGATATATGTTTTTAGTAACAAAAATATGAATATTTGAAAATAAAATCACAGATACATTACTTAAGTACAGATAATAAAATAGTCAGTTCACACAAAAAAAAAAACTTTAAAATATCTTAAGTAGCTAGTTTGAAAGTTAGAACGTTTTTATGTGTTGGGTAGACATTACGTCCTGAATTTATTTCATAAAGTATTTTAATATAATACTCAAATGTTCACATATAGAATTGATGTGTACGCGTTCTAGTTTAACATACATACTTTGAATGACTTACTTGAATTACGAGTATTTGAAGGCGTAATAACCGATTTAAAAGTCACTAAAATCTGCGTCTTACGCAATTGAACACCATACAAGTTTTTCTTGCGGGAATCGAACCGGCCACTCGTAGGCACAGAAGCGAATCACTCATCCAATGCGCTGTCAGTGTGCAGAGTATTCTTTTGATTCAGCGCTACTGTGAGAGAGTGCTTTTAATACGTATTGGGCAATGTAAAATGTGCAATATGGCATACCACAAGTTAAAGCAATAATAAAAGTTTTTGTCGAATTGTTTTAGGAACTAAGTCTCGTAATTCGAGTTAACTTATCTATCGATCTATACAAATAAAGCCGAAGATTTTTTTTTTTATTTGTTTGTATGTTTTAACGCGCTAATCTTTAGAACTACCACCTGTCGGATATGAAAAATTCTTTTACGATTATTAAGAGCCGAGCAAAAAGAAAAAAAAAGTCCGAAAGAACGCTAAGCGAAAACGGAGTAATAGGGGGGGGGGGGGGGGGGGGGATGCAACGCGACGGGGTATGCACGTGTTTCTGTGGCATTAAAACAAATTTTCTTTATTTTGTTCTTACATTCACCGTCTAATGAATGTAACAGCCGCACGGGTCGATCCATCAGGTTAAGCTACGCTTACCGAGGTTGGTCTGTGGATGGGTGACCATCTTGTCATACCGAGACTCCTCCGTGCTTCGGAAAGCACGTTAAGCCGTTGGTCCCGGCTGTCATTCGTGGATCTATGACAGCCTTTACGGGTAGTCAGAAGCCCGAAAGTCTGATATCCAGTCTTACCAAGGGGTATCGTATTACCCAGTAACTGGGTTGTGGAGGTCAGATAGGCAGTCGCTCTATGTAAAATACTGGTATTCAGCTGCATCCGGTTAGACTGGAAGCCGACCCCATAGTTGGGAAAAGGCTAGGCAGATTGATTGATTCACCGTCTAAGAAATAGTGATTAGACGCTGCAAACTATTTGGTGCTTCAATTTCATTGTACGCTAGAAGCAAGAAACTTGCATCGTGTAAATGGTGCTTGAGCAATATTTTTCGATTGCAATTTTATAATTGACTAGCTGTTGCCGCGACTTCCGTTTGCGATCCAGGATAAATAGTAGCCTATGTCCTTCTCCAGGTCATGGTCTACCCAAGTGCCAAATTTCATCCAAATCCTTTCAGCCGTTTTAGCGTGAAAGCGTAATCAACAAACAAACAAACACACTTTCGCATTTATAATATTAGTTAGGATGGTTAGGAGGATGAAAAACGGTCTATCGACAATCTACGATTCACAAAATGTAT
Source organism: Dicycla oo (assembly GCA_948252095.1). Lineage (NCBI taxonomy): Eukaryota > Metazoa > Arthropoda > Insecta > Lepidoptera > Noctuidae > Dicycla > Dicycla oo. The sequence goes on along the minus strand of OX411736.1, from coordinate 15,506,115 downwards.
TAGGTACTTCATAAAAAAAAACTCTTAAAACACTACTAGTTTGTATAATAATATAATTCAATCATAATTCGAAAGACACGTGGCGCCATCTATTATCATTTTAACGTTATTGTTGTTTTCCTCAGGAACAAAACATTTTTTACACCTGACAACGTATATGCAAAATTTCAGGGTGATTGGTTCAGTAGTTTAGGCGTGAAAAGGTAACAAACAAACTTACTTTCGCATTTATAATATCAGTTTGGATTAGCTTTTGAGAGCGGGGAAGTCGGAAATTAGTTCATGGGGACGTATTACGGGGATAAAAAGCATCCTAACCCAGGTCATGGTGTACTATTGACAAAATGGACGCCTTTACAACTTAGTTGCTTTTTGTATACACTGATCCATTGAAGATTCTCGTCCAACAATAGAAAGTCGGAACGGCACAAAACATTTGCAAGCAAAATTGTTTCAAAATTGAAAAGGCTTGGCGTTTGTCGATAGTACCTTTATGCCAAATTTCATCGAAAACCGTTTAGCCGTTAAGGCGTGAAAAGTTAGCAGACAGAGTTACTTTCGCATATACACCGTGATCGTCACGTTATAAACTTCGTCAAACGTTTCTATAGCTTTTACAAAGTGTATTTAGCTGGGTATTTAGTTTATATGCAATGTAACAAAAAAAAAAAAAAAATTCCTTAATGAAAAAAAAGTCCATAATGAAAAATGCTTATTTCCATGGTCTGAACATCTGGTCGAAGTTTATGTATATCGTCCGGAACACGGTGTATATATTATTAATCTGTGCGCGGACGGTGAACGAGCCACAATATAAGTTTTATTGTTATGACGTCTATATATGTCAAGCGCCTGCAAAAGCATTAGGACTTATGCACACGACACAGTTTTCGCCGCATTGGCGGTTACATGGGCGTTGCGGCGCCGCCACCTTGAAACGGTACGACGTGTACGGTGCACCGCGCCGGCTCACGGCAGCAACCACCGGAAAAATATTTCGGCAGACATCTTTCACCCTTCCGTTTTCAAAATGTTGTCCTTATAATCCTCAATTCTCTAGTCCCAGGGAACGGGACGTGCCTCCACTAATGAAATTAGCAAGTCAACATCGATATTATCAGCCATTTTTTTTTTACATTTACACGAAGTACTTTGCGACAATGAAACATCAACCACCGAACGGATGTGCCGTTAGGCGACATCGTGCCGTTTCACGGTGGCGGGGCCACGCCGTGGTGATGTGTTCAGATGTGTTCTTTCCCTTTCTTCTGCCACATACAACTGAGTGGTACAGCTCCGGCGTCGCAACGCGTACACCCCTCCCCGCCTTGTCGTTGCACGTCCGATGTACGTGGTGCGACGCCGGAGCGCGTGTTGCATACCATGGATATTTGTATGCCGCAGCGACACCTAGTGTGCGTAGCCCTTAAGTACAGATATGGATTGATGACTTACTTGGCAAGTTTGGACAGGATAGCAGCAGTCTTCTCTCGGGGGACTCGTGGCTCCTGGGGCAGGGGCTCCTCAGGCGCGTTGGCTTTGCGCTCGAACACCTCGAACCGAGATTTGACGTCTAACTGAGAGAGCTCTTCTAATCCAAGGTCTGGTTTGTCAGATGCTGTTGGAATGAAGAAGGAAGGTTAGTTATGGTTCCTTCTTATTAAAACCTAGAAAATGTTCCCTGGGATACTCAATTTAAGCCGTTCAGTCTTATACTATCCACAGATATACAGTACAACTATTTTCTTAATCTCCCTCGGCAATCATCGGATTTCCGAATACAAACGAATGCTAATTTCCATGTCCATCAATTATTAGATTCGTTTGTATTCGGAAATGCAATGATTACCGAGGGTCATCAATAAAATAGTTGTACTTTACGTTTGAGAACATCTGCAAGTTATGTGTCGTTTGAGTATTCGGGGAAAATACGTATTTTATTTTGGCAATACGTAGAAACATAAGTTTGTTCTGTATAAAGATCACACATTCATGGAAAGGCTGCGTTAATCGCAGCTAAATAATAATACTATCCTGGGACATTTCACACACGGTCATCTGATCCCAAACTAAGCAGAGCTTGTACTATGGAAACCAGATAACTGATATACTACATACACTACTTTTTTTTGTAAATACATACTTATATAGATAATTACACCCAGACTAGGACAAACAGACATGTTCATGCACACAAATGTTTGTCCTGGATGGGAATCGAACCCACGACCTGCGGCGTGATAGGTGGTATCTTAACCAACCACGCCAGCTGGTCTGTTAAAATCACACAGGTATGTCGATTGTCGAGCTTAGCATAATTATAGTAGTTGAATAAATAAACAGATATCATCACGCTTAGCCTTTTCCCAAGTACAAGGGCTAATCCAAAAATAATGACAATCGCTTAATATACAGGGTTATTGGTAAAACACCAACAACCTCTTAAGGGGTCATTGTACTCATCATTATGAAAAACTTTTACTATGAGACCAAACCTGAAATCGCAAAAAAAAAATCAGCTGTTCAGTACATTTTGACGAATTATGCTAACATAAAAATGTACTGCAACAGCTGAATTTTTTTTCGCGATTTCAGGTTTGGTCCCATAGTAAAAATTGTTCATAATGATGAGTACAACGACCCCTTAAGAGGTTGTTGGTGTTTTACTTATAACCCTGTATATTTTTAAACATTTTTTTTTTTGCTTGCTTTTTTACCCACTAGCGTTGAGTTGCACGAAACCAACATTAGTATAACGGTCAGTGACATCATCAATTTATTAAAGTCTTCGTTAATATTGGTTTCGTGCAACTCACCATAAGTCAGCATAAAAAAATCATATAAATAGGCCACAATTCCCGAGAGGTACAGACATCAAGCTACCCGAAACTGTCAAATTTTCCCAATCAACCCTGAACCCTAATGCTTTGGCGATAAAGTTGAAAATCTATTAAAGAAATATGACAGATTGTAGTAGCTCGATGTGCTGGCGTCCGTACATTCATCTGAATAGTTTTATTTTTAGGGTTCCGTACCCAAAGAGTAAAAACGGTACCCTATTACTAAGACTTTACTGTCCGTCTGTCTGTCTATCTGTCACCAGGCTGTATCTCATGAACCGTGATAGTTAGACAGCTGAAATTTTCACAGATGATGTATTTCTGTTGCCGCTATAACAACAAATACTAAAAAAAACAGAATAAAAAACTTTTTAGCAAAAAATAAAACCGACTTCCAAAACAAAACACTACAAAGTGAAAAATAACTTTAATTTCGGTAGTCGGTGTCTTGGGTTTTCTATTATTTTCGTTTTTTGCCACCGACTTCCGAAATTAAAGTTATTTTTACCACTTTGTAGTGTTTTGTTTTGGAAGTCGGTTTTATTTTTTGCTAAAAAGTTTTTATTTTTCACTTTTTAGTTGTGGAACCTACACCACACTAATTCGAATACATAATTGAGCACAATAATTGTAGATATAGCCATGTAAATAACAGTGATAGGAAGTTATTAAAACACCATCACATCATCCACATAAAATAAGTGGGAAATATACGCATTATTGAAGCTAACTCAAAAACTCCCCAAGCAAAGTTAATAAAATTTATATGGGACCACCTCGGAAGTATACCCTATCAAACAAAAAAAGAATTTTCTAAATCGTTGAGAACCTCCTCCTTTTGAAAGTCGGTTAAAAATAAATATTTCAGGGGGCTCCCATACAACAACCGTGATTTTTTTTGCCGTTTTTATAGGTAATGGTACGGAACCCTTCATGCGCGAGTCCGACTCACACTTGGCCGGTTTTTATCATTACTTTTAGATCAGCCTAGTATGTTGGGGTCAGTTTCTGTATTAATAAATAAACGGATATACAGGCTCAAATTAAATTCGCTAACGAAACTCTGCAGACGTGATGGGTAGCGATATCTAAACATCATAAAATAAAAAAAGATTTGATGTTTTTTTTTGTGTCAACGATCACTGGTTGTGTTGTTACTCAAAGTCGAGGAAATCTGTTTTTTTTTTTTACGTGAAAACGTCTGTTCGCTCGGTGTTACTAGTGGTGAATGTTACAGTATTGATTGAGGATTTAAAAGATAGGTCATATTGATAACAATTCTAAGGCCGGATATAATTTGCGTGCGAGGTCACACTGCGAGTGCACGCGCATGCACGCGACCCTCTACTTTTCACTATGTTTCGCAATACCAATTTGTATAGCGCAAAACTTATTTAACTAGATCAGTTATTCTGGTGTCCTTGTCAAGAGTTGACTAAGCACTAAGTAACAATACAAATGTTGGCCAAAATAGGGTTAATAAAAATTGATATGAATAGCAAAATAATGTCAGATGTTGTCTCATATCTGCTCAGAAATGATAAATATCATAATTGGTGAAAGCTTACTTTATAAGTAATGCCGTTGCATTCCTTATAAATTAATTAATTATTCCTTATAAAGTAAGTCATTTTCTCGACACTAGGCTTAGTAGGCTTGTTAGCCTACTAAGCCTAGTGTCGAGGAAATACAATGGCTACAGAAGTATTCCGTAGTAACCGTAGTAAAATTTCAATCTGTTTTCACGAAAATAAATGGCGCGGACTCGGACTGCGCCTAATAGGTATATATCCGACTACCCAAGATACGAGCATGACTCACTTTGGGAGTCGTTTGTCATAAATTAAAATGACTGTACATTCACCTCACTAAAAAAGATGAAAAATATTGTTTCTTGTAACGTTTTTATACTTTTTGAATAATAAATTATTATTATTATTATACACTTTCATGCAAAAAAATCAATCCACCCCGTTCTCTTCCAATTAAAAAGATAATTTATCCAGTTTAGTTAACAATAACCTAATATATTTTGTACCAAAACCTTCTTGAATGTATGTAGATTACGTTAGTGAAATAAATATCAAACCTGAATCTTAAATGTTTGAGAAAATCGCGAACTTACGAACATACTGATCGAATAAAGACCCTCTTTTTTTACGTCGGTTAAATACTTGATTAATTAATGATCAATAAACGAGCACTAATAAACAAAATAATGCTCTTGTCAACTTCACTGACAAAACGTGTCACCCAGTTTATCCAAACAAAAGTGAGTGATGAGGACATCTAAAGAATCGAGTCGATTTTGTAAATAATAGGTACTGCTTTTATCAAAGTATAGGGTACGTGTAAATAAACTTTATCTTACCTACTTTCACACAACATATAATAATTAAAAAATACACTAAATTTTTTGAGATATCGTCTCACAGATAGAGAACATGGGGTAGGCCATTATTTTTTGCACGCAAGTGTATATTTGTTTTGATCGTGTTTTGATATCATCACGTCAGCTTACACAAAAATAACTGTTTTTTTTAAATTATTTTCAACTATCGATATCGATCAGTCGATGACCCCAAAATAAAAACTCATCAAATTATTATTTTTTTGTTTTATACTGTTTAGATGTCACTACCCTGTACCCACCCACGTCTGCGGAGCTTCTCAAGCTAACCAACGCTGACAAAGCAAAATGTGTGTACAGCGCCATCTATTGGTAAGAAAACTCAACGGTTACTAACCTCTAACGACATCTGGCGGCAACTCGACCGGATTGCTCTCACAGATGATCATCTGATGCTTTTTGGGGATGGATGCTGTGAGAAATTACAATAAAATATAATGTGATTTGGATAGATTCATTATGTTTACCAACAAATACACGTAAAGTAATGGAAACCCAAGCATTTTCCACATTTATCTAGGTCATTTATAATTTAGTTTTAATTTAATTTTTTAGTTCATGTGTAACTTAACACCACAAATCACTAAATACGTTTAGCGCTTAACGAATGTAGTTATTAGTGGTGCGAGTGGGCTTTAGTGCACTAAAAAGTTCTTTATTTAAACACATAAGGTAAATTAATTGCCAGGCGATTCTGACCTTGCGCGTCTCACGTGGACATTCCTACTTCTCCTCGACGGTTGGTAAACTCTCCTCGTGTAAACGAGGCTTTATGGACTACCTCTTTGAGGATTCAGTGTTCAATAATAAGAGTGTGAGTACAATTTTAATTAACTTACTAATTATATACGTACACATACATAGTAAAATATCCTAACACCTAACAACAAAATAAAATATGGCGTCGGAAAATTCCTCCGCATCGCTTTCGATTGGTCATCGTCTGCCTAGCCTTTTCCCAACTATGTTGGGATCGGCTTCCAGTCCATCTGGATGCAGCTGAGTACCAGTATCTTACATGGAGCGACTGCCTATCTGTCCTCCACAACCCAGTAACTGGATAATACGGCTGGATAATACGACTTTTGAGCTTCTGACGACCCATAACGACTGTCAAAGATCCAGGAATGAAAACCGGGACCAACGGCTTAAAGTGCTTTCCGAGTCACGGAGGGGTCTTGGTATGTAAAGATGGTTACCCATCCACGGACCAACCGCGGCAAGCGTAGCTTAACCAGACCCGTGCGGCTGTTATTACTTAGCCACAGGCTCCATCACTGTCGATTGGTAATGTGCCGAAAACATATTGCCACGTTGTATAGCAATGCTTACCCTCTGGCCAAGTTAAAAGCCATCTTATGTCACTGTATACTAAGGTATGTTTAAATACTTAAGATATTACCGTCCGTGACGTCATCTTCGTCCACCGGCTTGGGCTCGAACAGATGCTTGAAGTGCGGCTTGCAGTACAACGTCGTGTGATCACTCTGGTAGGTCTCCACTCTATAACGAAAGAAAAAAATGTGTATTAGTCACCTTGTTCCTACAATATTTTCCAAATTAAAGAGAGTCTGGCATATTGTAAGCGTTCGGGGACACAGACGCAGGTAGTGAGTTCCACTCTTTTGCCGTGCGCATTATGAAGGATGTTTGGAAGCGCTTAGTGCGAATTGGTGGAATGGCAACTACGTATGGATGGTAAATTGCAGTGCGTCTAGATGATCGATGCTAGAAGGGGGCCGGTGGAATCAGGTTGTGGAGTTCCTGAGCACACACCGAAGTACAGTCTATAGAAGTCTGACAAGCAGGCAACCTTGCGGCGATGAGCCAAGCTGTGCAGCTTGGCATCCAACCGTTTCTATTTATTATTAGATGGATAACAATACTAACGTGAGCTGCTTGTTGCACTGGATGCATCTGAAGCACTCCTTGTGCCAGATCCTCTTCTCTGCCTTAATACGCTCCATGGCGTACACGGGCCGTGAGCATTTCTCGCACTGCGGGATCGAGTCCGTGTCTGTTGCCGCTTTCATCTTCTTGAACAGCTTTTCTGAACTTTTTGACTAAAACAGAAGACAGGTGGAGTGTTAAGAACAGTTGGTTTGTACAAGGTTGAGGGTTTCGGAAAGAGGTTCTTAAGGTATTTGCTCTTTGCTCGTAATAGTACAAGTGAACCTTATAGAAATGGATAGCTGCAGAATCGGTACTATGCGATTATATCGCTACTGAATCGCTTCTGTTGCGCGTTCCTAATGCGACAAACGGGTAAAAGTAGCGATAACGAAACGCGCTACTGAATCCCTGCAAAGTCACCGTGGGCGACCGGCCTAAACATCTACAACGCGTTATGGTGTCTTCAAATCATCAACAACGCAAAATTCATGTAAACAGTGCGTTGTCACTTACCTAGTATGACCACAAAGCTTTCACGTCACGGCTTGTAATACATTTAAGTACGCGTTGCACAGTGTGTTTTTTGCCCTAAAAATCGGACATGCCCTTTTTATTTCATTAATAGATGCTGAAAACTGTTTGAAATGCGAGAGTAGAACACCCGGAGGTCAAATATACTTAGAACCAAAGTTAGAGCCATTTTGATATTTTTAGGTATTTTGATAAATCTGAAAATATCTCGTCTCAGGAAAAGTTTCTCTTATTTCTGTTACAATACACAACTAACGGTATATTTTAGGCATTTTTTGACTATACTTACAAGACTTTAACTCCGCAAGGAAACCCAGTATCAGCTTTTTTTTTAATTTAAGATTTTATTTTTTTTATGATAAATCCAAACGAATATGGATTTTATTTTAAACTCATTACATTGACTAAGATACAATTAAACCCCAAAAAAATAATCGTGTCCATATCCAGTAGGATCTCGGAGAAACATGCTTCTAAAGTTCTCATAGAATTTCTATGATTTTAGGGTTGCCTCTCTTGGAAAATAAACTTTGTAGAAATATTTTGAGAAATTCGGATTGCATAGGTAGCGATTACCCTAATTTATTGATTGTTACGCTTTTTGCTATGCTACCTATTTATTATTTACCGACTTCAAAAAAGGAGGAGGTTTTGAATTCGGATGTTTACATTATGTTTTTATGTTCGGGCATAACTCCGTCATTTGTAAACGGATTTGCAAAATTCTTTTTTTGTTTGAAAGAAGTTCACTTTGAAATGGTACCACACAAATTTAGTAAAGATCTGATGAAGAGTTTCGGAGACAGACAACGGAACTCTTCAATAACTTACAGCAAATTGCCCGCGATTCCTTTAATCGTACGACTATGCCTTGTTTACACCCTTCCATAAAATAACATAACGCCTGTACACTGTAAATGTTTAAGCAGATGTAACAATAATACAGTAAAGGGTGTAGGTGCTGTATTATTGTTACATCTGCATTTTATTTAATTTTAGTTGTGAGTGTAAATCAATTATTATGATTGTTGTAAATCGAAGATTACTTTTTTTTCGGTACTAAAAATTAAGAAATAATAAAACTTTTATCAAAAAAGTAAAACCGTCTTCAAAAACCCATAAAATAAACTATTATAGTTTAATTGAGGAAAAACTGCCACCGACTTCCTAAACCGTATCTATTATAAGTTTATTTTATGGGTTTTGAAGGCGGTTTTACTTTTTGTTAAAAGTAAATAATTATTATTTGTATTTTAAGAATTATATTTCTAGATCAATGCAATAGATATTGTCTGAGATACAGAAAGGTGTAAAAAAATAAGTGCAAATATCTGATTCTTGTACAGTATCGGACAACCCAGAAGACTACGAATCATCAAAATCCACATCTTCAGATAACATTTCAAAATTATCTGGGAGGTCATTCTCCATAGTGGTTGTATTTTCCTCAGGATCAGCTTCTTCTTCGTCCGTTGGAACTTCAAAAGGCTCTAACAATATGAGGGCTTGGGGTGGAAGAGGTTGACGCTTAAGCTTATTTAATCTTTTATTAAGCCTTATATTCGATATAAAGGGGTCAGAGGATTCAAGTGCTCGATGGAAAAGGTCTAAAATTGTTTTTTCTCTATCTGATTTTCTTGTGTGGTGCTCGCGGTCGTGCCTCCAAAATTTATTACGTGCTTCCCCAGCTTGCTCAGATAACAATCCTATGGGTAGTGCAGAGTTTTTTATGATAGCTTTGCCGTGCACAAGTATTTTATGTAGAGTTACGGTCATTGGATACCACGAATACTCTTCTACGTATTTTTTGGCCAATAATTTACAAAATTCATCAAATTTATCTGCATTAACAGGTAATCCACTTGATAAAACTACTAGTATGACATGTAAGTCATCCAAAAGCCATTGTTGTAGTCCTAAAATTTCAGCAAATACTGTACGACACTTATTAGACAGGGCCATCCTTGCAGTATTTCCGTCATTAGTCGTACCCGTATTAGGCTTAACCACATCTACGAGCAGCCCTAATTTACTGCGGATTTCGTCCTGAATTTTTTTTTTATTCTCATTGACAAGAACACCTTCCGGGGAACTTTTAGGTACTCTCCATTTCTTTACAATAATTTTATAACCTAAATGTAATAAAAATTCCAAAACACGAATCCAGGCGTGCAACGGACTTATGCCATATCTTAAAAGGTTTTGATCGACAGGTTTTAAATACACAGACTCTAAATTATTAAATTCTTTAGAAGTCGCTTTACAAAAAGGGCACCGAAGTTGAGACATTGTATTAGTAATAATATTTAAGACTTTACCATCTATTATTGTCAAATATAGTTTAAACTCTGTAGATATAGTTTGACCACTTAAAGTTTTAGTATCAAATCTGTCTAATTGGTCAATTTGATTTTGTATTAATAGTTTTTCAGCCATTATTAAATCAGTCGTTTCTTTTTTATATTGAATGTGAATTGGGCGACAATATCTATACGATTGTGGAGTAGGGTTACGCCACAGAACTTGTCCACAAGTTGTTTTGATCTGCAACGGTATAAAAGTAGTTGCAAAAAGGCAACTTTCGTCATGTTCATTTTGGGAAAAGTTCTGTTTATATAGTGATTGGCCTGTACTACCGTCAAACCCCCAAGATGCTTCAAAAATACAATTTAATTTATTGGTATCTTTTCGATTACAGTAGTCAGTGAAAGTTGCGTCATACGATTGAACTAGTCTTTCGAAAGAATGAGAAACTAGGCTGGAAACTGGTATAATAGCTTCTGTATCAGATACATGGACTGGATGTAACGGGTAGCATTGTTTTTTGGCTTGGAGCACTTGGCTGTATAGAGGGAAGGCGTTAAATCCACGAGCTTTTAAATCTTGTTGTAAAAATTTGTATGTCTCTACTGAAAACTGTCTGTCAATATAAATAGCTAGTGTTTCATCTGCTGAATAAGGTGTCGGTTGCGTTCTAATTTTTGAAGCAATTTTTGTCGGTCTTGTTGGAGTCTGTACACATGAATCAAAAATAAATTCTAGGTCTTTGGAAACGCTCTTTTTTAATTTTCTACCTCCTACTTCAACAGTGCTCGCAAAGACTGATATTACTTTATTAGGGGACTCATTTTCTAAATAATCCTGCAAGCGTTTTCGAGCTCTGTGTTTCTGTCTTAAGGAAAGATCATCATATCTACTCATCGGTACAGAACCAGGAATCAATGATGAATCAGTAGAGGGGATGGAAACGGAGACAGGATATGAATCAAGGACGTGACTGGGACCAGGTTCAGGGATAGGATAGTTCGAATTGGGAATTGATTGAGATGGAAGGTCTAAGTCAAGGACATGGAAGGGACTAGGTTCAGAAACAGGACATAAATCAATGCTTGAAATGTAATCTGGGATAGAACTGGGACTAGGTTCAAGAATAGGATCATCATATCTACTCATCGGTACAGAACCGGGAATCAAAGATGAATCAGTAGAGGGGATGGAAGCGGAGACAGGATATGAATCAAGGACGTGACTGGGACCAGGTTCAGAATCAGGACATAAATCAAAGCTTGGAATGTAATCTGGGACAGAACTGGGACTAGGTTCAAGAATAGAATTACTAAGAAGAGGTTCGGCTATCACACAAGACCACTGTTTACAAAAATCTTCGTTTAGCCACTTTTTGTGTTTTCTTATAAAAATATTATAATTATAATTACATTTTTTGTATAATGTTTCACATTTAGATGTAAATTTAATGATTAAATTATGCAAGTCTTTATTGGTTTGGTAAGTTAAGGGTAATGACAGAGCTTCTAAAATAATTGAAATGCGATCGCTTATATCTAAATCAGTGGGTCGGACATTTTTTCCAAGTTTTTTAGCAGCGCCGACAAGTATTTGGTACGCTTTTAATTTGGTAAAATTAGTTGTTAAAGGTTCTCCTTGCGCATTTGCGGATACTCTCGGAGACTGAAGAGCACCGGCTGTGGCGGTATCCACAGCTTCATTTGCCACTCGCTGACCAACAAGAGGGTTGGCGCCCTCTTGCTCTCCTTGCATTAAGTCAGCCGGTCGGAGCCCGGACAGACATCCCTCAACAGGTTGGGTCAACTCCTGTTGAGGCGAAGTGGTACCATGGGTCTTTAACGGCTCCATGGTGCCTCACCCCCGTTCCTCCAGAGATTATTTAACAGTAAAGGGTTTTAGTTGAAACCTAACGAGGGCGGACCCCTTCCCTTTACCAAATAATCTCCTTCATCAGATTAAAATCACTTTTAATGTCAATATTTATATTCCGATATATTAAGAAGAAGGAACCTATGCTTAAATACTTACAATTATTGCAAAATAAAAAGAACGTTCATGGTATTGTTGAATTTCTAAGTCTTTCTTATTCATTTATTTAAAACTTTAATCGGTCAGGCCCCGCGCGCATAATGATTAACACGCGCGCGGTACCTGAGCGGTTAATGTAAATGAATTGCTTAAGGTGGACTTAATTTTATAGGCATAAAAGTAATTTTCTACTAGTCAAACTTTGGATGATGCAGAGAAAAAGTTCAAGTTAATCCCACCCATATTGCACGTAGTACCTACCTATTACAAGAATAGGTTATTTGGTATTGGTTACTACTACCTCAAAAAAAAAAACAATATTTTGAAAAATTACTTCTATTTTAATTAACTTACACTAAAAGCGCAAAACGTTATTATTACGTATGACGATCATCTCTTCACAATTAGGTATTTTTTTAGAAAATATTTTGTCATTTTGGATTTGTGTCAACCCTAGGTCGTCATTTTCAAAATCCGATATCTTCGAGATCCTACTAGATATGGATTAGATATTTTGAATTTAAATGGATAAAGATATAATTAATAACAACATTAGGAAATAAAATCCATATTCGCTAAGATAAAAAAAATAAAAATAAATTACGAAATGAAGCTAAAAAATCCATAACATCCATTTGAATGCAGTTAAAATTACAAGTATTATCTTAAAATAAAGACGAAATGGTGTTTTATAATACTGTACATAAATATATTAGAATTATTCAATAGTTTTTTTTATATTAATATTTTTGTGGTTTTTCTGGTTTCCATAGAAAAATAATAAAAACGACTTTAACTTTGGTTTTAAATATAATTGAACTCTGGGTGTTCTACTCTCGCATTCCAAACATGTTAGAGCATCTATTATTGGAATAAAAAGGGCATGTCCGATTTTTAGGGTGAAAAACACACTGTGCGTTGTGATGATTAAGACAAGCCGTAAGGCATTCTGTAAGTTAGGTATATGACTTGGGTTCTAATATCTCTATTATTGCTTCACTCACCTTCACCTTGCAATTTGCTACATAAATAACCTTAAAATTAAAAGCATATACATATTCTTAGATGAACTTACCACCGATATGGTCCCCTCATCCTTATGTCTCCTGGATTTGGTCTTCTTCTTGACCGTCCTCTGCTCCGAGACCTGGACCTCCTGGTAGCTCCTCTGGACCCTCGACTCCGTCTGGATGAGGGACGAGGATGACTCCATCGTCGCTGACGCCGTAGCTAGTGCCATTACTTTGTGCTCTGGAAAGTTAGACAAAACAAACATGAGGGCAAGCCAGTGTTATAGATTTTAATGTGATCTATGAGATGACAGTTGCACTTATTGACTAAGCCCTAAGAAACGAACTCCAGAGGTGATGGTTTCTTATCTTTGTGAAGTTACGTAATTGAGGGCTATGTCTGACATGGCCGTTGAAGAAGTTATAGCCAGCATGGAGATGATCTGTTACGAATCGTGCTCACAAACTCCAGATTTTTTTTAATATCTTACTTCATCAATCAATCTATCAATCAATCTGCCTAGCCTTTTTCCCAACTATGTTGCGGTCAGCTTCCAGTCTAACCAGATGCAGCTGAATACCAGTATTTTACATGGAGCGACTGCCTATCTGACCTCCACAACCCACAGTTACCCAGGGGTAATATGGTATGATATGGTCAGACTTTCGGGCTTCAGACGACCCGCAACGACAGTCAAAGATCCACAAATGACAGCCGAGAACAACGGCTTAACGGGCTTTCCGAGGCACAAATAAAATGTTAAAAAAACTTCCCGTAGGTAATTATAGCAATGCTCATAATGAATTAACACAGGTTTTGGATGGTAATTAAGAAAAAGTAAAAATCAGATTTTTGTATGGTAAGCAAAAAGTGCGTCATAAATATTCAATTTGGCAATGAGTAATGTCAGCAGAGAAAGCAGTACAAGTACCTACCTACTATTTATTTTAGCGAAACATATTAGCATTTCTTCGCAATTATGTTTCGGAAATAGACCTTAACTAATGACATTGTTAACCTTAACTTTGGCTAGTTTTAGCAATGAGGACATTTTGTTTCTTTTTTAGGTGATCTTTTATCTTAGATTTCGTGTCAGAGACATTCCTAATACTCTTGGGACAGGTTCATAAAAACAACCTAACAAATCTTCATTTTGACGTTCAAAATTTAGATGCAAGTCAGTTTGCCTTGCGATTTCCGCCAAGAATTGGCCACTTTTCCTGTTTTAAGGATGCTTGAAGAGTCGAAAACGTGTCAAGTGGCTATCCAGCAGTCTAAAGAACCACATAAAGTCACGTACAAGCAGAATCACTAGACATTAGGAGATGAAAACAGAGCATTTTCGTGCTAATCAACAAAAAAGTTTCCTATTAAGCAAGGCAAAACTTTTGCTCATACCTACCTGCAAAATTAGGAGGCTGTAGAATTGTAAAAAGAGAATTCAGAGATTCGAAACGATAAATAACATGCAAAATTCACACGTCACTTATCGTGATAATATACGGAATTAAAAACATATAAATCTGGGAATGAAATTAACTCATTAACAGGTAGTAAGACCTCCGAAGCGCGACGGCTGTTTTCTAATGCCCCATCGTGGAGTCACGCAACGTCTGGTGTTCGTCAACGAATAGGTAATTGAATGGTTTGTTGTATGTTATTGTTGTAGATTTTGGAAGATTTCTCTCAAATATGAGAAAACTTAACATCACGCCTTTAAACCACGAAGGGGTAGGCAGAGCTGCACATTCAGGGTGAATTCTTCAAGTGGGCGTGAATGAACAAATTCGAAACTATGAGGAATAGCGAAAAGTACTCAAAGGAGTCTCGGGCTTGATTTTCATGAAAACTAAAACAGCATCATTAGATTTTTGAAAAATCAATATTTCTAGCCAGGAATGAAACCCGTAGTATTTGAAAAAAAAACTGTTTTATTACACCATTCGATAGTGTCGTTAATAAAGATTGAATTCTGGGAAGTAATGACATACGGCAAACTAAAGGAAAGAGCTCATTTTTAACAAAATACTCTTTTATTTTTCCTATGTCACCTACCTTGATATTGTTTCAGAAATACCATGATGCAGTTTTAGTTTTCATAAAAATCGAGCCTGAGACTCCTTTGAGTACTTTCCGATATTCCTCATAGTTTCGGAATTGGCTATCCACGCCCACTTGAAAAATCCATCCTGTATAATGCACCCGCATTTCCCTTTTTTTTTCTTAAATATGAATTCGTCGAAAATGATTAAATGCACAGGAAGTTGGTGGCTTAAACATTATCAACGTTATAAAATATTGTAAGCAAAATGACCTTGGTTGATGGTATTCATACGACGATAATTACAAAGTAACGTTTGAAATCGTAGAGCACAGAGAATAGGAGACAAATAATTTAAACGGAATTAGGAACTTTGTTCTACGTTCAGAACTGGAAGTTAGTAAGACCCAAGTCGTTCTTCTTTAATAACGGACCCAGAAAAGAAAACTACACCCATTTATCACGATGACCTTTTAAATAGCGCCTTTGTTGTACTTTACTGGGCTACTGGAATTTGAAGATCAACATCACCTGAGAGATCACTTAGACGGACAAAATTCAAGATCAAATCTTAAAACACTTTCCAAGCTCAATTAATAAATACACAATTACCAAAAGACACCGGAGCCATGATAAGCATTTTCGTTCGATTTTCGTCACAATATATCTCACTGAAACACAGCCACTGAATGACGAACAAAAGTTAAATTGAAGATTAAACACAAATCACAGTTTTTTCAACAAATTCCTTTCTAACTTGCTCTCTCGGACGCTTTCGACTAACTGAGAGTATTTTACCAAAACATATGATATTTATACGTTGAATTTTCGTACATATTGATTCATTGAAGTAGTAAAATTGGAGTATTACGAATGATGTGGGTCATTCGTCCGTCATCATAGGATGGTGGGACGGAAGTGGGTGATGGATGCATCAGCAGGGAATGTTGTGTCTGAATATGACGAAATAAGGAGGAAGAATCATCATCATCACAGGTAAGAGTGGAAAAGTGGAAGTGTTTTCGGTAACGAAAAAATAATAGGAACAAGGAGCCTCCCAAAAGAAGAATACCTAGGTTCATAATTATAGGATGCTAAGGGTCTTCAGCAAGAACAGGTAAGATTAGTTCATACAATGTAATGCATTATGTTATTACTAGGATATGAGCTGGCTTTCATCATAAGAAGTGGGTTGGGAAGTGAGTGACAGACGCAGTGGCGTCTGAATATGACAAAGCATGAAAGAGGCCAATAAACAGTGCAGTTTTGGCTCCACATCAGGCTTGTTCAGAACACGTTTAAGTACCGAACAAGAGGGCGTCTCCTCGACTGACAATAGAGCTTCGTCGACGTAGAATGCTTTGGTCAGTTCCGTCAGTCGTGCTACAAACCTTGTTGAGTGTCTAATTATTTTACCGATATGAGCTATTGTAGCTTAGATCATGCTGACACGGGAGGAGATGCTTTTCTTATGTAAGTAATTAAATCTTGACCTGACCATTAATATTTCACAAATACTACAATAATTAAACATGGACAGTCTTCTAAAATTAGCGAACGTTTTTTATAAGCTTTGTTTCCTTGTCTAAACAAGGTATGTAGAATAGACTACCTACTCGTATCCGTCTAAATATAATTATATGAAGATCAGCGACCATAGTAACGTCATGATTACGGTAATGATGATCTTTTAATAGTGTTAGTTGCACTTGTGTTAAGAAGGAATGCTAATACTACAAACAGTAGTTACGTTGGCATTCAGCATCGTCTTCCAAATCTTTATAACGAGTTTTTTAAGTCAGTTCATTTGACTACCTAAGACCAGACTTGTCGATTTTGTTTATTTTGCACCTCGAGGGGTAGGAGCTGCAATGAAGAGCAAATGCAAAGCTGTTATATTCTTAATATTGGTTCAGGTTGGGCTATTTAGCAAAAAGGATGAACATTAGCAACTACGATTGCCAGTCGCCCTTGTATAAGGAGCCAAGGAGGTGTATGGTAGGGGTCATACATCGACTTCTATTTAAAGCAGAAAATGTAGAATTCTAATCTCAGAACCTAGAATTCTACTTTCCCCAGTCCAAGCATGTTAAGGGGGAAGCGTCAGGGTAGTCCGCGAAATTCAAATTTTCAATACAACTCTTTAAGACCAGGTAATCCAAAAAAATGACAATTTCATGAAATCTTGACATTTTAGGATTATACTAACTTAAGGAGTTGTATTACTGATTATATTGTATATAATTCTGTAAAAACATATTTGTTACGGCCGCAAACCATACTTTATTTAACATACTTACAACTTAATACTGACTTGCAAATTGCAAAAAACGTAAGAAAATTTGAATTTCGCGGGCTACCCTAACGCTTCCTTCTTAATTACTCACAGCAGGACCAATCGCTGAATTTGTTTCACGTAGGCAACGGTGGGTAGTCTCGTAAATGTTTGTTTATGTAGGGATTTTTGGCGTCATTCCATGCGCCGCCGTTCCGTTTTTCACGTTTATTTGGATTCTGCTGCGTAATTCCTGATTATGCAAAATTCTCTACAAAGATGAGTAGGTATGTTGACTGTATTTTTGGAATGGATTTGTCATCTTATTTATAGTTCGAGATAGAAATAGATCACATCACATCTTGTGTTGTAAAATAATATTATAAAGAGGTAAAATTTGTGAGTTTGTATGTGGGAGGTAATCTTCGGAACTGCCGATTCGATTCCGGAAATTATGTCACTAATGTGAAGTATTGCCGATTGTCATAGAATTAGGAATTTCACGGAGACGAAGTCGCGGGAAGAAGGTAGTAAGATATACTTTACTGGAGGAGGAGTTTTTACTTTTGCAGTATTTTGTGATCAACAATTCGACTGCAAAGTTTGGCTAGAATATCACAATCTATGACATGGCAGTATATCGTAATATTATCACTTTTCAGCGTAGGTATAAGTAGTTTCAAATGCAATTATCAACTTATTTCATTACTCCCCAAAACTCTCAATCAAAACATTTGGAGCGAGCTCTAAAATGCTTAACGTCGTAAAATTTCCGTCAAACATCAGACCCATATATTAATGTAAACGAAACAAGCCCAGCAAAGCATTCACAGTATATTTATTCATTCGCTTATAGGTTAAAACATTCCCGACCGGCCGGTGAATCAGAACAAGAGTATAGCAACACTAAAAAGTCAATTTTCTAAATTTAGAACCGCCCCAATTAAAGATGGCGCTTAGAAATACGACACCTGTTTTTCTTCAATTAAATATTGGGTAACGACAGGATAAAGGAAAATAATTGTTGTCGGTTTTACTTCTAAAATGTATCAGGAATGATTATTTTTAGAGTTTACGGGGACACTGCTGCTTATAACAGTGATATAACGTACGATACGGAAATAAATCTGGGTTTCTCATGTAATAACTTGTCATTGTTTGATCTGGTACACACCGCTTATGCTTTAGCAGTTTTTATATCGTAATAAACAGAATCGAGACATACTTGCCAAAATGCATCATCATCATCCACCTGCTATAAAACCCAGTTTATTTGGCGTCAGGGATATACTTTTTTTTTAATCCATACCTACGTATCCTTTTTAGGGTTCCGTACCAAAATGGTAAAAAAGAACCCTTATGGTGCGAGAGGTCTGTCTGTATGTCACAGCTGGATATCTCAAGAACTACTAATGCTATCAACTTGAATTTTGGAATAGTTTTAGATGACGATTGCCCAGCTATTTTGCAAATAAGAAAGAAACAAAAATACATATATATATATATATTTTTGCAACAGGGACTGAAAGGGGGTCTTAAATAATCGAAGTGGGGCTACTAGGACATGTGGGGTATCATATGAAAGAGCGCTGTTTGTACATTCTCAAACATTTTTTTCACCCTGCCGGCTAACAAAAAGAAAAAATGTTTTTTAGGCCGCAGTTTTCGACTTTTGATGAAAAACGTAAGAAAAAAATACCGTTTCCCCCCTTTTCTCCGACGTTTGCAAAGAGAAAAATCTGAAATTATTCTATGTGATAGAAGTTTATGTAAAGATTACAGGAAAAATAAAACGATGTCTCTAAATATCACACTTTTTTTTAAATGTATGGTACGGATCCCTCGGTTTTTTATTTTATTTTAAAGTTATCCACATTCATACTTGTAGAATCAAAAGCATCGCGATGGTTTTCTTTTTCAAATAAAGATCCTCTCAAAATTCTTCGGAAATGCATCGTGAAAATGCAGAAGTAACTCTTTGATACTCTGAAGCTTCCTATAACCATGCAATTAAACTAAAAAAGGTTCTTAGAAGCTTTCATAGGGTTTTGAAATACTTCGCGTATGAATGAATCATTACTAGAAGAAATTAATGAAGCGTTGATTTAATAGCACCATTCAGTTGAGGGGCTCGTGGCTAAGTAATAACAGTGGTCCGTGGATGTGAGTGACCCTCTATACATACCAAGACCCCTCTGTGCCTCGGAAAGCACGTTGAGCCATTGGACCCGGCTGTCATTCGTAGATCTTTGACAGTCGTTACGGGTCGTCAGAAGCCCGAAAGTCTGACAACCAGTCTTACCAAGGGGTATCGTATTACCCAGTAACTGTGTTGTGGAAGTCAGATTGGCAGTCGCTCCATGTAAAATACTGGTATTCAGCTGCATCCGGTTAGACTGGGTGCCGACCCCAACATAGTTGAGAAAAGGCTAGGCAAATTGATATTGGTTAAAGGCCCGAAGGCCCTGACATAGGCGCCGATTAACTTGTTCACAAACTAAACTAAAGTTAAGTTCAGTGCATCTTTTTCTTTCTATATCATTAAGAAAAGGACAGACGATAAATATTAGTTTAGTCCTGACAAACTAGTCAGCGCCTGTCGTAAATTGACGTATTTTTAGTAGGCATTTTTTTAATCACGTCTGAACTTGTATCTTCTGTCCTTTTCTTAATGAAATAGAAAGAAAAAGATGCACTGAACTTAAATTAAGTTTAGTTTGTGACCAAGGGAATCGGCGCTAATGACCTATTAGGTTTTCGATTAAAAATCAATTCTTTTTTTTTATTTGTGATGGGTTTGCTCTTGACTCTAGTCTAGGTCAGAGATGACAGAGACAAAGTCTACGATGGAGTGAGCTTACCCAGAAGAAGCCTGTTCACTCTCACTTTGAAGAGATTAGAGTTGTATGCGTTCGGAAACACAGACGCAGGTAGTGAGTTCGACTCCTTTGCTGTGCGCATTATAAAAGACATTTGGAAGCGCTTAGTGCGAATTGGTGGAATAGCAACTAGGTAGAGATGGTAACTGACAGTGCGTCTAGATGTCCGATGGTAGAAGGGGGCCGGTGGAATGAGGTCGTGGAGTTCTCGTGCACACTCTCCGAAGTACAATCTGTAGAAAACCGACAAGCAGGCAAACTTGCGGCGATGTTCAGTACAAAGATAATCATATTTTATCATGATAAAATAATAAACATCCAACGAATTGTGTGGTTTAAAACGCAGGACAGTAATTTCTTAGAAGTCAGTGTTCGGTTAATTCATAAAGATTACGGTTACGCAAATGTCGGTCAAACGGCCATTATAAACATCGAGCGATTTAACACCGTGAACAAAATGGCGTCTTTTTCTTTTAGTTACGTTACTGATTTAATCATTTCCATGTTAATTTAGCAATGAAAATGGTATCTGTTGGGAGAATTGGTATTTGAAGCTGAAAGAAGTTTTTCTTTGATCATTCGCACCTGTGTTTAGGATTCAAAGTATTTATAGTTTTCAACACAACCTCAGCAGAATTTATTAAAAGATGCAACTCAGCTATTTTTGTAGAGAAGCTATAAGTATCAAGTTTCCAGATAAAAGAAAAATCTAGTAAATCTGTCTATAAACTAAAATAGAATATACTAGAACGTCAAGAAAAATAAATTTACACCATTCGATCGTAAACGAGTAAGGAAAATTGTGTAGAAAAGTGTCCATCTTAGGAATTGTCGCCTTGACCAGGTTGCTACTTGTTTTTCCAAGTTTATATTCAACGTTAGATTTCACTGATCGATAGAACCCAATCAAATCAGTAATAAATTGCTAGAATCAAAGATTTTTTTTAGACCTGAGACATGGAATCATGTAATATGCAACTTATAAAACATGACAAAATGAAAAACAGAGAAAACAATATGAGTATGTAAGAAGTCTCTAAAAGGCAAAGGATGAAACTAGAACCTGAATGGCCAGGAACGATAAAAGATGAACACTTTCTCTTATAGTTGAATTTTGGGCACCATTAAAATGCATACTAAGACTAACTGCATTTACAAATTTGAGTAGGTAAGATGCGTTGAAGTGCGAGGTCGGAATAGATTTAATTCAGCGAATTGAATTACCTACTGCATTAGTAGCGAAGGCGCGTGTTGAAAATTCCACGTTCACCTTTAAAGTAGTTCCTGATTGAATGCATTAACAATATCAACATCTACACTTTCATGGAAATACAACTACACAAGCGATTGACATGACAGCTCTTGAACGCAGTTGATAATTTTTCTATAAAAATCAATATTTCAAAATAAATGTCAACAAAGTAAATTTTCATGCGTCTGTGTTTGATACTCTGAGCCTTGATACCTTACTGCTTGCCAAAAGGGCTTTTCTTCCTACAATTACCGTATCTCGTCTTCGAATTTATACAAATCAACACTAAGATACAATTTTTTTTTTACGTGTGTTCAAAAGCACATCTTTAAGGGTGAACAACACATCATATTGATTGCTGAAATAAGACCCGTCGGTCTGCAAATCGTCGCGACGCTGAAGACGCGACGCCAGTCCGTCTGTCACCCGAAAACAGTTGCCAGGGCTGCGTTGACATGTATCGGCGGCGCGGCGCCCTAGGCCACCAGCGCGATTATGTCGCACCCGTCACAGACATTTGTCATCGGTATCACATAGACGTTTTAGTTTTTTCTTTTTTTTTTATAAGTTTAAAACTATAAATCCATACTTAGTGGTAGCTGCGATGTGGTGGATGATAGTGTTAGTGCTAGGGACACCTTGCTGGCAGAAACGCAATACCCCAAATTTATAGTTTCCTTTGCCAATGTTACAGACACCCTTCTAAATTACTGTATCGGGACAACCTTCTGGAATCTGCTGTTAGCTTTCAACAAGATAACCCCCTCCGGCCAGTGATTTTTAGTTTAGCCATTCACTCAATTATTCGACAGCTAAAAGACAAAATGCACCAAATTATCCGGCACACATTAACTCCGACTTTAAATGTATCTATGGACGACCGAGCTTGAGCACAAGCTACTCTTCCCATTCGTATGGGAGGCCTCGGCGTTCGCAAAATTTCTAGCATTACTTTACCGGCTTTCGTGTCCTCGGTCCACGGCACTAAGAAATTAATCAGGAAAATACTAGCCTCCACACTGATTAATTTTGATGTGCCGTGCTTCACGGAGACTGTGGATGCCTGGAGACTCGCTTGTCCGAACTCACATCTAACTGATAATCCATCTTCCCAGAGACGGGTAAGTAGGAACGGTTGTGGATTCAATATTATTTTCTGCGTATTATGAAATAACAAAAGGCTATCAGTTGATCGTCATGCTGACGTGTTTCATAATCGATGCTTCGATTATCAATTGTCTTGTTTCGTCATTTATTATGCAAAATGCCCGGGTAATCAGGATTGGAAATCTTTGGACTGGCAATGTTTTTTTATTTGAGATGGGTTTGCTCTTGACTTTAGTCTAGGTCAGAGGTGACAGCGATGGAGTGACCTTACTCAGAAGAACCCTGTTCATTCGGGTTCTAAGCGTTCAGGAACACAGACGCAAGTAGTGAGTTCTCTTTTGCCGTGCGCAGTATGAAGGATGTTTGGAAGCGGTTAGTGCGAATTGGAACGGCAACTAGGCATGGATGGTAACTTGCAGTGCGTCTAGATGGTCGATGGTAGAAGAGGGCCGGTGGAATAAGGTTGTGGAGTTCCTGAGCACACTCAGCGAACAACCCCACAAACACACCACACCACAGAAGACCGACAAGCAGGCAACCTTGCGACGATGAGCCAAGCTGTGAAGCTTGGCATCCACCAGTTTTACGTCACCAATGAGCCTCTTAGCTCTGCATTCCACTGTGTCAAGCGCAGGAAGTTGGTATTTAGCTGAGCCATCCCAAAGGTGGCTCCAATACTCCCCGCAGGATCGGACTTGCGCTTTATCTTTATAAAGCGCAAGTCCGATCCTGCGTGGAGTTCAAGAGCTGCCCAGGCGTAAAGTATCGCTTCACTCTGTTTAGGATGCCCAGTTTGGGCTTTGTGCTTGGTAGCGCCGAAGTTGAGACTGGATGTCAACTCCATGTCTAGGAGCTCGAGCCGATCTGTTACAGGAACAGATGTACCCTGAAAAGTAGGAGGTCAAATCTGTCCGCTCTACCATGGCCTCTCAAAGAACGAACTTCATCGCCGCTGGTTTTGTTTGGTTTTTGGAATTGCGTGAGTATATGACAGTTCGTGACTTTCTTAGCTTTTTGTATACCTGTATACATGGACATCTTCAGTTTTGTAATCCCCTTAATCTGAATCTTTGATGGTTTTAATTCCAGACTTCACATTATTATAATGTTCACAAAGGCCAAGTGAAAGCACGTTAATATCTGAAATCGCTCGAGAGTTGTTCGCTCCTCATATATTTCGAGCATATCTCTCGTATTATACGTATATTTGGATGTTGAGTGGGTGTAATGCACTGACGCGTCTGTACCAAACACGTTGGATTCACACGGATTTTACGCGAAATTTCTTGATACCTTGCATGCGTGGATTTATATTTATCGAGACGAATCTTGGGGCAAATTGAATTGTTGCCCGGAGGACTTGAATTTTATGTAGAGTAACACACATGGTGATATAGAAGATACATTAGACAAACAATGAAATGCCTACATGAAAAAGCCACAAATGCGTGGAATTTGAGTCAAAGAAAACAATAGAAAATCCTATAGATACTTATAATCAAATCAATAGAAAATCATGTAAATAGATAGAAACTATTCAATTGATGCAACAAACTAGAAGTTTCTAGTAATTTTACCATTTTATTGAAATGTAACCTTTACAGTTTCATGATTTTTATTCAAATTAAAATAGACATAAGAAGGTCGGGAAAGGTGATGTAGACTTGTAATTACGAGAAGCGCTCTATTCTCGGAATTTATTCGTATGGCTATGATTATTTCATTACTCACATATATTATAGTTTTAATTAGTATCTAATTTTCTTGTCCCTCTTGTTTAATTATTAAATAAACCTAAGGTGATTAGTGTTAGCAGCAATTATTATGTACTTAAAGATCTGAATTTGACTTGCAGATTCAAGATTTCCAAAGGTCATGTTTGACAACTGGCACTAGTGTCGCGGCCCGTGCCGAGCATTCCACGGATCATCTCATACATTCGATCTTACGTTCGACGACAAGCCACCGCAGGCCGACTGTTCCCATGGCCTGTCGACCTGGCCTGGCCTGTGAGAAAGCAGGCCGTGGGACCGCAGCGTTAGGGCGTTCGCTACGTTAAGCGTGCGCACGCGTCGGGTGCACGGAGCGGGCCCCTTCTCCAAACCTCCGACGCGGGCCTAGGATCCACGGCGGCCGCCCGACGCTGCATCCAGCGGCGCTAGAACAATGTTGGTGTCCAGCGGGTACAGTTGTATCGGATGGACTACCAGCAAGTCCGCGAGCGTGCTTAATCATGATTTATCAGCTGTTCTTTGGCACATATTATACGTAGTTATTACTCCGCTAAATCTCAGACACAGTCCATATGTTCGATGCACTGAGAATGACCGTTTAACTAAGCTCAATTTGGCATAAATTATGCCAGTCTGCCTCCGCGAGGACGGGCGGTGCTCTGCCAAGCCGAGCAGACCTCTACCGTATGCTCCAACGTGTCCTCCCGGCGATCCACACAATGGTAACAACGGGGCGTTTCCTCCCGCCTTTTCCGGAACAGGAGCCTTCCTAAGCAACCGTGTCCGGTGAGGACCTGCGTCAGGCGGAAGGTGAGGACGACGTGGCGCCTCTCCAACCACTCCTCAAAGATGGGACTTATGGCAAACTCTGCATTAGAATAAACAGGCAACTCCAAAAGTTTTACATATGGTATACTATAAGTTTACGTGTAAGTAGATTTTGATAAATAGCCTTTTGATTTTTGCATAATAGATTATTTATCTTCGAATACTCATACGCCTGTTCATGTTGTTTACAAAAAGATCGTGTGAAATTACAACACAATGAAGCAAAACAAAAAACTTTGTGGTTATGCGGTAATCACTCACTGTGAAACTATACACAGAAATTTATAAAATACTTTTTTTTTTAATTTATAACAAATACTTTTTATTTGTAAATTCCAGGGGTAGAATAAGAGAAGAATTAAAACCTTATATTCAAGCTGAATATACGCAAAATAACCCATCAAAAACAAACAATAAAAAAAAACCCAACAAGTATCAAATTCTTTTTTCCGTAGTACAAACGATGTCGCCGTCTATAATTTTCAAATTCCACAATTTTTTCACTTATGCAGCGTTAGCGTGGCCAGACCCTGTGCATAACTCGATACAGACGTATTCCCGAAGTATTTCCTTTGGCATATCTAAAATTTCATCATCATCATCATCAATTTCGAGGGTAGTTTTGAAACAAAAATTTAAAAAAGAAAAAGCTACAGTAACCAGAGCGCCGTGTTTGGAAACAGGAAGCCCATTCGGTCACGAGTATCATTTACCGCGACATTTACAAGGGAGCGGGCACTTAAAAGCTTTCAAATTATGTGACGTAATTAAAACTTGCAGCATTTCTAGAGCAGGAGGTATGTGAGGCATTTCCCTCTTGGCGAGCACTGGCCATTTGATCATGTGAAATTTTTTTTTTTAATGCGCAGGTTGTTATTGTTAGCGCTGTTTTCGATGTTTCATTGGTAAAAGTTAATAGTACAATTCATAAACCGTATTTGACGTAACTAACAGACAACGCAAGGTGTAACTTCGAAGACACAGGCATGTGGTTTGGTAGAATTGTTCTTTAGGTTTAGATTATTATGGTTATATACTAAGAAAAGGTTTTTCAAATTCTAGGTTGCACTTTTGTTTAAGGCGGAAGCGTCAGGGTACCCCCGAAATTCAATTTTTTTTTACGTTTCTTGCAATTTGCAAATCAGTATTAGATTGTATGTTGAATAAAGTATAATTCGCGACCGAAACAAATATGTATTTATAGAATTATAATCATTAAAATCAGTAATGCAACTCCTTAAGTTAGTATAATCCTCAAATGTCAAGATTTCATGATATAGTCATTCATTAGGATTACCTGGTCTTAAAGAGTTGTATTGATGACTTTGATGATTACAATTCTATAAATACATATTTGTTACGGTCGCGAATCATACTTTATTAAACATACAACCTAATACTGACTTGCAAATTGCATTAAACGTAAGAAATTTAGAATTTCGCGGGCTACGCTGACGCTTTCGCTTTAAGTATAAACGAAGTTGCAAAAAATTGTAAAACTGTAATACTGTTCATCAGATGTTACACCATCCATCCGATTTAAATGTTTAAAATAACGGGTCGTTTCGCTCATCAATAGCATAATCTTTGTAATGTCCAAAAAAGTGAACGCATGATCTTTCTGGCCAGAGGAAGATGTCCGACAACGTTACCTGCCATTAGATTATGTGGAAGACCACTGAAGAGGGTGGAACATTTTAAATATCTTGGACATGTGATGTCCTTTGATCTGAAGGACGATCCAGACATAGAGCGAGAACGCGGGGCTTTGTCTGTAAGGGCGAATATAATGGCCTGCAGGTTTGCTCATTGTACCACTAAATGAAAACTACATTGTTCAGAGCATATTGTACATCTTTCTACACGAGTAGCCTGTGGGTCTCATACATACGCGGACAGTACAGCGTCTTGCGTATGCAAAATAATGCATTTAGGGTGCTGATGGGGGCTGCCCCGATTCTGCAGCGCATCAGGTATATAAAATGAAAATTTGAAACATAGAAAATTGTAAAAATACGACCTCCTTGTTAATAAAATTCTCTAACTTTTAAACTATTAAGAATATTCCAGTGATTCATACCTCCAAAGAATCTCTGACTTGGACTAGTTTTTGTAATACGTGGTCAACTTTCGCTAGTGTAACTTTTTCCCATTAAAATCACTCTAAAATTGAGTAAAATTTTTGCCAGAACGAAGCCTTAGCTGTAAATGTTTTTTCTTATTGAACGTATGTTTTCTAGCTGCGTAAAAGTATTACCACAGGAAAGGCCCACTTTTCTACAAAGTTCTGAAAAAAAAAGTAATTGATAGCTTTGCTAGTTTTTTTTAATGATTTTTTTCATTGAGCACTATGCGAAGTGATTGAAAAAAACAAAAATTGGTCATAACTTTTGAACCGTAAAAAATTGCACCAACATTCTCAGGGTTAAAAAGTTTGGAAATCACCTTGCCCACGCCCCTATTCGATTTGATCCATACTTCCAGGGACACCCTGTATATATTTTTTTATTTTTGTAAATCGTGCGTCTATGATCCTTTGTTGGTCGACCTAAACGTTTTTATTATTTTGTTATTACATGAAGAGCCAGCACTTAGTCAATCCTCTACCCATTAAGATGACGTTGAATCTCCTAACGAGCTACTCTCACAGAGCAAAATAGAACTGTTGACATTTCAACGAAAACTGAAGGCAATAATCTAAATCAAAACTAGTGCCGGAATGGTATTCAGTAATTGATAATAGAGTTCGCACCTGAGAGTTTGGCACTAGACCCTGGGAAGCTAAAATAAGACGCATACCACGACAGAGTTCAATTAGGACTTGGTTCAGTACCCGAATACTCATCCATTGGAGAGATGATGACAGAGGAAGAAATGGGATAAGCACCTGTCACCACTGCTGCATTCCTTGATACAGAGTCTAATCTAATTTTAGGCATGTTTTAAACTGGACTTACAATCTTGCGTTTCATAGTTACACATATAAAACCTCTCCAAATTGCCTGTCAAACCATCAACCCAATTTATGCTTCAAAAACTTTGTAACTTTGATCCTAACAACTATTAGGTACCATATTGGTTTAACAAGTGATTTGCTGAAAGTACGCCGATATTACCCGTCATCAAGTTGCATTTTCGCGCGCGGCAACACCGAGAGCACCTGCAGCAATGCGCGGGCGCACGCAAGATTCGATTGGCTAATTTTAGCCGCACGAAGCGGTTATGTCACAGCAGACAATGCTTCAGCACTTCATCTAGTTGTTTTAGCACTTCCTTGTAGTCTTCCTCTGAATAATGATGAAAGGAAATGATGTTCAACTCTTTGATCAGTTTTCTCTCATTACATGTGTTTTGGTACAAGTTACATTGTGGGTTTACATGATGTTAAGGATTGTTCCAGTGTGGGCGGAGATATACAAAATAATTTCCATTTG
Organism: Dicycla oo; assembly: GCA_948252095.1. Taxonomy (NCBI): domain Eukaryota; kingdom Metazoa; phylum Arthropoda; class Insecta; order Lepidoptera; family Noctuidae; genus Dicycla; species Dicycla oo. Next base: position 15,477,546 of record OX411736.1, on the reverse strand, counting down.
TTTTGCTCCTTTGTTATGAGATTTCATTCAGTTCCAAATGAATCGATCATCAAGAAACCATCCGGGAAGCCGCAGTAAATATTTTATTGAGATCTTAAATATAATTAGACATGCGTAGACTGTATCAGAAAGAGCAAAGACAAATGAATGAGTTTTATCTATAAGCCTATCGGTTGGCAGACGTCAGATGAGATTCATAGTAACCGGCCACTAACTTCTTATTAAGGACGCGGACGCCACGCGCCATCAATCCTTGTCTCGGCCACAGCTACACGTTTTGTTCTGAAACCCTCCAGAATAACATATATCAACGTCTCTTACCTAATATCTCGCCAACTATTTTTGGAAATACATAATTCGCTTATTTGCATTCTGCCAAAGTAAAATTTAAGCTTTTTGATATTTGATCCGGACATTTTGTGAGGAAACTGTGAATGAAAGGCGTTTTCGGGTCAGAGTTGAATAGTGATATCAATATCGTATTTAAAAACCCATTACGATGGCTGAAAAACAGAAAAAAAAAACAAAACTGAGTGTCACCTTTGTCCTATCTTCATAAACCAGCGAACCAATGTCATAATACCTATCTGATTTCATAGTAACATGCATCCATTTTTGTACGTCACACACATGAAGGCTACACACAACACTATTCACTTTCCACAATCCACTTCTCAACTACTTTGACAGTCATTAAGCTATTGCCTTTTCCACAATAATCAAAATAACTCCACACAAAACGTTTGATCAAGTCCGTGTGACTTAAACTATAAAGAACGAGCACAAAACTGAGTTTATGTAAGTTACTGTACTATGTACATAGGTGTGTACGCCACCCGACACCCGTTTCATTGTACTTAGACCACACAGCGATTATAGAATGTAGGTAGTTCCATTTGGACAAAGCTGCGATGAATCATCAGATAACTGTAGAAGACAGCACTATTCTCCATTGGTTTAAGAAATTACGAAGCAAAAAATTGCGTCGGAATTTGGGAGCACAAGATTCTGAAGTAAAAGTTTGATGTTTATTTTTGGATTGGAAAAGACAGTTGGAATAACAAGTCATATGGCTGGAAATCCATTATTTTGTTTGCGAACAGACAAGGTTGCGTAAGCACGATGATTCTTCACTTTCGATGTTTCTTTTGCAATATTTCCAAGCTTCAAAAAGTTTGGCAAAAACTTGGGAGTCATCATGACTATGTGCTTTTAGAGACATATTTCAGAAATACTTATGTGGATGTAGATTTTGGCACGATTTTAATCTTGTTTTTCCAAATGGAACTGCACTGCTTCTAAAATCTATCCGGAGAATCTATTTTGGAGTGCTCCTGCACATTTCAAAAAAGAATAACACACCATCATAAAACAAAGCTTTGTTTATCCGCTGTCAAAATGCACGAACTTATTTTTAAAATCGTAAATGTCAAGAAGCTGCGCCCGCGCCCGCAAGTGGGTCAGCGGATCTTAAATTCTTAAAGATGCGTGATCTGATGAGCAAAGAACGAAGAATGAACGGAAGGATTGAAAAGGAAGCCCTTCGGTTCTTACGCTCAGTGTTCGCATATTGATTGCAGCGACTTTGAAAAACAAATGACTTGTAATATCAATAGAGCATTGTGATATCTTACAAAAGGGAAAATATTGTAACGAAGGTCTTCTCCCGTAACGGCATGAACTATATAAGTATATCTCGTATCATGGTAAAAATATTTGCTAGTCAGTAAGGTGATTATAAAAAGTATTCTATTCTACCGAACAGAATACTTTTTATAATTTACACCATACAAAATACAAATATGAATGATATGGATGCTGGTATCTGGACTGGGCTGGTAAAATGGCTACTTAAATGAACTCCCAAATTGAAAGGATTATACCCTCGCAATCAAATCCTGCTGCACAATTTCCATCAACCGTTATCGTCATAGTTTACAGAGGACATTGACCAACTCCTGACACATCAAAATCTCCTAAACCACTGACGTAGATTTCATATCGCAAAGAAGGCACGTAAGGGCCAAAGTTTCGGAGCAGGAGAAGGCACTTACAATGACTTCTTTGTCTGAAAACAGGCCATCATTTATGACTACACTAACCACAGATTTAGTAGTTATATTTTGCGTAAACAAAATAGTTTCCTTATGATATACCTACATGCTTTAACATCATATATACTTTTACAGTAGGGATATTTTTGTTTATATTAATTAAAATGTTCCTCAATACAGATTTCTGGTCTTAATATCTTTAGTGGCCATGACTTTTTCAAGACATCCAGTTTCATAAAAGCTAAAATTCTTTTCAAGAAGTGTGTGACCCATATTTTAGGAACTACGTAATTAAAATGTTCCATTAAGACATTTTTCTAGTGGTGGGTTACCAGTACTTTTCAGAATCTGTCATCGCTAATATGATTACTTCCAAGTGGGTAAGAAAATACGTATATTTATGAGTTTTGGCAGGCGCCAACGATTTCGAGAGGTAGTTATTAGGACTTTGTACGAAGGTGACACAACAGAGATGGCAACCCAACCCAACATTGGCTGATGTTATCATTTCGTTCTATTTCGATGTATGATGGTCTTGTCTCTATTCTGATTTTGAATAAACAGCTGTCTGATAATTATGATGACACAAATAATATGCTTTGATGCAAAAAACAATGAATCTGTAAATTAAGTTGTAAAATTAAGTAAATGCCTTGATCAACAGTTTAACTTTTTATGTAACATCGATTGACCGACTGACTTTTGCATAATGGTATGTAATGGGTGCTCTTTACAAAATGAAAATATACCAAAGTACGGTTTACCACATAATCATCTCGTCTTCAGACTTAACATTATTAATGTACTTGATTCGAATGTTGTCAGCCTCATTAAGACTACCGTCAACAAATTGCGTGAAGATAAGTGCAAATATATATGTTACACAGCTCCAACAAAATGTAAGGCATTTTAAGAGAGAAAGGAAAGCAATTAACATACTCAATAAAAACACCTTAAATTCCTGCATTGACATGGAAACTACAGTGCTCAACCAGTATTGTTGCTTCATAAAACGCTTCATAGACACTTTGTCACGTACTACAGTTGTTTACTTTTTTTATAAGGTTACTTGTGACCATATTTTGATTGGCACGAGAATCCTAGGTGATTCATTTAGACATAGTGTTGCAATGTGAATCATAATTAGAACAAAGTAATTTACTTTGTAATTGATATGGGGTATGGTTTCGTAGTGACACCATAATTGTTTGTTAAGTTTAATTTCGAAAAGAAAACATACAATTTCAACGATGAAGTATGAAATATACCGATAAAACGGTAACATCCGGAACTTATGCAACTGATTCGGAACGAAATTACTTACGTCTTTAGAAGTTATAAAGATATTCTTATTCATCAACCGAACTACAACGTTTTAAATAATGGCAAAATATCAAAACAATAAACAGGAAACGAATTGACAAATCAAGAAAAACTATTGAATCAGTTGTTCGGTATATATTACTATAAAACCCCACGCAAATCCAATCACGTGAGGTATTTTCACTACAGTGCTCGATGACTTGTAACGAAACCATATCGGCAGAAAATCTAATGACATTTTGGTTAAAGCGTATCCATTAGAATCATTTTTGGTGGAAGAAATACTCGATACTCTTAATAAAAAGCTAGACGATGAGAAAATATATCTAAATAATGGAAATAAAAAGTCGTTTATCATCTACGCTAGTTTAGCTCGCGATATTTCAGCGCCTTTTCATCGCGCAAAACCGTATGTACTGCACATCGTAAACAGGAAAACGATCTGAGACTTAACAGAATCAATCATAATGCATGAGCCTTTTTGTTACTTAGAACCATAGGGTTTATAAATTAATAACATCCATACCTACCTGAAAAACAAAGAAATATCAATACATTACATAGCAGCTAATACGCCAGTTCTTTCAATATTTTCTTGCCGCTTAACTTAAAAATAAATTTGTAACTTAGCGGCAAGAGAAAACTAATAACGAAGAAATTGTAACTACTTCAAATGGAGTTATATAATTTAGCTCTCCTTCTGCGTAACAACGGATAAAGTATCAATTATTCCCTAATTACAAGAACATAATGCTTCCTGCGACAGTTATCACATTGTTTAAAGACGGTAGAACAAACAATATTGATTATAATTAATGTTTGCAGTCCTAATTCAATCACAGCTACCAATCGAGCCAATTGTGAGTCTTAGGCATGAATTGACACAATCATTAACATGCTGAATTAACTTAGCGTGGTCTAAAAACGTTTCTCAAAACTTTCGGAGCAGTAATTCTTTGTTGGCTCGTCAAGGACGGAACTAAAGAGCAGGACAATCTAGCATAGACTTAATTTTATAAGTGCTATGCCCTATATGGCGACGACGAGATAACGGGAGGACACTGTTACGGGCAGAACCTGACTGACACAAGAGTGTGGAAATTGGTAAAAGCAGATAGATGCCTATGCCCAATAGTGGGAGAAGTGGACAGATTGTGGATGATGATGCCCTAGAATCTAGATATAGAAGCAAACTACTCTAAGACACCCAAAGGGACCTTATTTTTAGGATCTCCAACCTATTCTTAACACTATTTTTGATGCGGGTGCGAAACATTTAGGTTGTTTCAACAATCTATTTCGCACCTGTGAAAATATTTGGCTTTAATTGAAACCAGACGGATTCAGTTTAGCGTTCAGTGCTTCTATTTGTTTTTCTTTTTAGTTGGAGTGGCCTGACTTCATTCAACTGAAAATCCTGCGGTATCTTGGGAGACTAACTATGAAATGGAACATCTTTTCATTCCAACTTCTACATGATCAATAAAAGTCAACCAACGTGGTCAATGACTCTTTTGACTATATCTTTATTGTATCCACAAAAACCATCCCTAAATGTAAAATCGTAGTGTTAAATGTTCTGTACTTTCTGAAGACTTGTTGTACGTAATAATTGAAATTAACTTGTACGTATGCGTATGGGACGTTGTTACGACAAATGCTTGGAAGTTGACGTCATTCTGACCTTATTGTTTATTACTTTTAGTTTTCATACAAGAATTTCAACGCTTCAATTTCTTTTATAGCTTCATTATTTGAAAGACTCTCAAGATTACTCTTTAGACATCAAGCCAAATCTAAAACTTACAGATCTCACCTATATAATAGAATATAGAGAAAACATAATAATTTATCCTTATGAGTTAAAACGATCACATTTAATGCAATCAATTTCTAATGTTGGTCTCTTTTTTTTTAAGAAACATCTTCAAACATTCGAATTTCATGCGCCTGATTCAACGCGATAAATTTTTCGCTTTTCGCGATCATTGAATAAATTACTAACACAAATTATTAAAAAACAAAAAACCCGACCGCAAAAACACATAACTGAAAAGAGAAAAACAGACAGACAAAAGTTGCACCATATTTCGGCCTGCAATACCAAAAATCTATAGATTATAAAGTTTGAAGTCGGTTTTTGTTTTTTTTTTTATTATTTAAATTGTTTTCTTTCAAGCTTTTTAGTTTTAAATATTTTGCAATTACTCATTACTAGCTTTTATTTGATATTTTTATTGTTACAATTTATTTTAAAAAAACCTTCCCTTCCCTTTTTTTTGAATTTCCAGATGCAATATATAAATATTATAAATACTGGTATTCAGCTGCATCCGGTTAGACTGGAAGCCGACCCCAACATAGTTAGGAAAAGGCTAGGCAGACTGATAGCCTATGTCAATCCCACAATTAAGACGAATCTAACGACACCTCATATTTAAAATCCATCAAGTCGTTTAGGTCATAATGGAACGGACATAATATGTACATGTGAGCGAAAAACATTACCCTCCTTCTAGGTCTTTAAAATATCTTAATAAGGTCTTTATAACTAGTCTTTAAAATTATACAACAGATGTTGATACAAACACACTTTGCATGAGGTGTTTGCCTATAATTGGTTGTGCAGTTAGATTTAAGACACGATTACTTGTATTTTCTATCTGTAGTATATCTGTAACAACTGTTGGTGAACCTTAAGGCGATACCAAAATAAGTTGGGGGCTTTTTCGTAACCATTTATTTCACTATTACAGAATGTATGGATTAAATTTTTGGATATATGTTTATTGACTATTTGATCAATACTCTGACTGAAGGAAAACACGATTGGGTTAAATTTCCTCGATAGAATTTATTTCCGAAAATACCTCTACTTTTTTATATTTTTTTCTGTAATTCTAAAATCCTAAGTAATTTAATTGCAAAATTGCATTCAAAATGTGCGTATTAGGTAATTGAAAACTCTGGCTGAACATATTTTTGATAGATAGCTTAATTTATTTTTAAACAATTTTTATTTGGTTTGGCGCTGATATTTTGGTTCCAACGCATTGTTGCGCTCTCTTTTTTTCGCATGTGGATGTAATTGATTCTGTCACTTTCTTATTACCACTCAGTTAGCTTTTTACGTATCGCCTTAAATAAATAGATTCTCATTTCTCGTTTTCATTTCGTGAGTTTCGCAAGCAGCGGCGACATCGTCCAGTATCAACAAGACATTTTGTCTCTCTTCCTGTAAGACGGCTTGTTAGTTTTACAGTATTGTCGCCGAATTATCAATTATATTATCATTATTTAACCTGTAGGTCTGTACGACCTACAGGTTAATTAATTTTTGCAATTTACAATCTAACACTAAAATATATATTATTAAATGACTAGCAGCTCCCCGCGGTTTCACCCAAGTAAGTCACCCGTAGGAATATAAGGATAAAAAGCATCATATGTGTTAACCCAGGTCATAAACTACCTGTGTGCCGAATTTCACCGAAATCCGTTCAGTAAGGTTTTGCGTGAAAGTGTAACAAACATCCATAAATATATCCTCACAACATTTTTAATATTAGCAGGAAGTAGGATGTACAGTCAACGTCTAGAAGTCCACTTACACCGCAATCACTATTATCGCTTGCGCTATACGGGCTGCCAAAGTTGCCAATGTGTAGTATTGTCATTTTGTCAAACGTTCTTATACAAGTTCATAAGTACAACTAATATTGCTATGCCATAGTTTTGCGAGATGCTAGTCGACTTCTGACTGTTATAGTACATAACATAAAGTATATAACAAAAAATAAAAAGAGGAAGAGCTCATTGGGCATCAAATAATTCGTCCGCACCGCTGTCAATGGGCAAAGTGCCCAAAAAGTTACAAAAATTTTTGTAACCCTGTTTATGATTTCATTTTTACTTAGTGTTTGTTTAGGTTAGTTGTTGAAACACAACGCAGAAGAAAGCAAGGTCCAGTTGGATCGGAGTATGAATTTTGGACTGAATGAAACGCTGTTACGATGGTTTCCTGGTGAGGTACGCATCAAGGATGAAATGATTTAGATGACGCTACCATTTACTTTAATGAGTCTGCTGGTCGGTGATCTCATATCACCCCCGGGATATAACGATCACGATCTGCCTATACTTTTCCCAACTATGTTGTGGTCGGCTTCCAGTCTAACCGAATGCAGCTGAATACCAGTATTTTACATGGAGCGACTGCCAATCTGACCTCTCTTTCTCTCTCTCTCTGGTGTCTGATTACTGGGTAATACGATACCCCTTGGTAAGACTGGTTGTCAGACTCTCGGGCTTTTGACGACCCATCCACGGGCCAACCGTGGCAAGAGCTACACGCGATCCTGATCAATCGACCCGTGCGGCGGGATATAATGATATATTCTTCTAATTCACATAATAAGCCAAAATTGTCTTCTCTACTCTGTGTGTCAACTGTTTTTAATGGGGTTACGCAAAACTGATGTTGGTCCACAGAATTGGGTTAACATGGGGGCTATAAGTAGGTTAGGAATTTGTCGCCATGAACTAATGGGTTGTGTCGAAAACGACATGATGGCGCCATGGCTTGAACACTCAGAACTTTTCGTGGGGTTAGATTAGCTTTAACTTTACTGCAGCTCAAATAGCCCATAGAGCTACAGCTGACCCGGATTTCATAGTGACCCTGTATTTTGCAGGAGTGTTGCATCTCCTGTCTCCCACTGACGAGTCTATCGTTAAAGTAATGCAGCAGTTGAGTAATTACTGAAGCCCCCACAGATGCAGATGCGCAGAACCCCTTCCCTCTTATTACAAATCGAGTTTGAACTTTAGGCCTAGCCCAAACCTCGAGCCAATTATTGTATTTAGAACTTTGTTACAACATACATAAAGCTCATAATACAAAACTGACCATTTAGACTCAGGTTTAATGAGCAGTTTTTCTAACTAGAACTTTAACATTCTCGATATAAAGTTCGAAATTAAACCTTCCATAACCTAAGGTACGATATTCTATCATTATCGCGTCCGGGTCTACCCTTGATACGCAATGGTCTTTATAGCCCCATGAAACATGAGGCTCCGAGGCTAGTGCAAATCTTTGGGTTCATTCGAGTAATCGAGTCTAGTCAAACCCGCTGGGGTTGGTGCATTTCATTCGTTCAACAATTTAAAAAAATGGTTTGATATGATAATCCTGGTTCTATAGATAAACCTTGTTTTGTAATAAGGCCGCTTATGCTTAGGCTGTAAAAACTACCTAAAATATATATATACAGATTCAAATGCTTAAGGCGAAAGCGTAAGGGTAGCCCGCGAAATTCAAATTTTCTTAAGTTTTTTGCAATTTACAAGTCGGTATTAGGTTGTATGTGATTTGAATATGATTCGCGACCGTAACAAATCTGTGTTTATAGAATTATAATCATTCGAATCATCAAAACAATTCTCTAAGTTCATATTATCTATTGAATGACTGTTTCATGAAATCTTGACATTTGAGGTCTTTTCTAACTTTTGAAGTTGTATTACTGATTCTAATGATTATAATTCTCTAAATATATGTTTGTTACGGTCGCGAATTATATTTGAATCAACATAAAACCTATACTGACCAAAATTTTCAAAAAAAAAAACGTAAGAATATTTGAATTTCGCGGGCTACCTTAGCGCTTCCCTCTTAAGGACTTGCTAAAAGCATACCATTAAACTGTCCATTGAGTGATATGCGTATTCACGCCTGTTCTCACCACGCAAGGTCTTCAGTGAAATGGCCAAGATAAAGATTATAGCTATGCGGGTTTTTATTTTGTTGAAGGTAGGTACACTTTTAGGGTTTCGGCAAACATTAATGCTACAGCCGTCGAGAGATTGCGTCCCTGACACCTGTCAGTTGCACAATTTTTAGTAGTAATAAGTAACAAATTCGCAAAACACATATTCGTTAGTATGAAACTGACACGTGTCAAGAACGCATTCTCTCGACGGCCGGACTGTAGGTATGCTATCGCGAAAAGAATCATTCAAAACGTAGTTAAGGCGAAAGCGTCAGGGTAGCCCGCGAATTTCAAATTTTCTTAAGATTTTTGTAATTGACAAGTCAGTATTAGGTTGTACGTTGATCAAAATATAGGTATAACTTTCGGCACAAGTATGTATTTACATAAATATAATCATTTAAGTGATCTATACAACTCTATAAGACCAGGTAATCCTAATGAATGACTATTTCCTGAAATCGTGATATTTGAGGATTATACTAACTTAAGGAGTTGTACCTATTACTGATTCTAATGATTATAATTCCGTAAATACATATTTGTTACGGCCGCAAATCATACTTTATTTAACATACAACTTAATACTGACTTGCAAATTGCAAAAAACGTAAGAAAATGTGAATTTCGCGGGCTACTTGACGCTTCCCCCTTAACGCTAACCTGTGCTGGTTGTGACGAATGTCTTGACATGGACCATATTCACTGACCAGGTTTAAGCTATTATAAAATTCAAGGGCAATAATGCAAGCAGATGTCCATAAACGTATCAATTAAATATTGACATTTACTTTAGTATTGCCTGGCATTTATTTCAGTAGTGTAGTGTCTATGACAAAGTAACTACCTAGGTATGGCAACTGCGATATTTACTGGCCACTCATAAAAAAGAGGCAGAAACAAGGAGAAGAAACTAGCTCATAAATGAAAAGGACATTTTTTTTTATTGTTTTCATTTATGAGCTGGCTGGCATTATTTTATTTCTACCTCTGTTTTTGAGTGGCCAGTTACTATAGCGTGGCAAATTACTATGGCAGTTACCATACCTAGTTTGATACCACTGCTGATTTAATATTTCCTATTTATCTAATCCAATGAATTTAACAGTTGTCTATTTGCAATAAATCTCCAAGAGTGTATTATGTATTAATATTTCCTTTGTTAGGCACACCCAGGTCTAAACAATAGCACAGTAAAGTTTAACAAGAATTCTATAGCTATAAAAATATTATTGCCAATGTAATGTTAAAATGGAGTTATTTCACATAAATGTAAAAATAAAACAGGCCCAAAGATGTGCATACCTGGACTTGTTTTTGTTAGGTACCTCTAGGATTCACCACCATACCAAAATATTCAAGAGGAGTCTTGAAAACTACTTCCATGTCTCTATTTATGACCAAGATCAAGAACTAAAAAATTTTGAGAGGCACACTAATATATCATTTTAATTTTTTTTTTCTTTTTGATGCGATATGAGACAACCTTTGAAACTATAATTCAATAAAATCAAACAAGAATCTAACTTGACATTCAAAATTAGAACACAATAATGACTGACTGTTGTCCGATTTCCTACACTAAATGTTTGTTGATTTCTAAAAGCAAACTAATTAAGAAACACATACTATTGTATGTATAGGTATGTAACCTCTTTCCTAAATAATAATGTCTGCCCGTAATGTCTGTATCTTATCAGTTCGGTAATCCAGGGAATGCAGCTATCCTAATGGATTCCTTTATCACTCAAATAGCTACAGGTGGATACATTACATGTATTTATTATCTGTTACTGTGAGTTTGTAAGTAAATTGTTAATAACACAAAAGGTTCATGTACTCTTCAAGTTCTTGCCTAGTCTGTAACCAAGTGTTGTACAATAGGCAAATAAATAAAAAAGTATTAGTGATGAGATGATGGTATGTAGTTGTTCCTAATTTGCTTCTTTTTTTTGTGGTGCCTGTTTCTGTCTGATGCAGTTGAAAGTAGGTATTATAGATAAATTCACCTATAAAGGTATATTTATGAAATCTCAGCTTAACAAAGTAATAATAATGAATGTTTCCAATAAGGTAAAGTAATATGAATATTACCTAAAATAAGAATAAACTAAGTAAACAAAAGCGTAACTGCCCAACTACAAAAAAAAAAAAAAAAATAGAACATGTACTTGAAAAAAAAAGTATTTTTAAAATATTGTATGACACAACCAGGGTATTTAGGCTAAGGTAAAACAAAAAATTATTTTCAGTTACCTGACCATCACCTACTAACACATTTACTATTGACTCGTATACTTTGCCAATCATTTTGTCTATTTTAAGATTCACAGTACGCACGTACACATTTCACTAAAATTCGACTATTCGCGGGAAATACCATCGCGAAAGGGTCCCCGACCCCGACCTACGTAATAACATCGGAATGCACAGATGATACAACCCACAAAGGTCTTATTTTCACTTTTTTCTTTAAAAAAAATAAAACAGTAAAGCATTTCCGGGACAAAGTGTTAGTAAGCCTTGTTGCCGCGTTGTTATTTCTACAATAAACCTAAGATAATAAAATGTTTATGTCAAAAACTTACAGTTTCCTTACAATCACTACATAAAAATAAATATTTTTGTTGTAAAATTTCACACACGTTCACTGCGTTTACAACTTCACTTCGAAATGTCAAACTTTTTCTGGACCGGTGTTGCTATTTTGTGATTTTGTTTTGCCGTAATTTTATAGTCCTAAAATCTGTTCGAGCTAAAACTTTTGTTTTCTTTTTATTATTCCACTAGCAAAAACGTATTTTTGTAGCTTCTAGATTTATAGGTCGTTTTGCTTGATTCATATTTTGGATAATCGAAATATAACACGAGCTCCAGTGTTGCCACAACAATAAATAAAACCTCCCGAGGCGACACTTCTCACGGAATTCTCCTGCCAGCTGAGACCGCTGAGCTGAGAGGTTCACGTTACCTTTTCTAATTATTATTAGCGGTGCCTAAAAATAGGTCAAATATTTAAAAATGCCTGTTGGCACGCATTGCCGCTGAGAGCGGTCGTAATCGCATTCGCGAAGTGTAGTGTTGAATCAATGTTTAAGTGAATTGATATAACCGACTGTTGCAAATAAAAAAGTATGCTACGTTTAACTGGTTTAAAAGTGGGTAATTTATAGCTTTCAAATATTATATCATGATAACATAAATTTTTATTCAGCCATATAAACTTATTTTCAAATCAATTAAACTCTTCACAATTCGTTCGACATACCATATCGTGTTCCCATTTTATCATTTTACTGCAATAAAGCCACTGTTTTACTTTTTATTAAGCACGAACCAGGACAAAGAGATAAAATCTCAATATTTTATTTCGGATTATAAGAATAACTTGATATTTATAGATGTAGCACCTCGCGCGTTTATTAGTTACTTCACACCGGCCGGCATATTTTTACGAGCCTGTGGCCCGTTCCGGGTGTTATTTGCGATGAGAGAACTATTCAAAGTTATAAATAATCAAAGCTATAATTAATATAATATTTTGAGTTGTACCTATAGCAAATACAAATTATTTAAAATATTTTTTTTTCAGATGTTTGGTTAATTACCTACATCAAATAACTCTACGAAGTCAAAAATTACCTACCTACTTTGCAAAACTTTTTACTCAGGATAAAAAAAAACAGTTTCAAGTGCTGAGAATCGATTGTTTGTTTTGGCAAATGTTTATGGGAATCAAAAGTAAAGGAAAAAGTAATTTTATTTTATAAACTTCGATCTTTCTTTGCCCGGTAGAATGCATTTTCATAATTTTATGAGTTTTGTCAAATTGATACATAAATAGAACGAAAATAAAAACGTGGGAGTTTTTATACTTTCGTTTACCAGTAAATTGAACCGGAAATTTTCTATAAAAATATTTGAATGCAGCATTCAAATAGCTTAATTTTATTACTGTGGGTTTAACAAATATATTATTTTTGTTGCATGATTTAAAAGTACAAAATGTAATTAGATTAGCTTCATGTAAAGCATTAGTTTAATAGTGTTGGAACGACATGAAATTCATCATTACACTTACACAGCCGCCAGATTGAAATCCCATCTTATAGGCTAAATCCTAAGGATAATAAAGTCGAGGAGATGATTGTTTGGGATGCTCTATTTCTCCTCACACAGTAACACTACACCACCTTTCCTTACCAATAAATAAATACAGAAACCTATTAAGTCATAGGCACAATACCTATTTAAGAGAAGGCTGGGTGCCAACGGCTTGGCGTGGCAGTGGTTACCTAGTGGGGTCCCGTTGGCCCAAAGGGTTCCAACGTACGGAACCCTAAGAACAGTTCAGTTTTCTATTTCGTGGCGTGGTCATCAAGCATCTAGGAATTCATAGTTTTCAGTTTAAATAACCTCCATACCCACCGTTCTCCATAGAGATATCTCTGATTCACCAATATTAATTAACGGAATAAAAGAACAAAGGAACAGTAAACATATTTATTGTAAATATTTTTTATTGTTATCCCCTTACACACGCGATGCACTCAATGGCTTTTCAAAGCTTTTGAAAACTCGTAATGGCCTTCATATTAATATGAAGCTTTATCTGCTGTTTAAATGTAATCAGTTTGAAATAGGCACGTTAATTAGTGGGTTATGGAAAACCATTGCGAGTTTTCAATATGGCGAAATAATACAAGCATGTTACTACGCAGTTACATCTTCAGTCGGCTCTTATAATGCACTTAGTCACTACAAACTGACGTTTTCATTCTGATGAGCTCGTTACCCAACTTAATGCACAAAAAAAGTAATGAAGGTACTAAAAATAAATTATGCCAAGTACGCGCAGGGTTTTATAATCTTTATTTCATGGAGTTTGTAACTATCGTAATAGGTATGGTAGTTAGTATACAAGGTACTCGTTCTAAATGAGAAGAAAACACTAAATTGATCTACCTACGCAATAAATAGGGAAAGTTAAAACACACAATAACAACAAATAAAAAAGACAGATGTAACATTGGTTATCATATCGTTTTGATTATTCCTTACATTCAATATAAATGAGCACTACTTTCTTTACATGATTACTGTGCCGTTAAAGTCCTATTTAAGTGTTTTATATTATCTCGTGTTATAATAAAATATTGGGAATAACTACTTTCAAAACTCTTTACCAAGTCGTTCGGTGCTTGACGAATGTATTCACAGTCGATATCTCAATATTTCATTATACTGAGATTGCTATCATTCACTAATATACCTTCAGATAGTTGACGAGCCTACTAATCAGCGGGGTAATTGCGTAACACATATAAAATGACAATTGATCGCATTTTCTTTCATTTAAAACTCTTGGATTGTGATTGAAACTGTGTTACGCAATTGGGGTACTGAATTAGAACACGCACTTTGTAACTATACTTAGTTATATAATTTTGGAAGCTTCCAAGCTTAATTTGTGAACCAACAGTGATTAAACTAATGAGACAAGGGTAAATCAAGTGAGAATGATACTTAATTAAGATAAAGTAAGACAAGTATTCTATTTTCCAAGCCGTTCCGAACAAGACATTAGTTAGGCGAATTAGCACAGCGACTAACCGCTATATTAATAATTTAACTTTCATCTAAGAACTTTAAACTTTCTCCTAGTTCAAAATTTGTAAGGTGTTTAGCGTAGAAGAATATTATTTTGTCAACAAATATAACTATTAATAGTTTTTTTTTTTATAAATAGTTATGTATTTATTATTTTGACGACTAATCAAGGTAAAGTGTCACTAGATTGTCATTAGAATCTAGAGAGCTTTAAAATATAGAGAATTATACTATAGCGAAAAGTGGCTAACTTGTAAATTTAAATATGCATTCTTATAAAAAACAAATTACCCAAAAAGCGGGGACTTTTCTTATTACTGGCAATATTTGATTTCGAAAAATAAATAAGCTGTATCGCGCCTATTTTGTATTTTTATAAAAATGCATTGTAGATTTAATAAAGAGATCAAACCGATGTTTTTAAAAAGTGGATTTTTTTTATTAGAAAAATACTACTGTTTCTTAGGTATAGAAAGAGTTGCATTGAAAACGTTGCTCTGCTTTTATTGTTAACGTGCTTGTCACTCGTAAATAGAATGAAATGTGAATAACGGATAGATATAATTTGCAGGAATCAATGTAGTAAAATCACGTTAAAGATAGTAACAATTTCTAAAAGGTATACAAAACGTAACTTTGATAAATCGAGAAAGGATTCCTTACTTTCACACACTCACAACCCACCCCGTCCTTTTAATATTTTTTTAGTACATATAATTTTGTAAATAATTACAATACATCGCGTTAAATATAACAGAATATAACCTTTGCCAAAGCGATATGTTTCCTTATTGTAGCATTTTGTTTATGTATGCTTTCGTAATAATTTAATATATTTTATATTTTTTTGAATCGTGTTTATCAAATACTACTCTTAATATACACACACGTATTATGTAATACATTTTTACTTGCTTCCAATAAACGAATAATGTCCCTAACTGTACATAAAGCTTTTAAAAAACAAAACCTAAATCTCGTTTACACTATGATCACACTAAGCTATGCATTTAAACTGGCCACTTATGATTAAATCCTAGCGCGTAGACGCCGTCTTGATGTGATTTATTTAAGTCAAAATGGCGAACATTCTATTTATCGAATGCAAACTATTGTTTTATCATCATCACAGAATAGTTGAGTCTTTTTGTTAATGCATCAATAACAGAATCATTGGAATCGCTTATGTACTGATTACTTTTGCTAAAAATTACAATCACCCTTCAAATGAAATGGATTTTTTTTTTATATGTGATGGGTTTGCTCTTGACTCTAGTCTAGGTCAGAGGTGACAGAGACAAAGTCGACGATGGAGTGAGCTTAGCCAGAAGAAGCCTGTTCACTCTCACTTTGAAGAGGTTAGGGTTGTATACGTTCGGAAACACAGACGCAGTTAAAGTTTAAATAGGCTTCATTCATTTTAACTTCAATTAAATACAACAGACAACCCACGTTATTGTCATGTCCACCAAAGTAACGTTCAAGTTTCAAATTTTTCACCGATTTTGTACTACTCGTGATGCATTAACAAATAGCCCTCTGTTATCTCTTTTCACATCGACATAGGCAAAGAAATGTATTTTAATACATTTTTATTGTATTTAAAACCAGGACGATGCACCTCCAAGCTTCGTTGATAGTTCTCCAATGCCGCGCCCGAAGATGTTGCCAACCTATAAAATATTTGATTGAACATCAGGGTAAATGTATTCATAAAAGTGCATCACTTAAATAATAATTATTTTATTATTATGGGTCATAATTATTTTCAATTGTGCAACACTGTTTTGCGATTGTTGTGGCGCATTTTATGGATTTAGATGAGTGACGATACTCTGGTAATCCCGCGAGAATTAAGAAACTGAAGACAGTTATCTAAGCAAATAGGTACTGTCAGAATATTGGTGAGTACGAATGAGAAATAATATGGTAAGATGTTCCTCCAAAGAGGAGAGAATCCTCCAGTGTGATTCAACTTTTATTGCCAGCGTGCTAGTTTATAAGGCTGAAATCGTACTGTAACTGTTAAGATTATCGAATTGGCTAGATTTGGTCCTATTGTATAAAACTACATAACCAAACATAAAAATATCCAATGTAGTGCTATATAAATATTATGTAGATCCCACACAATATTGTAGCTTTAGCGTGAGTCAATCGTAACCTTTGCATTTAACTGAAGTGTAAAGTCGCTATAGCGCTTTGACAGCTGAATACCAATTGATTCTACAGCTACTTGGAACTCTGCCAGTATACCTGAGCTTAGAATCACCAGGTAGATTATCTTGTATTAATAAATGGAACATAAATAACTGAAGAATGCCGGCTGGCCTACTTCAGTGGGAACGACAATTATTGTGACAGAGATCAAAACTGCCTTTTGATAAGTCGTAGGCGCGATGTGCAGGCTTTGGTTTGACTTTGACTTTAACACGTTTTAATAAATTAATAAAACAGACACTGTAAAAGTTTTGCAAAAAAAATCTAACCCATGTACGATGATGAATTAAATAGATATTAATTTAATATCCCAAGATATTAATTTAATAGACAAAAAGCAAACGCAGGACAGAATATTCAAATTTCCATTTGAATATTCTGTGCTGCGTTTGCTTTTTTCAAATAGAACGACGTCCTGAAGAAGTCAGTTGGAGTAGTCTGGTTGCAGGTAGAAGACCAAATTATAGGTTCTCGTCAGCGGGTAAAGCAGGAAGAATAACGTGTTTAAAATAGTTGGACTATGCGTAATTTTAAAATATCAACCACTAAACTGTTGATTAGTTCATTGGCAGAGGTGTACTGACGCGTAAATTCTCCATTATTATGTATTTATATCTTGATCGAACGTCGTGATTGCGAACGATAAATAAATGTTTCGCGAATAGGCCTCCTGTTTACTATGTTGAAAATATTTTGTTGGTGGCAATGACCCTTGAAGCTGTGGCCGTGGGAAAAATTGTAAGTATTTAGAAAAGTCTAGTGTTTTTCATACGATGTTTTTATTTTAATAATTGATTGAATCTCATAAATCTTAATTCCTAACACACAATCAGCAAGCAAGACTGAACGACTTTATTTGGCCTAGTTTTAAAAACGTTTTTCACCTCAAATGGGTTCATCACGCTTGGACATGGGACGGTCACATGAGACCTAATAATGTAATTTGGTGGAAAGTGGGAATGCGTGGTAAGTTGTGTGTTATGCCAATCAATAACCCACCAAAATCTGAGACTATGTAGGTATCTTTGTTTTCTATTACCTTTCCAACAACAGCAGTAACGTTGCCAAGCTTGGCATCTTCAGTGAGTGCCTCAAGCTTTGACTTGCCACTCCTTGATCCTTCCTCTGATCCTCCGTCATCACCACCACTGTAAGAGAACATGTAATTGTCAGGTTACAGAGTAGGTTGGGGTATCAATTGTAATAGTAAATATATATATGAAGCTTTTTATCGCATCTAAAGTATGTGTCGGAAAATTCGCCTTGATCATGGTTGTCATTCAATTTAAAAATTAACATCACCGTAAACGATATGATTTTACGAGGAGCTCGTGGCTACGTAATAACAGCTGCACGGGTCGATCCATCAGGTTTAGCTACGCTTGCTGGGGTTGGTCTGTGGATGGGTGACCATCTTTTCATACTGAGACTCCTCCGTGCCTCAGAAAGCAGGTTAAGCCGTTGGTCCCGGCTGTCATTCGTGGATCTTTGACAGTCCTTACGGGTTGTCAGAAGCCCAAAAATCTGACAACCAGTCTTACTAAGGGGTATCGTATTACCCAGTAACTGGGTTGTGGAGGTCAGATAGGCAGTCGCTCCATGTAAAATACTGGTACTCAGCTGCATCCGGTTAGACTGGAAACCGACCCCAACATAGTTGGGAAAAGGCTAAGCAGATTGTTAACGATATGATTTTAAAGGAAATTTAGCGAAAGCTAAGAAGAATATACTACCTTAATAAAATTGTGATAAGTTTAAACTTATTAACAAGTGTAGGTAATCATAATCACTACTTATAGCTTATTATTTCTTGTAAACAAACTTGTGTATTTACTCAAAACCGCAAACAAAATATCTTTATTTAGATTTAAATAATTTAGGTGGGAATGTTTGCATATTCACAACCACTGCCAAAACTTTGTAATTCAAATATAAACAGTAATTTATCATCATACTGACTGATTTACGGGCATTAAGAGCGCCAGGATTAGCTTTACGGGTACGTATGTAAATAATGAAATTATAATAGGCAACATTCGATTTTATTATTGCACTTTGGAGAGTGGATTGAGCTTGATCTTCGATGCAACTGAATGGTTGGTTCTTAGAAAATATTGGCACTGATTTTAGTATGGCTGGAATATTGTAGAAACGTAGAGGTTGTATCACCTCTAGTAGGTACCTAAGTCAGGGTCTATAATACTTAAGTACAACTACGATGTAGATCTTGGGTTGTTCTCTAGAAACAGTTTGTAGACATACCGAATGTCAAAGAAACAATTTAGAAAGAAGCAAACATCGTAAAAATGTACTTTTGTAGTATTTGTATATTGATCAATACCTGGTATTCTCATTATAAGAGAGGAGGAGCTCGTGGCTGAGTAATAACAGCCGCACAGGTCGATCCATCAGGTTAAGCTACGCTTGCCGGGGTTGGTCCGTGGATGGGTGACCATCTTTTCATACCGATCTCCTCCGTGCCTCGGAAAGTACGTTAAGCCGTTGGTCCCGGCTGTCATTCGAGAATCTTTGATAGTCGTTACGGGTCGTCAGAAGCCCGAAAGTCTGACAACCAGTCTTACCAAGGGGTATCGTATTACCCAGTAACTGGGTTGTGGAGGTCAGATAGGCAGTCGCTCCATGTAAAATACTGGTATTCAGCTGCATCCGGTTAGACTAGAAGCCGACCCCAACGTAGTTGGGAAAAGACTAGACAGAATGAATGAAACCTAAAGGTATTCTCATTGTGTGCGTCTTGGCGTTCCTTGCGTGGCTCCGCATCGCTGCCAATGCGGTGAAGGTGTTAACTGTCTCGGACACCATGACCAGACCAGACCAGAGGGCTGCCCTGTTTTTTGGCCAATGAATCAGCTTTGCCATACAACGTGGCAATGCTGCCAGCCTTTTGGGCACTTATCGTATTGACAACGATGCAGACGAATTTTTGATGTCCTATAATTATTTCCCCCCTTTTTATATACTTGATAATATTATTATTATTATTAGAAGACTGTTAGCTTTTTAATTTATGTAAGTTATGATGTTGCAAATGCTACCAGCGACTTCTGTTGTGGGATTAGAGGGAGCTCATAACATCGATGAGCGACATTAGTTCCATTACGGCTGTGAGATGGCGCTGGGTTCTTTTCATTGTAATTCAATTATTGTTTTTTGAAAATTAATATTCTAGTATTGATTGTTTGTAAAAAAATAATCATCCAAAATTTGTTACCCACATCTAATTGTAAAGCAAGTTAGGGAAAATAATTATCGTGATCTAAACTCGGTAATCGATTAGACTCTGTATGTATCTGTCTGTGTTGTCTGCGGGAGTTCTTTCTAGAACAGGAGACTGGAAATGCAATTCTGAGAGGGGTTTTTTTCCTTTGACCCCAGCGAGGCTGGATTGACCTTCTTATTATGCACCTGTACTGAGATACTCCAGACGGTGTGCAGATAGTCCCAATGGGATTCATATTCTTTATGGCGTATTAAGCTGTGTGTATATTTACATATTTTATGTCCCTACGCGGAAGTCTAGAGATCTTGTTGTGATTTTATTTTTATTTTATTTATTTGGGATAAACAAATAGTTAAGTTAGTAAACACATTGTGTCTCATCAAATATTAACATAATTGTAATTTAAATGTGAAACTCACACCGTTATCCATAGAATACGTATTGAAATGAATACTTTATTGAGAAATACATGCTTTATACAGAATTTAGGCTGTTTATCAATAACAAATATTTCTTTTAACAAAGGGGTAAGGAATTTATTATTTGAAATACAAAACAAATCAATTTTAGTAAAAAAGTTTTTGCGATTATGGTGGTTATTTGTTACAGGTGACTGATTTTATCTGGCTTGAACCTGGAGGTACTCGTAAGGGACCTGTCTGGTCAGGCCTGTCTGATGTCGGACCTGTGATTGAGCAAAATACAGGTTGGATCTGACACGTGGCTGTTAGTGAGCCGATCCGTAGGACAGGAAGGCTGTACCTGTACAGGTCCTCGTGTCAGAAAACCGTTTTAGCTCCAGGTATGAAACGCGATCTTGTCTTGTCGACTCCTAGCCCGTAGGCCACGCTAGCAACGTGGGAATCCCAGTTTCATATTGGGCCTCACGGATATCTATGTTGGGCCTCCATGCCAAGGGTTGACATTCTGGTAATTGGGAGTATAAGTGAGAGTTTATTAGGACTATTCTAATTGAGGGGTTAACTGGGAGTATTGGAGTATTACCTATTTATGAGCCCTTAGAGTTGCTTCTCATTAATGTTTTGAATACATCTCGGGTGAGAGAGAGAGAGAGAGAGAGAGAGAGAGAGAGAGAGAGAGAGAGATATTGTTGTAATACATCTATTTATACTGAATATTTTGATAAGGTCTTGTTAGGGATTTAGGCCTTATGTAAAGAACTAGATAATCGTACCAGTTATTATAATATTCATGTGTATGGTACCGTCTCCAGTTAGCTTTCTTAATATTTAAATTTCTTTCTTTAATGAGCGTAACCTAAGGTTTTAAGAAAACATTTGATTGAGCTAGAAAGTTATTAAGAGTTAACATCCGGATCCTCAAAATTGATCTTGAGTTTTCGTTATCATAGTCTTATATGCAAGTATTTGCCCTGGCACACCACGTTACGGAGACGGAGTATGTCAGAGCCAATAGTTACTTTCAAATAAGGGAAGAGTTTGTGTAATAGTTTTAGTTTTATTATAATAAACTTTGTAATGTATCAGGAAGTACTTATTTAATTGATTTCTTCCCTACAGCTAATAATAAATTTACTTAGGCACGGTTAGGAGTAGTCTAACTTAATAAACCGATAACATCTTAGGTTCTTATACAAATATCTGTAACTACCAAGAACCAAGCTTACAAAATGTTATCTTGGAAATTGAAATAAACAATGTAATTGTCGGTACTTAAAGATAATGTTGTTTCTGACAGTCTGGAGAGAGTTCTTCAGGCCTAGACAAAGTAACATACGATTAGCGATGATGCTAGTAGAAAAGCCAAAAATGTATGGGGTTGAAATAAGCTCTCGAAATGTCACGTGAACATAGGTCAACGAATTGACAGCGTCCAACGTTGACTTCCGTAGAGATGCTTCGATAGCGATTATAGAAATAGAATCGCCTCGAAGCGAATGTCATTTATCTAGGCCTGCTGGTCAGTGGGAAAAACCAAGGAGTCGACGTTCGAAAAGTGCTGATTCTCAGCCTAGTTTGAATAAATGATTTTTGATTTTAACTCTCAAAACAATGGAGCAACACAATCCTTCTGGTTCGTCGTGCTATCTTTTCAGGAAGCATCAATTGTGACCCAGGACAGACATAATTGCTGTTAAGCCAGGACAAGACATTAACAAGATGGGTCACAAACACGATCCTCAGCACTGAGGGACCGAGTATAAAGAAGAAGAAGTTTCAAAAACATACCTGTTTGTAATTTTCGTATCTTACCTAGCATCTTGTTGCGTCAGCAGCAGACTGCATGTAGCCTCTTCAGTGTGCATTCTGGCGGCCACATTCTGGTATATCTTCGAGTTTAGTTTGTCGTCGATCACGCCTTGCAGCTCGAAGTCGCTGTACATTTTCTAGAAGTAGAAAAAATCCGTATGTAAGTTACAAATAAAATGGTAAAGAAGAGTAAAACAACTTCTATATAAATACCATTACCTAAATCCAGAATAAAAAATAAAGGAATTATATATATTTCCTCATTTGTAAATTTCCCCTTTTTCAAGGAGAATTTTGAAAAGTGGTAAAACTTACTTGGGTATTTTTTCACAGCAGTGTTACCACTTTATTTGTTTTCCACTATTCCTGTATATTTAATTTTGACGCTAGCAACATTTTGTAGATCAAAAAATGAGTCTTCGAGTAAATAATGTAATTATGGCGCCTGAATGACGTTGACAGGGGGTCTTTGTCGTTGTTAGAAACATTTGTAAAATTGACACAGAAATTGTAAAATAATAAATTGTTTGGAAACAATCTTATTAAACTACTTGACCGTCACTGGAAGCTTTCTTATGAGATGGCTTTCCGTTTCCTGTCAATTTCTTACCAGTTTTCGTACTTTTGCCTCCTTTATACTTCCGGCTCAGTGGCGCCAACTGGTGGTTGCGGGTAGTTTTTTAGTTCTTGTAAAAAGTGTCCGCCATTTTGTTTATTGGCCTTTTATTCACCGTCGAAGCAACTTATGCGCAGTGACTGCGTTCGCGACAGTTGCATAATACGTAAAAGTGAATATTAAGTGAATACATATTTTATAAATAAAAATAAAAATAAAAATGTAAAGTGTTCTTCAAAGAGGATAAGTCTTGGACCGTAAGTACCTACCCTCTTTTAGAGGTAACACTTTTTGAATAATTCGTACGTGATAAAAGTTTTTAACGAGTGTTTCATTCGGATCACTACTGTTATTTTTTACTTTGAACCAGTAAATCGTACCTAATCAATATTTGAATTGTAACTGTGTAAAGTGTTATAAATCCATTGCATGAGATCTAACGTGATTCGTTTGCAGTGATGGAGAGTAATAACCACAACTCTGACACCCAGCCACAAGCTGTGGCTGGTCCGAGTGGACTGAATCGCAAGCGAGACCGAAGTAGCAGCAGCAGCAGTAGTGCTTCAAGCGTTAGTTCTACAAGTACGTCTACTTCTGGCAGCAAAAAAGCGTGGTCTAACCACCGCCGCCGCCGCCATAAGAAAAGGAAACGTGCTCGACGTTCCAGTCATTATGATGGACAAGCTTTTTAAGGAAATGGGTGAGCTTCGCAAACAAATTAATACTACAAGTTGTTACTTGTAGTATTAATTTGTTTGCGAAGCTCACGAAGGGTTGTTCAAATCAAGAACATCAAAATACAAGTTTAGATTTCACCTTTGACATTGATACTAAGCTTAAGGAACCATTAGTTCCAAAAACCCCCGATAGTTTTTTGAAGAAGTTGGTAGATATCCAGCGTTTTGGTAGTACTTCTTGGTCAGAAGTGAGATACGCCGATACGCAAAAATTGTATAATCATACTCCTGGCTTTATAGACCTGGAAACAAATGAGGAAGTAAAAGCATATGGTTCCTTACGTCATCTGGCGCATGCCGATAAATCCTATGCAGCCTTAACCTACTGCATATTAAAACAAAGACAATCATTGCAGGAAGGTATTCGTAATCTTCTTTCATGGGCAAAAAATACAGAAATATCAATTTTGATAATTTAAATGAGAAGATTGACGAATTATTTCAGAAGGGCGAATTTCATAAAATATCCTCAGACCTTTTGCAATTAGCCTGCGGCCATAGAGCCGAAAGTATTGAAATGCGTAGAGAAACTATAACGAGTCAAGTTAGAGATCCACTACTAGTGATGGGTAATTTTCGGAAATTTTTCAAAACTTGGAAATTTTTCCGTTTATTTTTCCGAAAAATAACAATATGGAAAAATAATGGAAAAATATTGTTTACTGTAAAATGTTGACTACAGGAATTAAAATAACATCAATTAAAGGGTTTTATTAATTTATACTGAACATATTTACTGACTGACTGAATGAATGACTGACTGATTGATTGAATAAAATGACTGACCGACTGACAAATCAACGCACGGCCGAAACTACTGGGTCTAGGAACGTGAAATTTTGCACACGGCTTCCTTTTATAATTTAGGGGAGCACTAAGAAGGGGTTATTGGAAATTCAATCTTATAGGGGGTGAAAAGGGGGGTTTTTGTTTGTATGAAAAATCTTATTCCTTGAGTTAATAAACTTGAACTTGGCACGAATACATATTTATGTTAATTATGAACTTTTTAATTTTCGTTTTTCTAAACTACCCATTTTGACACACCGAATTCCCCTTTAGGGGGCTAAAGGGGAATTGGGTGTGTCAAAATTATAACGCGCTGTCCAATTAACTCTAAACTCACTATTTATACATAAGACTAAAAATAAAGAATACTTACGGGGTGAAAATGGGCAGTAAATTTTGCAGGGGTGGATACTACTACGTGGCTTGATTAACTCGAAAAGAACAATGGCGAATTTTATATTTGAACGTCTAAAAGTGACATTTATACAAAATAAATTCAATTAATTATCTATGTTCTTTTATGCTATCATATTATCTAATTAAGGCCAAATAAAAAAATATGTTCAATGAAAATTTTTACTACTTCGTTCTAAAAGGTTAGGAAATTGTTGGTTGGATTGGCAATACTAAACTAAAATTGCCATTTTATGTTTATTTTCCTATACAGTAGGTACAGCATAATTGTCGTGTGGTGTTGTTATCATTTTTAGTTTGTTGTTTTATTTACATGAGGTAAATAATATGTCGGCGCCTCCGCTTTTCTAGACTGTCAATTGTCATGTTGTACAAATGGCATCGTCAAAAACGAACACCGAGCACTCTGGTAAGGCGGCCATCTAGTAAAATGAGCAGGTAGGTAACTTCGGATTTTTGGTAAGGTGCGCACGCAACCATGTGGTCGGTGGACGTTATATTTTAATCGCATCCCTCTTAATCTAAGCGATCTATTATTATTTTGTGTAGTGTTTGATTGAATTATCGAGAATTAGAAGTGGAGTGATTGTGATAGGTGTTATTTTTTTAAATACTGCCTTTCTACCCGATAATCCACGCCTACCTGAACATGGTCGGCGCCTCCGCTTTTCTAGACTTAATTGACTTGTTGTACAAATTTCAACCTCAAAAACGAACATCGAGAACTGGTGAGGCGGCCATCTTGTGAAACCAGCAGTGAACTCGTCGTCGGTGGACGTTTTATTCTAATCGCATCCCTCTTAATCTAAGCGATCTATAATTACTTTGCGAAGTGTTTGATTGAATTGTGGAGAACTAGAAGTGGAGTGATTGTGATAGGTGTTATTTTTTTAAATACTGCCTTTCTACCCGATAATCCACGCCTACCTGAACATGGTCGGCGCCTCCGCTTTTCTAGACTTAATAGACCTGTTGTACAAATGTCAACCTCGAAAACGAACATCGAGAACTAGTGAGGCAGCCATCTTGTAAAACGAGCAGTGAACTCGTGGTCGGTGGTCGTTTTATTTTAATCGCATCCCTCTTAATCTAAGCGATCTATAATTACATTGCGAAGTGTTTGATTGAATTGTGGACAACTAGAAGTGGAGTGATTGTGATAAGTGTTTTTTTTTTTAAATACTGCCTTTCTACCCGATAATCCACGCCTACCTGAACATGGTCGGCGCCTCCGCTTTTCTAGACTTAATAGACTTGTTGTACAAATGTCAACCTCAAAAACGAACATCGAGAACTAGTGAGGCGGCCATCTTGTAAAACGAGCAGTGAACTCGTGGTCGGTGGACGTTTTATTTTAATCGCAATCCTCTTAAACTAAGCGATCTATTATTATTTTGCGAAGCGTTTGATTGAATTGTGGAGAACTAGAAGTGGAGTGATTGTGATATGTGTTTTTTTATTGTTTACTGTAAAATTTTGACTTCAGGAAGTAAAATAACACAGAGTTTAAAGGGTTTTATTTACATTCAAAGGGTTTTATTGCATTAACACATCTATTCTGTTGAAGAATACGAATCATCACTGGCGAAAAGTATCATCATCAATATTTTCTACTGCATCTACACAAACAATAAATCTTCAGTTGGTGGGTTTTATATCACCAACAAGTTTCAGAGAAAAACCGATCTAGTTATACAAACCCGAAAATCAACCAAACCCAGCAAAAGAACCCGCCAAAATTAAGTCAGCTGTAGAAGAACAGCGCAATACAAGCAAAATTAATCATACCTCTAAAATGAAAGAGTTTGAAATTCATACACTAGAGGTATGATTAATTATGCCCCAATTTTTGTGCCAAGAAACAAGAAAATATTGACAAAAGAAAATGATTTTTGCTTTTTAATGTTAGAAGAATTGCAATACCTATGTACTACCGTACATGGAAACTTACTATCTTTTAAAACTTGTAGACGGTTATAAAGGAAAACATGTGAATGCGGACCAAGTAACAGTTCAGTATAATGCTCCGCCTGGACGTGATTAAGTACAGTAGTCCAATTAGTCCCCAATCTTTTTGGCCAGCACCCTAATTGCGTTACAACCTATCAATCAAATCTGAATCATTTTGAAGCAAATTGCTAATCCATTGCATCGCATGTTCGAAATATTATCTGCTCGACAACGTAAATAATGCAGTGAATGTTTTTGAACTGTCAAAAAGAAACTGATTCCAATGACGCAATTTGCTCCGCGGGTTGAAATGAGCGCAACCGCTATCTTGCGCCATCTGCACATGGTATTTTCCCAATTGTGCATTCTGCGCATCGTCGTCGGCTCACGTCTACCCGGCCAAAAAGAACTACTTGTGTACATACTTATAGTGCACATTGTAATTTCTTTCTTATTTATGTATATAATTTCCAATAAGAGAACATTATGGCAAAAAAAATAAAAAAAATTAAAGATTAGATATTTATAATTTTTCAGTAAAGAAAAAAAGAAAAGAAAGAAAAACTGTTTATTCTGCACAAACAAAACGCACGTTACAAAAAAAAAGACCTAAAGTAATGACACACATGCAAAGCAGGCAAAAGACCTTAGAATAATAACTGCAGCAAAAAGTCTCGTAGATATTCAAGCAGTCTATTCATTGCTTGATGTCATTCATTGATTGTCAGTTCATTGCTTGATGTCAGAGTACACATTAATAGTCTTATTTTTTTCTAATCTTTAATCACAGTCAGCTTTTTGATTTGGAAAAATATCGGAAAAGTATTGGAAATATATTGGAAAAATTTCGGAAAAATATTATTTTCTTTTATTTTCCTTCCGAAATTTTTCCATTACCCATCAGTATCCACTACTGAAAGCATTCCTGAATAAAATACCTCCTTCAAGTACTTACATACCTATTTAATGCCGAGCCCTTTACCTCTACTCTAGAGAAGGCTGGCGGGGTCCGTAAGGCTTTTTGGCCCCCAAAAACTGAAAGGTCTTCACGAAAGCCTTACCAACCTAGTAGCCGCCCCTCGCGGGGGCAAGGCGCACGAAAACCGACAGTTCCATCGCGTGGAACTCAATTTAACGAACCAGGATCCCATATGCATACCCGTCATAACCCACCCTCGCGGGGTGAATACCATGGTTAGTGCCAACATACACATCACTCTTTCAGAGGTAACTCCTCGAGTAATCAAGGTGATCACTTTAATACTTGAAGTTCATTTTGAAACCGAGGCTCGCGGCCCGAACGCGGGAGTACACGAGGACGTGCAAACTCCTCAAAAAGTTCCAGGGGAAAACAGTATAAACAATGACATGACACCGTTTCGGGCGGGTCGGTTGATACACTACCAAACACAATGGGCGGAAATGGGAGCACAAGAAATAATTTTTAAATTAATTCAAGGGTATTGCATACCTTTCTTTCAAAAGCCCCCACTTGTCTATCCAGATGTAACGAAGGGGCCTTTTCAAACTCCTGTTTCAGAAGAAATGTCTTCCATTGTAAACAAAATGAAACGGCAGGGAATTCTAAAGAAAGCGCTACCCTCGCTAAGCTTCACTTCCCCTCTATTTCTGGTGCCAAAATCCGACGAATCTGCCCGTCCCATATTCAATCTAAAATCACTAAACGAGTATGTGATGACCGAGCCGTTTCATTTAATAAATATGTACCGCATTCCGGACTTTCTACAATCTCAGGACTGGATGTGCAAAATAGTTTTGTCCCAAGCATATTTTCATGTAACCGTAAACAAATCGCACAGACACTTTTTGCGACTAATATACAACCAGGAGTTGTTAGAAATGACTTGTCTTCCATTCGGTCTGAGCACTGCTCCAAAAACCTTTTCCATGCTTACGAACTGGGTGGCCCAAACATTGCGGGAAAAATGGAACATGTGGATCCTGGTATACATAGACGATTATTTGCTAGCACACCAGAATGTTCACACGCTTCGCGAGCATGTCAAAATAACTGTACAAATATTACAAAAACTGGGGTGGCAAATAAATTTGGAAAAATCTGTTTTTTCTCCTCAAAAGTGTATAATTTATTTAGGGATACTAAATCCCTGTGAAACCATGGGAAAATCAAAAAATCCTACCAAAAGAAAAGGCTCAGGGCATCATCACAAAGCTAAATCAGGCTCTCGAACAAGAGCAGTTAACTCTAAAGGAGTTGCAGAAAATAGTAGGACTGCTAAATTTTGCCAGTTTTGTTATCCCACGGGGTCGGCTCCATCATCGACAGTTAGTAATTTTCATGAATTCACTGCCAGTCCTGCCACCAAAGACCTACCCACTACCACAAGGTGTCTTAGAGGAACTAAATTGGTGGGCCCAAAATTGTCATAAGTCAACACCTCTTCAGTACTCTCCTCCAATAAATTTTCTGGCTACAGATGCGTCGGATCAAGCGTGGGGGGGCACAACTGAACAATTTGGCCTTGTCAGGAACTTGGTCGCAAGAAGAGAAAACGCTGCATTGCAATCAAAAAGAAATGCTAGCAATATTATACGCTCTTCAGGGCCAAGTGCATTGGTTTCATCAAAGTTCGCTCCTCATTCAAAGCGACAACAGAACTGCGGTCACATACCTACGAAAGGAATGAGGTACGAGGACATTATCCTTGTTGGAAATAACCTATCGAATTCTGAATTTGTTAGACCAACATCAGATACACTTCAGCATACACTACATTCCGGGCAAATACAACAATCATGCGGATCACTTATCGCGCCTTCGCCAACCTCCAGAATGGCACTTACGACCGACTTGTTTAGAAATAGTGTTTGCAAAACGGGGAACCCCAATAATAGATCCATTTGCATCGGCGACTGCTCACGTAGTGTACAATTATGTGTCTCTAGATCTAAAAGATCCGCAGGCTCTGTTCCACGATGCCTTTAGTGTCCCATGAAATTACCAGCTCGCATGGATATTTCCACCACCATTCCTAGTCCCCAAAGTCCTGTCTCGCTTAAACCAGTCGACAGGAATATTCCTAATAGTAGTACCTCGATGGGAGAGGGTATTCTGGCGTGCGAATCTCAAAGCCCGAGCGCTCGCGGCTCCATTAACTCTGAGAAACCTACAGAGATACCTAATAGACACGTCGACGGGCCTCCCACCACCGAAGGTCGAGAACATCGTGCTCGAAGTTTGGAAATGTGGGGGTGGTCCGACACGATAAAGACATGGAACGCTCAACAACTATCACTGCTTAAAAATTCTTGGCGAAAATCGACTCTAAAAACCTATGAGGTAGCCTGGAAGCGCTGGGCGTCGTAATGTCGTAATAAAAACCTTGATTTAATGGATCCCCCTGGTTCACAATTAGCGCAGTTTTTATGTAATTTATATTTAATTGATAAGTTGTCGTATAATTCAATACTTTTACATAAATCAGTAATATCTACACTAGGCTGAAAATTCAAGTCGGTTAAGTTCGCACGTTCTAGTAAGACATGTTTTAAAATCAATAGCCCTAAAAAATCCAAAGGTCACTAAGCCTCCAGTTTGGCATGTTGATAAATGAATTTCATTTTTGACTAATTACACAATTCATTCAAATAACCTATTTCAAACGTCACGTCATACTGCAATGTAATTGTTGCTTTGCTCTGGTAGGCGAGTACACGATCTAACTCTGCTTAATATTGATCCTGATCATTGCATAAGATCTGATAACGGTATAATATTATGGCCTCGGTTTGGCTCCAAAACGGACAGCAGTAATTATAGGCAATCCGGCTGGAAATTGCTATTAAATACCGATAGTTCTAATCTTGATCCTATATTCTGGATAGAAAGAACTATAACATTATTAAACGACAGACGTAGTGCGGTAAGAGGTGTGGCTAAACCTGCTTCACGTACAGTCATTGCAGGGTGGGTAAACACCCTGTTTGGGGAAGCTGGCATTGCAGCCACTCCAGGTAGCACCCGCTCTGCTGTAGCCTCAAAAAGCTGGTTTCAAAATCATCCCCTCGACGAAATCTTGGCTCGTGGAAATTGGCGATCAGCCAATACATTCCAGAAGTTTTATAGACGAGAAATAATGAAAAGTACTGATTCACAAAACGTAACACAATTGTTCAATCCAATCGATTAACATTGCTGAATAAATATTTTGTTTACCTAGAACGGATATTCTTAAATTGGTTGATTAGAATTTATGATTTTCATATTCACAATTATATTTGTAAGCTAAAGTACTCGTACACAACTTATAGGTATTTAAATTGAATTACTTATACATTTATTAAAATAAATGCATACTTATTAATTAAACTTTTGTTTAATTTCATGCTTTATCACATTGGCTTATAGTATACTAATACTACATACTTCCAAGTATATACACCAAAGTGGCGTCACCAGGCAATAACAAACAGATCTCATAAG
Organism: Dicycla oo; assembly: GCA_948252095.1. Lineage (NCBI taxonomy): Eukaryota > Metazoa > Arthropoda > Insecta > Lepidoptera > Noctuidae > Dicycla > Dicycla oo. Next base: position 15,446,122 of record OX411736.1, on the reverse strand, counting down.
AAAGCTTCCAGTGACGGTCAAGTAGTTTAATAGCAGCGTTTTACCTGAAATAAAACGCATTATTAAAATACTTACCTCACTGGAAGCTTTCACTTTATTTCTGCCTGGTTATATGAGACAATGAACAAAATGGCGGACACTTTTTACAAGAACTAAAAACTACCCGCAACCACCACTTGGCGTCGGAAGTATAAAGGAGACAAAAGTACGAAAACTGGTAAGAAATCGACAGGAAACGGAAATGCCATCTCATAAGAAAGCTTCCAGTGAGGTATGTATTTTAATATGCGTTTTATTTCAGGTAAAACGCTGCTATTTGTTGACGATACGACACTAATAATAAAATGTAAGGACAAAAATAAATTTGTACAGGTCAAGCAATCAAAGACATAATAATTTGGCTTAATAATAACAATTTAAAAATCAATCTAAATAAAACAACAATAATTCAATTTCAAACATATTTTAAATAAAACTTTCAGCGTCTTAGTATAAATTATGAAGACAATATCGTAGCTAGAACAAGAAGTAGGCCTAGTAAGCACAAAATTCTTGGGCTTAATAATGGATTAAAGCTGTAACTGAAAATCACACATCAATTACGTATGCGTTAAGCTAGACAAATTCGTATAAGCAATTAAACGTCTACGATCAACAGTGTCCGTAGACGCAGCAGTCACTGCATACCACGGATACTCGTACGTATTGACTGTGCTGGGCAGTGTCTCCAAGAGTCTGTCAAAATTACGATGTTGTTGGTCTAAAAATACGGTAACCTTTTTTTTCATCAATTGTTCCAGAAAACTTGGGTGAACATCTTTACATACCGAGACTCCTCCGTGCCTTGGAAAGCACGTTAAGCCGTTGGTCCCGGCTGTCATTGACATTCTTTGACAGTCTTTACGGGTCGTCAGAAGCCCGAAAGTCTGACAATCAGTCTTACCAAGGGGTATCGTATTACCCAATAACTGGGTTGTGGAAGTCAGATAGGCAGTCGCTCCATGTAAAATACTGGTATTCAGCTGCATCCGGTTAGACTGGAAGCCGACCCCAACATAGTTGGGAAAAGGCTAGGCAGATTGTTTTTTGTTCAAGAAAACTGAATTGTTTGTATCCTAAATACGTATACTATTATTTATTTGCCGTAACAATTAATTCTCTTACTTAAATCAAGTTAAATACCTACTGATCCGTTTTTATATAAGTACATCGACACATTCAATTTTAATCATATTTTTCAATCATAGGTGGGATGGAAATCAACATAGTTTTTGCCATGTCTCTTAATAACCTGTTGCCTGAACAGGTTCCCAGCAATAGATTTTGTGGACAACTGATTCCTTTTCTTCGTTTTCAAGTCAGTAATATGGCTAAAAATGCGTTCACAGTTGGCGATTGCATGTGGCAGGGATATCATTCATAAAAAAAAGAATGGCGGCGACTCTTCTTTTTTTCATTGCAGTGTTGTCGTAATAAAATAGTAATATTTAACTGAATTAAGTGTTGCCATTATAGAAATAAGGACACGGATGAAATTACGGTAGAATGTCGCACCGTATTAACGTGTCTACGATAGGTGGTAGATCTACAAAAAATACGGTAGGTCTACTGTAATTACGGCGTGGTCGGAGACATTGGTGCTGGGTCTGATACTATGAGGCAATTCAGTTGAAGTTTTAATTGCATTTCGGGTACAAATAAAGTGTGTTAGGGCAATATCTGGCATCTGGTTTTTGGACAGCTGTTACCTGATTTTTATTTAAAAATCTTCATATTTTACCTTTACTCTGCATGTAAGAAATACCTGATGGGTAAATCCAATAACGCTTTGCCTGACCTGGGAATCGAACCGAGGACCTTAAGCCGACCAAAGTTGTCACAGTAGTCATGACAAAATCCATTTCATATAATGTACAGACGCCAGCACATCAAGCTACTACAATCTGTCAAATTTCTTTAATAAATTTTCAACTTTATCGCTAAAACATTAGCTTCAAGGTTGAAAATTTGACAGTTTCGGGTAGCTTGACCCTTTTCTTTTTTATATATTTTTTTAAGACGGGTTTGCTCTTAACTCTAGTCTAGGTTGGAGGCGACAAAGACAGAGTCGACGATGGAGTGAGCTTACCCAGATGAAGCCTGTTTTCTCTCACTTTGAAGAGATTAGGGTTGTATGCGCTCGGAAACACAGACGCAGGTAGTGAGTTCCACTCTTTTGCTATGCGCTTTATAAAAGACATTTGGAAACGCTTAGTGCGAATTGGTGGAATAGCAACTAGGTAGGGATGGTAACTGACAGTGCGTCTAGATGTCCGATGGTAGAAGGGGGCCGGTGGAATGAGGTCGTGGAGTTCTTGAGCAGGCTCACGTACAATCTGTAGAAGACCGACAAGCAGGCAACCTTGCGGCGATGAGCCAAGCTATGCAGCTTGGCATCCACCAGTTTTACGTCGCCAATGAGCCTGTTAGCTCTGAGTTCCACCGAGTCAACGCGGCTAGTTGGTACTTAGGTAATCCATCCCAAAGGTGGCTGCAACACTCCATGCAGGATCGGACTCGCGCTTTGTAAAGAGTTAAAAGCTGTCCAAGCGTAAAGTATCGCTTCACCCTGTTTAAGAAGCCCAGTTTCTTGGCCGCAGTTTGGGCTTTGTACTCGATTGTGGCGCCAAAGTTGAGACCAGATGTCAACTCTATGCCTAGGAGGTCAAGCCGATCAGTTACAGGAACAGATGTACCCCGAAAAGTAGGAGTTTGAGCGAAACAACTCCTTTTAGCGGTAAAAATAGCTGGTCTCTTTTAACGCCACCAAAATACAGGCGTGTCGCCTGTATTTTGGTGGCGTTAAAAGAGACCAGATTATCATCAAGACAAGGCTGAAGGTCAAATCTGTCCGCACTACTATAGCCTCTCTCAAGGAACGAACTTCGGCCCCGCTGGTTTTTGCGCTGGACAAGTATCTCTCTGAAACTGTACTGTCATCTGCGTTCCCAACAATACCAGGCTGAAGCAGGTCATTGATGTGCAACAGCAAAAGAGTTGCAGAGAGAACAGACCCCTGAGGGACTCCGGCATCAATAGCCATAAAGTCAGAGGTGCAGCCGTCAACGACTACTCTGGTCGACCGTTCACTAAGGAAACCTGCTGGTGTCTGTACATTAAAGTTATGTGTGATAGTAAAACATTATCCGCATTATATTCGAATGCAATTAGAAGTGCGCCATAAAAAGGTTTCTGCTGCTAGTAATAGTAGTGTACGGTACAACCGCACATTCTGCAATTCAGCAGTTCACGCCACACATTCATTTCAACTCATAACAATTAGTTTAGTTCGCGTTGGGCTATCAAGTCAGCCAGGCGTTCTCGTTACAGCCAACAAGGGCCGCGTCACTCACTTCATTGCCACACCATCAGTCCATTAAGCTCATTTTACCTTTAAGTATCTTTGGGACAATACAATAGTGTTTTAGTACCTACTTACCTTCTTTTATTCCATTCATCCATCATCTAAAACTAGTGTATGGTCTAGCAAGGGATCATACAAGTAGTATCTATAAATATGAATTAAATGTACCTCAATGTAGACTGCAAATATTTAGGAGGGATATACATGTTAATTCCATTCAGGTGTATAACAAGTTATACGGAATATGGAATTCTAGCAGCTCCCCGCCTTTACCCACGTAAATCTCGTACCCGTAATACATATAATACTTATTATCCCTATATTCTTCGTATGCAGGAATATGGGGATAATAAGTATTCTATGTATTAATCTATCTTATAAACTATCTGTGTGCCAAATTTCATCAAAATCCTTTCAGTAGTTTTTGCGTGAAAGAGTAACAAACATCCATACATGCATCCTCACAGTTTCGCATTTATAATATTAGTAAATATCTTAGATGACATGTACCTACTTAATTTTGACACTGATTTTAAAGTAACGATTACCTAAATATAATAATATTAATTCATAATGGACTTATTGTAAATCACAAATCATAAAACTATTAATTGTACTTACCTATTTACTAGTGTTTGAATATTTGTACATCATTGTTGTGGTAGAATGAATACCATACCATGTAAAACTACATTCTTACAAATAAATATATTGTGATTCTGATTTTGAAATTGTGTAACTAACAAAACAAGATGGCGCCGATAATGGCCACGCGTCTTGTAAGTAGCTTTTACCATGATATTGGGCTTTTATGTGCCACGTATGAAAATCAGAATGAAATTTAGAAGGATATGTACTATAATTTACCTTCAATATGATAGACAGGCAGGCGACCTGCTGCGGATGTAGCGCGGGCCTCTCCTTTAACCACGTGTTGATCAGCCCCACCTGGATCTCGTACCAGTGCTCGAACAGCTGCAGGATCCAGAGCTCGTCTGTCACCTGGAAAGAGAAATACAATCATGATAACTGGGGCTTTGGGTCTGCCCTGCAGTAGATGTGATTATTTTATGACGAGAGAAGGTATGCTATCTTCTAGGCAGACGTGACCTGATAAAAACGTAATTGGCCCCTATACACATCTGTAGTCTGTTGCAAACGTATCAGAAAAGTGTTAGCAAACCGTTAAATTCTTTCGCAATCATTCACTTAAGGGAATTATAGTAACACATTCAGCTGTATTTAGAAGGCTTCAACCTTCAACTTTATAACTCACCTCACCACGTTTTTCATTAATTATTTTGTTTGAAAAACATTATGATATAGTAATTCAAATTGAAATTGTAAGTTTGTCATCGACGAAAAATTAGGTTATAACTTCAATTGTCAAATGAAAACAGTAGTTCATGAAACTGTTGCATTATGAGGCGTATTAAAACACGAGTGTGTTGTAATAGTTTCACTCGAGTGTTTTAATATATAGTTATGTGCAGTTTCATACACTACTTTATCTACACTCATGCGTAGTTAAAATAAAAAATCAAAGTTATGAAAAAGTAAACAAACACAATAATGGCTCAGAAACCATAGTATTGTGGTTTGCGTTACTATGGTTACGGAGCTATCATCGGTCAACCGCTCACGCACCCTAGCGCGGTCCCCATATACAATGATAAAAATCGAATTGAATAATTTTTGGTCGATCCGAAGTGTACCTACTTTAAGACAAAAAGAAACCGGCCAAGAGCGAGTCGAACTCGCACACCGAGGGTTCCTTAACATAAAAAAGTGTGCTATTTCGAGACATCGTTTTATTTTTCCTGTTATCTTTACATAAACTTCTATCACACAGAATAATTTCAGAATTTGCAAACAGCGTTCTTTCATATGATACTTTCAACCACATGCCCTAGTAGCTCAACTTCGAATTTTTTAGACCCCCTTTCAGTTCCTGTTGCAAAATATGGTATATAAATATTATTTTTATTTTTCTTATTTTTTATATACTTCTTTCTTATTTGTAAAATAGTTGGGCAAACGTCACCTAAAGCTATTCCAAAATTCAAGTTGATAGCATTAGTAGTTCTTGAGATATCCAGCTGTGACAGACAGACAGACAGAATGAATTGCACCATAAGAGTTCCTTTTTACTATTTTGGTACGGAACCCTAAATAAGTTATTTTATAACTTTATGTTGTTAAGAAATCTGTACCTATCATAATAAAACTTTTTAATTTTGTTTGAGTTGTACATGCAGTCTATTTTTGAATTAATAATCAGAACTTTACGATATGAGTGTAGATAATAGTTATTTATGCAACTAAAACGGGGTATTAAAACACGAATGTGGGTTTTTCATTTGCGATAATAGTATCACATGAGTGTTTTAATACCTAATTATGTACAGTTGCATACAAGACTTTATCTACGTCTATGATATGAATCCTCTATTGAAAGGTTCTGAAACCATAGGGTGTTGTACAGTGTTGTAAGAACTTGTAAATTCATGGAAAGTTTAATTGCTGAGTATCTAATACAAACAAACTATCTAAAAATAAAATATAATAATAACATAACTGAAGAAGTAAATGAAATAAAATTTCTAGGAATAAATATTGATAATTATTGTAACTGGAAATCTCATGTAGATCTTGTTTGTAAAAAAGTTCACAAATTCGTTTACGCACTTCGTAAAATAAAAAAAAATAACTAATATAGAAACAGCATTAATGGTATACCATAGTCATGTATGTTCAGTATTAAGGTATGGGATAATCATATGGGGAAACTCTACAGGCGCCCAGAGAGCTTTTATAGCCCAGAAAAAATGCATAAGGTTAATTTATAGCCTTAAGTGGACTGATTCGTGCCGACCAATTTTCACTGATAAACGTTTACTTACACTTCCATCCCTATATGTGTTTGAAATCTGTAAATTTGTTAGAAACCACCTATCACTTTTGGAGCAGGATGATAAGGTCCAATTTAAAAGGAAAATAGTACAAAAGCCTTTGGTAGTACCTCGAAGCAGATTAAAGTTGTGTAACAGAAACTGCCATGGTGTAGGCGGTGAAGATTTATAATAAACTACCGGAGAAAATAAGAAAAATGAATAACTTAGACTTCAATAGAACTTTAAACAATTGGCTTTGTGACAGATGTTTTTATTCAATAGATGATTACTTAAATTTTAAACAGACATGATGTAAAATGATATTAAACGAACACACACTTATTTACTTATAATTATTGACATGATTTATAAATCTAATACTTAGTTAAATTGATGAACTGACTGTGAGACATTCTAATAAACTGATGTAACTTCAAGACATTACTATGCATGTACCTACTAGAAATATTTGCACGACTGATAAGTCGAATATAGTGAAACTAAAATTAACTATTTTACCATATTATTATGTAAGTACCTATATTCTGGCAAATAAATAATTTTCATTTCATTTCATTCATTTCATTTCATTTCATCTATAAGTTTTTTTTTTAAATTACGGCGTTGTGGTAGTGAAACGCGTATGCATAACAATGTTCTTTTTTTGAAATTCAAAAAGATACCACGAATTGAGTAGTGAGAATTTGGCTGTTTGATGAGTAAGAAAGGGATCAAAAAAGCAAAGGAGTTGCCTATATAGGGTGACTGGTAATTAGTGACCGATACCACGTGATTGTACTTATGATAACAAACAAGTTTTACTATGGGACCAAACCTGAAATCGTGAAAAAAAAAATCAGCTGTCCCCTACATTTATGTTCGCATAACTCGTAATAAAAAAACAACTTTTATTATGGGACCAAACGAGAAAACGCGAAAAAAAAAATCTGCTGTTCCCTACATTTATGTTCGCATAACTCGTGATAACAAATAGCTTTTACTAGGGGACCAAACCTGAAAGCGCGAAAAAAAATGAGCTGTTCCCTACATTTATGTTCGCATAACTCATGGGAACAGCTGATTTTTTTTCACTATGAAATCGTTTGGCCCCATAGTAAATATTGTTTGTTATCATGAGTACAATCATGTGTTTAAGTATCGGTCACAAATTACGAGTCACCCTTTATACGAGTATAAAGAGTACTTTGTGGGAGTTCCATTATGAAATTTAGTACAACATTATACCATTCGTTTGGGTGGTAATATGGTTACTCTGGTTGTTTTAATGTTGGCAATAAGCTGTTTCACGATCTTTTATAGAGGATTTATAGGTAGCATGGGTCTAGATATAAGTATTTTTATGGTGATTTAAAATTCGAATTTCGGATTTAAATATTCAAATAATCAAATCAAAGCACTCAATTTATTAGTGGCACTACAAATTGGCACCATGGTCACGTAGGTAGCTGGAAACTAGAAATAATTCATGAAACTGTACCTTCGATCTAATTTGGTCCATAGAATTCCTCATGAAGTTGACGTAACCCTGTCCGATATCCTTACCGGAACCGGACACGTTGGCTATCGTCAGGATTGAGCCGATCAAGCTGAAAACCAAATAGTTTCGTTAATAAAGGGTTGGGTGACCTACTGGAAAAAAAATGACATAAACCAGCCAGAGAAAAATGGAAAATTTCTTAGTCCTGCTTCAATTTGCCTAGCCTTTTCCCAACTATGTTGGTGTCGGTTTCCAATTTAGCCGGATGCAGCTGAATACCTGTATTTTACATGGAGTGACTACCTATCTGACCTCCACAACCCACTTACTGGGTAACACGGTAACCCTTAGCACAGAGTACATTACTAAAACCCCTTGGTAAGACTGGTTGTCAAACTTTTGGGCTTCTGACCCGTAACGAGTGTCAAAGATCCACTAATGACCGCCGGGACCAACGGCTTAACGTGCTTTCCGAGGCACTGAAGGGTTTTGGTATGTAAAAATGGTCACCCATTCACGGACCGACCGCGGCAAGCGTAGCTTAACCTGATCGATCGACCCGTGTGGTTGTTATTACTTAGCCACGAGCCCCTCTCTTTATGAATTACAGAAGCAGTGGTATTCGTGTCTTTTTTTAATCTCTTGTGAGTTTAATGTGCTCCTCTTATCTTCTGTGTTTAAGTTATAACTCCTTGGCTATACGTACCAAAAGACCATGCAACTATTGATTGATTGATTGCCTACAAAATATACTTAATTGGCAAGGTCTCACCTTCCCTCGTCGAACCTGGCGATCTTAGCAAGCGTCGCTTCCAACACAGCGGACAGCCGCGTGGTCATGCCGGTAGCCATGCCTTGCAAGCACCCGTCGATCTGCGTGTCCATCTTAGTGTGGTATTGATACTAGAGGAGAGATAATGAAGAAGATGTAGTATTTATGGCGTCTAGCAGTCCAGTATTGAACTGACAATTCCAAGAAATTGATGCTTCGAACTGGTTGGCGGTTTCTTCTTTCTGCCCATTATCTGCCTTTGTCTGAATCTGAAATGCTCGATTCACTAGCAAGTTTAGCAAGATACCTTCTGCAAAATGGGAGTGAAAATACGCTCAGATTGTTGACTTTTGAAGGTGTTACGTTCCGGTTCTTTCAAATGGATGGAGATCGTCAAAAAGCTTAGTGACATCACGACGCCCCGCAGTGAGCAACGACTGAAGGAGAAGAAATGTTCGATGAAGCTGCAATAAATAAACTTGCTAGTGAATTCAGAGCTGGTTTGGTAGATGCAGTTCTTGAAGAGATAAGAACCATGTGTTTATGATGGAGCACATTCTCACAATTTTCGACAGAATTTTCGCCAGTCAGATTAAACCAGGCCGTCATGTTAAGCGCTCATCAAGTTTATATCTCATAACGAGGACTGTATCTTGCCATTTTTCGTCAGAGTCTGTTCACACATGCAAAGGTTGACTCGGGAAAGTTTTGAAACTTCTTCAACACTCATCATATTAACAATTATAAGCTGGGATATGTACAGAAGCGTGGAATATTTCGTAACTAGTCTTTTAGAATACTTTTCAAGTGGTCAGGTGGCAGTCACACTGATAAATTTAGATCTAAATGTAAAAAAGCCTTAATTTACTGCGATCACCAATCCAAATGCCAAACTTGTTGTGGGGCTTTTAAACATGTAGTATTCCTTTTATATCCCTATCAGCCTCAGATGGCTTTAACTACTATTTGACAACAGAAAACATACTTGCTCAAAGCAACATTTTAGATGCCATTCGGGCAGGGACAGACAGATATTTGCAGCCAATTCTTATGAATTGGGATCATAAAATTGGAATAATACCAATTCAATGTCCCCAATTCCTTGTAACATAGAATACGTGCATCACATCATCATCATCATGCATATGCTATTCTTATTTCTCCCCAAGGAGTCATCGTTTTGGTGTCTATCCACTACGTTCGCAAATTTAAATTATTTATATATAAGTATGTTGCTGATCTGTAACTGTTTCAATGTTCGTTTATAATTTTATTATTTTGGATGTTTTTCACGCCCTTGGGCTTTGAACGTAGTGGACGCATCATTGGCATTTCATGAGTCTAAGTACGTGGCCTGGCTCAAACATGGAATAGAGAGACAAAATGGTATCTTTATAACTGGTAAGGTAATGGTGGGAGATTCAGGAGGAATGTTTGTCAGCAGAACCTGTATAATCTGTTGTAGTGGTTTTGAAGACTAGAGAAGAAATCCCTGAGAGATAGATCAATAAGGAAGTGGCACAGTTGAATTAGGTTAAATTTAGGGAACGAAATAGTATCAGCATTTGGAGCGATTACTGTCGTTAACGGATGTGAAGAAATAAACGAAAGATGGCATCACATGGCCACAGAATCATCTAAAATTTGAAATTTATTCCCATTGTGTAGAACGGTATGAAGCCCACGGGATATCAAACTTGCCAATTTATTTGTGTTACAAGCGGTTATTAGCGCTAACAATGGATAATATTTGGATAATAGAGCCAAACCAGCGAAAGCCTGCAATTTTGAATTCACATGCAATCCAATTGTTTGTAAGCTCACTTGGCAACAGCCAACAACATGCAAGAACTTAATATTATGTATAGTTACATAGGTCCTTTGGATTATGGTAATGTGGCTTGATCACTACAGTGTGTTCGGGTTCGTCGATTTTCGGAATTGAAAGCGTAGCTGTTCGTCCCTAGTTTTTATGTAAGCGTTGGGTAAGCACCTTGCTGCTCGAATCTTCGGTAAATTCTCCGTTCCGAATTCATTACAACAGGGGCTGTAGTTGGGTATACGGCCTCAATCTGAAGTTTTTGGCCTTTCAAAATTGGAAGCGAAGTTTCTTAGTTTAGCAATTTCTGAACTCTAGAATATGGTAAAGCGTTTGCTGATGTTCTGAATGATATGTAAGCCAACAGTGTGACTAGTGGAATGCTGATTTATGCGCTTTTATTTAATGCTGTTCTCTTCTGCAACATTTTCATTTGGATATTTTCTAGCTGCTCTGGATATTTTACCTTTATCTATCAGTTATTGGATTTAAAAAATCTTGTGGATGCTTCAGTTAGAAAATATTGTATAAATGAGAGCTGGCCTTCGCAACGTTATAATGTATTTTCATCGTCTAGTATGTTATCTGTTTGTCTTACCGCCGATTCATTGACAAGAGGGTATTCCAATGTTCTTTTTTGAAAGACTCCTCCTATTATCTATCAAGGGTCATTTTTATGAGTTCTGCCATCTATTGTCTTCTACATGTGCCTTTTGCCATTATGATCTTATTTTGCTTTCTATTCTAATTACTATCAAGTATATCACAATATTCTGGTGGGTACCTAAATGCTCCACCATACGAGTAGGTTAGCAAAATGATCGTTTCATCAGGCTGAGTAATGTCTCGAAAATTTAGTCTTCTACAACAGACAGAGCTCACATATCATGGGAACATCAAAGATTAGTTTTTTTATCCAATTTTCCTTTTTCTTCACCACTTCCTGTATAGGGAGAGATTTAAGTACTCACAATATCTACCCCTTCAACTGCGCATAACTTCAGTGCCTGGTTCTTAGCGTCCAGGGCCACGTTGACCATCGCGCAGGTCTCCGCCGGCAGGATGTAGTCTGTTGACATGAAGGTCACGCTCTTCTTCAGCCAGGACTGGAAGGAACACACTGATTAATGAAGTATCAATAGGTTGTTTCATCGATAACGGTATTTCAATACGCCAAAGAGTTTAAAATGCGGATTCCGGCCAAAATCAACTGGAAAAATCTACGAATAGGCGAGAGTTTCCGCTGGGATGCTCGAGACGTTTCTGTATAAATGGTTATACTTAGTCATGCTTCCAATATGGTGAGACACAAAAATAAGAGTTCAGGCCCATATTATTCTTAAAGGGTACTCAGTCATGAGCAAGACTTGATTTGTGTAATGATTAGTACAAAACTTGTCAGTTCTGTAACGAGATATGAAATCGATCATCGTTTTAAAATTTGGCGTACAAAATTCTACCAAACTTTTGCATCAACAATGTTTCTCACCTGGAACGAAGCCTCGGTCCTTTGAATACAAGTCTCCATCATGTCACATGCCATCAACTTGAGCCTCTGCTCCAGGTGTGACCGGAACTCCGGCTCTGGCCAGTGCAGGTCCCTGATGAAGCATTGCAGCGCGTCCAGCTTCCAGAACAGCTCCTCACTTGTCGAACAGCCGTTGCTATGGAGTGGTGGAGGGGTATTATGGGTTTTAATCTTTTAATGAAATGCAACTGAATGAGAATTTTGAGTTTGACAATCTTATTGCCAATTCGGTTGCATCTGTCGGTATGTAACGGTGATACATGAAACAAACTAATCTTATAGTCGATGAAAGAACAAGTAGGTTATGAATGGAAGATGACAGTTGTTGATCCGTATGGTGTGTTTTCTAACGAATGTAGTAAAATTGCGGACGGTATGAGTTTAATTTTAAATGGTAATGAATAATGTTCGGCAAATAAAAAAAAATCTCCAACAGGATTATTATTATTTACCAGTGGAGGATTTTGTAATAGGCTAAATAGTGATGACTTAATACTTTGGTAGAATAATAGATTTACATGGTTCAAAGAATAATATAAAATAGTTTTCTTACCCCTTGATCTCCCACCTTTCCTTCTCGAAACCTTTGTGTAGCGACTGCGCAATTGAGGACTCCATCAAGTCCACATATCGCACAACAAGAGGAGCAAAAGTGTCCCGAAGATGCTCATGAAACCTGCCACCTTTTAGATTTTCTGGCGATGCAACAAAAAGAGCTTTACGGAAAATAGAAAAGGAACGTGGCGGAAATAAGTAATTTAAAAATTCCAAATTCAATATTTTGAATTAATTATACAAAAAACATACCTCTAACATTGATTACAGTTAGCAAGTAGCACAACATTTAAAGCCGCGAACAAACACAGCAAAGCATGCACCGCAAATGGTTTGCCACGCATGCCTCAGGCTCAACGAGTAGCCAATCAAATTCGTTGCAGCGACGGATGCTCACAGTGAGCACCCCATCCAAACAGCCTGAGGCATACGTGGCAAACCATTCGCAGCGCTTGCGTCGCAATCTCTGTACGCGGCTTAGAAAAGTTAAGAAGATAGTTCCAAGAGTCATCGTTAGACGACAAAGTTTCGAAAGATTGGATTTGGACAGGTGCCGATCCGATTTGTTCTAACTCACCATCAGTCCTGAGGTAGTCGTTAAGGATCTGGAACAGCGGGAAGGAATCCCAGGTGTCCGGAGGTTGTTCAGCTAGTACCCTGTCCATATCTACTCCGAATAATGCCCAGAAGATCTCGGCATGCTCTACCAGCAGTTCCGAAAACCACGCGAAAGCCTGTGTACAGATAAGTAAGTGGTGCTTATAAATATGACATGCAAATGTCTTGTGAAGGTTCGAAGGTATATTTTATTCAATGAGTTCTTTCAAGAGAGATGTTTTTACAGTTTAAACTTTTGCATATATGGATGATGTTATCAGTTGCCATTATAGAGAAAAGGGATTTTTAAATGATCGGATTAAGTAACAGTTTTTGTGTTTACTTATGTTCAACTTCAGCTTCGATCTTTTTATTTAGATTTAGCAAAGTTTTAAAATTAAAAAAGACAACTAATAATTAACAAGTGCAACCACTTGATGCGAAGAATCAAAATGGATATCATGCCTTTGAAAAATTGAGTACCATTGTCTCTTTTAATATAGTTAATTGCAAAGCTAGCCGTAGATCTACGACTAGTAAGGTTTATAATTTATTTCACTAAAGCTAGGGTTGGAATCAAAATATTTGCAAAACAAGTTGCGACATATTTCGATTGTATTTTTTTATTCGCTAAATAAAACAGGACAACATGCAATATTCAAAGCAAGATAGTGATAGAACACATAGAGTGTTCTATCACTATCTTGCTTCACTCACTAGAAGCTGGACAGAATAGAGTACTGATACTAGTAGAGTATATTATGATGTGCAATGCCTAACGGTACTGAAGATCTAATGTGTACTGTAATGGACAACATAGGAGGTAGGGTTTAAACGAAAATGATCTTAAAAGGTGCTACTATTTGATTGTAAATTCTTCTAAACAATTTGTTATTAGTGTATTACAGGAATAGTCTTTTACCTTTTAAATTATTTTCAATTTAAACACTAGAATTAAGCAAAATGTAAGCATAGAAATTGTATAAATAATAATAATAATAAAATATAGCGCACTACAGAAAAGAAAACTTGTTGTAATGTGCTCAATGTGTGGTATGTCCTAAATTGTTATGTAGAAGCATTTGTTCCTGTAACTAATGTATGTTTCGTAAGTCGGTAGTCGGAGTAGACTGTAGAAAAAAATATACAAAATTCACTTTTCATTGCAGACATAAACGGCTAAAAACCTTGTCAATTGGTTTTGAGAAACAAATCCAAGAAAACATTTTTGATTTGAGCCCATAATGAAAAGTTTGATCTCAGTCAATCAAATCGTCTATATCATTCGTATTTCATGCTTTTGACTATCGAAGTAACATTAAAGCATTTGCCAAAGCGAGTTAAACTATCGTTTATCGAGTCTACTCCTTTTATATTGTGATCAAACCAATCAATGTGAAGTATGACCAAGATCAAGTGAACAAACGATTGACAAGTGATTCGTTCAGCCGAGCAACAAATCAAATTCATGAGTAGTTACATTTTGTTGACCGCTAGAGTCCGGTTTTGTGTTATAAACCTGCGGAGAAATAAAATATAAGATAGAAGTAGATAATAAAAGACATAGTATTATACTTAGCGTACATGAAATGTCGGGAAGTGAACTTATATAATATTCACTCGACGACTAAGCGACATAAATACATAATTTAGGAAAACAAAAATATTTTCAGTAACTTATAAAGTACACGATGAAGCTAACGTATATAGACAATAATAAGTTGCTACTTGCTGATAAAACATCGTGTACCGTTGATTGAAATGAAAACAATTTCCGTTTCAACCTCATGAAATAAATAAATAATAATATACTGCCTGACATTCCCCATACTAATAGCGACAGGAGAATAAGATGCTATCCAGTTAACATTTAAACATTGGTAAAACATTGTAATACACCCATAACTTTTAAAGTAAAAAGTCCGATTGACTATAAATTAACTATAAACAGTGACAAAGTTCCGTTGGAAACGTATTCATTTGTGTCTTTTGCCAAATGATCAAAAAATTCAAAATGGCGATGTTAGCTGACGAGACATTTCCGTAGTATCACAACGTATTACCAAAACAGAAAACCACGACATTCAGGATATACATAGACATATTTAGGCAAAAAATTAACGAGCATAAGTTTGATATTGGCGCCGATTCTCTTGTTCACAAACTAAACTAAATTTAAGTGCAATGCAATTTTTTCTTTCTATTTTATTAAGAAAAGGACAGAAGATAAATATTATTCCTGTCAAATCAGTCGGCGCTTGACGTCAATTGACGTATTTTTAGTAGCCAAATTTTTAATCACGTCTAAACTTGTCTATGGAGTATCTTATTTTGACAGGACTAAACTAATATTTATCTTCTTTCCTTTTCTTATAGAAATTGAAAGAAAAAGATGCACTGAACTTAAATTTAGTTTACTTTGTGAACAAAAGAATCGGCGCCGTTATCTATTTCAAATTCTTCTTCAATATCAAAGTTACGCTCAAAAACTTGCTATTTTCGGATGTCACAGTGTTTTATTAAGCTACATTACCTCTGCGTAATGTTCTTCGTTTTGTTGTAGAAGATCAACACAGAGTTCTGCTAAATGAATGAGATCTTCCAGTTTTTTTGCTGGTGTGACCATTGTTTCACCTCTTAGATCCTCTGAAAAGAAATATGAATGTTTACGTGCTTACCTGCAGCACACAGTTAGAAAAAAAAAATGATTCGTGGCATCACACTCATAACTGTAAACATTGTCAAAAAGCTTTAATTATTTTTTATTGAAATTCTGAACTCTGCTCAAAACAAACGCAAATGTTGATTACTTAAATAATATTTTTTTTGATACCCAGTTTTTGATTTGTCAACAGATTGACTGATCAAGTCTTTAAGATCAAATTGACCAACTTTTAGTCTGAACTTAGAACTAACAATAGACGCTGTAGTCTCATTCATTTAATTGTTATTTGCTTAAGAGCGTTCACGCCGCCGCGCGGGCTGGCAACGTCGCACATCTACAGGTTTTTGTGATTATCTTATTAAATTTAAATCAAGTACTATTTTTTCAGTCAAATATTTAAATCGTTGTATTGTATAATTATTTTTAACATTCACTGTATAGTTAATAAAAATACTTAATCGTAATACTGCAAATAGAAAATAATAGACAAAAATGTCAATTTTTCTGAGTAAATATCAAAATAACTGTCAAAAATAGCTTATAAATACCAACGATCTAGTTACTTGACTGAAAAAAAATTAATTTTAAATTAATAATTTTCGAAATCGGTCCAGCCGTCTTCGAGTAATCGGGAACATACATAAAAAAAAAGATTCCGACAAACTGAGAACCTCCTCCTTTTTTAAGTAGGTTAAAAATAATCGCAAAAGCCTCTAGAAATGTGACGTTGCCAGCCCGCGTGGCTTGAACGCTCTTAAACCAAGGGTCTTATATCTTAATAACATAAATACCTCAAACATTTTTACACCATCGTGTTTAAATAGAACTCCTGCTTACCTTCTATATTAGCCTTCTGACTAAGCTGCGTGTAGTTCAACAATGCCGCATTCTCCAAACTCGTCTGTATCATTGCTCTTACTTCTTCTGGAGCTACTGGTGTCACTACGTCTTTCATCAATACTCGCTCCAGTAGTGATAGTGTTGC
This sequence comes from Dicycla oo, assembly GCA_948252095.1. Lineage (NCBI taxonomy): Eukaryota > Metazoa > Arthropoda > Insecta > Lepidoptera > Noctuidae > Dicycla > Dicycla oo. Next base: position 15,429,406 of record OX411736.1, on the reverse strand, counting down.
CTGAAAGGTAATGTGTGTTTGGTGCTTACAGATCTTCAAGCATTTTTTCTTAGTAATTCAGCACTTTTTGTATTCTACTCTTCATCTTTTGATTTTGCATTGTTTAAGTTTGATTTCTGATGCCTTTTCTGATTAACATTTCTTAAATATTTTGTCTCTTAAGATTTAGGTAACTAAACATGTTATGTGTTATCAGTGTTTTTTATCTATTTTGTTTACTACACCTATTTTGTTTTGAGTTGCACTATCTTTTCCCAAAAGCCCACCTTAAGCGCTCCCTCGGGCCTTCCAAACGGGAACGCATATCTGAAGTTCGTGATCTGATGCTGCAGTAACGCCTTCAGTCGTTCCTTTATCTCCGCGAACTTCTCTTTTTCTTGCACGGTGATGCTGCCTACCCCGTCCGGCCTGCCAGTCAACGTCGCTGTACTGTGAACCACTTCCGGCGTAGGGCTTACTCTAGTTGGGCACAAGCGGGATATAGGGTAGGCTGTGAAATCAGCAGCTTAACTACTAACTATGTTCTAGATATATATAAATAATTCTAGCTTATATTAAGGGAGAGTGTGAATTTGATTTTGTTACTGCTCTGCCTTTGTTCATGAGTTTTAATTTGATTTATTAGTGTATTTACTTTTATCAGCGACCCAGCTCGCTTTATAGATATCTAAATTGTCGAGGCAGACTGTGCTTTGTTTTTATTAGGTACTTCTCTGCCTTCTTTGTTAATTTAACTTACTGAATGTTGATTTAGTTGCGTTGTTGCTGTTTCTTCTAAAACTTTTTTGGGTTTCACTTTTTTTATTTATTTTCAGTGGAATAATGGTATTAGTCTTTGGATAATTTTATTTCAACGACTCAACGGGCTACGATTTATTTATTGCCTTGATTTACTGTTTAAATTATTCCTAAAATCTTTCCTCTTGTTGTCTTGATAATTATAATCTTATTATAAAGGCTTCTTTTCATAGAATACTTAAATATAATATTTTCAATCTTCAATTCATGCATTAAGGTTCTGCTCTATATTACAATTCAGTTTCAAATCTCACAATATTTGCTTCTCATTATTACCATAACTCACACTGAGCGCCATGTTGGATCATAGCTCCCTTTAACAGAGAGGAGGCCTGAGACCTAATAGTAGAAACATTGTATGTGAATCATTATATTACTTTTATCTTTTCAACTGCTGACTCCAAAAGCCCGAAATAGATACATTAGTAAGGAGAAGCAGGCATAGTTAGTAAGCACATTTAGTACGGTTGCATAGTCAGTTAGTATAGGTAAGTACTAATAGTAGAAGCAACGTCACACTCATGTGAGGCAAAGGTTGGGTAGGTCGTGGCTCATTACTAGTTTTGGTGTGTGAAGCTGTTTTTGACACGTCTACTTAGTATATGAGTTTGAAATTCTTTATAAATTGGAAAATATTGTGTTTTTTGCTGTGCACCTTTAGGTTTTATGGTAAGAACACACAATTTGTTATTTCTCTTTATGCTTAGTTTGCATGATTAACACCTTTTTCAAATCTTCTCTGCTTTAACTAATAAAGCAGCTTTTGTTTTAACAATTATTTTATACTAAAGTTAGCGACAGTTCTAAATGTTTCGTCAAACACAGCTTCGTTTCTATCCATTGATCACTGCTAACATTCACATTCAGTTGCGGACTTAGTACATCGCCTTGTGGGACACCAAATCTAACTAACACATTTACCATTAAATACTAACCTGTTATTTATATTTACAAGTTTAACTACAAAATTAGATTCATAGATACTTTTTACATAAATACAATTGACTCTTTATTAAAATTTTGGTCTTCTTCGGTTTGTCTACTGGGTGAATATTTGACCTTTAAACCGCCGTCATTACCTTCCGCCAAAAGTTGATGAAAGAGAATATATTTAATGAAATATTTCAGCAATTCCTGATTCTGGTCCTTAAGCAGATTCTGGGAATTGATGAAATATTTCATTAACGATATTCTCCTTCATCAACTTTTGGCGGAAGGTAATGACGGCGGTTTAAAGGTCGAATATTCACCCTACTGCTGGACATAGGTCTCTTGCTCAAGAACTTCAATTTGGTCATCGAAGCCAAAGCTTCTGACACGGCTATTTATGTACAGCAATCTTTCAGTTTATCAATTTCCACATTATTTCACTTATTATTGTTTTTATTTACACTAGTGCCAATTTCACTACCTTCAGCCTTTTTTAAAACTTTGAGTTCCATAAAAATCTTTATAAATTTCTACTGCCCACGAATTTTCATAGGTCTTAAAAAAAAAAAAACAAAATAAAACTAGTTATCTACCTACCTGTTACCATGAACATGACTGGCACAAAACGCGAAGGAGTAATGCATGAGGGTCGGGTCCACAGTCTGAGACCCACTCTCCGCCACGTCTAGGAGGTCTGATAGGTAGCATAGGTGGCGGAAACAGCCTCGAACACCATATCTTGCGCAGTACTCGTCCAGGACGAATACTTGGCCGGGGGAGAACCAACCCTGGAATGTGAAAAGCAGATGTAGGTGACGTTTGCTATATATAGCCACTGTTATTTTTTAAAGTGTCTATCTAAAAACATATTTAAGCCTAAAATGGCACGAATAAAAGGCACTCATGAAATGAGAAACTTTTATGAAATACATAGCAGAGTTGGATTTAGTTTCTTCGAAAGTTTAAGTTAGCCAAGTAAGAGTAAGTTTCGTAGTTAAAACTTTTCGAGCCAGTTCGACAGCGGTTTACTTACTATTCTAAGGTACCATCAACATCAACCAGTACGGCATGTAGTTCAAATGATCCATCATACTTGAGTACAAACAGTAGGCACATAGACTGTTTGATATAACGATCTACTAAGTAAATGAAATATTTTTACCAAAGAACAGTACGGGTCTTGCAAGCGGTACTTCAACGTTAAAGACTGCAGCACACAGAATAGTTGATGATGGTCGTACTGACACGGATCTGCTTGAATGTAATCCTCCATACCGTGCTTGCGAGCTTTATCAGCATCTGAAAGAAGAAAAGGCAATAATATCAACTAGTGAAAAATTACGGGAACAAAGGTAACATTACTATAAAAAGGGTCATCGTTAATCCTTAAGACAATAGAGTCAATAATTATGATGAGCTTTCTGTCTTTGTGAATAGCTAAATGTAAGTAGAACGAAATCATATAATTTATAATTTTTAAATATCCACACAGAGTGGTACAGTGAAATACTTGGCAATACAAATCAGCTCTAAAACAGAGCATAAAACATTTTGAAGAGTGAAAGAAAATCTCAACAGATCTAGACAAAAATATATGAATTACCAATCGAGGATTTTCCATAGATATTCTCACGGGTAGTAAATTCCAAAATTGTTAATTAGTTACGATATACCATGACACTGACGTCAAACATGGATTATCAGTATTGGAGATTATTTCTGATAAGATTTGAGATCAATATTATAATTCAATAGATAGTACTGGTACAGATAGTATTACTAAAACTACAGACATAAGCTTAAAGGAAAAGATAACATCAATATGAAATTTGCCATTCGTCAGTATATACGTTTTCATTGTAGCCTATTTAGCTGGTAGGTATGAGTAAGTAAGAAAGTTTTATAATTTTCTATACATATGCAATTTGCGAATTCAGCATGGTTTAATTTTATGAAGAGTGAATCACTCATATCATTAGAAAGGACTTTATCATTGAGGAAGACGTAATGAATGGCAAAGATTTTATCATTATGAAATATATTATCAACGCATATTGTTTTATTATTACTGTATTTTACTATAAATATCCTTTACTCACCTCCCATAATCTTATGGTGCGTATCTGATGTTGTAGGTGGTGTAGGTTTATGACTCTGACCAGTGGCTCTGTATAATGCCATAACCCATAGATGGCATTCATTCTCATCGGTCACCCCCATGAGAACTGACTCGCCGTCTCGTACGGCGTTCATGAAGTATTTAGCACCCTCCAATTCTGCAAAGAAATTAATGATAGTTGCTTCGTTGATTTTCAGCCATTAAGGACAGTGTAAAGGTATAAAAAGAGGCCTCTAATTTGATTTTGATAGAAAGTTAATTTTGAAAAATAGAAATGACATTAAATTCTTGAAGGACTATTATCCAATTCAACTATTAGTTTATAATAGCCCTAGGAATCGAACCCATGACTTCTAACTTCCAACTCTATACTTAACTTGCCATACAAAATGTAATATTATTTAATTATATTTTTGATTTGAATAAGTACAGACAACCGCACATCAGTGTTATCACTTGAACTATGAAAATCGCTCATACTGCTACGACTTAATGGCTATGGGAAATTGATACCATAGACGGGTGGTTGACTGTACAACAGGATTTTTGAAAAGATAAAGAGAAGGAAAATTATAAATGTAAAAGAATAATAATCACAAAAATGTTCATTACCTATTTGTTTCTTGTTTGCCTTACCTTGTCCGACGATCAGCTGAGCTGTAAAACAAAACGACATTTTAGTAACCTGAAATATATCTGTCCGTAATAAAAAGCTGACATAATACTTCTAAATTCAAAGTAGGTACAGGAGAAAAAACGAAGAGGGAAAAAAATCTAATGTAATATGTCAGTCAGTTAAAAAATAAATAGGGATTTTTGGTATAGTTTAGGAAATATAAGAATGAGTACTGTACCGCTTGCTAGCTCGATATAGTCGACTGTAAATCCATCCAACTGCATCATCTCAGCAGGTTCTGATTTCTTATCTTTATATGAACATAACGCAAAGGTGTACTGGCTAACTTGAACGAGCACCATGTATCTACGCTTCCATTTCCGCCAAACATTCTTGCCGATTACATGAAGGTAGCTAAAAAAGACAGAAATAATGTAAAGAGGAGAACATGGCCATGAAATTAGTAAATAGCCTAAACAACGTCCTGCAATTTATATTAATTTAAATCTACAGGAACTTCAGTTAAAAGTTCTGTCACTTGTAATTTTGGACCTTTGCAAAGGCATTCGACCTTCTCACTCATTCACTCAAATGCAACTTATGCAATTCATTCAGCAGCTTTACCAAGTTTTAACTGCCGCATAGAACCGTTCCATTAAAAATTGACAATGCATATTGGTAAAGATATTTTGGGAGTTCCACAGGGCAATAACGTTAGCCCTCTGATTTTTAAAAAACTTGTATAAACTCTTTGACTTAAATCGCTCTAGTTTAAACTTTTGTTTTCTAGAAGTTATTACTCCTAAGAGACAAAATTCTTTACGTTTATCTTAAAATAATATATACTTACCCACAATGCTTCATGTTTAGAGGCTTATCCATTCTGCATGCAATTTTGATTCTCAAGTCTTGGTCTGGTAGATTTTTAGGTACCGTCATTCGATGCCATTCTGGTACCTGTAAATACAACCCACTGGTTAATACTTAAGTCTGCTAATATTTTATTGAGTCAAATGAAAAGAACGTGGTCTGGCAATTACACTTCGATGATTAGTACGTAGTAGCATACCACTTACGTACTGTAGAGCCTGATGAAGTATTAACAATTGTTTGTGATACGATTAGTCCATCAAAGCTTTACATGGAAATTTCTGCTTGAGTAGGAAACAGGCTCTCATCGTCTCTCAAATTGGCTCTGAACTCCTAACCAGTCAGACCAAGAATATGTCTAACAAAAGAAATTACCGATTAGTATTAAAATTATTAAACTTACTTTACTAGATAAAGGTGTCGGCTTAAGCACAACTTTTCCAAGCTCCTTGTCTTCAAGAGCCAGTACTCCAGGGTTCTCAGTATACAATTTCACCTTGACGGCGGGCAGTGGCTGTGTCGTACTGAAGTCACCTTGGGTGTCCCACCTGAATTAATCGGTGGAAATAAAAATATGTCTTAGAAACTTATAAAGACGTATTTCATGAATATTACGGATTTTAGTACCTACTTGGATAACTTCTACAATGGTGATCGAAGGTATTATTAATAATCTAGATTTACAGAAATGGTGTAAATCAATGTTAATAATATTCATGTCACAATATCCATCCAAATCCTTACAAAACTACATGTACTAGTTAATGCTGCCAGCCTTTTGGGCACTTTTCCCATAGACAGCGATGCAGACGAATTTTCCCTTTTATTTTTTATTGTATACTTGTACATAACGTATATATTTTACTGTATTTAAATCAATAAAGCAAAACATTACTGATAAAAAAAATCAATAGTAAAATAACAAAATTACTAGTTAATCATTCCAACTGCTTTAAAATTGTTGTTTAACATTTACTGAAATCCTGTGTGGCTGGAAAAGTGGGGTTAAGAAATTGTTATTGTCACTTACATAGGTTTAGAGGCCTCCGCTTGGTCGGTCTGGAGTTTGTCTCCGCCTTCAACTTCCATAGTGCAATAAACTATTCTATTTGGTGCTAAAGACTTGAGACCTTTCACCTCCATTACAACCACCTAGAATATGTTCAAGATGATGATAATTATGAGACAAATGTTACCATGAGACCGTCCCTCGAAATAACAGTGTTAGATTGCACAAATAAAACCCAATTAAAATAATCACCAAAAAGGTATGGTTGAACACAACGAAAACATTAGATAATTTAGTATAATCCAAAATAAATCAATATCTAACAGAAAATTACGATATTTCTTTACCAATTCCACTCTGATGCAAATATGTTTTAATTAGTTTGGAAAAAAATGATACATAATTATGGTTACCACCAATCCCCAGTTACCTCTATTTGGAATGTAAGCACTACATCCATTTTCGTGAGTTGTGTGTCCACGTCCCCGCCATCAGCCTCGCCCGTCAACTTGTTAGCAAGCGAGCCTTGCGATCTGAAACACAGCTGCTTACTCAACCTTGGACTCGGATCCGGCCCAGCGTTTGATCTAATCACCATCAAGCAACCATTTCAAAATACCACCACCAAAGAATTCCACCAAGAAAACATTTAACCCAGATAAATTATTTACAGAAATTGACAAACATTGAGGCATTAGTAATATTATTGACAAATTACATGAATCACAATTTAGGAATGATATATTAACAGTTATTAAGGAAAGGGAAGCGATCGTTACATTCACAAGCCCGTGGGAATGATTGGTGGCATACAATATGAACCCATCACCGATACCAAGAATGATTAAGCATACAAAAGGGTAACATTACAAATACGTCGGAACATATTATCTAAATCTAAGGTACTGGTTAAAAGGCGTTTAGATCTTAATGTAAATATTAAGCGAATGTGGTATTAACACTTATAGAGACTCCAGTTTACTAGTGAAAGAAAGAGGTCAGGAAAATAAAGCTAAAGACGAAGAAATAAATCCGATAGTGCACTTTCATGTTGACTCAATTCCACTTGATTTAACTTTGACCGTTTAAGTTTCTCAAACTATAATAAATAAAATTGAACCAGTCTAAATGGAATCATCGGAGTGAGCTTTGAACTGGAGACTCGTGATTGGCGAAATGAAATGTTGTATATAAATGTATAAATTAGAAAGCAAAGCCCTATTGAAGCTTGAAGCGGAGTAGTTTCAGTATTAGACAAAAATATACAAATCAGAATCAAAATAAAAGGAGAAAATGTGGAACAAAAAGTTAAAGCAGTGGGATATATTGAAAAGCTTACGAGTCTAGTTTAATTTACATCTGGGGTATTGTATCTACTTTCCAAATATTAAGCTGACGCTTAGGTGTTACTGTAGCTATTTAGACTAGTATAAAATCTTTATCTACGTTGTTAGTAACTATAAGCTAATTAAAGACTTCTGGCGGTGTTGTGGAAGCTTTAATATATCCATTGTTGTCATTGATTTTAAGTTTAATAACTTATTTTATTGGGCCACGGGTTTTGTAATCTAGATATTTAATATCAGCAGGAAGCTCTACTCTAGTATACTTTTAGTCAGCTACAGTGGTCCTCAATACAACATTAGGATTGCAAACTGTATCATTCATGTAGGGAATGTGTTGGGGTCCTGCTACACAAGACACGTGCTTAAAATTATCAATTCTGTACTCATTACTTGTACTTCCTTTAATATTACCGTCCGGTTATGTGCCAGGGACAGAAAAAACCAAATAGAAATCAACAAGTAGAAACAATGAATGTCTGGATGAACGTCTAAGAAATTTTAGAGAAAAAACGATAGATAAATCCAATCATTGGTGTTTGGACACATGGGTGCATAAGTACTGAAACCATAATGGCGACACAAAATGATTTCCTAACTTTTTGCTTCAATACTTACTTACTATTAAAATACTTGATAAACTTAAGATTTCCAAATGATTTTAAAAAATCTAAGCAAATACTACAGAACGTTATGTGTTCAAATACCAAGACTAAACTAGAGGGTTCGAAAATTGTGACATTGTAAACATGACGTTGCATCCAGATGAGATTATCAGTTGAAACCAAACATTACTAACAGTGAAGAAGATGAAACAACACAGTAATAAAAAGTTATTTAGTTAGATTGGAAAATTTTAGTTCACATTTATGATTTTGGGTCCACCATATCATTGTTGAAAGTAGCTTCTGTCAGAGTTTGATCAAAATAAATATGTTTTATGGTTATAGTACAGTAATTTTTACATACATAATTCTTCGTACACATCTTAATCCAGACACAGATTTTTTTTAAATACAACAATTTTGAAATTCTGAATTAGCAAGTGTACGTCGAGGTTTTGAATAACAGACACATAGACTAAATACACACATATAATTTATGCAAAGAAGATACTTGTTCACTGGTAAATGAAAGACAGAAAAAACAAACAGCCAAAATAAATGATAAAAAAGATATTCCTTAATCTTTGCATTTTAACGACACAAATTTGAGTTCCATGAAACTTTATGGATTTCGATGATAATATCTAAAATATTCAAATAATAATTTCAATATTCAACAACCATTCAAGATGGATTGACCATTGATAAACTACATTCAAGTCCGTGCATCAATAAGAATCCCGAACTTATAGCCAAAGCTGATTTCATTTCATGGGCCAATAATAAAATCATCATCAAAAAAGTTTTGCACAATACGTTTATTTCTAGAAATGATAACCAAAAGTGAAAAAGAAAACGTTGAGGTGTTTTATCATTGATCAATCAACAGCATACATTGACCACATCCAATACAGCATTGAACTTTTAACAGACATTGATTCTCGAGGCATGAACATTCATACTAATTAATTTTGATGTAATTTAGTTTTATTCACAGTTGAATACATTTACAGTTGCGTCGGTTATTATTCTTCAATATTAAGTAGTATTAGTATTATAGTATTTATTATTCTTTGATTTTAATATTAACGAACTCAGTTTTTGTAGTGAAAACCATGGTGTATTTACTGCAAATGTATTCCCAATTCAAGCGATTCTATTTATTACCATTTCATACAGTAGCTGAAAAATCATTCTGTGATCATCTGATTTTTTCTTAACTGTGTGAAAAGGTTGTTTAGGAAATTTTATATTATTTCTGTTATATTTTTCCATGTGTGTTACCATACAACACTGACCTGTGATTATACCGCTTGATTTTATGGAGACCATATTTGGAGTCAGCCCCGCCCTTGGACACGGGTAGCGACTCCAAGTTAGCCATCAGAAGGTTGATGGATGACTTCAATTCTTCGATGTAAAGCGACTCCATCTCTTTCAGCACGAACTTTGGCATTAGCTTGCGGTTCTAGGATAATGTTTTTATTAGTATAAACTTTAATTTCATTTTTTTCGATGTTGCTAACTTTTTTAGTTAAAGGTTATAAAAAATTCGTAGAATTGGTATCAAAATAATTTATTACCTTTTCCATTTCATTGACTTTCTGCATTCTTCCATCCAACTCTCTTCTTATAGCTGCCGCTTGTTCGTCGGCAGAATCCAACTATAAAAACATCCAAATATACTAACTCTAATACAGACTTGGTCTTTGACACACAACATCCAGAAGGCTAAACTCAAGGTCTGCCAACGTGTAATGAAGCGCAGTATACTAGGCTTTAAATTAACGGACCGTGTTCGAAACACAATACTGCGCTCCAAAACAATTTTTGTTTTATTTTATTTAGTTATTCACAACAATTTTTACATTAAAAACGATTTTATTACTTAAAAAATACATGCCACTTAATTACTATGAGGGAGAGTAATAGTAATAATAAGTAAATGTCATTTAAATAAGTAGAATAATAATGTTACAAATAATTAAACATAGCCAATGTCTGATGTCCAATGTCACTTATATGTCATTAATGTAAATGAACAATAAAAGATTTTAGACTAATAGTAACAGAAATAAAAATCATGATAAATTTCTAGTATAATATGTATGTAATAATATAATATAATATGATATAATATAATATAATATGTATTAATTTAAATGTCATTAATAGAATAATAGCAGCCTTCCAGTAGGTAACGCTTCAATTTAGTTTTGAAGTCCCTTTTGTAAAGCGATAATTTTATATCATCAGGAAGTTTATTGAAGATTTTCACTGACATGTGGCGGGTACCGTGTTCGACTATATTAAGTTTAGGAATATAAGTGGTCTTAAAATATTTTCTTCTCGTACTCTCTCTAAGCTTTCTTTCCTCGTCAGTATCATATTGATGTACATAATTATTTAGAAAAATGTGTTAGGAGCACCAATACGTATAGGGAAGGTACAGTGAGAATATTCAAATTTACAAAGATAGCTGACGTGGCTCAAAAGGCTGCCCAACTAAAATGGGACTGGGCAGGACATGTCTGGCGCATGCCGGACAAACTGTGGGCCCAAATAGCACAGAACTGGTGCCCTGTGAGAGCAAGGTGGGGTCGCCGCAGGCCACGTAGAAGATGGTGGGACGAGCTGGATAGGTTCCGCCAAAACTAGAAAAAGGACGCGTGGACTCGCGAAAGATGGAAAGAGTGAATGGAGACCATTCCTCGGGAGTGGAACAGAGTAGGCTAGTAAAAAAAAGCTGAGTTATTTTCAGATAAAAGTTTAACGAAGCAATTTTCTACTTAAGTATCGAAAGTAATTTAAATGCTCCTAAATCCTGCAAAATATTTATAACCCAGAAGCCTTTTCCCTCAATGGATCAATATGTAATTACTCGGCAAAAATTATCCTATTTCAACTAACATTTGATTTTAGCAAATTTAATTAACCATTCGAGGTCAGATGAGCTTAATTAATTTGAATGATTACAAAGGTTTTCGAGAGCTTAGGGTTTAGAGAGTACGAGAGCTTTGATGTGAATTAGGAAATCCTTTAAAAGAATACTAATTCAGTAGATCGATGGGTACACATGATGAATACTGTACAAGATCTGAGCTTTGAACATGTCCACATTTTGATGCAGGCGATAATAATTAATTTTGACTTTAATATTGGATAAGCTTTTGTGAGAGAGCAAATATTATGTTGTTGACACATTTTAGAGCCGGTTTTTTGATCCGTGCTTAACTCAACCAATGGTTAAACATAGTAACTAATGGTTGAATTGGCAAACACATTAGCCAACTAATGTGTTTGCCAAAATGCTATTATTTTCTATTTTTTAACATGAATGAGTTAATATGAATACATTCATGTTAACTTATTTATGTTTACCTTTCAGATTTAGCCAAAATTCAACCATTAGTTACTATGTTTAACCATTGGTTGAGTTAACTACGGATCAATAAACCGGCCCTTGGAGTGAAATGTTTTAACAGAGAGCAAAAACATTGAGAATGTTGTTTTTGCTAAGTTTTGAAATACCTTTTTCGTTAATGGTTTTCTTTGATATTTTAATTATGGAATTAATAATTTGATTCAAAGAGGATTTATATACGAGAATTTATGATAACTTCTAAAAATAGTCACAACAGAAACCAATTATCCTAAGGCCAATTATCCTAAGCCATGGTCTTACACTAAACACTTCTTGAAACCTGATGATAATTTTTAAAATAATCATCGAGTAGACATATCTATAAATAAGACAAAGACATACTTACAAGAAGAGCATTGAAAAGCAACTGATGCTCAAACTTTTTGACTCCGAGGATTTGCTGGAACATGTCGTAAAGCTGCTCTTTGCTGAGGATGCATTCAGCATTGAGACTCTGTTGCTGCGCCCGAGACGGTCGCTTGGAGTCGTCGTCTCCTGGTATGCCTGAGGATGAACTGATTCTTACAATACTGGATTTAGTTATTGTTAGTGGGGTGTATTGATGTTGAAACGTATCTCTTAGAGATATATCAGAATCTATTGACTGTTTGACAATCTTTAGTTAAATCTTAAGCGTAGTGTGTATTGGGCTTCATAGTGGTATCTATGACCATTACAGTTGTCACATAGTCTTACGCTAGTTATTTTAAATGCTGCTCTTGCAACAAACTATGAAATACAGTAAGTGTTACACGGAAAGCCAAGATTGTGATTTTGACACATCAAATCATGCAGTGCACTTAATAATAAACTCACCTCAAAAATCCTTAAAACTTTAAGTCATTAAATGTAAAATATACCTATATGTGAAGTCTTAATAGAACCGCGTGTAACTGTAAAGTTTATAAGTGTGAAAATTGCGGATGATGTAAATGGAAAATATATTGTGAATGAAAAATATTTGGTGGTAAATAGTAAATTATTGAGTGACGAATTATTTTTAAAAGGTGTTGTAAAAGACAACAATAAAGTCATGAAACACAATATGTATTTTAAACCATGGTAAAGTAGAAACAATTAAAAACGTACCTAAATGGCAAATACATAGAAGTAAGAAGTTTTGAAAACGTTCTTATCCTTTTTATAACCATATAAAATGCCTCGGTGTACAACGAATACTAAATTCAAGCAACGGCACAAGACGTAAGCGAAAATAAGGAAAAAAGGAAGGAATCGAATGAAAATCTTTGTCGAGTGATACCTGTTATTCCTGTTCAGGATGTGTGAGAGAGACATGTCGTGAGAGAAAGGGAAAGAAACACAGACAGTGAGACAGACACAGGCACACACATTTTCAGGTACATTTAGTTTTAGGACTGGTATTTCACAAACTCGTAATTTTTACGTAACTTACGAGTTTGGTGAGCATACCTTTGGTGATGGAGTCGTAATGAATAATTTAAAAATTGGCTCTCCTTCAAGTTTGTAACTCTCTAAAGACATCACAAAGGTGTGCTAACAGCGATTGTAAGACATTTACATTCTACAATACTTATTCTAACGGTTGCATCAAATATAGTTTCCTGATTGTTTTTCAAATATCTGAATAATACAATTGCTTTAATATTAAAGATGAAGGAGTACATTTAATATCACAAAATATATTCAAAAATAGTACAACCAGGAAACTTCATGGAACTGTAACATTTTGCTATCATTTATTATGAAATGATTCAAAAAGTTTTAGGAATAGATTGGTAATTTTCAAGTTTTAGTTTCGAAAAATGCCACAGTCACTACAAATGATCCTATTTTAGGAATGGTTGATAAAATACATACACGGGATTATGATTACATCGAGTACAAAAATAAATTTCACCATAATCTACTCGAAAAAAAATGAAATCGTTGTTTTTTAGGGCTATTTCGAAAGAACGTCTTTAATTACCAATCCATAAAGTAAACAAAAGAAAGAATATGACCCTGAAATTCGCGAACGTAAAAGATTTTGTCAATGAAAATAAATAAAGATAAATATTGTACTGATGACGTTTTAATTAAAATTACTAGGTTGATAAACACTACCGCACACAGATCATTCTCGTGTCTACGGAGCCAATGAACCAATAAAATTAATTTTGAAAACAATAATTTCATTCGTAACATCGTTTAAAAGTATTCTAGAAATATACTCGAGTGATATATGTTTTTCCTTTACGCCAATAAAAACAGACTAAACAACGCAAAGGTTAATCAGAATCAAAGTATTTTAATAAAAACACACCCACATGTTGGAACATATTAAAAATAAGAGAAACACGAAACATCGTTCATTTTCCGACTGATGACAAATTGATACAAATTCCCTCGAATTACGTCCCAGACTGAGCGATTGTTAATGGATTTGTTATATTTCTGAGAATCGGGTGAGATTCTCCAGAATGAATAAGCTTTTCATAAACTCAGATACCATTTTCTCTAGCGTTTGTTTTTGGTATTACAATGTAAATGTATCTTATTCCTTAATATTGTACTAAGTAATAAGAAACTTTTTGGAAGGAACTCAAATACAAATATTAAATTTTAATGTAAAAATAATGCTAAAGGATCTCAATATTTTATATAATATATAATATACTAATTCTGTAAATCTACAACCAATTGCAGACCATATTGGTGATCTTTATAATCAGGCTCTTGTAGACCCAAGCGCTACACAAACATTCAAAGGCACATTGCAAACCAAAGCACACCAATAACTGATGCCTCATATACTGCGACATGCTCCCGATCCTTCACTCCAAACTTAGCTGCCGTCAACGCAAAAGAAATTTCTTCGGAAATTAATAGTTATATTAGTAGTTGAAGTAATGGAATTGATAAAATTATTCTAACATATATTATAGTTGCAGTATGTATGGAAGCTTATGTAGGGCATCACAAAATTGGACTCAATGAAACCATATACTTTCCACAAATTGATTTGATCTCTACTAAATTGGCGTCTAATCAATTAGAAATCAAATCAACTTTATGAATGAAAGTTTATGGATGGCTTTATAAATAGTTTCGTGAATCAATTTCATTATTTTTTTCTAAAGCTGTAGGCGTATCAAGAAGAGGCGTTCTGTTGTTATTTGTATCGGTTTCTTCAATAAATAAAGTATCGGATTTCTTGTCGCCTACGTGCTCGATTAAGGAAGCCGTTTCCCTCTTAGAGCAATTGACACTCTATTAGCTTCTCAGATTTGTATGTAATTTTATACAATTCTGAGAAAATATTACGCAATGGTTTTTATTGAAAAGCATTTCGCGTCTGAAAAAATCTTTGGACATTTTTAAAGCATTTTATACACTTCATCTGATAAGTGACAAGTAAAGTAAAGAAAAGTAGAAAGGTAAGTTTGAAGAAATTCTTTGTCGTTATCGTCAACTTTAGCTTTTACCTTTGAGAAAAGCGAACTTTCATCTTTGAAACTAATTCATTGGTAGATATCATTTTATCAAATTATATATAAATATTCTAAAAACTATTAATGGTTGTAACTTTTAGTTGTTGTTACACATTTGTATTATCAAATTATTAACTATATTGATAAGTATTACTTCTGTTATGCTAGAGGTGTATACATACAATTATTATGTTTTAATTTAGTCGGGTATTGGGTTCGCTCTTCTCAACAATTTTCACTATTATATGTTATAATAAATCATGACACTTACCTGTTCCCTTCATGATACAATCAAACTTTGCCAACCATGATGATAGAACTGTCTCTTTACTTAATCCATCTATTTCTGGGAGAGACCTGTAAAAGTTATATTTTAGGAACTGCCCTATATGCTGAAAAAAGAGGAAGATAGAAAAAGTGTCTATTCAGTTATTAAATTATTCATAACTCTCAACATAAAGAATCCAATAGAAGAAAAACAGGTAGCAATTTATTCTTTTAACCAATTCTGTCAAAATGTAATGACATTGTCCGAATTTGGAGATTCAGACAGTTTTTGCTTGCGTTGTTCACAAAGGCGGTAGTGGACTACTATCAGTTGGCAGTATTTGTACTATCTGACATGTCAGATAGTACAATTAGGTTTTGTCAAAATACAGTAGTCCGCCACTGCAACCGCCTCTGTTTGAACAATGCATTAGTATCAAAACTTGTACATAGAAAAGTAATAAAAAAAACACCGGCATGTAATGCCAAATTGAGATCCATCCTAACACTCCAAACCTGACTCTCTTCTCTATGTTGTTCCTGAACACCTCTCGGAAGTCGTGGTGGGAGCAGGCTCCTGACTTCACCATCTGTTCCACTCTTTCTGATTTTAAGAACACGTCGTGGTAAGACTGAACTGCGTTCTGGAATGCTTCATCTGCCAAGATTTGTGTCTCACCCTTGAGGAAAGCCTGATTGGACATACACATATCACTTTATCGGTAATGATCCGGTAAGGCCTATGCCCAGCAGTGTTCTTTTGGTTGATAATATTTTTGCATAATAGTTTTGGTATACCCAGTGCAGAATATTATGTAAAATAAAATATACCTAGTGGTAAATATCAAACTGTAGTCTTCCAGGCAAATATACTTTACGTATAGTCTACTTAAAATGGTAAGAAAAGACATAAAGTCAGTAGATTCATGAGCGAATAGATACAGTACGTAATTCGCTACGCTAGGATAATTATCGGCAACGTGTAAATCGTAAATCTTTCGGGAGATACTACGAATATTGCCCGTAGCTTTCGGCTTTCGTGGTTTCGGTAGTGTATTGTATATTTTACATTATGCTTTTGTTTTCGGTAAACTGACAATTAAATGAAAGGGAAGAAAAAATCCTTGCGATAAATCCTGAATACTTAGTAAAAGAAAGTCAGCTCTTTAGCCTTTTATACAAAAAAGAAGTTTGAACAATTTATTATAATTTAAAAAGTGTTATTCTCATTCCATATTTCGATATTGTATTATCAAAAGAGGTTACCAAAGTAATTTTTTTAGGAAAGTATGTTAGAAAAGATACCGTTACACGCATATTAATGTTTCTACTTTTGGAAAAAAAATAGCCACAGTATAATGATAAAAAAGTTACATTCATACCTGAAACCGAGCCTGAATGGTCTCCAGTTGATGAGGAGTAAGTTTTGTGTGTCTTCTGGTCATATCGGTAGGCTGTTTTGCGTTAAAAGGGTGAGCGATACATCGAGATACAAAAACGTATAATTGTATACGCTTCTTTTTGTCTTCCTCTAGTTTTTCGATCTTTTCCTAAGAATAAAAGGACAAGCAATTAAAAAAAAACTACACAATAAACCGAAAGTTGATAATGCTTGGTCAATACAAAATCTTATTTAAATTAATTTCGAGCATTGTAATACTTGTATTCGAGCTCAAGATTAATATGGCTGTTGATTTCAATTCAGTAGTTTGCGATTACATAAAAGTTATTTCATTTGTAATTCCGACATACCTGAGGATCTTGATCTTTATCAGAATGACTAGCACCAGAGGGACTTGGTGAAGGTGCTGGTGCTTCTCCAGAGCTTGCACTCCCAGTGGACGTCCTGCGCAAGAATGATCTACTCGATCTATAGCATTAAGTCATCAATGTAAGTGAAATTGGTCTTTACACACCGACATGGGTTAATATACTTCCTTCTTCCGATATTCCTATATTTTTATACAGACATACGAATGCAGAACATATTCTGGTTAGTCAGTGTATATAGACTTGTGGTTATGCTTGACACTACAAACTATTTAGCATTAAGTAACATTTGATAATATCCCGAAGAAAAATCTAAAGCACTAGTTATGACTGCAAAACTTTCTACGACAGATCTAATAATTCGATAACTTAAAATTTAATTTCTCATACTGATTTCTAAATAGCCTCTAAAACTAGACCATATTCCTAAGGGTTCAGGTAAAAGGAAGGTCAAAGGCAAAAAATTATTTCTAAAATAGCATCTAGATTGTTTCTAGAATGTGTCGTGAATGGAAATGGACGTGAGTTATAAGATATTTATGATAGTTTAAATACTTACGCATGAGGAGGAGGAGCTAAAGCAGCAGCCTCTCTTTGTCTGGTAGCAGGATGTAGAGGTGCTGCTAATGGTGCCGTTGTTAGTGGACTAGGACCTTCACAGAAATAATTTTCATTCATTAAGTCTGTAAAGTTTCGCTCAAGAGTTAATGTTTATTTACACCAAGAATCTTGAACAGTTCTCAGAGTAAACCGAATAGGAAATGATGAGTCAAATTTTACTACTAGGCCTTCAACCAACAATAGACGTCTTTCGGCTGAACTATATGAATTAAAGAAAACTTTCATAGTTCAGTTATTAAGTTCAATTGAATCAGATTCACAATGAATGCTTTTGTTACTATTGTCAACTTCAAAACTCATTCCACATTCGTATTCAATCTGGTGTTATTACTACTGAAAATAATATAGTTTCAAAAGTGAATTTACCTTTACCTGGCAGGCCGGCTGTAGAACCCCTGGGCAGTTCTGGTTTCCCTCGTACTGATGGTCTTCCACCCGCCAGGGAACCGGGTGGCATAACTGTAACAAAGGTACATTGTAAAAATATGCTTTGTATTACAACAGCCAAAGGGTGTATGGATTTTACAATTGCCCCGTAAAATATATATTTGAATGACACAACAGGCGGCAAAGTTATAGTTATATTTGCTTTATATAGTAAACAATAAAGAATATTCTTTATACATATATGCCTGCTCAGCTTCTGAACAAATCGAAGTGATCGTAAGCTGGGGTGCCTGCTTTTTACAACCGTTTTTATAACATACATATATCTTTTTTATTTAACTGTTAATAATTATTTACCTGGCAATTTAGAGGGCTGTTTCTTGTGTTCATCTTCGCTGTCTTCTTCCGATGAGCTTGGGTCGATCATTTTGCTGCTTCTGTTACGACAAAATACACAATTTCTATGAGGACAGCGATTACGAGAGTAATTAAAATGAAATCTTACAAAATACACTTGTGGATTATTTACATGATCTTTGAATGCATATTTTGTAAATTATTACCAAAAACAAAATTCGGTAAATACTCCTTTAATTTATTTTCGAAGCTATCCTTCTCATCTGATCGTAATTTAAAAGATACTCTCAAGTTATATCCTACTCAAACGTCCTTGAACTGCCGTTAACCTGCCGATCCCACACCCTTAGAAGGGTTAATAACTAATAAATATTATGACTATATGGGCAGAGTTTATGATGGGTCTCTGCAATGAATAAACCTATAACAGCAGTTCTCTTCCATAATGAGATACAATCTATTCTAGCCAACGGGCTCAAACTATGTTTGAAAATATTATATTCATATCATAATCATCATCATTGGTAGCCTTGTTCCACCCACTGCTGAGTGTAGGGCTCCTCCCTTTTGTGTCATGCTTCCCTGGGTCTGTGCGAGTCTCATCCAGGTCTTCTTCGCGATCTTCTGTAAGTCGCCACTACCTGGCTAAATATTCCTATAGCATCCATAAATAAAGCAAATGACTCAAATATTTCCTGAGGAAAATCCTCTATGCGGCACGAACCGCCTATATTAATATATAATTGTATCCACCTCCATTCCCTTCTTTTCAGCCTGTTTTTGTTATTTTTAACCGACTTCAAAAAAGGAGGAGGTTTCTCAATTCGATCGTATAATTTTTTTTTATGTGTGATGTTTCATTTGTTTACTTTGATGATTCTTTTTTTATTGGAAAGGAGATATCCCAAGGGTCCCTCCCTTATACATTTTATTAACTTTTCTTGGGTAGTTTTTGAGTTAGCTTCATGTGGATGAAGTTTTAATCTATGCGGATGATGTTTTAATAACTTCCTGTCACTGTGATTTACATAGCAGATAGTGGTATTCGATTTTTTGTGGGGTAGGTACCACAACTAAAAAGTGAAAAATAACTTTAATTTCGGAAGTCGGTGGCAAAAAAACGAAAATACAAAACCAAAGACACCGACAACCGAAATTAAAGTTATTTTCCAGTTTGTAATGTTTTGATTTGGAAGTCGATTTTAATTTTTTGTTAAATATTTCTGTTAAGTATTTCCCATCGTATGTATTTGTGAACATAGCTCATTTTTGTTTTATTTTGTAACTTGTAAGCAATTCACCTAACGGTATCTTACACATCATTTAATTATATTTAGTTCCATGCTAGTGCTGTGCATTTCTGGAAGCGACGAATTTACAATACCAGAGACTGTGACTTTTTTGTTGGTTTTTTGTGAGGAAGTCGTTGAAGTGCCCTATCAATGAATAAATAAATAAAATCGAACATCACGAACTAGATCAAAGCAGACATTAGTACGTCTATGACTATACGTAGTTCTACAAGTATAATTCTAGTTTCAGCTATAAATGTCTCAATGGCTTCAGTATCGACCAACGATCAAAATGTTGTCAAAATCAAAATCAAAATCAAAAGTCATTTATTCAAACTAGGCTGAGAATCAGCACTTTTTGAACGTCAAAATTACATAAGACAGTCCCCCAAAAACGCCCGCCCTTCACCACTTCCTAGTGCTTTAGCTGGGGAGAAGAAGTGGCGCAACAAACTCCCCAGCAGCACAGCTGTCTGTTCAGTTAAAAAAAATGATTCTATATAATACTGCGCATAATAATTTAGGTACATTACGCAACACAAAACATTAAATTAAATTATTTGCTATAAGTAAGCTAGCACACGCCAATATACCAAAAAAAAAAAAAAAAAAAACGAAAACAATACTCAAGCAGAAACAAAATACAAAACTAAAAACGTAAGCAGAACTTTATACCTAAATAAAAGCCTCCAGTAATAAAGGGCGTGCCCACTTACATATAGCCGTACATGTAGTCGTAACTCACAAGTCACAGATAGGGATAAACTAGGACCATCGAAGTAAAATCAACGAGTTAAATTACTAATAACAAAACAAAACCAAGGTCAGCAAGACGACCTGTCACCACAAGCAGCACCCGTTCACGAGTATAACGCAAAGATCAGCCATTATCCCCCTCGCCATATTTGAGGGAAGGAGACAACCCGACCCCCGACGCTACCGCAAGCAGTGACATCTAAGGGAGCATGACGAACTTGCTGCCGGTTGCTCGGGCAAGAAAAACTATGATCAATTGTCGAGGTCACTAGCTAACCACATATTGCAATACCACTCATAAAAAATAAATAAACATTGAAATGAGTAGATTATGTCAATAATAAATAAAAATAAAATTAAAATAAATTGACCTTGAGAGTCAAAGAAAATAAATAATTATATGAACTCATATAACCTGTCAGTAGCTATGCTAATTCTGGAGAAAGAACATAAACATTGTCTTAAGCAAAACACAGCGACCAACTATTCTTATCGTTTAAGTAATCGTTGATAGAATAGTATGCCTTTGAACAAAGGTTAGATTTTACTTTAGCTTTGAACGCATTAAAGGGCAAATCTAGCAAAGAAGAGGGTAGCTTGTTATAAAAAGTTATACCAAGCCCAACAAATGAGTTATGAACCTTATGAAGCCGGTGAAATGGAGCACGTAATTTGTCCTTATTTCTGGTGTTAACATTGTGAATATCACTGTTTTTAGTGTATAAATGTATATTTTGTCTAATATATAAGATGTTGGCGAAGATGAATTGTGATGCCACCGTGAGAATACCAATCTGTTTAAAAAAATCTCTCAAAGAAACTCTGGCACCGAGCTGGTAAATTGCTCGAACAGCTCGTTTCTGAAGAACAAATATATTTTGAATGTCAGCGGCTTTGCCCCAGAGCAGAATACCGTATGACATAACGCTATGAAAATAACTAAAATAGACTAACCGAGCTGTATCAACGTCAGTGTATTGTCTTACTTTCCTGACGGCGTAGGCGGCTGAACTGAGCCTTCCCGCTAGGCTTGATATATGTGGGCCCCACTGAAGTTTGGCATCTACTGTTATACCCAGAAAAACTGCCGAGTCTACAGTTTTAAGCATCTCTTTATCTAAAACGATGTTGGGTCCTAGATTTCTAACATTCGGTAAGGCAAACTTTATACATTTCGTTTTTTTAGCATTGAGAACTAAGTTATTTGTCGTAAACCAATCTGTAACCATTGAGAGTGCACTGTTTGTGCACTGTTGTAGTAAATCTACTACTGAAACAAGAATTTCTGCTTCCGAATTTTTTTCTTTACGTTTTGCTTCCGATCTTAACAAACGCCTATATTAATATATAATTGTATCCACCTCCATTCCCTTCTTTTCAGCCTGTTTTTGTTATTTTTAACCGACTTCAAAAAAGGAGGAGGTTTCTCAATTCGATCGTATAATTTTTTTTTATGTGTGATGTTTCATTTGTTTACTTTGATGATTCTTTTTTTATTGGAAAGGAGATATCCCAAGGGTCCCTCCCTTATACATTTTATTAACTTTTCTTGGGTAGTTTTTGAGTTAGCTTCATGTGGATGAAGTTTTAATCTATGCGGATGATGTTTTAATAACTTCCTGTCACTGTGATTTACATAGCAGATAGTGGTATTCGATTTTTTGTGGGGTAGGTACCACAACTAAAAAGTGAAAAATAACTTTAATTTCGGAAGTCGGTGGCAAAAAAACGAAAATACAAAACCAAAGACACCGACAACCGAAATTAAAGTTATTTTCCAGTTTGTAATGTTTTGATTTGGAAGTCGGTTTTATTTTTTGTTAAATATTTCTGTTAAGTATTTCCCATCGTATGTATTTGTGAACATAGCTCATTTTTGTTTTATTTTGTAACTTGTAAGCAATTCACCTAACGGTATCTTACACATCATTTAATTATATTTAGTTCCATGCTAGTGCTGTGCATTTCTGTAAGCGACGAATTTACAATACCAGAGACTGTGACTTTTTTGTTGGTTTTTTGTGAGGAAGTCGTTGAAGTGCCCTATCAATGAATAAATAAATAAAATCGAACATCACGAACTAGATCAAAGCAGACATTAGTACGTCTATGACTATACGTAGTTCTACAAGTATAATTCTAGTTTCAGCTATAAATGTCTCAATGGCTTCAGTATCGACCAACGATCAAAATGTTGTAGTAAATCTACTACTGAAACAAGAATTTCTGCTTCCGAATTTTTTTCTTTACGTTTTGCTTCCGATCTTAACAAACGCAGCAAAATATCAGGATTCTAAGAACCGTTTAAACGAACAAAATAACACATAAAAAACGTTACTTTTCCCAAATAATCTTAAAGATTCCAAAGTAGAAGAGCTACCGCCTAGCCTATAAAATTGGATTGAATACCAAATACATCGATTTATAATACATAAAGTATATGAAACATAAAATGTCGGGCAAAATACTACGCTATATATGTCGGGGTTACCAAACGCCATGAATAATTTACAAGGCTTGCACAACCATTATGTCTGGCTATGCTTGAATTACTTTTCATATCTATGGATATTTCCTTGAGTGTTGAAAACCTAATGGGTTATGGAAAATAAGCTAGTTTGAAATCTATACCTACCGATTTTTTTTTTAAGAATCATTTTAGACTGACAAGTAGATGGTTCGTCTAAGGTCATTTGTAATTTTGCCGCTATGTTTTCTGCATGAAGAGTAATCTTATTGGTTATTTTGCCCCATACGAAATGACTATTTTGGAACTGTACTATTTAGGCGCTACACTGAAAGGGTTTCGGATCGGTCTTTTGAGAGTTAAAGGTGCCCCCTTCCATGTGCAGATGATGACTACCGGTGTGATTTTAGTGAGTTGAATCTAAAAATATTGACGGCTTAAATATATTGACTAAATTAATACACCTACTACAGAAAACATGAAAATCTTAGCTAGCGATTGAAAGTTTCCAAAACGTCGAAAGCTATTTCGAAATAATACTTAGGCGAGTAAATAAATCAATACAAACTTTATTAACAACCGAATCGAAAAGCTTGGCGAATGTTCCAATAACGGAGAATGACTTATTTAAAAGTTTCAAAATTCTTTTCTAATGTTATTAGGTGAAAACACTCAAAATAAGATTGACATGCTGAATCGAAATAAAGAGACTCAATCGTTTTAGGCTTAATATCATAGACGAAATCATCCACAAGACTGATTTTCATTACGAACCCTACGTAAAATAGTATCATCGTTTATTCCATGAAAGCGACCTAAAGATGTATTGAATACTAAATTATTCATCGCGATGACACTCCGTTACTCCCTACTTTCCTAGCGTAAGAATCTCTTACATAATATATGTACAATACGTTAAATCTACCCCCATTTCATATTCAGTATCATTTTCTATAGCTATTATCCTAAATTGATAGGTTTCACAATTTTCTATATTTAGATACGAGTACGAGTCCACTCAGTATGATTGATTTTTTCCGGATCCGAACTCCCCCATTATTAAGTGCTATTTTGATGTCGGATATTTTCCAACGATGCTTTTCGATGACATACAAAGATACCGAATCAATTTCCAAGGCTTTGCAAGTTAAACATTTGTTCAATTTTGTTTTGACAAATTTTCTAATGGAAATGTTTTGTGTAAATGACATGGAACGTTGAATTTGGTAATATTTGAAGAATTTACCACAGAATTTCACAAAATTTTACAAAAATGGGTAATGGGTATGGCACAACAACGACTCTCCCTTTCGCAGTCACCATATTGGATTTATTAAATAACGCTCCATCTATTTCTTATGATCTCTGAAAATGATATTTAGCTGCGGAATAAGATACTTAGTGAAATACGAGTAACAAGGCCTGGAGAAAGGGAGCCCATTTATTACCAATATAAAGGCGCCAATTGTTTGTAAAATGGAAGATTGCTTTTCGACCCCTCATGCCACAGTTCCCACAGATCCTTGTCCCCTTAATAATGCTTTGTCCATTACCATAAAATGTCGATTCAATATCGGCAGAATTCAATAAATAGAGCCCCAGTCTGTACAATTGAGGCTATATCTATTCAATTGCATTGAATTGAATGGATGCAAATAAAAAGAAATGAGGCTTTAAGCCTCGGACAGCGCAGTCAATTTAAAAACACCTTACGTGATTAGGTATTCTTTTTACATTTTCTCTGTAGGTACTGGCTACTTATACATTTATTATTTTTACTGTAATTAATATGAGAGTAGGTTATGAATATTAAGCACTGACGTTATTTTCATTTATTCATAAATATACATGAACGATTTAATATTTATATGCATTAATATATTTAAAGATTGAAAGCACAGTTCCCCAGCTTTAGTTGTAGCTGTACCGTTTATAAATTCCATTTTGTAGCTGTACTGTTTATAAATTTCGTTTTCATACTCTGTAGATTCCGTATTCACTGAGCTATCCATATGAGAAGTTAGACAAAGCTTTTCGTTGGAGCGGTCACTCTGACCTCTAGGAAGGTTGTGGATACGCATTTTTGTTTCCCAGTTAGCAACTTCAGGTAATTAATTATTCGAAACGTTGGTTTCGTTGTTTAGACTAGGAAATCAACGCAGATGAAGTTTTGGTTAGTGTGGCCAAACAATTTCTGTAAAGGATGAAAAGGCTCGTTAAGCGGAAGGACGGGAATAGAAAAGGACGTGGGTAACTGGTTATGGCTTAGGACTCAATTAAAATTTAATAGGCTTAGACTGTTTATCGCAATCGCTTTTAAGTTCATTAGTGAAATCCGTGATTCTACAAATGTAGTGTGAGGTGCCTAACGAACTGAAAAGAACGGGCTATGGAATGGAAGTGGTTGGCAATGGATAGGTAAAGTTTTTCCTAAGACATTGGTGGTCGCCACATAGCGTCCGAAGCGGTGAATCACGTCCGTGAAACGTTATAAAGTAAGTTGGTGTGTTTTCCTATAGAGCGTTTTTTTAACACCGTTAAGTCAAACAAGGCCTTAACTGTAGGCGTTATGTGGCGGCCACCGCTCTTCTTGGAAACCGAAACTGCCCGAAACCATCCGAGATCGATATCATGTAAGAGGCAAAATCAGACTATTCATTAGAAATTGTTATTCTTGTTCGAAGATTAGAAACGAAAAGGTTGAAGATGGAAGGCAAAGCTGTCAGATACAACCTGAGAAAACCCTGACCACACGATACAAGTGAAAACTTACGTCTGGAGGACGAGTATACGCGATTCAGTCAGTACCTAGTAAATGCGATTCAGCGTCACCAATCGACTGGAGCCGAGTATACCTGATTCAGCGTCACAGACCGACTGGAGCCGAGTATACCCGATTCAGCGTCACCCACCGACTGGAGCCGAGTATACGCGATTCAACGTCACCGACCGACTGGAGCCTACTATACCTGCTTCAATGTCATCGACCGACTGGAGCCGAGTATATGCGATTCAACGTCACCGACCGACTGGAGCCTACTATACCCGCTTCAATGTCATCGACTGACTGGAGCCGAGTATATGCAATTTATTTATTTATTTATTTATTTATGGAGAGCACTGCCACATCACATACATATAACATTAAAAATATTATAAAAATTACTTCATAGCGGTCTGATGCACGTGACAATAATGGCGTACATAACATTTACAATTCATGGGCTTGGTGATAAACACAAATATTTAAAAAAGAGAAAAGAAGTACAGTACAATGCAAATTAAATTAAAATTTTAACATTGAATACTATTTAATTGTCCAACATAATTTAATAATAGGACTGTCCAATATAACCTAATAGAAGTGACAAATAAAATATAATAGGAATGTCCACTAAAGTGTAATAAAAATAGAAATGTCGATTATCAATAGCAATAAAATAAAAAATAAAATAGTATAACAATAAAATATTTTCAAACGATTAAATAACAATTTAAATTCTAAATTAAATTAAGGTACACTTTTAATTTTGTTTTTAAATATACGTAGCTTATCGTGGAACACGTCAATATCGGGTATTATCGCAACAAGGGAGTGGTACTCATCAACGATTCTACGGAGGGGTGCCTGTCGTCCCAAATTAGTCTTTACAGGTGGAGTGTGGAAAATATTTTTTAGTTTTCTTCGAGGATAGGTGCGGGGAACCTTCAAAGGCATATTCTCAAGGAAATAGCAACACTGGTACTGACCGTGCACGACTTTGTGAAAGAAGCACATGTCTAACAAACGTCTCCGTTCACGAAGAGAACACATTTTAAATTTTTTTAAGCGCTCTTTATAGGGATTCCTGTGTGAAAAGCCGCTAGAGTTATACGCCAGATATCTAGTGAACGCTCTTTCAACGCAATTCAACGTCACCGACCGACTGGAGCCGAGTATGTGCGATTTAACGTCACCGACCGACTGGAGCCTACTATACCCGCTTCAATGTCATCGACCGACTGGAGCCGAGTATATGCGATTCAACGTCACCGACCGACTGGAGCCGAGTATGTGCGATTTAACGTCACCGACCGACTGGAGCCTACTATACCCGCTTCAATGTCATCGACCGACTGGAGCCTACTATACCCGCTTCAATATCATCGACCGACTGGAGCCGATTATATGCGATTCAACGTCACCGACCGACTGGAGCCTACTATACCCACTTCAATGTCATCGACCGACTGGAGCCGAGTATATGCGATTCAACGTCACCGACCGACTGGAGCTTACAACATAGCATTCCATTTGATGTCAAGCTATGTCTTGAGAAATCTTTATTTTCTTTCCATTAGATTTTATTTTATTTTTTGAATATTTAGAGCATTTTGAGAAACTAATTTGAGTATATTAATGATTGGCTTAACAGTTATTAAAAAAGTAAAAAGTATCTTATTTACACGGTATTCTGTTGTGGGGAAATGCAGCCGACATTCAGACTATCTTTGTTTTGCAGCAAAGAGCTGTTCGATGCATTTATAAATTAAGTCCGAGACAATCTCTCAGAGAGAAATTTAAGGAGATTAATATAATGACTTTGCCTTCTCAGTACATTTTTGAAAATGTTTTATATGCCCATAAAAACATTAAATTGTTTAAAAAATACAGTGATATCCACAATATAAATACTAGGAACAAACACAAATTTGTTGTACCTCCAACAAGGCTCAAGAAAATAGGTGGGTCATTCAGGTGTCAATGTATACGCTTTTATAATAAACTTCCAAGCCACGTTCAAGATCTGAGCCTTGTTGACATGAATATTTACTTTGTAAAGTATTATATTATTTTAATTTATTGTGAATGTGAAGACTATGTAGGTCATTGCTTTTTTGTTTGTTTTATTTTTTCTCTCAGTTATTTTTAATCATGGTCTGGCAGTTTGAGTAATTTATGCGGCCTATCCCAACGTCCTTTCTTTGGTATTGTTCGTCGAATCGTTGAGCTCCTTAAGTTCTGAGTTGAGCTGCGCGATTACTGACAAATGCGTGCACTGACGGGACAGGTCCTCTCAATCTGTGTGGTTCTTTCCTCAAAAGACCATTTCAGACACCAATCTACATGGTCTTCACATGAAGTGACCAAGATTATGTCTGGACCTTATAAGAGACTGTGACCTCTGAGTTTGTTTCGGCCTTTCTTCTCAGAGTAGTCAGATAGGAAACGCCGACCTCATCTTGTTTAAAAAAAAAAAACATGATTGACTTGTAAAAGTGTTTGTACAAACATACTTACAGAAATAAAAATCATTTATCATTTACAAATACAAACTTATTTTTCGAAATTTCGACCGAAACAGTAGCAATTTTTTAACGGAAAGTGGTTTTTGAAGATGTAAATCTTCGCAACAATACATTGTATAAACCTTGTTAACTATATTCCACGCCTACATCATGACACCACTTTTCTCGCACGTCTTCTCTATTACGAACAAAAATTTTGTTTGGACTATTATTGCTATTATTGCTTCAAGTTGCAACAAAGCACTCTTCTTCTCTTCCTATACTCTAACTCTTCCAATATATTAAATATTGTCGAGTGTTGAGATAATACGAGATTATGAGGCAAATCGCAAGAATAATATTGTAAATAAAATATTCTGTAAATAAGATGTTTATATTTTTGACATTTTTATATTATAATTTGACACTTGACAGATTGTAGACAATACTTGCCACTTGCTTTCATGATGATTTTTCATGATTAATTAGTCCGTAATGATCAGTAACGCTATTCCTCGAAATGGTTTTTCAATTACAACATACCGATATAAAAAAATATGAACAATGGCCATTACTTCCGTATACGCTCATTCACTGTTTGTGTTCGTAACGGCTCGAGGAAAATAATTAAGGAATAGGAATATTTATTTTTAACAATGGACTGGTTGTTTTGTAAATGGCGATGTTGTTTTTTTACGTTGTAATGTTAATTAAAAATATATTTTTTTAGCTTGGTGAATATTGGCTTCACTTTTTTGAAAATGTTTTATTATATAGCAGTTATTGTAGAAAAATAGAGTTTAGTTGTAGTATATAAATAATGAAGCTTAGAGAATTACTTGCTATAATGATGGGCACAGTAACGTGGAAACGTGGTACTGGCCGAAGAAAAAGTTTTGGCAGAGTAACATTTGCGAATGGACAGTTGTTACGAGTGCTTCTTGCTTTGACAGGCCAGCTGGCGTGGTTGGATAAGATACCGCCTATCAAGTCGCAAGTCGTGGGTTCGATTCCCATCCAGGACAAACATTTGTGTCCATGAACATGTCTGTTTGTCCTGAGTCTGGGTGTAATTATCTATATAAGTATGTATTTACAAAAAAAAAGTAGTGTATGTAGTATATCAGTTATCTGGTTTCCATAGTACAAGCTCTGCTTAGTTTGGGATCAGATGACCGTGTGTGAAATGTCCCAGGTTATTATTATTATTATTATGCTAAGCTGTTCTACCCCGCGAAAGACAAGGAGAACTATTCGGAGTTGATGGCCAACCTGCAGTAATTGGAAAGGCACTAAAACAACAATAAGTTTTTCTTATAAAAGTAAAGGACCTTTTGATTTAAAAGAGTGTCCGTGGAGTTTCTCCCCCGTTCTTTTCCATAGGATTTTTGCGTTGTTGAATGGGCAACTAGCTTCATCGTTCTGAATGATCAACTCCTTGACAATTCTAAAGTTCCTGTAATTGGTTTAATTTAAATAAATGCTTTGAATTTGATAATGATTAATGATTTTTATTTCTGTAAGTAGGTTTGTACAAACACTTTTACAAGTCAATCATTTTTTTAAACTAGCTGAGGTCGGCGTTTCCTATCTGACTACTCTGAGAAGAAAGGCTGAAACAAACTCAGAGGTCACAGTCTCTTATAAAGTCCAGATATAATCTTGGTCACTTCATGTGAAGACCATGTAGATTGGGGTCTGAAATGGTCTTTTGAGTAAAGAACCACACAGATTGAGAGGACCTGTCCAGTCAGTGCACGCATTTGTCAGTAATCGCGCAGCTCAACTCAGAACTTAAGGAGCTCAACGATTCGACGAACAATACCAAAGAAAAGACATTGGAGTATCCAACTTCAATAATATTTATATATTCTTACTACAATAATATTTTTCAGAAAGTATCCTGTTGATACTAAGAAATGAGCAATATTTGTATATTTAAATAAAGTAATCACGTTCTCGAAAACAGCTCTAACGATTTCGATGAAAGTTGCAATGGATTTACTGGGGTGAACTCAATCTAGCTAGACCTCATATCTTGGATTTTTTTTTTCTCTATGTTCATCAGAACAGAGCTCGATCGGCCAGGTACTATATCCTATATTATTAAATGATAATATATATTTGAAATCACGTTCTCGAAAACGGCTCTAACGATTTTGATGAAAGTTGCAATATAGGGGTTTACGGGGGCGAAAAATCGATCTAGTCAGGTCTCATTTCGAAAAAAAAATCGTTTTCTCTATTTTCACCCGCGCAGAGCTCAGTCGGCCACAGCTAATATTGATTTAAACATTTAGGTAACGAAACATTTTCATTTCTCGCAAACGTGTTTTTAATGTCATTTGTTTTCTCGTTTGCATGTAATAAATCTTCAATTCCGAAGTACAACTTCACTTACGGTAATAGAATGAGCCTTTACTTATTCTATTTTAATATCAGAACAATCCGTAATATAGGGCTTCTTCATAAACCATTACTAGAGAAGCTCGTGGCTAAGTAACAAAAGCCGCACGGGCCGATCCATCAGGTTAAGTTACACTTGCCGGGGATGGTCCGTGGATGGGCGACCATCTTTACATACCGAGACTCCTCCGTGCCTCGGAAAGCACGTAAAGCCGTTGGTCCTGGCTGTCATTCGTGGATCTTTGGCAGTCGCTACGAGTCGTCAGAAGCCCGAAAGTCTGATAACCAATCTTACAAAGGAGTATCGTATTACCCAGTGACTGGGTTATGAAGGTCAGATAGGCAGTCGCTCCATGTAAAATACTGGTATTCAACTGCATCCGGTTAGACTGGAAGCCGACCCCAACATAGCTGGTAAAAGGTTAGGCAGATTGATTTTTGATGAGGCAGAATGTATAAGGATTCTTAAATATTGTAACACCTAATTGTATTAATTACCTACATTCTTATAAAGCCGGCTTTACAGAACGTGTCGCAGATGCGCACATAAATTGACTAAACTGAAGTGTCGTTTAGCCAGCCGCAAATTATATTGCGCTACTGTCGCAGCTGGAGACATTTGTTGTTCGTAACCCTAATTATATTATAGCTTTAGTTTCGCTCCACAGTTGGAACACAACCCTTAATTACATATCGTCGGCCTAATTTGTTAACCTGCCAAATAAAGATGACTATATCTGTGTTTTCATAATTTTCCTAAAATGTGTGTAAGATAAGCTTATTAGTTAAGCGTTTAAAATATCAAGGAAACTTATTAGAACCAACAGCATTTTCAGAATTGATTGCTAAAGCAGTAAATATACCTATTAGTCGGTTTTTTCTTCGTCTTGTAAACTATGAGAAAATGGACTTGGCAGGTTAACAAATTAGGCCGACGATATGAGTTTTGTTTTTACTATGAATGTTTTGGTAGGATTAAAAGTATACCTTCGTTACTAGATAATATGTACAAGCTAACACTATATATATACAAGTGTATAAAAAATCACAAAAATAAAAAGGGGAAGAGCTCATAGAGCATCAAAAAATTCGTCCCCATCGCTGTCAACGGAAAAAGTGCCCAAAAGGCTGGCAGCATTGCCACGTTGGATGGCAATGCTGATTCTTTGGGCTAAAAATAGGCCAGCCCTCTGGTCCCGTGAAGAGTCGACCAACCGACCAACCGCTTGGCGATGTCCCGAAATACTCGATGAGCAGTCGGACCCCAAGGCCCTAGAGTTTCAACCCCAAACGGCTCAAACATATAGCTCCCAATAAGGTTGCTATATTTGCGCCGTTTGAGGTTTTCTGCTCCTGCAGCAGCCACCCCAGCACAACCCGCCGTGCCATCCCATCTTCTTAAGATGGGATGGCGCAAGGGTGTCGACACAGGTTGCATCCCACACCAAAGGCCTACCCAACTTCCAAGGCATTATGGTCATTCCGTCTGGCCTCTTCCCATCGTCGCGTGCCAAGCCATTGGGTTCTAAAACAGCTGGCACCCCTTCGTTACTTGTGTTGTATTTGTTTTTAAATGCCTGGTGGCAAGCGCGACGGCTAAAAGTATTATGTAGGATGTTTTTCCATTAGAAATTTCTAAAGCGCGTCGCTCACTGGTAAGTCGAGGTGAGGTCGCGGCGGCGTCGCAGCACGGTCGAGGCGCGGGCGGCTATACTTCCTTCTCACATTCCATTTCATGTATTCCGGTGGAGTCGCTTAGGCGATGGAGTCGCGTCGCGGTCGGACACAGCACCCCGCGCCGCCGCCACCTCACCCGTGCCGCGACTCTAGTATAAGAGCGCACTGCCATTTATTTCAAAAGAAAACATAGATTTTTGTAGCTGGATATCAGATTTCCTTAGTGAACGGTCGATTAGAGTAGTTGTTGATGGCTGCTCTTCTGACCTTATGGCTATTGATGCCGGAGTTCCTCAGGGGTCTGTTCTCTCTGCAACTCTTTTCCTGCTGCACATCAATGACCTGCTTCGGCCTGGTATTGTTGGGTACGCAGATGACAGTACAGTTTCAGAGAGATACTTGTCCAGCGCAAAAACCAGCGGGGCTGAAGTTCGTTCCTTGAGAAAGGCCATGGTAGAGCGGACAGATTTGACCTTAAGCTTTGTCTCCCAGTGGGGTGATGATAATCTGGTCTCTTTTAACGCCACCAAAACGCAGGCGTGTCTTTTTACCGCTAAAAAGAGTGGTTTCGCCCTAACTCCTACTTTTCGAGGTACATCTGTTCCTGTAACTGATCGACTTGAGCTCCTAGGCATGGAGTTGACATCTGGTCTCAACTTCGGCGCCACCATCGAGTACAAGGCCCAAACTGCGGCCAAGAAACTGGGCATCCTAAATAGGGTGAAGCGATACTTTACGCCTGGACAGCTTTTAACCCTTTACAAAGCGCAAGTCCGATCCTGCATGGAGTATTGCAGTCACCTTTGGGATGGATCAGCTAAGTACCAACTAGCCGCGCTTGACTCGGTGGAACGCAGAGCTAAGAGGCTCATTGGCGACGTAAAACTGGTGGATGCCAAGCTTCATTGCTTGGCTCATCGCCGCAAGGTTGCCTGCTTGTCGGTCTTCTACAGATTGTACTTCGGAGAGTGTGCCCGAGAACTCCACGACCTCATTCCACCGGCCCCCTTCTACCACCGGACATCTAGACGCACTGCCAGTTACCATCCCTACCTGGTTGCTATTCCACCAATTCGCACTAAGCGCTTCCAAATGTCTTTTATAATGCGCACAGCAAAAGAGTGGAACTCACTACCTGCGTCTGTGTTTCCGAACGTATACAACCCTAATCTCTTCAAAGTGAGAGTGAACAGGCTTCTTCTGGGTAAGCTCACTCCATCGTCGACTTTGTCTCTGTCACCTCTGACGTAGACTAGAGTCAAGAGCAAACCCATCACAAATAAAAAAAAAAAAAAAAGATGCGGCCGCGCGCAATGTGTGCGCCCGCGCCTTGACGCCGACTCGACTCTAGCTCGTGTGAGCGACGCACCTTAAGAAACGCGTCGCGCCGCCTGGTTTTGTGCATGGCAAAATTCTCGCCATCAATTTCAGCCAAAATGTGGGTTACAAAGCATACATCAGTTTTTGATTGTCTTCCGGGACAGTTCGAGTTCTATTCACTTGTTAGTCTTTGTTCGACTAACTTTAGAATATCAGTATCGACCGGTTATTTCGTTACCTACTGGATTACTAGCAGTCTCTCTGTTAGATTTTAGTCTACTTTGGCTATATTTATGATACTATAGGATATTATGGCTACCAACTGCCAAAGAAGCAGTAATCAAAGCAGAACGTTAAAGTTTCAGTGATAATGGTAAAATATGACTGGGTTGTGGAGGTCAGATAGGCAGTCGCTCCATGACTTGCGCACCGACGGTTCCGTACCATCATATATTAAAAAAGTGTGCTATTTACAGACTTATTTTTGTAATCTTTACATAAACTACACACACACACACACACACACACACTCACACACGTCACATAGAATAATTTCAGATTTTTCTATATGCAAACTTTGGAGATAAGGGGGAAATGGTTTTTTTACGTTTTTCATCAACTCAATCTCATCTAAAACTATTCCAAAATTCAAATTGATAGCATTAGTAGTTCTTGAGATATCCAGCTGTGACAGACGAACAGACAGACGGAGTCGCACCATAAGGGTTCCTTAATAAAAATCACAGTGATTTTGACAGTGATATAATCAGTGGTAATTGTGAATGGACTGTAGAAAGATTTGTACGTCAAAAAGAAGAAAAGAAATGGCACTTTGTCTTCGTAGAGTAAAGAAAAATCAAATAATAATAATAATATCCTGGGACATTTTTCACACACGGTCATCTGATCCCAAACTAAGCAGAGCTTGTACTATGGAAACCAGATAACTGATATACCTACTACATACACTACTTTTCTTTTATTTTTTTTTTGTAAATACATACTTATATAGATAATTACACCCAGACTCAGGACAGACAGACATGTTCATGCACACAAATGTTTGTCCTGGATGGGAATCGAACCCACGACCAGCGGCATGATAGGCGGTATCTTAACCAACCACGCCAACTGGCCCGTCAAAAAAATCCAATTAACAAAAAAAAAAGTCAAAGTCAAATTAAATTAGCTAGCGAAACTTCGCAGACGTGATGGGTATCGATATCTAAACACGACAAAATAAAAAATATTTGCTGACTTTTTGTTGGGGTCAATGACCGCTGGAGTGTTGTTACTTGAAGGGTGAGTTGATAAAATCTGTTTTATCGTGTTGAGATATCGATACCCAACCTATGTAAAATTTACACAAAAAATAAACAGACTTTTAAACTGATATTATAAGTGACTACACTACCTAGTGCTGATGAACCGAAAAAAACATCATTAAATTTCTTTTTTGTTTTATCATGACTGTATATGTATAATATATCAATACCCATCACGTCTACGGAGTTTCGCTAGCTAATTTAATTTGACCCAGTAGAAGTGGTCATGCAAGAGTGGACGTCTTCCGTCTGAATGATGAAGATGACGATAATGATGACGTTCAGATTTATTTTGCAATAAAATATCTCGTTATTCCTATACCAAAACCATTCTAAGTCGCAAGCCTTACATAATTTTGCGCATAAAGTTTGACTGAATGAAGCCACCGTTTTGTCTTCAAGGATGAGCCACTGTCAGAACCTAATAAATCACGATTATGGCTCGAATAGCTCGGCTTAACCACACAAGTGCGCGGTGTCTACTATATCTTGGTATTTTAGAGGACCCTTTGTGAAAGGAAATGTCAAAGTATTATGTTAGATAAATGCGTCAAATATATAGAATCCGTTGGTGTTCTGTAGTTTCTTCCAACCCCCATGAGAACAAGGCCTGTATGTGTGTGTAAATATATAGGGTATTTTTTTTATTATTACCCATTACCACACCTGCTGAGTTTCACTAGCTAATTTAATTTGACCCTGTGTTGAGACTTTCAAATTTAAACTTCTCGTGCAAACTTGAATACCCCCTTTGCAGTGCATAAATTTTCTAACCAAAAACTTACAGCTGATTTCAACCCTGACCTGAGACGTGCACAATTTCTGAGCAATACCCGAACAAAAAGTACTAAGTTAAGCTTGCATTGAATTAAAGATAGTAAAAGTACTAGGCTTGCATGAATTCACGATAGTATTTAATTTTCGTTTTTTTGTGTGGGTCCCTGAATGGTTTAGATTTACAATTAGATCAGGTAGGTGGCGCTGCGATCGAGTTCTAAGATACAGGACGTCTGTCCGGTCAGCTAGTTTATTTATATAAAGGCTTACCAACTACATAGGTACACAGCATTGACTCACAGCCACAATGATCTCGCATGTATCTACGAACTATGAATGTATGCATAGTATCACAACTATTTTCTCGGAAGAACAACTAGACACAATCACGGATAGAAGAGAGAGTACACGTGGCTTTCTTTTATAAGGAAAAACCAAATACATCCAAAATCACGTGATTTCAGGCTCCTACGAAAAGGACAAAGGAAAATACACGTTCAACCTTCAAAGCTAATTCTGTACTTTATATTCTTGTATTAAATTGTTGGCAGTAAAGTTATTATTCCCTTCTTATCTAAAGTACAATGAGGGACTCTACGTTAATGATAATTTTCTAAAATGACGCAATTAACACTTATGTACAAACAGTTGACTGTGACAGCTGAGATACAGGTTTATTCCTAGTTCAGGCAGAATTCAATTAGACGTATATACCTTAACCCTGGCCCGATTTTGTAAATATTTATGTAAATCAATCAATCTGCCTAGCCTTTTCCCAACTATGTTGGGGTCGGCTTCCAGTCTAACTGGATGCAGCTGAATACCAGTATTTTACATGGAGCGACTGCCTATCTGACCTCCACAACCCAGTTACTGGGTAATACGATACCCTTGATAAGAATGGTTGTCAGAATTTCGGGCTTCTGACGACCCGTAACGACTGTCAAAGATCCTCGAATGACAGCCGGGACCAACGGCTTAACGTGCTATTCGAGGCACGGAGGAGTCTCGGTATGAAAAGATGGTCACCTATCCACAGACCAACCCCGGCAAGCGTAGCTTAACCTGATGGATCGAACCGTGCGGCTGCCACGAGCTGTTCTATTTATGTAAATCAATTATTTCAATAAAACAATTTCAATTTTTAATTGCCTTGCTTACATGAAAACCGGCCAAGTGCGTGTCGGACTACGCACAATGAAAGGTTCCGTAGTTGGGATGAATTTATTCTAACAACCAACTTAACATTGTAGTTGAAAAACATGTTCGCCCATACATTCCAACTGCAAATTTGAGTTTGTACGCACAATATTGAGAGATTTAATATAGAAATACCATGTTATTTCAAGACCATAAACTTGTTATAGTTTTCCTGTAATCTATAACTATAGAACTATTTTCTATACTTTTTTTTAAATTTTATGCTCAGTAGTTTCGGAGATAAGGGGAGAAGCTCGTGGCTAAGTAATAACAGCCGCACGGGTCGATCCACCAGGTTAAGCTACGCTTGCCGGGGTTAGTCTGTGGATGGGTGTCGTCAGAAGCCCGAAAGTCTGACAACCAGTCTTACCAAGGGGTATCGTATTACCCAGTAATTGGGTTGTGGAGGTCAGATAGGCCGTCGCTCCAAGTAAAACACTGGTATTCAGCTGCATCCGTTAGACTGGAAGCCGACCCTAACATAGTTGGGAAAAGGCTAGGCAGATGATGACTTATCGTTTACCTCCTAACTAATATTATAAATGCGAAAGTAAGTTTGTTTGTTTGTTTGTTACCTTTTCACGCCTAAGCCACTGAACTGATCCTCCTGAAATTTTGCATATACGTTGTCAGGTGTACTGAAACGGACATAGGGTACCTCTCATCCCGAAAAAAGTACTGTTCCCGAGAACAACAACAATAACGTTCTTATATAGATGGTGCCACGTGTCTTTCAAATCAAGATTGAATTATATTATCTAAAATGTCAATTAGAATTAATTCATGGTGATATAACCACCGGTCATTTTTTAGATAAATTAAGATAAAACTTTAAGTTACTAACACATTACTAAAGTTTCGTGTGTTTAGTAGTGTGAATTGATTGTCAAACTCAAAATTAACGCGAGCGAAGCCACGCGCAAAAGCTAGTTTTTAAATATTTTTATCAGAAAAACGTGTAAAACATAAAAAAAATGTAGTCCAACGGTATCGGGAATAGAGAGTATTATTTTAAGCATCGCCGAAGCTACCATTCGCTTTACAAAACAACAGCCTACTGAATTTAGTAACACACGCGTCTTCTTTCAGGCATCCCCTAGGGAAACTTCAAACTTTCAGCACTTGTAGGATTTTCAGCGCGAACCCCTAAAGGATTGGACAGCGAAGGAGGGTACGTGTCGCGTTATACCTCCTGGGAGGGATGGAGTTATTGTTCCGGGGAGTATTGTGTGGGGAAATATAATTAATTAGGGCTGTGTGATATTCATTGTTGAAGGTAATAAAATGGCTGAGAGGTTTAGTGAAAGCAAATGGTAAGTTAAGCTCGCCTTTCGAAAACGCTTTGTGTATTCGGGTTAGACTGGAAATCTAATTTATTAGACATCATAAAAAGCATAAATGTGTCAGTGTATCAGTGCAACACACACACGACACAAACACACACACACACACATACACACAAGCACACACACATATATACACCGATACAGTGACACTTTAAAGGCTCCCCCGCAAACAGGCGCAACGACGAACGCAAATATACCATACCTAAAGCCATTTCTGCAAAAAAAAAAAAAATTACTAAATTGATCGAGATCGATTTTCATCCTACTGTGCGACGCGATTCTGATAGAACAATTTCCATAACGTTTACATAGATATTGTTCTACTAGACTCGCGTAGCACTGTCGCGTCCCGCCCGTCTGAGGGAGCCTTTATGCTTTTACATCAGTTGTCGTGACTATTCAATATTGTCCAAAGAATAATAACGTAGTGCAACGCTGTGGCACTCCAAGACAAGATTTTTTGCGTTACGAAATGGCAAATGGAAAGGCAAGCCACACGGATTTGGCTAAGGTAGCCATACCTAAGTCGTAATTAGTAGTAAAAAAATGAGGAACAGGAGTACGTACCAGCTAGCAACTTATAAGTACCAACTAGCAGCGCTTGACTCGGTGGAACGCAGAGCTAAGAGGCTCATTGGCGACGTAGAACTGGTGGATGCCAAGCTTCACAGCTTGGCTCATCGCCGCAAGGTTGCCTTCTTATCGGTCTTCTATAGATTGTACTTCGGTGGGTGTGCCCAAGAACTCAACGACCTCATTCCACCGGCCCGCTTCTACCATCGGACATCTAGACGCACTGCCAGTTACCATCCCTACCTAGTTGCTATTCCACCAATTCGCACTAAGCGCGTCCAAATGTGTTTTATAATGCACACAGTAAAAGAGTGGAACTCACAACCTGCGTCTGTGTTTCCGAGCGCATACAACCCTAATCTCTTCAAAGTGAGAGTGAACAGGCTTCTTCTGGGTAAGCTCACTCCATCGTCGACTTTGTCTCTGTCACCTCTGACCTAGACTAAAGTCAAGAGCAAACCTATCTCAAATAAATAAATAAATAAATTCATACATAATTATGTGTACCTATCCACTAATAGGTTTCCGTATATATTTTGAACATTGAATCCCTCACCTTAGCCAAACAAAAGACTTTCTGTAAACAAAACACTACCCACTTTACAAATTATCTTTATTGTGTGTCGTGTAATTGACAGGCCAACAAAGGGATTGTTTGTAACTTGCAAGTTGAAGGGTAGTTGATTGTTTACGTTTAGACTTTACTTAAGAGCAAACACATCTCAAATAAAAAAATAAATAAATAAACAGGAACTCACAGATAAAAAAAAAAAAAAATATTATGATGCCGATGTATACGAAGATCCAAATACTAAGGAGTCAAAAGTGCGACATACAAAATGACGCACTGAAAAGGAATTTTAAGTAGTAGAACCGCCCCGCGGTTTCACCCGCGTAAGTCTCGAACACGTAGGAATATCGAGATAAAAAGTATCCTATGTGTTAATATAGGTTATAAACTATCTGTGTGCCAAATTTCATCAAAATCCGTTCAGTAGTTTTTACGTGAAAGTGTAACAAACATCCATCCATCCTCACAAATTAGTAGGAAGCACTTTCTTGTCATGAACGAAAGCTATGCTTAGACATTTATGTAGGTTATATCCCATATCCTTTCAAACCATAAAACTCCCACGATCCATCTAATAAATAAGGAATAAAGTATAAATAATACCACGTAACGACAGCTCAGTCGCGCTTGCAATAAATTTCTTTCAACCGACACACACGACCGTACGTCGGTAACTGGAACACAGTTTTTCTTTCTAATAAGTTTCTTCGTAAAATCACAGAATAGTACAGAAAGTTCGCTCCATCCAATAAATACCGAGAACACTCCGTGCGTGCGTCATAAAGCACGAGGGCCAGTTTTTTTGATCCATAGTTAACTCAACCAATGGTTAAACATAGTAACTAATGGCATAACTCATTCATGTTTAGCCAAAATGCAACCATTAGTTACTATTTTTAACCATTGGTTGAGTTAACTACGGATCAAAAAACCGGCTCTAAACGGTTGGTCCCGGCTGTCAATCGTAGATCTTTGACAGGAGCCCAAAAGTATAACAACCAGTCTTGCCAGGGGGTATCGTGTTACCTAGTTCCTGGGCGGTAAGGGTCAGATAGGCAGTCACTCTATGTACCTACAATACTGGTAGTCAGCTGTATTTGGTTAGACTGGAAGCCGATCCCAATATAATTGGGAAAAGGCTAGACAGTTTGACCACTAGTGAAAACATGCACACGCACACAGAGACGCGTGAGTAAGGAGATCTCATGCTGCGGTCCCACGCCACGATTTCTCACAGGCCAGATCACATCAGGCCAGGCCGATAGGCCGTGGGAACCGTCGCATCCGATGAGGCATGCGGTAGCCTGTCCTCGCCCGATCAGTCTAAATTCGGTAAGCTCAAAGGCGTGCCGTGGGGCACGCCAGGTCCTGTCGTTGCCTATAGAAACGCGCCCAGTTTCTCCTACTTTCCTGTCGTTTTATTGATCAAATGTTGACCACTGAATAAAACCACAGCAGCTGCACATGCAGACAGGCGCTCCGTATCACTTGATATTTGAATAGCGGCCAACAGGCCGCACCAGGCCTACACACGCAGTAGAAATGCTCGGCATGGTCCGCAACAGTCCTCAACAGGCGTGGCAACGTCTGGCGCGGCCTGCCAGTTAATGGGCCGTGGGACCGCAGCTTCTTGCACACGTGTAGCGTGTCCATGTGTGTCCGTTTTCGCTATTTGTATGAAGTCGACCTTCTGTGCTATTCTGTGGTATAGGTTAGTACCTATTAATACTTTAAACTGCGGCTAACGGGTCGATATGAGTTACTACACCTAGTTACTTAGTAATAAGTGAAAGGACGTTAAACTCGTTTCATGATTAAACATGTAGTTTTCGCATAAGCCGTGGTGGTAAAAAAAAGTAAATTTGCATGGGGTTGCTTTGTTCTTCAAGCTTTCCATAGAAAACTGTGAACCTTCAGCAATCGGTCCTTCTCTATCCCGCCGGTCAGTCTTGCTCTGTTCCACTCCCTGCGCATCCCCCGTTATCATAGAACTCACAAAAATTTTGGAATTACTTTATTAAAAAGAACGGTGCCGAAATCCTGGAAGCTTGCAAATGTACAACCAGTGCCCAAAAAAGGCGACCGTGCAGACCCTGCCCATTACCGTCCGATCGCCATTACCTCCATTCTGTGCAAAGTTTTGGAAAGGGTACTGAACAATAAGTTGCTGAACTACCTTGAAGACAATGATCTCCTCAGTGACCGTCAATATGGCTTTCGCCGGGGACGGTCAACTGGCGATCTTCTTGTGTATGTCACGCACTGCTTTGGCGAAGCCATCGAGAAACACGGCGAAGCACTGGCTGTATCGCTTGACATCTCGAAGGCCTTTGACAGGGTCTGGCACGCTGCTCTGCTCAGCAAGCTTCCTGCTTATGGCATCCCAGCTGATTTTTGTAGCTGGATATCAGATTTCCTTAGTGAACGGTCGATTAGAGTAGTTGTTGATGGCTGCTCTTCTGACCTTATGGCTATTGATGCCGGAGTTCCTCAGGGGTCTGTTCTCTCTGCAACTCTTTTCCTGCTGCACATCAATGACCTGCTTCGGCCTGGTATTGTTGGGTACGCAGATGACAGTACAGTTTCAGAGGGATACTTGTCCAGCGCAAAAACCAGCGGGGCTGAAGTTCGTTCCTTGAGAGAGGCCATGGTAGAGCGGACAGATTTGACCTTAAGCTTTGTCTCCCAGTAGGGTGATGATAATCTGGTCTCTTTTAACGCCACCAAAACGCAGGCGTGTCTTTTTACCGCTAAAAAGAGTCGTTTCGCCCAAACTCCTACTTTTCGGGGTACATCTGTTCCTGTAACTGATCGACTTGAGCTCCTAGGCATGGAGTTGACATCTGGTCTCAACTTCGGCGCCACCATCGAGTACAAGGCCCAAACTGCGGCCAAGAAACTGGGCATCCTAAATAGGGTGAAGCGATACTTTACGCATGGACAGCTTTTAACCCTTTACAAAGCGCAAGTCCGATCCTGCATGGAGTATTGCAGTCACCTTTGGGATGGATCAGCTAAGTACCAACTAGCCGCGCTTGACTCGGTGGAACGCAGAGCTAAGAGGCTCATTGGCGACGTAAAACTGGTGGATGCCAAGCTTCATTGCTTGGCTCATCGCCGCAAGGTTGCCTGCTTGTCGGTCTTCTACAGATTGTACTTCGGAGAGTGTGCCCGAGAACTCCACGACCTCATTCCACCGGCCCCCTTCTACCACCGGACATCTAGACGCACTGCCAGTTACCATCCTTACCTGGTTGCTATTCCACCAATTCGCACTAAGCGCTTCCAAATGTCTTTTATAATGCGCACAGCAAAAGAGTGGAACTCACTACCTGCGTCTGTGTTTCCGAACGTATACAACCCTAATCTCTTCAAAGTGAGAGTGAACAGGCTTCTTCTGGGTAAGCTCACTCCATAGTCGACTTTGTCTCTGTCACCTCTGAC
Source organism: Dicycla oo (assembly GCA_948252095.1). NCBI lineage: Eukaryota > Metazoa > Arthropoda > Insecta > Lepidoptera > Noctuidae > Dicycla > Dicycla oo. The sequence goes on along the minus strand of OX411736.1, from coordinate 15,386,416 downwards.
CTAGACTAGAGTCAAGAGCAAACCCATCACAAATAAAAAAAAATAAAAAATAAATAAAAAAAATATATATATAGCAATATTTTAAAATAAAATAGAACGTGAATTATTTAGATTTTTAAATGATCTGTCCATTAGTGTAATCCTCATCTTTAGCAAAAGATGCATCCAATCAATATAATTTTAGTACAAGGAGATTTTAAATGATAGTATTTATAGCACATAATACGGGGTAAACAAAAGTTACACCATGATTCAGGTTATTGGTTTGTCCCCGCCTGCATGCGATGGATTCAATAGATGGTTGCTTGGTAATGCTTGTTTTTCTCTTTTCAGTTATGTGTTTGAACACGAGGGTTTTTTCTTTTTTAATATGTTTTTTATTTCAATCTTTTTAGTTTTATTAATATATACCTATATTATAGGTATACTTACACAATTTAGGAATGATTGGGCTAAAGATATTTATCAATTATTGAATTAACCAATTTATTATTCCTTATTAAATTAAACATATAACTTATATATTTTTTTAGAATCCCCTTTTAATTTACTTTATTTTGTGACAATACTCGATAGGATTCGTTAATTATTTTTATTAACGTATCACTATTTCGCGCCGAAAATCCGCCATTTTTTTTTCAAACACCTATCTAAGGACACTTCCCGTTTGAAGACGAATATACGATACCTTAACTGTCGAAATCCAGCCACCCATTTGGAAGATTACGAGGTAATAAAGAAATTTACAAACATGATACGCGCGAAAAACGTAACCCTCCAAAAAAGCAGTCGGGTAAAAACAAATAACAACGGGCAATGTGATGAGATGTGTGCAAGATGTCAAACTACTCTGAATAACGCACTATCGCAAGGTTTTGGTCGGGGTAGCGCCTTAAAGGATGAATCTTTAAATGCATCATCATTATAGCACTCAGAACTCAATACTTTATTGCATTCTACAATGTATATGCTTAGGTGGTAACTATTTGCTTAAGAACAATCATGGACCCTGTCGGGCACAGCAAAAGAAAGATAGTAAGTATGTGGAGATGAGAACTTGTTGTTTATCCTATATTCTACTTCTTCTAAACAAACATTTTTTGCGTGTTTTATATGTGTTTTAGGGTTTTATCATTTAAATATTCGTACATATAACCTACCTACTTATTAGTAGCTTTTTTAATTTAATCGTGAATGGATGTAGTTTTTTTTTTCTTTTGTTATTTGGGGTCGGCCCAACATGTCTTCTTCCATACAGCATTTAACAGAAATGTTGCTCATTATCTTTTTGTGGCTAATTTTATCAATTAGCGAAACCTTTCTACATTTAATTGGGATTATTGTACCATCTAATCGGACTGCGCTGAATACGAATAGAGGTCCTCCTATTTTAACCCTATGTAATATTGGATAATCTAAGATTAATTCAGTTATGTGTGTGGTTTATTAGTTTCAGATCAGGCGGAAAACTAGCGACAAGTTGGACAAGGGATGGTCATCTATTCACTAATAGTCTGCATTATAAACTCTCGAAGATCTATTATGCATCAGTCTCATTTATTTTTTCTTTTTTTTTTGTTTGTTGTGCAATTTTACTCAAAATCACATCATTTTGTACATCTCGATATTATTTTTTATCTGACCCAAGCTTATTTTTATTTAAGTAGGTATGCATGCGCACGTTGCAGTATAAAAGTGGTTTACATCTGTCACCTCACACTTCAGGTCCAGTTGAAAACCAGCGTCAGGCACTAGTTGTCTGGCATTTATGCTGGAACGCATTTTACACTTTTTATTAGTTTTTTTTTAAATTATTATTGGTGTTATTTTAATCTGCTGTGTATTATTTTGTGTGCCTTTTAGTCTGTGCTAAATACTCAACTCAATAACTGCATATCTACAACAATGCAAATCTATCAACTTACGGATGACAAGTTCCTAAAAGTTGACCGAGTGAGCGAAGCGTATCTGCTTCAAGTCTGTGTTGGTACTCCTTTACAGGTCGTATTTTACAACCGTTCTGGACGAAAATTGGTATACAGGTTTTACAAATTTATATAATTGTTTTGTCGTCGGGGATTTTTGATTGGAGGTGTACTTCCTCCAAAAAGGGGCAAAAAGTCTACTCTGGATATTTCCGCCTTATGATATCCGATTTCGATGGCTTAGTAACTTTAGGTTGGTCTCATAAAAAAATGGAGAAGATCAGTGATGAAAAAAAAACATGGTATATATCCCGTTTTAAATGCCTATAGTGGTAGGTATATTAATTGTTGCAAAAAAGTTTGTGCTCGAAGGTCTACTGTTCGCAGAACTTCCACTTGTTACAAGTTTATAGCAAAGATAACATAATGACTTCTCATCTTTACAACCTTGGTTTTGTACAAAAAGTTTAAGGAAGGATTATCCCTACTATCTAATTTCATAATATCCCAAGAAAATAAGTGCCGTTAATATTCCTATTAATTTCTGGGAGCACTGCGGAAACAATTTTAATCAAAATGGCTCCCAGTTTAAAGGAACTTTGCCGTTTTTGCGCCCCCTATCATTTACCCGGGAGAATACTAAAGATCTCAGCTTTATTGTCAGCTTGTGGCTAAATAATAACAGCCGCACGGGTCAAGCGATCAGGTTAAGCTAAGCTTGCCGCGGTTGGGCCGTGGATGGGTGACCATCTTTATATACCAAGACCCCTCCGTGCCCCGGAAAGCCCGATAAGCCGTTGGTCCCGGCTGTTTTTCGTGGATCTTTGAAAGTCGTTACAGGTCGTCAAAAGCCCGAAAGTCTGACAACCAGTCTTACCAAGCGGTATTGTATTACCAAGTAACTGGGTTGTGGAGGTCAGATAGGCAGTCGCTCTATGTAAAATACTGGTTTTCAGCTGCACCCGGTTAGACTGGAAGTCGACCCCAACATAGTTGGGAAAAGGCTAGGCAGATGATAATATCAGCCTCAATGACCCAGATGGCGTAACATTATTGAATTAAAAGAAAAAAAACTTGGCAACGCCGTCTATGGGCTATTTGCATTAATTTTCTGATTATAACAACGAGTTAGGTATTGCCAATATTTGGAAAGTTGGCAGCGGTCAAGGTTAGGTATTACTTTTCTTGGAATTTTCACCAACGAAATCGTCAAAGCAAACAGTTTCTAGCTCATGATGAAAGTGCCAAGCTGGGTTTATTTAGTCCCGTAAATCCTAGCAATTCGTATTTCTGATCTGATTCTGGAAATTCTTTCACTAATGGGAAGCTACAGTATTGCTGAGTGTTATAGGATTTTATTTTTATGTTAAAAGAAGAAATTTTTGCGCGGAAGAAGTCGTAGGCAGAAGCTAGTCGAAGATAAAATACAAAGATAACAGGATGTACCCTAGTGAGAGTGAACAGGCTTCTTCTGGGTAAGCTCACTACAGCGTCGACTTTGTCACCTCCGACCTAGACTAGAATCAAGAGCAAACCCATCACAAATTAAAAAAAAAAATTGGCGCAGTTCGAGTCCGCGCCGATTGTTTTCGTTAAAACAGATTGAAATTTTACTACGGCTTCCGATACTGCCGTAGCCATTGTATTTGCTTGACACTAGACTTATTAGGCTCATTACATTCCTTATAAAATAAGCTTTCACCGATTATGATATTTTTCAGTTCTAAACAGATTTACCGCCGATATCAGACGACATCTGACATTATTTTTCTATTATCAACTTCATATTCATTTTTAACCCTATTTTTTCCAATATTTTTTTTTCTTTTTAGGTCCTGGTAGTGCTTTATCAACTCTTGACAAAGACACCAGATTAACTAATCTAGCTAAACACGTTTTTGCGCTATACGAATTGATATTTCAACACATAGTGAAAAGTAAAAGGTCGCGCGCATGCGCGTGCACTCGCATTGTGACGTTACACGGAAATTATATTAAGCTTTAAAATTGTTATACATATTACCTATCTTTTGAATACTCAATCATTACTCTAGCATTAAAAGTCTCGTAGTTATTAGTAGTTGAAATCTTACATGTTTTTGTCAGTCAGAAATATTAAACTTACTACAAGTACACTGAGCAAAAAAACGTTTTCACGTCAACGATAAAAAAAAACCTAACAACTAGGTAGAGCCTATAAAAATGATTACGATTTCACAGATACATTATATACTCCTACTCATCAACAAACTTCTATTCAAGAAAGCTCTCAAAAACTGTTTAGTTATCTTAATACTATCTTAGATTCCCAAGAAGATGAGAAATCCAGGATCCCATTACGATGAGATTCTTAGTAATGGAAAAACAGGATCTAACGAAGAAGGTTCGACCAAATGACTGGAAATGAGATAATAAAGTTCGTTGAGGAGACACCGGACGAAATAGTGTCAACGGATTTGCAATACTCATAGTTTAGTTAAGCATTGGGTCTCGTTTGTTATTAGTTTTGGGAAATTTTTAACTGATCGTCTAAAAACTGATTGACCTTCTAATGATGAACGCTATTTAACCGACTTTCAAAAAAGGCGGAGGTTCTCAATTCGTCGCGCATATGTATATATATATATATATATATATATATATATATATATATATATATATATATATATATATATATATATAATATATATATTAGGTTGGGGTAAAAGTCTTTTCGCATTATAGTATGTATGAACTTGTAATAAAATCTCTTTGGCTATACTATTTGTATCTGGCTGGTTTTGGTATCATTGAAAGTTTAAATTTTAACGAACATAATTCCATATTCAAATTAGGAAAATGTGTGATTTTCATTTGTTTTTCGTACCGTCAAGATGAGTGAATCTAATGAAGAAATTCGACACATTTTAAAATTTTACTACAAAAAAGGTAAAAATGTAACGCAAGCCGCGATAAAAATTTGCGATGTTTATGGACCTAGTGTAGTGTCTGTGAGAGTAGCACAAATTTGGTTTAAGCGTTTTCAATCCGCAAATTTTGATGTTAAAGATGCACGTCGCTCTGGTCGCCCTATTACGGATAAAATGGATGCCATTTTTCAAAAAGTGGAGCAAGATCGGCATATCAGTAGTTACGACGTAGCTGAAGAACTGGAAATTGACCACAAAACAGTTTTGGCGCATTTGAAAAAAAGTGGGTACACAAAAAAGCTCGACATTTGGGTACCTCACGAGCTCACTGAAAGAAACCTAAAGAACCGTGTACTCATTTGTGATTCTTTATTACGACGTAATGAAACCGAACCATTTTTGAAGAAGCTGATAACTGGTGATGAAAAGTGGATCACGTATGACAAGAACGTGCGAAAAAGGTCGTGGTCAAAGGCCGGTCAGGCTTCACAGACTGTGGCGAAACCCGGGTTAACTCGCAACAAGGTGATGCTGTGTGTGTGGTGGGATTGGAAGGGCATTATTCATTATGAGTTGTTACCACCAGGCAGGACCATCGATTCTGAACTCTACTGCGAACAACTGATGAGATTATAGCAAGAAGTTGAGAGAAAGCGGCCGGAATTAATCAACAGAACGGGTGTGGTTTTTCATCATGATAAACCTCACACCTCACACATATTTAGCCACTCAGCAAAAATTAAGAGAGTTTGTCTGGGAGGTGTTAATGCATCCGCCGTATAGTCCTGACCTTGCACCTTCAGATTTCCACCTGTTTCGGTCTATTCAGAATTCTTTAGGCAGTGTCAGGTTAACATCACGAGAGGATTGCCAAAACCACTTATCGCGGTATTTTGACCAGAAGTCCCAAAATTTCTATAGCAATGGGATCATGTCCCTACCTACAAGATGGCAAAAAGTTATCGAACAAAATGGTACCTACATACTTTAGTTAAATGTAAATAAACTATATTAAAAAATGTTTTGAATTTTCTTAAAAAATGCGAAGAAACTTTTTCCCCAACCTATTTTTTATTATGTAAGTACGTACACCGATTTCTCCGTCAATTGTGGACCGATTTCGAATATTCTTTTTTTGTTTGAAAGAATATGCTCTCAAGGTGGTCCCATTGTCACCAAGTCCCAAGTGATATAGGGATCCCATGGAAATCGAGGGCAACCCTCAAATTTTATAGGCTCACCTATAGCAATTTGAATATTTTTTATAGTAACTCGTGCATTTACTATCGAAAAGCACCAATTGTTGAAGTGAAACTGATGATAAAGACCGCAGATGGCCATCGGAATTACTGAATAAAGTATTTTACGGGTTGCGATTCGATTAAGTACCTACTTTAATATGCTTGTTAAGCAATTTATGCTCGTCACACTGCATATGGTGAAGTGGAGCTAATGGTGACTTCACCATCAGCTCCAGTTCTCCTGGTAGTTACTAGGAGAACTCCTCAGCAATTAACGTCCCTACATCGGGAAAAGCAATATTTTGCAAAAGGTGATGGGCAGTTGACATTAGACTATTATAACTTAGATAAATTACAAACTGACCCACTAAAAAGTGAAAAAAAAAACTATTTTCCGAAAAAAAAGTGTGGTTTTTTTTTTGTAAAATAGTCTTCCAATAAAAGAAACACTACAAAGTAAAAAATAACTTTAATTTCAGAAGTCGGTGGCAAAAAACTAAAATGCAGATCCAAAGACACCGACTTCTGAGATTAAAGATATTTTTCACTTTTTAGTGTTTTTTTTTTTTTTTGGGTCGGTGGTTTTTTTTTTTTGTAAAAAAGTTTTTTTTTAAAACTGAACCTATTTAAAAATATTTGAGGTTCGATTAAACACATGCCTTAGTTTTTTTTTTTTTTTTTTTGCTAACTATAACCACTATTGAACTACACAAATATAACTTTGTGTGGGCGTTTTTGTTCCATATTTCAGCTATCGTGGTTTTTGCGTAGGAATCAGCACCCTACCTACTTATTTTGTTCAGGTTTTATTTTTATGTTTTTATTTATTTGCAAAAAAACATGGCCCTAATTGCGTAACACACGAACAATTACAAGCTAATGATTTTGAAGCATATTGCTGTTCGAAAAAAAATTCTGCTCAACAACGTAAATGAATTTTGTTGAACTGTCAAAATGAAACCGATTCATTGTATGTTACGGAATGGGGAAAAAAACGGTCATATTAGTTCCGCGTAGATGGCGCTAAGTATTTGTTACTTTCATTCAGCTGCCAATGGAGTTCCTTTCTGAAAACTTAGCCGCTAGATAGCGCTAAGTGTTTTTTCTTGTCCCCGATTGCTCGCTTTGTCTTTGACAAATGACAAACACAAAGCGCTCTCTTGCGGCGAAGCTTATACATCCAATTTGATATAATATTAGTTATTACAACGTTTCTCATTTTCTTCGAAAACTCGCTACAGTAGAGCCTGAGTGAAATACTTTTATTATCCAGATAAATTCTCACGATTTATTTAGGCTCAAAGTTAAACGTTTTAAGTGATTTTTGTCTGTATATTAATATGAAATTATGCCGAACAAACTATCCAAATCTGATAAACCAAACCATACAGTCATTGAAAACAATAACTCAATCAAGTAAAAACAATACAAAAAAAAAGAGTATGTCAGCTCCGACGCACGCCTGGAGTTTACTCCTTATGTACGATTGTCTTTGAATATAATAGATAGATTGACCGCTACAATGAAGACTGGCCGAAAATAAACAATACAAAAACGTGACAATGCTTCGCTTGTATTTCACTCCTCATATATTTTCCCTACCGGAGTATAAAAGTACTCTGTGTACCGAAGGGCCTTATATAAAAATCGATTCTTAAGGAGTAAACTCCAACAAATTATTATAACCGTAGCAAACCCCATAACGTTATATTTAGCCCGCCTTTTTTCCATAACTATACAAAAAAACCCATACAAACTATGGTGACGTGACGTGTTATAAAGAAATTAATTTGCCCCTTCGTGCAATGCTGTAAACCTGACTCACGTTATATAACCATTATGAAAATACTTTACAAGTATGACACCTTTTGTTCGAACGTTTTACTAAACAAACCGATTATTATAATAACTAACTGTTTAGAAGTGAATTATATTGGTTTTTTACCATATAATCGGTAAACCGTGTTCTAATACAGGGTGTAAGGGACAGCCCTCCGCAAACTGATAGGGTGAATTCAGTATATCATACAAAGATGCCCGGTACCCACATGAAAATACTTCAGGAACGTTATGAGAATCCAATAAACCTGATTTGTTTGTGTTTTATGCACAAATCGGAGCATCAGTTACTGGTTGGGAGGGGTAGGTAATAGGTATGCGATGAGTTCGGTGAACTCTGTAGCTACGCAGAAAGTGAACAGCTGATTTCACGCGTCGTTCGTTAGAGTAGTTCAACATGCATTGCTGTTTTTTTTTTTATTGTAGCTGTTTTATTTACATAAATGGAGTACTGCGTACAGATAATGTAATTTTACATTTAAATAAAGGAATAGTAACTGAAAAACAAAATTAAAAAAATAAAATTTTCCTGAGAAATTTTCCAGTGGAATATGATTCAAAATAAGGAGCTGAATGCACCCTGTTAGTTTGTGGAGGGCTGTCCCTTACACCCTGTATACAGGATGTATCAGAAAGGTGTGGTAAAATTTTAGGGTGTGAAATAAAATAGAATACAATATTCATTTATTTGCTCAGAATGTAGGTATTTACAATAAGGAGGTTAGAATAATATTAAAGAATCCTTGTACATTCTACCATTTTGGCATCATCAAACATACAACTAAAATTTATCAGCTAGAAAATCCGATACGGAGTAGTAATATTTAAAAGAAGTACAGTTAGTTTCTTATTGAAAGTTGTTACTGGTTTCTCTTTTATGGAATTAGGAATGTGGTTAAAAATAGCCGATGCCATACCAAAAACACTTTTCCTCAACAAAACAGTACTATATCTACATATACGTACATGTGCGTAACAAGTTTTGGTATTGAGATCGCAAAGTTACATCTCGGTAAATGCTTTCCGATAAAGTTAAAAATAGATGTCGATTACATTGAACAAAAAGAGCAATTTCTGAAATATAAAGGCACGGAAATGTCAATAAATGATTACTTTTAAAAATTGGAACACAGCTGTCAGTAAGTTTCAAACCAAATATTGCTCGGAGGTAGCGTTTTTGGACTTTAAAAATAGTCTCTCTTTCGGTACAATTGCCCCAATATACAAACTATGGAACGGCTGATAATTTTTTCTCGATTAAGAACTTGGTCTCATGGAGATAGTTGTTCAGTTTGATGGCCTGTACCAAACTCTTATATTTGACTACACTTTTCTGATACATGCTGCATGGCCAGTATAATGTTTGTTCTTTGGTGATTTTTACCTAACTATGGCGATGCTGAAATGGGAGTAGTGTGATTGACGTATGTGTATTAATTTTCTCCGTAAAGTGAAAAAGTGCCCAAGTAATTTTTCTTACATTTTGATTGGTATTTTTGTTTGATATTTCAGAGTCACCATGGTCCCATAATAAATAAGTTTTTTTTTTTTTATAATCCTATGAGTGCTGCACGTGTATAAGCACTTACTTACATTTGCTTACTTACAACTTACACTCTGGCGTCTGCTGACATTTCTTTCTACTAATGTTTAAAAATATTTTGCGATATCTACAATGAGTTCACTTTGCTAAAATGTTTCCTTTTTTTTTCAAATAAACCTTCGAGTGAATTATTTTTTAGTTTGATATCAACGATGAAGTCGAAATCGAAGTCAAAATATTTATTTTGACTTCGATTGGCATTTCCATTTTTTCCCCGAATCCTACACTCCGTGATTCCAAATATAGCTTCAATTGTTAATTAATCACTCAAGTATCCATACTACAGCGTAGTATAGGCTGCTAAACCGGCTCACGATTGATTTAAACAGTTCTGCAAACCAATATGAGTCTGGGTGTAATTATCTATATAAGTATGTATTTAATAACCTAAATATAATTTTTATAAACTCTCCTTAGTTTGGGATCAGATGACCGTGTGTTAAATGTCCCAGGATCTTATTATTATTATTATTATACTTTCTATAAATCTCGGGACCCTGGGGTCCCGGTCCTTTGGAAGGCATACGAGGGGCCGAAGCTAACTCGCAGAGGCCCCTTAGATAATTTTAAATGATGAGGAGGCACCAACCGACGATTTGCCCTATATGCACTATGCAAGTGCACCCAAGGGCAACCCCCGGTTGGTACAGGACTATTGTTGTACGTGGGAACAAAATATATTGGGCTATGGGTTTGGGTGGCTAAAGTGAATTGGGTAATTTGAACTATGGAAGAACTATGTCCCCTGCCTGACCATTATTACATATTAAACACGGATAAAATGGCAGGGGGTGACTTGCACACTCAATAATGGGCCCCCGGAAACGGACGGCTGCTTGAGGAGTGGAGAGGTATCCCACGGCTATAAAGACAATCCCGAAAGTACGGTCAAGATCCCTACCAGCACCCTACTGGAATACTTCCTTCCTCCGAGCAAGTTTGCTCTTGCGAATCTCCACTCAAGCCGGCCAATAAAGGCAAGAAAGAGGTGGGAGCTCTGTTCCTCGTCAGTGTTCACTCCAGCCAGCCAATAAAGGCAAGCCAGAGATGAGGACAAGATTTATCCCGGGAGATAAGGTCCGTGGGGTCGCAACTGCCCAACAGCTCGCCACATGCTGCCTGTGGGTTTCTGTATCTCTCTTGGTCTGGCTCCTCATCCTAGACCCGTTCCGGCAAAGTAAACTCTACCGGCACAAACCTAAAGTTCGGAGCGCGCAAGCCCCACCACGACGACAACGTAGAGATACAGCGATGGGGTTATTATCATTTTTATTAATATGTATAATAATACATATTGGTTTGCAGAACTGATTGTGAACAACAATAGTGAACGATCATTATTAATGCAAATGCTTCCGTGTGTATAACGAGCCACTTCATTGTTTCAAAAGATTTTCCACAAATTACTTTACATTTTTTTAAATTGAAACAAACAAAACCAATTTACTTGATGGCCACTTGATCGGCTTTCCGTGGCATCGAGACCATTTTGAACCATTGACCTGAATAATTTTGAGGGTTTGAAAATAAGTGTATGTTTAAGTGGCTCAAAGTGTTTCTGAGCTTTTAACATCGAGTAAGTTTATTTTAGTTTATTTTTTCTTAATGCCTTGATATACGAATGGCGAATCACTATTGTTATAATTGTTTAAAAATCAATATTGCCGAAAGACAGAAGCAGGTTCCATTAAAAAAAATTATTTCAGTTTCATTGCAATCGGGAAAAATTGTCAAATGCTGGCAAACAAAGTCAAGATCTGGAATATTCCAATCATATTTTACTCAAGTAGTAGGTAGTAGGCACCAGCGTAATAATTATCGTAGTACTTATTCTTATTCTTCTTATAATGTACGTATATACATAAACACAATGAATTTTTCAAGTGGGCGTGGATAGCTAAATCCTAAACTATTAGGAATAGCGAAAAGTACTCAAAGGAGTCTCAGACTCGATTTTGATGAAATAACGATGATTATAACTGCATCATTCGATTTTTGAAAATTCAGTATTTCTAGCCAGGAACCGAACCCGTTGATTTTGAAAAAAAAGACACTGTATTATTACATCATTCGACAGTGTCGCTAATAAAAATCGAATTCTGGGAAGTAATGGCATACGGCAAACTAAATGAAAGAGCTCACTTTTAACAAAATCCTTTTTTTTTATTTTTCTTATGTTACCTACCTATTAAACCTTAACTGATTAATTGTTCAAAATAATTTCAATACATAGCTGTATTAGACGTCTCAAGGATTGTACTGCATTCAGCATTATAATATTATTGATTCCATTTAGAATTGATCATTTGAAAACCCACTTGAAAAATTCAACCTGTATATCAATTGCCGTGCATTAGTCTCGCCAAAACTGGTTTTTTTTTGTTTTTTCTAGTTCGCTTAAGTTTTATAAAAAAAAGAAAAATAGCAAAAACCCAAAGGAACAGCCAAAAAATAGAAATTGAAAGTTTAACAGGACAGCGTCTGACGGGACACTTTTCAATTAATTATTATTGATAAAACAGTCAGTTTGGTCGATAAGTTCCATCTAAGCTTAACTTAGATATTTATTTATAGACACATACGTACTCTTTCCCATAAACATTGCTTAGTTACAAACACAAAAAGTGTTGTAGAACTAATTTCCATACGTCAAAGTTGTATGCATAACATAACAATGAATTCAATTCATTTTATCCGTGTATAATATAACATTGGTCAGGCAGGGGATATAGTTCTTCCATAGTTCAAGTAACCCAATCCACTTTAGCCACCCAGACCCATAGCCCAATATGTTTCGTTTCCACGCACAACAATAGTCCTGCACCAACCGGGGGTTGTCCTTGGGTGCACTTGCATAGTGCATACAGGGATAATCGTCGGTTGGTGCCTCCTTATCATTTAAAATTATTTAAGGGGCCTCTGTGAGTTGGCTTCGGCTCCTCGTACGCCTTCCAAAGGTCCGGGACCCCAGGGTCCCGAGAAATGTAAAAAAAATTCAATTCCTGAAACTATGCCAATGACATACGAAATAAGCAGTGACTAAGTATAATAGTACAGCACCCTAATTGCGTTAACTCATTATCAATCGGAATCTGAATTATTTTGAAGCAAATTGCTAATTCATTGATTCATATGTTCGAAAAATTTGTCTTCTCGATAACGTTAATAACGCAATGCATATTGTTGAACTGTCAAAATGAAACCGATTCCGATTGGTAGTGTGTTACGCAATTGCCCCGCAGTAGGTAGAAAATTTTTTTGTCGCGGGTACAAAGAATCAAAAGATTTGTTCAAATATCTCACGTCTTATTACGGAAGTCAAGATTAATCAAACTTGGATAGTTCAATGACTGACCCGAAAAGTCCTCGAAAGCATTGACATATTTATTTAGACATTTTAGACAAGCCAGTTGGCGTGGTTGGTTAAGATACCACCTATCATGCCGCAGGTCGTGGGTTCGATTCCCATCCAGGACAAACATTTGTGTGCATGAACATGTCTGTTTGTCCTGAGTCTGGGTGTAATTATCTATATAAGTATGTATTTACAAAAAAAAAAAAAGTAGTATATTATATGTAGTATATCAGTTATCTGGTTTCCATAGTACAAGCTCTGCTTAGTTTGGGATCAGGTGACCGTGTGTGAATAATGTCCCATATATTATTATGATTATTTTATTATTATTATTTCTTGCATAGGTTGCCAGGGTAGCGTGAAATTCAAATCTTACGATTTTTGCGTTTTGCACGTCAGTGTCTCTATGTTCAAATTACCCTACTGAATGACTATTTCATGACATCATGACATTTGTGGGCAATTCTAACTTTAACAGTTGTATATTGATGATCCTTTATATTTCCGGAACTACAAGTACATATTGGTTACGGTCGCGATTCATATTTTGATCAACATACAACCTGATACTGACCTGAAAATTACAAAAAACGTAAAACATTTGATTTTGGCGTAATACGCTTTCGCCTTAAGGCTCGATCGCTTGATCGCTTTGCTAACCGAGAACTTTTCTCCGTAACCTGGGGCTATATGGACGAGAGAAATGTCAAATGATGTTGGTATTCCTGAAAAGGTTAGGTAGGTTGTAGGTTGAAAGTGTTTTCTACTAAGCGAAGGTAAGTGATTCTGAAAACATCTATAAATATATACTGAACTCGTTTTATAAAAAGTCTTACTGCTGGATCCTGGGTGTAGGTACTTATATTAAATAGATTGTGAAACTACGAATGAAAAACTTATTAAAGAAAAGCAAAAAAAAAAAAATAGTGGCGCTCTGCAAACCAGCCTTACCAAGAGCCTGTTTACCGTGTCGATAGATACTATCTACTAAGGCCTGCAGTCTCGACCGAATTGGGTCTCAAAGTCCTACCTAACCTGTCGAAATTGCTTGACAAGTACGTGATATATTCGTGCTTGTTAAGCTCTTTTAACCATCTAGGGACCCCATTAGGACTTTGCGACTGAATTCAGTCGTCAAGCGTTCGCTATCTATGTCGAGACTGCTTGACTGCAGCCCCTGATATACGAGTATTAAAAAAAAAGTACGTGAACCTCTATGAAATTATCAGCCAGAGATGAGTTAACCGAACATTATAAGGAGGCAGTGTAACACGCCATAAATCTATTAGCTTATCGCTGCGATACAATACAAGTACCTACAGAGATAACAAAAATGTTTAGTACACGAAGTACATCCTACGCAACAACAACAGTAGGCAGATAAGAGCAGTGATGACGTCACTAGTAAGTAAGTTGAAAATAAAATAACTAACTTAATTGAATAACACTGTCACAGAAAATTGGGTAGTGCTTTATGGCATGCGATTATTACTCTTCAACGTTCCAGAAACTTGCGACTTAAAAGTCAATGCTTGCAGAAGAAAAATGAGCATTGATCACGCTTGCTGAAATGGCAATTCGGACCATAAAGACGGTCATATTTTTGTTCTATTATAATAAGGTCACTAAACCTTAATAAAAGAGGTGAGCGCTCTTTTCCAACAACTTAATAACGAAGAGTAACCGCCATTTCTTTCATCCTAGACCCAGCAATGATTAGTTCTAAAAGCCTTGATTAGCCCACTCAGCAAGATACTAGCTACGCCAATTTAGACCTTAATTGCATGTCGTTAAGTGGTATTACTTTCAAGGCTAGGTGATGACATTCCTATGGGAAATCATGTTGATACAGGCTTTTAGTGCGGGTAGTGTAATAATCTTATTTCTCTGTTGCGAGGGTTGGTTAGGGTACTCGTATACGAGTTATGTTTTAGTGAGGTTGGCCTAAAAACTTCTCAGCGTGAATAGAATTGTATTACTTTTATACTTACATAAATATTTACTCAAATTGGGCGACGACAGGTCAGTTGGCGTGGTTGGTTAAGATACTACCTGCCATGCCGCTGGTCGTGGGTTCGATTCCCATCCAGGACAAACATTTGTGTGCATGAACATGTCTGTTTGTCCTGAATCTGGGTGTAATTATCTATATAAGTATGTATTTACAAAAAAAAAAGTAGTATATGTAGTATATCAGTTATCTGGTTTCTATAGTACAAGCTCTGCTTAGTTTGGGATCAGATGACCGTGTGTGAACAATGTCCTAGGATATTATTATTATTATGTCCTTTATTCATTTTAAAAACTTATTGAATACATTTTTAAATATTTTTTATAAAAAACATTTAAAAAAAACATTTAAAAATATAAAAAATAGTGATCCGCCAGTAGCGGGAGCAAAGTCCAAGCTACCGGTGGTTAGGGTTGCAGAGACAGGAACCTCCTCACAATGCGAGCCGTATCAAGAAGTACTGCCTTCTGAATCTGGCCCTTGATCCAACCGCCTAACGAGAGCCTTGAAAGATGTTGATCGAGACTTTCGGCCATCAGGCCATTGGCCGTTACGACAATCGGCACAATGACAGCCGAGCTCACATTCCATATGTCAACAACCTCGTGTGCTAAGTCGAGATATTTTATTATTATTATTATTAAATTATTTTAGGAAAGAAATATAACGTTGTTACATAAATATTTGCATTAAAACATGCTTTGCTAATCTAAATAACTGGAATATCCCGACGAATCAACTTTACTTTTTCTGTATGATCCGTTCCCACAGACCAACAACCATGAAAACGGGTTCGTAGGGTAAAACACTCCTGTAAATATCGATGGTCTAGAAGATAAACGTGCTAAGTGTAAAATTTTAAATGCCAAATGTACTAAATAAACATGCTCTACGGTTTGGCATTTAAATTAAATGTTAAAAATTAAAAAAAAAATCACTTAGCACGTTTGTCTTCTAGACCATCGATATATACATATTATATATCTATGCAAATAAATTAAATCGAAGTGTCTGTTTGTAATGTCAAAATAACAGCTTTTTACTAAATTCATAAGTACACGGTACTTACAACAAAAAAAAAAAAACAATTTTTAAAATTTTTATCCGTCTGTCTGTCTGTTTGTTCCGCCTAATCTAAGAAACGATTGGACCGACTTTGACGGAATTTTCACTGACCTGATGTTAGAAGGAAGTAACTTTAAAGGCTACTTTTATATTAGAAAAGGAATTAGGGTTCAAAAAAATCCGCTGTTCCCTACATTTGACGAGTTATGCGAACACGATTTCTTTTTTGCGATTTCAGGTTTGTTCCCATTATTCATAATGATGAGTACAATGATCGCGATATTTAAGTTACATGTTGTAGATACCTACCACCGATATATTCTGTAACATTATCACCGAGACGACTTGGTGATTTTTTTTCTTATTAACTCCGTTTGTGTAGTTTTTGAGTTAGCTTCGATAATACATATTATGTACAAACCAGAGCCAGCAGGTCAAGCTACCCGAAACTGTCAAATTTTCCCAATCAACCTTGAACCTAATGCTTTAGCGATACAGTTGAAAATATGTATATTATAGAAATTTGACAGATTGTAGTAGCTTCGTGTGCGTCTGTACTACGTCACCAAAACATTTAGGCGTATGACAGCTTTGAAGTTATTGGAACTAGGGAGGGAACACCGAAACGGTGATTGATATTGTACGTTTTATCATCACTGCCGAAAACGAGTATACGACTGCACGTCACTACAGGAAGCGCGGAGATAGGTGCGGGGTGTACGCGCCGAAACCGAATTTTTGTCATGCGCCTAATTGTTTTGGTCAAGTAGTACGTACTATCGAAGCTATTAATCCAGTTTGTTTATCATGATGATGTTTTATTCTTCCTGTTACTTTTGTTTACATATGGTGTAGGTACCATAACTAAAAAGTGAAAACTAAAAACAGTTTTTACAAAAAAAAAAAACAACCGACTTCAAAAAAAAAACACTACAAAGTGAAAAATAAGTTCAATTTCGGAAGTCGTCGGTTGCAAAATATTAAATACAGATCCAAAGACACTGACTACTGAAATTAAAGTTATTTATCACTTTGTAAGTTTTTTGGAAGTCGGTTTTTTTTTTTTTTTTTGTAAAAACAGTTTTTATTTTTCACTTTTTAGCGAGTCAGTTTGTAATTTGTCTAAGTTACAATAGCCTAATGTCAACTGCTCATCGCCTTTTACAAAATATTGATTTTCCCGATGTAGGGACGTTAATTGTTGAGGAGTTCCCTAGTAAGAATCAGGAGAACTGGAGCTGATGGTGAAGTCACCATTAGCTCCACTTCACCTGCTCGTCACATATGCATTGTGACGAGCATAAATTTCTTAGCAACCATATTAAAGTACTCAATCGTATCGCAACCTGACTTATTATTGAGTAGTTCCGATGGCCATCTGTGGTCTTCATCATCAGTTCCACTTCACCAAATAGTGCTTTCCGAGAGCAAATGCACGAATTACTATAAAAAATATCCAAATTGCTATAGGTGTGCCTATAAAATTTGAGGGTTGCCCTCGATTTCCATGGGATCCCCATATCAGATTCTGACTTGGTGGCAATGGGACCACCACGAGAGCATACCCTTTCAAACAAAAAAGAATTTACGAAATTAATAGGCAGATAGGCAGTCGCTCCATGTAAAATACTGGTATTCAGCTACATCCGGTTAGACTGGAAGCCGACCCCAACATAGTTGGGAAAAGGCTAGGCAGATTGATTGACTATCGAACTACTGATTATTGCCTTTACAACAGACAAACCTTATTCTGGGAAGTAAAGTCTAAACGTAAACAATCAACTACCCTTCAACTTGCAAGTTACAAACAATCCCTTTGTTGGCCTGTCAATTACACGACACACAATAAAGATAATTTGTAAAGTGGGTAGTGTTTTGTTTACAGAAAGTCTTTTGTTTGGCTAAGGTGAGGGATTCAATGTTCAAAATATATACGGAAACCTTATTGGTGGATAGGTACACATACTCGTAATTATGTATGAATTTATTTATTTGAGATGGGTTTGCTCTTGACTTTAGTCTAGGTCAGAGGTGACAGAGACCAAGTCGACGATGGAGTGAGCTTACCCAGAAGAAGCCTGTTCACTGTTCACTCTAACTTTGAAGAGATTCGGGTTGTATGAGTTCGGGAACACAGACGCAGGTTCCACTCTTTTGCCGTGCGCATGAAGGTTATTTGGAAGCGCTTAGTGCGAATTGATAGAATGGCAACTAGGTATGGCTGGTAACTTGCAGTGCGTCTAGATATTCTATGGTAGAAGAGTGGAATGAGGTTCCTGAGCAAACTCACCGAAGTAAAGTCTATAGAAGACCGACAACCAGGCAACCTTGCGGCGATGAGCCAAGCTGTGAAGCTTGGCATCCACCAGTTTTACGTCGCCAATGAGCCTCTTAGCTCTGCATCCACTGAGTCAAGCACAGCTAGTTGCTATTTCGCTGAGCCATCCCAAAGGTGGCTGCAATACTCCATGCAAGATCGGACTTGCGCTTTATAAAGGGTCAAAAGCTGTCCAGGTGTAAAGTATCGCTTCACTCTGTTTAGGATGCTCAGTTTTTTGGCCGGCTTTGTACTCGATGGTAGCGCCGAATTTGAGACTGGATGGCAACTCCATGTGCTTGAAACGAAACGTAACATGACATGTATCATGAATTCATGATTTCTTGTATAATACTATGTTCTGGAATTTAAAATATACTGGAAGATATTTTTACCGTCTTGAAAAAAATAGGGTACAATAGGTAAACGGAGAGAAGCCTATGGCATACCTACCTAGTTTCTTTTTTTTTTTTCAGTAGCCTAGACAGAAATTGCTATATCAAAAAACACTACACATTTGAAGTAAACTAGAAAAATAAAAACAGAAATTTTGCAAAACCTTTATAGATCGTTAAAAAATATCGAAATTCAAATCATACGCACTACGCACCCTGCGTAGTGGGTATGATTTAAATTTCGATTTTTATTTAAAAAAAAATGTTATAAGTAATATACAATCTATTAGTATAAATAGTGATTTTATTAAACATGTAACGTAGCATGTAAGATACGCTGAAACATGGCGTCCAATTAAAGGCGAATTAGTTTCAATGTGTGTTACATTCTAAGTTGCATGGTACGAGTATACTTATATTTGGACGGCGCGTTCGTTTAAAAGCTCGTGTCAATTACTAACAAACAATCATAAATCTGGTTTATTTTCATAAATTATGTTGATTTATAATAGGTAATATTTGGTATTTATACACTGTTACAATTAAGTTCAATTTATTCAGCTGGTAACATTTATGTAGATTTGTATTTATTTTACCTATTAACTAAATTTAATGAAAATGAAAAGGTTATTCCATAATTAGTTGGTAACATTTTCGTTTAAAAAGGATAATTTAATAATATATTGATGGAAAAAGATTATTTCGTGTGTGGATATTGGCTTGCGGACGGTGAGCAATGGGTAGCTCGCCGTCCGGTAAGGACCAGGCCCGGGTCGACGGTGCGTTGTGTTCCACGCGCGCCTCAAAGAGATTTCAGCAATAACTGATGGGGTCCGCTAGGGCCGATGCCTGCCAAGGTTGCGGGTTGTTTGAAAGAGTTACCGTGGCCCTGCCACAGGCTACTGAAGGAACACGGGTGGGTTGTAGTCAGTAGAAGTCTGACACGCCCTCCCGCTCCACCCAGAGCGGGAGAAGTTATTTGATAGATTCTGCCCAAAAAAAAAAAAAAAAATTCCCGTATTTTTAGGTATGTTGAAGTTTTGTTATACCTACTTAACCAAAGTGTTTGCTTTCACTAAATAACGTAACAAATAACTTGTATTAATTATTAAAAACATGTCCAAAATTTTACTGAGTGTGTAACGTCACGAAAGTAACGTCATTTACTGTCACATTTTAAGAATAATCCGGCCATTTCTAACATTTTCTTGCATGGCGACACCATTGAACATGATGCCAAAATTTAAAAAATAAAAGCTGTCATTGTTTTTCTAGTGAAATGGTTAGCTAATCTGTGAAAATGGTGTTCTGTGTCGACAACGGGTTTGTTGCCAAAAACAAAAATAAAAGTTGTGTTTAAAGAATTTGATTACAAGTATTATATATTAAGTCTCACTATTATACGTGTTTATGTAGGTTTACTATCCGCAATTTAAATTAAATTTTAGTTTTAGGTAATGTCCCATGCCTTTTTGTCACGCATATAACAATGTGTAACAAAATGTGTAACGTTACAGTAATGACCGAGCTAAGCTTTTTGGCTCATTGCTCGTACAAAGGTCGAGATATGGTCTCCCAATCACTCCTGTGGCGCAAGTACCATCAGGTGGTACCCCTCAGAGTACGAGACTCCTGACGTTGTGAAGCAGTACTTCCATAATGGTCATGTAGGTACGTAACGTTCAGTCATGTACGTAACGTATGTTATGACATCACGAATGTAACTGTACAATTTTTACTGTCTTACCCAATTATCCATAATACGTGAACTTTTTTAACCAGTGATCTAACACAACTTATGTTATACTAGCTTTTGCGCGCGGCTTCGCTCACGTTTATTTAGAATTTGACAATCAATTTAAACTACTAAATACACGAAACTTTAGTAGTGTGTTAGTAACTTAAAAGTTGTTAGATCACCATGAATTCATTTTAATTGTCATTTTAGATAATATAATTCAATCATGATTCGAAAGACTATCTATTATCATAAGAAAGCTATTATTGTTTTCCTCGGGAACAGTACCTATTTTCGGGATGAAAGGTAAATGCACTTTGTCCGTGTCTGTACACCTGACAACGTATATGCATTTCAGGATGATCGGTTCAGTGGTTTAAGCGTGGATAGGTAACAAACAAACAAACTTATTTTCGCATTTATAATATTAGTTAGGATTTCATGTTACGTTTCAAATATTATGTGTACCCACCATTATAAAGTAGGTGACAACATGAAGTGTAACACAGCGCTAATGGCCGATTCCTATAATTTACGGACCGTTATTGGTTAAAATTAAGACTCTTGTATCTTTACCAATAATGACGCGAATACCTCATAGCTCTGTATAGTAGACCCTCCCATATGGATGTTGCTATCACAGGTAAAATTATTTTACCAATCTATTTATATGGCCAGTTTGGCAATAAAAAAATGCTACCATTTGGTAAGCAAAACGATCCGCTTTTGGTTTATAGGAAATCCATAAATCGCAATTTACTATCTATGCAATGTAACCAAATTATATTCCGTATCTAAATTTTCAAATATACTAAGAACAACAAAATTATCTTTGGCATTTTAAACATCAAAGCATATCTATCACCCTAATTTACTAAGATAATATACTACATCTTAGGTATTATTATTGTATTCCCCTTGATCTCTATAAAGACTAACATGAAGGTTTGAACATGAAATATATCCTGATTATGTAATGCCACGTTTTAGCCCCTAGCATAAGAAACAAGGTTTTCCCCATTGGATATTAACACGTTGGCAGCCATACGAGTATACTATGCGTTTCAACTAAGAATAGGATCGCGCTTTTTATTTTTCTTTTGGCTTCGCACGGTTTGTGCATATAGTCAAGGATCACGCTTGCTGCCAACTTCGCACGATAGCTGTCAAATTAGTACTGCCAGCAAAAAAAAAACTGGTAACAAAAACAAAAAAATGTTATTTTTTTTATTCATAGATTTCATTATTATTTATATTCATTTTTATAAAATGTAATTTCTTGAATTCCATAAATAAATAATTTTGGATAAATTAATAATATATAGAAACAGCATTTTTTATTTTTTTTTTATTTGCGATTGGTTTGCTCTTGTCTAGGACAGAGGTGACAGAGACAAAGTCGACGATGGAGTGAGCTTACCCAGAAGAAGCCTGTTCACTCTCACTTTGAAGGGATCAGGGTGGTATGCGCTCGGAAACACCGACGCAGATAGTGACTTCCACTCTTTAGCTGTGCGCATTATAAAAGACATTTGGAAAGGTTTTTGCGAATTGGTGGAATATCAACCAGGTAGGGATGGTAACTGGCAGTGCGTCTAGATGCCCGATTGGTAGAAGGTAGACGGTGGAATCAGGTCGTGGAGTTCTTGGGCACACTCACCGAAGTACAATCTGTAGAAGACCGACAAGCAGGCAACCTTGCGGCGATGAGCCAAGCTGTAAAGCTTGGATCCACCAGTTCTACGTCGCCAATGAGCCTCTTAACTCTGCGTTCCACCGAGTCAAGCGCAGCTAGTTGGTACTTAGCTGATCCATCCCAAAGGTGGCTGCAATACTCCATGCAGGATCGGACTTGCGCTTTGTAAAGAGTTAAAAGCTGTCCAGGCGTAAAGTATCGCTTCACCCTATCTAGGATGCTCAGTTTCTTGGCCGCTATTTGGGCTTTGTACTCGATGGTAGCGCCAAAGTTGAGACAATGAACCAATATATACCTACTTAACTTCATGAAATGCTACTGGTCACCCTAATATGTCGCCATTTTGCATTTTCTCGTTATCATTGTTGACTTTGTTTCTTCATATTTGTTAAGTTTGTGCGTTAGAATGAACTTTCAACTCAATATGAGTTCGAAGAGAGGGGCGGTGCTTCATAATAGAGCACGAGAAATCGTTTTTAATGTGCACAAGTACTACGAAAATTAAAAAAAAATCGTACTAATGAACTTCTGCACAATTTCACATTAAACTGAGTATAAGTTTTCTTTATTTATTTTTTGCACACCTTACGCTTTGGTAATGAAGTTCGCGAGTATTGCGAAACAAAATGGCGTCTTGACAGTACTATTCTTATTTGGCACGCATAGTACTCGTAGTAACTTTTTTATATGCCCATTGCCACCATACATAATGGTAGCTACGAGCATACTCGTAGTTGTTTGACTTAAAATGCCAAAGAGTTTAACCCCGCCCTCCTTCCATTGCCACTCTTCTAGAATTCGTTACAAATCACATACAATCAACTACGAGAATACTCGTAGTTGGCAGTGTGGCCCAGATTTTGTGCTACTAGTATACTCGTAGGTTGGCATTCAACGTGGCTAAATGTGGGTACTAAGGTGCACCGCTGCCTTACCTTCTTTTTTATTATTTGTGATGGGTTTGCTCTTGACTCTAGTCTAGGTCAGAGGTGACAGAGACAAAGTCGACGATGGAGTGAGCTTACCCAGAAGAAGCCTGTTCACTCTCACTTTGAAAAGATTAGGGTTGTATGCGTTCGGAAACACAGACACAGGTAGTGAGTTCCACTCCTTTGCTGTGCGCATTATAAAAGACATTTGGAAGCGCTTAGTGCGAATTGGTGGAATAGCAACCAAGTAGGGATGGTAACTGGCAGTGCGTCTAGATGTCCAATGGTAGAAGGGGGCCGGTGGAATGAGGTCGTGGAGTGCTCAGGCACACTCTTCGAAGTACAATCTGTAGAAGACCGACAAGCAGGCAACCTTGCGGAGATGAGCCAAGCTATGAAGCTTGGCATCCACCAGTTTTACGTCGCCATTGAGCCTCTTAGCTCTGCGTTCCACCGAGTCAAACGCGGATAGTTGGTACTTGGCTGATCCATCCCAAAGGTGACTGCAATTCTCCATGCGGGATCGGACTTGCGCTTTGTAAAGGGTTAAAAGCAAACCTAAAACCTTTCGGGGAATACAGCCATTACTTTAAACATAATTATAATAACATAACAATGTTACGTAATCTTTAAAGTTGCGTGAAGGATTACCATTAAAAATACCGTGGAGATAACTAAAGTGTGGCCATATCGAAAATAAGTGGTAGGCTGTTTAATTTTTATTACAATTTCATGCGTAGGAGTTTACAGAACGTTTTATGTGATTCAATAAGGTCAGTTAAATGTTTAGGGCAACAATAAAGGATTCCATAGTTGGTATGAATAATTTATCCCAAGAACAAACTTAACATTGTAGTTGAAAAACATGTTCTCCCATACATTCCAACTGCAAATGTAAGTTGGTCGACTATTACTCGTTAACTAGGCTAAGATTTATGATAAAAATAAACTATTAGTTATAGTTTGACCAAGACCGCTATACCGCGCCGTAGGTATGTGCGCGGCGAGACGGGCGGCAGTGCAGGCCGCTCATTCGTCAACGCTCACGGCGTCCCACCGCTCATTCGCCCGCGCTGCACCCCGCCTCGCCACGCATTCCTAAGGCGCGGTAGAGCGGTCTTGGTCAAACTATACTTACTTACTAACTACTTACTAACTATTACTTACTTACTTACTAACTTGTAAAACCTACTTAGCTTTGATAGTTTTCCTTTTAATTTTGTTATATGTTAAATGCTACTGCCGTGAATTTTTTCACATATCCAAAAACAACCATTTAGGTGTAAGGAGGTGGACACACTTGACTCTAACAAAAATTAGCACTTAAAAAAAATAGCACTTTAAAAAATTAGCACTTTAAAGCTTAATATTACGCAAACGGAACCCTGAATCGAAAAATGGTTTTCACAGACTAGCAATATTTTTAACCGGCCTATCCAACGATACCCTATACCATGGGATAGACGAGAAAAAAAATATCATCCCCACTTTACGTAAATTTTTTTTTTCAAGATATTATTTTACCTCTTTGTCGACGTGATTAATATGTATACCCATGCCAAATTTCAGCTTTCTAGTACTAAGAGTCTCTGAGCTAAGCCACGCATAGACAGACAGACGGACAAAGCGAAACTATAAGGGTTCCTTGTTGCCTACGGAACCCTAAAAACTTACTACGGCTGCTGTCAAATATCAAAGCTGTTGTGAATCACGTACCAAATAGTTGTTTTAAATAGATTTTATAAAATTGTGAAAATCTTTATAAAATCGTGTTCTATTTAACAAAAACAAAAAAAAAAAATGTACAAAAACCCTACAAAACTTTAAAAAAAAGTTTTCCCCATTTTAGTAAATACATACGAAACGTACGAAAAAAGGGCTGTATGAAAACTCCTATTCTAAAAACAACAGACAAAAAACGACGCTCTCGCAAAACAAAATTGTTTCATTTACTGAACAGCATAAACACAAATAACGTCACAAAAGCGTAGACAAACAAATTAAATACGCCAGAACAATCTAGGCGTATTCATGAGCCGAAATGTCGTAGTGCTCGAGACTGACCTTTTGCGTTATTATCTAAAAATACGCCAGCCCGCCTGACGAAGCTGCAGTTTCCCTGGTTGGCTGCTTAGTGAAGTTACGGAGAATCGTATTTTAATGCCCTTAACTCGACTAGGCGCGATGCCAAGCACTTGGAGGCTAAGAGAGCACTACGCAGTTTCGGGTTTCTTTTAAAACATTTTAGAGAGGATTTTCTTCGACTTTTTTTTTCGTACCGTAAAAGAAAATGCTCACCTTTGTTTAAAATAAGATTTTCATACGGCGGCAAAAGTTTGAATGTTTCTTTTTAGGTTTTTTCATTGAATCATACCGAATTTAAAAGGGCACTAAACGACATATTAATTGAGAAATGTTATTATACAATTGACGACTTCCTTAATGATGATTCGCTGACTGATTGACTTTTTTTTTATTGTTATAGCTGCTATTGTGAACCCTGATTGTTATTGTTTATTACTTGTATTTTTTGTACTCTAAACGACATTTATTTAACTTTGACATTATTAATTTTATTTTAATTGTATTGTAATGTTTTAAAAATAGTGACTGAATATTATTATTTGCATGCCCACGCGATGGTAGAATATGGAGCACTTTATTATGTTAAAAGAACATCTATGTACCAATTACCCATGTTTGCAAATAAATAAATGATTGATTGATTGAATCGTCTGAGCGGAATTAGATTCACCTCAACCATTTTGACGGGAGCTATATGATCCAACACACGCCGACACGAAGCTGGTGAATTGATAGGATACTTACACCTCTACCCTTACACCCTTCGGCGAATACAGATGTGATGGTATGCAGAGTGTTGTGTGTGTTAACTTGTCTTCAAAATCAAATAAACTAAGGAATAAATAATCATGATTGAATTGACTTCCAAGTTTTCAATCTTCATATTGTATCTACAATAAAATACAAAGTTGAGATTTTCGTAGACTTCCGTAGCACACGTATCTCGGTGCTACGAATCGCTACGAAATATTAGAACACAAATCACGCGATTTGATTTGGCTACGCGCGTGCTACGACGATTTATGTACTTCCTAAAAGAGTTCATGGCAGTACTTGGGAAGGCCTTTGCCCAGCAGTGAGACATAATGGGCTAGACAGAAAAAAGGAGGTAGTGTCTAGTCAAAACAAATATATTAGGTAAGTACATAATTATACCGAAAGGAAGTCAGATAAGGCCGGAATATAAACACGTGAAGCCGAGCCCATTATTCCAGTAATAAACTGGATTATATCAATCATGCATGACGGAACTTGGAACCTAATATACCATAGTATAGATATGACTATGCGCGATTTTTTGTTATTTCAAGGACAACTCCCCTACAGCAAACGGCCTTGGGCTTTGGACGCTGCCGCAGTGACGCTTATGGCTCATGACTTTAACGAAGCAAACCACAAAAGAAACAAAAATCTATAATAATAGAATGTACTTGATCTGTTTTTCACACATTCGGAACTCGATATAAAGAAAATTAACCACGCTTAAGAAAAACAGAGAAAAGGTCGGCTTTTGAAGTATCTTCCTCTTTCAAATAAAAGAGATATTAAAGAAAATTCCAAAAAAAACATATCACTGTCACATATCTTTTGTTGCGATTTGGAGTCTTCGAAGAAGATAACTGGAATAAATTAACTGGAATTGGGGTTGGCGAAAAATATACCTACATGTAGTATGTAATCCACAAGTTAACTAAAAACTAAAAATAGAAAGAATGAGTACACGATAGATATAGTCTAGAGACAGGTTTTGTTCTAAAAATAAGTAAGGCACTAGACTATTTCCCAATAGTTCGTAAGAGACGCGACAATCATGACCTAAAAATTTGGCAAAGCATTAAATACTTCCACATACGAAACCACTAAAATAAACCTTATTTAAACCGCTCCAATGACCTCCAATTTTTGAATAAAGAATCAGTGTTTGAGTTAAGAAATTATTCAGTTTTGTATCAAAATTCACACAAAGTAACCAAGTACTGCACTTCCTACATACATAACCATGTATTCACGTATTCACACGTTTATAACTTACCCTGTTACATAAAAGAAAAGAAACAGACCAACCACTTAGTCGTCTATATGACAAAACTGCGCTCCAAGAAATACAAAATCCAATTTGTTGTACAATAATTCGATTTAAAATAGTCTTTATTAGCAAAATTAACTTACCCTCAACCACTTCTTCTCAGCGCGAACTTTTTAAAATCTATTCACACACTGACATAACATTAAAATTACGTTGATAAATAAAAAATATCACGTTTTTTTGTCTAAATTCTATTTACAATTTTATTTACAGTTATCCGTAATTTTCGGAATGATACTGGGGTTTGTTGAAACGTCAGTGGTGTCGCATATATGTTTTACGCATGCGCGGGGCAAGATGGCGGCCGCGAGGCGGGTCGATAGTGCGCGATAACGTTCCGAAGGCTGCGCCACCATTGCCGGGTGACATTGTGCTAACAGGGTAACATAAAAACGAGGTCACCAGTTCATATTATCCCGCGCTTCCGTGGTATGGTGATACCAGCATATTTGTTGCCATTACAAAAATGGAAAATATTTTTCATAGTCAGGAGCAAGTTTTGGGTTTTATTTATTTGGGTTGTGGATTTAGCGGATGCTAAGTACTTATTTGGGTAGCTGGAATTTTTGGTTATTAAATGCTGAGTTAAAAGTAAGTTATAGATTATATAAAAGTGCCCTATTTTATATCACATTTAAGTTTATCTTGGTTTTTCTTATAATAATATCTTGACAATAGCATGCATGCAGTAAAGCATTAAACAGGCCATGTATTTTCTTTTAAGAGCGTTCATCCCGCGCGAGCTGGCAACGTTGCATTCAAATATACACATCAAACACATAACCCTCCGTTTGGGATTCGCTGTAGTAGGGTAATAAATAATACTTTGATTTAAATTTAATAAAATAAGCGCAAACACCTCTAGAAATGCGACGTTGTCAGCCTGCGCGCGATGAACGCTCTTAATCTGAAGACTTTTTACATCTTGCCTTGTTACCTTGTTAAATATGTAAGGGATTACGCTAAGTAGAGAGTCTTTCTAAATCTTGAGTGAGACGGAAAGAGCAAGAAGCAGATATCACGTGGTGTCCCTCAAAGTTCTATCTTTGGTCCCTTTCTGTATTCATTACTATTATATGTCTTTCCAACAATGTCTGATAGTCAAAGATAGAAATATTTCAATTTCGGTCATTTTCATCGTAAAAAAAAACCAGCCAAGTGCATGTCAGACTACGCACAATGAATGGTTCCGTAGTTAAGATGAATTTATCCCAAGAACAAACTTAACATTGTAGTTGAAAAACATGTTCGCCTATAAATTCCAACTGCAAATGTAATTTTGTACGCACAATATTGAGAGGTTTACCATGTTAATTTAAGACCATAGACTTATTACCAGTTTTCCTGTAATGTATAGGTATAGAACTATTTTTTGTATTTTTGCAAAATTTTAGGTTCAGTAGTTTCGGAGATAAAAGGGACAATGGTCAATTTTCGTCTATTTTCTTAAATAACTAAAAAAACAAAATTATAAAAAAATTATATAATAGGTTGGGGAAAAACTTTCTTCGCATTTTTTAAGAAAATTCAAAACATTTTTTAATATAGTTTATTTACATTTAACTAAAGTATGTAGGTACCATTTTGTTCGATAACTTTTTGCCATCTTGTAGGTAGGGACATGATCCCATTGCTATAGAAATTTTGGGACTACTGGTCAAAATACCGCGACAAGTGGTTTTGGCAGTCCTCTCGTGATGTTAACCTGACACTGCCTAAAGAATTCTGAAGAGACCGAAACAGGTGGAAATCTGAAGGTGCAAGGTCAGGACTATACGGCGGATGCATTAACACCTCCCAGCCAAACTCTCTTAATTTTTGCTGAGTGGCTAAACATGTGTGAGGTCTAGCGTTATCATGATGAAAAACCACACCCCTTCTGTTGATTAATTCCGGCCGCTTTCTCTCAACTTCTTGCTTTAATCTCATCAGTTGTTCGCAGTAGAGTTCAGAATCGATGGTCCTGCCTGGTGGTAACAGCTCATAATGAATAATGCCCTTCCAATCCCACCACACACACAGCATCACCTTGTTGCGAGTTAACCCGGGTTTCGCCACAGTCTGTGAAGCCTGACCGGCCTTTGAACACGACCTTTTCATACGTGATCCACTTTTCATCACCAGTTATCAGCTTCTTCAAAAATGGTTCGGTTTCATTACGTCGTAATAAAGAATCACAAATGAGTACACGGTTCATTAGGTTTCTTTCAGTGAGCTCGTGAGGTACCCAAATGCGCCAAAACTGTTTTGTGGTCAATTTCCAGTTCTTCAGCTACGTCGTAACTACTGATATGCCGATCTTGCTCCACTTTTTCAAAAATGGCATCCATTTTATCCGTAATAGGGCGACCAGAGCGACTCGCATCTTTGACATCAAAATTTCCGGATTGAAAACGCTTAAACCAAATTTGTGCTACTCTCACAGATACTACACTAGGTCCATAAACATCGCAAATTTTTTTCGCGGCTTGCGTTGCATTTTTACCTTTTTTGTAGTAAAATTTTAAAATGTATCGAATATCTTCATTAGATTCACTCATCTTGACGGTACGAAAAACAAATGAAAATCACACATTTTCCTAATTTGAATTTGGAATTATGTTCTTTAAAATTTAAACTTTCAATGATACCAAAACCAGCCAGATACAAATAGTATAGCCAAAGAGATTTTATTACAAGTTCATACATACTATTAGGTTGGGGAAAAAGTCTTTTCGCATTATAGTATGTATAATCTCTTTGGCTATACTATTTGTATCTGGCTGGTTTTGGTTGCATTGAAAGTTTAAATTTTAAAGAACATAATTCCAAATTCAAATTAGGAAAATGTGTGATTTTCATTTGTTTTTCGTACCGTCAAGATGAGCTAATCTAATGAAGAAATTCGATACATTTTAAAATTTTACTACAAAAAAGGTAAAAATGCAACGCAAGCCGCGAAAAAAATTTGCGATGTTTATGGATCTAGTGTAGTGTCTGTGAGAGTAGCACAAATTTGGTTAAACGTTTTCAATCCGGAAATTTTGATGTCAAAGATGCACGTCGCTCTGGTCGCCCTATTACGGATAAAATGGATGCCATTTTTGAAAAAGTGGAGCAAGATCGGTATATCAGTAGTTACGACGTAGCTGAAGAACTGGAAATTGACCACAAAATAGTTTTGGCGCATTTGAAAAAAACTGGTTACACAAAAAAGCTCGACATTTGGGTACCTCACGAGCTCACTGAAAGAAACCTAATGAACCGTGTACTCATTTGTGATTCTTTATTACGACGTAATGAAACCGAACCATTCTTGAAAAAGCTGATAACTGGTGATGAAAAGTGGATCACGTATGACAAGAACGTGCGAAAAAGGTCGTGGTCAAAGGCCGGTCAGGCTTCACAGACTGTGACGAAATCCGGGTTAACTCGCAACAAGGTGATGCTGTGTGTGTGGTGGGATTGGAAGGGCATTATTCATTATGAGCTGTTACAACCAGGCAGGACCATCGATTCTGAATTCTACTGCGAACAACTGATGAGATTAAAGCAAGAAGTTGAGAGAAAGCGGCCGGAATTAATCAACAGAAGGGGTGTGGTTTTTCATCATGATAACGCTAGACCTCACATATCTTTAGCCACTCAGCAAAAATTAAGAGAGTTTGGCTGGGAGGTGTTAATGCATCCGCCGTATAGTCCTGACCTTGCACCTTCAGATTTCCACCTGTTTCGGTCTCTTCAGAATTCTTTAGGCAGTGTCAGGTTAACATCACGAGAGGACTGCCAAAACCACTTGTCGCGGTATTTTGACCAGAAGTCCCAAAATTTCTATAGCAATGGGATCATGTCCCTACCTACAAGATGGCAAAAAGTTATCGAATAAAATGGTACCTACATACTTTAGTTAAATGTAAATAAACTATATTAAAAAATGTTTTGAATTTTCTTAAAAAATGCGAAGAAACTTTTTCCCCAACCTATTATAATGCGAAAAGACTTTTTCCCCAACCTAATACGAGTATATATTTGAGTCCCTCACAGGAAGCTCTTTCATGTGATATGCTACACACGGTACAGTTTGTAAGATTTTTTTTAATTTTCTTATTTGTCCCCCAAAATTGACCTCTGTATTCAAAATTCATTGATTTACTTTACACGTCCGTGTTTGGGTCACAGAAATACATACGTGTATCAAAATTCAACTTAATCGGTCCATTAGATTCGGAGCAAATTGGCTGTGACAGACGGACAGAAAGACACACGAGTGATCCTATAAGGGTTCCGTTTTTTCCTTTAGAGGTAAGAAATCCTAAAAAAAAAACAGCATAATACAATAAAAAAATAATTTATTCATCGTCAACATCGGTGTTAAGATAGCGTACTTCAGGGTCATTCGTAGTGCGTCCGCGTATACGTGCAAGCGCAGCCACCCCACGCGTTGATCGCGTCATGACGTATACAACCCATAGCGCGCCAACACATGCCACACCGACTAGCAACACTGTTACTGCTACCGCTGTTCCGCTCATACCTGTAGAAAAAAACATTAATTTCAAGACAAGTGTCTCCGTTATTGTCGAGGTGCTGGTCGGGAAGCATTAAGTAATTGTTGAAACGTAAGCGACTGCCTACGATATAAAATGTTAGCCTCCTTTTGAGACGGGAAAAACAGACCGCACACGAAATCAATGAATTCAACTAATTTTCAGGGGTCAAACTTGAGATAAGTGGGTCAATACAATCTTTTGAAAAGTAAGAGAGTAACAAGAAAAGATCTATCAAGATTCCGCAGAGAAAGGCTGGTAAAACAGATATATGTTATCATACCTCCAGTTTGCTTCGCGACCACTTTATCACGTATTCCTTTCTCTGTAGTCTTCTCATCTTTGGTTTTAATTCCATCATCAAGCTTCGTAGTTTGCAGAAAGAAAATAGTTGAAGAAGACATCGGCGTTATTTCAATAGTCAACGTAGTTGATTTACGTGTGATGATTGGTTTAAACGCAGTTGTTGTTGTGCTAGGAGTTGTTTTCTTAGAAACTGGTGGCTTACGAGTGGTAGTAGTAGTTGTAGTGGTAGTTGAAGGTTTAGTAGAAGGTCTTTTAGTAGTTGTAGTGGTAGTAGAAGTAGTCGTTTTTTTAGTAATTGGAGGAGGTGGACTTTTTGCAGTTTTAGTGGAAGTTGTTGTAGTTGTTGTTGTAGTTATCGAAGCGGTAGTAGGTGGCAATGTTTCAGTGGTTGTAGCAATCAGTTTCTGTGTCTGCGGTGGTGCTACTGAGCTGGTCCCGTTTGACTCGTCCTCTGATGTAGACTCTTAAAAAAAGAAGTTATATTAAATTGGGTTCTTTATAAATGCTTTTGGAAGTCTTGTGTGCACTCATTTTTCTTTTTGGGATGTGAACTATAGGTCAATGGTAGAACGAACTCTTCTCGAATGATGAGAGAACAAACTGTGAGCCCACTGTTGTACAAATGCTACCCCCAATGATTGCAGCTATTTTAGTTCAGGCCTAATGTGGACCATTGTTTGCTTGTTTTGTCTAGCTTTTTTTTTTTTGTGGATGGGAAATCATCAAATAACTTCTCCCGCTCTGGGTGGAGCGGAAGGGCGTGTCAGACTTCTACTGACTAAAACCCACCCGTGTTCCTTCAGTTGCCTGTGCCTGGGCCACGGTCACTCTTTCGAACAACCCGCAACCCTGGCGGGGTCTAGCTTGCCTTCTGATTGTGTCAGGGTTCCGCATGGAGAAAGTATTTAATAATAATCTATATTATTAATGTTTGTAAAGTACCACTGGCACCAAAATCGCAGACGTCCAAGAAGTCAGGACAGCAGTTCTGCGTGACGACGCAGACAATGCTGCAGCTACAGCCACGGTAGCCGGTAGCCTCGGCGAACAGGTCACAGCGATCGACGCAAGATTCCTCTGAAAACGACAACCATTAATTAAATCTATGGTAGATGATGCGAAATTAATGGTGTTTAAGCATGATGCATGGTAATTACCAACTTGCAGTTTTAATCGAGTGCTCTTTTATTATATAGGACGGCGAGCTATCGTTGTGGGATAGGTAGGTTTCATAATTGTACTTTAAGGACAGTTTATTTAATTTTACAAAATGAATTATCAATCAATCTGCCTAGCCTTTTCCCAACTTTGTCGGGGTCGGCTTCCAGTCTAACCGGATGCAGCTGAATACCAGTATTTTACATGGAGCGACTGCCTATCTGACCTCCTCAACCCAGTTACTGGGTAATACTATACTTCTGACGACCCGTAACGACTGTCAAAGATCCACGAATGACAGCCGGGACCAACGGCTTAACGTGCTTTCCGAGGCACGGAGGAGTCTCGTATGAAAAGATGGTCACCCATTCACAGACCAACCGCGACAAGCGTAACTTAACCTGATGGAACGACCCGTGCGGCTGTTATTACTTAGCCACGAGCTCGTCTACAAAATGAAAGCATCAATGTGGGTTCGAAACGACGGCCTACAACTCGTAAG
This sequence comes from Dicycla oo, assembly GCA_948252095.1. Taxonomy (NCBI): domain Eukaryota; kingdom Metazoa; phylum Arthropoda; class Insecta; order Lepidoptera; family Noctuidae; genus Dicycla; species Dicycla oo. The sequence continues at coordinate 15,352,730 of OX411736.1, read as the reverse complement.
TCGCGGCAGTTACCACTGGGCCACTGGGATAAACATTTGTGAAAACTCGTTTATTGCGACCCAAAATGTCTCTCTTTTCTTTCATTTCATCCAAATATTGTTTGTAAAAGATTGCTTGTTCGATAAGACCTCCCACTGTACACTTGTTTTAATTATGTTTGTCCTATTTATTTTATGGGGTGTCCAATAAAGTGTTAAATTAAAAAAAAAAAAAACATCAGCCAAGTGCGTGTCAGACCACGCACAATGAAGGGTTCCGTAGTTGAAAAGAATTTATCCCAAAAACAAACTTAACATTGTAGTTGCAAAACATGTTCTCCCATACATTCCAACTGCAAATGTAAGTTGGTCGACTATTACTCGTTACCTAGGCTAAGATTTATGGTAAAAATAAACTATTACTTACTTACTAACACAAAACAAATAAACGTTAATTTGCAGTTGGAGAAATGACCGTGACTTATGCCAATGTATAGGACATTGAAATACGTCACGGTCAATTCTCCATCTGCTACGTTAAAATTTAAAAAAAAATTAAGTTAAAAACTAATTAATTAAAAACTTAAATTTACGTTTGTAATCCCAATTTTTATATGATAAAGTTACAAATTAACAATTTTTGGACTTTTTCGTTTGCTTGACCTTGCTTTTTGCCAAATTTCATGATTTTAGGTCAACGGAGCCCTGTAGGTTTTTGATTTACTTAATATATCAAAATAATGTCGCATAAATGGCCCTATTTTTTTATTGCGTTGACTTAGAAGCTTGAATATTTTAGAGCTTTAAGGAACCATAGACCTACGTATTTGATACCAATTTCAACTTGATACCTCTACGCGTTCCTGTGAAAAAGGGTCTTGACAGACTGACAGACACACAGACGGACAACGAAGTTCCGCTTGCCGTTTCGCTATTGCATGCGTTTGCATCGATGTAGTAAAGTCGTAAAAGAATACATAGTAATACTCAGTTCTACTTACGTAAAACAGAGGGTGGAGTGGTGGCTTGGACCATGGCTTTGGTGCAGTTCTCACCATGCTGAATGGACACATCGTCGATGGCTATGTCACTCATAAAACTCTCTCCCCTGATGCCCTCCATCACGATCTGTTAAACGAAAATATCTTAATAAGATATGAAAATGTTGTGTTTTCATATTTGAGGGAAGGAGGCAACCCGACCGCCGACGCTACCGCAAGCAGTGCTAAAGTAGCATGACGAACTTGCTACCGGTTGCTCAGGCAAGAATAATATGATTTATTGAGGTCACTAGCTACCCACATTATTACAATACCACTTGTTAAAAACATTTTAATGAGTAGATTATGTAAATCCTAACTAATATTATAAATGCGAAATTAAGTTTACCATTTTACGCCTAAACCGATCATCCTGAAATTTTGCATATACGTTGTCAGGTGTACAGACACGGACATAGGGTACCTTTCATCCAGAAAAAACGTACTGTTTCCGATGAAAACGACAATAACGTTCTTATGATAATAGATGGCGCCACGTGTCTTTCGAATCATGATTGAATTATATTGTTATAGAAACCGCTGAGTGAATTTGGATGATATTTTGCACATGGGTACTCTATGACCTGGATTAGGACATAGGGTACTTTTGGTCTCGGTAGTGTGTTCCCGAGGGATAATTTCTGACAAACATGCGGGCGAAGTCGTGGACAAAAGCTAGTAATAAATAAAAATAAAATAAATTTACCTTTACAGGTAAATAAATAATTAATAATAATAATAATATCCTGGGACATTTTCACACACGGTCATCTGATCCCAAACTAAGCAGAGCTTGTACTATGGAAACCAGATAACTGATATACTACATATACTACTTTTTTTTGTAAATACATACTTATATAGATAATTACACCCAGACTCAGGACAAACAGACATGTTCATGCACACAAATGTTTGTCCTGGATGGGAATCGAACCCACGACCTGTGGCATGATAGGTGGTGTCTTAACCAACCACGCCAACTATTATAATATATGAACTCATATTTATTTACCTGAACCTAATCATTTGATTATATGAACCGGTCAGAAGTTAAGCTAATTCTGGAGAAATAACATAAACTTTGTCTTGACCTTGAGTTAATCACAGCGACCAACTACTCTTATTGATAGAATAGTATGCCCTTAAACACAGGTTAGATTTTACTTTAGCTATAAACGCATTGAAAGGGCAAATCTATCAAAGAAGGGGGTAGCTTGTTAGAAAAGGATATACCAAGCCCAACAAATGAGTTATGAACCTTATGAATGTGAATTGTCCTTATTTTTGGTGTTAACATTGTGAATATCTCGTTTTTTAGTGTATAAAATTGTATATTTTGTCTATTATATAAGAAGTAGGCAAAGACGAATTATGATGCTACCGTAAGAATACCAATATGTTTAAAAAAATCTCACAGAAAAACTCTGGCACCTAGCTGGTAAATAGCTTGAACAGCTCGTTTTTGATGAACAAATATATTTTGAATGTCAGCGGCTTTGCCCCAGAGCAGAATACCGTAGGACATAACGCTATGAAAATAACTAAAATACTAACCGAGCTGTATCAACGTCAGTGTATTGTATTACTTTCCTGACTGCGAAGGCGGCTGAACTGAGCCTTCCCGCTAGGTTTGATATATGTGGGCCCCACTGAAGTTTGGCATCTACTGTTATACCAGAAAAACTGCCGAGTCTACAGTTTTAAGCACCTCTTTATCTAAGACGGTGTTGGATCCTAGATTTCTAACATTCAGTAAGGCAAACTTTATACATGTAGGAAATCTTGAATGATCGAAATAAAAAATCACGTCTTGAAAAATTCTTTTAATATTTAAAAAAGAAAAACACCTTAACATTCGAGTCGTCTTAATCGTCTTTTTCTTAGCTCGCCATCTTCCCCTTCCCTCTCATTCATTCATTGCTGCGTTCACACTCATATATTTTTTTTTTAAATTATGATGAATGAAGGCAGCAATGAGTGAATGTGAGGGAAGGGGAAGATGGCGAGCTAAGAAAAACACGATTAAGACGGCTCGAATGTTAAGGTGTTTTTCTTTTTTAAATATTAAAAGAAGTTTTCAAGACGTGAAGATTTTTTATTTCGGTCATCCAAGACTTCCTACAGCCTCGTCCGGGATTTGAACCCGGGACCTCTCGCATGCATTCCAAATTAACATCCTACATAATATACATTTCGTTTTCTTGGCATTGAGAACTAAGTTATTTGCCGTAAACTAATCATTGAGAGTGCACTGTTTACGTAGTCAAATCTTGCCTATTCTTGGGAAAGTATTCTCATTCAAAATTATCAATGCCCAACTCCCAACTGCTGCATTTTGAAGACCTTGGTTTTTGCTTAAGCCCATGGAGAAAGACAAGTTTATGTACCTATGTTATGTCTCTAAAGGCGTGATAATGGTGCCAATTCTCTTGTTCAATACTAAACTAAAATTAGAGAATCGATATCTTTTTAACAGGCAGCGCGAGAAAAGGACGACTATAGCTATGAACTAAGTAAGAGAAGTGAAACTAGTTTACGCCTTGCGCTTCACCGTGTTTTTAGTTGACATGTTTTTACGTGTCGTCTTTTGTTTGGAAACATTAGTTCAATTAAATTTGACAGCTCTAATTTACGTCCGTCTCTTTTTTGTTTTATTAGAGAGAAAAAGTTAGCAATAGTCTAAATTAAGTTTAGTTTGTGCACATCAAGATCGGCACTAATGACTCTTGCATAGTTGTGCAGGGTAGAGTCATCGATGAGTTTAGAGCGACCAGTTAAATCCGCGGCTGGAGGCTTTGTTAATTAATTCAGTAGGTTGTTCTCTAATAGGTAGAACGAGATGGAGATAGATCGTGCGGCGAGCTTAGAGTAATATAATAGGGATATAACCTGGGTAAAAAAAAAAAAAACTATTTAGTCCGTCAGTCAGATAATAAAAAAATATTAGACACGTATTTTTCACTTTTTTCATATTAATAAAAAATGACTTAGATAAAATTCGTTAAAGTTGGGGAATGGGGGCTCGCTATGTCACAATTCACTATAAAATATAGCAAGGCGTAACCTCATACCACAAATGTATCGCCGTAATCTTATGATTACGTGAAAAAAGAAAAACTACGTGTCGAATATTTTTTAATAATCTACCAGACGGACTAAAAACATTTTTAATCATCATCCTTATTAATCGTGACCACGACCGCCCCGTCAAAAGCGAAGCGAAGAAGAAGATATTTGAAACGATACTGACCTGGAAGTTATCACCAACGTCAGACAGCATAGCGACGGCGCTATACCACTCATTGCCCTGATCTCCCCACTGCTCGAACAGCGTGTAATTCTGCGCCCGCGACTGGAGCTGTAGCATCTGCAGCTGGTACATGGATAGTTTGTCAGGCTTCTGGTATACTACGAGACCGCCCATGCTCCTGTAATGAAGATTCATTTATTATCATCAACCTGTATCACTCCTCTGCTGGAAGTAGGCCACATACAGTCTGTTCCAAAGTTCAGGTTTAAGGGCTAAAATTGCCTTATCGTTGTACGAACAAAACAGTATAAAACCGATAGATTTGGTTGTTCTGAATCCAAAAAAAAACCTAATTTCAGAAATTTTCTGCGTCAAGTCTGACCTGGTTGCATTTTCAAATATGTACTTATATAAAAAAATACGTAACTGTTTCATAGCAATCTGTCTGATTTTTAGAATGTAGTAGAATGATTGATTTTAGATACCGAGAACACTGTTCACACACCAGTAACATCGCACGTACCCAGGAGACTATTCGATAAAATTAAAAATGAGGCATAAAAAACCCATAGCAAACCATCAGAAAATCTTATTTTCAAGTGAACATTAGCCAGTTGATGCAAATAAATCATTTTTCAGAAGAAGAAAGTGTGCATCTTATGTGTTGAATCCATTTTGAACGTGTTCAAAATAAGTACCTAGCTTTATATCTGAAAACTGTTGCACATGATAAAAAAAATGCCCCGTATAGAAAAATATTATAATATATCAGAAAAACATAGCGTACTTTAACAATCAGACAACTTTTCGATAGTCATAATTTATTAAAAAATCGTATTTTTTCTTCTTTTCGATTCTATCCATTCGCGTAACACTGCACATCTTTCTTGCTGCCACTACTAAGCTCGTTCTTACTAAGGCCGGGTCCAGACGTGTGTAACGCGTAATGTAAGATTACGTGTAATTTAACGTCAACAGTGTGGACGGCACATGAACTCAACGCGAATTGCGTAAGCGAACAGCTGTTTCCACTCAGTTGCTACGAACATGCCGAATAAGAAGGTCAATAGCTGGTGCTGCTTTTATTGGTATGTATTAACGTACACACGACACAACCGTCACGAACGCCGTCCAAACGAGCACTGCGAGCGCCTTTGTGGTCGCGCTAAAAACCGACAGCCGATGTATCACGGCGAGCGCCGGAGCAAGCGTTACATGTAATGCTCGTAGTGCCGTCCACAAACAAAATTTGCATTACATTATACGATTCATTACATTACGCATTACACACGTCTGGACTCGGCTTAAGAGGCCTTATTTATTTCGTGATATCTGCGTCATATTTACCTTCCGAACATGTGGTACCAGAAGACGAAACACCCGTTCTTGGCCAGGTCAGCCGCAAACACGGGTGACATCAGACGAGCGGTCTCGTTCTCAATCCGACCTGTACTTTCTATATACATATAATAACCTGAAATGAAAAAGAATGTAGTTTTATACAGTTGGTTGGAAGTATACGATTAAACCCGTATCCCCAATCGGGTGGGCAGACGTTATTATTACACTCATAATTGCAGTCACGTTTTAAGGGGGAAGCGCCAGGATAACCCGCGAAATTCAAATTTTCTTACGATTTTACGATTTGCAGCTCAGTGTCTGGGTGTACGTTGATTAAAATATGATTAGCGACCGTTACAAATGTGTATTTATAGAATTATAATCATTAGAATCAGTAAAACAACTTCATAAGTTAGTATAGTCTTCAAATGTTAAGATTTCATAAAATAGTCATTCATTAGGATGTATTGATGATAATACAGATTTGTTACGGTCGCAAATCATATTCAGATCAACATACAACATATTACTGACCTGCAAATTGCAAAAAACGTAAGAAAATTTGAATGGGCTATCCTGGCGCTTTCGCCTTAAGTGACATATAAAACCCCCAACCCTTGTAATGTAGGGGATACAGTTAGGAAATTTAATTCTTAAGCATATTGACACCGTACGTCAATTCGCTGTATTGGTGTAGCAGCCATTTCATACAACTGTCAAAGAATGACAATTGTGATTTGAATTGGACAATTTAAGGGCGAATTTCACCAATGAAACGGTCCGTGTTCAGCACATCTAAACCGCGTTCAAGAGCTGTCAGTGTCAAAATTGTTATGGAATATTGACACTCACAGCTGTTGAACTCGTACTCGTAGAGTACTCGTTCATTTTCATTGGTGAAATCAGCATTTAAGTTGGTAGCCTATTTGCTCATTATTTTCCCTGACTTCACCCAAAAGGCACTAAAATGTTTGAGATGATCAATTGGTAATAAGTAGACTGCCTCGTTGGTCTAATGGTTGCAAGCACAGCAGCCTGCTGAGCGTAGGGGTCGATTCTTCGGTCGGACAAAGAGTTATGTACAGTGCCCTCCAAAAGTTAGTTCATATATTTTTCCACTTCATGGTACCGAATCCCACATTATGATTTAAAATTCTAGTTTCAGATGTTTGAACTGCGTACATTATAACATTTTTATTGTCTAATTCGACTACGTGGCGTCCTACTACTTAGGATAAGGGATTACCTGATTTAGTTCTATGTATAACTGTGTTGCAGTTGTGGTATCATAATGTGGCATTGCAGCTGAAGTAGAAAAATGACAACTAACTTTTGGAGGGCACTGTAGGTGTTGGGCTTATTTCTTATTAAGAGCCCGCAGTATGAATATGTACCCGCAATATGGATATGTGCCTGGTAGATGATAAATAGGATTGCCTTCTATTACATCATCTGCCTAGGCTTTTCCCAACTAAGTACATTGGGGTCGGCTTCCAGTCCAACAGGACGCAGCTGAATACTATTATTTTACATGAAGCGACTGCCTATCTGACCTCCACAACCCATTAGGTAACTGGGTAATACGGTAGCCCCTGGTAAGACTAGTTGTCAGATTTTCGGGCTTCTGACGACCCGTAACGACTGTCAAAGATCCAAGAATGACAGCCGGAGCCAAAGGACTTAACATGCTTTCCGAGGCACGGGGGTCTCGGTATGTTAAACATGGTCACCCATCCACGGACCTACCGCGGGCAAGCGAACCTTAACCTGATCGATCGACTTCTGTGATAAATGGGCAAATGTGGGGTACACATCTACCTACCCATTTAGGGAATACAAGCACGTTGTCTGAAGGAAGCTTTATACGGTCACCTTATGAAATCGCTGGTAAGGTGCGACGAGGATCTTTAGCGCCTGAAGGACATTGACGGGGGGCGTTGTTGGAAAACATTTGTAAAATTGTCACAGTATTGAAAGAAACAAGATGGCGGCGTTAGTTCCGTAATTGAAAGAAACAAGATGGTGGTAATACTTCCGATATTAAAAGAAACAAGATGGTGGCGTTAGTTCCGATATTGAAAGAAACAAGATGGTGGCGTTAGTTCCTATTTTGGCCACGTGCCAAAAGATTCTTGTAGGTATATTTTGATTTTGTCACATAAAAACGTTCGTTGACGAGTCACATTTTTGACACCGCCATTTGTGTCGTAAAATATGACAAGGTTCTAATCATAGATTTAGTAAGGGTTGAGCCACATCTGTCAGTACGGAATCGCCTTTTGTCATGCTCTATCCTTTTCAATCACTCAGGCCGCCGTGCGCCTCAGACTAAATATCCTCCAACATGAACCTTATTGTAACGAAACTAAAGATCAGTTTTATTTTGTCAGACGTGTCAGTGGCAGTCCAAGAGCAATCTTATTGTAATGAACATAAAGATCAGAGGTAAAATAACTGTGAACGGTCTGTACCTAAACTCACCAAAATGACAGCTGCGATCGACCTGTTTTTGTCATTTTGACATTTTGTCTAGCAAATTAAAAATCAGAGTATGGTTCCAATAAGGTAGCTTTTGCTGCCATTGCCAAATTTGTCAAAATTATTGTGATATTTATTTTCGTTACATAATGGATGCTCATGGGTTGCTGCTATCAGCGGTAAAATAACTGACAAGGACTGTACGTCGACCGTATTACTAGGTGCTTACCGGATCCATTCTTCCCATAAGTATGGTCGTACGTAGGTCCCGTCTGTAGGAAAGAACTCGGGGTCTTCTTATTCAGCCTCCTCCAATCAAAGTCGTGAAACTCATCCGGCTTCCAGCCGCAAATGTTAGGTTCTTCGAAGTCACATTCTGTTTCAGTTTGTTTTACTGAACTATCTGGTAATTAAATAAAGAATTAATTAATTTGTCGCTCTTTTATTTGTAGTCGAACACCATACTAATATTTGACCGAGTTATTGAGATTATTGACATAGGAGGATATTACACTATCATAATTAATATTATTGATCACTTTCCTGCAATCTGTGGGAGTGATTTCGTGAAAAGGGACGGAAGTGTGTAACAAGAAGCCAGGGAAGCGCGCTCTATTTGATTTGACCAAGGAGCGCTCGCGATACTAGAGTGTAATGTTAATGTTGCTAAATACAAAGGCGAGATGTCAGATGTTCCACATCATATGCGAAATGTATATGTCACCGTAAGATTGTGAGAACCGTTGACCAAGTTATTGACATTATTGACATAGGAGGATATAACACTATGATAATTAATATTATTGATGTGTAACACCTTTCCTCTCACTTTCCTGCAATCTGTGGGGGAGTGATTTCGTGAAAAGGGATGGAAGTGTGTAACAAGAAGCCAGGGAAGCGCGCTCTATTTGATTTGACCAAGGAGCGCTCGCGATACTAGAGTGTAATGTTAATGTTGCTAAATACAAAGGCGAGATGTCAGATGTTCCACATCATATGCGAAACGTATATGTCACCGTAAGATTGTGAGAACCGTTGACCAAGTTATTGACATTAATAAAATTATTGACATAGGAGGATATTACACTATGATAATTAATATTATTGATGTGTAACACCTTTCCTCTCACTTTCCTGCAATCTGTGAGAGTGATTTCGTGATAAGGGACGGTAGTGTGTAACAGGAAGCCAGGGAAGCGCGCGCTATTTGATTTGACCAATGAGCGCTCGCGATACTAGAGTGTAATGTTAATGTTGCTAAATACAAAGGTGAGATATCAGATGTTCCACATCATATGCGAAATGTATATGTCACCGTAAGATTGTGAGAACCGTTGACCAAGTTATTGACATTATTGACATAGGAGGATATTACACTATGATAATTAATATTATTGATGTGTAACACCTTTCCTCTCACTTTCCTGCAATCTGTGGGAGAGTGATTTCGTGAAAAGGGACGGAAGTGTGTAACAAGAAGCCAGGGAAGCGCGCTCTATTTGATTTGACCAAGGAGCGCTCGCGATACTAGAGTGTAATGTTAATGTTGCTAAATACAAAGGCGAGATGTCAGATGTTCCACATCATATGCGAAATGTATATGTCACCGTAAGATTGTGAGAACCGTTGACCAAGTTATTGACATTAATTATTGACATAGGAGGATATTACACTATGATAATTAATATTATTGATGTGTAACACCTTTCCTCTCACTTTCCTGCAATCTGTGGGGGAGTGATTTCGTGAAAAGGGATGGAAGTGTGTAACAAGAAGCCAGGGAAGCGCGCTCTATTTGATTTGACCAAGGAGCGCTCGCGATACTAGAGTGTAATGTTAATGTTGCTAAATACAAAGGCGAGATGTCAGATGTTCCACATCATATGCGAAACGTATATGTCACCGTAAGATTGTGAGAACCGTTGACCAAGTTATTGACATTAATAAAATTATTGACATAGGAGGATATTACACTATGATAATTAATATTATTGATGTGTAACACCTTTCCTCTCACTTTCCTGCAATCTGTGAGAGTGATTTCGTGATAAGGGACGGTAGTGTGTAACAGGAAGCCAGGGAAGCGCGCGCTATTTGATTTGACCAATGAGCGCTCGCGATACTAGAGTGTAATGTTAATGTTGCTAAATACAAAGGTGAGATATCAGATGTTCCACATCATATGCGAAATGTATATGTCACCGTAAGATTGTGAGAACCGTTGACCAAGTTATTGACATTATTGACATAGGAGGATATTACACTATGATAATTAATATTATTGATGTGTAACACCTTTCCTCTCACTTTCCTGCAATCTGTGGGAGAGTGATTTCGTGAAAAGGGACGGAAGTGTGTAACAAGAAGCCAGGGAAGCGCGCTCTATTTGATTTGACCAAGGAGCGCTCGCGATACTAGAGTGTAATGTTAATGTTGCTAAATACAAAGGCGAGATGTCAGATGTTCCACATCATATGCGAAATGTATATGTCACCGTAAGATTGTGAGAACCGTTGACCAAGTTATTGACATTAATTATTGACATAGGAGGATATTACACTATGATAATTAATATTATTGATGTGTACTTAACACCTTTCCTCTCACTTTCCTGCAATCTGTGGGAGTGATTTCATGAAAAGGGACGGTAGTGTGTAACAGGAAGCCAGGGAAGCGCGCTCTATTTGATTTGACCAAGGAGCGCTCGCGATACTAGAATGTAATGTTAATGTTGCTTATTACTAAGTTGAGATGTCAGATGTTACACATCATATGCGAAATATATATAATAATAATAATAATAATAAAATTTATTTATTACCAAAAAGGTTACAGACTTAATAATAATATATGTACTTAGTTAAGAGAAGGTATTATTAAAAACTAGTGGTAGGAGATAAGTACAGAGCAATAATCTATGCTGCAGAAATATGTCACCGTAAGATTGTGAGAACCGTTAGTTTATATCTATCAGTATTGTTTTCGTTAAATTAAAAACTGTCGAAAAATTGTGAACTGGGTGAAATGGGTTAGGTTAGTTTAGACGAGCGAGCGAAGGCGGTGCCGCAGAAGCAGCCAGCGAGTGCTACTTCCAAGTTGCTCGCAGCTAGACAGGCTATATATTATTAGCACAAGCCACGTTACGTCGCAAGCTAGTTTGATACCAGTTCACAATTTGTCGGTTCCCCATGGATAGAATATAAACTATCGAAAAATAAATTGTTAAATTGTAAATGGATTGTTCACTACACTGAAATAATACAAGACCTAGAGATTATAAACAAACGAAGTCCATAATTATACGATCTGACAAATGTTATACGTAACAAGGTGTAACTTAAATAACGCACAACCTCTTAAGGGGTCATTGTACTCATCATTATGAACAACTTTTACTATGGGACCAAACCTGAAACCGCGAAAAAAAAATCAGCTGTTCAGTACATTTATGTTCGCATAATTTGTCAAAATGTACTGAACAGCTGATTTTTTTTCGCGATTTCAGGTTTGGTCCCATTGTCGAAGTTGTTCATAATGATGAGTACAATTACCCCTTAAAAGGTTGTGCATTCTTTAAGTTACACCTTGTATATACCGAAGCTCCCAGATGATTCATATATTTATATTATTGTTATAATGATGATGTGATATTTTCCATAGGCAAACAGCGAGTAAAGTACGACAACGTTCAACGGTGCTGTCGTTTATCTTAGGATAAACGAGATTTGCCGAATTAAATGTAACAAGTCCATTTATGGGAGTGACGGAATTAGTGCATCAATTTAGAATAATTTAGATGGGAATATAAATCAATATCTGTTTGCCGATAGTCACATTTTATGCGCTACAATGGGGAAGAAAACTGTCAAATTAGTTCCGCGTAGATGGCGCTAAGTGTTTGTTACTTTAATTCAGCTGTCAATAATTTTCATTCAGGTACCTAGTTAAAAACTTTGCCGTGAGATGGCACTAAGTGTTTTTTTCTAGTTGCCGATTGGTCGCTTTGTCTTCAAGATGACTTTAACAAGTGACAAACACACAACGCTCTCTTGCGGTGAAGCTTCCGGGAAACAACCCCATTATTTCGGTTTTCTGAAGATACACGATGGAATCTTTGAATGTTGTCGTACTGTAGGTAAGTACCAGAAACCGTCAAGAGCCATGATGTTGGGCGGTTTCCATATTTTATCTGACCCTGACTCATATTCTCATTCAGGCTGGAGTCTGGATTCAACGCCTATCTCAACTTTGTAATCGCAATATTTTTAAAAGTCGTTCCTAAACATCACGCAGTCATAATTATTATTTTGTTGTACCTACTAATTGTTTGTTGTTTTATTTTATAAATCCAAGCCAGTAAAAAAAAAAATTATCGAGACATTAGATTAGATGTTATGTTGTTAAAACAAAAAAAAAAACATAAATTATAATGGTACCAGTGTACTAAAAATTTACCCCAATTACGGGTAAAATTTATTGGCAGATGTAACATAAATAATGCGTGTGTCAACGTGTATTGACTACTTTGAGCATTTAAAAATTATGTATTACCATAACATCCAGGAGCAGTTGAGTTCCATTGTGATCCATCGCAGTAAATAATCGGTGAACCCACGAGTTGATGCCCGGGTAAACAGAAGAAGACAACCCACGCGTTATTATGAGATGTCATATTCACCGCATTCTTAACTTCTTCCAACTGCGGGCAGCCCGATCCTTTAAAACGTGAAAGAAAACACTTGTAATTATGGAAAATGCAGATGCAGATGGAGATGCAGGAAAAAGCCAGCATAATCAGTCTATAATGTTCCCTCTGCTGGGACACAAGCCTTCTCTCAGTGAGAGGGAGGGGGCCGTAATCCCCCACGCGGGCCCAGTGCGGTTTGGTAGATGTGTAAAAAAATCTAGTAAGTAGGTTATTTTAAAAAAAACCTACACTATTAGATTTCTGATTAGATTGCTTAAAAGGAGGCTCCAATCTCAAATTTGTTGTACCTACGTTTAAGGTTATCAAATAAACTGTTTTTATATTCATATATTAGAGTGCGTTTACGTTACGGTTAATGAGGGAATCGAACACAGGAACCAGAACGCAGAAACATTATTTAGCAACTGCGTCTTTAAATCTAAAATAAATTGAAATCAAGAGAAGGTATGCTAATTGTAATTGTTAGGCTGGATATCACTATAAAGGATACTTACTAACACATACGGGTGTGGGCACATCCCATTGCCCAAACCTACACGTGGCATATTTGTTGCCCACCAGCGTATATCGAGCGGTACAGGAAAACTTGACAAATGTCCCTCTCTGCCGTAGCCGAGCTCGGCCGTTCTTAATTCGAGGAAGCGCGCACGATGCTGATGAGCCCCGGTAATATTGTTGAGATCCTGCAAAAAAATAGTAAGTCGCTTATTTTATAAGTAAGGGTTTAAATACCCTGGCTGGAGGCCCTAATTTATTAAGGCATCCACAGGCGGACCCGGTTAATTTGGCTGAACTATGTATGAACCATAAAATATGAATTGAGAGTTGTTGTGATTGATATGAATGCTTTTTTGAGTGCCGTACCTCAAAAGAAAAAAAACGGATCCCTTATAGGATCCCTCGACGTGTGTCAGTCGGTCTGTTCGTCTGTGTCTGCCAATTTGCTCCGAATGTAATGGGCCGATTAAATTGAAATTTGGTACACGTATGGCTCAAACACGGACGTGCAAATAATTGACTTTTTGGGGGCAAATAAAAAAAAATGGCAACCTGTCCCGTGTACTGACAGGGCTTACTGTCAGGGTCTCAAATATATATATATTAATTTGTCGTAACAAACGGAAGTTTAACGATAATAAGTCACTCAGTTGATTTCTTAGTACATGTTAAATTACGTAGCTTAGCTCTGATTGGTTGTTGAATTAGTACGTACAGTGAACGCCATGTGGCGCCATGATCGTTCGGTCGCCGCACGTGGACGGGGTCGTTGGCAGGTGCGCGGCGTACTGGATCGAGAGCTCGAAGTGGGCGCACGCTACCATCGAACCCATCAAGTTCACAGTACCTATAACTAGTGATTACTCTTGTGTACTCTTACCAATAAAGTTTTACTGCTGCATCATATTGGTTTGCCTGAGTAACCCAAGCAATGGAACCCTTACCACAAGGTCAGGGAGACGACCCACCTATCTCTGTGCCATCGTTCCCGCCGTCATATTATATATATTTTATAATTTTAAAGTAAATTGTTTTAAAGTTATTTAAGAAAACAGACGTAAAATAATAATAAGCATTTATTTCTCTTCCACAAAGGTATCTTAAAAAAAATATGTAGAATATAAGATCCGCTTAATCCTTTGTGGGAGACTGGTATCTGCACTAGGAAACCCTGTCACACAGATTACCAGGCCACACACAGATGACCATTTCCCCCTTATCTCCGGAAATACTAAGCCTAAAATTTTCAAAAAAATACAGAAAATAGTTTTGTACTACTTATAGATTACAGGAAAACTTATAAGAAGTCTGTGGTCATTTCAGCCAAATTCCCAAAACGGCTATTTCCTAACATTTTATGCTGTGTCCTTTATAAAATACATAGAATACAGTAGTACAGAATAATATAATTTTTAACCAACTTTAATTACTACAAATAAACATCAGAAATAATACAGTCTATGCTAAGGTATGTCACATATTTACTTCAACGGTCGACATCATTTCCTCGTATTCCTTACCACTAATGTTACTTACTTGAACCAACTAACTTCATACAACACTAATTATAGTACTTTTTTTAAAACCTCCATTATTCATTATTCGCATAGTATAAAAGAACATTGGACACAAGAGCGAGCAAAGCAAGCTCGAAAATATTAGCAGCTTGGATTGATTAGGTTTCTTTTGACAATCCACACCACACAGTAATAGGAGTTACCACACGATGAAATGGCACCAGCGCGCTGGCCCTAAAATATCAGTTTAGGGCCAACACTACTCGGTCGGCCGCGGTCCGCGTGCGTAAGCTTTGCTTGTAATAAAAATGCCAAGTTGCGTAGTAAAAGGACAAAAATTACGATACAAAGGTAAAAAAGAACATGAGATACCGTATCATCGGTACGTAATCTTACATTACTTTTGTTGCAATAAAACTATTAAATAAACACTTTTCTAAAGCGATAATTTTACTACCGAAATCCATAATGGCGGCCATGTTGCCCGCTGCCATCAGCGCGCGCGAAGTTAACGATCCGAGTAACCTTGTGCGGACGTCATTGTTTGTCTTAGAAATATAAACATAGTGTAAGTCATTTTGAATTTTGGTACCACGGGAAAACACTGCCATGGGAAAGAAACTGAAAGACAATTGAATAAAATTGTTTTATTGGACAGTAATTGTGGCATTTTGTGTGTATCAAACTATTTCATTTATCGTAATAGCTTATCTTAATAATTATTATACCAATAAGTTGTTTCCAGTTTCAAATAAAGCTGATTGAAATTAATTTGTTTTACCTACGTTTTCTTTGCGGAAATAAGTTTCCGATACAATGTGATAACAAAAATCATGAACGCACGTACAAGGTTACGTCATCGACCTATACAACCCGGCACTCACGTAGTTAGTATGCGTTATCACAGATGGCGCTACTTCTGCTTGTATGAAGAAGGTTTTGGGTAAAATTTTCAGATGGGCGTATCCTTCCTTTTGAAATGATTGCTTATGCAAGAAAGTTTGATGCAATACCGAGCGAAGTGAGCTCGAAGATTTTTAGCATCCCGCCTCGGAGAGATTAGATTTCTTTTGACCATTTAATACGGAAATAAGTGCTTTTTTGTAGATTTATTATGTAGAAAAGCTGATAACATAAAAGAAACTATGATGCAGGGGCGAGCGAAGCGAGCTCATAAATTATTAGTATCCCGCTTAGGAGAGGTCAGATTTCTTTTTCTTTCCTACTGGAATAGGTACCGTGATATGAGCGCGGCGCCTGTAGTAGTTGCTATACAGCCCAGTCCACCTGCCGTCAGACAGACTAGCTACCTAGTCGGGTAGCTTTAGAGCCCCTAGGCTGGCTGGACCCCTAGGTCGGGCCTTGTAGGCCTAGGCATAAATCGGGGCTGACTCAGTTCAGCTTGGAAAGGTTTACCAACGCTGCACCTTACACCAGAAACCATCGGCCATGCGTTCTGCGAGCCTAAGTGGATCCAATTTTTCAAGTACCTACCATATTTATTTTTCAGTAATATTTAAAAAGCTTGTCTCCAAAAAGCTACTCTCTCGCTGTTTCTAGTAAAGTGACGGGTATGCCCACGCCCATTTTATATTTCCGGGTGAGAAGATTCTGATTTCTATGTATAAGTCAGTATGAGACCAGCTATTATAATAGGTTGGGGAAAAAGTTTCTTCGCATTTTTTAAGAAAATTCAAAACATTTTTTAACATAGTTTATTTACATTTAACTAAAGTTTGTAGGCTTCTTCAAAAATGGTTCGGTTTCATTACGTCGTAATAAAGAATCACAAATGAGTACACGGTTCATTAGGTTTCTTTCAGTGAGCTCGTGAGGTACCCAAATGTCGAGCTTTTTTGTGTACCCAGTTTTTTTCAAGTGCGCCAAAACTGTTTTGTGGTCAATTTCCAGTTCTTCAGCTACGTCGTAACTACTGATATGCCGATCTTGCTCCACTTTTTCAAAAATGGCATCCATTTTATCCGTAATAGGGCGACCAGAGCGACGTGCATCTTTGACATCAAAATTTCCGGATTGAAAACGCTTAAACCAAATTTGTGCTACTCTCACAGACACTACACTAGGTCCATAAACATCGCAAATTTTTTTCGCGGCTTGCGTTGCATTTTTACCTTTTTTGTAGTAAAATTTTAAAATGTATCGAATTTCTTCGTTAGATTCACTCATCTTGACGGTATGAAAAACAAATGAAAATCACACATTTTCCTAATTTGAATTTGGAATTATGTTCTTTAAAATTTAAACTTTCAATGATACCAAAACCAGCCAGATATAAATAGTATAGCCAAAGAGATTTTATTACAAGTTCATACATACTATAATGCGAAAAGACTTTTTCCCCAACCTAATATTACTGCAAATAATTTTTTCAACGTAGGACTGTAGCGCCACCTACGCTGTTATTTTATTTCCATGAGGACGGAAGTTTGATGTCACGCGTAGCGCCAAGAGCGTGCGTCCGGCTGATAAAGATTATAAACCATGTTTATAACGTTTAGATAAGTTTATATTATTATTGTTTATTAATCATTTATAATGCTTAAGAGCGCTTATTCCGGGCGGGCTGGCAACGTCGCATTTCTACAGGTTTTTTTTTTTTTATAATAGACTATCTAGATCGTTGGTATTTATAAGTATGTATTCTAATGTTTATTTAAAAAAATGACAATATGTCAATTTTTATAAGTAAATATCAAAATAACTGCAAAAAAATATAAAAAAATCACGAAAATCCTGTAGAAATGTGACGTTGCCAGCCCGGTTGCGGGATAAACGCTCTAAAGATCTGTTTACCGGGTCCTAGAATAAATTCTCGATATTTTTTATAACTAACTTCAGCAGGGAATCATAACATGGTGTGCTAATTTGAATGAAAGTCAAACGCTTCTTATATTAATTCATTTGTAAATGACCAACCTTTTAACAATTTACTTAGTTTCTAAAATTGACACGGAGTGGATTTGTTTTGGACAAAATTAAATGTATCTACAATTTGGCTTCTGCTTGCACAGTTCGGTATGTCGAGCGGGTTGCAAACCGCGAACTAAGCTAAGTTAGTTTAGTTTAGTTTCTTATATTTGCACCAACAACTATGCATAGTTTGCGGTCTGCACACAAGTATGAAAAACTACGCCAGCTATGTGAGCTAAGCTAAACTAACTTAGCTTAGTTTGCGGTCTGCAACCCACTTCATTCCTGGTAGCCAATAAATAATTATTTACCGCATTTACCACTGTGATAAATACCAAACCAGACTTTGTAAATGAGGATAACATATGTATGGTTCCTGCTTATTTAATAATGCATTACTAAAATAGAATAATATAAATTACAGCAGGTATTTTATTAAGGCAAATGGGCATTGTTCATATTTTTTTATATGTTGTAATTGAAAAACCATTTCGAGGAATAGCGTTACTGATCATTACGGACTAATTAATCATGAAAAATATTCATATTTTATTAATATTTTCGATAAAATACGATTGACCTTGTTTGCCCTTCAAATAGTGTTAGCTTTGGCCATACAGTTTTGTTTCGTTGCTTCAGAAAATAAAAAAGTAAGTGGCAAGTATTGTCTATAGTCTGTCGTGTCAATGTCAAAAATATAAACAAATTATTTACATTAAAATCTTTTACGATTTTTCAATATTCTTGCGACTTGCCTCATAATCTCGTATTATCTCTACACATAAGTATTGGAAAAGAGTTATGGAATACAGGTAGTGCTTTGTTCCAACTTGCAGCAATAATAGTGCAAACAAAATGTTTGTTCGTACTAGGGAAGACTTGCGAGACAAGTGGTGTCGTGATGTAGGCGAGGAATATTACAAGGTTTATACAATGTATTATTGTTGCGAAGATTACATCTTCCAAAACCACTTTCCGTTTAAAACTTGCTACTGTTTCGGACGAAATTTCGAAAAATAAGATTGTATTTGTAAATAAGAAAACCGGTCAAGAGCGAGTCGGACTCGCGCACCGCGGGTTCCGTACTGTCATATATTAAAAAAAATGTGCTTTTTAGAGACATCGTTTTATTTTTCCTGTAATCTTTACACAAACTTCTAGGGGGGACTTTGGGGGGGGGGGGAGTTTTTTTTTACTTTTTACGTTTTTCATCAAAAGTCGAAAATTATGAGGTCTAAAAAATGAAGAAAAAAATGTTTGAGAATGTGCAAACGGCACTCTTTCATATGATACCCCACATGCCCTAGTAGCCCCACTTCGAATTCTTAAGACCGCCTTTCAGTCCCTGTTGCAAAAAATATCTGTATCTTTATTTCTTTCTTATTTTAAAATAGTTGGGCAAACGTCATCGACCGAGCCAAGAGAGGCACTTTTAAAGGTTCCGGCAACCCGTACAAACTAAAGTTTGCACCGGTGATTCGGGCAGTATAACTGCCGGCACGAATCTTGAGCGCTCGGTAGAGTGGTGGGGGTTGTTTTCGCATACGTATTGTCTCAGGAGTAAGATTCAAAATCGCTTAAAGTAATTCAAGGTCAGTATTCAAGTTACGTGCCGCCAACAATAAGAATCCTTAATAGTGTCTCTCGGCGTTTGGACATATTTTCTTGCTCTTTGGCGGAATTCCATGAGATATCCAGCTGTGACAGACTGAGTCGCACCATAAGGGTTCCTTTATCATTTTGGTACGGAACCCTAATAACATTGATTCGATTTTGTCGTCTTGACGTCTATTGACACTTTGACAGATGTGAGATGTTTTTTTTTTTTATTATTTCTTTCGCCTGTATTAAAAGGCAGGCATCGATCTATAGACCATTCAGCCTCGTCATATTTTTAGATGTGAGATGGGTGATGTTGTGTTGACAGATTTAAATTTTTAATTATGTACTAGTGAGGCAGGGTGCACATACTTTTGTGCACCCTGATGACGTCACCTACCTTGAAAATATAAAATATATATATTTTTTTTTTTAAATAACTATTGAGCTAATCATTAAAAGATTCAAATTAGTTTCTCAAAATGCTCTAAATTTTCAAAAAATAAAATAAAATGTAATGGTTAAAAATTTTAGACAATCCCCATTGTATAAATGTAACAATTACGTCACGCCTTTGCATAGGCAGATAAATTATTACAAAATTTTGATACACAGTCAACCGAATGAATTGAGTTTGTAATAACTTTACAGCTAGTTAAACTATGCTGAACCCCAAAGAAACCTGGGTCGTAAGTACCTACACTTGAACAAGCTATAATTAGATATACAGTACAGGCAAAAATATACGTATTCATATTTCCACTACACTGCCAATATTCATTTAAGTAAGATATATTATATGTTGCAATAACATTTTATGCGTATAGCATACTTAAAAGAATGAAGTTAAATAATCCTAACTATAATATTATAAATGCGAAAGTAAGTTTGTTTGTAGGGAAACTTAGGTGAGGTGAGCGTGGAGTCAGGAGTGAGCTGTCAATAGTGTCAATCCCTAGCATCAGGTGGAATGACAGCTCACTTAAAACTCACTTCACCTAAGTTTTTACGGTGAGATTTTTACAGAATAGACCGGCTGTTCCTGAGAAAAACAACAATAACGTTCTTATGATAATAGATGGCGCCACGTGTCTTTCGAATGATGACTGAATTATATTATTATAGAACGTTTAATAGTGTGTTAAGAGTTTTTTATTTTATTTTTATTAAGTAACTTACACATTTTGTGAGTCGTAGGGTGTCGATAGACCGGTTTTTCAACTACAGGGTTATTGGTAAAACACCAACAACCTCTTAAGGGGTCATTGTACTCATCATTATGAACAACTTTTACTATGGGACCAAACCTGAAATCGCGAAAAAAAATCAGCTGTTCAGTACATTTTGACGAATTATGCGAACATAGATGTTTTAAATAAAATAAAAAGCTCTTAACATATTATAGATGCGAAAGTAAGTATGTTTCTTAATAACTTTTCATGCCCTAAACCGCTACAACGCGAGCGAAGCCGCGGGTAAAAGCTAGTTTATAATAAAATAGAGTACTCACTCTTTATTATGTAGATACTCATGTTTATTTTCCTTGAATTAACAAGGAAAATACATATTTAATATTAACAGTGATCCATTTTAATGAATATACATACCTAAGCTTCACCAATTAATTAATTAATAAAACATGTTATCAAGAAACTAACTACCAACTATATACAAACTATAACGCACTTGGTATATTTTTATTCAATTAATTTCGAATAAATCAAATTTTAAACATGTACCAAGGCATATTTAACACTCTCAGCGCCACGCGCCTGGTGACTGTCCCATCAATTTTAGAAAAAAAAGTTCCAAGCTAATTTTAATGCATACACACGATACATTAGACCATTTTAAAATTAGTCAAAGTCGAAACTAACTAGAGGGCAGTGGATCTAAAATGCTAGTGACAGTGTGTGCAATAATGATACACAAGTGTTGAGACAGTGTGTGCAATAATGATACACAAGTGTTGAGATAGTGTGTGCAATAATGATACACAAGTGTTGAGATAGTGTGTGCAATAATGATACACAAGTGTTGAGACAGTGTGTGCAATAATGATACACAAGTGTTGAGACAGTGTGTGCAATAATGATACACAAGTGTTGAGACAGTGTGTGCAATAATGATACACAAGTGTTGAGATAGTGTGTGCAATAATGATACACAAGTGTTGAGACAGTGTGTGCAATAATGATACACAAGTGTTGAGACAGTGTGTGCAATAATGATACACAAGTGTTGAGACAGTGTGTGCAATAATGATGCACAAGTGTTGAGACAGTGTGTGCAATAATGATACACAAGTGTTGAGACAGTGTGTGCAATAATGATGCACAAGTGTTGAGACAGTGTGTGCAATAATGATACACAAGTGTTGAGACAGTGTGTGCAATAATGATACAAAAGTTTTGAGACAGTGTGTGCAATAATTATACACAAGTGTTGAGACAGTGTGTGCAATAATGATACAAAAGTGTTGAGACAGTGTGTGCAATAATGATACACAAATGTTGAGACAGTGTGTGCAATAATGATACACAAGTGTTGAGACAGTGTGTGCAATAATGATACACAAGTGTTGAGACAGTGTGTGCAATAATGATACAAAAGTTTTGAGACAGTGTGTGCAATAATTATACACAAGTGTTGAGACAGTGTGTGCAATAATGATACACAAGTGTTGAGATAGTGTGTGCAATAATGATACACAAGTGTTGAGACAGTGTGTGCAATAATGATACAAAAGTGTTGAGACAGTGTGTGCAATAATGATACCCTGTCGCGGCGCTGAGGATGTTAATGTTAAGATCGCAAAGACCTATTTATCATGAAGTGATTACTTAAATACTATTACTAGGTATATAAGGAAATGGATAGTATACATATTTTCATTGTTATACTGTTACTTATATAAATACGAAAATAACTCCGTCTGTCTGTTACTTTTTTACGCCTATACCATTCGTTATGAAAGACAAATACATAGGTGGCCTGGGTTCTGCAGAAGCACATAATCTACTCATCCTGGATATATGTATAAAAATAATATTAAAATAAATACACGCATACGAAATCACGGGCAACAGCATTTCGCTAAGGCTAACCTTCATAACGCTAAACTTAGTCTAAAAGGGACTTCGCGTGAGTAGTTTGAATTTACATCTAGCCTTAAATATTTGTTAAGTAGTTCTTTTTTGTCACGAAAAATAAACCCACGCAGCCACCGGCGGATGGACATAACCGAGATAGCAACGGAAGTGAACAGAAACCAAAAATCACTCGCTGTATGGAGTTATCAAATTAATGATGAAAACAGCGTCACACAATAATAACAAATATGAATTTAAATTTGACCTACAAAAGGCCACCCGTATTAAAATGCCCAGTTAGAAAATACTACCCGATAAAATACCATGGTCCATGGGAATCGAACCTACCCCCCAAAATCTTGAATCAAACTTACTCAAGATGCGATTACTATTATATTACATACAGAAAATATGGATTGGGTAGAAAAACCACCCTGGTAGCCATAAGCACCATCCTGCTTGAAATGCGAGTTAGTTAATCAAATCATATTTTTCTTTTATTTGATATACTAATATTCTAGCAGCCCATACAAGTCTGTTCTTATTTTTGTATATGTGTAATTATTTTCCCATTAGCGTTGTTAATCCAAACTTGGTGCGATGAATCAGACATTGGATGCCGGTCAAAAAAGGTGAAGGTTCGAATACGAACTAGAAAATTGAGTATTTTTTAATAGGTACTTTAATTAGATATGTGAGACAATGACTAATTTGAAGAGCGTAATACAAGTATTTTTTTTATTTATAATATTCATATATCTACTTTGTTATTTGTTGACTGATTATTATTAAGTGCAATAAAAAACCTAAATAGCTCATGGAAAGGCAGTGGAAGTGCATCATTTTGTTTCAACTTATTTTTTCCTGTTTGGTACAAATTCATATAACACACTAACTCATAACATAAACTATGGGATGTTTTAATTTGTGTACTTTAAACTTTAGCACAATAATGATATAAATATCATTCATTCGTTTTATTATGTATCTATAGGTACATTATCCGATTTGTACCATTTTTTTTAAAGTTTCAAATGCTAATAGTGGAAATTCGGATTATTGTACTTATCATGTATAAGATAATAAAATATATTAAGTTAGACACTACATAACGTAATTACTTAATAATAATTAAAAAGAAAAAATTACCTGCTTCAACAAAACTGAGAATGAATAACAATAATAAACACTTCAGAAACATTTTGCACTTTAATACTATTTTGATATACCACAATATTATTTGTCTTTTATTTTAAACTATTTAAAATAATAAATAATGTTTATGTTACTTCATATTTTAGGACTAGACTGGATGTCGTTACGTACACATTTTAAATGTTGTTTAATTTGTTGTTGTATTTGCTCACATCGAACCCAACAAAGAGTAAGCCCGATTGCAGATCCTACATCAGTTTTATTCAATGCCTACGGCTCAGTGCGGACCAACGAAAGGCATGGAACAGATTTTTAGATATTGAATAATGAACCTTATTTTCAGTTATGAGAGCAAATGCTCTGGAGGACGCTCTTTGCGGTTTGTGAATCTGATAATTATACATCCGTTTTCTTTGTCAATTTATGTATTTAAATTAAATATCATGAACAACTTAGTTCTGTCCTCCTCATGGTTTTTACGTAGCAATAAACGTTGTTTTTGTTGTAACTTCAGCCAGCCTATCTACTTAGGTACTTCAAACTACTACAATGTCATTTAAGATGATGATAATATTGATAACAATTAACAGTTTAATTTATTTTTAGTTTTTTAGTTAGTTTTTAGTCATTTAATTTATAACTATTTACACCATGTACAAAATTATATTACTATCTAACTAACTGTATATACAAATAAATACAAAAACTAGGAATTTTAGGCGTCAAAGTACTCGTCCGCATCGCTGTCGTCCGGAAACGTGCCCAGAAGACTGGCAGCATTGCAACGTTGAATGGCAATGCTAATTCTTTCACCAAAGAACGAACCTCTGGTCATGTGAAGTGTCGACCAGTCGGCGAGAAATTTCCTTGAAGCAGATGACCTAAAACTAGTAGTTCAAATTGATACGGTCGCGGATTGCATACTCCTACAAAAGGACATTGATGCTTTATATGAGTGGAGCATGGTCAATAAACTATTTTTTAATATAAGTAAGTGTTACGTCATGACGTACAGTCGGAAACATCAACCACTTCACTATAACTACAGATTGGGTAGTGAAGTAATAAGTCGTGTCACCAAAATAAAGGACCTGGGCGTAACCTTTGACTCTGGACTAACATTTAGAGATCACGTCTCCACTCTTGCCAAGGAATCTTTTAGGCGTTTGGGTTTTTTTTTTGAGAAATGCCCGTGATTTTCACAACCCAAATGTAGTCAAGCTTCTGTACACCGCCTTGGTTCGTAGTAAGCTTGAAGCTGGTGCCTGTATTTGGCATCCCTACACAGCGACTCAAACATTGGCGCTAGAAAAGGTACAGTAAACTTTTCTGAGGTTTCTGTATAAAAAGACGTTTCACTTCTTTCCTTTCATGTACCCTACTAATTACCTCCTAGGAGTTTTGGGCTTCAACTCGCTGGAGGTTAGACGAGGCTTTCAACAGCTCACAGTAGCCTGCAAGACTCTCAGAGGACGCATTGACAGTCCTAAACTCCACGATCTTTTCTGTCGGCTATTTGTTCCCGACAAATACATCGGACATCGCCAAAGCCGTCGACACAATCTGTTTGCGCCGCCGTCATCTAGAACTGTCGCCAGAGCGGAGTCCCCTGTATGTCGTACTTTAAGGATGCTTAACGCCCTCCTAACCACCAATCCTGAATGTGATCTGTTTGCTGATGAATGGAGTAGAATTATGCGTGTATGTCTGATGTTTTGTGAGAGTAAGTATGCTAGGGTGTCCTCTATATGTTAATATTTGAAATATTTTAATTTACTCTACTTGTTTCAATCTTATGTTAATTAATGTAATTGGTGCTACCGTTTTAATTAACAATAAAATAAATAAATAAATTGAAAAGAAGACGCATACTCGGGCCCCATGACCCGAGCGTTTCGACCCCAAACGGCTCAACACTGTACTTACCCATAATGTTACAATATTTGCGCCGCTTGAGGGTCTCAGCAGCCGCAGCAGCGGCGCCAGCACAGCACGCCGAGCTTGGGACATAAGATGGCGCAAGGGTGTCGACACAGGTTGCGTCCCACACCAGAGACCTACCCACCTTCCAAGGCAACAACGTCATGACGTGCTATACGACCTGCACTCCTGCAGCAGGACAGGCCATGGTGCCCGAGACTGTCAACAGCTTCACCGCAGTGACACCGATGCGCAGCAACACAAGGAGCGCCTAAGCGGAGACAAGTAGCGAGGCGAAACGATGTGTCATCCATCATAGTGCCTATGGTGGATGACGGTAGCACATGAAGCCACAAGCCTGACTCCCATTCTCCCACAACCAGCAGACGGGCACGCTCAACAGTATTGAATGACGTGTTTACTAAGGTATTCCGTATAATACTGCAGAGCGGCACATCCCACCGTTTCTGGGAGGACGGGTTGTCGGGCAAATCCGTATTGGGACAAGCCATTTTCCAAGTGTTCAACGCATCGGTCAAACACGGTACCTCAAAATCGTCAAGTGCGGAAGATAAAATTTTTCTGGTTAATTTATCGGTACTGTAGACCGAGGAGAGGAAGGCCGGTAAACTTATACTTGAAATTTTGCGGACACCGAGACCACCCAGGCTAATAGGAAGTGTAGCTTGCTGCCACGCTCGGTCGTCCAGGGCAACATTTAGGATAGAAGTTAGTGTGTTTCTAATAATTTGGTCTACTTTTTCTAAAAGTTGTGGATGCTTGCACAGATGGGAGGAGCGAAGGCTATATGTGAATTTTGGTCCAAAGCAACAGTATCGAATGAGAGTGAAGGCCGAATGAATATTAATTTTGAAAAGTCTTTCCGAGACATCATGAAAATGTTGAATTTTCTCCTCAATAAAAGTTCGAAAGGATTCGTCAAAAATTGGAGACCCCAGGAAGTGAAGAGAGTTTCTTTCCGTAATTTTGATATTTGGTAGCACCAAATATCAAAATTTTGATATTTGGTGCTATTGTATTAAATTTTGCTATGTTAGTCTGTCTGTCAGTATTTTGGGGAAGATAAATTTCACATTTTGAAAGGTTAAGGTCAAGGCCAATGGAACAAAATTTTCCTTTTAATAAAGCTAAATCTTTTAAGAGTGTGTCTACATCCCCTCCTAGGGTTCCGTCATCTAAATACCATACGTTGAATTTTGAATTTAGTTGTCGAATGATTGGATTCATTGCCAGACTAAAAATGACTGGCCCAAGAGGGTCACCCTGTTGACATCCAACGGCTGATTTCAAAAGGTTGCCTCTATAAATTAATTTAGAGGGGTGTCTGTAACATTGATAAAGAAAGTTGTAAATTTTGGGTATTTCTTTTTGAACTTCTGTCAACAAGGTATCCCTATTTACGGAATTGAAAGCGTTCTTAATGTCAACCTTAAGGATGGCCTCACCTTTATCGCTATTAAGGTACGAAATAATGCATGTACCGCAGCCTCACAGCCCCCTTTAGAGCCGAAACCCAGCTGTAGGGGTAACAGTTTGAATTCATTGTAAAAGATCTATCTACATGTCGGTTCTGTTTATTTTATAATCTTTGCGCTGAACGGGATGTACCTATATTTATCAGAGGACGCTTCCTTTAAACTTTCCTACCGATATTCCATTGAATACTATCAGCCATGGTATTTTGTAAAAACAGATTAGTAGAAACCTACTGTGGCTAATTTCTTATCTAATCGCTAAATAATATACCTACCCTTAAACTTTTAAACCATTGCACTGTGAGTCTGAATCACTTTGAGTTTTTTTAAATTCCCGTTCATGAGTTTGTCAGGATATGACAAATATGATCATTTCCGTCATCTGAATGTTACTGTAAGGTTAAAAGAGCATCGGTTTTGTTTTCGGTACCTATTTAAGTAGGTAAGTCGAGCGAGCGCCCTCTGGGTGGAAACTGTGGTAAGCCATCCCCGCTAACAACCTTGACAATTGTCACTGACTAAGGGAGGGGGGGGGGGGTTGGTGCGGTCCGTCCCGGGCCCCGGTCTTGGCGGGCTCCCAAAAATCTTGAAAGACTTCGTAATCAAATCGCAAACAACCAAAATTTTATGTTCAGTAAGTAAAAGGCAGTTTGAATTTGGGGGGTCCCCTACACATGCTAATTAAAAAAGCATACATTCTCTTTTTCTCAGTCTTCTCTGCGTAAGCCTAGAAAGTAACTCCTGTATGTGTTATTCCCCAAATTACACCAAATTCGAGTACCGAGTGTGATACCCATACCAAACACTGGTGGGGTTCTACTTTTAATTCCAATTTTTGCTCGCTTATCAGCTTTACGAGCTTTTGCTGGTGGTGCGGCTGGAATTGCAAAAACGGTGAATGTTTACAAATCAGCTCAGCAAAACTTGCGAGAGACAGAACGACATAATAGAACTATGGAGGTTTATACATAAAGCCTTATAAAAACGGCAAAGGATTGCTCATAAAACCAACAAAAAACTGAACAAGAAGCTACCCAATAAGTAATGTAGACATTCAAAACTATGCAAGGAACATTCCATATTTCCCAGGAGTATTATGAAAGACCAATTACCAAGGAATCCGAAACGTATGGAATGTGGTATCGTTAACTTAGACGATTCTAAAAACGAAGCAATGCATTGGGTAGCTTATGTAAAAGTATAATGACTATTGTGAATATTTTGATAGCTGTGGAAATTTAAAACCTCCATTACAGCTGATACGATATTTTAAGAATTGTAAAGTTTCTTAAAACTATCAAAAATTTAACACTGTAAACTGTGGTAATTTATGTTTAAAATATCTGACAACTTTTTGGATTAAAAATGTATAAAATAAATACTTTTATTTTATTTCAATCATTTGCAAGATGTCACTCACTTTGTCGATAAACTCATCAATTTTATCTACGTACTATCCTAATACGTTGCAACTAAATGGAAAATATGAGTGTGCTTTATTGCATTTTTCAACATTTAATTCTATACCAAATATTGATAAAAGTAATAACAAGTTCTATTACGGCTCAAACGAAGATATTGAAATACCAGAAGGCACCTATCAATTGCAAGATGTTTATAATAACAATAAACATTTATTTCAGACCAAGTCCATAATTTTGTTAGTAAAAATATACTTAAAAAACTAATGTTACTATTGATAACACGATTACACAGAAACATGAAGCCGCACCCATCTTTGCAGCATGGGGGACTCCCACCGATCTGCAAAAACACCTAGTATAGTGTTGGTGCTGCCACGAATGCGAGTGAGTAGGGAGGCGCATCTTTTCCTGATGATAGCGGCAAAGTCATCAACCTCAGCAAAGATCCCTGACGCACTGCATCGCCACAGCAGCCCCAACAGTACCCTGAGGGCATTGTTATATTCGACACGCAGGTCACTGTATGCCCGCTGCGAATAACTGTCCCACAGTGATATAATAACCGATCATTTTTTAGATAAATTAAGATAAAATTTTAAGTTATTAACACACTACCTACTAAAGTTTCGTGTGTTTAGTACTTTGAATTGATTGTCAAATTCTAAATTAACGTGAGCGAAGCCGCTGGCAAAAGCTAGTTATAAATTAATGCAATAACAGGGATTAGGAAACCAGGTGCGACTACAAAAGAAGTCTTGTTGTGTTGTAATAAATTAACTGAAAACTTTACAAAAAATGACAGCGTGATTTTTAGGACCGGTAGAAATGACTTGAAGATTCTGAAAAATTGTAACTTATTTACAATGTATTTCTGAATGAGCGTAAACTAAATTATCAATTGACACTGCTTGCACAAAACTATAAAAAACTGCAAATTCATTGAATCAAATAGCTACAATAACATTATAAAACAACTTATACACGAAATAAACGTTGTACAATACTACAACAAATATCTTCTGTTCAACGATAACATAGGTTTAAATATAAAACTTAAAGATCCAGAGCATATTAGAAACTCCAAAAATTGCGTCATGTCCGGTAATCAATATCAGTGCGATATCGGTTGAACCGATAAATCAACCAAAGAAAGGCACTAATAATAATATCCCGGGACATTTCACACACGGTCATCTGATCCCAAACTAAAGCAGAGTTTGTACAAGGGAAACCAGATAACTGATATACTACATACACTACTTTTTTTTGTATATATATACATACTTATATAGATAATTACACCCAGACTCAGAACAAACAGACATGTTCATCATGCACACAAATGTTTGTCCTGGATGGGAATCGAACCCACGACCTGCGACATGATAGGCGGTATCTTAACCAACCACGCCAGCTGGCCTGTCAGGCACTATTCCTTATTATTTTCGTAAAGTTAACCAACCACAAACTATGCCTAGAAACATGTCTGCGGAGAACATAGCGGTAAGTAAAGAACCATTTTTTCGTACCCAATAAAAAAAACATAATAGAAGTAGTTTTTCAGTTCTACACCAAAATATTGCTGGGGCTTTAAGCAAACCTAATGATAAAGATGTGACTATTATTGTTATGCGTGAATCTGTTAATAAATGTAGATATAATATGTTTAAGCGAACATTTTGTCGTTAAAGGGGAGGAAAAGTAGCTGAAACTTAATAATTTTCATCTGGGCCATTCGCGGCCTGATCAGCGACGAGAGGGAACATGCATACTTTGCAAAGATCACCTCCAAAGTTCTGAACGAAAAGAGATAAATGAATTCAGTATTGAAAAACACTTTGAGATTTGCGGACTTGAAATCAAATCTACACACCCTCATCTACCATAAATATATTCTTAAGGATCAGATGCGGTTAATATTAAAAAAAAAACAAAGCACTAATCAACCTAGAAAGTTTTATTCTTAATGAAGAATTTTATTTAACGAGAATATCAAATAACAAAAATAGATTTACACAGAACTAAAACTTGAACATAATCTTAACAATCACTAGCACTATTTAAAACGTCCGTCGCGTCCGAGAGCCAAACACAGAATGAGTCGAACACGTTGTAACCTCTCCGTTTTATTTATACCCTGTCATTCGGTTCGGTTTGTAGGGTAGGGATAATATTTAAGACGGCCGTTCCTGACACTGCGGCGTCCTCGACTGCAGCATTGCTTGCATCATTGGTATTAGATCCATCTCTCGCAACCGGGTCATTATCATCTTGCTCTTGTTCTGAAACATATACTGAGAACAGGTAAATGATTTACCCAGTTTCGTGTTATAGTCTGAAGCATATATCTTGGAGAAAAGAAAAGGACTTCTATATATTTTTGTTACTCATACCATGGGCGCAAGTGTGCACTCAAGCGCCCACAGACAAAGGTCTATCGAAAAGTGTTGTAATATTAAATAGCTTCAGACTTAACACGAATAAAAAAAAATTCAATTCAGTGCATGGCTAACGACAGAATCCGGATTTCCATCACTCTCCATACACTGCCACATGACAGAGGCCCCAAGTTCGCTTGTCAGTTTCACGTATTCGTAGCATAGGCCCTAACGTTTGCATACTACGACTACGTGACACATAAACACACTTTCTCTCATAAGAGCAAAGTGGAAACAGAGACCCATACCTTTGTATGTTCTCTCAGTGGCCTAAACACATTAGCTCCACTGGGCGTCACTCACCACTCTCAAAGAAGGCTGAGCACGCATCCGGCGTCCACTCGCCTTGCCACAACATCATATGCTCTGCCGCCGCTTGGGTCTTCTTTCCATAAGATCCCGCTAGTAGCTCTAATTCGTAGCGGTGGCATGGTAGCGCGCGAATAACCTTGTAGGGTCCACGCATGCCGGAGTCTAGTTTGCCGGTGATTTGTGCAGCCTTGCTCACGAACACAAAGTCCCCGACGGCAAAGCTGCGCGGCTGCCGCCGATCTTCATTAACATAGGCATCCTGGCGCTGTTGATTGGTTGCAAGGAGCTCAGATGCCCGTTGTCTGCGAAGGGTTAAGAGAGCCTCTCGGTTGAGATTAAATAAATCGTTTTTGATTACATACCTAGTTTGATCCAGTTGCCCATCTCTTAACTTGGATATTAGCTCTTGCGTCTCCGCATCAGCAGTTTGAGCGGTCTTCGCCCAGTTGTTTGGATTCCGAATATGAGACACATTGATGGTAGGAGGAGGAGGGTTACGGCTTAGAAAATCTGCATGTTGCATCAAGGAACCTTTTCGGTAATCTAAAGTAAAACTAAAATCTTGTAGGTACACCCACCAGCGCGCGACCCGAGGCAACAATTTTTTTTTTTTTTTTTTTACGCTCCGTTAACTTTAAGGAATTGCAATCCGTCACTATTTTAAAGTTAATGCCAATCAAATAGTGACGGAAATGCTGGAGCGCACGCACGACAGCTAACGTCTCCAACTCGTAGCTGTGGTATCGCGACTCAGCGCCCTGAGTGGATCTACTAAAATACCCAACAACTCTCTTCTACCAGTGTGTTCTTGTAATAAAATAGCACCCAGCCCAATAGCACTGGCATCGGTGTGGAGTTCCGTAGGCAACTGAGGATCGAATATCGCTAAAACTGGTTCATTTGTCAAACAGTGAATCACATAGTCCCGAGCAGTATCCTGCTTAGCACCCCACAAGAAAGGTTCCCCTTTTCTCAACAATTTTGCTATACATGCGGTCTTAGAAGCATAGCCCGCTATATAACGACGGAAGTATCCCGCTAACCCCAGAAACTGGCGAACCTCCTTGACATTTGTGGGTTTTGGAGATCTAACTAGTGCATCGACTTTCCCCGGACTCGGCCTCACCTGACCATGACCAATTAATCTACCCAAGTATTTTCATTGGTTTTTTTATCACCACTGTCGGAACGTTGTTTTTGAAAACATGATTCTACCAAGTGCCCGGTACGATTACAAAAAGTGCAGTGTTTTACTGGTCTACTTTTATTATCACTCGATGTGGTTGCTGCTGGTTTTGTGGAAATATCACCCTTATTAGAAGTGGTAGCCTCATTTTTTAACTTTTTAGGGCAATTCCATTTCTTATGACCTAATTTTCCACAAGCATGACAGGTAACCTTGCTATCATCTGACCCAGGCGCCTCACGTTTACGTGAGTGAGACATACCTGAACTACCAGAAGGACGAACAGTATTGTTGGTATGACGGGGATCGTATTTAGGTTTAACATAAACAGATAAAAATTCAACTAGATCCTTTGAGAGTAACTTGGCGTTGGTTGCCGCGGCCTTTATTTGGGGATCAGCGATGCCTCGAACAACGATGGCAGCTTTCAGTTCGTCACTCAATCCTTTAACAATGTTAAGACGCAGCAATGATTTACGCGCATATTCCGCATAAGTTGAGTACTTATTAGAGTTTGTACTCATTACATCATATAATACGGAAGCAATATCAATGTTACGTGGGCACAATGATCTAAATTCCAGTTTGAAACCACTCCACGATCGATCATTTGTGACCCAATCATTCAACCATGACTTTGCATCTCCCTTCAAACAACTACCCACTCGTCCAAGGCACTCGCGATCATCCCAATTGTTTATTAGCCGGGCGCGGTCAACCTCGGCGCACCAGACATCAAAATCGTGTACATTTGGATCAAAAGGCGATATGTAAAAGTTGTGGGACTTTGCTTTAAAAAGTGCGGTCAATGCTCCAACAATACTGCTCTCTGTATCCTTTGTTCCACTGGTATTCATATCACTACCCTCAGTAACCTCTTCAGCCATGCCCGAGCCCGGCTCACTAGCAGGAGTCGGTACAGCCAAAGGGGTGGACAATAAACGGCTCTGATTTATAGGACGCGACGGACTATCATTTTCTACCGATATAGGTAACCTAGCTTCAATCGCCTCTAGTCTATTAAGGATCCTATCAAGAGCTACGTCGCGAGAGCTATCGCGGATAGCGCGTGAGTCTCTGTTGTGTTTACGAGAACTACGAGGGCTTTGCGATCCAATGCGACGCCTAGAAGACCGGTCACGACGATCAGATGGACTATCATGACGGTTGCTACCAGACGGCACATGATGACCACTCACACTATCACGACGCGATTCGCGAGAACTACTACTAGTACGTCGTTTTCCACGAGAATGCCTGCGTCCCTTGGATCGAGACGAACGGCCTGTCATTTTTATAAAAATAAAACTTACTTACGGTTGAGATGTAATTAGACGAACTACACACAATAGACACTGAATTATGCTTAGATGGCAAACGGTCTAGAACACGTGGCAATCCCACTTCTGATCTTAAGGATCAGATGCGGTTAATATTAAAAAAAAAACAAAGCACTAATCAACCTAGAAAGTTTTATTCTTAATGAAGAATTTTATTTAACGAGAATATCAAATAACAAAAATAGATTTACACAGAACTAAAACTTGAACATAATCTTAACAATCACTAGCACTATTTAAAACGTCCGTCGCGTCCGAGAGCCAAACACAGAATGAGTCGAACACGTTGTAACCTCTCCGTTTTATTTATACCCTGTCATTCGGTTCGGTTTGTAGGGTAGGGATAATATTTAAGAATATTATATAGTTACATGATAATGTATAAGAAAAATATGTTACATACATGAATATGTCAGATATTGTGAAAACCTACACGAAACACTATAAAACATCCAGCAATTACAAGCAATTTGTTCGGTCTAAGCAAGCAAACACCTGCCAACGCAGCAGTTCACAACAATCATTATCAGTGCATTACCAGACATCTAACGGAGCGGGTGCATTCATAACATTTACGTTAAAGATGAAGAACATTTAATAAACTCTTTAAATCCGAATCCAATCAATGCTTTAATATTACCTGCAAACTTGCACCCCGCACATATTGGTCTTTTGAGCCAGATCGTGTGCGTTTCGATAAGTAATCGCTTATTTCCGACAAATGGGAATTTGAAAACGTCCTCAAAACACTGCAATCTAGGTGGATAGCCGTTATATCTTGGGAGAGTAAAAAAACAACGTACTGTTGCACTGTCTAGTACTGAGGCAGAGTACATGGCATTGTCTGACACGTGTAAAGAAGCTTTGTGCGTAAGAAAACTTTTACTTGAGATTCTTGGTATCATGACTAAAGTTATTATATTTAATGATAATCAATCTGCTATAAAACTTTGTAAAAACTTTATGTTCCATTCTAGGACGAAACATATAGATATTCGTCATCATTTCATAAGAGAAATAGTCAATGATGGTATAGTTGAAGTAAAATACTTATCAACTAATGATATGTTGGCTGATGTATTAACTAAATCACTCTGTAAAGAAAAACATTATGAATTTACGAATTTAATTTTAGCTGTGTAACTCTACGTATGATTAATGATCTAAAGAGAGAACTAAAGCGTTATTTTTATAATAGTGGAAATATAGTTTTAGTTTGTGTTTAAGGGCCAGTGTTGGATTGGAATTTGTATACGGGTTCCTAAACGCAACCTAAAACGACAACGTGTGACATGACATGTGTCATTCGAGTTTGATACCTCCTGTCTATAGGTTTTAGCCGTGTCTAATGGGTGTTATATTGTTCTGGATAGTCATCTTGAAATTGTAATCGTTGTCACGAATAAATCCCATCAAATCTCCGTTTAAATGTTTTTATTACAGCCGAAATATCCAACAACTAGATCATCAGAAAATACAGAGACGCTATGGCCTAGCGCTACACATCAGCAAAGCGTTCGGTGAAGATGTTGTATTGCGATGGAAGATAAGCCGCTGGTTTGCTCGCTTTGCACCGGGAGATATAACTCTTGAAGATCACAAGCGATCTGGGCGACCATCCACCTTCGACGATGAGAAATTACTCCGCTGTTTAAAGGCTAATCCAGAAATAAATACGCGTGATTTGGCAGAGACTCTTGGCTGTCATCATTCGACCGTCGAGACTCATTTACACAAACTCGGCTATCGTAAAGTAATAGCACGATAAATTCCACATCAACTAACTGACAGTCATCATCAAGTCAGAGTTGGTATTTGTGAAACGCTTCTTTTTCAGCCACATCGGAAAGAGTTTCTTGAAGATCAGGTAACCGGCGATGAGAGCTGGATTCTCTATGATAACAACACACGGCACGCCGTCTGGCTTCCTTACGACGCAGAGCCACCAACGCAGCCAAAGCCGAACCGTCACTCACGCAAGCATCTTCTCTCCGTTTGGTGGGATGCGAAGGGTCCACTCTATTACGAGCTTCTCCCTGCGAGAAGGACGATTACGACTTTCATTTATACTGAACAGCTTCAGAAACTGGCTGACGCAATAAGAGAAAAACGACCGAGACGTGTAAATATTCACTTACTCCATGATAATGCGCAACCTCATGTCGCTTCGGAGACTCGACATAAAATCGTAGAGCTTGGATGACACCCGGTTGCCCACCCACCGTACTCACCGGATCTCGCGCCATCCGACTATCACTTGTTCCGACCACTAAAGCTTTATTTGCGTGAGAAAAAATTTAAAAACTACGAAGACCTCAAAATGGCAGTGGCCAATTTCTTTTCTGCACAGCCTCCGGAATTCTGGGCGCAGGGCATCAACAATCTACCAACTAGATGGGCCAGAGTAATAGAGTTATTTGGGGATTACATTACTGATTAATTATTGTATATAACAAAGTTATCAATAAATTCATTAAGTCTTATATCTTGGTGCAAGACTTTTCCGCCAACGTCATATATAGTAACTGTGAGCTGCGCCGCGATACTTTCCAGTCAAGCGACAATGATCTCAAGCCCTGTCGCCGAATAAGAAGTGGTCACAAATATGACAAGTCATCGCGTTTTCAAAGTCGTGAACATTATCATCTGAGTATATCGTAGCAACATTTTTTTTTTAATATCGTAAATTTTTCGTGCATCTTTATAAATAAACTTCACAAAATTAGATACACAATCCGAACCGCGATAAGAAACGTAACGATTGTAGCTTTTGTCTAGCGCACACGTAATATGGTAAGCGTAAACTACAGGCACGTGTCACTGTCGCGTTACAGTGCTCGCCTTAATGGGATCAGGGTCACAAGATTAATACCATTCTAGCATTGTTTCAAAATCTGCGTAAATAACAAATGGTACAATTTGCTTTCTATTATAATTTTCGAACCTTTTGGAGGCAGTTCCGTGGCGATACTTCCACAAATATATGATCTAAGATCATCGCATGAATAAAAAAAACTTTAAACAAATGTCACAAAAGTACAATTAAAAAAATGTTTCTAGAGAACATTTCTCAAACGGATCGACAATTCTATAAGAAGCAGATTGATGAAAAATCACCAGTTATCAGCTTCTTCAAAAATGGTTCGGTTTCATTACGTCGTAATAAAGAATCACAAATGAGTACACGGTTCATTAGGTTTCTTTCAGTGAGCTCGTGAGGTACCCAAATGTCGAGCTTTTTTGTGTACCCAGTTTTTTTCAAATGCGCTAAAACTGTGTTGTGGTCAATTTCCAGTTCAGCTACGTCGTAACTACTGATATGCCGATCTTGCTCCACTTTTTCAAAAATGGCATCCATTTTATCCGTAATAGGGCGACCAGAGCGATGTGCATCTTTGACATCAAAATTTCCGGATTGAAAACGCTTAAACCAAATTTGTGCTACTCTCACAGACACTACACTAGGTCCATAAACATCGCAAATTTTTTTCGCGGCTTGCGTTGCATTTTTACCTTTTTTGTAGTAAAATTTTAAAATGTATCGAATTTCTTCATTAGATTCACTCATTTTGACGGTACGAAAAACAAATGAAAATCACACATTTTCCTAATTTGAATTTGGAATTATGTTCTTTAAAATTTAAACTTTCAATGATACCAAAACCAGCCAGATACAAATAGTATAGCCAAAGAGATTTTATTACAAGTTCATACATACTTTTTCCCCAACCTAATAGATTATTATTACGTCAGCTAATCTTTGTGCGCTAAAATAGGTTAAATTTACGTACTATTAATTTGGTGTCTCCAACAATTTAATATATATACTAGTATACTAGTACTACAATAAGTCATATCGCTTTTCCAGAATGTCAAATCGAAACTGTAAGTAAATATATAAATTTTTGATAACAGGTAGATATCAAAACGACTTATTTTCTGAAAATAAGAAGTGGCAATCAGAGTTTTGGCGGGAATCGATGGCGTTCGGTTTAGTTGCTTGTTATTGTATTTTCACAGAGTTCTGATTCGGAAAATGGGGTTGTTTTTAGAGTTCCGTACCAAAACGGTAAAAATGAAACTTTATGGTGCGACTCAGTCTGTCTGTATGTCCGACTGTTACAGCTGGATATCTCAAGAACAACTAATTCTATCAACTTGAATTCTGGAATAGTTTTAGGTGACGTTTGCCCAACTATTTTGCAAATAAGAAAGATTTTGTTTTGCAACAGGGACTGAAAGGAGGTCCTTAAAATTCGAAGTGGGGCAACTAGGGCATGTGGAGTACCACATGACAGAGCGCTATTTGTACATTCTCAAACATTTTTCTTTTTTTAGGCCGCACAATTTTCGACTTATGATGAAAAATTAAAAAAAATGCCGTTCCCCCCTTATCTCCGACGTTTGTATAGAGAAAAATCTGAAAATTTTCTGTGAGATAGAAGTTTTTTTTTTTTTTTTATTTGTGATGGGTTTGCTCTTGACTCTAGTCTAGGTCAGAGGTGACAGAGACAAAGTCGACGATGGAGTGAGCTTACCC
Source organism: Dicycla oo (assembly GCA_948252095.1). NCBI lineage: Eukaryota > Metazoa > Arthropoda > Insecta > Lepidoptera > Noctuidae > Dicycla > Dicycla oo. The sequence goes on along the minus strand of OX411736.1, from coordinate 15,314,483 downwards.
AGAAGAAGCCTGTTCACTCTCACTTTGAAGAGATTAGGGTTGTATACGTTCGGAAACACAGACACGTTTATGTAAAGATTACAGGAAAATAAAACAGTGTCTCTAAATAGCACACTTTTTTAAATATATGATGACACGGAACCCTCGGTGCGTGAATCCGACTCGCTCTGGGCCGGTTTTTTTTAATATTTTTAAAGTGACAATTGACTACTCAATACCACTTTATTCTAATCAAAATCAAATAAAATTAACCGAAAGCTTCGGAATGTGTTTCTTCGTTTAATCTTACTGCCTATTTTGTGTCGAAAAATATTAACTGAATAGTGGTCAACAAAAACTAATTCTATTTTTTTTTTCTTTCAACCCTTTTGATTATTTTATCGATTCTGTTACCTACACTTGAAGTTCAATCCCATCTCTTTAAAAAAAAAAGTCAGTCATACGTCGTTTGATGGTTCTGCCGTTTGCTTCAAGTTAGCTTGTACGTTGTGCGTTTTTATTTTGGATTTTCATTGACCCTCGCTCGTTTATTGGACCCGTTGTGTGTGTTTACCTACCTACTGGCCTCTCGCTACTCGACACGGTCTTGACTTGTAATCAATTCATCATCCAATGCATAAACTGCGGTGTAGCCACGCAAACACTTCATATAGTTGATAATTGAGGTATCAGGTTAAACAAATACATACAACATATTAGAGCAACATATTAGAGCAAATGGTGCTTATGCTTATGATATCGAAGTGTGCCCGGATCTTGAAAGAGTAATTCATTTAGGGGATCAAGACCTCGAGTTTTAAGAGGCCGAATAAGATCAAGGCATATCAGCCAAAGAACTACGTGTACCTATATTTTATATGAAAGCTAACCTACAAATGATCCTTTGGACGACATACTGTCATATTACTGCAGCTGTATTGTGGGGAATAGAACTCTGGGCTTTTGCTGTCATGTCATGACAGTGATCTGGTATCTGGGGTGGGCGAGACACCACACACTATCAGCTCCGGCTTCTTTTCTAGATAATGATCTTGTAAGACTCACAGAATAACGAATAAATAAATAAATCGCATTTTTATTTCAACATCTTTTGTCTTTGGTTACTCAGTGCATTCGTTATCTAGTTTAGGCAGGACTTATCAATCACCACATACTAAGTAAACTAAGTTCCCCTGGCGCGTTTGTCTGTCAGTCTATCTGTACGGATGTATGAACAAACAGATTATGATAGGGTTGTCACTAGTAGGTAGATTGGTTCAATAAAAAAATACAATTATCAATATCATCGCAGAAACATCCATACGCCTAGGTAAAAGATCATACGAGTAGCAATGTCATTTGTTTGAAGTTTTTAACCGACTTCAAAAAGGAGGAGGTTCTCAATTCGTCTGTATATTTTTTTGTATGTTTGTTACGCAATTACTCAAAGACGGATTGTCCGATTTAGAAAATACTTTTTTTTATTTGAAAGGTGGTCCCATACAAATTTTATTGACTTTGCTTTGGTAGTTTTTGAGTTATCTTCAATAATTCGTGTTTTTCCCACTTAGTTTATCTGGATGATGTTTTAATAACTTCCTATCACTGTTCTGTATTCGAATTTGTGTGGCGTAGGTAACACAACTAAAAAGTGAAAAATAAAAACTTTTTAGCAAAAAATAAAACCGACTTCCAAAACAAAACACCGCAAAGTGAAAAATAACTTTAATTTCGGAAGTCGGTGGCATAACACGAAAATACAAAACCAAAGACACCGACTTCCGAAATTAAAGTTATTTTTCACTTTGTAGTGTTTTGTTTTTGAAGTCGGTTTTATTTTTTGCTAAAATGTTTTTATACCTACTGACGTAGGAGTTACGATTTTATTTTCAGGATTGTAAAGATATGAAAAGTTCCTGAAACTTTTTTTATACGAAATACTAATATTCAGCTAATCAACATTACATATTGCTAGGTATATGTTTATTCATTGTTGGGGCAGTCGTCCATACTTCTATTTAGCCATCTCCTTTAAACTATAATATATAATCAAACATTTTTTGTTATCAGCATTTTAAATGGAATTGTAGTAATTAGAAGTACCTAAGTAGTTAAGCGGGCTGAAGTTACAACAAAACAACGTTTATGACTAAGTGAAAAGCAAGAGGAGGTCAGAACTAAGTTGTTATAAATTGACAAAGAAAACGGATGTATAATAAATGTCAGATTCACAAGCCGCAAAGAGCGTCCTCCAGAGCGTTCAGTTGCTCTCATAACTGAAAATAAGGTTCCTTATTGTATATCAAAAAATCTGCTCCATGCTTTTCGTTGGTCCGCACTGAGCCGTAGGTATTATATAAATCCGATGTAGGCTGGGCTCACTCTTTGTCGGTTCGATGTGAGCCAGATACAACCATAAATGATACAACATTTAAAATGAGTACATAACGACATCCAGTCTAGTCCTAAAATATGAAGTAACATAAACATTTTATTTTATTTTAAATAGTTTAAAATAAAAGGCAAATAATATTGTGCTTTAAAAGAATAGTATTAAAGTGCAAAATGTTTCTGAAGTGTTTATTATTGTTATTTGTTCTCAGTTTTGTTGAAGCAGGTAATTTTTCTTTTTAATTATTATTAAGTAATTAAGTATTATAGTGTCTAACTTAATATACTGGATGATTGTTTTACCGTCTTGAAAAAAATTGGGTACAATAGGAGAATGGAGTAGACGTTTATGGCATACCTAGTTTTTTTTTTTTTTGTGTTTTTTCAATAACTTAGACCCAAATTGCTCTATCAATAAACACTACATTTGAAGTAAACTAGTACAATAAAACCAGAAATTTTGAAAAGCTTTATAGATCGTTATAAAATATCGAAATTCAAATTAACAAATAAAAAATAAAATATTTAAAAAAAAAACTAAGTATGCCATAGGCTTCTACTCTGTGCACATATTATGCTCTATTTTTTTTTACCGTCTTAAAAAAAATAGGGCATAATAGGTGAACGGAGTAGAAGCCTATGTGTGTTTTTTTCAAGACGGTAAAAAAATCACCCAGTAGGTATATTTTTACCTAAGTTCAAAAATCTGATTTTATATTATTAACTTTTAAAAAACGGTACAAATTATTATGATTATGTAGATATACTTAATGTGTAAAGTTGTTTTTCACTTTGTAGTGTTTTTTTTTGGAAGTCGGTGGTTTTTTGGAAAAATGTTTTTATTTTTCACTTTTTAGTGGATCAGTTTGTAATTTATCTAAGTTACAATAGCTTAATGTCAACTGCTCATCACCTTTTACAAAATATTGCTTTTCCCGATGCAGAAACGTTAATTGTTGAGGATTTTTCAGGGGAAATCCTCAACAATTAACGTATCTGCAGTTACCAGCGTAAGTACCAGGAGAACTGGAGCTTATGGTGAAGTCACCATCAGCTCCACTTCGCCATATGCATTGTGACGAGCATAAATTGTTTAGCGATTATTAAAGTACCTATTCGAATCGCCATCCACGAAATATATATTATTGAGTAGTTTCGGTGGCCATCTGTGATCTTCATCATCAGTTCCACTTCACTAAAAGGTGCTATCTGAGAGCAAATGCACGAGTTACTATAAAGAATACCCAAATCGCTATAGATGTGCCTATAATGTTTGAAGAGGTCCATCGATTTCTCTAGGATCCCATCAGTAGATCGTGACGACCAACTCAAAAGTACACTCTTTCAAACAAAAAAAAGAATTTTCCAAATCAGTCCAGCCGTTTTCGAGTAATCGAGGAACATACATTAAAAAAAATAAAGATTCCGACGAACTGAGAACCTCCTCCTTTTTTTGAAGTCGGTTTAAAACAAATTTATGATATTTATATCATTATTGTGCTAAAGTTTAAAGTACACAAATTAAAACATCCCATAGTTTATGTTATGTGATCTTATCAAATTTGTACCAAACAAGAAAAAATAAACAAAACAACAACAAAAAACACAATTATGCACTTTTTCAATATTTGAACAAACAGCAGAAGCAGAAGCAGAAGCAGCATCATTCACTTCTCTGCCTTTCCATACCTAAGCTTTAGGTTTTTATTGCACTTAATAATAATCAGTCAACAAATAACAAAGTATTAAAAAAAAGTCATTAAAAAATCTAAAAACCCGGCTGCGGTAAAACTGAAAAGCAAAAAATAAGCCCATTTTAAATTAAATAAAAGTTGGAAGCAGGCGGGACCCATTTGAGTTTGAAAATATAAAAATGGAATAGGTCCCGCCTGCTTCCAACTTTTATTTAATTTAAAATGGGCTTATTTTTAGCTTTTCAGTTTTACCGCAGCCGGGTTTTTTAGTTTTTTTAATTAGTTTTTTATTTCCAGATTTTTAGTTTACAAATATGAAAGATTTCGCAGATGATTTAGTTCTTGCAAGGAGTTTTGGTCGTGAGGGTTATTTAAAAGCTTTTTTACGATTTGTTATTTCGAATTACTTTTAACCATATAAGTTGTATATATTTTTGTAATCACCTTTTACATTTTGATACCCCATTCGATGGTATTAGAAGGAAAAACAAATTCGAACTCCACCAAACGGCACCACAAATCCGCCATTTTACTTTGTTTTTTATTGTAAAGTAGTGACACTCGCGCTGCCAAGACAAATCTAAAGACGTATAATTTATCCAAATCCGTTCATTCGTTTAGGAGTTACGAGAGTCAAATAAACGTTCATACATACATACATACAGGTCACACACATAACCCTCTTTTGGGCTTCGCCGCAGTCGGTTAAATACACTATACGTTACACAATACGCTCCGGAGACATAATTATACAAAACGAAATAAGGGTATAAGTGTTTAATTTAATAATAAAGCACTCACTTGACAAAAAATAAAACAGTGGCAAAGCCATAGTTACCGTAAACAAACAGGGTGGCTGGTTAATTGTGCCTGTGAGTGTATAATAACTTTAGAAAAATCCTTGTATTACGCACTTCAAATTAGTCACTGGCGCCGATTCCCTTGTTCACAAATTAAACTTAATTTAAGTTCAGTGCATCTTTCTTTTTCTATTTCTTTAAGATTAACGATCGAATCGGAAAACAATTACATACCTACATAGAAAAAATAAAAAAGAACAGACATGATAGTTGTTTGGGTTGCTAGAATATTAGTATATCAAATGAAAGAAAAATATGAATTGATTACCTAACTCACTTTTCAGGCAGGATGGTGCTTATAGGTACCGGAGTGGTTCTTCTAGCCAATTCATATTTTTCTGCAGGTAATATCATACTAATCGTGTCTTGGGTAAGATTAATTCAAGATTTTGGGGGATGCGTTCGATTCCCATGGACCGTGGTATTTTATCGGGTAGTCTTTTCTAACTAAAAGGGCGTCCATTTGTAGGTGAAATTAATGCTGAAAACCGCTTCATATAATTATTACTATTACGAATCTATATGCGGATAAAGTGAAGCAATGTTTAGCATTAATTTGATAATTCCATACAGCGAGTGATTTTTGGTTTCTGCTCACTTCCGTTGCTATCTCAATTATGTCCATCCGCCGGTGGCTGCGTGGGTTTATTTTTCGTAATAAAAAGAACTAAGTTCTTAACAAATATTTAAGGCTAGATGTAAATTCAAACTACTCATACTCCTTTACTATCTTTTACACTAATTTTAGCGTTATGAATGTACAGACGCCAGCACATCAAGCTACTACAATCTTGAATCAATTTTTAACATTATCGCTACAGTTTTAGGTTCAAAGTTGATTGCGGTTGACTCTTTCGGGTATCTTAATGTGCTCGCATCTGTACTAGCTATTGCCTGCGATTTCGTATGCATGCATTTCATTATTTTATCATTGTTCTAAACAAATATCCAGGATGAAAAGTAGACTATGTGCTTCTGCAAGTCCCAGGCCACCTAAGTATTTGTCAAATTTCATAACGAATGGTTCAAGGTTCAATGGCTTCGGCATGAAAAGGTAACAGACAGACAGACAGAGTTACTTTCGCATTTATAGTATTGTGGAAAACCGGTCTATCGCTCACAAAATGTATTAATTTAAGTAGGTACCTACTACTTCAATTGAAAAAAAAATCCTAATACACTACTAAAGTTTCTATAATAATATAATTCAGTCATGATTCGAAAGACACGTGGCGCCATCTATTATCATAAAAATGTTATTGTTGTTTTCCTCGGGAGCAGTACTTTTTTCGGGATGAAATGAACCCTATGTCCGTTTCTGTACACGTGACAACGTATATGCAAAGTTTCAGGATGATCGGTTTAGTGGTTTAGGCGTGAAAAGTTCACAAGCACATCAAGGGTATTTAAAGGCGCGCTAGTGAGGATTTGGTTAGTTGAAATGATTAGTGAACATCAACTTCGAACGAGCATCTTTTACAAGTGGCGTCAGGGACAAAACGTGAGTATGGTTACCGCTAAGATCAGCAAAGCGTTCGGTGAAGGTGTTGTATCGCAATGGAAGATAAGCCGCTGGTTTGCTCGCTTTGCATCGGGAGATATAACTCTTGAAGATCACGAGCGATCTGGGCGACCAAACAGCTTCGACGATGAGGAATTACTCCGCTGTTTAAAGGCTAATCCAGAAATAAATACGCGTGATTTGGCAGAGACTCTTGGCTGTCATCATTCGACCGTCGAGACTCATTTACACAAACTCGGCTATCGTAAAGTAATGGCACGATGGATTCCACATCAACTAACTGACAGTCATGGTCAAGTCAGACTTAGTATTTGTGAATCGCTTCTTTTTCAGCCACATCGGAAAGAGTTTCTTGAAGATCTGGTAACCGGCGATGAAAGCTGGATTCTCTATAATAACAACACACAGCACGCCGTCTGGCTTCCTTACGACGCAGAGCCACCAACGCAGCCAAAGCCGAACCGTCACTCACGCAAGCATCTTCTCTCCGTTTGGTGGGATGCGAAGGGTCCACTCTATTACGAGCTTCTCCCTGCGAGAAGGACGATTACGTCTTCCATTTATACTGAACAGCTTCAGAAACTGGCTGACGCAATAAGAGCAAAAAGACCGAGACGTTTAAATGTTCACTTACTTCATGATAATGCGCAACCTCATGTCGCTTCGGAGACTCGACAAAAAATCGTAGAGCTTGGATGACACCCGGTTGCCCACCCACCGTACTCACCGGATCTCGCGCCATCCGACTATCACTTATTCCGACCACTAAAGCTTTATTTGCGTGAGAAAAAATTTAAAAACTACGAAGACCTCAAAATGGCAGTGGCCAATTTCTTTTCTGCACAGCCTCCGGAATTCTGGGCGCAGGGCATCAACAATCTACCAACTAGATGGGCCAGAGTAATAGAGTTATTTGGGGATTACATTACTGATTAATTATTGTATAGAACAAAGTTATCAATAAATTCATTAAGTCTTATATCTTGGTGCAAGACTTTTCCGCCAACGTCATATATAGTAACTGTGAGCTGCGCCGCGATACTTTCCAGTCAAGTGACAATGATCTCAAGCCCTGTCGCCGAATAAGAAGTGGTCACAAATATGACAAGTCATCGCGTTTTCAAAGTCGTGAACATTATCATCTGAGTATATCGTAGAAACCTTTTTTTTTTAATAGCTTAAATTTTTTGTGCATTATTATAAATAGACTTCACAAAATTAGATACACAATCCGAACCGCGATAAGAAACGTAACGATTGTAGCTTTTGTCTAGCGCACACGTAATATGGTAAGCGTAAACTACAGGCACGTGTCACTGTCGCGTTACAGTGCTCGCCTTAATGGGATCAGGGTCACAAGATTAATACCATTCTAGCATTGTTTCAAAATCTGCGTAAATAACAAATGGTACAATTTGCTTTCTATTATAATTTTCAAACTGTATGAAAGAACCTTTTGGAGGCAGTTCCGTGGCGATACTTCCACAAATATAATTATGATCTAAGATCATCGCATGAATAAAAAAAACTTTAAACAAATGTCACAAAAGTACAATTAAAAAAATGTTTCTAGAGAACATTTCTCAGACGGATCGACAATTCTATAAGAAGCTATAAGATTACCAAAGATTACGAAATGCAGAATGTATTATTTCAATACTTTCGCAAAAATGTGAAATATTTTTGTTTTTAAGGTTAACTTACATCTGTAAGTTGAGGGCAGTCACTGGACTGACCTGTCCAGTGACTGCGCTCAACAGATGTGTTGCAAACCGTACAGAAAGGCAATGTAGATTATTATTACGTCAGCTAATGTCTGTGCTCTAAAATAGGTTAAATTTGGTGTCTCCAACAATTTAATATATACGAGTATACTAGTATACTAGTACTACAATAAGTCATATCGCTTTTCCAGAATGTCAAATCGAAACTGTAAGTAAATATATAAATTTTTGATAACAGGTAGATATCAAAACGACTTATTTTCTGAAAATAAGAAGTGGCAATCAGAGTTTTGGCGGGAATCGATGGCGTTCGGTTTAGTTGCTTGTTATTGTATTTTCACAGAGTTTTGATTCGGAAAATGGGGTAGTTTTTAGAGTTCCGTACCAAAACGGTAAAAAGGAAACTTTATGGTGCGACTCAGTCTGTCTGTATATCTGACTGTTACAGCTGGATATCTCAAGAACAACTAATTCTATCAACTTGAATTTTGGAATAGTTTTAGGTGACGTTTGCCCAACTATTTTGCAAATAAGAAAGATTTTGTTTTGCAACAGGGACTGAAAGGAGGTCCTTAAAATTCGAAGTGGGGCAACTAGGGCATGTGGGGTACAATATGAAAGAGCGCTATTCGCACATTCTCAAACATTTTTCTTTTTTTAGGCCGCACAATTTTCGACTTTTGATGAAAAATTAAAAAAAAATGCCGTTCCCCCCTTATCTCCGACGTTTGTATAGAGAAAAATCTGAAAATTTTCTGTGAGATAGAAGTTTATGTAAAGATTACAGGAAAATAAAACAGTGTCTCTAAATAGCACACTTTTTTTAATATATGATGACACGGAACCCTCGGTGCGTGAATCCGACTCGCTCTGGGCCGGTTTTTTTTTAATATTTTTAAAGTGACAATTGACTCTACTCAATACCACTTTATTCTAATCAAAATCAAATAAAATTAACCGAAAGCTTCGGAATGTGTTTCTTCGTTTAATCTTACTGCCTATTTTGTGTCGAAAAATATTAACTGAATAGTGGTCAACAAAAACTAATTCTATTTTTTTTTTCTTTCAACCCTTTTGATTATTTTATCGATTCTGTTACCTACACTTGAAGTTCAATCCCATCTCTTTGAAAAAAAAAGTCAGTCATACGTCCTTTGATGGTTCTGCCGTTTGCTTCAAGTTAGCTTGTACGTTGTGCGTTTTTATTTTGGATTTTCATTGACCCTCGCTCGTTTATTGGACCTGTTGTGTGTGTTTACCTCAGGGCTCGGATACCGGTATATTTTTCGAAACGGTTTCGTCTTAAATACCTAAGAAACGATTTGTTTCGGTTACGGTCGAACGGAACGTTATAAATAACGTTTTTGAAGAAGGACAAAATTTTAATCGTTTTCGATTAATAAAACGTTTTTAACCGTTTTTATTGCATTTCTTGGGTTTTTCCGATACGAAAGTTCTACGAGTATTATGAATTTCATTCAATGGTATTTCAAGGCCGCGCGGCTTAGTTTCGTCGTTTCACAAGTACTAAGTATTATCTGTGACTCTGTGAGTACGAGTAGGTGAATAGTGTGTGGTAGGGTAGGCAACTATCGAACTGGAGATCCCTGGTGTCAACAGTGGCCCTCAGCGTCGCTCGACGTAGTGGACGTTAGAGTGTCCAGGCAGGTCAAGAGATCGCAGATCTGCGTTTAATGCACCTGGGGGACTCTGCAACTTCAGAAGAGGTCGCAGCTGCTGTTGCAAAGGCCGGAGAATGCCCGCTAGACCAAGTTAAGGTGGACACAATTCGTCCGGGCTTCTCCGACCTGCGGAGAGTACTGGTCAGCTGTCCCGTCGCGGCGTCGAAAATTAAAAGATGGTCCTAGACTGGTGGTGGGCTGGAATTTGGCACGGGTCAGGCTTCTGGTAAATAAGCCCCTCAATGCTATAGGTGCATGAGAGAGGGACACGTTGGAGTTCGATTTACCTCAGAGGTCGATTGCTGCGGTCTTTGTGTCCGCTGTGATTAGCTCGGTCACAAGGCCAGCTCTTGCGATGCCGCGCCACACTGTGTAGTGTGTGCGTTATTGAACAGGTCGGTTGACCACCAGACGGGCAGCAAGGCATGTACCGAGGGATAAAAAAGCTCACTCAAATAGGAAAATTGGGTCCTCGCGCCCACTGACCGCTGGCAATAAAGCCGAAGAAAGGGTTGAGGGGGAGGCGATTGTTATGGACACCCAGGAATGGCCCCACATCTTCGTCTTCTCCAAGCGAATATCAACCATTGCGCCAGGGCTCAGGACCTTTTGCTCCAGAGCATGGCGGAGTGGTTGCTCAACGTCGCTATCGTTGCCGAACCATACTTTGTTCCTCCCAGGGATGACTGAGTGGGTGACATTGATGGCTTGGTGGCGCTTATCTCGAGGCCGGCCGCTGGCACTCCGCCCCTGGAGACCGTCACCCAGGGGCGAGGCTTTGTAGCGGTCTTAGTCGAAGATATCATGGTCGTGGGGATTTATATCTCACCCAGCCGGCCTCTCGCCGACTTTGAGAGTTTCATCACGGAATTGGGCACAGTCATCAGTCGAAGCCGTCCTCACCCTGTCCTTGTCATGGGTGACTTCAACGCCAAATCCACGACTTGGGGTTCCCCAGCAATAGATGCACGGGGTGTTACTGGAGGAGTGAGCGGTGGAGTCAGGCTTACTGCTCCTAAACCGGGGATCTGTTCAGACGTGTGTGCGGCAGTGGGGTGGGTCTATCATTTTCATTGGACTTATCGTTTGCTAGTCCCGCTGTCGCACGCCGTGTTCAGGACTGGCGTGTATTGGAGGACGTGGAGACGTTGTCAGATACAGTTCGATGTCTCCGCCCAGACCTCGAATGGCCCGGCACAAACGGCCCCAACCGGGGTTGAGGATGGCTCGCGATGGGCGCTCAAACAACTGAACCGGGAAACCCTTCTGGTTGCCTCAATCGTGAAGGCCTGGTTGGACTCACCTGTCAGGCCTGTCGATATTGACGAGGAGGCAAAATGGTTCCGGAAGGCCATGACACAAATCTGTGATGCTGCGATGTTCAGTTCAGTCTCCCAGGCGCCAGGTGTATTGGTGATCGCAAGACATTGCGCATTTGCGCATCGCATATACACCAGGCAGCGATGAAGGCGCAGACGAACACCAGAAGCTATGGTAAGAGAGGCGGAACTGTACAATGTGTGTAGAGTGGTGAAGAAGGCGTTTCAGCTGGAAATAATAGGCTTGGGCCCAAGCCCATAAAGAATTGCTGGCATTTCTAGAACGTGATCCGTGGGGGCGTCCTTACCGTTTGGTTAGGCGCAAACTTTGCTCGTGGATGTCTCCACTATCCCCTAGCCTCCACCGGCAACTGCTAGAGAGAGTAGTGAGCGCTTTATTCCCCTCACAAGGGGAGCACACACCACCGCATATGGTTCCGCCTACTATGGTGCCCAACCCGGAAAATGACGATGGCGACGCACCTGAAATGACCCAGGTAGAACTAAAAGTGGCAGTACAAAGGCTTCAGGCCAAAAATACTGCTCCAGGAGTTCCTGGAGCAGTGTTTTGTGACGGCATTCCTGGCCGTGCATGGGTTCTGGCCATCAGGGATCTCTGGCCCCGATTAGTGGGACTCTTGAGCACATGTTTGGAGAGATTGGAAAGCTGGTCCTGTTGAAAATGGAAGGGCGGCTTGCGGACTCACCATCCGCTTACCGGCCCATTGTGTTGTTGGGTGAGGTGGGCAAACTCTGCGAGAGAATTATTGCAGACCGCCTTATCTAAAACATGACAAGAGAGGGGCCGGTTCTGGCAGATAACCAGTTTGGTTTCCGTCAGGGGCGCTCTACAATAGACGCGATCATGCGCGTGAAAGTCCTGGCGGAGGAAGCAATGGCCCAGGGTGAGGTCGTCTTGGCAGTGTCTTTGGACATTGCCAATGCCTTCAACACTTTCCCCTGGAGTAACATTAGGCAGTCACTGTGATATCATAGGGTGCCAAACTACCTCTGCCGCATTATCGGGGCTTATCTGACAGATATGTCATCTACCCGGATCGAGAAGGATGGGGTTCGGTTTTGGGGCCACTCCTGTGGAACATTGGATACGACTGGGTGTTGCGCGGTGCACTCCTCCGTGTCGTCGGCGTCATCTGTTACGCCGATGAGACGCTGGTAATGGCACGGGGGAAGACGCTCCGGCAGGTGACTGTCTTAGCAACAGCTGGGGTTGCGCAAGTCGTAGGCAGGACCCTGTATATGCAGGGAGGGGATCTCCACCCCTCCCTGCATATACAGGGTTATTGGTAAAACACCAACAATTTCTTAAGGGGTCATTATGAACAACTTTTACTATGGGACCACACCTGAAATCGCGAAAAACAAAATCAGCTGTTCAGTACATTTATGTTTGCATAATTCGTCAAAATGTACTGAACAGCTGATTTTTTTTCGCGATATCAGTTTTGGTCCCATAGTAAAAGTTGTTCATAATGATGAGTACCTGCAATGACCCCTTAAGAGGTTGTTGGTGTATATTCTTATATAAAACTCCTTCCAAATACATAATTATGTGCTTTAGTTTTTAGCTCACGTTTGCACGGACGTAAAATTATCCCGGCGGGATTTTATCGCGCGGCTGCGTTCTGCGGAATAAACCGGTTTTTGCAAAACGTTCTCATATCGTTTTCGTTCCGAACAAAATGTTGTACAAAGAACTGTTAGAAACGTTTTAAAAACGTTATTTTAAATAACGTTTCCGAGCCCTGGTTTACCTACCTAGTGGCCTCTCGCTACTCGACACGGACTTGACTTGTAATCAATTCATCATCCGATGCATAAACTGCGGTGTAGCCACGCAAACACTTCATATAGTTGATAATTGAGGTATCAGGTTAAACAAATACATACAACATATTAGAGCAACATATTAGAGCAAATGGTGCTTATGCTTGTGATATCGAAGTGTGCCCGGATCTTGAAAGAGTAATTCATTTAGGGAATCAAGACCTCGAGTTTTAAGAGGCCGAATAAGATCAAGGCATATCAGCCAAAGAACTACGTGTACCTATATTTTTTATGAAAGCTAACCTACAAATGATCCTTTGGACGACATACTGTCATATTACTGCAGCTGTATTGTGGGGAATAGAACTCTGGGCTGTTGCTGTCATGTCATGACAGTGATCTGGTATCTGGGGTGGGCGATACACCACACTCTATCAGCTCCGGCTTCTTTTTTAGATAATGATCTTGTAAGACTCACAGAATAACGAATAAATAAATAAATCGCATTTTTATTTCAACATCTTTTGTCTTTGGTTACTCAGTGCATTCGTTATCTAGTTTAGGCAGGACTTATCAATCACCACATACTAAGTAAACTAAGTTCCCCTGGCGCGTTTGTCTGTCAGTCTATCTGTACGGATGTATGAACAAACAGATTATGATAGGGTTGTCACTAGTAGGTAGATTGGTTCAATAAAAAAATACAATTATCAATATCATCGCAGATACATCCATACGCCTAGGTAAAAGATCATACGAGTAGCAATGTCATTTGTTTGAAGTTTTTAACCGACTTCAAAAAGGAGGAGGTTCTCAATTCGTCTGTATATTTTTTTGTATGTTTGTTACGCAATTACTCAAAGACGGATTGTCCGATTTAAGAAAATACTTTTTTTTTATTTGAAAGGTGGTCCCATATAAATTTTATTGACTTTGCTTTGGTAGTTTTTGAGTTATAATAATGCGTGTTTTTCCCACTTAGTTTATCTGGATGATGTTTTAATAACTTCCTATCACTGTTCTGTATTCGAATTTGTGTGGCGTAGGTAACACAACTAAAAAGTGAAAAATAAAAACTTTTTAGCAAAAAATAAAACCGACTTCCAAAACAAAACACTACAAAGTGAAAAATAACTTTAATTTCGGAAGTCGGTGGCATAACACGAAAATACAAAACCAAAGACACCGACTTGCGAAATTAAAGTTATTTTTCACTTTGTAGTGTTTTGTTTTGGAAGTCGGTTTTATTTTTTGCTAAAATTTTTTTATGCCTACTGAGGTAGGAGTTACGCGATTTTATTTTCAGGATTGTAAAGATATGAAAAGTTCCTGAAACTTTTTTTATACGAAATACTAATATTCAGCTAATCAACATTACATATTGCTAGGTATATGTTTATTCACTGTTGGGGCAGTCGTCCATACTTCTATTTAGCCATCTCCTTTAAACTATAATATATAATCAAACATTTTTTGTTATCAGCATTTTAAATGGAATTGTAGTAATTAGAAGTACCTAAGTAGCTAAGCGGGCTGAAGTTACAACAAAACATCGTTTATGACTACGTGAAAAGCAAGAGGAGGACAGAACTAAGTTGCTTTTTTTTTTGGCAATTGAAACTAAGTTGTTATAAATTGACAAAGAAAACGGATGTACCTATAATTGTCAGATTCACAAGCCGCAAAGAGCGCCCTCCAGAGCGTTCATTTACTCTCATAACTGAAAATAAGGTTGATTATTTTATAGCAAAAAATCTGCTCCATGCTTTTCATTGGTCCGCACTGAGCCGTAGGTATCCGATGTAGGCTGGGCTCACTCTTTGTCGATTTGATGTGAGCAAGATACACCCATAAATGATACAACATTTAAAATGAGTACATAACGACATCCAGTCTAGTCCTAAAATATGAAGTAACATAAACATTTTATTTTATTTTAAATAGTTTAAAATAAAAGGCAAATAATATTGTGCTTTAAAAGAATAGTATTAAAGTGCAAAATGTTTCTGAAGTGTTTATTATTGTTATTTGTTCTCAGTTTTGTTGAAGCAGGTAATTTTTCTTTTTAATTATTATTAAGTAATTAAGTATTATAGTGTCTAACTTAATATACTGGATGATTGTTTTACCGTCTTGAAAAAAAAAATGGGTACAATAGGAGAATGGAGTAGAAGTTTATGGCATACCTAGTTTTTTTTGTGTTTTTTCAATAGTTTAGACTACATTTGAAGTAAACTAGAACAATAAAACCAGAAATTTTGAATAACTTTATAGATCGTTATAAAATATCGAAATTCAAATTAAAAAAAAAGTTCTTTTTTCAAAAAAAAAAATTAGGTATGCCATAGGCTTCTACTCCGTTCACCTATTATGCCCTATTTTTTTAAGACGGTAAAAAAATTACCCAGTATATTATTACCCAAGTCCAAAAATCTGATTTTATATTATTATCTTTTAGAAAATGGTACAAATCGGATTATGTAGATATACTTAATGTGTAAAGTTGTTTTTCACTTTGTAGTGTTTTTTTTTTGGAAATCGGTGGTTTTTTGGAAAAATGTTATTATTTTTCACTTTTTAGTGGATCAGTTTGTAATTTATCTAAGTTACAATAGCTTAATGTCAACTGTTCATCATCTTTTACAAAATATTGCTTTTCCCGATGCAGAGACGTTAATTACCGTAACAATTAACGTATTTGCAGTTACCAGCGTAAGTACCAGGAGAACTGGAGCTTATGGTAAAGTCACCATCAGCTCCACTTCACCATATGCATTGTGACGAGCATAAATTGTTTAGCGATTATAAAAGTACCTATTCGAATCGCCATCCACGAAATATATATTATTGAGTAGTTTCGGTGGCCATCTGTGATCTTCATCATCAGTTCCACTTCACTAAAAGGTGCTATCTGAGAGCAAATGCACGAGTTACTATAAAGAATACCCAAATCGCTATAGATGTGCCTATAATGTTTGAAGAGGTCCATCGATTTCTCTAGGATCCCATCAGTAGATCCTGACGACCAACTCAAAAGTACACTTTTTCAAACAAAAAAAGAATTTTCCAAATCAGTCCAGCCGTTTTCGAGTAATCGAGGAACATACATAAAAAAATAAAGATTCCGACGAACTGAGAACCTCCTCCTTTTTTTGAAGTCGGTTTAAAACAAATTTATGATATTTATATCATTATTGTGCTAAAGTTTAAAGTACACAAATTAAAACATTCCATAGTTTATGTTATGTGATCTTATCAAATTTGTACCAAACAAGAAAAAATAAACAAAACAACAACAAAAAACAAAATTATGCAATTTTTCAACATTTGAACAAACAGCAGAAGCAGAAGCAGAAGCAGCAGCATTCACTTCTCTGCCTTTCCATACCTAAGCTTTAGGTTTTTATTGCAATTATCTAATAATAATGAGTCCACAAATAACAAAGTATTAAAAAAAAAAAGTAATTAAAAAATCTAAAACCCGGCTGCGGTAAAACTGAAAAGCAAAAAATAAGCCCATTTTAAATTAAATAAAAGTTGGAAGCAGGCGGGACCCATTTGAGTTTGAAAATATAAAAATGGAATGGGTCCCGCCTGCTTCCAACTTTTATTTAATTTAAAATGGGCTTATTTTTAGCTTTTCAGTTTTACCGCAGCCGGGTTTTTTTAGTTTTTTAATTAGTTTTTTTATTTTCAGATTTTTAGTTTACAAATGTGAAAGATTTCGCAGATGATTTAGTTCTTGCAAGGAGTTTTGGTCGTGAGGGTTATTTAAAAGCTTTCTTACGATTTGTCACTTCGAATTACTTTTAACCATATAAGTATACTATTCTTTATTTCAAACAGAAACTAGATTATATGTACAAGCTAAAACTAAAAGATATATATGTATATTATGTACAAGTATATAAAAATCATAAAAATAAAAAGGTGAAAGCTCATAGGGCATCAAAAAATTCGTCCGCATCGCTGTCAATGGAAAAAGTGCCCAAAAGGCTGGCAGCATTGCCACGTTGGATAGCAATGCTGATTCTTTGGGCTAAAAATAGGCCAGCCCTCTGGTCCCGTGAAGAGTCGACCAACCGCTTGGCGATGTCCCGAAATACTCGATGAGCACTCGGACCCCGAGGCCCTAGAGTTTCAACCCCAAACGGCTCAAACATATAGCTCCCAATAAGGTTGCTATATATGCGCCGTTTGAGGTTTTCTGCTCCTGCAGCAGCTGCCCCAGCACAACCCGCCGTGCTAAGAAGATGGGATGGGGCGAGGGTGGCGACACAGGTTGCATCCCACACCAAAGGCCTACCCAACTTCCAAGGCATTATGGTCATTCCGTCTGGCCTCTTCCCATCGTCGCGTGCCAAGCCATTGGGTTCTAAAACTGCTGGCACCGCGGCGGTGACAAGAGCCCGACGGATGATGTCGTTAATGCTAGCGTGCCGTGCCATCCGACCAGCGCTCTTGCTGCAGGATAGTCCATGGTGTCCGAGGCAGTCGACTCCTTCACCGCATTGACAGCGATGTGGAGCCCCACAAGGAGCACCCACATGTTGGATAGCATTGCTATCAAACGTGGCAATGCTGCCAGCCTTTTGGGCACTTTTTCCATTGACAGCGATGCGGACGAATTTTTTGATGCCCTATGAGCTTTTACCATATAAGTTGTATATATTTTTGTAATCACCTTTTAAAACCCTTCATTTTGATACCCCATTCGATGGTAGGTATTAAAGGAAAAAAAAAATTTGAACTCCACAAAATGGCACTACAAATCCGCCATTTTACTTTGTTTTTTATTGTAAAGTAGCCAGTGAAACTCGCGCTGCCAAGAAAAATCTAAAGACGTATACTTTGTCCAAATCCGTTCATTCGTTTAGGAGTTACGAGGGAACAAGAAAACGGACATATATACATACAGGTCAAACACATAACCCTACTTTTGGGTTTCGCCACAGTCGGGTAAATACAATATACGTTACACAATACACTTCGGAGACACAATTTTACAAAACGAAATAAGGGTACAAGTGTTTAATTTATACTAAAGTACTCACTTGACAAAAAATAAAACAGTGGATGAGCCATAGTTACCGTAAACAAACAGGGTGATGACGTAAGTTATAGGTGGCTGGTTAATTGTGCCTGTGAGTGTATAATAACTTTAGAAAAATCCTTGTATTGCGCACTTCAAATTAGTCACTGGCGCCGATTCCCTTGTTCACTAACTAAACTTAGTTTAAGTTCAGTGCATCGTTTTATTTCTATTTAATTAAGAAAAGGATAGATGTTAAATACTGACAGGCCAGTGGGCGTGAATGGTTAAGATACCACCTATCATGCCGCAGGTCGTGGGTTCGATTCCCATCCAGGGTAAACATTTGTGTGCAATTATCTATATAAGTACATATGTATTTACAAAAAAAAAGTAGATATACTACTTTTTTAGTAGTATATCAGATATCTGGTTTCCATAGTACAAGATCTGCTTAGTTTGGGATCAGATGACCGTGAATAATGTCCCTAGTTATTATTATTAGTTTAGTCCTGTCAAATTAAGATACTACATAAACAAGTGTAGACGTGATTAAAAAATTGCCTACTAAAAATACGTCAATTTATGTCAGGCGCTGACTAATTTGACAGGATTAATTTGATAGGATATTTATCGTCTGTTCTTTTCTTAGTGAAATAGAAAGAAAAAGATGCACTGAACTTAAATTTAGTTTAGTTTGTGAACAAGGGAATTGGCGCCATTATCTCATATATCTAATTAAAGTAACAAAACATTGTTTATTTTATAATAAACAATTTTCCCTTCATTTGTGCTTTATTATCTTCCTTTTCATAAAATTTTATAATAAACAATTTTCCCTTCATTTGTGCTTTATTATCTTCCATTTCATAAAATTTCATGATTCTTAATCTACGGGAAGAAAGTACGATATCTTTGAAGTGGTTTTTTTTTTTATAAAAAACCATTTACGTTACGATTTTCGCACAAAATTAAGGTAAGTAATCCAAATTTTTTTCGGTAGATTAGGGTTCTTTAACGCCTGAGAACTCCACTAATAATCCAAACATTAAATAATAATCACTAAGTAATCATCAAATTTAAAAATGTCAACGTTTTATTTTTTAAAGCGGCAAATGTAAGCCATCGAGCTCATGAAGTCAAGCCTGTCCAATGTCTTCCTTTTGATTTAAAAGTTTTTTCAGTTTTTCTTCTTTCCCAACCTGTTTCTTCTTTTTGGTAGGAGAAACTGACTCATCTTGGGCTCTAATTTTTTCTATAATCAACTCATTATTTTTTTGTTCTTTTTCCATTTCTTTTATGGTTTTAAATAGGTTCCACTTCTTTCTTCCTAGGAGCCCATTCCAGCGGTGATGCCATGATTATGTATGAAATAGTATGTGACGAAAATTCCTTTTTTTTAATGTTATTTCTATTATTAAACTATATAATAACTAAAACTCATTCGAAAGAACAGTCCATCGATTAATAAATATTTGATGAATCGTTCAGTCGAAGTAGCGTTTGGCGATATAAGGTTGTTTCGCAATAAATTCCATTCGAACAATCGTTCAGTCGACTTTCCATTAATCGAACATATGACTCTCGAACTTAAGTTACGGACCCGTTTATGACTACGTGAAAAGCAAGAGGAGGACAGAACTAAGTTGCTTTTTTTTTTTGGCAATTGAAACTAAGTTGTTATAAATTGACAAAGAAAACGGATGTACCTATAATTGTCAGATTCATAAGCCGCAAAGAGCGCCCTCCAGAGCGTTCATTTACTCTCATAACTGAAAATAAGGTTGATTATTGTATAGCAAAAAATCTGCTCCATGCTTTTCATTGGTCCGCACTGAGCCGTAGGTATCCGATTTAGGCTGGGCTCACTCTTTGTCGATTTGATGTGAGCAAGATACACCCATAAATGATACAACATTTAAAATGAGTACATAACGACAGCCAGTCTAGTCCTAAAATATGAAGTAACATAAACATTTTATTTTATTTTAAATAGTTTAAAATAAAAGGCAAATAATATTGTGCTTTAAAAGAATAGTATTAAAGTGCAAAATGTTTCTGAAGTGTTTATTATTGTTATTTGTTCTCAGTTTTGTTGAAGCAGGTAATTTTTCTTTTTAATTATTATTAAGTATTATAGTGTCTAACTTAATATACTGGATGACTGTTTTACCGTCTTGAAAAAAAAAAATGGGTACAATAGGAGAATGGAGTAGACGTTTATGGCATACCTAGTTTTTTTTTTGTGTTTTTTCAATAGTTTAGACTACATTTGAAGTAAACTAGAACAATAAAACCAAAAATTTTGAATAACTTTATAGATCGTTATAAAATATCGAAATTCAAATTTAAAAAAAAGTTTTTTTTTTTCAAAAAAAAAATTAGGTATGCCATAGGCTTCTACTCCGTTCACCTATTATGCCCTATTTTTGTTAAGACGGTAAATAAATTACCCAGTATATTATTACCCAAGTCCAAAAATCTGATTTTATATTATTATCATTTTAGAAAATGGTACAAATCGGATTATGTAGATATACTTAATGTGTAAAGTTGTTTTTCACTTTGTAGTGTTTTTTTTTTTTTGGAAGTCGGTGGTTTTTTGGAAAAATGTTATTATTTTTCACTTTTTAGTGGATCAGTTTGTAATTTATCTAAGTTACAATAGCTTAATGTCAACTGTTCATCATCTTTTACAAAATATTGCTTTTCCCGATGCAGAGACGTTAATTACCGTAACAATTAACGTATCTGCAGTTACCAGCGTAAGTACTAGGAGAACTGGAGCTTATGGTGAAGTCACCATCAGCTCCACTTCGCCATATGCATTGTGACGAGCATAAATTGTTTAGCACGAAATATATATTACTGAGTAGTTTCGGTGGCCATCTGTGATCTTCATCATCAGTTCCACTTCACTAAAAGGTGCTATCTGAGAGCAAATGCACGAGTTACTATAAAGAATACCCAAATCGCTATAGATGTGCCTATAATGTTTGAAGAGGTCCATCGATTTCTCTAAGATCCCATCAGTAGATCCTGACGACCAACTCAAAAGTACACTTTTTCAAACAAAAAAAGAATTTTCCAAATCAGTCCAGCCGTTTTCGAGTACCTAATCGAGGAACATACATTAAAAAAAAAAAAAGATTCCGACGAACTGAGAACCTCCTCCTTTTTTGAAGTCGGTTTAAAACAAATTTATGATATTTATATCAATAATGTGCTAAAGTTTAAAGTACACAAATTAAAACATCCCATAGTTTATGTTATGTAATCTTATCAAATTTGTACCAAACAAGAAAAAATAAACAAAACAACAACAAAAAACAAAATTATGCACTTTTTCGACATTTCAACAAACAGCAGAAGCAGAAGCAGAAGCAGCAGCATTCACTTCTCTGCCTTTCGATACCTAAGCTTTAGGTTTTTATTGCACTTAATAATAATCAGTCAACAAATAACAAAGTATTAAAAAAAAGTCATTAAAAAATCTAAAAACCCGGCTGCGGTAAAACTGAAAAGCTAAAAATAAGCCCATTTTAAATTAAATAAAAGTTGGAAGCAGGCGGGACCCATTTGAGTTTGAAAATATAAAAATGGAATTTATTTCCAGATTTTTAGTTTACAAATGTGAAAGATTTCGCAGATGATTTAGTTCTTGCAAGGAGTTTTGGTCATGAGGGTTATTTAAAAGCCTTTTTACGATTTGTCACTTTGAATTACTTTTAACCATATAAGTATACTATTCTTTATTTCAAACAGAAACTAGATTATATGTACAAGCTAAAACTAAAAGATATGTATGTATATTATGTACAAGTATATAAAAATCATAAAAATAAAAAGGTGAAAGCTCATAGGGCATCAAAAAATTCGTCCGCATCGCTGTCAATGGAAAAAGTGCCCAAAAGGCTGGCAGCATTGCCACATTGGATAGCAATGCTGATTCTTTGGGCTAAAAATAAGCCAGCCCTCTGGTCCCGTGAAGAGTCGACCAACCGCTTGGCGATGTCCCGAAATACTCGATGAGTACTCGGACCCCAAGGCCCTAGAGTTTCAACCCCAAACGGCTCAAACATATAGCTCCCAATAAGGTTGCTATATTTGCGCCGTTTGAGGTTTTCTGCTCCTGCAGCAGCCGCCCCAGCACAACCCGCCGTGCTAAGAAGATGGGATGGCGCGAGGGTGTCGACACAGGTTGCATCCCACACCAAAGGCCTACCCAACTTCCAAGGCATTATGGTCATTCCGTCTGGCCTCTTCCCATCGTCGCGTGCCAAGCCATTGGGTTCTAAAACTGCTGGCACCCCGGCGGTGACAAGAGCCCGACGGATGATGTCGTTAATGCTAGCGTGCCGTGCCATCCGACCAGCGCTCTTGCTGCAGGATAGTCCATGGTGTCCGAGACAGTCGACTCCTTCACCGCATTGACAGCGATGTGGAGCCCTACAAGGAGCACCCACACGTTGGATAGCATTGCTATCCAACGTGGCAATGCTGCCAGCCTTTTGGGCACTTTTTCCATTGACAGCGATGCGGACGAATTTTTTGATGCCCTATGAGCTTTTACCATATAAGTTGTATATATTTTTGTAATCACCTTTTAAAACCCTTCATTTTGATACCCCAGTCGATGGTAGGTATTAAAGGAAAAAAATAAAATTTCGAACTCCACAAAACGGCACCACAAATCCGCCATTTTACTTTGTTTTTTATTGTAAAGTAGCCAGTGACACTCGCGCTGCCAAGACAAATCTAAAGACGTATAATTTATCCAAATCCGTTCATTCGTTTAGGAGTTACGAGAGTCAAATAAACGTTCATACATACATACATACAGGTCACACACATAACCCTCTTTTGGGCTTCGCCGCAGTCGGTTAAATACACTATACGTTACACAATACGCTCCGGAGACACAATTATACAAAACGAAATAAGGGTATAAGTGTTTAATTTTATAATAAAGCACTCACTTGACAAAAAATAAAACAGTGGCAAAGCCATAGTTACCGTAAACAAACAGGGTGACCAAAGTTATAGGTGGCTGGTTAATTGTGCCTGTGAGTGTATAATAACTGTAGAAAAATCCTTGTATTACGCACTTCAAATTAGTCACTGGCGCCGATTCCCTTGTTCACTAACTAAACTTAGTTTAAGTTCAGTGCATCTTTCTATTTCTATTTCTTTAAGATTAACGATCGAATCGGAAAACAATTACATACCTACATAGAAAAAATAAAAAAGAACAGACATGATAGTTGTTTGAGTTGCTAGAATATTAGTAGGTATATCAAATGAAAGAAAAATATGAATTGATTACCTAACTCGCATTTCAGGCAGGATGGTGCTTATAGGTACCGGAGTGGTTCTTCTACCCAATTCATATTTTCTGCAGGTAATATCATACTAATCGTGTCTTGGGTAAGATTAATTCAAGATTTTGGGGGATGCGTTCGATTCCCATGGACCGTGGTATTTTATCGGGTAGTCTTTTCTAACTAAAAGGGCGTCCATTTGTAGGTAAAATTAATGCTGAATACCGCTTCATATAATCATTACTATTACGAATCTATATGCGGATAAAGTGAAGCAATTTTTAGCATGAATTTGATAATTCCATACAGCGAGTGATTTTTGGTTTCTGCTCACTTCCGTTGCTATCTCAATTATGTCCATCCGCCGGTGGCTGCGTGGGTTTATTTTTCGTAATAAAAAGAACTAAGTACTTAACAAATATTTAAGGCTAGATGTAAATTCAAACTACTCATACTCCTTTACTATCTTTTACACTAATTTTAGCGTTATGAATGTACAGACGCCAGCACATCAAGCTACTACAATCTTTAATAAATTTTCAACATTATCGCTAAAGCTTTAGGTTCAAAGTTGATTGCGGTTGACTGTTTCGGGTATCTTAATGTGCTGGCATCTGTACTAGCTGTTGCCTGCGATTTCATATGCATGTATTGGGTTGGCTAATAAGTAATGAGCGACATACAGCTATTTTATTTGTATTTATTTATTAAATGAATAATTGTTAATCATTAATAATATATTCACCGTCGTTTTCTACTACCATTCGCCATCGATCTGGCAAAGAGTGAATGACGACCGCATAGAACTTCGTTGCTTTTGAATTGAAGAAGTCATCTATGTATTGTTTCAAGTGTGGTTCATCGTCAAAGCTTTTTTCCCGTAAATTATTACTAAGTGATTGAAACAAGCTGAAATCAGTTGGTTCTAAGTCCGGCAAATATGGAGGGTGGGGTATTATTTCCCATTTAAGCTACAATAGTTTTAGCCTGGTACTCTTAGCAATATGCGGCCGGGCATTGTCGTGCAGGAAAGATATTTTGTCGTGTTGTGCACTTTTGCGATGGATGTCAATCTTCAGTTTTTCTAGTTGATCACAATATACTGTTGCTGTAATCGTAGTATTAGTAGGAAGGAATTCCCAGCTAATTACTCCATGTATATCCCACCGGACAGAAAGCATTACCTTGCGAGGATGAAGATCACCTTTTGACGTTGGTTTTCCCTGTTCTTTACATCCCAGCCACTGGCGCTTGCGTGTGTGATTAACATAGAGAACCCACTTTTCATCTCCAGTGACCAGATGATCTAACCAATTAAAGTATACAAATCTCAGCTCGGTAGGTCAGCTGATCTTTACTTAATTGATGGAGTACCCAAACACTATATTTGTAAGTCTTTCCCAAACCATGTAAATGATTTTCTATGGTGCCATGAGAACACTCGAGCTGAACAGCCAAATCGCGTGTAGTTCTTCGAGGATCTTCTTTGATTAATAGTTTTAATTTATCGATATCTATTCCACGGGGCGCCCAGACCTTGGTTGATCGGTTAAGGAAAAATCGTTATTGCGGAACCGTTGGAACCAGCGCTTGTGCTGTTGCTTCGGAGACTGCATCGTGAGCTATCCTTTGACATATATTACGTGTAGCTTCTGCAGCAGAATGCCCAGATTGAAACTAATATAATAAACAATGTCGTATGTGGGCTTTAATAGCACTTATTCTTTGTGAACTTTAACGCACTAACAGCCAAACTATCAATAACGCGCATGAGTGCGACTCGCTCTTTATATACCGTCTGCTACAGAACTTTCTCGAACCTTTCCGAAAATTCTAGAAATTATAAACTAAAACGCTCATTACTTATTGCCAACCCTATATTTTACATT
Source organism: Dicycla oo (assembly GCA_948252095.1). NCBI lineage: Eukaryota > Metazoa > Arthropoda > Insecta > Lepidoptera > Noctuidae > Dicycla > Dicycla oo. The sequence continues at coordinate 15,289,282 of OX411736.1, read as the reverse complement.
TAATTATTTTATTATTGTTCTAAACAAATATCCAGGATGAAAAGTAGACTATGTGCTTCTGCAGGTCCCAGGCCACCTAAGTATTTGTCAAATTTCATAACGAATGGTTCAAGGTTCAATGGCTTCGGCATGAAAAGGTAACAGACAGACAGAGTTCCTTTCGCATTTATAGTATTGTGAAAAACCGGTCTATCGCTCACAAAATGTATTAATTTAAGTACCTACTACTTAAATTGAAAAAAAAACCTTAAAACACTACTAAAGTTTCTATAATAATATTATAATTCAATCATGATTCGAAAGACACGTGGCGCCATCTATTATCATAAAAATGTTATTGTTGTTTTCCTCGGGAACAGTACTTTTTTCGGGATGAAAGGTATCCTATGTCCGTTTCTGTACACCTGACAATGTATATGCAAAATTTCAGGATGATCGGTTCAGTGGTTTAGGCGTGAAAAGTTAACAAACAAAGAAACAGAGTTACTTTCGCATTTATTATATTAGTTATGCAATATAAGTAACAGTTTATGTAAGCAAGTATGGATAAACTACCCATTTGCTTATCATCATCATTTTCTTGACCTTATCCCATGTTACTTGTAGTCGGCGCAACACCCATTTCCTTATAAATAGATATTTTAGTAATCACTTTCTGATTTGTCTTTATGTTCGTAACATTTTAATAAGGCATATTAGGCATAGGTACAGTTTTTTGTCATTTCCTTCTAAGTAAGCTTAAAGTTTGATTTATTCGAAATTAATTGAATATAAATACCAAGTGCGTTATATATAGTTCGTATACTAGTAGGTAAGCTTCTTGATAAGATATTTTGTCTACACTCATATCGTAAAGTTCTAATTATGAATTCAAAAATAGTAGGTACCATAATGGTAGACTTTATGCATTACCAACAACAACAGTCTTAATTATACCGATTTTATCTGACATATCGCAAGAAAGAGACTCACATTAATTTGACGTTAACAATGACCTAGCCAGTGGCTGAGTAACATTACTTAATTTCCACCGTTTTCCAGTATACAAGTCGTTCTGACTCTCATATCCTTCATAATTTCCAGCATATTGCGCTGCCTTTTAACGATTTCCAAGTATAATACACCAGATCTCGTAGATTCGTCTGATCACGCACCTCAGTGGGATCATTTGTGCCTAAAGATTCTCAACGGGATTTAGATCGGGACTTTTTGCTGGCCATTGTATGATTTGGATATCAGGATGACTTGCCAACCATTCTTGCACAACTTGAGATCTATGAATGGCACTATTATCCTGGGCAAGATAAATAGTGCATTCAGAGTAAGTAAGAGTAATTTCAATTTGAGTGTTAAAGAAGTGTTGAAATACGACCGAATTAAGAATCTGTTAAAACCTGGAAATCTTATGACTTCATTGAAAATAACTAACATATATATCTATCCCTTTCGCAGTGATAATTTCTCTCAGTTGCGTTTTTAATTGTTTGTACAACTCAAACAAAATTAAAAAGTTTTATTATGATACAAATTTCTTAACAACATAATGCTTTAAAATAACTTTTTTCTATTAAAGTACACTTCGGATCGATCAAGGATGTTTCAATTTGATTTTTATCATTGGACCTATTTATGGGGTCCACGCTAGGCAGCATGCGCTGTTGATCGATGATAGCTCCGTAACTATAGTGACGTGAACCACGTTACTATGGTTTCGGAGCCATTATTGTGTTTGTTTACTTATTGCTAACTTTGGTTTTTTATTTAACTACGAGTAGTTGCATGAGTGTCGACAAAATAGTGTATGAAACTGCACATAACTAGGTATAAAATACTCGTGTGATACTATTGAAAACCTCGCCTACTTCAAATGATAAATGATTTTATTTCTGTACAGTCCTACCAACTTATCTGTGAACTGAAAGAGGACGGCACCGTCGATTCAGTGTTGCTAATTAATATAAGGTGCCCAAAATTGAGTAAGTTTTCAAGAAGGAAATTTCACATTAGACATAATCGTTTAATAAGAATTACAGTTTTTACAAATTAAAAACAATGATACCCATATAAAAATAATAAAATAAATAAAAAGAATTTGATAATTTACAGTTACGTAGGTACGCTAACAGTTTAGTCTCTCAGCAATAAGCAATGGCTTTATCTAAAAAGTAATCTACAGTAAGTGCAAAAGTAAAAGAAATTCTGCAGATAAAATGTTCCACGGGGGGATACAACTTTCATTTAATGCGAAGTTAAGTAGGTACCTACTCTACAAGAGGTACCTAGATGTCTAGCATTTAGTCATGACCGTACCTAACTCCTAACACCAGATTTGACTAATTATTTTTATTTTATTTTATTTTATTGTGTTTGGGTGGCTTACAGCTAACAATACAAAAATTTGTAGTGAGGCAATCAACGAAAAGCCATTTACATTTACATTTTTTAATTATAATTAGCAGTGGTACCTAGTGATAGTGTAGTGTAATAAAATAAAAAAACAAATTGCTTTACAATGATTTATTGTAAACCAGGTTTACTGTAATTGTGATCTTTAGATGAACTTCCATACACAACTTCATCCTGGTTGTGAGGCCATACTCCGCTTATTTCCGTACCACTGTTATCATTATCACTATCGCTTTCGGTTTCAGTGTCACTTACCACTTCTATAATAAAAGGTTTATCTAAATACAAATCATGTTTTAAGTATTCTCCTTCTAACCTGCGAACGTGTTTACAATGCGGTGCCCACTCATGAACTGTAATAGCGTCAAAAGCTTCTCTAACTAGGCGGGGAATTTCAGCATTTTTGTGCTCAATATTTCAATCAGCAACTTTTCTTTTCATTGTGCTCCATATGAGTTCATTGGGATTGAGATCACAGTGATAAGGTGTCTATTGTCTTCTAAATTTTTTTCAATCTCATATACAGGTTCAGGCTTGTTTCTCTTAATTATTTCTAAAAGCTGAGGTTTAGTTAAATTCTCTCCGTAGTCAATTTTATTTTGGGTCAAACATAATTCCATTCATTTGGGACTTTATTCACACAAATACGGTGATAAGAAAGAAAGAAAGAATTGAAATTGCTAAAAAAAATCAGCTGTTCAGTACATTTATATTCCCATAATTCGTCAAAATGTACTGAACGAATTCGTCAAAATTTTCTTATTTGCCCTCCAAAAGTGACCCCCGTATTCAAAATTCCTTTATTTGTGTTACACGTCTGTGTTTGGTCACAGAAATTCATAGATATGTGTACCAAATTTCAACTTAATCAATCCATTAGATTCGAAGTAAATTGGCTGTGACAGACGGATAGACAGACAGACACACGAGTGATCCAATAAGGGTCCCGATTTTTCCTTTTGAGGTCCGGAAGTTCAGCCATATTAACCGGGCTATCCTGCGGATGCCTTAATAAATTAAGGCCTTCAGCCAGGGTATAAAAATTATAAAATAAGCGACTTACTATTTTTGCAGAACATCATCAATATTACCCTGCCTCATCGTCATGGTGCACGCTTCCTCAATTTAAGAACGGCCTAATTCGGCAAAAGCAGGGAGGGCTATTTGTCAACTTTTCCTGCAGCGCTCGATATACGCTGGTGGGCAACAAACATGCCACGTGTAGGTTTGGACAATGGGACGTGCCCACACCCGTATGTGTTAGTAAGTATCCTCCCTGATCAAGGGTAGGTATATATATGTAGGTATATTTATACCTACTCTTGATTTCAGTTTATTTTAGATTTAAAGACACAGTTCCTAAATAATGTTTCTACGTTCTGGTTCCTGTGTTCGATTCCCTCATTAACCGTAACGTAAACGCACTCTAATAATATAGGTTTTTTTTTTAAATTAAAAAACCTACTTACTAGCTTTTTTTCACATCTACCAACACGCACTGGGCCCGCGATTACGGCTTACGGCCCCCTCCCTCTCACTGAGAGGAGGCCTGTGTCCCAGTATAATAATCATATCATCAGTATAATAATCATTATGCTGGCTTTTCCCTGCATTTCGTATTTCCGTAGTTACAAGTATTTTCTTTCACGTTTTAAAGGATCGGGCTGCCAGCAGTTGGAAGAAGTTAAGAATGCGGTGAATATTACATCTCATAATAACGCGTGGGTTTTCTTCTTCTGTTTACCCGGGTATCAACTCGTGGGTTCAGAGGTTATTTACTGCGATGGATCACAATGGAACTCAACTGCTCCTGGATGTTATGGTAATACATACTGAAGTTTTTAAATGTTCAGAGTCGTCATTACACGTTGACACACGCATTATTTCTGTTACATCTACCAACAAATGTTGCATATTAGGTTGCATATTGAGGTCCATTTTTAGTAAACTGGTACCATTATAATTTCAAGTTTTTTTTTTAACATTATTATTTTATTTTAATTCATAAAGACCTCTCTAGAGAGATAAAACATAAGGAAATTCGATGTGAAACCAAAAGCTAAATTGATATATATCAATTTAATTTCAAGTTTAACCGGAACATACCCGACTAAATCTCTCTCCGACAAAAAAAAAATACTCCATGGTAACTACCCTAACGTCTGACGGTATTAGCCTAGGGAGTAAGGCGTATAAATAAGATCCTAAGAGAACAAAAATCCATGGTTCAAATCATTACAAAAACATGACAAGAATGAAATGCGAGAAACCCTTAACGAAATACGTAGAGACCTGAAAAAATGTAGGGCCTCTACTTAGGGGTGGCTCAACATTAGAACAAACTTCAGTTTTGCCATTAATGAGAAAATCTTACAAAATAGACAAAGAATACATACAACAAGTCTGTTTGCAACTAGTTGAAAAAATATTAGATAACGAATAGTATGGCTGATGGAGGAATTGATCCAACGACATGACATGGGCAACGCCACAGCTGTGCTGAGAATCAAAAGAGAAAATAGGTACCTGCTAGAAAACCACCATGAAAAAGGGACGGATGGGGATAATACACTGGACAGCAAATAAACCGAGCCACCCGCTACCTAGGCACTCTAATTCGATTTTCTCAAAAACTAAAAAACCTACAATTATCAAAGTTGTACCTACAGAAAGTGCGTTTCATGGTGATTAAAATGAAAGGAAACTCATTGGGTTTAATCAATATTTCAGTGTTTATTAAGGATTTTACAAAGAAGAGTCGTTTTCCAGTCGTGACAATCGTTAGTAATGATAAAGTGAAAAAAAAAAATTAAAGCCAAAAACAAAGATAAAATCAAAAAAAAGTTTTTGATCAATATTCCGTATTCCCTCCCCTTGCTCGGATAACTGCCAGCATCCTTGTATTCATCGACCTTACGAGCCTGACGATAAAATCTTGAGGAATTGTATTCCACTCCTCTTCAATTGCCTTGTTGGAGCAGGTACCCGGGCTCGAACCCGACGTTTCAGCTCATCCCATAAGTGTTCTATCGGATTCAAGTCCGGGCTTCGAGCTGGCCAGTCCATCGTACGAATGCTGACGTCGCGTAGATACTGGGTCACCACATGAGCAACATGAGGCCGTGCATTATCATGCATCAATTGCATATCCTGTCCGATATGTCCTGCGTAAGGTACCACATGGTCTGCGAGGATTTCAGTAATGTAGCGATGAGAAGTCAGTCCACGTGTATGGCCCGTCGGTTCGATGAAAACTAACGCTGTATGTGCTGTTAACGAGATGCCGCCCCAGACCATTACAGATCCTCCTCCATAAGCAACAGTTTCCTCGATGCAACACTGAGAATAACGTTCTCCAGGGCGACGATATACTCTCTGACGTCGATCACTTCCATGTAGACTCACCCTGGTCTCATCAGTGAAGAGTACATTACTCCACTGCTCTAATGTCCAATCCCTATGCTCTCGAGCATATTCAAGTCGTGCTCGACGGTGTGCTACCGTTAATGCTGGGCCTGTTGCAGCTCTTTTTGGGGTCAGGTTCCGTTCAGCAAGTCTCCTTCTGACGGTATCTGAACTTATGACCACTTGGCGTTCGTCACGCAGACTTTGTTGGACTTGAACTGCGTTGAGGTGGCGATTTCGCAGAACAGTAAGGTGGATATAACGATCATCTGCTGCTGATGTAGCCCTAGGTCTGCCCGTACCTGGACGGCGATCGAATGCTCCAGTCTCTAGGTATCGTCTGTAAACTCGTTGCACCGAAGATCTGCTGATTCGAAGCCTTCGAGCGACTTCACGTTGCGCAATGCCTGCTTGAAGTAATGCTACAGCTTGAGCTGCTTCCTGAGGTGTTGTATCCATTATTAATCGAAAAAAGTAGCAAAAACACACGCGTCTGAGCAAACGATGGACAAAAAGTAAAGAAATGATAAGAAATATCCGACTACCCTCATTGTAGAGTAAAAGAACGCTAATTTCAAACTCTGGTGAAAACAGAGCAAATCGTTAGCATTGTGTTTGTTGCTTGATTACAATGTGAGTTGACGGTACTTTCGAAATAATTTGTAGTCATTTTAATCACCATGAAACGCACTTTTTGTAGGTATAACTTTGATAGTTGTAAGTTTTATACTTTTTGAGAAAATCGAATCAGAGTTCCTAGGTAGCGGGTGGCTCGGTTTATTTGCTGACCAGTGTAGATACCAAAAAAGGTAGACCCCAGCAAAATGACCGAGGTAGAGTTGAGAGCGGCGGTACGTAGGCTGAGTGCCAAAAATGCCGCCCCAGGACCCGACGGCTTACCTGGAAGAGCCTGGGTTCTGGCCTTTGGGGCTCTCGGGCCTCGACTAGGGGGGCTCCTAAGCGCATGCTTGGAGAGGGGCCAGTTCCCACTTCGTTGGAAGACGGGGAAACTGGTCCTCATTAAGAAGCCGGGGCGCCCTGCGGACTCTCCGTCCGCTTACCGACCCATCGTGCTGCTCGACGAGGTGGGCAAGCTCTTTGAAAGAGTTATTGCAGACCGCCTCGTCGGGTGGCTGGTGCAGGAGGGGCCGGATTTGGCGGAGAGCCAGTTTGGTTTCCGCAGGGGGCGCTCTACGGTGGACGCCATCATGCGCGTGCGAGCCCTCACGACGGGGGATGCTGTGGCCCGGGGTGGGGTCGTCTTGGCGGTGTCTCTAGACATCGCCAATGCCTTCAATACCCTGCCCTGGAGTTGCATCAGGGAGGCACTCCGGTATCACCGGATGCCGACCTACCTCTGTCGAGTGGTTGAGGCCTATTTGACGGATAGGGCCGTCATCTACCCCGGTCATCAGGGAGAGTGGAACCGGCGAGAGATGTCGTGCGGTGTCCCACAGGGATCGGTCCTGGGGCCGCATTTGTGGGACATCGGGTACGACTGGGTGCTGCGCGCCGACCTCCCTAGCGGCGTCAGCGTAGTATGTTACGCTGACGACACGCTGGTCCTGGCGCAGGGGAGGTCGCACCAGGCGGCGGCTGAATTAGCGACACGCGGGGTTGCGATAGTCGTTGAGAGGATCCGGCAGTTGGGACTCGAGGTGGCCCTGCACAAGTCCGAGGCCATGTGTTTTCATGGTCCTCGGAATGCGCCACCGTCGGGTTCCCAAATAACGGTAGGAGGGGTTCGCATCGGAGTCGAGTCGACGATGAAGTACCTGGGACTCGTCCTCGACAGCCGGTGGAACTTCGTGGAGCATTTCCGACGTTTGGCTCCCAGACTGGAGCGGGCTGGGGCTGCCTTGAAGCGGCTCCTGCCCAATCTAGGTGGTCCAAACGCCTCCTGCCGGAGGCTTTACGCGGGGGTCGTGCGGTCCATGGCCCTTTACGGGGCACCGGTGTGGGCGCGTTCCCTGAGGCTGCGGCCAGTCCGCCGGTTGAACGCGTCCCAGAGGGTCATGGCCATTCGGCTAGTCCGGGGTTACCGCACGGTCTCCGGTGAGGCGGCGAGCCTCCTTGCCGGATTGCCGCCGTGGGATCTGGAGGCGAAAGTCCTCGCGCACGTGTGGGAGTGGCGCGAGGAGGCAAAACGCCGGGGCGTAACTCCGCTGCCGCGAGAAATCACGGTACAGCGGACAGAACTCCGGCGGGATCTCATGGCGACATGGAGAGTGCGACTGTCGCAGCCCAGCGCTGGGCACGCCACAATTGCGGCGATAAGTCCCCTCTTTGAGGAGTGGTTAGAGAGCGCCACGGCGTCCTCACCTTCCGCCTGACGCAGGTCCTCACCGGACACGGTTGTTTCGGGAGGTTCCTGTTTCGCATAAGGCGGGAGGAAACGCCCGGGTGTCACCATTGTGTGGATCGCCCAGAGGACACGGTGGAGCATACAGTGGAGGTCTGCCCGGCTTGGGCAGAGCACCGCCGTGTTCTCACGGAGGCGATCGGCGGCGGCGATCTCTCGCGTCCGAGCCTGGTCCAGGCCATGGTGCGGAGCGAGAGTGCATGGGAGGCCGTCACCTCCTTCTGCGAAGCGGTAATGCTCGCGAAGGAGGAGGCGGAACGCGTGAGGGAGAGGCAGCCTCACGCCCTCAGTCGCCGCAGGAGACGCCCTGGGCGGCGGGAATTGATAGCCGATTCCCGGCCACCGTAGGCGCGGGCTTGCGGACGGTGAGTAGTGGGTAGCTCGCCGTCCGGTGAGGACCAGGCCCGGGTCGACGGCGCGTTGTGTTCCACGCGCGCCTCAAAGAGATGTCAGCAAAAGATGGGGTCCAATAGGGCCGATGCCGCTGGGGTCGCGGGTTGTTTGAAAAAGATACCGTGGCCCTGGCATAGGCAACTGAAGGAACACGGGTGGGTTTTAGTCAGTAAAAGTCTGACACGCCCTTCCGCTCCACCCAGAGCGGGAGAAGTTATTTGATGATTTCCCATCCACAAAAAAAAAAAAAAAAAAAGACCCCAGCAAAATAACCATAACGTCGCATAAAAACTCACACACGTCAAACACACTATAGGCTAAATAAAGAGGATAAATCAAGAATAATACGACCAATGTAAAGCGAACTCAAAAATCAGATGTGCTCGAGAAAAGAAAAATTTTTTTTTAATTTTTTTTATTTTGGCATCAAACAGTCATTCATATTATTAGTTATTAGTTCCTTATTACTTATTAGTCATATTATTAGTTCCTTACAATAGACCTATAGACTGTGCCTATAGTGCCGACAATGGTAGTGGTAACAATAATTTCAATAAACTCCTAACAGGGAAAGACGCGCAAGAAATACATATTAATATTAGTATCAGAACTAATGTTCAATGCAACATAGTTCACAAAGTAAAGTGAAGGTAGACAAAATAAAAAAAATGTGAGTTTAAGTTAGGTGATAGGTATATCTACATTTAAGTTTTTATTTAAGGCTATTAAGAGAGATATTAAAAAGATCTATGTCCATAAATTCTCTATTATAATTGTTAGTGGAACGGTATATAAATGAATTACGAGTGTATGTTTTATTTAGTCGAGGAGGAACAAAAAGTGATGTTGTACGTGAGGGACGTACGGATAGGCGAGCGTGTGCTTTTAGTGATATTTTACCAAGCAATGATGGTGAATCAGTCAATGAGTTTAAAATTTGGAACAATTGAATAATGTCGAACATATTACGTCTGTTACGTAGACATATCAGTTTATGCCTACGCATTGCATCTTCATACGCAGCGTCGTAAGTATTATTGCGATAATTAAGTGATTTTAAAAACTTTTTAACGACTTCAAAAAAAGGAGAATCATTTCGATACGTATGTATGTAATATTATCGGAACTGCAATATTTTCACATATGATAATCTATTAGGGCTTCCAAACAAATATACAAAATTTTATAGATGTATGTATGTTTGTCCACGCATTTCTACGAAACTATTAATCAGATCGTGACCATTCTTTTTTGTTGGATTACATTTACTCTAACTTAGGGCACAGTGAAAGTTTAATCGAAATCGGGTCAGTACTTTTCAAGATAATGGACTAATACGTGTAAGTGTGGCGGCCTGGCTTATTGATACGAGCTACGGGTGTGGTGTCAAAGGGAAAGCATCTCAAAACAAGGTTCTCAGTTACGGAAATAGTTAGGATGACCCAGCTGTCAACACTTATTGAGCACGATTGCTACATGATACATCCTGAAGGTCTGATGATAACCAGGTAAGTGCTTATCGGTTCTAGGTAACGGAAATAGTTAGGATGACCCAGCTTTCAACATTTGTCTAATTGAGCACGGATGCTATCACATGATACTTTCTGAAGGTCTGATGATGACCAGGTAAGTTCTTATCGGTTCTCAATAACGGAAATAGTTAGGATGACCTAGCTTTCAACATTTATCTAATTGAGCACGGATGCTATCACATGATACTTTCTGAAGGTCTGATGATGACCAGGTAAGTGCTTATCGGTTCTAGGTAACGGAAATAGTTAGGATGACCCAGCTTTCAACATTTATCTAATTGAGCACGGATGCTACTACACGATACTTTCTGATAGTCTGATGATGACCAGGTAAGTGCTTATCGGTTCTAGGTAACGGAAATAGTTAGGATGACCCAGCTTTCAACATTTATCTGATTGAGCACGGATGCTATCACATGATACTTTCTGAAGGTCTGATGAAGAGTAAAACGGACAAACTCGGTTTTTGCTTGGGGTTCTAATGGACCTGAAGGTGGCCAGATTAGGTTAGACAAGAAAACAGACGCGCTTTCGTAATGAATTGGAATTCACCCTGCACGCGTATGCCTGATCGGGACTTAGTTCAATAAATAACACTGAAGCATAAACTAACTGACTACCTGCAAGGCAACGCCATTTTGTATTACAAAAACGAAACATAGAGCTATGTGGGTCTATCCGACTGTATGCTCCCTTGCTAGACCATACATTACTTTTAGATAATGGATGAATGGAATAAAAGAAGGTAAGCACTAAAACACTACTGCATTGTCCCAAAGGTACTTAAACGTAAAATGAGATTAATGGGCTGATGGTGTGGCAATGAAGTGAGTGACGGGGCCCTTGTTGGCTGTAACGAGAACGCCTGGTCGACTTGATAGCCCAACGCGAACTGAACTAGTTATTATAAGTCGAAATGAATGTGTGGCGTGAACTGCTGAATTGCAGAATGTGCGGTTGCACCATACACCGACGGTTTGTAAGAAGAATGCCATTTGTTTAATAAGACTAAAAGAATGAAAATAAGTGATTAGCTGGATTTTTGACAGCAGGATCTCCTGGCGCAGTATCAGCGTAGGTGAGGTACTTGGACTCGTGGAAAATGCAGTCCACTGCTGGTACCGCTCCCAGAGAGCAAGCGGGCGAGTGGTAACCTCTGACTCCCGGGCGGTAGTCGAGAACACTGGCTTTAACAATTCCGTTTAGCGGCAGCTGAAAAATGACCCCAACGGAACGAACACCGAAACGTGGCCTCTCGTCTTGCTCTCGCCAAAAATCCCGAAAAACACCCGTCATGGTAGTGGATTAAACAATGTGTAATAAGTTCCTGATTGTTAAACCATCCATCAGTGCGATGGATAGTTTAACAATCAGGAACTTTAAAAGTTAATTTTTCCCAAAAAAAAAAATAATCTACGTTGGAATGTAGTCCGAAGCAGAAGTGACAACAGCCACAGCCCCATAGCTGAGAAAAAAACCGGTCAAGTGCGTGTCGGACCACGCACAATGAAGGGTTCGCGGGATTCTAACGCGTAACCCTTATACCTTCTGACCGCGGCAGTCCTACTGAATTGGCCCAGTGATATAGGCCCAGTCTGCTAATACTAAATAGCCTGTCTAGCTGCGAGCAACTTGGAAGTAGCGCTCGCCGGCTGCTTCCGTGGCACCGCTTTCGCTCGCTCGGCTGGCGCGCGTTTGTTCACAGGTCTAACCTAACCTAACCCATTTCACCCAGTTCACAATTTTTCGACAGTTTTTAATTTAACGAAAATAACACCGATAGATATAAACTAACGGTTCTCACAATCTTACGGTGACATATATATTTCGCATATGATGTGTAACATCTGACATCTCACTTTGGTAATAAGCAACATTAAGGGGCATGCGCCAGGGTAGCCCACGAAATTCAAATTATCTAATTTTTTGTCCAATTTGCAATTCAGTATTAGGTTGTATGTTGAACAAAGTATGATTCGCGACTCTAAAAAATACAGAATTTTAATCATCAAAATCAGGAATACAACTCCTTAAGTTAGTATAATCCACGAATGGCAAGATTTCATGAAATAGTCATTCATTAGGATTACCTGGTCTTAAATAGTTGCATTGATGTCTTTAACTAATACAATTCTATAAATAAATACTTGTTACGGTCATTTCAATCAACATATAACCTATTATATTAAATGTATGTATTGTATATGTATTTTATTAAATAAATTATATAGATTAGGGATCCGCGGAAAGGCACATGAATGGTTTAAATCATATCTGGAAAATAGAGCACAGCTAGTAGAAATAGAATACTTCAATAACAATCTAAATGAACTTCAAAAGATCCGGTCTGACAGCAAGGCGATTAACGCATCAATACCACAAGGAAGTGTTATTGGATGTCTATTATTTCTCATTTACATCAACGATCTCCCTTTTATAGCAGAATCCGGACCGTGCGTTTTATTCGCGGACGACATCTCCATTTTCACTCAATGTCATGACAACATAAACCTAAACAGTGAAATCTTTAGTAAAATAATAACCTGGATGACCGAACACAATCTTGAAATCAACTTTGCAAAGACAAAACTAATAACTTTCCATCCCCACCAAAAAAACCTCTAAATGTAGTTTTTTCCTTTAATAATCATATAATAGAAACAGTCAATGAATTCACATTATTAGGCATAACCATAGACAAGAATTTAAATTGGAAGTCACACGTACAAAAAATAATATCTAAACTTTCAAAATTTTTATACGCTTTTCGTGAAGTTAAAAAACCACAAATTTACAGACTGCCCTCGTAACTTATTACGCCTACGCCTAAGCATGGCTTAGTTACGGCATAATAATGTGGGGATACAGTACAGACGCACTTGCACTGTTCACGGTCCAAAAGAAATTTATCCGTATCTTAGTAAATGTACAACAAATAGATAGCTGCAAACCCCATTTCATAAATCTGAACATTTTAACCCTGCCTTGTTTATATATACTTGAAATATGTAAGTTCGCTCACAAACACCGAGACTTTTACACAAAACGAGAAGACATACAAACAAGATAGACACTCCGACACAAAACACGACTCAACATACCAACATCCCGCTTAAAAATACACTCGACAAACCCTCTAGTTATGTCAATCAAAATTTACAATATGTTACCCGAATATATAAGAAATGAAAAAAACTCCATGTATTCACGAACAAATTAAAAAAAGCTACTAATAAGCAATTGTTATTATAGTGTTAACGAATATCTAAATGATAAATCCTTGAAAAAATTAAGTATACAATAAGTAAAATGTTAAATTATTATTATTATATAATACATTAATTATATTATAAAAGTGTGTTTAGAATAAGTTTACAATAAGTTAGATTACATAAATGATAAGTCCTCTTCTCCACATACCTATCTATCTTTTGCTGTGCCCGACAGGGTCCATGATTGTTTCTTTTGGCAAATATCTAACCTAAGCCTACATTGTGGAATGCAATAAAGAATTGAGTATTGAGTATTACTGACTTGTAAATTGCAAAAATCGTAGAAAAAACTGAATTTCGCGGGCTACCATGGCGCTTTCGCCTTAACATTATACTCTAGCATTGCGCGCGCTCATCGGTTAAATCAAATAGCGCGCGCTTCCCCGGCTTCCTGTTACACACTTCCGTCCCTTTTCAAGAAATCACTCCCACAGATTGCAGGAAAGCGAGAGGAAAGGTGTTACACATCAAGATAATATAAGAATAATTATGATAGTGTAATATCCTCCTATGTCAATAATTCGGTCAATATTAGTATGGTGTCCGACTACAAATGAAAAAGAGCAATAAATTAATTAATTCTTTATTTAATTACCAGATAATTCAGCAAAACAAACTGAAACACAATGTGACTTCGAAAAACCTAGCATTTGCGGCTGGAAGCCGGATGAGTTTCACGACTTTGATTGGAGGAGGCTGAATAAGAAGACCCCGAGTTATAACATGCATACGGGACCTACGTACGACCATACTTATGGGAAGAATGGATCGGGTAAGTACCTAATTACGGTCGACGTACAGTCCTTGTCAGTTATTTTACCGCTGATAGCAGCAACCCAATAGCATCCTTATTGGGTGAATATTTGACCTTTTAACCGCCCGTCATTACCTTCCGCCAAAAGTTGATGAAGGAGAATATATTTAATGAAATATTTCAGCAATTCCTGATTCTGGTCCTTAAGCAGATTCTGGGAATTGATGAAATATTTCATTAACGATATTCTCCTTCATCAACTTTTGGCGGAAGGTAATGACGGCGGTTTAAAGGTCAAATATTCACCCTATTGTCATAAAAATTGGAACTATACTCCGATTTTTAATTAGCTAGACTATAATGTCAAAATGACATACACAGGTCGATCGCAGCTGTCATTTTGGTCTAGAGTTTAAGTACAGACCGTTCACAGTTATTTTCCTCTGATCTTTATGTTCATTACATAAGGTCGCTGTTGGATTGCTGCCACTGACAAGTCTGAAAAATAAAAGTGATCTTTAGTTTCGTAACAATAAAGTTGATGTTGGATTATTGCTGTCAGAAGTAAATTGACTCTAAACGTACTGTCGGTACTATAAAGACCTCTGTGATTTTGACAATGATGCAAAATCAGATGTAAAATAGCTGTGAAAGTTCTGAACGAAAACCTTAATCATTAGAACCTTAGATATAGGGTTGAGCCACATCTACCATAGCGAGAAAGTTAGAGTGCGCTCGGCGGAATCCGAGCGCATCGCCAGTTCCGCCGCGCGCAATATATTTTTCTCGCTCTAGGAAATGACAATCCTGAGTGATAGAAAAGGATAGAGCATGACAAAAGGCGATTCCGTGCTGACAGATGTGGCTCAACCCTTACTAAATCTATGATGAGAACCTTGTCATATTTTTCGATGCAAATGGCGGCATCAATAATGTGACTCGTCAACGAACGAGTTTAATGTGACGAAATCAAAAAGTACCTACCGGGATCTTTTGGTACGTGGCCGAAATAGGAACAAACGCCACCATCTTGTTTCTTTCAATATCGGAACTAACGCCACCAACTTGTTTCTTTCAATTTCGGAACTAACGCCACCATCTCGTTTCTTTCAATACTGTGACAATTTCACAAATGTTTTCCAACAACGCCCCCCACCAATGTCATTCAGGCACTAAATAAAAAAAAAAAAAAAAAAAAAAACATTTATTATCAGGCTACAATGGCCCATAGATACATACCTTACAAACTAACATAATATATAAAGTATAAAACAAAACTTGTGTTAATAAATATAGCTTAAAATTATGTTAGTACCACTTCACTGCACTAGCTTGTCCTTGAGCTGTCCTGTGGCACTTGTCCGCGGAAGCGACGGAACACCACGTCCTGCGGCCAGAAGTCTTCTTCCATGACGACGGGCAGGAAACAGTTCGGTACTCGCACCACGAACGCCTTGAAATTGACGTTGCGGCGCGACTCCAGTAACTGCACCCGCGGCATGTACCTTGTCTTCTGGCGCACGTACTCCACGATGTCCTCCGCCTTAGTGGTGTAGTGCAGGCGGGAGACGTACACCGGTGTGTTCGGCTTAGCGGCACGCAAGCTCACTTCTGGCTTCGTAGGAGCTTTGCCGCAGCGATTCTTGTTGGTTCGCGACCGGCGCTTCCTCCTTTGCACTGTCACGAAACCCTCTTCATCAGCCCTATTCGGCGCCTTTTCTGCCATAGGCTTCATACTTGGGGCGCCTGGGGCACTCGCGGGGGCGCTAGCGAAGTCCTTTCGTAAGGGATTCGCCAGGGCTGCAGATACTGGCAGCGGGACGGGGTGATGAACTTGGGCGGCGCTGCGCGGAGGAGCTGCGGTGACGGGCGCAGGGCTGCGGGGCACTGGGGCGGGGCGCTCTGCAATTTCAGCAAACGACGGATGCGCTGGCGATGAAACTGCTGACGCGGAATTTGACGACGATAAATCGAGGCCGGCTCCGCGACACTTGTTTACATTAGATGCATCGGCTGATGACCTAGTTACCGCCACACTGTTACGCAACTCGCTAACTTCTTTGCGCAATTCGGTGACGGAGTTTTGGGATGCATCTAATTTCGCCAGAACATCCGCGAGGCGGGCCTTCAGGAAGACAATGTCCTTCAGAAGGCTCGTTACGTCGACGTGGTCGAAGGTGACGGGTGGAAGCTTGTGCAACTCCTTCGCCACAAACGTCGGCACGTCGTCCGGGTCGGTCTCCTTGAACAGCGTGATTATATCCTGCAGGCTCTTCTTAGTCCCGTCACGCCGGCGGGACACCATCTGGTCGCGCTTGTTCAGCACACTGAACAACAACAGCTTGGCAGCAGCTATGTCTTCCTCACTGAAGTTCGTTGCGCAGATCTGGACAGCAGACACCTCGTCCATCACATCCAGCTTCTGTTGCAGGAACGCCAGCAGCTCATTCGCCACAAGTTCATTGCTCATGGCGAGTAACTCACGAGCGACAGCTTGCGCCGCGCTAATTAAAACAGAATATTATGCAAACACGTCCGCATCGGAACGCGGCACAAGCGAGACTTGATCCTCGTTAAAAAGTCCTTGAGCTAAAGATCCTCGTTGCACCTTATCAGCGTTTTCGTAAGGTGACCGTATAAAGCTACCTTCAGACAACATGCTTGTATTCCCTAAATGGGAATACACACTGCGGGCACATATACACACTGCGGGCACATATACACACTGCGGGCACATATACATACTGCGGGCACATATACACACTGCGGGCACATATACATACTGCGGGCCCATATACACACTGCGGGCACATATACACACTGCGGGCACATATACATACTGCGGGCACATATACATACTGCGGGCACATATACACACTGCGGGCACATATACATACTGCGGGCACATATACACACTGCGGGCACATATACACACTGCGGGCACATATACACACTGCGGGCACATATACACACTGCGGGCACATATACATACTGCGGGCACATATACACACTGCGGGCACATATACACACTGCGGGCACATATACACACTGCGGGCACATATACATACTGCGGGCACATATACACACTGCGGGCACATATACACACTGCGGGCACATATACATACTGCGGGCACATATACACACTGCGGGCACATATACATACTGCGGGCACATATACACACTGCGGGCACATATACACACTGCGGGCACATATACACACTGCGGGCACATATACACACTGCGGGCACATATACATACTGCGGGCACATATACACACTGCGGGCACATATACACACTGTGGGCACATATACACACTGCGGGCACATATACACACTGCGGGCACATATACATACTGCGGGCACATATACACACTGCGGGCACATATACACACTGCGGGCACATATACATACTGCGGGCACATATACACACTGCGGGCACATATACATACTGCGGGCACATATACACACTGCGGGCACATATACACACTGCGGGCACATATACACACTGCGGGCACATATACACACTGCGGGCACATATACACACTGCGGGCACATATACATACTGCGGGCACATATACACACTGCGGGCACATATACACACTGCGGGCACATATACACACTGCGGGCACATATACACACTGCGGGCACATATACACACTGCGGGCACATATACATACTGCGGGCACATATACACACTGCGGGCACATATACATACTGCGGGCACATATACATACTGCGGGCACATATACATACTGCATATGTACCCATATTCATACTCCAGGCTCTTGAAGCAATAAACCCAACACCTACAGTGCCCTCCAAAAGTTAGTTGTCATTTTTTTTTAATTTGAGATGTGTTTGCTCTTGACTATAGTCTAGGTCAGAGGTGACAGAGACAAAGTCTACGATGTAGTGAGCTTACCCAGGAGAAGCCTGTTCACTCTAACTTTTAAGAAATTCGGGTTGTATACGTTCTAACACAGACGCAAGTAGTGAGTTCCACCCTTTTGCCGTGCGCATTATGAAGGATGTTTGGAAGCGCTTAGTGCGAAACAACTAGGTATGGATGGTAACTTGAAGTACGTCTAGATGTTCGATGGTAGAAGGGGCCGGTGGAATGAGGTTGTGGATTTCCTGAGCACACTCTCCGAAGTATAATCTATAGAAGACAGACAAGCCGCAAGGTTGCCCACCTTGCAGCGATGAGCCAAGCTGTGAAACTTGGCATCACCAGTTATACGTCGCCAATGAGCCTCTTAGCTCTGCGTTCCAGTGAGTCAAGCGCAGCAAGTTGGTATTTAGCTGAGCCATTCAAAGGTGGCTGCAATATTCCATGCAGGATCGGACTTGCGCTTTATAAAGGGTCAAAAGCTGTCCAGGCGTAAAGTATAGCTTCATTCTGTTTAGGCAGTTTGAGTAATTTATGCGGCCTTCCCAAATGTTCCTTCTTTGGTATTGTTCGTTGAATCGTTGAGCTCCTTAAGTTCTGAGTTGAGCTGCGCGATTACTGACAAATGCGTGCACTGACTGGACAGGTCATCTCAATCTGTGTGGTTCTTTCCTCAAAAGACCATTTCAGACCCCAATCTACATGGTCTTCACATGAAGTGACCAGGATTATGTCTGGACGTTATAAAGAGACTGTGACCTCTGAGTTTGTTTCGGCCTTTCTTCTCAGAGTAGTCAGATAGGAAACGCCAACCTCATCTAATTAAAAAAAAACATGTTTGACGTGTAAAAGTGTTTGTACAAACCTACTTACAGAAATAAAATCATTTATCAGGATGCCCAGGTTTTTGGCCGCAGTTTGGGCTTTGTGCTCGATAGTAGCGCTGAAGTTGAGACTGAATATCAGCCCCATGCTTAAGAGCCCGAGCCAATCTGTTACAGGAACAGATGTACCCAGAAAAGTAGGGGTTTGGTCGAAATGACTCCTTTTAGCGTGAAAAGATACGCCTGTGTTTTGGGGGCGTTAAAAAAAAGACTTGATTGTCATCAGTCATCACCCCATTGGGAGAGGCTTAAGATCCAATCTGTCCGCTCTACCATAGCCTCTCTCAAGGAACGAACTTCATCGCTCCTGGTTTTTGCGCTGGACTAGTATCTCTCAGAAACAGTACTGTCATCCGCGTACCCATCAAAATTATTTTTCCACTTCAGCTGCCACATTATGATACCACAATTGCAACAGTTATAGAACGAAATCAGGTAATCCCTTATCATAAGTAGTAGGTATCCACGTGGTCGAATCCTAACTAATATTATAAATGCGAAAGTAAGTTTGTTTGTTTGTTTGTTACCATTTCACGCCTAAACCACTGAACCGATCATCCTGATATTTTGCATATACGATGCCACGTGTACACAGACGGACATAGGGTACCTTTACTCCCGAAAAAAGTACTCTTCCCGAGGATAACAACAATAAAGTTCTTATGATAATAGATGGCGCCACGTGTCTTTCGAATCATGATTGAATTACATTATTATAGAAACATTATTAGGGTGTTAAGAGTTTATTTTTATTTTTATTTAAGGACCTAATACATTTTGTGAGTCTAGAGTGTCGATAGACCAGTTTTCTTCCTCCTAACTATCCTAATTATATTATACTATACTTTTATATTATACTTTTGGAGGGCACTGTACATAACTCTTCGCCCGACCGAAGAATCGAACCCTACGCTCAGCAGGCTGCTGTGCTTGCAATCATTAGTACCAACGAGGCAGTCTGTTACCAATTTATCATCACAAAACATTTTGGCGCCTTTTCGGTGAAGTCAGGGAAAACAATGAGCAAATGCTACAATATCAACTTAAATTGGCCAATTCAAATCACAACTGTCATTCTTTGACAGTTGTACGAAATGGCTGCTACACCAACACGGAAAATTGACGTATGGTGTCAATATGCTTAACAATTAAATTCCCTGACTGTACATTACAGGGTTGGGAGTTTTATGTATGACTTAAAACGTGACTGCCAAAATGTGAGTGTAACAATAATGTCTGCCCACCCGTTTGGGGATACGGGTTTAATCGAATACTTCCAACCAACTGTATAACTGTGAAAACTACATTCTTTTTTATTTCAGGTTATTATATGTATATAGAAAGTTCAGGTCGGATTGAGAACGAGACCGCTCGTCTGATGTCACCCGTGTTTGCGGCTGACCTGGCCAAGAACGGATGCTTCGTCTTCTGGTACCACATGTTCGGAAGGTAAATATGACGCAGAGATCACAAAATAAATAAGGCCTCTTAGTAAGAACGAGCTTAGTAGTGGCAGCAATGATTTCAAGAGGAAGGATACGCCCATCGCAACGTTTTACCCGAACCTTCTTCATACAATCAAAAGTAGCACCATCTGTGATAACTTAAACAAACTACGTGAGTTCGGGGTTGCATAGGCGCGCGACATGGCCGCCATTGTGGATTTCGGTATTAAAATTATCGCTTCAGAAATGTGTTTCTTCAATAGTTTAATTGCAACAAAAGTAATGTAAGGTTACGTACCGATGATACGATATCTCATGTTCCTTTTTAACCTTTGTATCGTAATTTTTTCATCATTTTACTACGCATGTGAAGCAGGTGTGGTGTGAGTGTGTAAGTATTATGATGTAGTGTAGTGTGTTTGTGTGTGTAAACGGAAGGGAAAGAGCACGGAACATAAAAAAACATGGAAGTGAAAAGTAGGCGTGGCACGCGTGTCACAAATAAGCGCTGTAACGCTTGCTTGGTCCCCACAGATCTTAAACTATGGCCCCAGTAGAGTTCTAACATCGCGTCGAGTTGCAGTCTCGCGACAAATTTATTTTTCCGTAGCTATGCCGTTTTGTTCCATTTTGGAGTGCAAAAATGATAGTAGGAGAAAAACTCTTGGATGGATCAAAAATGGAGGTGTTTCGTACCAAAGACACGACAAAGTAGGGCCCAAAACACAGCCTTGAGCCACTCCATATGAAATAGGCAGCCCGTCGCTATGGCAACCGTCGATTTTGACTATCTGCCTACGTCTGAGAGATATAATATAATAATAATAATACTCATATAATAATATATCCTGGGACATTTCACACACGGTCATCTGATCCCAAACTAAGCAGAGCTTGTACTATGGAAACCAGATAACTGATATACTACATATACTACTTTTTTTTTTTGAAAATACATACTTATATAGATAATTACACCCAGACTCAGGACAAACAGACATGTTCATGCACACAAATGTTTGTCCTGGATGGGAATCGAACCCACGACCAGCGACATGATAGGTGGTATTTTAACCAACCACGCCATCTGGCCTGTCGATATGACGTAAAGAGCTGGAGTTGTGTACCACGAACGCCTACGATTTTGTAATAATTTCTAATTATCGAAAAGTTGTCTGATATATTTTTTTTCTACATCTGGGCAACTCTTTCCATCATATGCAACAGTTTTCAGACGATGCTAGGTTCTTATTTTGAACACGTTCAAAATGGATTCAACACATAAGATGCTCACACTTTCTTCTGTAAAATGATTTATTCGCATCAACTGGCCAATGTTCTCTTGAAAACATTTTCAGACGGTTTTCTGTGGGTTTTGTATGCCTCATTTTTAATTTTCTCAAATGGTCTCCTGGGTACGTGCAATGCAATTTTCACATACCAGTATAATATGTGAAAATTGTGTTTTCGGTATCTAAAATCAATCGTTCAACTACATTCTGAAAATCTGACAGATTGCTATGTTTCATATTTTTTTAATATACAATATATACATATTTGAAAATGCGGTCAGGTCAGACGTGACGCGAAAAATATCTGAAATTAGGTTTTTTGGATTCAGAATAACCAAATCCTAGCCTAGGTATTGATTTTATACGGTTTTGATCCTAAAACATTAAGGCAATTTTAGTCATAGGCTCTGGTACTAAAATACAGATAATAGTAATAATAATATCCCGGGACATTTCACACACGGTCATCAGATGAATGTGTTACTATCAATCCCCTCAAAATGTGGTACTATGAATCCCCTTTAGTGAGTGACTGCGTAAGAGTTTAACCTGAACAGGGTTGGTTTACACTTTTTTTTTTATTTGAGAAGGGTTTGCTCTTGACTCTTGTCTAGGTCAGAGTTGACAGAGACAAAGTTGACGATGGAGTGAGCTTACCCAGAAGAAGCCTGTTCACTCGCACTTTGAAGAGATTAGGGTTGTATGCGCTCGGGAACACAGACGCCTGTGTTTACAGAGGCAGATAGTGAGTTCCACTCTTTTGCTGTGCGCATTATAAAAGACATTTGGAAACGCTTAGTGCGAATCGGTGGAATAGCAACTAGGTAGGGATGGTAACTGGCAGTGCGTCGTAGATGTCCGATGGTAGAAGGGGGACGGTGGAATCAGGTCGTGGAGTTCTTAGGCACACTCACCGAAGTACAATCTGTAGAAGATCGACAGCAGGCAACCTTGCGGCGATGATCCAAGCTGTGAAGCTTGGCATCACCAGTTTTACGTCGCCAATGAGCCTCTTAGCTCTGCGTTCCACCGAGTCAAGCGCGGCTAGTTGGTACTTAGCTGATCCATCCCAAAGATGGCTGCAATACTCTATACAGGGTCGGACTTGCGATTTGTAAAGGGTTAAATAATACATTCATCAGAACTTTGGAACAGGCTGTATGTGACCTATTTCCAGCAGTTGTCTGATACAGGTTGATGGTATTAAATGAATCTTCATTACAGGAGCATGGGCGGTCTCGTAGTATACCAGAAGCCTGACAAACTACCCATGTATCAGCTGCAGATACTGCAGCTCCAGTCGCGGGCGCAGAATTACACGCTGTTCGAGCAGTGGGGAGATCAGGGCAATGAGTGGTATAGCGCCGTCGCTATGCTGTCTGACGTTGGTGGTAACTTTCAGGTCAGTATCGTTTCAAATAGCTTCTTCTTCGCTTTGCTTTTGACGGGGGCGGTCGTGGTCTCGATGAATAAGGATGATGACTAACAATGTTTTAGTCCGTCTGATATCTATCAGTAATCTTACTAAGAAATATTGGAGACGTATTTTGCCTTTTTTACGTAATCAAAAGATAACGGCGATACATTGAGTTAAAATGTGGCATGACGTCACCTTTAATGCGTTTTATCTGAGATATTTATTATTAGTAAGATAAAGCAAAAAATACGTGTCTAATATTTTTTATTATCTGACTGACGGACTAAATAGATTTTTTTTTTTTGCCCAGTCATCATCCTGTAGCCTCCACCCGTTTGATTCCCATCTGGCGTCTGAATAAAAAAACGGGTGTGTACCTTAAAAAGCGTTTAATTTAAAATAACCAAACCAGCCGGAGGCACACAAAATATTTGTAGGTCGTGGGTTGCGGACGTCTGCTGTCACTCCTGCAGGGATAGGTACTCCCCTGTAGTTGCAGGCGAAATCCCGCTGCTGGCGAGAGATGAAAGTTGACCGGAGTTCAGTGCTGTGCTGTACGGTGACGTCACTAATGGATAAAACAGCCTGGCCGTCCGATTTGCTCAGCACAGCACACCAGTGGCGAAGCGTCGAAATGATCTTCGGTCCGTTCAAAAGTAAACGCGAAGCTGCTGCCGTTGATGGCTTGACGTGAACATGAAACCCTAGATCGGGATTATCACTGATCACTTATTGGCACTTTTAACTCGAAGTACTTTTTCAAATGACAAAAAATAATTGTCGTGTCTGCTAGGGCGCTCGACAGGACACCAAGCGATACGTTAAGTTTCACCTCAGTCTAGAAGCGACTGCCTGGAGTCGCGTCAGCTGCGCGGGCGCAATCCCTTCACATCATTAATTCTATGCGAACACCCGCCCCGCACTGCACGTACCCGGCGCGTTCCAAGTCGTACACAAACAAAGAACAAAGCATTCATTTATAATAATTATATTGTCATTTAGCGAACCATTACCAAAACATGATTATTCATGTAACGTTCCGTTACAATCCCTATTGTGCCCAATCGCTGGTGTACTCTAAGCTCGCCTCACGATCTGTCTCCATCTCGTTCTGCCTGTTAGAGAACAGCCTACTGAATTTATTGACAAGGCCTCCAGCCGCGGATTTAACTGGTCGCTCTAACTCATTGATGACCTACACAACTTTGTAGGAAATCTATGAAGTCATTATCACGCCTTTAGAGACACATGACGTAGGTACATAAAATATGTACTACCCCATGGGCCAAAAAAACCGAGGTCTTCAAAATGCAGCGATTGGGAGTTAGGCATTGATGCCGCTGGGGTCGCGGGTTGTTTGAAAAAGATACCGTGGCCCTGGCATAGGCAACTGAAGGAACACGGGTGGGTTTTAGTCAGTAAAAGTCTGACACGCCCTTCCGCTCCACCCAGAGCGGGAGAAGTTATTTGATGATTTCCCATACACAAAAAAAAAAAAAAGGCATTGATCATTTTGAATGACAACACTTTTCAATATTTATGAAAATGAAAAAAAAAAACATAATTAGTTCCTTGATTTATCCTGGGATCCCACCAATATGGTTAAGATTGGTAACCTAATTTCAAACCATGAGAAGTTTGTTAATTTTTGAACAGACAAAAAACTATAGACATCAATAACATAAAAGGAAAACACAACATTTTCATAATTAACATGCGGATCTTATTAAGATATTTTCGTTTAACAGATCGTGATAGAGGGCATCAGGGGAGAGAGTTTTATGAGTGACATAGCCATCGACGATGTGTCCATTCAGCATGGTGAGAACTGCACCAAAGCCATGGCCACCACTCCACCCTCTGTTTTACGTAAGTAGAAATGAATATTATATAATATATTATATACATATTATGTTATATTATATTATATTATACAGGGTTATTTTTAAAACACCAGCAACCTCTTAAGGGGTCATTGTACTCATCATTATGAACAACTTTTACTATGGGACCAAATCTGAAATCGCGAAAAAAAATCAGCTGTTCAGTACATTTATGTTCGCATAATTCGTCAAAATGTACTGAACAGCTGATTTTTTTTTTTGCGATTTCAGATGTGGTCTTAGGACTTTACTATATCGATGCAAAAGCATGCGGTTACGAAACGGCAAATGAAAATAATTTGATTGATCTTTTGAATAAAATTATCTTTAGTTTTGAAGTGAAAACTTCTTTAGGCGCGTTGAGCGTTTTTGGTAGGGAAAACCTTATGAGTTCGTATCACGTGACATGCTAATGTGGCGAGTTGCGCTGGTAAGTTTTCAGTTCTGTCGATAGTCCCCATAACTGACTATGTTTTTTTAGGGTTCCGTACCTGAAAAGGAAAAGACGGAACCCTTATAAGATCACTTCGTTGTCCGTCTGTCTGTCTATCTGCCTGTCTGTCAGTCTGTTAAGACCCTTTTTCTCAGGAACGCATGGAGGTATCAAGTAGAAATTAATACCAAATACGTAGGTCTGTGGTCCCTTAGAGCTCTAAAAAAATCAAGGTTCTAGGTCAACGCAATAAAAAATACTGGCCAAGTGCGTGTTGGATTACGCACAATGAAGGGTTCCGTAGTTGGGATGAATTTATCCTAAGAACAAACTTAACATTGTAGTTGAAAAACGATCTCCCATACATTCCAACTGCAAATGTATGTTTGTGCGCATAATATTGAGTGATCTACCATGTTATTTTAAGATCATAGACTTATTATAATTACATTTCCTGTAATCTATAGGTACAGAACTATTTTCTGTATTTTTTTTTTTTTCAAAATTTTAGGCTCAGTAGTTTTGGAGATAAGGGTAAATTTTCATCAATTTTC
This sequence comes from Dicycla oo, assembly GCA_948252095.1. Classification (NCBI taxonomy): domain Eukaryota; kingdom Metazoa; phylum Arthropoda; class Insecta; order Lepidoptera; family Noctuidae; genus Dicycla; species Dicycla oo. The sequence continues at coordinate 15,263,362 of OX411736.1, read as the reverse complement.
TTAAATAACTTTAAAACAACTTATTTAAAATTATAAAAAAAATATTTGATACCCTCACAGTAAGCCGCCAGACGGTACAGTTTGCAAAACTTTTTTTTTTTTTTTTTTCTTATTTGCCCCCCAAAATTGACCCTCGTATTCAAAATTCATTCGTATTTACGTTACACATCCGTGTTTGAGTCACAGAAATGCATACGTGTACCAAATTTCAATTTAATCGGTCCATTAGATTCGGAGCAAATCGGCTGTGACAGACAGGAAGACACACGAATGATCCTATAGGGGTTCAGCTTTTTCCTTTTGAGGTAAGGATCCCTAATTCGACCATTTATTCGACATATTTCGATACCACAAGTAAATCAGTACCTATAGGGATGACCTAGAATCATGAAAATTGGCAAGAAGCAAGGTCGAGTAAAGGAAAAAGTCCGTAAATTGTTAATTTGTAACTTTATCTCATAAAAATTATGATTACAAACTTAAATTTGCAGTTGGAGAATTGACCATGACGTATACCAATGTACCAAAATCAAAAATCAAAATCAAAAGTCATTTATTCAAACTAGGCTGAGAATCAGCACTTTTTGAACGTCAAAATTACATAAGACAGTCCCCCAAAACGCCCGCCCTTCACCACTTCCTAGTGCTTTAGCTGGGGAGAAGAAGTGACGCAACAAACTCCCCAGCAGCACAGCTGTCTGTTCAGTTAAAAAAAATGAATCTACAGCCTTGGCCAAAAGTATTAGGCACCCCACAAACATTTAAACCACAAATTATGGATCAGGTGTTTTATGGCACGTCAAAATACCTTAAGAGGATTGTGAAGCTGTAAATTTTCATACAAAAAGAGATAACGTTTTTCTCCCCGTAAACATAGTTTAATTTTCATAATTTTTGGCAATGTTGTAGGTATAATAAAAAACTAGGTCCGTACGTTTTTATTATAAAGAAATATTGCAAACGATATAAGTTATTAGCATCTAAATATCTATATTTTTGACATAAAAACATCCTCGAGCATTTTTATTTTTTTAAGTTAAATTAAATTGAATTACTAAAAACGAAAAAAATCAGACCTAGATTGAAGTGTACTGAATGTAATGAGTCCAAAATTGTCTCATTTCGTAAAGGTTTAGGGGAGTGAAAACGTTATCGCCCGAAACAATATTTATGTAGATAATTGTATGAAATGTAGGTAATTGCCTCCAAAAATCGCGCCGCGTATCGGCACTTCACAATCCTCTTAACTATTGTTTTAATTAACGTTTGAATACAGTTCATGGGCTATTGTTTAACAGATAGCTTTGTTTTTATATACTTTATTAGGTGCACGTGTTTTATGAGGGTGCCAATACTTTTGGCCAAGGCTGTGATAATAATTTAGGTACATTACGCAACACAAAACATTTATTTGCTATAAGTAAGCTAGCACACGCCAATATACAAAAAAAAATCGAAAACTATACTCAAGCAGAAACAAAATTCAAAACTAAAAACGTACGAGAACTTTATACCTAAATAAAAGTACCTATGGGAAAAAAATACCTATGGGAGAACATGTTTTTCAACTACAATGTTAAGTTTGTTTTGGGATAATTTCTTGTCAACTACGGAACCCGTCATTGTGCGTGGTCCGACACGCACTTGGCTGGTTGTTTTTTTTTAATTTAACACTTTAACGGACACCACATAAAATAAATAGGACAAACATAACTAAAACAAGTGTATCGATCAAGGCGATCTCTTACAGACAACCTTTGGATGGATTGAAAGAAAGGACATTTTGGGTTGTACTATCAGTCGCAATAAACAAGTTTTCGCAAGTGTTTATCCCAGTGGCCCAGTGATAACGGCCACGACTTATTTATTTTGTGTAAATTATTTCATCACCACAGCTCTCAAAACGGTGAATGAAACATCGTGAGGAAACCGGCATGTCCTAGAACCAAAAATTCGACGACACGTGACATCTACCAACCCGCACTGGGCCCGCGTGGTGGAGCACAGCCCACTCACTCTCACAGAGAGGAGGCCTGCGTCCCGGCAGTGGGAACATTATATGCTGATTTTATATATTATATTAGGTTGGGGAAAAAGTCTTTTCGCATTATACAGACGGAACTCATACATGGTTAGAGCGAGTCGTATGTACAATGCAACCTGCCGGGAAGCTGATATCGACATTTTTAATACTAGTGTTGCTAAATTGAGGAAAATGTTAACTAATAGTTTCTTCGAACGTTAATAGTAATTTTGCTGTTTTTTGTGTCAATTTAGTATATTTTTATTTTCCCGTTTCATGTAATTTTATACTACATGTGAAAACTTGTAATTGGCCATATTTTGTTTAAACTTTTACCTACTGTATCTGTTTAGCTGTAAGTTTTCCTAAAGAAATAAAATAAAATAAAAATAAAAATAAAATTATAGTATGTATGAACTTGTAATAAAATCTCTTTGGCTATACTATTTGTATCTGGCTGGTTTTGGTATCATTGAAAGTTTAAATTTTAAAGAACATAATTCCAAATTCAAATTAGGAAAATGTGTGATTTTCATTTGTTTTTCGTACCGTCAAGATGAGTGAATCTAATGAAGAAATTCGATACATTTTAAAATTTTACTACAAAAAAGGTAAAAATGCAACGCAAGCCGCGAAAAAAATTTGCGATGTTTATGGACCTAGTGTAGTGTCTGTGAGAGTAGCACAAATTTGGTTTAAGCGTTTTCAATCCGGAAATTTTGATGTCAAAGATGCACGTCGCTCTGGTCGCCCTATTACGGATAAAATGTATGCCATTTTTGAAAAAGTGGAGCAAGATCGGCATATCAGTAGTTACGACGTAGCTGAAGAACTGGAAATTGACCACAAAACAGTTTTGGCGCATTTGAAAAAAACTGGATACACAAAAAAGCTCGACATTTGGGTACCTCACGAGCTCACTGAAAGAAACCTAATGAACCGTGTACTCATTTATGATTCTTTATTACGACGTAATGAAACCGAACCATTTTTGAAGAAGCTGATAACTGGTGATGAAAAGTGGATCACGTATGACAAGAACGTGCGAAAAAGGTCGTGGTCAAAGGCCGGTCAGGCTTCACAGACTGTGGCGAAACCCGGGTTAACTCGCAACAAGGTGATGCAGTGTGTGTGGTGGGATTGGAAGGGCATTATTCATTATGAGCTGTTACCACCAGGCCGGACCATCGATTCTGAACTCTACTGCGAACAACTGATGAGATTAAAGCAAGAAGTTGAGAGAAAGCGGCCGGAATTAATCAACAGAAGGGGTGTGGTTTTTCATCATGATAACGCTAGACCTCACACATCTTTAGCCACTCAGCAAAAAATTAAGAGAGTTTGGCTGGGAGGTGTTAATGCATCCGCCGTATAGTCCTGACCTTGCACCTTCAGATTTCCACCTGTTTCGGTCTCTTCAGAATTCTTTAGGCAGTGTCAGGTTAACATCACGAGAGGACTGCCAAAACCACTTGTCGCGGTATTTTGACCAGAAGTCCCAAAATTTCTATAGCAATGGGATCATGTCCCTACCTACAAGATGGCAAAAAGTTGTCGAACAAAATGGTACCTACATACTTTAGTTAAATGTAAATAAACTATATTAAAAAAATGTTTTGCATTTTCTTAAAAAAATGCGAAGATACTTTTTCCCCAACCTATTATATAATTCATCTATCGACTGAAACCAAATACCTGGGCATCTTTTTGGACAAACAGTTGAACTGGGCTAGACATACTAATTACATCACCACAAAAGCCAGCATAGCCCTGTGGCAGTGTAAGAGACTGCTTGGCAGGAACTGGGGGATTAACCCCAAGGTCACTTACTGGCTATACACCGCAGTTATCAGACCGATCATTACTTATGGCTCACTAGTCTGGTGGCCCAGGACAGACCTGAGCACAACCCGGAAAGATCTCGAAAAACTACAGCGATTAGCCTGTGTGGCAATCACTGGCTGCATGAGAACCGCACCTACGGCCGCACTACAAGCAATGCTTGGACTGCCTCCACTACATCTCATTGTGAGGGAGGAGGCAGCCTTGGCCGCCTTTAGGCTCAATATAACCGGAACCCTGAGCAAAGACTCCAGGGTTAAACACATACGCATTAGGGAGGATGCGATCAAAAAACGGCCAATGATGGCATCAGCCTGCGACAGAGCCCCGAAACAGCATTATTTTAAAAAACATTACAACATAATACTCACGGAAGAACAGCGTGACCACTCGGGCCCGAACGAGCTGAGGGTTTACACTGACGGGTCAAAGACCGACTCCGGAACCGGTGCCGGAGTTTTCTCGCACGACCTCAACATAAACATATCCAGCCCGCTGGGAATGTTCAACACTGTCTACCAGGCAGAATGTGTGGGCATTATTCAAGCGGCGTATGCCATAGAGGCCAGGAGAGTTACGGACACCCATATACGTATACTCTCCGACAGTGCCTCAGTACTCCAAACCTTAGAAAAAAAATATATTACTTCAAGATTAATACTAGAATGTCACAATGCGTTAGAACGAGCAACGGTACCTAACCGCAACACAGTGACACTGCAATGGATAAAAGGACACAGTGGGTCTTTGGGTAACGACGCAGCGGACGAACTTGCTAGGAGGGCATCCAGTGCGTCAGTCTATGGGCCCGAACCAATCATACCCATCCCCTTCAACCAATTACGCAGATGGCTGCAAGAGATCACCCAAACAAAAGCAGAGGAGTGGTGGTCCTCGGCACCAGGGTGCAGGCAGTCCAGGGAGGCTATGCCAAGCCTGGATGGCAAACTGACCAGGCGACTCTTACGCCTGGATAGGAACGGCCTGCGCCTGATGACGGGGACCATCACAGGACACTGCTCGCTGAACAAACACTTTTACACAATGGGCATAACGGACAGCCCTCTGTGCAGAGCTTGCATAGAGGCTGAGGAAACCGTTCCGCATGTGCTCTTCGAGTGCACAGGCGTTGCCCAGATTAGAACAGAAACCCTCGGGACACCCAAATCTTTAACAGATGTTCTGAACAGACCAGAAGCCGTGACCAACTTCTGGAGGGAGGTGGGCTGGTTGGAATAAACCCCGACGGCCGCTATGGCTCACGCACAATGGTCCACTTGAAGGATTAAGTGCGGAAACCAAACCCAATAACATAGAACATAGAACATATATAATTCATTTTGTAAAATTAAATAAACTGTCCTTAAAGTACAATTATGAAACCTACCTATTCCACAACGATAGCTCGCCGTCCTATATAATAAAACACACACACGAAAACTGCAAATAGGTAATTGAAATGAAATGAAATGAAAATATTTATTTCAGACTTATAAGGTCCATAATTATGTTGTTAGTAGATATACTTAAAGCTATGTTAGTAGAATTTCAAATTATTATTATTAGTTTGGACATGAATGGACGACCAATGCCTCAGAATTTCGCCGCCCACTCCGTCCGACACCACGTTCAAAAGCGTGTTGGTGCTCCGCTTTACCCTAAACCACAGGGAGGCCGATCTTTTGCGAAGCACCGCTTGAAAGCCGTCCGTACCGTGGTCGGCGAACATGCCGGAGGCACTGCACCACCACGGAAGCTTCAACAAACTCCTGAACGCGTTGTTATACTGGACGCGCAAGGCATTGTAGGCCTTTCTAGTGTAATTGCTCCACAGGTTGCACGTGTATAACGTTTGGCAGTAGCTTTTAAATAGTGTGATTTTAACGTCACTTGAGCATCGTGCAAACCTGCGAGATAGCATATTACCCCTTACCGACAATGCCCTGCGCTCCCTGTCCATGTCCATGTCATCATTTAGGTTCTCATTGACCCAGTGACCCAAGTACTTAAATTTGCTCACTTGCTGTAGGACGGTTCCATTTAGTTTGATCGGAGGAACAGGGTAGGTTTTCGTCCCAGCCTTAAAAACCAGCAACTCGCTCTTTTGAACATTGTACTTGAGCCCATGGGCCATTGCATACCGTTCACAAATTGTCAATAGTGACCTCACAGAACTAATTGAGGGGCCCAGCAGTACCATGCCATCAGCATAGCTGATATTGTTCATAAAACCCCCCCCACTGAACAACCGACACCGGCACTGCTGAGCTCCTCAATCAGTCCGTTTACATATAAATTAAATAGAGTCGGAGAAGTCAAACCCCCTTGTCTTACTCCGCACTCCATTTTATATTCATCAGAGCATACGCCCATCCACCTGACATAATTGCTTTGGTTATCATACCAATATTTAAACAACCGAGTGATTTCTGGGGGCAAGCTGGATTTAAGTGTCATCTTCCTCCACAGGACGTTGTATGACACCATGTCAAACGCCTTTGACAGGTCTAGGAAGCAGGCGAATACGGGTGTCCCTCTATCAGTATAATACTGGACAGTATGCTTAAGACACAGTACAGCCGATTCTGTGGACAGCCCAGGTCGGAATCCGAACTGAGCGTCGTGCACAGGGACGTGCTGGTTTAAATGTCTGTTAAGCACACCGTCCAGTACCTTGCCCAGAGTCGTGGCCAAAGAAATAGGTCGATAATTACCCTTGTCTGATGCGTCACCAGTCTTATTTTTCACTATAGGTACTACTATGGTCTTCATGAGATCATCTGGTAGGTAGTTATGACGCATACAGAAGGTAAATAACATGGACAGGAGCCTAGGCAGATGAACACCTGCATGCTGGAGATGCTCAATGCTGAGACCGTCGTGTCCCGGCGTTTTCCCTCTGGTCATCTGCTTAATAGTCTTGTCAACCTCCGCATAAGTTATTTTAACTGGAGGGTCGCCGGAATCGCGCTTCCCAGCATCAAGCATCATTTCGCCCACTTCCGGTTTTAAAAGGGGTTCCACTGTAAAGTGCTTCCTAAATAGGTTAGCCACGTCACGGGGCGCACTTATACCCTCCACACTGGCTGGGAGACTCACCTTTGGCTTAAGTTTGTTCGTAGATTTCCAAAACTGCCTGAAGTTTTTAGATTTGTGATGCTTGGCGATTATGTCCATCTTTATTTGATCTTTATGATTAAGGCAATATTTCAGTTTGGATTTGAATAGTTTCCTAGAGTTATGCATGGCCTCATAGAGCCTACCCGACTTAGGCTTACCATACGTACACCACTCTTGGAAATGAAATCTAGCCTTTTGATGTGCATCACGAACATGTTTGTTCCAACCCGTGATGTGGCGCCCCCTCACACGTTTGCTTTTATGGCTGGATACAGACGCTTCTGTAAGCACTGTAATAACAGCTCGATACAATCTATTAATCACATCTCTATGCTCAATATTGTTACACAGGTTATGTGCACACTTTAGTTCCTCAGGAAAATCAATATGTTTTAATTTATTGTGACATATTTTATGGTAGTTATCTATTTGTAACTGATCTCTATCCCCCCATATGACACCGTTCTCTAAATTATTGCTATTACTCATACAACAGGACTCCACAAGCGTTTTGGGTGTGTATTTACCTAGGTTAATTACAATTTCTATAGGTAGGTGATCAGACCAAAACACATTATAATGAATTTTTGCGCTTTCAACAATTTTTCTAGCCGCTAATGTGGTCATACAGTGGTCAAGCCACCTCCTACATCCATGACTGTCGCTAACATAAGTATACGACGCTGCTGGCAAGAGTTCCGTATCCACTATACACAGTTGTTGTTCACTACAATATTCCTGAAGCTCGTTGTAAAAGGGCATATCAGGATGCGCATTAAAATCACCCAACAAGTAAACCAAATCCACATCGTCATTTTCAATAATCGCATACATTTCACCTAGGCATGATGAGAACTCCCCTATATTTTCACGTTCATCAGTAGGCATGTACACCGAAAGTATTATCAAAGATTGATCACTCATTGTGACCTTGATACCCGTTAGACGAACACTTTTGCATTGAATTACGGACACACATGGAAACAATCTCCTACGCCACAGGAGCGCGACACCCCCGTGCGGCCGGCCACGCAGAACTCCCGTAGAAAGGTCCACAGCCGTATTACCGGTGAATGAAAACTCTGAGTCTATTGTCCCTAGCATTGGTATGTCGTGCTGTAGTAACCAAGTCTCTTGGAGTGCAACAATGTCTGCTGACTTACAAAGTTTCCTTACACAATCCAATGAGCGCGCAAGACTTTTACAATTAAAACTTAAGAGTACAGTACCTGTTTATTAACGCACTATCCATTGTTTGAGTCCTGATCTGCCTTGTCTTTTACTTTGGATTTCGAGAAATCCACAAAACGCCTAAACAACACCCCCTCAGGCCAAAAGTTTTCATCCAGAAATATGTCTAAACTGTGTTTAGGTACTAACACTTTGTACGCGTCATAAACTCTATCACTTTTCATAGCTAGTTTGTTTATTGCGACACGCATTTGAGACTTATTGTACACATGCTCACTTATATCACTATGGGTAGTACACTTGTTCACGTTATAAATAAACAACGGAATGTTTATGTCGGCCGACTTAAATTTCCCGTTCGGATCTGCGGCTGCGGCACCTTTTCTCCCTATAATTCTGTTTCTAAACCTTTTCTTCTGAACTACTTTCCATTCTTCCGTAGAATTATCGGTTTTCCATTCGCCAGCTGCCTTAACAACGTCTGCATGCACGTCTTACCATGCATCATGCGTAAACATCATTAATGTCGCATCATCTACCATAGATTTAATTAATGGTTGTCGTTTTCAGGAGAATCTTGCGTCGATCGCTGTGACCTGTTCGCCGAGGCTACCGGCTACCGTGGCTGTAGCTGCAGCATTGGCTGTTTCATCACCCAGAACTGCTGTCCTGATTTCTTGGACGTTTGCGATTTTGGTGCCAGTGGTACTTTATAACATTAATAACATAGATTGATTTAATACTCTTCTCCATGCGGAATCCTGAGACAGTCAGAAGGCAAGCTAGACAAAACAAGCAAACAATGGTCCACATTAGGCCTGAACTAAAATAGCTGCAATCATTGGGGGTAGCCTTTGTACAACAGTGGGCTCACAGTTTGTTCTCTCATCATTCGAGAAGAGTTCGTTCTACCATTGACCTATAGTTCACATCCCAAAAAGAAAAATGAGTGCACACAAGAATTCCAAAAACATTTATAAAGAACCCAATTTAATATAACTTTTTTTTTAAGGATCAAAATCAGAGGACGAGTCAAACGGGACCAGCTCAGTAACACCATCGCAGACACAGAAACTGATAGCCACAAACAAAAACAACCACACCGCCACTGAAACATTGCCACCTACTAACGCTTCGATAACTAAAACACCTTCCACTAAAACTGCAAAACGTCCTATTCCTCCAATTACTATAAAAAATACTACCTCTGCAACTACTAAAAGTCCTCCTCCTCCAATTACTATAAAAAATACTACCTATGCAACTACTAAAAGTCCTATTCCTCCAATTACTATAAAAAATACTACCTCTGCAACTACTAAAAGTCCTCCTCCTCCAATTACTATAAAAAATACTACCTCTGCAACTACTAAAAGACCTTCTACTAAACCTTCAACTACCACTACAACTACTGCTACTACTCGTAAGCCACTAGTTTCCAAGCAAACAACTCCTAGCACTACAACAATTGCATTTAAACCAATCATCACACGTAAATCAACTACGTTGACTATTGAAATAACGCCGATGTCTTCTTCAACCATTTTCTTTGAGCGAACTACGAAGCTTGACGATGAAACTGAAGGTATGATCATATAATTATTTTTTACCAGCCTTTCTCTGCTGAATCTAGATAGATATTTTCGTATTACTCTCTTACTTTTCAAGAGATTGTATTGACACGTAGTTATCCCAAGTTTGACCTCGGAAAATAAGTTGAATTCATTGATTTCGTGTGCGGTGTTATTTTTTTCCCGTCTCCGGCGGAGCCCAAAAGAAGGGTGATATTTGATATCGTAGCCATTGGCTAGCATTTGAACAATTATTTAATGCTTCCCGACCAGCACGTCGACAATAACGGAGACACTTCTCTTGAAATGAATGTTTTTTTCTACAGGTATGAGCGGAACAGCGATAGCAGTAACAGTGTTGCTAGTCGGTGTGGCATGTGTTGGCGCGCTATGGGTTGTATACGTCATGACGCGATCAAAGCGTGGGGTGGCTGCGCTTGCACGTATCCGCAGACGCACTACAAATGTCCCTGGAGTAAGCTATCTTAAGACGGATGTTAAGGATTAATAAATTATTTTTTTATTGTATTGTGCTGTTTTTTTACAACGAAAATTACCAAAATTTAAATATTACTATCTTTGACTAAGTATTTACCGGTTTGCGCCAGTTCTCTTAAGCCATGGAGAGTAGGGTGAGTCCTTTGTCCACTGCATCCACATCACGATGCATACTCATAAAAATATTCCCTGAGGCTGCACACCTTGGGCACGCCACAATTGCGGCGATAAGTCCCCTCTTTGAGGAGTGGTTAGAGAGGCGCCACGGCGTCCTCACCTTCCGCCTGACGCAGGTCCTCACCGGACACGGTTGTTTCGGGAGGTTCCTGTTTCGCATAAGGCGGGAGGAAACGCCCGGGTGTCACCATTGTGTGGATCGCCCAGAGGACACGGTGGAGCATACAGTGGAGGTCTGCCCGGCTTGGGCAGAGCACCGCCGTGTTCTCACGGAGGCGATCGGCAGCGGCGATCTCTCGCGTCCGAGCCTGGTCCAGGCCATGGTGCGGAGCGAGAGTGCATGGGAGGCCGTCACCACCTGCGAAGCGGTAATGCTCGCGAAGGAGGAGGCGGAACGCGTGAGGGCGAGGCAGCCTCACGCCCCCAGTCGCCGCAGGAGACGCCCTGGGCGGCGGGAATCGATGGCCGATTCCCGGCCACCGTAGGCGCGGGCTTGCGGACGGTGATTAGTGGGTAGCCCGCCGTCCGGTGAGGACCAGGCCCGGGTCGACGGCGCGTTGTGTTCCACGCGCGCCTCAAAGAGATGTCAGCAAAAGATGGGGTCCAATAGGGCCGACGCCGCTGGGGTCGCGGGTTGTTTGAAAAAGATACCGTGGCCCTGGCATAGGCAACTGAAGGAACACGGGTGGGTTTTAGTCAGTAAAAGTCTGACACGCCCTTCCGCTCCACCCAGAGCGGGAGAAGTTATTTGATGATTTCCCATCCACAAAAAAAAAAAAGGCTGCACACCTCGTGGTTGTGGAGGGTCGCCGCATTAAAAAGCCTCGACCCCCGCACTTCTGCGAGATGTACAGTCTTAATAAGTCACGTCGGCGTTAGGTAAGGAAAATTGTAAACAATGTAAAATACAAAACAATAGTAATAACTGTTCTAAGAGGGCTGTTTCGTTTTGTCACCTCTCTCTGTCACACGTGACCAAATTTTCAAGAATGTTAAATGAAAGGATGATTTTTTGAAAAATATAATCCATTAGCTAACTAGTAAATAGTATTGTTACGAGCCGTTCGGGATAAATAAATTTATACCAATTTACACAAAAAACACACTATATTTAACTAATCACAAATACAGTAATTAGAAACATTAAACCGAACCACTGTTAGTTCACTCACTAGTAAATCACTATTTCGCATTCCAAATTGAACTGCCATTGTATATCAGACCGTCATGCCATACACAGTCGAAGGCCTTCTCCAAGTCGAGGAATACTGCAACCGAGCATTAAATTCAAAAATCCAATGATGCTGTTTTAGTTTTCATCAAAATCAAGCCCGAGACTTTGAGTACTTTTCGCTATTCCTCATAGTTTTGAATTTGGCCATCCACGCCCACTTGAAAAAACCATCCTGTATATTACAGTAATAGGCCACTTTCTTGGTAATACCGTATTAACTAATTGATGTAAAATTGAAGAAGATAGCTTTGTTCTTCTTATTGTGTAATTATCATAGTTTGGCGTTTAAAACGCTCTCGTGTAAAATCATAATAATAATAATAATAATAATATTCCACAACTATCACACAACGCCGTCTAGCCTCAAGCTAAGCAGAGCTTGTGTTATGAGTACTAGACAACTGATAAACATACTTATATATTTCTAAATACATACATATATAGATAAATTACACCCAGACACAGAACAAATGATCATGCTCATCACACAAACATTTGTCCTGGGTGGGAATCGAACCCACGACCTCCGGCATAGCAGTCAGGGCCACTAACCACTAGACCAACAGGCAATCATGAGATTTATAACCGTAATTCGCCGGGTTAATTCAAAAACCAACTTACTCTGTGATTTTGGGAAACTGAGTTAAATAATTATACCAATCGATTCAGCATTTTATTCTCTTTCTACCGGTAAAACTAAGCCGGTAAAACTAATAGTAAGCCGTGCGAAACTTTGTACGTTTCTTGAGCGAGAAAATAGCCGATAGTTAGTCGCTTCCTCGCCGGCGGTGTTACAACTGCCTCACCTGTATTCAGTTTGTGAATTGGATCAAAGAAATCAAAACGAAGCTTTATATAATATTTAGTTTTACAGTTACTCATAATTTTCAGATATGTCTAAGTCAAAATGTTAACGCAATTTAACAATATAGAAATGTGTTGTTATTACTACAGGAACTAAACCGTGGTGGTCTAGCTAATATGGGTGAGGGCTAGGTATGTACAATGGACTGGAGTTAGATAACCACCTCTTAAAGCAGTATTATTTTAGTCTTACTCGAGTGTGGAAAAGAGATGGTGCTAGACGTCCTCCTGTATAGCTCCATCTCTTTCTCACACTGAAGTAACATTAAAATAATACTGCTTTAAAAGGTAGTGGTTGGCCCCCAGAATGTTAAGTTTCTCTCCACATAACATTAACTTATCCCGATGCCACCATCGTACTGTGAATGGAATTAAACACTTTTTGCCATCTTGTAGGCAGGGACATGATCCCATTGCTATAGAAATTTTGGGACTTCTGGTCAAAATACCACGACAAGTGGTTTTGGCAGTCCTCTCGTGATGTTAACCTGACACTGCCTAAAGAATTCTGAAGAGACCGAAACAGGTGGAAATCTGAAGGTGCAAGGTCAGGACTATACGGCGGATGCATTAACACCTCCCAGCCAAACTGTCTTAATTTTTGCTGAGTGGCGAAAGATGTGTGAGGTCGTTATCATCATGATGAAAAACCACACCCCTTCTGTTGATTAATTCGGCCGCTTTCTCTCAACTTCTCATCAGTTGTTCGCAGTAGAGTTCAGAATCGATGGTCCTGCCTGGTGGTAACAGCTCATAATGAATAATGCCCTTCCAATCCCACCACACACACAGCATCACCTTGTTGCGAGTTAACCCGGGTTTCGCCACAGTCTGTGAAGCCTGACCGGCCTTTGACCACGACCTTTTTCACACGTTCTTGTCATACGTGATCCACTTTTCATCACCAGTTATCAGCTTCTTCAAAAATGGTTCGGTTTCATTACGTCGTAATAAAGAATCACAAATGAGTACACGGTTCATTAGGTTTCTTTCAGTGAGCTCGTGAGGTACCCAAATGTCGAGCTTTTTTGTGTACTCAGTTTTTTTCAAATGCGCCAAAACTGTTTTGTGGTCAATTTCCAGTTCTTCAGCTACGTCGTAACTACTGATATGCCGATCTTGCTCCACTTTTTCAAAAATGGCATCAATTTTATCCGTAATAGGGCGACCAGAGCGACGTGCATCTTTGACATCAAAATTTCCGGATTGAAAACGCTTAAACCAAATTTGTGCTACTCTCATAGACACTACACTAGGTCCATAAACATCGCAAATTTTTTTCGCGGCTTGCGTTGCATTATTACCTTTTTTGTAGTAAAATTTTAAAATGTATCGAATTTCTTCATTAGATTCACTCATCTTGACGGTACGAAAAACAAATGAAAATCACACATTTTCCTAATTTGAATTTGGAATTATGTTCTTTAAAATTTAAACTTTCAATGATACCAAAACCAGCCAGATACAAATAGCATAGCCAAATAGATTTTATTACAAGTTTATACATACTATAACGCGAAAAGACTTTTTCCCCAGCCTAATAGGTATAAAGTTCTACTTACGTTTTTAGTTTTGTATTTTGTTTCTGCTTGAGTATAGTTTTCGATTTTCGACTTTTTTTTCTTCTTTTTTTTAAGTATATTGGCGTGTGCTAGCTGACTTATAGCAAATAATTAAATTTAATTTAATGTTTGTGTTGCGTAATGTACTTGCATGTAATTTGCACAGTGTTGTATAGAATACATATATTATTTTTTTATTTAACTGAACAGACAGCTGTGCTGCTGAGAAGTTTGTTGCGCCACTTCTTCTCCTCAGCTAAAGCACTAGGAAGTGGTGAAGGGCGGGCGTTTTGGGGGACTGTCTTATGTAATTTTGACGTTTGAATAGTGCTGATTCTCAGCCTAGTTTGAATAAATGACTTTTGATTTTGATTAATATGTATATCCATGCCAAATTATAGCTTTCTAGTACTAAGACAGACGGACATGGTGAAACTATAAGGGTTCCTTGTTGACTACGGAACCCTAAAAACGATTTAGATAATATGTATTCTTATAAAAGTATGCTTAGTAATTATATTTGGCAGTACAATGATGCATGTCATTGTAAATTCTATCGACGTTGAAATTTAGTGGGTCACATCACTTAGTCAAATAAAATGAATTAATAAATAAAATAAATAACCTACGAAACGAAACGACTTCTGTATACGTGTCCTTCTCTAAAATCATAAGGTTCCATAAGCCAAAATGAAATAAATATTTTGAGTTCAGTTGCTATTTTAGCACTCCTTCTATGCTTTAGTTATTATTCTAAGGGCTAAATGCACAAACCGTGCGAAGCCAAAAGAAAAAAAGAAGACTCGGTCTTGCACGTTCCAGCGATCCAGCCATAGACTAATTACATGAAAAACATTACATGCTCTGTGGAATAATATACAATGAGAGAAAAACTATATAAAAAGAGAGTCCAGCGACCACGAATTAAGTGCGAATTACTCTATTACTATCGGTTTTTGTATTTCAAAACTAGATAGAGAAAACAGAACGCAAATAGCGATGCTGCTGGATTGCTGGCTGATATTCTGTTATGTGTTCATGCCATGGTGCATACTGCGATATCAATAGCTGTCCAGCTAACGTTCCAGAACGTTTATATGGTCGTGTACTCGTGTGTGGTATTTTGAAGTTTAGAAAAAGTAGTCTGTGGTTTGATTGAAGTTTGAGATTTTGAGTGTTTTTTGTTTTTTTTGCATGTATTGCATGTTTTTTGCCAAGAAATTAAAAATAAATGAAACATGGAGAAAATATGCAGATTTTGTTTGAAAGTATCTATTAAAAACATGTGCAGTTTACAAGAATGTGATATAATATATAGCATTCAAAAATTTCTAACGTTAAAAGTAAGTAATCAAAGTAAGCGTTTACATTTTAAAAGCTTTGCCTAGCAAAGTTGTGTGCTTTGATCATGATTCGTATTTTAATTATGATAAGAGTACTTACAGCTATCTAAGTATCCTCTAGTCGTTAGAAATAGGAACACGATGAATTGTAAAATAATTATGATTCTTGTCTCTAACCTCAGCTTCACCCATAATTTAGTTTTTTGAGATTGGTGGTCCTTTTCAGATATCAACTGAAGATTCGTTCCCGCGTAATTTATGCAAGGAATGCTTTAAAAAAATATCGCAAATCATTAAATTTTGTATAACTGTCCAAGAAAATGAAGATAAATTACAATATTATTCAAGAAATGGCATATTACAAGATTATTATTCAAAAACAATTACAAACATGATACAAACTAAAGATGAACAAAACGAGATAGAAATAGAAACGCATTATGTGAAAGTTGAAGATGATATAAAATCAGACCTTGATTATAGTCATTTAAAAAATGAAGAATTGTCTGGATATATTAACGAGTCATGTTTTAGTTCTGATGATGAAATAACACTGTCCTCAATTAAGAAAGAACAGGAAATTAGTACCACTGCTCCATTTAATAAGATAACAAAATTTAGACCTATAAAGAGTCTAATTTCTAAAAGGAGAACATTTAAAAAAACAGAAAACATTGAATATGTAAAACAGTTTACTTGTCTGACATGTCTAATAGAATGTAATTCTCAAGCAGAGCTCGCTAAACATTACTATGCCGAACACTACAGGAAACAAACTGGTCATAATAATTATACAGAACATAAATCAAAGAATAGGACTACGTACAGGTGCAACAGTTGTGAGAAAACATGTAATTTGAAGAAAGAAATTGAAAAACATGTTACAAGTCACACGGATGAGAGTGATGAGAGACCGTTGACTTGTAAACTTTGTGGTAAGATATTATACTATTATTTTAACACGTTCTGTGCTGCCGCACAGAACGTGTTAAACACGCATGTGCGATTTTCGAACGTTCACCATGTGCCACCTGCACATATGCGTGTCCATACAATTTATGTACTTCCTTCGAATGCGGCGCGCCGGACCTGTGGGTTTTTTGTGCATCTCTATTGTTCTTGGCGTTTTATGACTCATAAAAAATGGGAAATTTTTCAAACACACCTAGGCGTCTCGCCGCACTTGGGATAAGTTTGTAACGGCGCACATATGTGCCCAGCCGCACTGGGTAGAGTTTCTTCAATCGCGCCTGCGCGCTCATAGCACCACACGAAGTATTTTTTGGGCGCGCATGAGTGTTTGCCGCACAGAACGTATTTTTTTTAGTGTATCATAAAGCAGCACTTGGAGCAAGTTCGCCAAATAATTCAGCAGTGAATGTGTTAATGGTGACTGCCTCATTGGTCTAGTGGTAGCAAGTGTTACTGCTGAGCATAAGGTTTCCCAGGTCGGGCAGTGTTATTGGATTTTTCTATCAAAAATTTCTCAGTAACGGCCCTGTGTGCTCTGTGTGCATATTTGTGCCCGGTTGATGGCCCTTAAACACATGCCCTTAGTACATGGAACTTAAACATAACTGGCGAAATGTAGGTGGTACACTGCTGTGTAACTCTTCGGGGATTACAGGCGTGTTATTATGTATGTTTGTTGATAACCTTCGCAGGTTGATAAGAATTTATTAGAAACCATTGTTCAAAATCTTGAGAGGGGGCTTATGTCTAAGTCATAACATTCACATGGGTCGATTGATCAGGTTAAGCTACGCTTGCCATGGTTGGTCCGTGGATGGGTGACCATCTTTACATATCAAAACCCCTCCATGCCTCGGAAAGCATGTTAAGCCGTTGGTCCCAGCTGTCATTTGTGCATCTTTGACAATTGTTAGGGGTCATCGGAAGTCCGAAAGTCTGACAACCAGTCTTACAAAGGGGTATTGTATTACCCAGTAACTGGGTTGTGGAAGTCAGATAGGCAGTTGCTCCATGTAAAATACTGGTATTCAGTTGCATCCGGTTAGACTGGAATCTGACCCCAACATAGTTGGGAAAAGGCTAGGCAGATGATGACCATTGTTCAAAATCATTGTGCTTGTGCTGCGTCTGCATCTCTGTAACCTCAAAGATTAGCTAGCTTCGTTAAAGGTAACCATTTTTAAAACAGTAACCATAGAGTTTCTTGCCAAATCTTCTCCACAGGAAACAACCAATTGAAACAATACACCATGTTTCTGACATTTCTTAAGTGCCCATGTAGAGGAATTTATTTTGAATTAGTATTACTTTCAGTTTGTACAGGAAATTGTTTGTTAAAAACCCAACTAGACGCCCAACAACCCTTCTTTAAACCGTGTATGCCTATACCACTATACTGGTTTTGTGACGTAATTAAAGAGAGGTTTGCTTGATTATTTTAATCCATGTACTATGTCTATTTCACGGACAGCCAGAACATACCGGAGAGTTCCTGACATAGTTCGACACGCGAGAGCCCACAACGGCTTCAAACTGCAGTGCCCATATGACTGCGGCTACACCACCGCTTACCAAGGGGCTATGAAAGAACATAAGAAAAGACACTTGGATGAGTATAAGGTTTGTGAGCAATTTTGTAGCAATATTTTAGAACAGTTGCATTTGTTACATCTAAGGCAACACGATTTTCATGCAGGAACTCATTTCGTGTTGGCTGTAGTGCATACCGTCTAGTAATTTCGGCGTCGCACTGTAAGCGACGTAGATTGCGCGCTCGTTCCCGCTCGTATATCAGCATTGGCGTATCTAGTGCTATTTCCAGGGGGGGCCTGGACCCTGAGATGCGATGGCCGATGTAACCGACGCCAATTGTACGGTCAGTGAGCACGATTAGCATCATAATCTATAAATAAATTCCTTAGGTACATTCAATTCCGTTCTAAAACATACCTATCTAATTACAACTTGCGGTGTAAAAAATTCCATGTTCTTCCACTTTATGAAAGAAGAAAAATTTCTGATTTAGCATTTTTATTTAAAATTTCAAACGGATCTAAGGACGTCCCCGAGCTGCTGAGCAAAATTGGGCTGCGAGTATGTTCTTCGTTTTTGCGTAAACCTCGTTTGTTGCACGTACCAGTAACAAGAACAACTTACAGACAAAATTCCTACATGATAAGGGCGAGCCGTATGTAGAATGAAACCTGTCGGGAAGTTGACATAGATCTTTTCAATACTAGTGTGCCTAAATTAAAGAAGGCTCTTTGCAATCACTTCTTCGACAAAATAACGTAGTCCTTGCATTATATACGAATATACAGAACGCGAAAATTACACTGTCTGCTACCTAGTATAATGTTAATTGTTATTCTATGTGTGAAAACTTGTAATTGGCCATCATTTTGTTTTAAACTTAGCAACTATTGTGTCTGATTAGCTGTAAGTTTTCAAAAAATAATAAAATAAAATAAAATAGCTTTACACTTCTATGTACAGCAATAAGACACCTTGTTGCTGTAACGTTACGTCATGTTTGAACAATGAACTGTGAACAGCAACACGAATTTATCAAAAGTAGGTATTACAGCCACACACATGTCCATAAGGTATAAGTAGTATATGACGCTGAGCGTATGCACTAAAAGAAACTTTAACTTGTATATTTCGAACATCAATTTTCGGAATGTGAACGTGTTTATTTTGATTCATTTGATTCATTTCAGTATTAGACAATAATGTCTTAGGTTTAAAATTCCGCATAATTTCATTTAGCACATCGTTTAATTTGAGCGACGATTAAATGGTACTATGAAGATGGCAGAATTTCATTTGGAATAATTTTATTAGGCATATTGTCATTTTTAACACCCTCCCACCCCAAAGGGAAAAAAAGGAAAGGATGGTCCCCTGATGGGTAAATATTCTTGTAAAGTTTCAAGTCTAGTAACTCGAGATTTTTCATACAATCTTTCTTCCCCTATTTTACCTCTTTAAGGGTAGAACTTTGAAAAATCCAATTTTAGTAGATACCTACTCTTCATAAAAAACACACTCTCCAAATTTCATGTCTCTAGGACCAGCGCTTTAGGCTGTGCGTTGATATATCAGTCAGTCAGTCAGGACTTTAGATATGATTATCATTAAAAATGTAATGGCGAGCCAACCTTAAACGATAGACATATTATGCTATCGCGGACTTTTTTTTAGAACTTTTTAAGAGAAACAATTCCGTCATATATGATTGTTGCGTAATTTTAACCGTTTACGCAGCGCACGCAACGGAAGCTACATAGCTAGTGATAGAAGTGTCCTTTTAAGCAAATAAATGCCTGTATTAGGACACTCCACTCTTCCGCAACTTAGATTTACGTAATGTAGGTAAGTACTTACATTCACATACAAAAATTATGCCAGTGTTTACTATTATATAAGTTTGGGAAAGTAAAGTAAATTAAATTAAAACAAAAGAGGATTAGAAGTCTGATATTTATATCAGCTGAATCAAAATGAGTGTGCGTTTAGTTATGGCATGTATTTAACGCGGCGACAAATTAATCTGAATTTGGGATTAAAAAATAATTAAAGTGGGTAGCAAAAATAATAGGTTGGCAGCTACAACCGGCGGATAAAAAGTAGAAAATGGGCATTATTAAATTATACAATGAGGTTGTATATACTGTTAACTGAGATAAGAAATAAATATAAACAAGGTCACCAAACCTAACCTCGAGGTGCCGCGGGGCTCCTGTTTCTGTGTAAAGGGTTTAAAGTAACCTAACCAAACCTAACCTCGGGGTGCCCTACGCTCGCTCTTGCATCCTATGTCGACGGAAATATTTTCGCTGCCAAGTCATTATTTTCGCAGCCAAGTTATTTTTTTTAGTAGCAAATAGTTAGTCGCCCTTTAAGTTGTTAGTCGCTTGGAAAATAATTATCCTTTAGTTATATGTTATATGCGAGTTGGGTATGCGTGATATGTGTGTATGAGGGGTATGTGTGTGTGGGATGTTTGTGTACGTGTACATGTTGTCCATGTGAGTAAGTGTACGCATGAATGAGTGAGTTATGATGTGTGCTGTAAGAGGGCTTCAGTGTCCAGTTAGTTTTTTACATTCATAATATTGTCTGGTGCTCTCAAAAGGAATAAATTTTCCCCGTTTTTGCAACATTTTTCATTGATGCTCCGCTCTTATTGGTCTGTCAGTAGTTCCTGAGATTAGCGTGTTCAACCAAACGAACAAACTTTTCAGCTTTATAATATTAGTATAGATTTTATACATAATCCTTCTGGAATAAATTCACAAAATGATGATGAAACCCGCATCAAAATCCGTTGCACAAGAACAACGCGGTCAGTCACGAAAAGCGACTTTGTTTTATAATATTTAAATATAAAACTTGTCTTTAAAAACAATACCTAGAGTCCTAGACAACACTTGGGTCGTTCTTGTTTTTCATCGACAGTGACATGTCCCCTCCGAAAAAACATAGTTTTTCTTCCTAAATATTCAGTTTACCAATTTTTTCTTTTTCACAGAAATTCATTTGACAATACAACCATTAAAACAATCTTAAACACTACCGTTTTTATTATTCTTACTGCTTTTTACAAAATAATTGTGACATAATATTCAATTGATTTGTCATGATGTAAATTAATATACTTAAGTTGAAGTACTTATATTAAAAACGGACCAATTGCGTGTTGGACCACGCACAATAAAGGGTTCCGTAGTTGGGATGAATTTATCCCAAGAACAAACTTAACATTGTAGTTGAAAAACATGTTATCCCATACATTCCAACTGCAAATGTAAGTTTGTACGCACAGAGATTTACCATGTTATTTTAAGACCGTAGACTTCTTATAGGTTTTCCTGTAATCAATAGGTATTGAACTATTTTCTGTATTATTTTCAAAATTTTAGGCTCTGTAGTCGGAGATCGAGATATATTTGGGGGGGTTGGTGAATGGTATAGTCTATTTTCTTAGATACATTTCATCAAATTCTATTTGATGCCCTCACAGGAACCCCTTTCATTTGATGTCACACGGTACAGTTCTCAAAACTTTTGGTATTCTTATTTGCCCCCAAAAAATTACCCCATATTCAAAATTCATTTATTTACGTTACACATCCGTGTTTGGGTCACATAATTCATATGTGTACTAAATTTCAAATTAATCGGTCCATTAGATTCGGAGCAATTCGGCTGTGACAGACGAACGACAGACACACGAGTGATTCCATAAGGGTTCCGTTTTTCCTTTTGATGTACGGAAGCCTAAAAGTGTGACGGAGGTGTTGTCGGTAGAAAAGAACGTCCCACCTAACCCATTTATTTCTCCTTTTCCAGTATACCTGTAAAACATGCGGCAAGGGTTTCAACACCAAGACCTGGTATGAGCAACACCAAAACCTCCACACCGGAGAAAAGCCTTTCAACTGCAATATATGTGGCGTCGCCTTCCCGCTGGCCAGGTTAGTTTGTACAAGGAATAAAGTAAAAGAAAATCCCATCAAACACAGAACATTTAAAAAAAATCACAGATCTCGTGCTCTACACGACCTTCGGGTACAATGGGGAGAAAAACACTTTTTATCACGATAGATGGCGCACAATCGACTGTACCTTGTTTTGATATATTAGCTGTCAAATCGTGTGGATTTTTGCAATCTAATAAGTTTAGCTTTCCTATTTTCCGTAATTTTGTCCAAAATGCCACAATGTAGTGTGTTAACTTGTAAAAACAGAGGAGTACATTTGTTTCATAAAGAAAGTAAAGGCAGACAACAATGGGAGTTGGCGTTACGTATTAAAAACTTTAAGGCAAGTAGTACTGCACCATTATCTGCTGCGCATTTCACAGAAGAGGACCCGTCCTTTAGGCTGGGTACTATATCTATAAAACAAAAGAATCAAGATTATTATTTAATAAAATAAAATTATTGTCATCAAAATAAAAGTGTCATAAAATATACTATATTAACTAATTTATGTAGTAAAGAATTCTTCTAAAGATTTAATCAATCAATATAGGTACTTAGTTTTCAAAATATTCCTGTATTACCTGTCTGTTAATCATTGGTAAAGGAGTATCTGCATTTACGTCTCTGAATGTATCAGAAGGTGGACATAGGTATGCGTTGTCGTCTTGGATGTCGCAGTCAGCACCAAAGTTTTGGTTTCGACATACAAAAGTAATTTATAAAACAAAAAATAGGAATGTTAGTCCGTGGCTTATGGAAAAAGGCTCACAAACAATCATAACCTTAAATATTTTAAGTGTTTTCCTTTCAATCAAATCGGCCTTTTTGTCGGCAGTTGCAGCGTTCCTTTTACGGAGCTCAACTTTTAGTTGACGCACAGTCATAAACGCGTACATATTATAGTGAAATTACATTTTAAAATCTCACAAATAGCAGTCACACTACTGTCACGAAAGGTAAACAAGGTACGGTCGACTACAGCGACATCTACACACAGCTTTGAGTGTGGCTCCTCATTGATAATGCACTTAGGCAGGCTTTTCATTTTGTACGTGGCTTATTACATTTAGACCTAATAGATTTTGTATCGTCTTTGAAGTAATAGAGCTCAAATGCACGAAGTAAAAAATCCGTAAGACAAAAATTACGCCATGCAATTTTGAACTTTAATGAAATATTCTTAAGACTGTTTTTGTTTTGTTTAACACAACAACAACAAAGCGATACAAAGTAGTTTGAACATAGAAATAATAATTTTGAAATAATAATAATTTGAAGTATTTTCAAAGTATTGCAAAACAAAATTTAAAAAAATAATAATTTCTATTAACATCATTATAAAATTAAATTAAAATACGTATTTACAAATAAATACAAATACATTTCACGATCAAACTCTTAAACACAACTCAGCGACGCGACGCGCAACTAAGGAGCGCGCTCCCCGAAATTACGTCACACAGAGGGCACCCTCCTGCCTAGACTGCTAGTGATACAGAGGTCCGGTTTTTTTAAATGTAGCCCAACTCAATACCCCGAGGGATTTTTTTCATTTTTTCGCATATCGC
This sequence comes from Dicycla oo, assembly GCA_948252095.1. Classification (NCBI taxonomy): domain Eukaryota; kingdom Metazoa; phylum Arthropoda; class Insecta; order Lepidoptera; family Noctuidae; genus Dicycla; species Dicycla oo. Next base: position 15,239,905 of record OX411736.1, on the reverse strand, counting down.
ATTTAATTTTTGAGATACAGTTGATTTTACGACAAAAGACATTAAAAAAATGACCAAATTTTTCACATTTTTGTGATTTTCAAACAAAGTTTTGGACTTTTTCATTTTTTTTTCACCATATTGTAGCTTTTGTTGATACGCGCCTTTTGAGATCTCAATCATTTATGTAGCCCTAAAACTCACGACACCAAGGCGATGTCACACTCGCGAAAATGGGGACTATACTGAAGCGATCGAAAAAACATTTTCAATGTTAAAACTGCGTTGCGAGACTTGTGCATTTTAACATTGAGAAAGTTTTTTACGTCCTACGTCGCGACGTTCGTGCTAATTCGGAAACACGAAGATTACCGAAGCGCATACCATTTTACGAGCTTTTATATAATTTCACTTGTCCCGGTGTCTGTCTGTAATCTAATCTTGCTTAAATTTGTTCCGCTTCGTGGTTTTCAATTGAGCTGAAATTTTACATGCATATGTAAATCGGTTGACAATGCAATACTATTATGACATGGAGCTGTTCGTCCAGCTTTGTAGTGCGTTGTCTCTACTACCCCGGCGACTACTGAGTGTGCAGATCCAGGTTCGATGCCCGAGTTGGACAGTGTTATCAAATTTTCCATTTGGGATTTCTCAGAAGCAGCTCGGAGTTGATTTTTGTGGCAATTGGGCATGCCTATGTCTGGTAGGTAGTGCTCGTGTTTCGGCTAAAATGATGATGCACCCTATTACTGGCGAAATGTCGATGTACAGACGCCAGCAGGTCAAGCTACCCGAAACTGTAAAATTTTCCCAATCAACCTTGAACCTAATGCTTTAGCGATAAAGTTGGAAATCTATAAAGAAATGTGACAGATTGTAGTAGCTTGATGTGCTGGAGTCTGTACTATCGACAAACGCCAGGCTTTTACAATTTAAAAAAAAAAATTGTCTGCATGATGCAATTGTAGGACAAACAGAGAACCATGGGTTAGGGTGAATCAGTGTATTATGTGGTTACATAATACACTGATTCACCCTGACCCATGGTTCTCTGTTTGTCTGTTTGGCCGGTTGGCCAAACCAGATTTCATGCCAAACCGGTTTATCAAACCGACCAAATGGGATAGGTTATAACTGTAACCAAGCGCGCGCGAGCCGAGCGAGGGAAGTGAACGGTGCCACGGCAGCGGCCGGCACCACTACTTCCAAAGGGTAGGCTGTTGACTATACGACTAAATAAGCTAGTTTCTGCGACATATCACACGTAGGATAAACTGGTTTGGCCTGAAATCGGGTTTGGTTTTGGGTTTGGCCCTGGACTGCAATAAGGGAGCCGGGTCAGATGGGATACCACCTATTTTTATTCACTAGTGTGCGGCTGAGTTGGTTTTGCCATTGTCACTAATTTTCAATAAGTCTTTGACTTCTGGAGTTTTTATGTCATATATACCGATTGCAGTAAAGCTTTCGATAAGGTATCACATGGAATATTGATTGGCAAATTACGAGCATATGGCATCACCGGATCGTTACTCTGATGGTTGAGTTCGTACCTCGTGGATAGATCTTTCTATGTGGTTATCAACGGTGTCCAATCAAGTCTGCCTTACGATACATCTCGTCTGGCGTGCCACAGGGATAGCATTTGGGGCCCGTTTTATTTAATTTCTTCATTAACGATATTCCCAATTGTTTTCATTTCATTATTCTATTATCTTTAAGTATGCAGACGACTTTAAAGGAGCTGGCCCAAGCCCCATACAAAAAATACCCAGGGGCCGGGCCTGGGTATTTTTTGTGTTCCAGATTTTAGAGGATATTTAAAAATAATATTCCATAATATCACTATCCCTGTATCGGGTGGCTAACATTTTTTTTTTTTTTGCTCGAGAAGTGTGGAGCCAAAATATGTATTATTATTTGCAATTATTGTGTAATCGCAATCGCATTCAAGATTATCTCAAAACCACAGGGGTAGGCATACATAAACAAAGTAATGTAAGTATTAAATTGATCAAAATAGATCAAAATCAATTAGATGAAATTGTAATACACAGCAAAGTATACATCAAACGCTAGCGGATGACTGCGAAACAGAACATATCATATACCCTGACGACATGCGACTGTAATAATAATTGGTGGCTGAAAAAACAAACTTGAAAAAAAGTAAAAAATGACGAAAAATTGACGTTTCGAAAATAAAATACCCCGCGGATTCTGTACGTGTCAAGTTACTTACGTTATGTACTATACTATGACTAAAGAGTTAAATTATAATAATAACCTGTACCTATACTTATTATATATAGGTTTTGTATCAGTATGCTTGTTTGTAAACAATTAACGAACTATAGCATAATAAATATTTTGGTCGGTAAATGAGTTTTTAATAAGAACGCCTACAAAACATTTCGAGCAAAAAAGAAAAGAATGTTAGCCACCCTTTAGAGAGATAGTGATAGTTTTAAATATTATTTTTAAATATTCTCTAAAATCTGAGATACAAAACTTTTGCGCCGGGTCTGGGTTTTTTTAAAATCGTTAAATCTAAAGATGATGCCACTGCTCTACAAAGCGATCTAGAAAGACTTTTGCCATGGTGTCAAACCATCAAGATGCATCTAAAATCCAAGTCAATGCTACCATGTTAAATTCACAGGGAAACATTATCTAATGGACCAAGACTATTATATCGAAGGAGTAAAAATTGCTGAACGGGACACAATAAGAGACCTTGGTGTTATGTTTGATCGGAAGTTAACTTTTATTCCACAGGTAGACATATAACAAAAAAATTCTCAAAAATGCTGGGATTTGTTATAAGAAATTATAAACAGTTTAGGTGTTGTAAAACCAAAATTATGCTGAGCGTTTAGCCGTTTCGCGCGATAGTGACGCACATTTAAAAAAAAAAATATTTTACTACTTATGTTTGTTTTTGTGTTTTTTGTTTTGTGTGGTTTGTTATATTTTATTATCTTGTGTTTCGCAAAATACACATGAAAAATGTGTATTTTGTGTGCGTCACTTTCACGTGAATAAACAGTTTTTCTTTCTTTCTTCTTTACAACTCCTTAATTCGAAGCATATTAGAATATTGTAGCAAGAACTAGCGTCCACACTATGCCACACATTCGTTGCGTCTAGAACGCGTTCAAAAGCGTTTCTGGCGTTTTCTAACGAAATAACTAAAAAGTACGTTCGTACAGTAATAGACTAAAGGTTTCGTTAGACAATCGCTGACGCATTAATGTGCAATGTTTGTGTGCAATGTAATGCTCCACCACCACTAAATTGACTGCCCACAAATATTGCACACCTTTAATTTCCGTGCCCCCTCAAGAATTCCTCGCAGTGCAATAACACCACTATGCCCACCACAGAGAAGAAGAGTTCTAGGCGCCAATTCCCCCTATGCAAGGTTATGTAAGGTTGTAAAATAGCTGCTGTGATCAAATCAATTTGCACTTTAATGCTTGGGCAAATTGAAAGCCAATTTTCTAAAGTATCTTCCAGTTCCTAAACAGTAATATAAACCTTTCATTATCTCGCTTGAAATAAATGTTCTTACATTTAATAAGTATATTGTTATATTAATTATTTAGACTTCGTAATTTAAAACTAGATTAATTAATTATTATTAAAATTCTGTACAGCTTCTTTATGCATGCGGAGTTTACCTGTAAGTGATTGTTGCACTGTTGCATATACATTTATGCATGTTGTAGCATGAAATCACTGTAAATAATTGATGGTGAACCAATAAAAAATAAAATAAACATATACAAAAAAACCTTTTTTACAAGAAAAAAACCACCGACTTTCAAAAAAAATCACTACGGTTTTTTTTTCTTGTAAAAAAGTTTTTTTTTCCACTATTTAGTGGGTCAGTTTGTAATTAATCTAAGTTACAATAGCTTAATGTCAACTGCTTATCTCCTTTTACAAAATATTGCGTTTCCCGATCTAGGGACGTTAATTGTTGAGGAGTTCTCCTAGAAAGAACCAAGAGAACTGGAGCTGATGGTAAGTCGCCATTAGCTCCAATTCACCATATGCAGCGTGATGAGCATTCATTGCTTAGCAACCATATTAATAAAGTACTTAATCGAATCGCAACCCGTGAAATACTTATTATTGAGTAGTTCCGATGGCCATCTGTGGTCTTCATCATCAGTTCCACTTCACCAAATGTGCTTTCCGAGAGTAAATGCACAAGTTTCTATAAACAATATCCAAATTGTTATAAGTATGCCTATAAAATTTGAGGGTTGCCCTCGATTTCCATGGGATCCCCATATAAGATTCTGATTTGGTGACAATGGGACCACCACGAGAGCATACCCTTTCAAATAAAAAAAGAATTTTCGAAATCGGTTCATAATTGACGGAGAAACCAGTGTACACACATAATATACGCAACACATACATATACATACATACATATTTATGTTATACTCGTATATGCATATACGCGACGAATTGAGAACCTCCTCCTTTTTTTGAAAGTTGGTAAAAAACAAATTTAAAGTGTAAATAAAGACATCCGTTATGTCGATAGTACTATACTCCTCTGCTTACCTTTCCGGAGAACACAGGTGTAATGTTATCTTACATTCCTATTTTCAGATATCTACAAACTCACAAAAGCTCGATGCATCCGCAGTCATCAAGCTTGAAACGGTACCAATGTGTGCATTGTGACGAAAAGTATGACAGTCCCAGAAGTCTTACTTTACATTTGCAGGTAAATTATAAACGTTTATCTATGGATTTTGCTACTGCTGAGCATGAATGTGGATGATGACTAAAAAAATGTTTTATTGTCCGTCATGTAGATTATTAAAATATATTGGACACGTATTTTTTCTTTTTCTACGTAATCAAAAGATTACGGCGATACATTGAGTTAAAATGTGGCATGACGTCACGTCTTTGTAGATTTTATACGTAGAAGTGACGTAGCAAGCCTCCACTCCCGAACTTTAATGCGAGTTATGTAAGTCATTTTTTATTAATATGATAAAGCAAAAAAGACGTGTCTAATATTTTTTTATTATCTGACTGACGGACTAAATAGAATTTCTTTTTTTTTACCCAGGCATCCTCCCTATTCCTGGGATCGATTCCCAGGCTGGGCAAAGTGTTGATGGGTTTCCTCAGCAGCAGCCCGGAGTATGGATTTGTGCCTGGTTAATGGCAATAGGCTCGTCCTCTATTACATGGGACTTAAAACATTAATTGGCGAAATGTGGGTGTACTATAGATACACACCTTTGCCCCTTTGTAAAGAGGAAAGATGTCTTGATGTGAATGCCTCTTCCAAGAGAGGCTTATATCCAGCTGTTCACGTCAAGTCTTTGGCTGCATTATGTCAAATCAATATATCGCACCTTTAATCAAAAACAGAAATAACTAAATTTCTATTTTCTGGGAAAACGCATTAAAAGTTTGACATTGTCTAATTTAATGGCTTCAATTTGTCACAAAACAATAAAGAAATCTGTGTCATTTTCATCGTATCGAGTCGGCTGTTGGACTAAACGTCTTCTACGTGCGTAGTTAATTCACTTTATGGTAAAAACTCAAAATATGTACATTTTGAGTTATTTCTTTTTTTTTTATTAAAGGTGCGATATCTGCCTATTCTTTTCCTTTCCTAACTTTTACACTTAAGGCGAAAGCGCCAGGGTAGACCGAGAAATTCAAATTTTCTTACGACTTGCAATTTGCAGCTTAGAAAAAACAGTAGAAATCGCATAGCGCTTCATTAGTATTGGAACCAGCGTACCCAAACTCACACATATACAGTTTAATTGTATTTCGTAACACTAAAAAATCCTTGTGTGATTGGTAATTTAATATTGAATGAAAGTAGGAAATATGTCAGTGGTCGCTTATTTAAAAATAAACCATAGTGGCATGACCATAGAGTTGTTTATTAACTACTCTTAAAGTATAAATTATTACCTTTTCAGTTTAAGTAAGTTACGCTACTCGCCGCTAGATGTTATTTTAATAAATGTATTCAATTTAAAGCTGTATATCGTTAATAATAAGATTGATATTTCCGTAACGATATCATTACTATTCGTCCTCCGCTAGGGATGTACATTTGATACAGATAATTGTCCTTAGGACAACAAACAAATAATTACATAATGATCCTATCCAGATGAAATTATAATTTATACAATACATAAGAAAGTAATTAATTACTGTTACTGGTATATAAACGTTGTAATTAATAATAAATAAATAATTATGTAAGTACCTAATTGAAAATGCATAATTTTTTGTTTGGGCACTGCTGTGTCGGCAGGTATTTGTTTCCGCTTTTAATTAAAAAATCTAGTTCCACGAAGTGATCTGAGCAAATTGTCTAGTTTTTGCAGGAAACCAACTTTCCCTTCCAGTCGCTTCAATCCATTTTTCGTTACTGTCTGGATCCTTGGAAATCTGAAATCACAAAATAATACGAGACCCTCTTTTTTATAGGTTCGAGACTTTGTGAATTACACTTGCTCGATTAGAATATTACGAATAGATTACCTATATCCATGTTTTACTTATTTCATACTTGGATAAGGTAGAATTAGAAACATAAGTTTGAATAATTAATGGAACTTTGTTCTATTACTAATACTGAACCGCCCCTAAAAAAAAAAAACCTGCTCACAGGGTTAAATTTTTCACTATATAATTATCATAGAACATTGTAAGTTTAAAATATCGATAACTGATTATCGGTAACGGTAATCCCTAATTGAGTAGCTGATTGTGACATGTGCATAGTGAAAATCTTCGAGAATAATATGTTTGAGTTTAAAAGAAAGTGGACCTTAAATTGAACTAAATAAAATCTACTTCTACTTGTCTTGTTTAATAAAATATAGTTTTTCAAATTTTAATCGAAATACATATAATTAATTAGGACTTACCGATGGTATACCACCATTTGATAAAATTTGGTTCTGCTGTCATGTTTACACTCTAAAACAGCACAATACGGCATCTTTGTATTTTTTTTTAAATCAAGTTTTCGTTACTGTGACGGTTGTAAGAAGACTGATGTGCGTGCTGTGTGCGCGGAGCAGACATAATATGCGGTACTCCGCATATTATGTCTTCTCTAACTCGGGGTTACGCAGGCCTCGCCTGCTTGCGACTTCTACTGTTTTTTCTGTTCTGTGGTACGGCTGTTATCATCAGTGACCGGATAATCGGGAGCTTATATACCTAAACTTCTTGCCACGAAAGAATAATATGGACATTCCTTTCTGAATAAATAAGTAATCCCGAGTTCCCGGGATTCAACAATTTTGTAAAAACAACTATAATAAACTTAATTATAAACAATAATAAACAACTATAATAAACTTAATTATAGCAGTGGTTATTTTGATTTAGTATCTTTATTTTATTCAATACAAACGGAAATTGATTTATCTATGTAACAGATTAGTGATCTAATCAACTAATTTATTGTATTTTTTACGAACAGAAGGGTTTCTGAAAGGCATGTCCGTATTATTCTTTCGTGAGAATAAAAGTAAAGTTTAGGTATATTGGCACCCGATTATCCGATCACTGGTAATCATTTAGCCTTCGCCGCTTTGGCTACATTATGATTTTATGATTTAAAAATAGATGTTAATGTCTCTATTCCAGAAACATGGTATAAAAAAAGAAACTGATTATCTTTGCGATTTTTGTGGCAAGTTGTGCGTGTCTACTTCTCAACTAAAATACCATCATAGGATGCATTTGGGAGTGAAGCCTTACTCATGCACGTATGTACCTTACTTATACTTATTTTAAATATTTACCAATATAATGTAGTCCAGGTTAAAAAACTAAGGTCAGGCCTGGTCGTTCAACGAGTCGCAATAGTTCCGCCTTGGAGTTTGCCAAAGAGCGATGGCACGCAGCATTCTGGATGTAAAAAGATAGGACAAATTTTAAAACACCACGCTGCGTTCCAATACGTGTATAATGGACCTAGGCAAAAAGGCTGCCAGGCTCAAATAGGGTTGGGTGGGTCCCGTCAGCCTGCATATACGATAACCGCTGGGAAAAAGATACAGCGGGTGCCTGAAGATAGACGGCGTCGCCGAGGCCGGTCCAGGAAGAGGTGGCGAGATGACCTGGATGCGAACCGCAAGGGCTGGTTCGAGGTGGCGTGGGAAAAGAGTTCCTGGAAAGGCTTGAGGGGGGCCCTTGGCCAACAGTGGTATAATACAGATTAAGAAGAGAAAAAAAATGATACAAACTAATGCTGAATAAGATCAAAATCAAAACTAGACTACCACTTTTTGTTCGTTTTCACCATGCATTTGGCATCGTTCACTGAAAGTGAAACGTCTGAACACAAAATGAATTAAAAGTGGAAAATGAATTCACAATTCACATATCCAACGATATTGAATTTCGGCACTCTGCATCTTTCACTCGTCTACCGAATGATCAAAAAAAATTTTAAATCAAACGAGAAGATGAACGTTCATTCCTATACAATCGCGTCTGCTGCGCATATTTTTAACATTAAACAAAAACATTATTTGTTTTCATACACAAGCTCTCCTGCATATTAACACGTTCTGTGCGGCCGACGCGCATGCGCGATTTTCGAACGTTCACCATGTGCTACCGGCGCTTATGCGCGTCCATACAATTTATATAACTTCCTTCGAATGCGGCGCGCCGCACCTGTGGGTTTTTTGTGCATCTCTATTGTTCTTGGCGTAATTGTTTTATGACTCATAAAACTGGAAAATTTTCAAACACACATAAGCGTCTCGCCGCACTTGGGATAAGTTTGTAACGGCGCAAATATGCGCCCAGCCGCACTGGGTAGAGTTTCTTCAATCGCGCATGCGCGCTCATAGCACCACACGAAGTATTTTTTGGGCGCGCATGAGCGTTTGCCGCACAGGGTTTAGTGTATCATAAAGCAGCACTTGGACCAAGTTCGCCAAATAATTCAGCAGTGAATGTGTTAAAACACTTTTAGATTAATAACACATTTTGTGTAGATGTCGTAAAAAGTTCCGACGAGGAAAACGTGCTATCAGTTTTAGTAATATTATAAACTCCAATCGAGAAGACAGATTTCGAATTAGACCGTCGATATTTTGACATTTACCAAGAGCTATGCACTGATGTTCACAACTTGTTCACAACATACACATTTCACAAGACAATAATTATAATCTCAAAACCTAGTTGACAGACAGTGACAGTTGTGCGGGTGGTTGAAAATGGAACAAACCCCTCTTCCCCCGCGTGGGGAATGTTTTCTATGCAGCTGGGAAAAAAAAAACATCGTGATTGAATACACTTTGTATGGCCACGGCTTAAATACTTAATAATGTTCCCGTTCATTTCAAGTTTGCCGTTACCTCCCGCCCCACTTCCCTACCTCTACCGCCCGCTCAGTTCCGATGCACGCTGTTATCGCAACTGAGCGGGCGGTAGGAATGGGTAATATCTTATGGAGGCAAAATCAGCGCTTTAAAAAAAAATCCACTGTGCATGAAATTATTTTTCGCCGTCCCCGGAGAATAAAATGATAACTGCCATTATCTTAGTTTTAGTGTTATGTAATTTTTGGGATCTGTGGGTGCTAATACATCTGCTCAATTTATTTACGAGGTTACAAAATATTAACAATCGACATTATACAACTTGATGATGATTCATTTTGACTAACTTCTAATGATGCTTAGGCGTATTTCACTAAAACGTTTAGTACAAACAAGATATAACCTTTTTTAAAAGCGGACAATCATCTGTATACGTCCAGTATTTAAGGTTGCACTAGGCAGCGGCTCGAACTCTTTGGTGGCGTGGCTAATATGCGTGCTATTTAGTTTACTATCTATTTATATTGTTTATATTTATTTAGTGAAATAGATGTTGATTTATTTATTTAATTAACCATTTATGTACACACAAATAAACAGACAAGAATAAAGGAACAGAAAATTACGTACAAAGGTGATGCTTATTTCTGAAGAAATCTCTTCCAGCATACCTGCGATAGGACAGGGGATAAAAAGAGATGTAGACACCGTGTGTAAGAATAAGAACGAAAACGAAAACGAGAGCGTAAAATTTCATGAACCGACTTTTGAGCGTATATAGATATTATGAAAAAACTGCAGGATGTATTTTTTCAAAATAAAGTTATTTGAATTCTTGAATAAATTATCTATGCCTTTACGATAACAATTTTGCCATTTTCATACTCCGGGAGCTATTTATTTACACCTAAAGATGCGTTAAAGTTAGTGTTGAAATATGGAAGTTTTGACGCTCATAACTTCCAAACCAATTTTTTTTCCCGATTCTGCTTCCATAGAAGACTGACGAGACAAATTGATATAAGTTTTAGTTTTGAAAGTACACCGCCAAACATACGAGTAATCACTATACTACGTTTGTATGGAAAAATGACCGACTAGCGTAACCTTAAGGAGCAATCGACGAAAACATGGTTTTTATTTTTCCTGAAAAAAGTAGCATTTTTTAGTTTGTATTTTATTCTCCGGCGACGGCGTTTTGTTTACCTCACATATATATTTTTATTCTTTCAAGCCATTTTATCATCTCTAAATCCTATTATTCACAGTATATGCAAGAAGAAGTTTGCGAAGAAATACAACGTGCGACTTCACATGCGTATCCATAACGGTCGGCAGGCGTACGATTGCGTAAATTGCGGCAAGCGATACTCGCAGCGATGCTCGCTGCTGAAACATCTTAAAAGGTAGGAACATATGTAATACAGGGTGTTTGGAAACTGGGTGCAAAGATTTAAGAGGGTCATAGTTGACACCATTCAGAGCATATGTCTAAAGTAGGTATGTGTAAAGTAGGTTTTTTATTTTAACTGCTATTTCTAGTTTTGTTTTTTTTTTTAATAACCCAGTTTATTGCCAGTTAAAGTTGGTATGTTAAATCTGGACACTTGTGGTCAAAAGAAATCTTAAAATTTGAAAAAAAAAAAGCTTGAAAAAGCAATTTAGGTCATTTAAAAAAAAAGTTTACAGATATAAATTAAAAAAAAAAACAATCTAGACGTGTATGGCTCAAAATGCTCTATATGGTGTCAACTATCACTCCCTTAAGGCTTTGCACCCAGCTTCCAAACAGCCTGTATTCCCGTTCTGTATTATTGTTTATCTTGGTAAGGGGAATAATAATAACCTGGGATATTCCACACACGGTCATCTGATCCCAAACTAAGCAGAGCTTGTACTATGGAAACCAGATAACTGATAAACTACATACACTAATTTTGTTTTGTAAATACATACTTATATAGATAATTACACCCAGACTCAGGACAAACAGACATGTTCATGCACACAAATGTTTGTCCTGGATGGGAATCGAACCCACGACCTGCGGCGTGATAGGCGGTATTTTAACCAACCACGCCAGCTGGCCTGTCGTGGAATCCCTCCTCATCACGATTAAAGGATTAAACGCATGTAACTAAAAGAGTGATGAATATAAATGTTGATGGACGGGGGAGGTGTCGCGGCTAAATAATAACAGCCGTACAGGTCGATCAAAGGTTAAGTTACGCTTGCCGCGGTTGGTTTGTGGATGGGTGACCATCCATTACATATCGAGACGCCGTCGTGGCTCGGAAAACACGTTGCAGAAGCCGTTGGTCCCGGCTGTCTTTCGTAGATCTTTGACAGTTGTTACTAGTAGTCAAAAGCTCTGACAAACAGTCATACCAAGGATTCAGCTGCATCCAGTTAGACTGGAAGCCGACCCCAACATAGTGACCAAAGAAAAGATGGAAGGATTGTGTGAGGGATGATATGAAATAAAAGGAGTGAATGACAGAGTGACGGCTGACAGGAGAGAATGGAAGAAAACAACGTGTTGCGACGACCCCAAGTAATATAGGACAAGGGCAGGAAGAAAAACAAAATTTCACTAGATTTGTTTATACAACATGTCCTGGAATTAACGCACAACCTCTCAAGCGAGTCTACAATGACGAGTTATGCGGAACATAAATTTAGGGAACCGCAGATGTTTGTTCGCGATATCAGGTTTGGTCCAATAGCAAAAGTTATGATGAGAACATGTGCGTTAATTCCAGGACATGTTGTATAGCGGGCGAGCCTACTCTCATCAAGCTGGAACAAATCCAGACTTCGAGACGTTGACCAGTAATGGATTTTTGGATTTGGGTAGATATTTAGAATAAGAATTTAACACTGTTCTTCTTCCACAATCTTTCATCGTCATCTTCCTGCCCTTGTCCCATGTTACAATAATTCTCAGATATAAAAAGGGCCGATTTTTCAAGCATCAGGTAAAGAATAAATATGGCGATTTACTGAGACCAAATAAAAAACCAGGACATAGCTCTGTCAACAATGACGTGAGGCCGGTTTCGTAAAAATGTGTGCACTTAGTGAGGTGTATAATAATGTAATAATAGTTACCTATGAAGTTGCCGTTTTACAACACTGGCCATTTGAAACGTAATTGGTCCGTGTTATACAGAAAACAGCCATGTCGAGAAAAGTACAAACAGAGTTATAAGCATTTTTCTGTCGATGGTTGCATTACTGATGTATGGGCAAGGCTGCATTTGCGGCTCATATCTCCGTGATAAATACATGGCTGTTTTTGCAAAAAATCTTGTATGTCGAAATTAGTATGACTGTGTTTATAACTCAGTTTTGGAAAAAGTGCCATATGGCTGCTTTCTGCATAACTAGGTCCAATTTATGTATGGCTGGCAATAAATTCCAAATTCAAATAAATTTTATTTAAAAAATATGGGATTCTATTTTCAAATCGAGTCATTCTACGAAAACAAAACACTAATCAATAAACAAATGACTTTTAATTTTGTATCTTTTTCATCAATATGGACACGATAAAAATAAGAGTAATTATGGATACGAGTTCCGTCGCGGTAGCAATGCGATAACGAACGCACGACTCATTATTGGTTTGAACGCTTCCGTCATGGAAATTTTGATCTAAAAAATAAACCTCGTGGTCACCCGAAAACTAAAGTCAACAACGACGAATTAAAGGCGATAGTGGAAGCTTACGATACTCAATCTACGGCTAAGTTAGCAGCATTTTTCAACGTTAGCATCAAAACAATATTGGTCCATTTGCGTTAAATTGGCAAGGTAAAAAAACTTGATAAGTGGGTGCCGCACGAACTGAACGATCGCCAACGCGACGAACGCGTAGAGGTATGCCTGCGTTGCTTAACAGACACAGAAACGAAGGGATTTTGAACCAACACAAGATTTTAATATCAAGTGCGTTATAAAAAGCTGGCGAACAGTCAGCACGTTACGGGATTTGTATAGCAGATCTGTAGGATAGAGAAAGGGATGGAAGTTTGCTAGTTTTAAAATTGCTGTATGTGCTCTTTCAAGAGGCAGTAAGTAAGATTTTGGTGCTCCACCCCATGAAGTAATACAGTACTGTATTACAGGTTGACCTAGGGCCAAGTAAATTTGTGACATTGGTTTTTTATGTGCAATTGCAGCGATTTTTTAAAAACAAAAATGAATCTGCGCACTCTTGTAACCAAACTGTCAATATGTGGTCTAAATGAGAGCGACTCGTCTATTAGAACCCCGAGATAGTTAAAGTTACATGTTTTGAGGATAAAGAGACACTTACATGTGCTGACTGAGCGGAGTCCGCAATGTTGGGCGTAGATAATATTAATAATATCCTGGGACATTTCACACACGGTCATCCCAAACTAAGCAGAGCTACTACATACACTACTGAGATAAGAGTTAGTAATATTAAAATGCGGTTTGCGGATGGAGAAGTGAATATATTTTGTCTTGTCGACACAGTATTGAAACCTATTTGAGATTTTAAATGTGTGCGTCTGAGTGTGTATGCCTAGAGCGAGGTGTAGTTTTTGAGCATGGTTCAATGTATTGTTCTTAGCGCTGTCTTGGTTTTTTTTTTTTTGTTTGAGGTGATTTGACATATTTACTCCAAAAAAGCTGTCAAAACATCATATTTTTTATACAATAAAAAAAACGTTTTTTTTTTTTGGGTGCCGTAATCTGGGGCTATAAAAATGTATTTTCATTCTTTCCTTCTCAGATTATCTCAGATCTGACGATTGAGAAATCGGCACTAAAACTAGTCATTATTGATGTGTAACAACCTTCCTCTCGCTTGCCTGCAATCTGTGGCAGTAATTTCATGAACAGGGACGGAAGTTTGTAACTGTTTGAAAGATTTGACTAAGGCTCGCTCTTTTCTTTTCAGTTGCCCCGGCAGCAGCGACACGTTACAATAGCGGGCTGCACATGAATCGGGAAGATAGAAACGTCGTTTTAACAAGTTTTAAAAGATATTTTTGTTTTTGTAACTTGTAATTGCAATAACTGTAATGTGATAAGGTAATAATTTAATGATACTTAGTAAAATATTATCATTATTACCGCGTGTTTTTATTGGAACAACCATGGTATCATGTATACACTCACTGGCACGGAAACTTGGCCACCTTTGAATTTATCGATAACACAAGGGAACAGCAATTTTGTTGCATGAAATGATATGGCTATTATTATACAAAGTCAGATTTTTGCATCAGTTTTAATTTTAAAATTTTCTTTTATAAGATGTTCTTGCTTGATTTGGTTCACTAGGGCTGTTTGTTTTTAATGCTCCAACAGTAGTCTGCCATCATGCGGGCATTCCAGTGGCCCAGGGACCACTCCTCCACAGCCCGAACCATAGATGGAACCGTTCCCCTTGTTCTTCACTCAGATCACCAAGATTTTCAGGGAATATGGCCAATAGCTGTACCTCAAAAACTAGAGCTTTTGTAGAAATTGAGGTCGGTTGAACCTAGGTCTGTGCCGGTAGAATTTACTTTGCCGAAATTGGTCCAGGGTGAGGATGGCTCCTTCTCCGACCAAGAGAGATGCATAAACCTACAGGGCAGCATGTGGCGAGCTGTTGGGCAGTAGCGACCCCACGCAGCCTATCTCCCGGGAGAAGTCTTGTTCTTCGCCCCTGGCTTGCCTTTATTGGCCACTTACGAGGAACAGAGCTCCCACCTCTTTCGTGCCATTATTGGCTGGCTTGAGTGGAAATTCGCAAGAGCAAACGTGCTCGGAGGAAGGAAGTATTCCAGTAAGGTGCTGGTAGGGGTCTTGACCGTACTTTCGGGATTGTCCTGATAGCCGAGGAATACCTCTTTACTTCTCATAAGCACCTCAGGAAGGGCCGGCCCGTTTATATAGGCGAACTAGGTAACGGCCTAGGGATTAGGGGGGCGGCAATCCGTGGCATCGAAATTGAAAAATAATACAGTAGCCTACCTACAATTATTTTTTATTTACAACTTGGAAATACTCCCAATTTTTTACCCATTTTTCTACCAAAGTATTTTTCTTTACGTGACCCATTAGCGTTATTAATTACGACGTGCATGATGCGCTCATGGACGAAAATGATCCAACATTCCAACCCATAAAGTTAGTATAGAGTTTTTGGTACCAACCAAGCTAAAATGAGCCTTATTTCCATGTAGCAACAACTCATTATTTATTATCTTTTCCTTAGGGAAAGATATACATAGTGTAGTTACCAACTTACATCAGTCTATGGGACTCAGGTACGTTTAAACTTGAAATATTTCAGAATGTGGGTTAGATCATTTTGGTACTACTGGTTCTACGAAGACCATACTCTTGATGGGTTCATCTGGAAGTCAAGCACGAGTTGAGGCTCAGTCCATTGCTAAAAAAATCGCGGATTTCCAGTTTATTGCTTCGCTTGTTGTATCGCTGCACGCTGCTACAAATGCTCTCCTAATAAAAACAAAATCCTTTCTTGAAAGTTGTAGAAGTGACTTGGGTTACGAAAAAATGCTGGCAGAAGCAAGAGAAATTTCTCAAGAAGCCAACATTCCCGTATCATTCGCATCAGTTTTTATTTTTCCGTGCTAGATACCTACCGCAATGATAAATGATTTTTATTTCTGTAAGTAGGTTTGTACAAACACTTTTACAAGTCAATCATGTTTTTTTTTTTTACTAGATGAGGTCGGCGTTTCCTATCTGACTACTCTGAGAAGAAAGGCCGAAACAAACTCACGAGGTCACAGTCTCTTATAAAGTCCAGACATAATCTTGGTCACTTCATGTGAAGACCATGTAGAATGGTGTCTGAAATGGTCTTTTGAGGAAAGAACCACACAGATTGAGAGGACCTGTCCAGTCAGTGCACGCATTTGTCAGTAATCGCGCAGCTCAACTCAGAACGTAAGGAGCTCAACGATTCGACGAACAATACTGCCGTCGTAAGAAAAAAGGGCACAACTAACATTTAAAAAAAAAAATTGAGCAGATTAGCCTTTTTTTTCTGATTCTAAATATGTATGTAACTCAATTTTTTTTTAAATGTTAGTTGTGCCCTTTTTGCTTACGACGGCAGAATACCAAAGAAAGGACATTGTGGTAGGCCGCATAAATTACTCAAACTGCCAGACCATGATTAAAAATAACAGAGAAAAAATAAAACAAACAAAAAAGCAATGACCTACATCGTCTTCACATTCACAATAAATTAAAATAATATAATACTTTACAAAGTAAATATTCATGTCAACATTCATCATGCAAAAATAAAAATAAAATAAAATTTGGAGCAGTTCATTCCCAAGCCTTTTTGTCCTCAATATAATCTTTAACGGTATAAAAAGCTTTATAATAATAATAATAATAATATCCTGGGACATTTCACACACGGTCATCTGATCCCAAACTAAGCAAAGCTTGTACTATGGAAACCAGATAACTGATATACTACATACACTACTTTTTTTTTTTTAAATACATACTTATATAGATAATTACACATCTTTCTGACACAACTTGCGTTTAATGAATGATTTTAATTTATTATGGCTCAGATCTTGAACGTGGCTTGGAAGTTTATTATAAAAGCGTTTACATTGACACCTGAATGAGCCACCTATTTTCTTGAGCCTTGTTGGAGGTACAACAAATTTGTGTTTGTTCCTAGTATTTATATTGTGAATATCACTGTATTTTTTAAACAATAAATGCAGTAGATGAAAGGTTTACTCAGATAAAAAATATTAACTGTTTTTGGATGAGTCCGCGTATCACTGAACAGTTTCCTTCAGGCTGACCAGTGATACGCGGTCTCTTTTTGATATCTTTGTAACGTTCATGAGATGCAGAATAAAACTTCCAAAGCTGTTCTGTGGGACACAATATAAAGTTGGAAGTCTCTTAGTCATGCATACTCTAAGTAAGGATGTTGATACAACGGCGTTATGTACAGACGCCAGCTCATCAAGCTACCCGAAACTGAAATTTTCCCATTTAACCTTAAACCTAATGCTTTAGCGATAAAGTTGAAAATCTATTAAAGAAATTTGACGGATTGTAGCTTGATGTGCTGGCGTCTGTACTAAACTAACTTATTATTTTGAAGCATTAGCAAATAAAAAAATGTTGACAGCTTGCTACTATTATATAACAATGTGTAATTGCTATTGACTTGCCATCAAGAAATGATATGTAATGATGCTACACTAACTTGTTCTTGTTACCCACAACACTGTAAAAAAAAAAAATTGTGCATCCACTAATTTATTTACGAGTACCTACGTACCGTTCTTCATAAGTTAGTATATAAATTTGGATGAGTCTCTTAGTCATGCAGGCTCTAAGGATGTTGATACAACTGAGTTATGTGCTGAATTACAACCTACTGTAAGAAAGAAGAATACCGAACAACACTACACCACAAGAAGTTTTCCACTAGGTACATCTGTGAAAATGGCCTAGTATAATGCGTGCCTAATTTAGTAACTGCAATAAGGGCGTTGCTTACTCTTCCTGTGTGTCTGCGGCCAGTGGCGAGCGAGATTTTCTAAATTGAAACTAATCAAAACGTAAGTACCTGCAGGTACGCTTTTACGATTGCTCCCTTTCACGGCTTGAGAAATCAAACCCCCGTCCCCGTCACCCAGAGATAAACATTTGCTCCCCTTGAGTGAAAACCTAGATCTGCATCTGCTCAAAAAAGACTTGTGGTCCAGGGTCCCCAGGACTAGACGCCCGGGGCGTACTGCCTCAGCCACCCGTGCACCCTTTAGTCCGCCAGTGCCAACACGTCTGTGAAGTTGAAGAACAAAAAGAACCGATTTTAAAACTAATGTTTCAAGTAACTACCGGTACGTATATGCGGTCCTTGACCCCAAAACAAATCATGATTTTTTTTTTCTTGTTTACGTTCACCCATCACGTCTGCAGAGTTTCGCCAGCTAATTTAATTTGACCTTATATGTACAGGTAAATAAAAACAAAAAAATATAAAACAAAGTAATGTCTATTTGTACAATGTTGTTATCTTAAAAATAAGTGTCTTTAAAGTACATGATTGTTCGTAAAAATATACTACTACATATTTGGGCTATACAATAATTTTTAATCTCACTAAAAACAATTGAATCACTCATCACAGGAAGTATAGCAGCACTTCTAAATATGGCCTGTTTTGAATTACTTAGAACTAAATTCTTTAGACTCCTTCTCGTTTTAGAGAAGTGTCAGTGAAAACACGCCTCTATTGGCGCTTACAGCCAATATATAGCAATAGGAATCTGAATCATTTTGAAGCAAATTGTTAATCCGTTGCTTCATATGTTCGAATAATAATGTTCTTCTCAGCACAGTAAATAACGCTATGAATGTTGTTAAACTGTCGAAATGAAACCGATTCCGATTGATAGTGGGTTAAGCAATTAGGGTGCAGGTTACAATACTGTGGGCTGGTGTCCAAGAGGTTGTGAACTTGTGAGTGATCCCGCCCCGCACTATTCACATGGTACCCCTGGTATCAGAAGCATATTTATTTTAGTTGAGTTCAACAAGGAAACTTGGAATGCGTGCAACCAACATTGCTAGTAAAAATTAAACTTGAAAAAGCAGCCCTGACGCGCGTAAAAAAACGCTGAAGCCATAAAGCTATGGTTTCCTAGAAGAGCGGTGGCCATCATAATATACCGGCCATAAATCTGTCATATTTACCTACCTATTTACATTAAGGTGTCAAAAACGCTATGTATTTGGTCAAAAGTTATTAACTGACCGTTTACCGCTTTCTTGAGGGGAAGCGTCAGGGTAGCCCGCGAAATTCAAATTTTCATACGTTTTCGCAATTTGCAAGTCAGTATTAACTTGTAGCTAAAATAAAGTATGATTCGCGGCCGTAACAAATATGTATTTACATAATTATAATCATTAAAATCAGTAATACAACTCCTTAAGTTAGTATAATTCATAAATGTCAAGATTTCATGAAATAGTCATTCATTAGGATTACTTAGTCTTAAATAGTTATATTGATCACTTTAATTATTATAATTATGTTAATACATACTTGTTACAACCGCGAATCACATTTTGATCAACGTACAACCTAATACTGACTTGTAAATTGCAAAAAACATAAGAAAATTTGAATTACCTTGACACCTACGCCTTAAGAAACCAAAGCTTATAGAGGCTAAATAATGTTTTATAAAATTATCTGGAGGTTTTATGAGAGATTCAGTTAAGATTTCTATAAATGGTGCTCTACTATTCTCAATCACTTTCTGTTCCTTACTTGCATGCCTAGAGGTTCAATCAATTGTTTGCTTATTAACACTCTCAGCGCCATGTGGTCCGCCGGCCGCCCACATGGCCTGCTTTTCTAGAAAATGCGGCGCTGAGAGTGTTAAGACATGTTCTGTTTGAAAGGACATATTCCTTTCATTTCATAGTTCACAACTATTACTTACGTTTGCTTGGATACCAATACCCAGTAATTGAAACTTTAAAAAAATCGTTCTTATATTTGGTATCTTTAATAGCTTAATACAAATCGCCAGGAATGACTTGAGTACTCAATAGTAACTAATTAACAACAACTCCTTCTTTTATAATCAGTTTCATCTGTGCTTCTGGGTCATTACTCTTCTTACCTTTAAAACTATTTTCTATATCCTGTAAAGTCCTATCCTTAGTTTCAGGCAATAGCACATACATTACACCTAGGAACACAGTCAAAACCGCAGAATAAACTAAGTAAGCACCTTCTACTCCTACTGAAGAATACAAATGTGGTGCAGATTTCATTGAAATCACGAAAGAAGGAGTCAAAAATGACGTGGAAAGTGTTGATCCTAAGCTTCTATAAGCTAAAGGAAATACTTCACCACATATCACCCAATTTAGAGGCGCTAAACCTAAACAGAAAGATAAGGTATACATAACCATTAAAGCCATTGGAACTATGTCCAACATCCATGGTTCAGTAAAAACTTCTGCTCTCCTTAAATAGACGAAGATCGAAATTGCTGTCATTGACAGTACAGTCATCACGCCACTCGTGAACAAAATTGTCCTTCGTTTAAAGCATTTTAGTAAGAATATAGCTAAGAACGCACACACTGTCCTCAATAGATCTATCACTGTGAACTGCCAAGCAACATCTTTGGCATCTTTTTTGTCCAACACCACTTGGAGGATTATATTGCCATATGCAGCAACCATATGTGCTCCACCGAACTCAAAAACAACCAACATGCTTATAGCAATTATAGCTGGTTTATAGAACTCTTTCTTCTTGAATATTTTTACAACTTCGCTTAGAGCTTCCACTATTTTCTTGAAAACATTGTTGCAAACGTGAGTTTGTGCATATTCTGTTCTCTTCTCGGCCTTTTCCATCTTCTGTGCGTTGATCATGGCTTCAAGTTCCTCCTGTTGTTCTGTTCCTTCGCCTCTGACCCATTTGAAAGCCTTTCTGGCTTCGGCAAACTTGCCTTTAGAGACCAACCAGCTAGGAGATTCTGGGGATAGACTTATAATTGCCATAGCTATCAACGGGAATAGAGAACACACTGCTGCTGTCATCTTCCAAGTTAAATACGCCCCCCACAAATGTGACAAAAATATCCCCATTCCGAGTGAAATAGCGAAAGTCCCCAAGAATGCTCCTCGATACTTCGGATCAGTGTATTCCGCAACTAGAATAGCTGCTAAAGGAGTCCTAAGTCCTAATGCGAGTCCGTGCAAGAGTCTGGCCAGTAAGAAGAGAGGGACGCTGTTCCCGAAGATGAAGACTATCCAGCCTAGTAAGGCAGGTAGGGTTGAGATGAGGTGGGCCCGCTGACGGCCGAACCTGGTCATCAGGACAGGAGACACGAAGTTGCCCACGATGCCCATCACGCCAACTACGGACGCTGAAAGAAAAAATGAAGGGCGAATATTTTAATATTATGATTAATATTTCATGCTTGTTTGCTTACTAGCCAGCCATATATGTAGGTAATGTATTACATATACACGTAGGTAAAACTTTTGGAATTAATTGTATAAATGATAGTGAAAACTGCCGGATCAAAATCCATTGTGTAACTAAGTAGAAAAACCGGCCAAGTGCGAGTCGGACCACGCACAATGAAGGATTCCGTAGTTGCGATGAATGTATCCCAAGAACAAACTTAAAATTATATTTGGAAAACATGTTCTCCCATATATTCTAATTCAAATGTAAGTTTGTATGCACAATATTGAGAGATTTGCCATGTTATTTTAAGACTATAGAGTAGTAAGTTTTCTTGTAATCTATAGGTATTGAACTATTTTCTGTATTTTTTCAAAATTTTAGGCTAAGGGCATTGTTCACAGACTTTTAAAACTGCTGTTTAGATATTTAATCAGTTCTTTCCTTAGGAACTTTGACATAAACCAACTGTTTAAATACCTAACCGGTGGTTTGAATGTTGGTGAACACAGGCCTAAGTAGTTTCGGAGATAAAGGGGGAGAAATGGACTATTCTCGTCTATTTTCTTGAATAACTTTAAAACAATTTACTTGAAAATTATTAATATATATATATATATATATATATATATAATAAGAAAATAAAAAAGTTTTGCCAACTGTACCGTGTCAGGTCCGTGTGATACCTATATCAAATGATATATATATTAGGTTGGGGAAAAAGTCTTTTCGCATTATAGTATGTATGAACTTGTAATAAAATCTCTTTGGCTATACTATTTGTATCTGGCTGGTTTTGGTAGCATTGAAAGTTTAAATTTTAAAGAACATAATTCCAAATTCAAATTAGGAAAATGTGTGATTTTCATTTGTTTTTCGTACCGTCAAGATGAGTGAATCTAATGAAGAAATTCGATACATTTTAAAATTTTACTACAAAAAAGGTAAAAATGCAACGCAAGCCGCGAAAAAAATTTGCGATGTTTATGGACCTAGTGTAGTGTCTGTGAGGGTAGCACAAATTTGGTTTAAGCGTTTTCAATCCGGAAATTTTGATGTCAAAGATGCACGTCGCTCTGGTCGCCCTATTACGGATAAAATGGATGCCATTTTTGAAAAAGTGGAGCAAGATCGGCATATCAGTAGTTACGACGTAGCTGAAGAACTGGAAATTGACCACAAAACAGTTTTGGCGCATTTGAAAAAAACTGGGTACACAAAAAAGCTCGACATTTGGGTACCTCACGAGCTCACTGAAAGAAACCTAATGAACCGTGTACTCATTTGTGATTCTTTATTACGACGTAATGAAACCGAACCATTTTTGAAGAAGCTGATAACTGGTGATGAAAAGTGGATCACGTATGACAAGAACGTGCGAAAAAGGTCGTGGTCAAAGGCCGGTCAGGCTTCACAGACTGTGGCGAAACCCGGGTTAACTCGCAACAAGTTGATGCTGCGTGTGTGGTGGGATTGGAAGGGCATTATTCATTATGAGCTGTTACCACCAGGCAGGACCATCGATTCTGAACTCTACTGCGAACAACTGATGAGATTAAAGGAAGAAGTTGAGAGAAAACGGCCGGAATTAATCAACAGAAGGGGTGTGGTTTTTCATCATGATAACGCTAGACCTCACACATCTTTAGCCACTCAGCAAAAATTAAGAGAGTTTGGCTGGGAGGTGTTAATGCATTCGCCGTATAGTCCTGACCTTGCACCTTCAGATTTCCACCTGTTTCGGTCTCTTCAGAATTCTTTAGGCAGTGTCAGGTTAACATCACGAGAGGACTGCCAAAACCACTTGTCGCGGTATTTTGACCAGAAGTCCCAAAATTTCTATAGCAATGGGATCATGTCCCTACCTACAAGATGGCAAAAAGTTATCGAACAAAATGGTACCTACATACTTTAGTTAAATGTAAATAAAATGTATTGAATTTTCTTAAAAAATGCGAAGAAACTTTTTCCCCAACCTATTATATATATTGCCTGCCGTGTGGTTGGTCCGTGGATTGGTGACCATCTTTACGTACTGAGACCGCTCCGTGCCTCGGAAAGCACGTTAAGCCGTTGGTCCTGGCTGTCATTCGTGAACCTTTGACAGACGTTACGGATCGTCAGAAGCCTGAAAGTCTGACAACCAGTCTTACCAAGGGTTTCGTTTTAGGTACCCAGTAACTGGGTTGTGGGGGTCAGATAGGCAGTTTTACCATGTAAATACTGGTATTCAAATGCATCCGATTAGACTATCTACATATTTATAATTTAGCACCAATGACAACCCCATTTTTTAAGTCCTCGCGATTACTGTCCATCCCAAGGTTGCCTGGAAGTGATCGCAATAAGCGACAAGGCCGTCCACTGTACACGCACGCTGGTTGCGAGTACCACGCACCTGACGTTTCAGAAGGACTCACTATATGTCTTCCTAGGGCGTCCCTTCCCGGCGCTTCCACTCACATCTGCCTTGTAAACAACTTTTGTTAGTCGCCTTTCATTCATCCTCTCAACATGACCAAACCATAGTCTTTTCAATGTCTGTCACTATCGAGGTTATATGTTCGACTTCATAATTTTTGTATACCTATACTGATTCATTGAAGAAACCCTGCCCCTATCGTCATTTGTTCTCGTGTAATAATAGAAAGTCGGAACGGCAGAAAACATTTGCAAGTAAAATTGTTTAAAAATTGGAAACGCCTGGCTTTATTCGATGTTACCAGCATTGCCATTTGGATAACCTCTAAAGATGGAACTGCATATATTTTGGATAAGTGATTGTTGTTGACTGGAATGTTTTCTTTTTTTTTTTTTTTAGAAAATTCTAAGTATAGTTTTAGTTGTTGTTCCTTTTGGCCGCCTATTGATTTGATGACAGATTTTCGCAAATATTCATACTTATTACTTTAAAATGAATACATTGCTTAATATTTTGACATTTCTTTGTGCATAGAAAATGTTATTTTGTGTAAGTAAATATTGATTTGATCAATTTTATGTAAGGCCTGTTGGAGACGATGTACAGTCAACCCCACCACCTTGTAACAATTTGACTTAGCGCTTTTATTACGTAGCCGTAAGGGTGATTTTCATTGTTCAAGTGTTGACCGTACAAACTTAGTGGACCACGATAAGTATCCACTAGTTACTGTATCGTCTACAACGGTCATAACTTTTGTTACTGATTCATACATTATTTTGAATTAGTCTTATTTTAGGTTTTTATTTCTGGGTATAATTAAATTGGGCTAAATAAGAATAAGTACTAAGTTCAATTTACCTAGGCAACGTGCGAAATAAAAATACCCCAAGTTCATTAAATAATTCCTTTTGTTTTCATTACTGATCGAGCGAGCGGAAATAGAGACGCTTGTCTCTGCTTCAAGTCTGGCAAAATTTGCTTTCTTCTGTCAGTTTGTTGGTACTCCTTTACAGGTAGTATATATATATATATATATATATATATATATATATATATATATATATATATATATATAGGGTATATATATATATATATATATATATATACCCTCAT
Source organism: Dicycla oo (assembly GCA_948252095.1). Taxonomy (NCBI): domain Eukaryota; kingdom Metazoa; phylum Arthropoda; class Insecta; order Lepidoptera; family Noctuidae; genus Dicycla; species Dicycla oo. The sequence goes on along the minus strand of OX411736.1, from coordinate 15,215,028 downwards.
AACTTATTGTGAGGGTCTCACAATAAGTTCTAAGAAAAAAAAGTTTTGCCAACTGTACCGTGTGATATAGTATGTGTATGTGATAGGTATCACACAGTTGGCAAAACTTTTTTTTTTCTTATTTGCCCCCAAAATTGAGCCCCATATTCAAAATGCATTTATTTATGTTACACTTCTTTGTTCCGGTCACAGAAATTCATATGTGTACCAAATTTCAACTTAATTGGTCCATTAGATTCGGGGCAAATTGGCCGTGATAGACGGACAGGCAAACAGACACACAAGTGATCCTATAAGGGTTCCGTTTTTTCCTATTCAGGTACAGAACCCTAAAAACTAAGCGAAAACTAACACGAAAAGCGAATTTGATCTATACTATGTATATTGATACTCTATTCCCAACCACTTCGTCACTTGTAAGCCGATCTACAATGACGATCAATCATAAAGCACAGAGTCAACAAAGCGTGATGTGTCAGTAGGGAGTGATTCTACTATCCGACTAGCAAACCTACTCTTTCTTCTTCTTCGTGTCTAAACACACGAAGAAGAAGACTGACTAACCTGGTGCCCACAAATCATAATTCTCTCGCCTTTATTCCAATTTATTTGGAGTCAGGGCAGCTTTTCTTCTTCTTTACTTCTCTATTAGTCGTCATCTCGGTAGTCACTCCTTTTCTAGCCATATCATCTTTCACACAGTTCATCGTCGCATCGTTTCATTAAACTTCCCCAACTCTTATACCATTATTATACATTCATAACTTTACTCCTGGATCGATCAGGTTAAGCTACGCTTGCCGCGGTTGGTCCGTGGATGGGTGACCATCTTTACATACCAAGACCCCTTCGTGTCTCGGAAAGCACGTTAAGCCGTTTGGTCCCGGCTGTCATTCGTGAATCTTTGACAGTCGTTACGGGTCGTGTTCTGATACCCCTTGGTAAGACTGGTTGTTAGACTTTTGGGATTCTGACGACCCGTAATGATTGTTTAGGATCCGCGAATGACAGCCGAGACTAACGGCTTAACGTGCTTTGAAATGAGTAACCACTAACAAAGAAGTAACTATCTGGACGTTAAAATTTTCGCCAAAGTGGTATTTAGTCCTAAAGACAAACATGGGACTTCCAGAATCTACGCTGTTTTTGTAGCAGCCTTTGAGTAACAAAGACACACTACAAAAACATGAGATTCTGACTACGTGACGGGAAAAGGCTTTTTTGTTAGCAAATATCGTGTCACCTACTTTTAGTGCAAACAGCAAATACTTGTAAATAATAATCTCGTTTACAATAAACTCGTTTTAAAATAAAAACCTTGACAGTCATGCGAGTTCACGGGTAGTTGTTGACCGTACTTGCTAGGCACCAACTTATTTTACAATTCTGGTTCCAATTATAAAAGGATTCTTTCTTATTCTTGTTTAACTTCCATTTACTTTTTTAGGATAAAGCGGTTTTTTTGTGGCTGTATTTAGTTAAACTATTTTGTGCAATTAATTGTAACCAGTTATCAAAGAGATTAAAATTATAATTTAATGTCTTTGATTACAAAATTACCAAATATTCTAGAACTTTTTATGAAAATTATTGAATTCTAATTAATAACTGTGTAAATTTAAAAAAAAATCTTACGAAAATAAACTGCAGTTAGGTGCAGTCATTTTACCGTAACGTGATTTACAATAACGCAACGCGCAACTCGGCATATTTACTCAGTAAATGTTTTTCTTTTGTTGAATAGAGTGGACACAAATACGATTTGACATGCAGGAGTGCCAAACTTAGACTGAGCGAATTAAGTCCACGAGGACTTAACTATCGGATTACGATTTTGTTCGCTATGTCCTGTCTATTGCTAGTATAATTTAATGTCTTTGCCAGTTATGAAGATATTTACAAAGTAAAAGCAACTTGCAACTACATGCAGTACTGTGAAGGTTAGAACTCCACAGGGTGGAGGAAGCTTAACTGAAAAATATTGATATTGATAGATTGTAGAGCAATTAGGTATTATATTTAAAATCAAAATAATTGAATCTTGGGAAAATCGCGCACTTCATAAACAGAAACCGGTTTTTCCAAAAAGTAGTTCCATATTTGCTTGAGCGATAGAATGTCAGCCAGTAAAATATAAGGTTGCCCATTGCATGAAACCTTTACAGTACCAACCTACTTTTTGCCATACTCTTGTCATTAGCCGTTAGGAGAAAGACAAGATAGTGCTAAAATCATCTTTATCCTTCTAGCATTTCGTATACCGGTTTGAGGTGGACTTCCAGTCTAACTGGAGGGGTCGGATATCAGTATTTTTAATGGAAACTAGTTCCTACTCTTCTGACTTTACTCAAAAATTGCCGGGAACCCCACAATTTTTGGTGTTGTTCTCAAATAGTTCATCATAATGCTTACCAATCCATGAAGTGTCATGATCCGTTAGCGTGACAGGCCCGCCATCTCTGTTGAGCTGAGCAAACAGCACGGCGGGGTAGCCGTGTGCGCATCCGTGTCCTGCTATGTTTAAAGCCGCACCGCTCACCACGAATGCCTGGAACATAATGTATTGGTAATGTTAGGAAAGTTCTAGGGTAAGATGGAGGAAGGATAATCTTTGGATTATTCGCAGGAGTAGGTACGTCATTTAGTCACTAGACTTACCACCTCACTTCTATCGCTACGAAAAATAGACATATCTCTTTCTATACCAACTGACATTTCGTTTCTCCATTTTTGACATCGCACCGTAGAAATCCTTCTACAATTTATCATTTTGTCTTCTGTTTCTAACGATCATTGTCTAGGTCCTATTTTATGTAGAGTAGGGTAGACTGGGTACGGTGGAAACAAAGGACGGTTGAAACAGAGCAAATATCTCGTAAACGGTTACGCGGGGAGTGAGGGAGGCAAGGGGAAAACGAAGCGGATGGCAGTTCCGAACGCGAATTTAGTAGCGCGCCGCTCCCCGCGCGTTGTTGTTGTGTGCAGGAAGCCATATTGTTTTTTATTACCCAAAAGTAAGTATTTTTCTTCTGACATTAACGCTTAGGTATATTATCTGTTCTTTGTAAGTGAATGTAGTGAGTGTGTGTTTGTGATTATTATGAAGCTTGTAGAATAAGGGATAGTGACTATTTTTACTGTGTTATTATTACTGTCGTAACTATAAAATATATTCTACCAAAAGTGGTGTTGGGGACGGTTGAAACATTTTTTGTGGGTACGATTGAAACAAAATGTTTATTTTTTGTAGATGCCGAGAGTTCGAGTGAGGAAGACTTCCAGAGGGGAAATTAACTTGTCGAGCTATAGTAATGCATATGAGGAGGTAAAAGCTGGAGATTCACTACGGAAAGCGGCGGACAAGCATGGTATAAACCACTGTTCCCTGTTAACTGAGGAATTACAGTTGTGTCTTCAGACAACAGTTGAACAACAAGCTCTCCTTGACTCACCATTTCCGATAATCCAGCAAGTAAACGTTCATGAACCAGAAGAAACGATAAATACACCACCTAGTCTTAGCAGCATCGGTATTTATCAAGAAATTTCACCAAGACCGTCCACAAGTGCACAAGCTATTAATGATTGTATCGTTTTTACTCCGGAGGAAGTAAGGCCATTACCAAAAGCACCCCCAAGGAAATGTACTAAAGGGCGAAAAACTAGAAAATCAACTATTTATACTGATACACCGGAGAAAGAAGAGATAAGAAAAGAGCATGAAGAAAAATTAAAACGGACCAAAGCGAAGCAAGTTAAGAAAAGATTAGACGGAAGAAAAGGTAGAGGAAAAATTTCAAAAGGAAAAAAAAAGAATACTCAGCAGGATTTGTCATCGGAAGAATTTGAAGAGGAAGAATACTTCTGTATTGTTTGCTTAGCACCCTATTCAGAGAGCAGATCCGGAGAAAAGTGGATACAATGTACTTCGTGTAAACAGTGGGCTCACGAAGAATGCACAGAAGGTGGTCTTAGCTACGTTTGCCACAATTGCGAATCTGAATACTCTGATTAATCTCTAAGCTCTGTTTTCTTTATGTTATTTCTTTCTTATTTATGTTTATTTGATTTAAAAAAAAGTTTTTATTTAGTTTATTCAAAATGTTAATTTTATTATTAATTTTTATTTGATTTTAGAAATTCTTTAATTGTTTACTACTCGTTAAAGGCTGATGAAACCTTGAAGACTGATTAATGTTGTTATGTGGTGCCTTAATTAGTTTTAATGATAAATAAAACATGCTTCCTTAGTATTTATTGTATTATTTGTATGTGTTTCAACTGACCCCAATCGCTGTTTCAACCGCCCCTGGCATGGGGACGGTTGCAACAAATTCGTTTTTTTTTTAATTTCATATATTTCTAAAAATAATAACCCGGGAACTATAATGATACAGCCATATCGTAGCCAAAACTTCACTTTTGAATTTAATGTATCATAATCGTCACTCGGTTTATAAACAACAAAATTATAAACGATAAAAGCTAAATTGTTTCAACCGTACCCAGTCTACCCTACCTATTTCGGAAGAAAGTTTTCTATCCAAACTGTCCTATCCTATGTTTGTGATAATTCTATGAAGTACGATAACAGTACAGTCTCCGTAAATGTGTTTGCACCCTTTGTAATTGTCCATAGTTAAACGAAAAGGATCCAACTCCCATTAGATGTAATGTGGGTTGGATCCTTTTTTCCGACAATTCTCCTTTGTATAAATATATCATAAGCTTTTAGATATTTTTCGCGAAACTTTTCAATCAGGAAACTTAATTCAGCATTTTTTACATGCTGCTTCAAGCTTCCTGTGTTACATAGCAGACTTCGTCCCTGGACTCACTCATATTTATTTATTAGTAGCTGTTGCCCGCGGCTTCGCCCGCGTGGATGTCAATATTTCCCAATTAGAATCGGGTTTTGTCCACAATTTCATGGGTTTTATTTTTTGCGCGGTCTCCTATTTTTCTAAACTAAAAGTAGCCTAAGTTACTCCTTATATCATCAGCTATCTGCCAGTGAAACTCCAGTCAAAATCGGTCCAGCCGTTTCGGAAATTAACTGGAACAAACAGAGCGACAGACAAACATTTTAAAAATTGCATTTTCGTTATAAGTATCATATATTATACTTTAATATGCCTTTATTAAAAAGCTGTTATTTTGACATTACAAACAGACACTTTAATTTTATTTATTTGTAATATACATAGATTATTTTTATCATATCCAACGTGTATTCTCGTTCGTCCCCCTGCCGTCGTCTCATTGGTGGCACGAACGGGAATTTAATTAACAATATTAAATTCATTACCGTTCGTCCCACTGACAAATTCAGTGGGATGAACGGGAATAAATTATAAATTTAATATTATTTTTTAAATTCCTGTTTGTGCCACCAGTGGGAAGACTGCAGGGGGACGAACGGGAATACACCTATCGAACTTTGTAGCTAACGTATCAGAAGAAAACGATATAACGTAAACGCACCTAATAACGACCCGTTAAAATCCGCGCTCATTACCGTCCTATTCAGAAAACTATCATTTTTATGTCATGTATTAAAGCTACACAATTGGTTGCTTTAAAAAAAATGTAGATGTATTTGTATTGCAAATGTTCATCTCTTGTTTGTGTGCGTAACTCGACGATTTAAATAATAATTGCTCAGTTCGTCCGTGGACGCCGACCTTAGTGCATTTTCCATAGTGTGGCATTCCCGATGGCGTAAGTACTCTTGTTTCTTTTTTAGCAGAAGATTATATCGTAAAGCATTTTAATGTAACTTCTAGTTCTTTTGATGCAATTTTGATACTTTCAGGAACACAAGTAATGATTCATTTTAATGAGATACTATTTTATTTTGCTTAAAATTCAATATTAAAAATAGGCGGTAATAGGAACAAAAATCACAATTTTATTCCTATTGTCGACCCATGTCGCTGATAAGTACTTGTCGTATCTTTTGTGTGCCATGATTTTTGTTAATATGCATAAATTAATAGGCAGGAGGCTATACTACCTCAGTTCCTTAGTATGTTAACTTATATTTGAGCTATTAACGCCATATATTCAAGAGCTTTAGTAGCAGTATACACTAACTTTGTTCTTATGTAAATATTTTGATGAATAAAGGAGGTATAATTTTTAAATAGTGTATTTTTATAGTTGAAATATCATTATTATTAAATATTTTTAGCAACCACACCACTTAAAATCATATACATGTACAAAAATCACATGTATGTACACAATTCATACACATTCCCTTGGGTCGGTAATAGGTTATACGATTTCCTTTAAGAAAACCTATTACCGATCTACTTGTACATTTACGACGGACCCCATACTACATGTTTTTTTATTTGGTATTTATTTTCAAGTAAACATAAAGTTATTTAATAGACATTATAGTATTCCATAATAAACATACAGATTTAAAATAACATAAGCTTTATTATATTATAGTAATACTTAGCTAACATTTATATGTGGAAGTTATATGGTAATTTGAATTACTATTTGCTATCCGTTTATAGTATATCCTAGACTTAGTAAATATATTTTGTTTCAGAAACATGGATCGACTAAAACGTAAACAATATACAGTTAATCAGCTTGACGCTGCACTTTAGGTTACAAATAATTTATATTAAGTAGTATATTTTTTAAGACTGATTGAAGGCTGTTAAGAATATATAATAACGTTAAGTTTTGATAACATTTTGTAGTGAATGCTGAGTTCATAGTTAATCTTAAATTTGATTCAGAGTCACATGATGCTATTTTTTATAATTTTTTTTTCACATGAATAATTTTATTAATTTGTTTCATTTGTCAATCTTAATCCAAGATTTGATTTTTGATTTGACATGACTACTAAACTTAAGAGGCTGTTTACAGTCAAATGCCTTTTCTACTGTTTTAATAGATATTATTTTGTATTTTTTATTCTATTTACGAGTTATGATACTTTTTCAATTAGCGGCGCTAGTGGACGGTAAACCGCCTCATGAATGTTATTGTAATTTTATATGACTATGTTACATTTTTACTAAGATTCTATAATGCCATTTACTCTTGTATAATACCAAATGCCCCCATTGGTTATATATTATAGTTGTTATAATCAATGCTGGCCTTTGGTAATTTGTTATACATAATTCGTATAAATATGATATTTTTTATTGATTTAACGCTGTTAAGAATATACTATTATAAGAATACATATAATTGTTAAGTGTTGATAGCATTCTGTACTGTGTTGGAGCATTTATATAAACAGTTCAATATACACGAGCATTTTTATTTAACTTTAACGGTTCCATTTATTTAGTGGTCGGTATTAGGTGTCACATAAACGGTATTAGGCACACACCCGATATTTTGAGTCGGTAATAGGGACATGACCCTTTTTCCTTTTATTTAATTTTTATTTTTTTAAGTAATTCTTTGATTATCTGTTCTTATACATAACTAAAAAAATCGATAATTTCAGTACTTGAAAAATTATTTCTATTGAAGCCACATATTAAGAATGTGCTTATTTTTTGGATATCAATCTGAACTCCGCTTAAACTGGCGGTAACGTGACTAATCAGTCACGTTGTGCAAATAAATAAAAAATCAAGTCAATGGTTTAGCTTCATCGGATTTTTTCAAACGAAGACTTACCTATTATAATTATTTCCGATTTAGGTGATTACCTAAAATTATTTCCGATTTAGGTGATTACCTAAATCGGAAATAATTATAATAGGTAAGTCTTCGTTTGAAAAAATCCGATGAAGCTAAACCATTGACTTGATTTTTTATTTATTTTCTTGCTCAGTAATTAGCTCCGCAGACTACCTACCTCTAGGTAATACGTACCTATTTAATTATCTGTGGGAACCTAGATGCTTCTTATGCAATGAAGTACGATGGCCTCTCTTTGCTACGAAGATGAATCATGATAATCATGGTCCTTGTATCAATATTATCGAATCATAGGTGGTTATCAATGATGGGTAATATTACCCCCTTAATTTAGGTAATAACCTTGTCCAACGCAGCATGGCAATTCTACCGATGTTTTGCAATGGTGGTACCACAGAACAGATAAGAGAGACCTCTTTTATATGTTCTGTGGGTGGTACCATTGCAAAACATCGGTTGAATTACCTTCCATTTTTAAAAGTCTGTCTTTGGGTCTTTGGATTGATGAAACTGAACCCCACCGTTGGTCCAATAAGCCATGGCGCGAATGTAGGACGCCTATTTGATACATTAGAGACGCAAGAAATTATCACTGTCCGAAAAGGATTGACATATTATTATGTTAGTCATTTCCAATGTAGTCATAAGTTTAGTAATAATTCTTAATTCGGTCGTATTGCAAATCTTCTTTAACACTCAAATTGACATTTACTCAAAGTTTATTCCAAACTAGCTGACTCGACAAACGTTGTCCTGTCAAAATTTCAATAATTCATACAAAATTCCCATAGAAAATGTAGTTTTCCCGAATTTTCCAATTTTCTCGGCAACTTTTCAAACATTTTCTTTCATAAAAACCTTGTCCTGACAATTACAAACACAACAAAAAAGAATTAGCCAAATAGGTGCAACCGTTCTGAAGTGATGCGCGTACATATTCAATTGATTTTTATATAAATAGATAAAATCTGCATGGATCATGGATGCAATATAAAACACAAAAATCTTGATGTTCTGTGCTCAATTCTGTCTACTTGATACAAGATCTTTTAAAATTATTATTATTTTTTTTTAATACATTACATTCAATTCAGTTTAATCCAAAGAGTATAATAATTAAATAGGGAGATTTAGTCTGTTACAATATTTTGATAAAATGCCTGCATGGCTCACAGCTGCGGAAAGAATCCGCACCGTAATTTTAAAAGAAATAGGGATGAGAGCAATGACGTATATTGGATGAGAGTTGCCGAAACAACGCGACATCTAAAGTTTTACATCAAATTTTATTATTAGTGTTCTTGGGTGTTTATCTAAGTAAGATCAGGTTTAGCTGAGGTTTTTTTAGAAGCACTAATTTTGTTTTTACAAACGGTCGATACCCATACACGTGGCTACGACGTCACGAGGAAGGGGGCGATGAAGCTCCACGCAGTGCTCGAGGACGTGTCACAACGGAAGGTGAAGACGCCGCCATAGTCGCTAGCCCCCTCGCAGGATCCCTGCACCCCGCTCGTGATATTGCCACCCACTATCGTGTAAGTTAATAAGTATGATACAATTATCAAGCTATCGGTATTCTTACTTCACTGAAAGTTATTGCTTGTTGCAGATTTAAATGCAAACAGTGCGTCGTCGCCAGCCCGACAAATTTTACTCACACAAGCGCACAAAAACGACAGAATAGGTTTTTGCCTTCAATACTAAAATTTTGACTGGATTAAAAATATAGTCATATTTGCAGACGTTTTCAAATAAGATAAGCATGGTCGGAAAATATTATAGGTATAGGCGGAAAAACGAACGTTATGTGGAAGCTCATACTTTGCCTAATACGTCAAGTGGTTCTTCCACTTGTAAGTCTGGGTTTTTGGAGTTGGATGAGTTCCATATGTCCAGAGGAAGGTGTTGATCAAAGTGAGTGGCCGGATGAAAGGACATCAATATATGGAACTCCTTAGGGATATTTTTTTACCGACCATTCGTTTGGCTTACCCTGAAGGCATATTTATCTTGCCCAAGACAATAGTGCCATACATAGATCTCCAGTTGTGCAAGAATGGTTGGCAAGTCATCCTGATATCGAAATCATACAATGGCCAGCAAAAAGTCCCGATCTAAATCCCATTGAGAATCTTTGGGCACAAATGATTCTCAATTGGCATCCCACTGAGGTGCGTAATTAGACCAATCTACGAGATCGGGTGTATTCCACTTGGGAATCGTTCAGAGGCAGCGAAATGTGGTGGAACATGGTGGAGGATATGCGAGTCAGGATGACTTGTATACTGGAAAACGGTGGTCACATTCCATACTAAGGACCTCTCCCGAAAAAGTGAAGGTCTTGCCAAAAACTCCACGCTTGGCAGGCGGATTCGATATTAACTACGGGTCCGTGTTCATATGTCATGCAAATTGGTCCTGCTGTTTATGCGTGCTTAGAATATAATAGAATAGAATACTCATTTATTTCTCACCACAAATTAAATAACAATATTTATACATACTAAATTCAGTAGAACTAAAAACAATTTTCGCCTGTGGGAGACTGGTGCCTGTAGAGTTGGATGGAGTCGCACTGATTGGGTCGCATCTATTTGGAAAAGGGTGTGTTGTGCAATCATATCTCATTTTGCGGCCTGTATAATATTTTCCGACCATAATTGTCTGTAGGTATATTTTTATAATTGTCTGTAGGTATATTTTTATAATTGTCTGTAGGTTATAAGAGTCGGGAGGAATGGAGCTACGCTTCGCTCCACTCAATAACAACAATTTTCAGATGTTACCAAAGTTTCACGAAACTTAGTTATTTTTGAGTTGGAGTTTATTTGTACTGACCAAGCAATTTAAAATAATTGCACAGATTGAAAAATGTAAATAAAATAATAATTACAAGTAATTGTTTTATTTAAATGTGGTTATGTATAGTCGATAAAATCATTTAGACCCGTAATGTTGAATTTCTAAAATGTTGAACAGTAACAAATTATTAATATCAATATATGAAAACGTCGCCGTAATGTAAAACGAAAACAAAACGACTTACCGGTTTTGCCCGATTTGATCATTATCCGACGAAATTAAGTTACGCTACTCAGCCACTGGCTAGGGTTCATTGTCAACGTCAATTAATGTGAGTCTCTTTCCTGCGACATGTCAGATAAAATCGGTATAATTAAGACTGTTACTGTTTGTTCGTAGTCTACGTTTGAAAGTGCGTTCGTTCGAAAAAATCTCGCGCGTTTTTGCGAAGGTCGCGTAATCGCATTCTATCGTATTAGAAAAGCCCTTTAGAATTGTCATTTTTCAACAACCATAAAAATATTTAATAACGTATTTACCTGCTTTATAAAAGGCTTCATCGCACTGTGGCTTCATGCAGGTGATTGAATCTGTAACTATAAAAAAGATAATTAAATGTTAGCATTGTTACGTGAGGAGCTCGTGGCTAAGTAATAACAGCCGCACGGGTCGATCCATTAGGTTAAGCTACGCTTGCCAGGGTTGGTCTGTGGATGGGTGACCATCTTTACATAGCGAGACTCCTCCGTGCCTCGGAAAGCACGATAAGCCGTTGATCCCGGCTGTCATTCGTGGATCTTTGACAGTCGTTAGGGTCGTCAGATGCCCGAAAGTCTGACAACCACTCTTACCAAGGGGTATAAGTAACTGGGTTGTGGAGGTCAAATAGGCAGTCGCTCCATGTAATTCAGTTGCATCCGGTTAGACTGGAAGCCGACCCCAACATAGTTGGGAAAAGGCTAGGCAGATTGATATATTTATATTGTTACGTGAAGATCAAACTCGCAATAACTGCAAGTCCATCTGCGTACCTACCTATGTCAATTAAAAATACTTGTACACCAAACGAATTACAATCACACATGGTGTATGAGATAGGTGTGGTCAAATTTAAGAGTAGTACAGTACGCAATACCAGCTAACTGAACTACTTTCTACATAGGACCAATATAGTAATCGAGAAAAAATTACCAGCCGTCCCGTACATTTGGGTCGAGTAGGTATTGTGAAGCTTTATAATTAAAAGTTAGGTACCAATTAATGTCATAAAAATATACAGAATCATGAGTAAATCTATATTTTTTTTTATTTGTGATGGGTTTGCTCTTGGCTCTAGTCTAGGTCAGAGGTGACAGAGACAAAGTCGACGATGGAGTGAGCTTACCCAGAAGATGCCTGTTCACTCCCACTTTGAAGAGATTAGGGTTGTATACGTTCGGAAACACAGACGCAGGTAGTGAGTTCCACTCTTTTGCTGTGCGCATTATAAAAGACATTTGGAAGCGCTTAGTGCGAATTGGTGGAATAGCAACCAGGTAGGGATGGTAACTGGCAGTGCGTCTAGATGTCCGGTGGTAGAAGGGGGCCGGTGGAATCAGGTCGTGGAGTTCTCGGGCACACTCTCCGAAGTACAATCTGTAGAAGACCGACAAGCAGGCAACCTTGCGGCGATGAGCCAAGCTATGAAGCTTGGCATCCACCAGTTTTACGTCGCCAATGAGCCTCTTAGCTCTGCGTTCCACCGAGTCAAGCGCGGCTAGTTGGTACTTAGCTGATCCATCCCAAAGGTGACTGCAATACTCCATTCTGGATCGAACTTGCGCTTTGTAAAGGGTTAAAAGCTGTCCAGGCGTAAAGTATCGCTTCACTCTATTTAGAATGCCCAGTTTCTTGGCCGCAGTTTGGGCCTTGTACTCGATGGTGGCGCCGAAGTTGAGACCAGATGTCAACTCCATGCCTAGGAGCTCAAGTCGATCAGTTACAGGAACAGATGTACCCCGAAAAGTAGGAGTTTGGGCGAAACGAGTTTTTTTAGCGATAAAAAGACACGCCTGTGTTTTGGTGGCGTTAAAAGAGACCAGATTATCATCACCCTACTGGGAGACAAAGCTTAAGGTCACATCTGTCTGCTCTACCATGGCCTCTCTCAAGGAACGGACTTCGGCCCCGCTGGTTTTTGCGCTGGACAAGTATCTCTCTGAAACTGTATTAGTATAACTATGGTGCCATTGTTTGCTTTTAACTATTAAATTGAGTCTAGGTCATGTACCTAGTCATAGTAGACCTGAAGTTTAATATAATTGTTTTATTCCGCTAATTATTTCTTGTAATTTTAATTAAAATAATATAACGCAAGTATCTGTCTTATAAGTATTTGCACTTATCTGATTTGCCTTCGTGTTTTTTTTTTTAAAGCAACCTACAGGCTTAGCACGAGAACCATAGAGAAGCGTTTTGTCGACGGAAGAGTAGACAAAAATGACGTGAGTAACGTCATTTTTCACTTACTACTGTAGAAAGTTTTCTACTGTCTTTAGCATGGCGATTACAAAATCAAATTGTCTTCACTACCCTAGAAAACCTGTAGCCTTAACATTCGATTAGCGATGACGCTAGTAGAAAAGGCAAAAATGTATGGGGTAGCTATCGAAATGTCACGTGATCATAGATCAGCATTTCCATAGAGATGCGCGTCGATAGCGATAGAATCGCTCCGAAGCGAATGCCATTTGGCTATAGGCCTACAGTTATCAGTGTGATTTTGACAGTTGGGATAGAAAGCTTTCTTCCGAAATAGTCTACATAAAAAAGACCTAGGCAAAGATCGTTAGAAACGAAAGACAAAATGATAAATTGTAGAAGGATTTCTACGGTGCGATGTCAAAAATGGAAAAACGAAATAACGAGATGTGTCTATTCTTCGTAGAGATAGAAGTGGTCATGCTAAGCCTGCAGATAACGATACCTACAGTCCGGCCATCGAGAGAATGCGTTCCTAACACCCTGTCAGTTGAATCATTTCTAATGAGCAAAACATAGGTACAGACGGCAGCACATCAAGCTACTAAAATCTGTCAAATTTCTTTAATAGATTTTCAACTTTATCGCTAAAGCATTAGGTTGAACCTTAGGTTTATTGAGAAAATTTGACAGTTTCGGGTAGCTTGATGTGCTGGCGTCTGTAGGTACTTATTCAGTAGTATGAAACTGACAGGTTTCAAGAACGCATTCTCTTAATTATGAAGGTAAGAGCCGGTAGCCTTTCACATTTAGCTAAAATTCAACCATTAGTTACTATGTTTAACCATTGGTTGAGTTAACTACGGATCTGAAAAACGGCGCTAATTATATATACTTATTATATTTTGTAGCAAATACTCTATTTTAGTGGACAAATAAGTAAGACTAGTGCTAAAGAAATATATAAGATACATGGCGCTCAATTTAACGTAAACGAAGCAAAAAAAGTATGTAAGGATCGTAGCAGGTGGCGGTCTGTAGTTTCTGCCTACCCTCCTTGGAAGTAGGCGTGAGTACCATAATATATATGTACCTATGTATATAGGATGACTGGTAATTAGTGACCAAACACATGATTGTACTCATGATAACAAACAACTTTTACTATGGGACTAAACCTGAATTCGCGAAAAAGAAATCAGCTGTCCCATACATTCATTTTCGCACAACTCGTCAAAATATAGGAGTAGCTGATTTTTGTTTCGCGATTTCAGGTTTGGTCCCATAGTAAAAGTTGTTTGTTATCATGAGTACAATATCGGTCACTAATTACCAGTCACCCTGTATTATTTCGCGCTCAAAAAAAAAAAAAAAAAAATCAACCATATCTATCGATCGGCCATGACCAGCTGTTTCGATAATCACGATATTATTTATTCCCGAATACATGGAAGTAGCTATAAAAATAGATTACTATACAAAACAACAATAGTCTCTACATCGTAGTTACACTTTTTCACAATGCTAAGGTAACCTTGTAGTTTCCCAGTGCATTTCCGTACCTATTATATTCATTCCGAGAATTAATAACAAAATGAAATTTATTCAGTATCATTATTTACTTAACTGTGTTTGTTTTTAAAACTAAGTATTTTTTTCTTTTTCATTAGGTACTTTATTTGTTTTTGTTTCGAAAAAATTACTAAGTTAGAGCGGCTACACACGGTTAATTTTGCAGCGATGCGTTTTAGAAGCGACTCATCTTTAGGCCCTTTGTACAGTCACGAGCATTAATATGTATACACTTAGTAAAATTCAAAAGCGATTTTCTCGTGAAATAACGAATGCAACTTTGAGATAAGACCTGTTTCATATTACTATGGGTTCCAAAATACTGTGTTCATAAAAACATAAAATTATGATACAATCAACACAGTAGCAGAAAATCACTTTTAAATGTTGTTTAGTGTATACATATAAAAATGTTTTTCTTGCCGTGTAAAACTACGGTTTATTCGCCGTGTGTAGGTACATCGTTAGTGTATGGGTCACTATAGAAGCTTGTTGATAGACACGCTTTTACTACGGCATGGTATAAACGTTCCGTAAAGAAACCCTGCCATGTACAAAAGGCCTTCCAGTGCTTATTTTACTGCTATTGTTGCGATGTACTCGCGTGTATCAAAAACGCGCGTTTGTATCGCCGTAAAAAGTCCTAATGACCGTTGTCTACGACGATTCTCAATAGTAAGGCGCGTCGCCCACACGACCTAGAGTCGAGGCGGCGTCGCGGCGCGGAGTTGCGGGGGGTGGGGGAGGTAGGGTGCGGGGGTTTCTACGTTACCCCCTGCACCTCCCTAACCCACCCCCCGCACCTCTGCACCGCACGCCCGCGCCGCCTCGACGCTGCCTCGACTCTAGCTCATGTGGGCGACGCGCCTTACAAACTCAAGTCTCTGAAGCGTCAGGTGTGTAGACACTGGACATTCCTACATATTATGGGGCATTTGGCCAGGAGCACCGCATTCGCACTGGGTATCAGTGGGACTCCCCCATTTTGCTAGATTGTCCATGTCCATACACCTGCACTTCTGAGAACCTAAAAAATGCCACTGGAGAAGCGATTGGCACATACGCGAAACTCAGTGGTTTATACAAAATGGTAAAACACCAACAACCTCTCAAGGGGTCATTATACTCATCATTATGATCAACTTTTACTACAGGACCAAACCTGAAATCGCGAAAAAAAAATCAGCTGTTCAGTACATTTACGTTCGCGTAATTCGTCAAAATGTAACAGCTGATTTTTTTTACGATTTCGGATTTGGTCCCATAGTAAATGTTTTTCATAATGATGAGTGCAATGATCTTTCTTTTTCTTTTTTTCTCTTAAGAGGTTGCTGCTGTTTTACCAATAACCCTGTATATACTAAAACTAACAGAAAAAAAAGTAGAGTGACGGTAACAAACTGGCTTCCACTGGACTAAGTACGGTCATGAGCACTAATGTATACACTAAACAACATTTAAAAGTGATTTTCTCCTATGTTGATTATAATTTTATGTAATTATGAACATAGTATTTTGGAACCCATAGTAATATAAAACAAGTCTTATCTCAAAGTTGCAGTCTTTAATACACGAGAAAATCGCTTTTGAATTTTGCTAAGTGTATACATATTAATGCTCGTGACTGTACGTCATGAGTTTATGAGGAGGAAGCGCCAGGGCCCACGAAATTGAAATTTTCTTACGTTTTTTTTTTGCAATTTGCAAGTCAGTATAAGGTTGTATGTTGATTAAAGTATGAATCGCGACCGTAACTAAATGTATTAACAGAATTACGCCCTATATGCCTGGAGGCTGGCGCACTGCCAGTTACCATCTCTACCTAGTTGCTATTCCACCAATTCGCACTAAGCGTTTCCAAATGTCTTTTATAATGCGCACAGCAAAAGAGTGGAACTCACTACCTGCGTCTGTGTTTCCGATCGCATACAACCCTAATCTCTTCAAAGTGAGAGTGAACAGTCTTCTTCTGGGTAAGTCAGGGTAAGGCTTCTGTGACCTAGACTAGAGTCAAGAGCAAATCCATCTCAAATTAAAGAAAAGGCTTTTATTTAGGTATAAAGTTCTGTTTACGTTTTTAGTTTTGTATTTGCGGTTTTTTTTTTTTGTATATTGGCGTGTGCTAGCTGAGTTATTGCAAATCATTTAATTTAATGTTTTGTGTTGCGTAATGTACCCAAATTATTTTGTGTACTATTGTATAGAATCGAATGTTTTTAACTGAACAGACAGCTGTGCTGCTGGGGAGTTTGTTGCCCCACTTCTTCCAAGCTAAAGCATTAGGAAGTGGTGAAGGGCGGGCGTTTTGGGGGACTGTTTTATGTAATTTTGACGTTGGAAAAGCACAGATTAAAAAAGCTGCTTGATTCAGTTTGAATAATGAGTTTTGATTTTAATGCGTGGCCACCTACTGGGCCCAAGTCATTCAATTCGTAAGAACTCAAATCTCCAATTTACGTTACTTTTGAGTCGTCGTGGACGATGGGCTTAAGTAAGTACCTGTATCGAATGACTTTACCCATATAAAACATGATTCGATACGCAAGTCAGACAAAATGGGGCAAAGGTATTTTTTTCTTATTGACTTGACATTGGATATCGAATTAATCTGTTTCAAACTGGCAGGAGGAAATTGAACGGTGAATAATCCTTTGTCAGGACTTCTCAGTAATATAATATATAAATAAAGTGTCCTTCACAGATGAATGTTTAAAACATCCATAAAAAATAGTTAAGTGTTAGAGTAGTTCTGCAGGAAGTTGGAAACGTGTCTATATTAAATAGAAAAAAGTGTTATCAATCAATTAAGCACGATGTCTGTACAAAAGAATAAACAATCAGATCGTATGTAATAAACGAATATTGTAGCCATATTGTTATTAAACTGAGAAAAAAAGGAGGAAGCCATGTTTGTATTTTAAGTGCCTTTTTCACGCTTCTCCCGCCGCCGGGTAGGTACGTGGGGACCTATACATAATTACATCCGAGCTTTTTTAACCACAAACACGTTTTTATAACCGTTGCGCGTTGTTTGATGTAATAAACAATTAAACTAAAATCTAGGGAAATATTGGTATCTATTTCGGGGATACACGATTTGATAAAGTTGGCTCGATAGAATAAATTCGCCGAGTTACCTCTTTTGTAGTAGTTTTTTCTTCTATTTCCCTACTTTTTTATTGATATAAATAAGTATTTTAATATTATGATTAATTTACTGAACTTAATAACTAAATAATTAAATAGGTACACGATAATTTGTTATTTAAGAGCAGTACGATGAAAAAGGCAACGAAAAACATTGAAAAAGTGCAAAAGTGTGATTATTTTCTTTACTCTTTACACGTAAAGAAAAAGATAGACAACGCCAAAAGCTTGGTGCGCCCTTATGTGGCACCGCCGCCCGCCGTCGTCGCCGTCGGCCAGGAACTGACTATTTATCAGCGATTTTTGAGGTGAAAACTTCTTTAGGCGCGTTGAGCGATTTTGGGAATTATTCCGATCTGTCACCCTGCTTTGTCCTTTGGGGGACAGATCGGAAAAAATGTTCGAACTGTCCCCTCGTTGCTAACAAGGGGACAGATCAATTTTTTTTTCGATTTCCCCCTCTAAGGGGACACAGCAGGGTGACAGTTCAGAATAATCCGATTTTGGTAGGTAGGGAATCCAATGGGTTCGCGTCACACATGTCGGCGTCACCGACATGCGACGTGCATGACATAGTTACACCGTTTAAGTTTTCACTTCTGTCGGTAGTCTCCATGACTGCCTATTTTTTTGCGCTCCAGAAACGTACAACAAATTGTAGGTTCCGTGTTAGTAACATACATACATATATTATTAATATCTATTTATTTATTTATTTGATATAGGCACTCCAACAACGTATTTACAAATAAGACATGTAGGTACAGACATTTACGATGGGATTCTGTGTAAATAAGTTACTTATAGGCAGGCACATCACTCACAAAAAAAGGACGAATCTGAATTACAATTGAAATAATTATCACAATAAAGAACATAAAAATTAAACTTAAAAGGAAAAGTTAAATTAAAAATATAAACATAACTTAATTACACTGATATTATACATTAAATTAAATTAAGTATTAAACTAAGAAAGAGATTACATTAATTGAACATTAATTACATTATAATGAAATATGATTATTCTGAATTAAATTGATGAAAAATAATTATATATTCTAAATAAAAATATTATTGAATTAAAATAGTAGAAGTGGGCCGAATCACAGGTCGATTTTAATGATTTGAGATTTAAATTTTGGCAAACTATCAGCGAATATGTCAATGCTACTGTCAATGGAATAAGCTTCATTGTAGAAGGTCAACATCCTGTTTAGGGGAGCATGGCGGCCCAGGTTTGTGCGACATGGTTTAGATACAAACGCGCAAGTGTCTTTCGCGTCGAATGGTTCTGAACAGCTATGCTGCACCCTAATTGCGTAATACACTATCGATCGAAATCTGAAACATTTTGAAGCAAATTGCTAACCCATTGCTTCATATGGTCGAAAATGTTGTCTGCTGAACAACGTAAATAACGCAATGAATGTTGTTGAACTGTCAAAACGAAACCGATTCCGATTGATTGATTGTTACGCAATTAGGCTGAGGCCAAATGAACGTAATTTTTTGAGCTGTGAGTCGCGGAATTTACGCTGCATTCGGTTGCATACTAAAGTCTTGTTTGTGCCACACGGTGACGCAAAATGAATTCATCTCATTTTATAAAATAAAAAAATCCGCGACTCATTTTACGCTACTCACAGCTCAACAAATTACGTTCGTTTGGCCTCAGCCTTAGGGTAGGTACAAGCGCATGATATGGCCAGACCATTTTCTTATAGGTTTAGTTGGAATCTTGTCTACTGTACCTACATAGATTGTAAAAACGAACAAAGACAACAATTACCTTACTTGTTAGTTAACAACTAATTAGTTATGCATGCACCGCGCCAATCTTAATGAAGATCGTTGATTCGTGACCGAGCAACAAAGTACCTGTCGTCGTTTACTGACATTTGTAGTTCTGCCGGTTGCCGTGGGGTCGAGGCGTGATGTTATTTACGAGTCAATAGTTTTTTTCCGGGAAGCGCAGTTTTAATATGGATTTGTCTGCAAATTAAGCTAATGAGTTGGGGTCCGAGTGCTCATGGAGTATTTCGGGACATCGCCAAGCGGTTGGTCGACTCTTCACGGGACCAGAGGGCTGGCCTATTTTTAGCCCAAAGAATTAGCATCGCCATCCAACGTAGCAATGCTACCTTTTGGGCACTTTTCCTATTGACGGCGATGTGGACGAATTTTTCGATGCCCAATGAGCTCTTCCCCTTTTTATTTTTATTATTGTACTTGCACATCTATATAAATAAAAATCAATTGTCGAATGTAATATATGTATGTACCTACGCGCATCACTTCATAACGGTTGCACCTATTTGGCTAATTCTTTTTTGTTGTGTTTGTAATTGTCAGGACAAGGTTTGTATGAAAGAAAATGTTTGAAAAGTTGCCGGGAAAATTGGAAAATTCGGGAAAACTGAAAGTGCTTTTCTATCGGAATTTTGTATGAATTATTGAAATTTTGACAGTACAACGTTTGTCGGGCCAGCTAGTAATATACAGGGTTATTGGTAAAACACCAACAAACTCTTAAGGGGTCATTGTACTCATCATTATGAACAACTTTTACTAGGGCACCAAACTTGAAATCGCGAAAAAAAAATCAGCTGTTCGGTACATTTATGTTCGCATAATTCGTCCAAATGTACTGAACAGATTTAGGATCACAAATAAAAGTAATAAATATTATACGTGGCCTGAAACTTGCTAATTAAGTTAAAGTTTAATTAAATAATACTTACAAGATAGCTAAGAGTGCAATGACAGGTCGGTGAATAAAATAATTAGAAGACACTTTTTAGGCGCAATGGTGGTACGACTGGCTTTTGTACTAGGGATCGCGGGTTCGATTACCGCACGAAATAAGCGCTAATAGCCCATCGCTTAAATGCGCGGAATAGCTATCGAGAGATCGTAAGTTCGATTCCTATCCGTTACACAATTGACAGGAAACCACTCCTACCACGTTTCTTAGATGGTTTAAGTCGCTTACCCGACCAAATGACCTTGAGCGGTCGGTCGCTCGCTCTGTCCCGCTCCTTGCGCACAAAAGCACAAATTTTGTGGAATGATTTTAATAAAAAAAATAATAGCGATCTTTTGAAATATTTAAACGTGACTTATTTAGAGGCTTAAATTATCTATCCATTAGTGTAATCCTCAAATGATTAGAACGTCACCTTTAGCAATATTATATGCATGCAATCAATAATTTTAGTCACTTTTTTACAAGGAGATGTTTCATGTATTTATAACAAAAAAAAAAAAAAAAAAAAACAAATAATAACGTGCAATGTGTAGATGGGATATCGAAAATGAATAATATGCTTTTAGATGTAGTTTATTACTCTTAATTAATGAGCTAATATCCTCTAAATAACGTACCATTGCAAGGTTTTGATCGGGGTAGCGCCTTAAGGCTGGCCGCTGGTGGTAATTACGGTTGCTTGTAAGTACTGTTGTGGCTAATGAATGAATGATGAAACCCATAAAAAATACAAATTAATTGAAACTAGTTGTGGCTGGCTTAGAAGAATCCCCATAGGACTTTTTATTTTTCACTTTTTAGTGTTTGGTTTTGGAAGTCGATTTTATTTTTTGCAAAAAAGTTTTTATTTTTCACTTTTTAGTTGTGGTACCTACCCTTCACAAATTCAAATTCCACTACCTGCTACGAGTATGTAATGAACAGTAAAAGGAAGCTATTAAAACATCATTCAGATAAACTAAGAGGGAAAAATACGCATTATTGAAACTAACACAAAAACTGCCAAAGTAAAGTTAACAAAATGTATATGGGACCACCTTGAAAGTATACCATTTCAAACAAAAAAAGAATTTTCAAAATCGGTCCAACCGTCTTAGAGTAATCGCGTAACATACATACAAAAAAAAAACGAATTGAGAACCTCCTCCTTTTTGAAGTCGGTTCAAAAGAGAGGCCTATAGCACTTTTTAGCTGAAAATGTTAAAACGTATATTGTTATAGAATCCATACATAGATAGATAGATCATTTATTTGCATAAAAACATGGTATAAGAGATGTTACAAAATTAAATATAGTGCATAAATGTTTTTGCTTAACGTTATAAGCGTGCAAATTTTCGTAGGTACAGACGCTTGCAGGTCAACCTACCCGAAACTGTCAGATTTTCCCAATCAACCTTGAACCTAATACTTTAGCAATAAAGTCGAAATTCTATTAAAGAAATCTGACAGATTGTAGTAGCTTGATGTGCTGGCGTCTGTACATACAATTTGGTCAGTAATTTCTTTTGTCAATAAAGTCTTTAACACTATAAAAACTGTTAGTGGACAGCCTGTCATACAGTTCACTTTTAAATAATCTGGTATTTAGATTTTTTAGGTCGCTTGGCTTATTAAATATTTCTACCTACACACATATACAGACAGCTTTTATTATATTTAGCTAACCTTGGCATGACATCCAGACTTCCATGACTAATAAAGTAACTCTGTCAGTCTGTCTGTTACCTTTTCACACCACGTAACCTATTTGAATGAAATTCGGCACTCGGATTGAGCATGATCGCACCCTTATTGCGTAACACAATGTCAATTAACTTGTTTTATGTTTGTTTTATTTTATCTTGTATACCTACAATTCAATTCGATTTTGTTAAAGTTAAATAACTTTGCTGAAATTTTAAATTTTACTTTTAGTTTATAAGCAGCTTCTGTCCAATGTCTTTTTATTTCTTTAAATGTTATGTACACCTATAATGTGTGTATACATTAGCAGTAATACCTCTCCTAAATACGCTGAAGTAATGTTGAATGTATATGCTGTTGGTGTTCTTTAATAAATAAATAAATAAATCAAAGGGAATCGGTTTCATTTTGACAGTTCAACAACATTCGTTGAGTGATTCAGGTTGTTGAGCAGACGATTTTTCTAACATATGAAGCAATGGTGCAATGCTACAAACATAGTTTTTTGCTATATTTATTAACACAAGTTTTCTTTTATATTTTTAGTTACTTTGTAAGGATGGGCCATTGTAGCCTGATAATAAATGTTTTATTATTATTATTATATATTTTTTAAGCTTTTCGCATATGTCGGGACCTTGGGGTCTTGGACCTTAGGAAGGCGTACAAGGGGCCGAAGCCTACTCGCAGAGGCCCGTTAGACGCTTTTAATGAATTGAAACACTAACCGACGACTGTCCGCCAAAGGACAACCCCCAGTTGGTGTAGGACTACTGCAGGAGATGGGTACAAAGATATTGGACAGTGTGTTTGGATGGCTAAACTGGACTGATCACCTAGAACTTCGAAAGGAAAAATGGCAGCGGGTGACTTGTACACCCAATAATGGGCGCCCGGAAACGGTCGCTAGCAAATAGTGACGAAGCGACAAGGGGACAACACTTCCTGAAGTGCTTGAGGAGTGGAGAGGTCCCACGACTATCAGGACAATCCCGGAGGTACGGTCAAGATCCCTATCAGCACCTTACTGGAATACTTCCTTCCTCCGAGCACGTTTGCTTTTGCGAATCTCCACTCAAGCCGGCCAATAAAGGCAAGAAAGAAGTGGTAGCTCTGTTCCTCGTCAGTGTTCACTCAAGCCGGCCAATAAAGGCAAGAAAGAAGTGGTAGCTCTGTTCCTCGTCAGTGTTCACTCAAGCCGGCCAATAAAGGCAAGCCAGGGGTGAAGAACAAGACTTCTCCCGAGGGAAAGGGTCCGTGGGATCCCCACTGCCCAACAGCTCGCCACATGCTGCAAGTAAACTCTACCGGCACAGACCTAAGGTTATGAGCGCGCAAGTCCCACCACGACGTCACCACAGTTTGTACAGCAGTATTATTATTAATGGATTAGCCATTTGCATCAAAATGATTCAGATTCCGATCGATAGTGTGTTACGCAAGGAGGGTGGGCATACTGGGCATAGGACATGTAATACTGTAGTGAGTTCCCATGCGATAATTCCCAACTTCGCGGGTAAAGCTGCGGACAAGAGGTAGTGATACTTAATTGATACTGACATGATATTCAATTGAGAGAAAAGTCAAGGTCTATCAGCGAATGATTGGCTCAGTCTCAAAAACGACAATGCTAAAATATACATAAGGTAATTCCCACAGTAAAGCATTTTTTTCTGATAATAAAAGCAAAACGAACCTATACATAATTATTTGCATATTCACGGAACCTAAATGAACTAAAAATACCTACTTACGTAGGTAGGTACGTACGCAGTAGAGCAGTCGAGTATAAAATGCATTAATGAAATGCAAGTCGTGGTTAAGACTGAGTCATCAAGTAACTAGGTACCTACTTAGGTACCTGTCCTACCTCCAACGACTATAGCTATACCCAAGTCACTTTAGCATGGCAATAGCGGTCATTGCCCTTTCCCTAATATCTCTCCGTTAAAGATGGGTCTATACCCGGTAAAAACCCGAACTTTGAGTAAATACCCATTTTTACCTTCCCAATTTTAGTTTATACCGGGTAAAAATAAATAAAATAAATTAACCAAATTACGTTATAATTTTCACGATTTGCCATTTACACAAATATTCTGGACATAATGAAATACAGTTTTATCAAAACATATTGTATAAATAGAAACAAAATTATAACATGTACTTACATATTATTCTAAATTTTATTTTACTAAATCGGAAATATTACTCATATTGAGCACGGCAACTTCTAATTGTAATTTAGAAGTTGCATACATGGAAATAAAATACCCAGAACATGGTTTGCATTTACTTTCCATTTCTTCCCTTTCTTTACCTATTTTATACCCACCCGCCCATCTCTACTCCATAGGAACCCAAACAATAAACTATGTATGGTTTTTAGGGTTCCGTACCTCAAAAGGAAAAACGGAACCCTTATAGGATCACTCGTGTGTGTCTGTCTGTCCGTCTATCACAGCCAATTTGCTCCGAATGTAATGGACCGATTAAGTTGAAATTTGGTACACGTATGTATTTCTATATATATGTATATAAACACGGACGTGTAACGTAAATAAATGAATTTTGAATGTGGGGTCAATTTTGAGAGGCAATTAGAAAATTAAAAAATCTGAAAATTGTTCTATACCTAGGTACAGATTACTGGATAACCTATAAGAAGTCTATGATCTTAAAATAACATGGTATATCTCTAAATATTGTGCGTACAACATTACATTTGCAGATGGAATGTATGGGAGAACATGTTTTTCAACTACAATGTTAAGTTTGTTCTTGGGATTCATCCCAACTACGGAACCCTTCATTGTGGGTAGTCCGACACGCCCTTGGCCGTGTTTTCGTTATTGGATCCAGGACGTTAACGGACTTTGTTTCAGTTTATGAAATAAACATTGCTAGAAAATGTAGGTGGGTCAATGACCGCTATTGCCACGCTGCGCTGATGCGACTCGGGTATATCAACGATTTTCTCGCTCAAGAAACGTACAAAATATTGTAGGGCCCGTGTAACTAAAAGAGGTACATATAATAATAGTTGATCGCTGATTATTCACACCATTGGCGAGTACCTATTCGTTTATAGCAGCGAAAATTTAAGAGCTATCAACGAGAGCGAGTAGCTCAGCGACGCTCGCTTGGCGGGCAGACAAAACACTCGCCGAGAGACACACGCTTGGCAATATACGCATACCAGTGAATAATCGCTCGTCGTCATCGCACATCCGCTGCTCGTTACTCGCCAACTTGTTTGTAGTTGCTAGCTCTACTCATCATCTGCCTAGCCATTTTCCAACAATGTTGGGGTCGGCTTCTAGCCTAACCGGATGCAGTTGAATACCAGTAGGTACTTTACATGAAGCGACTGCCTATCTGACCTCCACAACCCAGTAACCCCCTGGTAAGACTGGAAATGACAGCAGGGACCAACGACTTAATGGTTTTTCCGAGGCACGGAGGGGTCTTGGTATGTAAAGATGGACCCATCCACGGACCAACCGCGGCAATCGTACGACCCTGTATGTAAAAAGTACTCTGTGGTACGACCCGTGCGGCTGCTATTATTACTTAGCCACGAGCCCAGTTGCTAGCTCTACTCGCTCTCGCTAATCGCTGGCGGTGGTGGTACAGGTGCCTTAGTTAAGTTGCATGTTTTGTGGCAAAAAAAATACAACATGATATCAACAATATAAGTAGACTGAGCGTGAACTAATTGTTTTGTTTGCACGTGGAATAAAAGTGCTGAATAATACTAGTCCCAAACAAAAAATTCACAGTTCTCGTGCTATACACGACCTTCGGGTACATTGAAAATGCACTTAGACAGACTTTTAATTTTGTACGATGCCTAATCGATTTAGAACTAATAGATTTAGTATCGTCTTTGAAGGAATAGAGCTCAAATGTACGGTAAATAGGTATGGATCTATTTTCTGTAATTAAAAAAAAAAAAAAAGGCTCAGTAGTTTCGGAGGTAAGGGGGGAATGGTCAATTTTCGTCTATTTCTTTAAATAACTTTAAATGTATTATTTTATAATTATGAAAATATATATTTGAGACCCTTACAGTAAGCCCTTTGATTTGATATACCACACGGTACAGTTTGCAAAACTTTTTTCTATTTTCTTATTTGCCCCCCCTAAGTGACGCTCATATTCAAAATTCATTTACTTACGCGTCCGTGTTTGGGTCACAAAAATTCACATCTATACCAAATTTCAATTAGATTCGGAGAAAATTGGCTGTGACAGACGAACAGGCAGACAGACACGAGTGATCCTATAAGGGTTCCGTTTTTCCTCTTCAGGTACGGAACCCTAAAAATGTATAGGGTTACATAATGTGTCCAGGTGTTAGCTAAAAGCCTAGGTAAACAATTTATCTGAAGAATTTCTTTTTATTAAATTTTCATTACGTTGTAATTAAGATGGCAATCAGTCGAGGTTTCTGTTGAGAAAAGTAGGTTTTTGTACTCCATTGAGCTTGTTTCGATTACTTGATTCAAACTCAAAGCATTTAAAGGCACTTTTGAATTGTCAAAGGTAAGTAATCTCTTTTAAATTATATAGGGTGACTGGTAATTAGTGACCGATAACATGATTATGCTCATGATAACGAACAACTTTCACTATGGCACCAAAAAAAAAAAACAACTGTCCCATCCATTCATGTTCGCATAACTCGCCAAAATGTAGGGAGCAGCTGGCCTTGGGCCAGGCACGTATACACTATACATAAAAATAGGGAAAAACATTTAAAACAGTTCTCAACTGTCCAATTACTTTAAAATGGCTTTGTTTGCTGGTAAACCACTTTTTTTTCGCGATTTCAGGCATGGCCCCATAGCAAAAGTGTTTTATATCATGAGTTACAATCATGTGTTTAAGTATCGGTCACTAATTTATCAGCTGCCGTCTTGTATGGATCAGAATATTGGGCCACAAAAAGAATGAATGAAAGGCTATTGCATGTAGCAGAGATGAGAATGCTAAGAGGGATGTGTGGTGTTACGCGAATGGATAGAATAAGAAATGAGTATGTAAGAAAAAGTCTGAAAGTGACACTGGTGACTGAAAAGTTGTGTGGAAATCGGTTGTCATGGTATGGGCATGTGATGCGGAGGAATGAGGAAAATGTCGTCAGAATAGATTTGAGTAGGTATGAATGTGGATGGCTATACGAGTAAGGGAAGGCCAAAGAAACGATGGACTGTGTGAAAAACGATAAGGCTAGAAAGGGAGTGACTACCGAGATGACGATAATAGAGAAGTATGGAATAAAAAGACATGTTCTGCCGACCCCAAATAAATTGGGACAAGAGCAGGAGAATGAATGATGATGAAAGAAGTAAAGTTAAAGTACTCATTAATTTTAAATTTATAATTATATGTGAGAACGATATAGAAAGACGTGCACGTTAAAGATTTAATTGTGATAGTCTTCCAGTTAGTTCTTGCACAGACTGCAAGGCGATAGTCCTAGTGTGTGAGGAGCAAAAAAGCAAAACGTGATTGTATTTTATTCTATAATGTCAACTTGATGCACTTGGCATCACTCATTTCAAGCAAAAACTGTTTGTTGCCTTATAAAAAGCTAGTACCAGTACCCTACAAGTATTGTTTTAGTAACACAAAAGAAAAAATTAGTAGGCGCAGTTCGGTCCGCGCCATTTATTTTCGTGAAAACAGATTGAAATTTTACTACGGTTTCCGATATTGCCGTAGCCATTGTATTTGCTCGACACTAAACTTAGTAGGCTCATCGCATTCCTTATAAAGTAAGCTTTCACCGATTATCATATTTTTCAGTTCTGAGCAGATTTACGGCCGATATGAGACGACATCTTAATTTTTTTTGCTGT
Source organism: Dicycla oo (assembly GCA_948252095.1). NCBI lineage: Eukaryota > Metazoa > Arthropoda > Insecta > Lepidoptera > Noctuidae > Dicycla > Dicycla oo. Next base: position 15,187,029 of record OX411736.1, on the reverse strand, counting down.
TTGCAACATATTTCCTTACGGTTTCTGACATTACGGTAGCTATTGCATCTATTTGCACTAGACTTTTTAGACTCATTGCATTTCTTTTAATGCAAGCTATCTTCTATTGGAATTTCTATATTTCTGAACAGATTTAAGGCCGATATGAGACGACATCTGACATTATTTTGCTATTGTCAACTTCATATTAATTTTTAACCCTATTTTGGCGAATATTTCTCTTCTTTCTCTTTAGGTCCTGGTAGTGCTTTGTCAACACTTAACAAAGATACCAGAATAATTGATTTAGCTAAACTCGTTTTTGCGCTATACGAATTGATATTTATACACCTAGTGAAAAGTAGAGGGACGCGCGCATGCGCGTGCACTCGCAGTGGGACGTCATACGCAAATTATATCCGGCCTTAAAATTGTTATAAATATGACATACCTTTTGAATGCTCAACCAATACTCTAGCATTAAAAGTCTCGTAGTTATTAACGGTTGAAATTTTTCATGTTTTTGTCGGTCAAAAATATTGATCTGAGCGAAAAGACGTTTTCACGTTTTATAGGCTCCTGTAGAATGCTTGGTTCATACAAACTCTTACACAATTGCTGCAGGTATCGAAAAGGTGGCCTAATTCATTGACATTCGTGTGATGATCGTTTAATCTCTTTCTATTAGGACAACGGCAAAAAATGACAATTTAATCGCACACTTAGAGACAGGTCGCACAACTGAACACAATGCAGAATCGAGTTATTGCGATCATCGGAATCTGCGTCGAAAGCTACATTAACTCCAAAGACACCAGTGTATTACACCATTAATACAATACAAGATTTTAAATCACTCAAATACAAAACGAGTAAAACGTTTTTTGCTGTTCCAGAAAAAAAGAGGTATTTTGAGTTGTGTCACCCTTTATTCTAGATGTGCGTTTTAGGTTCTAGTGTAGAAACTTACGTATCGCATTTCATTTCATACAAGATCATAGACTGAGGCATAAATAATACCCCACGAAGAAAACAATCTTCCCTACTAACTACCTGCCGGTCTATTCTGTAAAAATCTCACCGTGAAAGCTTAGGTGAAGTGAGCTTGAAGTGAGCTGTTATTCCACCTGATGCTAGGAATTGAAACTATGGACAGCTCACTCCACGCTCACCTCACCTAAGTTTTCACGGTGAGATTTGTACAGAATACCACTGCTGTTCTTAGCCGTGCTGCCGTGCCCATCAACAAGTCAATCTATTTAATCGAAGTAACAACCGTTTTTCTATCAAGTTTAATGGACGTCAAAATGCCAAAAAAAATACGACCAACAAACTCTAATAGACTGAACCGGGAAATTCATTAAAACTATTAAGACAATTAAAAAAAAAACTGACCGATTTGGAAAACTAGTAGGTTGAACAAGTCTTCCACGAATGAAGTAAGACTAATTAAATCCTGCTAGTGACTGGCATAAAAACTGAATCTATTTGAATACACAATTAGTAATAATAACAATAACATTCATGAACATTTTGCATTATATTTAATTAATAAAAACATCTTAACATTGCATCAATTCTACTGCTAATTATACAGAATCGAGCCTATGTGTCAGTGTCATGTCACTATTGTTTTTTTTTATTATTCGAAGAGTGATGAGACGTTGTCTACGATCCTACTTAAGGCGAAAGCGCCAGGATAGCCCGCGAAATTCAAATTTTCTTATGTTTTTTGCAATTTGCAGGTCACTATCAGGTTCTATCTTGATCTACGTAAATATGATTCGTAACCGTAACAAATCTGTATATAAATAATTATAATCATTAAAATCATCAATACAACTCTCTAATTTCATATAATCCTAATGAATGACTGATTCATGAAATCTTGACATTTGAGGATTATATTAACTTAAGGAGGTGTATTACTGATTGTAATGATTATAATTCTGTAAATACATATAATAATATGTTACGGTCGCGAATCATACTTTAACCAACTTACATCCAGACACTGAGCTGCAGATTGCAAAAAACCGTAAGAGAGGAGATGTTTCAAAATGGGCCAGGTCTGTGTACACTACCTCAAAAAAATGAGAAAAATCCGTAGAATTCGGGAAAAATACAGATAATTCATTAAAATGTATACTGTTGTGGTAGGGAATTGGTATTTATCAATTATTTTTATTGACTTTCAACATAGCGTCTCACCAATTTAGTTACTCTGTGCATATAAACAATGACAGTATACCATAGATCGACCACTGATCATAGAAAGAGGACTGTCAGCTGTCACAACAGTGTCACTTCAACCCTCTTCTTGAGTATTAAACATGTAAACGTTATTAATCAATCAAAATGAGAGCATACCGCCTTGACGGGTTTTTGTTGTGTGTTGCAATTTCAGGTGCAATTAATTGTGGTTTACCAGCAAACAAAGCCATTTTAAAGTAATTGGACAGTTGAGAACTGTTTAAATGTTTTTCCCTATTTTTATGTATAGTGTACACGTACCTGGCCCAAGGTCCATACATTTTGGAACATCTCCTTTGATTTTCGCGGGTTACCTTAGCGCTTCCCTTTAATATTATAGATGCGAGTGAGGAAAAAAGATCATATAAAAATCATTTGAGGCGCTTGCTTCGCACTGTCGGTATTCACCCTTAGGAATTCGGAAAGCACGTGGTGGCCGTGACCATGATTCCAATCAATGTCTTTCTTTATTCCAAAACAACAGTATTGTGGCATTATAATGATATTGTTACTGGGGATCATAATTATGGATTTATGGTCCTATAAATTAACAATAGTAAAATAACAAAATTATATCCTAACTTAACTAAAACTATTCACAAACTAAAATATGGCGTCGAAAAATTCATACGCATCGCTGTCGATTGGTAATGTACCCAAGAGACTGGCGGCATTGCCACATTGTATGGCAATACTTAGCCTCTTGCCAAGGTAAAAGCCAGCCCTTACCTGCCTTACCCCTTACCCTTACCCCCTTACCCTTACCTGGAGATAAAAGAAAAGTTTATCGGAAGCCATCATGTCACTGCGTTGTGAACTTGTGACACACCATGAGATGATTATCCTGACAGGTACAGATAAGGCCAGATTTTTAAAGCATTATTCACAGACCACACTGTGACGTGACTTTGCTAACTAGGTAAAGTAAGTGTTTCGTAGGAATACAAGTCGTGTATCCAATTGGGTCTCCCATATATACAGGGTTATTGGTAAAACACCTCTTATGGGGTCATTGTACTCATCATTATGAACAACTTTTATTATGGGTCCAAACCTGCTCAGAAAGTACATTTTTATCGCGTTTAAAAAAAGTTTTGGGTCATTGAAATAAGGTTGAACCTTATTCTTATGCCCTTACTGTTCATATTCATATAAGCGAAGGTGAGTAATTAAGAGTTTCATACGAATATAAACGTTAACTAAAATTACTTAAATCATACGAATCATATTCGATGCTTACCTACTCTACTGAATGTATTCATGTTAGCTCATTCATACCTACTAAAAAGTAGTAACTAATTGCATAACTTATTCATGTTTATCCTTTCAAATTTAGCCAAAATTCAACCATTAGTTACTATTTTTAAGCATTGGTTGAGTTAACTACGGATCAAAAAACCGGCCCTTAGCAAAATAAAGTCAAGTGCGATCTGTGAATCTTGACATAAGTACTAGTAGGTACTTTACGCTAGTACTAGAACTTATTTTACAAAGACAATTGAAAAATCTTAACATTGAATTTCTACAGCAAATTAAAAAAATGATTATGATCAAAGGAGTTAATTGATGAACAATTATAATTATTAGTGTTGTAGGTAAAAGGTAAACTAATTAATCGAACAAAAGATACTATCTGTATAAAATAATTAAATAATAAGATTGTCAGTGACATACTTTGCTAGATCAATAAAGTATTGACAAGTTTTCCTCTGGAAGAGCGTTAATCCCACGCGAGCTGTCAACGTCGCATTTCTACAGGTTTTTCCTGATTATTTTAATAGATTTAAATGAAATTGCAATATTTTTCAGCCATGTGCTAGATTTCGGTATATACAGGGTTATTTGTATAACACCAGCAACCTCTTAAGGGGTCATTGTACTCATCATTATGAACAACTTTTACTATGGGATCAAACCTGAAATCGCGAAAAAAAAATCAGCTATTCAGAACATTTATTTTCGCATAATTCGTCAAAATGAACAGCTGATTTTTTTTTTTGCGATTTCAGGTTTGGTCCCATAGTAAAAGTTGTTCATAATGATGAGTACAATGACCCCTTAAGAGTTTGCTAGTGTTTTACAAATAACCCTGCATAAATATGTATGCTATTCAATACAAATATGTAGAAGGGTTCAAGATTTTTTTTCAATAAAACATTCTCTCATCTATTCTGTAAGAATCTCACCGTCAAAACTTAGGTAAAGTGAGTTTGAAGTGAACTGTCAATAGTACTCACCATTATGAACAACTTTTACTAGTATGGGAACAAACCTGAAATCGCAAAAAAAAAAACTGATGTTCCCTACATTTAAGTTCGCATAACTCGTCAAAATGTAGGGACCAGCTGATTTTATTTTCACGATTTCATGTTTGGTCATATTGTAAAAGTTGTTCATAAAGATGACCCCATAAGAGATTTCGATAAGGTGTTAAAACGAGTGATCCTATAAGGGTTCCGTTTTTTCCTTTTGAGGTACAGAACCCTAACAATAACTCAATAAACTTTAAGTGGTGCTTTAGAAGTTTAGACCTTCGAACTGATTTACTTTTACTATGGGATCAATTTTGAAATCGCAAAAAAAAAAAACAGCTGTCCCAAACAGTTTAAAAACAATAGGTATTATACTATTATTGTTATGCGTTTACTTTGCGCAATCTTCTTACAACTAATAATGCGTGTGTAATTTATTTAAGTAGTTTTAAGCCCACTTTCCACTATGGGATATAATGTAACTTATATTACATCTCGAGATATACAGGGTTATTGGTAAAACACCAACAACCTCTTAAAGGGTCATTGTACTCATCATTATGAACAATTTCTATATGGGACCTAACTTGAAATCGCGAAAAAAAATCAGCTGTTCAGTACATTTATGTTCCCATAATTCAGCTGATTTTTTTGCGATTTCAGGTTTGGTCTCATAGTAAAAGTTGGTCATTTAATAAATAAGTACAATATGTTTGAACAAGATTACAAACTGTTAGAATACTGTCATTTAACTTTAATAAATTAGTAAAAAACTGTTGTTTTTGGAGGGCGGTATGTTTAGAGCAAATAAAGCGATCGATGTTAAAGGACGTTATTTTTCTTTCGCTAATCACCTGCATTCAATAGTGCACCTTATTCACAAGAACAGAGCGTGTTGACCCTACTAAATAAGCTCATGGAAGCCAACCCAGACTGCGATCTGTTCGCTAATAAATTCGCCAATTTAATGGATTTTTTGTGAGAATTATTAATTGTAGTTTTATGTTGGTACTTATCCATATCTATACGAATAAATAAAATTTAAGTATCTGTTTGTAATGTCAAAATAACTGCTTTTTACTAAATGCTTAAGAAAGTATATACAAAACAAAAGAACAATTTTTAGAATTTTTGTCTGTCTGTCGGTCTGTCTGTCTTTGTTTGTCTTGTTTGTTCCGGCTAATCTACGAAACAATTAGACCACGGGACTTTCACTGGAAGATAGCTGATGTTATAAGGAGTAACTTAGGCTACTTTTATTTTGGAAAAATAATTAGGGTTCCGCGCAAAAAAAATAAACATCCGATTTAAATAGGGAAGTATTGACATCCACGCGGACGAAGCCGCGGGCCACAGCTAGTTATATATATAATAAGTGGTCATTAGTGATCGATACTTAAACGTGATGGTACTCATGATAACAAACAACTTTTATTAAGAGACTAAACCTGAAATCGCGAAATAAAAATCAGCTGCTCCCTACATTTGGACGAGTTATGCGAACATGAATGACACAGCTAATTATTTTTCGCAATTTCCGGATTGGTCCGACGTCATTACGTCAACGCCGGCTGACGCTGAAAACCAGCGCTGGGGCTCTGTCTCGTATGGGGTCGCGGCATTATGCTGAGCGACGGCGGTTTTGCGTGAATGTGACACATATTTTCCCCAAACTTGTTCTTTGCGTCATGTTTATCGCAAATAAACGTATTTTCATTCTTTCTTTTACCGAAATTAAAGTTATTTTTGTTATTTTGTTAGTTGTTCCCCCTATCAATGTATTATCGTGCGACGCCATTTTGAAAAATAATCAAAATGGCGAACCGGGACGAGGCCTAAAAGGTTCAAACCCCTTTGACAGCTCTAATTTACGTCCGTCTCTTTCTTGTTTTATTAGAGAGAAAAAGTTAGCAATAGCCTAAATTAAGTTTAGTTTGTGTACAACAGAATTGGCACCAATGTCTGTCATACAGCATGTATCAATACTTTGCTTCAAATGACCGTACCACGACAATCGACAATCGCGCACACACGCGAAAATATCAATCTGAAATGAGGTAGGTAGGATACCTATTGATCAAAATGATCACGAACGCACCTCAACATCTGTTTCGGGTGTCATTTCCAAACGTACCTTTCATACGACGCATGAGGCATACCGCAGCGTCATTACATGCCATGAATTGCCCATGCGCCCGCGCCGCCATTCTCTCACGTGACGTGTTTTATAACGACCGCAGGGTTTCCTCATGAGTAAGTAACACATTATATTTGTAAAGACAGATAATGACCCCGATCCCCTTGTTCACAAACTAAACTAAATTTAAGTTCAGTGCATCTTCTTCTTTCTATTTCATTAAGAAAAGGACAGAAGATAAATATTAGTTTATTCCTGTCAAATTAGTCAGCGCCTGGCGTAAATTGACGTATTAAACTTGTCTATGGAGTATCTTAATTTGACAGGACTAAACTAATATTTATCGTCTGTCCATTTTTTAATGAAATAGAAAGAAAAAGATGCACTAAATTTCAATTTAGTTTAGTTTGTGAACAAGGGAATTGCGCCAATATCACTATAATTCGTAAAATAAGCCGTCATTTGACGTTTACGATTGCAATGACAAGAACTGAGTGAACATTTTAGTTTAAAAACAGAGGTTTGTGTGCTTATAGCCACACGAAAGAAGTAAAATCTTACGACTGGTGGAGCCGAGTATACGCGATTCACTGACGACGTCGACTCTATATCCTCGTACGCGATTCGGCGTCATCGACCGACTGTAGGCGACTAAAAAAAAATCAGCTGTTCAGTACATTTTGACCAAATAAGCGAATATCAATCTGCCTAGCCTTTTCCCAACTATGTTGGGGTCTGCTTCCAGTCTAACCGGATGCAACTGAATACCAGTATTTTACATGGAGCGACTGCCTATCTGACCTCCACAACCCAGTTACTGGGTAATACGATACCCCTTGGTAAGACTGGTTGTCAGACTTTCGGGCTTCTGACAACCCGTAACGACTGTCAAAGATCCAGGAATGACAGCCGGGACCAACGGCTTAACGTGCTTTCCGAGGCACGGAGGAGTCTCGGTATGAAAAGATGGTTACCCATCCACAGACCAACCCCGGCGTAGCGAAGCTTAACCTGATGGATCGACCCGTGTGGCTGTTATTACTTAGCCACCAAATAAGCGAATATGGACGTAGTTATGCTATAACGTTCCAATCCACAAGGTGGTCAAAATTGAGTTTTTGAGCCCAAGCTAGGTATTTTGACAAGTATATAATAAAATAATGTTTATTTATTTAGTTGAAGTGATACATACTACTTAGTTGTACTCGCTACCAAAAAAAAAGCGTACCACAAAATTAAAAAAACGCGATTTACTCAGTTCGACCTGCGTGTGGATTGGAACGTTATAGCATAACTACGTCCATATATATGTACTGAACAGCTGATTTTTTTTTCGCGATTTCAGGTTTGGTCCCATAGTGAAAGTTGTTCATAATGATGAGTACAATGACACCTTAAGAGGTTATTGGTGTTTTACCAATAATCCTGTATAATAGATATGTTTGGTTGTAGCTTTGTAAGTAAGTATATTGCGTTATAATATTCTAAGTAGGTACTGTTTGTTTTGTTGTATTTTATTTATTTAGTAATTCATGTACAAATCATTTAAAAAGAGGTACGGAAACCAAGTCATGGTTTCCGTACCTACTGAAAATCAGCGCTGTGGTGTTTGCGCATAGCACAGCATTATGCTGAGTGGAAGCCGTCTTGTCACAGTCATGGCGTGCCAGCAGCTGCCGACTTTTGTTTTGTGCTCGTGATTTGTATACAGATCTATTTTGTTTTATTTTTCTTTTTGTAAAATTCGAGTTAATTATCTATATTTGTAGGCACGTGTTTCTGTGATAAATACCTAAACTTATTTTTCTTTCTTTTTTCTCTTCTCTTGACTGTACCTGATTCAGAAGTCGTCTATATAATTTCATCAAATCACATCGTTGATAATTAAGTAGTGATATGCTCCGTGTAAAATACTGGTATTCTGCTACATCCGGTAAGACTGGAAGCCGACCCAAACATAGTTGGGAAAAGGCTAGGCAGATGATCATGGTGACTTATTAATATTGTTTATTTTATTTTTATTAGCCATTATTGTCACACTGCTGGGCAAAGGTTTCCCTACTCTCTTTCCAGCTCTCTCTGTTTAGAGCTGCCAAGGACCAATCTATTAAAGGAGTCCAGCTCATCCCGCCATCTCCGTCTGGGCTTGCCGCGATGTCAATAATCAACATCGTCTTAAAAAAGGTATTGAACTGTAGGCCGCATACAGTCAGTAAAAAAAAACATTAAAAACCGGCTAAGTGCGAGTCGGACTCGCGCACGAAGCGTTCCGTACCATTATCTTTAAAATCGGCAAAAAAATCATGTTTGTTGTATGGGAGCCCCTTAAATATTTATTTTATTCTGTTTTTAGTATTTGTTGTTATAGCGGCAGGGTGAATATTCGACCTTTTAACCGCCGTCATTACCTTCCGCCAAAAGTTGATGAAGGAGAATATCGTTAATGAAATATTTCATCAATTCCCAGAATCTGCTTAAGGACCAGAATCAGGAATTGCTGAAATATTTCATTAAATATATTCTCTTTCATCAACTTTTGGCGGAAGGTAATGACGGCGGTTAAAAGGTCGAATATTCACCCGGCAACAGAAATACATCATCTGTGAAAATTTCAACTGTCTAACTATCACGGTTCATGAGATACAGCCTGGTGACGGACCGACAGACGGACAGCGGAGTCTTAGTAATAGGGTCCCGTTTTACCCTTTGGGTACGGAACCCTAAAAATGACTACGCATGAAAAGTGAGGCTTCCACAAACTTTTTTTGATTATAAAGTAAAACTGGTTTCAAATCATATTACTTTTGACTGAAACTACCACTATTCTGTCTACAGACAAATCAATCAATTTTTAAACGTCGAAATAATTAATCAAGTGTAATATAAATACCAGAAAATTAGCCATTCAGCAACTTCAAGCGTTTGTTTTTATTTTTAACAAAAATCACGATGACATTACCAAGTAAAAAGTTTAAAATTTGTGACTCAAAACTATTTCATGATTACCTCCAATTAAGTCCAATTGTTTATTGTTTTGTTGGTTACCTATCCTACTTTTTTCTATATAAATCAATTGCTGTGCGTTAGTCTCGCAAAAATCCAATAATGGCTAGACCGATTTGATTTTTTTTTATTGATTTGTTCGCCTCAGTAAAAAAGGTGGTATAAGATAAAGAAAATTAGGAAAAATCGTAAGGACCAGCCGAAAAATCGAAAATATCTAAATTTTGTCTCAAGTGGTACGAAGTTCACCAGCTCATCGAGTAAAATCTAGTTACTTACATATAAATGTGAAAGTTTGTATATTTTTTTACATACCTACAAATGTGAAAGTTTGTACCTATGTTTAGATGTTTTTTACTCAATCACGTAAAAACGGCTGAACGAATTTGGATGAAATTTGGCACGTATTTTATCTCAGTAGTACGTTCCCGTGGGATAATTTCCGACCTCCACGCGGGTGAAACCGTGGGCAAAAGCTAGTTTAAATTAAGTAATGAAGGCACTGCAACTCTGAAAGAGTTTAATATGTAAGTAATTAATATAGATGGTGTAATATCACGGATGGTTTGGTTCTACGAAGAGTAGTCAATGACAAGACCCAGGATAATTATTTAATTATTATCTTTTGCCACTGTTTAAAATACAAACTGTTTAAAATACAACGGACGTACCTAATGTGTTGAACCAGTGGCTGTAGGTAGTGAGTAGTCCGTATTAATTCATCTTAAACACTGCACTTTTATTTTTTCGACGCGTTTTTTTATACTGCACAAGTTTATTTCGCCATTATTATTATTTATTTTTTGTAAGTTTGCATGTAATATAACTACGTACCTAATATTAATTAACTTTTAGTTAAACTCTAGTAATAAACTGTTCATTAATTAAATGGAGAACAAGGTTTATGTGGGAAAATTACTAATTAAGAATTTCTGTGTAGACACCATTAAATGGTTTCAATTTTAATTATTTTAATGATACCTATCCATTTACACTGCGATTCCGAGCATAGAAAATATACATAAAAATAATTATTTATACAAAAAATACACGTTATATTTTTCTAAAATTAAAAAAAATAAATACAATGGTCTTACCTAGACTAGATATCACTGTAACTATTATATTTTTTAAATTCAAAGACTCATCCACAGAACCAGTAGTGATCGACTAAACCAATACTGACATGCGCCCGCGCTTTTAAACCGCAAGCTTTTTTCATAAAGCCTGACCCTGGCATTGGAAAATTACTATTTTACTTAGACCTTGAAATGTACGGAAATATTATGACGCGGCGGGTCTAACTTAACTGGGTTGATGACTACGTAACTATCCATATTTGATATATATACTTACTATTGGGTACTTACTATTTATTCATAATATATAGGGTATTTATTTTATAGGCGAAGAACTTTAAATTGAAATAAAACACGAAAAAAAAAATGTTTATACCAACATCCATAACATTGACTTTTAATCTTCGTAGCCTTTTCCCAACTATGTTGGGGTCGGCTTCCAGTCTAACCGGATGCAACTGAATTATATGAAGCGACTGCCTATTTGACCTCCACAACCCAGTTACTGGGTAATACGATACCTCTTGGTAAGACTGGTTGTCAAACTTTCGGGCTTCTGACGACCCTAACGACTGTCAAAGATCCACGAATGACAGCCGGGATCAACGGCTTAACGTGCTTTCCGAGGCACGGAGGAGTCTCGGTATGTAAAGATGGTCACTCATCCACGGACCAACTCCGTCAAGCGTAGCTTAACCTGATGGATCGACCCGTGCGGCTTTTATTACTTAGCCACGAGCTCCTACATCCATGAAATTGGCTTTATTTGACAGATAATTGTATGGCATTAATATTTGAATATGATTTCGGAATTGTGGCCGCCGCAGCTAACGCGACGACCTAATTTACTGAAAAAAAAAAACAATATGGGCTTAATTTACTAAAGGAAACATTTGACGAACGACTAATTTTACGAAATTCTGGCCACCTCGTTAGTGTAATTTGACGCAATTAAATATTTTCTCTGGGGATATGTAAAGTTGCATGTCATCGCCGATAAACCAGTAACAATTGAGCACTTGGATACCAACATTCGACGCATTACTGATGAAACACAGCCTGATTTACTGCGAAGAGTGTGTGAAAAGATCTCCAGATTACGCCATGCCAGACGCGGCGGCCACTTTTCCGAAATCCAACTCAAACTTAGGAGCTCGTGGCTAAGTAATAACAGTCGCAAGGGTCGATCCATCAGGTTAAGCTACGCTTGCCGGGGTTAGTCTGTGGATGGGTGACCATCTTTTCATACCGAGACTCCTCCGTGCCTCGGAAAGCACGTTAAGCCGTTGGTCCCGGCTCTCATTCGTGGATCTTTGACAGTCGTTAGGGGTCGTCAAAAGCCCGAAAGTCTGACAACCAGTCTTACCAAAGGGTATCGTATTACCCAGTAACTGGGTTGTGGAGGTCAGATAGGCAGTCGCTCCATGTAAAATACTGGTATTCAGCTGCATCCGGTTAGACTGGAAGCCGACCCCAACTTAGTTGGGAAAAGGCTAGGCAGATTGAACTCAAATATTAATGCCGTAAAAATATCAGTCAAATAAAGCCAAATGGATATAAAATCATTTTTCTGTGTTGTATTTCAATTGAAAGTTCGCCGCCTCTAAAATAAACACCCTTTACATGTATATAAATCTGTTGACATCCGCTGCTGAAAATGGCTTACTAGTCGATTCGGGCGAAAAAATTTCGCACAAATCGGGCGACCTACTTTAATTTTTTATGGTTTTTAAGTAAGTATTCGCATGCCAGTAGAGATTTGAGGATCACCACACTTAGCTGATAGATTACTAAATTTGGTAATATGAAGAAGAACGAAAGTTTGGCAAACGAGGCGTGGACAAGCATGGTGTATCTGAAATGGAGCTGGGCAGGGAACACTCAGCCAAGCATGGTGATGACAGCTGGCAGGATAAGACTGAGTGGTGTCCTGAGAAAAATCTCGGAGAGGTCAGAGGAGAATGGTCAAGAGATATCACTGGAAGATGAATGAAGAAGGTATCCTTATCGTTCAGATACATGCAGCCGTCGGAAACGGGTGACTCATAAGACCTTCAGTGTAAAACATAACTAAAGTAAACTGGGAATGACAATAGAAACACCAACATTGTAAGACCTCCATCAACATCAAAAGTGAAAATAATCAATGTCCAACTTACACTGGTAACGAATTGCATACTTGCACGTCTCTTTAAAAAATAACTAGGAAGTTAGGAACTAATTTATCGTTACAAAGATCTTTTTGTTGTGATTGTTAATTGAATGGGAAATATTAACGCACGTATTTGATATAATTTAAATGGCGAGTGATTTTCAGCATCTGCGCGCATATAAATAAGTGTCTAGTTAAATTGGATTCAAATACATGATTGAAACCGCATAAGGAACCGCGGAAGAAACTTTTTTTCTTCCGGAAGTCACGCTACAGGAGTTGTAAAAGACACACGTGGATGGTCGGGGGATGAGCAGCAGTATCCCTAGGAGTAGGTACTATAGCAAATCTCATTGTAGTTACCAAGAGCTGTTCCAAAGCATTTTGCCAAGCTTGAGGGAAGATGCGCATTGAACATGGGACGATAATAGAATGCCATGGGAGGGAGGACGCATTGCTTTCTCGAACGACCATGTCAGTTGCACACACGGTGATCCAGCATGACACATCAACGGGTATGGGCCTAAATAACTGCCATTGACTCTGATCTGGTTTCTGGCAATAGCACCACCCTTAACCAGCTCATCATCTTAATGCCCTTGTCCCATGCTAAGTACTTGGGGTCGGTGCATAACGGTTTATTCTTTTATGCTCCCCTGTCAGCCGTTTTTTTATCATTTACTCTTTTCTCTTTCATGCCATCCTCACACAATCCATCAGTATTTTCTTTGTTATTGTTTTCCTCTCCCTATCCATCCATCAACATTTATATTCATCAAGTTAGAGCAACTAAGTTGGCACAGGTCACATCTGAACAGCTTCTGAGTTTGTACATAGAGTATTGCAGCCACTTATGGGATAGCTCAGCAAAATACCAGCTTGCTGCACTGACTTGGTGGCTTATAGATCATTAGGCGCTGGGGGCTAGGCTTCACAGCCTGGCTCATCTGCGTTATGTTGCTTGCCTGTCGATCTTCTAAACACTGTACTTCGGAGAGTGTGCTGAGGAGCTCCACGACCTCATTGATCCCACCATCTCCTTTTCACTACCGGACTACCAGATACACTTCTGGGTACCATCCGCACTTGGTCGATATACCGACTCGTGGTACTCACCGCTTCTTCTCCACTTTTATAATGCGCACAACCAAATTGTGGAACTCTCTGTCAGCGTCTGTGTTCCCTTCCACATATAACCCGTTAGCCTTCAAATCAAGAGTGAACAAGCATCTTCTGGGCTTGCTCGTTCCATCATAGACCTCATCCACCGCTTCCCATCAAGCGAGATTGAGGCTGGCAAAAAAAAAAGAAAGAAGCCTACTATTTCTTGCCCCGGATTAAGTGTTCCATATTTCCATAAGCGAAGCCGAAGGTGTCTTGCTACTGTCAAATTTCTCCGCTTAAGTATGGTGTTGGCGATGCCCTCGTGTATAGCAGTCGGTGGATATACGGCACTTGAGTCATATTTCCCGGCTGATGCATGCGTGGCCCACTATTCTATTTTCCTCACCCGTTACTTATAACTTTTGCGTTTTGGACTGACTTCAATAATTGCTTCGATACTTAACAGATAATTCATAATGATTAAGTTTAAAAGGCGATTATTGTACCTGCAAAATGCTATTAATTACATAGCAATTTGTTAGGTAGTAAGTAACATTGTCAGAGAATTATTTCAAAGCTAACAGGCTCGTAGCCACTCCGGTCACCGGTGACCGGAGAACAATTAATCTACTTGCAGTTAACATGGGCGTGGTTTTCCGAACTGATTTGGCACTAAGTAGGTAATTATGGCAGTGCTTGATCTCATTACCTATATTATAAGCGGATGCGCCCTTGAATGGAGACCGTGAATCAGCAAACGCAATGTAGAATAGATCAGCCAGATGGATAATTTACGATTTTACCAGGACTCAATTCGCTTAGGTAAGTAGATGATCCAAAAATGTGAGGTGGGACCAGACTAACGTGGAAGTCAATTGGACTTATCAGAGAGGTCAGTATCTTTACCTAAGTGCTCATACACACGAGCGGACGTCGACGAGGGTCGATGGCTGCCTCTGCCCCGTTGACAAGTGCTGTTCGTGTGTATGAAAGTCATGAGAAAATATAGGGGACTGGTAATTAGCTAATTAATGTCGTAGTATATAGAGAGAGTACGATGTAGGTTACATTGTTATCTAGCACTATATTTGTGGATCCCATAGATTGCAAGAAATAATAACGTCAGCAAATGTAATCGTTACTGATTTATCTGGTGACTCTTAGTATACAAATCGTAACTCATACATAAATTATTAGTAAGTAGTAAAATATTATTACAGAAGCATTATATAATAATTCAAACTCAGAACGTAGTAAAACTTTATAAGCTGCATGACGTTATGTCATGATTGTCAATGTCAACATTTGTTTGGTTGTCATGGCAATGTCAGCTGCATACTCTTGCGTGTAACGTCAGTTTTGTGTTCTGAATAGCTGGGCATAGATAACCAGCTGACAGCCTGTCGTGTTCGTGTCCGTTTGTCCACCGCACCGGGAACGGCAAGTCAACGAGAAACGAGATTTTTCGGCCATAGTAAATGTTGTATGATGCTATTTCGGCGACGTCATCTGTTTACTCGTTGATGTCCCGTTCCCGGTGCGGTGAACGAACAGGGAGGAATACTCGTAGCTGTCGACAGACAAAATTATCGGGTTTTGGATTTGCGAACAGCGTTAGAAGCCCCCCATTCCACAGAACCCGAAGTGGTGTCGCGTAGTGTTCCACGCGCGTCTCTCTAAGACGTAACGGGAGGAGTTCAAACACCTCACTCCCCCTATGGACGTCGCCGGGCCATCACCACACAGTGTGTTTTATTGAATAATTCTACTCGGCCTTTCACTACAAATGCACGAATAGAACACCCATGTGTCAATATTGAATGCTGGATTTTTTTTTTTGTTTTTTATGTGACCTTAGTGGTAAAATGACAGAAATTAATTCGTTCAAAATAAAATCTCGATGTTTCGCAAGTATATGAAGCAATTCTAGGCGCATCTATTCAATTTTTTGACACAAAATAATAGGTCCGTTTTGACAGCCCATATCGTTTCATATGCCAAAGAGAGACAAACATAGCGGGACAAAGATGGACACCCTCATGTCAAAACGGACCTATTATTTAGTGGCGAGTTTAGGTATAATATGACACAAAAGATAATTAATTGTGTATCAACATAAATGATTTAATGGTGATATCATCTTGTCTTAATTTAATTACATAAGCATCATTACATATTATACGTGTCACATATTATTAAGTATATGTTTTATCTTAATAAAAAAGTACCTGGTCGACCTACACCGGGACAGGTGAAACTAAATAAAAGTTTGTAATAAATAAAAAACGGTCAAGATCGAGTACGACTCGCGCACCGAGGGTTTCGTACCATCATATATAAAAAGAAAGCTGTGCTGTTTAGAGACATCGTTTTATTTTACCTGTAATCTTTACGTAAACTTCTATCACACAGAATTATTTCAGATTTTTCCCTATGCAAACTTCGGAGATAAGAGAGGACGGTATTTTTTTTTACAATTTTCATCAAAAGTCGAAAGCTATGCGGCTTAAAAAAAAATGAGTGGGAATGTGCAAACAGCGCTCTTTCATATGACACCCCACATGCCATAGTAGCCAAACTTTTTGCAAAATAGTTGGGCAAACGTCATCTAAAACTAATCCAAATTTCAAGTTGATAGCATTAGTGGTTCTTGTTAGTTGTGAAGAAGTTTCAAGAACCATAATTTCACTAAATAACACACGAGCCGTTGGTTATGATTGCATCTCAACAGCCATACCAAAAAATTGTAATAAAGAATTAGCAGACATTTTAAGCCACCGTATAAATCTATCGTTTACGCAAGGAGTCTTTCCAGAAAAATTAAAATCATCAATAGTAAAACCATTTCACAAAAAAAAAAACTACACAAGATATTAACAACTCTAGGCCCATCACGTTAATCCCGATTTTATCTAAAATTTTTGAAAAAATCATGCACTCCCGAATAATCACTTTCTTAAATAAATTTAATAGTAAACAAACAAAATGGCTTTCAAAAAGGTATTTTAGGTATAGGCAGATTGCAATACTAATAATAAAAAATAAAAAAAAACTATGCAGAAATGTGTGCCTCACGGCTGCGCCAAAAATGGCCCAGTTCAGCAAAAATGCCAGACGACTAGTGCCTGACGCTGGTTTTCAACTGGACCCAAAGTGTGATGTAAACCAGTTTTTTTCGGGAGGTTCCTGTTTCGCATAAGGCGGGAGGAAACGCCCGGGTGTCACCATTGTGTGGATCGCCCAGAGGACACGGTGGAGCATACAGTGGAGGTCTGCCCGGCTTGGGCAGAGCACCGCCGTGTTCTCACGGAGGCGATCGGCGGCGGCGATCTCTCGCGTCCGAGCCTGGTCCAGGCCATGGTGCGGAGCGAGAGTGCATGGGAGGCCATCACCTCCTTCTGCGAAGCGGTAATGCTCGCGAAGGAGGAGGCGGAACGCGTGAGGGAGAGGCAGCCTCACGCCCTCAGTCGCCGCAGGAGACGCCCTGGGCGGCGGGAATCGATAGCCGATTCCCGGCCACTGTAGGCGCGGGCTTGCGGACGGTGAGTAGTGGGTAGCTCGCCGTCCGCTGAGGACTAGGCCCGGGTCGACGGCGCGAAAGATTGGGTCCAATAGGGCCAATGCCGCTGGGGTCGCGGGTTGTTTGAAAAAGATACCATGGCCCTGGCATAGGCAACTGAAGGAACACGGGTGGGTTTTAGTCAGTAAAAGTCTGAGACACGCCCTTCCGCTCCACCCAGAGCGAAAAAAAACAGTTTTATACTGCAACGTGCGCATGCATACCTAATAAATAAAAAATAAGTTTTGCGAGCTAGATCGTTTCTGATGGTGCCACTAGGTCCGGCTTCGAGAATTCACGATATGCCCTTGATTATGAAATGTGTTGAAACGGTCAGCAACGAAAGTCGATTAACACTATTATCAATATCATCATGAATGCCTCGCTACTGCTGAGCGTTAGGTAGGTCCTTGGTTCGATTCCCAGTGGGCTTAGCATGGCCGCTTGTCTATCTCTACGAAGAGTAGACAACGGCGCTCAATCTTAGTACAAAAATCTGGGGACAATGGGCTTAGCATGACCACTTGTCTATATCTACGAAGAGTAGACAACCGACAACCTTTTCTATACAAAGCGAAGTAGAAAGCCTTCTACAATTTGTCATTTTATCTTTCATTTCTAGCGATCTTTGTCTAGGTCCTTTTTTATATAGACTAATTCCGAAGAAAGTTGTCTAGGGTAGAGAAGACAATTTGATTTTATAATCGCCATACTAACGGCAGTAGAAAACTTTCTACTCGACGGCCGCAAAGTACAAAACCATTTTTTTTCCTCCTTCTTTTGCTTATATCTCGAAAACGGTGTGTCCTATCGCAAAAACAATGAAAGTTTCGTCCCCCTTTACAAGTCTCATAAACCTCTAAAACTCTACATGTAGGTAGGTAATAATTTTTCATATTTTCCATACAAAAAGTAAACAATTCCATATATTCCATATATAACACTGAGAATCGCATCTTCTCCGGCGGGCTCGCCTCCGCAGTTGTAAGTATGCATGACTGTATTTTTAAAAATTGAGACTTAAACAGAAAAAAGAATTTCTATGAAAAAAAACAAAGAATTCTGAGTCGAATTATGTAAAAAAGTGAATTCCGTAAAAGTGCAGTTGACTCTTTCTACTTTGTTGCCGTCGTACTGTCTACACGGTGACGTCATATTTGTCTACTCTTCCGTCGACAAGATGCTTCTCTACGGTTCTCGTGCTAAGCCGGCTGGTCGAGAAAAGCGTAAAAGTGTAAAAGTGTGATATTTTTGCTTGCTTCCGCGATCAGCCCTTCTTTTGCCGGTACAACCTACCATTGATTGACTAGCATATCCTGGTAGCAAACCTACCTCAATTTGCCTAGCCTTTTCCCAACTATGTTGGGGTCGGCTTGCAGTCTAACCGGATGCAGCTGAATACCAGTAATTTACATGGAGCGCTCCATGTAAATTACTGGTATTCAGCTGTACATCTGACGTACACGTCCAGTTACTGGATAATGACAGTGATTGTCGAATTTTTTGTCTTCTGACTACCGGTAACGACTGTCAAAGATCTACGAATGTCAGCTGGGACCAAAGGCTTAGCGAGCTTTCCGATGTACGGAGGGTTCTCGATATTTAATGAAACCCATCCACGAACTGACCGCGGCAAGCGTAGCTTGACCTTCGATCGACCCGTGCGTCTGTTGGTTGGAGAGGCGTCATGGCACCCTCACCTTCCGCTTGACGCAGGTCCTCACTGGACACGGTTGCTTTGGGAGGTTCCTGTTCCGGATAAGGCGGGAGGAAACGCCCGGGTGTTACCATTGTGTGGATCGCCTGGAGGACACGGTGGAGCATACGGTGGAGGTCTGCCCGGCTTGGGCAGAGCACCGCCGCGTCCTCGCGGAGGCGATCGGCGGCGGCGATCTCTCGCGTCCGGCCCTGGTGCAGGCTATGGTACGGAGCGAGAGTGCATGGGAAGCCGTCACCTCCTTCTGCGAAGCTGTAATGCTCGCGAAGGAGGAGGCTGAACGCGTGAGGGAGAGGCAATCTTTGCACCCTCACGCCCCTAGTCGCCGCAGGAGACGCCCTGGGCGTCGGGAATCGATAGCCGATTCCCGGCCACCGTAGGCGCGGGCTTGCGGATGGCGAGCAACGGGTAGCTCGCCGTCCGGTAAGGACCAGGCCCGGGTCGACGGCGCGTTGTGTTCCACGCGCGCCTTAAAGAGATGTCAGCAATAACTGATGGGGTCCGCTAGGGCCGATGCCCGCCAGGGTTGCGGGTTGTTCGAAAGAGTTACCGTGGCCCTGGCACAGGCAACTGAAGGAACACGGGTGGGTTTTAGTCAGTAGAAGTCTGACACGCCCTCCCGCTCCACCCACAGCGGGAGAAGTTATTTGATGATTTCCCATCTACAAAAAAAGGCTTATTGTAGTTACGTATTAGCTTTCCAAACGTAAATGTCTATGATTAGGTTATTAACGTCGTTCCATTGCGTAGACAAAATTCTAGAAATTTTTATGAGATACTAGTTTCCGCCCACGACTTTGTCCGCGTAAAGTTTATTGTTTTAACATAAAATCCTGGTACTCGGCAATACTGTCTCTCATTTGTGAAATAATTATAGGAATCGGATCAGCAGTTCCGAAGATTACCTAAGTTACCCCTACATATACATAGAAACTCACTTTTACCTCTTTATAGTATTAATATAGATTATATAATATAGATTTTGTACCAGTTACATTATTATGCAAATATAATAAAGATCCTAAATCACATAAGTTCTGTTCTTCAGTAACAGATGTAAAAATATTTACAGCCAAAATATTAGTTATAAAATGAACGATGAGACATTTAAACACGCTGTCAAATTAAAGCATAGATCATCAAGAAATATTATTAAAAAAAAAACTTACATCAATCATAAAATTCCTTCCACGTTTTGTAATAATTTGTCACTCAAGTCCATTTTAATTTTATCACGTCAGAAATTAATTAGTTTAAAACATGAACACATTTTGATAGATATAATAAAATCCTAAAATACGGAAGCGTTTATTCGATTCATAATTTTATTATTTTTAATTTTCTACCGTTCTTTTTTTTAAATCGCGCTGCGTAGTGCGGGGAAAGCGGACGCGTCGATTTCTCCGTAGCCTTAACATCGACTGACTCCGACGAGTTGTTACGAAACCCATTCTAACATCTAGTGATGCTAACTTGCATAAGTATTATTCTTATTTCTAAATTGCCGCATCATTTTTTTCCTTATTGCCTACTACTATTAAGTAGGTACTTTATTATGCACGTTTTAATACACTTGCCCTGGATAATGAGCATGTAATTTGAGTGTAACTCATTTTACATAACTAACCGACTTACTTATACAAATTAAGTAACATGTATTATTCAATAGTTTAATGGTAATGAATTACTTTCGCGAAAGAATAATTTACGCAAATAATCGACAGTCGATAGACAGAGGAATAGATTCCCATCACTAGCTTTAGCTAAATAGGTAGGATGGTTTGTTTGTCGCCGCGGCACGTAAAAGACGTTGTGCAAAACGCAGGCCTCATAATTTTGCACAACGAGATGGTGACATAGTTACTATGAATAACGACTTATAAAACTCGTCAGTAAGTACAGTCAGCGGGGAACGTACACCTACGTAAATAGGCACAGGTTTGATTCCAACATAATGATTTTTTTATCGTCTTGAAAATAATAGGGTATGTATACAATAGGTGAACGGAGTAGAAGCCTATGGCATACCTAGTTTTCTTTTATGTTTTTTCAATAGCATAGACAGAAATTGCTCTATCAATAAACACTACACATTTGAAGTAAACTAGGACAATAAAAACAGATTTTTTTTTAAACGTTATAGATCGATAAAAAATATCGAAATTTAATTCATACGCAACATGCTGGGTGCGTAGTGCGTCTGATTTGAAGTTCGATGTTATTATTATTATTTTCTTTTTTAAACTAGGTAAACCCATAATGCTTCTACTCCGTTCACCTATTACGAGTATACCCTATTTTTTTCAAGACTGTAAAAAAATGTCACCCATATACATGTTCGCATAACTCGACAAAATGAGCCATTTCATTTATTCATTAAACAATATTACATTGTGTTGAACATTACATATTAAATAATTAAATAAAGTTAAGTTATTACATGCAAGAACAATACATTTGCAAGCCCATTTAAAATTAAATTGAATGTAGGGAGTAGCTGATTTTTTTTCGTGATTTCAGGTTTGGTCCCATAGTAAAAGTTGTTTGTTATCAGGAGTATTGGTCAATAATCACCAGTCACCCTAATTAGCTACCGAAACTCCACAGACGTGATGGTTATCGAAATAAAAATAACATTGAATAAAAAAAATATTGATGTTCTTTTTTTTTGGGGGCAACGACCGCTGGTAGTGTACTTGAAGTAAGTATGAGTTGAGAAAATCTGTTTTATTGTGTTTGGATGTAGATACCTACCCATCACGTTTGTGAAGTTTCACTAACTAGCCTTTTTTGGGTGGGAAATCATCAAATAACTTCTCCCGCTTTTCGCAGGCATCGGCCCTGGAGGACCCCTTCAGTTAGTACTGACATCGTCACATCTCTTTGAGGCGCGCGTGGAACACAACGCGCCATCGACCCGAGCCTGGTCCTGGAATTGGACCTTGCAGTTTATGTTTCTTAATGCTAGATACATTACACTACGGCCTAAATATCTCGGCAAGTCTGAATATAGGCACTACGAACTTTCGCGCATGTTTTCTCACTCACACTCGCCTCATGACACCATTTGGTACCTAAAAAATATTACTGCGCAGCCTTCTGCGCGAAGTTCGGACTCGCCAAGATATTTCGGACGTAGTGTAGAAACGCAGTAGTGCTAAATTATGATATATCTAACAAAACTAGAGGCGAGGTCTTGTTCATCTGAAGCATTTGTTTCATATTGTTTAAATATCGATACCCATCAAGTCTGAGGAGTTTCAGAGAGCTTCGCTAGCTAATTTAATTTGTATACTTGTGGCTGAATTTTGTTATTATATTGTGTTTGTACCAAGAGGAGCTCGGGCTAAGTTTTATAATAAAAGCCGCACGGGTCGATCCATCAGGTTAAGCTACGCTTGCCGGGGTTAGTCTGTGGATGGATGACCATCTTTACATACCGAGACTCCTCCGTGCCTCGAAAAGCACGTTAAGCCGTTGGTCCCGGCTGTCATTTCTTTGACAGTCGTTACAAGTCGTCAGAAGCTCGAAAGTCTGACAACTAGTCTTACCAAGGGTTATCGTATTAAATTTAATTTTTAGTTTTAATTTTTAATGTTTTGTCTTAGTTTTGATTTTAATTTTATAAGTGCGATTTTATTTTGTTTTTCTTTTTTCTTGTTTTGCTATGGATATTTATCCGAAATAAATAGGTAATTTGATTTGATTACTCAGTGACTGGGGTGTGAAGGTCAGATAGGCAGTCGCTCCTTGTAAAATACTGGTATTCAGCTGCATCCGATTAAGACTGGAAGCCGACCCCAACACAGTTGGGAAAAGGCTAGGCAGATTGATTGACTTAGATACCATATGCTTGCCGCAGATAGTCACTCATCCCCGTGGATGGGTGACCATATTTACATCTATACTACCCTTTTATTATATTACCCAGAAACTGGGTTGTGGAGATCAGACAGGCGGTCGCTCCATGTAAAACACTGGTATTCAACGGCATCTGGTCAGATTGGAAGCTGACCCCAACATAGTTGGGAAAAGGCTAGGCAGATCTATAATACTTACTTTATCTCGCTGTGGCTAGTGCAGTGCCATGTGACCATGTCTCACCAAAAATTATTCATAATTATTTTATGTTTGCACTGTATATATTATCTGTGACTGTACAAAGGCTGCCTGGCAACCAAATGAGAAAGCCGAAACACCGGTTTTCGTTGCAATATTGACACAGAGAAATTTTAACACGACTTCTTTAAAACCGAAATGGTATGCAAACAAATAATTTTGTCCTTTGTTTTTTTTTTTTTTTGGCTGACTTGGCTTAACCCAGTTGTGGTGAATAGCCTCAAACCACGAGACAGGCTTTAAAAAAATAACTAAGTAGGTAGGTAACTTCATAAAAACCCTTAGCCCTCGTACGCAAGGGCGATTTTTTATCACGACGGTTTTTGATCGCGCACTGATTTTTCGACTCTCGGTATAGAGCTGAGCATTGAGAATAGAATGTACAATGTACAGAGGCCAGCACATCAAGCTACTACATCAAGCTACTACAATCTGTCAGATTTCTTTAATAGATTTTCACCTTTATTGCTAAAGCATTAGGTTCAAAGTTGATTGGGAAAATCTGACAGTTTCGGGTAGGTTGACCTGCTGGCGTCTGTACAATGTCTCTCAGAAAGGTGTGGCGAAAATTTAAGGGTGTGGTATCAAACTGAACAACTTTCCCCGTGGGACTAATATCTTAATGGCGAAAAAAATGATCAGTCGTACCATACATTTGGGTCGAGTAGGTATTGAAGTTTTGTTTGAGACGAGAGATTTTTTTTTTTTTACCACGATTACGATGTTGGGCTCACATGGAGAAAGTGGTTCAGTTTGATGGTCTGCACCACACCCTAAATTTTCGCCACACTTTTTTGAGACTACTCATTACAATGTTTTTTATGAGTGGTATTGCAATATGTGGTTAGCTAGTGAGTGACCTCGACAATTGATCATATTATTATTCTTGAGTAACCGGCAGCAAGTTCGTCATGCTTCCTTAGATGTCACTGCTTGCGGTAGCGTCGGGAGTCGGGTTGCCTCCTTCCCTCAAATATAGCTAAGGGGGTAATGACTAATCTTTGCGTTATGCTCGTGAACGGGTGCTGCTTGTGGTGACTGGTCGTCTTGCTGACCTTGGTTTTGCTATAATTGTTATTAGCTATTAACTCTTTGTTTATTTTACTTCGATGGTTCTAGTTGATCATTTGTGACTTCGAGTTACGGAGATATATGTAAGTGGGCACGGCCTTTATTAGTGGGAGGCTTTTGTTTAGGTATAAAGTTCTGCTTACGTTTTTAGTTTAGTATTTTTATTTCTGCTTGAGTATAGTTTTCGGTTTTTTTTTAATTATTGGCATGTTTTGTGTTGCGTAATAATGTACCTAAATTATTATGCGCAGTGTTGTATAGATTATTTTTTTTTAACTGAACAGACAGCTGTGCTGCTGGGGAGTTTCTTGCGCCACTTCTTCTCCCCAGCTAAAGCACTAGGAAGTGGTGAAGAAATGGCTAGTTTGAATAAATGCCTTTTGATTTTGGTTTTTTGATTTTGAGACACATTTTATATTAGTTTAAGCATTGAGAATCCAACAGAGCTCATCCCAGGGCGTCAAAAAAGCGCACTGTTGGATTTTCAACTATCGGCGCTAAGCAGTGCGTTCAAAATGCAGTGCACGATAAATAATCGTTGCGTAAAAAAATCGCCCGTGCGTACGAAGGCTATCCGAAGAGTCGTTGCATCCGCAGTAATGATTAAAAATAAATACAAAAGTCGATTAAGCACTATTTTAAGTAAAGTATTTAAATAAGATGCTGTGACGTGATCCGGTTTACGTAGTATGAGAAACGATCACTGAACTACATACATTTTATGAGTTTTATATTATTATTTTTCCTGGTTCCGTCAGAATTTTCTGTGAATAATGTGCAGGATTTCGTGGCTAAGTAATAAAATCCGAACTGGTAGAACTGGTAGATGTTGGGGTCGGCCTCCAGTGTAACCAGATGCAGCTGAATACCAGTATTTTACATGGAGCGACTGCCTATCTGGCCTCCACAACCCAGTTACTGGATAATACGTTACCCCTTGGTAAGACAGGTTGTCAGACTTTCGGGCTTCTGACGACCCGTAACGACTATCAAAGATCCAGGAATGACAGCCGGGACCAACGGCTTAACGTGCTTTCCGGGGCTTGGAGGAGTCACGGAATGTAAAGATCGTCACCCATCCACGGACCATCCCCGGCATGCGTAGCTTAACCTGATGGATCGACCCGTGTGGCTGTTATTACTTAGGCACGAAATATAGAATTTAAAAACAAATTCAATTAGATTAATTCATTAAACCATGCCAAAAATAAAATAAAATAATAATGTCAATAAAAAAAAACTTATAGCAAAAAATAAAACAGACTTCTAAAACAAAACACTACAAAGTGAAAAATAACTTTAATTTCGGAAGTCGGTGTCTTTCGTTTTGTATTTTCGTTTTTTGCCACCGACTTCCGAAATTAAAGTTATTTTTCACTTTGTAGTGTTTTGTTTTAGAAGTCGGTTTTATTTTTTCCTAAAAAGTTTTTATTTTTCACTTTTTAGTTGTGGAACCTACCCCACACAAATTCGAATACATAATTGAGCACAATAATTGTAGATATAGCCATGTAAATAACAGTGATATGAAGTTATTAAAACATCATCACATCATCCATATAAAATAAGTGGGAAATATACGCATTATTGAAGCTAACTCAAAAACTCCCCAAGCAAAGTTAATAAAATTTATATGGGACCACCTCGGATGTATACCCTTTCAAACAAAAAAAAAATTCCAAATCGGTCCATCCGTCTTTGAGTAATCGCGTAACAAACATACAAAAAAAAAAAAAAACAAAAAAAAAAATACAGACGAATTGAGAACCTCCTCCTTTTGGAAGTCGGTTAAATAGTATAATAATAAATTAAAGTCTAGTTGTATGTGTCACACAGAAACTCATCAAGAGTGTAATAGCACTTTTCTATTAAAAATGTTTTTAAATGCTGCTTAAACTGATTTACGTTGTATAGTGACTTTAAGTGTACAGGTAGTTTATTAAACAGTTTAATTGATTGATTACCTGCAGAATGGCTCACTACTTTTAAATGAGGTTGCATCTTATTTTGCCTAGTAGTTAGTAGCTTCCCGCTTACTTCTTTGCTCTGGTGTTTCTAAATTCTGCAGCTTTTTCATAAGATCAGTGAGAAGAACTAAAATATACAAACAAGGGACCGTTAGTATTTGAAGTTCTTTAAAGTACTCCTTACACGATACCCACTGTGGAATTCTCACCATTATTCTTGTGGCCCTTTTTTGTATAATGAAAGCTGTACTTATATTGTAAGCATAACTACCTCCCCATAGAGTGATACTGTACCTAAGATTTGACTCTACAAGCGAATAATATACCACCTTTAATTGCTCAATAGCGGTCACGTCTCGAAGACGACGAGAAGAGTTGGGAAAAGGCTAGGCACATTGATTTAATGTACCGGATCATCCGGGGAATTACTAGCCAGTACACAACGTGTTTTTTTATGTACCATATCTCTAGGGTATTAATGAGACCTTCATTTTGAACAACTTTTACTATGGGACCAAATCTGAAATCGCGAAATCCCTGGAATCGCGTTTATTTATAGATCAATTTCTGTCTAAGCTATTGAAAAAAACAAAGAAGTAAACTAGGTGTGCCATAGGCTTCTACTCCGTTCACCTATTGTACCCTATTCTATTTTCAAGACGTTAAAAAAATAGATACAGATACTAGCTTCTGCCCGCGGCTTCGTCTGCGTGAAATCATCGCATCGCATCACCTGCCCCGTTTTTGCTTGCCGTTCTTTCTGACATTTTTATTTTTGGAGCCCAGCAAAAACAAAAAAGTACCGTGATATTAAACAGACATCCTCAAGAATAGGGCTATCAAATGCAAATATAATTTTTCAAATCCGACTGGTAGTTCCAGAGATTAGCGCGTTCAAACAAACAAACAAACGCATAACTATGATGATGAGGTCATGTATTCGCACAAATAACCGTACCTACTATCTTTCTCTCTTTCTTCCTAGGTGCCGCCTTGTCGTGGTCTAACGGCTGTTGTTAGTAAGCGAGACTGCTGAGTATATGGGTCCTGGGGCGGCAGTCTCGACATTAGTAACGATAGCTTTACGAATGAAATCGCTCGCTAAGTCCTAATGGAGTACTAAGACGGACGAAATTGCTTGACAAGCACGAAAAAACCATTTACAGTTTCAAACCAGTTGCGGCGAGAACCGTTTTTTTATTTAATCATGTTCTCCAATTTTCCTCGTTATTCAAGGTTAATTTGAAGTGGCCAATAATTGTCTTTGAAAAAACCTAACTATTACCATTTTGCCCGTCTAGGTACCCCATTAGGACTTAGCGAGTGATTTCAGTCGTAAAGCTATCGTTACGAGTGTCGAGACTGCCGCCCCAAGGTTTGATCCCCGTCAGGCTTAGTGTAAAGGCTCCCAAAGATAGGCGCGACGCGGCGACGGCGACGTGGCAACTCCGGTAGAACAATTTCCATGAAGTTTTTATAAAAATTGTTCCACCGTCGCGAGAGTCGCGTCATCGCGTAGCGCCAGTTTGTGGGATTCTTTATTATTTTTCTTTTGTTAAGGCGAAAGCGTCGGGTAGCCCGCGAAATTCAAATTATCTTACGTTTTTTTGCAATTTACAAGTCTTGATCAAAATGCGATTCGCGACCGTAAAAAGTATGTATTTACAGAATTATAATCATTAAAATCATCAATACAACTCTTTAAAGACCAGGACCAGACCTCTTTAGTCCTAATGAATGACTATTCCATGAAATCTTGACTTTTGAGGATTATACTAATTACTGATTCTCATGATTGAAATTCTGTAAATACATATTTGTTACGGTCGCAAATCATACTTTATTCAACATACAAGGTAATACTGACTTGCAAATTGCAAAAAACTTAAGAAAATTTGAATTTCGCTGGCTACGCTGACGCTTCCCCTTAACGAATTACTCAGTAGAGTGCGTTTCATCAAATAGTTCCTTTGCCGTAATGTTGGCTCCATTGTTGTAGGACGAACACGATAGGCTACCGTTCTAAAAGCATGGACCTAATAGGTCCATGTCTTAAAGTTTAACAGTGGAGCCAACATTACGGCATAGGAACTATTTGATAAAACGCACTCTAGCAGCCAGAAGTCCGGATTTTTACAAGGTTGATGGCAAACGTCAACATGCGTGACAACAAAACACAGACGTGATTATCAGTTGATGTTTTCGTGTTAATATCTGCTGATGAGGAAATATTTATCTACTTACAACTTACAAGGAAGGTATGGTAAGTCATCAAATTCTGAGAAAACTGAAAGAACCCCAATAAAAATGTATTAAAAAAAATATATTATGATATGCGTTTACGCACGACTTCTTGCAAAGTGGGGCAGCGTCAGTGGTCTCGAACGTCACAAGGCCAAATCGGTAGAGTTGCCCACAAATATCGGTACATTTGTACCCAAAACAGGTAGGTAAAAATATATCCCAGAAATTATCCTATATCGTTCTACCGATAAAATATCCCATATATTTTTAGGGATATTTTTTTAGTCTCGAACCTACCGAAAAGTCGGTAGGTTCGAGACCATTTGGCAGCGTTAAAAACGTGAAGTGACCAAGCGACAGTTGGCTTTTGTTTATTTTTGATGGAAAAACTTGATTGTTAAGAGTTGGCAGACGATTGACTTTCTATCGGCCGATAATTATCGGCCGATAGAAAGTAAATTATAATTTGGTCGGTTTTTTAATCAGTTTGAAGATATGCCAGTGCGCACATTATAACAGGCCTTTAAAAAAAATTGATGCCCTACACAATTGCCTTTAAACTGAACTGTCAGAGAACCATCGGCCGACTGCTAAGTCAAATGCAGCGATTTAAAGTCCAGAGTCAACACACCATCGGATTTTAACATTCACGATCACGGATGAACGTCACGTCATGTGGAACGATGGACTGACCGTGAGTGCCCACCTTTAGGGCGAGCGCCCACTAGTGATTTTTAGTCGGCCGATAGTGTGATCGTTCTGGGAATCAGCCTGTCCGCACACGACCATTAATCGGTGACCGATTTTCTTGGATGCCCCTTTCTATTTTATGAGTGCGAAAGGGAGCTAAGACAAAAATTGGTCACCGATTATCGGTCGTGGGCGGGCAGCCTATGCCTGTCCGGCCACGTTCGATAATCGGTGACCAATTTTTGTCTTAGGGTGCCCGCCCATGTCCGATAATCGGTGACCATTTTTGTCTTATCTCCCTTTCGCACTCATGATTATAATAGTAAGGGGCGTCCATGAAAATCTGTCACCGATTATCGGACGTGGGCGAGCAGCCTAATGCAGGCTCGCCCTTACCAATTGTTTAGTCGGCCGACCCAGTCAGTTTTCTACGAGCATATGAGTACAGTAAGCTACGAGCTTTGGCTCCGGATGATGCGGATGATCATGCATACTTTTATCCGACTGCGGCGAAGCCAAAAAAGGAGTGTTAAGTTTTTGATCCGTAT
Organism: Dicycla oo; assembly: GCA_948252095.1. Classification (NCBI taxonomy): domain Eukaryota; kingdom Metazoa; phylum Arthropoda; class Insecta; order Lepidoptera; family Noctuidae; genus Dicycla; species Dicycla oo. The sequence goes on along the minus strand of OX411736.1, from coordinate 15,157,155 downwards.
GTATTAAGACACGTTTTGTTTTATACTTTATATATGTTAGTTTGTAAGGTATGTATCTATGGGCCATTGTAGCCTGATAATAAATGTTTTATTATTATCTCCTTTATTTATTAAACTTATTTTATTACATTTTTAAATTTTTTTATAAAAACATTTAAAAATATAAAAAATAGTGATCCGCCGTTAGCGGGTGCAGGGTCCAAGCTACCGGTGGTTAGGGCCCCAGAGACAGGAACCTCCTCACAATACGCGCCGTATCAAGGAGGACTGCCCTCTGAATCAGGCCCTTCACCCAGCCACCCAACGAAAGCCTCTTGAGATGTTGGTCGAGGCTCTTAGCGATAAGGCCATTGACCGTAACGACTATCGGCACAATGATTGCCGAGTCCACATTCCACATAGCGACAACCTCGTGGGCTAAGTCGAGATACTTCAATCGTTTCTCTTTCTCAGCCTTCACGAGGTTCTCGTCATGCGGGATAGTGATATCGATTATCATTGTGCGGCGCACTGATCGATCTATTACCACTATATCAGGCTTATTGGCTACAATAGTCCTGTCAGTGATAATAGATCGATCCCAGTATAACGTGACATGGTCATTCTCGAGAACTGGGTCGGGCACATACCTTAATAAGGTACCTCAGAGTCCACAAGGCCGTATTTCAGAGCTAGTTGCTGATGTATAATCCTGGCCACTTGGTTATGCCTGTGCAAATACTCGCCGTTAGCTAAACGAGAACACCCAGAGGTAATATGTCTGATAGACTCACCGGGACAATGGCATGCCCGACATATGTCGATCGTCCCGTCTTTCATTATATACTTCCGGTAATTATTCGTTAGCATAACTTCATCCATAATCGCACAGACCGAAACTTCGGTTTCCCCAAAGAGGTCACCGAAGCGTAGCCAGGCCACGGACGCTAAGAAATCTAGGTCGGGCCCATGAAGGGCCCGGAAAAAGCGTCCGTGGAGCTCTTTGCTTTGCCATACTTCCTTGCGGTCGTTGGTACTAAGCACCACAGGTTTGCGCCAGTTCTCTTAGCCAAGGACAACGGGGTGAGTCCCTTGTCCACTGCGACCACATCTCGGTGCATACCCACGTCAGCCTTGAGAAAATATTCTCTGAGACTGCACACCTCGCGGTTGTGGAGGGTCTTAGCATTTATAAAACCTCGACCCCCGCACTTCCTCGGAATGTACAGCCTCATGACAGATGAACGTGGGTGATACATCCGGTTTGCGGTCAGCAGTGACGGGACTCTCTTATCAAGGGCGTCTAGTTCCGTCTGGGTCCACTTTAGTATGCCAAAGGAGTACATCAGGACCGGCATAACCCAACCGTTAAAGGCGCGCACCTTGTTGCCGCCTGACAAAGAACTATTAAGTACCTTTTTCAGGCGACCGAAGAAGCGCTCCTGCAACGATTGTTTCATGTCAGGCCCGTTAATGCCTAACCCCTCTGACATACCCAGGTATTTGTAGGTATCAGTTGCGGAGAGTGATCTCAGGTTTATGGAATTATTATTATTATATGTAGGTATGTATGTATATCCGTTCCATTGTGACCTCCAGAAGCCTAAACGGTCGTTAGATTCGTCTTTATTGCGCGAGTATCACTAGGAATATTAAAATTATAAATAAGAAAAACCGGTCCCAAGTTTCTCCCTTAAATACTAGAGCGGTATCATCGGCATATGTAATTTTTTTCCGTTGTGGAGTGACATTTGACACAGGTCAAAATCTTCGAAAATTCTAAGCACGTTCCCCCGTATAGAAAAAAGAAAGAAAATACGTTTATTTGCGATAAACATGGCGCAAAGAAATAAAATAACAAAATAAAACAATTAAAAACAAGTTTGGGGAAAATATGCGCCACATTCACGCAAAACGGCCGTCGCTCAGCATAATGCCGCGACCCCAAACGAGACAGAGCCTCAGCGCTGGTTTTCAGCGACAGCCGGCGTTGACGTAATGACGTCGACCGGTGCATCATGCAGTGGAAGTAAAAATGCCAATTAAAATTAGATAAATAAGATTATTGAATATTTTCAAACTTTATATAAATATAATACGTATAGAAGTTGAGTACATACATTGCGTTCTGTCAGCGCTAGCACCCACCGACACCGACGCCGGCGCTGTGGACGGATGCATGCGTATACTGTGTCTACCCATTATGATCCAGAGAAATTAAGAAATTAAGTTTGGGTTTCAGAGGCTTCATAGGTTTTTGTAACTCTGATTTATTTCAATAAAGATTTAATTGCTTGAGAAAACGTAGGAACTCAAACGTGTGTACCATTGAGAGGCATAGAACGAAACTTGCACAAAAACATTTCAAAATCCTTGGTAGTCGTATATGCAAATTTGTGAACAAACTATGTAACATCTACACGTTCAATAAACTTGACTGTAAAGGTAAGGTCTGTAAATGGATAGTGACCCTTAGCTATGACGAGGTTGAAAAATTCTCAAGACATAGGTATATTTTTCTCACACCCTTTCGCCTAAACTATAATACCACGTCTGACACATCCTCAAATATACCCACTTTTCAACACAACACTACACACTATAGGTATACATACGGATTTCTCCTTTATATACCTATACGTACACTGTGAAAATCCGAACCTGTACAATGTCTAACTGGGGTTAACTTGAGAGCTCTGACACCTATAAGACAAGTTTCATCTGAGCTTCGGTGTCAAAGGTTTATAACTCTGTAGTAATCTAAAATGTATTTCACAAATAAGTATTATGTAAAACCAAGTGGTACGTAAAATTGTAAAACTGGAAATAAAGATTATATTTTTTTTGTACATTTCTCGGGACCCTGGGGTCCCGGACCTTTGGAAGGCGTACGAGGGGCCGCCGGCCGCCCCGCTTAGTTCTACCCGCGAAGGAGATAAAGTCTTAGTTCAATATTTACTATAACAATTTGTTGACTACTGTTTTGACTTTTTTAAACGAATAGCAGTAGGCATTCTAAATCAATTTCTTGCATGATTCGACTTCTTACGAGATCTTTACAATAACAGAATGACTCAGTACTTTGCTACTGAACGTTTTATGTAGGCTGGAATCGATAAAAGCACTGATTGAGTCGAGTAGGTTGGGTTATGCTTTGTGTTCCGTACTGTGAAATAAAGATAGGCCCCTTTGGACACTTTCAGTAGTTTTAGTTGGCTACTTCTTGCCCTATAGTATATATGCCCTATTATTGTCCTACTGCAGGGCAAAGACCTCTTCTCATACAGAGAAGGCACGAGCATTGACCACCACGCTTGCTCAAGACGTGATGGAGATTTCAGACTTTTATTTAATACTGGCTTTTGCCCGCGTGGAGGTCGGAAATTATCCCATTATTCTATGTTCTAATCCTGATATCCTGCCAAATTTCATTAAAATCTGTTTAGTGTGAAAGCGTACAAATAAACAAACAAACACACTTTAGCATTTATAATATTAGTGATAATGATAAGTCCCATGGTTTCCTCAAGATGTTTAATTGACTTCGATGTCAGTACTTACCTAATATACAAGATTAATTACACTGAAAGTAGTGCCTACATGTGAATTGAAAAAGTCACATTGCTACTTGCCCGGATTTGTGCCTAATTTGAAAATATGTCTAGGTACTTGGAATTTCTGTAGGCAAAGACTGTCACGTTGGTCTTGGTGCCGATTCCAGCAGGGTAATTGCGTAACACACTTACAGTAGCAATGGCTTTTATTTTGATAGTTCAACAACATTCATTGCGTTATTTACGTTGTCGAGCAGAGAAATTTTTCGAAAATATGAAGCAATGGATTAGCAATACGCTACAAAATCATTCGGATTGTGATTGAAAGTGTGTTATGCAATTAGAGTGCTGAGTCGGACAAAGTTTTAGCAGCCGGCATTCGGCAAGTGTGTTGTGTAGAAGATGTTTTTGGTCGGGAAATGCAGGAAGAAAATAATGTATGGGGCCCAGATAGAAATAGCTTAGTAAAAATACATCAGTCGATGACGAAGGAGAGGCGCCCAGTACTCAAATAATAACCCTCCTTGTTTTTCTTCGCCGCAGTCGGGTAATAAGTCGGGAAGTGTCATGGGACACCCGGTTGGAACGAAGTTCCTTTCGCTGTATATTATGTAAGTACCTACATATTAAGACGCTGATAAATGTCAACGGCCTTGAGTGATTGCGGCGGCCGGTATAACTTGGGTGTTCTGACACAGAATAAATAATAGTAGTTTTTCTGTGCCACAGAATAGAAAAAAACAAGTGGAAGTTTTCTCGCAGCTATCCGGCGTGTGTCACATTTATGCGGAAAAAATGTAAAATAATAACCACCTTCGTCAGTTGTAAATTCAACTTTGACGAAAAGCTATTTGTTCTTCTTTCAAATTTAAGACTTATTACAACTGACGAAGGTGGTTATTATTGTATTTTACATTTTTTCCGCATAATTGTGACACACGCCGGATAGCTGCGTGAGCACTTTCACTTGTTTTTTCTATTCCGTGTTCTGTGCTGAGCTCACGCAACGCGTACGTCCTCCCAGTAATAGGGCTCGCCCATCAAGGAGCGCTGCCCCAAATTAGACGCATTGTTAATTTATTAATATACACAAAACAAAAGGTATTATATTATAACACTTATACACGTATACTAAAAGATAAATAATTAAATTATCTTGAAAATGGTGAAGATTTCATAAAAAGGCGCTTGATTGATTTTCAGTTTTTTATCCACGTTAGAATAACTTTACAAATTAATTAGGCATCATGCAATATAAACAAAAATATTCACTTATTAAGTTATTAAGAAAATGCTTTAATTTAACATACCCATATTTTGTTCAAATTAACAACTAGGTTCTTCGACATGATCTTCTTTAAATTCATCAGCGCCTACAGAGTCATCTTTTACCTAGGTTGTTATGAAAATTGTTAGCCACAGAATAAATACAATCTCTTTTTTCTTGAATCTATTGAAATGACGGCTAATTTCAATACAAATCTCCTTGGTGAAAATCATTGGCCACCTACATATCCGTACAAGGCGTGAATAAGTTGATAAGTCGACTTGCAAAAAAAATTTGAATTGTATAAAAATGGCATCTGGAATCTAATTCATATTAACCTACACAAGTGCAGTTTGCTGAGAATTATGAACTTATCGACTTACTCATTTTTATTTACCATATAAATTAGGCATTCCATGCCATTTTTATACAATTAAAAATTACTTGCAAGTCGACTTATCAACTTATTCACGCCTTGTACGGATATTATTATGTGCAGTTCTTTTTTTAAATATTTCAACAATGGACGTCTCGCAGCACGGACATTTTTTATGATTACTAACGAGGGTATTCAAGGAATCTCACGAAAATTTACAAACTGCATTTGGGGAGTCTGCTCCTGCAGCAATTACTGGTTATTGGTTAATAGTAGGCTTTATTTCATTACATGGTTATAAATAATTAAGTTAAAACTATGATAACCTAACATAACTAAAACTATTAAAAAACTAAAATATGGCGTCGCAAAATTCCTCCGCATCGCTGTCGACTGGTAATGTACCCAGGAGACTGGCGGCATTGCCACGTTGTATGGCAATGCTTAGCCTCTGGCCAAGGTAAAAGCCAGCCCTTGTTAATAGTTGATTGTTATTGGTTTCGTGAATTTAAACGTGGTCGAGAGAACCTAAACGATGACCCCAGACCCGGCCGACCTACAACTGCAGGAGCTCATGAATATGTCATCAGGGTAGAGTGGCTATTGCGGGAGAATAGACATATAGACACATCGAGAGATTCAGGCTGAACAGATGATTAGATGAGAGTTTCCACCATCCTGCATGAACACCTTAAAGTTAGGAAGCTTGCTTCGCGGTGGATACTTCATTCTCTCACCGAAAAGCAAAAATCCCGTTGTGTTGATTGGTGCTACAAAAGTTCGCAGACGGAACTTCGCAAAACGTATCCTACATCCTTACAACTGACGAATCTTGGATCTACAACTACGATCTTCTTACGAAGCAACAATCCACGCAATGGGGATTTGAAGAAGACGAGTTGCTCACAAAGGTTGTTCGCGGTCGTTAATAAAAAAAATGATAGCGGTTTTTTTCGACGCAGTTGACCAGTAGCAGGAATTCCGCTAGAAGACCGTAGAACAGTTTTTAGTGAATGGTATTGCGAAGTTTGTCTGCCTCAAGCTTTCGGGGAGTTTAATAGCAAGCGACCAAGGAGCGGTGTCCGTGGCATTCTATTTCACCAAGATCTAGCTGCTAGATCCATGAACTATTTAAATAAATAATAATACTATTTAAATCAAGATCAAACTTATTTATTCAAACTAGGCTGAGAATCAGCACTTTTCGATCCTCAACATTACATAAGCTTACAAATGTTAACTCATCCTCCGTACAGCCCAGATCTAGCTCTATGTGATATTTTTAAGAAAATTCAAAACATTTTTTAATATAGTTTATTTACATTTAACTAAAGTATGTAGGTACCATTTTGTTCGATAACTTTTTGCCATCTTGTAGGTAGGGACATGATCCCATTGCTATAGAAATTTTGGGACTTCTGGTCAAAATACCGCGACAAGTGGTTTTGGCAGTCCTCTCGTGATGTTAACCTGACACTGCCTAAAGAATTCTGAAGAGACCGAAACAGGTGGAAATCTGAAGGTGCAAGGTCAGGACTATACGGCGGAAGCATTAACACCTCCCAGCCAAACTCTCTTAATTTTTGCTGAGTGGCTAAAGATGTGTGGGGTCTAGCGTTATCATGATGAAAAACCACACCCCTTCTGTTGATTAATTCCGGCCGCTTTCTCCCAACTTCTTGCTTTAATCTCATAAGTTGTTCACAGTAGAGTTCAGAATCGATGGTCCTGCCTGGTGGTAACAGCTCATAATGAATAATGCCTTCCAATCCCACCACACACACAGCATCACCTTGTTGCAAGTTAACCCGGGTTTCGCCACAGTCTGTGAAGCCTGACCGGCCTTTGACCACGACCTTTTTCGCACGTTCTTGTCATACGTGATCCACTTTTCATCACCAGTTATCAGCTTCTTCAAAAATGGTTCGGTTTCATTACGTCGTAATAAAGAATCACAAATGAGTACACGGTTCATTAGGTTTCTTTCAGTGAGCTCGTGAGGTACCCAAATGTCGAGCTTTTTTGTGCACCCAGTTTTTTTCAAATGCGCCAAAACTGTTTTGTGGTCAATTTCCAATTCTTCAGCTACGTCGTAACTACTGATATGCCGATCTTGCTCCACTTTTTCAAAAATGGCATCCATTTTATCCGTAAAAGGGCGACCAGAGCGACGTGCATCTTTGACATCAAAATTTCCGGATTGAAAACGCTTAAACCAAATTTGTGCTACTCTCACAGACACTACACTAGTCCATAAACATCGCAAATTTTTTTCGCGGCTTGCGTTGCATTTTTACCTTTTTTGTAGTAAAGTTTTAAAATGTATCGAATTTCTTCATTAAATTCACTCATCTTGACGGTACGAAAAACAAATGAAAATCACACATTTTCCTAATTTGAATTTGGAATTATGTTCTTTAAAATTTACACTTTCAATGATACCAAAACCAGCCAGATACAAATAGTATAGCCAAAGAAATTTTATTACAAGTTCATACATACTATAATGCGAAAAGACTTTTTCCCCAACCTAATATATTTCCCACGGTTAAAAAATTCTTCGTGGGCGAAAATTTAACACTGCAGACGAGGCCGTCGAAGAATTCCGGCGGTTATTTTTCGATACATTTTTCATGTTTCAAAAGTTGTTTCAGTGCATTAGGGTTGAAGAGGAGTATTTTGAAAAGCATTAAAAAAACTTTTTTCATATAATTCTATTTTTCATTTCACTAACAAGTTTCGGGACAGCCCTACGTGGGCTGTCTGTATGGTCTCACTCAAGTTTCAAGTAAGGTAATTGCTGTAGTAATTGGCCACGCTATAGTAACTGGCCACTCGTAAAAAAGAGATAGAAACAAGGAGAAGAAGCAAGCTCATCAATGAAAAGCACAAATTGTTGTGCTTTTCATTCATGAGTTTGCTTGCATTACCTTGTTTCTACCTCTTTTTTATGAGTGGCTAGTTACTATAGCGTGGCCAATTACTACAGCAATTACCCTACCTACTTATCAAAAATGTATAATGTTTTTATCTTTTATATTAAAAAAAAACAATAGGCACGTGAAACGCTTTTTCGGTTCCAAATACAACTTTATTGACGCGGAACACTAAAATTAGCGTCTTTAAATTACGTCACATCGTTATGCGCATAAGAATCAATTTATTTTCATTGTTGTATAAAAAAAGAAAACGATTCTGCTTTATAGAAGAATCGAAAAAAACCCGATTTAGTATTAAGGAAGTGATTTCTGTAATATACTCCGTTCAAGGTCACGTTCGACATTTTTACATAACAATAATTGCTTTTTAAATTGAACAGGTCAATAAAATCATAGAAATAATTGTTTTATAACAGTAATGCAGTCTCGTCGTCTATTCATAGACATGTTCTTATGACGCGTTTTATGCTAATATTTAAACATTATAATTAAAATCGAGATATCGATTAGTGGGTCAATGATTAAAACGTAATTGTTTTAATCGATACACTGATGATTTGACATTTTCACTAAAATAAAATGTAACTTAACTGTTGTAAGGATAAAAAAACCGGTGCGTGTCGGACCACGACCAATGAATGGTTCCGTAGCTGGGATGAATTTATCCCAAGAAAAACTTAACATTGTAGTTGAAAAACATGTTCTCCCATACATTCCAACTACAAATGTCCATAGTTAAACGAAAACGATCCAACCCACATTACACCTAATGTGGGTTGGATCCTTTTTGTTTAAGTATGGACAATGTAATTTTGTACGCACAATATTGAAAGATTTACAATGGTTTTTAAGACCATCGACTTCTTATCAATTTTCCTGTAATCTATACATATTGAACTATTTTCTATATTTTTTTCAAAATTTTAGGCTCAGTACTTTCGGAGATAAAGGGGGGAATGGTCAATTTTCGTCTATTTTCTTAAATAATTTTAAAATGGTTTATTTTAAAATTATTAAAAAAAAAATACATTTGAGACTCTCACAGTAAACCCGTTCATTTAATATATCACACGGTACAGTTGCAACACTTATTTGCCCCTCAAAGATGACCCCCATATTTACGTTACGCGTCCGTGTTTGGGTCACAAAAATACTTATACATATGTGTACCAAATTTCAACTTAATCGGTCCATTAGACTCGGAGAAAATTGGCTGTGACAGACGGACAGACGGACGGACAGACAGACAGACAGACACCATTACTAGCAACATTTAAAATACTTGCCAAGTACCTGAAAGTCAGGTTATCCTGACAAGTTTCGCCGCGCTGGACGTTTGGTCGTAGGCTTTTTCCTATAGAAATACCTAATTATATTCGGTTTTCAAATCTGATTACGTTGATAAAAGTTATGTGTGCGCATACATTAAAATAATATGTATAAACGTGTCGACTTGAAGACCTTTTTTAAATTACTTTTTTATTTCGTAATTTTTAGTTTTTAGTAAAAACTGGAATATTTAATTGTAATGAGTAGTTAATAGTTTTGTTGACCAAGGTTTTGAGATGTTTTCCCATTGACCCACACCCGTAGCTCGTATCAATAAGCCAGGCCGTCACACTTACACGTTGAAAGCTAGGTCATCCTAACTATTGCCATTACTAAGGACCGATAAGCACTTACCTGGTCATCATCAGACCTTCAGAAAGAATCATGTAGTAGCATCCGTGCTCAATTAGATAAATGTTGAAAGCTGGGTCGTCCTAACCATTTCCGTTATTGAGAACCGATAAACACTTACCTGGTCATCATCAGACCTTCAGCAAGTATCATGTAGTAGCACCCGTGCTCAATTAGATGAATGTTGAAAGCTAGGTCATCCTAACTATTTCCTTTACTGAGAACCGATAAGCACTTACCTGGTCTTCATCAGACCTTCAGAAAGTATCATTTAGTAGCATCCGTGCTCATTAGATAAATATTGAAAGCAGGGTCATCCTACCTATTTCCGTTATTGAGAACCGATATAAACACTTACCTAGTCATCATCAGACCATCAGAAAGTATCATGTAGTAGCATCCGTGCTCAATTAGATAGATGTTGAAAGCTAGGTCATCCTAACTATTTCCTTTACTGAGAACCGATAAGCACTTACCTGGTCATCATCAGACCTTCAGAAAGTATCATGTAGTAGCACCCATGCTCAATTAGATAAATGTTGAAAGCTAGGTCATCCTAACTATTTCCATTACTGAGGACCAATAAGCACTTACCTGGTCATCATCAGAGCTTCAGAAAGTATCATGATGTAGTAGCAACCGTGCTCAATAAATAAAAAAACTGGGTCATCCTGTTTCCGTTACTGAGAACCTTGTTTTTTTGAAATGTTCTCCCTTTGACACCACACCCGTTGCTCGTATCAATAAGCCAGGCCGTCACACTTACACGTATTAGTCCATTATCTCGAAAACTACTAAACCGATTTTGATGAAACTTTCACTGTGCCCTAATTTGGAGTAAATGTAAGCCAGCAAAAAAAGAATGGTCACGATCCGATTAATAGTTTCGGAGAAATGCGTGGACAAACATACATACATACAAACATACATCTATAAAATTTTGTATATTTGTTTGGAAGCCCTAATACATCATAATGTGAATATCTCGCAGATCCAACAATATTACATACATACGTATCGATTTAATAACTCCTTTTTTTGAAGTCGTTAAAAATAATCCCTGTTTCCCTTGGTTACGTCATAACTTAAGAACGGCTGGACTGATTTGGCTAACTTTGGTTTTAAAATATTTGTAATAGTTTGAGTTAGGTTCTTACGGGAAGAAAAATTGGAAAAGGTTCCTGGATAATTGGAAAAATCGGGAAAACTGAACGTCTTTTTTGATTGAATTGAATTGAAAGGACAGGACAACGTCTGTCAGATCAGCTAGTATAATAATATAATAGCAGCCTATTACTGGCCCATTGCAGGGCAAAGGCCTCTTCTCATACAGAGAAGGCACGAGCATTGATCACCACGCTTGCTCAAGACGGGTTGACGATTACAGACTTATATTAACTATAAGTCCAGGTTGCCTCACAATCTTTTCCTTCACCGACGTCAGTAATGTCTGTATGGACTTGTAAATAAATCGGACTTACTAGGTGTACACATTAATAATTTTAAAGATAAGGGTAAATCGGTGGACATAATATGTATAACAGAAACTAACATGAAAAAGGACGATCATATACATCTTTACGTACCTAATTATACACTCCACACATATTATTCACGAGAAAATAGGAACGGGGGCTCATGTATACTAATGCGGAATATTATATTGGGACAAAAACTAGATGTAGGGAAATGGTGTAAACCAAACCTTATTGAGGGTTGCGCGGTTGAGTTGCAAAATCACCCCGTAATAGTTGTGTGTGTGTACAGACCTCCTAATATGGATAAGGCCTCAGTCAACACATTCCTCGTTGGTTTAGATATGATTCTCAATGAAATCTGTTTTAAACGTAGGAAAAAGATAATTGTATGTGGTGATTTTAATATAGATATTTTGAAGGATAACTACGCCTCTCGCAGTTTTAAAAACCTATTGCAAAGTTTTAATTTGAAAGTAGGTGTGCTCACTCCAACACGTCTTTGTAGCGGAACATGCATTGACAACATTGTCGACAATATAAGGGGAAGTAAATGCGTAACGGTCGAATTGGCGTTGTCAGATCATACAGCGCAACTACTACAATGTCCTGTTAAAAAAACTTGCGTACTTCCATACTGGTACATATTTAGACGAAGTTTCTGTAAAGAAAATATGAAAAAGTTTAAGAGTTGTTTACAAAATTTGACATTTAACGACATTTATTCCTCCATAGAACCTAATGACGCATTTAATAAGTGCCACGACACATTTAAACTATTTTATGATATGTGCTTTCCGCTTAAAAAACGATATGCAGTAAAATCACCCAAGTGGATTAGTAAAGGTATAAAATTATGCTGTAAACGCAAGCGCGAAATGTTGTGGCAATTTCGGAAAGACCCCAACCACAATACTAAAACAATTTTCAAAACATATACGAAACGCTTAAAAACAATAATTCGTCTGACTAAGAAATCTCAAAATAATAACCACATTAATAATGCGACTAATAAGTGTAAGGCTACATGGCAAGTAATAAATAAGTACAAACATAATAAGCCAGTCGAAGGAATACCAAGACTTAGAATAAATGACGTAGATATAACTGACCCGAAACGTATCTCCCAAACTTTTAATGACTATTTTATTGACGAAATTGAATTATTATCTGACATTAATATTATCAATCAAAATTTTAAATTTGACATGTATCCTGACTCATTATTTTTAATGCCCACAGTTCCTTTTGACATTGTAAAAATAATAAATACATTAAATAATACTAATAGCTCTGGTTATGATGACATTACAACAAATGTTATTAAATCTGTTTCAACCATTATAGCACCAGTACTTAGTTATATAATAAATATGTGTTTAGAATCGGGTGTGTTTCCGGATAGGTTAAAATTTGCTGTTATAAAACCACTACATAAGAAAGGTAGCAAACACGATCCAGCCAACTACCGGCCTATTGCCTTACTACCCGTATTCTCTAAAATTTTAGAAAAAGTAATATACAATACATTATACACATTTTTTGAACGTAACAATCTTTTTGTTGATGAACAGTATGGTTTTAGAAGAAAAAAGAATAAAATATGGCAATTTTCAATCTCTTTGAAAAAAATATAACTGGCATTGATAACAGAAGTCCGGTAGCTGCTTTATTCATGGACATGAGCAAGGCATTTGATTTTGTGGATAGATCACTACTATTAAAGAAGTTGGAGAGGTATGGAGTCAGGGGTAATGCTTTGAACCTTTTGAAATCGTACTTGTCCGATAGAAAACAAGCTACTAAAATGGATAGGATATGCATGACGTCAAAAACCGAGCGTTCGTATGTATCGAGTCAAAGAGTTAATAACTACGGTGTACCCCAAGGAAGTATTGTAGGATCTTTATTATTTATCATTTACATTAATGACATGCCCAGGGAAACACATCATCCGATGGTTTTGTTTGCTGATGACAGTACGGTCGTTTTTAGTGCTAAGAATGATGCGATAACACTTGAGGGAGAGATAAACCAATGTCTCCAAGTATTAATAGAATGGATGGGCGCGAATAATTTAAAAATTAATATTGACAAGACTAAAATAATGACTTTTGAGCAAAGGACAAATCATAAGAAACCTGAAATAAAATATGGAGATAAGACAATTTCTGAAATGACAACTAGGTACAAAATTTTTAGGGCTTGATCTGGATAGAGACATGTCATGGAAAACTCATACTGACAGTGTATGTAAACGCCTGAGTCAACATTCATATGCTTTACGTTATCTCGCAAAGGAGGTAAATCAAAAAGTTTTGGTTACGGCGTATCATGCATAGGTTACGTCTGCATTACGATACGGGATCATATATTGGGGTAACTCCACCAACATGGAGACAGTATTTAGAGCGCAAAAGAGGTGTGTTAGGGCGATATGCGGTATTCAAAGCACGGAAAGCAGCAAAGCGTTCTTTGTGAATTTACGTATATTAACGGTACCATGCCTTTACATATGTGAGGTAGCAGTATTTGTTAAAACAAACTTCCACCTATTTGAAAAACTACACAGTTCACGACATAGAAACAAAATAAGCGGTAGGCAACACAAAAAAGCAGTATTTCATAAAAATTTTCTAGGAATGGCACCACATATTTATAATAAATTACCTAATGATTTGTTAAGTACTGAAGATGTAAATGTATTTAAGAAGCAACTCAACAATCTACTCATAAGTAAGACATACTACACAATTAATGAATACCTGTCAGATAGAAATTTGTGTATATAAGAATAATACATATAATATTATGGTGAATACTTGAGTCCGATTTATTTTATTTTATTTTATTAAAAATATTTTATTTGTATTAATAACTTAATTATTATGACAATATATGCTCTGACATGATTTACTAATTAATTTTTTATGACATTATAGATTTATTATAGTAATTTTGCATGCCTCAATTGGTGCAACACAGTGGACTGCCAATTCACTTGAGATCTAGAAATGTATGAATATGTACTGTGTTGAGCAATAAACGTTTGAATTCGAAAAAAAATAAAATCTGAGAATAACTCAGAAAGTAGGTACAGACGCCAGCACATCAAGCTACTACAACCTGTCAGATTTCTTTAATAGATTTTCAACTTTATTGCTATGGCATTAGGTTCAAGGTTGATTGGGAAAATCTGACAGTTTCGGGTAGGTTTACCTGCTGGCGTCTGTACATATGAATTGAAAAAGTCACATTGGTACTTGCCCGGAGTTGAAACCACAACCTCGTGTATAATGAGAGGCGAGGCCTTCACCACTGGGCCATCACGACCAACTAAATATATCAATCTTTATCATAAGCATAGTCTATGTACTCATAGGTAATAATAGTAGGTACCAAACTGTCAGGTAACAGCTTATTATTAGTAATAAATCTAACTGCGGATATAGTAGTGTCGTGTATTAGGTATTTATTATCTAATTTAAATGCAATAACAATACATACAATTCGTTTTATTGCATGGAATATTAATTATTGTTTTGTACCTAGATACCTACCTACTTAAATACATAGGTCTAATAAATAGTATAGTACCTATTTAATAACATAACACCAGTCTATTATTGTCCCATGGTAGGGCAAAGACCTCTTCTCATACATAGAAGGTACGATTATTGATCACCGCTTGCTCAAGATACCTAATAATATGTCCTGCACCCTAATTGCGTAACACACTATCAATCGGAATCGGTTTCATTTTGACAGTTCAACAATATTCATTGCGTTATTTACGGTGTTGAGAAGACAAATTTTACGAACATATTATTTATTTATTTATTTAAATGCCTTAAAACTATCCTTACAGGTCTTCACCTAATGCGATACTTTACATGACTTTTATAATGCGTACAGCAAAAGAGTGGAACTCACTACCTGCGTCTGTGTTTCCGAACGCATATAACCCTAATCTCTTCAAAGTGAGAGTGAACAGGCTTCTTCTGGGTAAGTTCACTCCATCATCGACTTGGTCTCTGTCGCGTCCAACCTAGACAAGAGTCAAGAGCAAACCCATCATAAATAAACAAATAGCCAAGTCACACACACAAAGTTAAAATAAAAGCACAAATACATTTCAAGTTCTTAAAGATCATTGTTAGTAACATAGTGTAGACGTACGAGTATCTACAAAAATATTGAAATGGAGAAAATGTCCTGATTAAACTATAAGATACAAAGGCGGATGCGGCTTTTAATACCTAGTAAGATTATTAACTTTCGTTAAGTTTTCGCCAATTTAAAAATACTGGTAAAAGCGTCTTTTTTTTGCTGATTCCGAATATGTAAATAACTCTATTTCGAAAAAAATGTCAGATATTTCCTTATGACGGCAGAATAGTACTTTTGCGAATTCACTCCAGTGACATGTAAATATATCAATTTCGACCTGAATATAATTGATGGTGCGAATTGCTCGAGTCAGAGGGGTTTTGGCTAGCAAGTTGGTCCTGGCTGATAGTACGACCAGCAGTGGCGGGGGCCGTCGCCTCCATACATAACGGTCGGGTACGTACAAGTGCAACCGCTGCAGCACTCTCGGGTTGTTCTGTGCCTCGGATCAGCTTCACCCCGAGTTGATTGTACCCCACCATACCCAGTACGAATAGAGTGGGATACGTCAAAGGATAAAATGGGTATACCCCATAAAATTTTTTGTACAGGTGGCGGTGAATTTGTTCTGGACTCGCTCCAACATCACTGAGTACTTCGAATCACGTGGAGCCCATATGACAGCACTATGTTCCAGATGGCTCCTAACTAATGCGTCATACAGGACTCTGATGGCTGTCATGCTGGTAAAGTCTCGCGTCTGTCTCTCTCGAATGCCTTTTTGCAGATCTTAGTTATATGGTCGCGAAACGACAGCTCAGGAGTGAGAACAACCCCTAAATCCCGTACCTGCAAGGCTCGTTGCATCGATACTGCATCCACTACGTACTCGTAAAGTAGAGGTGCACGAGCGAAAATTATCACTGAGCACTTGGATACGTTGAAGTAGAGCCTGTTCTCATGACTCCATTCCACTAACCTATCAATATCATACTGCAAATGTCTGCAATCAGACTCCGTCCTGACCTCAAACAGCAACTTGAGGTCAGCTGCGAATAACAAACAAGATCCATTTTTGAAGACTTCAGCTAAATTGTTTATCATTATTATAAATTTTCTTTCATACAAACCTTGTCCTGACAATTACAAACACAACAAAAAAAAAGAATTAGCCAAATAGGTGCAACCGTTCTGAAGTGATGCGCGTACATACATTCGGCAATTGATTTTTATTTATATAGAAAATAGAAGACTAGCTGACCCGGAAAATTTGACAGTTTCGGGTAGCTTGACCTGCTGGCGTCTGCATATGAATTAAAAATTATTATGGATCATCATTCTCCTGCCCTTATCCCAATTTATTTAGGGTCGGCGCAACATGTCCCTTTTCAACCGACTTCCAAAAAGGAGGAGGTTATATGTTCGACTTTAAGCTTTTTTTTAATAATAATAATTTAATTCAGAACATTTATTCCATATAAAATTGTTAGTAAAGCTTAAGTCTATGTTAGTGTCTTATACCTACTTAATCATTAAAAGCCTACCTTACATTAAAAAGGACACCACCTGAAGTGTGTACCTTATTCCAGTGTCGCACAATAGGACACTCAACCCTTTCCATTATGGTGTTTATAAGGCCGTTGGTGCTGCCCCGCACACGACGCATCAGGGAGGCCACTCTCTTGCGCAATATTGCTCTAAAGCAGTCGGTGTTGGACTCCGCAAACATCCCCGATGCACTACAGTAACGCGGCAACCCCAACAGCATTCTAAACCCATTATTGTAGAGGACCCGTAGTATTGTAGAGGAACGGAAGGAAGAGTAAGGAGGTTTTGTTACCCGCCTTGAACACAAGTAGTTGACTTTTTTGGAGTTGTACCTGAGGCCATGCGTCACTGCGTACCTCTCACATATGCCTAAGAGCATGTTGAGGGCTTTAACAGATGGGCTCAGCAGGACTATATCGTCGGCGTAGCTAATGTTGTTCATACAAGTGCCATCTATTGACCAATCGACACCGGCCCTGCTGAGCTCCTCTATCAGTCCATTCACATACAGGTTGAAGAGCCGTGGTGATGTTAGCCCTCCCTGTCTCACCCCGCACTCCAACATGTACTCTGTGGAAAATGAACCAGCCCACTTAACATTATTGGTTTGATTACTGTACCAATATCTCAGTATGTTGCTCATGTCCCTAAGTGTGCTGGTTTCTTCCCGAAGATTAATCCCACAGTACATTATAAGATACAAGGTCAAATGCCCTCTACAGGTCCAAAAAACAGCCGTAAATAGGCGTTTTCCTCGTCACAAAGTTGTTGAAGTACACATACTGGACAGTATGCTTGAGTCCCAGTATCGCAGCTTCCGTTGAAAGCCCATCTCTAAATCCGAACTGGGCATCATGCAGATGTATATGCTCACTAAGGCGCCAATCAAGCAAACCGTCCAGCACCTTGGCGATCACAGTAGCCAATGAGATGGGTCTGTGGTTGTTCCCGTCGGAGGCATCATCCGTCTTATTTTTAATCATTGGAATTACTGTGGTCTTCATAAGCGCCTGGGGCAAATACGAATGTCCTACGCACAAATTGTAGAACATGACCAACACCCTGGGCAAATGAACACCTGCGTGCTGCAAGTGCTCGAAGCTAAAGTCATCGTGTCCGGGAGACTTACCTCGAGTCATGTTCTTAATAACTTATGCGACTTTTTATTTGAAACCTGAAACGCTCTCCATCCTCAACCTCAGCATCAAGCCCCAGCCGCACACATGGTAGGGGAGACACAACAAAATAAGTAAGTAACCTATGACCACCGATTTCTCCGTCAATTGGGGACCGATTTTGATTTTTTTTTTGTTTGAAAAGGTTGTCACCAAGTCAGAATCTGCCGAGGGGATCCCATGGAATCGAGGAAAACTCTTAAATTTTATAGGCTCACGTATAGCGATTTGGGTATTTTTATAGTATCTCGTGCATTTGCTCTTGGAAAGCACCATTTGGTAAAGTGGAACTGATGATGAAGACCACAGATGGCCATCGAAATTTCTCAATAAGAAGTATTTCAGGGGTTTTGATTAGATTACCTACTTTAGCATGGTTGCTAAGCAATTTATGCTCGTCACAATGCATATGGGAAGTGGAGCTGATGGTGATTTCATCATCAGCTCCAGTTCTCCTGCTTCTTACTAGGAGAACTCTTCAACAATTAACGTCCCTGCATTGAAATAAGCAATATTTTGTAAAAGATAATGAGCTTTTTATGAACATTAGGCTATAACTTAGATAAATTACAAACTGACCGACTAAAATGTGAAAAATAAAAAAGTGGGTTTTTGGGAGTGGGTTGTTTTTTCCAAAAACAACCCACTCCTAAAAAAAAACTACAAATTGAAAAATAAGTTTAATTTCGGAAGTCGGTGGCAAAAAGCTAAAATACAGATCCAAAGAACGACTTCCGAAATTAAAGTTATTTTTCAATTTGTCCTACTTGGTATTTTCTTGGAAGTCGGTTGTTTTTTTTTTGTAAAGTTTTTTTTTCCAAATAAACCACAATTCCCGGGAGAAAATGAATGTACATTTGAATAGTTATTCATATTGAATAGTATTATTTTTTATCATTACTTTTTGATCAACCTAGTATTTCCAATAATGCAGATTAAAATATTGTTGTTCTACGTAGGTAGGTAATCCCGGCTTCCCTGGATATTTTGTTCTGATGAGGTCAATGGAGTGTTTAAGTAGAATCGCACCTTCAGTGTGCAGATAAAGCAACCTATATCTAGTTCCTTCCTAGTATTTAGATACGTTTATAATACTATATATTTTTTTAGTGGATGATATTTTTTACCGCCTTGAAAAAAATAGGGTATAATAGGTGATCGGAGTAGAAGCCTATGGCATACCTAGTTTTTTTTTAAGTATCAAATTAAAATATCGAAATTCAAATCATACGCATACATTTCTGTTTTTATTTTTCTAGTTTACCTACTTTAATTAACTGTGTAGTGTTTATTGATAGAGCAATTTCTGTCTAAGCTATTGAAAAAAAAAAACAAAAAACTAGGTACCTAGGTATGCCATAGGCTTCTACTCCGTTCACCTATTGTACCCTATTTTTTTTCAAGACTGAACAAAATCATTCAGTATAACTTTTTATAGGTACTAATTTAAAGTTTCGTTCTTTCGTATCAGTATAGCTAAGTATAAAACCAAAAACATTCATAGGTACGCTGCATAACATCAGCAAGCGTGCACCACTCTCTATTAGTCGTCATCTCGGTAGCCACCCTGTTTTTAGCCATATCATCTTTCACACAGTCCATCCATATCCATCGTTTCTTTGGTCTTCCCCTACTCTTATAGCCATCGACATTCATACTTAAAACTTTCCTAACGATATTTTCCTATTAAATGAAAATAAACTGCAATTATATGAAAGAAAATTTAAAACTCATATTAAAAGTACACTTTGTAAATATATATTACAAATTAGAGGGTTATATCCAAGATAAGAATGCTTGGAAACATGCTGGTCCTGCTCCATAGGATAATAGTATAAACTCTGATTTTTAATTAGGTAGACTAAAATGACAGCTCCAATTCCAATTCCAATCTTAGAGTAATGGATCCATCGTTTTATCGATGATTTTGCCAATGTCAAGGTTGAAGGAAACAAAATGTATTCGCTGAGGTTGATCAGTTATACAGCCTTAAGTTAAAACTGGATCTGTTTGAGTACCCTGCAAGGACAACACAATGTTAGTATTAATTTATTGTTAGTAGTCAGACATCACAAATTATATCGAACTTTTTGTATCATTTTGACATTTTACTCATGTTATCTTATGTCATTTTAGTCTACCTAATTAAAAATCAGAGTTTAGTCTAGACCAAGTCAAACTGGTTGCATAATTAATTATACAGGTAATTCAATTATTTGTATAACAGTGATTTTATATTCTGTGATTACTTTAGCTCAGGATACACTTACTTAATATTGTTAATTTTTGTAGGAAAATCGTATACCTACTTTTATAACGTTTGTAAATATTATATGTGAGCAGCATGTATCTATCATATAATTAATTTATCTGTCACTGCTTCATTAGGAACTACTACTAAAGAAATATTACTTGTTATGGATTACTGAAGGAATATTATGACATTTTTAATAATTTAATGTAGGTATTCTGTAATTAAATATTTGCACACCACATGTAATGGTAGAATGTAAATGGGCCACGTTTATAATAAGATCATACTACTGTGTACACCTACATTTTGGCAAATAAAGTATTATTATTATTTCCTTTATTTTTTTTACATATATAAATAAATTATATTTTTAAATATTAGAATAAAAAATAAAAACATTTAAAATACAAAAAATATTGGACTGTCTGTCCGTCTGTCACAGCTGGATATCTCAAGAAATACTAAAGCCAACAACTTGAATTTTGAAATAGTTTTAGATGACATTTGCCCAACTATTTTGCAAATAAGAAAGAATTTTTTTTTTTGCAACAGAGTCTGAGAGGGGTTCTTAAAAATTCGAATTGGGGCTACTATGGCATGTGGGGTATCAGATGAAAGAGCGTTGTTTGCACATTCTCAAAAAAAAAAAAACTTTTTTTTAGGCCGCATTTTTCGACTTTTAATGAAAAATATAAAAAAATTACCGTTCCCCCCTTATCTTCGAAGTTTGCATAGAGAAAAATCAGAAATTATTCTATGTGATAGAAGTTTATGTAAAGATTACAGGAAAATAAAACGATGTCTCTGGTTGCGCTTCATAATTTATAGTTGTTAAACTTTCTTACGTCGCCTTATGGCGATTGAAGGGCATTGATTTAATAGTTCTAACTTATTAATTAAGTGTCATATATCGTTGGTTTGGTGATATCCTATTGGTAGCTGCCGCTGTCAACGCGTTGAAGCTAGTGACATCTGCTGGCTTCGAGAGTCTCGTCTTAACCACGGGATAGTGAGCACGCGTCCATTTTTTGCATAAGTCGCTAATTAGCTCGGAAGCGCTCCATCTCGCCCTAAACCCTGCATTGAACTTACATGAAGTGTTATCTATATTACCTAGAACTAGACTGTGTTTGTGATCCGCTGGCCAGCGTAGTGCACCTAGACTGAGCTGTTCGTCCTGCACGCGGCATCCATCTGCTTCTACTTGGGATCGCTGTATCAAAGGTATGTGGCATTATTGATAAGTTGAACTTTATCCATTGCCTTTCGTCTCATTTGTGTATTTTTCGTCCTTGAAATTAGCACTGCTGAATCAGCAATTATAGCCTAGATTGCTCTAATAATCTAGGTTCACGCGCGTGTGACTTTACTAGGAATTTTCAAATTCTAGCGGTTATACGCACCATTTTGGTCCTTCGTACCCGGATAAATTAACTTTGGGCTTATTTACGGCCTATTTTGAGTTCTAAAAGTCTAATTTTAAGAAAAAATATCGGGAATTTTCAATATCAATTGCATATCATCACACAACTCTCGCCTCTATAACGTTAGGAATAAAGCTCAGACTGCCTTGCATGCAGTAGTTCTACCGGCAAATTAATTGTTAATTTAAATCTTTGATATCACTAATTAAAACTTCGAAAAATACATTTAATGGGATATCAACGTTGTTTCATTTTCGGCGTAATTACATATTTTTTTGGTCGTGTATGAAAATTGTGGGTAGTTGTGTATCACAATCCTCAAGTGGGCCTACGTGACTGTAGAATGTTCTAGTTCTTTGTTCTCGTACCTACGATTAGTTTTTATTTACGCATTAGAAACTTTTTTCTCTAATCGAGATTTGCTGAATGAATGATATTGATTGTTATTGTATGATACACTTGTACTGTAGGTTCGCTAGGTACAGCCTACTATATTCGTATTGCACGAGTAGGTATTTTTTTTATAATATTGAGACTCAACCGCATTTGATTAATTATTGTAATTAACCATATTATCACCGCGTCGCTTGTTATTTTATTTTGTAGGGTAACTTGATCTTTTGATAGGAACCTTCAGGTAAAGTAACAGATTTGTATAAACTTTACGCGTTAGTTCTCCTCATAGGAAACAGCCGTATATTTATACATAATCACCCCCACACCTCACTTGGTAAACGTAGTAGGTACTTACTAGATAACTTATTTCGAACGGTCATCTACGCAATACCTACTTGTTAGGAATTCTATTGTTTCTTACGAAGGTATTTACGTTACGAATACAATCGCATCGCTTATGGAAATAACTTTACATAGGTACTTGTTTTTAAGTTTCACACTTAACTTATTGTTGGTTAAGAATCTGTACCTACTTATTATATGTATTGAATAAGTTAATCTCATATAAATAAAAGTAGTGCAGAAAAATTGTTATCGCGTTGCATTCGACATAAAGGTTAACTTATCGGGTTGTAGGTAGGTATATCTAAGCAAATTATAAATATATTATGATATAGATGGGTACGTCGTTAAGGTATTTGGCGTGCTTACTATATTGATGTAAGTATTAGTCTTTGTTACTTGCACTCGGTTAAGCCGTTGTTCGCTTTATATTTTTTTTCCTACAAATTAATTATTATTGTTAGGATTCGCGTACGGATGGTTCCGTACTATTAATTACTTAATTTATAGAAATCTTTTATTGAGTTATCGGGTTGATTGGACCCCTACTTTCACTCACTCGGGTTCCGTGGATAAAATAAAAATTTTGTTGATTTAATTTTTTTTTGTCAGATTTTAATTTCTGTGTACAATGACTGACAAGGTTAAACTTAGATTGTTGGAAAGTAAACGCGACTCGTATTTCGCACGGGGTCAAAGGATTTTGGACTCAACAAAATCTTTAACAACCGAAAGATTACGTAAGTCTTTTATTGCTCAGGCTAAACAAATTGAGGGATTACGTGGAGAATTCAATGAGATAATGGACGAGATAAATCGGTTAAATTTGACATTAGATCCAACGTGCGACGTAAGCTATGGTGCCTTACATTCATTTGATGAGTTGGTCGGCGAGATAAAAATTACTTTATCTTCATTAACTGAATCAAATGATTCCAAGGAACCTAGCCCGAAAGTGAGCCTTAATGCTCATCATATAAAAGTACCTAAAATTGAGCTGCCTACCTTTGACGGTGATATTCAGAGCTTTCCATTCTTTTATGAGACTTTCAAACGTATTATACATAACAACGCAGATTTATCAGATTCTGATCGCATTCATTATTTGTTGAGTTGTTTAAAAGGACAGGCTAGGAACGTGGCAGCCGGTATTGTACCTTCGGGCGATAATTACCGCGTTGTCTGGGATGCGCTTATCGCAAAGTACATGGATACTCGCGCGCTCGCCACTAATTATCTAAATCAGCTGTTCTCATTAAAGCCGTTCGGATCGACACCTGCTAATATTGAAAAAGGCTTCGATAAATTAACTTCTACGGTTGCGGGACTCAAACAATTAAAAATACATAACTTAGATGATTTTATATTTATTCATTTGGGTCTAAAGTTAATAGACTCAGATATCGCAAAACATTTTGAAATGTCGCTTCGTAATCAACAAGAGTTAGATTATGATTATTTCGTAAAGTTTGTTCGTGAACAAGTAAAAATCTTGTATCGTTCGTCTTCTGCGGCAAATAAGCCCGCCTCCGCAGGAAGCTCCAGCACCTCATCTAAGGTATCGCAGGTGTTTGTGGCTACTGACTCTAAATGTTCACTTTGTCATTCCACCCATAAAAACTTGTATACTTGTAAAGAGTTTCAAAAGTTGACCGTGGAAAATAGATTTAAGTTTGTAAAAGACAATAAAAGATGTGGTAACTGCCTAAGTAGCCAACATACCGTCTCTAAGTGCCTATCTAAGTCAACATGTAGGAAATGCAACGGTAAGCATCATTCCTTATTGCATTTTGAGCAATCGACGCAAGCCCCTGCGCTGGCTCTCGCTAGCTCCCCAGCCTCCGCTTCTGCGGCCGATCCTGCTACTTCTGATCGTGTGGCTTTGTGTACGCATTCTTCTGTTCAAGTCCAGACCACCCGCAGTACCGAGGTGCTGGCTACGGCCAAGGTGTTAGTGGTGGGTAGGAAGGGTAAGGGCGTGCTGGTTAGATGTCTTTTGGACCCTGGGTCGCAAAAGAATTATATTACATCAAGTTGCTGCCGTATGCTCGGTCTAACTATATATACGGACTCAATAAATACCGTTCGTGGTATTGGTGGCACGTCGCAGCCCGTTCGCGGCTCAGTGAACCTTACGTTCAGCTCACGGTTTCGCTCGCAGCCTAGGTATGAAATTGACGCTTTAGTCTTGGATCAAATAACCGGACATCTTCCTCTGAGTGCAATAGATACTGCGCAATTGAATCATATTGATCCTAAACTACTCGCGGATGACAGTTGGGGTGTGCCAGGTAATATTGACATGTTACTTGGGGTCAAATTGTTCGCTAAGTTATTGCGACCCGGTCACTTGACCAGCGTGCCCGGTTGCCCCGACGCATTGGAGACTGTGCTTGGCTACATACTTCTAGGAGAAGCGCCTATTATCGGACCTCCAACTGACACTCTGTCTTTCTTTGCTAGTTCTTTCGATAACTTTGATCTTCGTAAGTTTTGGGAGATTGAAGATGTTACTGCTCCGTCCATTGGGAGTGTGGATGATAAACATTGTGAAAAGTTTTATTGTAGCACAATTACGCGCGCTCCAAATGGCAAGTATGTTGTAGCTTTACCACTCAAAACAGACGCGTCAGCGTTAGGAAATTCTTTTGATATGGCTCGCAAGAGATTCTATACCCTCGAACGTAAACTTAAATCGCTTCCTCGCGTCAAACTTCTTTATGATGACGTCATACGGGATTATGTCAAGAACAACTATATTTCTTTGGCGCAGAATATTTTACCTGAATGTGTATTGCCCAAACGAAATTGTAAGGAGAGAGAAATGGAATACTATATTCCTCACCATGGGGTTATTCGAGAGGATAAAGTGACCACTAAGTTGCGCGTGGTCCTAGATGCCAGTGCATGTACAGATAATGGTACCTCGCTCAATGATATCCTGTACGCAGGTCCAGTCCTTCAGGCTGACCTTTTTAACATCTTGTTAAATTTTAGGCTTTTTAGTGTCGCTATTTCCGCAGATGTCAAATCTATGTACCTACGTATAGGTATACGCCCACAGGAACGTTCCCTTCAACGTATTTTATATCGGTTTAGTGAGAAAGCTTACGGTGGTTCGGTTTATGCCCACGTTGTGAGACCCGACGGTAGTATCGTCGTTTCGCTGGTGTGTGCAAAATCTAAGGTCGCACCACTTAAAGTAGTTTCGCTAGCTCGTCTCGAGTTATGCGCCGCACTCTTATCAACTGTGATAAAGCGAGTATATAATCTTTTCGCAGCTCGGCACGCCATTGAGGTAGTCGTAGCTTTTTCGGATTCAACTGTAACGTTGAGTTGGATTCATTCCGAACCGCATCGTTGGCACACCTTCGTAGCCAATCGTATCGCTAAGATTCATGAGAATCTTTCGGCAGATCAGTTCTTCCACGTGAAAGGGTCGGAAAATCCCAGTGATTGCCTTTCTCGCGGTTTAACGCCTGCTCAATTAGTCCATCATCCATTGTGGCTAAATGGACCGCCATGGCTTAAACTTTCCCGCGCTGAATGGCCAGTAAAACCATCCGTTTCAAGCGAGTCGCAAGAGCTTCCCGAAATGAAGCCCGTGGCTTTACCTGTGCTCTCGCAAGAATGCTCGGACAGAAGTCATCCTTCCGACGACATTTTATACGCTCGCTCTACCAGGTTCTCGTCCTGGTTGAAATATTTAAAAACTATTTGCTT
This sequence comes from Dicycla oo, assembly GCA_948252095.1. Lineage (NCBI taxonomy): Eukaryota > Metazoa > Arthropoda > Insecta > Lepidoptera > Noctuidae > Dicycla > Dicycla oo. Next base: position 15,130,913 of record OX411736.1, on the reverse strand, counting down.
CGTTTATAAGTTTATCAAACGGCTCCCTAGAGGGCCCGTTACCGCGTCTGATCTAGAGTTCGCTGAATTTATTGTGTGGCGATTTGTGCAGAAGATTCATTTTGAAGCTGATCTCGATCGTTTAGCTCGCAATGAGTTGTGTTCTAATCCAGTACAACGGCTAAGTCCCTTCCTCCACGAAGGACTAATCCACGTTGGAGGTCGCCTAGCAAACTCTGAGCTAGATTTTGACTCGCGTCATCAGATTCTCCTTCCGCGTCAAGATCATATAGTGGAACTTTTAGTTTCCCACTACCATGTGAAACAGTTTCACACAGGACCAACCTTGCTCGTATCTCTCTTACGACAGAAGTATTGGATCCTGTCCGCGCGACGTATTGCACGTCGCATTACTTTTAATTGTAACATTTGCTTTCGGGCAAAGCCGCGACCTACCTTTCCTCTAATGGCGGATTTGCCACGTTTTCGCGTTGAGTCGGCTCCTAAGGCTTTCTCTCACACAGGTTGCGACTACGCGGGACCTTTCATGATCACTTCGGTACGTGCTAGAGGCCAAAAATCAAGGAAAGCGTATATCTGCCTTTTTACATGCCTAACAACTCGTGCTCTGCATCTTGAGATTGCCTCAGATCTTAGCACTGCGAGCTTTCTGTCCGCTTTGAAACGCTTCCTGGCGCGTAGAGGTCCGGTTCAGTGTCTTTACTCAGATAACGCTACCAATTTTATTGGAGCCAAATCCTATCTACGAGATCTCTACCAATTCTTGGCTAAAGAGTATCACCCTTTATGGGAAAGAGAACTTGCAGAGCATCGAATTACACTTAAAAACATCCCCTGTAGAGCTCCACATTTTGGCGGTTGTTGGGAAAGTGAAGTAAAAAGTGTCAAAACGCATCTCTGCAAGGTCATCGGTCAGCAAATTCTTAGTTTTGATGAGCTTAGCACTATGCTTACTCAAGTAGAAGCTTTATTAAACTCGAGGCCTCTGTATGCGATCAGCTCGGATCCGTCAGAGCCCACTTCATTATCGCCGGCGCACTTTTTGCATACGAAACCTCTTTTATTTCTTCCTGCCCGCGAAGTCAATGAAACGCGGTTACATCTTATTTCGCGATATGAATTAACCGATAAAATGGTCCAATCTTTTTGGAAGCGGTGGCGCCAAGAGTACTTGCACACCCTACAATCCAAACAGAAATGGAACACCCCTGCCAATCCAATACGAGTCGGTATGGTTGTCGTCTCCATGCAGGAGAATGTGATGCCTCTGCATTGGCCGTTAGGAGTAATTACAGAAATATTTCCAGACAAAAACGGAGTTTGTAGAGTCGCATCCGTAAAGACTAAAAGCGGGATCCTTCAGAGTCGGCCGGTAGTAAAGTTGTGCCCTTTGCCAACTCAATAAGTTTTGTTAAATTAATATTAAGTTTACCTTGCACCAATGTGCAGTATTAGATTTAGATACCGCGTATAATAGTTAGTTAAATATTCTTATTTGTAATATACAGTCGCAAGTTTAGAGTTCTTATAACTTTGGTAGAGTTGTGATGATCTGCAATTATATGTGCTGTTCCTTGTGTTTCGAAAGTAGGAACTTTCAAGCCGGGGAAAATGGTTGCGCTTCATAATTTATAGTTGTTAAACTTTCTTACGTCGCCTTATGGCGATTGAAGGGCATTGATTTAATAGTTCTAACTTATTAATTAAGTGTCATATATCGTTGGTTTGGTGATATCCTATTGGTAGCTGCCGCTGTCAACGCGTTGAAGCTAGTGACATCTGCTGGCTTCGAGAGTCTCGTCTTAACCACGGGATAGTGAGCACGCGTCCATTTTTTGCATAAGTCGCTAATTAGCTCGGAAGCGCTCCATCTCGCCCTAAACCCTGCATTGAACTTACATGAAGTGTTATCTATATTACCTAGAACTAGACTGTGTTTGTGATCCGCTGGCCAGCGTAGTGCACCTAGACTGAGCTGTTCGTCCTGCACGCGGCATCCATCTGCTTCTACTTGGGATCGCTGTATCAAAGGTATGTGGCATTATTGATAAGTTGAACTTTATCCATTGCCTTTCGTCTCATTTGTGTATTTTTCGTCCTTGAAATTAGCACTGCTGAATCAGCAATTATAGCCTAGATTGCTCTAATAATCTAGGTTCACGCGCGTGTGACTTTACTAGGAATTTTCAAATTCTAGCGGTTATACGCACCAGTCTCTAAATAGCATACTTTTTATGCTGGTACGGAGCCCTCGGAGCTCGCGCGAGTCCGACTCGCTCTTGACCGGTTTTTTTTAATTCTTTTTATCTATTGTTTGTACAGTAATTTCATTCCTGGTGCATCGTCTTCACATATAGGTACCTAATCATATAATTAATGTATACAAAATAAAGAACTTAACTGCGTAATTACGAGACGAGTCAAAAAACCAAAAAACAAAACTTTTAAGATGTACCAGCGACTAGCCCGATGCGTTTACAGGGGTCCAACCGCTGGCGTGGCGGATAAGACGATACTATCTACTATACCAGTGGCTGGCAAGGAAAATGATTTACACGAAGCCAGTTCTTAGCCAGCACGGGCTGCCAGTTTAACTGGAGACCGGCGCTGGCTTCGTGTAGATAAACCTTTTTTTGCTGATTCTTGGAAATTTTTTTGCCCATTCTTCTCCATAGGTACGAAACTACCTTTTGGAAAGGGGCGACTAGAATCAATTCTATTTTTTTTTTGTAAATTTTGACGTTCATACGTGGCTTTTATGTGAATATTTAATTTCATGAGTGTACATTATTGGCGCCGATTCCCTGCCTTGTTCACAAACTAAACCAAATTTAAGTTCAGTGCATCTTTTTCGTTCTATTTATTTAAGAAAAGACAGAAATATTAGTTTAGTCCTGTCAAATTAGTCAGCTCCTGATGTTAATTGACGTATTTTTAGTAGTCAATTTTTTAATCACGTCTAAACTTGTACGAGATGTATATGGAGTATCTTAATTTGACATGACTAAAGTAATATTTATCGTCTGTCTAGAAAGAATAAGATTCACTGAATTTAAATTTAGTATAGTTTGTGGACAAGGGAATCGGCGCCATTGTCATATATTTGTGTGTGGCGTGACGTTACTGTTGTAAATAAATGAAATATGAATAGATGTGTTCTGTGATGAATAGGTACAGTCACTTTGCCAGCGCACAATCTTCCACTGGTTGCTATTATTATAATCACAGGCGTGGCGTCTTTTGATTGAATTTTGTTGTTGTTTGAGTAGAGTATGGTTCTAAATGAATTATCTGTTATATAATTTACCAAAAAAGTTGAGATTTATAAGCAGACCCAAACCCATTTCAATTAAATCTATGGTTTCAGAAATAAATATTTTTTTGATATGGTCACTCTAAATCTACGTGGAGAAAAAAAGAAGCAAATTGTCTATTCGCCATTAAAATGGCGTCATCGAAGGAAACCTATTGTTTGTGTGGTCAACCATATAATATTGGACAATTTATGATAGAATGTGATTGCTGTCGTGAGTGGTTTCATGGCAGGTAATGAGAAATATATATAAATTTTACAGTGAAAGTTTCGTTGTGTGTTAAAAAAATGCAATGAATATTGACAGTGTATGCGCGTTCGGCCATCACTTGTACGCGAATGTTTTACTCAATATTTCTTATTTTTCTGTACTCTGACGTGATTTTCACCTTTTATTAAGCACAATACAGTTACTATTTAATTATGCAGGATTTGTGCGGCGCTTACTAAGAGTTTTTGTTTGTTTACATCGGTGGTCGTCATGGGTTTATCAGAATGCGCTTTTCTGCAGTGCATTCTTTGTGTTTATTTATGTTATTTTATGCCTGATAACGTGTTATTAATGGCAAAATCATACAGTTGCATTATTTCTTTTACTATTAGCCTTAGATTTTGATGTTTTGTACGAAGTAAGAGTAGCCCTTGGCAACTGTTGTGAAATCCACCCTATGCCAGAGAAGGCAGGGGTCAAAAAAAGTGCTTCGCTTTTAGGACTTTGGTCGCCCCTAGTAGCCTTAGTGCACTATGGTTAGTTAGGTTGAGCATAACTACGAAGTACACACAGAATCTACTAATGGATGTTTGTGATATAATGTACTTTGTGGTGTTAATTACTGTAACATAAAAACCTTCATTTGAAGTTTGAACATACATTAGCCATAGCTGGCAATTAAAACATGAAACAATTATTTTTGTTGTAATATTATGGATTGATTATAATTTAAACTCCTATAATCTTAGTTTTCAGTCTAATCAGTTTTCAGTGAGAGTAAACAGGCTTTTTATGGGTAAGCTCACTCCTTCGTCGACTTGGTCACTGTCACCTCTGACCTAGACTAGAGTCAAGAGCAAACTCATCTCAAATTTAAAAAAAATCAATTATATTAAATTTGTCATACCTTAATCTACTATTGTAATCTAAACATTCTCCATTTGTATCACAACACCAATTTACTATATCAATCAAATCATATTATGTACTTACTGAGTTTATCTTGGACATACTGCCATTGGTGAAGGAAAACATCATGAGGAAACCTGGACTTATAATTATTAATTATTAAACACTTGAAATCACCAACCCGTGTGGAGCAAGCGTTGTGACCAATGCTTGTGTCCTCTCTGTATGAGAAGAGGCCTTTCCCCTGCAGTGGAACAGTAATAGACTGCAGCTATTATTATATCAGGATATTTATTTGTTTAGGAGGAGCTCGTGGCTATGTAATAACAGCCGCACGGGTCAATCCATCAGGTTAAGCTACGCTTGCCGAGGTTGGTCTGTGGATGGGTGACCATCTTTTCATACCGAGACTCCTCCGTGCCTCGGAAAGCACGTTAAGCCGTTGGTCCTGGCTGTCATTTGTGGATCTTTGACAGTCGTTACGGGTCATCAGAAGCCCGAAAGTCTGACAACCAGTCTTACCAAGGGTTATTGTATTACCCAGTAACTGGGTTGTGGAGGTCAGATAGGCAGTCGGGTGAATATTCGAGCGTTTTAACCGCCGTCATTACCTTCCGCCAAAAGTTGATGAAAGAGAATATATTTAATGAAATATTTCAGCAATTCCTGATTCTGGTCCTTAAGCAGATTCTGGGAATTGATGAAATATTTCATTAACGATATTCTCCTTCATCAACTTTTGGCGGTAGGTAATGACGGCGGTTAAAACGTCGAATATTCACCCAGTCGCTCCATGTAAAATATTGGTATTGAGCTGCATCCGGTTAGACTGGAAGCCGACCCCTAGGCAGATTGATTGATATTTATTTGTTTAATAATTTTATGTATAGTAAGACATATTTTCGAAAAGATTAGCATCTGCATCTTCTTGTCTGCTAATAACTTCAAACACACCAATCTGTGTTAAAAGTTTGATGATTATGGAAATATCCCCTTTGATGGGTTATTGGGATATGAGGATTCTATGGATGACTTTTCAAAGATATAATTCATATTCATTATCAGTATTCATTGTCGGGCACAGAAATACAATTTAAAAAAAAAATATTAGTAATTAAAAAATGTAGGTATTCAAATGAAAATTTTGACATAAGTAATTGTAATGTTTGTTTGCTTCTATAGTAGGTTCTACAAGAAACTCATGAATAAAAAATAGATCACTAAGAATAAATCGAAAAGATTTATGAATAATGCAAACTATGTTGTTGTTTATTTAAATCTTTGCATACAAAAGCATAGACAATGATTAGAGTATTTTTATTCAATTGCTATACTTTATTATTTAGATAACAGTTATCCAACTATAGTAACTTATTGAAATTATTAATTGAAGTAACATCAACCTATTTCAGAAGTCGAAATTGTCTAAAGTCTGTCCTGTAGGTGTAGTTGTTGCATGCACTTGGGAATCGAACCTACGACTTCATGCTCAGCAGTATGAGCATGAGGTCCCGGGTTCGATTCCCAGATCGGGCAGTGTTATTGGGTTTTTTCATCAGAAATTTCTCAGAGGCTCACCCCCTATTACATGGGGCTTAAACATAACTAGCGAAATGTGGGTAGATAGCCTGATAAGATCTACGAATCTAAACTTTAGGGCTAGCTTACACCAGCAGATGGATCACCACTACTCTGTAGATGATTTTAAATTAATAAACATTTAAGTACTAATACTTTCAATGTTTTTGTTACAGCTGTGTTGATGTCAAAATATATCATTCTGATGACATAGACAAGTATCACTGTCCAAAATGTGCACAGACTTACGGACCTTCAGTATGTAAGTATATTACAAACCATACTTAGGGCCGGTTTTTTGATCTGTAGTTAACACAACCAATAGTTAAATATAGTAACTATTGGTTATTTTTGTTTTTTTTTTATATTTTTTGTATTTAAAATTGTCCTCATGACATTAGGTTTTTGAAACAAAATTGCACTTGTTGGCTTAATTTATTCTTTGTATCTAAATATCTCAGAGGATTGGCGCTGTTTGCCGAGATACATGTTTTGTTTACACCATGTTCGGCTGCAGATGCTCCCAATATGTATTGTTTTAAAATAGCCTACTAATAATTTATGAATATATGTTTGTAACAAACTTATTAGTGTCAATAAATGATTTATGATTTATTTATGGTTGAATTTTGGCTAAATGTGAAATGCCTAAACATCAATGTAGTCTTGTTAGCTCATTCATAATAAAATATAGTAACTAATGGCATAACTCATTCAAGTTTAGCCTTTCACATTTAGCCAAAATTTAACCATTACTTACTATGTTTAACCATTGGTTGAGTTAACTACGAATCAATAAACCGGTCCTTTGATATGCTTGCTGTGGATAGTCACCCATCCCCGTGGCTGGGTGACCATCTTTACATACCAAGACCCCTCCGTACCTCAGAAAACACATTATGCGTTGGTCTCGGCTGTCATTTGTGGATCTTTACAGTCGCTATGGGGCGTCAGAAGCCTGAAAGTCTGCTTTTGCCAAGGGGTATCGTAGTTACCCAGTTACTGAGTTGTGGAGGTCAGATACGCAGTCGCTTCATGTAAAATACTGGTATTCAGCTGCATCTAGTTAGACTGCAAGCTGACCCCAACAAAAATCTAGGCAGATGATGACTTGGATACCATAGAAACTGAGCATTGTGTTGTGAACTTATTTAAGGTGATTTTTTTATAGGATTAAATAGACACACCATGTGGAATATAATAGTGTAATCACATGGTACAAAAGTATATAATCATCCTGGGACATTTCACACACGGTTATCTGATCCCAAACTAAGCAGAGCTTGTACTATGGAAACCAGATAACTGATATACTTATGGGCTTTTGCAAAGTAAAAACTTTTTGTTGAAACTAGATCAGAGAGGTTATAGACTACTCTTTTAAAGATTAGATTAGACTTTTAGATTTACAGAGTATTTAGTGGAATACCTCTCATACAATGATTTAATTACAGCAGATTATCGGATTAAGGCTAAGAAGAGGACAAAAAAAACGTAATAAAAAAAGCTAAAATACCCGACTGCGATATAAAACTAATGTTTAAAAAACTGAAAGCTAAAAACAAACCCATTTTAAACTAAATAAAAGTTGGAAGCAGGCGGGACCCATTTGAGTTTGAAAATATAAAAATGGAATGGGTCCCGTCTGCTTCCAAATTTTATTTAATTACAGCAGAATATCGGATTAAGGCTAAGAACAGGACAGAAAAAAAACTATAGTCAGTCACTTCTGTCGACAGGGACTGACAGAAGTGACTGACTATGGTTTTTTTGGCAGTCCCTGCCGACAGAAGTGAAAACTTGACAGCGCAACACGTCACATTAGCATGTTGCGTGATGCGTTACGTGACGCGAACCCATAAGTTTTGTCTCTGCCAAAACTTGACAGCGCAACAGGTCACGTTAGCATGTTGCGTGATGCGTTACGTGACGCGAACCCATAAGATTTGCCCCTGCCAAAACGTGACAGCGCAACAGGTCACATTACCATGTTGCGTGATGCGTTACGTGACGCGAACCCATAAGGTTTGCCCCTGCCAAAACTTGACAGCGCAACAGGTCACGTTAGAATGTTGCGAGATGCGTTACGTGACGCGAACCCATAAGGTTTGCCCCTACCAAAACTTGACAGCGCAACAGGTCACGTTAGCATGTTGCGTGATGCGCTACGTGACGCGAACCCATAAGATTTGCCCCTGCCAAAACTTGACAGCGCAACAGGTCACGTTAGCATGTTGCGTGATGCGTTACGTGACGCGAACCCATAAGATTTGCCCCTGCCAAAACTTGACAGCGCAACAGGTCACGTTAGCATGTTGCGTGATGCGTTACGTGACGCGAACCCATAAGATTTGCCCCTGCCAAAACTTGACAGCGCAACAGGTCACATTAGCATGTTGCGTGATGCGTTACGTGACGCGAACCCATAAGTTTTGCCCGTACCAAAAACCGCTCAACGCGCCTAAAGAAGTTTTCACTTCAGAAACTTCTTTTTTGTGTGCCTGGATATTGTCATAGTAAATATTGACTAAAGAACCAGGGTTGAGATGATTTAAGTCTCCTGATTTTAATAAGTGATTTAAATCGCTGATTCTTTAAAACAAATCGTTGATTTAAATCAATACCTTTTTAATACAACAAAATCAGCCAAAAAGTGTAAAGAGACTTCCCCAACATAAACTACTGCACACATATGCATACGTGCAATGCTATGTAAAAATGTCTGCTTGCGGAAAGTTTAACAAAGCGGTGTGAAAAAGTTGTAATAAGGAATTAATGGGTTCAGTAGCGCGAATGAAAAAAACATTTAGAAACATGACGTGTGGCAGAAAAGGATCGCAATCAGAACATCGACATTTAGGACATTAATTTTTTATTAAAATAAAGAAAGATATGTTTTTTAATAATAATAACCGACTTCCAAATAATAAAAGATTGGAATATGTAAATAAATAAAAAATCTGATTTAAATCGAATAAATCTGATTATTTTGTTTTTTCTAAATTATGATTTTTTATCAACCCTGTAAACAACTGATTTCACTTAAAATCAACAACTTCTATTCTAGTAAAAATCCCAACAAACAACCACCGCGCGGACCGCTACGAGTTGGGCGCAGAGACCCGTCCCTCACAGGTGGGGAGCCCGGCGTGGGTGCGCGCGCTGGCTGCGCGACCCCTGCGCCCTGCGCCGGCCGCGCTTCAGCGCATGAGCCCGCACCAGTTCACTGAGGAGCTCATCAGAGATAATGGTGAGTGCAGAAATGATTTACTAAAGTGGGTACTGCACTATTCGCGAAGTTGATCGAAGTTATGCGAATATGAGAGTGTAGAAGAGCACTTCGACTTGTTTCGTTCAACCGCTTTCAACTTCGAACAGTATTTCGTCGAAGCAACGTCGTGGTCGCGAGTAGTGTAGTGCAGGCTTAACACTTTACCAGTTCTCTTAGTAGCACCCAGCCATCGTCGATTATTGGACGAGCTATCCACAAATTGATCATCTGCTTGAGGATAGCTCAGATACTCAGATTTTTAATTTGCTAGGCTAAAATTAAAACCTTTTTTCCAAAAAAAAGAAACACCACATAGTGAAAAATAACTCTAATTTCGGAAGTCTTTTTATTAAGGATCTGTATTTTACTTTTATGCCACCGACTTCCGAAATTAAAGTTATTTGGCGATTTTTTGGAAGTTGGTTGATTTTTTTGGAAAAAAAGTTTTTATTTTTCACTTTTTAGTGGGTCAGTTTGTAATTTATTAAAGCTACAATATCATAATGGCAACTGCTCATCACCTTTTACAAAATATTTCTTTTCCTGATGCAGGGACGTTAATTGCTGAGGAGTTCTCTTGGTATCAGGAGAACTCCACATAAGCATTGTGACAAGCATAAATTACTTAGCAACCATTATTAAAGTAGGTACCTAATCGAATCGCAACTCTTGAAATACTTATTATTGAGTAGTTCCGGTGGCCATCTGTGATCTTCATCATCAGTTCCGCTTGACCAAATGGTTCTTTCCAAGAACAAATGCACATAAAAAATACCCAAATCGCTAATATGTGTGCCTATAATATTTGAAGAGTTCCGTCGATTTCTCCAGGATCCCTTTATCAGATCCTGACCTGATAACAATGGGACCAACTAGAAACTATACCCTTTAAAAAAACAATTTTCCGAATTGGTCCAGCCGTCTTCGATTAAAAATAAAGATCCCGACGAACTGAGATCCTCCTCCTTTTTTTGAAGTTGGTTAAAAATGACATAACATGACATGACTAAAATGTCAAAATTACAAAAAGAAAGGTAAATTGCAGCTGTCATTTTGGTCTAGCAAATTCACTTTTTTCCCCACTTCTCTACCAAAATTATTTGAATTTTAACAACTTTTTTAAACAAAAATGATATTTTTAAATTGTAACTAGAGTAAAATTATGTAAATAATTATGTATTGTATGCTCTTGTGCTGTTTATCACCCTATTTTATAATTTAGTTTATTTATTTATTTATTTTATTTTACCATTTATGTACACGCAGAAAAATACATAATAAAATACATAATTATAATTAGGAGTACAAAGGTACTGCTTATTTCTTAAGAAATTTCTTCCAGCAGACCTGCGAAAGGAGAAATGAAATAGAAATGTAGACAATAGTGTATGATAACAAGAAGAGAAAAATATGAATATGCGAAGACTTAAACTAAAATTTTAACTATACCTACACGTATAACATAAACTTAAATAAATACATAAAGCTAAAATATATAAACATACATATACTATACTTATATAAATACTCACAGTTGAGAGGAAAAGTAATGCTCTTTTACTCTATATTTGAAAAGAGACAGTTTTTAAATCGCGAATGCTAGGCGGATGTGAATTCCACAGTCTCACAGCATGGATAGAGAAGGAAGGAAGGAAGGAAGCTAGTTTTATGAGGATGAGATTTAAGGAGGGATCTAAGGTGTGATCTACACGGTGCGTCACTAGGGCGAGCAAAGGAAAAACGCTCACGCAGGTAGGAAGGATAAGACGGGTTGTGTAAAATGTTGAAGAGGAGACATAAAATCCGAGTGTTCCTGCGAAGGCGGATTGGAAGCCACTTGAGTTCCTTGCGAAAGTGAGAAACATGATCATCCTTTCGAAGACCAAAAACAAAGCGAATGCACAAGTTTTGCAAGCGCTCAAGCTTATTTAATAGCTCCTGAGTAGCATCCAGGTAGCATGCGTCGGCATAATCTATAATCGGCTGAATAAGCGTTTGTGCCAAAGAAATTTTAGTCTTCAAGGGCAGGAGACTTTGAAGGCTTTTCAGCGAATGAAACGAGAAATGTACCTTTCGACTGACCTCATTGACCTGAGCACGCCACGAAAGATTAGAATCAATAATTACACCCAGATCTTTGGCGGTTTCGGTATAGTCATCAGAGATGTAACATCGGCCGCACTGCGAACGAATCTGCTGCCTATGATCATGGCCTGAGATTTAGTTGGGTTAATTTGCAAACCAAATGACTTTGCCCAAACGCTGACGCAAGCCAGATCATGATTCATAGCAGCAGTTTATTTATTTCGTGTCTTTTTACTGATAAACATAATCTGTAGATCTACCACAAAGTGCAAATAGGACGGCCCGCCTCTCTGCACTGCCTGGCAGAATAGTTGACATCGGCTCAACTGCCAAAAAGTAAAAAAAAAAAAACTGAGTTTATGTGCACTGTGCTTCCCTGGATGAAGACCAAATACGTAATGTTGCTGCATTTAACACAGTGTGTGAGAGATTCAGAAGCATCCCAACAGTCCAAATGTTAAACTTTGTACTGAGTTTGTTCATCTCGCTAGGAATGATAGTTCTGTGCTAAGAAACCTCCTTTCTCCATTCTTTCTTTCTATTAAATTTTAGGAGTGTGGGCATTCAATTCGTACCCGTATGTCCTAGCTAATAGCGTAATTTAGAACAGTATAATAGTGGTTCATCATACATCATTCGAATTATTTTCTTTAATATTTTTTTATCTTTTTCTGCGCAGGATTCACGCGACCAGTAACATTCACAACTTCAGAAGGTTTGGATATGAAGACTCCCAACCCTGGCACCTTCACAGTCAGATCCGTGCTTAGGTTCTGTGGGGCACAACTAGAGGTAAACAAAAATGACATATTACTTATACTATTATCATAGACTACTTTTCATTGCTTGTTTGTCAAAGAGTAGTCCAGTTTTTAGGGTTCTGTACCCAAAGGGTGCCAAACGGAACCCTGTTACTAAGCCTCCGTTCGTCCGTCCGTCTGTCTGTCAGCGGGCTGTATTTCATGAACCATATTGCCGCTATAACAACAAGTAATAAAAATAAATATAGTTAAAAATTAAAGGGGCACTCCCTTTAATTTTAATCTTTATTTACATACAAGAAACTTGTTTTTCTTAAACTGAAGTAATTTAAAAAAATATATGTACTGTCAAGAGGTGCGTTTGCAGGCACAAGCGCATCTTGTATGAAAACCGTAAAAGTAAATTTATTTCAAGCTAGCTTTTGCCCGCGGCTTCGACTGCGTGGAGGTCGAAAATTATCCCACGGGAACGTATTACCGGTGTACGCACCGGGACTTACAGCTTAGTACGGCCGTTATTCCAAATGCGTACAGTGCGGCTACGTTAGAAACAATTGAGCCTGGTACCTATGAATTACCTAAGACCCTACTGACTCTAAACCTAGCCCTATAACAATTACCTAGCACCCTAGTTACCCTAACGCCCTAGCCTATCATACAAACCACACCAAACGAAAGTTACGTTGGTTTTACGTACGGGAAGTCTGTCACAAGGAGACCTACGGTGACAGACGGAATTTGGGTAGGAATAGGGGTTTGTGTACGTCGTGCAATGTACACAGGAAATGGTTTTCTCACTGCCGATCCCACAGACTCATAGGACCGTTGATGGCTAAAGGTGTCTTGGCCACAGTGAGAGGAGTTACGGGAGATGAATCAAACTCGACTCCAGCCTGATGACTGCTTTATTACAGTAGTTAACTTAATTATATACAAATTTTGTGGTCAATACACATTGATACCTATTTACATGTGTGTTGTGTGTGTATCGAGCCGATGAAGCGAAGATCTCAGCAGGTCACTTGTTAGTGCTGACGGTGTGCCGGTGTTGCCGACGGAACGAATGTATGTCGCTCTTAACGCTGACGCTGTAAGGATGTAGCTGGCTCGTGTAACTACTGTTCATGGTTGAACAACCGGGATAAAAAGTATCACATGTCATAATCCAGGTGATGGTCTACCCGTGTGCCAAATTTTATCCAAATCCGTTCAGCCGTTTTAGCGTGAAAGCGTAACGAACAAACAAACAAAGAAACTCACTTTCGCATTTATAATATTAGTTAGGACAGGCACATAAAAGGCACTTTTGAACGTCAAAATTTACGAAAAAAAAAGAATTATTTTTCCAAAAGGTAGTTTCGTATGAAGAAGAATGAGCAAGAAACTCTACCATTATTTTTACATATTAACTCTTTATAAATGATACCTTTGCCTATTAAAAACCTCAAATTGAACCAAAAATAATAACTCCGAGGATTATGACGGAAGTGAATACTTTTTAAAATGTTTTCGAAATTAAAAACTGTCCGTTCTAGTGAAATATTTGTAATGTATATTATTAAAAGAACTAGTAATTATAGTAAATGTTTCATAAGTGTTGGTTCATAGGCCGTTTTTTTCAATGTCCTTTCAAGTTGATAGCATTACTGGTTCTTGAGATATCCAGCTGTGACTGACAGACAGAGTCGCACCATAAGGGTTCCTTATTACCCTTTTGGTACGGAACCCTAATGAAGCAATGACAGATAAACGAATTATGTGATTGATACATGTTGCTCACTATTAGTAGGTAAACTAACACTTTTCTTATAGGTGGAGGTAATAGACGTTCGTAAGCAGTCAACCCTACGCATGCCGCTGAGCGACTTCGTGGACTACTTCGAAACGCCGCCCGAGCACCGCGATGAGAAGGTGCTGAATGTGCTCAGTCTGGAGTTCAGCGAGACCAAGTGAGTGATGATGATCGTTTATTTGAATCGGATTATGTTTACAATTTGGGTTGGGTTTTAATTTTTTTGCGCGGAACCCTAATTATTTTTCTAAAATAAAAGCAGCCTACGTTTTCCCTTATAACATCGGCTATCTGCCACTGAAAGTACCGTCAAAATCGGTCCAGCCGTTTCGGAGATTAGCCGGAACAAACAGACAGACAGAAAAAAATATTAAAAATTGCTTTTTGTTTTTAGTAGTCTTACGCGTTTAGTAAAAAGTTGTTATTTTGACATTACAAACAGACACTTCAATTTTATTTTGATGTGTAACATCTTTCGCTTCATTTCATTCGCTTTCCTGCAATCTGTGGGAGTGATTTTGTGAAAAGACCATTTGATCATTGAGCGCGCGCGGTGCTAGAGTTGGCCGTCAGATGTTACCAACCCAAACAGATGTCAGATGTTACACATCATATGCGACGTAGGGCTCGCTCGTTTTTTTTTATTTGTATACTTAATAATAATATGTAAGTATATAAGATTTGGTCGCCTATTTCAGATGATACCGCGTCTCCAGGTGAAATCATACTACAAACGTGTTGATTTGAAAAAAAATGCTTTTAGATGTAATAGTACTTCATACATACAAGTGACTTCTGAGTCTGTTTCGGTCTTTCTTCTCAGAGTGGTCAGATAGGAAACATAATTTATTTTTGCCATTTAAAAGTGTTCGTTGGAACCAATTTACTGAAATAAATGTCTTAATTATTTTATGTCATACTTATAGAAGTAGAGGGACTCGTGGCTAAGTAATAACAGCCGCACGGGTCGATCGAACAGGTTAAGCTACGCTTGCAGCGATTGGTCCGTAAATGGGTGGCAATCTTTACATACCAATACCCCCTCCGTGCCTCCGTGCCTTGGTCCTGGCTGTCATTGGTGGATCTTTGTCAGTCATTACGGGTGGGTGAGAAGCCCGGAAGTCTAACAACCAGTCTTACTAGTAACTGGGTTGTGGAGGTCAGATAGGAAGTCGCTCTATGTAAAATATTGGTATTCAGCTGCATCCAGCTGGACTGGAGCAGATAGGCAGATGATGACTGCTAACCTAATGCCCCTGATTGCTCTGTCGTAGCCAATTTCCAAAGTAACCTATCATGATAATTTCTTATTACCCACAGTATGGCCCGCGCCGTAGAGCCGCCGGGCGTGGCGCGCTGCCTGGACTGGGCGGAGCGCGTGTGGGCCGCCGCTCGGGAGAGGCCTCCCGCGCCGCAAGTTCGCAAGTACTGCCTCATGTCACCCGCGGGGGCCTATACTGACTTCCATGTTGATTTCGGTGGTACTACTGTGTGGTATCACGTGTTGCATGGACGGAAGGTGAGAACTTGAACTATACAGGTTCTAAGTCGAAACAGTGGCAACATTTTAAGGGGTTGTAGCATCTACTCGTATGTACGTTAGGTATTGTGGCAGCTATACGTGCTATGAGGTACTTATAAATAAAAGACTTGTCCTACATAGTGAACGGCTTAAGATGGACTATCCTTTTTATTGAGTAACATACATCTCCTTATATATTGTTCTCCGCGCATGCACGAGCGCGTGCGCGGCGCTTCGAGAAAACGCGGAGTAGCTGGTCTTCCATCTAGAACATTCAGCGGCGCGCGGCGTCCTTCGAGAAGATGTGGCGACACGAGTCGTTGTTCTAGAAACAGTCTCGCTGGTCGCGCCGGACTAGCTCCGCGGCGGCGCGCCAGTGCGCGCGCACTCAACGTGCGGCGGTAGTCGGATGTGAGACGCGCTGTATGTAGCTATGTCGCTACAGGGTCATTGTACAGTCACGAACCGGGATTGTTGAGCCACTAGCTTATCATCTTAACTTGGTTGTGTTACACGAATGCCGCCCGTGAAATTTGACATGTGACATTTCAATAACGAAAAACGGGCGGCATTCGTGTAACACAACCAAGTTAAGATGATAAGTTAGTGGCTCAACAATCTCGGTTCGTGACTATACTCATCATTATGAACAACTTTTACTATGGGATCAAACCTGAAATCGCGAAAAGAAATCAGCTGTTCAGTACATTTTAACGTATTATGCGAACATAAATGTACTGAACCGCTGATTTTTTTTGTTCGCAATTGCAGGTTTGGTTCCATAGTAAAAGTTATTCATAATTTTTTTTTTAACTTGCTTGGTTACAAGACCTTTAAGCCAAGTCTTTATTTTAAAAGTCTCATTTTGAAGTTGTTCATAATGTCCCCTTAAAATGTTGCCACTATTTAGACTTACACCCTGTATGAACGCCTATCTATTCACGACGTGAGCGTCAATTTTTTTGGCGGCTCTGAGTGTGCTACTCGCTGCGCAGTACTGCTCCCTGACCCTCGCTGACACATCTTATTATTTTCTACAGGGGCCGTATTATGAACTATTAACGCTATCATTTTTCCAGTGCTAGAGAGAGACGGAGCTATACACGACCTATAGCACCATCCCTTTTTCGCAACGGAATCATGATGGCGTTATTAGTTCATAATACGGCCTCTGGGCAGCGACTTGCCTCGTATTCAGAGCCGTCATAAAGTTTGTATCGGGCCTATATTTGTTAGGAAGAAGGATATGTTAATTAGTTAATTTCTTAAACATTATATCAGCTGTCAGCCACAGAGCATGTAAATATACTGTCAGCCGATCACCTGCGCCCGCGTCTCATCGCTTGTCATAGACTATAGACAATATTCTATAGCATAGACAAGCGAGGTTGAAGCGTCTGGCGTCGGGAGTTATTCGACTAATGAATACACTATTTATGGTTATTAGTTTATATTTTATTATTTTCTCTAAATTATAGGTATTCTATTGTGTGTATTTTATTATCTTTTTATTCCCCTATTGGATTTGTAGATGTCCGTAGGTGTGTCCGTGGCATCACATGGGCCCTATCAGAATACCAGCGCTGCGGTATTTATTTAAATATAACAGCTTTATGCTGAGATAGGAGCCTTTTTGGCCTTGCACAGGTATTTTTAATTGTTATATTTATTTTGTTTAATTTTTTTAATGTTAATTTTGTTAGTTTACTATGCTCTTTTTTACTGTTTGTATTTCCTGTGCGTGTCCCAAATAAAATATTTTTCTTTCTTTCTTTATATGAATAAAAGGCTATTTAACCTTTCATATGCCGGGAACGTAGGTCTGCGCGATTTTAGCTGTACTCGAAAAAACACCTAATTACATTAATGTAATTAGGTGTTTTTTCGAGTGGCGCACTCGCATAAAAAAATGGTGCGCAGACCTGCGTTCCGGCATTCGAAGGGTTAAGTGTATTCTTATGCATCTGAAAGATCAACACTGATCTATATTGTACAGGATATATCAGAAAGGTGTGGTCAAATTTAAGGGTGTGGTACAGACCATCAATCTGAACAACTTTAGCCATGGGAGAAATAGTATCCTATCCCATACATTTGGGTGGAGTAGGTATTGAAGCTTAGTACGGGACAGCTGATACACCCTGTATAAGGCATCGTTTTCGCCGGTAGATAAATAGACTTTGGCATATTATGACTGTATTTTAGATGATCATCTAAGTTTTTATTATGAATAAGAATAGGACATAATTTGAGAATCAGTTTCAACTGTGCATACTTTGAGTTCTGACAACTTCAGTAGAATTTATTTGTTTCAAAATGAGATAGTATTTTTTTTTTCACATATAGTAACTTTGTATTCACGGACGTGAAAATCATACACCAAATTCTTTGGGTGATTTTTGCTTATAACTAACAGACTGTTACGACAACGTTCAAAAGTTTCATCGTTTATCTTCAGAAAAACCGAAATATAGCGAATAAAATGTGACTATCGACCATTAGAAATTGATTTATATTCCTACCTAAATCACAGATTAATACAGATGAGACACTCCTTCGTTTAGGTATGAAGCTACAAGTACGCGGCGGGCCTATCTCACTGGGTCAATTCAGTAAGACTGCCGCGGTCAGAAGTTACGCGTTAGAAAGAGAGGCAACATTGTGTCGTAGCAAGAATCGCTTTTTATTTAAATGATTTTACTGAGTATCCCATCTGTATTAATCTGTGCCTAAATACACATTTAATTCGGCAAAGTTCGGTTTTCCGAAGATAAACGATGTACACCATCAAGTGGTAGGACATGGTGACCATAATATGAGGTAATTGAATTGGAACCTTTGAACATTGTCGTACTGTACAAGTGATAACGATCAAAGAACGCCAACAATCCTTAACACATTATCTGCTTAATTCTTTATGCAAACGCTTCTTTATGCTACACCCTTATCGACCCTTATTTTACGATGTTTTCGAAACAATAGAGATGCACAACGAACGCACAGGTGCTGTGCGCCGCACTCGAAGAAAGTTATGTAAATTGTATGGACGCGCATACGCGCCGTCAAGCACCTGGTGAACGTCCGAAAACGCGCATGTGCGTCTGCCGCGCCTAATGTATTAATGGAACCATTGCTTCTATTCCAGATATTCTACCTAATCCCACCTACAGCAACGAACCTTGCCCTCTACCAACAATGGTCAGCCGCTAACAACCAAAACGAGCGTTTTTTCGGCGACATGGTGGAGTGGTACGGCACGGCAGAGATAAGCGCCACACAGACGCTGTTCATACCGAGCGGCTGGATACACGCCGTGCTCACACCCTGTGATTCCCTCGTCTTCGGAGGGAACTTCCTGCATTCGTATGCCATTGAGATGCAGTTACAGTGAGTAAAAAACATATTACCTAAACCTCCATTTGATTTAAGATTATACATTTAAATTAACCTTTTTTACAGTCCGTTCAACCGATTGCGACTTCTATTGCGATAAACAGTTGGTAGTGTAACCATTTTTCTGCTTTTAATGCCATCTGCATCCTTAGGTATGTCTACAGAATAGAAGTCAAAATCGGTTGAACGGACTGTAAAAAAATCTTATTTCAAACTAGCTGTACCCCGCGACTTCGTTCGCGTGGAAGTCGTCGATGATCGTCTTGAACGTTACTTTCATGTCAAAAAAAAAAAAAAACTGAAGGATACACACTACAAAAAAGATATGAATTTTGTATGAGGAATTCGGATTTTCCTATTGACGTCACTATATGGATCACCCTGTATATATTATGTACAAGTATAAAAAGGACAAAATAAATAAAGGAAAGAACTGGGCATAAAAAAATTCTTCCGCATCGCTGTCATTGGGTAAAGTGCTGAATTGGGAAAGGATTGGTCAGTCCTCTGGTCACGTGAAGAGTCGACATACTGCTTGGTAATGTCCCAAAATAATCGATGAGCACTCGGACCCCACGGTCCTTCTGTTTGAAACCCAATCAGATCAAACATATAGCTCCCAATAAAGTTGTTACGTTTGCGCCGTTTGAGGTTTTCTGCACCTGTTGCAAACGCCCCAGCACAGGTCGCCGTGCTAGGAAGATGGGATGGCGCGAGGGTGTCGACACAGGTTGAATCCCACACCAAAGGCTTACACAAATTCCAAGACATTACGGTCATTCCGTCTGGCCTCTTCCCACCGTCTTAGATAATAATTATAATGTATCTTTGCAGGATCTATGAGATAGAGCGTCGCGTTGAAACACCTACGATGTTCCGGTATCCGCTATTTGAAGCGATGCACTGGTACGCTGGAGCACATCTGTTAACCATGCTACGACGGCATAATGAAGAGACACAGGTATGCTTATAGTGCATGTTTTATTTTATATGGCGTTGATATAGTCTTCTTTGATTAATTAATTTTATAAAAGGTAGTTTCACAGTTGACAAGTAAAACATAATTATTATTCTAAACATTACGCCAATAACGAAGGACACATGAAAATAAGAATAGCAGAGAGTGACACAATTATGTATTAATATACAGCATGTTAATCTCGCCCCTCTTTGTGTTGGTGTCCCTCTTTGTCCCGCTATGTTTGTCTCTCTTTGGCATATGAAACAATATGGGCTGTCAAAACGGACCTATTATTTTGTGGCGAGTTTAGTTTAAATGCGGGACGTATTAAAACCCATAATAGTTCATGCTTACATAATACTAATAAAATTATGCACAAAATAAATACTGATAAATAACAGACAGTACCATACCAAAAATTTCGCAAAAAGTCTCGTATCCTTGCGCTAGCGATCGCAGAACTAGGAATTTTCATTACTCCACCAATGTTCATTAAGCACATTAAATATCCCCATTCGTGTAAATGTGGCTTCATCAGTAAATAAAATGTTTTTGTCTAAATTACACAAAAACCAGCGGCAAAAATTCACACGTGGTTTGTGGTCGTCGACCCCGAGTTCTTGACAAATTAATGGCTCCTCGCACACTATCATTAGATAACGCGTAGGCACGAACCATATCCCTATATTCTTCATTGGAATATTGATAAGACGTCATTTTTTTTTTTAACAATACGTTATAGGTCTTTTTTATTTTGTCGTGTGTTACCCATCACCTCGGCGGAGTTTCGCGAGCTAATTTGACCCGGTACAGTGTGCCGTGTACATATAACCAAACTGGCACTCTACTGAGTTACTTGATCACTCTGTCACTAGCATCAGCATAAGTCTAAACAAAATTACCAAAAGATGTGGTAAATGTTGATTCAAGACATTTAACAATCTTTTGCAGAATATGATCCTTATCTGCAATCGGGTCGTCAGAAGCCCGACAACCAGTTACCAAGGGATACCTATCGTATTACCCAATTAATAGGCTGTGGAGCTCAGATAGACAGTTGGTCCATGTATAAGGACGACTACTCAGCTGCATCCGGTTAGACTGGAAGCCAACCCCAACATAGTTTGTAAAAGGCTAGGCAGATTGATTGATCCTTATCTGAAATATTATTGCTCAGTTTAGTAGGTAATAAAGGGTGGATTTTGTTCTAAAAAAAGTCTGTTTTGTTTCCTAGCAGATGAACTAGAATCGGAAAAAAAACTTTTTTACAAAAAAAAAAAAAACAATCAACTTCCAAAAACTACACTACAAAGTGAAAAATAACTTTAATTTCGACAGTCGGGTGTCTTTGATTAAATGTATTTTCGTTTTTTGCCACCGACTTCCGAAATTAAAGTTATTTTTCACTTTATAGTGTTGTTTTTGGAAGTCAGTTGTATTTTTTCTTTTTTTGTAAAAAAGTTTCTATTTTTCAAATTTTAGTTGTCGTGCCACCCCACACAATCTCTAATACAACTACCTAAAAATAAATTAGAACATCATCCACATAAACAGTGGGAAAAAAATACGTATTATTGAAGCTAGCTCAAAAATTACGCAAGCTAAGTCAATAAATTTTATATGGGACCAACTTTGAGGTATAAAACAAAAAAAAAATTCAAAACCGACTACACTGTAAAAAGTTATGCGTATTATGTTTTACAAAAAAACCTACTTCTTTTTTTTTCGTCGGTTAAAAAATAGTTTACGTTTTCTTTCAAAATCGAGCTCATAGTTTGCAATTTTTTTTTACCGCTTACTGTTCATAGTTTCTGATTCTGTTCCTGACGGCACATTTATTTATTTATTTAATCTTTTCGCACTCTAGAAAAGGTACAGACGCCAGCACATCAAGCTACTACAATCTGTTAAATCTCTTTAATAGGTTTTCAACTTTATCTCTAAAGAATTAGGTTCAAGGTTGATTGGGAAAGTTTGACAGTTTTGGGTAGCTTGACCTGCTGGTGTCTGTACAAAAGCGGTCTTAATGCCACAACACAACTCATCCTTTATCTAAACTCATCACTCCTGCCCTTATCCCAATTTTCTTGGGGTCGGCGCAACATGTATTTTTCTTCCATACTTCTCTATTAGTCGGCATCTCAGTAGTCACTTCCTTTCTAGCCATATCATCTTTCACACACCCTTTATCAAAACTAATAAAATTATAAAGAGAAAAGATTTTTTGTATGTTTGTTTGTTTGTTACGCTGTCACTGCTAAACGGCTGAACAGATTTTGATGAAAGTTGGTATGGGGATACTTAAACCCTGGGGAAGGACATAGACTAATTTTTGTCAATATAACACGCGGTCAAAACCGCCGTTGGCGGAAGTTGGTATTAAATAAAATTGCGATCCACAGGACGAGGAGTTCACGCTAAGTGAAAGCAGCGCTCGTTTGACGCCGGCCGCCCTCCCTCCTCTGTTACTGCGTGGCATCAAGATACTTGCTAACGCGCTCAAAGAGTGGCATGCGCTCAAAAGTGTAAGTATCGTTCCTTTACCTTATTTTGTAGCGTACCTTCCAAATGTCTTTTATAATGCGCACAGCAAAGGAGTGGAACTCACTACCTGCGTCTGTGTTTCCGAACGCATACAACCCGAATCTCTTCAAAGTGAGAGTGAACAGGCTTCTTCTGGGTAAGCTCACTCCATCGTCGACTTTGTCTCTGTCACCTCTGACATAGACTAGAGTCAAGAGTAAACCCATCACAAATAAAAAAAACCTTTGAAAAGATCACCAATAATCGTAACGAACACCTTGAAACAAAAAATATATATACAGTATGTTAACCAACAGAGGGCGTTCCCGTTAACCCGCAATAGTATAGCATCCATACATGCTAAAAAAAATATTACCATTCGAAAACAAAATGGTTTTTATTTTTTTGTAATATTAAAATATTCACTAAAAATGCTAAAAATAAAAACTAAATTGCGATGTTTCCGTCCTTCAAGTACGCGTGTACAGAGTGTTTCTTTTACGTATCAATTTAACATTTTTAGTGAATATTTTATTATTAAAAAAAATAAAAACCATTTTGTTTTCGAATGGTAATATTTTTTTTAGCATGTATGGATGCTATACTATTGCGGGTTAACGGGAACGCCCTCTGTTGGTTAACATACTGTATATATATCGTAATTTTTTCTTATGTTTTTTGCTATTTGCAAGTCAGTATCAGGTTGTATATTGATCTGAATATGATTCACGACCGTAACAATTCTGTATTTATAGAATTAAAATCATCAGTACAACTCTCTAAGTTCATATAATCCTAATGAATGACTGTTTCATGAAATCTTGACATTTAGGATTATACTAACATAAGGAGTTGTATTACTGATTATAATGATTATAATTCTGTAAATACATATAATGTTACGGTCGCAAATCATACTTTAATCAACATACAACGCAAACTGCAAAAAACGTATAAAAATTTGAATTTTGCGGGTTTCCTGGAGCTCCCTCTTAAAGGATCGCCCTTTTTATTTCCTTTCCTTTTTGTTTTGTTTCGCTTTTGACAAAAATGGCGTCATATTCTGGCTCTCTCACATAATTGATGTGAAAATAATAATAAAGATGTATATTTATAACAAAAAGCATATTACTTTATATTCTAGGGTTTCTGCTTACTCTGTAAAATACTTTAGGCCAACGATGCGCGTCTTAATTTAGCATTATAAAATAACAAGTCTAATGAGTTTAACTTATAACTGTGTAGCTATCAACAACTGAGAGAAATAATCGATAGTTCGCGTCACGTAAGTTTGACGCTCTGAAACCAGGCTTTGCTATGCGCGTGGCATGGCGCGCTGCTGTTTCAGTATAGATATTGACTACTGCGCAGTTATTTGTAGCCTACTTCAGAGCGGCAAACTTACATGACGCGAACTATAGCTGTTACTTATTTTTAACCTTCACGACAAATCGGTGTACGCAATTAACTACTACAGGGCACCTGTTCCACCACCGACGATTGGCGACAAACGAGTAGAGCTAGCAACTAGTAACGAGTTGGCGAGCAGCGAGTGTGTAGTTCGAATAGTTTTGTCTGTCCAGATGACTGTCCAGTCACTTGCTGGCATGCGTATGATGTGTACCAAGCCAGTCTTTCAGCAATTGTTCTTCTCGTCAAGTGAGGATCGCTGAGCGAGTATTTTCTTTGATAGCTCTTGTCGTTGCGACAGACTAGTGGAGAGAGCCCTCGCCGGTAGTGTGAACAGTCAGCTATCAACTATTAATATATGCATCTCTTTTACTGACACGGGACCTACATCTGTTGTACTTTTCTTGAGCGAGAAAATAGTTGATAGCTTCCTCTTCGGAGGGGGGGACTGAGGTGCCTTGGGAAGGGTTGGTTTTATTCTACAACCCAAAGTTATTTATTTTATTTGGGAATCTTACAGCTAACGTACACAATGTTCTTAAACAATATGAAACTGAAGGTCATTTACAATTTGATTGATATTGCAGACAGACACAGCGAAGCGAGACAACGTGCCCAAATGCCTGAACTCCGGTCAACTGGTCCGAGAGCTGTGCAAGGAACTGAGGACTTTGGAGAAACGGTCCACCACCACTGCTAATAAAGATAAGGTGGGTTCCCTTCTTATTTATTTATTTGAAAAAGTACAGCCACATCACTTAATAACAGGCCAGTTGGCGTGGTTGGTTAAGATACTACCTGCCATGCCGCTGGTCGTGGGTTCGATTCCCATCCAGGACAAACATTTGTGTGCATGAACATGTCTGTTTGTCCTGAGTCTGGGTGTAATTATCTATATAAGTATGTATTTACAAAAAAAAAAGTAGTATATGTAGTATATCAGTTATCTGGTTTCCATAGTACAAGCTCTGCTTAGTTTGGGATCAGATGACCGTGTGTGAACAATGTCCTAGGATATTATTATTATTAATAACTAAAAGACTAATGTGCCATCGCGGTCATTTGCCGCGTATTTTTTTCGACCTTATTGCCAAGGTAATAAGGTTGAAAAGTAGTTCACCGCAAATGTCCGCGATGGTACGTGACAATTACGGCGTACTTAGCATTGATTACAATATCTTGCTGCCTTGAAATTTAATATAGTAAGTAATAATATAAATTAAGAAGTCTATTACTAAGCCTCCGCTGTCCGTCTGTCTGTCAGCGGGCTCTCTGAATCGAATAGGTAGACACATCGCACCTCCGATAAAATAGCGCAACAACTCAAAAAGTTAAAAGGTTCAGGAGAAACAAAAATGTTCAACTCATTTTATTGTAATTCGAATACCATTCATTTTCCTTTTAAATAATACGTGCATGTTATTAAAAAGGCATGGTATTCGAAAAATTGTACAATGAAATAAGTTGAACATTTTTGTTTTTCCTGAACATTTTAACTTTTTGAGTTTACGTTATTTTATCGGATGTGTGACATATTGTGTACTTATTTCTATTTGCGCTATAACAACATATTATTATAATAAAGTTAAAAATACCCCCTTATTAACCGACTTAAAAAAAGGAGGTTATCAATTAAACTGCAAACTGCAATATCATAATCTATTAGGGCTTCCAAACAAATATACAAAATTTTATAGATTACGTATGTATGTTTGTCTACGCATTTCTCCGAAACTATTAATCGGATCGTGAGCATTTTATTTTTATTGACTTACATTTACTTCAACTTAGGAAACAGTGCAAGCTGCATCAAAATCGGTTCAGTAGTTTTAGAGATAATGAACAGACGCCAGCACATCAAGCTACTACCATCTGTCAATTTTTTAAAATAGATTTTCAACTTTATCGCTAAAGCATTAGGGTCAAGGTTGATTGGGAAAATTTGACAGTTTCGGGTAGCTTGACCTGCTGGCGTCTGTACTAATACGTGAAGTGTGACGGCCTGGCTTATTGATACCGAGCTACGGGTGTGGTGTCAAAGCGAAAACATCTCAAAACCTTGGTCAAATTCTAGTGCAATATTTATAACAAAGTTATTACTAAAAACTAAAAATTACGAAATAAAAAAATGTATTTAAAAACATTAAATCGACTTAAAAAAAAAAATAACCTAAAATATGAAATAGCTTTAATTTCGGAAGTCGGTGGCAAAAAACTAAATTTAATTCCGAAATTAAACTTATTTCATAATTTTCAGTAATTTTTTTTTCTAAGTTGATTTAATTTTTAAAAATTATTTTCGCCCTTTAGTTTTTAACTTTATTTAATTTACCATACTAGAAACGTGGTTTTCAAATTAAATGTAGTGTTAACTATTGTACGTGGTACGGAACCCTTCGTGTGCGAGTCCGACTCGCACTTATATAAGTATGTATTTACAAAAAAAAGTAGTATATGTAGTATATCAGTTATCTGGTTTCCATAGTACAAGCTCTGCTTAGTTTGGGACCAGATGACCGTGTGTGAAAATGTCCCAGGATATTATTATTATTATTACTTGATCGCTTTTTTTTTCTTACCTTTTAAATATGTATTTCTCTGTTTACAGGACTTCAAAATAAAGAACCACTCGTCCCCCAGCAAGTCACATTCAAAGAAGGCAGCAAGCAACTCTAAGAAGTCTCTCAAGCTGACTCTACCAAAGCCTATCATGCACATGGGACAGAACGGAGAGTTTTTGGAAGAGAAGGTGTACGCTGACAAGTTCTATATTGATAATAAGGTAAGTTCTTCTATGACAAATAAGCGATGGTCCATCTTAAGTTAGTCACCACCACCTATAAGTATTTTTAATCAATCAAAATCAAATCAACTCAGCCTATCGCTGTTTACTGCTGGACATAGGCGTCTCCCAGTCTGCGCTATGACACCCTGTCCGCCGCCATCCACATCCAGTCTATCCAAGACACCTTCTTAAGGTCGTCGGTCCATCTAGCTGGGCTACGCTTGCCGATACGCGGTCTCTACTCCAGGACTCGTCTGCTCCATCGGCCATCGGTCCTTCGACAAACATGGCCAGCCCACTGCCACTTCAGATTGCTTACTCTGCAAGCTATATTGGTTACTCTGGTTTGAGTAAAATTTGAATTGTATCATCAATCAATCTGCCTAGCCTTTTCCCAACTATGTTTGGGTCGGCTTCCAGTCTAACCGGATGCAGCTGCACACCAGTATTTTACATGGAGCGACTGCCTATCTGACCTCCACAACGCAGTTACTGGGTAATACGATACCCCCTGGTAAGACTATTTGTCAGACTTTCAGGCTTCTGACAACCTATAACGACTGTCAAAGATCCACGAATGACAGCCGGGACCAACGGCTTAACGTGCTTTCCGGGGCACGGAGGAGTCACGGTATGAAAAGATGGTCACCCATCCACAGACCAACCCCGGCAAGCGTAGCGTACCTGATGGATCGACCCGTGCGGCTGTTATTACTTAGCCACGAGCTTCTCTCCAAAATTTGAATTGTATCACATGAGTCACTATACTAGCTTCTACCCGCGACGAGTCACCTCGTCGGGTCGACTGTCCGTGCTATTACTTCATTTTCGCTCAGCGTTCTTTCTGACTTTTTGTTCCTTTTGCTCGGCGCCTGAAGGGCCTAGCGTTATGTTAAGTAGCCTATAGCCTTCCCCAAGAATTGGGCTATCAAATGCAAAAATAATTTTTCAAATCCGACTGGTGGTTACACGAGACTAGCGCGTTCAAACATACAAACTCTTCCGCTTTATTATTATAAGTAATGCCTGTAATTACACCGAGAGAAAGAGCCCATGGAGAAAGCGCAAGAGCCGCCTTTGTAGCGATGCTTGGGGTGACCTATGTCTAGCAATGGACGTCTTTCGGCTAATATTATTATGGATATTTTGTAACAATTAAATTCAATCACTAAATAGTAACCGGCATGAGTCGTGAGCACAAACTGACACTTACGCAGTAGTTAATTTTTTTATTTGAGATGGGTTTGCTCTTGACTCTAGTCTAAGTCGGAGGCAACAGAGACCAAGTCGACGATGGAGTGAGCTTACCCTTTTCGGCTCTCTAAGCCGGGGGCGCCGAACTGCACGCGGTTGGTTCGTCTGTCGATGCTCGTCGTCTATTGAACTCTCGCGTGTCATTCGGCTACTGGTCGGTCATGGGCACTAATATGTATACACTAAACAACATTTAAAAGTGATTTTCTCCTATTGTGTTGATTAAAATTTTGTTGTTATTTTGGAACCCATAGTTATATGAAATAGGTCTTATCTCAAAGTTGCAGTCGTTATAGATAGGCCATCCGGTTAGACTGGAAGCCGACCCCAACATAGTTGGGCTAACAAGGCATGGCAGATGATGATCTTTGTAAATTAAATTGCAACGCAGGATAAAATCTAATCTCCCTTTCCCAGGAGGTAGTTTACCAAGAAAGATACGTAACAACACAAGACATTAAGTACGCGAACGGAATACCGGACACAAAGTACGTCGTCGAAGGCAAAGAGATGGTGATGCCGGACAAAGGGTACGCCTATCAGACGTACGAGGAGGTCTCCTATCCGGAGAATGGAGCGTTTGTTGAAAGGGCTGATAAGAAAACGACTTTGAAGATTAAGATGAAGTAAGTGTAGTTTTTTTTTTTTTTTTTGAGAATTTAATGAGAAAAATACACGCCTAATTAGGAAATTGGCTTTGACATCAAGGTGCGATACGAACCTTGCAAAAAACTGTTCTGACTCTGATTGACACTACTGTGTTTTTAAATGTCATAGTTTTGCTGCAACTACGACATTTCAAAAACAGTAGCTTGTGGATAAGTAATAACAGCCGCACGGGTCGATCGATCAGGTTAAGCTACGCTTGCCGCGGTCAATTCGTGGATGGGTGTCCATCCATTACATATCGAGAACCCTCCGTGCCTCGGAAAGCACGCTAAATCGTTGGTCCCGGCTGTCATTCGTGGATCTTCGTCAGTTGTTACGGGTCGTCAGAAGACGGAAAGTCGGACAACTAGTCGTGCCAAGGGGTATCGTATTACCCAGTAACTGGGTTGTGGAGGTCAGATAGGCAGTCGCTCCATGTAAAATACTGGTATTCAGCTGCATCCGGTTTAACTGTAAGCCGACCACAACATAGTTGGGAAAAGGCTAGCAGATGATAGTTATTTCACTTGCAAAAACAGGAAAAGGACTGTATGGGTCGCGTAGCACACTCAGGAGCGCCATGTCCTGAAACTGCACACATTTCCAAATAATTAAAAAAAGTCTTGACGTTGAGGTGGGCGAGGTCAAAGACACGAAACATGCAGTAACTACTATACCCGTATCGTTTTAGCATGGCAATAGCGGTCATTGCCCTTTCCCTAATATCTTTCCGTTGGAACCCAAACAATAAGCTATGTATGGTTTTTCTTTATTGGAACATTGAAGTTCACGATAGATATTGATTCAGGACGTTAACGGACTTTATTTCAGTTTTTGAAATAAAAAATGTTAGAAAATGTAAGTGGGTCAATGACCGCTATTGCCACGCTAAAGTGATCTAAAAGCATTACTGCTGTCGTGTTTTTTGTATACCTGTGTATCGCTGAGCTTTTTTTGCTTGACTTGTTTTGGTCGCCATCAAGTCACACTGGTGGTATTCGCATCATGTATGTTTTTTGTTTGGCAAAACTACAAAATTATGCTTAGTATTGCCCGAAATAAATCAGGTCTATCTAATTAATATTGAACGCTGTCGTGTGTGTGTGTGTATGCAGTGGTGACCCAATAGTAGCGGCCCGGACTTACGAGTTTTAGGTCGTGGGTTCGCACCCAGGCGCTTTACTGTAAATAGTTTCATCACCACTACTCTCAAAATAGTGAAAACATCGTGAGGAAACCTGTATGTCCTAGAACCAAAAATTCGAAGACATGTGACATCAATCAACCCAAAGGAGGTCTGTGTCCCAGCTGTGGGAACATTATAGGCTGGTTATCCTTATGCTGTGGTGTTGGTGTAATACTCCCAGCACTTTCAATGAACATATTTTTTTTCTACCATCTAATCTAAAATCTCATGTTTCAGCAACTCCCCCTCCTCATCTCGCGAAGACGCCCCCCCTCCCTACTCCCTCCCCGAGCACTCGATCCTCAAATCCCACCTCATTCGTACAGACAGACCTCCCGTCTTGAAACCTATACATCAGTGGACCATCTCTAAGAAGGACATAGGAGACTACCATGAGGAACAGATACTGTTCACTAACGAAAACCTACAGACTAACGTTAGGATTGATGGACAGGAGATGAATTATGGACCTGGTGAGTGCAAAATCGTTTTAGAATCTATTTGCGCAGTTATTATAAAGTTCAGTTACTGCCAGATTGATTCCAAGTGGGGTTTCTTTATGTTAAGAAAAAGTTTCTGGCTATACTAGAAATATTTTAATGACCAATGTCCCATTGCGCAAGTTCGCTTTTTTATACCTAAATGAAGCTTAGGCTATTTAGATAAAAGCGTGCTGTTGGATTTAAAGCGCTCGGCCCAGGGTCGAAAGTTGAAAATCAAAATAAGTGGGTAATGCACGAAGTTTATAAAGATTGGTCCTTGGCAGCTCTGGACAGAGAGATGTGGAAAGAGAATAGGGTGGTCTTTGCCCAGCAGTGGGATTTTCAATAACCATTGATGAGGCGAGGCGTTGAACTTGTTATACAAATTTTAGTTTGACCGCTACCGCTGTACCGCGGAGTAGGGGGGGGGGGGGGGGGTCGCCATGAGCGTTGACGATTGAGTGGCCGGCACTGGCCCCCCGTCTCGCCGCGCACATGCCTAAGGCGCGGTACAGCGGTAGCGGTCAAACTATAATACTTAATACTAATATTATAAAATAATGCGAAAGTAACTGTCTGTTTCTCTGTTACCTTTTACGCCCTAACGGCTGAATGGATTTCGATTAAACTTGGCACACAAGTAGAGCATAACCTGGGTTAGGACGTAGGATAGTTTTTAGTCCGATAGCACGTTCCTGTTTCAGATCTCTCGACGCGGGCTAGTTTATACATATTTCTGTCATTCTCAGGCATGTATTCGGCAGAAGACATTCAACAAGACTACCAGTACTCTGAATCAGCGAAGCCAGGGTCATATCAACCAGCAGTATACAGCTACCAACAGCCACAACATATAGCGTACACCACTGTGGATAACTACCAGAGATATGAAGAAGTACCGTCGGTGCATCAGGTAAATGAAAGAGAGTACACGAATGGCAATCAAGTATTTGTAGGGTCGACAAAATTTTGTCAACACTCTTTCATACGATCGAAATTATTACAAAATAGTTTGGTACACTGCTTGAAGCATTTCTTGCAAGGTGTGTCCATCTGAGGACACCATTAGAAAGGGCTTCAAAAGATTTCTGAATTTATGAAGGCTGTACGTCTTCCTTTGGAATAAAAAATTAGAGCTCTTCTGTAAATACAAGTAAGTACCATCAAATATTATCACGGCATTACGGCCCTCGTTACCAAAAAATGTATTAGGAATGGCCAGATTTCTTGTAACAACATCGTCTATTGTCAAGTGATTTATACCAAGGTATCGAGGGACATATTCATCTGTTAAACATTGTCTTGCTAGCTGAAGTTTCTTCTCTAGAGTCCTTCTAGACATTTTGAACAATGTTGCCAGCCGTTCATTGGGTTCTCCGGTCCTTATTTTTGAAAGATATATGCCCAAAACTGTAGCAGGATTTCGTGATCTCTCCCTTAAGCGTGGTGCTTGACCCAAAATATCATTAAATTGATTTTTTGTCAAAGATGTCCAAAAGTGGAACTCGTTATATTCAAAGCTGTCCAAATCTTCAAAATCTTTAGATTTTCTGTCTAGACCCCATTAATAAATGTTGATAATATCGATCATATTGTCACTGCTGAAATCTTGATGATTGCGTTGAAGTAACAGTTCTTTCCACTCATTACTTATTAAGTGCGAATGACAAACTCGAGCAAGATATGGTATGTAGAAATTATAATTTTTTAACATATGTAGCTTGACGAAATTAGGCACTGAATGAGTCTGTACATTTCGACAATTATTGAATATACAGCGCCTTGCCGTGTTAGAGGCACGTGAGTGGCCGTCAAGACTAAAAGGACCGACAGCTAATTGAACAGGAACATTCGCTTGTCGATTGTCCATCTGGTTCCATTCGTCTGGCTGGTTGGCTACTGGCTGTACGAGTATATACTACTCTCGGAGATCGATGCCGAGTTTGTAAATTACGGTCAACTCTCTGCCAGCAAGGGTAGCATATAAACCTTGTACTGTTAAATGCGATCTGAAAAAGGCACGATTATGTACAACCAGGCGGCGAAATACCTACAGGATTAAACTCCGCAGACGTGATGGGTTGGGTGTCGCGATATGTCTAAACTAAAACAAAAATATATTAATTTATCTTTTTTATTTTTTATTGTATCGTGTTTAGATATCGAAAGCCCATCACGTCTTCAGGCTAGCTAGTTTAATTTTACCCTGTATACAAGTTTTCGGCCTGTGCCGAATCATACCTACCCCAACATTTGTGTGTAACACCCCATAGTAATATAATGATAAATCTGTATAATTCATTTTGTGTCCAGTTAATATTTCTAGACGCGGCGGCCAAAAGTACTTAAGTCAATTTTAGCTCAAAATTTGAAAAAGTCACATCACCCATGTTTATGTATTATCCGTTGACTGGAATAAGCACGTAAGTCAACGTCGCTCCATTCAGTCGTAATAGTCGACTGTACTATAAAACTTAAGTCGTATCAACAAATCAAGCGGCGACATAAACCACTTAAGTTGACTTAAGTTTTTTTTCCCGGCATGACAACTCTTATACCGACTGACTTATGTAACTTGGTAACAGTGATCCGTTTTTGTTGGCGATAATATTTTCAAGTATCTACCCTCACTTAACTCTCTTTTTTGAAGTTCTTGATAAAAAGTTGACGAACGTTATGGGTGAAGTAAAATTAAATACGTATTCCCTCATTAGTGTTTTGGTGTGACGGTCGTAGTGGTGTTGTGCATTAACTGTATTTATAATGGATTCAAGAGCCAGAAAATTAGTAAATCTCGCCTTAAATAATGAGAATAAAGGTAAGTTTTTAATATTTTCCTTTCATTTTTATGCAATATGCAAAACAAATGTATGTTGACACAATTACAACCCATAACAACAAAAAAATTACATTTCACTTTTTTACAGGCGATGAAGACCCATTTACTAATCCGCAACCAAGTACATCTGGAACTCAAAAACAAATTACTCCTGATGAAGCTGCTTTTGACTATTCTAGTGACGATTCTGTTGCTGATCCTACCTACTCTCCAGATAACCCTAGTTTGCTTACACAACATGAAGATGAGATGGACACCACTGTTTATGATGCTTCAGTAGATGTCCAGCTAGCACCACAAAATGAAATACCTGAAAGTATTGAAGATACGTCATTACAACAACAAAACAAACCAGTGCCCTGTAGAAGAAGGAAGAAAGATAACAAAATAAAAAGAAACTTAGGCCAATCCTATCAAACAGCTTCTGGAAAAATTATCGGCAAACGTCAAATGAAGGAACTACCTAATTGTCGAAATAAGTGTCGTCAAAAAATAACAAGCAACGAGCTATAATTCACAAAGAGGTTTGGAATCTTGGGTCTTATGATTTAAGGGCAGCGTTCATTTCATCTTTGATTACCATTCGAGAGAAAAAAACCGAGCGTCGTCGGGTCGAAGATCCTAGTTTACAAAAAACTAGACAGTGGACTTATACGTATCATTTTAACGTCAATAGTGAAAAAATATCCGTTTGTCAAGGCTGCTTTCTAAAAACCCTATCAATAAGTGACAATTTTGTAAAACTAATCGGTTTGAAGAAACGCGGCACCTCGAGTGGAATTATACCAACAGACAAACGTGGAAAGAATACACCAGCAAACAAACATTCCGAACAAAAAATTCAAGAGGTGATTAATCATATCAATTCGTTTCCGCTATATGAAAGTCATTACACTAGACGTAGAAGCACCCGCAAATATTTACCATCGCATTTGACTATATCGAAATGTATTCTCTTTATTCAGAATCACATGAAAATCCTGTGAGTGATAAGATATACCGCAAAGAATTTCATAAATTAAACTTAAGTTTCAAAAAACCAAAAGTGGACACTTGTCACACATGCGACTTGTTTAAAATGAAATTAAATATTGCTACGGACGAGATCACAAAATTAGCCCTTGAAAAAGAACGCGACTCTCATCTGCTAGCCGCTGATATGGCGTACAAAGAGAAGCAGTGTGATAAAAATGTCGCAATTACAAATAACAAAATCAAATGCCTGACTTTTGACCTACAGCAATGCTTGCCAACCCCAGCTTTACAATCATCTGTAGCCTTTTATAAAAGACAACTTTGGACCTTCAACCTTACAATTCATGACAACGCGACTGGAATGTCAACGCACCACATGTGGCATGAGGGTATTTCGGGTCGCGGTGCTAATCAAATAGCCTCTTGTTTGTTTGCATATTTACGAGAACAACCGGAAGAAATCTCAGAAGTGATTTTGTACTCTGACACTTGTGGAGGACAAAACAAGAACACTCACGTGGCTGCAATGTTCACATACTTGTTGATTAGAAAACCTTCAATGAAGGTAATACATCACAAGTTTATGATACCTGGTCATACACATATGGAGGTTGACTTGGACCATGCAATTATTGAAAAAAAAAAAGAAAAAAACCGAAATACAAATTTATCACCCCCACGATTGGATGCAGTTAGTAAGATCGAGTAGCAAAAAAATTACCGTTAGAGAAATGCGACAAAATGATTTCTTTGATTTCGCTAGCTTATTGAAAGGTCCTTTAGTAGCCCGAAAAAAAGACGATGACGGAAATATTTTCAAGTGGCATGATGTGAAGTGGCTGAGTTATGACTCTGAGTACGACGTCATAAAATACAAACATCTCTTTCTAGAGAAGAATCATTTAAAAGTATTAATTTCAAACGGAACACGCGGCGTGATAAGGAATTTAATTTGATGCAGATTACTGACAAGCCAGTACCAATAAGTGTCGAAAAAAAACGTGATATAATATCACTTTTGTCTTTAATACCAGAATGTTTCCATAATTTTTACCAAAATTTAGTAACCACTGACGATACCAAGGATGTTGATCCAGATATACGAGATTCTGAAGAGAGTGACTGTTAGTTTTTGACTTTATAGCATGCATTATATTATAAAAATTTTAATTAATAATCGTAATTATTCATGCTTTGTTTTAAAATCATAAAATAAAATAAATAAGCCAAGTAATTATAGTACGTTAATAAACACTTAAGTCACAATTTCTTGATGTTCAAAGAAACTTAAGTCAGATATTTCAGTAAATAATAAATAAAGCCTAAATAGCCATACTCTGATATGTAACTAGATTATAATTGTGTAATAATAAATAATAAAAACAATAACTGTAGTACATTTTTTTCATACCAATCGAATTAAACCGTCTCCTGTAAAATTTTTGCATGCAAAAAGAATTGACTTAAGTACTTATGGCTTCCGAGTCTAGATTTAATAGCTGATTTTTACAGCGAGTTTCTATCGTTCAAGGTCTAGTAGTCATTATTTGGTTATCCATAGAGTGTCATGTCTGTTGTGTATGTTATAATAATCATGTATTTATGATATTCCATATTTTTTACAGCAGACAGCTAGTTACAGCAACGTGGCAGTTCAAGAGACGGTAAACGGAGAGTATCATCACAATCAGCTGCCGTCGTATGACGCGGCGATCGCACACCAGTATACAGCAACTACGAATTATGTAAGTAACGTCCTGACGTTAAATGAGTAGTAAATCCCGCTCTCATTAGCTGAGACCGAGCGACGCTCCGATCAATACGAATTCATCTGCGCCGGGTAAAGGGATAATCGACGCTGGGCTCGAGCTCTGTTATTAGCCGTAGTACCATATAACGTACGGCATTGTCCGCGGCCTCCGGCGTCCGCGCCGTAATTACAGCGGCCCGAACAGCGCACACCGTTCAGTCACAATGCCCTATTAGGAAAGCCTTAGAGGTAGTGTTGCCTAAGTCTGAAACTGGAGTACCCTGCCGAGATGATCGTCTGCATCTTAGGATAGGAAACAAGTAGAGAACATGTAGTTAAGTCGCGTTACACGACAGATGTAGTTTGATACATATGATGGCTGAGCGTCGTCGCTGGTAGTGGCAGCTCGATTGCGGAGGCGCGCGGTGCCGATTGATTGCTTTATTGTCTTGGCGGTAGCTGGCGCTGCGAGCGACGCGCAATACATGATACATGAAGCGGCCGCGCGCCCGCAACTAATGAGCGCCGGCACCACGTAATTGTCACCGGCTGCCGCGTAAACTCGCCAGATTCCACACTCGATGTGACAACACACGATTGAGTCAACACGCAAAAAGATTGCGGGAATATGACGGCGGTTGTTACTGTGCATGTAAACTGGATCCTGGTCCAGTTTACATGCCATCTTCAACTTCATGAGCCCTTCTTAGACGTGGACCCTTATGATTTGGCCGTACTGCTGACTTTAGGTGCTCGAATTTCTCGAACATTCGTTGTTTGTAACGTTATCACTTTAAACCAAAGCTCGCGATGAGGACGTACCTAACTTTAACACAATATTGCTTCAAAGTCAAATAATTTCAATTAGGCCATTAAAAACCACTTTTGAACGTCAAAATTTACAAAAAAATAGAAATGATTGTAGTTGCCCCTTCCAAAAGGTAGTTTCGTATGTTGAAGAAAGGGCAAGAAACTCCATAGTTACTCTTTTAAAATGTTGTACAATATTATATCCCTCCTTCGATGATCACGTTCGATCGCGGCCTTTGTCCTTCTTAGGGCCGGTTTTTTGATCCGTAGTTAACTCAACCAATGGTTAAACATAGTAACTAATGGTTGAATTTTGGCTAAATGTGAAAGGCTAAACATGAATGTATTCATGTTAGCTCATTCATATTAAAAAAATATTAACTATTGGCATAACTCATTCATGTTTAGCCTTGCACATTTAGCCAAAATTCAATCATTCAACCATTCAACCATTGGTCTCTTCAATTCCGTCATCCCACAAAAGATGTTAACAACTTATCAAATGTCCTCTCAATTCGTCAGCTAATTCTACATGTTGCTTTAAAACAACGATCTGTTATCCCTGTTTCTGTCTGCCGTAAGAACATTGATGTGCGCCAGATCTAGGCCAGTTAAAACTAAATTTGCTCGGAATTTCTTTCCATTTCTTGGGCCGTTTCTATACAATAAACTAATTAACCTAAGTTTCAACACATATCCTAAGCAAGACAATGTTTAAAAAAAACATTGACTACATGGCTACTTTCCTTAGATTACGCACAAACTGAAGATCTTTTCACTACCATGTTATAATTTTACTGTTTCCTAAAATAACGCCCACAACCAACCTCACACACACTCCCCACTTCCATATACTCATACACACACTCTCACTAACACATACACATAAATACACCCTACACTCTCATACATCCTTTGCATGTTTCCTAGATAAAATATAAATAACAATAATAAAATTGTTGTGAATGATAAAATGAAGTATGGAAGAAAAAAACATGTTGCGCCGACCCCAAATAAATTGGGACAAGGTCAGGAGAATGATGATTCCAAGAATAACAACGAGTTAATGCTCAAAATTGATTTCAAACACGACTTTTATTTTCAGGTGGTGGAAGAATCAAAACCTAGCATATCCAGCACACCACCGACCCCAGTACGGCGTTCCGAGCGACCAGTTCGACGCCGAGTCTCCAACACATATGACTACGAAGATTCTGACTTATACATCGACGATACACCGGCACCGCGGCCCAGGAAGACCAAACACAACAAACATACCGCTTACAGACGGAATGACAGCAGCAGTAATGGTGAGTTATCAATTATCTGCCTAACCTTCTCCCAACTATGTTAGGGTCGTCTTCTGCACTAACGCCTGGATAGATTTAAATAATTGAGGTGTCTACCTCGTCTAGGTCCTGCAATTATTAATAAAAAAATAGTGTCGTGACCATGTGGGGTATCAAAATAAAGTACTTGAGAAGACGAATCCAAAAACGTAATACACTACGGCCGAATTTCACCAATTAAAACTGAACGCTGTCAGCACGTAAACCACGTTTAAGTGCTGTCACTGTCATTATTTTCTTTGGAATATTGACAGTGACAGCTCTTGAACTCTGCTTAGATGTGCTGATCGCGTTCAGTTTCATTGGTGAAATCCGCAAGTAACTAGTGTGATGCAGCTGGTGGCGTCAAATCTGAGACTGAACTAAAATAACTGCCACCAACTGCATTAGACTGCTTGAAAACTATTTTTTTTTATACAAACCTCTGCCGTGAAACCATAGCAGCGAAACAGCAGTAGTTCAATTCAACTGACTCGCATGATGTTCCGCTACTCGAGTAGCGGAAGATCATGCGGTTTCGCGGTTTCGCGGCGGAGGTGTGCTAAGGCCCTTAGTTGCAGTCGGTTTTTTTATTTTTTTTTTATTTTTAGTCATGTACTATCGACAAAACGGACGCCTTTACACCTTTAGTTGCTTTTTGTATACACTGATTAATTGAAGAAACCTTGACCATTTGGTCCCTTGTCATAAGTACAATAATTGTAGCTTGCAAGCAAAATTGTTTCAAAATTGGAAAGACCTGGCGTTTGTCTATACTATATGTATAATATTCGTTACTGATTGTTAATTGTTACTTTTTCAATGCTTAACTGGATCTTCAAACAGATTCTACGGCCAGTTATTCAAGTAAGCGTTTTTTCTCTCAAATAAAATACTATTTATTGGTAAACAATACCAGCACGCGTAGCAAGACCATCGTAGAAAGGGTTTTGTCGACGGAATAATAGACAAAAATGACGTTTCCGTGTAGACGGTAAGATGGCAAGAAAGTAGAAAGAGTCAACTGCACTTTTTAAGAAATTTACTTTTTTACATATTTGAGAATTCTTTGTTTTATCATAGGATTTTTTTTTCTGTTTAATTCTCAATTTTTGTTAATATTATGTCACGTCTATAAAGACAACTACACCAATTTTTCACAAAGTGACGAACAACCGTATTTTGGAAAAAAATATGTATACAGGGTGTAAGTGTAAACAGTGTCAACCTTATAAGGGGTCATTGTACTCATCATTGTTAACAACTTTTACTCTTAGACCAAACGTGAAATCGCGAAAAAAATCAGCTGTTCCCTACATTTTGACGAACTATGCGAACATAAATGTGCTGAACAGCTGATTTTTTTTTTTCGTGATTTCTGGTTTGGTGCTGTAGTAAAAGTTGTTCATAATGATGACCCCTTAAAAGGTTGCCACTGTTTACACATACATCCTGTATATTACAGTAATATTGGCCTTAACCATTTCCTTGGTAATGCCCTTTAACTAATTGATGTAAAATAGAAGAAGATAAGTTTTGTTCTTCTATTAATTATCACAGTTTTACGTTCAAATCGCTCTCCGGTAAAATCATGATTTTGTAGATAACCGTATATACTATGCGGCCGTCGTGGAGAAAGTTTTCTACTGTCTTTAAAAGCATGGCGACTACAAAATCAAATTGTCTTCACTACTCTAGACTATATCAGTTATCAGTGTTATTTAGTTTGGGATGGAAAACTTTCTTCCGAAATAGTCTACATAAAAAAGGACATAGAGGAAGATCGTTAGAAACGAAAGACAAAATGAGAGATTGCAGAAGGATTTCTACAGTGCGATGTCAAAAATGGAGAAACGAAATGTCACTTTCTATAGAAAGAGATGTCTATTCTTCGCAGATATAGACATGGTCATGCTACGCGTGTTGGGTGTCTAAATATGATACATCGGGCTTCAGAGAGAAGTTACCATTCGGGTATGAAAGACAGAGATGACGCATATTTTGTTTTTTTTTTTTTGTGGTGTATTAACCGCCGTGTACAGAGTAGCACAGATTAATACAGATGGGACTTTCCGCAGTTTAGGTATGAAGCTACAAGTACACGGCGGGCTCGACTTGTCTGGCCAATTCAGTGCGGGCTGCCGCGCACGGGCCGGCGCGCACGGTCAGTTTGATACTTACACGCCGCGTCGTAAAAAAACACAACCCTAACGAGTCAGAAGGTATAAGAGTTACGCGATAGAAAGAGAGGCAACTTGTAGGTGACCTGAATTGCACTTTATTGTGTCGTAACAAGAGTCACTTTTTATTTAAATAATTTTGCGGAGTGTCCCATCTGTATTAATCTGTGACAGTAGTTACCTATGCGAGTGGGGAAAGCACTATATGACACGATTCCTACTGGGTTCCCTTCGGAGGTTCGCTACTCTACCGCTATTGAAAAATGGCACCATCAATAGTGTACTATTGTATAAAAATATACTTACAGTGTCGATATTTAATTCACTATAACATTCAACAAAAACGCCTATTATTAGCTTTGAATTACAACAACAACAAAAAGATCTAAAATAACCCGGCGCCAAAACATCATAATCGGGAACTACAAATTCATACAATAGCGATCCCGTCATGACGTCACGTCACGTGGCTCCGTTTGATAGTGGAGGAGAGCTAGCCGGTGTGCAGCGGTTTACAATAGAAACAGATGTAGAAAAAATGCGTCAGCCGAGTACGAGATGGAGGAATATTGCACATTATTTTTATTTGGTTTTTACTCGTTCAACTGTATTGTAGTCGTTTATTTATATTCCTACTAGCTTTTGCCAGCGGCTTCGCCCGCGTGGACGTTGGAAATTATCTCACGGGAACTGTACATTTTTTCGGGATAAAAAGTATCCGTTTTGCTATTCCAGAGTATAATCTGTCTCTGTGTGAAATTTCATCCAGATCCGTTCTGTCGTTCTGGCGTGATTGAGTTACAAACATCCATCCCAACTTTCGCATTTATAATATTAGTAGGATAATAATTTTAGAGTGATAGTACCTAATTTAGTTGAGTTTATTTATCTAAAACATTGAAATATTTTTTGTGCAGTTATAGCGTCTCTTTGGTTCTTCTATTTGACGACAGATTATGTTAAATTCAATAAAGACTTAGGGTCAACTCACATCTGTCAGCACGGAATCGCATTTTTTGAAAATAGAAAAGATAAGTGCGCGCGGCGGAATGTGAGCGCATCGCCGATTCCGCCGCGCGCACTCTATCTTTCTCGCTCTAGCAAATAACGATCCTGAGAGATAGAAATGGATAGAGCATGAAATAATGCGATTCCGTGCTGACAGATGTCAGTTGACCCTTATTTTAAAGTTAATAAATTATTTTTTACTTTATTGGTAATTTTATTTTTACTTTAATATTTTTACTTTAATATTTTTACTTTGTTGGTTAGTTAAACCGGCTTCTCTCTAACAAAAAATCACACCTCGCCGCTGACCTATACATTTCTTTTTATCACAATCTTAGGACATGTGTGAGTACTATATATAGCTACCTTTTACTGGATACGTCTTTCATTTAATTGAATGTGCCCTGGCGGCTGAGAGTATGTCATGCTTACTCTAATGTCTCTCTGATGGTGGCGCGTGTGGTTGGATCATTTAGCTCCCTTCAAAATGGTGGAGCTGAACGGTGCTAATCCACGCGTCAGGATCTTGAACGGCCGCCGTCAGCTGCCACGGCTTATTTGAATTTAATTTAATTTTTGAATTCCTTCTTTTTACGTTATTATTACGGACACTTTTAACGTTCTACATAGTTGTCACATGTATAATTTCAACATGACTAATGTAACCATATTTTAATTTAAAAGAGTTTCCGTGGAGTTTCTTGCTCGTTCTTCCCCATGGGTACCTACAACGCTTTGGAATGAGCAATTAGCTTCATCTTTGACCGATCTCTTCGCAATTCTAAAGTGCCTATAATTGGTTTATCCTTCTAATTCTACTATAATATTATAAACGCGAAAGTTTGGATAAATCGATGGATGTTTGTTACTCAGTCACGCCAGAACGGCTGGACGGATCTTGATGAAATTTGGCACAGAGTTAATTTATAGTCTGGAATAGCACATATACTACTTTTTATCGCGGAAAAATGTACGGTTCCCGTGGGATCATTTCCGACATCCACGCGGGCGAAGCCGCTGGCAAAAGCTAGTTTGATATAAATGCTTTGAGTTTGAGTTCTTATCGTTTGATTTGTTACAGCATCCACAAACGTAACGAGTAGCAGCTATAAGCAAGTAGCGGCGAGGCCGGCGCCCGCGAACGGTATCGAGTCTCTCATACAAGCATCCGTGTTGGCCGAGGAAGAACAGCCCGTGGTTGAGACGTGAGTATATTATAAGAAGAAGAACCTAAGAACCTTGGATGTAAATTGAATGGCAGCCATTTTGAATTTTGAGTTGAACCTCACTTTATCATTGCTTTCATCTTGGCTCTTGATTTTTTCGGCATCAGCATTTTCGGAAATGTATAAAAGTGAAACACTTTTTTTTTATGGTCACCATTTTAACCAGTTACAATACGGCCGGTACAAAGTTTGCACACAAGGCAGCGCAATACATTTTTTAGGAATCAAATGGTGACATGAGGCGAGTGTGAGTGAGAGAACATGCGCGAAAGTTCGGAGAGACTGTTCAGACTGGCCGTATTGTACCATGTCAACATGCAACTTGACATCGTCGCCAACTTTGATTTTTGAACCGGCTTCTGTCGTAACATAATATCGCGCCTTGTTTCCCGTAAGGGTTGGCCAGAGGTTACCTATACATTTCGCCAGTTACGTTTAAGTTCCATGTAATAGGGGAGGAGCCTGTCGCCATCAACTGGGCACCACTCCAGACCCTGGGCTGCTATTCAGAAATTCCAAATAGAAAAAAATTAATTAATTAAAAAAAATATATATTTATTACTAAACTTACAGCTAAAACAAACTTAATAAAAAGGAAACAATAGTCAACAGGAAGCCTTCACGTATAGAAATAAACTGAAATTTAAAAATGAGAATTAAGAATTTTTAATTTTAATTTAAAACCCAATAACACTGCCCGACGGGATTCGAACTCAGGACCTCATGCTCAGCAGTAGCACTTAGGTCCACTAGACCAACAAGGCAGACCGACTTCTGTCATCAATGTCAATAATCGTCAAAAAAAAAAAAAAGCCCTTATGGCGAAAGCTCCAGGTAGCCTGCGAAATTCAAATTTTCTTAAAGTTTTTTGCAATTTGCAAGCCAGTATCAGGTTGTATATTCAGAATCAGTAATGCAGCTCCTTAAGTTAGTGTAATCCTAAATGTCAAGATTTCATTAAATACGCATTCATTATGATTATATGATCAATACTGACTTGCAAATTGCAAAAAAATGTAAGAAAATTTGAATTTCGCGGGCTACCTGGAGCTTCCCCCTTAATTCAAATTTTGTGACAAACACGTTGTCCTTCCCTCTGCAACAGCCTTAACGCGTTGGCTGACTATAGAGATAATTATAATAATAAATAATACTAGCCTATTATCGTTTTACTGCAGGGCAAAGGCCTCTATTATGCAATCATGATGGCATGTGCATTGGTTACCATTATAATAACATCTGGACTATTCTACAGTCAGTAATACTAAAAACTAAAACATCCACCTCACAGGGAACCAGAAGACGCAGCAGTAGCAGGCATGCTCAGCATCAGCGAACGTTTCACAGCCCCACCACGAACATTCGGACTAGCCAGCGACTCACCACAGCCCGCGAGCTCGAGACACGACGGCAAACGAGCTCGAAAGCCGCCGCCCATACAGGACTTGGCTGATGAGGAGGATGTTATCAAGGAAGTGCACCGGGATGAGGAGTATGGTGAGTGTTAAGAAGCCCCCGAACCATGTGTAGTTCATACAAACGAAATACCAAAATAATTTATAAATCAAACATATTCTTAAGGTAGTGTATATTTATTCCGATTGGATTACAGAATATCTAGGTATGTTTGGGAACCTAGATATTCTGTAATCCAAGCGGAATATATACACACTACCTTAAGAATATGTTTAATTTTAAAATAATGAAAAGTACCTTTGTGATGACGTCTGAGATGATTTTTTAAATTTGTAGTATTCCTTTTCGTTTTAACAATCTGTTTACATAATTTACATTTTCCACCCGTGTCACATTTAATATAAAATGGCTAAACGTTTGATTTTGTTGGCGGGCCATATTAAAAAGTATTTTAAAATTATAGGTCACGCAGTCACGCTCACAGAATAGATAGAACTCTTCCTATTGCAGTTGCAGTAATACAAACATACCCGATACACGACAACAAAATATTATCACGGAAGCACCTACCTTCATATTTCATACAATACCGCTTTTGAATAATGGAACTCGGAAACAGTCGAAACTAATCTCATTCAATGTTTATGTAGGTTTAGGTTTACGTTTGGGTTTTAGTTGGTACGATTTTTTCATACGATCTTGGCGCATACGATTCGTTCTGGGCGAAGATCGCATCCTGTTGAATCGATTAAAAAATCGGTAGATCGAATGGCCATGAATCGATCTTTAGGTACCGAATTTAAAAGTAGTATTTTTTTATAATCATCGTTTATTTTAAGCACGTTAAGCAGTAGGTCCTGGCTGTCATTCGTAGGTGTTTGACAGTATTTACGGGTCGTCAGAAGCCCAAAAGTCTAAGAACCAGTCTTACCAAGGGGTATCGTGTTACCCAGTAACTGGGTTGT
The DNA here is from genome assembly GCA_948252095.1 of Dicycla oo. Classification (NCBI taxonomy): domain Eukaryota; kingdom Metazoa; phylum Arthropoda; class Insecta; order Lepidoptera; family Noctuidae; genus Dicycla; species Dicycla oo. Next base: position 15,086,332 of record OX411736.1, on the reverse strand, counting down.
GGAGGTCAGATAGGCAGTCGCTCCATGTAAATTACTGGTATTCAGCTGCATCCAGTTAGACCGGAACCCGACCCTAAAATAGTAGGGAAAATGCTAGGAAGATTGCTTTTTTTATTTATTTTAATAATGTGACACAACAGAAATAAAACGAATAATTTTCTTTGTTGCAGTGTATCCATCGTTAGAAATGAGTTCGGATGAAGACGAAGATTGGGGGAAGTCGAAGCGACGAAGAAATTCACGCAACAGGATAGATTCGCGGTCCAAGGGGGATAAGTATGTAATGTTTTATCACTTTGCGGGACACTAAACGCTCTCAGACGTAATAACTATAAAACTTCTACTATTGTATCTCGTTCAGTGTCCTTCTACCAAGGAATTAAGAATAATATAGAATCACTCTCTTACGAAGTGTGCTAAAACATAGTCCCAAACTCATACCACTAAACTGATAATACTAACGCAACACGCGCATAGACAAAACAAAATACTTTGCTAAATATTTTCTGTACATGATTTCGCCCACCCATTCATTTGGGGCGCAATTTTATTTAGTAAGGTAATGTTAGAGTGAATCGGAAGTATCGAACCAAGCGAGCGCGTATGAGATGGATAATTATTACGTGACATTGAGTGGCGAGGATGGTGTAATGCAGTATGCAGTGTAGGAGTCAGTCATTTATTATGAACTCGATTATTATGAATTAATATGTCGGCTGTTTACCTTTAGTTTCCAAAATTCTAGAGCTATATTTTTTTTTACTCATTCGTCATGTCATACTCGTACTCAGACGAAGAAGACGAAGAGACGCGATGACTGAATAAAAAAATATCTATAGACAGCTTTATAAATCTTATTACTAACCAAATATCTATTTTAAATGTACAGATGTGAGAAATAACACAGATTGGTATAATATTAATTTAATATAAGAACATAGGTACAGACGCCAGCAGGTCAAGCTACCCAAAACTGTCAAATTTTCCCAATCAACCTTGAACCTAATGCTTTAGCGGTAAAGTTGAAAATCTATTAAACAAATTTGACAGATTGTAGTAGCTTGATGTGCTGGCGTCTGTACATCATCATGTTTTCCCTACTATGTTGCGGTCAGCTTCCTTCGGCACATAGGTACAGTCAACGTCTAGAAGTCCACTTACACCGCAATGACCATTATCGCCTGCGCTATACGGGCTGCGGCGTGAGTGATGTTCCAACGTTCTTATAGAAGGTCATAAGTACAACTAATATTGCTATGCCATAGTTTTGTGAGATTGCTAGTCGACTTCTGACTGTTATAGTACATGTTAACAAAATATATCAAGAAGCACATTAAATAATGTTCGTTTAATCTCAGCTTTAATACATTAGGCGCGGCAGACGTACATGCGCGTTTTCGGACGTTCACCAGGTGCTTGACGGCGCGTATGCGCGTCCATACAATTTACATAACTTTCTTCGAGTGCGGCGCGCCGCACCTGTGCGTTCATTGTGCATGTCTATTGTTTCGAAAACATCGTAAAATAAGGGTCGGTAAGGGTGTAGCATAAAGAAGCGTTTGCATAAAGAATTAAGCAGATAATGTGTTAATATACTAAATAGTTACCAAAGGGGCTGAAAAGTTTGAAGCCTAAGTACCATCTTACTTTTCAGCCTCTCGGTACGCTAAGTTTTTCAAGCCCAGCAAATCTGAGAAACGATAGCGCTCTTAAGAGAGCTGAAAATTTTTGAGCCTAGCGATGGGCCGCGGATGACTGAGACATGATGTTTTCTGATTCATTCCTAAAAGCGCAATGATGATAATGATATGAAACTGTATGTATACTAATGCGTGTATTCGCAAATAGTGCAGCGCGAGACAATTCGACCGTCCCTATTAACAATGTCGGATATACATTTTTACCAATATTCACTTTTTTACATAAATCGAATTACAATTCAGAAACAAATTCTTCACTGTCAAAACAAACTTACTGAGGGCAGTTCAAAGTTTGCCCTAATGATAAAAAAGAATCTTTATGATATGAACAATGTCAGTTCTGCGAAAAAGACCACTATTCAGTAGGGACTTAACACGTTCTGTGCGGCCAACGCCCATGCGCGATTTTCGAACGTTCACCATGTGCTGGCGGCGCTTATGCGCGTCCATACAATTTATATAACTTCCTTCAAGTGCGGCGCGCCGCACCTGTGGGTTTTTTGTGCATCTCTATTGTTATTGGCGTAATTGTTTTATGACTCATAAAACTGGAAAATTTTCAAACACACATAAGCGTCACAGGGACAAGTTTGTAACGCCGCACATATGCGCCCAGCCGCACTGGGTAGAGTTTCTTCAACCGCGCATGCGCGCTCATAGCACCACACGAAGTATTTTTTGGGCGCGCATGAGCGTTTGCCGCACAGGGTTTAGTGTATCATAAAGCAGCACTTGGAGCAAATTCGCCAAATAATTCAGCAGTTAATGTGTTAACAGTAGTCTCCCTGCAGAACCGACATTGTTAATAGGGACGGTCGAATTATGACACTTGAAGGTACTTAGGCTCAAAACTTTTCGGCCCCCCTTGTAGGACTTATGCACCACACTTTGATACTTGTTGCACTTCTACACAGACTAGGTGAATACTTGTAGACAGTTGTGGAGTCGTTAAGAACTGTACGCCGACTGTGGGTGATTCACACGTGCAATGCCTTTTTCTAAGCATTTATTAGCAAACCCCCATCAGAAGAGCGTTAGGCTTATAAGCAGTCAAGCTGTGTGATTGCAATGCAACAAAAATATTTCGAGTTTCCGAAGAAAGTTGTTCAGTATTATGGACAGAAACATCTCCTAAATATTGGCTCGCTCTGTTTATCAGCTCATATGTATATTATAAGAATGTCACGACATAATTCGCGTTCTATATTATACACTGGGAAAACAGGTGAATAAAACACTTTACGTTCCACGGCAAATCACTGTTTTATTTAGTTTAGGGCGATTTGAATCCAATACAGATTCACTTTTATGCAACTTAATAAAAATTTACATTAAATATTAACAGTACTAACCGTACAAATAAGTACCTACAGCAGATTTTTTTAACATACGATTGCCTGTGCGTGACAGCGTGACGAATATATGTCTTCATTCCCAAAACGTATAGAGCATACCGCACTGGCATTAGTTGGTAACCAGTCATCCTCTTTTCTTTCTAAACGGACTGCTGCAATCCACTGTATCGTCATCGTTGAATCTCTTTTTTGGGGAAACTAAAAGTAAAGGATTGATAAGAAACACTAACAATCCTATTCATAAAAACTCTGTACTTAATATAAAATATATAATAGTTACGTGTTATCGGGTTGGCTAATAAGTAATGAGCGTTTTAGTTTATAATTTCTAGAATTTTCGGAAAGGTTCGAGAGCGTTCTGTAGCACTCATGCGCGTTATTGATAGTTTGGCTGTTAGTGCGTTAAAGTTCACAAAGAAATGAGTGATATTAAAACCCACGTACGACATTGTTTATTATATGAGTTTCAATCTGGGCATTCTGCTGCAGAAGCTACACGTAATATATGTCAAAGGATAGCTCACGATGCAGTCTCCGAAGCAACAGCAAAGCGCTGGTTCCAACGGTTCCGCAATAACGATTTTTCCTTAACCGATCAACTAAGGTCTGGGCGCCCCGTGGAAATAGATATAGATAAATTAAAACTATTAATCGAAGAAGATCCTCGAAGAACTACACGCGATTTTCTGTTCAGCTCGAGTGCTCTCATGGCACCATTGAAAATCATTTACATGGTTTGGGAAAGACTTACAAATATAGTGTTTGGGTACCCCATCAATTAAGTAAAGATTAGCTGACCTACCGAGCTGAGATTTGTGTACAACTTTTATCTTTCCGCCGCACATTTAATTGGTTAGATCATCTTGTCACTGGAGATGAAAAGTGGGTTCTCTATGTTAATCACACACGCAAGCGCCAGTGGCTGGGGAACAGGGAAAACCGACTTCAAAAGGTGATTTTCATCCTCGCAAGGTAATATACATGGAGTAATAAGCTGGGAATTCCTTCCTACTAATACTACGATTACAGCAACAGTATATTGTGATCAACTCGAAAAACTGAAGATTGACATCCATCGCAAACGTCCACAACACAACATTTTTCGTGCACGACAATGTCCGGCCGCATATTGCTACGAGTACCAGGCTAAAACTATTGGAGCTTAACACATTAACTGCTGAATTATTTGCGAATTTGTTCCAAATGCTGCTTTATGATACACTAAACCCTGTGCGGCAAACGCTCATGCGCGCCCAAAAAATATTTCGTGTGGTACTATGATCGCGCATGCGCGGTTGAAGAAAGTCTACCCAGGTCGGCTGGGCGCATCAGTGCGGCGTTACAAACTTGTCCCAAGTGCGGCGAGACGCTTATGTGTGTTTGAAAATTTTCCGAGTTTTATGAGTCATAAAACAATTACGCCAATAACAATAGAGATGCAAAAAAACCCACAGGTGCGGCGCGCCGCACTCGAAGGAAGTTATATAAATTGTATGGACGCGCATAAGCGCCGCCAGCACATGGTGAACGTTCGAAAATCGCGCATGCGCGTTGGCCGCACATAACGTGTTAATTTGGGAAATAATACCCCACCCTCCATATTCGCCGGACTTAGCACCAACTGATTTCAGCTTGTTCCGATCACTTAGTAATAATTTACGGGAAAAAAGCTTTGACGATGAACCACACTTGAAACAATACACAGATGACTTCTTCAATTCAAAACCAACGAAGTTCTATGCGGACGCCATTCACTCTTTGCCAGATCGATGGCAAATGGTAGTAGAAAACGACGGTGAATATATTATTAACAATTAACCATTATTCATTTAATAAATAAATACAAATAAAATAGTTGTATGTCGCTCATTACTTATTAGCCAACCCAATAAAAACTGGCTGGCTATTTACTCGAGGTTGTCTATACGCGAACAAAATACGAAATTATTTCACTTACCTGTGATAAGTTATCCCGGTTTATTTTTTACTTCCTTCTTTCCGTCTTTTACGCCACTTTACCATACAGGAGGTCATTTTTGTCCTTGAGAAACGATATGTTTCTTGGATTTTTTACTATTTCTATTCGAAAATATGCGGGCGTCTGTCACTGAGCGCGCGACTGACTGACGGGCGAGTTGATTGTACTTTTTTCGCCCCGCCCACTTGATTAGGGTTTGCGTGGAACCATTTTTGAGTCGAATTCGTGTTCTATATTATTCTTAATTCGTTGCCTTCAACCGATTAATTATACAGGGTAGTATAGTACAGACGCCAGCAGGCTACCCGAAAGTGTCAAATTTTCCCAATCAACCTTGAACCTAATGCTTTAGCGATAAAGTTTAATATCTATTAAAGAAATTTGACAGATGGAACTTGATGTGCTGGCGTCTGTACATATTTTTAAACAAGTTTCCGTTCAACACAGAGAAGCGCTGAATGTGGCTCGAAATTATTTTATGGATTTTTTTATGATGTGCTGTTTGAGCAGTTTTGGTCATGGATTTGGATTCTATATTTCGGTAATTTGTTATATAATTTGGATCCTTCATACATGCTACTTTTTTCGTGTAAATGTACAAGAGTAATGTAAAGGCGGGTCCATACCAGCGCACGCGCACAATCCATGCAGTCTGCGCGCTTGGAATGGCTATTAACGCGTCATTAACGCGTGCTACATCAAGTGATTTAATATGAACGCGTTCGCGAACTAGACGTGCACGTCGTACATATTTCAACTTGCACGCGAACCACTCGCTAACCGCTCGCGAACATAAAAAGGTGTCCATACTATGTTCCTAAGATGCACGCGAACCGCACTATCAGTGCGCGTGTGCAGGTGTGGACCCGCCTTAGGAGGACTTGTAATGCGGTGATGGAGCCTGCCCATGTGTGCATCGTCAGCTTTTATACTAGTATTTATTTCCTCTCAGGGACGAGGCATGGTCCCCGCGCGCGCGCCTGGGCCGTCTGGTGCCGCGCCTGCGCACGGCGGCACGCGCGGGCGTTCGGCGCGAGTGCGTGCGTGCGGCGCTGCACGCGGCCTCCACGCGCGTCTCGCCCGCCCAGCATGCGCACGCGCAGGCCCCACACAAGCTGCACGACGGTGCCGCTCCACATGCACAGGTAACAGGCGCGCCCGACCGCATGCGACGGAAACGGCGAACAGCAGAGATAACATGAAACAGTACTTTTATCTCACGAAGGGACACGCACTTTACTTGTGTTAACCAAGTGTACAAACACGCGGTGAATGTGTGTGTGTGTGTGTGTGTAAGCGCAGGAGCTCTCGGTACGTTCTGAGACAATGGCCAAATCGGAAGTGTGTGTGTTATGTGCTGACGGTACAAGTCTTCACGCATTCATTCACTGCGTGTTTATACATTTGTTAACCACATGTAAAGCGCATGTCGCTTAAAACACAAACATTAACCGTCCTATATTGTTAACAGCCCAACGCAAAGCGAGCCGTGTTAGCCACAAAAAGCAGACGGCCGCCACCGCCCGTACACAATACGCCAAATAATAAGAGTGAGTATACGTATTATTGTTAATATTCTATGTTAAAAGACATCCCTTTCAGGAGTGGGACATAAAACAACCCCTAAAACTATAGCTGATTATTTTACGAATTCTCGAACAAAACTTTGCTACTTAGAAAAGTTTCCAACCACCTTAATATGATCTTGTCTCTGCCTTAGATTTGTATAGTTTAACCTCTCAAACGTCTGGCGCACACTATGTGTATGCAGAAAGCAGCCATGTCGGGAAAAGTACAAACAGAGTTATAAGCATTTTTCTGTCGATGGTTGTATTTTGGATGTATGGACAAGGCTGCATTTGACGGCTCATATCTCCGTGATAAATAGAGATATCGACATAGCTGTTGTTGCAAAAAATCTTGCATGTCGAAATTAGTATGACTATGTTTGTAACTCATTTTTTTGGAAAAAGTGCCATATGTGGCTGCTTTCTGCATAACTAGGTCCAATTATGCGGAAAAATATGTTAAATAATAACAACCTTCGCCAGTTGTAATAAGTCTTAATTTTGTATGAACAACAAATTCAACTTTGACGAAAAGCATATTTTTGTTGTTCATACAAAATTAAGACTAATTACAACTGACGAAAGTTGTTATTATTTTACATTTATTCCGCATAACTGTGACACACGCCGGATAGCTGCATGGGCACTCCCACTTCTTTTTTCTATTCCGTTATTTCAACCTCTGTACAGTACGACAATGTTCAAAGGTTGCATCGTTTATCTTCGGAAAACCGAACTTTGCCAAATTAACTGTGACTGCTCCAATAAGGTAGTGACGGAATTTGTGAGTCAATCCTACTATAATTTTATAAACGTGAAAGTATGTGAGGATGGATGGATGGATAGATGTTTGTTACTCTTTCACGCAAAAACTACTGAACGGAATTTGATGAAATTTGGCACACAGATAGTTTATAACCTGGTTTAACACATAAAAAACTTTTTATCCCGATATTCCGATGGGTTCGAGACTTACGCGAGTGAAACCACGGGACGTTGGTAGTCTATAATAATTTAGGTGGGAATATAAATCAATTCCAATTGGTTGATAGTCACATTTTATTCCCTATATTTCGGGTTTTCCAAAGATAAACGATGAAACCTTTGAACGTTGTCGTACTGTATCATGTTTTTGAGCAAATTAATATAATACATTTACTCTTAAATGTTAAAGTTTTTGTTTAATGAGACGCATTTTTTTTTCTAATATCCAGACAAAATTCCAGATGCAAGACTGAAGAAAGGAATGAAGACAGCAAAGCAGCGTCTCGGTAAAATCCTTAAGATACACAAAATGATATATTAATTATGATTAATTAGTTTACTAGATTACGTGTGACAGACGGACGTATGTAGATGTATATTTTATATATGTATTGTATATAAGCACGGACCAATACGTGTCGTGGTCGAACGATCACTAGTTGCCTATATGGATCTTTGTAAGCGATATGCATGGGAGAAAATATTGCATCACTTGTATGTCTGGCTAATTCAATTAACTTTTTGCTTATGATGAAGGAAACATTGTGAAGAATTGATATGGTAAACTACATCGGAGCAAGTATGACCGCCATTTCGATGCTGACAGACATTGGCAGGACGATTTTTGTCAGTGACCAATAGGGATGATGCCTGAGTAAAAAAAAATCTATTTACTCCGTCAGTCAGATAATAAAAAAAAATAATAGACACGTATTTGTTACTTTATCATATTAATAAAAAAATACTTAGATAACATGCATTAAAGTTCGGGAGTGGGGGCTCGCACGTCACTTCTACGTATAAAATCTAGCAAGGCGTGCCGTCATGCCACATTTTAACTCAATGTATCACCGTAATGTTTTGATAACGTAGAAAAAGAAAAAATACGTGTCCAATATTTTTTAATAATCTACATGACTGACAAAAACAATTTTTTTTTGTCATCATCCCTATTGTCTCTGACGAAACTCAGATATAGTTTAACCAAAACCGCTGTACCGCGCCTTAGGAATGCGCGGCGAGACTAGGCGGGGTGCAGCGCTGGCAAATGAGCGGTGGGACGCCGTAAGCGTTGACGAATGAGCGGCCTGCACTGCCCCCCGTCTCGCCGCGCACATACCTACGGCGCGGTAGAGCGGTTATGGTCAAACTATAAAAATCAGGTCTACTCGCTAAGCACGAAATCCGTAGTAACCGAAGTTACGGGCGTTTTCTACTCCGTATCACCTACGGACATAAGATTAGTTTGGGGCCCGAACTAAGAATGAATGGCCTTCACATGCCGTCGATAGAGATCTCTCAGGCATGCCGGTTGCCTCACGATGTTTTCCTTCACCGTTTTTTAAGCAAATGATAATTATACAATAAGCACATGAATGAAGAGGTGCGTGCCTTAAGTTCGAACTCGAGACCTAAGACTTGGCAGCCCGACGACGGTCACACCACTAGGCTTTCACTGATGTGTTCTTCGATTTTGTTTTTTTTTTTATATTGTTTGAGCCCCATAAGATGCCACGTTGAGCGCGGCATCTGTAGCATTCTTTATCTCATCCGAGTTGCAGATAACTTGATGCACTGTACTCGATATGCTGTGTTTTGACAATCTATAAGATCTTGTCTGATCTTGTTGCTTACACATTTACTCGATTTTGTTTTATTGTCAAAAATCGAGCAAATGTGTACCTTTAGAGGCAGACACGTAAATAAGTAGTAGTGCATAATAAACTACTGAAGAAATTTATAAATGATGCAATATTTTTTTCAATTTCTGAAGTTATTTACCAGGTGGAGATTAATTTAAAATTACGTTTTTTTTTTTAGTAGCTACTGCTGTGCAGTTCAGTTTCTAAAATTGGACTGTTTGCCTCGGAAATAATCCATTTTGATACCTAGCATAAGTTTTCGGTAATTTTGCTATGATTTTTTTAAATTCCATTTATGCTCGATGTATTGAAGAACATTGTTGATGAAAATGGAGCCTTAATCATTTTTGTTACTAAAACATTCTCATCAACGATTCACTCATTACGTTATCACGACGAAGTTTGTTACTAAACAAATGCCAAAACCTTACGCCAGATATTTTTTTATTATTAGCCGTTATTGTCCTACTGGTGGGCAAAAGTTTCCCTACTGTCTTCCCAACTCTCTCTGTCCAGAGCTGCCAAGGACCAATCTTTATTAAAGGAGTCATCTCATCCTGCCATCTCCGTCTGGACCTGACGCGATGTCGTTTGCCATTAAGCGGAACCCACTGGGTCGTAAGTTTGGCCCATTGATCGTCTGACATGCGGCAGATGTGTCCAGCCCAATTTCATTTAAGCGCTGCCACGCTTAAATGAAATTGGGCTAGACACATCTTTCCGAGTGACATCAGTTATTTTTGTGATGGAACGGATTGTTGTATTCTTAATCCAGGCCACAAGTTTGATACCCAGAATTCTCCGTTCCATAGCTCTCTGGCAAACCCCGAGCGTGGACCTCTGCTGAATTGTCAAAGACCATGTTTGAGAGCCATACGTGAGGATGGGGAGAATAGACAATGTCGATGAGTCTTTTCTTGAGAGATAGATGAAGATCGCCCTTCATTAGATCTTTCATGGCCCAGTAGCAGATAAGGGCGCAATAAAAGTCATTAATCCCACTTGTAAATAAAGGTCTCTAAACTTAATGCAAATTAAAAAAAAACATGTCACGTGCACATTTTGATCGTGTTAGCGACACTCCCTTAAGATTTTTTCGTATCGTTTTGAAATATTGGAATAAATTGGTAAAGGGAGTCAACGTCGTGCGCGGTTATCTGGCGGAACGTATAATTTTCCTCACATTCATAAATTCAAATTGAAAAACGGTTTGTTACATTATTTAGCTTTTTCATTATTTCCACCTGATATTTAACAAACATACAAGCTTGACTCATAATAACCCAGTGATTAGATCTTAACTGCCTTAAAGCCGCGTACACACTAACAAAGAATGCAATCAAACGATCCGGTTGAATAAAACATCTCATGAATCTAAAACAAACTATGAAATATAAATGGTTCATCCAGTGGTTTGACCGAATTAAAATTAGCCATTCAACAAGGTGGCAGCGGGACTGACTGTACAGGTTACGCCGAACGTAAACTCACGGAACGAAAAGGCCAAGCAATGAGGGTTTTCTGAAATGAGTCCACTAGGTAGCAGCACTGAGACGTCAGATCCGGGCACCTGTCAAGTGTCAAAGCTTTCTTTAGTCGTGATTGAATGAATGAAACGAATGATGAACGTTATCATTTTATTATATTCATTGTCGACATGGAAGACCTCTTGTGAATGTGGCTCCAACTGCAGGTGGCGTGAATTTTATTGAAAACCCTCATTGGCAGAGAAATTAATCTCTAGAATCGCCTAAAGCGCAGGCCACACTGGGAACGAAGCGAAACGAACCTAAGTTCGTTAATCTTTCTGCTGCATCTTTCCATACTTCTGTTTCGCTTAGTACGTGGTGTTGCGGTGATTCACACCGCAACACCACGTACTAAGCGAAATATGAAAAGACGCGAAAGAAAGCGAAACGAAGTTATCTTCATTTCGTTTTTTTCCAGTGTGGCCTGCGCTTAATACCTACTATGTCAATAATTCGTTCAGTGGTATTACTGAATTCAAATATTCGCCTGTCAGTAATTTGGTACTGGGGCTAACTGCCTAGGGCACACCTACGGAACTAAAAGTTTCAATTTGCAGATACATTTATGGACATTAAGTATTTACTTAATTGTCACCCTACGGCAAGTTGCCGTGCCTTTTCATTTCTTCTTTAATAGAAGCTACTTGTTGTAAGTGTCAACCTTTTAAGGGGTCATTGTACAGACGCCAGCAGGTCAAGCTACCAGAAACTGTCAAATATTCCCAATCCACCTTGAACCTAATGCAGAATGCAACCTAAAGAAATTTGACATTTTGTAGTAGCTTGATGTGCTGGCGTCTGTAATCATCATTATTAACAACTTTTACTATAAGACTAAACCAATAATCGTGAAAAAAAAAAAATCTGCTGCTCCCTACATTTTGACGAATTATGCGAACATAAATGTACTGAACAACTGATTTTTTTTTTGCGATTTCCGGTTTGATCCCATAGTAAAAGTTGTTCATAATGATGAGTACAATAACCCCTTAACAGGTTGCCACTGTTTATACTTACACCCAGTATACTCTTCTGAAAAGTACATAACGTATAGCTATAAAATGCGTATTTTCTCAGTGCGTACGCGGCTTTAAATGTGCACACAGGTTTAAAATGTGATTTTATATTTAATAACATTAGAGGTAAAGCGTATTTTCTCAATTATTAGGCTTGCGATTGATATCAAATGGTTTTAGTCCCGTGGAAAGTCTCTTTGATTAATATCAATGATAATTAAAACAAGAATTTCGATACTCTAGGTGAAAAATAAAAATATTATTTATTATTGATTATATTAATGATTATTTAAATATGAATTACGATAGTCCCCAATACTTTTGGCCGAGTTGAACGTAGGTGCGAGTCGATGCGCAGAATGTAAAATTAAGGTATCAGTTGGGAAAAAAAAACCATGACCAGATGGCGCAGCTCACTTCAGCTCGGCCAAAAAGATTAGGGACGTATCTGCATTTATTTCGTATATGACGATCCCGTCCTATTCTATTCTGTTTTGTTTCGCATAATAATTAGTAATTTTATTTGAAAATAGTTATTTATTGAAATAAATTATAATTATACAAGCTACGCGCCCGATGGGATTTCCCGTCGGCAGAAATAATGAACTTCCATACAAAATGTTACCTTATGTGTGTTACATAAGGTAACATTTTGTATGGACTTTAGGCAATTAATTTACTAAAATTATTTGTTAGTGCTATAGTTCTCACCTTTGTCATGTAAGGAAGTTTAAGCTGTGCTTTGTCTGTCAGTGAATTTATGATTTTTATTAAGTAGATTAATTGGTGACTTTAATAAACAATGGCGCCGATTCTCTTGTTCACAAACTAAACTAAATTTAAGTTCAATGCATCATTCTCTTTGTTTTTCATTAAGAAAAAGACACGACATATATTAGTTTAGTCCTGTGAAATTAAGACACTCCATAGACAAGTTTAGACGTGATTAAAAAATTGACTAGTAAAAATAAGTCAATTTACGTCAGGCGCTGACTAATTTTACAGGGCTAAACTAATATTTATCTTCTGTCCTTTTCTTAATGATATAGAAAGAAACAGATGCACTGAAGTAAAATTCAGTTTAGTTTGTTAACAAGGGAATCGGCGCCATTAGCAGACAAATAATTAAAATATCATAAAATATTTATTTTAGCTTTTTTACATACTTGAGATGTCACATAGAAGAAAAAGACAAAAAATGATGTAGTTTTAAAATAAAAATAAAGCTATAAAAAGAGGTTTTACACTTTTTGTTGGCTCTAACAACATGCAATGGTAACAGTGATGAGGCTATCGCTACTGCCCTCGTATGGCGTGAATATCGATTCCGAGCCAGACGTCATGTGAAATCGCCTGGCTTGTATGTACAGACGCCAGCACATCAAGCTATTACAATCTATCAAATTTTATTAATAGATTTTCAACTTTATCGCTAAAGCATTAGGTTCAAGGTTGAAAATTTGACAGTTTCGGGTAGCTTGATGTGCTGGCGCCTGTACCTTTATACTTTCTACTGACATTATAGTACTCACTGAACGAAGAAGTTTATAAAAAAGCTTGTAGAAAGGATTGAAGTTGAAGAGACTTTCCATAGACTATTTGTTTTGAGTAAGATCTGATTTCTCACTTTTTTTTTGTGTATTTGTCTTTAAATTAATATTTGATTAAGCTATTATCTGTCTTTTTGATAAGCGTTGTAGAGACATAACGTAATTGTTTCTAAATTAAATCCATTTTCTACATTATTAATAATACTCGACTTTTTGATTCTGTTGAAACAATTTCATAAATTATCGAATTATAAAAATTAAAAGAAAAATATATAAAAAAGACATTATTTTTCACAGAAAAAAAAGAAAGTGTTAAACCCACCACCGAATATTAAATGTAAATAAAAATGAATTAAAAAATAAACGTAAAAAAAATAACAAAAAAATATTGCTTTAGCTACTTATGGACATTTTTTTGTTATGTTTTAGTGATAGTACATAAGGTCGTGTTTTCGATGTTATTTTGTTGTATCAGAATTAATACGGATGCAGAATGAATTTATATTTTTATCAAGCTAGTGCAATAGGATTATATGGAATTTCATGAAGTTTCAATACGATGATAATGCTTGATTCTTCAGACCCGGTTTGGATAGTTTTAAATTAAAGTGAAAACTAGTTAAATTATTAACATGATAAAAACCTGCACTCTTGCTGAAAACAATCTGTGTCAGAAGTTGTAACTAGTCCGTTATTTCTACAATTTTATTCTTACCGATTAAGAGGATTGTGAAGTGCCGATACGCGGTGCGATTTTTGGAGGCAATTACCTACATTTCATACAATTATTTACATAAATATTGTTTCGGGCGATAACGTTTTCATCCCCCTAAACCTTTACGAAATGAGACAATTTTGGTCTCATTACATTTAATACATATTAATCTGGGTCTGTGCGTTTTTCGTTTTTAGTATTTCAATTTAATTTAATTTAAAAAAATAAAAATGCTGTAGGATGTTTTTATGTCAAAAATATAGATATTTAGATGCTAATAACTTATATCGTATGCAATATTTCTTTATAATAAAAACGTACGGACTTAGTTTTTCATTATACCTACAACATTTCCAAAAATTATGAAAATTAGACTATGTTTACGGGGAGAAAAACGTTATCTCTTTTTGTATGAAAATTTACAGCTTCACAATCCTCTTAAGAGAGTTTCTGTTTATGTCTTTCGTATAATTGTATTGCATTTAAATAGTTTTGCGTCTGTATTAAACGGCTTGTTCTCATTTGCAAAAAAAAAAAACAGGGTGTGTTTTTCATATAATATTTTATATTCATAGATGTGTCGCGTTCGTGTGAAACGTCCATATTTTTTCGATGATTACGTCATTTTGTAACATATAATAGAACATTAAATAAAACGAATTATTATAAATATTTTATCATCCGACATGAACTATTAAATGACATACTTAACACTTAAATATTTTTCTATACAGAAGAAAAATCATTTTGACTTATACATATTGTATAAATTTATTATATGTTACTAAATTACTCAACTCCGTATCAACAATGACCGGGCATTTTTTGGGTATGATTATAAAATGTCGACTACGCCCGGTTAGTGTGTCTAGCAGATATTAATGAGTGAATTTTAAAACTGATTTAGTACCTAATTTTGGTGGAACATAATATTAAATATTATATTATTTAAAAATTCAGATGCAAAAAGTTTCACCAAAATTAGGTAATAAATCATAGTTTTGAAATTCACTCTAATATGGATCAGAAAATGTACATTTACCCTTTCAAATGTGCAACCACCACGGATTTTTTTTATAATGATAGATTTTGTGGGCACTGATAGTAATTATTATAGATTTGAAATTAATCAGTGATATTTTAAAGGGTCAACGTATATTTTATTTCTACAAGTTTTTAATTATAATGCACTATTTAGTCATGATAGAATCATAGAAGTCGTTTCGTTCACTATAGAAGGTAATATTATTATTAATATATTAGGCATTATTTTTTTTTACTACATTAAACTTAAAAATGTAGTATCTACGCTTTTCGAATTTGTCTGAAATATGAACGATACATCCCGTATCTAGACGAAATTTTGTTTTGACTGTAACTGTCTGTAAAGCGAAACTTAAAAAAAAAATAACAACAGCGTAAACAGATCGCTTTGGGCTAGCTTCATTCACTCATCATTCACCAATTTACTTATTTTTTTCATCATTCATTTATTCATATATCGCTAGCCCAATACCGTTCTTTTTGTCGTTATTTCTTTTTGAAATCTTTTTCATTAGTTGAGCTTGTGTTATTTATTCATACATCACATTCGACTCGAGTGCAGCTTATGAAAAAGAAATTGAAAATAATTTGTATTCAATTATCTGGCACATGTCGTCTGGCACTTATCTCACTGTCGTGAAACAGCACCCTAATGGCGTAACACTATCGATCAAAATCTGACTGATTTTGAAGCTTGTTATAAATTCATTGCTTCATATGTACGAAAAATTTGTTTTCTCAACAACGTAAATAATGCAATTAACGTTGTTGAACTGTCAAAATGAAATCGATTCCGATTGATAGTGTGTTATGCAATTGGGGTGCAGGTCATCATAAGACGGACACACGACAACATATCAAGCTATACATTTCCAGTATCTCGCAATGTATATGCTTTCGGTACAATGAGAGCTCAGTTTAATGGGGAAGTAAACAGTCAAATTAGTTCCGCGTAGATGGCGCTAAGTGTTTGTTACTTTAATTCGCCTGCCAATGAAGTTCCTTGTTAGAAATTGCTGCGAGATAGGGCCAAGTCTTTTGTCTCGTCGCCGATTGATCGCTTTTCATACAAGATTACTTTGACAAGTAACAAACAGCGCTCTCTCGCGGCGTAGCTTGCAGCAAACAACCCCATTTAAAATGTGTAGCTTGATATGATGTCGACATTTTATGAATATTAGAAATTACTTTTTTTAGTGAACGAGCCGCCATTGCCACATTAATTTACTAAGCCTTTGATGTTGATTAACTTATTAAGATGTTTTCTCGTAGGAGCACATTAGATATAAACGGAAGCGCCTTCACCGTTTAACTAGCGTTTATTGTATATTGGTGATGTATATCGGTTACTTAGGTTTTCTATTACTATAAAAAAAATAACGATTTTTTGTAAAATTTGTATATTTAGAAGAACATGTCGCCTATACAGGGTGACGGGATTCGATCCCATGTTTATGGGACATTCCTATTGAGACATATTTAAGTAAACAGGTTTATTTATGGACTACAAACCAATGTTCAGCAATATTAGTAAATGAATTTCGTGTTTGGTTTAAAAATGCACATAATAATAGTACTTTTAATTATAGAAAACTTACGTAGTCGACAGTATGAGTGATTGATATATACATTTAGTATAAAAGATATATTGTAAATTATGAATAACAGTGAATGTATATTGTTGTGACAGAGGAAACAGTTCTCTAGACAAAACATTTATCTATTCGTTTTATTTATACCACCCAACACAAATCAAATCAAGTCATTTATTTATGTCCCAGGATATTTTGACATTTCTCGGGACCCTGGGGTCCCGGATCTTTGGAAGGCGTACGAGGGGCCGAAGCCAACTCGCAGAGGCCCCTTAGACAATTTTAAATAATGAGGAGGCACCAACCGACGATTATCCGTGTATGTCCTATGCAAGTGCATCCAAGAACAACCAAGGTTTTGGTAGCTATAGTGGATTCGTTACCCAGAACTATGGAAGGACTGTGTCCCCTGCCTGATCAATGTTATAATGTAACTAGATATGACTAATTGAGATATGGGGTTCAGCAGCTAAAAGTAACTTAAATAAACTACAGAGATCATACAATAAATAAATTAAAACGTTATTTCGATATGATTACCTAATACCGACCATACAAATTTATAAGGAAACTGGACTAATGAATTTATCGCAAAGCTGTAAATACAACACCTGCATCTTGGTTACAAAAATTATAACAAGATATTCACTCACAAATAATATTTACTAAAAATGTTGACTACCACAAACGAAATACTAGACAGGCCAAACACTTGTTCGCTTTAGGGCAGAAGTACAGTGAAATCGATATATCTGTATAGAGTTCACTGTACTTATTAATAAAACATTAAACGCAACAAAAATGCAATTTATTATTTATTTTACGATACATTTATCTTCTATTCAGCCTGCACGAGCGTTCTACACATTCCAGAACTGAAATTTCGTTTCGAAGTGCACTAGTAATAATCATGTCAATTTTTATATCTGAACCGATACAGCGCCGGTTTCAAAGGAATTCTGTTTTTAAGGCGGCCATGCCACCCTTCAACTGGGATATTCGTTCTGAATACTTCTTTGTAGCAACTAAATGTATCAGTAGTAATTAATCCCATCCATTGCTTTGAGAATAGTCCCTGAATGGTGAATATTCTTCTGAACATTCACTGATTCTTGAATAGCTAATTTACCTTCAGAGCGCTGGCAGAATAGTCGACAACGGCTCAATTGCCAAAAAAAAAAAAGAAATTATTGATCTAAGTGGAGACCATTTCAACACGACTGTACAATTTCTGCCGTAAAGCGAATCTGTCTTAAAGCGAACAAGGGGAACTGATGGCTCTGTCTAAAGTAACAAAAAACATACATTAAAGAAATAATTATTACTAGCTACAAAATCGATTACTATTGCAATAAGATAAGCAGAATAAGAAGGAAATTAGAACGACGGACTCATTTGCTATTTTTGCTAGATTGTAGAGGGCATAATATGAGTATAGCCCTACCAATTTATCTGTGAACTGAAAGAGGACGGCACCGTCGATTCAGTGTTGCTAATTAATATAAGGTGCCCAAAATTGAGTAAGTTTTCAAGAAGGAAATTTCACATTAGACAATCGTTTAATAAGAGTTTTTACAAATTAAAAACAATGATACCTATATAAAAATAATTTGATAATTTACAGTTACGTAGGTACGCTAACAGTTTAGTCAGATCAGCAGATAAAATGTTCCACGGGGGGATACAACTTTCATTTAATGCGAAGTTAAGTAGGTAGATACCTACCCTGGATGTCTAGCATTTAGTCATGACCGTACCTAACTCCTAACACCAGATTTGACTAATTATAATTAGCAGTGGTACCTAGTAGTAGGTAGTGTAGTGTAATAAAAAAACAAATTGCTTTACCTACTATATTTTTTATATTTATTGAAAACCAGGTTGACAGTAATTGTGATGTTTAGATGAACCTGCATACACAACTTCATCCTGGTTGTGAGGCCATAGGTACCCTGCTTATTTCCGTACCACTATCATCATTATCACTATCGCTTTGGGTTTCAGTTTCACTTACCACTTCTATAATAAAAGGTTTATCTAAATACAAATCATGTTTTAAGTATTCTCCTTCTAACTTGCGAACGTGTTTACAATGCTGTGCCCACTCATGAACTGTAAAAGCGTCAAAAGCTTATCTAACTAGGCAAGAAATTTCAGCATTTTTGTGCTCAATATTTACATCAGCAACTTTTCTTTTCATTGTGCTCCATATGA
Source organism: Dicycla oo (assembly GCA_948252095.1). Taxonomy (NCBI): domain Eukaryota; kingdom Metazoa; phylum Arthropoda; class Insecta; order Lepidoptera; family Noctuidae; genus Dicycla; species Dicycla oo. Next base: position 15,067,444 of record OX411736.1, on the reverse strand, counting down.
GTTCAATGTGATTGAGATCACAGTGATAAGGTGGTAAATATAAGCATTTGTGTCTATTGTCTTCTAAATTTTTTCAATCTCATATAGGTCACATGGTCAACAGTGGATCAGTGGTACACAGATGATCACACGCATACCTGCGCCATTTATTAATGTAAGAGTAAATCAAATACGTAATCGTGTCTCGTTTGCGTACTCCCTCTCACTCTCGCAGTCGCCGCGCGGACGCGCTCACAAACAGACGCGCCAGCGCGCCATTTTGGTTTTCCGAGAATAAAAACTACCGATAAAGTAAGTTGAATTTTGTTAACATAGCCTATACTAAAGCTGTTTTCTTATTTACTTTATTTTAATTGTTTGTGTAGATTTATGTAGTTTGATTGAGTGCTAATAAATTTACGTACTTAATTATTTGTGGATCTTGAGAAATTTGATTTTGAATTGTATAGTGGTGATATGGTTAACAGTGGATTGATCCACTGTGTACACTATGGATTATGATTCACTGTGTACACGATCCAGAGTGTACCTTCACTACAAGACATATAATGGAAGTTTATTTTTACAGAAATGCCAAGGAATAGACAAGAAGAAAGAAAAGTAGGTACTCATACACATGAGCAAATGCGTGAAGCATTAAAAGCAATAAAAGGTGGAAAAAGTATAAGACAAGCTGCTGCTGACCATAATATTTCTTATACAACACTACAAAGGTATCCAACTAAAGAAAAAAAACTCGCAAAACCAACTCACAACGTTGACGCCAAACTATGCGGTGAACCAAGTATTTTCCAAAGTTTTTGTGTCACTAAAAAAATAAATAAGTAAATAATCATAATTAATTATTATGTTTAAAAAGTATTAATATAATTTTATAATTAGATTACCAGTCTATTCATGAGTCAGTTCCCAAAATTTCATGTAAATTGATCACACAGTTTAGTCAGAAATCGAAATAATAAAAAACATTAAAAAAAAAAGAAAAAATTGTCGCGGGGCTTGAGAGGTTAAGATACCTCATTATTATTAATGGAAGATATTATTCAAGACTGATATTTTAAATGTGCCATTTAAAATTAGAATTAAAGTTAATGTTATCACTGAATGAAGACTGAAAAAGTACAAAGTTCCTTTAAGTTTGTTAGAAAATTATGTGTATCTTTATGTCAATCACAACTCAGTAGTGGTTAACATTGTTTAAAAATAAATATCCAGTTGATTATTAGCATTGATTTTTATTACTTTCCTGTTCAGACTTTCTTTGATCCATTGTGAACCAGGGGGTGATCCACTGAGGACCATATGTGTACACAGTGGATCAGAGGCCACTATTAAAAAAAAAATATATCTTTCTAATTGTACACTGATTGTCAGAAAGGCCAACAATATTGTAAAATTTAATAACCATATTATCCGTTGGCAATTTTTCGTACAATTCTAACTATTAGTTTTTATATTATAATGCATTAAAAAAAAGCGATCCACTGTTGACCATATTACCTACAGGTTCAGGCTTGTTTCTCTTAATTATTTCTAAAAAGCTGAGGTTTCGTCAAATTCTCTCCGTATACAATTTTATTTTGGGTCAACAATAATTGCATATCTTTTTATAAGGAATTCGTATTTGGGGCTTTATTCACACAAATACGGTGATAAGGAGCATTATCCATCACTATTATGGATGGCTCTCGTAAATTAGGCACAAGTTTTTCAATAACCCACTTTTTAAAGTTGGTAGGTACTACTTATTCATCTCGTCATGATAATCACCACTTTTTGTGTTTGATTTAAACACAAGTAGTGTATTTGTAACAAAACCAGTATCTTCTCCCGCATGAACAATAATACAGGCTGTCCCTGGAAGTTAGTGTTGCCCAAATTCAGTCTTGGTCTTGCAGTCTTGGTCTTGTTCTTGCGTTTTTGCAAGACCAAGACCAAGAACAAGACCGCGTATTCTTAGCAAGACCAAGACCAAGACTGACCGTGCAAGACTTGAGCAAGAACAAGACATAGCCTGCAAGACTCTTGCGTCTTGCAGCTAGGACTTAGCGCTATTTCACTGAGTAGTTAGGTGTAACAGTTCGGTGTATAGGTAGGTACGCTTAGGAATTCTATGAGACGCAAAAAACTGTATCAAAGAATATGAAAAACTGGACCTATGCGCATTACGACTAATACCATAAACATAGCGAATAAAAAAATATCTATTAAAATCAAACTGAGTGCATGCATAGTTATGTTTTAACCATCGGCACTTTGATAATGCGGCATCAAAGGTTTTGTACTTACTTCTCAAAGAAATTTGCCGCTTTTCGGAAGTACATGGTTATGATACACGCGCCGGCGGCTTCTTTTGAAATCTAAAACAATCGTTGCCGCCACGCCGAAATCATAACATTTGTGACACTATTTGATTGCCGCCATAGGGCGTATTATATTAGTCATTATATTTCTTAAGTTTTTACAAGAAAAAATAGCAAAAAAGTGTTCAAATATCACCCGTTTAATAAATATTGTAGCCACTTTTAAATATACTTGAAACGTGTAAAAAAATTCTACAAAACTAATAAAATAATATAAAAAGCGTAGGTACTTACCTACTAATAAAATAAAAAGCCTGCGATAAGAGTTTTGTATTACTTACCAGCCCGAATATCTCTGAGAGAGATGATGAGAGTAAGTATTTACTAGCTGTGCCCGCGACTTCGTCCACGAGGAATAGTAACTTTGGAGGTATAGTGACGTTCAGGACTTATTTATTTATTTTAAAACTTCTGTCATCAAACATACAAACGAACTCTTCAGCTTTATAATATTAGTATAGATGTACGCCAAAACATTCACTTATATGTAAAGAATAGTGATTGGCACTAATTCTATTTTATTCACGCGTCGCGTCTGTACAAGTAGGTAATATTTAGTGTGTGTTTGTACGCCGCACGCGGCATTGTTTGATTTGCGGCGGCATCCTTTTCATAGAGCCGGCACGTGGCGAGGCGGCGCGGTAGAAAGCAAGGAAACGTACTATAAATAAAGGAATTATTTTAATTCCAGTCATTTCCAATTGAGCTGTGCTTCGAGTCTAACTTAATAATTGTTTTTACTAATTCTCGTTGTTTTCTAAAAACGTATCACGTGTACAATTTAATATGAGTGACGAAGATTCAAATTATTCTAGTCCGAGTAACGAGAGTTTGAGTCACAGATCTAAAAGACCCAAAAGCAAATTTGAGGAGTTTTTCGAAATAATTCATGCATCCCAAACTGCCTTCTGTAAATTGTGCCAACATAAAAAGATTGAAATAAAAATGAAAAACAGAAACACTTCAGGCTTAAGGAAACATCTAATATCTTTCCACAAAAAGGAATCAGAAATATTTCTTCCTGTTAAACCAAAATTAAGTGGAGATATCACAAGCTTTTTAGTAACCGCTGGAAGAAGTGGACAGGTAAGAATATTTTTTTAACAGTTAAAAGAATTTTAACTCCGCGTAGCTATTCATGCGATACTTTCAAAAACGCCATTAACTTACGTAAGTATTTTTGAGTTAGTGGTGTTTTCATCTAGGGGTGCGACATATTAAGTATGTAATTATCGTCTTAAATATTTTTTATAAACACCCATATTTTCATTTAATCGGCCAGTAACAACTAAGTACTTTATTTTGGTAAATTACAGTACAGTGCAACCTTAATATAACAAATATCAATTTAACGATTTTCTCGATTTAACAACAACAAACCTCCTCCTCTTATACGCTCAAACCTAGTATGTTTTAAATAATAACACAAGATTTATTGTTTTGTTTCAGTCGGAAAACAGCAGTGACAACATCACGACAGCTACAGTTGATTGGGTGGTGAAAAAATATCTTCCCTTCTCATTTTTCGATGACGAAGCTACACAAGTATATTTTCGACGTATTTGCCCTAATATGGTGTTTCCTAAAAGGTCTACACTTAGAAGGAAAGTCAAAGAGCGATTTGAAGAGCTCCAATTGAATCTCAAGGAACGACTTCAACAATTATCATCTAAAATGTCTTTTACCATTGATGGGTGGACGTCAATTGCTGGTAGGAGTTACTACGGGGTTACTATTCATTATATAGACAACGAATGGAAGTATCAATCTGTAGTTCTTGATTTTATACCATCACGCGGTCGACATACTGGGGAAGATATTGCAACGATTTTCCATGAATGTTTATTGGAATATGGCATAATTGATAAAATACAAGGTATCACGGTCGACAACGCAACTGCAAATACCAAATTTATGTATGAACTGGGCAAACAGCTGCCGCCACACTTTGATTCAGACAATCAACATTTCCGGTGCTTTGCTCACATTTTAAACCTTGGTGTACAAGATTTATTAAAGACCTTAGCATTACACTGTGAGTCTGACACTAACGCGCAAGATCAGCAGTACGAAGACTATGCAGACGAAACTGAGGATGAGGAAGATGAAGAATCTGCACCAAATATTGCTGACTCGCGTACATCTGTAACAAAGTTACGCAGTATTTCCAGTAAAATAAAAAGAAGTGAGATAGTGAAGAAGAAGTTTCAGTCTGCTTGTGAAGCAGCTGGCGTGCCATCAAATCTAAATGCCATTCTTGACTGTCCAACGAGATGGAATTCCACACATGATATGATTGGATTTGGTTTAAAAGTGAGAGCGGGCATTGACATATTGTGCAGTTCTGTCACCGAATTAAATGATTTTCAAATCACAGCTAATGAATGGCAGGTACTCGAAAAATTACATAAATTTCTAATAAACTTTAAACTTTTAAGTACAAAACTTGGTGGAGACAAATATGTTACATTACCGCTAGTCATTGTATCATTCAATCTCTTGCTAGATAAAATTGAATCCATGGTAAAACAGTTAGATGAGAAACCTAATCGATCTGAAGTGGATGAAAGGCTCATTCTAGCTTTCCAAGCAGCTCGAGACAAAATGCTTAAACATTACAAGAAGAGCAACTGGATTTATTGTACTTCTTTAATTTTAGACCCAAGGCATAAGGCTCAGACTTTTGACCTGACAATGTGGGGGAAGCAACTTAAAACAGAAAGTCTGCGCAAGTTTAATGAACTTTATGAAGAATATAAAAGTCTACACTCACTGAACAAATCTCTGGAATTACCAGAAAAAGAAAATAAAGTATGTGATGAAGATGAAGACGTAATAGACTTTGATAAACTCTATGAATGTCCCTCGACGTCATCTGGATCTTGTCTTCAAGGCTTAGTGATAGACGAGTTGGAGGAGTACCTGAGAAAACCAAGAACTGCCAGCTCGGAAGACATTTTAGATTGGTGGAGGACGCATGAGACAGAGTATCCGATTTTATCGAAAATGGCCCGTGATTTTCTCTCAATACCTGCAACTTCAGTACCTGCTGAGAGGTTATTTTCTAAAGCATCATTAGTAATTAGAAAACATAGAAATAGGTTAAGTGATGAGTCAGCCAGATGGTTACTTTGTATTAATTCTTGGTCAAAAAAATTGATATAAAGTATCATAACCTAATGATAAAGCTGTTGATTTGTGTTGTATTTTATTTTTTATTCAAATAAATGATAAATCGTAAAACTCTTTTATTAAATTTCTTATAAGTTGAGGGTTCAATCTGTTTCTAGACAGATAAGTATTGTTCTTTAAAATACAGTCAAGTTATTGTAATTAATTTGTTTTTTTACATGTTTTAGCAAATGTAAGCTTATAAATCATAAATGTTTATTAAGAAACAGTTACTTCCATGGAAAACGACATATAGGTCAGTTGATTTTTCGAATTTCTTATCAAATCTTCAGTTATTTATTAATCTGCTTGATCTTTACTATGGCTATGTTAATTCAAGCTCACAATGTTCCAATTCTAATACGTTTTTCTAAGATTTAAAGTAAACTTTAATAAATAGTAATAGACTAATAGGTAATTGCAAGACTTGCAAGACTCTTGCTGCAAGACCAAGACCAAGACCAAGACTGGGAGCGCAAGACCAAGACCAAGACCAGGTGTATTGGCGCAAGACCAAGACCAAGACTGGCTAAGTCTCGTCTTGTTCTTGCATTTGGGCAACACTACTGGAAGTATGGATCAAATCGAATAGGAGTGTAGGCAAGGTCATTTCCAAACTTTTTAACCCTGAGAATGTTGGTGCAATTTTTTACGGTTCAAAAGTTATGACCAATTTTTGTTTTATTAATCACTTCGCATAGTGCTCAATGAAAAAAATCATAAAAAAAAACTAGCAAAGCTATCAATTACTTTTTTCAAAACGTAGAAAAGTGGGCCTTTCTTTTGGTAATACTTATACCTACGCATATAAAAAACATGTGTTCGATAATAAAAACAGTTACTGCAAAGTCCTCGGTCTGGCAGAAGTTTTACTCAATTTTAGAGCGATTTTTATGGGAAAACGTTACACTAGCGAAAGTTGACCACGTATTACAAAAACTGGTCCAAGTCATAGAGATTCTTTGGAGGTATGAATCACTGGAATATTCTTAATAGCTTAAAAGTTAGAGATTTTTATTAACAAGGAGGTCGTATTTTTACAATTTTCTGTTTCAAATTTTCATTTTTTTCAGCTTAACTAACAATAAATTTCAGTCCCTAGGCATTTGTTACCTATTTGAACACTACTGTTTGATGTGGTTTAGGTTTAAATAAAAAATAAAAATAATTTCGGTAAACTTTTTGTTATCTTATGAGTAGGGCTTTCAAATACCGGATTTTCTCAATACCGGTATTGAGAAAATCAATACCGTGATCACGGTATAAATACCGGTCTTGAACGAAAGTTCAATTAGGACATTAAATACCATTAAAATACGTGTTTTTATTTTGAAATCAGTCTTTATTGTTCCTATTTATTGAAAATAATAATACAAATACATTTTATACATAGCTATCCTAAATAACAATTTGTTATATTGATTGATTATTTATGTAGGACTAGAAATTAGGAACGTAATCAAAACTTAAACTTAATTTAGTCTTTTTGCAGGAAGGTATTTCACATAGGCATTGTGAAATGTGAAAGAAATATAAACTTCTTATGTAATTATCTAAATGACATCATGTCTCATGTAAATATCAACATAGCTATCAATTTGTAGAAATGTAAATATAGCTTAATTATGTTCATTGTGTGGTGTTCATTTTAGTAACATTCTTTCTTATTCAATAAAAAAAAAACAATAAAAAATGTAAAACTAAACAAGTAACAAAATAAATCAAATAGCCTTAATGAAATTTGCTGACAAACAAACAGTAAAAAATCTAAAAGTAAATAAGCACTTAAACTTAAAAGAATAAGGAAATACTTAAAAGAAAATTTACTGAAAATAAGACGTTTACATTTTTCTATTTTGAAAGTGTGATCGCAAAAACGAAAGATCGTTTAATGTTGAATCAGACAACGAACTTCTCAGCCTGCTACATAAATAGCCTACTGAAGAAAAAGCACGCTCTGCTTCAACACTTGTAGGTACCACAGACAGTAAACATCTGTAAGCTGCTGACAAAAATATCTCCCGACCACCCCCAGCAGTTTCGAAGACACACATCTCTACTCTTATTATACATTTAAAATCAGTGCTCGTCGTAGCTGAGGCAGCAATCTTGCTTTTAGGCAATTTGGATATCTCCCTCTCTAATTGTTTTTGTAAGGACGTGTCTTCATTTTCACAGCTTGTATTCAATGTAGAAAATGAAGTAGAAAGTTCTTCTATCGTCATATCATGTTGATGATCAGTTATTTTCTCACTGTCTCTTTGAGCGTCTCGTGTGTCATTGTTATATTTTAAACGTGCAAGTAAATTTACGATAATATCTAGTATTTCATCAGATGTAGGTTTTGTGAAGGTACAATCATCGTCATCGTTACTGAAGAAAGTTTCAGGGTCGTGCAAATACTGTAACACTCCAGAAATTAAAAGTCGCCACTCCTTTATGCGTCTTCGAAGTTCTTTTGCAAGATTATTGCTCAAGTCACTAGCCTGACCATCTAACTTTTTTAACATAAATTTTAGAGCAACATCAGCTTTCAGTAAGTTGGCATTGCGTTTGCAAAGTTCCAGTACTGTCGCTTTGACCACAGAAAGGCTGTTGTAAATATTGTTTAGAGTTTCCAAATCCAATTCATTAAATGAGAAATCGGAGTTTAATTTTAGATCAATTAAAACTTTTAATACACAATCCTTTAGTTTCAAAAAGCGCCCAGTCATGTCAGCCATACTGCTCCATCTTGTTTTGCAATCTAGTATCAACGTCATTTCCTTTTTATGCACTTCAACAACATATTTTTGTAACAAATCATTCTTTGTAGAGGACTTACGAAAAAGTTTGACTAGTTTCCTCACTTTATCTGTGACGTTTTTGTAAATAAACTCAGGTTTTTCTGTTTCGAGTGGTTGTGTTTCAATATAATTCAAAGCATCGTCTTCACCTCGATTAGTCTGATCAGCGTTGTCGTCTTCGCTGTCGGTCTCAATCTCAATATCAGTATTTAGCGGTAAGGCGATTGAGATAGAAGCAGATTGAGATAGAACAGCAGAAGGAGTTCGTTGAAACTGATATTTATACAACACGTCTATAACCGCTAGTTGAATTCCATGCACCAGGCAGACCTGATAGTGACCCTCAAAACTTTTTCCCATTTTAGTCATCACACTTGCACCATCTGTCGTAAAAGCTATGATATCTTCATGTAGATTAATGCCAAATTCTTGAAGTCGTTCTTTTAGGTATTGGTTACCTATATCTGCTGTCATGGAGCCTGTTATCCTGACTAATCCCAGGTTCACGTAACTGCTTTCTAAATCTTTATTATGTACATTAATATTCATGTATCTTTTATTGTTAGTTGCTGTATATTCATCAAAAGTTAACGTAAATCGTTCATCACTGGTCTTCAAAGTTTTGAACTGCATTGTTATTTGGTTTTTTAATTTGTTGCTTTGCTTTTGTACCATATGGGTTATAGAAGCTGGTGAGGTCGGTAAATTATAGCCAGAATTCTTAAAAAGTCTTTGCATATCTTCGGATGTGCAAAACTTGCTCAAAGGGATACTATCTAATGCTGCCATCCTTGAAACAACTAATTCCACTGAGTGAGAACTTTGTAAATAGTCCGAGACTCGAGTTTTCTTTGGTACTGGTTCATCTTGTACTGCTAATTCTGGTCTTGATGCTTTTTCTTTGGATGTTGAAGCTACTGGGTTTGACTCTTTTGATTTGGATGATGAAGCTGTGCTTTCTTGTGTATTTAATTTATGTATTGAGCGCATATGAGTGTGCAATCCGCTTGTGGTTCCACCAACAGTTTTTATGATTTTTTGGCATAGGTTACACTTTGCAGTGAGTCGATCGTCAGCTGCAGTGAAATTATCCCATATGCCAGTAGTAGTACGTTTATTTAAAAACTTTTTGTAAATTTTCGATCTCTCTAGAAACGACCTAAAACAAGAAAAGATCTTATTACCTTCGATTATTTATATGACAATACTAATGACAATAGTTGTTCTACTATGTTTCCTCTCCTCTCCTGGCACCGCACGGCTAACCTAGTTTCACCTTACAAAAGTAGGTACTTATCGAATGTGCCAGTAGGTAAACAATAGGCATGGCAGCGCTGATTGGAGCCTTACTGTAACTGCGCAAGAAATAAGTTTACTTGACGCTCGAAGTTGTTTATTCCCCGCAGACTAGTTGTACCAAGAAAATTTATACGAAACTAGGTAAGTAATTAGGCAAAATTAGCTAAAAATAAAATTGATATAAGAAACCATAGCCAAATCTAACATTTACAGGCTCTACTCTATATATGGCCCAAATCTGTTTCAAAAATAATCCTATCGCGTGAACCGTTGAGAGTTTGAGACAGACACAATTAAAGACGAGTATTAAGATCTACTTACATGTTGTTCGCTAATAACGTTCCAGGTAAGACACGAAGAGGCAGCAACGACCGTAGGTTAATTAAACTAGCAAAAATACGCGATAGATCACAAATTCACAACACAAGATACATACAGACAAAGTCTACGTGTTATCCCGTCGCCTTTGCGGAACTGACTTACAAAAACAAAAACGACAAGTACTGCTCGATTTCGGGCATTGTCTCAGGCGAGGCGCGGTGCTGGCGGGGGAGCTAGAGATAACAGCGAGACGCTTGCGCTGGCGAAAGTAAGTCGTGTGAGAATAAAATCACATCTAACATCTAATGTTTGTAATACCGTAATCACGGGATTGGAGCGTCAATACCGGTATTGAAATATGCCGATAAAAAATCCGTGATCACAGTATTACGGGATCCCGGAATACCGGTATTGAAAGCCCTACTTATGAGTCATGTTATTTGCCCTAGCTACAACCCGGAAAAAACCGTGCACCTGCTGTCAATGACGTCATATCGGCGCTCTGGTACAATATGTATGGCGACGTGCTAGGTCCAACGAGGTGCTAGGAATGTGCGGGGGGGGAAGGGAAACAAAAGTACCAGCGCCGGCGCATGTTCGTACTCAGGTAGATGTTTTAGTAACTCGCTACCAGCTTGTGACTGCGCACGTACTTAATTCGGTGTTCATCAATAATTATTCTTTAACGTTATTTGGACTGTGTAACTTGGACTTTGTTTTTGCCTGTGATTTGGACACTGTTTGACTTGAGTATGGCTACGTACAACAGCCATGAATATGCAGATATGCATTTCATTTACGGATTTTGTGATGGAAATGCACGCCAAGCTGCAAGAGTGTATCGAGAGCGATATCCTAATCGGGACCGCTATCCGGAAAACCGAGTATTCCAACGTGTACACTCCGCTTACGCAGATAGTAGAAATCCAGGAGCTAGGGAAGGTCGACGTAGCGTTCCAGACCTTGAAGTCGAAGATGTGGTGCTTCAGATGCTACGTGAGAATCCAATGACATGTCAAGAATGTCAGGGATTCCGAGATCTGTGGTGCATCGTAGTGTGAGACTACACATAATTCATCCCTTTCACGTTCAACGTGTGCAAGCCCTTTTACCGAGTGATCATGGCCCGAGAAGGGCTTTTTGTAGGGATATGTTACGTCGCCATCGTGAAGATTCTCAATTTTTAAAGAAAATTTTATGGAGCGATAAACAAGTTTCCGAAGGGTGGGGATATTTAACATGCATAATCTGCATTTTTATGCGCGTATTAACCCACACATTGTACGAAGTGACCATTTCCAGCATCAGTTCGGAGTAAACATGTGGGCTGGAATAGTAGAAGGACAGCTAATAGGTCCTCATGAGTTACCTGCTAGACTCGATGGCCCCTCATACTTGAGGTTTCTACAGAATGACCTAAATGGTTTACTTGGGGAAGTATCACTTGAAACCCGTCGAGACATGTGGTTGCAGCAAGACGGCGCTCCCCCACATTACGCAAGAGTCGTAAGAGACCATCTAGACTTAAGTTTCCCTAGTCGTTGGATCGGAAGAGGGGGGCACATTCGATTGCCAGCACGTTCCCCTGACCTGAACCCCATAGATTTCTTTCTATGGCGTTATTACAAAGAGATGGTATACGAGACAGAGAGCGGAACCGAGGAACAACTCCGTCAGAAAATCACATCTGCAACCTTATACATAAAAAATAATTCCCGTGCATTTAGACGAATAATACCAAGTTTCATTCGGTGATGCCAGTTGTGTTTGAGAGTAAGAGAAAGGAATTTTGAACATCTATTGTAATTTCAATTTAATAATACATTTACATATTAATTTCATTGTTTTATTTTATTTTGCCACGTAGTTAGAAAATTTAAAAAATATGACCTTGTTAATAAAATTCTCTAACTTTTAAGCTATTAAGAATATTCCAGTGATTCATACCTCCACAGAATGTCTATGACTTGGACCCGTTTTTGTAATACGTAGTCAACTTTCGCTAGTGTAACTTTTTCCCATAAAAATCGCTCGAAAATTGAGTAAAACTTCTGCCAGACCGAAGACTGCAGTAACTGTTTTTTTATTATTGAACACATGTTTTCTAGATGCGTATAAGTATTACTAAAAGAAAGGCCCACTTTTCTACGTTTTGAAAAAAATATATATAAATGAGCATTATTCGAAGTGATTGAAAAAAATAAAAATTGGTCATAACTTTTGAACCGTAAAAAATTGTACCAACATTCTCAGAGCATAAAAGTTTGGAAATTACCTTGCCTACACTCCTATTCGATTTGATCCATACTTCCAGGGACAGCCTGTACCTATATAAAATACTAAAAAATAGTGACAAACAATGACGTTAAGGTACCTACAACATAAGTAAAATTAAAAAATATTTTTTTATTACTATCTCAATAATTATATGTCCAAAAAGAAAAAGAAATATTTAGAAGTTAGTGTATAACTTGAAAAAGGCGAATCGAAACCATTTTGTTTCGTGTTATAAAGAAAAACGTTAATAGGGTGCTACTTATTGCAGTAGATAAATAAAACATAGATTATAATAGAAAATTATCTAGATATTTATTTATTTTGACACAAATCGACTTTTTAAAGACATAAAATACGTAGGTAATATTTTTAAAAACTTATTTGTTACTTTCAAGTCTCGCTCAATTTGACGTTGACGCTACTTCCATCTAGCAGTAGGTATTTATTGTAATTCTAAAGGTGCGATATATCGCGGGGACGCTAGCGAAGTCCTTTCTTAAGGGTTTCGCTAGGGCTACAGATACTGGCAGCGGGACGGGGTGATGAACTTGGGCGGCGCTGCGCAGAGGAGCTGCGGTGACGGGCGCAGGGCAGCGGGGCACGGGGGCAGGGCGCTCTGCAACCTCAGCAAACGACGGGTGCACTGGCGACGAAACTGCTGACGCGGAATTCGACGACGATATATCGAGGAATATACCACCCTGACACCCATACCCCACCCTGACATCCTGTATAGTACCTATTAATAACTAAGTACACTAGGTACTTGTCTACCTACTAACCAAAGCGTACTCTAAATTAATGAAGCCAATATAGTTTACATTAAAGGCTTAATTACTACGATCGAACGCCGATTCCATGAATTTTATAGCACTTATATTGTACCTATCTCAGAGCTAATCGACATGAATACGGTTGAACTAGGATTCAGTTCTGGATAATTTATAAGTATTCGGTAAATATTAATGACGAAGCTGCGTGTTTGATCTTTTGGGCTTGGGCCTCTCATGAAACAGTCGAGTAGGTAACTCTTCACTATTTCTAGACATCACTGCGTGTCTGCGTTGTTTACTAAGTATTGCTCAGAATTGCTTTCTTTCGGCAAATTATCAGGGTCATTCTTTTGGACAGGTTTTTCAAACGGCTTTACTTAAAAAATAATAGAAATAAAAAAGCAAGCCATTTTTTTTTCGCGCAAACCTTAAATCCTCTCTTAACTGGGTTACTGATTATTATTCATTTATCTTTATAATTAAAAACATAAAATACTGGGGGTATTTTCGTGGAGATCAAAGAAAGAAGAGAAAGAATGGGGGTATTTTATGTTTTTATGATATTTAATTCAACTCATCAGTTCATACTAACGATCGCGACGATCGCTTTTGGTTAGGTTCGGCCTTAGGCAAATACTACCTATAATAAATATTAAGTTTACAGCACTAGGTAATAACCTGTTAACATCGTTACCTGCTGTTTTTGATACTATCAACTCGGGCGGAGTCCACCGCAGGACATAGGCGTCTCCCAGGCTTTTTTTTGCGTGGAGAAATGCTCATGCATACTGCACTACAACGGGGAGATAGTGCAGTTATGTGGCACTCCAACCCACTAAAACTCCACGGTGTCCTCCTCTGCTGCTTGTGGCGGGAACACGGGCACGCGTTAGCTCTCACCGCGAACCCGCCGCGGCTGTCCGTCACCGGACCCTTCGGACCCTCTTCTGGGGAGTACCCCCCCATCACCGGCGCACAAGAACACATTGCGTGCCATGACCACCCCATGGACCAAACCAGTACATGGCCGCTAGACGACCCCGTGTCTAGGCACCCTTGGGCCCCTGCAACCGGTCAGGTCAGTGGCCCGGCCGCATACCACTTTTCGGCCGCAGAGGATAGGGAGAGCGGCCAACGATATACCAACACCTCCTCCCCTGCGGCCCCACCGCGTCCACCATCAGACGGTGGTGACCCCGTCAAAGCCGCGGAAGGTAGGGAGAGCGGCGTACCGCAATACCAGCACTCCTCTCCCGCAGTGGCCTCCAACCCTCAGCCGCGATGCCGCCCATACGACATCGCGGCCTGCCTCAGTTGCGATGTTGCCCAAGCGGCACCGCGACCTACCTGTTAGCCGCTACGTCGTCTTCTTCCTGGGAAAAGTCCTGACGAGCGGCCCCTCCTCGGGTTCCTCTTCGCTAGCCAAGGCTATTGACCCCCCCCCCCCCCCCCACCCCCCGCCTCAACAATGCGGGAACCCCCGGGATGCGCCACAAGACCCTGTCCTCCGCCTTCCGCATCTAGTCTGTCCCAGCCACCTTCTTAAGGTCTTCGGTCCATCTAGCTGGGCTACGCTTGCTGATACGCGGTCTCCACTCCAGGACTCGTCTGCTCCACTGGCCATCGGTCCTTCGACAAACACGGCTAGCACCCTGCCACTTCATTTAGCTTACTCTACAAGCTGTGTGATAGTATAATAATTATGATAATATGTACAGTCGACCGCGCTTCATTAGCAACACTTTGACCCCGCGTCCTATAGTCACAAGTCGCGTGCATATGTCACTTTTTGTTCGGAAAACTGGAAAACGCCTTCTGTTGGTGCGACCACGCGTTCACGTTCACCGAAAAAAAATCTGACATAATTTAAATATGCACGCATCGATCGCGTAATCGCTTTTAATAAGGGCGAGACCTGCGCAGCAATTGCGTCACTATCAATCGGAATCGTTTTAGTTTTGACAGTTCAACAACATTCATGGCGTTACGTTGTTGAGAAGACTTTTTTTAATATTATGAAGCAATGGATTAGCAATTGGTTTCAAAATGATTCAGATTCCGATTGATAGGGTGCTGGTCTTGAGCTGGCCTAGTGTAGTAATTTTAGGATACACATATGTCCTAAATAAATACATTCCATTATTATGTTTTCTAGCCTTTTCTAAAAACAAGACTGTTTTCTTCTATACACAATTTATTCCTTGTTTCAGCCCAAAAAAACTACACACTAAAAATGAGTCCCTAGTTCGTTAGCTAAGTACAGACGCCAGCACATCAAGCTACTACAATCTGTCAAATTTCTTTAATAGATTTTCAACTTTATCGCTAAAGCATTAGGTTCAAGGTTGATTAGGAAAATTTTATAGTTTCGGGTAGCTTGACCTGCTGGCATCTGTACAGCGTTTTTTACTTTAATTAAAATAATAATTCTTGTAAGACTTCTGAGAAACCTAAAGAGCTAGGTCTTGCGGCTATTATATAAATTTGGAGTCCACAAGCTCGGAAAATTAAATTTGCCAGGGTTACTGCCGACTTGAATTACTTTCAGTCTTACATTTGGAATTCCCATTGATAGCTTACTGCGGAAATTTTTATTGTTGTTTTGTTTTGCTTTAATTTTAAACGTGACTTACTGTATCATTAAAAATCAACCAGGTACGTTAGGTATGCTTCATTCATTGTACACCAGGCCTACTGCCTTCCTAACCTTTCATGGGATACAGGCGTCATGTTACGTGTAATGAAAAACGTTGCTATGAAAATTGGAACAGGCGTATAATTGCTGAGTAAATTTATTTCCAGTCTGTGGACCTGTTGCCATCAACCAGGTATAAATCCAGACTAGGCTGCTACTGCGAAATTCCTAATGGGAAAATAATTTTCGTTAGGTTTTTTAGAAAGCCCCATTAACACTCGCCATTATGGTCACTAAGCCAACGTGCCATAAAACCAAGTAAAAAGTACCTACCATTGTACTCAAAAATATAATTATATCATTCAGTATTATAGTGTGTAGGTACATCATATGTACATACAATATGTAACAAAAACCCTGTTGTTCCTTCTACCTAAGCTACGTTTTAAAAATCAGTTTACTTACGTAATAAAGCAAGTCATTTATAAAAAACAGTTCAACAAAAATAATTAAAATAAATATTTAATTATTCATATTTGTAAAGTTTAACTGATTTCTTACGTCTGCTCATGACGCGAAATCCGTTCGAAAGTAAGCTGTGCGGGAGACTAAGTAAGTGATTCGCAGGGCGGTGGGTCGCCCTGCTAGGGTTGCGGGTTGTTTGAAAGAGTTACCGTGGCCCTGGCCCAGGCAACTGAAGAAACACGGGTATGGGTTTTAGTCAGTAAAAGTCTGACACGCCCTCCCGCTCCGCCCAGAGCGGGAGAAGTTATTTGATGATTTCCCATCCAAAAAAAAGGGTGGCGGGTGGTAGGGTAAACGGGTAGGTAGGAATGTGGTACCGACCCGGGGCCCGTGCGCCCCGATGCACCTACTTGTCAAATCAGATACTCTACACTTTTTTTTTTAATTGACCTCTCGACTATCCAATCCTTAATTTTTTTTAATTATGATTTCATCAATTGTGTTTGTAGGTAAATGTATACGTCCCTAAAAGGAACAACAGGGTTTTTGTTACATATTGTATTATAGTCGGGTTAGCTAGTAAATAATAAGATAAATAAATCAAATTCCTGTACAACCCTTTGTAAATCCAACTGATCCAAGCACGACAGATTTATAGGTACCTACATAACAGAAAAGATAAAAGCCAAGGTACAAAATTCAATCTGAGTGAGTGCAAGCAGTGAGAACGTCATCGTCAGTAACTCGCGAAGAGATAAATCGCATTTGTGTCTCTCTGACCACTTGCTCAACTACACTCAATTAGGTTAGCTGATAAGAGCAAGTTACGAGATATAGTCAGAGTTATAAAAATTTAACGGCCTTTATCAGAAGTGGTCATCGTATTAGTGGTGGTATTAATAAATCATTAATAATTTATTGGGTTACCTAATTTATTAACAGCGCAACAAACGGCGCCGTCTAGTTTTGTTACGAAGTTACTGGAATCACCGAATAGATCGGATAGAGTAACACTGCCTGATTACCGTCACTCTAAGGCTGCCAACAGACGGACTGCACAGCAACAACCGCACACAGTCGATATATTCAACTGCTTGCAGTTGTACGTTCGACTTCGTACAGTCGTGATATCAACTTCACGCGGTCGGCTGCAGACGTGTGGCGTCGATATTAACTGCGACATCAACTTCACACGACTGCAGCCGACCGCGTGAACTGCACACTAACTGTATGCGGTTAGCGATCAACAGCGTGAAGTTGACGTCACGATTGCACGAAGTCAAACGTACAACTGCATGGAGTTGAATATTAACTACGTGTGGTTGCTGCTGTGCAGTCCGTCTGTTAGCAGCCTTAGAGTGACGGTAATCAGGCAGTGCTACTCTATCCGATCTATTCGGTGATTCCAGTAACTTCGTAACAAAACTAGACGGCGCCGTTTGTTGCGCTGTTAATAAATTAACCCAATAAATTATTAATGATTTATTGTAAAAGCTGCACCACATTTTAAGGCAAGGGAGCATGGACAAGCGTCATTACATAGATAGTGGGTACCCCAAATAGGCCACCATTGAATAACTAGTAGACATTAAGGAGATGCAGTTCCGTGTATCATGCGGTACGTTCACACCCCCGATATGAACCGTACCTATATCTGTAACTAGCTGTCAACTACACTTTTGCAAACATTCACAGCAAGTAAACGTAGTAGGTGGCTTATTGTAGATTGAACTATAGCCTAAGTCTCTAATTCAGATAATTTTTGTAAACAAAGAAACGTCAAGAAATGTCACTGTCAAAATGACAGGACAGTGGTACAAAAAAAATTATCTGAAAATTTAACACAACAAAACAAGGAAACAACAAGATGAACAAGAAACACGATGATAATAACACAACAAAATTAACAAACACAAAGCGAAAAACTTGATCCGGGAAAAGAAAACGAATGAATTGAAAATACCACGGAAAAAGACGCAACTTAGACGTACTGTCAAACGAAGTTCGAAAATGTTAGGAACTCCTGCAGTGTTACCAGTGTCATAAAATATTTCATACCAGAAAATCTCCACTTATTAATCTTAACTTTCTTTAAAATCGAAAATTTCTAAAAAAAAAATTACGGTAAGATGATTTTTAAAATATTATTTCTAAAATCAGTACTCTAAGAAAATCAAACCCTTTTTCCGCCATTTTTTGAGAATTTATTAACAAGATAATTTTTTGGTCTGTTATCACCTTTGTTTACAAAAATTATCTGAAGTAGAGACTCAGGGTAAAGTAGACCCCGCCAGGGTTGCGGGTTGTTCGAAAGAGTTACCGTGGCCGTCCTGGTACAGGCAACTGAAGGAACACGGGTGGGTTTTAGTCAGTAGAAGTCTGATACGCCCTCCCGCTCCACCCAGCGGGAGAAATTATTTGATGATTTCCCATCCACAAAAAAAAAGGGTAAAGTAGACGTAGGTCCACACTAGTTTATTTGTAACAGTAAAAGTATCGAAACTCCATGTGCCGAGAAAGAGGGGTTGACCAAACAGGCTTCTATAAAATGTGACGCCATAGGGAATACGTTTTAAGTCGGTAAAACTTCCCACAATAAACTTTCTAGGCAAAAGTTTACTTCATCGACATCTTTGATGCAAAAACGAAAACGCGACAGCTTATGAATGAAACCGCAGACTATGCTCAAACGAACGCGGCAAAATAGTTCGCCATCCATTGCGGGCAAGTAGAGAAAACTGGAATAAATGAATTAAGATTTTAACTCCTCCGACGACCAGCCAAATTAGCCTTATTCTGCGCACTGCTCACAAAATAGTTTATTTTCAGTGTTGCTAATCTAAAGTGGCGAGTTTTATTAAGTGGTAATGTAATTATGTGGGATTTTGTTTTGATGTTGTTATGTTGGTTAATTAATACAATATTAAAGTTCTAAGCTATGTTTTTGTTTATTTTGCCCCCTACCCCCCACCCGCGTCCTCCTGGCGACGGCCTTGCACCAATATATAGGGTCATGATAAATGATTTATTTCTGTAAGTAGGTTTGTACAAACACTTTTACACGTCAATCAAGTTTTTTTAAAACTAGATGGGGTCGGCGTTTCCTATCTGACTACTCTGAGAAGAAAGGCCGAAACAAACTCATAGGTTCCGTTTCTTTTAAAGTGCAGACATAATCTTGGTCAGTTCATTGATTGTGTCTGATATGATCTTTTGAGGAAAGAACCACACAGATTGAGGACCTGTCCAGCCAGTACACGCATTTGTCAGTAATCGCGCAGCTCAACTCAGAACTTAAGAAGCTCAACGATTCGACGAACAATACCAAAGAAAGGACATTTGGGTAGGCCTCATAAATTATAGTTTGCCCAAGACCGCTATACCGCGCCGTAGGTATGTGCGCGGCGAGACGGGGGGCAGTGCAGGCCGCTCATTCGTCAACGCTCACGGCGTCCCACCGCTCATTCGCCAGCGCTGCACCCCGCCTCACCGCGAATTCCTAAGGCGCGTTACAGCGGTCTTGGTCAAACTATACTCAAACTGCCAGACCATTATTAAAAATAACTGCGAGAAAAATAAAACAACAAAAAAGCAATGACCCACATAGTCTTCACATTCACAATAATTAAAATAATATAATACTTTATAAAGTAAATATTCATGTAAACATTCAGTATGCAAAAAAAAATTGATTTGCTAGCAAATCTTCATAGACGTGATGGGTATGGGAACTCATCACGTCTGCGGAGTTTCGCTAGCAAATTTATACCCTGATGGGTATAAATCAGTCTGCAGTTTCGCTAACTAATTTAATTAGACCTTGTATAGGAGGTTATTGGAGGTGTTTCAAGAATTATCGCTGAACGTACATCAAAATTAAAAAAAAAAACTGCTCAGTTATAATATTCATTTATTTACATTACCTATATATATTATTATATACCTATATAATATATAGTATTATTATAGTATTATTATTATACCTTTATATATACTATTATTTATATACCTATTACAAGTCATAAAATTACAATTCGACATAAGTCGCCATGTTTGTTACTCCACATCTGTTGAGTCCTCGTCTGATCCTGAAAAATATTATTTAATCAACATCGTATCACTAATGTCCGCGAATATCTGACCTGAGAGGGTGCACCACCCCCACATTTCGTTCGTCATGTCGGAAGCCTCACGTAATAGAGGGCGCCAGGCGAGCATATTGCCACTAACTGGGTGTAAATATGAAACGCAATAACACTACTCGACCTGGGCACCGTATCCAGTACATGAAGACGCGGTTTAGTCCCATCGCAGCACCTTCCCATCGGTTCCCATGAATCTATTTATCATGCCCACGATAAATTCCCATCTCGGCACCCTGTCATAAATTAATCATTGTTAGGTAACAGTAGGTATCTACCGAGTAAATCAACCTGATTATTCCTTAAATCAAAATAAATATTTTTCAGAAGTTGCTGTTTACAAAATCAATTTAATTTTAAAATACTAGTGTATAGTGGACAAAGTAAAAGATTTTTTTATGGGACTTGCACAGACAGGTTTGAATTGCCGTGATTAGAGGCTCCATTACCTTGGTAGCAACATGGCAATAAATCAATGTTTTTCAGTTCCTAATACATATTGTAAAATAAATAAATATTGTAGGTACATATTTACTGGTGTTTTGGTCAACAGACTTATCGCGAGTAACTTGCTGTCATTTTATTATTTCAGATATTTTAAGAATGTTTTTTATATTGTAATATCATTATGTATCTACTAGATACGTAAGAAAATAAACTCTGATTTATGTGATATTTGTAGAATGAAAATGAATGTACTATAACAGTCAGAAGTCAACTACCAATCTCACAAAACTATGGCATAGCAATATTAGTTGTATTTATGACCTTCTTTTATAAGAACGTTTGACAATACTACACATTGGCAACTTTGGCAGCCCGTATAGCGCAGGCGATAATGGTCATTGCGGTGTAAATGGACTTCCTGTACAGTGAACGCGTAATCAAGCGTATCATTCAGTACCACTATGAAAGCCCTCAAAGTATGGGGGTGGAGATAGGGTCCGTGGGGTTGCTACTGCCCAACAGCTCGCCACATACTGCCTTGCGGTTTATGTATCTCTCTTGGTCTGGCTCCTCACCATATTTCTGCAAAGTAAACACTACCGGCACAGTTCTAGAGTACAGCGAGAGATACGGGGCGGTGGGGTACTATTATTATAATTTTAAACTATTACTACTACAATTTTAAACTTATGAAAATTATTTATTTTGATTGAATAAATAATCAAGTTCATTTACTCAGTAGATAATTTTTCGTGGGCATGATAAATACATGGGTGCCGCGAATCTCCTTGCTTTACCTCTAACAAAAGCGAATGATTTTAAGAAAGTTAATATGAAAGTATTGTAGAAAACGGATAAAACTTTCAGTTGTCAGAAATCAATAAATGTTAAATTATTATGTTTTTAATATTCTTTTTTTTTATTACAACTGGTTGAGGTTGGTATTTCCCATCCGAAGAAACACCGTAACAAACTCAAAGGTCACACGGACTCAGAGGTACCAAGATGAATGTCTGGACTTTAAAGACAAAAAAAAAACATAATGAGAACCACGCAGATTATTATGAAGAGTTTCTTGTCTGACTAACCTGATATACCCATCTTCGCCCCAGTTCTTGCCCCACCAGTTGAGAAGAATCCAGTACTTCTGCGTATACCCCACTAGAAGCATGGCGTGGTTCAGCGTCAATGAAGTGCAGAATAGATCGTCGTAGATACCGCTCCTGATCGAGAAAAAGAAATCATAAAAAAGAATTCAGTTTACAAATAGTTTTCTTGTTGTTTAACCCAGTTTCCGAAAGCCAGCCAAGCTTTAATTTGTTGTTAGATCCCACGTTAATTTGCTGGTAGAACCAATCATCACAGAGAAATTAATCTGTCTAGCCTTTTCCTTTACTATGTTGGGGTCGGCTTCCAGTCAAACCGGATGCAGCTGAATACCAGCATGGAGCGACTGCCTATTTGACCTCCACAATCCAGTTATTGGGTAATACGATACCCCTTGGTAAGACTGGTTGTCAGCCTCGAGCTTCTGACGACTCGTAACGACTGCCAAAGATCCACGAATGACAGCCGGGACCAACGGCTTAACTTGCTTTCCGAGGCACGGAGGAGTCTCGGTATGTAAAGATGGTCACCCATCTATGGACCAACACCGGCAACCGTAGCTTAACCTGATGGATCAACCTGTGTGGCTGTTATTACTTAGCCACGAGCTCCTCATCAATCATCACGGAAATGAAAGTCAGAAACTGAATGCTATTAGAGATAGGTATGCCTGTTCTCGGTTGGCAAACCAGGTATAGTAGCCGGCACGAGTCGTGAGCACAAATTCCAAATGAAATGTTCGTGCCATCGTTAACGGGCTCTTGTATTCTGTTTTCTACCTGTATATAAATAAGCTTGATTTTATATTAACCTCGACTCGACGACTCGTGCCGGCTATTGTAGTACCTACTACAGACTTTAGAATATACATTTTAACCACAAGCTCCCCATCTCTGATGGGGATGTCATATTTTACTTCAGTAGGTAATAGTATACGAGAACAGTTGTAGGTTTTCTTCTAGGAATTTCTACATAATAATGTCACACTTTTTATATCTACGGTAGGGTTTTGTCAGTGACCAAACAGTATATTTGCCCGAGTCCAAGATTAGTCCCGACCTATGGTAGTAGAAGGAACAGTGGGGTCGGTAGGGAGTCCGACATAACCCTCCGTTCTCCCCAGACAGAGGGTATCCATGAGGATTTCCCCATTAAAAAATAGGTTAGCTAATTTAGAAAGTGAAACCACAACTTTTTAAATAGACTTCTATTACCGCCAGACAGAAATCATAAATACCTGTAAAGCTGAAATGTAAACGGCGCAGCGTTTACAGCCACAGCTAGAGGCCCGATAGTCGCGAGGCTCTTTTCTATGGCTGCCTCGTCTCCAACGGGCAGGGTTGCCCATCTTCGAGCCCGGACCCGCACGAGGTTTCTATTGTATTTGCAGCTACCATCCTGGAGAATAACGAGTAGAGGATTTAGGGTGGTTGGTAGCAACTGGATGAGTGTACCGGAGGATCGATTTAGATGGCGTGTGATTGGAGATGCCTATTGCCCGATTTCTGAGGTTTTTGAATGGACTTTATCTATTTGATAGTGATTATTCGCTCTTAACACTTCGTTAAGAGCGTTTATCCCGCGCGAGCTGGCAACATCGCATTTCTACAGGTTTTTCGTGATTATTTTAATACATTTAAATCAAATTACTATTTTTTTTAATGAGAAGAATGGATGAGATAAGAAGAATGATCATAAGTATGTATGCTATTTTTTTACAGTTATATTGGTATTTACTCATAAAAAATAACATTATAGACAATATTGTAAATTTTGTGAGTAAATACCAAAATAAATGTACGAGAAACCTGTAGAAATTCGACGTTGTCAGCCCGCGCGGGATAAGCGCTCGTAAGGAAGAATTTAGTTTAAAAGTCGAGTGAATTACTATTGAGGGTTTATTTGATGACCTCAAAAACCGAGCATAAGGCAGGAATTTGCTTAAATAGATAATTTTGTCGAATCAATAGCTATTGAGAGTTTAACTCCGTTAAGAATTCTTCAGAAACCGTCCATAATGTCAGCTGTGGATTGATGATGATTATGATTAAAGATTTCAGGTCAGATATTTGTCAGTCCGTAAATAGCTGATTTGACAGTGCTGATTGTCCAGAGTTTGCCGGAAATTCTGACTTATCGATATTCAGGAGAATGTTTAAAAAAAATCTTGTCTTTCTTTATTTTCGTGTGGTTAGTGATAACCTGGTGTCAGGGTTTTTATGCCGCCCATGGGCCTCTAAATTGGCTTCACATGCCGTCGAGAAATATCTCTCAGGCATGCCGGTTTCCTCACGATGTTTTCCTTCACCGTTTTTTAAGCACGTGATAAATACAATACGCACATGAATCCGAAAAGTCAGAGATGCGTGCCTTGGGTTGGAACTTGAGACCTGTGACTTGGCAGTCTGACGGTCGTACCACTAGGCTATCACTGCTGTTTCTTCTGAAGGCAGTGGGCTCTACTTTTCACGGAGTGCCTTGCGTCAGCCTAAATTGGACGTGTGACCTAGTCGTTTAGTACCTACCTGGTTATTGCTTATGATCGTAGTAGTTCCAATTGTTAATTTAACAGTTCTGAATAGAATCAAGCGAAATGATCACTGGCTAAAAATATAAACGCAGATTCATATACCTTCCCAACATAAGGATACTGCGACTCGGAGATCAGTCCGTCTCTGGCTGCATATCGGAGCGCACCCCGCAACGATCCTCCGTCGCAGCCCGAGTTGCCGTCCTTGAAACTACAGTCCACTATTTGCTGGGGACTTGTGAAGAAACAAAAGTATACTTGGGTTACAACTCTTATCACTGCGCTCTTGTGATAATATTACATATAGCCCAGTCTTTATCCACACAAAAAAGGCAAACATCGCAAACGCGCATGTAACTACGATTTTTTTTATGTGTTTAGGTCCTCTGAAAGTAGTTTATACCCAAGTTTGCAACGCTGAAAACCTTGTGCTACTCCCACGGTACTTGAAAAACTGCGAAACTGTGGCACATGTTATAGTTTTTTTGAAAATTTTTAGGTATTCTTTGTTCGATATTTTTGTGAGGCAAGCTTAATTTGCTACAATTTGAGTCCAACTAACAATTAGGTCTATTGGTTGCGAAGATACAGCTAGTCAAAGATGAACATTTTTTTCCAAAAAGTTTTAAAAATAAAAATTATCGATTAGTCATCAGAAAAGAATTTATAGAGAATTAAATTAGCTGTAATTTAATATCAGAGTCGTACCTCTAGTTTTTATAGTTTTTTTTTTGACTTCGCACAGTTATAGTTAATAATATTGGGTTGGTAGGAAAGTAATGAGCGTTTTTTCGTAGATTATCTGTTTTTATCTAGAAACGAAATAGGTGTGTCTAGAATGCACTGGCGCACTGTGGTGGGGATGAACAATATAAATACGTGTCGCCCACCACCAAGCACTCGCCTCCCCTGACAATAATAATCATTCAAATTTGATCCAGCCTGTCCCATCTTGCTGTCCTCCCCCCAGCGACGCCCTAAGCCGAGGCCCGTTCCCCACAGGGCGAGCCCTTAGCGTGTAGTCGCTTAGTCTGTAAGTTAATGCCCCCGGCTGGACGCTTTGAGTTCACTTAAGGCAGCCACAGGATATTCCGGTTAAATAGTCACGGCCTCTCTAGGCCAACTACGAGATGCCATTCAAAAAAAAAAAACCGAGCACTTGATCACTCGCTAAAACATGGAAGCGACAAGAGAGCAAGTACGTCACTGTGTTTTGTACGAGTACCGTTTAGGCCACTCAGCAGCCGTAGCTGCTCGAAATATACGCAGTGCAGAAGGCGAAGATGCAGTCTCTGACGCAACAGCAAGACGTTTGTTTGAAAGTTCAGGAATGGGAATTATGATCTAAAGGATTTGGCCCGTAGTGGAAGACCATTTGAAGTTGACGTACATCGTTTACAAGAATTAATTGAAAACGATCTCGGTCTTACTTCTCGTAATCTTGCTGAAGAACTCAATTGCAGTCATGTGCAAGTATTGGAACACTTACACAAGCAGGGTAAAATTTGGAAATTCGGATCTTGGGTACCACACCAGCTGATTGCCACGCAGTTACATAATCGCGCCAACACTTGCATGAGTCTTTTGTCCTGGCGTCGCACCCAACATTGTAGTGACAGTCTGGTTACTGGAGATGAGAAGTATGTGAACCACACGCGTAAGCGTCAGTGGCTAGTTCGCAATCAAACATCTGTGCCAATGCCAAAAAATGAACCACGTGCAAAGAAGGTTTTATTATCTGTATGGTGGGACGCAAAGGGAATCTAATACTGGGAGCTACTACCAGATAATATCACCGTGGACTCGACAATATACTGCCATTAGCTTGACCGACTCCCTACAGAAATCAACATAAAGCGCTGTGAACACTCAAAGATATACATCCTTCACGACAACACTCGGCCGCACATAGCCAAAGTCGTTCGTCAGAAGCTATTGGATTTTGAATGGGAGCTACTGCCACCTTACTCACCCGATCTAGCGCCAACGGATTTTCATTTGTTTCGCTCTCTCAGTAATCATATACAGGACAAAAAATTTGATGATAGAGTTAACAGATTTCCTCGAAAACTTTTTTGCCTCACGGCTCCCAAATTTTTACGCTGAAGGTATCCATGCTTTACCTAATCGCTGGAAATGGGTTGTAGATAACAACGGTGCCTACTAATTGTAAATTAAAAATATAATCTAAAATTGTTTTGTTTATTTGCAACGCTCATTACTTTCCTACCATAGAGAATATAGTCTTTGTTTCCAACCCAATAATTAACTTATTATGCATTATATATAAGTTAATTATTATTAACTATATTAACCAATAAGTAAGAACAGGTAAATATTTGATAGCTATTGGCGACGTTGCCATAGTTAGTACGCCGTATGTTACCTCAGTTCCCCCCATAAGCCGTGTTGCTTATAGAGTTGCGCCTGCAACGCGTGTGCGACTGCGAACGCGTAGCACGCACCGCAGTGATGTTGCTCTTCTAATTTAGGCTTGAAACCCGTAGTGCGCCAGTCGACCTGTTAAAAATTATACAAACTCTACTATCTCATATCAATCCTTACAGTATTTTAATCTTCTTCTTCTAGCTAGACGACTAGACCGAGTACCATTTACTTGGAGTTGGCCTTCCTTGCCAGTACAAATTTTCAGAGCTCTATTTATTTTTGTTATCACTTATGTAATGTTTTTATTTGAGTTTCCTTTCCTTTAGCAATAAATCTAGTGTCTCACCTTTTCAGGTACACTGCGACGCAAATTCTTTCTGTAAGCAATCTTATGGGGATCCTCTGCCGGGTCGAACAGTGGAAACGTGTGGAACAGCTTCAGAATCTTGTTGAAGTACTCTTTTACGTCCTAAATTGAACAGCAAAAGCATATATATTACAAATTGTGGTAACGCTTCAGTTACGAAAACCGGCCTTACTGTTATCACTTAAAGGCGTTGTAAATGTCAAATTGTTCTAATTGACGAGTGATTGACTGTACAGACCATTCACAGTAATTTTACATCTAGCATCAATCCAACAGTAACCTTATCATACTGAAGATAAAAATCACTTTGATTTTGACAGAGTTGTCAGTGGCAACAACACAACAGCTACCTTATGGTACGGAGCGAGAGGCATGGGAAGCCGTCACCTCCTTCTGCGAAGCAAGCTCGCTAAGGAGGAGGCGGAACGCGTGAGGGAGAGGCGTTCTTTGCGCCCTCATGCCCTTAGTCGCCGCAGGAGAAGCCCTGGGCCTCGGGAATCGATAGCCGATTCCCGGCCACCGTAGGCGCGGGCTTGCGGATGGCGAGCAATGAGTAGCTCGCCATCCCGTAAGGACCAGGCTCGGGTCGACGCGACGGCGCGTTGTGTTCCACGCGCGCCTCAAAGAGATGTCAGCACTAGCTGAAGGGGTCCGCTAGGGCTGATGCCTGCCAGGGTTGCGGGTTGTTCGAAAGCGTTACCGTGGCCCTGGCACAGGCAACTGAAGGAACACGGCTGGGTTTTAGTCAATAGAAGTCTGACACGCCCTCCCGCTCCGCCCAGAGCGGATGAAGTTATTTGTTAGTTTCAAAAAAAGGGCTGGTTTTTTGTTCCGTAGTTGACTCAACCAATGGTTAAACATAGTTTAACTAATGGTTGAGTTTTGGCTAAATGTGTTTGCCAAAATGCCATTAGTTACTATTAGTCTTTCACATTTAGCCAACATTCAACCATTAGTTACTATGTTTAACCATTGCTTGAGCTAACTATGGATCAAAAAACCGGCCCTTAGGCCTGTGTTCACCAACTTTCAAACCACCGGTTAGGTATTTAATACCTAACCGGCAGTTTGAGTGTTGGTGAACACAGGCCTTAGTAATGAAAATAATGATCACTTTGATTTAGACAATGATACATGCTCTTTTCATACAGAGAAGTATACGTAAATACATATTTGTTATATTCGCGAATCATATTTTGATCTACATAAAACCTGACAAATTGCAAAAAACGTAAGAAAATTTCAATTTCGCGGGCTACCATTGCGGATTCACCTTAACACAAGATTTGACAACAGATTTTTAGTTGGTTAAATATAATGACCACAAAAAATATTTTGATACCCTAAGCTCTCTTACCAAAAAAATATACTAAACGCCGCCGTCTAAAATACAATAGTTCTAGCTGTCTTAGTCACGGCTGCCCTTCAAAATGTAGTAAATGATCACCAAATATAAAAAATTTGGTGTTCATTTACTATTTTTGGGTTAATAATGATTATTTTGGAGTCATTTGCTTTAATAAGATAGCAAGATATATTTTGGTTATAATTTCACAATAAAATGGAGTTTTAATTTTGGTGATCATTTACTATTTTTGGCAGTAAAAAGTGTTTTTTTGATGTTATATTTTGCTTTATCTGGTGACAAATGAAACATAAACTGTTTTTTAGAGGTTTTTAGAATCTAAGCGATTCTTTCTGCATTTTAATTTCTTGACGGTACCTACATCATTTTGAATACCAGTCGATGTGGCGTCGCTTGGGGGAGGGCCTGTATTTAACAGTGGACTTCTAGTCCTCCTACCTCTATCTTTCGGCTGAAATAATGATGATGATGATGACTTATTTTATTAACCCGCTATTTTTAGATAGAACCCTTCAAAGCTCAGTAAAGCCAGTAATGTATTCTTAGTAGTTTCTAAAGTTTTAGATGCATAAAATGTTTGTTGGCCTAATAATAATCTAGGCTCGGACGAAAAATCACACAAATTGGTGCCGATTCTCTTGTTCAATAACTAAACTAAAATCAGAGAATCGCTATCTTTTACTAACACACAGCACGAGAAAAGGCCGGTTATACCTATGAACTAAGTTAGAGATCAAACTAGTTTAAGTACGCCTTACGCTTCACCGTGTTTTAAGTCGACATGTTTTTACGTGTCGTCTAAATTTGTAAGGAAATATTAGTTTAACTAAATTTGACAGCTCTAATTTACGTCCGTCTCTTTCTTTCTTATTAGAGAGAAAAAGTTAGCAATAGCCTAAACTAAGTTTAGTTTGTACACAACAGAATCGGCTGTTCCTTTGGGTTTTTCCTATTTTTTTCTTAAACCACCCCAGTGTTGAGGAGAAAACAACAAGACAAAAAACCGGTCCAGCCATTTTCGAGATTTTACGAGACATGTACGGCAATTTATTTTCATATAGGGTGACTGGTATTGGCGACCGATACTTAAACACATGATTGTACTCATGATAACAAACAACTTTTACTATAGAACGAAACCTGAATTCGCGAAAAATAATTTCGCGAATTCAGGTTTGGTCCCATAGTAAAAGTTGTTTGTTATCATGTATCGGTCACTAATTACCAGTCACCCTATATACAGGGTCAAATTAAATTACCAAGTGAAACACAAACGTGATGGGTATCGATATTTCAACACGATGAAACAGATTTTATCAACTCACACTTCAAGTAACAACACTATCAGCGGTCATTGACCGCTCAAAATCTTTGAATTTTTATTTTGTCGTGTTTAGATATCGATATGCATGACTCTGTATACAGGGTGTAATTTTAATCACCGTTATCCTCTAAATCGGGTTGTTGTACTGTTGTTGAACAACTTTTACTATGGGAGCAAACCAGAAGTCGCGAAAAAAAATTCAGCTGTTCCATACATGTTCGCATAACTCATCAAAATGTAGGGAGCAGCTGTTTTTTTTTTTCGCGATTTCAGGTTGATGAGACAATGACCCCTTTAAGAAGAGAAATTTCCCTTTAAGAAGAAGAGAATGAGAAGAAAACATGTCCTGGGCGGTTGTTCAGTTGCAATCCAGTCTCATCCATATTAAACACGTTACCAGGTTTGTCGAGCAAATCATTTTCACAGTCTACATGGTCTTCACATGAAGTGACCAAGATTATGTCTGGACTTTATAAGAGACTGTGACCTCTGAGTTTGTTTCGGCCTTTCTTCTCAGAGTAGTCAGATAGGAAACGCCGACCTCATCTAGTTTAAAAAAAAAAAACATGATTGACTTGTAAAAGTGTTTGTACAAACCTACTTACAGAAATAAAAATCATTTATCATTTACAGAGGGTTTTCTCGAGTATTTCAAAATAAACTTTCACCTCTGATCTGTTCATACCCAGACTTCTAGCGTCATTCTTTTCTTTTAACGGTGATTAAAATTACACCCAGCAGATAGACAGACAACTTGATATTACCAGATCTCCGAAAAGATTCAGATGCAGCGAGTACGACTGTTTTCCAAGCAGAAAGTCGCGGTTGTGTTGCGCCACTATCTGAAGATTGTTGCGCCACTTTGTAAGTGCTTCTAATTCCTGGTGAGGTGTTGCGTAAGTTTTTTTGTGGACTGCCTGTAAAGAGAGCAACGGGAACGTCTTTTATTATCATATGTATTTGGTTGGCAGCATGTCTTCTTCTTAACTTCTTCCATACAAATCTATCAGCCGTTCTCATACCTACCAATTAGGTATCCCCATATCTACCTATATCTTGGATCACTGTGTCCATCCATCGCTTCTTTGGTCGCTTCTTTCTCTATCCATAAAGTCATTCACATATACAGGTAGCAAGGACACCGATGCGCAATCTTCTACCATGGATTCAGTCCATGATTCTGGACATAAATTTCAACGCAGAGGGCGTTGGAATTTTTCGTCGGTTATTAAATAAACATTAAAATATACATTTTTATTTTCTTTCTTATTTGCAAAATAGTTGGCCAAACGTCACCTAAAACTATTCCAAATTTCAAGTTGATAGCATTAGTAGTTCTTGAGATATCCAGCTGTGACAGACAGACAGACTAAGTCAAACAGCAGATTTTTTGGGCTGGTCGAGTATCATGTAGTGAATTTGAATCCATGGTAACAGGTTGCGCATTGATGTCCTGCTATCCTGTATATTTAAAATAAAACCGGTCAAGAGCGAGTTGGACTCACGCACCGAGGGTTCCGTACCATCCTACTTCCTACTATCCTACTTTCTATCCTACTAATATAATAAATGTGAAAGTTTGTGAGGATGGATGGATGATGTGGATTAACACATAGGATTTTTCATCAAAAGTCGAAAATTATGCGGCCTAAAAAAAAATGTTTGAGAATGTCAAACAGCGTTCTTTCATAAGCCCCACTTCGAATTTTTAAGACCCCCTTTCAGTCCATGTTGCAAAAAAAAAAACATTTTTATTTTCTTTCTTACTTGCAAAATAGTTGGGCAAACCTCATCTAAAACTATTTCAAAACTCAAGTTGATAGCATTAGTAGTTCTTGAGATATCTAGCTGTGACAGACAGACAGACTGAGTCGCACCCCTTTTTATCACTTTGGTACGGAACCCTAAAAATGTCTCTCATTCCTCTGCATCACATGCTCATAGTACGTTGAGCATGCTATGTAGAGGAAGAGGATGCAGAGAAGTTGTTCTGATATCGGTTTTCATGGTATGAGCCTCATACCGTGATTACCGATTTCCAAATAACTTATTTTGTTATCGACACCAATTTCGGGCTTTTTCTTTTATACAAATCTACTAACACCACACATCCCTTTACTATTCAAGAGACATTATAATCCATAAAAGACATCATTAATAAAGACCGGCCAAGTGCGAGTCGGACTCGCGCACGAAGGGTTCCGTACCATTATCTATAAAAACGAGCAAAAAAAAAAATCAGGTTCATTGTATGGGAGCCTCTTTAAATATTTATTTTGTTCTGTTTTTAGTATTTCTTGTTATAGTGGCAACAGAAATAGTTCATCTGTAAAAATTTCATTTGTCTAACTATCACGGGTCATGAGAATTATAATAATTAGAATCAGTAATACAACTCCTTAAGTTAGTATAATCCTGAAATGTCTAGATTTCTTGAAATAGTCATTCATTAGGATCACCTGGTCTTAAAGAGTTGTATGGATCACTGTAATGATTCTATTTATGTAAATAGATATTTATATTTACAGCCTGGTGACAGACGGAATGACAGACGGACAGTAGAGTCTTATTAATACGGCCCCGTGGGTACGGAACGGCCCTTTGGGTACGGAACCTTAAAAACTTACCTTATATTCATGCCAATGCCAGTCTGGTAAATCAGAATGTACGATCAATCCATTCAGTATATGTCTCTTGACGTACTCAGCACTTTTGTCCAATGAACACTGACTTACATTGAACCCCTTCAGAAACT
Source organism: Dicycla oo (assembly GCA_948252095.1). Taxonomy (NCBI): domain Eukaryota; kingdom Metazoa; phylum Arthropoda; class Insecta; order Lepidoptera; family Noctuidae; genus Dicycla; species Dicycla oo. The sequence continues at coordinate 15,034,928 of OX411736.1, read as the reverse complement.
CACCGAAGCCTGCATTCTTTTCAACTAATTTGATCGTTTTTGCAACAAAACTTTCGGTTTCATCGAAATTGATACATCTAGCATGTCTGTTGTTTTTATACTTAGTTAGAATTGATTTGATTTTGTTTGTTGTTTCTGTTATGTTTATTCCTGTGATTAGAGTGAATTGTAGTATGAGAATTATTTTAATTATTTGCATTTTATGCAGCAATGTTTTCTAGATACTACGAAGGTATATAATTAGATATTCACTTAGATTGTACTAAATCACACTGTTTCTTTTGAAATTTGACACAACGTAATAAAACTTTTAAAAACAAGGAAACGCCGGGAGGGGACGCCCTTGCAAGACACGTAGTGACCTTATTAGTGATGTGCTTCAGAAAGGTCAGGTGCGTAGTACTCGCAACCGGCGCGCGTGTATGACCAGATGTATGAACGTAAACGAGGCAAAAGCAGTATGTAAGGATCGTAGCAGGTGGCGTTCAGTAGTTTCTGCCTACCCCCATGGGAAGAAAGCGTGAGTATTTTGTATGTATGTAAAACTTGAAATAATCTCACGAACACAAACTTGTATTTTCACTTATTAAAACAATTTAGGACATTTCCTCAGTAGTGACATTAAACTAACTAATGCGACTTTGAATTTTGTAGACGAATCAAACATTGTCTGATCAGCAGAGTTTGCAATATATATGAGTCATAATGATATGTTTATTTCCATTGCACTAGTTGCTGATCAACATTTTTAACTAAAAACAGCATAATGAATCACTTAGGTATACGTAGATAGTTCGGTCTAGATTTAAAATTTTATGTCGACTAATAGTTATATATCATACTAGCTGACCCAACAAACGTTGTCCTGTCAACATTTCAATAATTCATAAAAACAATCGCATAGAAAATGCACTTTTAGTTTCCCGAATTTCCCTATTTTCCCGGCAACTTTTCAAACATTTTCTTTCATACAAACCTTGTCCTCACAATTACAAACACAAGAAAAAGAGAAGTAGCCAAATAGGTGCCACCGTTCTGAAGCGATGCGCGTACATACATTCGGCAATTGATTTTTATTTATATAGATTACCTAATCTCTTAGTTGACAAAACTGTTCTTCAGATTTTTTGACCTGTCGCATATAAACCCTTTGTCCAGCCATTGAGGGTAAAAGCTCTATACACATTCTTCCGTGTCAAGCCTGGGCTCTTAGCTGACTGTAGTAGTTTAGTCTTGTGTAGTTCGCGAACGAACTAGCTTCTTCGTTCATTAGTTCGTTCGATAAAACCGACATGTAATAGCGTGAATGAGCGAGAGTGTGGTGGTCAAACAGGCTCATCATTCCCCTGGATCTGTCGACACTCTGGATAGCGAAGGGTCGTCCTCCATTGCCCCATACATGACTCAAGGAAGTTGCGTAGAGTAGGGATGATGACTAAAATTTTTTTTTGTCCGTCATGTAGATTATTAAAAAAAATACTTTTTAGTAAAAAATAAAACCGACTTCCAAACACTTGAAAAATAACTTTAATTTCGGTAGTCGGTGTCTTTGGTTTTGTATTTTCGTTTTTGCCACCGACTTCCGAAATTAAAGTTATTTTTCACTTTGTAGTGTTTTGATTTGGAATTCGGTTTTATTTTTTGCTAAAAAGTTTTTATTTTGTACTTTTGTGGTACCTACCCCATACAAATTCGAACCTGCTATGTAAATAACAGTGATAGGAAGTTATTAAAACATCATCCACATAAACTAAGTGGGAAAAATACGCATTATTGAAGCTAACTCAAAAACTACCAAAGCAAAATTAATAAAATTTATATGGGACCATCTAGGAAACCCTTTCAAACAAAAAAGAATTTTCCAAATCGGTCTATCCGTCCTGGAGCAATCGCGTAACATACAAAAAAAAAAAATTACAGTCGAATTGAGAACCTCCTCCTTTTTGAAGTCGGTTAAAATAGTGGACTCGTATTTTTTATTTTTCTACGTAATCAAAAGATTTCGGCGATACATTGAGTGAAAAAGTGGCATGACGTCATGCCTTGCTAGATTTTTATACGTACCTAGAAGTGACGTAGCGAGCTGGCTGCACCTTTTGTAGATGAAATACAAGTAGTATTTCATTTATATCGTCTGACGTTGAAAGTTATACAGGGTGTCCCTGGAAGTATGGATCAAATCGAATAGGAGTGTAGGCAAGGTCATTTCCAAACTTTTATACTCTGAGAATAATAATAATAATAAAAAAATATTTAAAAATGTAATAAAATAAGTTTAAAAAATAAATAAAGGAGATAATAATATTAACCCAGGACATTTCACACAAGGTCATATGATCCCAAACTAAGCAGAGCTTGTACTATGGAAACCAGATAACTGATATACTACATACTCGTACAATACTTTTTTTTTTGTAAATACATACTTATATAGATAATTACACCCAGACTCAGGACAAACTGACATGTTCATGTACACAAATGTTTGTCCTGGGTGGGAATCGAACCCACGACCAGCGACATGATAGGTGGTATCTTAACCATCCAAGTCAGCGCCTGACGTAAATTGACGTATTTTTACTAGCCAATTTTTTAATCACGTCTAAACTTGTCTACGGAGTATCTTAATTTGACAGGACTAAACTAATATTTATCGTATGTCCTTTAATGAAATAGAAAGAATAAGATGCACTGAACTTAAATTTAGTTTAGTTTGTGAACAAGGGAATCGGTGCCACTGATTGCTAAATTATCAGCGGCCCTTCTCTCACACTCGATCGCGTCACAATCACCCGCCGACACATTCCGCATTTCGTTCGTGAACTTCAGATACCTCCTAACTAGTATTTTTGCACAAAACTTTTTCATAATGCCATAAACTCCTAATTACGTTTAAAATATTTAAAAAAAAACAATACTAACTGCATTTTATTATGATTTCATAAAATATATAATATTAACCAACTTGTCTGGTAGAAAAAGCCTCAGGCATTAAGTGCGCCTTTGTACGGTATTTGTTTTTTTTACTTATGAATAAAGTTTTAATAAATAAATAAATAAATAACCAACTACTTTTTGGTTTATCAAAATTCTCCAAAAATAATAAATTACTTGTGTTCCTCCTGTTAAATTTATTTGTAGGTAGATAGAAGATCTCAGAAGTTCACGGGCAATTTGGTACTACAGCTGCGACATTATTCAATCGCCACGGATAATCGCCATATAATTTGTTTCAACAGTACCTAGAGAGCAATGAAACAAATTATACGGAAATTGTTGGCCGCAGCCTGTCGTTGCATCTAGTCGCCGAGCTGGCGCAGTCACATGTCGCGCGCCATGTCTAAGATATGCTTTTTGTTGGTTTGAGGGCTAGTATGCCTCATGTGACAGGGATTGAAACTGTGTGACTAAAGCATGTACTTGCGCATACAGAGGCCCGACGGTCAAGAGGTTAAAGCAACGACAAATGCTCGTAGTCTATACTCATAATAGACTAGAGCATTTACTTGTAAGCCGAACAATCGTTGAGCGTGGTGCTCAACTTGATTTTGCGAACAAACGAGAGAATTTGTGTAACATTTCACCAAAAATAGAATGCGGGCAAAACGTGTGAGAACACGCAAGTGAGGGCGGAGGACGAGGCCGTGCGAGGAGGGCCGCTGCCCTCGGCCGTGCGAGGAGGGCCGCTGCCCTCGGCCGTGCGAGGAGGGCCGCTGCCCTCGGCCGTGCGAGGAGGGCCGCTGCCCTCGGCCGTGCGAGGAGGGCCGCTGCCCTCGGCCGTGCGAGGAGGGCCGCTATTTGAATAAAACTTGGCAAGTACGCTTATTTATAGTCGTTTATTTCCACAAAACGGCACGGGAGTGCATACTTCGAAGACAAACATCGGAGGCGTCGGTGCGCCTTCTTCGACGGAGACACCATGGCTTGTCTGCGTGAAGTGGCGAACTCGGAGCTTTTAACAAATCTTCGTACAGCAAGTGTAGATAGTGATGCAAGGGCAGCAGCATCCACCGCAGCAGCCACCACCACCACCACAGCAACCACAACCTCCACAGCCTCCGCACCTGCAAGAAAAAAAAAATGTTGAGACCGACGAAGAAGTTCTTGGTAGCGCAAGATGAATTTGATTAACCTGGAGATAACCCACAAACGCGAAAGTGGCAATTAACGGCCAATTTTTCAATCGTCCGTGGCGGTTTGACAGCTTTGTAGCCATACTGTCATATCCGCCTTGAATTAATGAATAACGATGTACTGCAAGCATGAACAGACACGCAGCGACTGTACTACAACCCCAGTTACGCGATTTCGCCCCGTAATGAATAAACAAATGACAGCCGTATCGGCAAGGCACAGAGGGCACGGACTTCCCGTCGCGGTTGTCCGTGGGATGGGTGACCATCTTTACTATACCAAGACCCCTCCGTGCCTCGGAAAGCATGTTAAGCCGCTGGCTTGGTCCCCAACAGATCATGCCGAACATTTACAGAACAATTCGGAACAATTCAGGCATTGCCCGTCTAAAAGGCTCGCGGAAACAAGCAGATGCAAGCTCGGAGAAAGAATTTTTACTTACATTTTTCCTATGAAAGGTAAAGAGTACTTGACGAGCCTAAAATGGGTCGAAATTAGACCAATGTTGTGGAAAGTCACTATTTTTAAACAATTTTAAAAAGATTTAAAGGTTCTTTTTTTGGGACTTTTTACTATATGTGTATTACGCAAATGATTTGATTGTACTACCCTTTCTGAGAAATGTACTTCTACAGAACACCTCGTATGGCGTTTGAATAGAGAAGAAAATACCTAAATTCAAAATTTATTTTTTAAATATGGATTATTAGTTGACAGTACCATTCTTGGTCAAAATATTTCAAAAAGAAAAGAGTTCATATTATGAGGTGAAACAAAGGTCGAGGTCGTTTGATTTTTCTAATTTCTGTAATGCTGGGGCCGCACCTGCGTCTATCGTGAGCAAGCAATGCGTGCCGAAGCTTCGTATATTTTTCTTGCTAAAAATTTATCGCGCTAATGTGGTGATCACATTAGCGGCTTCATAATTTTAACGAATTATCGAGCAATAATCCTCAATAATGTTTTTTTTTATGATGGTCGCATTTCGCAATTCTTTGAAGCTGAACACAACAAATGGATCCTCCATTTGTTGTGTTCAGCTTCAAAGAATTGTAAAAATTCCATTACCAGGTCGTCCATTCTTACTGCATTATTTCAACAGAGCGTCTACGCAGTCCGGAAACAACAGTCGAAATACTAACAATTTAACAACGCTAGTCCTACCACGCGTCACGCTAATTAGCGTGCTAAAACCCTTTGATGTACCGCCACCCGGGCGATAAATGCTACGCTGCCCGAACTATCGCGACGATAGCCGATAATGATTGGTCACACTGTCACAGTCATCTGCGTGTACCGTATCACAGTGTGAAGCTTCGTCACGCAGGTGCGGCCCCAGCATAAGACAGACTGCTATTTACGATAGACAGATTCTATCTGTCCTTAAATGTCGTCTCACAATCATCGATAAAGAGATTTTTTAATTGTGATTAATGGTGGTAGAGGTTTTGTTAGCCTGTAAGTAATTGTTGCACTTATAAAAGTAAATACTACCTATTCATGAAATTATTTTAAATGTATTGTGTGAACAATTGTTGTCTAGCCTAAATAAATAAATATATATATTTTTAATTTGATATGGGTTCGCTCTTGATTCTGGTGTAGGTCAGATGTGACAGAGACAAAGTCGACGATGGAGTGACCCAGAAGAAGCCTGTTCACTTGCACTTTGAAAAGATTAGGGTTGTATGCGCACCTACAGCCGTCGATGAACCGACGATCGGTCCGTATAAAAAAATCAGATCTGTTTATGAACCGACGGTCGGTTCCTTAGTCTGACCATGTTCAGACCGTATTTAATAAGCGATTTATAATCTGCGAACTGTATTTGACCTGCTCTAACTACTGCAAAGTGTAGGAAAAAAAGACAAGGAAGGCATAAAAGTCTCGTGCTAATCATCTAACGTTCGTTGAAGTATTGGTTATTCTACATTTATATTGGCAACACTGATCTATGAGATATTGTGTCTTTGGTCCAATACTTTTATGGCGTAACGTTCTGTGTAAGATGCTCTTTGTTGAATTTATTACTATACAAATAGAAATATCGACTTACAAACAATAAACAGTTGTTTATGAGCTAATTCTTCAATAGTCAGATAACTCTTATCTGAAGAATAAATATTTCTATTTGGCAGCTTTTGTATATAAAATATGTCAAACTGTCATATTTATTCTTTAGATATGAGTTATCTGACTATTGAAAAATCAGCCCAAAATTGAATACATTAACAGGAAATATTGGCCTTTTTATTAAAAAAAAAAAAATTCTTATATGACTGGATTAAGTTATAATTTATATTTAATTTAAAGGCTGTAAGTAAGTAGTACAGACGCCAGCACATCAAGCTACTACAATCTGCCAAACTTCTTTAATTGATTTTCCACTTTATCGCTAAAGCACTAGGTTCAAAGTTGATTGGGAAAATTTGACAGTTTCGGGTAGCTTGTCCTGCTGGCGTCTGTACATTATACAAGATGTTTTGTTTTGCTGAACAAATTGTTAACGCTGGATTGGATGAAACACAATTGACAGTGTGAAATAGTCTTAAGTCTGGTTTGGCACAAGATACATTTTGTGAATTGAGCAGAGAACAAGGCCCTAGTTATAAAAGGCGCGAGGCGACCGAGGCGAGCGAACTCAGTAAGGGCTCTTACACTTACACACCACGTTTTTTTCAAGCGCCGTCGACGCGCGTCACACGCAACTGTAACGCGCTGCAAACGCGATGTTATCGCAACCAATTTAGAGCTCTTACACATCACGTTTTTTTCAGGCGCCGTCGACGCGCGTTTCGCTATCGCGCATAGTCCGAGCTGCTAAACTTGAAAAAGGCATATCTTTCAGATTTTACAGGCGCGTCGACGGCGCCTGAAAAAAACGTGGTGTGTAAGAGCCCTGAATACTGGCGCGCTTAATTTAATTCGTTACAAAGAAATTCATTAAAAAAAAAATATTGAGCGCCCAAGACGCGCGCCTCAGGCGCCTGTTATAACTAGTGCCTATGAGAACGAAAAGTATGTAGGGACGTCGGAACTCTTTTCGCATGCTACTGGCGCGAAATAATTATCCTTTTTACTTTTTTGTACATTTGATTTTTCATAATATTTTTAATTCTTGTCATTCATGCAAAAATAAAATAATACTTCATATTTTTATAGAGGTTTTTTATGATAAAAAAACCCATAAAAGAGTAACGAAAGTTAGAAACGAATAATGAGCGATGTGAGTATTAATATTATCAAATTTATTTTAAGGTACACAAACATACATGCGTAAAGTTCCATTTACACTATGCAAGTTTATAGCATGTAGCCATTGAGGTTCAATGTAAACTAGAGCAGACACCGCGAATAAAATTTTTGTGCAACATGTTGTCCGCTTATTACGTATCTTGCTGAAACCTAGCGATTACAAAATTTGCGTATTAATGGTTTTTTAATCGCTTGTCAATCGCAAATCAGTATGACTTATCGCTGATACATAATACCGATTTGGGATTGGAAAGCAATGATTGCCCAAATTTTGCTATCGCTAGGCTTCTGCAAGATACGTAATACGGGTCGGGACAGCAAACGTCCGCGGTAGTCACATTTTGATTCGCGGTACACATCTTTAGTCTGGGACAGCAAAATGTTGCGCAATAATTTTGTTCGCGGTGTCTGCTCTAGTTTACACTGAACCTCAATGCCTCTGGTATATCATAAAATTTAAGCAACGATTGACTGGCACCGTCTAAACCACGCGTCACGAGACGGAAAAGTCTCGGGCCCTACCCGCAGGAACAGGGTAGTGTAATAAGAAACGGAGTCAAAGTCCTTAAACCAGGCGACCGAGTAATAAGCGACACCCTGTCTGGTGGTAGGCCCTGAGACAGGAAGGCAGGGAGCTAGCTCTAGCTCAGTTGCGTAGACGCAAGCGCAGAGTCTACACGTCTGTTTATTTATAGTTCTGCAGGCTTAGCACAAGAACCGTAGAGAAGCGTTTTGTCGACGGAAAAGTACACAAAAATGACGTTTCCGATTTTGTAATCGCCATGCTAAAGGCTAAAGACATAGTAGAAAACTTTTCTACTGTCTACACGGAGACGTCATTTTTGTGTACTTTCCGTCGATAAAACGCTTCTCTACGGTTCTCGTGCTAGGCCTGCAGAACTATAAATAAACAGACGTGTGGACTCTGCACTTGGCGGATAAGCAACTGAGGTCCCTGCCTCCGTCTCAGGGCCTATTATATTAAACGATTTTTCGTGTGTCCTGCCTACCACCAGACAGGGCGCCGCTTATCGGTCGCCCTGTTCAAGGACCCTGACTCCCTGTTTCTTATTACCCTGTCCCTACGGGAAGGGCCCGAGAAGTCGTGTAATATAATAGGCCCTGTATAGTTGCTTAATGATTAATAAAACCGGTCAAAAGCGAGTCGGATTCGCGCACCGAGGGTTCCGTACCATCCTACTTCCTATCCTACTTCCTACTAATAAAATATAATGAAACATAATAGCGCAAATACGGGTAGAACCTACTTGAATACAAGGACGTGCAATTGTCGTGTTTAGACGAGGCAAAACTTCAATCGATCGATCGTCGATCCATCAGGTTAAGCTACGCTTGCCGGGGTTGGTCCGTAGATGGGTGACCATCTGTACATACCGAGACTCCTCCGTGCCTCGGAAAGTACGTTAAGCCGTTGGTCCCGGCTGTCATTCGTAGATCTTTGGCAGTTGTTACGGGTCGTCAGAAGCCCGAAAGTCTGACAACCAGTCTTACCAAGGGGTATCGTATAACCCAATAACTGGGTTGTGGAGGTCAGATAGGCAGTCGCTCCATGTAAAATACTGGTATTCAGCTGCATCCGGTTAGACTGGAAGCCGACCCCAACATAATTGGGAAAAGGCTAGGCAGATGATGAGACGAAGCAAAACTTGCATGCAATTATTGAATGGTAAAACTTGCTCTCAATGATTGTATGCCATTTTAAGGAAATCGCACGCGCGTAAACTCTTGCATGCAATTCTTGAATGGCAATATTGATCATGCTTTATGGCATGCGATTATTGCTCTTGATCGTTCCAGAAACTTGTACCGTAATAAATGGGGCTTTAGTCGAGTAGTATGTGGCTTTAGGCGGCACTCCACGCTCCATAGGAGTTCATACTCCAAACAAACCAATAATTTCCTCATAGAAATTGTTTTTTACAATATGTAATAAAGTAATTGTATTGTTGTCAGGCAAAATGTGCACCATTATTTAAGGACGAGGTGCCTGCTGGTACATCTTATAGAAGAAAATAAGCCTACTAGCAAGGTTTCCGATGCCTCAAATAACCGAGGTCATAGATAGAAACTAATATGGTGTTGCTGAAGAAGTTTTAGCCGATGACTTCGTTGGTGGTGGAAATAACATTGCCATTAGTAAGGGTAATAGTGATGACCTACTAACATTACCTTCAGATGTTGAACCAATAACCAAAAAGTGTTTTTTAAACTACCAGTGGCAACAGTATTGGTATGTATTGGGGCGCTTTCACGCTAAAACAGCAAAACTGATTTGGATGAAACTTGGCACATGGGTAGACCATGACCCGGAGAAGGACATAGCCTACTTTTCATCCTGGATCGCAGACCAACTCGTGGGCAAAGCTAGTTATTTCTAATTATAATACATACCTTACAGGTATACCTTCTCATACCCTATAAGTGTGTACATTATCTTTATATAAGTCTTAGCGACGGCGGGCGCGTACTGTTAGACGAGATTACTAATTAATTACCTTTTACGCGTACTTTTAGACAAAGTAAATTACACTTTAATTTAACGACTATAAGACTGGCAGAGCTTGTGTGATTATTTGTTACATAACCTATAATTTTGATTAGCAAAACATATTGGCATCTTATTCTACATTAGATCCGATAAAGACTTGATCAGGGTACTCCTTGATAGTGTTATCGGCCCTAAGAGTGCACTATACTTTTGTCTTAAATGCTTGGACGAGGCTACCCTTCGTCAGTATTTTTGCTAACGTATATAGTACGCTTAAATAATAGAGTAATATGCTTATTCTTTTTAAATTCCACACAGATTCGTGCAGGACTAACGCTGGGGTGCGCGTGCCTCTTCGTCGCCTCGTTGATGCGTACAACACTCGATTTATGGAGCTTGACATATTTACTCTTTCCAAAAATCGTTTCAAGGCAAGAGCAACAGAGTTACTAAATTCATAAGTATATATATTCTTCTTCTTCTTCTTACTAGTCTTTTACGATGCACACTAATTGTCTGTTTTCTTTTAACTTTTTTTTTTGTGAATTCGTGGACAATGTTGTGGGTTACATGTGTAGTAACATAAATATGAAATGATTGTGTATAAATGTATTTCTAAGTATTGTGCTAATTTAAGAATCTCTAGTTAAGCTTGGCATGTAACTGTTTTTTGTCCCTAACAAATAAAATAAAATAAAAATAAAGAAGCTTAGTATGATTTTCATGCTTTGGTCAAGGTATTTCTTTTAAGGGCCGGTTTTTTGATCCGCCGTTAACCAATGGTTAAACATAGTAACTAATGGTTGAATTTTGGGTAAACGTGTTTGCCAAAATGCCATGTTACTATTTTTTAACACAATACATTTTGCCAAAATACAACCATTACCTAGTTACTATGTTTAACTATTGGTTAAGTTAACTACGGATCAAAAAATCGGCTCTAAGTCCTGAAAAGAGTGCACTGTGCTTTTGTCTTAAATGCTTGGGCGAGGCTAGTCTTCGTCAGCATTTTTTGCTGAGCATTTTTGCGCTTATAATTATGCTACCTAGTAGGAATGATTTTGACACGTGGCTTTGGGGCACTCCCTGATAGTTTCTCGTTATCTTTCAAAAACAGATGCATTATATTCCCGTCAAATACTTTGTTGAGGCTACTCTTCAATAGTGTTTAACTGGTGGGGTAATAGTGTATTAGATTGCTTTGTTGTTAAAAGACTAAGCATGAGTACCCTGTAGTAACATTGAAGCAAGCCCTGCTAGTTTGGAAGATTTTTGATTGAAAGCTATTGCCACTACTATTGCCACTTGACTTTGCGAGGCTATTTGGAGGCTATTGCCACTTAACTTTCTATGGTGGCTATATACAGGGTTATTGGTAAAACACCAGCAACCTCTGAAGGGGTCATTGTACTCAACATTATGAACAACTTTTACTATGGGACCATAACTGAAATCGCAAAAAAAAAACTGCTGTTCAGTACATTTTCACGAATTATGCGAACATATATTAAATGTACTGAACAGCTGATTTTTTTTTCCGCGATTTCAGGTTTGGTCCCATAGTAAAAGTTGTTCATAATGATGAGTACAGTGACCCCTTAAGAGGTTGCTGGTGTTTTACAAATAACCCTGTATAGCCACTTGGTTTTGCGAGGCTAAGAGACTATGTATACCATGTGTTTAAGTCTTGGCCATGTCATGTGATTCCTGGTTTTATAATTTTTTAATACTTAACAGCTACTTACAACAACAAACACTTCGTATATTTAAATTAGATTGAAGATTTAGGGGTGCCAGTTCAATATAGAATTGTTATAGAATTATTTGATACTATATATTTGCAAATACTATGTATAGTAATAGAAATATCATGGTGGTTTCGCTGGGAAGGATACTCTGCAGCGCAACCACTTTAAATAAAAGTTTACGTCGAAACTAGAGATATAGACTTTTTTTTAATAGGACTAGAATTTTATAGACATTCCATAGAATTTTTCATGTAACTTATACTTGTTACAGCAAAGGTGGTTCCGCCAGGGAGCATGACGTTACTTATAGAATACTTTTAGAAAACTGGTGGAATAGCATCATTCGTGTCGATGATACTTTAACAATTAATGAGAGTATTTTTTATAAGTTAAATATGTTGAACCGTTGTTAATTAATAAACGATTGAAAGTAATACGAGAGCAGTAACCCTGGCAAAATTATTTTTTTGAGCTTGTGGACTCCGAATTTATTTAATAGCCGTAAGAACTGGCTTTCTAGGTTTCTTTCAAGTCTTACAGCTGTCTCTAAATGGCTACGACTTAATTTTTTTGTGGGGTTGAAAAAAAGAAACTGGATAAAACATTCCTGTTTTTAGAAAGCGGTAGAAAATATGATAATGGAAGTTATTTGCACTTTAGTATTGCAAGGATGGTTAACTTCTGCTTTTCTCAGTGCCATATTTATCTTTCTTTTTAAATCCTTGACGGAAACATAGGGAAGTTTATTGTATGATCTGTTTGTTTGTGTATCTGTCTGTGGCATTGTAACGATTGAATCGGTTTAGTTTTCTTTTTGTTTTGTTTGAAACGTGACTTGATCAAGAGTATTTTTTAGCAATGAATCATGAAATTCAGCCGTTTGGAAGATTATCAGCTCATTTCTCGTCGATGAATGGATGTGTCCCACAAGTCTGATCGAGTCGTAACTTGGTATTATGTTACTTCAATAATATTAGAATAACCTTGAACTGAACCTGATGCTGCAGCATTACCTGTACCCTAATTGTGTAACACACCATCAGTCGGAATCGGTTTCATTTTGACAGTTCAGAAATATTCATTGCATTATTTACGTTGTTGGCCAGACAAAATTTTCGAACACATAAAGCAATGGATTAGCAATTTGCTTCAAACTCCAATTGGTAGTGTGTTTCGCAATTAGGGTGCTGGAATTTGTATGATACCCCCACCTCACCAATTTACAGCAGAGGTGTCGTGTATGGGCTCATTGGAATGGTCTCAATGAATAGGTTATAGATGGATGGTGAGTGATGATGGAGTAGCGAAAAGAAATGAGGGTTTTGTGTCGCAGCTGTTTTAAATTTAAAATTTAACTTATGAGATTGAATGCATATAAATCCTGTCCTAAACCTTTATGTATAATCCTGTGCACAATCTACCTTATTTCTAGAAAAGATCTTATAGCACGGAATAGTCTCAATGAATAGGTTATAGATGGATGGTGACTGATGATGGAATAGCGAAAAGAAATGAGGGTTTTGTGTCGCAGCTGTTTTAAATTTAAAATTTAACTTATGAGATTGAATGCATATGAATACTGTCCTAAACCTTTATGTATAATCCTGTGCACAATCTACCTTATTTCTAAAAAAGATCTTATAGCACGGAATGGTCTCAATGAATAGGTTATAGATGGATGGTGACTGATGATGGAATAGTGTAAAGAAATGAGGGTTTTGTGTCGCAGCTGTTTTAAATTTAAAATTTAACTTATGAGATTGAATGCATATGAATACTGTCCTAAACCTTTATGTATAATCCTGTGCACAATCTACCTTATTTCTAAAAAAGATCTTATAGCACGGAATGGTCTCAATGAATAGGTTATAGATGGATGGTGACTGATGATGGAGTAGCGAAAAGAAATGAGGGTTTTGTGTCGCAGCTGTTTTAAATTTAAAATTTAACTTATGAGATTGAATGCATATAAATCCTGTCCTAAACCTTTATGTATAATCCTGTGCACAATCTACCGTATTTATAAAAAAGATCTTATAGCACGTAAACTTCCACCCACGCCTGGCATAACGTCTACACATTATTGCACTGCTGGGTTTTCGACTCTCGGTGCAGAGCCGAGCGTAGAAAGTCCGACAGGACGATTTCATTTAAGACTTCATTTAGGGTGTTCCCTAGTGTTAGTGAAAACGGGCATTACAATCCTTTCGAAACCCTCATGACCTAAATACCATGTGCATGTGGAATGAGTGATCCTCTCTTCAATCTCAAAAAAAAACAAACGTTCTAAAGCTAGAACTTTTTCGGCGGAGCTGCGTTTACATGGCTCCCCTAATTTACAATGCTTTGCCTAGGTCAATTACTCAACTAACCGTCAATAAGTTTTGTTGCGGAAATGGTTGTTACAAGAATGTTTTTATTTGATAGAAGAGTTCTTTCAAAAGTGTCCCTGATACATTAAAGCACAGATATATTTAATTGTTAATTATGTAAAAACCTATACTAATGCATGCTAAATATTGTCCAAATGTGTGTTACTAAATATTTTTTTATAAGAACTTCATGTACCTACCATATTTGATGCAATAAATGAATTGAATTGAAAAAAATCAAGGAAGATTTAGTAAAAAAATGATTCGAAGTTAAAAACCTTTAGTTGACACAAACCCACGTTGGAACAGATCCGCACAAGCACGGATAGTTGTTCCAAAGCGTTTTCCAAAAAATGTGTTGTTTTTCAAACGGGGCCTGCCATCCGCGGTTCAGACTGACATATTTCATACACGTACCGAGCGACGGAAAATATCCGAGCATATCGAATACTGGGACAACGAAAAGGTCAAGTGTAAATGGTGCTAGTGATTGGGATTCTGTACAACTAAGAGCCCGGTTTTTTGATCCGTAGTCAACTGAAGCAATGGTTAAAAATAGTAACTAAAACCAATAAAACCATTAGTTACTATTTTTGTGTGTTTGCCAAAATGGGTTTGTTACTATTTTTTTAACATGAATGAGTTAACATGAATACATTCATGTTAACTCCTTCATGTTTAGCCTTTCACATTTAGCCAAACTTCTTAGGACTGGTTTTTTGAAATGGTTAAACATAGTAAGGGCCGGTTTTTTGATCAGTAGTTAACTCAACCAATGGTTAAACATTACTATGTTTAACCATTGGTTGAATTTTGGCTAAATGTGAAAGGCTAAACTAATCATGAAGGAGTTATGCCATTAGTTACTATTTTTTAATATGAATGAGCTAACATGAATACATTCATGTTAAGCCTTTCACATTTAGCCAAAATTCAACCATTAGTTAACTACGGATCAAAAAACCGGCCGGCCGGTAGGTAGGTAACATTAAAGAATAAGTTATAATAATAATATTTTATTCTTTGAGACTTCAGCTCAGCAGCAGATTAATATCATCTATGGTCTATATGTGGTCTATTTTTTTAACTTTCCTGTAATTAACTGGTTTGAATCGCAGGTCCGACAACGTCTGTTTTCCATCAGTCATTTCCAGTAACGAATTTGTGTAGTTTTAGGAATAGGCTTACCTAACCCGTTATTGACTTGTGGCTTAAATACCCCTGCCTTTATAGGATGACTGGTAATTAGGTGACCGATAGGTACTTAAAAACATGATTGTACTCATGATAACAAACAACTTTTACTATGGGCCCAAATCTGAAATCGCGAAAAAAAAATCAGCTGCTCCCTACATTTTGACGAGTTATGCGAACACGGTTTTTTCACGGTTTCAGGTTTGTTCCCATAGTAAACGTTGTTTGTTATCAATGAGTGCAATCATGTGTTTCAAGTATCGGTCACTAATTACCAGTCACTCTTTATACTACACTACAAGTACACTGTAGTATACAGAGTGTCCCTGGGAAGTATGGATCAAATCGAATAAGGGCGTGGGCAAGGTATTTTCCAAACTTTTTAACCCTGAGAATGTTGATGCAATTTTTTACGGTTTATTTATTTATTTAGGGACAACAAACAGCAGTGTAATACTAAGTAAACATAGGTTAGAGCTTAATAATAGAGGTAACAAATGCACTACTCACAACGTTATCCACATACTACTAAACAGATCTAGGTACTAGTTCTTAGAATGAACGATGTCAAAATAAACAGAATAAAAGTAAACATTACTTAATTAGTAGGGTTCTGATCACTTAATATAGTAAGTAATGACCAATTTTTGTTTTTTTCAATCACTTCGCATAGTGCTCAATGAAAAAATTAATACAAAAAGAACTAGCAAAGCTATCAATTACTTTTTTTTTTTCAGAGAAAAGTGGGCCTTTCCTGTGGTAATACTTTTACGCATCTAGAAAACATGTGTTCAATAATAAAAAAAACAGTTACTGCAGTCTTCGGTCTGGCACAAGTTTTACTCAATTTTCGAGCGATTTTTATGGGAAAAAGTTACACTAGCGAAAGTTGACCACGTATTACAAAAACTGGTCCAAGTCATAGAGATTCTTTGGAGGTATGAATCACTGGAATATTCTTAATAGCTTAAAAGTTAGAGATTTTTATTGACAAGGAGGAGGTCGTATTTTTACAATTTTCCATGTTTCAAATTTTCATTTTTTTCAGCTTAACTAACGATTTAATTTCAGTCCCTAGGCATTTGTTACCTATCTGAACACTACTGTTTGATGTGGTTTAGGTTTAAATAAAAAATAAAAATAATTTCGGTAAACTTTTTGTTATCTCATGAGTCATGTTATTTGCTCTCTACTCTGTCTCTCCCTCTACTGTACGCTTTTTAACACATTATCTGCTTAATTCTTTATGCAAACGCTTCTTTATGCTACACCCTTACCGACCCTTATTTTACGATGTTTTCGAAACAATAGAGATGCACAACGAATGCACAGGTGCGGCGCGCCGCACTCGAAGAAAGTTATGTAAATTGTATGGACGCGCATACGCGCCGTCAAGCACCTGATGAACGTCCGAAAACCCGCATGTGCGTCTGCCGCGCCTAATGTATTAAATTACCCAACTTCGGCGAAGTAAAATGGAGGGTTATGATTTTGACTGGTGTGTATTGTTCATCTGTGCCCTTGTAACTTCAAAACTCTTTTGACAAATGAGGTATCGTTGGAAGCGATTATGCCGTGTTGTGTTGGGTAATTTTAAATAAATATGTGCTAATTGGATCGATATTCGACAGGGCATAATTAAAAAAAATAGTTTATAACTTGTCTTTGTGTATAATGATTATATCTTTGTCTTTGTTTGTGTGTTTTGTTTGTTTTAGCAGATAATTGGGAATAATTTCTGAAATCAATTCTCATTTAGGTATAAAGTTTTGCTTACGTTTTTAGTTTTGTATTTTGTTTCTGCTTGAGTATAGTTTTCGTTTTTTTTTTTTGGTATATTGGCGTGTGCTAGCTTACTTATAGCAAATAATTTAATTTAATGTTATGTGTTGCGTAATGTACCTAAATTATTATGCGCAGTGTTATATAGAATAATTTTTTTAACTGAACAGACAGCTGTGCTGCTGGGGAGTTTGTTGCGCCACTTCTTCTCCCCAGCTAAAGCACTAGGAAGTGGTGAAGGGCGGGCGTTTTGGGGGACTGTCTTATGTAATTTTGACGTTCAAAAAGTGCTGATTCTCAGCCTAGTTTGAATAAATGACTTTTGATTTTGATTGTGTGAGCCAAACATATTTTCTCTCCAAAGCTACCCAAAATACGTATAATAATTATTCATCTAACACTTTATCACGAAATTATAACCCCAAAATAATTAAAATAAAAAGTAAGTTAAAAAACTAAAACCCGACTACTGAAAAATCACGCTCTCTAAAGTATGAAACAAGAAAATATTCTCATCTGAGATTTGAAAATACAGACAAATTAAACATCCGGAGTCATGCATATGGCATACATGTAACAGATTACGTGTGACTGTGTTAATTTGTCTGCCTTTTTCAAATTTCAGATGAGAATATTTTCTTGTTTCCTACTTTTAACAGCGTACGTATAATTTTCAGTAGTTGGGTTTTACAAGTTACTTGTTACGAGAAACAAGACAAGAGTAAAGTTACGAGTTACAAAACAAGAGTAAAGTTACGAGAAGACATACAAACAAGATACACACTCCAACACAAAACACGACTCAACATACCAACATCCCGCTTAAAAATACACTCGACAAGCCCTCTAGTTATGTCAATCAAAATTTACAATATGTTACCCGAATATATAAGAAATGAAAAAAAAAACTCCATATATTCACAAACAAATTAAAAAAGCTACTAATAAGCAAATGTTATTATAGTGTTAACGAATATCTAAATGATAAATCCTTAAAAAAAATAAGTATACAATAAGTAAAATGTTAAATTATTATTATTATATAATACATTAATTATACAGGGTGTTTGGTGCATCGTGTGCCAAATTGAAATGGTCGACTGGGGGGGTCACCTTCTATCCTTTCAGACCCCTAAACACTTCTCATGCCCTGTGGCTTTTTTTTCATCGACTTTTTATTTTTTTATAAAAAAAATACCCAAATTTTGCATTCAATTACAAAATAATAAAAATGTGTAAGTCGTAGACTCTGAATTTTAATTTTATTTAGATGTGTATTGTATTACAGTACTTTTAAATTAAAAATTAGTGACATTAGCCATCTAGTTTTTTTTTAATTTACTCGCAAGCTTTCGGATTTCAATTAAAGCTGTCCATGTTACAGCTATTTACATGGCTATAAAAAAAAAACCAAAAGCGACCGGGATCTTCCAACTCTCTCAAAAATTCTCTAGTCTATCTTCTTGCTAGTGATGTGCCACATGTCATAAAAATCTTTTTACAACTTTGTAAATTAGCTAGAATAATTGTGAATCGAGTCACAAAATATTAAATTCCAAATTCAAAAGAAAAAAGTCTTTTTGCGTAATTGTTACTTAAGTAACAGGTAAAATTTGTTTTCTCACTCTCGCGAAGTAAAATCTATCTTCTATCTCTATCTTTCTTGCATAGCGTACCTAAACTAGTTTGAACAAACGACGAACTGCCACCGACGCGGCGACGCCGTCAATCCGTCATTCGTCAGTCAGTCGAGACATCACTGCCTCTGCTACCTGACGTGTGTGTTAGTTCACCGTACTCCGCGATTTTTTCATTTTGTTACTTTGTTTTGTTGAGTTTTGTTGGTTTTTGTTACGTTTTAACTTTTGGTGTTATTGTTAAACTTTGTTGATTTTTTGTTGTTGCAATGGCGACGTTCTCTAACGAGGAATATGCTGACATCATGATGGCTTATGGAGCCGCCAATGGTGTCGCTCGTGCAGCGCAACGAATTTACCAGGAACGTTTTCCTGGTAGACGACTACCTGGCCGCAGAGTCTTCCAAGACACATACCGACGCATACGCGAGACTGGCAGTGTCACTTTTCATGAACCAAGGGACCATATTGTGCGACATAATGTTGAAGTGGACGAGAGAATACTGGCACTTTTTGAGGAAGACCCTACAAGAAGCATCAGAAATGTGGCAGCACATCTTGATATTTCAATATGGAAAGTGTGGAAAGTTCTTCAGCAAAACGAAAAACATCCATTCCACTACACTCCGGTGCAAGGTACGTAATTTTGAACTAACTTTAAACCCGTACACACTTTGTTTGACGATGCCTTTGTTTAGCAGGTAATGGGTATGACGTCACTACTTCCAGGTAGTGAACCAGCCCATACAAACGGTCCGACGCCGCCGGTCATTAAAAATCTCATTGTGCAATTATTTACTGCTCAACAGGAATTTAAAAGAGTTCTTTGTTTGTAGGTCTTGAGGGTGGCGACTTTGACAGACGAGTGGCATTCTGTCGGTTTATGTTACACACGGATGTGGATGATCCTAATTTCTTAAAAAGAATATTGTGGACGGATGAATCCAAATTTACCAAAGAAGGGATCCTCAATCTTCACAATCTGCATCACTGGACAAACAAAACGGAAAACCCACATGTTAAAAGGCAGAAATCTTTTCAAAGGAGGTTTAGTGTAAACGTTTGGGCAGGAGTGATTGGGAATCAGGTAGTTGGACCGCATTACCTGCCCGATAACCTCAATGGCGATAACTATTTGGAGTTCCTTCAAAATGACCTGCCCGAATTAGTGTCCGAGGTGCCCGTATTTAATGAAAATGTTCCCAAAGTATTCCAGCATGACGGCTGTCCCGCGCATTGGCGTTTGACTGTGAGGGAATATCTTGACGATGTGTTCCCCAATGCGTGGATTGGTCGCGATGGCCCTATTGCATGGCCGGCACGTTCCCCAAACCTAACTCCGCTAGATTTTTATGTCTGGGGACGTGCCAAAGAGCTGGTATACGCCACGGAGGTTCCGACTAGGGAGGTACTACTTCAACGCATTGAAACGGCGTTTAATCAAATTAAGGAGGAAATACGACTTCGTACAACAACTGTGGAAATACGAAATAGATGTCGGGCCTGCATTCGCAATAGCGGCCAACAATTTGAGCAGAATATGTAAAAATGATTAAATAAATGTTAAAAATGCAATTATTTTTTATTTCTAGTAACCGTCCCCCCCAAAAAAGAGAGATACGAGACAGATTTTACCTTACAAGAGTGAGATAACAGATTAAATGAGTTCTTGAGGTATAATTTAAGTAAAAATATTTTTTTAAATCATAATTTCAAATTTAGTATTTTGTGACTCGATTCACAATTCTAGCGAATTCACAAAGTTGTAAAAAGATTTTTATGGCATGTGGCACATCACTAGCAAGAGGATAGACTAGAGAGTTTTTGAGGGAGTTGGAAGATCCCGGTCGCTTTTGGTTTTTTTTTTTATAGCCATGTAAATAGCTGTAACATGGACAGCTTTAATTGAAGTCCGAAACTTTGCGAGTAAATTAAAAAAAACTGGATGGCTAATGTCACTAATTTTGAATTTAAAAGTACTGTAATACAATACACGTCTAAATAAAATTAAAATTCAGAGTCTACGACTTACACTTTTTTTTTATTTTGAAATTGAATGCAAAATTTGGGTATTTTTTTTATAAAAAAATAAAAAGTCGATGAAAAAAAGCCACAGGGCATGAGAAGTGTTTAGGGGTCTGAAAGTATAGAAGGTGACCCCCCCAGTCAACCATTTCAATTTGGCACACGATGCACCAAACACCCTGTATTATAAAAGTGTGTTTAGAATAAGTTTACAATAAGTTAGATTACATAAATGATAAGTCCTCTTCTCCACATACCTATCTATCTTTTGCTGTGCCCGACAGGGTCCATGATTGTTTCTTTTGGCAAATGTTTACCACCTAAGCCTACATTGTGGAATGCAATAAAGAATTGAGTATTGAGTACTTTTTTAATATTTTTATTGCAACCATAATTTTTTTAAAGTGGCTTTAACTTTCCTCGGTCTTATTCTACTCTCATCGACAAGATTTAAAACCATACCACGGACCCCTAAAAGCCTCCAACTGCATACAAACTTCAAGTTTTTAATAAAAACGGGTAACGAAAAATAAAGGAATCGTATCGGAGCTTTCAATCTGGGTTCAACTCTTTTATTTTTTGTAAAGAATTTCAAAACCTTTATCCGCTTTTAAAAACTGTTTGCCTGTTTCGGACGAAATAACAACCACATAGCCACACTATGGGCACTATGTGCACAGTAAATATATGGACATTAGGGAAACTAGGCCTATTTGTTGAAATAATTACCTACCTAAGGGTTGTCACTCTTAATGTTTGTTAAAATGAAAAGTGTTTTATTGGAACGAAGTTCTATCGAACATTTTGACTTCACTATCGGCTTGAGTACCCTCGAAAACCATGAAACGCCAATATCAAAAATTTGAAAATTTTCGCAGCCGCCATCTTGGATTTAGGTACATTATCGGCTCTAATACCCCTCGAAAACCATGAAAACTACACCCATGACGAAGAATTTGAAAATATTCGCAGCCTGGATTTACAAATAAATTGACGAAATTCTTATGATCAATCACACGGACTATCTTCTTACTTTTCAAGATCCGCAACTGAGGGCACCGCGACTATCGCTTCGAGGCGGTTTAATATTTTACTGTGCTATATGTGACTGATATTCCTTAACCACGTGGTTATTCATGTTTTGTGATATTGTTGTACCCTTTATCTACCACATTACATCACACCTATATTTACTGAAGGGGTAGGCACAAAAGGAGTGACGATCAACTGATAGTAGGTATTTTACAGGTACAGTACTTGCATAATCCTAAGTTTGTTTGTTTGTTACCTATTCACGCCTAAACCACTAAGCCGATCATCCTGAAATGTTGCATATACGTTGTCACGAATTACAGATAAGGATATAGGGTACCTTTCATCCCGAAAAAGGTACTGCTCCCGAGGAAAACAACAACGTTCTTATGATAATAGATGGCGCCACGTGTCTTTCGAATCGTGATTGAATTATATTATTATAGAAACTTTAGTAGTGTGTAGTTTTTTATTTTTATTTAAGTATCAACACTCTAGACTCAATGTATTAACATTGAGTCTAGAGTGTTGATAGACCGGTTTTTATAATACTATAAATGCGAAAGTGAGTTTGTTTGTTACGCTCCACGCTAAAACCGCTGAACGGATTTAGGTGAAATTTTGCAAATGGGTAGACCTGGATTAGGACATGGATACATTCGATCCTGGTTGTGAGTTCCCATGGGATAACTTCCGACAACCACGCAGACGAAGTAAAAGCTAGTATACTTTAAAACGAAAATGAGATTCTTGGCGTGGCCACCTACTCAGGGCCCAACTCATTTAACATAATTTCTACATTTATTTACCATCGACTCGAAAAGAAGAAGCAGATTCGTACATAGTTTTATTGTAGTATTAAAAATACTGTTACCTATTACAATAGTGCTAAGTAAACTTAATAGGTATTATTTGCCCAAGACCACGTCCTAACCAAAAGGGATTAAATATAATGATCACCATAAAATACTTTGATACCCTAAGCTTTTTGCACTTCAAATTGTATTCAAACACCAAATGTAGTAAATGATCACCAAATCTTAACGAGCGAATTATTGCGTTAGGTTAGGTTAGGTTTTTTTTTTTATTTGTTTGATTTGCTTTTAATGTTCTTTCTAGGTTAGGTTAGGTTAGGTTAATAATGATTAGTTTGTAGTCTAGGATAGCAAGATGTTAAACATTTTGTTTATAATTTCACAATAAAATGGAGTTTTAACTTTGGTGATCATTTACTATTTTTGGCAGTATTTTACTTTATTTGCTGGTAAGTTAAACATAAGCCTAAACAAAAGCAACCGTCGGTCGTGCGAGTATGCGATCATTTTGTGGTGGGCAAACCCGCACCCAAATTGCGCAACACATTATCGATCGAAATCTGAATCATTTTGAAGCAAATTGTTAATCCATTGCATGTTAGAAAATTTTGTCTGCTCAACAACGTACCTAAATAACGTAATGAAAGTTGTTGAACTGTCAAAATGAAACTGATTCCGGTTGATAGTGTGTTACGCAATTAGGGAACAGAACGCGTGGTCGCGTCGAAGGTGGGCGCCTTCCGGTTTCCCGAACAAATGACTAGCATTTCATTAAAAAAAAGAAACTAAAGATAGCTTCTCCGAAATAATTTTTATACAGTTAGAGAATTTTTTGATTATAACTTCCCATGAGGATAATACATATTACAGTTATTTAGTTTTATAATACAAATTTTGTTGTTGTGTTTTTATTTTATATTGTATTATTTATTGGAATATTAATTTATCTATTAGGTTGGGGAAAAAGTCTTTTCGCATTATACGAGTAGTATGTATGAACTTGTAATAAAATCTCTTTGGCTATACTATTTGTATCTGGCTGGTTTTGGTATCATTGAAAGTTTAAATTTTAAAGAACATTATTCAAATTAGGAATTTCAACAAACTACAAAGTGAAACAAACTTTTTTTCCAAAAAAATCAACTGACTTCCAAAAAAAACACCACATAGTGATAAATAACTTTAATTTCGGAAGTCGGTGTCTTTGGGTCTGTATTTTACTTTTTTGCCACCGACTTCCAAAACTAAAGTTATTTTTCACTATGTGGTGTTTTTTTGGGAGTCAGTTGATTTTTTTGGAAAAAAAAAGTTTTTATTTTATACTTTTTAGTGGGTCAGTTTCTAATTTATCAAAGTTACAATATCATAATAGCAACTGCTCGTCACCTTTTACAAAATATTTCTTTTCTCGATGCAGGGACGTTAATTGTTGAGGAGTTCTCTTGCTAAGTATCAGGAGAACTCCACATCACCATAAGCATCGTGACGAGCATAAATTACTTAGCAACCACTATTAAAGTAGGTACCTAATCGAATCGCAACCTTTGAAATACTTATTATTGAGTAGTTCCGGTAGCCATCTGTGATCTTCATCATCAGTTCCACTTCACCAAATAGTGCTTTCCAAGAACAAATGCAAATGTTACTATAAAAAATACCCCAATCGCTTTATGTGTGCCTATAATATTCGAAGAGTTCCGTCAATTTCTCCAGGATTCCATTATCAGATCTTGACCAGTTTCGACTCGACACCAGATTTACAGTTTCAGATGATAGTCGATTGATTTTTCTGTAGGGATAAAATGTGAGCTGGTATAATGACGTATAGGCCAAGAGCTTTCAGCAACAGGGACCGTAAATATTTAAGTTTGAAAATCCCGAAGGTTTACAGGGTATGTCGGCAATCCATTAAGGGGATGTAGTAATGACCTCCACTAGGTCATTTGCAACCAAATGACCCCTTATGACTCCTATGCAAATGGCAACCGATAGAAACCGACCATGTTAGTCAAAAAACCTGCTCAAAATTATGAAAATTGTAACGATATGTAGCTCTGATTTAAAAACTATTAAAGATAATTGTCCTTTTATGGTTATTGAAGTGTTAGCAAGCAGATCAAAATATATTTTAAAAAATCAAGCGTTGATTTTTTTTCAAAGTTGTATACCTACTTACAGCAAATATATCTTCAAATAAAAACTTTTTAGCAAAACTAAAACCGACTTCCAGAACAAAACACTACAAAGCAAAGTTAATAAATTTTCTAAATCGGTCCATCTGTCTTTGAGTAATCGCGTAACAAACATACAAAAAGAAAAAAAAACATACAGACGAATTGAGAACCTCCTCCTTTTTGAAGTCTGTTAAAGTAGCTTTATTATGCGTTTTTTGTTTATGAATAATACGGTAATGGTTTTGTATTGTTTTAATAAAGGAATAAGTAGTACAAACTTTGGTTTTATACCCATGTGTAATATTGTAAATATTCGTAGGTATGTCGCTTTTAGCGGCGGATATGTCCTGAACATTACTTACCATCTTTGTTAGCCGACGAATAAACATCGTTGTCTTTATGAACGCGCTGACCGCGTGTTCGAGCGAACTATCTTTTTGGTTAGGACACTATGTTATTCGGGCGAATCGCGCGATCAACAAGTGCGTGTGTACGTCATAATTCATACAAACGATCGCGTCGATCGCGTACTCGCGTGATTATCGCTTTTGGTTAGGACGCGGGTTAAGACGTGAGAGCTCTAAGCTAACATAAAAACAAAGATTAAACAAAATTTAATTATTTCTTATTACAAAACTACTATAAAATCGATCACTATTGCAATGAAATAACATAATATGACCACTTAATTATCTTCCTAAACAGTACCTAAGTTAGTAGAAATCATTAATCAATACTTTAATCTACTATACTAGTGAACTTTATTGCCTGTTCTGCCGCCCCGTAAGGAAAACGGACGTTTATTCTACAGAAATATTGAAACTGAAAAAAAAAATGTTTGTTTTGTTTAAAATACAAAATACAAAGGCAGATGCGTCTTTTAATAGTAAGAATTAATAGGTTTACGTTACGTTTACGCCAATATAAAAATACTGGTACAAGCATCTTTTTTTGCTGATTCCGAATAGGTATGTAAATAAATCGGTATTTCGAAAAAAATGTAAGATACGTCTTTTTACCTTATGACGGCAGTATTATTCCATCACGCTTGCTCAAGACGGGTTGGCGATTTCAGACCCAGCCCAGCTACTACATATAATTGCGTAACACACTCAATCGGAATCCGAATAGTTTTGAAGCAAATTGCTAATCCATTGCTTCATTTGTTCGAAAAATTTGTCTACTCAACACCGTAAATAACGCTATGAATGATGTTGAACTGTCAAAATGAAACCGATTCCGATTGATAGTGTGTTACGCAATTAAGGTGCTGGGCTTATAGTCTGAACTCCTCAGAGCAGCGTATCCATTTGGTCCCTCCTTGACGTCAAGATAAAGGGACCAAGTATTTTGTTAAATAACTTCGTATTAATTGAGGTAGCTAAAACTATTGCATAGGTAGCAAATAGTGAATTTATGGTATTAAACTTGTATGTAGGCTGATTTGAAATCCAAGACTAGGTCCCTCCATCTTGACGATAACGCAATTACCCCGCAGGTTTCCTTATCACGACGCACAGTGTTAAATATGTCGTATCTAGCGTCACTTTATTCAATACGTCATATTTAATTTTCTATCTAGTAGCATAGTTAATATATTAAACTGATTTTTTTTTGGACATACTGAAGGGGGTCAGCTAAGCACTTGTTTACTTGTAATTGTATATAAAAATCTGTTTTCTTTTTTAATAAAGAAGATTATACTAATTTAATTTCTAGCGTTAATTGCGTAATAACGGTAGAAAATAAACAAAAAAAGTAATATTAATTGATTGTATACATAATATACAGGGCTATTTTTAAATCATTAACTAAACTTTCACAGGGTGTTCTACCCATGAATATGAACAACTTTTACTATGGGACCAAACCTGAAATCGCAAAAAAAAATCAGCTGTTCAGTACATTTATGTTCGCTTATTTGGTCAAAATGTACTGAACAGCTGATTTTTTTTTGCGATTTCAGAGTTGGTCCCATAGTGAAAGTTGTTCATATTCATGGGTAGAACACCCTGTGAAAGTTTAGTTAATGATTTAAAAATAGCCCTGTATATAATTATTTGAAAATGTTTTTTTTAGAAACTATCATCATTCGAGTCAATTATATTATCTTCTTCCACCGTGTAGCTGAGATATTCTTCTTCATCCGAGTCTAGTCTGGGAACTTCTGGTTCTGGAGCCTTTAGGAGTGTCGTTGTTTCCTGTTTCCTGAGAAAGTATTACGCCAAACTTCAAAAATAGTGAGTTTCTTCATTTTTGTCCACCTAACGAAAAAAAAAAAACTTTGTATGACATGGGCAAATAGGTGCACGTGAATACAACTGATTCCTATAAAGCACGAGTCAGGGAAGAAGAAAAAAAAAATGTTTCAGCTCGGATACACGCGGATACATTTTCTAATGTCGTAACATATCGCACCTTGATAACAAAAGTGGCATTATCAAAACTATGTTTTCTAAATAACTTCATAATTTCCTGGCATATTTTCAGTATATACAAAACTTAGAGTAAGATAGTCAAATTGCAGTCTTTTATTTCAGTTATTTGCTAAGATATTGACCAAAATGCTGCGTCAAAAAAGCTTTAAATGGACATCTGAAAAATTTTAATTTTTGTATAACGCCACTTTTGTTTTCAAGGTGCGAATTATATACAGGGTTATTGGTAAAACACCAACAACCTCTTAAGGGGTCATTGTACTCATCATTATGAAAAACTTTTACTATGGGACCAAACCTGAAATCGCGAAAACAAAATCTGCTGTTCAGTACATTTTGACGAATTATGCGAACATAAATGTACTGAACAGCTGATTTTTTTTTCGCGAATTTAGGTTTCGTCCCATACTAAAAGTAGTTCATAATGATGAGTACAATGACCCCTTAAGAGGTTGTTGGTGTTTTACCAATAACCCTGTATAAACAAAAGAAAAAAAAACTTGTATGAGTAATACATGTCTAACTTTCAGACTTACCTTCTAAGATAACTAAAATACTGTAGGTGATAATATAACTGCGCTTCTATATGCCTAATAAAGTATGAAAAATATCGACACCAACCCGCAAATTTAATCAAATCATACAGTTGCAAAAATATTGTATCGTTGAATATTGCATATTCAAATTTTGGATAAAGTGACGATATAGTCTGTTTTTTAATCTCGTAGACTAATTTGACAGGTGCAAATGTCAAACTATGAAATGAAAAAATGATACATGGAACGTTTGAAATATCAATTTAGTCTACGAGATTAAAAAACAGACCATAGATACGGGTTATTTCACAGTGTGCGACGTTTTCCTTCAGTGATGATACTAATGTCCAAAATAAACTCAGAAAGTACCTACTCGTTACCATTTCAAGCACTAGATCTTGAATATCTCATTCAGGTTTCAATGGATCTCGTTCTATTCTAGGCTGTGTTCTACCAGACCCGGCTGAACTAGACGATATTTGTATCACTCTTGGTCCAACCACTGGTTGTTGCAATACACTCGGTGCTTCTGGTTGACTATAGTAATCCCTACTCGAACTAGGTTGATTGTTAGCAACATTATAAAATCTTCCTCCACTTTTGATATTTCGTAAAAGATTTATTACACCAGATTGGAATTCCAAAATTTGATCGTCATCAAGCAAAGTTAACGTCGGATGAACGCTCTTGAAAAATGCAAAATGGCGGTCTTCATGTGTGTCACTTGGCTTCCTGATTTGTTTCATTTGGTTATTCAAGTAAGCTTGCATTTTCGCGCTAAGAATATCTTTAGATATGTTATTATCCTGTCTTATCTCTGCATCTTCTATTTCGTTTGTTGTATTGTCCTGGTTTATTGCTGATAGATCAATGTCTTCCTTTGAGTCAATATTCCATTCGTTTTCACAAACCGCAGCAGAATCTGATTCACTTTCTGCAATAATCTCTTCTTCTTCTTGTTGTTCTTCATCCTCATTGTCATCTGATTCTTCGGCAGACCGTCTACGTTTTACTTTTTTTAAAAACAACATTTCATTATGGTATTTATATGGTCTCACATATGATCCGTTCTTTTTAGAAATTTTTCTTGCATTCAAACTTCTCGTCCAACTGTCTCTGGTATGCGTCCATATTTTAATGACTAACTTGTCTGTAAAAATTAAAAAATGCATTTCAATAATTATACAGGGCTATTTTAAGATCACTAGCTACATTTTCACAGGGTGTTCTATCCATGAATATGAACAACTTCTCTATGGGACCTACTCTGAAATCACGACCTCGAAAAAAAATCTACTGTTTCAAACATTTTGGTCGAGTAGGTATTGAACTTTTGTATGAAACAGCTGTTTTTTCGTGATTTCAGAGTTGGTCCCATAGTGAAAGTTGTTCATAATCATAGGTACAACACCCTGTAAAAATTTAGCTAGTGATTTAAAAATAGTCCTGGGGCCGTATTACTATTAACGCCATCATTTTTCCAGTGCTAGAGAGAGACGGAGCTATACATGACCTATAGCACCACTCCTTTTTCGCAAGGGAATCATGATGGCTATCATGGCATATCAGGCATGGGAATATAGGTGTATGGGTAGGTACACACACTACTTACACCATCATTATCATCATCTGTCTAGCCTGCCCCCAACTATGTTGGTGTCGGCTTCGTCTAACTGGATGCAACTGAATACCAGTATTTTACATGGAGCGATTTGACCTCCACAACCCAGTTACTGGGTAATACGATAGATAAGGCAGTTGTCTCACCGCCGGCGATGAACGAGTAGCGAGTAGAATTAGCAACTGAAAACGAGTTGGCGAGCAGCGAGTGTGTCCGAGTGCGACGGGCGATTACTCGCACCACTCGCTCGTGGCAGTTAGCTCCACAGGGGTTTCAGTCGGTAGGTAGTTACATGCCTGCCTTTGATATCTATAATTATAGGTATATTGTAAGGTTTATAACTCGTTAAATTAACAAGAACTGCCACTACACAAATGCTATTATAAAATACATCATCGTGGTCGTCTGAACTAGACAACAATGATAGTTTAATTGTTCTGCATTCATAATAAATGTGCACTCAGATCTGCACTCTAGGTAGAAATGACCGCTGGTTGGTCTCTCGGCGTGAGCTCTGACCGCCAAGCGAGTATCGCTGAGCGAGTGTTATCTTGTCTCTCAGCGAGAAACCAGTAATAATAATAATAATAAATAATAATAATAATATCCTGGGACATTTCACACACGGTCATCTGATCCCAAACTAAGCAGAGCTTGTACTATGGAAACCAGATAACTGATATACTACATATACTACTTTTTTTTTTTTTGTAAATACATACTTATATAGGTAGATAATTACACCCAGACTGAGGACAAACAGTGAACGAACAGTCAGCGAACATCTATTAATATATGCATCTCTTTTGTTTACACGGCAATGTATATCTATTATACGTTTCTTGAGCGAGAAAATAGCCGATAGTTAGTCGCTTCCTCGCCGGCGGTGGGGCAATTGCCTAAGACTGGTTGTCAGACGTTCAGGCTTCTGACGACCCGTAACGACAAAGATTTACGAATGTCAGCCGGGACCAACGGCTTAACGTGCTTTCCGAGGCGTGGAGGAGTCTTGGTGTGTAAAGATGGTCACCTACCTACCTACTTACGTATGTACTAAAAGCCAAAATAAAGTTTTATCTTTTATTATCCTGCTGTCTACCACCTACGTAGGGTAGAAAAACAACGCTATAGAGGAAAAGTTCACTAGTCGCAATCTAGTCCAGCCAGGGGCTGCAGTCTCGACATAGATAGCGATCGTTTTACGACCGAATTCGGTCGCAAAGTCCTAATGGCGTCCCTTTTTTTTGGATGGGAAATCATCAAATAACTTCTCCCGCTCTGGGTGGAGCGGAAGGGCGTGTCAGACTTCTACTGACTAAAACCCACCCGTGTTCCTTCAGTTGCCTGTGCCAGGGCCACGGTAACTCTTTCGAACAACCCGCAACCCTGGCAGGGGCGTCCCTAGACGGTTAAAATTGCATGACAAACACGAAAAAATCACATGCTTGTCAAGCAATTTTGATAGTCTAGGTACCCCACTAGGACTTTGCGACAGAATTCGGTCGTAAAGCGATCGCTACCGATGTCGAGACTGCAGGCACAGCAAGTCGACACGTCGCGTCGCGTGATGTCGTACCGTGTGTCTGACGCGTTATTACGTACCATATCGGATGCGTTTTAAATCTATATTTACTATCGGCAGATTCACCACTATGTATTCGAGAGAGTTGTGATGTTGTCTCTTTGAACGTCACATTAAAAGTGTTGATTTTATGTCACGAATCACGACGCGGCACAAAAATGTGAAGATACGTAAATTAGAATTTAGTAGTATGATATAAACACATGATCTACGAAAACTAACATTACTGCTACAAAACAAAGGCGCTGTGAAAATCTATTATCACAGCCATGCAATTACATAACTAACAACAATGCTTGAATCTCTCGCTAGGTAATCGCGTGTGTTGTATGTTCTGTCTCGCTTGCGCCGCCTGCGCGTCATACCCCAGCTCGCTCACAGATATAATATTATATATATCTGTGCTGTGGGCTCGCTTCATTCACAAGAGAATGCCGGGCAAGTATTATCAACGTCGATAATCACTGCGGTCGCCGATGCTACTACGTTCGCACGAACGATATTGATAATAATTTTTAGTGATAAATTTTTAGATAGTCGCAATCATTCAGGTTCAATGTAAACTAGAGCATACATCGCGAACAAATTATTTGCGCAACATGTTGTCCGGCACAGCAAACGTCCATACACCATGGTTGTCACATTCGCGGTAGTCCGCCATACACATCTCTAAATAGTACAACAAAAGTTGCACCAACATTTTGTTCGCGGTGTCTGCTCTAGTTTATGGTCGCAATACGAGAAAAATAACTTACAATACTTTTGTCGTTCCGTTCCATTCAAATTATTATAATCTTTCTTCAGAATTCCGCAAACTTCGTGCCACGCCGCCGTCTTCGAGAATTTGTTTTTATAACTGTCCACAGTTCTGTCCCATAAAGCTGGTCTTTGATGCACTAATTTAATTAATAGCAACTTGTTAAAATTATAAGGAATCGACATTCTGTTTCTGAATGACATTAGGAACGTCAAACGTGTGCACTCGTCTAAAAATAAACGTGTACTGAATGAATGAATAGTGAATAGCAACATGGCCGACAAGAGTGAGCGAGAAGGGGCGGTGGTACGCAGACGCTTTCGAGTGAAACGACGCATCCGCTATGTTTATTGATTGAAACGATAAAAAAGGCGTACCTACATTTAGTGACGGAGCGTTTTAAATGCGGTTTATGGGACACGATTATTTTGCCGTATTATCGTTCGTGTCGAATAGTAAATACAGATAAGTATACAAAACATAACTGTTAGGTATTTTATTACTTACTTACCGACTTACGTGTGTAGTTTCGTAGAGGTAGTTTTAACGAGTTTACTCGAGATTATGGACGTATAATACATCAATTTTTAACCGACTTCAAAAAAAGAGGAGGTTCTCAGTTCGTCAGAATCTTTTTTTTTTATATGTATGTTCCCCGATTACTCGAAGACGCCTGAACTAATTTGGAAAATTCTTTTTTTGTTTGAAAGGGTATATATACTTCCTAGTTGGTCAAATTGTCATCAGGCCAGGATCTGATGATGGGATCCTGGAGGAATCGACGGATTTGGGTATTTTTTTATAGTTACTCGTGCATTTGTTCTTGGAAAGCACCATTTGGTGAAGTGGAACTGATGATAAAGATCACAGATGGCCCCTGGAACTACTCAATAATAAGTATTTCACGGGTTGCGATTCGATTAGGTACAGACGCCAGCAGGTCAACCTAAACGAAACTGTCAGATTTTCCCAATCAACCTTGAACCTAATGCCTTAGCAATAAAGTCAAATCTATTAAAGAAATCTGACAGATTGTAGTAGCTTGATGTGATGGCGTCTGTACCTACTTAAGTTTGGTTGCTAAGCAATTTATGCTTGTCACAATGCTAAAGGTAACAAACAACAACAATTATTATCGTCCCTGCATCGGGAAAAGCAATAGGTAGGTACATATTTTGTAAAAGGTAGATGAGCAGTTGACATTAGAATATTGTAACTTAGATTACTTACTTAATTACAAACTGACCCACTAAAAAGTGAAAAATAAAAAACTTCCAAAAACACAACCGACTTTCAAAATAACACTTCAAAGTGAATAATAACTTTAATTTCGGAAGTCGGTGGCAAAAAACTAAAACACAGATCCAACCGAAATTAAAGCTATTATCAGACCTCGTTATCTTCGGGGCATAAAGAACTCATAGACTAATTAAACCGAAGTGTCAATCAAACAAAAACAGACTTTCCGATATGTACTAGGTTTTACCTACATGATCATAGCCTACGTAATGAAAATAATGAACCAACTCCCATGTTGTTTTATTAATAAGTACATAAGTGTATCTACTTATAATAACTAGTCGGATATGTCTTCCAATGAGCTGTCGCCCCCGGAGGAATCCTTTTGTGGTCTTCTGACTATATGATAGTGTACATATGACATTTCGTAGTGTTCCAATTCAAAACAGGCAACTGTCACATGTTTCGATGTCAAAAATGTGAATAAAGTTTTTATTTCTTATGTTCATAAAGCACGTCTCTGGGAATGTATAATTTGATAGGCACTAAACTTGAAAATAGCTGTATGTGTCACGTATTCTTTGTTTTGTCTCGACGATAACGAGGTTGAAGAGTTATTTTGGAAGTAGGTTGTGTTTTTTGGAAAAAGTTTTTTATTATACATCTATGCTCGAATTGCTCGAGATGCAGTAAACTTGACGTAGTAACCTTGATTTGAAATGTTATTGTTTTGTAATCGTTTTATTATTCGTGGAGGTACATAGCGGGGATTATGAATGAATCATCACAACACGTTTTTACAAGCTTTTATTTTAACTTGTAAAAACGTGTTGTGTGTAAAGTGGCACTAAGTGTACGAACCAAATGAAAAGCGTCCAGCGGGGCGTTCAGCGTTGCGTGCAAATTCACCGAGCGCCGCACGCCCTACTCCGCCGTACCCTTAGGCGCCGTCCTATTGTCATCGCTCGTGCGATGATGCGATGCGATTTCATCGTGACGCCGCTCGCGCGTTAATAAATTGTGTGTCCTGTTTTGGAGCGATGCGATCACACTCGCAATGGCTCTTATCAGAGACGCACAGTTTTTGCATGATCGCGCGATCTTCAATAGAACATTTAGTAGATATCAGTATGTTTGAACGCACGGTCGCACGATCATTTTCGTCGGACGCACGCATCTTCGTATGAGCGATGGCAATAGGACAGTGCCTAAGTCCCGTATCTACGCTTATTGTGTTAGGGTGTTTTCAATTAAATAGTTGCGCGGAACGCCTACTATAGTCATCATAGCACTAGTGCAGCTACGTGTGTTTTAGCTAAAGTAAAATCATTTTTATTTACATCTCCCGCTGAAAGACATGAAATCCCGAAGAGTATCTATGTTATAACGTATATAAGGTGTATCTATTCATACACGAAATCTCTAAAGGGGTCATTGTACTCATCATTATGAACAACTTTTACTATGGGACCAACCCTGAAATCGAGAAAAAAAATCAGCTGTTCAGTACATTTGACGGATTATGCGAACATAAATGTACTGAACAGCTGATTTTTTTTTGCAATTTCAGGTTTGGTCCCATAGTAAAAGTTGTTCGTAATGATCGGTGCAATGACCCCTTAAGAGATTTCGTGTATGAATAGATATACCTATACATAAAAGTTTGTTTCATTTATATGCCTACCTAATAAGGCTTCTTGCCTAATAAGGCTGATATTTAGTGACCGATACATAAACACATGATTGTACTCATGATAAAAAAAAAACAGTTTTAATAAGGGACCAAACCTGAATTCGCGAAAAAAAAATCTGCTGTTCCCTACATTTATGTTCGCATAACTCGTTAAAATGAGGGAGCAGCCGATTTTTTTTTCGCGAAATCTTGTTTGGTCCCATAGTACCTAAAAGTTTTTTTTTTTTGTTATCATGAACAGTGGCGTAGCTAGGGGGGGGGGGGGGGGGGCGTCGGGGGCGGTCCGCACCGGGTGTCACCGGTTCCGGGGTGACACCTGACTGTATAAAAAAAATGACACAAACTGTCAAGTTTTTTAATGATAAATAATATGGGTTTGAAGCTATTTTAATCAAGTTATCCCAACAAAATAATTTAATTTATCAATTGTGATTATTTATAAATGCACGTACCTATTATTTGAAATAAATGTTAACAAGAAATTATTCACTCTGACCACATTAGACCATGATTTTTTTTCAGTGTACACACTTATTTTTATATTCATGGCTCTATGGCGCGATCGATCGGGGAGCCCCTCAAAATGTTGTCGTTTTATAAATAAACCCCTACTACACTAACTGATTGGGGATTCCCCTGAAATAGTCGTTGCTTGTCGCCTGTGTCATTGCACATTTCTTTGGCGAATTTTTAAAATTTACTTGTTTTTATGATGAGATATCAGAAGCAGAACTCTTTTTAGAGATACCGAGGTAGAGAAGCGGCTAATGTTACAGTTTCTAGCTGGGTGACTCTAGACTTTTTGAAATTGATCGTGGAATGGGACTTTACAGAATCTCTTCCGAATCTTATGGTCGCACTAAAGTTATTTATGACAATTTGCGTATCAGTTGCTTTATGTGAGAGGAGTTTCAGCAAACTAAAACTAATTAAAAATTACTTGCAGACTTAAAAATCTTGGCATATTAACAATAGAACACGAGGCAACACAAAATATAAATTTTGATGATGAGTTTGCAGCTGTTAAAGCTAGAAAAAAGAGATTTTAGTGCTTGTACTTAGATTAGTATAAACAAATGTAGGTAATTAGTAACTATTAGTATCAAAATTTCTATTGTAATTATGAAAGACTTATTTATAATAATTAAATAAAAACATACTATACGTTTATTGCATGTTTATTCATTTTAACAGATTTTATTCTTGGGTGACACCACAATTATGCGCACCGGGTGCCACCCATGTTAGCTACGCCACTGATCATGAATACAATCATGTGTCACTAAATTACCAGTCACCAATACAAGCTGGCAACTCTACGTATTCCTGGCAGGACGTCATAGTTAGGATTAAAATGCAACAAATTAAGCCACCAAAATGTTTTAGGGAAATTCATTAGTTTTTGAGTTACTTACATTTTTATACATAGTTTTTTTTATGAAAAATCCAATTTAAAAATGATTTACGGTGCGACTATACTGGAAATTAAATTATTATCATAGCTGATGCCGTAGCCGATCTTTGTTAATAATTAAAAGTTACAAAGTGTCTAAAACTTTGGCAAAATAAACTAATTAGATATTTTATTTTTCGTAATTTCTGTCATACTTCTTAAAAAAAAATAAGTACGTATGTCCTTACTGAATTTTGGTGGCTTTATCTGTTAGTGTGTCTGCAAGGAATACGTCGAGTTACCAGTAACCCTGTATGCTTTTTTAATGGCCAGGGAGCTGCCACGATAGTGTTGTAATCATCATTATGAACAACTTTTACTATATGACCAAACCAGAAATCGTAAAAAAAATCAGCTTTTCCCTATGTTCGCATAATTCGTCAAAATGTAGGGAACCGCTGATTTATTTTTTTGGTGGATATGTTACGGTAAGTGTGATTAATTTTTTAGATATCCATCATTATTTATAATTACCTCATGATTTGGTAAATGTGAATTCATCCCTTTTAGCAGTTGTTATTCATAATTCAATACCCTCGTCGATAAAAGTACTTAATATTTTTTTTTATGAGTCGAAGTTATTTGTCTAATAGGTACTTATTTATAATACCACAGTACTTACAAATATATAACTAAAAGAAACTTACATGGAAGATCGTTTATTCTTTGGTTTTGCAGAACAGATAAAATTAAAATTGTACAATCATAGACTCCGTAAAATCAACATTTATATTTAAAATATTTCTTCTATTTCTTTGTTCAATATGTACCTATTTATTGTAGGTATTATACCTACCATAATACTTATACTGAACTAAAATACTAAATAAACTAAAAGTTAATTAAAATGAAACAATCATAGAGTCATCAGAAAATCAACATTAAAATCCTAATAACAATAACTATTGTTGCTCGATCGAACAGAAAGACGCTTAGCGTACGTTATTTAACCACATTTCCATGAACACAAACTTTTAACACTTCCCTGTATAATATATATTAGAAATATGCAAATTTGTTAGAAACAACCAACAATTATTATACATACTAAATATACACTACGACACAAAAATAGGCTAAACCTACCTAGGCGCCAAGTCTGCTATTTTTATAAATTCGTCATTACAACACGATCCCATTGTCATTTTGCTAAAAGTTCGTAATCTGCTAAATTTATAATGGTCGATCATTGGTAGGTTAGTGGTCTCGTAATAGAATCGTGGTACTGATCAAAGGAACTGTCAAAATTTTAGCAGATTACCTACGATACCCCTTGAACGTAGTAGAAGCCTATGGCATACTTACCTAGTTTTTTTTTTTTTTTTTGTTTTGTCAGTCTTCATTTGTCATTATGTAGGTACGAGATTACCATTTTAAGCCATTTCTTTCAATGGAGTGTCAGTGGTTGACCATTGGAAAGTCATAATGACGCCATTATATTAGTAGATTACCAAATTTGTCAAAATCAATAATTATGAAATCAATGATAGACCATTCTGACACTATTGTAATAGCAGACTTGAGGCCCTGGTGACTCTCTACGCTGAAAATGCACTCAACAAGCACTTTAGTAATGTCAGTTAAAATATATAATAAAATACCAGAAGCAATTAAAAATGAACAAAAATTTAATATTAAATGAATACCAAAAATAATAAATAAAATCAAAGTCGAAGTGAGTAGTAGAAAAACATTTATATTTTACTTTTTTCAAATAGTAATATAATATCGCCCTCTTCCTCTATCCTACCTTGCTATGCCCGACAGGGTCCACAATGATCTAAAATTATGTATACTTTATAATGTACCTACCACCTAAGTTAACATTGTGAAATGGAAATAAATGTATTGAGTATTTTTGAAAATTTATTACATTTATTACGGTAGTAAGGTTACATTATTAATAATCACCGATAAATGTGATTAATTTCTTATCTTGACTTTCGGTAATTATTAAAACTGATAGACTTACTCACACTTACCGTAACAGATATACGAGTATATAGGTGGTGGTGGTGGTAGTGGAGTGCATGGTTCGTGAAAAAAAAAAAAAATATATAAAGATACCGCGTTTTGGCGTGGCCGCGTGGCAAATGCAATAGCGGTCATGCCCTTTCCCTAATATCTCTCCTTAAGGAGGAAGCGTCAGGGTAGCCCGCGAAATTCAAATTTTCTTACGTTTTTTGCAATTTACAAGTCAGTATTAAGTTGTATGTTAAATAAAGTATGATTTGCGACCGTAACAAACATGTATTTACAAAATTATAAACATGAGAATCAGTAATACAACTCCTTAAGTTAGTATAATCCAGAAATGTCAAGATTTCATGAAATAGTCATTCATTAGGATTATCTGATCTTAAAGAGTTGTATTGATCACTTTAATGATTCTAATTATGTAAATAGATACTTCTTACGACCGCAAATTATAATTTGATCAACGTACGTTTAATACCGACTTGTAAATTACAAAAAACGTAAGAAAATTTGAATTTCGCGGGCTACCCTGACGCTTCCCCCTTAAGAACCCAAACAATAAACTGTAGGTATGATTTTTCGTTATCGAAACATGTTGAAGATCACGATATATATTGATTCAGGCTGTTAATAGACTTTTTGAAATAAAAACCCAAAAATGCTAGAAAATCTAGGTGGGTCAATGACCGCTATTACCCGTCTAAAACGCGACTACGTTTTTGTGATATTATTTTAAACGGATTTGGATGTAATTCGTTTGTCTCTTAAATATTATAAGTAGACGCACCTACAGCTAAAAGCGACCCAGCTTCTCTCGAAGATGAAAGCAGTTGGCACACATCTGACACACGCGGGAATTTTGTATCTGTGTCTAGTTTGTTACCTACATGAAGTACCTACCTGGTTTCCCTAGCAAGCGAGTGAGTCAGCGTGCAAAACCTAGTAATAAATAAGTTATCAAAACCATAAACCCGAGAACCAGACATCGACTGACCGGTCGAAATTTTATGATCGGACGTTGCGTCAATTTCCCGTTGCATTTCCGGTTTCCGTAGGCCGGCGATGGTTTTCAATTATTCCGTTATTCCAGCCTACGTTTTCAGGATCTAACTGGACTGGAATTTAAATAAAATGAAGGGTTACTTGTAAATTAATCCTTTGTAATTAAAGCTTTGGTGGACCTAGATTATTTTGTAACTAGGTAAAATGATATAAGTAGGTACAAATAGCTAGAGATAAGGAAATTAGATATACTCGTAGGTCAACAATGTTGTATAATTGAGAAGTAATAGGTAATCGTTTTCGAAGTAATTGTAATGGTTGGTTTAAACAGTAGACAGCTGCTCGCACTTGTACTTGTATGTTTGACGGGCCAGTTGGCGTGGTTGGTTAAGATACCACCTATCATGCCGCAGGTCGTGGATTCGATTCCCATCCAGGACAAACATTTGTGTGCATGAACATGTCTCTTTGTCCTGAGTCTGGGTGTAATTATCTATATAAGTCTGTATTTACAAAAAAAAAGTAGTGCATGTAGGTATATCAGTTATCTGGTTTCCATAGTACAAGCTCTGCTTAGTTTGGGATCAGATGACCGTGTGTGAAAAATGTCCCAGGATATTATTATTATGTCAGCAGCTCGGCTTGCATTGGCTGTTTACATTATGAGAGTCTGGCTAGTCTCTTGAGAGTTGTGCAATGTCGAGTTAACGTGATATAATAAAAAAAATAAGGTACCTTATCACAGTTTTTTTGACGTGAAAACGTCTATTCGCTCGGTGTACTGAGTACAGTGTGAGAATAGCAGTAGCTATTCTGTAAAAGGCTTATGGTGAAAACTTAAGTGAAGTGGGCTTGAAGTCACCTGTGATTCCAGCTGATGCTTGGCATTGACACTATAGACAGCTCACTTCAAACTCACTTCTCCTAAGTTTTCACCGTGAGATTTTTACAGAATAGCATTACTGGTGGTAACAAAGACATGTAAAATTTCAACCGCTAATAACTATGAGACTTTTAATGCTAGAGTAATGGTTGAGCATTCATTAGATAGGTCATATTTATAACAATTTTAAGGCCGGATATAATTTGCATATGACATCACACTGCGGGTGCACGCGCATGCGCGCGACGCTCTTCTTTTCACTATGTGTTGAAATATCAATTCGTATAGCACAAAAACGTGTTTAACTAGATCAGTAGTTCTGGTATCTTTGTCAAGAGTTGATAAAGCACTACCAGGACCTAAAGATAAAGTAGAAATATGGACCAAAATAGGGTTAAAATTAATATGAATTTGACACTAGCAAAATAATATCAGATGTCGTCTCATATCGGCTGTAAATCTGCTCAGAAATTAAAAATATTATAATCGGTGAAAGCTTACTTTATAAGGAATGCAATAAGCCTACTAAGTCTAGTGTCGAGCAAATACAATGGCTACGGCAGTATCAGAAACCGTAGTAAAATTTCAATAATAATATGATTTCACGAAAACAAAGGGCGCGGCGGCGCGGATTCGAACTGCGCCTACTAAATTTTTTTTTAATTTTATTAAATCACGTCATAGTGGTAGGTCCACTATGACGTGATTTAATAAAATTAAAAAAAAATTTAGTAGGCGCAGTTCGAGTACCTACCACGAGGAGCTTGTGGCTAAGTAATAACAGCCGCACGGGTCGATCCATCAGGTTAAGCTACGCTTGCCGGGGTTGGTCTGTGGATGGGTGACCATCTTTACATACCGAGACTCCTCCGTGCCTCGGAAAGCACGTTAAGCCGTTGGTCCCGGCTGTCATTCGAGGATCTTTGACAGTCGTTACGGGTCGTCAGAAGCCCGAAAGTCTGACAACCAGTCTTACCAAGGGGTATCGTATTACCCAGTAACTGGGTTGTGGAGGTCAGATAGGCAGTCGCTCCATGTAAAATACTGGTATTCAGCAGCATCCGGTTAGACTGGAAGCCGACCCCAACACAGTTGGGAAAAGGCTAGGCAGAATGAATGATAGTACCTACCACAATACTACGCTCTGAATTAGAAAATGCTTATATTATAAAATACGATAAAGATTTATTTCACACCACAATATAAAGGTACATTTTCAAAATATGATCAAGAACATATACCTAATAATAGTTTCGATTATACTGTGAGAGACTGGTGCCTAAGCTAGGCGTAAGGCCTGTATTTCAGGACACCATCTATGGGTTGACTGACTGGCGAGCTACTACCGAAACCGTCCGTACGATGCGAGTGACATGCGAGCTGCAGCCATGCGAGTGATGGGAGAAGGCGA
Organism: Dicycla oo; assembly: GCA_948252095.1. Classification (NCBI taxonomy): domain Eukaryota; kingdom Metazoa; phylum Arthropoda; class Insecta; order Lepidoptera; family Noctuidae; genus Dicycla; species Dicycla oo. Next base: position 14,993,659 of record OX411736.1, on the reverse strand, counting down.
GCAGGCGAGTGAACACAAAAAATGTTGAAGTTACTCGGATGCGAGCTACTGTCCAACTCGCAAGTGCGAGTAACTCGTATGATACGTCCACACAGTGCGAGCTGCTGCACTGCAGCTACTCGGTAGGTCGACTTGCACGCTAGTTCGCACCATGTATACTAGCCATTATAGGTAGTAATAGGTGGAGAGGCTCGTTAGTGTAGTGGTCGCAAGGGCTACTGCTGAGCCTGAGTCTTGGGTTCGATTCCCAGGTTGGGAAAAGTGATATTGGCCAGTAGCAGCCCGCAGTCTAGAATTGTGCCCGGTAAGAGGATTGTGTGAAGCTGTAAATTTTCATACAAAAAGTGATAACGTTTTCTCCCCGTAAACATAGTCTAATCTTCATAATTTTTGGAAATGTTGTAGGTATGACAAAAAACTAAGTCCGAACGTTTTTATTATAAAGAAATATTGCATAATTTATAAGTTATTAGCATCTAAATATCTAGATATATTTTTGACATAAAAACTTCCTCGCGCGTTTTTTTTTTTATTAAATTAAATTAAATTACTAATAAAAATAAAAGTACCGTAAAACGGGGTGAATAGAAATCGCGGGGTGAATGGAGACAAAACCGAGAAAGTTTTTTTGTCCCGACCTCCAGTCTTTTGAAATAAAACTGTTACTATGTTTAAGTTTTTTTTTAAACGGCAACATTATTTTTATAAGATGGCAATTCCAGTCCACCGTGAAGTTAGGCGAAAGTTAAAAAAAATACGTTTAAATATCAACCTACAGACCTAGACTAAGGTGTACTGAATGTAAAGAGACCAAAATTGTCTAATTTCGTACAGGTTTAGGGGGGTGAAAACGTTATCGCCCGAAACAATATTAATGTAAATAACTGTATGACTCACGCCACATATGGGCACTTCACAATCTTCTTAAACTGGCTGTGGGTGTACTTACTACAGGTACACACGCATGGGCACATATCACTTCCAGTATAAGCGACCTCTCATTGTACGGAAATCCTATACACTGCGAGATCAGCTTATACTGGTAAATTTGATATCTGCCTAACCCTTAGGGGATTACAGGCGTGATGTTTTAAATGTATGTAATAGGTAATCATAACACTAGACTATTATTGTCCCACTGCAGGGTAATAGACCTCTTCTCATACAGAGAAGGCACGAGCATTGATCACCACGCTTGCTCAAAGCGGCCATTTCAGACACCTACCTATCAAAATCTGCCTAGCCTTTTCCCAACTATGTTGGGGTCGGCTTCCAGTCTAACCGGATGCCTATCTGACCTCCACAACACAGTTATTGGGTAATACGATACCCCTTGGTAAGACTGGTTGTCAGACTTTCGGGCTTCTGACGACCCGTAACGACTGCCAAAGATCCACGAGTGACAAGAGACCAACGGCTTAACGAGCTTTCCGAGGCACGGAGGTGTATGTACAGATGGTCACCTATCTACGGACCAACTCCGGCAAGCGTAGCTTAACCTGATGGATCGACCCTTGCGGCTGTTATTATTTAGCCACGAGGTCCTTACCTACCTATGTTTAGCATAATATAATAATCAATATATAATGTTATCCCTGCTGGGGCAGGCGTCCTCACTATGAGAGGGAGTGGGCCGTAATCCCCCACGCGGACCCAGTGCTGGTTGGTAGACGTCACATGTCTTCGAATTTTTAGTTCTAGAACATCCCGGTTTCCTCACGATGTTTTTCTTCACCGTTTTGAGAGCAGCGGTGATGAAATTATTTGCACAAAGGAAAGCGCCTGTCTGGGTTCGAACCCACGACCTTACAACTCGTAATTTGGGGCCGTTACCATGCCACCGCTGCTCTCTTGTCTATATTTACTGCGTTGTTATTAGTATGAGATTAACTCCATGGTACAGGGGTTACTGATATCGCAGAACATATGGTTTTCAGACATGGCTTCGTCACGTACTCGTATCTGTCTGCACAATAGACATGGAAAATTTATCGGAAATCGATACTTAATTACGTACCTAAATAACGATAGAGGAACTCATGGCTAAATGATAACAGTCACACGGGACGATCTGTTTTAAGCTACGCTTGTAGAGGTCGATTTGTGGATGGATGACCATCCATTATAAATATCAAGTCCCCTCCGTGGAGGCCTAACACAAAATTGCGTTTTGACAGATTAGGTTTTTGTTTTTTTTTTTTTTTTTTTTTTTGTGATGGGTTTGCTCGTGACTCTAGTCTAGGCCACAGTAGACAGAGACAAAGTCGACGATGGAGTGAGCTTACGCAGAAGAAGCCTGTTCACTCTCACTTTGAAGATATTAGGGTTGTATACGTTCGGAAACACAGACGCAGGTAGTGAGTTCCACTCCTTTGCTGTGCGCATTATAAAAGACATTTGGAAGCGCTTAGTGCGAATTGGTGGAATAGCAACCAGGTAGGGATGGTCACTGGCAGTGCGTCTAGATGTCCGATGGTAGAAGGGGGCCGGTGGAATGAGGTCGTGGAGTTTTCGGGCACACTCTCCGAAGTACAATCTGTAGAAGACCGACAAGAAGGTAACCTTGCGGCGATGAGCCAAGCTATGAAGCTTGGCATCCACCAGTTTTACGTCGCCAATGAGCCTCTTAGCTCTGCGTTCCACCGAGTCAAGCGCGGCTAGTTGATACTTGGCTGATCCATCCCAAAGGTGACTGCAAAACTCCATGCAGGATCGGACTTGCGCTTTGTAAAGGGTTAAAAGCTGTCCAGGCGTAAAGTATCGCTTCACCCTGTTTAGGATGTCCAGTTTCTTGGCCGCAGTTTGGGCTTTGTATTCGATGGTGGCGCCGAAGTTGAGAAGGTAGGTAAGGTAGGTTAGGTATATTGAAGCACGGCGACGCATCACATTATATAGCCATTGGCAGTCGTAATTACGTTTATTTTGATATTTTACGTTTAGTTTTTCATGAACTAACGTTTATTCGGGTATAAATTTTTACGTAACTAATAATAATAATAATAATATCCTGGGACATTTCACACACGGTCATCTGATCCCAAACTAAGCACAGCTTGTACTATGGAAACCAGATAACTGATAAACTACATACACTACTTTTTTTTTGTAAATACATACTTATATAGATAATTACACCCAGACTCAGGACAAACAGACATGTTCATGCACACAAATGTTTGTCCTGGATGAGAATCGAACCCACGACCTGCGACATGATAACCAACCACGCTAGCTGGCCTGTCAACTAAGGAGAAATTAACTGTTAATTCCAAGCGTTTTAAAGAGTTTTATTATTTTAAATGGGTTTTTTTTTTATAGATATTCCATAAATATTTCAAAATTCTGAGGCCGCTATGGATTAAACTATTTAACAAGTTCAATCCACGAGCTCTAAAAATCACTGTCCTGCATTTGATGAAAAACTTGCTTCGGAATTTTGGCTTTATATAAATAGATAAGAAAAACTTGCAAAAAGCGAGGTCGCTATAAATTACACTAATAACTATTCTCTACCACTCAATATGTCAAAGTTGTCGAAGTCTTTCAGTTTCTCAGAATAAGAACACCAAATTAGGCCATATAATGCAAAATCACGGTCGAAATGTAATAGGAGCCTAGTCGTTGCTCCCGGCTGTCATCCGTAAGGGCGTTTGTGCACTACAAGGAATTTTACTGTCCGGCAGTCCGATTTTTTACGGTCCGATGTGGCATGAAAAAAACGGATGATTGGCTTGTGCACTTGTCCGTCTTTACTCGGATCGGTGCGGCACAGTTCAGGATAGCTTTCTTTGAAACTACACGCCACACACGTCGCACGTCGAATATGTGTATTATTCCGGGCCGTACAATACATTTATGGCACGTCATAAGTGTATAGTATATACATTTATAATAACATAATATCTTAGGACATTGTTCACACACGGTCATCTGATCCCAAACTAAGCAGAGCTTGTACTATGGAAACCAGATAACTGATAAACTAAATACACTACTTTTTTTTTGTAAATACATACTTATATAGATAATTACACCCAGACTCAGGACAAACAGACATGTTCATGCACACAAATGTTAGTCCTGGATGGGAATCGAACCCACGACCTGCGGCATGGCAGGTGGTATCTTAACCAACCACGCCATCTGGCCTGTCAATTTATGGCGTGCCATATCGAACCGTAAAAAATCGGACTGCCGGACGGTAAAATTCCTTGTAACAAAGGCCCTACATCTTTGGTTCCGGTTGTCATCCGTAGATCTTTGAAAATCGTAACGGGTCACAAGCTCAAAATGTCTGACAACCAATCTTACCAAGACGTATCGTGTTACCCAATATCTGGGTGGTGGAGGTTAGATAGGCAGTTGCGCCATGTAAAATACTGGTATTTATTTAGCTGCATCCGGTCAGACTGGAAGCCGACATAGTTGGGAAAAGGCTAGGCAGATTGATTGATATTACAACAATATTTTTCAAGACGCACGAACATACAAAAAAGCAGCCAATTATTCAATTAAATTTTAATAATAGAACGTTTTATTAGAATTGAATTGAATAATTGGCTGCTTCGTTTCAAAATCAAAATAAAAAGTCATTTATTCAAATTAGGCTGAGAATCAGCACTTTTTGAACGTCAAAATTACATAAGACAGTCCCCCAAAACGCCCGCCCTTCACCACTTCCTAGTGCTTTAGCTGGGGAGAAGAAGTGGCGCAACAAACTCCCCAGCAGCACAGCTGTCTGTTCAGTAAAAAAAAAAAATGAATGTAGACAACACTGCGCATAATAATTTAGGTACATTACGCAACACAAAACATTAAATTAAATTATTTGCTATACGTAAGCTAGCACACGCCAATATACCAAAAAAATAAAAATAATAATAATAAAAAATAATCGAAAACTATACGTATTCAAGCAGAAATAAAAATACAAAACTAAAAGCGTAAGCAGAACTTTATACCTAAATAAAGGCCTCCAGTAATAAAGGATGTGCCCACTTGCATATACGAAGATTGTACATGAAGCTATAAACATAGTTTATTTTTAGTAAAGTACTAAGCTTATGCCCGCGGCTTTGCCCGCGTGGATGAATCACTATTTATTGATGAAAACTGCATTCAAATACGTTCAGTAGTTTTTGAGATCATCGCGAACATACAGACAGACAGACAAACGCGGCGGGGGACTTTGTTTTATAATATGTAGTGATTATGTTCTAAGGTAGTTATGCCATCGCTGCATGATCATTCTACATGAATAATTAACAAAAACATCACATCATAACAACTACGTAAAAATTCTGTATTCTCATCAAAACATTCTCGGGAGCCTGCAGGTGAGTTTTCAAGGGGTGTCAAGCCAAACGAAGGTATAACAAATGTTATTTTTTTCCTCGTTCAGGTCGTTTATCAGTCTGCCCCTGCGACCGCTGACGTGTCTAAGGTAGGGTTACCACAAGGTAAAAGAATTGTCGAATATTAAGATAAATTCACCAATTCGCACTAAGCGCTTCCAAACATCCTTCATAATTCGCGTCCTCACTACCTGCGTCTGTGTTCCCGAACGCATACAACCCGAATCTCTTCAAAGTTAGACTGAACAGGCTTCTTGTGGGTAAGCTCACTCCATCGTAGACTTTGTCTCTGTCACCTCTGACCTAGACTTAAGTCAAGAGCAAATCCATCTCAAACTAAAAAAAAAAAAATAGTCCAAAACAGGGCACAGACCTCTTATCATACAACGAAGGCTAAGAAGACATTGATCACCACGCTTTCTCAAGACAGGTTGGCGATTTTAGTAAAATATATTAAGTATAAGTCCAAGTTTCCTCACGATGTTTTCCTTTCACCGATGTCAGTAATGTCCAAGATAAGGTTAGACAGTACATATGAATTGATAAATTCACATTGGTAGATACTTGCCCAGATTTGAACAAACAATATTACAGCCCGCACTCCTCGAATAGGGCAGAGGTGGTACACCGTCATTTTACCTGTTAGGCTGCCATCAGACGGACTGCACCGCAACAACCGCACGCAGTCTATATATTCAACTACATACAGTTGTACGTTTGACTTACGTACAGTCGTGACTTCAATTTCACGCGGTTGATCGCTAACGTATACAGTTAGTGTGCAGTTACTCAAGGAACAGATAACTGTATGCGGTTAGGAATGGACAGCGTGTGTCGACACTACACGACTGCAGCCGACCGCGTGGTTTTGAAGTCACGACTGTATGCAGTTAATATCGACACCACATGACTGCAGCCGACCGCGTGAACTGCATAGTAACTTTATACGGTTAGCGATCAACCGCGTGAAGTTGAAGTCACGTCTGTACGAAGTGAAACGTACAACTGCTTGCAGTTGAATATATCGACTGCGTGCGGTTGCTGCTGTGCAGTCCGTCTGATGGCAGCCTTATGTTTACGTCCCATGTCATAGAGGTGTGAGCCTCAACCTATTGCCATAAACCGTACAGCAGTGCTATTCTGTACAAATCTCACCGTGAAAACTTAGGTGAGGTGAGCGTGGAGTGAGCTGTCTACAGTGTCAATCCATAGCATCAGGTGGAATGACAGCTCACTGCACCAAAGTTTTCACGGTGAGATTTGTACAGAATAGACCGGCAAGTACAGTAGTGCTATTCTGTAAAAATGTCAGGGTGAACACTTAGGTGAAGTGAGGTGTAAGTAGTGTCACTGTCATGCATCAGGAGCTAAACCACCACCTCTTAAGGAGGAAGCGTCAGGGTAGCCCGCGAGGCTTGCGGACGGTGAGTAGTGGGTAGCTCGCCGTCCGGTGAGGACCAGGCCCGGGTCGACGGCGCGTTGTGTTCCACGCGCGCCTCAAAGAGATGTCAGCAAAAGATGGGGTCCAATAGGGCCGATGCCGCTGGGGTCGCGGGTTGTTTGAAAAAGATACCGTGGCCCTGGCATAGGCAACTGAAGGAACACGGGTGGGTTTTAGTCAGTAAAAGTCTGACACGCCCTTCCGCTCCACCCAGAGCGGGAGAAGTTATTTGATGATTTCCCATCCACAAAAAAAAAAAGGGTAGCCCGCGAAATTCAAATTTTCTTACGTTTTTTGCATTTTGCAAGCCAGTGTTAAGTTGTGTGTTAAATAAAGTATGATTTGCGGCCGTAACAAAAATGTTATTACAGAATTATATACAATAGAATCAGAAATACAACTTAGGTTAGTATAAATCTAAAATGTCAAGATTTCATGAAATAGTATTTTTTTGGGATTACCTGGTCTTAAAGAGTTGTATTGATCACTTTAATGATTCTAATTATGTAAATAAATACTTGTTACGACCACAAATTATAATTTGATCAACGTACAATAAAATACCGACTTGTAAACTGCAGAAAACGTAAGAAAATTTGGATTTCGCGGGCTACTCTGACGCTTCCTCCTTAAGGCGAAAGCGTCACACATTACCAGTCAACCTTTATAAAAAAAAAAATGTCCAATCAGTCCTACTTTTCATATCGCTGGTTTGCTAGAACAGCGACGCAACTAAAAATTATTAATTTCAGAGAATGGCATTTTGAAATTTCTTTATAAATTCTTTTTCATACTGCAAAATGTAAATGATTTATTGAGGCTTTGACTTTACTGATTATAGAAAAAATGATCGTATTTGGCGTCTCTGTTTACGATAAAATATCAAAGATTTATGATCGTTTGGCATACAGTATTCAATTGACAAAATTTTGAATTACGTCGATATTCTCGCAAACCAGCGATATGTTTAACTTACCAACCCTAATCAGCTGTAGGAATAATAAAAAAAGTTCTACCCTCTCTAACAAACACCAACTAATGTCGGAAAATTGTTGTCCATTTTATGTTGACTTGACGCACAAAATGTTGTATATACCAGTATTAATGTTGAAATTGTATTGTTTTGCCGTGACAAAGGGAAAATTAGAATAGTAGGAAATACATACATACATAATAAACTCACGCTTCTTCACATGGGGGTAGGCAGAAACTATAGAACGCCACCTGCTGCGATCCTTACATACTCCTTTTGGAAATAATCTATATAAATAAAAATGAAATGCTTTTCGTCGGTAAGCACATCAATTAACTCTTTTTAAGGCGTGCTGTCAATCGTTTTACACGAGCGGCCTGTGGTTGTCATATACGCGTCGAGCCTACAATGCCCTGCGTGTTCAAGTTAATAATGCTTTCAGGTTGCTGTTGGGACACTGCCATGGCGCTGTAGCGCGTAGGGAATGTTCGCGGAGGCTCGCATAGATAGTTTTCACGCTATCATGCGAAAGAAAGCGGCCTCCTTACTGCGGCGTCTGCATGGTAGTGAAAACAGCATTTTGAAAACGATCGCTGCTAGACCGGACTGCGCCTTCCAGAGTCACTGGGTGGGGACAGCCGTAGGTCTGAAATAATAATAAATTAAGTACTTAGTTAAGAAATTATAAAAACTAACAATACTAACCTAGTTACTTAAGTAATATTGTTACTAACACCAAATACTAACACAACTATGGACTTTAGTCTGAAATAAAGTATTATTTATTTATTTAATTGAGAACACTATATCGATTTGGCCATTTCTACAAGCTTCTTTTTAGTTTCACCTGCCCCGGTGTCTGTCTGTCTGTCTGTAATCAAATCTTGCAAGTTAAATTTGACCCACTTGCCGGTTTCCGATCGAGCTGTAATTTTACATGCATATGTAAATCGGATGACAATGCAATATTATTATGACATGGAGCTGATCTGATGATGGAGCTGGAAGGTGGGGAACTCAGTAATAAAACGACGCAACACTATCAAGTTTGGACTCATTCGATTCGAACACTTTAGACTTTGGTCCTAGATGATATCCAGACTAATGAAAGGTTGTTTATTTTTTTTTTTTTAATAATACACTATTTTTATTTTAAAATGTTTATAATAGTCCGAAATTCATTTTTCTGGAAATAAAAATTGAGAAAGTCCACCGGAAAATGTTCATATGCGGGAAAAACTGAACGTCTTTTTTCAATGAGATTTTTGTGCGAGACAAGACCATAATTCCCGAATTCACAAAACAATCATGAACAAAGAAGAATGACGTTAAGAATGCCTTCAATTCCGTTAATAGGGACACTTTGTTGGCTGAAGTAAAAAAGGAGTTACCAGAAATTTATGGTTTTATGTGGCAGTGCTACAGGCACCCATCAAAATTATTATTTAAAGACACCGTATTGGAATCTGCAGTAGGATGCCAACAAGGTGATCCTCTCGGGCCAGTCATTTTCAGTTTGGCTATCCATCCCATAATAAAAAAACTAAATTCAAAATTTAATGTGTGGTACTTAGATGATGGAAAACTAGGAGGTGACGTAGACACCGTTCTAAAAGATCTTCAATTCGTAAAGCAGCAGTTCCAATCCATCGGCCTTGACCTCAACAACTCCAAATGCGAAATTTACCTTTGTGACAATACCGACAGACAATCAACTATACAGAAATTCAATTCCATAGCCCCAGATATCAAAGTTTTGGAAAAAAGTTCATTGCACCTCCTAGGTTCCCCAATATTAAAAGACAGTTTCTCATCTTTCGTCGACGACAAAATTAAACATTTTAACGATATTTCGGATAGACTTTCAAAAATTAATTTACATTCGGCATTCACCCTTATCAGATATTGCTGTTTTGGTCCAAATTTTATGTATTTTCTCCGCTCTTCCTCTTTATGGAAGCAGCCACAACTTTTAAACAAAATCGATCATATTATTCGAAATACCCTATCATCAATTTTAAATGTGGCATTGGACGATCGCGCGTGGCTGCAAGCCACACTACCCATCCGTTTTGGTGGGCTCGGCGTCCGCAAAATTTCTAGTGTAAGCCTACCGGCGTTCCTGTCCTCGGTCCACAGCACCGAAAAGTTAACCACAAGAATCTTAGCCCCTTCTCAGGTTGACTCTGAAGTGCCGTGTTTGACCGACGCGGTGAATGCCTGGAAAGTGGCTTGCCCGGATACGGTTCAGCCCGAGAACCCGTCTTCCCAGAGACAGTGGGATGAGCCGCTCTGCAGGTTGGTACGGAATAAACTTATTAATACGTCCACCAATACTGCTGAGCGTGCCCGCCTGGTGGCTGTGGGTGAATGGGAGTCGGGTCTCTGGCTTCAGGCTCTACCGTCACCCAACATAGGCACTATGCTGAGTGACACCACATTCCGGCTCGCTACATGTTTGCGCGTGGGTGCTCCTTGTGGGGCTCCACATCGCTGTCAATGCGGTGAAGGAGTCGACTGCCTCGGACACCATGGACTATCCTGCAGCAAGAGCGCTGGTCGGATGGCACGGCACGCTAGCATTAACGACATCATCCGTCGGGCTCTTGTCACCGCCGGGGTGCCAGCAGTTTTAGAACCCAATGGCTTGGCGCGCGACGATTGGAAGATGCCAGACGGAATGACCATAATGCCTTGGAATTTGGGTAGGCCTTTGGTGTGGGATGCAACCTGTGTCGACACCCTCGCGCCATCCCATCTTCTTAGCACGGCGGGTTGTGCTGGGGCGGCTGCTGCAGGAGCAGAAAACCTCAAACGGCGCAAATATAGCAACCTTATTGGGAGCTATATGTTTGAGCCGTTTGGGGTTGAAACTCTAGGGCCTTGGGGTCCGAGTGCTCATCGAGTATTTCGGGACATCGCCAAGCGGTTGGTCGACTCTTCACGGGACCAGAGGGCTGGCCTATTTTTAGCCCAAAGAATCAGTATTGCTATCCAACGTGGCAATGCTGCCAGCCTTTTGGGCACTTTTACCATTGACAGCGATGCGGACGAATTTTTTGATGCCCTATGAGCTTGTCACCTTTTTATTTTTATGATTTTTATATACTTGTACATAATATACATATATATCTTTTAGTTTTAGCTTGTACATATAATCTAGTTTCTGTTTGAAATAATGAACAAAGAACAATGGCAGGACTACATGTTATCTGGATTTATTCCCATCAGACCCCACAATCGGAACGTGGATAAAATTAATATTTTGTTCCGATCCTTTATTATAATAATTTGTGGATCTTTTGTTGCATAATAATCTTAATACACTTGTTATTTACAGTGGGCTCTTGCCCATCGAGATTGGACTGAAGAATATTTAAAAAAAGTTCTTTGGACCGATGAATCCAAGTTTGAACTATTCGGTTCAAAACGAAGAATTTACATTCGACGCAGTACCCAAGAAAAGATGATGCCAGACTGTGTAGTCCCAACAACCAAGCACGGTGGTGGCTCAATTATGGTCTGGGGTTGCTTCTCTAGCCAAGGAACTGGCGATTTGATCAAAACTGAAGGAATTTTGAAAAAGGAACAGTACAAAAAAGTTTTAGAACAAAATTCCGTTCCTTCCGGGTTGCGATTAATTGGAAATGGATTCATTTTCCAACAAGATAATGATCCAAAGCATACCTCAAAATTATGCAGAGGATATTTAGAAGAGAAAGAGGCACAAGGGGTGTTAAAAACATGGTTTGACCTCCTCAGAGCCCGGATCTCAATCCCATTGAACTTTTGTGGGAAGAGCTTGAAAGGAACGTCCGCAATCGTGGCCCATCCTCGCAAGAAGAAATGTGGAATGCTTTATGCGAAAGTTGGAGCAATACATCACAAGACACCATCAACAAATTGATTGCCCGTATGCCGAGACTTGTGAAAAAAGTCATAGAATGTAATATAGAATGAAAGGAGGATTTTTTGATGAAAAATCAGTTTAGCTAACTATAGCCTTTTTTAGCATGGACTGTTAATATTTCTTTACGCTTTTAAAGTATATTGTTTGTCAATTAGTGTTTTATTAGATTATTAAACAGGTTAATTAAACTTTTAATATTTTATTGGAGTTTTATTTTATTTTCCTACTTTAACTAAGGTCTTAAACTTTTGGCCTGCAGTGTATTTGCCTATGCTTGCAAAAATACCTTGAAATTAACATTATTAAAATATAACTTTTATTACTAGTGACATCATTTAATCCATTTAAAATAAATCACAATTACTTTTTAATACCTACTTTTATTATTATTTTAACCTTTATTAAAAGAAATTGGTAGCTCCCAATGCAATGGACTTAAAATAACAATTATATGTAAATTTATGTATATAAAAAACCGACCAAGTGCGTGTCGGACCTCGAACAATGAAGGGATGAATTTATCCCAAGAACAAACTTAACATTGTAGTTGAAAAACATTTTCTCCCATACATTCCAACTGCAAATATAAGTTTGTACGCAAAATATTGAGATATTTACCATGTTATTTTAATACCATAGACTTCTTATGAATATTCCTGTAATCTATAAGTATAAAAATATTTTATGTATTTTTTTTTTTTCAAAATTTTAGACTGGTAGTTTCGGAGTTAAGGTTGGTTGGATTTAAAGGGACTAAATAATATTGTTTCATGGGAGATCTAAGTAATCATCCCGACTCTAGAATTATGACGCCTGCACTCCCCGAAGGAATGTGCAGAGGAGTAGGGCACACCCCTGCCAGCTGCCAGTCCAGGCAATAGGAGGCTAGCCTAATGGGGCACAAAAAGAAGAGTTTTCACGCTCAAGATACACCTGTACAATATTTTTTTGGGGTAAGGGAATAATAATAATAACACTCACCGCTGTATCTCTACGTTGAAGTCGTGGCGGGGCTTGCATGCTCCAAATTTTAGGTCTGTGCCGGTAGAGTTTTCCGGAACGGGTCTAGGATGAGGAGCCAGACCAAGAGAGATACAGAAACCCGCAGGGCAGCATGTGGCGAGCTGTTGGGCAGTAGCGACCCCATGGACCCTATCTCCCGGGAGATATCTTGTCCTCATCTCTGGCTTGCCTTTATTGGCCGGCTGGAGTGAACACTGACGAGGAACAGAGCTCCCACCTCTTTCTTGCCTTTATTGGCCGGCTTGAGTGGAGATTCGCAAGAGCGAATGAGCTCGGAGGAAGGAAGTATTCCAGTAAGGTGCTGGTAGGGATCTTGACCGTACTTCCGGGATTGTCCTGATAGCCGTGGAATACCTCTCCACTCCTCAAGCACCTCAGGAAGTGTTGCCCCCTTGTCGCTACGTCACTATGTGCTAGCGGCCGTTTCCGGGGGCCCATTATTGAGTGTGCAAGTCACCCCCTGCCATTTTATCCGTGTATAATATATAACATTGGTCGGGCAGGAGATATAGTCCTTCCATAGTTCAAGTTACCCAATCCACTTTAGCCACCCAGACACATAGCCCAATATGTTTTGTTTCCACGTACAACAATAGTCCTGTACCAACCGGGGGGTTGTCCTTGGGTGCACTTGCATAGTGCATACAGGGATAATCGTCAGTTGGTGCCTCCTCATCATTTAAAATTATCTAAGGGGCCTCTGCGAGTTGGCTTCGGCTCCTCGTACGCCTTCCAAAGGTCCGGGACCCCAGGGTCCCGAGAAATATAAAAAAATAATAAGAATATATTACACGGAGAAACATGACGATGAATGACAAACCATGTTGACGAGAAGTCGGGCTCGATTGGACCAAAACACACGCCCAACATCTTCGGGTTCGTCGCTCAGCTTCGCCTCGCAGTTGCCGGAACCAGATCCAGACGTGAGTCCTGTGATGCCGGCCGCTGCAGTTGCGTCGAGCTCGAGCGACGAATACTTCTCGCCGCCGACGACACCACCACCAGTTCGTCGGCCGGGAAGAGGCCGGCCACCGAACGGCATGGGATCTAGGGGCCAACTGGCCCCGAGCCGGGTCCCCGCTGCCGGTGCTTGTGTGCAGCGCATGAAATGGACTCAAAAAATGAATGAGAACGTCATGCGCGCATATTACGGGGCCACAGAGGGGGGAACTAACCTCACTGCGTACCGCGATAGGATGCTGTCTCTGTTCCAGGCGCTTCAACCAGCCATCAACGTCTCGGCCCAACGACTGTCGGATCAGGTGCGGGTTATCCAACGAAATCACCGATTGGACGACGCCGCGCTTGATAGGCTGCGCTCAGAGGTACTGAGCAACCGTATCGTGCCTGTCCCGTCACAGACCGCGGTACAACCTCTAGTAAGTGGCATAGTCCAACCGCGGTCGTATGTTAATGATGAGGAGGGGGGCGATGAGGTTGTTACGGTAAGTAGCCAGTGCAACGACCGATTGAGGAGCGCACTGGAGGATGCGATTCGGGAGTTTAGAACTGCCCCCGTCCAACTTAGACCTCGTTTACCTCGCTTGCCTATGCACAGAACGAATAGGGCGTTGGTGTGTGCCTTGGATTCGCTGCTTGGTCCTTATTTTGAAAGCAGCGAAGATCTCGTAGATACGCACTCGATCTTGTATTGCGCGGCTATTGCGGCGTGTCGTGTAGCCAATGTCACATTTCCAAGTTGTGACATAGCTACACGACTAAAACCCGCCTTTCCAGCCTGGCAGTGCAGGATCGAGCGGCGTATCGAGGGGACTAGGGTGCTCATCGGCAAACTATATTGCTTCAGGGAGAGCAATACTCGCCCTAGAGTGATGCGCTTTGTAAGACGGGCGTTCTCGGGGACTGGAATCAGCCCTCAAGAATATATGTCCCGTGTCACAAAGCGCATTGACTTCCTGTAGCAGAAGGTCTGTGCATGGGCAAGCCGTATCCGTAGGTATAAGCGACGGGTTGAAAGTTATACCCAGAATCGCATGTTCCAGCGTGATCAAAGGTGGGTGTATAGAGCATGGGAGCGACCCGAACAAAATGTGGCAGACGTATGCCGCCCGGATGATGATGCCACTAGCACATTCTGGCGCAACATCTGGTCGGTGCCCGTCTGCCATACTGAGGCTGAATGGGTGCGCGATGTCGAGCGCGTGTGTGACGCCATACCGGAGATGGAGGAAGTAATACTTACTACTGTACTATGGAAACCAGATAACTGGTATACCACATACACTACCTTTTGTAAATACATACTTATATAGATAATTCCAAAAAACCCAGACTCAGGAATCAATTAATCAATCTGCCTAGTCTTTTCCCAACTAATGTTGGGGTCGGATTCCAGTCTGACCAGATGCAGCGGAAAACCAGTATTTTAGATGAGGCGACTGCTAATCTGACCTCCACAACCCAGTTACTGGATAACACGATACTGGTTGTCAGACTTTCGGGCTTCTGACTACCCATAACGACTGTCAAAGATCTATGAATGACCGGGACCACCGGTTTAATGTGCTTTCCGAGGCACGGAGGAGTCCTGATATGTAGTGGATGGTGACCCATCCACGAACCGATCGCGGCAAGCGTAGCTCAGCCTTCGATATACCTGTGCAGCTGTTATCATTCAGTCTGTATTTGAATAAGGGACTATAAGCTACTCATTTCAGGTCATCGATCACTAATAAACAACATTAAAAAAGTTCTTTATTAGTGATTTTTGCGCTATTTTACAAACCTTACAATGTTAAACCTAGATCGACAATACCTAATCAGTACTTAACTTTTGATTCATGTCCACAGCTCTATCTAGGTATACCTTGGATATGCTAGGTATTTACCCTAGGTATCCAAGAATTGTCATGTCATGTGATATCAGTCATAATAAGATTAACACTGAATGAATCGATGATATCGATGGTCTAGAAGGCAAACGTACTAAGTACAAAATTTTGAATTTTTAACATTTAAATGCCAAATGATAGAACATGCTCATTAAGTAACTACCTACATTTGGCATTTAAATGTTAAAAAATCAAATTTTTGCACTTAGCACGTTTGTCTTCTAAACCATCGATATTGTGGATAACAGCAGTATGAATATTATCTAGTGGGCGTTTCTTGATAAAGTTACTGTTTTGGTGAACTATAGATAAACGAGAAACTTAGTGAAAACCGCTTGCGCTGGTACGGACATGTGATGAGGCCAGATGTCTAAAAGAGTCATGAATAGAGAAGGCGGAAAAAGAGGCCATGGACGACCACCAATAACTTGGTTACGAACAATAAAAAATGATATGATAGCGAGCTACTCAAAAAAAGAGAACCCACAACCGTGCGGTGTGGCGCACAAGTACTAGGAGGGATGACCTCAAAATTGGGATAGTAGCCGGGAGAAAGAAGAAAAAGACAAACTACAGATAACATTCGAACTTACCTTTCCTAAAATATTAATATTTTACTGCGCCAGTAATATACATATATAAGTCAATGAGCTTTACTGTTTTGCTTTTTATTTTGTTTCCCTTTCTATGATTTTCGTATATTTTGAGTTATTTTAATGTTTTCTTCCTTGCCAAATTTGTTGTACCTACCTAGATAATAAGTGAATGATATGGTGTCCATAATTGGAAACGCACACAAACCGCATGCTTAATAATAGACAGACCTAACTAAACAATCGCAATCATGACGTGTCTTACAAAATAATATAATATAACCTGGGACATTATTCACACACGGTCATCAGATCCCAAACTAAACAGAGCTTGTACAGACGCCAGCACATCAAGCTACTACAATCTGTCAAATTTCTTTAATAGACTTTCAACTTTATCGCTAAAGTATTAGGTTCAAAGTTGATTGGGAAAATTTGACAGTTTCGGGTAGCTTAACCTGCTGGCGTCTGTAATATGGAAACCAGATAACTGATATACTACAAATGGCTTATAACTCAGTCAAAAAGCATAATAATAATGAAGTATTGTAGGAATAATTGATGAACTGATTATTGATACAGCAATGATATTTTGAAGAAATTTAGATAAAATTTATTTCTTTGTACGTTAACTTATTTTGGACCTGAACCGTAATCGGTCAGTTTATTATTAAGCATGCGACTCGTCCTTGTTTATTAACCGACGAAAAAAAGGAGAAGGTTCTCAATTCGACTCGTATATATTAGGTTGGGGAAAAAGTCTTTTCGCATTATAGTATGTATGAACTTGTAATAAAATCTCTTTGGCTATACTATTTGTATCTGGCTGGTTTTGGTATCATTGAAAGTTTAAATTTTAAAGAACATAATTCCAAATTCAAATTAGGAAAATGTGTGATTTTCATTTGTTTTTCGTACCGTCAAGATGAGTGAATCTAATGAAGAAATTCGATACATTTTAAAATTTTACTACAAAAAAGGAAAAATGCAACGCAAGCCGCGAAAAAAAATTGCGATGTTTATGGACCTAGTGTAGTGTCTGTGAGAGTAGCACAAATTTGGTTTAAGCGTTTTCAATCCGGAAATTTTGATGTCAAAGATGCACGTCGCTCTAGTCGCACTATTACGGATAAAATGGATGCCATTTTGGAAAAAGTGGAGCAAGATCGGCATATCAGTAGTTACGACGTAGCTGAAGAAATGGAAATTGACCACAAAACAGTTTTGGCGCATTTGAAAAAAACTGGGTACACAAAAAAGCTCGACATTTGGGTACCTCACGAGCTCACTGAAAGAAACCTAATGAACCGTGTACTCATTTGTGATTCTTTATTACGACGTAATGAAACCGAACCATTTTTGAAGAAGCTGATAACTGGTGATGAAAAGTGGATCACGTATGACAAGAACGTGCGAAAAAGGTCGTGGTCAAAGGCCGGTCAGGCTTCACAGACTGTGGCGAAACCCGGGTTAACTCGCAACAAGGTGATGCTGTGTGTGTGGTGGGATTAGAAGGGCATTACTCATTATGAGCTGTTAACATCAGGCAGGACCATCGATTCTGAACTCTACCGCGAACAACTGATGAGATTAAAGCAAGAAGTTGAGACAAAGCGGCCGGAATTAATCAACAGAAGGGGTGTGGTTTTTCTTCATGATAACGCTAGACCTCACACATCTTTAGCCACTCAGCAAAAAATAAGAGCGTTTGGCTGGGAGGTGTTAATGCATCCGCCGTATAGTCCTGACCTTGCACCTTCAGATTTCCACCTGTTTCGGTCTCTTCAGAATTCTTTAGGCAGTGTCAGGTTAACATCACGAGAGGACTGGCAAAACCACTTGTCGCGATATTTTGACCAGAAGTCCCAAAATTTCTATAGCAATGGGATCATGTCCCTACCTACAAGATGGCAAAAAGTTATCGAACAAAATGGTACCTACATACTTTAGTTAAATGTAAATAAACTATATTAAAAAATGTTTTGAATTTTCTTAAAAAATGCGAAGAAACTTTTTACCCAACCTATTATATATATATAAGTATATATATATATATATTTTGTATGTATGACCACGCATAACTTTTTATAGAGTATTCCGATTTGAAAGACTTTTGTTTTATTCAGGAGGGTATTCCTCGAAGTTGGTCCTTTTAAAATTTATTAACTTTGCTAACTTTGCTTTGGTAGTTTTTGAGTTAGCTTCAATAATACGTATTTTTCCCACTTTTTATGTGGAAGATGTTCTAATTTATTTTGCAATTTTTCGAATTTGTGTGAGGTAGGTATCACAACTAAAAAGTGAAAAATAAAGACTTTTTACAAAAAAAAAAAAAAACAACCGACTTCCAAAAAAAAAACACAACAAAGTGAAAAGTAACTTTAATTTCGGAAGTCAATGGCAAAAATCGAAAATACGAAACCAAAGACACTGACTTCCGAAATTAAAGTTATTTTTCACTTCGTAGTGTTTTTTTGGAAGTCGATCGTTTTTTTTTTTGTAAAAAGTTTTTATGTTACATGCATGTAATTGTGTAGCCTCTGTTGGCGATCACCAAATTCAGCAAAGACTTCTTGTAAACAGTTGGATGTTCAATATTCCCAAATTTTATAATAATTAGTAGGTACCTAGTGACAAACCGTTAGAAAAGTAATAGTATATGTCCCTTCTGTGGAATCCTTTCCTAAGAAAAACAAAATACGACGCCCACAGAACAATAGCCAGTTTCGAAGGAAAACCATATTCTATTAAATGTACAAGTATTTGGTATTTACGTCATTTATGTATAATTATGTGTTATCCGTATAATTATCAGCCTGTGATTCCCAATCCAAGTCTCTTACAAAGACGGAGTAAGCAAACAAATTAAAATTCCTAAAATATTTAATCAATAATTAATAGGGATAGGTTGAGGCACCAGTGCACAGTACATGCTTACATAAGCAATAATAATAACCACGGAAAAAACACTATTAACAATGTTCGCGAATTTTGTCCAATCTTGATTAAATCGTTTGATATCAATCGTATCATCATCAACATTCCACAAAGGAAATATAAAATACTTCCCATAACTCTCAAACACAGCATCGTTCACAGAAAAGATATAATTTTGTGGCGTTAGCTTAAACTTACATAAAATTCTCAGTAAGAAAGTGGACAAGATAATGAGAATCGTTAAAACCACTGAGCCACGATAGTACAATAATAAGTTTGGTGGATCGGAACTCTGCTTTGGTATATTCGCGGCTAACTCAGTCACAAAATAATAATGGCCGAGAAGACTGAAGCAAGCGATTGCCAAGCGTACGAAACGCCTTACATCTAGAAACAGAGATGTGACACTGAGAACAGTAAGAATCACCGCAGGATACACCACAATGGCTGCTAATCCACCAGCTTCGCGCTCCAAAACGAAGATCATTTTTAACTGGCGATCAGAACTATAATTCGCCTCTTGTCTATAATCAGAAATGAACCATTCAGCTTCATACTCCTTTCCCATCATGCTTATTGCATGAGAAGTAAAGTTCATCGTAAAATGAGTCGATTTTGTTGTCCACGCACCGAATTCAAGACTACATTCTTGCTGATCGTAGGGCCACGTTGTGAGTTTGACGTTGCATAACGCGTCGTGTGTAATCCTGAGCACACATATGACATCTCCAGTATTCTTCAAATGGCACAGCTCGTAGTAGAATCTGTCGAAGTCATTGGAGTTGACGCTGTTGAACAGCCGAAAGGCCGGAGTCCAAATTTCTATAGAGAGCATATCCGTTTCTTTGATCCCGTAGTACTTCTTGGGGTCCCACTTCAGCCTCTCATCCTTCCAGGATATGAACATCCAGGTTTGCATTGAGAACACTCCGAGGTCACTGTCAAGGTTGAACCGTTTCAAAATGAACCTGACGTTGACTGTTAATATTGAGCTCTTCCCACTTGGCGGCTCGTACACTATGTAGTCACATTGTAGGTCTTTTCTGAGCTGTTTCTCGAAGGTCATCTGTTCTGGCACATTGTCGATGACACAATCTTCGGCAAGCGTGATGTTTAGGATAGCTAGTAGTATAATACAAGTGAACAGGGCCATGGTTGGGTCGGTACTGGATGGAGAAGGTTTTGGTATCAATTGTGGCTCGTCGTAACGTAATATGATCCAGTAACGCCCACTGCGATTATGAATTGCGTTGGCGCCGCTTGTTCGTTATCAGGGCGCGTTTGGAGTTGTTTGGAATTAATTGATTTAGTTGCCTTATACTTATACATTAATTGTCAAATCCTACTCATAAAGTAACTTCGAATGTTGTTGTGGACTGGAGATGAACAGTCGCCATTTTTGGGTGACAATTGGCGCGTATATGTTTGTTGTACGAGTATGTGTATAATGTTTGCCTTCTATTTCCAGCATACCTACCTAATTGACAAAATAGGTCATTCAAATATTTGATATCTACGTGAATATTTATATATATTCAGGCATTTCAAAAACTATTTGTTCCTTAATATAATTTTTAATAATGTCCCGAATATAGTGCTGAAGTTTATTAATACACATAACCTTATTGCTTATAATCCTATTAGGACTTAAAACAGACGAGTTTTTGATTTTAATTTTTCCTGTTATTTTGTCTATTTCATATGAGGTTTTAATAAAACAGTGTTAAATTCTTAAAGGTGATCTGGTATGTTATTTATTAATATTACCTCTGGGAATTTTAAAATTAACGAAACACAGAATTGAGGAAAAGTATTGGTTTGCTTTTATTCTTCATAATAGTGATTCCAGCTGTGGATTCTAGTATCAAGCAGTCTGTCTGCGTGTGCGGATTTTTCTATAGATAGAAATAAAATCGTCAAGCTACTACAATCTGTCAAATTTCTATAATAGATTTTCAACTTTATCACTAAAGCATTAGGTTCAAGGTTGATTGGGAAAATTTGACAGTTTCGGGTAGCTTGACCTGCTGGCGTCTGTACTATCGTACACTAGCAATATCATTGCTTTCCACGACTTTATACACAATCTTAGAAAAAATTTAACTGAATGATACTTTGGTTGACATTTAATTCTTAAAGGTATTAAAGTATTTTTAATTTTATTGTCGTAGTATTTTTTTCCAAACAGTCCGATTTAATTTTACTATATATAACTACAAATCCATGACAACAGGTTGCAATAAACCCAGTACCATTGCCAAATAAGGTGGTAAAGTAACACCTTAGCCAGAGTCCCACTAATTAAGAATACGATAGTAGCTACTTGAACACGGCGACACCAATCAATACTATTACGAACATCAGTCTTCAACAAAGCGTACAACACTCTAATATAAACCAACAAAGCAAAAAAAGAGTCCAGTGATAGATACATTTTCGTACCAATTTTTCCAAAACTGTCTATGTGAACACATAAAACACTATGAAAAGTAAACGTAGTCCCCAAGCGAATAAAGTATTCTTGAGGTCACCACCAAGTACTTTCACAAGTTCAACATAGAAAATAGTATGTTCTATTATATTATAATATTTTATAACATTACTAGCTGACCCGGCGAACTTCGTACCGTCATAGTAGCGCCACCTACCGGGTCCAATTGTGTTTTCAAACCATCCAGGAACCCATTGAAATATACACACAAAATTTTATCCAAATCAGTCCAGTCGTATAGGAGGAGTTAGGTGATAAACACACGTACAGAAGAATTATGTATATAAGGATATTATATATAGGTAATACAGCAACTGCAACCAACAGTGCGCAGTCAGTTTAAGGTGGAACATACGGTCTGCTCTTGGACATTTTCCCGCTAGATGGCGCTGAAGTCACCATTTTTTAGTTTATTTTATTTTTTGTGTAATTGGAACATTAGTAAGTCGTAGGAGCAGTTATTATAATAACGTCTACACGCCATCTAGCGTTCTAATTTCTAAGCTATCGCAATCATGGCATCGTAAAAAGATAATAGTTTTCTCTGTTTACGCATGGCGCTTTAGTTTGCTTGTCAAAACTCACGCACACTTCGACGCAAGTGTCAAATTTTGCTAAGAGTTCACGATCGTTTTTCTACTGAAATAATGTAAGTTTTTTCCTAAAAAGGTCAGGGGCGGTCACATTTCATTGTAGAAAAGTGATAAAATGATTCGTTTTAAACAAACAGTGTCTATGTTTAGCGTATAATCCGAAAGAAAAATGTATGGACGGCTCATCAAAGCATCCTCCTTAAATATAAGAACGTCAATCCATGTGCGAATACTAGTGCTTCACTTTAACTTTTCTTCACATCATTAACCACGTAACTCAGCGCTATATTCAGGAAATTTGTAATATGGAACAAAATAAATAAACTTTGAAATGCCGGAACTTCTCTAATATCCACAAAGATATGCACACGATAAAGGTGATTATTGATAGCATAAATACAGCGAAGATAATGCTTTTTACTGGACTAACTCTTCTGATATCAGGAGATGAATAATTACTCTTTGTGTATGTAGACTTGAGAACAAGGTGTTGTTATCAGACATGGCGATTAGGGGAAGCTGCGCCAGCACATATGTATATGTCGCGCGCTCTCTACGGCACCTAGCGAGATTTTTCTCGTCATATGACGCAAGTAACGAGGAAACTGGTTTTGTTAATTATAAAGTCAATTGTTTTAATAAACTATATGGCTAATTGTTATGGCTGTTATATGAGATTTTGCTAATAGCGCTGGAAATAGCTTTATTGATCATGTTTATGAGGATAATGATGATATCAACTAGACAGGCAATAATTGAACTATGTATTTAAACCGAGAGTGACTCACATTTGAACGTGACTCCGAGGCAGCATGCATAAGGGGAAGCATGCGTATAGGGGAAGCAGGATACAGCATGCATTCTTTTTTGGGTTTCGTACCTTAAAAGGAAAAAACGGAACCCGTATAGGATCACTCGTGTGTCTGTCTGTCTGCCTGTCCTTCTGTCACAACCTATTTGCTCCAAATCTAATGGACCGATTAAGTTGAAATTTGGTACACATATGTATTTCTGTGACCTAAACACGGACGTGTAATGTAAATAAATGAATTTTGAATAAAGGGGTCAATTTTGGGGGGGTATATATGAAAATTAAAAAAACAAAGTTTATTTATTTATTTATTTTTTATTTATTTATTTAACTCTCTTAAACTATCATTACAGGTTTAGAAACCTAATGCGATAGCTAAGCCTACTTATAATATTAACCATTTTAAATAACACTATTACTAACAAATTACAAATAACTACACAATACATTAACACCAAATTACTTATAGCTAAAACACTACAACCTTATAATTCTGAGTGTTTTGCAAACTATTCCGTGTGACATATCAAATATACAGATACCTATACCTATACCTATAGATTGCAGAAAAACTTATAAGAAGTGTATGGTCTTAAAATAACATGGTAAATCTCTCAATATTGTGCGTACAAACTTACACTTATATCTGTCTGTCAGCGGGCTCATGAACAGTAGAAAGTTGAAATTTTCACAGATTGTGTATTTCTATTGCCGATATAACAAACAATAATAAAAACAAAACACAGTTAAAAATTAAAAGGGTCCCATGAATTATACTCTCATACAAGAAACTGTTTTTTAACTGAAGTTTTTTTTTTTTTAATATGTCGTATTAAATATGAGTATACGGTGGTACGGAACCCTTCGTGTGCGAGTCCGACTCGCACTTGGCCGGTTTTTTCTTTTGATGTAGGTGCCTACGAAGAAGATTAGGTACAGACGCCAGCAGGTCAACCTACCCGAAACTGTCAGATTTTCCCAATCAACCTTGAACCTAATGCCTTAGCATTAAAGTCGAAAATCTATTAAAGAAATCTGACAGATTGTAGTAGCTTGATGTGCTGGCGTCTGTACAAAAAGCAGTACCTACAGCAAAAAGCAATACTGACTTTGATTCACAAGAATAAAGTTTGAGAGGGAATAGAGAATTACTGTACTATTTGCTAGTAGTGATAAACTTTAAGGAGGCTACACGTGAATTCTTTTTTCAAAGTAAGTAATACCTGTAAAAATATACTATAGACCAGTTTTGCAAAACGACCTTGACTTTACAAGAACGAACATAATATAGGGTGGTTGCGCCGGTTGGCGACGACTTAGTTGAGTTGCTATCTTTAGACGAATCAAAATATACGCCACTTACACGCAAAATTATTGTTGGCGACCATGTAAATTGGTCCTAAATATAGTGAAGTTGTGAAACAAAATATAAAATATCACACTTCCATTTATAACTTATGAAAAATTATGGGAAGAGTGCTAAAATAGCGTAAATGTTACGACCACTCTTTTCAGTTGACGACCACTAGTATGCTAGATTACGGCCACAATTATAAAAAAATAAAAACGAGTTAATAAAACAACTTTTATTGATAAAAATATTTTTATTTTACACTTTAAATTAAACATAATTAAATATCAAATAATCAACACAAATATGTAGTATATAATCATCTGATTTAACAGAAAAGTTGGTTTTGTTGACGCACAAGTTTACATTTTGAGGTTTTGACAAAAAATTTCTTAGAACCGTCTTCCATGACGATTTCAGTGGTCCAAAAACACTTTCGTTTGCTGGTGGTGAGGGGGAAGAGCATACAAAATTATGCCAAGATTTTTGCACGTGGCAGTAGTGCGATCTGTGACCAGCCGCATTATTGTTTTTTTTTTTTATATACAATTGCAGTCTACTCCATCATTAAAATCGTTGGTGTTGTATTCTAAAAATACATCTGACTTCCCACCCTCTTTATGACACACTATTCACACCAAAACACCATTCCCGAAGACACCATTCCTCGGGCATGCTCTCTACAACGGCTCTTGGTGTGCATTGGCGTTGAAAGCGACGGAGACTGTTAAATTATCTTTTTCGCTGCCCGATTTAACCTGGTACAAATTTCGATATCCCTTTGGAGCTAAAACTTTTCCAGTTTTAGGGCAATAGAAGCCACTTTCATCCCCACCACTCAATCTTTAACCCACTTGTTACCATTCACTCCTAATACGAGATCTGGTCCTTTAGTCTCGATAACGTCACGTCTCTTCCCACTTATTCGATCCTGTATCGTCCTTCGAGGAATCCCATATATACATCAAGTCTCTCTTATTCCCTTTCCTTTCATCCCAACGCTGAAAAAATCTATTGAAAAGAACTGAGCGTCCTTTTTCTTTTCTTTGGGTCAAGGGGTTGGTATTAAATTAAGTAAATTCTTATTACGTAACTATTCAAACAATATTTAAGGCATACCCTTTATTTTTATTTCCTAAAGAAAGGTTATTATCCTACTTCGTTCTTCCTACTAATATTTTATAATATGCCAAAGTTTGTGAGAATGGATGGATTTTAGTTACTCTTTCACGCAAAAACTACTAAATGGATTTTGATGAAATTTGGCACACAGATAGTTTATAACCTGAATTTTTTTTTTTATTTTATTTATTTCCAAAATACTTAGCTTAATACATAATTTTGGTTTCAGCCACACAACGCAAACCTCTCAGGGTTTATCTGTGTGCCGGCGAGCCGTTCATTTTTTTTTTTTTTTTACAATGTCATATTAGAATGGTGATAATAATTCATACATAATAAACAATACATCATTTAGGAGAAATTTTGCGTAAAGAAACGTTTTGATTTGTACTTATAACGTTTCGAACTCGTTTTGTATAACGTTTGCAAGTCTTCTGAAAGTTTATTAAGAAAAAAAGGTACTAAATATTCTGCAACCCTCATCCCGTACACATTATTGAATTTTGGTAGGATGTATTTATTTTTAAGTGGTATCGTTCTCATAAAATCAGGTCTTGTTTTTTCGGTTAGCAGTTCAGGTCTATTGACTTCCGCAAGAGTAGAAAATTCAACTTTATTGAACACATTCATAACTTTGCAATATTTAAAGATGTCGTCGTCACTGTTACTGAATTTTTTGTTTATATGTTTTGGCGTAATTACTTTTAATATTCTTAGTTGTAATTTATAAATATCTGCCTAATCTGCTTAATTAACACATAGGATACTTTTTATCCCAATATTCTTACGGGTTCGACACTGAGGCGGGTAAAACCGAGGGGGCGCTGCTAGTCTTTAAATAAAGAAACCTAGTCAGACAAGTGGTCGCTTACTGGCGCAACTACCCTATAAAGTATGTGCATAATGTGGTCGTGTAATGTATGTATGTAGATGAGGAAAGTGAACCAAACAAGTTGATTGCAAGTTTATCACAAGAACCGGAATGGTATTTATGTGCGATCATGTCACAAATTATCGTAGGTCAATGAACTGGCGACGACACGACTGAAGGCTTTCGCAACCAGGCGCGTCGCGCGTGGCGACTCGGTGCGATGCGATTCTGGCAACAAAAATTCTTCATAGAACTTGTTGTACTAAAATCGCGTCGCGCTTGTCTTCGAGAACCTTGACCTTACTCAACAATAATTACGCTGTGCGTAATGAAGTGAACGTGCTTATGATTATATAAATGTATGTACATACTTAGTTTTATACTTTTGCTGGTTGTGAGTGGCATTTCAGACTTCCGACATATTTTCGTTTTACTATATAATATATACTACCTATATAAATCTGATCCGAAAATTCTGAAATTGCTTGTATTTCGACACTTTCTGATCTTAACAGGTGTAGAATACATCAAAGGCAGTAAGAAGACCAGAGAATGAAATAATCTATGGGGGGAGTCGGTAGAGGGTTTTGCCAATAAAAAACCTGCCAACTGCATGTCGGACTACGCACAATGAAGGGTTCCGTAGTTGGGATGAATTTATCCCAAGAACAAACTTAACATTGTAGTTGAAAAACATGTTCTCCACATACATTCGAACTGAAAATGTCTGTACGCACAATATTTTAAGACCATAGACTTCTTATAAGTTTTCCTTATGTATAGAACTATTTTCAGATTTTTTTTTTAAATTTTAGACTCAGTAGTTTCGGAGATAAGGTGGAATGGTCAATTTACGTCTATTTTCTTAAATAACTTTAAAACAATTTATTTTAAAATTATAAAAAATATATATTTGAGACTCTTACAGTAAGCCCTTTCATTTGGTATGTCAGACAGTACAGTTTGCAAAACCTTTTTTATTAATTTTATTATTTGCCCCCAAAATCGACCCCCATATTCAAAATTTACGTTACACGTCCATGTTTGGGTCACAGAAATTCATATGTGTACCAAATTTTAACTTAATTGGTCATTACAAAGTGATTTAATTAATTTGCATAATTACTGTACAAAAAATCAACTCTTTCTCAACATAGATAAATGTTTCATTATGTCATATACGCGTAAAACTCACCCTTTAAATTTCCACTACGCCATAAATGGCTTAACTCTTAAAAGAGTTTCCACCATTAGGACCTAGGTCTCGTTATGGATTCCAAATTAACATTTATCCATCATATAGACTACATAGTTAGCTCCGCATTTCGCAGCCTGGGCTTTATATTGCGAATTAGTAAACCGTTTAAAAAAGTTATCACTTTAAAAATCCTATATTTCTCATTTGTGCGTTCTATTCTAGACTTTTGTAGTAGGTACTGTATGGAGCCCATGTTTTAACATAAATATAAATAGGATAGAAATGATACAAAAACTGTTTTTAAAATCACTTAATTATCGCAATAATACTTACGACGCTGCGTATAAAGATGCAATGCGTAGGCATAAACTGATAAGTCTACGTAACAGACGTAATATGTTCGACATTATTCAATTGTTCAAAATTTTAAACTCTTTGACTGATTCATCATCATTGCTTGGTAAAATATCACTAAAAGCACATGCTCGCCTATCCGTACGCCCCTCACGTACAACACCACTTTTTGTTCCTCCTCGACTAAATAAAACATACAGTCGTAATTCATTTATATACCGTTCCACTAACAATTATAATAGAGAATTTATGGATATAGATCTTTTTAATATCTCTCTTAATAGTCTTAATCAAAAACTTAAAATTAGATATACCTATCACCTAACTTAAACTCTCATTTTTTTTATTTTGTCTATCTTCACTTTACTTTGTAAACTATGTTGCATTGAACATTAGTTCTGATACAAAAATTAATATGTATTTCTTGCGCGTATTTCCTTGTTAGGAGTTTATTATAATTATTTTTACCACTATATCACATTGTCGGCACTATAGGTCTATTGTAAGGAACTAATTCACTTAAGAATAATATTGTTTGTAAGTATATGACTGTTTGATGCCAAAAAAAATACATTCGGAGCCAATTGGCTGTGACAAACGGACAGACAGACACACGAGTGATCCTATAAGGGTTCCGTTTTTTTCTGTTTGAGTTATGGAACCCTAAAAATAAGCTATTTTAAGAATAGGTTGTTATAATGACGTAGACACACAGATGAGAGACTGGTTCTTATAGAGACGCAATAATTTGCGATCTGCGCCGTAAGTCGATACCTATGTAGGTAAGCACGACCACATTTTTATGATGCTCTTAGTATTTTCCCCTTATCTACGGAAGAGATCTGGTAAAACCGTTATTATATATTTTTTTTTCGATTTCATAAAAAAAAAAAAAACGCCAATTGAGTTCGATTCCTAGGTTGAGCAAATGTTATTATGTTTTTCCGCTAGGACTTTCTCAGTAAACAGCCCAGAGTCTGGTTTTGTGCTCGGTTGATGGAAATAGGCTCGCCTCTTATAACATACAACTTAAACCTAACGAGCGAAAAGTGAGCGTACTACAGGTACCGGAGGTATCGGAGAAAACATACGTCACACGAATTTAATGTTTTTTTGACCCCCCGTCCTTGTCACAGCTGGTTACATTTGTAGGACTCCCCCTCTCTAGTGTGACGTCACATATTATATTATTATTAAAATAAAATAGCAGTTCCGAATTTAGTTTTATTTCCATTTAAATTATATTTTATAAAAACGATTAATTATAGTAATGAAAGATACAAACTTAGTCATTTCAAGATGATTAAGTTTTTTTAACTATTTATTTATTTATTTATAGTTAATTAAAACGGCACAGGTCCAATTACATTAATTAACATAGAATTCTAAAAATTAAAAATTATATAAGCATTCAAATAACATACAATACAAAAATTAAATTCATGGATATACAACTAGTGGATAACATAATTAATAATAATTTGAGTAAATGGTTAAAAAAAAAAAATTAAATACATGACAAACTAACATGTAACAGTGGACACCCTCGCATATTGTCTCTCACAGAACACCAGACAAGCACGTATTATTTTCTTCCATTCATCAGCAAACACATCACATTCAGGGTCGGCAGTCAGGAGGGCGTTTAGCATCCTTAGGGTTCGACATACTGGGGATTCGGCTCTAGCAACAGATCTAGATATCGGTGGTGCGAACAGATTATGACGGCGGCTTTGACGGTGCCCAATGTATTTGTCGGGCACAATGTATGACTGGCATAGCAGTCACTTCGTTCTCGTTTGGGTTGTTAAAGTCAGGAACATTGGTTGTATCAACATCTTTTTCATCCAACCATATAGCATCATTGCCATTATTCAATCAAAGAATTTCTCTGGTACGTCTAGCTGCAATTCTTTGAGGGCGAATCTTCGCGATATGGGCAAAATTTCTTACTGCCTCTTATGTAATTGCTTGTATGGGTGGCTGTATTGTCTGGCAATAAATATTGGTTTCTTTCTTCCTTGCTTTCTTTCTTTCTACCTAAGTATCTATAGCGCCTTCCGGATAAATCGACGGATTATAGTGGTCCCTTCATCAGCGTTATAACCGAAATCCACTGTATTAGATTTTGAAAGGTGACGTCATGAAATTTAGGAAGTGTGACATTGTGTGACATGGGGTGGGAGGGCCCACCCCTTGTCACACAATGTCACACTTCGTCGACCTCCTTCCCCCTTAACGTGTGACGTAATTTACGGATGGCCCTTTATAAATTGCATTATGAGAGCTTACAAGAGCCACGTTTGAATGAACGTCATAATCTGGGCAGCTAGGAAGTTATCAATTAAGTGGCGTAATGCCCCAAGTTCGCCCACCACTTAGCTACGGGAAATTACCATTGCTTTTTCTTCCTTTTTCAGTTCTACCGATGAGGTTGACTGCTGCTTTTTAACCGGGCTATAATGTGGATGCCTTGATAAATTAAGGCCTCCAGCCTGGGCATAAACGAACATACTATTTGTATTAGGCTTAGTTTAAAATTAAAAGACTTCAAAAATAAAGAACTTAGTGGCTACACGCTTACGGCACTCCCTGTGGGATACAGACCTCTGCTTAGCTCGTCGCTGGGGGGAGGGCAACAATTAAATGACCATTGATTGCATAACTTATCACAACTTTTATCGCCAAGCCTTTTCCCAACTATGTTGGGGTTGGCTTCCAATCTATCCGAATGCAGCTGAATACCAGTATTTTACATGGAGTGACTGCTTATCTAACCTCCACAACCCAGTTCTACGAATGACAGCCGAGATCAACGGCTTAACGAGCTTGGTGTGCTTTCCGAGGCACGGACGGCTCTCCATATGTAATTGATGGTCACCCATCCACGAACCGACCGTGGCAAGCGTAGCTTAACATTCGATCGACCTGTGCGGCTGTCGTTATTTAGCCACGAGCCCACGAGTCACAACCGTTAGACGTGGTTAGTAATATGGTGACGGGGTGCAAACCTGTACTAACCTTTGAATTCAGTTTCTCGAAATAAAGTGATTAATTTCTAAGCAGACAGGCTGGTATACGGATTCACATTACTCATTGTAAAATATGACGTGCGAATCCAGTCAATATCCATTGTATGCAACAAAATAAAAGGACCTGTATAGTTTTTGCTCTTCAAATAATGTTAACCCGACATTACTACTCATGTTGCGACGTACAAACAACCTACTCATACGCCGGCGAGGCGCATCATATTGTCTAATGATTTTATTCAAAACCTATAAGTATGATTGATATGTTTTGACTGTTCATATAATTAAATATTAATTATTAATTATTATTGTTGTTTGTATAACGCGCGAAGGATAAAAAAAGAGAGCAATATATCAAAAACGCAGGCGCCTCTGCGACGTAGAGTAGTAATCTAGGGTTAAGCAGGCGAATAAACGTCATAGTTGAATTCAGTTTCTCGAAATAAAGTGATTAATTTCTAAGCAGACAGGCTCGTATACGGATTCACATTACTCATTGTACAATATGACGTGCGAATCTAGTCAATATCCATTGTATGCAACAAAATAAAAGGACCTGTATAGTTTTTGCTCTTCAAATGATGATTGAGCAGGCGAATAAACGTCATAGCATACGGTATGACGTCAGTGAAGAGAATCATTTCCTTACGTGCATTGAAAATGTCTGATCCAATCACGAAATTTGGTTGACTCCACAAGTGGTAATCCTAAAATGGAATGTCAGGAAAATTCAAAGAAATTTAAATATGCTATGGGCAAATTACTTGAACCTCTGAAACGTCGGACGATACACTATTGGATCTTAAGGGGGAAGCGTCAAGGTAGCCCGCGAAATTCAATTTTTTTTACGTTTTTTGCAATTTACAAGTCGGTATTAGATTGTACGTTGATCAAAATATAATTTGCGGCCGTAACAAGTATCTATTTACATAATTAGAATCATTAAAGTGCAATCATACAACTCTTTCAGGCCAGGTAATCCTAATGAATGATTTTATCAAATCTTGATATCTCACACTTCAACTTACGGAGTTGTATTACTGATTCTAATGATTATAATTCTGTAAATACATATTTGTTACGGCCGCAAATACTTATTTAACATACAACTTAATACTGACTTGCACATTGCAAAAAACGGAAGAAAAATTGAATTTCGCGGGCTACCCTGACGCTTCCTCCGAAAAAGCTTTCGAAGTCCACAGATATAAAATATATAATAAAAAATACGAAATAAATATTGCAGGGTGTAAGTGGAAACAGTGTTAACCTTTTAAGGCGTCATTGTACTCATAATTATGAACAACTTTTTCTATGGGACGAACTCGCGAAAAAAAATCAGCTGTTTGTTCCCTTCATTTTGACGAATTATGTCCTGAACAGCTGATTTTTTTCGCGACTTCGGGTTTGGTCCCATAGTAAAAGTTGTGCATAATGATCATTTAAAATGTTGCCACTGTTTACACTTACACCCTGTATAAACGTGAAATACCATCATCCAATGGCGACCGCGGGCTTATAGTAGTTGTGAACCCATGGAGTTCAGTTGACATTCGAGCACACATTTACTTGAAGCTATGTGGTATAAGGTGGACGAGCAAATCGACTACCACCTCCAGTCGTCCGTATAAGATTCAAATCACAAGTGTCATTCTTTAACAGTTTTATGAAATGGCTGTAAAACGGCAAATTGACGTAGGGTGTCAATTTGCTTAACAATAATTTTCCTGACTGTACGGCCGGTACACTTTTGGTAGTTAGCCCCGCTACCTTGCTGAATAACTGGCCAATAGTTTCACGATTGCATAAACAATTCTCAAATAGTTTATGTCAACAGAAATAATAGAAACGGAAATTAAAAACTTAAAAAACCCATGACGAAAAATTATCACATAAAAAAAACTGCTAATAAAAAAGTTCAAAAACCTACGACATGAGATAGAATATTATAAATAGCCGTCGTGTGTACCCTGTGTCGTAGTAGATTGCACATTATATAACAATAAAGCTACTGGCACTTACTGTACCTACAGTCTACAATATAAGATACGCACGACGGCTTTTAATAATATTCTATTTTGTCGTGGGTTTATTAAATTTTAAATTTATGTTTAATTTGTGGCTTTTTAAAATTTATATTAATTTTTTTTAACTATTGACATGCTCAGGAATGAGACTTATACAAAGCAAAAAACCGTTTCAAAATCGGCCTAGCCGTTTCCGAGAAAAATGGTAACAGAAACACCTCTTACCCCAAACGCATGTACCGTCACCGAGGCCGTCGCGGGTAAAAATAGGAAGGTCTAAACTCTAAACCAAGCTATTGATTGCATTGTCAATGCAGTTAGAGTAGTAGTCATAAAATGTAGTTGCATCATTGAGGTCAATACACTTGATTCATAAAAACCTTGCACACACCTTTTCGAGATGTTTATACCTACATAATGGGTTCGTTGACACACTTCTCTTGACCTAGGGCTTGGTCAAAGAATAATGACATGTTGCACTACCACCGGTTAACTATCTCGGTGATAATCGTGCATATTTATAACCAGTTTTGGATATCTTTGTTAGATATTGATTACGCGGAGACGACGAAACAGGTTTTTCACAGGCTTCCTTTCTCGTTATTTTGTATTTCTACAACATGAACAATATAACTTTTCCCAACTAATGCAGCTGAATTCCAGTATTTTCCATTACAACAAATGTTTATTTACTAGTACATAGATAAAAACGACCCATCCAGAAACATTTATTTTTAAGATATTATTTGGAGGTTTTTTTTTGCTCGAGGGCTTAGTTAAGGACCTTGAGGAACGCCCATTTATTACAGTGAATTTTTTTGCTCGAGGGCTTAGTAAAGGACCTTGAGGAACGCCCATTTATTACAGTGAATTTTTTTGCTCGAGGGCTTAGTAAAGGACCTTGAGGAACGCCCATTTATTACAGTGAATTTTTTTGCTCGAGGGCTTAGTAAAGGACCTTGAGGAACGCCCATTTATTACAGTGAATTTTGATGAATTTAACTAATCAATTGCATCCTTTGCGTGCCTTTTTGTATTATAAGCATAATAAATTATTAGGTCTATCTATTCATACAAGGAAACCACGTTATAAACAACTTTTACTATGGGACCAACTCTGAAATCGAAAAAAAAAACAGCTGTTCCATAAATTTTGACGATTATGCGAACATAATTGTAGGGAACAGCTGATTTTTTCGCGATTTCAGGTTTGGTCCGATAGTAAAAGTTGTCCATAATGATAAGTACATTGATGACCCTTTGAGAGATTTCGTGTATGAATAGATAGACCTTATTTATAGCGTATCTTTGTTGCAGGTAAGTGGCGAATTTTTTGGTAAGCTAAAATATTAATAAAGTCATGTGTTCAATGACTTGTTCTAAATAATATTGCTTCATTTGCCTCGTTTGGATTATTGCCAAGAACTTTAATAGGTACTTCTGCTTGTAGATACGAGAATATACGGCCTACTTATAAATCTTAGTTGCTCGCTAGCCGGTACGAATGTTGCTTTTAGCAGCGCTATCAATGTTTGACGGATGGTTTTATATGATTTCTACTATTGCACCTACGTACGTTTAATCGTACCTCGTACGTTTTAACTCTGTTAACTTTTACAAATTATTGTGCATTTTCTCTTGTCTTTTTTAATATTAAAAATGTTTATTCGATCGCTTCAGTATTGCCCCCATTTTCGCTCAGTATGACATCGCTTTCGTGTCGTGAGTTTTAGGGCTAAATGAATGCTTGAGGTCTAATATGGTCTAGTATGGTCTAATATGGTGGAAAAAAAAAAAAAAATTAAAAGTCAAAAACTTTTCTTGAAAGTCGCAAAAATGTGAAAAATTCGATCAATTTTGCCCTCGGGTTATTGAGTTGGGCTACATTTGAAAACAACCGGACCTCTGTATTATTCTATCTGTAATAGTCTAGGCAGGACGGTGCCCTTTGTGTGGCGTAATTTCGGGGAGCGCGTTCCTTAGATGCGCGTTGCGGGGCTGAGTTGTTATGGGATCGTGAAATGTATTAGTATTTATTTGTAAATACGTATTTTAATTTAATTTTACAATGATGTTTTTTTTTATTAATTTTGTTTTGCGATACTTTGAAAATACTTCAAATTAGTTCACATCACTAAACTCGTTTAGCAATAAACGCGTTTAGTGATGTGTGGTGAAAATGAACCTGTACGCTGTACTCGAGCGTCCGGCGGGGCGGGGCGTGCGACGTTCGTGTTAAACACATGCAAGCAATCGCGAGTGTCCTGAGTGATGGCCGAGCGGCGCTCGGTGAACGCTCTTCACCGCTTGCAAGCAACGCTGAACGCTTTTTCACTCGGGTCGTACTTAGAGCTAGTAATGTTTCACGTGGAATTCACAGTTTAATTCATACATTAGAAACGCGACAGCTGTCAGTAAGAGTGGACGTACATCTACACGCGAAAAGATATATGTATTATATATTATCGAGCCCTAAAATACTTTCCGTTAAACTACGTAGCACTAACAGATTTAATTGCCTAAGTTTCCTGCCAACTGTAAACTGACATGGGTAATATTGGTCGCTAGCCTACTTAGTTACCTAATCCGGTATTTCAACTTATTCCACATTTCAACATACACAAATTTGATTACCGCCAGCCTCTGTATTTTTTTATATAGGATTTGAACTCTGAGCAGAAACATAATTATTAACGTTGGAATATAATTAAACATAAGTACCTAAGATGGCGAAGTGAAACCAGCATTCAGCGGACGCAAGAACTCGACGGACGTGCGAAGATTCGCAATTATGTGCGGAACCCACGCTTGTTATTCCCCTGCTAAGCCAGTTTTACGAGTGGTTTTTCCTGTGCCTCGTATATATAACGTTTTTATTTGTCACAAACCTCCATTTGTGACTATATCGCAGAGACGGTGTGTTCGTGTTTCGATCTGCAGCTTCTGGCGAGAAACTCACAATGTCAGACAGTGATGTGCATTACAGCAAAATCTCCGTGCCCAACACGACAGCCTTCCGACCACCACTCGTGTCCATTGTGGTGGAGTATCTCGTGCTCGTGCTCACTCTCGCCGCGTTCGTGTACGGAGTGACGTCGTGGTGCCTTATCAAGAAATTCCGACACTTCAGAAACTTTGTGTATATCAACGCCGTCGTATCAAGTTTACTGCGCCTAACAACAGTGTCCATCATCATACCTGGTCTTATGCAAATTATTGTGTTTGATGACAAAGATATCTTTGACATATGTCGTTATATTTGTACATACTTTTCAGCGGTACAGAACTATTGGATGTTGGTGATATGTTATATATTTTATGTGGATATTGTGAAAGTGTTTCGAGGACATGTGAAAAGGAAGTATTTAAAGTGTTGTCTATTTGCTTGGGGCATACCTTTTGTAACATTTCTGACGTATTATGTTTTCATATACTTTAATGAGCGACACATGCACATTTATTTATCAGGTTCTACTATGGATTTTGTCGCTAATTCTGTGGAAGTTTTTATAATAGTTTCGCCTTTAATGATGAATTGTTTTCTTTACGGTGCGGTTCTATTTTCTTTGTGTAATTGTTTCAAACCAAAAGCGACTACATCAACTAACAACTGGCGTCGCTTCTATATAGCTACGTTGTTGTTTCTTTTGAGTGACGTCATAGTGTTGTCTTCATTCATATGGGACGTAATGAGCATTACATTTACAATAAGAGCAGTTATGTCTAAGTTACAACAAATAGCAATTGACATATTTCTTCCTTTAGTTAGGAGTAATAGGGAGCTGTGGCAGCAATATTACGCGCAAAAATTAGCTAAAAACATTCCTTGATAAAGATGCATTAATTAAAATTGCATTGTTGGAATTATTCACGTCAATTTATATTTGACACGAGTTACAAAATTCAAAAAAACATAAAGAAGTGAGTTCTTTTTTGAGTTGTGTTTGTTTTTTGTAAGTAAAGCTTGGAAGGGTATAAACGTTCGGTGATTCATCAATGTGAAAAACCCAAGATTACCATTCACATTATTCTGTGTGGTGAAATAATACCTACGATTTAAAATAGTATTAAGGAACTAGGTAGGTGTACTAATATAATGAGTAGATCATCAAAGTGTGAAAATAAATATATTAATACTACAAAAACAGTGTTTATTTGCGCCGTACCTCGCTACGTCCATTTTCCGTAGGTGTAGATAACATTAGGTACTTACGTTTGCTGTGAATCTCATCTGTACAACTTAAGGGGCCGTGCACAAAATCGAATGAGTTTGATCAGTTTTGTTCATTGTTTGTGAAAAGGGGAAAAAAAATTTAAACAAAATTATTTGTGATTTGAAAAGGTTAGTTTTGCCGAAAGGGATTTTTATATAAAAAAAAATGTATTCTTGGAAAACCAACCAACTAATATTCGCAGCAAGATTTCCTAAAAATTACGCGAGACTTACATTTAATCATGTGTTTTACAAGAAACTACTTTTAACGAGTCAAAAGCACATACTGCAGCCTCTTAAGCTGGGCATCCTAAACAAGGTGAGGCGATACTTCACACACAGCTTTTAAGTCTGTACACAGCACAGATCCGTTCCTGTATGGAGTATTGCAACAAATTATGGGATGGCTCAGCATACTGCATTTGAATACCAGCTTACTGCATTTGAGTCGGTGGACCGCAGAACAAAAATGCTTATAGACGACGAGACGTTGGTGGCTAGGCTTTACAGCCTGGCTCATCGGCGTAATGTTGCTTGCCTGTCGTTCTTCTACAGACTGTACTTCGGAGAGTGTGCGCAGGAGCTCCATAACCTGATACCACTATCGCCCTTTTACTACCAGACTACCAGACGCTGCAGGGTACCATCCGCACTTGGTTGAAATCCCGACCAGTCGTACAAACTCAGTGTTTTTCCTCCACATTTATTATGCGCATAACCAAAGTGTGGAACTCTCTGCCAGCGTCTCCACATATAACCCGTCTGCCATTAAAGCAAGAGTGAACAGGCATCTTCTGGACACCCTCGTTCCATCATAGACCTTATCCATCCCTTTCTATCAGGCGTGATCGAGGTCAAGAGCTGGCCCAGTCAGCAATAATAATAAAAAAAACTTTTGAACATTAAAAAGTATTATCAACCTCATTATAATAATATGGTCTACCCATTCGCCCGTGGCTGAACCACTATTTGCATCTTAGATACGAAATATAGCAAGCAACTAATGTTAAAAACCTATTAAAGAACAACCCATTCTGTAATGTATTTTTTCCTATTATTATGGAAGCCATTTCAAGAAAATATAAAATAACATATTATAGTCTTCAGCTATCCTTAAAATACAACCTAAATTTTGTTTTAATGTAATAGGAGGGTCGGAGGCCGCGGCGGGAGAGGTGTGCCGGTATAGGGGAGGAGAAGTGTCGGTATTTAATTATTATTTATTTATCTCTTTTTTTTTAATATCTTCATTAAGGGCCGATTTTTCAATCGCCTGATAACCAACCGACCATTTTACATACCGAGACCGAGACCCCTCCGTGCCTCGGAAAGCACGTTAAGCCCTTGGTACTGGCTGTCATTTGTGGATCTTTGACAGTCGTTACGGGTTGTCAGAAGCCCGAAAGTCTGACAACTGGTCTTCTCAAGGGGTATCGCATTACCCAGTAACTGGGTTGTGGAGGTCAGGTACGCAGTAGCTCCATGTAAAATACTGGTACCTATTCAGCTACATCCGTTTAGGCTGGAAGCTGACCCAACGTAGCTAGGAAAAGGCTAAGCAGATGATTAAGTTGATTTCTGATCGCCTGATAATTTTTATCTGTTGAACAAAAATGGCGGTTTGACATATTTTCTATGCAAAAGCTGTCAAAATTCTGTTTAAAATTTTGCTCCGATAAAACGTATCTGACGATTGAAAAATCAGCCCTTACTAAATCAATGACGTAGGTAATAAACTATCCCGGGTGTTACCATTGTGTGGATCCCCCGGAGGACACGGTGGAGGTGTGCCCGGCTTGGGCAGAGCACCGCCGCGTCCTCGCGGAGGCAATCGGCGGCGGCGATCTCTCGCGTCCGGCCCTGGTACAGGCCATGGTACGGAGCGAGAGTGCATAGGATGCCGTCACCTCCTTTTGCGGAGCAGTAATGCTCGCGAAGGAGGAGGCTGAACGCGTGAGGGAGAGGCAATCTTGGCACCCTCACGCCCCTAGTCGCCGCAGGAGACGCCCTGGGCGTCGGGAATCGATAGCCGATTCCCGGCCACCGTAGACGCGGGCTTGCGGATGACGAGCAATGAGTAGCTCGCAGTCCGGTAAGGGCCAGGCCCGGGTCGACGGCGCGTTGTGTTCCACGCGCACCTCAAAGAGATGTCAGCACTAGCTGAAGGGGTCCGCTATGGCCGATGCCCGCCAGGGTTGCGGGTTGTTCGAAGGAGTTATCGTGGCCCTGGCACAGGCAACTGAAGGAACACGGGTGGGTTTTAGTCAGTAGAAGTCTGACACGCCCTTCCGCTCTACCCAGAGCGGGAGAAGTTATTTGATGATTTCCTATCCAAAAAAAAGGTAATAAACTATATTTTCGAGAACGAAAAAGTGATGAAACTATTAACAGATGCTGTGTTGGACACGGATGGTTTAGCGCCACAAAAACTGGACTTTTATTGTAATACATACTTAATGTTTCAATTATTTCAAGTTTACTCACAATAAAGATAAGATATTAACAAAAGAGGGTGCACGGAGCACGTACAGACGCCAGCACATCAAGCTACTCGTACTACAATCTGTCAAATTTCTTTAATAGATTGACACTTGGTCGTTCACCCGTACTCGGATGTATGGAATGCGGGCTTACAGTCAACTTTGAATAAATTAAGAAATGCTTTGAAGAAATGCTATGCATACTGCACTACCACGGGGAGATAGTGCAGTTATGTGGCACTCCAACCCGCTTAAACTCCACGGTGTCCTCCTCTGCCGCTTGTGGCGGGAACAGGGCACGCGTTAGCACTCACCGTGAACCCGCCGCGGCTGTCTGGACTCTCCTCTGGGGAGCACCCCCCATCACCGGCGTACCAGAACACATGGCACGCCGTGACCACCTCAGGGACCAAACCAGCACATGGGTGCTAGACGACCCCCGTGCCTAGACACCCTTGGTCCCCCTGCGACCGGTCAGGTCAGTGGCCCGGCCGCCTACCATTTTTGGCCGCGGCCAACGAAATACCGACACTTCTCCTCCCCTGCGGCCCCACCGCGTCCACCATCGGACCATGGCGACCCCGTCAAGGCCGCGGAAGGTAGAGAGAGCGGCGCACCGCAATACCGGCACACCTCTCCCGCCGCGGCCTCCAACCCTCAGTCGCGGTGCCTCCCATACAACATCGCGGTCCGTCCCAGTTGCGGTGTCGCCCAATAACTATGCACTTATTTATTTTCCGCATTTTTCCCGCACTATTTCTTAATTTCACTGCACTGCATTTATTTCTATATACCCTGGAGTCCTGGACCTTTGCAAGGCGTACGAGGAGCCAAAGCCAACTCGCAGAGGCCCTTTAAATAATTTTAAATGATGAAGAGGCACCAACCGACGATTATCCCTGTATGCACTATGCAAGGGCACCCAAGGACAACCCCCGGTTGGTGCACGGCTATTGTTGTACGTGGAAACAAAACATATTGGGCTATGGGTCTGTGTGGCTAACGTAGATTGGGTAACTTGAACTATGGAAGAACTATGTCCCCTGCCTGACCAATGTTATATATTATACACGGATAAAACGGCAGGGGCAGGCTTCCGGAAACGGCCGCTAGCACATAGTGACGCAGCGACCAGGGGGCAACACTTCCTGAGATGTTTGAGGAGTGGAGAGGTATCCCACGGCTATCAGAACAATCCCGGAAATACGGTCAAGATCCCTACCAGCACCTTACTGGAATACTTCCTTCCTCCGAGCACGTTTGCTCTAACGAATCTCCACTCAAGCCGGCCAATAAAGGCAAGAAAGAGGTGGGAGCTCTGTACCTCGTCAGTGTTCAGTCCAGACGGCCAATAAAGGCAAGCCAGAGATGAGGACAAGATTTCTCCCGGGCGATAGGGTCTGTGAGGTCGCTACTGCCCAACAGCTCGCCACATGCTGCCCTGCGAGTTTCTGTATCTCTCTTGGTCTGGATCCTCATCCTAGACCCATTCCGGCAAAGTAAACTCTACCGGCATAGATCTAAAGTTCGGAGCAGACAAGCCCCACCACGACGTCAACGTAGAGATACAGCGGTGGGGCTTATTATTATCTCATCAGCGGTGCGGCGGCGAAAATTGGAGAGTCGTAGATTATTTCGATTTATCTCCTGCTGCATCCAGCGCGACATTTTTTATACATTCGGTATATGAAGATCAGTAGCCCAATACCGATCACCAGGGCAATAACTGTCAGGATAATATTTGATGTACTCAGAAGGAAACGAATTTCTTCAACGGTCGCATGGTTCGAGCCTTCAGCTGCGTTCTGTGTACTAAATCCACTGATATGTTTCATATTCTTTGCCCATATACGGTTCAAATACGCTCGGATTGCAGATTCTTTGCGCAGGGTCGTCATGTACTGTAGGTAGAGACAGTAAATGAAACCAATGACTTTTGAGAATATAATGGCTTTATTAAAAGTGGCAAGAGACATGGCTTATGAGGTGTCTATAATGAAAAAGATTATAATAATACGTATAGAGGGGACCTTACAGTACAACAAAGTATTTAATAGATGAATAAATCCAGGAAATGAATAATGTTAGCAACCAGCATTTGATGATTCATTAATTGACGTTAAGGTAGCAGACGATGGATAATTTTTCCGCGGGCAATTTGTCTGCGACGATAGAACGTACTTACATACCTATAGAAATCTATCCAATAACGCACACGAAGGACACGCGCCACAGCCGTTTTACTCTATTTCCTCCTCTCTCTGTCCAGAGCTGCCAAGGACCAATCTTTTTAAAGGAGTCCAGCTCATCCCGCAGTGGACAATTTCTTTTCTGCACAGCCTCCGGAATTCTGGGCGCAGGGCATCAATAATCTACCAACCAGATGGGCTAGAGTAATAGTTATTTGGGGATTACATTACAGATTAATTATTCTAAATAACAAAGTTATCAATAAATTCATTAAGTCTTGGTGCTGCTGGTCAACCTGATATTAAGTAGATTGGCAACAACGAGCTGCATGGGAGTTAACATAGTGATTTACATATTTGTCTTATAATTATACCATTAACTATAATTTATTCCAATATTTTATAACGTTGTGCGGTGCCGATCGGTCTGGACGCGGGTCACTGTTCATCAGTGCACGTCGAACTGCACACGTGACTCTCAACATGGCCGACAACGACACCAATGTTGACGGTCCACACAAATTTGCAGAGCTTAGTGACAATGTGTTGGTCATTATTACCTGGATTTTGTTGGTGCCAACTTTAACTGCGGTCATTTACGGAGTGACATCGTGGTACAGCATCAAGAAGTTTCGCCACTTTAAAAACTATGTGATTCTCAGTGCAATTATAGCGAAAACGCTAAGTTTATCGTTGTATCAAATAGACGAATTTATACCTAATTCAGTTTTATTTTATTTTTTTTTATTTGTTAGGGACAAAAAACAGTTACATGCCAAGCTTAACTAGAGATTCTTAAATTAGTACAAAACTTAGAAATACATTTATACACAATCATTCCATATTTATGTTACTACACATGTAACCCACAACATTGTCCACGAGTTCACACAAAAAAAAAAGTTAAAAGAAAACAGACAATTAGTGTGCATCGTAAAAGACTAGTAAGAAGAAGAATAAGAAGAATATATATATTATGAATTTAGTAACTCTATTGCTCTTGCCTTGAAACGATTTTTGGAAAGCGTAAATATGTCAAGCTCCATAAAGTGAGTGTTGTACGCATCAACGAGGCGACGAAGAGGCACGCGCACCCCAGCGTTAGTCCTGCACGAATCTGTGTGGAATAGTCGAGGCACACGTACCCCACGAAGCATGACAGATCTAGGTACTATATAATGTATACTATTTGATAAAGGAATGCAGTCGAATCTATTATTACATATACCATGCAACATCATTACGCCCACAAGAATTCGTCTAGACTCCAAACCAAGAACATTATAACGTTTCAGTAATTGTTCATATGAGACTTTAGGACGATAACATTTATAATTCATTGTACGTAAATACCTTTTCTGCACAATTTCCAGCCTATCCTTGTACTTATCATATAGAGGATCCCAAATTTGGACGGCGTATTCTAGTTGCGACCGGATCAGGGTTTTATATAATATTAAGAATGTAGAGGGTCGTACAAAGCTACTCGAAAATCTCATCACCAGTCCATACATCTGAAAGGCTTTTTTTACTATATTGTCAATATGAGTATCAAAATGCAGACTAGAGGCAAGAGTAACACCCAAGTCACGGACAGATTGAACTTCATGAAGACTTGTATTGTTTATTGTGTAATTAAATTTAATCTGATTTTTATTTTTAGTAAAAGAAATTGTGTAACATTTAGGAAGGCTAAGAAAGAGTTTATTTTTTAGAAAGAGTTAATTTTCAGTTTACTCGTATAGTGTTTTAATTAGATTTATATTGTTATATTGTGGACTATCGTTCCATTGTTGGTTACTCGTGTTGTGTTACATTTTTTATATTGGTTTTGTAAAAGTCTTCAACAGTGACATTCGTAGAAGGTACCTCAAGAGTAGCCTATTTGCCTGGGGTGTACCTTTTATACAGTCTTTAGTAATTAGTGTTCCTACTTTGCTTTTTTATTTCTTTGACTCGTCA
This sequence comes from Dicycla oo, assembly GCA_948252095.1. Lineage (NCBI taxonomy): Eukaryota > Metazoa > Arthropoda > Insecta > Lepidoptera > Noctuidae > Dicycla > Dicycla oo. Next base: position 14,949,882 of record OX411736.1, on the reverse strand, counting down.
GGAGTTATACCTTAGGTGTTCAGATCTCTTCTAATTTAATGGTATTAATACCAGAGACGATTAGTTTTGTTATTTACATAAAAGTTTTATATTCTCTGTTCCACGCAAGCTAGTGTGAGTACTTCTAGTAACAAGTGGCGTCGCTTCTATATAGCTACGTTGATATGTGTACTAAGTAATATTGCAGTGTTAACCGCTATACCAGAACTATTGGATATGCCGATCTTAGTTATTGATGTAATAGGAGATTTAGGAGAGTACTTGAACATAATAGTATTGTCTGTATATTTAATTATATTAGGTTGGGGAAAAAGTCTTTTCGCATTATAGTATGTATGAACTTGTAATAAAATCTCTTTGGCTATACTATTTGTATCTGGCTGGTTTTGCTATCATGCCTTTGGGGGAGAAGGAGATTGTCAGTTGCGCTGTTTGGCACCGGTTGTGGTCTCTGAGTCAGCTAGTCGGGTAACTCATTTTGGAGGGTAGCGGGATCCGAAGCACGGTGCCAGCCGTTGGCCGACCGCAGTCAGTAGGGGGCCCAAGTAGCACGCCAGCCACGTGCCAAAGGCTGCCCCGCCAACTCGCGAAAAATCCCGGTATGCTCCACCGTGCCAGCCGGCGACTGGATGGGAGGACCCGGTGGCCATATCCGGGGGGGTTCGGGCGTCCCCGCAGTCTCCAGATGAGTTCCCCGTAGGTTTGGTTGGCTCTAGTGTTCCACTTGGATCACTGAGCGGCGCCTCGACTAGTCGACTTTTTCCCCAACAACTCCACTCAATATGACACACAAAGCGAAGAAAAATAGGGTAAAACAACGGCTGCACTTCCTCCCACTAAAAGTGCACCTCACTAATATCAAGGGGTTGCACTCCAATCTCGATTCGGTCCATCACCACCTTGAGACCGAGAAGCCGCACCTGTTTTTCCTAACGGAGACGAAGATAACAACCCCGTCGGACGTGGCGTACCTCAACTACCCGGGGTACTCTCTTGAACACAAGTTCAAGAAGCAAGCTGGGGTCTGTGTGTACGTCCGCGATGACATTTGTTGTCGTCGTCTCCGTTGCTTTGAGAAATCGGGTTTCTCTGCCATATGGCTACTTGTGGATACTGGCGTGGAGAAATCTCTCTACATCGGCATCTACCGATCGCATAGCGGTGACCAGGAGACAACAGCGCTCTTTAATTTCCTCGTGGAGTCGACTGACGTAGCCCAGCAACGGTACCCAACGGCGAAGCTCATTTTTCTGGGGGACTTCAACGCCCATCATAAAGAATGGTTGTTCCCATACCAGAAAACTGACCATGCTGGGTTGGAGGCGCGCAATTTTGCTTTAACGCTAGATCTAACCCAGATGGTGAATGTGGCAACGCGGGTACCGGATGTTGACGGCCATACACCCAATTGCTTGGACCTTCTGCTGGCATCTGATCCGGACAGTCATTCAGTATCGGTCTCAGCCCCGCTGGGAACGTCTGACCACTGTCTGGTGAAATCCATATCAACCTGCTCTCCTCCAGATGAGAGCCCTAGAGGCACGAGGCGAGTATGGCGATACGGGTCAGCAGACTGAGATGAGATGCGGCACTTTTTTGCGTCTTATCCATGGCGGCAAGTGTGCTATTCCTCGGGTGACCCCTCGCGTTGTGCTGACGCGGTTGCGGACGTGATTCGGCAGGGGATGGAATATTTTATTCCATTCTCCGACATCCCGCTCGGTCACAAATCCCGGCCTTGGTATAATGCAGAATGTGCCCACGCTGAGGCCCGAAAAGAGACTGCCTACCAAGCCTGGGTCAAGGCTCGCGACCGCAAAGTTAGAGCGCGCAGGGTTCGCGCGAGGAAGAGAGCCTTTAATTCTGCCGCCAAGTTCTGCAAGCGGGTTTTGCGTAGGGCACGTTTTGACCATGTCGGACATATCGGGGCCAGGCTGGCTTCGCACCCTCCGGGTAGTAAACAGTTCTGGTCCCTGTCTAAAGCGGTTGAAACGAATTTCTGTCGTCCCACTTTACCTCCTATGATGAAACCTGATGGGTCGCTGGCTCACTCTGCAACTGAGAAGGCAAATTTATTTGCATCTCTCTTCGCAAGCAATTCACGTCTGGACGCTGGCTCAAAGCAACCACCTACTGTACCTCATTGTGACTCCTCGATGCCGGAGATCGCAGTACACATTAAAGAGGTCCGAAGAGTATTGTGCAGTCTAGACGTGAACAAGGCCAGCGGGCCTGACGGCATTCCAGCGAGAGTGTTGAGGCAGTGTGCGCCTGAACTGTCTCCTGTATTGACACGTTTGTTCCGCCTCTCTCTTGAAAAAAGAACGGTGCCGAAATCCTGGAAGCTTGCAAATGTACAACCAGTGCCCAAAGTCTATAACTTTAAATCAAACAACATTTAACTCACCGGAGACAGTTGATCTAGCTGTCGAACACCTAACCCAATCAATTATAAATGCAAGAGACAAAACCGTTCCTAAATTACCCAGTGTTGGTGTTCACAAACTCCCTCGACGGATCAGGTCACAAATAAAAATTAAAAATCGTCTTCGAAAACTAGCATTAGAAGAGTTTAATCCATTTAACCGACGTCAGCTGTTCTCCCAAATCAACAACATGCAGAAATGCATAAAAACAAAGATCCAAGCCCTAAACGACAATGTCTGGAACAATAAGCTAGCAAAAATATCCAACCCTTCGTCTGACTTATGGAGAGTGGTCAAATCAATAAACCATCAGCCTATCTCAATCCCCCCTCTAAAAACGTCGGATAATACTACCACCTCCTCAGAACTTGAACAGTGTGAGACACTAGCCAATACCTTCCTAGGAAATATGAACCTAACCAAACATTGGGTTAGCGATCCCAGTATTGAAGAGGAAGTCAAAGATTCAATTAGGTTGCTAGACTGTTACCAGATGGATGACTACCCATCACTTGTAAGGCCGAATGAAATCCGAAAAGTCCTAGGAAAACTTAAATCAAATAAAGCGTCTGGTTTCGACGGCTTAGGAAATGGCTTATTGAAGAATCTCCCTCAGAAAGCTATTGTGTATTTGACCAAAGTGTTTAATGGTTGCTTACGCCTTGCATATTTCCCGAAGATATTAAAACACGCTAAAATCATAGCTATTAAGAAACCTGGGAAAGATCAGTCGATTCCATCTAGCTACCGACCAATTAGTTTACTACCAAGCATAGGGAAACTTTTAGAATCAATCATCTTATCTCGCGTCTCTAAAAGAACCGCGCATATTCTGATCCCTGAACAGTTTGGATTCCGAAGCTCGCACTCGACCACGCAACAGTTAGCCAGAGTGGCTGAACACGTAGCCCATGGGCTTAACCGCGGTCTATCCACAGGCATGATTTTACTAGACATTGAGAAAGCTTTTGATTCTGTATGGCACGATAGCCTATTACACAAGTTAATTAAACATGAAGTACCTCTTTGTCTAGTAAAACTCATTCAAAACTACTTACTTGATCGATCTTTCTCTGTTTATGTAGGCAAAGAACATTCTGCCCCTAAAACCATCCCAGCTGGTGTACCTCAGGGCTCGCTGGTGGGTCCGTACCTATTCATAAAAATCAAAATCAAAAGTCATTTATTCAAACTAGGCTGAGAATCAGCACTTTTTGAACGTCAAAATTACATAAGACAGTCCCCCAAAACGCCCGCCCTTCACCACTTCCTAGTGCTTTAGCTGGGGAGAAGAAGTGGCGCAACAAACTCCCCAGCAGCACAGCTGTCTGTTCAGTTAAAAAAAAAATGATTCTATATAACACTGCGCATAATAATTTAGGTACATTACGCAATACAAAACATTAAATTAAATTATTTGCTATAAGTAAGCTAGCACACGCCAATATACCAAAAAAAAAAAAAAAAATCGAAAACTATACTCAAGCAGAAACAAAATACAAAACTAAAAACGTAAGCAGAACTTTATACCCAAATAAAAGCCTCCAGTAATAAAGGGCGTGCCCACTTACATATAGCCGTACATGTAGTCGTAACTCAAAGTCACAGATGATAAACTAGGACCATCGAAGTAAAATCAACAACGAGTTAAGTTACTAATAACAAAACAAAACCAAGGTCAGCAAGACGACCTGTCACCACAAGCAGCACCCGTTCACGAGTATAACGCAAAGATCAGCCATTACCCCCCTCGCCATATTTGAGGGAAGGGGACAACCCGACCCCCGACGCTACCGCAAGCAGTGACATCTAAGGGAGCATGACGAACTTGCTGCCGGTTGCTCGGGCAAGAAAAACTATGATCAATTGTCGAGGTCACTAGCTAACCACATATTGCAATACCACTCATAAAAATAAATAAACATTGAAATGAGTAGATTATGTCAATAATAAATAAAAATAAAATTAGAATAAATTGACCTTGAGAGTCAAACAAAATAAATAATTATATGAACTCATATAACCTGTCAGTAGCTATGCTAATTCTAGAGAAAGAACATAAACATTGTCTTAAGCTAAACACAGCGACCAACTATTCTTATCGTTTAAGTAATCGTTGATAGAATAGTATGCCTTTGAACAAAGGTTAGATTTTACTTTAGCTTTGAACGCATACTTTACCTGAATGATATACCTAAACAAGCTCATACACTACTTGCCATATATGCTGATGACACAGCAACATTCACGACAGACAAAGACGTTGACATAGTTACTGGACGATTACAATATTCACTAGAACTACTCAGCCAATATTTTAAGACCTGGAAACTGAAACTAAATTCTACAAAAACCGAAGGAATTCTGTTTACCAGAAAGCGTACACTGCCTGCCAGACTTGTTAAAATTGATGATTTCCAGATAAAGTGGAGTGAATCGGTAAAATATTTAGGAATAATATTAGACAAGACACTTAACTGGAACAAAAACACTGAATTAACTATGAGGAAAGGTGCTAAAGCCCTAAATTCACTGAAACCTATTTTAAATCGCAAATCTATTCTCAGCCCGGCAACTAAATTACTAATTTATTCTACTTTGGTCCGACCCTGCTTAACTTACGCAGCTCCTGTCTGGTCTAGTCTGGCAGAAACCAAGTATAATAAACTCCAAACTATCCAAAACAAAGCTTTAAAAATATCGTATAATACACCATTTCGCACAAACCTTAAAATATTACACAACCGAATAAAGTATCCATTTCTAAAAGATTTTATTTTAAAAATCTCACGTAAATTTTATTTGCATAAAAATCCATCACACCGTAATAGCCTAATATCTGCAATCGGTAGAACTAGACTAAGTACAATATCCTACGCTCGCACGTACAATCGATACCGACTGCCCCATCACTACTTCCTCCGTGATGACCGTGAAGCGTCATGACGATGGCTCGCTTACTAGCCGACGCCGTCAGTCCGGCCGTGTATGCATGATCTTTTCGCGGACTACCCGCTACTTACTTTATGTTATTATAATATGTAATAATAAAGCGTACATTTTGTAACCCCAACACTGTAAATATTATGTGGGTCCATACTAAGACTTGCACATACCTACTTGTTATACAATGTTTATATCAATAAGTTAAGCCATGTCAACGCAAAATTAAATATAAAAATATGTTTAAATGTTTGTAAAGGCGGCATAGCCTATGTAACAAATAATTCATGATTTGTATACAAATAGAATAAGATCATTTGTAAACAGCATTGTACCAACATATATGTTAATAAAGACCTTGAAAAATCAAAAAAAAATCAAATCAGTGCCCAAAAAAGGCGACCGTGCAGACCCTGCCCATTACCGTCCGATCGCCATTACCTCCATTCTGTGCAAAGTTTTGGAAAGGGTACTGAACAATAAGTTGCTGAACTACCTTGAAGACAATGATCTCCTCAGTGACCGTCAATATGGCTTTCGCCGGGGACGGTCAACTGGCGATCTTCTTGTGTATGTCACGCACTGCTGTGGTGAAGCCATCGAGAAACACGGCGAAGCACTGGCTGTATCGCTTGACATCTCGAAGGCCTTTGACAGAGTGTGGCACGCTGCTCTGCTCAGCAAGCTTCCTGCTTATGGCATCCCAGCTGATTTTTGTAGCTGGATATCAGATTTCCTTAGTGAACGGTCGATTAGAGTAGTTGTTGATGGCTGCTCTTCTGACCTTATGGCTATTGATGCCGGAGTTCCTCAGGGGTCTGTTCTCTCTGCAACTCTTTTCCTGCTGCACATCAATGACCTGCTTCGGCCTGGTATTGTTGGGTACGCAGATGACAGTACAGTTTCAGAGAGATACTTGTCCAGCGCAAAAACCAGCGGGGCCGAAGTTCGTTCCTTGAGAGAGGCCATGGTAGAGCGGACAGATTTGACCTTAAGCTTTGTCTCCCAGTGGGGTGATGATAATCTGGTCTCTTTTAACGCCACCAAAACGCAGGCGTGTCTTTTTACCGCTAAAAAGAGTCGTTTCGCCTAAACTCCTACTTTTCGGGGTACATCTGTTCCTGTAACTGATCGACTTGAGCTCCTAGGCATGGAGTTGACATCTGGTCTCAACTTCGGCGCCACCATCGAGTACAAGGCCCAAACTGCGGCCAAGAAACTGGGCACCCTAAATAGGGTGAAGCGATACTTTACGCCTGGACAGCTTTTAACCCTTTACAAAGCGCAAGTCCGATCCTGCATGGAGTATTGCAGTCACCTTTGGGATGGATCAGCTAAGTACCAACTAGCCGCGCTTGACTCGGTGGAACGCAGAGCTAAGAGGCTCATTGGCGACGTAAAACTGGTGGATGCCTAGCTTCATAGCTTGGCTCATCGCCGCAAGGTTGCCTGCTTGTCGGTCTTCTACAGATTGTACTTCGGAGAGTGTGCCCGAGAACTCCACGACCTCATTCCACCGGCCCCCTTCTACCACCGGACATCTAGACGCACTGCCAGTTACCATCCCTACCTGGTTGCTATTCCACCAATTCTTTATAATGCGCACAGCAAAAGAGTGGAACTCACTACCTGCGTCTGTCTTTCCGAACGTATACAACCCTAATCTCTTCAAATTGAGAGTGAACAGGCTTCTTCTGGGTAAGCTCACTCCATCGTCGACTTTGTCTCTGTCACCTCTGACCTAGACTAGAGTCAAGAGCAAACCCATCACAAATAAAAAAAAAAAAAAATCATTGAAAGTTTAAATTTTAAAGAACATAATTCTAAATTCAAATTAGGAAATTGTGTGATTTTCATTTGTTTTTCGTACCGTCAAGATGAGTGAATCTAATGAAGAAATTCGATATATTTTAAAATTTTACTACAAAAAAGGTAAAAATGCAACGCAAGCCGCGAAAAAAATTTGCGATGTTTATGGACCTAGTGTAGTGTCTGTGAGAGTAGCACAAATTTGGTTTAAGCGTTTTCGATCCGGAAATTTTGATGTCAAAGATGCACGTCGCTCTGGTCGCCCTATTACGGATAAAAAGGATGCCATTTTTGAAAAAGTGGAGCAAGATCGGCATATCAGTAGTTACGACGTAGCTGGAGAACTGGAAATTGACCACAAAACAGTTTTGGCGCATTTGAAAAAAACTGGGGACACAAAAAAGCTCGACATTTGGGTACCTCACGAGCTCACTGAAAGAAACCTAATGAACCGTGTACTCATTTGTGATTCTTTATTACGACGTAATGAAACCGAACCATTTTTGAAGAAGCTGATAACTGGTGATGAAAAGTGGATCACGTATGACAAGAACGTGCGAAAAAGGTCGTGGTCAAAGGCCGGTCAGGCTTTACAGACTGTGGCGAAACCCGGGTTAACTCGCAACAAGGTGATGCTGTGTGTGTGGTGGGATTGGAAGGGCATTATTCATTATGAGCTGTTACCACCAGGCAGGACCATCGATTCTGAACTCTACTGCGAACAACTGATGAGATTAAAGCAAGAAGTTGAGAGAAAGCGGCCGGAATTAATCAACAGAAGGGGTGTGGTTTTTCATCATGATAACGCTAGACCTCACACATCTTTAGCCACTCAGCAAAAATTAAGAGAGTTTGGCTGGGAGGTGTTAATGCATCCGCCGTAAAGTCCTGACCTTGCACCTTCAGATTTCCACCTGTTTCGGTCTCTTCAGAATTCTTTAGGCAGTGTCAGGTTAACAGCACGAGAGGACTGCCAAAACCACTTGTCGCGGTATTTTGACCAGAAGTCCCAAAATTTCTATAGCAATGGGATCATGTCCCTACCTACAAGATGGCAGAAAGTTATCGAACAAAATGGTACCTACATACTTTAGTTAAATGTAAATAAACTATATTAAAAAATGTTTTGAATTTTCTTAAAAAATACGAAGAAACTTTTTCCCCAACCTACTCGTATTATTAAAGAGTAATCGGGAATCATGGCGTGAATTTCTTGAGAAGAGATCAAATCAAAACTCGCTCGAAATGAAGTGCACAACAACAATATCAGAATTAGTTACAACAAGAAGATGATGTGCGTACTTAGTTCAAGATAGTTTAAACACTGAATTTATGAGAAAAAAAAAATTGAGATATTCAAACTTATATATTGGACATAATCTTTAAAAAAGCAGTATGACCGCTTAGGAATCGAGTTTAAAATGAAAATGAATAACGTTTGTAACCGGTTCCGTATGAAGATCAAATCTTAGACCTTCAAGATAAACACCGGCAACGAAAATAAAAAGAAAGAGAATTCGGTACTATAAGAGCTTAATGAAATAGTTACCTCAAAGAAACTTCTGGGCACGCAGTATCGTCGACCTCTTCACACACACCTTAGAGAGAATTCGATATTTAACGGCCTCAATGAAATAGTTACCTCAAAGGAACTGCAGGGTATGTTCGCAGTGAGGTCGACTTCTTCACACCCATCACTTACCATCAGGTGGTGTGGTTTATCCAAACTTTTTCCCTCAATTTCTGTAAAAGCAGAAAACTGACGCCGTGTTTGTCGGCAATTCAAATCGGGACCTACATTTCAATACTCTTAGCTTTAAAGTTATATTTGTATCTACTTGTGATCTAGTATTGATGGAATAAAATTGCTGAATTTATGAGTTTTGTTTCAATTAGTCTTAATATCCGATAGCAGCATGACATTAGCACCTAGATTAATTTACGCAGCGTTATTAGTAGCTAGTATTAGTAGCGATTGAAACTAAAAGGCGCTGCCTATGTCAAGGTGTAACATGAAGATGTGGTTGATAGTACTTAAACAGTTGTCAAACCTTTGTTTCTTACAACATGCAGGCAAAAAAAAAACAATAAGAACTTAAAATCATTTATTTAATACAATAATATTTATGCATAGTGATCTGTGAACTCTCTGCTACTTAGCGTCTTGATGTTTCCGACACCCAACACAACAATGATTATGACATATTCCAGCATTTAAGATCAGCGCTCATCGGCGGACGGTGGGTTGGGTATGTTTTTACCAACGTAAATTCATACGTATCTAATGGTAACAAGATATAGATTCCCAAGCTCAGAGACCGACCAAGGAGCATCAAAGAGGATTTCTCTCTGTAGAATACCGTGGCGGGATGATACCATTTGCGGCGGGACGCAACATGGCAGCGCATGGCGGGAGGTAACGGCAGGTTGCGACGGCATGAGGCGGGATGCGCCCGAGTCCCATAGCATACGATCGCGGGAAGAGGCAGTGAAAGCGGGGGTGCACTCCGTATTTCCCCGGTGGCATACCGCGAGATGCTGGTGACATGCCGCAGCATTCAGTAGTGCACCGATGGCCGCTGGCGGCATCGCAAATCAGCAGTGTGCACTGGCTGGTGGCAAATTCTCCTCGATGCCATCCCCCGTCGTCCACCGGTGTGCGCTGGCCTTTAATCGGTGCACATAATACTCGTGCCAAATTGACCGGTTACTCTTTAATAAAGGCACAAATAAGGCCAAGCCTGTTACTTGCAAGTTTAATATAACAACACGGATCAAGACTGTAAGTCTAAATATATCAAACAAAACAAACGTTAACAGAAAGACGTTGCTTAATACAAACATAGCCGTCGCTGTAAATAAACGGCGGAAACTGTCTTTTCTTCTGTCTTTTTTAGAAACCGCACTGGCATTTGCATCTTTACAAAAAAACAGAGAAATCACAAGTTTTGTAAATATAATCAAGTTTATAAACGAAGGTAAAACATTGCACATGAATAAAGAGCTTACGGTGTCAAACAGCAAAGTTATTTTCTCTCTATTATCTATTACTGTTATATTAATTATAAATAAACACAATACACATATGATCCATATTGCCGAAGGCATGGCCCAGGCAAAGATGGCACTTTTGAGATACTTTCTTTCGATATCTTTACCAAAAACTTTTACAATATCAACGTAAAACATATAACACATGACCAACAACCAAAAATTATACACGGTCGTTAAATAAATAAAGATAATAAACCAATATAAACCTATGCACTTTCTGAAGTCAATAGTTTTTTCTTCGCAATGAATTAAAGTAATTGATACAACGGTTAAACGTAATATATTCACTAGGATTGCACTGAGATACACGTAGTTGTTGAAATTACGAAACTTCCTGATGAGGTACCACGATGTCAGTCCGTATATGAACGTAGCCAGACAAAGGGCGAACTGAGTATAGTGTCCGATCACATACACGGGAATGACTGACGGCTCCAGGTAACAATCGCTCACAGTAGTACACACGAGCACGCTGTTGTCACTACCAGCCATGACGGGAATCAAACTTAGTACTGGCATTCAGTATTGTATTAATTTTCCATTATTGTTGTGTTGAAAACGAAAATGAAAGCGATAAATTCAGTTGTGACTAACAACACAGTCGATAAAACTTTCAGACCGATTCTTTGGTTTATAATACCAGCAAGGACCGAAACAAACTAATGTGATCGAACCAGAATCTGTGCACTTAGCGATTAATACCGAATTATTATTACCTGCCTTATCAGTCGTAATGGTCAATAAAACTTATGATAACTTGGTGACATCGTCATCACTCGTGAATACTTTTATAATGCCACCATTTTATAAATAGTGCGATCACCACAGCGAGATTAACTATAATGCTGGTTAGTACTTATGACAACATATCATAGCAATATACGCTACACCAACTTTCTGTGACGTCTTTTGACTGTGACTTTCTCTTGAAAATAAAAAAAATAAAATATTTAATTTCTCATAAACCTACATGAAACGTGAATACGAAAATACCATTTATGAAACGTCAGAAGCTAGGTGCACGGTACCAATTGGCCGTTACCTATGGAGAAGAGCCGGCAAGAAGTTCCACGGTTACAGTTTTAAAAATAATTGGCTTTTACAATATTTCCAAATAACACTGTTAGTATAGTAAAGAAGGACAGTGTAGGCTTTTCAACAAGTACCAGGTACTTAACAAAATAGAAACTGGTCAACGAATCTACAGTCTGCTAGGCCTGCAACGTTCTCACATTCACAAAATAGAAAAGAATCTATATGTAACCGTATAATTATGAACTTCATTAGGTTTGATGGGCATAAAAGAAAAGTGCTACTAAGATTCAGTTGGATATTTTATTACACAACAATCAGAGGCACACAGGTGATAGACAGCTGTCATAATTACATCGAACACGTTTAAAGTCCCACCG